>CM075064.1:33287500-38087500 GCA_037428765.1 Rubia yunnanensis | reverse complement strand
GAGCTGCAATGATAATGCTTTCATGAATTTTTGAATCAGCTCTGAATGATAAAAGAAAATGCACTCTACTTTTTAAATCTCTGAAATCAGGAACAGGTAACCTTAACATGGAAAAAACACTATTCCACACATCAGTTGAGAATTTGCAGGAATTGAAAAAATGATCCAGACTTTCTCCAGTATTCTTGCATATTGAACACTTTGAAACAACTGAGAAGCCAATTCTAGTTAGTACATTATCAAAAGGCAGTAAATTATTAAGCACCCTCCACAGTAAGATAGACATCTTTCTTGGGATGAAAGGGGACGATACCTTTTTGAAATATTGGATTTGAGAGCCCCTCTGTCTCAGGGCATTGTGAGCCGAGCTGACTGAGAAATTTCCATCAACAGTGAGTATCCACACCAGCTTATCTTCATGGCTGTACTCCAGACTTGTCTCCTGCAAAATTGTAATAATGTTGGTAGCCAAGTGTGGCTCCAGGGTTGGAATAAGAGCAGATTTGTTAGATAGAAAATCACTTAGGGAGATGCACTCGAAGGGGATTTCAATTTCTTCCGGCCAGATATAACACAGTGCTCCTTCCCCACTCCAATTGGCACTCCAGAAGGAGCAATGGCCCCTACCAAAGAGAACTCTGGAGAAACTGTTTGCCAAAGGTGTGATCTTGGTGATTCTTGCCCATATGTGAGAATGTTTATATGAAACTGGCAGTGACCACAGTAGGTTAGCCCACTGAGCATTATTGATTTGTAACTTCCACCATAATTTACAAGAATAGGCATCTAAGGTATCACTTAATTGTCTAAAACCTAAACCATTTTCTTCCAAAGGATAGCACATTCTTTTCCAGGATCTCCACCTTCTTTTTTCAGTTAAATCAGAATGTCCCCAGAAAAAATTTGAAGCCAGCTTTCCTATTTTTTTTAGAACTGATTTTGGGGGGTGTAAAACCCCAAATATGTGTGTTGGAATTGAAAACATCACAGAATTTATCAAGATGATTTTACCTGCTGGGCTCAGCCACCTATTTTTCCAGTTATTTATCTTTTTCTCCATCCTTTCAATTACTGGTAAGTAGTACACACTCAGATTTCGACCAGTAAAAATTGGAACACCAAGATATTTAAAAGGAAAATATCCCTTTCTCATTCCTAATGTTCTTTTTGCTGTTAGAGAGCACTGAGGAGGAGCCTTATGTGATACATAAAAATCAGATTTTGAGAAGTTGACTTTTTGTCCCGAAGTCTCTTCATATGCAGAAAGAAACATTTTGAAACGCTTTAAATTTTTTATGTCCGAGCTCAAAAAAATTGCAGTGTCATCTGCATACATCAAGTGAGTGAGGGGTGTACAGCCTGTAGGAAGGCTGAAATGAGTTAAATAACCTGTGGAAAAAAGTTTTTTTAAACCCCTTGAGAAAGCCTCTGATAAGATGTTATATAAAAAGGGTGATAAAGGATCTCCTTGCTTGATCCCCCTGGAGGAGCTAAAATAACCTGCAGTGACCCCATTAATTATCACAGAGAAATTTGCTGTCATTATGTTGTGCATTATTAATCTAACAAATTTACCATGGAACCCAAAACAAAGAAGTAATGAATTTAGGAAGGACCAAGAAACTCTATCAAAAGCCTTTTGCATGTCAAGTTTCACTATTAGATTCGGGATCTTTGTTTTTCTTGACAGTAATCTAGTCATTTGCTGCATTAAAATGACATTGTCCGAGATATCCTTCCCTTTCATAAAAGCACTTTGTTCTGGAGATATCAAGAGTTGCATTAAAGGTTTAATTCTTTCCATTAGAAGTTTTGAGAAAACTTTGTTTACAAAGTTTGATAAACTTATTGGCCTAAAATCAGCAAATGTGTTCGGGATGGATTTCTTTGGGATCAGAGTAAGCCAAGTACTAGAAATGGCTTTTGGGATTATACCATTATTTAAGAAATGGTTTGCAGCTTCTAGTAAATCTGCTTTAATGGTTTCCCAGTAATGTGTAAAAAAACAACCAGAGAATCCATCCGGACCAGGAGCACTTGATTTGTTAAGGTCAAATACAGCACTGTGCAACTCCTGAAAAGTAAATGGAGATAGCAAAAGGATGTTCTGCTCTTCTGATATGACATTTGGAATTTCAGCCAGAAAATCTTTAAAATGTATTCCCTTCTGATTTGAGGCTTCCTCTGTTAATAAAAGATGGTAATGGAATATGGATAACTGACCCTAAGTCAAACCCTTTCACACCGTAACTGATAAAGAAAATCGCATAATCCCACAAAGAGTTCCAGAACTTCCTTATGAATGATCCTTGTATAATTCTAAGTCTTCATCTTCAAATTATTTTGGACAATGTACTCGTGCTTATAAAAATCAATGGATGGGCTTGTATTACATTTTAACTTGATAAATGACCTAGAATATATAATTTCACATAAACCTATGTGGTGGAAATCATCGTTGTGGTATATAAAGCTTATTGTAAGGGTGATAATGAAATACTAACACGATTAAACGGACAGTTACCCCTTGACGGATCGCGGACGAGACACTTGCAATCCCAAGTCAAACTCTATAATACTGTAATTGATAAAGAAACTCTCATAATCCCACAGAGAGTTCCACAACATTCTTATGAATGATCCTTGATACTTATACGACATCATCTAAAATTTACTCTAAACAATTTACTTGAGCTTTTAAAAAATTGATGGACAAACTTTTATTACCTTTAAATGTTATAAATAACCTAGAATAGATAATTTCATGCAAATCTATGTGGTGGAAAAAATTTTTCTAATATGTAAGGCTTATTGTAAGGGTAATAATGGAATACTAACACGATTGATAGACGGTTACTATGGGACATATTACGGACGGGACACTTTTAATCCCAAGTCAAACTCTTTAATAACGCATAATAATGCCACAGAGAGTTCCACAACTTCCTTACGAATGATATTTGTATACTTATAAATCCTCATCTACAATTTATTCTGTACAACGTACATGTGCTGTTTAAAAATTGATGGATTGACTTGTATTACCTTTTAATTTGATAAATAACGTAGAATATATAAATTCATGTGAATCTATGCGGTGGAAATTATCGTTCTCGTATGTTACGCTTATTGTAACGGCAATATGGAATACAAACACAATTGTTGGACACTTACTGTGGGACGGTTCGTGAACGGGACACTTGCAATCCCAAGTCAAACCCTTTCACACCGTAACTGATAAAGAAAATCGCATAATCCCACAAAGAGTTCCATAATTTCCTTATGAATGATCCTTGTATAATTCTAAGTCTTCATCTTCAAATTATTTTGGACAATGTACTCGTGCTTATAAAAATCAATGGATGGGCTTGTATTACATTTTAATTAGATAAATGACCTAGAATATATGATTTCACATGAACCTATGTGGTGGAAATCATCGTTCTGGTATATAAAGCTTAATGTAAGGGTGATAATGAAATACTAACACGATTAAATGAACGGTTACCCCATGAAGGATGGCGGACGAGACACTTGCAATCCCAAGTCAAACTCTTTACTACTGTAATTGATAAAGAAACTCGCATAATCCCACAGAGAGTTCCACAACATTCTTATGAATGATCCTTGATACTTATACGGCATCATCTACAATTTACTCTAAACAATTTACTTGAGCTTTTAAAAAATTGATGGACAAACTTTTATTACCTTTAAATGTTATAAATAACCTAGAATAGATAATTTCATGCAAATCTAAGTGGTGGAAATTGTTTTTCTAATATGTAAGGCTTGTTGTAAGGGTAATAATGGAATACTAACACGATTGATTGACTGTTACTATGGGACAGATTACGGACGGGACACTTTTAATCCCAAGTCGAACTCTTTAATAACGCACCTGATAAAGAAACTTGCATAATGCCACAAAGTGTTCCACAACTTCCTTACGAATGATATTTGTATACTTATAAATCATCATCTACAATTTATTCTGTACAACGTACATGTGCTGTTTAAAAATTGATGGATTGACTTGTATTACCTTTTAATTTGATAAATAACGTAGAATATATAAATTCATGTGAATCTATGCAGTGGAAATTATCGTTCTCGTATGTTACGCTTATTGTAACGGCAATATGGAATACAAACACAGTTGTTGGACACTTACTGTGGGACGGTTCATGAACGGGACACTTGCAATCCCAAGTCAAACCATTTCACACCGTAACTGATAAAGAAAATCACATAATCCCACAAAGAGTTCCACAACTTCCTTATGAATGATCCTTGTATAATTCCAAGTCTTCATCTTCAAATTATTTTGGACAATGTACTCGTGCTTATAAAAATCAATGGATGGGCTTGTATTACATTTTAATTTTATAAATGACCTAGAATATATAATTTCACACGAACCTATGTGGTGGAAATCATCGTTCTGGTATAGAAAGCTTATAGTAAGGGTGATAATGAAATACAAACACGATTAAATGGACGGTTACCCCTTGACGGATCGCGGACGAGACACTTGCAATCCCAAGTCAAACTCTTTAATACTGTAATTGATAAAGAAACTCGCATAATCCCACAGAAAGTTCCACAACATTTTTACGAATGATCGTTGATACTTATAAGGCATCATCTACAATTTACTCTAAACAATTTACTTGAGCTTTTAAAAAATTGATGGACAAACTTTTATTACCTTTAAATGTTATAAATAACCTAGAATAGATAATTTCATGCAAATCTATGTGGTGGAAATTGTTTTTCTAATATGTAAGGCTTATTGTAAGGGTAATAATGGAATACTAACACGATTGATGGACGGTTACCATGGGACAGATTACGGACAGGACACTTTTAATCCCAAGTCAAACTCTTTAATAACGCACCCGATAAAGAAACTCGCATAATGCCACAGAGAGTTCCACAACTTCCTTACAAATGATATTTGTATACTTATAAATCGTCATCTACAACTTATTCTGTACAACGTACATGTGCTGTTTAAAAATTGATGGATTGACTTGTATTACCTTTTAATTTGATAAATAATGTAGAATATATAATTTCATGTGAATCCATGCGGTGGAAATTATCGTTCTCGTGTGTTAAGCTTATTGTAACGGTAATATGGAATACAAACACGATTGTTGGACGTTTACAGTGGGACGGTTCGTGAACAGGACATATACAATCCCAAGTCAAACCCTTTAACATCGTAACTGATAAAGAAAATCGCATAATCCCACAAAGAGTTCCACAACTTCCTTATGAATAATCCTTGTATACTTCTAAGTCTTCATCTTCAAATTCTTTTGGACAATGTACTCGTGCTTATAAAAATCAATGGACGGACTTGTATTACATTTTAATTTGATAAATGACCCAGAATATATAATTTCACACGAACCTATGTGGTGGAAATCATCGTTCTGGTATATAAAGCTTAATGTAAGGGTGATAATGAAATACTAACACGATTAAACGGACGGTTACCCCTTGACGGATCGCGGACGAGACACTTGCAATCCCAAGTCAAACTCTTTAATACTGTAATTGATAAAGAAACTCGCATAATCCCACAGAGAGTTCCAGAACATTTTTACGAATGATCCTTGATACTTATAAGGCATCATCTACAATTTACTCTAAACAATTTACTTGAGCTTTTAAAAAATTGATGGACAAACTTTTATTACCTTTAAATGTTATAAATAACCTAGAATTGATAATTTCATGCAAATCTATGTGGTGGAAATTGTTTTTCTAATATGTAAGGCTTATTGTAAGGGTAATAATGGAATACTAACACGATTGATGGACGGTTACCATGGGACAGATTACGGACGGGACACTTTTAATCCCAAGTCAAACTCTTTAATAACGCACCCGATAAAGAAACTCGCATAATGCCACAGAGAGTTCCACAACTTCCTTACAAATGATATTTGTATACTTATAAATCATCATCTACAACTTATTCTGTACAACGTACATGTGCTGTTTAAAAATTGATGGATTGACTTGTATTACCTTTTAATTTGATAAATAACGTAGAATATATAATTTCATGTGAATCCATGCGGTGGAAATTATCGTTCTCGTATGTTAAGCTTATTGTAACGGTAAAATGGAATACAAACACGATTGTTGGATGCTTACTGTGGGACGGTTCGTGAACAGGACACATACAATCCCAAGTCAAACCCTTTAACATCGTAACTGATAAAGAAAATCGCATAATCCCACAAAGAGTTCCACAACTTCCTTATGAATGATCCTTGTATACTTCTAAGTCTTAATCTTCAAATTCTTTTGGACAATGTACTCGTGCTTATAAAAATCAATGGACGGACTTGTATTACATTTTAATTTGATAAATGACCCAGAATATATAATTTCACATGAACCTATGTGGTGGAAATCATCGTTAATGTAAGGTTGATAATGAAATACTAACACGATTAAATGAACGGTTACCCCATGACGGATGGCGGACGAGACACTTGCAATCCCAAGTCAAACTCTTTAATACTGTAATTGATAAAGAAACTCGCATAATCCCACAGAGAGTTCCACAACATTCTTATGAATGATCCTTGATACTTATACGGAATCATCTACAATTTACTCTAAACAATTTACTTGAGCTTTTAAAAAATTGATGGACAAACTTTTATTACCTTTAAATATTATAAATAACCTAGAATAGATAATTTCATGCAAATCTATGTGGTGGAAATTGTTTTTCTAATATGTAAGGCTTATTGTAAGGGTAATAATGGAATACTAACACGATTGATGGACGGTTATTATGGGACAGATTACGGACGGGACACATTTAATCACAAGTCAAACTCTTTAATAACGCACCTGATAAAGAAACTCGCATAATGCCACAGAGAGTTCCACAACTTCCTTACGAATGATATTTGTATACTTATAAATCATCATCTACAATTTATTCTGTACAACGTACATGTGCTGTTTAAAAATTGATGGATTGACTTGTATTACCTTTTAATTTGATAAATAACGTAGAATATATAATTTCATGTGAATCTATGCGGTGGAAATTATCGTTCTCGTATGTTACGCTTATTGTAACGGTAATATGGAATTCAGACACGATTGTTGGATGATTACTGTGGGATGTTTCGTGAACGGGACACTTGCAATCCCAAGTCAAACCCTTTCACACCGTAACTGATAAAAAAAATCGCATAATCCCACAAAGAGTTCCAGAACTTCCTTATGAATGATCCTTGTATACTTGTAAGTCTTCATCTTCAAATTATTTTGGACAATGTACTCGTGCTTATAAAAACCAATAGACGGGCTTGTATAACATTTTAATTTGATAAATGACCTAGAATATATAATTTCGCATGAACCTATGTGGTGGAAATCATCGTTCTAGTATATAAAGCTTATTGTAAGGGTGATAATGAAATACTAACACGATTAAACGGACGGTTACCCCTTGACGGATCGCGGACGAGACACTTGCAATCCCAAGTCAAACTCTATAATACTGTAATTGATAAAGAAACTCGCATAATCCCACAGAGAGTTCCACAACATTCTTATGAATAATCCTTGATACTTATACGGCATCATCTACAATTTACTCTAAACAATTTACTTGAGCTTTTAAAAAATTGATGGACAAACTTTTATTACCTTTAAATGTTATAAATAACCTAGAATAGATAATTTCATGCAAATCTATGTGGTGGAAAATTTTTTTCTAATATGTAAGGCTTATTGTAAGGGAAATAATGGAATACTAACACGATTGATAGACGGTTACTATGGGACAGATTACGGACGGGACACTTTTAATCCCAAGTCAAACTCTTTAATAACGCACCTGATAAAGAAACTTGCATAATGCCACAGAGAGTTCCACAACTTCCTTACGAATGATATTTGTATACTTATATATCATCATCTACAATTTATTCTGTACAACATACATGTGCTGTTTAAAAATTGATGGATTGACTTGTATTACCTTTTAATTTGATAAATAACATAGAATATATAATTTCATGTGAATCTATGCGGTGGAAATTATCGTTCTCGTATGTTAAGCTTATTGTCACGGTAATATGGAATACAAACACGATTGTTGGACGCTTACTGTGGGATGGTTCGTGAACGAGACACTTGCAATCGCAAGTCAATCCCTTTAACACCGTAACTGATAAAGAAAATCGCATAATCCCACAAAGAGTTCCACAACTTCCTTGTGAATGATCCTTGTATACTTCTAAGTCTTCATCTTCAAATTATTTTGGACAATGTACTCGTGCTTATAAAAATCAATGGACATACTTGTATTAAATTTTAATTTGATAAATGACCCAGAATATATAATTTCACATGAACCTATGTGGTGTAAATCATCGTTCTGGTATATAAAGCTTATTGTAAGGGTGATAATGAAATACTAACACGATTAAACGGACGGTTACCCCATGATGGATCGCGGACGAGACACTTGGAATCCCAAGTCAAACTCTTTAATATTGTAATTGCTAAAGAAACTCACATAATCCCACAGAGAGTTCCAAAACATTCTTACGAATGATCCTTGATACTTATAAGGCATTATCTACAATTTACTCTGAACAATTTACTTGAGCTTTTAAAAATTTGATGGACAAACTTTTATTACCTTTAAATATTATAAATAACCTAGAATAGATAATTCCATGCAAATCTATGTGGTGGAAATTATTTTTCTAATATGTAAGGCTTATTGTAAGGGTAATAATGGAATACAAACATGATAGATGGACGAATACCATGGAACAGATTACGAACGGGACACTTTTAATCCCATGACAAACTCTTTAATAACGTACCTGATAAAGAAACTCGCATAATGCCACAGAGAGTTCCACAACTTCATTATGAATGATATTTGTATACTTATAAATCATTATCTACAATTTATTCTGTACAACGTACGTGTTCTCTTTAAAAATTGATGGATTGACTTGTATTACCTTTTAATTTGATGAATAACGTAGAATATATAATTTAATGTGAATCTATGTGGTGAAAATTATCGTTCTCGTATGTTACGCTTATTATAACGGTAATATGGAATTCAGACACGAGTGTTGGACGCTTACTGTGGGACGGTTCGTGAACGGGACACTTGCAATCCCAAGTCAAACCCTTTAACACCGTAACTGATAAAAAAATCGCATAATCCCACAAAGAGTTCCACAACTTCCTTATGAATGATCCTTGTAAACTTCTATGTCTTCATCTTTAAATTATTTTGGACAATGTAGTCGTGCTCATAAATATCAATGGACGGACTTGTATTACATTTTAATTTGATAAATGACCTGGAATATATAATTTCACATGAACCTATGTGGTGGAAATCATCGTTCTGTTATATAAAGCTTATTGCAAGGGTGATAATAAAATACTAACATGATTAAACGGACGGTTACCCCTTGACGGATCGTGGACGAGACACTTGCAATCCCAAGTCAAACTCTTTAATACTGTAATTGATAAAGAAACTCGCATAATCCCACAAAGAGTTCCACAACATTCTTACGAATGATCCTTGATAATTATAAGGCATCATATACAATTTACTCTAAATAATTTACTTGAGCTTTTAAAAAATTGATGGACAAACTTTTATTACCTTTAAATGTTATAAATAACCTAGAATAGATAATTTCAGGCAAATCTATGTGGTGGAAATTGTTTTTCTAATATGTAAGGCTTATTGTAAGGGTAATAATGGAATACTGACACGATTGATGGACGGTTACCATGGGACAGATTACGGACGGGACACTTTTAATCCCAAGTCAAACTCTTTAATAACGCACCTGATAAAGAAACTTGCATAATGCCACAGAGAGTTCCACAACTTCCTTACGAATGATATTTGTATACTTATAAATCATCATCTACAATTTATTCTGTACAACGTACATGTGCTCTTTAAAAATTGATGGATTGACTTGTATTACCTTTTAATTTGATAAATAACGTAGAATATATAATTTCATGTGAATCTATGCGGTGGAAATTATTGTTCTCGTATGTTACGCTTATTGTAATGGTAATATGGAATTCAGACACGATTGTTGGATGATTACTGTGGGATGGTTCGTGAACGGGACACTTGCAATCCCAAGTCAAACCCTTTCACACCGTAACTGACAAATAAAATCGTATAATCCCACAAAGAGTTCCACAACTTCCTTATGAATGATCCTTGTATACTTCTAAGTCTTCATCTTCAAATTATTTTGGACAATATACTCGTGCTTATATAAATCAGTGGACGGGCTTGTATTACATTTGAATTTGATAAATGACCTAGATTATATAATTTCACATGAACCTATGTGGTGGAAATCATCGTTCTGGTATATAAAGCTTAATGTAAGGGTGATAATGAAGTACTAACACGATTAAACGGACGGTTACCTCTTGACGGATCGCGGACGAGACACTTGCAATCCCAAGTCAAACTCCTTAATACTGTAATTGATAAAGAAACTCGCATAATCCCACAGAGAGTTCCACAACATTCTTACGAATGATCCTTGATACTTATAAGGCATCATCTACAATTTACTCTAAACAATTTACTTGAGCTTTTAAAAAATTGATGGACAAATTTTTATTACCTTTAAATGTTATAAATAACCTAGAATAGATAATTTCATGCAAATCAATGTAAGGCTTATTGTAAGGGTGATAATGGAATACTATCACGATTGATGGAGGGTTATTATGGGACAGATTACGGACGGGACACTTTTAATCCCAAGTCAAACTCTTTAATAACGCACCTGATAAAGAAACTCGCATAATGCCACAGAGAGTTCCACAACTTCCTTACGAATGATATTTGTATACTTATAAATCATCATCTACAATTTACTCTGTACAACGTACATGTGTTGTTTAAAAATTAATGGATTGACTTGTATTACCTTTTAATTTGATAATTAACGTAGAATATATAATTTCATGTGAATCTATGCGGTGGAAATTATCGTTCTCGTATGTTACGCTTATTGTAATGGTAATATGGAATTCAGACACGATTGTTGGACGCTTACTGTGGGATGGTTCGTGAACGGGACGCTTGCAATCCCATGTCAAACCCTTTAATACCGTAACTGATAAAGAAAATCGCATAATCCCACAAAGAGTTCCACAACTTCCTTATGAATGATCCTTTTAAACTTCTAAGTCTTCATCTTCAAATTATTTTGTACAATGTACTCGTGCTTATAAAAATCAATGAACGGACTTGTATTACATTTTAATTTGATAAATGACCAAGAATTTGTAATTTCACATGAACCTATGTGGTGGAAATCATCGTTCTGGTATATAAAGCTTATTGTAAGGGTGATAATGAATTACTAACACGATTAAACGGACGGTTACCCCTTGACGGATCGCGGACGAGACACTTGCAATCCCAAGTCAAACTCTTTAATACTGTAATTGATAAAGAAACTCGCATAATCCCACAGAGAGTTCCACAACATTCTTACGAATGATCCTTGATACTTATAAGGCATCATCTACAATTTACTCTAAATAATTTACTTGAGCTTTTAAAAAATTGATGGCCAAATTTTATTACCATAAATGTTATAAATAACCTAGAATAGATAATTTCATGCAAATCTAAGTAAGGCTTATTGTAAGGGTAATAATGGAATTCTAACACGATTGATGGACGGTTATTATGGGACAGATTACGGACGGGCCACTTTTAATCCCAAGTCAAACTCTTTAATAACGCACCTGATAAAGAAACTCGCATAATGCCACAGAGAGTTCCACAACTTCCTTACGTATGATATTTGTATACTTAAAAATCATCATCTAAAATTTATTCAGTACAACGTACATGTGTTGTTTAAAAATTGATGGATTGACTTGTATTACCTTTTAATTTGATAAATAATGTAGAATATATAATTTCATGTGAATCTATGCGGTGGAAATTATCGTTCTCGTATGTTACGCTTATTGTAATGGTAATATGGAATTCAGACACGATTGTTGGACGCTTACTGTGGGATGGTTCGTGAACGGGACACTTGCAATCCCATGTCAAACCCTTTAATACCATAACTGATAAAGAAAATCGCATAATCCCACAAAGAGTTCCACAACTTCCTTATGAATGATCCTTTTATACTTCTAAGTCTTCATCTTCAAATTATTTTGGACAATGTACTCGTGCTTATAAAAATCAATGAATGGACTTGTATTACATTTTAATTTGATAAATGACCAAGAATATATAATTTCACATGAACCTATGTGGTGGAAATCATCGTTCCGGTATATAAAGCTTATTGTAAGGGTGATAATGAATTACTAACACGATTAAACGGACGGTTACCCCTTGACGGATCGCGGACGAGACACTTGCAATCCCAAGTCAAACTCTTTAATACTGTAATTGATAAAGAAACTCGCATAATCCCACAGAGAGTTCCACAACATTCTTACGAATGATCCTTGATACTTATAAGGCATCATCTACAATTTACTCTAAATAATTTACTTGAGCTTTTAAAAAATAGATGGCCAAATTTTATTACCATAAATGTTATAAATAACCTAGAATAGATAATTTCATGCAAATCTAAGTAAGGCTTATTGTAAGGGTAATAATAGAATACTAACACGATTGATGGACGGTTATTATGGGACAGATTACGGACGGGCCACTTTTAATCCCAAGTCAAACTCTTTAATAACGCACCTGATAAAGAAACTCGCATAATGCCACAGAGAGTTCCACAACTTCCTCACGAATGATATTTGTATACTTATAAATCATCATCTACAATTTATTCAGTACAACGTACATGTGTTGTTTAAAAATTGATGGATTGACTTGTATTACCTTTTAATTTGATAGATAACGTAGAATATATAATTTCATGTGAATCTATGCGGTGGAAATTATCGTTCTCGTATGTTACGCTTATTGTAATGGTAATATGGAATTCAGACACGATTGTTGGACGCTTACTGTGGGATGGTTCGTGAACGGGACACTTGCAATCCCATGTCAAACCCTTTAATACCGTAACTGATAAAGAAAATCGCATAATCCCACAAAGAGTTCCACAACTTCCTTATGAATGATCCTTTTATACTTCTAAGTCTTCATCTTCAAATTATTTTGGACAATGTACTCGTGCTTATAAAAATCAATGAACGGACTTGTATTACATTTTAATTTGATAAATGACCAAGAATATATAATTTCACATGAACCTATGTGGTGGAAATCATCGTTCTGGTATATAAAGCTTATTGTAAGGGTGATAATGAATTACTAACACGATTAAACGGACGGTTACCCCTTGACGGATCGCGGACGAGACACTTGCAATCCCCAGTCAAACTCTTTAATACTGTAATTGATAAAGAAACTCGCATAATCCCATAGAGAGTTCCACAACATTCTTACGAATGATCCTTGATACTTATAAGGCATCATCTACAATTTACTCTAAACAATTTACTTGAGCTTTTAAAAAATTGATGGACAAACTTTTATTACCTTTAAATATTATAAATAACCTAGAATAGATAATTGCATGCAAATCTATGTGGTGGAAATGTTTTTTCTAATATGTAAGGCTTATTGTAAGGGTAATAATGGAATACTAACACGATTGATGGACAGTTACTATGGGACATATTACCGACGGGAAACTTTTAATCCCAAGTCAAACTCTTTAGTAACGTACCTGATAAAGAAACTCGCATAATGCTACAGAGAGTTCCACAACTTCCTTACGAATGATATTTGTATACTTATAAATCATCATCTACAATTTATTCATTACAACGTACATGTGCTCTTTAAAAATTGATGGATTGACTTGTATTACCTTTTAATTGGATAAATAATGTAGAATATATAATTTCATGCGACTCTATGCGGTGGAAATTATCGTTCTCGTATCTTACGCTTATTGTTACGGTAATATGGAATACAGACACGATTGTTGGACGCATACTGTGGGACAGTTTGTGAACGGGACATTTGCAATCCCAAGTCAATCCCTTTAACACCGTAACTGATAAAGAAAATTGCATAATCCCACAAAGAGTTCCATAACTTCCTTATGAATGATCCTTGTATACTTCTAAGTCTTCATCTTCAAATTATTTTGGACAATGTACTCGTGCTTATAAAAATCAATTAACGGACTTGTATTACATTTTAATTTGATAAATGACCTAGAATATATAATTTCACAGGAACCTATGTGGTGGAAATCATCGTATATAAAGCTTATTGTAAGGGTGATAATGAAATACTAACACGATTAAATGGACGGTTACCCCTTGACGGATCGCGGACGAGACACTTGCAATCCCAAGTCAAACTCTGTAATACTGTAATTGATAAAGAAACTCGCATAATCCCACAGAGAGTTGCACAACATTCGTACGAATGATCCTTGATACTTATAAGGCATCATCTACAATTTACTCTAAACAATTTACTTGGGATTTTAAAAATTGATGGACAAACTTTTATTACCTTTAAATATTATAAATAACCTAGAATAGATTATTTCATGCAAATCTATGTGGTGGAAATTATTTTTCTAATATGTAAGGCTTATTGTAAGGGTAATAATGGAATACTAACATGATAGATGGACGGTTACCAGGGGACAGATTACGGACGGGACACTTTTAATCCCAAGACAAACTCTTTAATAACGTACTTGATAAAGAAACTCGCATAATGCCACAGAGAGTTCCACAACTTCATTACGAATGATATTTGTATACTTATAAATCATTATCTACAATTTATTTTGTACAACGTACATGTGCTTTTCAAAAATTGATGGATTGACTTGTATTACCTTTTAATTTGATAAATAACGTAGAATATATAATTTCATGTGAATCTATGTGGTGGAAATTATCGTTCTCGTATGTTACGCTTATTGTAACGGTAATATGAAATACAAACCCGATTGTTGGACGCTTACTGTGTGACAGTTCGTGAAAGGGACACTTGCAATCCCAAGTTAAACCCTTTAACACCGTAACTGATAAAGAAACTCGCATAATCCCACAAAGAGTTCCACAACTTCCTTATGAATGATCCTTGTATACTTCTAAGTCTTCATCTTCAAATTATTCTGGACAATGTACTCTTGCTTATAAAAATCATTGGATAGACTTGTATTACATTTTAATTTGATAAATGACCTAGAATATATAATTTCACATGAACCTATGTGGTGCAAATCATCGTTCTGGTATATAAAGCTTATTATAAGGGTGATAATGAAATACTAATACGATTAACGGACGGTTACCCCTTGACGGATCACAGACGAGACACTTGCAATCCCAAGTCAAACTCTTTAACACCGTAATTGATAAATAAACTCGCATAATTCCACAGAGAGTTCCACAACTTTCTTACGAATGATTCTTAATACTTATAAGTCATCATCTATAATTTAATCTAAACAATTTACTTGTGCTTTTAAAAAATAGATGGACAAACATTTTTTACCTTTAAATATTGTAAATAACCTAGGAGAGATAATTTCATACAAATCTATGCGGGGGAAATTATTTTTTCTAATATGTAAGGCTTACTGTATGGGTAATTATGGAATACTAACACGATTTGCGGACGAGACACTTGTACTCCAAAGTCAAACTCTTTAATAACGTATTTGATTAAGAAACTCGCATAATCCCACAGAGAGTTCCACAACTTCCTTACAAATGATCCTTGTATTCTTAAAAGTAATCAACTACAGTTTAGTCTATACAACGTATATGTGCTTTTTAAAAATAGAAGGATTGACTTGTATTACCTTTAAATTTAATAATTAACGTAGAATAATAAATTTCATGCGAATCTATGCGGTGGAAATTATCATTTTCACATGTTACGGTTATTGTAAGGGTAATAATGAAATACTAACACGATTGACGAATGGTTACCCCATGACGGATCGCGGAAGAGACACTTACAATCCCAACTCTAACTCTTTAACACTGTACTTGATAAAGAAACACGCATAATCTCACCGAGAGTTCCACAACATTCTTACGAATGATCCTTGTATACTTATAAGTCATCATCTACAATTTACACGGAACAATTCACTTTTGCTTTTAAAAAATAGATGGACAGACTTGTATTACCTTTAAATATTATAAATAACCTAGAATATATAATTTCAAGCAAATCTATGTGGTGGAAATTATTCTTCTAATATGTAATGCTTATTGTAAGGGTAATAATTGAATACTAACACGATTGACAGAGAGTTACCCCAGGAAAGATTGCAGATGAGACAGTCGCAATCCCATGGAAAACTCTTTAACACCGTAATTGATAAAGACACTTGCATAATTCCACAGAGAGTTCCACAACATTCTTACAAATGATCCTTGTATACTTATAAGTCATCATCTACAATTTACTGAGACCAATTTACTTTTGCTTTTAAAAAATAGATGGACGGACTTGGATTACCTTTAAATATCATAAATAACCTAGAATATATAATTTCACGCAAATCTATGGGGTCAAAATTATTTTTCTAATACGTAACGCTTTATGTTAGGGTAATAATGGAATACTAACAAGATTGAAGGACGGTTACCCTGGGACAGATCGCGGACAGGACACTTGCAATCCCAAGTTAAAAATTTTAACACCGTAATTGCTAGAGAAACTCGTATAATCCCACATAGAATTCCACAACTTTCTTACAAATGATACTTGTATACTTATAAATGATCATCTACAATTTACTCTGAAAAATTTACTTGTGCTTCTCAAAAATCGATGGAAAGACTTGTATTGCCTTTAAATATTATAAGTAACCTTGAATATATAATTCACACAGCTCTATGAGGTTGAAATTATTTTTCTAATATGTAACGCTTATTGTAAGGGTAATAATGGAATACTTAAATGATTGATGGACGGTTACCCCGGGACAGAACACAGATGGGACAATTTCAATCCCAAGGCAATCGTTTTAACACCGTAATTAATAGAGAAACTTGCATAATCCCACAAAGAGTTCCACAACATTCTTACAAATGATCCTTGTATACTTATAAGTCGTAATCTACAATTACTTTAAACAATTTACTCTTGCATTTAAAAAATTGATGGACGGACTTGTATTAGTTTTAAATATTATAAATAACCTAGAATATATAATTTCATGCGAATCTATGCAGTGGAAATTATCTTTCTTATATGTAAAGCTTATTGTGTGGGTAATAATGGAATACTAACACAAGGACAGACGGTTACCCCGAAAAAGATCTCGGATGCAACACTTGTAATCCCAAGTCAAACACTTTAATACCGTACTTGATAAAGAAACTCATTTAATCCCACAGAGGGTTCCACAACTTCCTTACGAATCATCCTTGTATACTTATAAATCATCATCTACAATTTATTCTGTACAACGTACATGTGCTTTCTAATAATTGATGGATTGACTTGTATTACCTTTCAATTTGATAAATAACGTAGAATATATAATTTCATGTGAATCTATGCGGTGGAAATTATCGTTCTCGTACATTACACTTATTGTAACGGTAATAAGGCAAAACAAACACGATTGCCAGACGGTTACTGTGGGACGGTTCGTGGACGAGACACTTGCAATCCCAAGTTAAACCCTTTAACACCGTAACTAATAAAGAAACTCGCATAATCCCACAGAGAGTTCCACAACTTCCTTATGGCTTATCCTTGTATACTTATAAGTCTTCATCTTCAAATTATTTTGGACAATGTACTCGTGCTTATAAAAATCAATGGACGGACTTGTATTACATTTCAATTTGATAAATGACCCAGAATATATAATTTCACATGAACCTATGTGGTGGAAAAAATCGTTCTAGTATATAAAGCTTATCGTAAGGGTGATAATGAAATATTAACATGATTAATGGACAGTTAATCCTTGACTGATCGCAGACGAGACACTTGCAATCCCATGTCAAACTCTTTAACACCGTAATTGATAAAAAAAACTCGCATAATCCCACAGAGAGTTCCACAACTTTCTTACGAATGATCCTTGATACTTATAAGTCATCATCTACAATTTACTCTAAACAATTTACTTGTGCTTTTAAAAAACCAATGGACAAGCTTTTATGACCTTTAAATATTATAAATAGCCTAGGATATATAATTTCATGCAAATCTCCATGGTGGAAATTATTTTTCTAATATGTAACGCTTATTGTAAGGGTAATAATGGAATACTAACACGATTGACGAACAGTTACCCCGGGACAGATCATAGACGGGGCACTTTCAATCCCAAGGCAAAATTTTTAACACCGTAATTGATAAAGAAACTCGCACAATGCCGCAGAGAGTTCCACAACTTTCTTACAAATGATCCGTGTATACTTATAAGTCGTCATCTACAATTTACTCTCAACAATTTACTCGTGGTATTAAAAAAAATGATGGATGGACTTGTATTAGTTTAAATATTATAAATAACCTAGAATATATAATTTCACGTGAATCTTTGCAATGAAATTTATTCTTATATGTAACGCTTATTGTATGAGTAATAATGGAATATTAACAAGATGTGGAACGGTTACCTCGGGACATATTGCGGACGGGACACTTGTAATCCCAAGTCAAACTCTTTAATAACGTACCTGATAAAGAAACTCGCATAATCCCATAGAGAGTTCCAGAACTTCCTTACGAATGATCCTTGTATACTTATAAGTCACCAACTACAGTTTAGTCTGTACAACGTATATGTTTTTAAAAACTAGAAGGATTGACTTGTATTACCTTTCTATGATAATTAACGTAGAATATATAATTTCATGCAAATCTATGTGGTGGAAATTATCATTTTCATATGTTACGCTTATTGTATTGGTAATAATGAAATACTAACACGATTGACGGACAGTAACCCCATGACAGATTGCGGAAGAGACACTTGCAATCCAAACTCAAACTCTTTAAAACCGTAATTGATAAAGAAACACGCATAATCCCACAGAGAGTTCCACAACTTTCTTACGAATGATCCTTGTATACTTATAAGATATCATATGCAATTTACTATGAAGAATTTACTTGTGCTTTAAAAAAATGATGGATAGACTTGTATTACCTTTAAATATTATAAATAACCTTGAATATATAATTTCACGCAAATCTATGCAGTGGAAATTATTTTTCTAATATGTAACGCTTATTGTAAGGGTAATAATGGAATACTAACATGATTGACGGACGGTAACCCTAGGACAGATCACAGATGGGACACTTGCAATCCCAAGGCAATCTCTTTAACACCGTAATTTATAAAGAAACTTGCATAATCCCACAAAGAGTTCCACAACATTCTTACAAATGATCCTTGTATACTTATAGTTCGTAATCTACAATTTACTCTAAACAATTTACTCGTGCTTTTAAAAAATTGATGTACGAATTTTTATTAATTTTAAATATTATAAATAACCTAGAATATATAATTTCATGCGAATCTATGCAATGGAAATTATCTTCTTATATGTAACGCTTATTGTGTTGGTAATAATGGAATACTAACACAATGATGGACGGTTACCCCGAGACAGATCGCATAATCCCATACAGAGTTCCGCAACTTCCTTACGAATGATCCTTGTATTCTTAAAAGTCATCATCTACAATTTAATATGTACAACGTATATGTGCTTTTTAAAAATAGTTGGATTGACTTGAATTACCTTTTAATTTAATAAATAACGTAGAATATAGAATTTCATACGAATCTATGCAGTGGAAATTATCGTTCTCATATGTTACGCTTATTGTAGGGGTAATAATGGAATACTAATATGATTGTTGGACGTATACTGTGGGACGGTTCGTGGACGGGACACTTGCAATCCCAAGGCAAACACTTTAATACCGTAATTGATAAAGAAACTCGAATAATCCACAGAGATTTCCACAACTTCCTTAAGAATGATCCTCGTATACTTATAAGTCTTCCTCTACAATTTACACTGGACAATATACTCGTTCTTATAAAAATCAATGGACGAACTTGTATTACATTTTAATTTTATAAATGACGTAGAATATATAATTTCACGTGAATCTATGCGGTAGAAATCATTATTCTCATATGTAAAGCTTATTTTAAGGGTGATAATAGAATACTAACACGATTGACGTAAGGTTACCCCGGACGAGACACTTGCAAGCCCAAGTCAAACTCTTTAACACTGTAATTGATAAAGAAACTCGAATAATCCCACAGAGAGTTCAACAACTTCCTTACGAATGATCCTTGTATACTTATATGTCTTCATATACAATTTATTTTGGACAATGTACTCAGGCTTATAAAAATCTATGGACGGACTTGTATTACCTATAAATATTATAAATAACCTAGAATATATAAATTCACGCGAATGTATGCGGTGGAAATTATTTTTATAATATGTAACGCTTATTGTAAGGGCAATAATCGAACACACACATGATTGGCGGACGGTTACCCCGGGACAGATTTCAGACAGTACAATTGCAATCCCAAGTCGAACTCTTTAACACGGTCAATGATAAAGATACTCCCATAAACCCACAAAGAGTTCCACAACTTCCTTGCGAGTGATCCTTGTATACTTATAAGTCTTCATCTGCAATTTACTTTGAACAATGTAATCATGCTTATAAAAATCAATCGATAGGCTTGTATTACATTTTAATTTGATAAATAACCATGAATTTATAATTTCACGTGAATTTATGTGGTGGAAATTATCGTTCTCATATGTAAAGCTTATTGTAAGGGTTATAATTGAATACTAACACAATTGAAAGATGGTTACCCCGGGATGGATTGCGGATGGGACACTTGCTATCCCAATTCAAACTGTTTAACATCGTAATTGATATGGAAACCCGCATAATCCCACAGAGAGTTCCACAAATTTCTTACGAATGATCCTTGTATACTTATAAGTCATCATCTACAATTTACTATTAACAATTTACTTGTGGTTTTAAAAATATTAATGGACAGACTTGTATTACCTTTAAATATTATAAATAACCTAGAATATATAATTTCACGCTAATCTATGTGGTAGAAATTATTATTCTAATATATAACGCGTATTGTTAGGGTAATAATGGAATACTAAAATGATTGACGAACGGTTACCCAGGGACAAATCGTAGATGAAACACTTGCAATCCCAAGGCAAACTCTTTAACACCGTAATTGATAAAGAAACTCGTATAATCCCACGGAGAGTTCCACAACTTTCTTACGAATAATCCTTGTATACTTATAAGTCATCATCTATAATCTACTTGTGCTTTTAAAAAATTGATGGACGATTACCATGGAACGGTTCGTGGATGGGACACTTGCAATCCCAAGTCAAACCCTATAACACTGTAACTGATTAAGAAACTTGCATAATTCCACAAAAAGTTCCATAAATTCAATACGAATGACCCTTGTATACATATAAGTCTTCATCTACAATTTACTCTAGAAAATTAACTTATTCTTATAAAAATCAATGGACGGACTTGTATTTCATTTAAATTTCACAAATGACCTAGAATAAATAATTTCACGTGAATCTATTGGGAGGAAATCATCGTTTTCATATGTAAATCTTATTGTAAGGGTGATAATGGAATACTAACATGATTGACGTAAGATTACTCCTGTGACGGATCGCAGATGAGACACTTGCAAGCCCAAGTCAAACTCTTTGACACCGTAATTAAGAAAGAAACTTGAATAATTACACAGAGAGTTCCACAACTTTCTTACAAATGATCCTTTTATACTTATAATTTTTCATCTACAATTTACTCTGAATAAAGTACTTGTGCTTTTAAAATTCAAAGGACGGACTTGTAGAACCTATAAATATTATAAATAACCTAGAATATATAACTTCACGCAAACCTATGCAGTGAAAATTATTGTTCTAATATATAATGCTTATTGTATGTGTAATAATGGAGCACTAACAAGATTGACGGACGGTGACCCCGGGACAGATCGCAGACAGGACAATTTCAATGCCACGCCAAACTCTTTAACACCGTAAATGATAAAGAAACTCGCATAATCCCATAGAGAGTTCTACAACTTCCTTATGAAGGATCCTTGTATACTTAAAAGTCTTCCTCTACAATTTACTCTGGACAATGTTCTCATGCTTATAAAAATCAAAAGACAGACTTGTATTAAATTTTAATATGATATATAACCTAGAATATATATTTTTTTGCGTATAACTATGCAGTGGAAATCATCGTTGTCATATGTAAAGCCTATTGTAAGGGTTATAATGGAATACTAACATGATTGACGTACGGTTACCCCGGGACGGATCATGGACAAGACACTTGCAAGCCCAAGTGCAACTCTTTAACACGGTAATTGATAAAGAAACTCACATTATCTCATAGAGATTTAAACAACTTTCTTACGAATGATCCTTGTATACTTATAAGTTATCATCTATAATTTACTGGTGCTTTTAAAAAATTGATGGACAGACTTGTATTATCTGTAAATATTATAAATAACCTAGAATATATAACTTCACGTGAATCTATGTGGTGGAAATTATTTTTATAATATGTAACGATTATTGTAAGGGTAATAATGGAACACTAACATGATCTATTACCCCGGGACAGATTGCAGACAGTACAATTGCAATCCCAAGTCAAACTCTTTAACACTGTAAACGATAAAGAAACTCGCATAATCACACAAAGGGTTCCACAACTTCCTTACGAGTGATCCTTGTATACATATAAGTCTTCATTTGCAATTTACTCTGGACAATTTACTCATGCTTATAAAAATAAATTGATGTACTTGTAATACATTTTAATTTGATAAATAACTCTAAATATATAATTTCATGTGAATCTCTGCAGTGGAAATTATCGTTCTCATATGTAAAGCTTATTGTAAGGGTTATAATGGAATACTAACACAATTGACAGATGGTTACCCCAGGATGGATTGCGGACGGGACACTTGCAATCCCAATTCAAACTCTTTAACGCTGCAATTGATAAAGAAACTCGCATAATCCCACAGAGAGTTCCACAACTTTCTTACGAATGATCATTGTATACTTATAAGTAATCATCTACAATTTACTAGTAACAATTTACTTGTCCTTTTAAAAAATTGATGGATAGACTTGTATTACCTTTAAATATTATAAATAACTTAAAATGTATAATTTCACACAAATCTATGTGGTGGAGATTATTGTTCTTATATATAACGCTTATTGTATGGGTAATAATGGAATACTACCACGATTGACAGACGGTTACCCCGGGATAGATCGCAGACGGGACACTTGCAATCCAAAGGCAAACTCTGTAGCACCGTAATTGATAAAGAAACTCGCATAATCCCACAGAGAGTTCCGCAACTTTCTTATGAATGATCGTTGTATACTTGTAAGTCATCATCTACAATTTACTTGTGCCTTTACAAAATTGATGGACGAATACCATGGGATAGTTCGTGGACGGGACACTTGCAATCCCAAGTCAAACCCTATAACACTGTAACTGATAAACAAACTCACATAATCCCATAAAGAGTTCCAAAAATTCCATACGAATGATCCTTGTATACATATAAGTATTTATCTACAATTTACTCTAGACAATTAACACGTTCTCATAAAATCAATGGACGGACTTGTGTTTCATTTGAATTTCAAAAATGACCTACAATATATAATTTCACGTGAATCTATGTGGTGGAAATCATCGTTCTCATATTGAAATCTTATTGTAAGGGTGATAATGGAATACTAACACGATTGACGTACGGTTACCCCGGGATGGATTGCGGACGAGACACTTGCAAGCCCAAGTCAAACTCTTTGACACCGTAATTGAGAAAGAAACTTGCATAATCACACATAGAGTTCCACAACTTTCTTACGAATGATCCGTTTATACTTAAAAGTTATCATTTACAATTTACTCTGAATATGGTACTTGTGCTTTTAAAATTCAATGGACCGACTTGTATTACCTATAAATATTATAAATAACCTATAATGTATAACTTTACATGAATCTATGAAGTGGAAATTATTGTTCTAATATGTAACGCTTATTGTAAGGGTAATAATGGAACACTAACACGATTGACGGACAGTTACCCCAGGACGGATCGTAGATAGGACAATCGCAATCCCACGTCAAACTCTTTCACACCGTAATTGATAAAGAAACTCGCATAATCCCACAGGGAGTTCCACAACTTCATGAAGAATGATCCTTGTATACTTATAAGTATTCATCTACAATTTACTGGTGCTTTTCAAAAATTGATGGACCGACTTGTATTATCTGTAAATATTATAAATAACTTAGAATATATAACTTCACGTGAATCTATGTGGTGGAAATTATTTTTATAATATGTAACGATTATTGTAAGGGTAATAATGGAACACTAACATGATCTGTTACCCCGGGAGAAATTGCAGACAGTACAATTGCAATCCCAAGTCAAACTCTTTAACACCGTAAATGATAAAGAAACTTGCATAATCCCACAAAGAGTTCCAAAACTTCCTTATGAGGGATCCTTGTATACGTATAAGTCTTCATCTGCAATTTACTCTGGACAATTTACTCATGCTTATAAAAATAAATTTATTAACTTGTATTACATTTTAATTTGATAAATAACCCTGAATTTTTAATTTCACATGAATCTCTGTAGTGGAAATTATCGTTCTCATATGGAAAGCTTATTGTAAGGGTTATAATGGAAAACTAACACAATTGACAGATGGTTACCCCGGGATGGATTCCGGACGGGACACTTGCAATCCCAATTCAAACTCTTTAACACCGTAATTGATAAAAAAAACTTGCATAATCCCACAGAGAGTTCCACAACTTTCTTATGAATGATCCTTGTATACTTATAAGTAATCATCTACAATTTACTACTAACAATTTACTAGTGCTTTTAAAAAATTGATGGACAGACGTGTATTACCTTTAAATATTATAAATAACCTAGAATATATAGTTTCATGCAAATCTATGAGGTGGAAATTATTTTTCTAATATATAATGCTTATTGTATGGGTAATAATGGAACACTAACACAATTGACGGACGGTTACCCCGGGACAGATCACAGACGAGACACTTGCAATCCTAAGGCAAACGTTGTAAAGCCGTAATTGATAAAGAAACTTGGATAATCCCATGGAGAGTTCCATGAATTTCTTATGAATGATCCTTGTATACTTGTAAGTCAACATCTACAATTTACTTGTGCCTTTAAAAAATTGATGGATGAATACCATGGGACAGTTCGTGGACGGGACACTTGCAATCCCAAGTCAAAGCCTGTAACACTAAAACTAATAAAGAAACTCGCATAATCCCACAAAGTGTTCCGCAAATTCCATACGAATGATCCTTGTATACATATAAGTCTACATCTAAAATTTACTCTAGACAATTAACTCGTATTTATAAAAATCAATGGACGAACTTGTGTTTCATTTGAATTTCAAAAATGACCTAGAATATATAATTTCACGTGAATCTATGCGGTTGAAATCATCTTTTTCATATTGAAATCTTATTGTAAGTGTGATAATGGAATACTAACACGATCGACGTACGGTTACCCCGGGATGGATCGAGGACGAGACACTTGCAAGCCCAAGTCAAACACTTTGACACCGTAATTGAGAAAGAAACTTGCACAATCACACCCAGAGTTCCACAACTTTCTTATGAATGATCCGTTTATACTTATAAGTTATCATTTACAATTTACTCGGAATATAGTACTTGTTCTTTTAAAATTTGATAGACCAACTTGTATTACCTATAAATGTTATAAATAGCCTATAATATATAGCTTCACATGAATCTATGCAGTGGAAATTATTGTTCTAATATGTAACGCTTATTGTAAGGGTAATAATGGAACACTAACACAATTGACGGACGGTTACCCCGGGACAGTTCATAGACAGGACAATTGCAATCCCACGTCAAACTCTTTCACACCGTAATTGATAAAGAAACTTGCTTAATCCCACAGAGAGTTCCACAACTTCCTTACGAATGATCCTTGTATACTTATAAGTCTTCATCTACAATTTACTGTGGACAATGTAAGGGTTATAATGTAAGGGTTATAATGATCCTTGTAAAGCTTATTGTAAGGGTTATAATGGAATACTAACACAACTGACAGATGGTTACCCCGAGATGGATCGCGGACGGAACACTTGCAATCCCAAGTCAAACTCTTTAACATTGTAACTGATAAAGACACTCGCATAATCCCGCAGAGAGTTCCACAACTTTCTTACAAATGATTCTTGTATACTTATAAGTTATCATCTACAATTTACTCTGAATAATGTACTTGTGCTTTTAGAAAATCCATGGATGGACTTGTATTACCTATAATTGTTATAAATAACCTAGAATATATAACTTCACGTGAATCTATGCGGTGGAAATTATTGTTCTAATATGCAATGCTTATTGTAAGGGTAATAATGGAACACTAACATGATTGACGGACTGTTACCCCAGGACTACTCGCAAATAGGACAATTTCATTTCCAAGTCAAACTCTTTTACACCGTAATTGATAAAGAAACTCGCATAATCTCACAGAGAGTTCCACAACTTTCTTACGAATGATCCTTGTATACTTATAAGGCTTCTTCTACAAATTACTCTGGACAATGTACTCATTCTTATAAAAATCATTGGATGGACTTGCCTTACATTTTTATTTGATCAATAACCTAGAATATATAATTTCACGTGAATCTATGCGGTGGAAGTTATCGTTCTCATATGCAAAGCTTATTGCAAGGGTTATAGTGGAATACTAACACAATTGACAGATGGTTACCACGAGATGGATCGCGGACAGGACAATTGCAAACCCAAGTCAAACACTTTAACACCGTAATTGATAAAGGCACTCACATAATCCCACAGAGAGTTCCACAACTTTCTTACAAATGATCCTTGTATACTTATAAGTTATCAACTACAATTTACTATGTATAATGTACATGTGCTTTTAAAAAATCGATGGATGGACTTGTATTAACTGTAAATATTATAAATAACTTAGAATATATAACTTCATGCAAATCTATTCGGTGGAAATTATTGTTCTAATATGCAACTCTTATTGTAAGGGTAATAATTGAACACTACCACGATTGACGGACGGTAACCCCGGGAAAGATTGCAGACAGGACAATTGCAATCCCAAGTCAAACTCTTTAACACTGTAAATGATGAAGAAACTCGCATAATCCCACAGAGAGCTCCACAAATTCCTTACAAATGAACCTTCTTTACTTATAAGTCTTCATCTACAATTTACTCTGGACAATGTACTCATGCTAACAAAAATCAATGGATGGACTTGTATTACATTTTATTGTGCAAAATAACCTAGAATATATTATTTCACGTGAATCTATGTGGTGGAAATTATCATTCTCATATGTAAATCTTATTGTAAGGGTTATAATGGAATACTAACACAATTGACGGATGGTAACCCTAGGATGGATCTCGGACGGGACACTTGTAATCCCAAGTCAAACTCTTTAACATCGTAATTGATAAAAAAACTTCCATAATCTCACAGAGAGTTCCAGAACTTTCTTATGAATGATCCTTGTATACTTATAAGTCTTCTTCTACAAATTACTTTGGCCAATGTACTCCTGCTTATAAAAGTCAATGGATAGACTTGTACTACATTTTAATTTGATAAATAACCTAGAATATATAATTTCACGTGAATCTATGCGGTGAAAACTATCGCTCTCATATGTAAAGCTTTTTGTAAGGGTTGTAATGGAATACTAACACAACTGAGAGATGGTTACCCCGAGATGGATCGCGGACGGGACACATGCAATCTCAAGTCAAACTCTTTAACATTGTAATTGATAAAGACACACGCATAATCCCAAAGAGAGTTCCAAAACTTTCTCACAAATGATCCTTATATACTTATAAGTTATCATCTACAATTTATTATGAATAATGTACTTGTTCTTTTAAAAAATCGATGGGTGGACTTGTATTACCTATAAATATTATAAATAACCTAGAATATATAACTTCACGTGAATCTATGCGGTGGAAATTATTGTTCTAATATGCAATGCTTGTTGTATGGGTAATAATGGAACACTAACATGATTGACGGACTGTTACCCCGGGACAGATCGCAGACAGGACAATTGCAATCCCAAGCCAAATTCTTTAACACCGTAAATGATAAAGAAACTCGCATAATCCCACAGAAAGTTCCACAGCTTCCTTACAAAATGAACCTTGTTTACTTATAAGTTTTCATCTACAATTTACTGTGGAAAATGTACTCATGCTAATAAAATTCAATGGATGGACTTGTATTACATTTTATTTTGCTAAATAACCTAGAATATATCATTTCACAGGAATCTATGCAGTGTCATTCTCATATGTAAAGCTTATTGTAAGGGTTGTGATGGAATATTAACACAATTGACGGATGGTTACCCTGGGATGGATCGTGGACGAGACACTTGCAATCCCAAGTCAATCTCTTAAACACCATAATTGATAAAGAAACTCGCATAATCCCATAGAGAGTTCCACAACTTTCTTACGAAGGATCCTTGTATACTTATAAATCATCATCTACAATTTACTTGTGCTTTTAAAAAATTAATAGACGGACTTTTATTAGCTTGAAATATTATAAATAACCTAGAATATATAATTTTACATGAATTGATGCAATGGAAATTACTCTGATCATATGTAACGCTTATTGTATGGGTAATAATGGAATACTAACATGATTGACCAACAGTTACCTGGGGATAGATCACGGATGGGACGATTGCAACCCCAACTCAAAGTCTTTAATACCGTACCTGATGAAGAAATTCGCACAATCCCACAGAGAGTTCCACAACTTCCTTATGAATGATCCGTGTATACATATAAGTTATAATCCACAATTTACTCTGTTCAACGTACATGTGCTTTTTGAAAATCCAGGGATTTACTTGTATTACCATTTAATTTGATAAATAACATAGAATATATAATTTCATGTGAATCTATGCGGTGGAAATTATCGTTCTCATATGTTACGGGTTTTGTAAGGTTAATAATGGAATACTAACAGGATTGTTGGATGGTTACCATGAGACGGTTTCGGATGGGACACTAGAAATCCCAAGTCAAGCCCTTTAACACCGTAAATGATAAGGAAACTTGCATAATCCCACAGAGAGTTCCACAACTTCCTTATGAATAATCCTTGTATACTTATAAGTCATCATCTACAATTTACTATGAAAAATTTCCTCGTGCTTTTATAAAATTGATGGACAGACTTGGATTGCCTTTAAATATTATAAATAAATTAGAAAATATAATTTCATGCGAATCTATACAATGGAAATTATCTTTCTCATATGTAATGCTTATTCACTACCACGCGAAGACACCTCTAGCACCGGTTGTTTTGGTTCCTAGCACCGGTTTTTTGGTGGCTAAAAAACCGGTGCCTAAGTAAGCGATGCTAGGATATCACCGGTTGAAACAAAACCGGTGCTAAATTTATTTTATTAGCACCGGTTATATATTGCACCGGTTTAAGTTACCGGTGCTATAATGTACCATATTAGCACCGGTTTTTCGTAACCGGTGCTAGAAAAAACCGGTGCAATACCGGATTTGTTAGCACCAGTAATGGAACTGTTGTTGAATCTTTATATCTCACACCGGTTTGTGGGTAGGTAGCACCAGTTTTTAAACCGGTGAAAGAAAAATAAATTGCACCGGTTATAGTTTAGCAACGGTTTGGGAACCGGTGTTAAATCTTTATTTGTAACACCGGTTTGTAGGTAGCACCAGTTTTTAAACCGGTGACAGAAAAATTAATTGCACCAGTTATAGTTAGCAACGGTTTGGGAACCGGTGATAAGAAAACAGTTTTATTGCACTGGTTATATGTTAGCTCCGGTAAAAAAACCGGTGCTAGAGTTGTTCATTTGTTGCACCGGTTAAATTTAGCACCTGTTTGAAAATCGGTGCAATGAAATAAATATAGCACCAGTTATGATCGAACCTTTTTTGAAGTAGCGGTTTTGAAAGCAGTGCTACTGGCGTTAATTTTGCACCGGTTCTCTAATCGAAAAAACCGGTGTTAAAAGCGTGAGTAATTTATGTGGTCACTGTAAGCTGCGGCGTGCTGCAGCGTTCATCTTCTCACAGCCATCTCCTTTTTTTCAAGGCATGGTACCCAGTATTTGTTGTGCGTAGTAACAGAATGGTGCACGAAGACAAATTGAACAAATTTGGAGCCACAGTATGTATAGACAAAAAAGTAGGTTGAAGAACGGATTGAATCCGATGAAGTATAATATATGACTAGCAAAAGAAGAGCAGGAAGTGTTCCGTAGTGTCGTAAGATACTGAAACCCCCTGCAGCGTCGAATTTGACGAGTATCAGATGAGATGGCCAATTACCTTTCTTGTAACAGATAAGACTAACCACTATCCGATGATTTGTGCAAGTCCTTGTATGATATTCAATTGAGCTATGCATTTTTCCAGAGTATTTTTTACAAAAATACAAACACACTTCACAGCAATACTCCGCAGTTCATCCCTCCCCAGTGGAGTGTAATCTTCCGGGAATTGCTGAAACAATGCATTAAATGACATGTTAAGAGAAGGATGTAAATGTCAGGATAACGAATAAATAGAAGAAATGTAGGAAAACGTACCGAAATAATGTCAATGTCATGTACGTGCCTGACAATTTTTTCCATGTAATACATGCAATGGTACCCGCACTCCCAAGTACTACTTTGTATCTTCTGCTGATGATGGAAAAAATAGTTTGTTGAACCGAGTACGAAGATGAAAATGACACGTGAAATATGAAGGTATGAGATGATACGTACACTGATGTTTATGACATCCCAAGTGTAGTTGGAAGGGTAGGACCTATTTTGTTTGGAATTGGACCGTCGATATTTTGTTGCAATCCTACAGTATAGATGGAAACCTATTTTCGTCCACATGAGGAATATTATTTTCAGAAATTGGGGTTCACACAATATATGATAATATACTGAGTGACAGTAATTGTAAATAATTGAACCAAGAGAGTGCGAAACGTACAAGAACATAATTACGGGAACAACCATTTTTGGAAAACATCGAAGCTGAAGGAAAGAAACGAATGTGTTCCACTTACAAATGAATCATATTAAGGCATGATCTATTTTGTTTGGAAATTCCCCCAGTCATTGAGTCGATGCAATAGACTCGATCGATTTCTGGTATGAAGACAAGCAAAAACCAATGGTCCCTATGGGAAAAAGGGTAAAACAAAAGTACTTAAGATTCAAACAAATAAAATCACAGCACATGGTTGCTTTCGCTTCCATGTGGCTGGGTCTAGCTGCTCGGAAAACGAATGGAACTTACTCTCGATTGTATGGGAAGATGTACATCCTCGCTTCAGTGCGGCACATGACAGCCGAAACCTCCATTAGCCATTTGATCGGGATAACATGAAAGAATATCAATGGAGATAGATTCATTTATGAATTATGCTCACAATAGTGGGGGCTGCTCTTCGCACGGAGTCGTTGGTGTAGGTTGATAATTTCTTGTCACAGTTTGCTGCAAGGAACACTTCCGAGCAGTCCGGTTTGAAATCCATGCTCTGAACTAAAGCCTCTACTTCTTCCACACTCTGACCTTCACCCAGAAGCACCTCAATTGTAGCATTTCTTTTCCCCTTCTCGAGTTCTACTGCAACCCTACGGTTCCCTCCACTCCCCATGTGATGGATGTAGTCCTTCTGTGAGGCACTTAATTTTGCTGCGTCACTTACCGCCTGTGTGGACATCAGTATGTAAACTGCCGGCATGGTAGTGACTAGGGGAAAAAATATTGGAGGGATTACCTTTAATTCAGGGGTTGACCTGTGTTTCACAAATAGCTCCCACTCATTTTTGTCCATCCACCTATAGTCTCTCCATGCGCAAGAGCCCGATTTTTTAAGCACAATGTACTTGTTCGCCACCTCAGTCTTCCAATTCCTCCACTTTTCTCCTGGATAAATTGTCCATTTATTGCGGAACTTATTCATCTCATTGAAAGTAATTTTTGTTTGTATATCCCAGCTGATCTGGAGGATAAGGAGACATGTTGTTAGTGCGACATGTAACGAACTTGACATGAACAATGGAGGATTAGAACACACTTACAAGAATGTCTTCACATGCATCCTTCTTTACATGGTCTGGAACTGATCTCCAATTATGCCACGTACCGAAGCGGATTCTTCGGCAGAAGGCATAGCCAACATACATCGACCATCGACTGCGCATAACTAGGGGTTCGAAGTCATCATCGAAGAATATTTTTAGAGGACTCTTTTGTTTCGCAAGAAACACGGACTTGCACGTGGCTGTACCTCTGCGCTTGCAATACTCTCCAATCTCAAACTTGTCGAAGCTCCCACTCATGTCTTCTTTTACCGTAGTTTCTTCTGCGCCTCCGGACTTCTCTGATCCCGAGCAACATTTCTGTGCTACAACCCCTTCCTCGCCATTGTCGTCACAGTTGGCATCCTTTGGAGGGGTAAAACATTCATGGGCAACAATTTGTCTACCACCGGAGTCAAACAATTTCTTCCTCGGCGGCGCCATTGAAGCTCTTCTATCAGTAAATAAAACACAAGAAAAACATTAATCCAACACTACCCTTTGCGGATTTTCACGAAAATCCAACCGACTTCAACAAATTCGTGTAGGGGGCACGTGGGTAGGCAAAAAATATGACATTACAAGCAAGCATATCATGTATGAGCATGAAACAACACCCACAATAGTTTAACCAAAAAAGTCAACACAAACTCACACGCAAGGAGACCAACCAAAATATAGCTACCCATTAAACCCGAGAAATCATTGGAAACTACCAATGGGTGTTACCTTTTATGCGCAACAGCCGGCCGCCTTGGCTACCCCCTCCCCTGTGAACATTGCGGGCCGGGTACAACCCGGGTACGAAATTTGTGGAGTAGAGTGTCGATAAAATTGGGGTATCTGGTTGGCGACCTGGATTGGGAGGTTGAAGCTCGACATAAATGGTGAAGGGAGGGACATTGTTTTTGGGGGAAATATTCACGGGGTTATAGGGGGAAGAGGGGGAACTTGGGATCAGAGATGTGTTGGGTGGAAAGAACTCGGTTCGATGTGGTGGGGAGGGAAGGGTACGGAAACAGAGGGTTAAGGATATGGAGGGAAAAGGGCAACTTTTGGAGGGAATGAAAATGCAGCTTTGTTGGCATATTTTGGTGTCTTTTGATTTTTGTTACTTTAATTTAGAAACAATAAGCTCATGTGACATTATGGATCGGGTAATTTCACAGTTACTAAGCTCATATGGAATATAATCTTACCTAAGAAGATTTCTACCACTCCCCTGGAAACTGCTTAACTCCTGCTTACCATGTGATGATATCCTCGTAAAATGTGGTTATAGCTTGGCCTCTAAATGTCCTCTGTGCAATCAATCTGACTCCATGGAACATTTCTTTACTAATTGTCAACTATGTAAATCCATTTGGTTGCAGATTGCTGCTTTCAATTAGCGGAATGTGCATAATACAGTGGATGCTTTTTCCAATTTCTGGAACTGTAGTGACCTGACTGGAATAGCAGAGACTGCTATGTCATCTGATTCATGCTGTGATCTGCTGGGCTTTATTGAAGGCTAAGAATGCTTATTTTTTCTATGGCACACCTTTTTCCATCTCCCATATTAGCAAGGAAGTCACGGATGCACTCTACCTTTCCATTATCACCTCTCCCCGAAGGTTTCATGTTCCCTTCTTTGTTGTTTCCCCCCAGTCCCCCACCGAAGCCAGCTATTTCCACAGTATACTAGGAATATCCAGGTCACAGTTTCATCAGGGTTACAGTGGATGCATCTTGGTCTAATTCCTCTGTTTCAATTGGCTTAGTTGCTCTCAATCGCCAAGGTTTACCAATCCTTAATAGATCCTATACCATAGCAGCCATATATCCACTAGAAGTTGTAGTTAAGGCAATTGTTATGGCCTGGCAGATCTGTCTGGACGGATATCTCAACCTCAACATTGAATCTGACTCGCTACAGGCAGTTTATATGATTAATGAGCCTTCACTTTCCAAATGGACCCTACACCCTCTACTTTTCCGAGTTCACACTCTTTTGTCCCATGCTACCCTTAAGAACACATATAGAGATTGTAACTCAGTTGCGGATACCATGGCGAAATATGAGGCATCCTCTGCGTTGGTTTCAAATTTGCATATGACCCGCATTCCGGCACATTATAACGGCTTAATCTATATAGATATTATTCATACACCTTAATTATATTAGAATCCACAGGCAAGCCTTCAAATAAGATTGATACTGCTGATCTTTCCTCTATTTTTGCTGCTCTTCCGCTATGGCTACCATTTTCCCCAGTCTCAAGAGTGCTTTCACATGGCGGATTCCCAGTTTCTAGCATCGAGCACTCGAGCCTGGAGCCCTTGAGCCCTGGACTCCAATAGGACTCAAGCCTTGGAGCCCTCGAGCATTGGATGCCCTCGAGCACTGGATGCCCTCGAGCCCAGAATACCCTCGAGCCCAGAATGCCCTCGAGCAATGGATGGCCCCGAGCACTGGATCCCCTCGAGCCTGGATGCCCTCGAGCCAAGAATGCCCTCGACCCCTGGATGCCCTAGAGCCCAGAATGCCCTCGAGCAATGGATGGCCCCGAGCACTGGATGCCCTCGAGCCTGGATACCCTCGAGCCGAGATGACCCCGAGAGTGGATGCCCTCGAGCGTGGATGCCCCCGAGGCTGGATGCCAGCGAGCACTGGAGGCCCTCGAGCCTGTATGCCCTTGAGCACTGGATGCCCTCGACCTAGCAAGCACTTGACCATCAACCCCTCGAGTCAAAAACTCAATATTCTACTGGCCTAACATTCAGCCCAAAACAAATGTAAACTGCAGCCCAATCAGTATAAGGTGTGTGTGTATTAGTATTTCTCCCACAACCTCTCCTCTTCCATCACCTCCATCCGCAGTTCCTGAGGCCATTCCTCCGCCGTTCCCAAGGCCATTCCTCCGACCCTTCCTTCGCTGACCCCTGCACCCTCCACCTTCCTCTACTCTCACGGCGCCGTCCCCTGCCACCTCCGCTGTGCCCTGCTCCCTCCACTGTGCCTTGCTCCCTCCGCCTTGCCAGCTCCCTCCGCCGTCCACTTCTCCATCCGCGCCCCTTGATCGGCCAAGCTGTGTCCGACCATCTTCCACTGTACACCAAACACCAGTCGTCAACAACCCGTACTCCCAATTAGGTAAGGAGATTATTTTCCTGAGGTTTAGTCAGTCGAAATTTTTTCATCCTCATGGGTTGATTTCATGATAATGCCTCATTGTGCCAATGCCCTCAATGTGCTCATGTTTTCAGCATTGGTGAACAATTTTGTGCGTAACCTGATTGTTCATGACATATGATTCTGGATGGCACAACCTGTGCTCGCATATAATATGATAATTTTATGCATCACCTGATTGTTCATGATATTTTTTCTTGCTCACGGGTTGATTTCATCATAATGCCTCATACCATCAATTTCCTCATTCTGCTCTTGTTTTCAACATTGGTGAGTACTTTTGAGCATACCCTGATTGTTGTTCATGACATGTGATTCTGGATGCATGGCTCATCGATTTGCCAAGGATTTATAGAATGTCCATCTTGTTCAATTCTTTTGCTTCTGTTAATATTATCAAAATTTGGGATTAAGTGTGAGTAAACATTATTCCACATTCAGCCTATGAGAAGGAATGCTTAATTCAGAAGAAGTTGAGTCTGTATTATTTACCTTTGTAACTGTGTCTTATTTACCGTGTTCCGTTCTGGCTGCCGTTAACATATTTAGTTTAACAGACATGGCCCCCAAAAGAGGTTCAACCAAGCAAAAGAACAACACCCAACAGCCCAGGAAAAAGCCAAGAGTGGTGGGGGGGAGGACGTCGAGCACGGGACTCAGATTGTTCCGTCGACTGAGCCCATACCGGCCGCAGAGGCGGACTCCACTCAGCATACAACTGTCTACAAGGACTTCATCTCGAGGGGCCTCATCCTTGAGAGAGGGCTGAGGCTGGAAAAGCCCTTCAGGAACTATGTGAAGGAGCACGGCTGGGAAGGCCTCATCGCACAACCATCGCGGGAAAACCAGACCATGGCGTGTGAATTCTTGTCAATGATGAAGTACAAGAATTCAGTAACTGTTTTCCTCCGTGGTCAGTTGGTGGAGTTATCTTTGGATTTGATCAACACATTCTACAGGATCCCGCTGAAGCCCGCCAGCTTGTACGAAGCCGCTGACACCGCAGTTGAACAAGCTTCATGGGAAGACATCATCACAGCAATCTGTGATGACAGCGCCGTAGTAATTCAGAATCTACCCCAAGAATGGTCCAGCATAGAGAAAAAGTACTTGACTGAGGACATGAACGTGTGGTACAGTTTCATAGCTGCCCGGCTGCTCTCCGTGAAATTGAATAGCGAGGTTCATCGGTCCCGTATGCTGCTGCTGTACAAGATAAAGAAGAACATGAGCCTGGATGTTGGGAGTACAATAATGGCATACATCTGGGATTGTGTCAATGCCTATAACTGCATAGGCTTGTCTTCACTCATCACTGCAATATGCGTGGAAGCAGGTTGCGGATACAAAGATGATGACGTCACAATGATGCTAAAGCTCCCCATAAACCCTCTCATATTCTCCAAGGAGAAGAATGTTGCTGAGTCATCGAGGGAGGCAACAAGTAAATCATCGAATGAGAACTCGGATGGGGACTTGGCTGCATTGCAAATGAAGGTGGATCATTTGGTGCGCTTGACATCGCAGGTTGGAAAGATCCTCACAGCCATGTGTGGCGAGAGAATCTATCAATTGGGTCCAATCCCTACCTTTGATTCGCCAAGGCCCAACACGGTGGAGAAGAGGGCGCGCAGGAAATGACTGCCCATAGTCACCTCACATCTGCGTATTATCACATTTTTTTTCAGTTGCTGGTTTAATTTTGATGTGGGAATCTTACATTTGTTGCTTTCGAAACATACATTGCTACTTTGTCTTGACTGTTTTTGTTTTGGATTTTGGAATGTTAGCTTTCAGGACACATAACGTATTTGTGTTATTGTGTTAAACGACCTGCATGACCAATTCGTATCAGGTTCCTACATGAGTAAAATTGCTGCAACACGCTGAACTAGTAGAGCTGCAGCGCGCTGCAGCTGGCAGAACCTATCATAGGAATAATTGTCCACTTTTTTACCAGCCTTTACCAAAACCGTTGTAGTACGCTGCAGCGGACAAAACTGCACCACTTGGCAACAAATTGGAAGATAGTTGTACAACAGTTGCCAGAGGCAACAAAACCCAATAAAGTACAAGAAGTAAATTAAATTTTAACTTCGACATCGATGCTCGACCCCCCCAGTCTACAACCAACTTCATCTTCTTGGATTGACTGTCTCGAAGTTCTCGGCTATCGTCATTAATCCAAATGCCATCTTTGTGTTTCCTCCGTATGGCTCCCGCCTCAATCCTGTTGTCACTAGGTAGAGGGGAAATAGAGGGGAACTCTAACCTTTCACTTGTAACCTCAAAATCAATTTCATTACGGAAAGAGAATTTTCTACCTTGCACCACAACAGACCAACCTACATTGGATGGGTCATTTACGTAGAAAACTTGTCTTGCTTGTTCGGCCAAAATAAACAGATCATTTTCATATGCCACACGAGTTGGGTCAATAAGGGTAAATCCCATTGGATTATTAATTCGAACCCCAGTTGTGTTATCAAACCATTGGCACTTGAAAACCGGAATCTTGAATTCTCCATAGTCAACCTCCCAAATCTCATCAATAACACCATAGAACGACATCACAGCTACGACTGGTTTTTTTGTCTTTCTTACTTGCTTGCCACATAGTCTCCGACTCAATGTATACCCCACTATTTTGTGTCATGCTCTTCAAATATTGGTCCCTAGTAGAGAAAGGAAAACCATTGATGTCATACCCGGAATACCTCAAAACCGTGCAGTTAGGCTTCCTCGCAAATACCCTAATTTTTGGGTCGTAATCAGCAACATTGCATCGGTCATATAACAAATTCACAAACTTGTCAATGTGCTCCAACTGGACTTTATTAGGGGGCCACGTGGGATGACACTCTGTTATCGAATGAAGGTGCTCAGTCACATAAGAAGAAGTCTCCAAAAAATTCCTCAATACATACAAATGAACTGATATCATATCACTATTCAATGGAGTAAATAACGTTCCCCTCGACCTCGGCTTGCCCCCCTTCCTCCTAACATGTCGATTCAGGGGCACCCCAAATTTTCTGCGTCCCTCCAAATAGGAAGAGAAAAATTCAATCACTTCTTCAGTAACATACCTCTCAACAATACTAGCTTCCGGCCAACTCATACATTTCACGTACCCCTTAAAGACTTTCATGTGACGCTCGAATGGATACATCCAACGCATGCCAACTGGACCGCATATCTTCACCTCCCGCACTAGATGGACGACCAAGTGAACCATTATATCAAAAAAGGATGGAGGGAAATACATTTCCAACTTGCAGAGCATGACAACAACATCTTTTTGTAGAACATCAGGATGGTCCCGGTCAATAGACTTCCGGCATATGGAGGCAAAAAATATACAAAGTCTAGTGATTGAGTGCCTTACGTCAGCCTCCATTACCCCACGAATAGCAATAGGTAAAAGTTGTTGCATCAAAACACGACAATCATGAGATTTCAACCCCGCCATCCGACAATCCTTCGTAACTACCCGACTCACGTTCGATGAATAACCAATGGGGACCATCACTGATTTCAAACTATCACAAACTGAGATTCTCTCCTCCTTAGACAAGGTAAAAGGTGCAGGGGGCAAGTACGTCCTCTTACCCTTCACTTCTGGGGTGAGGTCATTTCTGATTCCCATATCAACCAAGTCCAACCGGGCATTCAAACAATCTTTCGTCTTCCAAGGAATATTCAAGAGGGTGCCTATCAAACTTTCACAAAATTTTTTCTCAATATGCATCACGTCTAGGCAATGCCTAACCTCAAGATGCTCCCAGTATGGTAGATCAAAAAATATTGACCTTTTCTTCCATGGCCCACCACAATTTATTTTGTCCTTGCCTTTGTACTTTCCCAACACCACTCGTAATTTCTTAACCTTGCTGTGAATCTGCACACCAGTTAGTGGTGTAGGGGATTTCCTTCATTCATTCCCGCCAAAAAAATTGACCACATCATCCAGGTATTTATGGCTTCCGTTGAGCCATTTTCTATGGCCAAGATACACTGTCTTTCTTCCATGTCTTAGCTGTTTGAATTCAGTCTTCTCCTCACAAATGGGACATGCATTGTGCCCCTTCACAGCGTACCCAGACAAATTTTCGTAGGCCGGAAAATCATTGATAGTGCAAATTAGCATGGCCCGCAGTTGAAACTCCTCATTCATATGGCCATCAAATACCAACACCCCTTTATCTTCCCACAATATCTTCAAATCTTCTATCAATGGTCTCAAATACACATCAACCTCATTCCTAGGTTGTCTACGACCTGAGATTAACATAGGCATCATAACATATTTACGTTTCATGCACAAATATGGGGCCAAATTATATATAACCAACATCACGGGCCACGAACTATGCTTCAATGACATATTACCAAATGGATTCATCCCATCAGTACACAATGCAAGGCGGAGATTTCTAACCTCCGAAGCAAAGGAAGGATATCGCTTGTCAAAATTTCTCCATTGTTCACCGTCCGCCGGATGTCTTATCTTATCGTCATGTAGTCTTTCTCGCTCTCCATGCCATCGCAAGTTTTTCGCATCTTCTGAATTCGCGAATAACCTCTTCAACCTAGGAATTATAGGAAGATACCACATACACTTCAATGGGACCTTCTTCTTCTTCTTAGCCAAACACCCATCAACATCATTCGTCACACCCTTATATCTTGCATTTTTGCACACGGGACATTCAACCGCATCTATCAAATCACTTTCATACAAAACACAATCATTTGGACATGAGTGTATTTTCTTGTATTTCAAACCAAGTGGACACAATATTTTCTTGGCCTCGTAATAGTTTTTTGGAATTCCATTCCCTTTCGGGAACTTATCCTTAAGAATCTTCAATAGTGAATTCACACTTGCATCACTCCAAGAACTTGTAGCTTTCAAATTGAAAACCTCCATCAAAAAAGATATTACGGTATCCTTACTTTTACATCCCAGATACAATGGCTTCTCTTTCTCATCCAGCAAAGCACTCAACATTGTAGGTTTCCCCTCAAAATCTCTCACAATGTCATCCAACATACCATCAACTGTACATTTGTCTCCATCTACCTTGTCAAACCCACCGTCATGTCCTTGCTCAACCTCTCCATGAAATGTCCATACAATGTAACCTCCGTCAAATCCGTTCTTCAATAAGTGAAATCCAACAACCCCACGATCGCCAAACCGTTCACGACACAAGCATCTTTTGCATGGACAAAGTAACCTCTCCTCCCGACCAAAGGCATAATCTAGAAAAAATCAATAAATGCAATATGTTCACCACTCCCTCTAGCTACACTTGGACAGTTAACCATTTTTCCCCTCCACGCAAACACAGATTCTCGGTCCGTCGTATCTAAACAAGACGAAACACACCATTACACATATTTTCATTGGTAAAAAATACGAATAATGAACACGATCTTTTTGCTACACAATACTAAACGTGTCATGCATGTCCGTGTATAAGTATGCAAATCGATCAACTGCATGTTCTCGGGAAACATATAAATATATATACCACTTACCTATCGTTGCCCAAAAATGTTCACATCAACACTCATTAATTTACACTCCCACAACATGATCGATACTCAACCAACATAAGCTAGGCATAGAGAAACAAATAATAAATACAAAAAAACTACCCCCAATCATGCATTTATGGTTATGGTTGATTGAAATTCCCAAAAATTAATGAATACTTACTTCCATGAGTCTTCATTTGTTTGAGTTATTGCACACCTTCCCAAGAAATCTACCATCTAATAATGGATGTTCAAGTTCAGAACTAATTTAAGAGGGTAAGTTCGGAGCATTAAATGCTCGATTTAGCACCAGTTTTTGTCAATAAGACACCAAATCGGTGCCAGTTTTCCCGCATTTTTCCACGAATAAATTCAGCACCGGTTTCTACATCCCATAACACCGGTTTCTATAACCGGTGCCAAAAACATATAACACGCCAGTTTTCTAGGATTCTTTGCGCCGGTCTTCAAACCGGTGCGAATATAACACCGGTGATCGTTGTTTTTAGCACCGGTTTTTTTACCGGTGCTAAACTCTCAACGGTTTCCACAATTTCTAGTACCGGTTTCCCGACCGGTGTAAAAATAACACCGGTTTTTATTTAAATAACCGGTGCAAAAATATTTCTAACCGGTGCCAGAATAACACCGGTTTTACACCCGGTGCTAACACAACAAAAACCGTTGCTAAAACAAGATTTACGCCAGTTTCCGTAACCGGTGTTAAAAAACCGGTGCCAGAGGGGGGTCTCTGTGGTAGTGATTGTATAGGTAATAATAAAATACTAATACGATTGACGGATAGTTACCCCTGGACAAATTGCGGATGAGACACTGGTAATACCAAGTCAAACTCTTTAATACCATACCTAATAAAGAAACTCGCATAATCCTACAGAGAGTTCCACAACTTCCTTATGAAAGATCCTTGTATACATATAACTCATTATCTACAATTTACTCTGTACAATGTACATGTGCTTTTTAAAAATCAATGGATTGACATGTATTACCATTTAATTCTATAAATAACGTAGAATATATAATTTCATGCCAATCTATATGGTGGAAATTATCGTTCTCATATGTTACTCTTATTGTAAGGGTAATAATGGAATACAAACACGATTGTTGGACGGTTACTGTGGGACGGTTTGTGGACGGGACACTTGTAATCCCAAATCAAATCCTTTAACACTGTAACTGATAAAGAAACTCGTATAATCCCACAGAGAGTTCCACAATTTTCTTATGAATTATCCTTGTATACTTATCAGTGTTCATCTACAATTTACTCGGGACAATGTAATCGTGCTTATAAATGACCTATAATATATAATTCAGGTCAATCTATGCTGTGGAAATCATCGTTCTCATCTGTAAAGCTTATTGTAAGGGTGATGATAGAATACTAACATGATTGAGGAACGGTTACCCCGGGATGGATTGCGAACGTAACACTTGCAAGCACAAGTCAAACTCTTTAATACTGTAATTGATAAATAGACTCGCATAATCCCTAAGAGAGTGCCACAACTTTCATACAAATGATTCTTGTATACTTATAAGTTATCATCTACAATTTACTCTGAATAATGTACTTTTGCTTTTAAAAAATCGATGGACGGACTTGTATTACCTAGAATATATAACTTCACAAAAATCTATGCGTTGGAAATTATTGTTCTAATATGTAACGCTTATTGTAAGGGTAATAATGGAACACTAACACGATTGACGGATGATTACCCCGGGACAAATTGCAAAAAGGGCTATTGCAATCCCAAGTCAAAGTTTTTAACACCATAAATGATATAAAATGTCGCAGAATCCCATAGAGAGTTCCACAACTTCTTTACGAATGATCATTGTATACTTGTAATTCTTTATCTACAATTTACTCTAGACAATGTACTCATGCTTATAAAAATCAATGGATGGACTTGTATTACATTTTAATTTGATAAATAACCTAGAATGTATATTTTCACGTGAATTTATGCGGTGCAAATTATCGTTCTCATATGTAAAGCTTATTGTAAGGGTTATATTGGAATCCTAACACAATTGATGGATGGTTACCCCGTGATGGATTGTGGACGAGACACTTGCAAACCCGAGTCAAACTCTTTATCACCGTACTTGATAAAGAAACTCGCATAATCCCAAAGAGTATTCCACAACTTTCTTACGAATGATCCTTTTATACTTTTAAGTCATCATCTACAATTTACTTTTTACAGTTCACTCGTTCTTTTCAACAATTGATGGACAGATTTGTATTAACTTTAAATGTTTAAATTACCTAAAATATATAATTTCACGCAAATCTATGCGGTGGAAATTATTGTTCTAATATATAACGCTTATTGTAAGGGTAATAATGGAATACTAACACGATTGACGGACGATTACCCCGGGACAAATCACAGACGGGATACTTGCAATCCAAAGGCAAACTCTTTAACATCGTAATTGATAAAGAAACTCGCATAATCCCACAGAGAGTTCCACAACTTTCTTACGAATGATCCTTGTATACTTATAAGTCATCATCTAAAATTTACTCTGAACAATTTACTTGTGCTTTTAAAAAAATGATGGACAGACTTGTATTGCCTTTAAATATTATAAATAACCTAGAATATATATTTTCATGAAAATCTATGCAATGGAAATTATCGTTATCATATGTAATGCTTATCATATGTGTAATAATGGAATACTAACATGATTGATGGACAGTTACCCCAGGACAGGTTGCTGACGGGACACTTGTAATCCCAAGTCAAACTCGTTAATATTGTACCTGATAAAGAAACTCGCATAATCCCACAGAGAGTTCCACAACATCCTTACGAAAGATCCTTGTATACATATAAGTCATCATCTACAATTTACTCTATACAACGTACATGTGCTTTTTAAAAATTGATGGATTGACTTGCATTGCCTATTAATTTGATAAATATCGTAAAATGTATAATTTCATGCAAATCTATGTGGTGGAAATTATCGTTCTCATATGTTACGCTTATTGGAAGGATAATAAAGGAATACTAACATGATTGTTGAACGGTTAGCGTGAGATGGTTTGTGGACGGGACACTTGCAATCCTAAGTCATACCCTTTAACACCGTAACTGATAAAGAAACTCGCATAATCCCACAGAGAGTTCCACAACTTCCTTATGAATGATCCTTTTATACTTATAAGGCTTCATATACAATTTACTCTTGACATTGTACTTGTACTTATAAAAATTAATGGATGGACTTGTATTACATTTTAATTTTATAAATGACCTAGAATATATAATTTCATGCAAATCTATGCAGTGGAAATCATCGTTCTCATTTGTAAAGCTTATTGTAAGGGTGATAATGGAATACTAACACGATTGACGGATGGTTACCCCGGGATGGATAGCGGATGAGGCACTTGCAAGCCCTAGTAAAACTCTTTAACATCGTCATTGACAAAGAAACTTGCATAATTCCACGGAGAGTTCCACAACTTTCTTACGAATGATCCTTGTATACTTATAAGTTATCATCTACAATTTACTCTGAATAATGTACTTGTGCTTTTAAAAAATTGATGGACGGACATGTATTACCTTTAAATATTACAAATAACATAGAATATATAACTTCACGTGAATCTATGCGATGAAAATTAGTGTTCTAATATGTAATGCTTATTGTAAGGGTAATAATGGAACACTAAGAAGATTGACGAACGTTTACCCTGAGGCAGATCACAGATAGGACAATTGCAATCCCAAGTAAAACTCTTTGACACAATAACTTATGAAGAAACTCGCATAATCCCACAGATAGTTCCACAACTTCCTTACGAATGATCCTTGTATACTTATAAGTTACCATCTACAATTTACTCTGAACAGTTCACTTTTGCTTTTTAAAAAATAATAAATGGACTTTTATTACCTTTAAATATTATAAATAACCTAGAATATATAATTTCACGCAAATCTATGAGGTGGAAATTATTGTTGTAATATGTAACGCTTATTGTATGAGTAATAGTGGAATACTAACACGATTGACAGATAGTTACCCTGGGACATATTGCGGATAGGACACTTGTAATCCCAAGTCAAACTCTTTAATACCATACCTGATAAAGAAACTTGCATAATCCCACAGAGAGTTCCACAACTTCCTTACGAAAGATCCTTGCATACATATGAGTCATCATCTACAATTTACTCTGTACAACGTACATGTGCTTTTTAAAAATCGATGGACTGACTTGTATTACCTTTTAATTTAATAAATAACGTTGAATATAAAATTTCAGGCAAATCTATGCGGTGGAAATTATCGTTCTCATATGTTACGCTTATTGTAAAGGTAATAATGGAATACTAATTGGATTGATAGAAAGTTACCCCGGGACAGATTGTGGATGGGACACTTGTAATCCCAAGTCAAACTCTTTAATACCATTCCTGATAAAGAAACTTGCATAATCCCACAGAGAGTTCGACAACTTCGTTACGAAAGATCTTTGTATGCATATAAGTCATCATCTACAGTTTACTCTGTACAACGAACATGTGCTTTCCAAAAATCGATGGATTGACTTTTATTAACTTTTATTTTGATAAATAACGTAGAATATATAATTTCATGCAAATCTATGCGGTGGAAATTATCGTTCTCATATGTGGGACAGTTAGCGTGGGACGGTTTTTGGAAGGGACACTTGCAATCCCAAGTCAAACCCTTTAACACTGTGGGATGTATAAAGAAACTCACATAATCCCACAGAGACTTCCACAACTTCCTTATGAATGATCCTTTTAAATTTATAAGTCTCCATCTAAAATTTACTCAAGGCAATATGCTCGTGCTTATAAAAATCAATGGACGGACTTGTATAACATTTTAATTTGATAAATGACCTAGAATATATAATTTCACATGAATCTATGCGGTGGAAATCATCATTCTCATATGTAAATCTTATTGTAAGGGTGATAATGGAATACTAACATGATTGACGGATGGTTACCTTGGGACGGATATAGGACGAGACAGTTGCAAGCCCAAGCCAAACTCTTTAGCACCGTAATTGATAAAGAAACTCACTTAATCCCATTGACGGTTCCAATACTTCCTTATGAATGATTCTTTTTACTCATAAGTCTTCATCTATAATTTACTCTGGACAAGGTACTCGTGCTTATAAAAATCAATGGATGGACTTGTATTACATTTTAATTTGATAAATAACCTAGAACATATAATTTTCACGTGAATCTATGTGGTGCAAATCATCTTCTCATATGTAAAGCCTATTGTAAGGGTGATAATGGAATACTAACACGATTGACGGACTGTTACCCTGTGACGGATAACAGACGAGACATTTGCAAGCCCAAGTCAAACTCTTTAACGCTATAATTGATAAAGAAACTCGCATAATCCCACAGAGAGTTCCACAACTTTCTTCCGAATGATCCTTGTATACTTATAAGTTATCATCTACAATTTACTCTAACAATGTACTTGTATACTTAAAAAATCGATGGACGGACTTGTATTACCTTTAAATATTATAAATAACATAGAATATATAACTTCACGTGAATCTATGCAATGAAAGTTATTGTTCTAATATGTAACACTTATTGTAAGGGTAAAAATGGAACACTAACACGATTGACAGAAACTCGAATAATCCCACAAAGATTTCCACAACTTTCTTACGAGTGATTCTTGTATACTTATAAGTCATCATCTACAATTTACTCTGGACAGTGTACTCGTGCTTATTATAAATTGATGGATTGACTTGTATCTCCTTTAAATTTGATGAATAATGTAGAATATATAATTTCACACAAATCTATGCGATGGAAATTATCGTTCTCATATGTAACGCTTTTGTATAGGTAACAATGGATTACTAACATGATTGTTGGATAGTTACCCTGGGACTGTTCGTGGAAGGGACACTTGCAATCCCCAGTCAAACTCTTTAACGCCTTAACAGATAAAGAAACACGCATAATCCCACATAGAGTTCCAAAACTTTCATACAAATGATCCTTGTATACTTATAAGTCTTCATCTACAATTTACTCTGGAAAATGTACTCGTGCTTATAAAAATCAATGGACGGACTAGTATTACATTTTAATTTGATAAATAACCTGAAATATATAATTTCACGTGAATCTATACGGTGGAAATTATTGTTCTCATATGTAAAGCTTATTGTAAGGGTGATAATGGAATACTAACACGATTGATGGGCGGTTACCCCGAGACAGATCATTGACAGGACACTAGCTATCCCATGTTAAACTCTTTAACACCTTAATTGATAAAGAAACTTGCATAATCCAACAGAGAGTTCCACAACTTCCTTACGAATGATCCTTGTATATCTATAAGTCATCATCCACAATTTACTCTAGACAACATACTTGTGCTTTTTAAAAACTTATGGACGGACTTGTATTACCTTTTAATTTGATAAAAAACTTAGATTATATTAATTTACGAGAATCTATACTATTAATATTATTGCTATCATATGCAACGCTTATTGTAAGGGTAATAATTAAATACAAACATGATTGACGGACGGTTACCATGGAACAGATTATCGACGGGACATTTGCAATCTCAAGTCAAACTCATTAATACAGTAAATGATAGAGAAACTCGCATAATCTCACAGAGAGTTTCATAACATCCTTATGAATAATAGTTTTATACTTATAAGTGATCATATACAATTTACACTGGACAATGTATTTGTGATTTTTAAAAATCGATGGACTGACTTGTATTTCATTTTAATTTGATAAATAATGTAGAACATATAATTTCATGTGAATCTAGGCTATGGAAATTATCGTTCTCATATGCAATGCTTATTATATGGGTAAAATGGAATAAAAACACGATTAATGGAAGGTTACTCCAGGACGGATTGTCGATGGGACACTTGTAAAACCAAGTCAAACTATTTAACAACATAACTAATAAAGAAACTCACATAATCCCATGGAGAGCTCCACAACTTCCTTACAAATGATCCTTATATACTTATAAGTCATCATCTATAGTTTACTCTGTACAACATACATGTGCTTTTTAAAAATTGATGGATTGACTTGTATTAAATTTTAATTTGGTAAATAACGTAGACTATATAATTTCATGCGGATCTAAGGAGTGGAAATTATCATTCTCATATGTAATGGTTATTGTAAGGGTAATAATGGAATACTAACTGGATTGTTGGACGGTTACCCTGGGACGGTTCGTGGATGGGACACTTGCAATCCCAACGCAAACTCTTTAACACTGTAACTAATAAAGAAACTTGTATAATCCTACAGAGAGTTCCAAAACTTCCTTACGAATGATCCTTGTCTACTTATAAGTCTTCACCTACAATTTACTCTTGACAATATACTCGTGCTTATAAAAATCGATGGATTGACTTGTATGAAATTTTAATTTGATAAATAACCTAGAATATATAATTTCACGTGAATCTATGTGGTGGAAATTATCATTTGACAGACGCTTACCCCAGGATAGATCACAGATGGGACACTTGCAATCCCAAGTCAAACTCTTTAACACCGCAACTGATAAAGAAACTTGGATAATCCCACAGAGAATTCCACAACATTCTTACGAATGATCCTTGTATACTCATAAGTCATCATCAACATTTATTCTTAACAATGTATTTGAGCTCTTAAAAAAGTTGATGGACAGACTTGTATTACCTTTAAATACTATAAATAACCTCTAATATATAACTTCACGCGAATCTATGGGGTGGAATTATTGTTATATTGTGTAACGCTTATTGTAAGGGTAATAATGGAATACCAACACGATCGACGGATGATTACCCCAGGACAGATTGCAAACGAGATACCTGTAATCCCAAGTCAAACTCTTTAACACCGTAACTGATAAAGGAACTTGAATAAGCCCACAGAGATTTCCACAACTTCCTTACAAATGATCCATGTATACTTATAAGTCATCGTCTACAATTTACTCTGGACAACGTACTTGTGCTTTTTAAAAATCGATGGACGGATTTGTATTACATTTTAATTTTATTAATAACCTAGAATATATTATTTCACGTGAATCTAGATGGTGAAAATTAGTGTTCTCAGATGTAAGGCTTATTGTTTGGGTAAGAACGGAATACTAACACGATTGATGGATGGTTACAATAGGCAAGATTATGGATGGGACACTAGCAATCTAACTCAAACTCTTTAACATTGTACATGATAAATAAAATCGCATAATCCCACAGAGAGTTCCACAAATTCCTTAAGAAGGATCCTTGTATACTTATAAGTGATCATCTATAATTTACTATGTACAACGTACTTGTACATTTATTAAATCGATGGATTGACTTGTATAACCTTATAATTTGATAAATAACCTAGAATATATAATCTCATGCAAATCCATGCGGTGGAAATTATCGCCCTCATATGTAACGCTTATTGTAAGGGTAATAATGGAATACTAACATGATTGTAGGACGGTTACACTATGACGGATCATGGATGGGAAAATTGCAATCCCAAGTCAAACTCTTTAACACTGTAACTGATAAAGAAACTCGCATAATCCCACAGAGAGTTCCACAACCTCCTTACGAATGATCCTTGTATACTTATAAGTCATTATCTACACTATACTCTTGACAATGTACTCATGCTTATAAAAATTGATGGATTGACTTGTATAACATTTTAATTTGATAAATAACCCCGAATATATAATTTCACATGAATCTATGTGGTGGAAATCTTGGAAATTATCCTTCTCATACGTAAAGCTTATTGTAAGGGTGATAATGGAATAGTAACATGATTGACGGACGGTTACCCCAGGATAGATAATGGATGGGACACTTGTAATCCCAAGTCAAACTTTTTAACATCGTAATTGATAGAGAAACTCGCATGATCCCATAGAGAGTTCCACGAAATTCTTACGAATGATCCTTGTATACTTATAAGTCATCGTCTACAATTTACTCTAACAATGTACTTGAGCTTTAAAAAAATCGATGGACGGACTTGTTTTACCTTTAAATATTATAAATAACATATAATATATAACTTCACGCAAATCTACTCGCATAATCCTTGTATTACTGTAAATAATGTATTGTGCTTTTAAAAAATTGATAGATGAACTTGTATTATCTTTAAAGATTATAAATAACCTAGAATATATAATTTCACTTAATTCTAAGCGGTGGAAAATATTGTTCTAATATTTAGCGGTTAATGTAAAGGTAATAATGGAATAATAACACGATTGACGGACGGTTACCCTGGGACAAATCGCAGACAGGATACTAGCAATCCCATTTCAAACTCTTTAACACCGTAACTGATAAAGAAACTCGCATAATTCCACTGAGAGTTCCACAACTTCCTTACGAATCATCCTTGTATACTTATAAGTCATAATCTACAATTTACTTTGGACAAAGTAGTAGTGCTTTTTAAAATCGATGGACGGACTTCTATTACATTTTAATATGATAAATAACCTAAAATATATTATTTCACACGAATCTATATAGTGAAAATTAATGTTCTGATATGTTACAATTGTTGTCAGGGTAATAATGGAATACTATCACGATTGACGGACAGTTACCAAGGGATAAACCGTCGACGGGAAATTTGTAATCCCAAGTCAAACTCTTTGACACCATAATTGATGAAGAAACTCTCATAATCCCACAGAGACTTCCACAACTTTCTTACGAATGATCCTTGTATACTTATAAGTCATCATCTACAATTTACTCTTAAAAATGTACCTTTTCTTTTAAAAATTAGATGGACAAACTTGTACTACCTTTAAAAATTATAAAAAAAAAACCCAGAATGTATAATTTCACGTGAATCTATAGAGTAGAAATTATTTTTCTAATATGTAACGCTTGTTGTAAGGGTAATAATGGAATACTAACATGATCTACAGACGGTTACCCCGGGACAGATTGCAGATAGGACACTTGCAATCTCAAGGCAAACACTTTAACACCGTAATTGATAAAGAAACTTGCATGATCCCAAAGAGAATTCTACAACTTCCTTACGAATGATCATTATATACTTATAAGTCATCATCTACAATTATTCAAGACAATGTAATTGTGTTTTTTAAAAATTGATTAATGGACTTTTATCTCCTTTTACTTTGATAAATTATGTAGAATAAATAATTTCACGCAAATCTATGTGGTGGAAATTATCGTTCTCATCTGTAACGCTTATTGTATGGGTAATAATGGAATACTAACTCGATTAACAGATGGTTACCCCAAGCAAGATTGAAGATGGGACACTTGCCATCCCAAGTCAAACTCTTTAACACCGCATCTGATTGAAAAACTCGCATAATCCCATAGAGAGTTAAACAACTTCCTTACGAATGATCCTTTTATACTTATAAGTCATCATCTACAATTTACACTGTACAACATACATGTGCTTTTTAAAAATCGATGGATTGACTTGTATTACCTTTCAATTTGATAAATAACTTAGAATATATAATTTCATGCGAATCTATGTGGCAGAATTATCGTTCTCATATGTAACGCTTATTGTAAGGGTGACAATGTAATACAAACACAATTGTTGGACGGTTACTCTAGGACAATTAATGGAGGGAACACTTGCAATTCCAAGTCAAACTCTTTAACACCGTAACTGGCTAAGAAACTCGCACAATCCCACAGAGAGTTCAACAACTTCCTTAAGAATTATCCTTGTCTACTTATAAGTGTTCATCCACTATTTACTCTGGACAACGTACTTGGGCTTATAAAAATCAATGGATAGACTTGTATTACATTTGAATTTGATAAATAACCTAGAATAAAAAACTTCATGTGAACCTATGTGGTGGAAATTATCGTTCTCATATGTAAAGCTTATTTGAACGGTAATAAAGGAATACTAACACAATTGATGGACAGTAATCCTAGGACGGATCACGGATGGGATACTTGCAATTTCATGTCAAACTCTTTAACACAGTAATTGATAAAAAAACTCGCATAATCCCATAGAAAGTTTCGCAACTATCTTACGAATGATCCATTATACTTATAAGTCATCATCTTCAATTTACTATGAACAATGTACTTGTGCTTTTAAAAAATCGATGGACGAACTTGTATTTTCTTTAAATATTATAAATAACCTAGAATATATAATTTAACATGAATCTATGCGGTGGAAATTATTGTTCTAATATTTAACGATTAATGTAAGGGTAATAATGGAATACTAACACGATTGATGGACGGTTACCCCGGGACAGATCGCAGACAGGTTACTTGGCATCCCAAGTGAAACTCTTTAGCACCCTAACAGATTAAGAAACTCGCATAATCCCACAGAGAGTTCCACAACTTCCTTACGAATGATCCGTGTACACTTATAAGTGTTCATCTACAGTTCACTTTTGACAATGTACTTGTGCTTATAAAAATCATCGGATGGACTTGTAATTCATTTTAATTTGATAAATAACCTAGAATATATAATTTCACGTGAATCCATGCAGTGGAAATTATCGTTCTCATATGTAAAGGTTATTGTAAGGGTGATAATGGAATACTAATACGATTGACGGATGGTTACCCCAGGACGGATCATGGACGGGACACTTGTAATCCCAAGTCAAACTCTTTAACACCATAACTGACAAAGAAACTCCATAATCCCACAGGGAGTTCCACAACTTTCTTAAGAATGATCCTTGAATACTAATAAGTTATCATCTACAATTTACTCAGAAAAATGTAGTTTTAAAAATTCGATTGACGGACTTGTATTACCTTTAAATATTATAAAAAAACCTAGAATATATAATTCCATGGGAATCTGTGTTGTGGAAATTATTTTTCTAATATGTAACGCTTATTGTAAGGGTAATGATGGAATACTAACACGATTTACGGATGGTTACCCCGAGACAGATCGCAGATGGGACACTTTCTATCCCAAGTCAAACTCCTTAACACCGTAACTGATAAAGAAACACGCATAATCCCACAGAGAGTATCACAACTTCCTTACGAATGATCCTTGTATACTTATAGGTCTTCATCTACAATTTACTTTGGACAATGTACTCGTGCTTATAAAAATCAATGACGGACATGTATTATATTTTAATTTGATAAATGACCCAAAATATATAATTTGACATGAATCTAAGCGGTGGAAATTATCGTTCTCATACGTAAAGCTTATTATAAGGGTGATAATGGAAAACTTACATGATTGAAGGACGGTTACCCCGGGATGGATCGCGGACGGGACACTTGCAATCCCAATTCAAACTCTTTAACACCATAATTGATAAAGAAACTCGCATAATCCCACAGAGAGTTGCACAACCTTCTTACGAATGATCCTTGTATACTTATAAGTAATCATCTATAATTTACATTGAAAAATGTACTTTTGATTTTAAAAGATAGATGGACGGACTTGTATTACCTTTAAATATTGTAAATGATCAGGAATATATAATTTCACGTGAATCTATGCTATGGAAATATTGTTCAACTATGTAATGCTTATTGTAAGGGTAATAATGAAATACTAACAGGATATACGGATGGTTACCCCGGGACATATCACCGATGGGACACTTGCAATCCCAAGTCAAACTCTTTAACACCGTAACTGATAAAGAAACTTGCATAATCCCACTGAGAGTTTTAAAATGTCGTTACGAATGATCCTTGTATACTTATAAGTCATCATCCATAATTTACTATGTACAACGTACATGTGCTTTTTAAACATTGATGGATTGACTTGTATTACCCTTTAAATTGATAAATAACGTAGAATATATAATTTCATGCAAAACTATGCGGTGCAAATTGTCGTTCTCATACGTAACGCTTATTTTATGGGTAAAAATCGAATACTAACATGATTGACAAATGGTTACCCAAGGCAAGATCACAGCCGGGACACTTGCATTCCCAAGTAAAACTCTTTTACACCTGATAAAGAAACTTGCATAATCCCACAGAGAGTTCCACAACTTCCTTACGAATGATCCTTGTATACTTATAAGTCTTCATCTACAATTTTCTCTGGACAATGTACTCATGCTTATAAAAATCAATGGATGGACTTATATTACATTTTAATTTGATAAATAACCTAGAATATATAATTTCACATTAATCTATGCGGTTGAAATATTCTTTCTCATATGTAAAGCTTATTGTAAGGGTGATTATGAAATACTAACACGATTGACGAACACTTACCCTAGGATAGATCGTGAACCAGACACTTGCAATCCCAAATTAAACTCTTTAACACAGTAATTGAAAAAGAAACTCGCATAATCCCACAGAGAGTTCCACAACTTTTTTACGAATGATCCGTGTATACTTATAAGTCATCATCTACAATTTACTCGGGACAACATACTTGTGCTTTTTAAAAATTGATGGATGGCCTTGTATTACCTTTTAATTTAATAAATAAACCTGAATATATTATTTCACCAAATTTATACGGTTAAAATTATTGTTTACATTTCTAACACTTATTGTAAAGTTAATAGTGGAATACTAGCACGATTGACGAACGGTTACCAAGGGACAGATCATCACCGGGACAGTTGCAATCCCAAGTAAAACTCATTAACTCCAAAAATGATAAAGAAACTCGCATAATCCCACAAATAGTTTCAGAACTTCCTTACGAATGATCATTGTATACTTATAAGTCATCATCTACAATTATTCTGGACAATGTAATTTTTCCTTTTAAAAATCAAGGGATGGACTTGTATCTCCTTTTAATTTTATAGATAATGTAGAATATATAATTTCACGTGAATCTATGCAATGGAAATTATTGCTCTCATATGTAACACTTATTGTATGGGTAATAGTGGAATACTAACACGATTGACGGATGGTTACCTTGGGTAAGATCGTGGACAGGACACTTCCAATTCCTAGTCAACTCCTTAACACCGTACCTGATAAAGAAACTCGCATAATCCCACATAGAGTTCCACAACTTCCTTACGAATGATCCTTTTATACTTATAAGTCATCATATGCAATTTACTCTATACAACATACATGTGCTTTTTAAAATATTGATGGATTGACTTGTATTACCTTTTAATTTGATAAATAACGTAGATTATATTTTTTCATAAAAATCTATGCGATCGAAATTATCGTTCTCATGTGTAACGCCTATTGTAAGGTTAATAATGTAATACAAACACAATTGTTAGACGGTTAATCTGGGACGGTTCGTGGACGTGACACTTGCAATTCCAAGTCAAACTCTTTAACACTATAACTAATAAAGAAACTCACATAATCCCACAGAGAGTTCCACAACTTCCTTCAGCATGACCCTTGTATATTTATAAGTCTTCATCTACTATTTATTCTAGACAATGTACTTGTGCTTATAAAAATCATTGGATGGACTTGTATTACAATTTAATTTTATAAATAACCTAGAATATATAATTTCACTTAAATCTATTCGGTGGAAATTATTGTTCTAAAATGTAATACTTATTGTAAGGGAAATAATGGAATACTAACATGATTGACGGACGGTTACCCTGAGACAGATTGCAGACAGGACACTTTCAATCCCATGTCAAACTCTTTAACACCATAACTGATAAAGAAACTCACATAATCCCAAAGAGAGTTCCACATCTTTCTTACGAACCATCCTTGTATACTAATAAGTCATCATCTACAATTTACTTTGTACAACGTACATGTGCTTTTTAAAAATCGATGGATTGACTTGTATACCTTTTAATTCGATAAATAACGTAGAATATAATATTTCACGTGAATCTATGCGGCTGAAATTATTGTTCCCATATGTAACGCTTATTGTAAGGGTAGTAATGGAATACTAATAGGATATACGGATGGTTACCCCGGGACATATCACACACGTGACACTTGCAATCCCAAGTCAAACTCTTTAACACCGTAACTGATAAAGAAACTTGCATAATCTCACTGAGAGTTCAAAAACTTCGTTACAAATGATCCTTATATACTTATAAGTCATCATCCATAATTTACTTTGTACAACGTACATGTGCTTTTAAAAAATTGATGGATTGACTTGTATTACCCTTTAATTTGATAAATAATGTATAATATATAATTTCATGCAAACCTATGCAGTGGAAATTGTCGTTTTCATATGTAACTCTTATTTTATGGGTAATAATGGAATACTAAAATGATGAACGGATGGTTACCCGGGGCAAGATCACGGATGGGACACTTGCAATCCCAAGTCAAACTCTTTAACACCGTAACTGATAAAAAAACCTGCATAATCCGACAGAGAGTTCCACAAATTCCTTACGAATGATCCTTGTATACTTATTAGTCATCATCTAAAATTTACTCTAGAAAATGTACTCCTTCTTATAAAAATTGATGGACAGACTTGTATTACATTTTAATCTGATAAATAACCTATAATATATAATTTCACGTGAATATATGCGTTAGAAATCATTGTTCTCATATGTAGCGCTTATTGTAACGGCAATAATAGACTAACACGAATGATAGATGGTTACCTCGGGACAGATCGCGGACGTAACACTTGCAATCCCATGTCAAACTCTTTAACATCGTAACTGATAATGAAACTCGCATAATCACACAGAGAGTTTCACAACTTCCTTACAAATGATCCTTGTATACTTATAAGTTATCACATACAATTTACTCTGGACAATGTACTTGTGCATTTTAAAAATCGATAGGCGGACTTGTATTAGCTTTTAATTTAATATATAATCTATAATATATAATTTCATGCCAATCTATGCTGTGAAAATAATTTTTCTAATACTTAACGCTTATTGTAAGGGTAATAATGAAATACTAAAATGATTGACGAACGGTAACCCCGGGATAGATTGCAGATGGGACACTTGCAATCCCAAGTCAAACTCTTTAACACCATAGCAGATAAAGAAACTCGCAAAATCCCACGTAGAGTTCCACAACTTCCTTACGAATGATCCTGGTATACTTATTATTCATCATCTACTATTTATTCTGGACAGGGTACTTGTGCTTTTAAAAAATCATGGGATGGACTTGTATTATCTTTTAATTTAATAAATAACGTAGAATATATAATTTCATACGAATCTATTCGTTGGAAATTATCGTTCTCATATGTAACGCTTATTGTAAGGGTAGTAATGGAATACTAACATGAATGATAGATGGTTACAGATTGCGGAAGGAACACTTGAAACCTCAAATCAAACACTTTAACACTATAACTGATAAAGAAACTCGCATAATCCCACGGCGAGTTCCACAACTTCCTAACGTTTGATCCTTATATATTTATTAGTCATCATCTACAATTTACTCTTGAAAATGTACTCGTGCTTACAAAAAATGATGGACGGACTTGTATTACATTTTAATTTGATAAATAACCTAGAATATATAATTTCACGTGAATATATGCGGTGGAAATCATTGTTCTCATATGTAACGCTCATTGTAAGGGTAATAATGGAATACTAACACGAATGATAGATGGTTACCTCGGGATAGATCGTGGACGGAACACTTGCAATCCCATGTCACACTCTTTAACACCATAACAGATGATGAATCTCGCATAATAATACAGAGAGTTTCACAACTTCCTTACGAATGATCCTTGTACACTTATAAGTCATCATATACAATTTACTCTGGACAATGTACTTGTGCTTTTTTAAAATTGATGGACAGAATTTTATTACCTTTTAATTTGATAAATAATCTAGAATATATATTTTCACGCGAATCTAAGCTGGGGAAATAATTGTTCTAATATGTAACACTTATTGTAAGGGTGATAATGGAATACTAACATGTTTGACGAACGGTAACCCCGGGACAGATTGCAGATGAGACACTTCCAATCCCAAGTCAAACTCTTTAACACCATAATTGATAAAGAAACTCGCATAATCCCACAAAGAGTTCCACAACTGCCGTACGAATGATCCTTGTGTACATATTAGTCATCGTCTACAATTTACTCTTGTAAATGTACTAGTGCTTATAAAAATTGATGGACGGACTAGTATTAAATTTTAATTTTATAAATAACCAAGAATATATAATTTCATGTGAATATATGCAGTGGAAATCATTGTTCTTATATGTAACGCTTATTGTAAGGGTAATAATGGAATACTAACATGAATGATAGATGGTTACCTCGGGACAGATCGGGGATGGAACACATGCAATCTCATGTCACACTCTTTAACACCATAATTGATAGTGAAACTCGCATAATCACATAGAGAGTTTCACAACTTACTTACGAATGATCCTTGTATACTTATACGTCATCATATACAATTTACTCTGAACAATGTACTTGTGCTTTTGAAAAATTGATGGACGGACATGTATTACCTTTTAATTTGATAAATAATCTAGAATATATAATTTCACGTGAATCTATGTGGTGGAAATCATTTTTCTCATATGTAACACTTATTATAAGGGAAATAATAGAATACTAACATGATCGCGGATGGAACATTTGCAATCCCATGCCACACTCTTTAACACCGTAACTGATAATGAATCTCGCATAATAACACAGAGAGTTTCACAACTTCCTCAAGAATGATCCTTCTATACTTATAAGTCATCATATACAATTTACTCTGGACAATGTACTTGTACTTTTTAAAAATTGGTGGACGGACTTTTATTACCTTTAATTTGATAAATAATCTAGAATATATATTTTCACGTGAATCTATGTTGGGGAAATAATTTTTCTAATATGTAACGCTTATTGAAAGAATAATAATTGAATACTAACATGATTGACAAACGGTAACCCCGGGACAGATTGCAGATAGGACACTTGCAATACCAAGTTAAACTCTTTAACACCATAATTGATAAAGAAACCCACATAATCCCATAGAGAGTTCCACAACTTCCTTACGAATGATCCTTGTATACATATTAGTCATCATCTACAATTTACTCTTGAAAATGTACTCGTGCTTATAAAAATTGATGGACGGACTTGTATTAAATTTTGATTTCATAAATAACCAAGAAAATATAATTTCACGTGAATATATGCGGTAGAAATCATTGCTCTCATATGTAACGCTTATTGTAAGGGTAATAATGGAATACTAACACGAATGATAGATGGTTACCTTGAGACAGATCGTGGACGGAACACCTGCAATCCCATGTCACACTCTTTAACACAGTAACTGATAATGAAACTCGCATAGAGAGTTTCACAACTTCCTTACGAATGATCCTTGTATACTTATAAGTCATCATATACAATATACTCTGGACAATGTACTTGTGCTTTTTAAAAATTGATGGACAGACATGTATTACCTTTTAATTTGATAAATAATCTAGAATATATAATTTAACTCGAATCTATGCGGTGGAAATCATTGTTCTCATATGCAACGCTCATTGTAAGGGTAATAATGGAATACTAACACGAACAATAGATGGTTACCTCGGGACAGATCGCGGATGGAACACTTACAATCCAATGTCACACTCTTTAACACCGTAACTGATAATGAATCTCGCATAATAACACAGAGAGTTTCAAAACTTCTTTACTAATGATCCTTGTATACTTATAAGTCATCATCTACAATTTACTCTGGACAATGTACTTGTGTTTTTAAAAAAATCGATGGATGGACTTGTATTACCTTTTAATTTGATAAATAATCTAGAATATATATTTTCACGTGAATCTATGCAGGAGAAATTATCGTTCTTATATGTAAGGCTTATTGTAAGGGTAATAATGGAATAGTAACACGATTGATGGACAGATCGCGAAGTAAAACTCTTTAATACCGTAACTGATTAAGAAACTTGCATAATCCCACAGAGAGTTCCACAACTTTCTTACGAATGATCCTTGTATACTTAAAGTCATAATCTGATATTTACTCTGGACAATATATTCGTGCGTTAAAAATTGATGGATGGACTTGTATAACACTTTAATTTGATAAATAATCAATAATATATAATTTCACGTGAATATATGCGGTGCAAATTATTTTCTCATATTAACGCTTATTGCAAGGTTAATAGTGGAATACTTACACGATTGACGGACGGTTAACACGAGTCAGATCGTCGACATGACACTATCAATCCCAAGTCAAACTCTTTAACACCGTTAATGATAAACAAAACCCGCATAATCTCATCGAGAGTCTCACAACTTCCCTGTGAAAAATCCTTGTATACTTACAATTCATCATCCACAATTAACTCTGGACAACGAACTTGTGCTATTTAAAAATCGATAAATGGACTTGTATTACCTTTTAATTTGATAAATAACATAGAATATATAATTACATGTTAATCTATGCGGTGGAAATTATCGTACTCATATGTAACGCTTACTGTAAGGGTAATAATAGAATACTAACAAGATTGTTGGACGGTTACCCTGGGACGGTTCGTGGACAGGACACTTGCAATCCCAAGTCAAACTCTTTAACACGGTAACTGATAAAGAAACTTGCATAATCCCACAGAGAGTTCCACAACTTCCTTAAAAATGATCCTTGGATACTGATAAGTCTCCATCTGCAATTTAATCCGTACAATGTACTCGTACTTATAAAAATCTTTGGATGGAATTGTATTATAGTTTAATTTGATAAATAACCTAGAATATATAATTTCACACGAATCTATGCGGTGGAAATTATCTTTCTCATCTGTAAAGCTTATTGTAAGGGTGATAATGGAATACTAATACGATTGATGGATTGTTACCCCGGGACAGATTGCGCACGGGATGCTTGCAATCCTAAGCCAAACTCTTTATTACCTTAATTGATAAAGAAACCTGCACAATCCCACAAATATTTCCACAACTTTCTTATGAATGATCCTCGTACACTTATAAGTAATAATCTACTATTTACTCTGTACAATGTACTTGTGCTTTTAAAAAATTGATGGACGGACTTGTATTAGCTTTAAATATTATAAATAACCTAGAATATATAATTTCACATGAATCTATGTTGTGAAAATTATTGTTCTAATATGTAACGCTTATTGTAAGGGTAATAGAGGACTACTAACACGATTCACGAACGGTTACCCCAGGACAGATTGTAGACGGGACACTTGCAATCCCAAGTCAAACTCTTTAACACCGTAACTGTTAAAGAAACTTGCATAATCCCACAGAGGGTTCCACAACTTCCTTACAAATGATCATTGCACACTTGGGGTTTTTAAAAATGATGGATGGACTTGTATTACATTTTAGTTTGATAAATAACCTAGAACATATTATTTCACATAAATCTATACGGTGAAGATTATTGATCTAATATGTAACGTTTATTGTAAGGGTAATAATGGAAAACAAACACGATTGACAGATGGTTACCCCGGGACTGGTCGTCAACGGGACACTTGCAATCCCAAGTCAAACTATTTAGCACCATAAATGATAAAGAAACTCGCATATTCCCACAGAGAGTTTCACAACTTCCTTACGAATGATCCTTGTAGACTTATAAGTCATCATCTACAATTTACTCTGGACAATGTACTTGTTCTTTCTAAAATTGATTAAAATTGTAGAATATATAAATTCACTTGAATCTATGCGATGGAAATTATCGTTCTCATTTGTAACGCTTATTGTATGGGTAATAATGGAATATTAACAAGATTGATAGGCGGTTACCCAGGGACAGATCGTGGACGGGACACTAGCAATCCCAAGTCAAACACTTTAAGATTGTAACTGATAAAGAAACTCGTATAATCCCACTGAGATTCCCACAACTTCCTTACGAATGATCCTTGTATACTTATAAGTCATCATCTACAATTTAGTTTGAACAACGTACTTGTGCTTTTTAAAAATCGATGGATTGACTTGTATTACCTTTTAATTTGTCAAATAACCTAAAATATATAATTTCACATGAATATATGCGGTGGAAATTATTGTTCTCATATCTAACGCTTATTGTAAGGGTAATAATGGAATACTAACACGAATGACAGATGGTTACCCCGCGACAGATTACAAATGGGACACTTGCAATCCCATGTCACATGCTTTAACACCGTAACTGATAAAGAAACTTGCATAATCACACACAGAGTTTTAAAACTTCCTTACGAATGATCCTTGTACACTTATAAGTCAACATCTACAATTAACACTAGACAACGTACATGTGCTCTTGAAAATTTGATGGATTGACTTGTATTACCATTTAAGTCGATAAATAACGTAGAATATATAATTTCATGCGAATCTATATGGTGGAAATTATCGTTCTCATATGTAACTCTTATTGTAAGGGTAATAATGGAATACTAACACGATTGTTGGACGGTTAACCTATGACGGATCGTGGACGGGACACTTTCAATCCCAAGTCAAACTCTTTAACACCAAAAATGATAAAGAAACTCGCATAATCCCACAGAGAGTTTCACAACTTCCTTACAAATGATCCTTGTATACAGATAAGTCTTCATCTACAATTTAATCTAAACAATGTACTCGTACTTATAAAAATTGATGGACGGGATTGTATTACATTTTAATTTGATAAATAACCAAGAATATAAAACTCCACGGGAATATATGCGGTGGAAATTATTGTTCTCTTATGTAACACTTTTTTAAGGGTAATAATGAAATAACAACACGAATGATAGATGGTTACCCCGGGACAGATCGCGGACGGGATACTTGCAATCCCATGTCCCACATTTTAACACCCTAACTGATAAAGAAACTTGCATAATCACACATAGAGTTTCACAACTTCTTTACGAATGATCCTTGTATACTTATAATTCATCATCTACAATTTACTCTGGACAATGTACTTGTGCTTTTTAAAAATCGATGGATGGACTTGTATTACCTTTTAATTTGATAAATAATCTAGAATATATAATTTTACGTGAATCTATGCTGTGGAAATTACTTTTCTAATATGTAACGCTTATTGTTAGGGTAATAATGGAATACTAACATGATTGACGGTCGGTAACCCCGGGACGGATCGCAGATGGGACACTTGCAATCCCAAGTCAAACTCTTTAACACCGTTATTGATAAAGAAACTCGCATTATCCCACAGAGAGTTCCACAACTTCCTTACGAATGATTCTGGTATACTTATTAGTCATCATCTACAATTTACTCTTGAAAATGTACTAGTGCTTATAAAAATTGATGGGCGGACTTGTATTACATTTTAATTTCATAAATAACCTGGAATATATAATTTCACGTGAATATATGAGGGGGGAATTATTGTTCTCGTATGTAACGCTTATTGCAAGGGTAATAATGGAATACTAACACCAATGATAGATGGTTACCTTGGGACATATCGTGGACGGGACACTTGCAATCCAATGTCACACTCTTTAACACAATAACTAATAAAGAAACTCGCATAATCACACATAGAGTTTCACAACTTCGTTACGAATGATCCTTGTATACTTATAAGTCATCATCTACAATTCACACTGGACAATGCACTTGTGCTTTTTAAAAATAAATGGACGGACTTGTATTACCTTTTAATTAGATAAATAATCTAGAATATATAATTTCACATGAATCTATGCTGGAGAAATTATCGTTCTTATATGCAACGCTTATTGTAAGGGTAATAATGAAATAGTATCACGATTGATGGACGATTACCCCAGTACAGATCGCAGACTAGACACTTGCAATCCCAAGTCAAACTCTTTAAAACCATAACTGATAAAGAAACTCACATAATCCTACAGAGAGTTCCACATCATCCTTACGAATGATTCTTCTATACTTATAAGTCATCATCAAATATTTACTCTGGACAATGAACTCGTGCATTTAAAAATTGATGGAAGGACTTGTATAACACTTTAATTTGATAAATAAGTAAGAATATATAATTTCACATGAATATATGCAGTGGAAATTATTGTTCTTATATGTAACGCTTATTGCAAGGTTAATAATGGAATACTTACACGATTGACCGACGGTTACCATGGGACAGATCATCGACAGGACAATAGCAATCCCAGGTCAAACTCTTTAACACTGTACATGATAAAGAAACTCGCAATATCCTACCGAGAGACTCACAACTTCCTTACGAATGATCATTGTATACTTATAAGTCATTATCTACAATCAACTCTGGACAACATACTTGTGCTTTTTAAAAATTGATGGATGGACTTGTATTACCTTTTAATTTGATAAATAATGTAGAATATAAATTTTCATGTGAATCTATGCAGTGGCAATTATCGTTCTCATATGTAACGCTTACTGTAAGGGTAATAATGGAATACTAACAAGATTGTTGGACGATTACCCCGGGACGGTTCTTGGACGGGACACTTGCAATCCTAATTCAAACTCTTTAACACCAAAAATGACAAAGAAACTCGCATAATCCCACAGAGAGTTCCAAAACATCCTTACAAATGATCCTTGTATAATGATAAGTCTTCATCTACAATTTAATCTGGACAATGTACTCGTACTAACAAAAATCTTTGGACGGACTTGTATTATAGTTTAATTTCATAAATAACCTAGAATATGTAATTTCCCCGAATCTATGCGGTGGAAATCATCATTCTCATATGTAAAGCTTGTTGTAAGGATGATAATGGAATACCAACTAGATTGACGGATTGTTACCCCGGGACAGATCGTGCACGGGACGCTTGCAATCCCAAGTCAAACTCTATAACACCTTAATTAATAAAGAAACTCGCATAATCCCACAGAGATTTCAACAACTTTCTTACGAATGATCCTTGTATACTTATAAGTAATAATCTATTGTTTACTCTAAACAATAAAATTATACTTTTAAAATATCGATGGATGGACTTGTATTACCTTCAAATATTATGAATAACCTAGCATATATAATTTCACGTGAATCTATGTTGTGGTAATTATTATGTAACGCTTATTGTAAGGGTAATAATTGACTACTAATACGATTCACGGGTGGTTACCCCCGGACAGATTGTAGAAGCGACACTTGCAATCCCAAGTCAAACTCTTTAACACCGTAACTGATAAAGAAACTCGCATAATTCCACAGAGGGTTCCACAACTTACTTACGACTGATCCTTGTATACTTATAAGTCACATCTACAATTTACTCTGGACAACATACTTGTGCTTTTTTAAAATGACGAACGGAGTTGTATTACATATTAATTAGATAAATAACCTAGAACATATTATTTCACACAAATCTATATGGTGAAGATTATTGATCTCATATGTAACGTTTATTGTAAGGGTAATAATGGAATACAAAAATGATTGACCGATGGTTACCCCGGGACTGGTCGTCAACGGGACACTTGCAATCCCAAGTCAAACTATTTAGCACCGTACATGATAAATAAACTCGCACAATCCTTCAGAGAATTCCACAACTTCCTTACAAATGATCCTTGCATACTTATAAGTCATCATCTACAATTTACTCAGGACAATGTACTTGTTCTTTTTAAAAATTGATTAAAATTGTAGAATATATAAATTCACTTGAATCTATGCGACGGAAATTATCTTTTTCATATGTAACGCTTATTGTATGGGTAATATTGGAATACTAACACGATTGACAGACGGTTACCCAGGGACAGATCATGGACGGGACACTTGCAATCCCAAGTCAAACTCTTTAACACCGTAACTGATAAAGAAACTCGCATAATCCCATGAAGAGTTCCACAACTTCCAAACGAATAATCCTTGTATACTTATAAGTCATTATCTACAATTTACTTTGTACAATGTACTTGTGCTTTTTAAAAATTGATGGATTAACTTTTATTACCTTTTAATTTTATAAATAACCTAAAATATATAATTTCACGTGAATATATGCGACGGAAATTATTGTTCTCATATGTAATGCTTATTGTAAGGGTAATAATAGAATACTAACACAAATGACAGGTGGTTACCCCGGGACAGATTGCGGATGGAACACTTGCAATCCCTTGTCACATTCTTTAACATCGTAACTGATAAAGAAACTCACATAATCACACATAGGTTTTTACAACTTCCTTACGAATGATCCTTGTATACTTATAAGTCACCATCTACAATTTACTATGGACAACGTACTCGTGCTTTTAAAAATGGATGGATGGACTTGTATTACATTTTGATTTGATTAATAACCTAGAGTATATAATTTCACATGAATCTATGTGGTGGAATTCTTATATGTGAAGCTTATTTTGAGGGTTATAATGGAATACTAATAAGATTGACGCACAGTTACCCCGTAAAGGATCGCGGACGGGACGCTTTCAATCCTAAGTCAAACACTTTAACACCTTAATTGATAAAGAAACCCGCATAATCACACAGAGAGTTTCACAGCTTTTTTACGAATGATCCTTGTATATTTATATGAGATCATCTACAATTTACTCTAAACAATGTACTTGTGCCTTTAAAAAATCAATGGACGGACTTGTATTGCCTTTAAATATCATATAAAACCTAGAATATATAATTTCACGCAAATCTATGCAGTGGAAATTATTGTTCTAATATGTAGCGCTTAATGTAAGGGTAATAATGGAATATTAACACAATTGACGGACGGTTACCATGGGACAGATCGCAGATGGAACGCTTGCAATCCCAAGTAAAACTCTTTAACACTGTAACTGATAATGAAACACATATAATCTCACAGAGGGTTCCACAACTTCCTTACAAATGATCATTGTATACTTATAAGTCATCTATACAATTTACTCTGGACAACGTACTTGTGCTTTTTAAAAATGATGGATGGACATGTATTACATTTTAATTTGATAAATAATGTAGAATATATATTTTCATGCGAATCTATGTGGTGACAATTATCATTCTCATATGTAACACTTATTGTAAGGGTAATAATGGAATACTAACACGATTGTTGAATGGTTATCCTAGGATGGATCGTGGAAAGGACACCTGCAATCCCAAGTCAAACTCTTTGACACTTTAACTGATAAATAAACTCGCATAATCCCTCAAAGAGTTCCACAACTTCCTTACGAATGATCCTTGTATACTTATAAGTCATCATCTACAATTTACTCTGTACAATGTACTTGGGCTTTAAAAAAAATCAATAGACGGACTTGTATTACCTTTAAATATTATATATAACCTAGACTATATAATTTCACGCGAGTCTATGTTGTGGAAATTATTTTTCTAATATATAACTCTTATTGTAAGGGTAATAATGGAATACTGACACGATTGACAGATGGTTACCCCAGGATAGATCATCGTCGGGACACTTGCAATCCCAAGTCAAACTCTTTAACACTGTAACTGATAAAGAAACACGCATAATCCCACATGGAGTTCCACAACTTCCTTACGATTGATCCTTGTATACTTATCAGTCTTCATCTACAATTTACTCTGGACAACATACTTGTGCTTTTTAAAAATTGATGGAATAACTTGAATTACATTTTAATTTGATAAATAACATGGAATATATTATTTCATGCGAACCTATACGGTAAAACTTATTGTTCTCATATGTAACGCTTATTGTAAGGGTAATAATGGAATACTAACATTATTGACAAACGGTTACCCCAGGACAAATCACAGACGGGACACTTGCAATTCCAAGTCAAACTCTTTATCACCATACCAGATAAAGAAACTCACATAATCCCACGGAGAATTCCTCAACTTCCTTACGAATGATCTTTGTATTCTTGTAAGTTTTCAGCTACAATTTACTCTGAACAATGTACTTGTGCTTATTAGTTATTATCTATAATTTACTCTTGACAATGTACTTGTGATTTTTAAAAATCGATGGACGACTTGTATTACCTTTTAATTAGATAAATAATGTAGAATATATAATTTTATGCGAACCTATGAGGTGGAAATTATCGTTCTCATATGTAACGCTTATTATATGGATAATAATGGAAGATTAACACGATTGGCGGATGGTTACCCCAGGATGGATCACGGACGGGACACTTGCAATCCTAAGTTAAACTCTTTAACATCGTAACTAATAAAGAAACTTGCATAATCCCACAAAAAGTTTCACAATTTCCTTACAAATGATCCTTTAATACCTATAAGTCATCATTTATAATTTACTCTGGAAAATTTACTCGTGATTTTAAAAATTGATGGACGGACTTGTATTACATTTTAATTTGTTAAATAACCCAGAATATACAATTTTGCGTGAATCTATGCGGTGGAAATTATCGTTCTGATATGTAACACTTTTTGTAAGGGTGATAATTGAATACTAGCATGATTAACAGGCAGTACCCCTGGACGAATCGTGGATGGGACACTTTCAATCCCAAATATAACTCTTTAACACCGTAACTGATAAAGAAACTCGCATAATCCCACAGAGAGTTCTACAGCTTCCTTACGAATGAATCTTGTATACTTATAAGTCATCATCTATAATTCACTCTGGACAATGTACTTGTGCATTTTAAAAATCAATGGATGGACTTGTATTACCTTTTAATTTTATAAATAACCAAGAATATATAATGTCACGGGAATCTATGCGGTGGAAATAATCGTTGTCATATGTAAAGCTTATTGTAAGGGTAATAATGAAATACTAACACAATTGACGGACGGTTACCCCGGGATGGATCGTGGATAGGACACTTGAAATCCAAAGTTAAAGTCTTTAACACCGTAACTAATAAATAAAACTCGCATAATACCACACAGAGTTCCAAAATTTCCTTATGAATGATCCTTGTATACTTATAAGACATCATCTACAATATACTCTGCACAATATACTTGTGCTTTTTAAAAATCGACGGACAGACTTGTATTACCTTTTAATTTTATAAATAATGTATAATATATAATTTCACGCGAATCTATGTGGTGAAAATTATTGTTCTCATATGTAACTCTTTTTATAAGGGTAATAATGGAATACTAACACGATTGACGGACGGTTACCCCAGGATGGATCACGTACAGGACACTTGCAATCCAAATTCAAACTCTTTAACATCGTAACTGATAAAGAAACTTGCATATCCCACAAAACGTTTCACAATTTCCTTATGAATGATCCTTGAATACTTATAAGTCATCATCTACAATTTAATCTGGACAATTTATTCATGCTTTTAAAAATTGATGGAAGGACTTGTATTACATTTTAATTTTATAAATAACCAAGAATATATAATTTCACGTGAATCTATGCATTTGAAATTATCATTCTCATGTGTAACACTTATTGTAAGGGTGATAATTGAATATTAACATGATTGACAGACGGTACCCCTGGACGGATCGTGGACGGAACACTTGCAATCCCAAGTACAACTCTTTAACACCGTAACAGATAAAGAAACTCGCATAATCCCACAGAGATTTCTACATCTTCCCTACGAATGATTATTGTATACTTATAAGTCATCATCTACAATTCACTCTAGACATTGTACTTGTGCTTTTTGAAAATCGATGAACGAACTTGTATTACATTTTAATTTTATAAATAACCAAGAATATATAATTTCACATGAATCTATGCGATGGAAATTATCGTTCTCATATGTAACGCTTATTGTAAGGGTGATAATGGAATACAAACACGATTGACACACGGTTACCACGGGATGGACCGCAGACGGGATACTTTCAATCCCAAGTCAAACTCTGTAATACCTTGACTAATAAAGAAACTCGCATAATCCCACACAGAGGTCCACAAATTCCTTACGAATGATCTTTGTACACTTATAAGTCATCATCTACAATTTACTCAGGACAATGTACTTGTGCTTTTTAAAACATTGATGGACGGACTTGTATTACCTTTTAATTTGATAAATAACCTAGAATATATAATTCCATGCAAATATATGTGGTGGAAATTATCGTTCTCATATGTAATGCTTATTGTAATAGTAATAATGGAATACTAACATGATTGATGGACGATTACCCCACGGTGGATCGTGAACGGGACACTCTTAATCCCATGTCAAACTCTTTAACACCGTAACTGATAAAGAAACTCACATAATCCCACAAAGAGTTCCACAACTTCCTTATGAATGATCCTTGTATACTTATAAGTTACCATCTACAATTTACTCTGGACTATGTACTTGTGTTTTTTAAAAATTGATTGATAGACTTGTATAGTTATGGTCAATTTTTCTATCTTCGTCAAATCTGGACCTTGTTGATTTGCAATAGGGCTAAAATAGTTAATCCCGGTACTCTGTTACTGACGTAGGTCATATGTCGTTTATATGTCGCTGTTTTTGAACTATAACGCGAGGTCTCTCATACATGGTACAATGCCATTTTAGTGGGCTGAAGTGGTAAGGCCCAGTCTCCTACTGGCTGAAGTCGCACTTTCTTCACTCTAGTAATCTCTATAGATGACTCCCATGCGACGTCACACAAACCCTAGGTGGAAACATAAAGCATATTTAAATGGAGCCAACCTCGCATACATCTCTTCAAAGTTTCACATTTTCCTAAAAACAATTACGTGCACCTGCGAATCTTCTCAAACGTATGGTTTTCACACGTGGTTACTTTACTTTTGTTATTCTATTTACCCTGGAATTTGTTATCATTATGGATTAGTGGTTGAATGTGTTAATTGTTTAAAGTTTTGTTGTTTCTATGAATTGGGGTGGTAGGATATGTGTTTCGGGTTTTAGTATTTTGTGTCTAAGTATTCTAGCTATGCAGTGGTTCATTTGTTTTGATTAGAACCTAGATTTGTTCCCAATTTTCTGCTCTTGTTTTTGTAATCAATCTTCCACCATGCGAGGTCGCTAACATTTAACTAGGTCCTTTATTATACCGATACACGTGCGACGCTGAGTATCTTAGTGACCTCGTTGGCTTCTCGTTCAGAAATTCTATTTTAACAAAGGGCAATCGATGTTGCTTTGACTTGGTCAACTTTTTAATTTCTTCGAGGGGATTGAAGTTGGGGGGCCCATCATCTTCAAGGTCATCATTATTAGAGATGATTGAGCTTATTGTAATCTCTATTATGTTTGAACTAAGACAAATATTATTCAATTTAAGTACTGATTGTGAGAATCTTGACGACTAAAATTTTTCTAGATATAAAACTTTCTAATTTGAGCATCATAAGATTGACTTCACGTGTGTTTTCATTTGATTTTAACAGCATATGTGTGTTTACATTTCCATTTTTTATTCTATTCTATCACCGTCAAATTCTTTACTTTGACTTGTCTCTTCAAATATGTGCAACGTCGCTAAGTCAATTGCTAAATGTTTCAGTAGAAACGACGTCACTGGCGAAAACCAATCATTGTTCCAACACGATATATGCGGCGTCACAGGCTGATCGGTCAGATTATTTACTTCATTTTTTTAATCTTTTAATTCGGTTATTTTTATAACCGAGGTAAAAGACCTATTATTTATCACAGTTTCTTAGAACCGAAGTAAAAAATACCTTTTACTCTAAAAAAAGCAAACCGAGGTAAAGGAACTTTTTACCTCAGTTTTTTGGGGTTAAGAAAAACTGAGGTAAAAGGGGCAAAGTAATAGGTGTTGTTTCTTGTAGTGATTTTTGCTTCTTTCTCCCAATGTGTCATTTTTCTAGTTGAGATGAATTTATAGTAGCAATGTAAGAGAATTTAACCAATATCTTGTAGATTTTTATAATGTTATGAACAACAAGTTGAAAACCAGCGTATTTATGTATCTTATAAGCAGCAATTAAAAACCATTAAAACAAGTTGAAATGTGATGAACAAACAGTAGAAAGCGTAGCATGTAGTCCAACATGTCTTTGATTTAAAGTAGAATTTTTTCATTATAATAATCCATTTAATTAAAGGGTTGAAAGAATGTGTGCTTCCATATCGAGTTATACTCCCATGTTTGATTTCCTCTTGTATTTGCAGTGTTAACGAGGGGTGAGCATCAACTGATATTATGGACTTAACTAGAAGGATCAACAAAATCAAGCAAGAGTTTCAAGCTAGTAGAGCTTCGTCAGTTGAAGTATGCTTCATTATTGTTTGAATACATTATAATTATTTGATTCATCCTTCTATTTTTGGAACTTATCGTTCTTTTTTAACTATTCACAGAGAAGACTTATGGCCAATGGGAAAATTTTCAAAACTCATATTTCCAAGCATTTGGAATTGGCTTTGTCAAGGGAAATGTTTTCTAGCAGGATGCTTTCAGCTAGGATTAATAGTCCACAGATGAAAATAAATAGCTTAGAACAAGTATCTAGAGAAAGGGATGGCACTAACGATGAAGTAGTTGTACCGTCAATGTCGGTGATGCTCCCGTACTTGGAGAAGATACCACGTTACACTATAAGGACTTATTTGGCTAGGTATACTCTAAATTCAAACTTATTTTCTTTAATAGTAGTGGTTTTAATATAAAACATTATGATATTAGAATTTACATCTTCATTTTTTTAAGTTTATGAGCACTGTAACATTCTCAGAGTATGGAATCATAGGCTGATTTTAGAGGAAAGTAACTCTACATTGCCGAGGGAGTTGATGGGGATCGTCTCTATGAAGCTTTAAATAATTTTGATTATCATTTTTGGCGGTGTTGATTTGTAAGTGGGACAATAGATGGATAGCGTGATGTCTTCTGGATACTAATATTTTTTGGTACTAATGGGTGTGATGCTTTCTACTTTGATGTCATAAACAGGTTTTTCATTGCCATTTGTAGGTTGGTCACAAGTTCTTATCAACTATGTAAGTTAGCGGTGCTAATTAATTTCTTTTCTTATTTCTATGTTACTCCGATTAAATAACTAAGAACTTCTAAGGGACAAAGTGAAAAAGCGACCTTACTTATTAGATTCTGAAGATGAAAAAAATACATGTGGCGATCAGTGTTACCTCTTGGAGCCTCTGATCCCAATGGATGGACTTACTTTTAACAACCTATCGGGGTCTACTAGTAAGAAGAAGAAGTCAACGATCCAGAGTGATATTAGTGTGGGTGAGGAGTCTTTGAACGGTGGGAAATCTTCTTACTGAAAACCTATTAAGAAGGATTCAATCTTAAAATGAATAGATATATTTGACAGAAAAAGGTATGGAAGCATTAGTATATTTTTTTTGGTCACGTGATTTGTTTTTTAAAGATTTTTAGTGATAAACATTTTTTGAATGAGTTGGAAAAGAATTATACTGATTATGGCTTTTTATGGAAAGAATGTCAGTAGACTAGATTGATATGAACTATTATATTTGTAGGAGTCCTGATTAGACTCGGTAGGTTTTAAGTTGATCCTTCAACAATTATATGAGAATTTATTATATATGTTTCTTATTTGTAGTTGTCTCATTAATAGGAACTTACTTCTTGGTTTGAGGACTTGCAAAGAGGTATTCAACTACATGGATGATGTTGCAAGCTCAATTCCAGAAAATGATGAGGAATCAACAATGAGCACACAGTTGTAAATATGTTTCTTTGTTTTATTTTATTTATATTTATTTTCTCTTTTCCTTTCTCACTAATGCTTGCATCCGTGTAAATATATTATTCTCTTAGTTTATCATTTTACTAAGAGCTAATAATTCTGATATTTTGCATCAGGTGGCAAAGATGCCATCAAGAGGATGTATAATTTGTAAAAAGAGAGGGAATTGCATGGTCAAATTCTCTCTAAAATCTACTCGGCCCCCATCAAATATTAGAAGAAATATTGGTGACAAAAATGGAACACCTACAAACAATATACACCCAGTGTATGCCAGTCTATGTGTGTAAATGAGTGCCCATGTCTACTTTCTGAAACCTGTTGTGAAAATTTTTTCAGGCAAATCAATTTCTACTATTTAATTTTGTTTGTAAAATATTTTTTATGATTACTTAGAGCGTTTTACAAAGCTGCAATTTTTCAAGTGTTCAAAAAGCTGTAAAAAATCTATTTAGGGGGTGTCACTGTACAAAGAGTCAATGCCGAAGCCAACAATGCCCGTGCTTTACTGTTGGACGAGAATGTGATCAAGATTTATGTCGCAATTGCTGGGTTAGGTAATTCATATATGGAACTGAGTTTCTGATTGTTCATTGCAAAACATCTCTTTGTACTAAACTTGATTATTTGTTGTTTTTATCATGACTTGTTCACTATGTGTGTTGTATTTGTGTATCATATGTAGTTGTGCTTTATAGGTGCTGCAACATGTGCATTATTTGTGCTGAAAGTGCTTATCAGAAAACTCAACTCTTTTTGTTAGGATTTGTAAGAACTTTTTATATACCTGCTATCTAATATTCAAAGATGCCAATATTGTTTGGAATTTACAAGCACAACACCATTTATAATGCTAAACAAGTTTAAATATTTAGTGGGGTTGTTCTATATTTTTATCGATCTCTTCCTAGTGATGAGTGGTAATATTGACTTAAAACACGTTATATTCACTCTTTGTACTAAACATGATTTTTTTATCATGACTTGTGAATTATATGTGTTATGTTTTTGTATCCTATGTAGTTGTGCATTATAGGTGTTGTAACGTGTGCATTATTTGCTGAAAGTTCGTATCAGAAAACTCAACTCCTTTAGTTAGGATATATAAAAATTGTTTATCTACCTGCTATCTATATTCAAAGATGACAATACTGTTTGAAATTTACAAGCACAACATCATTTATAATGCTAAACAAGTTGAAATATATAGTGGGTGTGTTCCTTATTTTTATCGATCTCTTCCTAGTGATGAGTGGTAGTATTGACTTAAAACACTTTAAATTCACTCTTTGTACTATACATGATCATTTGTTGTTTTTATCATGACGTGTGCATTATGTGTGTTGTATTTGTGTATCATCTGTAGTTGTGTATTATAGGTGCTACAGCGTGTGCATTATTTGTGCTGAAGAAAACTCAACCCCTTTAGTTAGGATTTATAATAATTTTTTATCTACCTGCTATCTAATATTCAAAGATGACAACATTGTTTGTAATTTACAAGCACAACACCATTAATAATGCTAAACAATTTGAAATATTTAGTGGGGTTGTTCCTTATTTTTATTGATCTCTTCCTAGTGATGAGTGATAATATTGACTTAAAACACTTTAACTTCAGTTGTGGTGGCGGGTGGCGATTCATTTTTGGGTGAGCCACCTAAACAGGAAGGGGGTCCATCTGAGAACATGAAACTCCTCCTAAAGCAACAGCAAAGGCTAAATGTTCCAATTAATTGCTTTAGTTATCGGTTATGATGAATTTGTATAGAACGAGATAGTTTATTTTTTACACCTATTAAAAAAATTGTTTTCTTTCTCAAACATAGATTCTCCAAGGAAGGTCTGATGTTTCTGGATGGGGATCTTTCCTAATGGTACTAAACTAACTTCTTTTGTTTTTAATGTGTACTTATTAATGGTTTCTTCAGCCGAGATGGCTTTTATTTTCTTAAGAACCCTGCGAAGAAAAATGACTACCTTGGAGAGTATATTGGCGAGGTGATATCCTCCTGTGAAGCTGAAAAACACGGGAAGGTGTATGATCGCACTGGTTCTTCTTACCTCTTTAACTTGAATTATCATGCAAGTAACTTTTCTGTCAAATAGCTAAACATCCCTCGGTATATCTTATGTTATGAGAATAAAGACTATATTATCCTCACTTTTTAAATATAAATTGGATTTTCCCCTGAATACTGGAGGTAGAATTTAATGCTTGATAGGGATAGTACAGATAGCATTGGATATAGGTTTCTTATTTGTTCAATTTTTCAAACGGTTCCATTTTGAATGGATGATATTTTCTTATCTTTGAAATGTTTATTCATTTGTTGAACTATGTGTATCTTTTAATAAATTAAATTTTCTAAAAAAAATCGATAGCGCTTCAATGTTGATTTTCTTTTTAAATGGCCATATTTGTGAGTTTAAATTACAACACATGGAGGATTAGTTTGTACTTATTTGGAGCATGGTATTTTTGTTAATTTTGCATCTTAAAGCTTACAAATTGCTTTGTTCATCTTTGTAGTATGTCCTCGATGCCTATCGTAGAGGAGACAAACTTAAATTTGCCAATCACTCCTTCGAACCCAACTGTTCTGCAAAGGTACCACTGTTGCTAATTCTTTTTCTTCAACTTGGATAAATGATTGGGTAAGCTAATTAGATACTTGCAGGTAATGTTTGTAGTAGGTGATCATAGAAAAGGTATCTATGCCAACGAGAACATTGAAGCTAGGAAGAAACCTTTCTATGATTACCATTATCTTTCGGGTACTGCACCCTCACGGGCCAAGAAATCGAATGCCCCAATAGAGAATAAAGATTCACCACCAGTACTTCCTAAAGGTCCAGCCAAGAAACACACATTCAGGTTATTGGCTCACCTTAATTTGTAAGCACATGTCCCAATTTTTTTTTGTTGCAAACCTTAAGTTAAACTAGAACCCTACGTCGCATATTAAGAGGTAATGAGGATTTTTCTAAGACCAATTGTTGGTTTTTAGAACATTTGTATCTTATCAGTGCAACATATTTATGAAATTTCTTAATTTATAAACTATTTGATTATAGACTATAGAGAATAATTTCTACGGTGGAATTCTTTCTTGGTAAACTTGAAGTTGAGAAGATAGTACAACCAAGTTCTCTTGTTGCCAATTTTTCCCTATGCTTTGTCAACTTTAAGAAGAGGTACCCTTATTGGTAATAAATAACCTTGTCATGAAAAATTAGCTTGGCGTCCAAACATTATTCAGATAATTTGTACTTGTAATCATATACTAGTTATGTATCATTGTTACACGATAATGACTAAAGATGATCTGGACGGATCACAATAAGGTTGCAAATTTGCATAAGACATAGCCAGATTGTGCTTCATAGTGGCTATACTAGTGGCTATGTCGAATTATGAAGAACAACTCCTCTCCATCTTGATGTACCTCTATTCATGGTGTTAATCCTCAGTGTTGGAATCCTTTTCTTCCTATTCCTTTCCTTTCTCTCAAATACCTTATGGTGAGTGATTCACCTTCTTACATATGTGTGAAGTTTCCTAGTTCTTTTGCGAGATACGAAGTGACATCGGATAGTAACTTACTAATTTGCAACCCACATACTATAAGAAGATTTCCAAAAGAATATTAAAATTTATTTCCACCCAAACAAGCTCAAGGAAATAATCGTTTTTACATCCAAATTATTTTTTAATCAAAATAATATGTTTTTGATTGACTTTTTTGTCGTGAGAAATTTTGTTGTTGTTCAGACTTCTTAAGTATATAAATTTGTTATGTTACTGTTACCTATGATCTACTTATTTTGATCAAGCAAGCTTGGAGCAACCAACAAAGTGATACCATGCATATATAAAACACTTTTGTTTCCATAAAATATCATTCTATTAATGTAGCGGCTATGTAGTGGTTTTTCAAACCAAAGACCAGATGAGAACATAATTTTGTCACGAGTAATGAGTCATATATTGGCTTATATAAAGTGATATTAAACATATGATCAACTTTTGATGAGGAAAGACATAATCACATTAAAATACCGAAGATCATTATTCTACAAGCTAAAACCAAGGCAAGAACCTAGTACCGTTCGGGTTCAAACCGGGGAATATACCTTTCTTGAAACATTATATCTTGCTGCACGTGGTGGTTGATCAGAAAATCTCAGGAATGATAAAGTTGTCATGATGTAAAGCTGCTTTAGAATTACCTACTAGTAACCATGCGCAATAAGTAACTTGGGTCAACTAATAGTTTCCCTATACAAGCACAACAACACTTCAATAGTTAACTCCATTAAGTAACCTCTTTCTTGGAACACTATATCCTGTTGCACGTGAAGGTTGATATAAAAATTTCAGAATTGATAAAGTTTTCATGATGAAGAATTGTTTTAGATTTACCTACTAGTAACCATGCGCGGTAAGTAACCTAAGTCAACAAATAATTTCCCTATACAAGTACAATAACACTCCAATAGCTAACTCCATTACGCCAGTTGTATGCAACCAATTGCTTATATTCCTTAAGGATATCACCATTACAAACAACCTTAGGTGGATTCTAATCAATATAACCATAAGAAAAATTGATGTTGAATTTCTTCAAAGAATCTTGCACACCATACTCTTTCTTCATCCAAACCCAGCCAAAAGAAAACTTTTAACAACCAAGGGATAGTAACCTACCAGTAACCATGCCCCATAAAGTAACATGAGTTAACAAATAGTTTCCATATACAAGCATAGAAACACTCCGACAGCTAACTCCATTACGCCATTTGTATGCAACCAATTGCTAATAATCCTTAAGGATATCACCAATTTCTTAAGTGGCTCCTAAGCAATATAACTATAAGGAAAATTGATGTTGAATTTTATCCAAGAATCCTGCGGACCATATTCTTTCATCATTACTTTTGACTACTAGAGCCATACATCCTCCAAGGAAAGAGATGGTGGCATAATCCAATCCTCTTTATTAACTACAAAAATTGGAGGATGTACTTTCTCGAATTCCTCCCGAGAAAAAAGATGTTACAACCAACAAATGAATGCGGCCATTTACAAACACTTGAGAGTAGTCCTTAAATAGGTACTGTGGTAGTTGTATAGTTGCACTCCCTCCATCCCACGTTAAATTGAAAATGATATTTTTTACAGTTATAAAAAAATATATGTGATCGTCAATATGTTTACTTATATATAATAATAGCTAATGAAAAGTTAATATTTAAAATTGATTATATTTTTTTTCCCCCAACATATGATGCAATACCATCTTTTGATCCTCAAGATCAATACCGTATTTGTTCAGCAACTAACATACACAAAATTGTTTGTTTGGTCCTCGAGGTGGTTTTCAAGGTGATTTTCAGGTGATTTTGCGAACAAAAAGATGGTATAAGATCACAAGTTATGGACCACAAAACAATTTAGTCAACTGGAAATTACCTTGGGGACCCAACAAATCATTTTAAATTTGTAGGGTACTGAAAGGAAGCCGCATTGATCTCGGGGACCAAAAAATGGTATAAGATCATATGTTAGGGACCAAAAAAATAATTTAATCTTTAAAAAGGACTTAGTATGACGAATCCAACAATATTACATATGATAATATTGTTGTTTATGTATCTATTAAAATATACAATCAAAATTTGATAGAAAATAATATCAAATAGTAAAATGTGCAGTTTAATTTGTGGCAGAGAGAGTAATTAGAATCCGCAACTCTCTCCCAAATTTTTGATTTTACACTATAGAAAACATTCAACCATCACACCGACATGTGCTATTATTTTTACATATGGCATGTCTATAAGTTTATGAGTAAGCAACTGTATTTTTTCATGTGTACAATGTATTTTTTGAATTACATACTAAATTTAGAAATGTATATTTTATATTATTTATTTTTATATTATCACATTTAAATACACATTATTACTTATTTTAACTTTTAAAATACAATATTAAATTTTACAAAAAAATTATAACATTTAAAGTAGAATATTAAGGAGTTTATCCATAATTTTATGAATAAGCCACGTTTCATAAGACTTCCTCTTATTCTTGGTATCATCTTGGTTTAACCATTACAAAATTCAAGGGCTAAAATGTGAACTTATTTAAAGCACTTCGTTAATCTCTAAGCATATCAAATTAAGCATTTCATATAGTCCAAACCATTTTTAAATAGTTATCTAGGGTGAGAGTTTTATAAAGAATGAATACCACGTATTAGTTCACTAAAAAAGGGCCTTGCTATATCCCGCCCTGTATTTTACTATCCTCGCCCTAATACGTATAAATACACGTATTTTGAATTAAAATAAAATAATTTTAAATTTTAAAAAACAGAAAAAAGAAAAATAAAATATTAAAAACCCTATAAAAAAAACTATAAATACCCCTCTCCCCCTCCCTCTCTCCTTCCCTCTCCCATTCCCTCTCCCCTGCTCTCTCCCCCTGCCCTCTCCCCCTTCCCTCTCCCCCTTCCCTCTCCCCCTTGCCTCTCCATTTCCGACCGCCGCCCGCCGCCCGCCGCCGCCGCCCGCCGCCGCCGGAATCCCGCCGGAATCTCGTCGGAAAATGTAAGTTTTTGAAAAAAAAATTTTCTTTTCGTGGGAATCGTTGCCCGATCTATTCGAATTTTGTTGAACTTGTCGGAATTGTTAGAATTTTGTTGAGCTTGTCGGAATTGTTAGGATTTTAGTTATGTGACATAATAGAAGTTATTGAGAAACGATTTTTTAGAAATTGTGCTTCTTTGGAAATTGTTTAGCTATGTGACATATGTGGAATTAATGACATAATGACATAATTGGACATGATGACATAATTGGAAGCTTATTGTGTTTTTTAGTAATTATTTAGTTTAAATTTGGCCATAATATTTTAGAAATTGTATTTTTTAGAAGTTGGGTTTTTTAGAAATTATGTAGTTATGTGACATAATAGAAATTACTTAGGAATTATTTGTTTAGAATTTGTGTTGTTCTGAAAATTATTTAGGTATGTGACATAGTTGGAATTAAAACGAAGAAATTGTGTTCTGTGTAAATTACTTAGTTTAAATTTGGACATAATATTTTAGGAATTGTTTTTTTTAGAAATTGGGTTATTTAGAAATTATTTAGTTATGTGACATAATAGAATTTATTTTGAAATTGTATTTTTTAGATATTGGGTTATTTAGAAATTATTTAGTTATGTGACATAATTGGAATTAAAACGAAGAAATTGTGTTTTGTAGAAATTACTTAGTTTAAATTCGGACATAATATTTTAGAAATTGTATTTTTTAGATATTGGGTTATTTAGAAATTATTTAGTTATGTGACGTAATTGGAATTGAAACGAAGAAATTGAGTTTTGTAGAAATTACTTAGTTTCAATGTGGACATAATGGTTTAGAAATTGTATTTTGTAGAAATTGGCCAATTTAGAAATTATTTAGGTATGTGGCGTAATTGGAATTAAAACGAAGAAATTGTGTTTTGTAGAAATTACTTAGTTTAAATTTGGACATATTGTTTTAGAAATTGTATTTTTTAGAAATTGGGTAATTTAGAAATTATTTAGTTATGTGACGTAATAGAAATTATTCAGAAATTATTGATTAGGAATTGTGTTTTTTGGAAATTATTTAGTTATGTGACATAATAGAATATAGTTCTACGTAAATAAACTTTAGTAATCCGATGTAAACAATTGTGTAGTAAACTGTTGCGATATGTTTTAACTATTGTTTCCTTGAATGTTAATAATAGTGCGATGTGGTAAGAAAATAAGATTATTTAGTTATGTAATCTCCAATTTGTAACTAAAAAAAATGTTCCAGTTCGTTGATGCACTGTTCGAAAATATTAGTTCACACGTTGTTGAAATGTATGTTAATTTATCTTATCATATCAGTTTGATTCACTTGTTGTTATACTAATTACATATCTTGTGTCGTAGATGAGCACTGGTGGTCAACCTGACGGTCATGGTCGTTCCATACGACGAAGAGGTGTTAGTGCCTCGGCGAGACAGGCTAGAGGCCGCGTGGTCGAGGATGAACCGTCGCCTCGCCCGCGGGAGTTTGATGTAGGAGCGGAGCAGCCTTCTCCACCGAGCGTTCGTGCATTCGATCCCATGCCGACATGGGACGGTCCGGAGATTAACATCCTCGCGTCCGGTGGCATCCGTCATGATAGTGATTGGCAGATGAATTATGACCTGCCCGCAGATGTCCCCCCGGTGGGCCAACCTGGTTCGAGTGTTCCATTGGATGCCGGGTTCGAACGTTATGCTGAAGCTGGAGCCAGGCACACCGTGAGGAACAGAGCTGGTTAATTCGCACAGTCTTCTGGTGGATCGTGCAATGCCGGTGAGCCTAGCACCGGAATGGCACCGAGGAATAGGAGGAAGCGACCCGCCGATGAGACGTGGCTAGTGCGGGGACCGATGACTGGTGGCCCGCAGGATGACCTCGTCATACCAAGCTTCGGAGGACACGTCGCGCTTGACGTTTGGAATGGTATAGAGCGAGGTGTGTTGAGATGCCATGCTCGGTCGCCGCTATGCAAGCAGCTAGTCGACACGCTCCCCGAACTGAGCGATGTTGCACAGGCCCGGATACATGTGACCGGGTTGGGCCACCTGCCTGCGATTATGTTCCAGTTCCTTGACATGGCACTGATATCCGCTTTTGTCGAGAGGTGGCAGCCGGACACGAACACGTTTCACATGCCGTTTGGGGAGATGACCATCTTGATGCATGACGTTGAGATGATTCTTGGCATTCCCATCGATGGTGGCGCTGTTGCGAGTACCATTTCGGCGGAGACTATTGAGGAAGCGTGCGCTGAACTGTTTGGGAAAGACGTGGAGTCCTTTGTCGCGGAAGACTGGAACGGGGGTAACATAGATGCCCAATCTTTGATGGCGAGGTGTGTAGCGGCGGGGCAGAGCCAGAACTTCCAATTTATGTGCTACATGCTGACCCTGTTTTCATCCACGCTTTTTGTGGACAAAACTGGGAATAAGGTTAGAGCCAACCTTCTACCCCTGCTTGAGTCGCAGTTGTCGTGGGGCTCGGCGACGTTGGCCAGTTTGTATCTGCAGTTGGGAATTGCGTCCCGGTCCAAGGCGCGCGGCCTATGCGGATGTTGCACGCTGCTCCAAGCATGGATATACGAGTACTTTCCGATGTTTCGGCCGGGACCGAGTACGTTGCCAGCTCTTCCGGGTCGCGCCAGTCGGTGGCACACAGGGGATAGATCGGGGAGGGGTACGGGGAGGCTCGGTGCCATCAGGCGACAGTTGGATGCCTTACAGCCCGACCAGGTATGATTTCCATGCTTTTACTCTTATTCTGACAGTAGTAGATAGATCGGATTCCATAGAAACGTAACATGTCTGTGAAACTTTTTGCAGGTGGATTGGTTGCCATATGGAGTGGACGTGGTTAGGGCTGCGGGGGGGAGGACTCACTACCGCGGCGTGATTCGACACCTCGACGCAATGGAGGCGTACATGCCAGATCGCGTTGTGCGGCAGTTCGGTCTCCTACAGGGTATACCGCGGGGTCTTGCAATTGCGCCCGAGCCTTGTTCCCGCCCGGCTGATCCAGCCGGCTATTCAGTGACCTACCCAGGGAGGCTACAGTTGACCCTATGGGAGATGGCACACAGTTGGCACAACGGTCAGCTTGCGGCGTTCCCGATAGCCACAAGCCCATCAGAGTGTACCATGGATTACGAGGGCTGGTACGCGACCCATTCGCACCCATTGATCGCAAATCCTGAACATGCTGCCGCGAGTGGACCGGACAGGATACATCATCAGTTATCGGTAAGTTTTCCCGTACTGTTTGCTTCGAGTAATTATATTACATTTTACTGTTTCGTTATTGTAAACTCTGTTTCCTGTGCAACAGATGCTGAGTGACGTGATGAGCGCCCTGGATCCGTTTGACTCAGCGACCGCTGATGGACTCGCCGACCCCAGCATCAGGGAGTTGTTGACGACTCTTGTCAGTCATCGCGATGAGTATCGCAGGCTCGGTTATGGACCCATTCCTTAGTCGACTGTTTGCTTATGTATGACCCCACAGTTTTGCCATATTCTGCTCATTTATGTAATCGGTAACTGTTTGTGCATATCAAATTTATTTGTCATCGATTTTTGCAACAGTAACGCTTTCAAAATAATTACTCGACGCTTCGATAATAACTGTAACGGTTGCGTACATGCCGAAATGTTTCGCTGGGTTGCAACAGTTAATTACTCTCAGAGTATGCTCTTCTCCAAGCCCTTAGCCTCCTACGAAAGGGTAACTCCCAACCTACGACATCAGTCTTCCTCAACGTGGTCCACATATTAACCACGGGGGGCATGGGACAGTTTTCCTTCACGTGTACCCGGACGAAATGGCTTGCACTGCGAACGTATACAATGTGTAGCTCCCTACTTGTTCCATCCTCGCCCCCGCCTGCCCTCAGTGGAAGGACTGTACAGCAATGGTCCGCCGACCCATTCTCTAAAATGTAATATAGAACTACAACCGCGTTGTAGTAGGTGGCCACAGGAAACATGTCTGCAATGACCGTAAACCAATGCTCCGGACCACATGGACCGCTGGTGTGGTGTATACGGGCTCTGGCGAGTTCAACGTCATTCCGCGAACCGTATATGGGAACATAGTCAGGCCAATGAGTTGATATCTCGTTAAATACCGCCCGACGCGCTGTAGACCATTCACCTTCACCGTCTGCGTGGAACGCATCAGCAACGCATCTGAAGCCACAGTTTCCATCACTCGCGACATCGTTCCAGCCTTCGATGTAGCGCCGGACAATGTGGGGGACACTTTCGAGGAACGGGAATGTCGCTGCAGGAGAACACATTAAGATAAATATCTTGTGCAGGAGGCGTTCATTAGGAAGAATGGTGCTTGTACTCACCGTGCCGGCGACCGCTCCCTGAAGAACGCCCCGGGGACCGTGAACTACTCCCGTATCGCCTGTTCACGTGCTCGTGGTAGCTCGGTGAACGCCGGGTTGATCTTGATCGGGGGACCTGCTCGCTTGGTCTCCCACGTCCGCTGGTGCAATTGTCCGGCTCGCCAATGCCGCTCTCCTCCGGCCGCAACTGCGCATCTATGTAGGATGAAACTCGTCGGCGGACCGAAGGGTCGCTGCGTGCCAGCTCCTCCAACAGAGTGTTGAACCGCGACTGATCTTGTTCGGCCCTCGCAATGTTGTCCGTGCTCCGCACGTGATCACCCAATGCCAGGCTCTTGAACAGCGGATGAATGTCGTCCAAGTACAAGGGGATTCCTTCAGCAACTGCCCCTGCCATGATGCATGCACACGGTATTCCGTGTGTCGTGCGCAGCACACATCCACAGTAAGCATATACCTGTGCTCCGAGTGCATCAATCCTCCCGGACTCGACCGTCAATTTATCCAGACAGTATTTGGACACATTGTTGATCAAGTTGCTGAAAAGGGCCCTACGGTGCAATCTTCCAACGACAGTTCTTGATTTCTCCAGGCCGGTCTTGATCATAGTAATCTGCTGGGCTATCTGCAGGTCGACACGCCTCCATACCGTGTCCAGCGAACCAGTCGACGTATGTAACCACCCTTTCAATGACGAGTGTGCACTTTTGACCCTGCATGTAGTTGTGTTCCCGAAATGCAGAAATCTGTTCGTCCATGCCCTCACAAATTTCTCCTTATGGGGAGTGAGCCACGTCGTCTCAGCGTAACTAACAACAGCCTCGTTCCAAGACCATCCAGTCCTCATATCCTCCAAGGCGGTTTCGTACTCTGGAACGGTGGACGCATTGCAAACTCGGAACCATGCACCATTCTTGAACGCTGCCCCGTTCCTCTTATTCCCTGTCAGCACAGTAACACGTGCCTCCACATCCTTGTTAATATGCCAGGTGCAGAGCAGATGATTCGATTCTGAAAACACAGTCCGAAGTGGCCTAATCAGTCCCATCTCCCGATCGGTGACCACAACCTCAGGGAACGGACCATCCACAAGCAAGCTCTTCAGCGCGTTCAGCACCCACTCATAGGTATCTGCCGTTTCGTCAACGACAATTGCGTAGGCAATCAGGAAGTTTGTGTTGCAAGGGGACATCCCAACCATCTCAATGAATGGCATGCCGTAGCGATTGGTCTTGTACGTTGAGTCGATGGCCACCACCCACGGAAACGTGCAAAATGCCACAACAGCATCGGGATTGGCCATGAATAAATGAGTCAACGTACCATCACCTGCTGAGCGGTGACTAGTGACATACCCTTTCGCGGTGGCCAGATGCAAACAATTCTCCGCTGTGTTGCGCCCGCCTCGCCTTTCTGTTGCATATGCCGACCTCTCATTGTACACCTGCCTAATGTTCTGATGCAGGTCCGGAAACGAATTACTAAGGCTGGCATTGATATGCCTTGGGGCAGTTTCTGAATCTGTCAAGTCTCTGATCATTTGCTTCGCGTCCGCATGGAGCTTGCTGCTCTGTCTATGACCCTCGGGGTACACTGAGAAAGGGTGGTTGTGCATCCCTCGTCTAGGATCCTTGCACGGCACTACATTCCAACCATTCCCCGTGCTGCTCTGTTTCAAGACAATCGCGAACGGGCAGCCACAACTGCTGGTCGAGCTGCTACTCCGTCGGACTACATCAGATTCGCTCGTATCTACATCCTTATCCTTCCGGCCCCGATTGCAAATGCAATATAACCTCAGGGGACCATTCATATTCTGTTTGTAGGACCCCGTCACAAGTTCAAATCCCACCTGCAGAGCAATCCGTTGCAGGTAGGAGTAAGCCTCGGCAACGTCTGGGAACACAGCTGAGGTGGCAAATGGAGAGTATCCGTTCCGCCCTGCAGCAGCGTCACATGACTGATGGTCATCCTTAAATAGCAATAAACATCAAGTAATTAGTTACACTCAACTGCTATACCAATTACAATATCAAAATTAACGTAAAAAAATGTAAATTAACGTTACAATAATTAACAAAATAACAAAATTAACAAAACAACAACATTAACGTCACAATAATTAACAAAATAACAAAATTAACAAAACAACAACATTAACGTTACAATAATTACAATTAACGTTACAATAAATAAAATTAACGTTACAATAATTTTTACGTTACGATTAATAAATTAAAATACTAAGATGAGCATAAATTAAAAAACTAAGATGAGCATAAATTTCTTTCTCATTAACAGCTGAAACATACATGTAGTGGGAAAAAAAATGCAATAACATCGTGGCTAGAATTAATATAACATTCTTACAGTTCAACAAATTAAAATATCAAAATAACGTAAAAATACGTAACTTAACGGTACAATAATTAACAAAATCACAAAATTAACAAAACAACAAAAATAACTGCTTCAATAATTAGTAGGACATACATTAACGTTACTGCTATTAACAGGAGATAAATTCATAGGAGATAAATGTGCAATAATTTCATCGTAACAGTTAATAAATTAAAACACAAATACGAGCATAAATTTGTACGGCAAAAATTATTAAATTTAACAACTACTTACGGACAGAAAGCTAATTAGTAAAATTACCTCCGAAGACATGGAATTTCTAACACCCTTTTCGGGGTAATTTTTGCTCGTCTTGGACAGCAATATTTTTCGAGTGCCCTTCGAATGAGCAACAATTCGAGTGCCCTTTGAATGAGTAAGAATTCGAGCTCATTTATAGCAGTGCGATTTTTGGAAGCAGGCTGGCACGGCTCGCGCCCAGCCCACGGCGAGCCGAGGCGCGTCCGGCTCGCGCCCCAGCCCTGGCGAGCGGCCCGCGCGCGGCTCGCGCCCACCGCACGGCGAGCCACGGCTCGCGCCCACACGCCGGTGAGCGGCCCGGCGATGGCTCGCGCCCTGTCGGTGGCGACCGGCCCGCCGGCGGCTCGCGGTCCACCGGTGGCGAGCGGACCGGCGGCGGCGCGCGGCCTGTCGGTGGCGACCGGCCCGGCACCGGCTCGCGCCCAGACCATGGCGAGCCGACCGGCGGCGCCTCGCGCCCAGGCCGTGGCGAGCCGGGCCCGGCGGCGGCGGACGGCGGGGATGCAATTTCGATTAATTAACTAACTTCGTTCCGTTAATATTAACTAACTACAATTATCTAAATTGATTTTAATTTACCTATTGAAAATAAAAAAATAAAAAATACTGTATACGTATTAGGGCGAGGATAGTAAAATACAGGGCGGGATATAGCGATCCACCTAAAAAAATGTTGAGGAATAGGAATAGTTTGATAATACTACCTGCGTATATATTAGAATCATTTTCCCTTTATGACTTTGTATAGCTCTCTTTACACACTATATATTGTAAACTAAATAATGAATACAATTACAACATTATTTCCTACATTGACTACTGGAAAATAGGTACATAGACACCGGTATGGTTCTACTGGTGCTAGAAAACTGATACTGATGATGACATTAGCACTGGAATAAACATATGAAAATAGAAGTACAGGGGCCTATCTAATCACATGAACCGATACATAACATACTGGTGTTCTGTACCGGCCCCATGTAGCAAAAAAACTAATTAGGAAGTTTTGAACATCGGTAAGGTTCATACCTGTGCAGAAGAGCGGTTCTGTGTAGAAATTTACATAGGAAGGGATAAATCATGTACTGGTATACATGACGCAATCGGCTATGATGGAAAATTGCGGAATTAATATCGTACAACACTGTTTTAGGAATATAATGTTGGCACCAGTATATGTACCGATGCATGAATGTTATTAACAAAAAAATTGGGAAATCGAACAAAAACAACCCCCAATTAATAATTTTGTAACCAGCACCAGTTCTCCTACCAGTGCTAGATTGTCGAAAACATATTTTACACCGGTTTGAGTTGATCGTACCGGTGTTATTGATGTATTAAATGCTCACTTACCACATTTTCTAGCGAGTAAAGAGACCTTTGTAGTTGCTTTTTGAGATCATTAATGGTAATTTAGGGATGAAGAAGACATTGCTTACTCATCAATGAATTCTCATGAAGGTACTTTATGTTTTATTTAAATTTATCATTTATGGTGAAATATGTGTAGAATGATATGTTGCTATAAATATCTGGAATCTTGAACACTGTAATAGTGCTTGACGCTTGATAAATAGGGTTTCTTAGCTAGTATTGTTGATGTATTGAATGGCTTTTGAATGCATGTGATTTTACATAGGGTGTGGTAGGATTGTAGTAGTGTGTGATGTTGCATGTTTCATGTTCATAGGGTGTGGTATGAATAAAATTTATGTTTAGGGTGTAAGTGTATATTTTTTTGGATGTTTAAATGTTGAAAATTGATTAAATTGTAGAGATTTACCATGTCATTGAGAAACGTAAGCATGTGTATCACAACATTAACTTGGTGAGTGATGAATTTATTGCTTTTGTTAGGGAGTTCATGGAGCTCAAATTTAGTGGTGAAAAGCACATACAATGTCCATGTCGTGATTGTAAGAATCGTAAGTATACTGACGATTGGGAATTATTGCGACTCCATTTGTACAGGAGAGGATATTTCGAAGGATTATTTGGTTTGGCCATTTCATGGTGAGAAACCACCATCAGAGTTGGTTATATGTAGCAAGGGCGAGTATTTTGGGGATGAGAAATTGGATGACATGTGTGAGAAGGGGGTGGATGAATTTAGGGGGACGCCCGAGGTTTAATCAAAATTTCTAGATGAGAAGGACAGACCGTTGTTTCCCGGTTGCAAGGAGAAAGAAACTGTAATGTCATGTTCGATGGAGTTGTTTAAAATGAAAGGTGTTGGTTCGTGGAGCGATACTACCATGGATAAGTTGCTTAAGTTTTTGAATGACAACCTCCCCCCTAGTAATGATTTACTGGACAACCTGTACGATGTGAAAAGAATTTTGCGTCCAATGGGAACGGAGTATAAAAAAACATGCATGCTCTAATGATTGTGTTTTGTATAGGGATGCTTTTGAAAAAGCGGTGGCTTTCCCCGTAGGCAACATTTCTAGTTATAAGAAAAAGGAGAAATGAGGTTGTGGATGAAAAGGTTGTTGTGAAAGTAAGGAAACGGGTCCCTACAAAATGCATGTGGTGCCTTCCCATTGTCCCGAGGCTCAAGAGGTTGTTTAAGAACATCGAGGATGCAAAAGTTATGACATGGTATAAGGATAGGGATTAACCTACTAATGATATTATTAGTCACCATGCAGAAGCAGATCAGGGGAAGAATTTTGACTAGATGTATCCTAAGTTTGCAGCTGAACCCAGGAATTTGAGGATGGCTTTGTGTACTGATGGTATGAATCCCTTTGGTAACATGTCATCGAAAAATAGTTCATGGTCAGCTATGCTTTGTACTTACAATCTAACTCTATATCTATGCATGAAGAGAAAATATGTTTTGATTCCATTGATGATTTTGGGTCCGAGACAACCCGTAAATGACATGGATACCTATCTAGCCCAACTCATTGAAGATTTGAAGCTTTTGTGGTCTGACGGTGTTGATGTGTTTAATTGTAATTGTAGGACCAAGTTCAATTTGATGGCCATGCTTTTCCGCACGTTAAATGATTTTCCGGCTTATGGTGATATTTTGAGTTACATGTTTAAGGGTAAATAGGCATGTCTTGTGTGCGAGGAAGCAACTAATTTTACACAGTTGAAAAATGGTTGGAAGACTGTGTACCTTGGTCATAGGAAATTCCTCTCGGAAAAACACAAGTTACGAGATGACACCATTCATTTTGTTGGAGGGGGGGGGGGGGGAGAGGATGAACACGCCAAGAATATTGATTGGGTTTTCCATCCACACCAAGGTGGAGAAATTAAATGTTGATATCTAAAGTGGTTTCCATAAATGATTAACCTTGGAAGAAAAGATTAATTTTCTTTTATTTGCCGTACTGGGAGACTTTAGAGGTTTGCCATTTTTTGGATGTGATGCATATAGAGAAGAATATGTACGAGAGGTTAATTGGTACTCTACTTAACATTCCTGGTAAGACGAATGACAACTTGAATGCATGGAAGGACATGGTTGAACTTGGTATACGAGTTGATTTAGCTCCGTAGGTGAAAGGTAAGCTAGCGTACCTACCACCTGCCCCTTTAAATCTTTCTATCAGTGAGGGGAGGTTGGTTTGTGAGTGTATTCAGGGAATCAAGGTACCTTCTGGCTACTCTTCCAATGTCAGTCCGTTTGTGAACAATGAAGTGCACTGAAATCCCACGATTGTCACGTCTTGATGCAACGAATCTTGCATGTGGCTATCCGTGGTGTCATGGAGAAGGAGGTGAGATTCTGCATCATACGCATGTGTTTCTTCTTTAACTCCATTTTCCATAAGGGTATTAGCAGGAAACAACTTGATTAGTTAGAGTGTGAGGGGATAGTAGTGCTATGTTTGTTTGAGAAGTACTTACCCCCAACATTCTTTGACATTATGGTCCATCTCTTCGTCCATGTTTTTAGGGAAATTAGAATTTGTGGTCCCGTTGGGATGCATTGGATGTACCCGTTCAAGCGGCACATGGGGGTCTTTAGGGGTTATGTACACAATCAATGCCGACCCGATGTCAGCATTGTGCAGAGGTATGTCACGGAGGAGATCATTGATTATTTCACTTTGAATTTGCCTAGGAAGACAGTAGTTAGAGTCCCCCAACATGTGCAAAGTGGCAGGAAGAATGGGATCCCACGTACGAAAGGTACCATTACACACCATTTAATGCTGAGTTGATGAATGTTCATCTTTATATTTTGTGTAACAGTAGTGAGACTGCCATGTATGTTGAGAAGCACATGTCACTGTTGGAAGAACTCTATCCCGAATGGTCATCGAACCAGTTGACACTAGAGCATTCTACAACATTTTTCAATTAGTATTATAATCGTTGCACTGTGGATGAGATTCCCTCTAAACTTTGTGCCTTTGCATAGACACCCGACTGCACCGTGAAGAGATACTATGGCTATGATATTAATGGTTACAATTTTTCAACAGTGCTTAAGGGTAGCAAGAGCACAACTCAGAATTGCGGGTTTACATGGAATCTTAATCCATGTGGCAGTCGAGCAAGAAAGACAGAAAACCTATCATTGCAGTTATGGCATTTTATGGGGTCATCGAGGTGATTTGGAGTTGGATGATGTTTAGTTTAAAGTGGTTGTGTTCAAGTACAAATGGGTTGAAAATGGTATAGGGGGTATTCTGAGATGCACATGGGTTTTATGCTGGTCGACTTGAATCTAGTGGGCTACGAGAATGACAAGTTCATCTTAGCTACTCAAGCTCGGAAGGTCTTTTATATCTGAAACCCAACCAATGAGAAACAATATGTTGTACTCCACGGGAAGAAGTACTTTTTTGAAGATGAAATTGATCACCTGACAAATATGAAATTGCAGAGTTTTCCTCTGCATTATCGAGTTTGGAGGACATCGGTGGACCACCGGTATGTAGACCATCACATGGGGATGGATTGTGGGTGGACGAGACTGGTCATATTGTGGGTGGTAATGTAGTCTTGAAAAGGAAAATATAGGGTTTTACGTTTGGTTTATCGTTCCCTATTGTACCATTTTGCATGGCCCAAATTAAATAAAAGTGGTCATTAATATTCCATTTTTCAAATAGTAGCTATTTGTATAATTTTTGTATGAAATTTTTATTCAATTATTGGTAGCATTGGAAATTTCATTGCATAACGGTGCTACAGAACAGAGTACTAGCTCGGTACCTAATTAGAGAACAAGTGAAACAAAGTATTAGCACCGGTAATATACCGGTGCTAATAATAAAATTCATTAAAGGAGCTGTGTCATTCTGCTTCAAAATTTTTGGGAGAGGTTGAGATGGATAATGGCACCAGTTAATATGCTGGTGCTTGGTACTTAGACAAAAAAAACACTGATTTGCTCTCTTGTCCCCTGGAAAATAATTAAAATGTATTACAAGCAGTTGCATCAGGTTGCCTTACACATTTGGCACTGGTACATGCTGGTTGAGGGCACAGGTTTTGGTACCGGTGCTTGACACTTAGACAAAAAAATACTGAGTTGCACTATGTTCCCCTTGAAAATAATTAAAATGCATTACAAACAGATACGTCCAACTGCCTTACACATTTGGCACTGGTATGTGCTGGTTAAGGGCACCGGTTTGGGTACCGGTGCTTGATACGTAGACTAAAAAATACTGAGTTTCTCTCTGGTCCCCTTGAAAAAAATTTAAATACATTCCATGTAGCTGCATCTGGCCGCCTTACACATTTAGCACCAGTATTAGCTGGTTAAGGGCCCCGGTTTGGGAACTAGGGCTTGGTACTTAACAACAGAAATTCTAACTTGCTCTCTGGTCCCCTGAATAATATCTAAAATGTTTAATAGCAGCTGCGCCAGGCTGCTTTGACTTATTTGCACCGGCATATACCGATTATAGCTATTTTACTGGTGCTAGGATGGAAGTTAAGGTCTTTAAAAACATAATTCTTTGCGTCATTTTATCATACCAATGAAGCCACATGTTCATATCGACGAAGAGTAAACCCTATTTTCCTAAGAACAGCAATTGTGCTTCACACAGGTACTATCATGTTCTCCCTTTAAGATTGTAATGATTTGATCATGTTTTATATTTGTGATCAAAACCTAGTTTTCTAAGTTCATATCAAAATCCATTGTTTTCCATTCAATTGTGATTCTAATTGGAGTATGTCCACTTAGTTTTAAAATCTTTTGTATGGTACATATAAATATAGATTCTTGTTCTTCTAGTCATTGGTACATTCATGTTGTTTGAATTTGGATGAACTTTGAGAAAATTCCCATTGCCCACAAGGTTTTTGATAAAATGCCTCTATGTGAATGTAGAGGATGTCCCCCAAAACCCCCAATAAGAGGCCTAGGAAAGTATGGTGCTCATCACCATCAAAAGGTTCTCACTCAAGGCAGGTAGAGGACAAATTTTTGTCCGAGGAGGCAAGGTTGTTGGCCCAGAGTTACAGAATAAGGAAGTATTATCCGGACATGGAATCAAATAAAATCTACCATTTCAAGAAACTATTCGGCAATTGGGATGGGAAAAGCTTTGTACTACACCTCCCTCTTTCAACTTGACCATCGTAGCCGAGTTCTAGGTGTAGATTGAGCATAGATAATATTTTATTCCATGAAAAATATGTCCCTCTAACTCTTGAAGCTATCAATGAATTGTACGAATTGCCCAATGTTGAAGAAGAAGATGACAAGATGTTGGCATTGATCAATGAGGATGATAATTTGCATGACGAAGTATCGAGAAGGTTGGTTCAGTGCATCACAAGTGAAGGTACTAATATAAATGCTCTTGTGTTACCCGAGTGGACAAAAATTCTGAAGAAATCACTAACACCGGATATGAACGTGTGGTATCACTTTGTGGCCTCCTGTATCAACCCTATCATGGTGAAAACCAAAGTGCATAAGAGTCGGATAATCAAGATATATGAAATTAAAAAGAAGCTTTGTTGGAATGTTGGGGAGGGAATTCATTAGGCGCTGACAGAGGACAAGGAGAATTCAGGATCCTATGGTTTTTGTAGTCTGATTTCTTCACTTTGTGTCATTGGATGTGTACCTAACTATGATAACGACACATTAGGTCATCCGTTGACGTAAATTTCGTTTGAATCATTTTGCAAGATAGTTCCAACTCCCTCTGCTACGTCAATTGAATCTAGGGTCGCTGCACTTGAGACGGGAATTCAAAGTTTGCGGATGGATTGCCAATTTCAGAGGAGATAGTGTGACATATGGGGAAATTGATAAGCTACCAATTTCCAGAAGCAGGAAGGGGACAACGCAGCTTGCAACGAGGAAGTGGAACCATTTTCCCATTGTTATTCATAAATTAAACTGATGAATTTTCTTACATTTAGATAATTAATACTCTTGCACCCGTAACTTTGTTTTTGATGTATTTGTATAATAATTAATACCAAACAAAATACTTTTAATTTTCCACTTGGTACCTCAATACTTATACTTTAATCTTTTTAATGAAAGCAACGGGGTGCAGCTGTTTTGTTTAACTTTTTGCACCAGTACATTGCATCATTGGCACCATTATGGAAACTATTGGCACCATATAATCACAAATAGCACTATAACTGCAAGTTTTAGAAACCAAAAAAATGAATTAAATTATGCTTATTAAAACCTTATTGAAGAAACCAAGAATATAAAAAATCAAGTGTGTTGGAGCTATGGACCCACTTAATAAAAAAATGGGGCCATATTGCAATTTTCCAAAAATATGTTGTAGAGGTCAAAGTTCAAAAAAGACGACCTTCCTTTGACCCAAATAAGTCCAGAAGGCAAACTTTCCATTCCCAAACATTGAATTTTATTTATTCGTAGCCATATTTACATTTTGACAATTGCAACTGACTTTGAGGGACTAAAATGTAGTAAAATGTTTGCTCGTAACTTCGAATTGAAATCCGCTAAAAGTTTATCGAACAATTCACCTCCCGATGTATTATACAATTTGAACTCTAATTTAATATCACCATTAGGCTACAAATAAGTCTCCATAATAGTCCCCAGAATCCCATAGTTACCACTATGTAAGTATCTATTATTAACTATAGAACATATCTAGTGCTTTTGCTCACATGCCCATAAATAAAGAATTATTTTTCTTTATCAAAATTATCCAATGAAATGAAAATGTATGGGGGGGGGGGGTGTGCTTGGGGAAGGTAACGTAAATGAAACGTTCAGAAGAAGAGCCTTTTTGCAAAAAATAAAAAATTGTCCTCGGGAAGACAATCATTGTAAATCAGTTGTTCATAAATGTTTCCATGCATTTTGGATACCTAGTTAATACCCTTGAAGTGTTAATTCATGCTCATAAATTTTTTTAAAACTTATTGGGTGGTAATGTTTAGGTCAATTTTGTTATCCAAATAATCCCAAATAGTAAGGGGGTGAAATCCATAATATTTTAAAGTTTGAACTACTATTAGAATCGGTATTAATGTCATGATACCGGTGTTATAATTTTTGCGGAAACTGAAAACTTTTTTTAAAAATTGGACACTTATGGTGGGAAAATTAAAATATTTATGCACATGTAAGCCACTTCTTAGCACTAATTCATTTACCGGTGCTCAACACTTGATCAAATTTATTTGTGAATGAATCATGTCCATCACCATCAATTAAAATTTCTTTTGTACAAAGCACCGGTATGGTGTACCAGTGTTGAACACTTAGAAAAGTTTTTGGAACATTGCTCGATGTCCAATGCCATAAATTTAAAATTCTCTCAAAGAAGCTACGTGCAGCTGCTCCGGAAAATAATAAGCACCGGTAATACTTAATATTGGCACCAGTTGTTTTCCGGTTCTATGATCATCATTACTAAAATAATAATAATTTAATCTTTGGCACATGTCCGAATACAGGTATACCGTTGTTATTTTGAAACGTATAAAAACCCTTTTTTGCTTCCACTATCGGTTAAACTTCCTCTAAGCCCCGCTATATTTCGCAATCACTCTCCTGTATTCCCCATCACTCTCACTCCTTCCTAATAACTCCCCACCGTCTTCCCCATCACTCCCTCTTCTTTCCCATTACTTCGTCTCCTTGTGTTCCCTACCATCTTCCGATTCAGTCTATGTCTGTGATTGAAGCGAGCCACTTTGTAGAGACCTTGGTTGTAGAACTCGTCGGACACCTTTCCTGTACAAACCACCGGTGACCTTGGTTGTAGAACCCGCTGGAGATATTCGTTGTACAAACCGCCGGTGACCTTGGCTGTAGAACCCCCCTGCGACATTGACATTTGTAATTCGTCAGAGACATTAACCTTGGTAGCGGCTTTACTGGTCCTCCGCCATTCAAGCAATTCCATTCATCCCATTCCCAACATATCGAAGGCTAATTTCCGTTGTTCAAGCACATTCATCCCATTCCATTCATCATTTACTTTGTGATTTTGAATTTGTGATTTAATTTTAATATTGATTGTATGTTAATGTGATTAGTGGATTTGGATTGTGAATTGTGAACTGTGAATTGTGATTGTGAATTTTGAATTGTGAATTGTGATTTTCCACCAAACCAAAGGTTAGGTTCTCGTCGATTTGGATTGGGATTAGGTAAAATTTGTTTGGATTGTTTGTTGAATCATTTTTTGAGATGTACACAATGGAATAATATGAATTGCGAATGTTGGAAATACTTGGGCCTTGGAAATGTTAGCTTTGTTTGATAATTTGGATTGCTTTTTTCCAATTTTATATGTTCTCAATTATGTGGTTGATTGGATTCATGTTGTTATCAATTAGGTGTATCATGTTGATCATTGCAGATGCCTCCCAAGTTAAGAAACTCACTGCAAATGGGTGATGCAGCACCAAAAATTGAAGAAGATATTGAGACCACCACGCCCACCGTTCCCCAGAGATTACAAATTAAGAAACCAGGTGATAACATCGATGTAGTACCATCCACACCGGATGAGGAGCCTCCAACGAAAATGGGTACCGGGAAGATGGTCGAGACTGACGATGTTACCAAGGCGTGGGGGGGGGGGGGTTCATGGAAAAGCCTTCAACAATTTTGAAATTTAAACTTGGTGCAAAGAGCGTGGTACAGCCATATACCAATCAGTTATGCTCGCAAAGGAGAGGCAATGAGTGCCGGTACAGTTCAACCTATCTGACATGGTCTGAACAAAGAATTGTGCGCGTGGACTGCATACTGTAACTATGCATTCTGCCGGTGAATCAAGTTTCGAAAGGCACTGGAATAATGTCCCCAATGACACCAAAGAGAAGGCTTGGACAGTCGTCATGGTAAGAAAATTTCATAATAGATATTACATTAATTCCATTACTTTTATTAGCTAACATTAGTCACCAATAATTATTGATGATTACAAGATGAGGAGTATTTTTTTGGGAATTAAATGCTGACGAGCTTCAAATTTGAGCAAAACTTGGCCCCTACACAGTTTAACAAATTAAAGCACTTTGTTTACGTAGCACCTGGCAATTCCAACCGCAACTAGAAATAAAAAATTTACAAAACAAAAATTCATCAGGTGGGAAAAGGAAAAGGTAAATTTAAAAAACCATGGGACAGGTACAAATGAATGGAGTAAGAGAAGTGGGACAGGTTTTACAAAATAAGGACAAGACCTGAATTTAAGGTGACCTGTTTATCAACATTCGTGTCTGCACAACGCAGTTTCGTTTTGAGATACTTATATTGATTACATAATACTAACTTAAATTTGTGTCATTCAGATAGAAAATAAGTTCCACAAATATCAGGCACTTAAAGGAAAAAATTTATACACATCGGACTGTAAGGAGCAATCACCAGGTCACTCAGGCTAAGATTATCAAGAAAATAAAGAAGAAGAGAGAGTGAAATTGGTTGCGCAGGGGTTGGCGGAGGAGGAGATTGAGAAGGAGCTTAAGAACATGGATTTCAATGTGGACAGATCCTTGGTATACCTCGAGTCCACCAAGCTGGCATATGAGCCCACATACACGAATCCCGTCGACAGAGCCGTTGCTGAAAATATTGTGAATATTTTTAAATAATTTTTCTCTTTAATGTTTATATTCTTATTTTAATGTTCATTTTTTTACTATTTTAAATGTTTATATTTTACGTCTAATCGCAAATAAGGATGAATGAAGAGGCTGCTAGGGGCACATTGGTCCTGCATCCCTGGGAGGACATACTGATACAGGCAACTGGCAAGCAGGATCACCCAGAGAGGTACATGGATACTTAAACCAACCTTCCAAAATATTTTTTTGTACCCCATATGTGCCGCAACCGAAGAAAATACGGTAGCAGCTCGTCCTCCACTTTGGCAATCCGAAAGAAATAAAATTCAGACCAACCAGTGGTGAAGACGATGGTGACATACCTTGACCAAGTAGTCAAGAGTATTGAATCAGCTGGAGGAGTCCAAATACCAGCGGGGCATATTGATCCCAAGTCATTCATTAAAAAGGCATTAGGCCAAGTCAACGTGACACAGACCAAATCTACGGGTGCTCCAAATGATGAGGAGGTAAAAAACCAGATTACAATTTAATTTTATGTATAGATATGAATTACAATAGATTGAGTGGAAATAACCACTTCAGTTGTGATTGATGCTATGGTGACACATTAGTATTCAATGATGCGGCTAGGAATTTGACAATCATATAATTAACTAGAGTTATTTGAAGGGGAGTGGTTTGGGATGATTTTTGTTCATGGTTTGAAATTAGTGGGAGGAACTTTTGTCTTAGTACATTTGAGTTTCAATTTAGAATCTGACTTATGGCTATTTTTTATTGGATACTTTAACATTTACCAAGCTTCATTATTACTTAGTTTATTGGCTATTTTTTATTGGATACTTTAACATTTACCAAGCTTCATTATTACTTAGTTTAGAGAAAAACACACAATATGATGGGATGGCTTTGTATTCAAATGTTTACTTGTTATTGTGGGATGGCAGAGGTTTTTGCAAATAAATTTCCATATTTATTTTTTAATCTTAGAAGGTATAGTTAAAGCCTTAGTGAAAACATCCATTTTTTATAAAAGATCATATTAGTTCTCATATAATTTGGATTGAGATCGTATTACCTAATATAAAGGTGCATTTCTAATTATATTTCTTATTGGAACAACAGATGACTTAGTATTGGGTGTAAAACCCGGAATCTAGCAAAATACTTTCATCAGAGCTCCATGAAAGATTCAAGTCTCTTTTATCTAGTAGCTTTGAAAATATTCAATAATTTCAAATCTGACTAGAATGTGCAGAAATTTATATAACCAAGTTGCTCTGATGCCTTATACATTGAACGATACTATGAGTTGTTCTATTTCGTACCGTACATCATAAATTTCCTATCATCGAATTGGTGCATTGGGAAAAAAGCTGATCAATTCCAACATCGGATTATATGCAATCAATCTCTCATAGGTGTTAAGTGGTTGGAAGTATTTTGGGGTTATTTGAATGTTAGGTGGATAAATGAGGGACACGGGGGGCAAGCAGAAATGAATGATTTAATACTACCCGAAGGTGACGTTCAACCATGTTTGGCAAGGAAAATGGTGAGAAACTAGTCGTTTATGGCGATTAACAGTAACTGTAAAGGCACATATTGAGTTTTAGAGGAGAGAAAAGAGAGGAAGTGCAATTCTTTTTGCAGAATCAATTCTAATTTGAAATTTATGAGTACAATTACTATTTGTTACACTAAAGACTATATGTGAGTGATTCAAATTACTAGTCACACATTTTGCATTTTTAATCACAGTTAACAGTCATGTAAGGGGCAAAATATAAACTGGATTGTTTTTTTAGAATAGGACTTACTCACATTTGGGAATACAAGTGACGAAAAAAATTTAGTGACAACTTATACTTGCCAGGTTATTAAATGTGTATACATTTATTTGAAAAAAATCCCCAAATCCTGTACATCCATGGCTGGGCAAGATAAGAAAAAATTTAATGCCAAGTCTAAAATTGTATAAATTGATCCAAATTCAGAATATAAAGATTTATTTGAATTGAAATGATCGAACAAAAATTGATTAAAAAAATGAACAATTAGTTAAATAATTGTATATAAAAACTATATAAAGAAGTGGAGGTATATATATAATGAATCTGAAAAGTAAATGAACGAATCTTTGGAGCAGGTGGTTAGTTACTCTTTCTACCTGGACACAAGAGCATATTCGAATCTCGTTTAAAGCACTTTAGCTCCTTTTGAAAATTCAAATGATTTTTTCCCACATCGGTCGCACAAAATTTTGAGGAGAAGGTATTAAAGTTTAAAACCAAGATGAAATGAATTAGTGTGTATGAAATTTGGGCCCTTTGAATCCCGTTTGAAGGAAACTAGCAGATTGTGTAATGGTGGGTTCAGCTAAATAAGGCCCCATCGTTGGTGTTGGGTTAGTATTTGTTCATTTTCTTCTTTTTTTAAAGATATTTGCATACATTGACTTTTCAATTTTATTTTTATTTTTTAAATTTTAATTTAAATTTTTGGATATTTTTGGATTTGATTTGAATGCATAACGTAAAATTCTAATAAATGAGATGATTTTTTTTGTATTCATTGATTTTTTTTTCCCAAAATGTGTGCTTGTATCTGCGCTTCCTTCTCCCAATGTGTCATTTTTCTAGTTGAGATGAATTTATTGTACCGATGTAAGAAAATTTAACCAATATCTTGTAGATTTTTATAATAATATGAACAGCCAATTGAAAACCAACATGATATGTGTGTATCTTATAAGAAACAATTAAAAACTATTAAAACAAGTTGAAATGTGATGAACAAACAGTAGAAAGCTTGTCATGTACTCCAACATGTCTTTGATTTAGAGTAGAATTTTTTCATTAAAATAATCCATTTCATGAAAGGGTTGAAATAATGTGTGCTTCCATATCGAGTTATACTCCCATGTTTGATTTTCTCTTGTATTTGAAGGGTTTACGAGGGGTGAGCATCAACTGATATTATGGACTTAACTAGAAGGATTAACAAAATCAAGCAAGAGTTTCAAACTAGTAGAGCTTCTTCAATTGAAGTGTGTTTCATTATTATTTGAATAAATTATAATTATCTGATTCATCCTTCTGTTTTTAGAACTTATCATTGTTTTTTTTAAACTATTCACAGGGAAGACTTATGGCCAATAGGAAAACTTTCAATACTCATATTTCCAGGCATTTGGAATTGGCTTCGTCAAGGGAATTTTTTTCTAGTGGGATGCCTTCAACTAGGATTAATAGTCCACATATGAAAATAAATAGCTTAGAATAAGCATCCAGAGAAAGGAATAACACTAACGAGGAAGTAGTTATACCTTCAATGTCTCCTGTACATGGAGAAGATACAACGTTACACTACATGGACTCATTTGTCTAGGTATACTCCAAATTCAAACTTATTGTCTTCAGTTTTTTCATGACACCTTTGATAAAGGTTTTAATTTAATATGCAGAAACCAAAAAATGCCTGAAGAGGGGTATGTGATTGGAAAAAAAGATCATATACTATAAAGATGGTGGTACTGAAACCCTCATTTGCAGTGACAGTGAGGAAGACACTGCAGAACCAGAGCGAAAAAAACACGAATTTAGTGAGGTGGACGATCGAATTTTGCCTTGAATTATTGTGTTTTTTTTATAAATAATTGGAAATTATGTATATGAAATGTCACCATAAGTCAGCTTTAACTTGAACAATTTTGTAGGATGGTTGTCACAGAGTATTGTTTTAACTACAGATGTACTCAAAATCTTAAAGAACTTTGTCGGAGCATTTATATCAGAAATCCGGGTAAACATGTCGCTTCTTTTAGTTAATTGTACTACAATAAAGTTGTCCCTATTATGACTCTTCATAGTAATGGGTTTTAATTTAAAATATTATTATATTATAATTTACATCTTCATTTTTTAAAGTTTAGGAGCATTGTAACATTCTCAAAGTATGGAATCATAGGCTGATTTTAGAGGAAAGTGACTCTACATTACCGAGGGGATTGATCGGGAATCATCTCTACGAAGCTTTAGATTCCTTTTATAATTTCTTTTGTCAGCGTTGTTTAGTAAGTGGGACAATAGATGGATAGCGTGATGTCTTCTAAATACTAATATTTTTTGGTACTAATGGGTGTGATGCTTTCTATTTTGATGTCATAAGAAAGTTTTTTATTGCCATTTGCACGGTTCTTCACAATTTATTATCGACTCTGTAAGTTAGCGGTGCTAATTAATTTCTTTTCTTATTTCTATGTTACTCTGATTGAATAACTAAGGACTTCTAATGGACATAGTGAAAAATGACCTTACTTATTAGACTCTGAAGATGGAAAAAACCCATGTGGTGATCAGTGTTGGAGCCTCTGATCCCAATGGTTGGACTGGATTATAACAACCAGTCGGGGTCTACCAGTAAGAAGAAGATGTCAACTATTGAGAGTGATATTAGTATGGGTGAGGAGTCTTTGGATGGCGGGAAATCTTCTTACTGGAAACCATTGAGAAGGATTTAATCTTAAAAGGAATAGAAATATTTGGCAGAAAAAGGTATGGAAGCATTAGTATTTTTTTTTGTTGGTCACATGATTTGTTTCTTCAAAATTTTTAGTGACAAACAATTTTTGAATGAGTTGGACAAGAATTATACTGATTATGCCTTTTTATGGAAAGAATGTCAGTAGACTAGATTGTTCTAAATTATTATATTTGTAGGAATCCTTATTAGACAAAATAGGTTTTAAGTTGATCCTTCAACAATTATATGAGAATTTATTACAATATGCTTCTTCTTTGTAGTTGTTTCATTACTAGGAACTTACTTCCCATTTTGAGGACTTTCAAAGAGGTATTCAACTACATGGATGATGTTGCAAGCTTAATTCTAGACGATGATGAGAGAATCAACAATGATCGCACGGTGGTAAATATGTTTCTTTGTTTTATTTTATTTATTTTTATTTTCTCTTTTCCTTTCTCACTAATGCTTGCATCTATGTAAATATATTATTCTCATGGTTTATCTTTTATACTAAGAGCTAATAATTCCGATGCATCAAGTGGAAAAGATGCCAACAAGAGGACATACAGTTTGTAAAAAAGAGAGGTAACCGTAAGGTTAAATTCTCTCTAAAATCTACTCGTCCTCCATCAAATATTAGAAGAATTATTGGTGACAAAAACAGGGACACCTACAAACAATATACACCTTGTGTATGTCAGTCTATGTGTGGACATAAGTGCCCATGTCTACTTTCTGAAACCTACTGTGAAAATTATTGTGGGCAAGTCAATTTCTACTATTAAATTTTTTTTGTAGATTTTTATTTTTAATTAAAGTGTTTGACAAGGCTACAATTTTTTGTAGGTGTTCAAAAAGCTGTGAAAATCGATTTAGGGGGTGTCACTGTCCAAAGAGTCAATGTCAAAGCCGACAATGCTCGTGCTTTGCTGTTGGACGGGAATGTGATCCTGATGTATGTCGCAATTGCTGGGTTAGGTAATTCATATAAAAATTAAATTTGTGATTTTTCATTGCAAAACATATCTTTGTACTAAACATGATTATTGTTGTTTTTAATATGAATTGTGCACTATGTGTGTTGTATTTGTGTATCATCTATAATTGTGCATCATAGGTGCTGCAACGTGTTCATTATTTGTGCTGAAAGTTCTTATCAGAAAGCTCAACTCCTTTAGTTAGGATTTATAAGAATTTTTTATCTACCTTCTATCAAATATTCAAAGATGACAGTATTGTTTGGAATTTATAAGCACAACAACATTTATAATGCTAAACAAGTTGAAATATTTAGTGGGGTTGTTCCTTATTTTTTATCGATCTCTTCCTAGTGATGAGTGGTAATATTGACTTAAAACACTTTAAATTCACTCTTTGTACTTAACATGATTATTTGTTGTTTTTATCATGACTTGTGCATTATGTGTGTTGTATTTATGTATCATATGTAGTTGTGAATTATAGGTGTTGCACGTGTGCATTATTTATGCTGAACATTCTTATAAGAAAACTCAACTCATTTAGCTAGAATTTATAAGGATTTTTTATCTACCAGCTATCTAATATTCAAAGATGACAATATTGTTTGGAATTTACAAGCACAACACCATTTATAAAGTTTTAATATTTAGTGGGTTGTTCATTATTTTTATCGATATCTTCCTAGTGATGAGTGGTAATATTGACTGTTGGTATGCCTTGAATACTGTAATAAGCCGCTTCTGCGACACTGGCCTGGGGGTCCGGGGGAAAATAACGGGGGTCTCGCTGCCCGGTCAGAATAGGAATCCTATTCCTATTAGGAATGGTAGTTCCTATTCCTATTAGGGATGGTAGTTCTTATTCCTATTAGGAATGGTAGTTCCTATTCCTATTAGGAATGGTAGTTATTTTCCTATTCCCAGTTTGTTAGGGTTTAGTAGAGACAATATATAAAGGGTCTCTCTTCTCTCTGTAAATTATGAATTCATGAATTCTGTTCTGCACTTAGATAGGTAGAAATCTGGCCAATTTCTTGGCGTCTGTAACCTGCTACCTATTATAGTGAATCTGTCTCCCGTGGAGGTAGCCAATCTTGGTGAACCACGTAAATCTTGTGTCTTGTTATTTTCGTTCATACTTTCTGTTCTTTCTCCATTCCGCACAACAAACTGGTATCAGAGCGGTTTCTTTTTCCGGCGATATCCGTAGTGGGTATATCGGATTCTGGGCTCATCAGATCGGGGCTGATCGGGGAGAAAGATGTCTGGGTTGAACGTGAAGATCGACAAGTTTACTGGGAGTACATCTGGTACTGCTGCTGTGGCTGAAGGGGATTTCAGTTCTGAAGATGATTTTGCTCTAGCTGCTACTGGGCAAAATAATCATCCTAATGCGTGGTTTCTTAATTCTGGGGCATCTTACCATATATGCAAAAGGAGAGATTATTTCTCAACTTATGAGCAAGCAGAGGGCATCATTACTACGGCAAATGGTGTTGCGTGCAAGGTAGTTGGGACTGGTTCAATCAAAATCAGGACGCATGATGGTAGTTTCTGTACTTTGAACGATGTCAGGCATGTTCCATCGATGACATAGAATCTGATTTCTCTTCCTACGTTGGATAGAAAGGGTTTTGTCTACTCAGGGAGTGATGGAGTTCTGTGTGTCTGCAAAGGTTCTAGGCTGGTTCTGAAAGGTGTTCTGCATGGTACTTTGTATTTTCTACAAGGTTCCACGGTTATGGATTCTGTTAATGTTGCATCTTCGGAGGTTCACCAGGATGATATGACTAAGTTTTGGCATATGAGGCTTGGTCATATGGGTGAAAAAGGGATGCAGATTCTGTCGAAGTATGATCTTCTTGGTGGCCACAAGGTCAAGAGCTTGGACTTCTGTGAGCATTGCATTTTTGGGAAGCATCACCGCAGCAAGTTCCCTAAGGCAATTCATAGAACAAAGGGCATATTGGATTACATCCATTCTGATTGTTGGGGACCTTCCCGAGTTGAGTCGCTGGGAGGTCACAGGTACTTTGTTTCTCTGATTGATGATTACTCAAGGATGACTTGGGTTATCATGATGAAACATAAGAGTGAAGCTTTCTTGAAGTTCAAGGAGTGGAAAGCTTTGGTGGAGAATCAGACCGGGAAGAAGATCAAGAGGCTTCGAACTGATAATGGGCTGGAATTCTGCTCGTCTGAGTTTGATCAGTTTTGTAGGGATGAAGGGATTGCTCGTCATCATACAGTCAGGAATACGCCACAGCAGAATGGCATAGCTGAGCGGATGAATCAGACACTGCTGGCGAGAGCGAGGTGCATGCTCTCTAATGCTGGTTTGGAAACGAGATTCTGGGCAGAGGCGGTGAGTACAGCTTGTTACCTGATCAACCGCGGGCCTCACACGGGTATAGAGTGCAAAATACCTATGGAGTTGTGGTCAGGTAAAGTTGTTGATTACTCCAAGTTAAAAGTTTTTGGTTGTACATCTTATTATCATGTTAGTGATGGTAAGTTAGAGCCCCGAGCCAAGAAGGGTGTCTTTGTGGGTTATGGAGATGGAGTTAAAGGCTCCAGGATATGGTCTCCATCTGAGAAGAGGGTTATTCTGAGCAGGGACGTTGTCTTTGATGAAAATTCTTTGCTTAGATCTATGGTGAAGCCCACAGTTGTGCCAGAAACTAGTGGAGTTGATAAACAGGTGGAGCTTGAATTCACTCAAGGTGAAAATAGATTGGAAAAATTTGAGGTGAATCAAGAGCCACAGATAGAATCTGAGATACCGGAATCTCCACCACCAGATTCTCAACCATCAGGAGCTACAGTCCGCAGTTTAGCTCAGGATCGACCCAGGAGGGTTGGAGTTGGGGCGCCCAAGAGATATGGGTTTGAAGATATGGTGGGTTATGCACTACAGGTTGCTGAGGAGGTGGATACTCATGAGCCATCCACTTACAGAGAAGCTGTTTCAGGTATTGATGCTGACAAATGGCTTGCTGCAATGGGAGACGAGATGGAGTCTCTCCAGAAGAATCAGACATGGGATTTGGTTCAACAGCCTCAAGGGAGAAAGGTAATCAGTTGCAAATGGGTTTTCAAGAAGAAGGAAGGAATATCACCTGCAGAGGGAGTCAAGTACAAGGCAAGAGTTGTTGCAAGAGGTTTCAGTCAAAGGGAGGGGGTAGACTATAATGAGATTTTCTCACCAGTGGTCAGACACACTTCCATCAGAGTGTTGCTAGCCTTGGTAACACATCAGGATTTGGAGCTCGAGCAACTTGATGTGAAGACCGCTTTTCTACATGGAGAGTTGGAGGAAGAGTTGTACATGACTCAGCCAGATGGTTTCCAGGTTCCTGGCAAGGAAACGTATGTTTGCAAGTTGAAGAAGTTTTTGTATGGACTTAAGCAGTCTCCGAGGCAGTGGTAGAAGAAGTTTGACAGTTATATGCTTCAGTTGGGATACACGAGATGTGCTTATGACTGTTGTGTCAGCACGGTGGGGAGCTTGATGTATGCTATGGTTTGCACGAGGCCAGATTTAGCACAGGCAGTCAGTGTTGTGAGCAGGTTCATGGGGCAACCGGGAAAGGAACATTGGCAAGCTGTGAAGAGGATCTTCAGGTATCTTAGAGGTACGTCTGATGTGGGTCTCATTTATGGAGGTGATACCGAGTGGTTAGTTACAGGCTACTCGGATTCTGATTATGCTGGTGATGTTGACACGAGGAGATCGATGACTGGTTATGTATTCACTTTGGGAGGTTCTGTGGTTAGTTGGAAGGCGACTTTGCAACCTATAGTGACGTTTTCTACTACGGAAGCAGAGTACATGGCTTTGACAGAGGCCGCAAAGGAGGGAATATGGCTGAAAGGGCTGGTTAGTGATCTTGGTCTACATCATGATCAGGCTACTGTGTATTGTGACAGCTTGAGTGCAATCTGCATAGCCAAGGATCAGGTCCATCATGAGAGGACCAAGCATATTGATGTCAGATATCATTTCCTGAGGAGTGAGAGGAGAATCAGGGTGAAGAAAGTGGGAACTGCTGACAACCCCGCTGATATGTTCACCAAACCTGTTCCACATAGCAAGTTTCAACATTGTTTGGACTTGCTGAACATCAGAGCTGATTAGGTGCTATATGGGCAGTCCCGGGAGTGGAGGGCAAAATCTACTCATCTGGCACTGTAATAGTGCATCTGGAGTTTTCTACTTTGAGGATTCAAGTCAAGGTGGAGATTTGTTGGTATGCCTTGAATACTGTAATAAGCCGCTTCTGCGACACTGGCCTGGGGGTCCGGGGGAAAATAACTGGGGTCTCGCTGCCCGGTCAGAATAGGAATCCTATTCCTATTAGGAATGGTAGTTCCTATTCCTATTAGGAATGGTAGTTCCTATTCCTATTAGGAATGGTAGTTCTTATTCCTATTAGGAATGGTAGTTCCTATTCCTATTAGGAATGGTAGTTATTTTCCTATTCCCAGTTTGTTAGGGTTTAGTAGAGACAATATATAAAGGGTCTCTCTTCTCTCTGTAAATTATGAATTCATGAATTCTGTTCTGCACTTAGATAGGTAGAAATCTGGCCAATTTCTTGGCGTCTGTAACCTGCTACCTATTATAGTGAATCTGTCTCCCGTGGAGGTAGCCAATCTTGGTGAACCACGTAAATCTTGTGTCTTGTTATTTTCGTTCATACTTTCTGTTCTTTCTCCATTCCGCACAACATTGACTTAAAACACTTTAAATTCACTCTTTGTACTAAACATGATCATTTGTTTTTTTTAACATGACTTGTGCATTATGTGTGTTGTATTTGTGTATCATATGTAGTTGTGCATTATAGGTGTTGCAACGTGTGCATTATTTGTGCTGAAAATTCTGATAAAAAAACTCAACCCCTTTAGTTAGGATTTATAATAATATTTTATCTACCTACTATCTAATATTCAAAGATGACAATATTGTTTGGAATTTACAAGCAAAACACCATTTATAATGCCAAACAAGTTGAAGTATTTAGTGGGGTTGTTCCTTATATTTATTGGTCTCTTCCTAGTGATAAATGATAATATTGACTTAAAACACTTTAACTTCAGTTGTGGTGGTGATTCCTCTTTGGGTGAGCCACCTAAACAAGGAGATGGTCTATGTGAGAACATGAAGCTCCTGCTAAAGCAACAACAAAGGGTAAATGTTCCAATTAATTGCTTTAGTTGTCGGTTATGATGAATTTGTATGGAATGAGATAGTTTTTTTTTACACCTGATAAAAAAATTGGTTTCTTTCTCAAACATAGATTCTCCTAGCATGGTCTGATGTTTCTAGAAGGGGAGCCTCATTAAGGTACTAAACTAACTTCTTTGTGATTTTAATATGTACTTATTATTGGTTTCTTTAGCTAAGATGGATTTTATTTTTTTAAGAACATTGTGAAGAAAAATGACTACCTTGGAGATTATACTGGCGAGGTGATATCCCACCATGAAGCTGAAAAATGTGGGAAGGTGTATGATCGCATTGGTTCTTCTTACCTCTTTAACTTGAATTATCAGGCAAGTAACTTTTCTATCAAATAGCTAAACATCCCTCGGTACATCTTATGTTATGAAATAAAGAATATATTTTCCTCACTTTTTAAATATAAATTGTATTTTTCTTTGAATACTGGATGTTGAATTTAATGTTTGATAGGGATAGTACATATTTCATTGGATGTAGGTTTCTGATTTGCTCAAGCTTTCAAACGGTTTCATTTTGAATGGATGATATTTTCTTATCTTTGAAATGCCTATTCATTTGTTGAACTAGGTGTATCTTTCAATAAATTTAATTTTCTAGAAAAACTCAGCGTATCAAGGTTGATTTTCTTTTTCCTACAATGCATATTGGCTTTTAATTGGATTTTTAAATGGTCATATTTGTGAGTTTAAAATACAACAATGAGGATTAGTTTGTACTTATTTGGAGCATGGTATTTTTGTTAATTTTGCGTATTAAAGCTCACAAATTGCTTTGTTCATCTTTGTAGTATGTTCTCGATGCCTATAGTAGAGAAGACAAACATAAATTTGCCAATCACTCCTTTGAACCCAACTATTATGCAAAGGTACGTTTGTTGTTAATTCTTTTTCTTCTACTTGTATAAATGATTAGGTAGGCTAATTAGATACTTGCAAGTAATGTTTGTTGGAGGTGATCATAGAATAGGTATCTATGCCAACGAGAACATTGAAGCTGGGAAGTAACTCTTCTATCATTACCAGTATCTTCCGAATACAGCACCCCCATGGGCTAAGAAAACGGATGCCCCAACAGAGAATAATGATTCACCAGCAGTCGCTCCTAAAGGTCTAGCCAAGAAACACGCACATTGAGGTTATTGGCTCACCTTAATTTGCAAACACATGTCCCACAAATAGTTTGTTTTGTTTCAAACGGAAGTTGAACTAGAACCATACGCGGCATATGCAGAGGTAATGAGGATTTTTCTAAGATCAATTGTGGTTTGTTAGAACATTAGCATCTTATGAGTGCAACATATTTATGACATTACTTAGTTTATAGACTATTTGATTATAGACTAAAGAGAATAATTTCTACAATGGATTTTTTTTCTTGGTAAACTTGAAGTTGAGAAGATAGTACAACCAAGTTCTCATGTTGCCAGCTTTTCCCTATGCTCCGTTAACTTTAAGAAAATGTCCCCTTATCGGTAATAGTTGACCTTGTCATGCAAAATTAGCTTGGTATCTAAACATTATTCAGATAATTTGTACTTGTAAGCATATACCAATTATGTATCATTGTTACACGAGAATGACTAAAGATGATCTGGACGGATCAAATTGAGGTTACAAATTTGCATAAGACATAGTCAAATTGTGCTTCATAGTGGCTTTACCAATGACTATGTCGAATTATGAAGAACAACTCCTCTCCATCTTGATGTACCTCTGTTCATGGTGTTAATCCTCAGTGTCGGAATCCTTTTATTCCTAATCCTTTCCTTTCTGTCAAATACCTTAAGGCGAGTGATTCACCTCCTTACATATGCGTGAAGTTTCATAGTTCTTGTGCGAGATAGGAAGTGGCATCAGATGGTAACTTACCAATTTGCAACCCACATACTATAAGAATATTTCCAAAACAAAAGAAAATTTATTTCTACCCAAATAAGCTCAAGGAAATAATCCTTTTTAACATCCAAATCCTTTTTTTAATCAAAATAATATGTTTTTGATTAATTTTGTTGTCGTGAGAAATGTTTTAGTTGTTCAGACTCTTTAAGTATATTAATTTGTTATGTTATTGCTACCTATGATCTACTTATTTTGATCAAGCAAGCTTGGAGCAACAGACAAAGTGATACCATGGATATATAAAACAATTTTGTTTCAATAAAACATTACTCTATTAATGTAGCGCCCATGTAGTGGTTTTTCAAACCAATCAGTGGCGGATCTATTGATACGCGAGGTAGGGCTCCAGCCCTACCTCGGTCGCCGGCCGGAGCTAGGAGGAGGCGGGAGTGTGTCTCCGGAGAAGAAGGCCGCGCTGCATCGGAGAAGAAGGCCCCTGCTCGCCGGAGAAGAAGGCCGCGTACGGCCTTCTTTTTTTTTTTAATTCATACGTACTAAAACGACGTCGTTTCACGTTAGTGAAACGACGTCGTTTCGTTTGGCTTTATTTTTTTAATACCTAAGTAGTAAAACGACGTCGTTTCACTAAGTAAATGAAAAAAAAACGAAATCAGAAATGGATTGGGCCAAAAACTGAACCCAATCCAATCTTCTAACATTAATCCATTCTATAAATGCATTGTTGGAGGCGAGAAGGACAGCAACAGCAACTCAGCAAGCACTCCTCCTTCCTCTCATCCTCTGCTCTCAGCCCCGTCGCCGCCGCCGCCGCCGCCGCGCCACCGCCATCCGCCACCGCCATCCGCCACCGGCTGCTGCTTGCCTGCTTCGTCCCCCCGCCTCTCCAAACCACGGTAAGTCTTCTCTTCTCTTTATGCTAATATTTATTAATTTTAGGGTTTATAATTTATTGTCTTTTAAATTTATTTCTTCAAAACTTAAATATATGTATAATGTGAACATGATTTTTAGATTGGATGTTGAATTGAATTTATATGGTTGTATTATATATGATTGTTGAAGTTTAGTTGAATTGCATAAATTGATTTAGTTGAATTGCATATTTAGTTGGAATTTAGTTGAAATTATAATTGTTTGATTTATTTTGTATAATTGTATGTGAAAATGAAATTGTCAATTTGTCATAATCGGTTTATGGAATTATCAATTAGGGATATTTGTTAAATTGAATTTAGATGAGTATGATTTTATGAACTTTTTATTATCTCAATTTGTTATTGTTTCGTAACTCTTTTACATTTTTTAAAAAATAAATCAATTTGTTATTGTTATCTCAATTTTTTTGTTATTGTTATTGTTTCCCAGGGGCGAAACCAAAAAAATTTTCCCAGGGGCGAAAATTTTTCAGCCTCCCCTGAAAAAAATTTCTGGTTCCGCCCCGAAACCAAAGACCAGTAGAGAACATAATTTTCTCACGAGTAATGAGTCATATATTGGCTTGTATAAAGTGATATTAAACATATGATCAGTCTTTGATGAGGAATGACATAATCACATTAAAATACCGAAGATCAAAATTCTACAAGTTAAAACCAAGGCAAGAACTTAGCACCTATCGGGTTCAAACTGGAAAATCTACCTTTCTTGAAACACTATATCTTGCTACACGGGGTGGTTGATATGAAAATCCCAGGAATGATAAAGTTGTCATGATGTAAAGTTGTTTTATAATTACCTACTAGTTACCATGCGCAATAAGTAACCTGAGTCAACAAATAGTTTCCCTATACAAGCACAACACTCCAATTGTTAACTCCACTAAGTAATCTCGTTCTTGAAACACTATGTAATGTTGCACGTGAACGTTGATATAAAAAAACTCAGAAATGAGAAAGTTTTCATGATGTAGAGTTGTTTTAGAATTACGTACGAGTATAAGTAACCTAAACCAATAGTTTCCCCATACAAGCACAACAAAGACTCTAGGCCCGTCAAATGGGTTAATTAGATAAACTCATTATCCAAACCCAATAGATCATTATCTAATGGGTCATTATCCAATTAACCCGTTTATTAAATGTGTCATAATGGATTGGGTCATAAATGGGTTGGGTCATTAAATGGATAACCCATGAGATATTCATATGACCCAATGTATTAAAATATATTATCCAATAAGTCATTATCCAATAAATCATTATATAATTAACTCAATAAGTTATCGTTAAACATTTTCTATCGATTTGGGTTACAAGTTGTCATTATCCAATAGGATCAGGTATTAAATGCTCATTAGTTTTTGGGATTGAGCGGGATGAAAATAATTGTGTTAATGAAAAATTTTGATCTCCATGGGTCCCATATTATGTTAATTCAATAAAAACGTAACAAATACCCAATAAATATCCAAAATTACCCAATTAAATGCATGTGTAATATTTAACATAAATATTCACTATAATTCACAAATTATACAAATTAGAATTCACAAATTATTCAAACTCAATCTCGTACAATATTCGAGTTCGTACAGTATTCGAGTTCGTACAAAATTCGCACTCATTCTCGTACAGTATTCGAGTTCGTACAATATTTGAGTTCAATCTCATACAGTATTCGAGTTCATACAGTATTCGAGTTCAATCTCGTACAGTATTCGAGTTCGTACAGTATTCGAGCTCAATCTCGTACAGTATTCAAGTTCATACAGTATTCGAGCTTAATCTCGTACAGTATTTGAGTTCATAGAGTATTCGAGTTCATACAGTATTCGAGCTCAATCTCGTACAGTATTCGAGTTCATACAGTATTCGAGCTCAATCTCGTACAGTATTCAAGCTCAATCTCGTACAGTATTCGAGTTCGTACAGTATTCAAGCTCAATCTCGTACAGTATTCGAGTTCATACAGTATTCGAGCTTAATCTCGTACAGTATTCGAGTTCATAGAGTATTCGAGTTCATAGAGTATTCGAGTTCGTACAGTATTCAAGCTCAATCTCGTACAGTATTCGAGTTCATACAGTATTCGAGCTCAATCTCGTACAGTATTAAAGTTCATACAGTATTCGAGTTCAATCTCGTACAGTATTCGAATTTGTACAGCATTCGAGCTCAATCTCGTACACTATTTGAGTTTGTACAGTATTCGAGCTCAATCTCGTACACTATTCGAGTTTGTACAGTATTCGAGTTCAATCTCGTACAGTATTTGAGTTCGTACAATATTCGAGTTCGTACAGTATTTGAGCTCGAGCTCGATCCCAAGTAATATTGTTCGTTAGTTTCGTCGAGTTTACAAAGCCGACATATTATATATTATATATATTTTATTTTTATTAAATATAATATAATGTACATAATATTATATTACATAATATAATATTATGAACTCGAATATGAACAAAACGCAGACCGATTGATGAACAAAATGCAGACTGATTGATGAACAAAACGCGGACTGATGAAATAAAACGCAGTATGGAAAGTGAGAACTGAGAACTGAGAAAGAACACGGACTTGATGGGTAATTCACGTTTCACCCAAATAAATGACATATACCCAATTGGTCATTTAGTTCGACCCAATGGATAATTAGTATAGACCCAATGGATAATTAGTATGGACCCAATGGATAATTAGTATAGACCCAATGGATAATTAGTATATACTCAATGGATAATTCAGTATATATTCAATGGATGGATAATTCATTATATACTCAATGGATAATTGGTGTTTTCAACCATTTAAACTTTAAATGGATAAGCCACGTGACATTTTACTTGGAGTGAAAAATTACGATTAACCGTAATCATTCTTTGATGTAGGCTGAATCGTGTACATAACTACAAAAAAAAGAAATATTTATTCAAGTGGCCGAATGTGGGAATTTCATTTATTATTTTCTTATGTTCAATAAAAGAAAATATTTTTAAAAATCTTCATATTTCAAGATTTTTCAAATTTTGTGAAAGTTTCTTAAATACTACTTCTACTTCTTTCGTCAAGATCATTTATCAAATTTTAATTGGTTCAAAATAAAAATTGATTAAAACATGAACCAAAATCGGCAAATAGGATGAATCGAGAATTTGATCGTTTCTAAGTTGATTATATGTGTTACGGAAAAATTAAATTATTCGTAATCAATTTTGTGAAAATTTTGTTATCTTGTGATATGAAATTATCCACGGGTCACCCGTTATCCAACACAACTCGACCCACCCAAAATTATCCAACGGATAACCAATTATCCAACGCAACTAAACCCAATAACTACAACCCAATTATATCCATTAACCCAATGGGTCATTATCCAATAAGTCTTATCCAATAAGTGAAATTAGTATATGGATAACGGTTATCCAACGGGTCACCCAACCCATTTGACGGGCCTACAAGACTCCAATAGTTAACTCCAATACGCCAGTTGTATGCAACCAATTGCTTATATTCCTTAAGGATATCCCCATTACAGACAACCTTAATTGGATTCTAATCAATATAACCATCTTAAAAATAAATGTTGCATTTCATCCAAGAATCTTGCATATCATACTCTTTCATCATCCAAACCTAGCCAAAGGAAAACTTTTAACTACCAACGGGATAGTAACCTACTCGTAACCATCCCCGATAAGTAACATGAGTTAACAAATAGTTTACATATACAAGCGTAGCAACACTCCGATTGCTAACACCATTACACCATTTGTATGCAACCAATTGCTTATAATCCTTACGGATATCACCAATTTCTTAGGTGGCTCCTAAGCAATATAACTATAAGGGAAATTGATGTTGAATTTCATCCAAGAATCCAGCAGACCATATTCTTTCATCATCATAACCCTCCGTCAAAGGGAAACTTTTGAATACTACAGCCATACATCCTCCAAGGAAAGAGATGGTGGTTCATTCAAATCCCGCTTTATTAACTACAAAAATTGGAGGATGTACTTTCTCGAATTCCTCTGGGAAAAAAGATGTTATAGCCAACAAATGAATGCGGCAATTTACAAAAATTTGAGAGTAGCCCTTAAATAGGTACTTTGGCAGTTGTATAGTTGTACTCCCTCCGTCCCACGTTTAATTGCAAAGAATATTTTTTACACTTATCAAGAAAATGTGTGATTGTTATATATATATTTTTTAATAAGAACACCCGAAGGTGAGGGATATGTATTGTGTTCCCCAGGCCCTGTAAACCGATCAGAACAATTTACATCCAGAGTATTATGGTTTCCTGAAACCATTGTGGCAACAAGGTTGCCTCCCAAAAGTCCTAACACTACCTATAATGAGTCTCTATATAGACAGCTTATACAAAAGTGACTTGATCTGTGATGAAGTTGCAATCCAAAGAGAGAATCTCCACCCCTCGTGTTAATTCTCTCCTTTGGCCAGGCAACTTCAATAACAGATGGTCTATGATCAGCACAATAATCAAAATATCCAGAAGTAGGAGTGGAAAGTGTGAGGTGCCTAAGATTTGGCAGCAGCAGTTGGATTTCCAGGATGCTGGAAAGAAAACTGAGCAGCCAGGGGACAGCAGCTCCTATGATCTCAGTATGCGTGCAAGTATTCCATGAGTTGCTAAGATCTGCACAGAGAAAATATCTACTATCAGCAGTATCACACCCTGGTGAGGCCATGTTGGTGAATTCGAACATGAGGGAAATGATTCCTATCTAAGGTAATGAGACCTGTAATATGATCAGGCAGATTATGCAAGTTTAAAGGCTGGTTATGAATAGCATGATGTTTCGCAATTGCATTAGCCACCGAGTTACTTTCTCTATAAACATGCTTAAGAGTAGCTTCACCAAGTAAACTCTTCACCCTATAGGCCAAATTTAAAAGATTCCAGTGAGCAGAATATGGTTTTTCAATCATAGTAATGGCTAGGATAGAATCTGATTCAATGATTGAGGGGATGTTTGCATGGGAGAAAGACTGACAAGCAGCAAGTATAGCTAAAATTTCAGCACGGAGAGGAGAAATTGCCTCAATAGAGGTTGAAGAAATGTGAAGTGGCATGCCTAAACTATCCCTCACAATAACCCCAACAGCAGCTGTATAAGGGAACCAGGAAGCATCCGTATTGATTTTTATCGAGTTCATGATTGGCTTTTCCCACCAGACTGATCTAAAAATTGGTTTAGGAGGTGGCCTAAGAAAAGGGTGTAGGTGCCTCAAAGAAAGAGGTAATGCAGAGGTAGGACTCATCTTTGGAGGACAGGAGTTTAAAGTTAATCTGATGAGCTCCAGTATCTCTTTACATATCAGTTCAGAAGAGAAAGGAGCCTGGTCATAGATATATCTATTTTGAGCCTTCCAAAGACTCCAACATATTAGAGGTGGAAGTATTTTGCACAATAACTGAAGACTTTTGGTTAGATCAGAACAGTTCCAGAAGGAGAAAAATCTTTGGGAGAGGGATTGATCTTCAATTATATTGAAATCTATCAAAGAGGCCATTCTGCTCCATATCAATTTTGCCAGTGAGCAAGTTATAAAGAAATGATCTATTGAATCCGAGAAACAGCACACAGGACATTTAGAAGCCAAACTAAAACCACAAGTTATAAGGACATCATCAAAGGGAAGAAATGAATGAAGCATTCTCCAAGTAAAAATCGAAATCTTTTTCTGCAGCAGTACATTCCATACAAATTTTGAGGTAGGGAAATTACCTGTGAAGTTTGTGATGGTCTGGTATGCAGTTTTAAAGGAGAAATTACCCGAAATATTAGGCTTCCATATGATTCTATCCTCCCTATCTTCCATCAGTATTGCTTCCTGTAGAAAAACCCGAGTATCATTTTCCAGATAAGCTGATATCTTAGAAAGAATCACAGATTTATTTCTAATGAAGTCTGATACTGAATACAGTTGAAAAGTGTCCATGATATTACTTGGGACATTGTTGCTCAAAGGACCATGAGGACACCAATTAGAGGTCCAAGCATTACAAGTACCTTTCCCATGAATAACCGGAGAATTATCCTTAGCTATGGAATTAATAGAGCAAATTCTTTTCCATGTGACTGAAGATCTATGAGAAACAGGCAATGACCAAAGTAATTTAGACCATAAAGTTATGCCTAGTTGGCTTTTCCACCAAAGTTTAAGGGAACATGCATCAATTATTCCTTTAATAGATCTAAACCCCAGTCCATCAAAGGATGTTGGTTTGGCCAGACCTGACCATTTTTTCCATATCTTATGTCCTTTACCATCAGTTTCACCCCAGAAAAATTTAGCCAATTTTTTCTCAAATACTCTAATAATATACTTTGGGGGGTTTGTCACAGCCCATAGATGCTGAGGTAGAGGGTATAAACAGCTGTTAATTAATACCAATTTCCCCCCAGAGCTCAACCATTTGTTTTTCCAGTTTTTCAACTTATTATCTAACCTTTCCATTAGGGGTTGAAAGTATCTCTTTAAAGTACGACCCTTAAAAATAGGGCAACCGAGGTATTGGAAAGGAAAGGATCCCTGTTTCATTTTCAAAATGGACCTCATTTGGATTAACTTTAGATTTGAAGCTCTTCTGCTAAGGAAAAAGTCTGATTTATGGAAATTGAACTTCTGCCCTGAAGTAAATTCAAAGATATCCAAGAAAGCCTTGATTTTGATTAAGTTAGATTTAGAGGCTTGCATGAAGATAATAGTATCATCGGCATACATTAGATGAGAAGTTGGTAAAATTGAAGATGGTATATGATAATATGAGAGTTTCCCATTATGAAAAATAAAGGATAAACTTCTAGAAAATGCTTCAGAAAAAATGTTAAAGAGGAAGGGAGAGAGTGGATCACCTTGCTTAATTCCTCTAGTTGCCTGGAAGAAACCCACTGGATTTCCATTTATTAAAACTGAAAAAAATGCTTGTGATAGATTGGATATTACAGCATTAAGAAAAGGACCATCAAATCCAAATTTCCTGAGTACAAATTTTAAGAAGTCCCAATTAACAATATCAAAGGCCTTATGCAAATCCAGTTTAATAATGCAATTAGGGGTTCTAGCCTTTTTGTCTAAAAATCTCACCAATTCCTGAAGATAGAGGATATTATCAGCAATATCTCTATGTTTCATAAATGCTGATTGATTTGGTGAAATCAAGATATCCATGTAAGGTCTCAGTCTTTCCATTAATACTTTAGAACAGATTTTATTAATAGTATTAGAAAGACTTATAGGTCTAAAGTCGTCAAATGAACTAGGGGCTACTTTTTTAGGTATCAATGTGATCCATGTGCTAGCTATTCCTCTTGGAATGGGAGAGCCCCTAATGAAATCATTCACTGCATCAACTAAGTCCTTTTTAATAATGTGCCAACATTTAGAATAGAATTTACAAGTAAATCCATCAGGGCCAGGACTACTGTTGCTACTCATTCCTTTTATTACTGCCTCCACCTCTGATTCAGAGGCAGGCTTAGCTAATTCAATGTTATTTTGAGCAGTAATCAAAGTGGGAATTTGATTCAGAAAGTGCACATAGTAAGTATGATTATGATCCTGATTTAGTTCAGATAATAAGTCTGAGTAATATGCTATTGCCTCTTTATGTATATCAAGTTGAGAATTTAGCCACTGACCATTTCTATCTTTAATTTTTGAGATCTGAAGTCTACAATTTTTTTCTTGTACAACCTTATGAAAGAACTGTGTATTATTGTCCCCTAATTTATGCCATTTAAGTCTTGCCTTTTGTTTCCAAAACTTCTCTCTCTTTCTGAGCTCTCAGCAATAGAGCTTTTTTCTGATTTAAATTAACAAGTTCAGTTAGAGAAGGATTTAAATCATAGGCCAATTCCTGAATACGAAGAGATTCTTCAGCATTGATTAAATTTGTGTCAATATGACCAAAACATTCCTTATTCCAAATTTTTATTTCCCTTTTCAACCTAATCAATTTCAGGAAGAATCCTATCAGTCCTCTTTCAACCATTTGTTTATCCCAACTATTCTGAATTAGAGTGTAGAAATCAGGACGGTTAAACCAAACATTAAGGAATCTGAAAGGTCTCGGATTGAGAGTAGACATATTATATTTAATTATACATAATAATGGCTAATAAAAAGTTAATATTAAAAAATTATTTATTTTGACGAATCCAACAATATTACATATGATATTATTGTTGCTTATATATCTATTCAAATATACAATCAAAGTTTGATAGAAAATAGTGTACAGTGAAATTCCAAATTTTTGGTTTTACACTACAGAAAACCTTCAACCATCAGACCGACATGTGCTATTATTTTGGGAGGGGGTCTACTGACAGGTGGCATATCCATAAGTTTATGGACAGACCATTGTATTTTTTCACGTATACACTGTATTTGTTGAATTACATACTAAATTTAGAAATTTAAAAATGTATATTTTATAATTTTATATTTTTACATTCAAATACACATTATTACTTGTTTTAACTTTTAAAATATAATATTAAATTTTATTAAAAAAATTATAACATTTAAGGTAAAATATTAAGGAGTTTATCCATAAGTTTACAATCGATAAGACTTCCTCTTATTTTGGTATCATCTTGGTTTAACCATTACAAAATTCTAGGGCTAAAATGTAAACTTATTTAAAGCACTTTGTTAATATCTAAGCATTTCATATAGTCTGAACCATTTTTAAATAGTTATCTAGAATGAGAGTTTTATAAAGGATGAATACCACGTATCAATTCATTAAGAAAATGTTATGGAATAAGAATAGTTTGATAATATTACTTGGGTATAGATTAGAATCATTTTGCTTTTATGACTTTGTATAGGTCTCTTGACTCTCTATATATTGTAACTCAAATAATGAATTCATTTACAACATTATTTCCTACATTCACTACTGGAAAATGGGTACATAGGCACTGATATGGTTGTACCAGTGCTAAAAAGCTGGAACTGATAATGGCATTAGCACTGGTATAAACATCTGAAAATAGAAGTACCGATGCCTATCTAATCACATGAACCTGTACATAACATACCAATGCTCAATACCGGTGCGTATGTAGGAAAAAAACTAATTTGGAAGTTTTGAGCATCTGTAAGGTTCATACCAGTGCAGAAGAGCGGTTCTGTGTAGAAATTTTCACAGGAAGAGATAAATCATGCACTGGTATACATGACACGATCGGTGCTGATGGAAAAAATGTGGAAATTAATATCGTACATCACTAGTTTAGAAATTTAATGTTGGCACCGGTATATGTACCCGTGCTTGAATGTTATTAACAAAAAAGCGCGGGAAATGGGATAAAAAGAAGCACCGGTTAATAATTTTTCAACTAGCACTGGTTCTCCTACCGGTGCTATATTGTCAAAAACATATTTTGCACCGATTTTAGTTGATCATACTGGTGCCATTGATGCATTAAATGCTCAGCTACCTCATTTTCTAGCGAGTAAAAAGACCTTGGTAGTTGCTTTTTGAAATCATTAATGGCAATTTGGGGATCAAGAAGACATTGAATGCTCATCAATGAATTCCCTTGAAGGTACTTTGTGTTTTGTTTAAATTTATCATTTATGATGGAATATGTGTGGAATGACATGTTGATATAAATATCTTGAAAGCTTGAACATTGTAATAGTGCTTGACACTCTTTATGAATAGGGTTTGTTACCTAGTGTTGTTGATGTATTGAATGACTTTTGAATGCATGTGATCTGATATTTAGGGTGTGGTAGGATTGTAGTAGTGTGTGATGTTGCATGTTGCATGTTCATAGGGTGGGGTATGAATAAAATTTATGTTTTGGGTGTAAGTGTGTAGTTTTTGGATGTTTAAATGTTGAAAATTGATTAAATTGTAAAGACTTACCGTGCCATCAAGAGGCGTAAGCATGTGTATGACAACGTTAGTTTGGTGAGTGATGAATTTATTACTTTTGTTGGGGAGTTCATGGAGAATGCATTTAGTCATGAAAAGCAAATCCTATGTCTATGTCGTGATTGTAAGAATCGTATGCGTACTTACGATTGGGACTTGTTGCGACTCCATTTGTACAAGAGATGGTTTTCGAAGGATTATTTGGTTTGGACATTTCATGTCGAGAAACCACCAACGGAGGTGGTTGTAGATTGCAAAGGGGAATATTTTGGGGGTGTGAAATTGGATGACATGTGTGAGGAGGTGGTGGATGAATTTAGGGGAGGGGGGGGGGGGGCGAGGTTCTGTCAAAAGTTCTAGATGAGAAGGACAAATTGTTGTTTCCCTGTTGCAAGGAAAAAGGCAATGTAATGCCATGTTTGATGGAGTTGTTTAACATGAAAGGGGGTGGTTCGTGGAGCGATACTAGCATGGATAAGTTGCTCAAGTTTTTTAATGACAAGCTCCCCCCTCCACTTATTAGTCACCATGCAGATGTGGATCAGTGGAAAAATTATAACAAGATGTATCCTAAGTTTGCTGCTAAACCCAGAAATTTGAGGATGGCTTTGTGTACTGATGGTATGAATCTCTTTGGTAACATGTCATCGAAACATAATTCATGGCCGGTTATGCTTTGTACTTACAATCTACCTCGGAATCTATGCATGAAGAGGAAATATGTTTTGATTTCATTTATGATTTTGGTTCTGAGACAACTCGAAAATGGCATCGATACCTATCTAGCCCCACTCATTGAAGGTTTGATGCTTTTGTGGTATGACAGTGTTGATGTGTTCGATGGTATTCGTGGGACCAAGTTCAATTTGATGGTCAAAATATTTTTGCACAATAAATGATTTTTCAGTTTATGGTAATCTTTTTAGTTATGTGGTTAAGGGTAAGTAGGCATGTCATGTGTGTGAGGAAGCAATTGATTTTACGCAGTTGAAAAATGGCAGGAAGACTGTGTACATTGGTCTTAGGAAATTCCTCTCGGCAAAGCACAAGTTATGAGACGACACCATTCATTTTGCTGGAGGGAGGGAGAGGAGGATCGCGCCAAGAATATTGATTGGGTTTTCCATCCACAAGAAGGTGAAGAAATTAAATATTGTTCTTGGAAAAAAGATATCTAAAGTGGTTGCCTTAAATGATGGACCTAGGAAGAAAAGATTGATTTTCTTTGACTTTCCGTATTGGGAGACTTTGGAGGTTCTCCATTGTTTGGATGTGATGCATATCGAGAAGAATTTTTGTGAGAGTTTAATTTGTACCCTACTTAACATTCCTGGTAAGACGAAGAATGGCTTGAATGTATGGAAGAACTTGGTTGAACTTGGTACACTAGTCTATTTAGCTTCAGAGGTGAAAGGTAAGCGGACGTACCTACCACCAGCCCGTTACAATATTTTTATTGCTGAGAGGAGGTATGTTTGTGAGTGTATTCGGGGAATCAAGGTACCGTCTAGCTCTTCTTCCAATGTCAATCAGTTTGTGAACGATGAATTGCGTCTTAATGAGTTGAAATCCCATGATTGTCACGTCTTGATGTAATAAATCTTGCATGTGGCTATCCGTGGTGTCATGGAGAAGTAGATGAGATTCTGCATCATGCATATGTATTTCTATGTATATCTTCTTCACCTCTATTTGCAGTTTGAGCATTAGCAAGAAACAGCTTGATTAGTTGGAGCATGAGGGGATAGTAGTGCTATGTTCGTTTGAGAAGTACTTAACCTGGAATTCTTTGACAGTATGGTCCATCTCGTCATTTATGTTGTTAGGGAAATTAGAATCTGCGCTCCCGTTGGGATGCATTGGATGTACCCGTTCAATGGCACATGGGGGTCTTTAAGGTTTATGTACACAATCGATGCCGACCCAATGCCAGCATTGTGCAGAGGTATGTCAAGGAGGAAATCATTGAGTATTGCACTTCGAATTTGACTGGAAAGACAGCTGTTGGAGTCCACCAGCGTGTGCAAAGTGGCAGGAAGAATGGGACCCCACATACGAAAGATACCCTTTACACACCCTTTAATGCTGAGTTGATGAAAGTTCATCTTTATGTTTTGTGTAACATAAGTGAGACTGCCATGTATGTCGAGGAGCACATGTCACTGTTGGAAGAACTCTATCCCGAACGGTCATCAAACCAGTTGCAACTGGAGCATTCTACAAAGTTTGTCAATTAGTTTTATAATCGTTGCGTTGTATGGGATGCCCTCTAAACTTTGTTCATTTGCAAGAACATTGGGCTGCACCGTGAAGAGATACCAAAGATATGATATTAATGGATACAGTTTTTCAAAAATGTTCAAGCACACCAAGAGCATAACTCTTAATAACGGAGTTTACGTGGAATCTAAATCATTGTGGCAGTCGAGCAAGAAAGACAGGAAACCTATCTTTGAAGTAATGGCCTTTTATGGGGTCATTGAGGAGATTTGGGAGTTGGATTATGATGAGTTTAAAGTGGTTGTGTTCATGTGCAGATGGGTTGAAAATGGTATAGGGGTTCATTGCGAGATGCCATGGGTTTTACACTGGTGAACTTGAATCGAGTGGGCTAAGATTATGACAAGTTCATCTTAGCTACTCAAGCTCGCTAGGTGTTTTATATCCAAGACCCAACCAATTAGAAATGGTATGTTGTACTTCATGGGAAGAATTACTTTTTGAAGATGAAATTGATACGCATGTCAAATATGAAATTACAGAGTTTCCCTCTGTATTCTCGAGTTTGGATGACATCGGTGGACCACTAACATAAAATGTTGATATTAGGCTAGAAGTAAATATATATATATACATATAAAAGCGTGTAAAAAAGGGGGTTTTGGTTGATTAGTTGTCATAATTTATGAAAGGTAAAAGACAAGATAACTAGCAAAGCCAAATAACTATGCTAATCATCAAACAACATAAGAAAAGGGGTTTTAAAACTACAAAAAAAAGCCTTGGGGGAAATTGATATCCACTTCCAAACCTAATGTATATCATTGAACCATTTACTCATTCTATCACTTTTTTTACCCATGGGGAATGCCAATGGAAAATCAACATTCATTCCTTCTTAATAGTAATTTGCAAAGACAAACAACGACCATTTGTAAACCTCGTTAACAATCAATCTAGGCAAACAACACCATAGAGGTATTTCATCAATGGAATTATACATGGACCATAGATTTGATAACAACAAGCCTTCTACCAAAGACATAGCCATTTAACCAAACATAGCATTCATTAGGCAAAACCTAGAACAAACCACATTCAAGGTTCAACTTTTCATTGCATCTATAGGATAAATATGAGAAAAATCCACATTAACATACTTATCTAGCAAGAATCACAACACATTACGTACAAGAAGTTCTAAGTTCATGTTTCTATATTTTCTTGCAAAGGAGCAAAGGAATTCGTCACTTTCCTAACTCCCTAACACTTAAATCATAGAAACACTTCCTATTCTCAAACAACACATGACGTAAATGAAGTAAAACATAGCAATGAGATATTATGAATGCGAAATAACAAAGGTTTCAAGAACGAGTGAAACAATCTATTCACTATTTCCACTACTTGTTGTGAAGATAAATCTTCCATCCTTCTTAGATAGTAGTTTGCAAGAGTGAATTCGACATCTCTTGTCAAACCTCACCAATGACTCCCTTAGCCAAAATAGGACTAAGAGTATCCCATTGATGACATTGAGCAAGAATTACCAACAAGCTTGGCAACACTTATAAACACTAAACTGTGTCTAAGTATTTAACCAATTCATGCATTTACACAAGATTAGTCAAGAACGATCGACATTCATAGACTTATCTCATTTGCTACCCAAAACAAACATGACAACGAATTCAACATCATCACATTCATCTAGAAATTATCAACACATCAACATCATTAAGAAGCTCTAACTCATGCTCTTGGATTCCAAATTAAAAGATGGGGGAATTAGCTACTTCCTCCAAACCCTAACAAGTAATCATACAAGCAATTCATATACTCAAGCTTCCTATAACATCAATGCCATTAACAATTCACATTCAAAGCTCAATAAAGGCAAAATAGAAAAGCACTAAATAGATAGATATGGTTCTTACTACATAGATATTGAAGCTTCAATCCATTGCTCCTAAGATAAAACTAAGCTAGATAACTAAAAGACATGATTAACCTACAAAAACTAAGAAAAGAAAGAAAGAAAAACTAGGGTTTTGAACCCAAAAAAATCGTAGGAAGAAGAAGGGTCTCAAGAGGAGAGGATAAGGTTTAGTATTTATAGTACAAAAAGAAAGAAAGTTTGGCCATACGTCCGTCGCGACTCACGACGGATCCCAGTTCCAGCATCTTGATTTCTTTCTTCTTTTTGTTTCATGTCCTCCACTTCACTTCACTTTTCTTCAATTATTGAAGTCTTCAAAAGCTCAAATACAAGTCTTCAAATCTTCAAAGGTATTCTACAAAGTCTTCAAACAAATTGCCTTGTCACACAAAATCCTCTAGATAAGTAATAAAAGTGTAAAAGTCGCGTTTAACTCTCCTTTGAGAATTTCAAGGCTAAATGTCACATTTAGAGCACAAAAGTGTACAAAAGTGAATCCTAAAAGTCCTAATATAACCATATAAATTGGGCACATCAAACCTCCCCGCACTTAAACCATACTCGCCCTCGAGTAAGAAAAGATTCAAGCAAACAAATGAATTCATATGTCCACATCCTAAACTAATATTCTCCCAAACAAAACCTCACAAAAAATCTCAATATCATAAATCCCAAAATCAAATCTCAAATGAAAATTTTTCACACACACAACCCCGAATCCTAAATCTAACCAAACCTACCACTTATCAATTCACTACCCATAAAAATGTTTCAAAGTCCCGAATTGATATTCCCAAAGTCCAATGACACAAAATGAAGTTAAAACCATAGGAAAGGTTCAAGATTATACTTCACTTCATACCAATATATCAACCAAAATCTAATGACACAAAATGAAGTCAAAACCATATAGGAGGTTAAAACACATACTTCACCCGATGCCAATATATCAACCAAAACGAAGTATAAAAGAATCAAGAATTTCATAACCATACTTCATTTTTCAACCCGCTAAGCTACCCAATCCCAAGAGGTCTCAAGATGTTGAGCTACCCGATCCATCCATATGACAACCGCAACCTTATGACTCCAACGCTGGCAAATGAGTGAAATCATAGCATTTTCCTTTTTTTCTCTCATTTTGCCTAGGAGCCCTTTAGGGTTTTCATCCTAGCCACACATCATGTTTCTTTGGCTCACATCACACATTTTTCCGCACATTTGGCCTCTCTTTTTGCCTAGGTCGCCCTTTCGGGTGTTTGACCTATCCGGACCCCCAATGTTGCCTAAGTTGCTCTATCGGGTTTTCAGCTTAGCGGGTTTTCTTTTCCTTCTTTTTTTGTTCTTTTTTTTCAAAATTTTCATTTTTTAAAATTGGTTTTTCTTCCTTTTTCTCATATTTTCCAATCAAAAGTAGCAAAAAGCATTCCAAATCAAGCTAGCATGCATGTGAGTCCTCTAACCCCTCCCTGCACTTAAAACATTACATTGCCCTCAATGTAAAAATGTAAGGCAAGAATAATAAAACTCAAGGTAAGAGGTAGAGTGACACCCATTTATCCGTATAGTTGCCAGTGATACGGCACAATCCCATGTATTTGTATAGAATCGGTCCCAAAATTGGTTTCAGAGCCAGAAGGGGGAGTAAAAGTGTCGTAGAAGAACTCACCCCTCAATCAAAACGTTGTCTCCTTAGCGCCGTTTGATCAAGACTAACACCACAAAGAACAACATCAAACTCACAAGTACATAAGGATTTGTAATACTAGGTTTAGCATAAACCTTAATAGCCATAGTATTCTCAAAGAACAACCAATCCATCATGCAATCACCACTATAATATTGTCCAATAAAAATATCCAACATATATCGACACATATCCAAGCATCATTATAGAATATAGCAATTAAAGACTCAATGATGTAGTCGGCATACTACAATTGACAAAGATACTATAAAGATGCAAGAATCTTCATATGTCAATATGTGTGAGATGGTGGAGGAATGAGTGGATGTGTTGTGATTCTTGGGAGTATTTGGTGGAGAAGTAGGAAGGATTATGCATTGTTTAGGCACAATTGAAAAGTTGGTTTTCCCATCGCGACTTGCAACAGAATTGGTCGCGACTCCTGATGCATCGTTGCGACTCGCGACCAAGACATCGTGACTCGCAATATCTTTGATCTGTGAGCTCAATTCTTTCAGATATTTTCTGATTTGGTCATGAATCACGATGACCATGTCGCGACTCGTGAAAGGATGATGCTGGGAGTTCATGTTTTTCTCCCATGTTTGTCGCAACTCGCAACGTGTCCTATGCTACTCACAACGACAGGGTATCCCAGCACTTAGAAAGGATTTTTTGTTTCTTACCAACCTTCCAAGCTTTCTTCCCTTGCTCATGGATCTCATTCCTTCATTTCCTCCAATGTAATGCACTTCACTTTGCTACAAAATCACAAAAAACACACCGTAAAAAGAACAAGACAAAATAACAAAAACTAGACAACAAAAACCAAAATAAAGGCCAAATTTATTTACGTCATCGGCACGAAAAAGCTCCGTATTTTTAAGGTCGTCGGCACGACCCTAATGTTATCCATATGGTCAAGGCTTGAACCCCTTCACCATGAGTATCCAAAATTAGAGAGGTGGGGTACAAAACTTTCAAGAGGAAAGTTTGGTTGAGGTGGAGATGGTTTAAAGGAATTTGGGTGGTTAAGAGGCTTGGGATAGTCTTTTGGCTCCTCTCTTGTCTCCCTCAAAACTTCCAAAAATGGTGGAGTTGGTTCACTAGGTGGGAGAAGGGGCGATGATGCTAATGAATGTAGCACAATCACCTCTTCCTCCATTTTTTCATCCTCAACAACCAACTCCTCATCTCCTTCAAACTCAAGCTCATTTCCCATGGTGACCTCACTCACCAAATCCTTGAGTTCAATTTGGGATGGTGTATTTTTGGAATCACGAGCTTCCATTCGGGCCAACACATCTAACATACTCTTTACATGCCTCTCAATAGCCTCAACACTAGAGGTGAACCGAGTGTCTGGCTCCTCACTAGTAAAGGTGGTCAAGTTTTCTATTGTATTCATGACTTCCTCACATGTCAAACTTGAACTTCCTTGTTGGGCTTGGTTTTGGGGTTTGGTATAAGGTGATGATGGCCAACTATTTTGCTCATATTGTTGGCTTTCTGGCTCATTCTCATACCACCAATCCAGATTACCACTCCACTCCAGATTGTAAGAATTGTGGTATGGATACCATTCTTGGGCTTCTTGCCCTTGAAAACCAACATCTCCTACCCCTTGGTAGCACTCTTCATAATACCCTTGGTTTTGGAAACTAAGGGTTCTTCCCCCCTCATAGTGCTCTTCACACAACAAATAACAAGACTCGGTAGGATGGTCAGAATGACACATCCTACAAAACCTTGCTTGTTGAGCCCCACTTCTCATCATGAGTTCCGTCAAGGCGAGACGCTCCATTTTTTTTATATATATTTTTTCAAAAGTCTGAAATCATATTGCAAGCATTCTCAATAAATATTCACCAAGAACTCAAGCAATACCTACTCCGAACAAAAACAACCACCAAGGAGTGGAAAATAAAAACAACTAGCTAATATGCAACCAAATACACCTGAACACTTAAAAATAAACGCCTCTTCCCTGGAAGCGGGGCCAAAATTTAGGAGGTCATCACCGTACCTCTAAAAGTTAATAATTATAAGCCCTAGAAGCTTACTAACTACAACTAAGTAGATAGTGGCAAATTGGGGTCGTCCACAAAGAAGAGGGATTTTCTTAAATGTTTAAACATAAGGTTGATATTAAGCTAGAAGTAAATATATATACATATCAAAGTGTGTAAAAGGGGGGTTTTGGTTGGTTGGTTGTCCTAAATTATGAAAGTTACAAGACAAGATAACTAGCAAAGCCAAATAACTATGCTAATTATCAAACAAACTAAGAAAAGGAGTTTTAAAACTACAAAACAAAGCCTTTGGGACAATTGATATCCACTTCCAAACCTAATGTAGATCATTGAACCATTCACTCATTCTATCACTTTTGTTACTTATGGGGAATGCCAATGGAAGATCAATATTCATTCCTTCTTAATAGTAATTTGCAAAGACAAACAACGGCCATTTGTAAACCTTGTTGACAATCACTCTAGGAAAACAACACAATAGAGGCATTTCATCAACGACATTATACACGAAGGACCATAGATTTGATAACAACATGCCTTCTACCAAAGACATAGCCATTTAATGAAACATAGCATTCATTAGGCAAAACCTAGAATAAACCACATTCAATGTTCAACCTTTCATTGCATCTATAGGATAAATATGAGAACAATCCACATTAACATACTTATCTAGCAAGAATCACAACACATTATGCACAAGAAGTTCTAATTTCATGTTTCTAGATTTTCATGCAAAGTAGCAAAGGAATTCGTCACTTTCCTAACTCCCTAGCACTTAAGTCATACAAAAACTTCCTATTCTCAAACAACACATGGCATAAATGAAGTAAAACATAGCATTGAGAACACATGAATTCTAAATAACAAAGGCTTCAAGAACGAATGAAACGATCTATTCACTACTTCCACTACTTGTTGTGAAGATAAATCTTCCATCCTTCTTAGATAGTATTTTGCAAGAGTGAATTCGACATCTCTTGTCAAACCTCACCAATGACTCCCTTAGCTGAAACACAACTACGAGTATCCCATTTATGGCATTGAGCACGAAGAACCAACAAGCTTGGCAACACTTATAAACACTACACTGTGTCTAAGCATTTAACCAATTCATGCATTTACACAAGATTAGTCAAGATGACTAAGAGTATCCCATTGATGGCATTGAGAATTAGCTACTTTCTCCCAACCCTAACAAGTAATTGTACAAGCAATTCATATGCCATTAACAATTCACATTCAAAGCTCAATAAAGGCACAATAGCAAAAACACTAAATAGTTAGATATGGTTCTTACTACATAGATATGGAAGCTTCAATCCATTTCTCCCAAGATAAAACTAAGCTAGATAATTAAAATACGTGATTAACCTACAAAAACTAAGAAAAGAAAGAAAGAAAAACTAGGGATTTAAACCCAGAAAAATCGCAGGAAGAAGAAGGGTCTCAAGAGGAGAGGATAAGGTTTAGTATTTATAGTACAAAAAGTAAGAGAGTTTCTAGCTATACATTTATCGCGAGTTGCGACGGGTTCGTCGCGAGTTGCAACGGAGCCCAGTTCTAGCATCTTGATTTCTTTCTTCTTTTTGTTTCATACCCTCCTCTTCACTTCACTTTTCTTCAATTCTTCAAGTCTTCAAAACTAAAATACAAGTCTTCAAATCTTCAAAGGTATCCTTCAAATTCTTCAAAGTCTTCAAAATCTTCAAACAAATTGCCTTGTCACACAAAATCCTCTAGAAAAGTAATAAAAGCGTAAAAGTTGCTTTTAACTCTCCTTAGAGAATTTCATGGAAAAATGTCACATTTAGAGCACAAAAGTGTAGAAAAGTGAATCCTAAAAGTCCTAATATAACCATATAAAATGGGCACATCAACCACCAGTGTGTAGATGATCACATGGGGATGAACTGTGGGTGGACGATAATGGTCATATTGTGGATGGTGATGTTGTCCTGAAAAGGAAAAGATAGGGTTTTATATATGGTTTATCGTTCCCTTTTGTACCCTTTTGTACCATTTTGTATGGCCCAAATTAAATAAAAGTGGTCATTAATGTTCTATTTTTTAAAAAAGTAGTTGTTTGTATAATTTTTGTATGAAATTTTTATTCAAATATTGCTAGCACTGGAAAATTTATTGAATAATGGTGCTACAGAATAGAGTGCTTGCTCTGTTCCTAATCATAGTACAAGTGAAATAGAGTATTAGCATTGGTAACATACCATTGCTAACAATAAAATTCATTAAATCATCTATGTCATGCTGCTTCAAACTTTTTGGGAGCGGTTGAGATGGATAATGGCACCGGTTAATATGTCAGTGCTTGGTGCTTAGAAAAAAGAATACTGAGTTGCTCTCTGGTCCCCTGGAAAGTAATTAAAATGTATTACAAGAAGCTGCGGCTGCGTTACACAATTTAGGAACCGATGCTTGGTACTTAACAAAAGATTTTTTAACTTGCTCTCTAGTCCCCTGAATAATATTTAAAATGCTTAATAGCACCTGCATCGGGCTTCTTTGACTTATTTTCACTAGTATATACCAATTATAGCTATTTGTACCGGTGATAGGATGGAAGTTATGGTCTTTCAAAACATATTGCGTAATTTTATCATACCTACGCAGCCACTTGTTCATATCAACGAAGAGCAAACCCTATTTCCCCCAGAATGGTGATTGTGCTTCACACAGGTACTATCATGTTCTCCCTTTAAGATTATAATGATTTGGTCATGTTTTATATTTGTGATCAAAACCTAGTTTGCTAAGTTTATATAAAAATAAGTAGTTTTCCATTCAGTTGTGATTCTAATTGGAGTGTGTCCACATAGTTTTAAAATCCCTTGTATGGTAGATATAAATATAGATTATTGTTGTTCTAGTCATAGGTACATTCATGTTGTTTGAATTTGGATGAACTTTGAGTAAATTCCCATTGCCCACAAGGTGTTTGATAAAATGCTTCTATGTGAATGTAGAGGATGGCCCAAAAAACCCCCCAATAAGAGGCCTAGGAAAGTATGGTTTTCATCACCATCAAAAGGTTCTCACTCGAGGCAGACGAAGGAAAGATTTGTGTCTGAGGAGGCAAGGTTGTTGGCACAGAGTTACAGAATAAGGAAGCATTATCCGAAACGTGAAATTGAAGCAAATCCACCATTTCAAGAAACTATTCGGCAATTGGGATGGGAAAAGCTTTGTGCTAGAAATCCCGCTTTCAACTTGACCATCGTAGCCGATTTCTATGCAAATTTGAGGGGTGGATTAAGTGCAGACAAGGTTTTATGCCATGGAAAATATGTCCCTCTAACTCTTGAAGCTATCAATGAATTTGACGGATTGCCCAATGTCGAAGAAGAGGATGACGAGATGTTGGCATTGATCAATGAGGATGGCTATTTGTATACGAAGTATCAAGAAGGTTGGTTCAGTGCATCACAAGTAAAGGTATTAATGTAGATGCTCTTGTGTTTCCCGAGTGGACAAAAAATCTGAAGAAATCTCTAGCACCGGATATGAATGCGTGGTATCACTTCGTGGCCCCCCGTATCGACCCTATCACAGTGAACACTGAAGTACATAAGATTAGGGTAATTAAGATATATGCAATTAAAAAGAAACTTCGTTGGAATGTTTGGGAGGGAATTCAACAGGTGCTGACAGAAACTAGGAGAAGTTAGGATCCTATAGATTTTGCAGTCGGATTTCTTCACTTTGTGTCATTGAAGGTGTACCTTACTATGAGAACGACACATTTGGTCATCCGATGATGCAAATTGCTTTTGAATCATACTTCAAGATAGTTCCACCTCCCCCTGCTACGTCAATTGAATCTGGCGTCACCTCACTTGAGATGGAAATTGCCAATTTCAGAGGAGATGGTATGACCATGTGGGGAAAGTGATAAGCTGCCAATTTCCATAAGTAGTTAACGCAGTCGGTCTTTTCCCGGTACAGATGGACATTCATATCACGGAGGACATTCGTTTGGGATCAACATCACAGGAAGGGGACAATGCAACTTGAAACAAGGAAGTGGAACCATTTTCCCGTTATTATTTGTGAATTAAACTGATGTATTTTCTTATTCTTGGATAATTAATACTCTTGCACCCGTAACTTTGTTTATGATGTATCTGGATGATAATTAATACTCTTTTGCCCATTGAAAGTTTGCGGATAGATTGCCAATTTCAGAGGAGATGGTGTGACCCCATGGGGAAAGTGATAAGCTACCAATTTCCATAAGCAATGAAGACAGTCGGTCCTTTCCCGGCACAGATGGACATTCATGTCGCAGAGGACATTCGTTTGGGATATACGTCACAGGAAGGGGACAATGCAACTTGCAACGAGGAAGTGGAACAATTTTACTGTTATTATTCGTGAATTAAACTGGTGGATTTTCTTATATTTGGATAATTAGTACTCTTGCACCCATAACTTTATTTCTGATGTATTTGGATACTAATTATTACCTAACAAACTCTTTTTATTTTTCCCCTTGGTAGCTCAATACTTAGACTTTAAGCTTTTTAATTAAAGTAGCGGGGTGCAGTTGCTTTTTTAAAATTTTAGCACTGGACATCATCGTCACCGGTATGGAAACTATTAGCACCATATAACCATGAATTGCACTATAACTGCAATTTTTAGAATCCTAAAAAGTTAATTAAAATAATGTTTATTAGAACCTTATTGAAAAAACCATGAATATAAAAAATCAAGTGCGTTGGAGCTATGGACCCACTTAAAACAAAAAGGGGGACCATATTATAATTTTCCAAAAATATGTTGTAGAGGTCAAAGTTCAGAAAAGACGACCTTCCTTTGACCCAGATAAGTCCAGAAGGCAAACTTTCCATTCCCAAATATTGAATCTCATTTATTTTTAGATAATTTTTCATTTTGACAATTCTAACTTACTTAGAGGGACTAAAATGTCAAAAGTAAAAGTTTGCTAGTAACTCCGAATTGAAATTCCCTTGAAGTTTATCGAACAATTCACCTCCCCGTTGTATTATACAATTTGAACACTAATTTAATATCACCATTAGGGTACGAATAAGTCTCCATAAAATTCCCTGAAATCTCATAGTTACCACTATGTAAGAATCTATTATTAACTATAGAACATATACTAGCGCTTTTGCTCATATGCCCATAGATGAAGAATTATTTTTCTTTATCAAAATTAATAAATAAATTAAAATTCATGGGTGGGGTGTTGGGGGAAGGTAACGTGAATGAAACGTTCAGAAGAAGGGCCTTGTTGCAAAAAAAATAAAAATTTTCCTCAAGAAGAAAATCGTTGTAAATCAATAGTTCGTACATGTTACAATGCATTTTGGATACCTAGTTAATACCCTTGAAGTGGTAATTCATGCTCATAAAATTTTTAAAAACTTATTGGTCGGTTATGTAATTTTCTTACATTACATAATACGCCATATTTTGAATGATTAATTAACTCGAACACTGTGACATATGCGTTTTGTGAATTAAGAAATTTTAGGTCAATTTGGTTATCCAACTAATCCCAAATAGTGAGGGGTGAAATCAATAATATTTTTAGGTTTGAACTACTATTAGAACCGATATTAATGTAATGATACCGGTGCTGTAATTTTAGTGGGAACTGATTTTTTTTAAAAAAATTCAAACACTTGTGGTTGTAAAATTGAAATATTTATGCACAGGTAAGCCACTTCTAATCGCCGGTTCATTTACCGGTGCTCAACACTTGATCAAATTTATTTGGTAATGAATCTCCGTCCATCACCATAATTAAAAATACCTTAAAAGCAGTTGCGCGCAACAACTTTTAATAGTACAAAGAACCGGTATGGTGTACCAGTGCTCAACACTTTGACAAATTTTTGGAACATTGCTCTCTGTCCAATGCCACCAATTAAAAATGCCCTCAAAGCAGCTGCGTGCAGCTGTTCCGGATAATAATAAGCACCGGTAATACTGAATAGAGGCACAAGTTGTTTTTCGGTTCTACGATCATCATTACTAAAATAATAATGATTTAATCTTTGGCACCGGTATGAATCTAGGTATACCAGTGTTGTTTTGAAACGTATAAAAACCCTCTTCCGCTTCTACTATCGGTTCCACTTCCTCTCATCCCCGTCGTCTTCCCCAATCACTCTCATGTCTTCCCCACCACTTCACTCCTTCTTGATAACTCCTCCCTGTCTTCCCCATGACTCCCCCATCTTCCCCATTACTCCATCTCCTCGTATTCCCCACCATCTTCCAATTCAGTCTCTGCCATTGATTGAGGTGAGCCACTTTGTGAAGACCTTGGTTGTAGAACCCGCTGGAGACCTTTGCTGTACAAACCGCCGGTGACCTTGGCTGTAGAATCCCCCGAAGACCATGACCTTGGTAATCCATCGGAGACATAAAACTTGGTAGCGGATGTACCGGTCCTCCACCGTTTAAGCAATTCCATTCATCCCATTCCTGCTCTATCAAAAGTTAGTTAACGCCGTTCAAGCCATTCCATTCATCCCATTCCATTCATCCTCAACATTGTTATTTAATTTCAATATTTATTGTTTGTTGATGTGATTAATGGATTTGGATTGTGGATTGTGAATTGTGATTGTGAATTATGAATTGTGATTTCCCACCATATCGAAGGTTAGGTTCTCATTGATTTTGATTGGCATTAGGTCAATTTTATTTGGATTGTTTGTTGGATCGTTTGTTGAAATGTACATAATGGAATGATATGAATTGCGAATGTTTGAAATACTTGGTCCTTGGAAATGTTAGCTTTGTTTGAGAATTTGGATTGCTTTTTTTCCAATGTTATATGTTCTCAATCATGCTGTCGATTGGATTCATGGTGTTCTCAATCGAGTGTATCGTATTGATCATTGCTGATGCCTCCCAAGGTAAGAAAGTCACTGCAAAGGGCAGGAGAAAGAGGGGTGATGCAGAATCAAAAATTGAAAAAGATATTGAGACCACAACACCCGTCATTCCCCTGTGATTACAAATTGAGGAACCCAGTGTAACATCGATGTAGAACCATCTACACTGGAAGAGGAGCCTCCAACCGAAAAGGGTACCGGAAAGATGGTCGAGACTGACAATGTTTCTACGGCAGGGGGGAGCATGGAAAAGCCTTCGAAAAATTTTAAATTAAAACTTGGTGCAAGGAGCATGGTATAGCCACATGCCAATCAGTTATGCTCACAAAGGAGAGGTAACAGGTGTCGGTACAGTTCATCCTATCTGACATGTTCTACATGAAGAACTAGACCATGTAGACTGCATACTATAACTATGCATTCTGTTGGGGAATCAAGTTTGGAAAAGGCACTGGAATAACGTTCTCGATAACACCAAGGAGGAGGTCTTGGAAGGACATCATGGTAAGAAAATTTAATAATAGATATTACATTTATTCCATTACTTTTATTAGCTAACAATAGTTCCCAATAATTATCGATGATTAAAAGCTGAGGAGTATTGTTTTTGTGAATTCAATGCAGACGAGCTTCAAGTTTGAGTAGAACTTGACCCCTGCACAACTTAAAAAATTGGAGGACTTTGGGTACGTAGCGGCCGGCAATTCCCACCGCAACTGGAAATTAAAAATTGCCAAAAAATACATTCATCAGGTGGCAGATGGCACAAATAAATTAAAAAAACCCATGAGAGAAGTACAAATGGATGGAGGAAGAGGAGTGGGACAGGTTTTAAAAAATGAGGATGACACCCGAATTTAAGGTAGCCTGTTTATCAATATTCATTTCTTCACAACGATATTTCATTTTGAGCTACTTATATCGATTACAAAATACTAACTTAAATTTTTGTGATTTGGATAGAAAATAAGTTCCACGAATAGCGAGCACTCAAAGGAAAAAATTATGCACATTGGACTGGAAGGAGCAGTCACCGGGTCACTTGGGCCAAGATCATTGAGAAAAATAAGCGGAAGAGAGAGTGAAACTGGTTGCACAGGTGTTGATGGAGGAGGAGATTGATAATGAGCTTGAGAGCATGGATTTCAATGAGGACAGATCCTTGGTATACCTCTAGTTCACCAAGCTGGCAAATAAGACCACATACACTAATCCCGTCGACAGAGCCGTTGCAGAAAATATTGTGAATATTTTCAAATAATTGGTCCTTTTAATGTTTATAGTCTTATATTATGTTCACATTTTTTTTCTTCTATTTTTAATGTTTATATTTTACGCCTAATCGCAGATAAGGATGAATAAGGAGGCTGCTAGGGGCACATTGGTCCTGCAACTGGCAAGTAGGATCACCCCGGGAGGTACAGGGGTACTCAAACCAACCTCCTAAAAGATGTTGTCGTACCCCATCTGTCCCGCAGCCGAAGAAAATGTACTGGCAACTCATCCCTCACTCTGGAAATCCGAAAGAAGCAAAATTCAGACCAACTAGTGGTGAAGGCAATGGTGGCATACCTTGACCAGCTAGTTAAGGAGATTGCATCAGCTGGAAGAGTCCAAATACAAGCGGGGTTTGATAATCCTAAGTAATTCATTGAAAAGGCATTAGGCCAAGTCAGTACGGCACAGACCAAATCTGAGGGTGCTCCAAGCGATGAGGAGGTAAAAAAATATATTTAAATTTAATTTTATTTATGTCATGCATACTATTTTTATAAAAATATAGCTTATATATTTTCTAACAAACAAAGTTCTACGATGCACGAATGAATGAGGAGAAAGTGACTTTGTTCGTGAAGAAATTAGACGGATCAATGGCCATGGTGGCGAAAGGATTTCTCCGCCATAGCTATACATTAGCAAATGGAATTGCTCGTGTCCAAGTATCGGAGCCGGTATTCCATGCTAAAGCGGGATTACCATCCGTAAACCACAAATTGTCGATGTCGGAGAGGCTCTTGGACATGTTGTTGGTTGGCCTGTGACTTTGATCGACTAGGATTTGGATACCCCAAACAAACATGAGAAACATGTCCCTGTCAATGAGCGAGTAGACAGAGAATGGGAATTCCTAGAACTCCCCGATGACGAGGTATTTCAATTAAATTATTATTAATATATATTTTATTAGTTACATATTCTAAGTGTTTAAATGTAAGTATTTTCAAATTGCATTGTTTCCTGGAAACATGTAACATCATGTTACTAGTTCGTCCACGCAGCCTTCTGATTCAACTACAAGTTACAGGCCGGGGAACAAAAATGCCATGACACCTATCAAGAAGCTGAAATTGGTAGTGCTATCATAGCTCATCACTATTCCAATATTCTATTTGGAAAATTTACATATACTGAACACATATTTTTTTACTGACAACATGTAGATTGGAAAACACTACGACTTAAATGACTTTCCAATGATGAGGGATTTCATCAACTTTTGAAATGTGGTGGCAAAGGAAATGAATGCTATAGGGAAGGTTGTGTATTACGACCAGTTTCCTGTATCCACGTATGCTAAAAAATACAAAACTGCCATTTGCATCCAGCAATTGTTGGAGTTCGGAGATAAGCTTGGGAATTCCCTTGGCATGACATTGATCTCGAACGCCCAGATAGATTTGTGAATGGGGTAAGTTCCAAATAGTTCAATTTCAGTTTCTGCTATCTTAAAATATCAATATCATAAACTGAGTTGTACGCAAACAGGCCCCTGTGGAGTAAAGTAGAGGGCACGAACAATGGGAGAATCTAATTTTGTGTCACCTTCAACATCAATCTATCATATGTCATCCATCTATCATTTATCATCAATCATGTGATGTTGTCCGTCCGTTACTGCACTTTCTCGTCATGCGCCGCTGCTGATCTTCATGTGCCAACACCAATCTTCACATGCCGCCGCATCAAGCCTGTAGTTTTCCGATCTGATCTCGCCGCCACTGCTCGTGCCTAGTCTGATCCACAGTGACCACTGCACCGACGTCGACTTCTGATTTTGATTTTGCATGCGATGCCGCATAAGTTGCTCATATCGCTACCAAAGTTGAGGCTAACAAGATCTGGATGTCGTTGCCAACGATGTTATTAAAGATTTACTTAAGCTATTACAATTACACTTTAGCAACCTGCAAACTGTACATGTTGTTAGTTCGATGAGTTCTCCATACTATATCCATCTATATGATGGTCCTGGTATTTTCATATGTTCCGTTGAATATAATGGTGGAGAAAACTACAGAGAATGGACTAAAATTCAAAGTGCTTTGCTTTTTAAGAAGAAACTTGGTTTTATTGATGGAACTATCACTCAAACCCCAGTTGGTTATCTAATCACGACGACTGGCCCGGAGTGAATGTAACGCTTGTTTGTTGGATCCTGCAGACTGTTGATCCTACTTCATAATCTTTGACAAACTATTTCTCTAGTGCTAAGCAATTTTGGGATGATCTTGCTGGAGGATTCCCCCTTGGGAATGGACCAAATATTCTGCAGATGCGTGGTGACATCATCAATTGTCGCCAAAATGGACAGTTTGTTGCCAAAATGGACAGTTTGTTGCCATCTAGTTCGAAAAACTTAAGAAGTTGTATGATTCATATAACTCACATTGTTCCAGTGTACTTTGCTAACAATTGTGTATCTGCAATGTTGCCATTGGTGCTAACATTGAATGCGAGAATGAGCTAGTTTATCAATTTCTCCTCAGTTTAGATTAAGTATATCACACTCTGCAATTCAATGTCTTGGCTTAAGAACTGCTGCAACCACGTACTTTCACTACTCATGATTCAGGGTGAGAGTCACAAATTTGTCTTTCGGGCACGTTAATATTTAATTGATTACCATATAATGCTCATTGATTACCACCTTCAGGATATTCACCTGGATTTTTCATTGCAGCTGAACGTAAGAATCTTCTTTGTACTCATTGTCATTGCAAGGACTACGAAAAAGCTAATTGTTTCAAGATAACAAGATATCCCAAATAGTTCACAGATATTAAGGACATGGCCACTGCCGTAAAAAATACGGTCCCAACTTAGCCTGTTGTCGGTCCTAGTAATCTAGCCACTGGCGCCACACCTCGAAACCCTCAGCTCCCGTTCACCGGCTCAGTTCTATTGCCACCAAGATTTGTGGTTGTGGCACCACTCAGCCCAGATTGATCTACTATCAGCCCTGCTCTATCTAACAACCAATGAAGTACGACCCTAAATTCATTTAACATGTTCGATTATCCTTCTGACCATGAGTCAAGTAAGGCTTCACAACTGGAATATGACTACAAAATCCTCACTCAGTTTTTATCTATCAGACTTGCTCTTGCTTCTCCTACCTTTTGAGACTACTTAAATATGTTGGAATGATAGATGCCTGGCCAAAGTAAGTAATCAACACATGGGGTGGAGATTACCTACTTTGGAAACGCAACTTTCATTACTTCTCTTTCTTGCATAGATAGTTCATAGTACAAACAATAGGCGATAGAAGTTAGCTATTCTTTTGGAGGCAACGAGGTTGCCTGAATAGAAAATCTGCAAAACTACTCTCTGTAATTATCATGTTTTTTCAAAGGTTTGGGGAACCTAATATACAATCCCCCGCCTTAGGGTGTATTTAAAAAAAAACCTGATCCATCCATATGACAACCACAACCTTATGACTCCAATGGCAGCATAAGAGTGAAATCATAGCATTTTCTTTTTTTTTTCTCTCTTTCTCTCGTTTTGCCTAAGAGCCCTTTCGGGTTTTCATCCTAGCCACACATCATGTTTCTTTGGCTCACATTTCACCTATTTCTGCACATTTAGCTTCTCATTTTTGCCTAGGTCACCTTTTGGGTTTTCAACCTATCTGGGCCCCCAATCTTGCCTAAGTTTCCCTCTTGGGTTTTCAACTTAGCAGGTTTTCTTTTTAATTTTTTTTAAAATTTTCAATTTCTCAATTTTTTTCTTCCCTTTTCTCATGTTTTCCAATCAAAAGTAGAAAAAAGCATTCCAAATAAAGCTAGCATGCAAGTGAGTTCTCTAACCCCTCCCCGCACTTAAAACATTACATTGCCCTCAATGTATACATGTAAGGAAAGAATAATAAAAGTTAAGGTAAGAGGTAGAGTAACATATGTTTCTCTGCATAGTTACCACTAATACGGCACAATCCCATGCATTTGTATAGAATCGGTCCCGAAATTGGTTTTGGAACGAGAAGGGGGACAAAAGTGTCGTCTAAGAACTCACCCCTCGAGCATTGTCTCCTTGGCGCCGTTTGATCAAGACTAACACCACAGAGAACAACATCAAACTCACAAGTACATAAGGATTTGTAATACTAGGTTTAGCATCAAAAGTTAATAACCATAGTATTCTCAAACAACAACAAATCCATCATGCAATCACCACTATAATAATGTCCAATAAAAATATCCAACATATATCGACACATATCCAAGCATTATTATAGAATATAGCAATTATAGTCACAATGATGTAGTCGGCATACTACAATCAACAAAGGTACTATAAAGATGAAAGAATCTTCATATGTCAATATATGTAAGATGGCGGAGGAATGAGTAGAGGTATGGTTGTTCTTGGGAGTATTTGGTGGAGAAGAAGAAACAACTACAGTGTTTAAGCACGGTTGAAAAGCTGGTTTCTTCATCGTGACTCGCGACAGTTCCAGTCGCGACTCGTGACAAAACCATCGCGACTCGCGATATCTTGGGTCTGTGAGCTCAATATTTCTATAAATTGTTCTAATTCCATTGCGACTCGTGATTCCCATGTCGCGACTAGCAAAAAGCCGGTGCTGGAATTTCATTTTTGCTCCCCTGTACGTCACGACTCGCGACATACAGGGTTTCCTAGCACTTAGGAAGAAATTTTATTTTTTTACCAACTTTCCAAGCTTTCTTCCTTTTCTCATGGATCTCATTCCTTCATCAATGCAATGCACTTTACTTTGCTACAAAATCACTTTTAAAACACACCGTAAAAAGAACAAGATAAAATATAAAAAAACTAAACAAAAACCAAAAAATGCCAAATTTATTTTAGTCATTGGCACGACATAGCTTCGTATAATCTAGGTCATCAGCATGACCCTAATCATATCCATATAGTGAAGGCTTAAACCTCTTCACTATGAGCATCCAAAAGTAGAGAGGTGGGGGTACAAAACTTTCAAGAGGAAAGTTTTGTGGAGGTGGAGATAGTTTAAAAGGAGTTGGGTGGTTAGGAGGCTTGGGATAGTCTTTTGCCTCCTCTTTTGTCTCCCTAAAAACTTCCAAAAATGGTGGAGTTATTTCACTAGGTGGGGGAAGGGGTGACGATGCTAATGAATGTAGCACAATCACCTCTTCCTCCATTTTTTCATCCTCAACAACAACCTCCTCATCCCCTTTGGACTCAAGATCGTTTCCCAAGGTGACCTCACTCACCGAATCCTCGAGTTCGACTTGGGATGGTGTATTTTCATAATCATGAGCTTCCATTTGGGCCAACACTTCTAATATACTCCTCGCATGCCCCCTCAATGGCCTTGACACTAGTGGAGAGCCGATTGTCCTATTCCTCACTAGTCAAGTTGTGCAAGTTTGTTATTGCATTCATGACTACATCACGTGTCAAACTTGAACTTTCTTGTTGGGCTTGGTTTTGGGGTATAGTATAAGGTGGTGATGGCCAACTATTTTGCTCGTGTCGTTGGTTTTCTGGATCATTCTCATACCACCAATCTGGATTACCACTCCATTTCGAATTGTAAGAATTGTGGTATGGGTACCATTCTTGGTTTTCTTGCCCTTGACAACCAACATCTCCTACCTCTTGGTAGCACTCTTCATAATACCTTTGGTTTTGGAAATCGGGGGTTCTTTCCCCCTCATAGTGCTCCTCCCTCAACAAATAGTAAGACTCGGTAGCATGATCGGAATGACACATCCTACAAAACCTTGCTTGTTGAGCCTCTCTTCTCATCATGAGTTCCCTCAAGGTGAGACGCTCTTTTTTTTCAAAAGTTTGAAATCATATTACAAGGATTCTTGATAAAAAATCACCAAGAACTCAAGCAATACCTACTCCAAACAAAAACAACCACCAAGGAGTAGAAAATAAAAACAACTAGCTAATATGGAACCAAATATGCCCAAACACTTCAAAATAAATGCCTCTTCCCCAGCAGTGGCACCAAAATTTGGGAGGTCATCACCGTAACTCTCAAAGTTAAATTTATAAGCCCTAAATGCTTCTTATCTACAACTAAGTAGATAATGGCAAGTCAGGGACATCCACGAAGAAGAGGGATTTTGATAAGCATTTAAACATATTAGGTTGATATTATGCTAGAAGAAAATATATATAGATATAAAAGCAAGTAAATGGGGGGGGGGTGGTTTTCCTAAGTTATGAAATTGAAAGACAAGATAACTAGCAAAGTCAAGTAAATGTGCTAATCATAAAACTAACTAAGAAAAAGGGTAAAAACTACAAAACATGAAGCCTTGTGGGCAATTGATATTCACTTCCAAACCTAATGTAAATCATTGAACCATTCACTCATTCTATCGCATTCGTTACCTATGGGGAGTGCTAAAACTTCCCAATTGAAGATCAACATTCATTTCTTCTTAATAGTAATTCACAAAGACATTCAATAACCATTTGCAAACCTGATTAATAATCACTTTAGACGTTCAACGATCATAAAGATTTTTCGTCAATGACATTATACACGAATAGCCATAGATTTGAAAACAACAAGCCATCTACCAAAGACATAGCCATTTAACCAAACATAGCATTCATTAGGCTAAACCTAGAACAAACCATTTTCAAGATTCAACCTTCCATTGCATGTATAGGATAAATATGAGAACAATCCACATTAAAATACTTATCTCGCAAGAATTACAACACATTATACACTAGATGTTCTAAGTCCATGTTCTTGGATTTTCATGCCAAATGAGTTAGGATATTTGCAACGTTCTTAACACCCTAACACTCCAATCATACAAACACTTCCTATTCTCAAACAACCAATGATATAAATGAAGTAAAACATCACATTAAAACACATGAATGCTAAATAATAAATGCTTCAAGATAGAGTGAAATAGAAGTTCTTACTACATAGATATGGAAGCTTCAATCAATTGCTCCCAAGATTAAAATAACCTAGATAATGAAAAGACGTGATTAACCTACAAAAACTAAGAAACGAAAGAAAGGAAAAAACTAGGGTTGAACCTAAAAAATTGCAGGAAGGAAGAAGAGAGTAAGAAGAGAGGATAGGATTTAGTATTTATAGTACAAAAAGTAAGAAAGTTTCCGGCCACCCATCCATCGCGACTCGCGACCAATCCATCCATAGTCTCAACCGAGCAATGTTTCAGCATCTTGATTTCTTTCATCTTTTTGTTTCAAGTCCTCCTCTTCACTTCACTTATCTTCTATTCTTCAAGTCTTCAAAAGCTCAAATGAAAGTCTTCAAATATTCAAAGGTATTCTTCAAAGTCTTCAAAAAAATTGCCTTGTCAAACAAAATCTAGAAAAGTAATAAAAGTGTAAAAGTTGCTTTAATTCTCCTTAGATAATTTCAGGGGGAAATGCCACATCTAGAGCACAAAAGTGTCCAAAAGTGAATCCTAAAAGTTATAATATAACCATATAAAATGGGTACATCAGCAGTAGTGATTAAAATTACACAATGACTTAGTCAGTCGAAAAACTTTAGACATGGTCTATTATGCAATCACATAAATTTTAATTGGGGTGAGGTTCTTTTTAAAATCATCTAAAAAAGTGGTGAACTTTGGTTGTGATTATATGAAATTTTGGTACACACACACACACACATATATATCTCAAACTCCATTACAGCTCAGAAGAGCAATGACAATTTCAAGAGAAGACAATCAATAATGGAGGATCCCACACTCCACACTCAAGATAAGCATTTCAATTTTTGAAAACGTAAGCAATGACGATTTCAAGAGAAGACAATCAATAGTGGAGGATCCCACACTCCACACTCAAGATAAGCATTCAATAAAGGAGTCGGTAATGGAGGGTCCCAGACTCCACTCTAACATCCACTACAAGCACTCAATAGACAAAGATAATAGAGAGTCCCAAACTCCATTACAGCTCAGAAGAGCAATGACGATTTCAAGAGAAGACAATCAATAATGGAGGATCCCACACTCCACACTCAAGATAAGTATTTCGATTTCTGAAGACGTAAGCAATGACGATTTCAAGAGAAGACAATCAATAATGGAGGATCCCACACTCCACATTCAAGATAAGCATTCAATAAAGAAGTCGGTAATTGAGGGTCCCGTACTCCACTATGACATCCACTACAAGCACTCAATAGACAAAGATAATGGAGAGTCCCAAACTTCATTACAACTCAGAAGACAAGCCAAAATGTGACTCAGCATTCCACTCCGGATTTCAAATTGTAACTTCAATTCATTGTACTAGACTAGCTAATTGCTTCTATAAATAGAGAAGCATTAGTTCAGGATTAAGCAAGCTGGATTTCAGCCCTTTCTTACCTTCTTAACCCCCTTACTCTAAGTTCAAAGAACTTCCAACCTTCTACTTCCAACCTTCAACCATATGTATTTCCATATTGATTTTATTGATAATATTGAAGAATTGTTTATCTGTTGGGGTGTCTTGTGATATTTCAACATTTAAACTATTATTAGGTAGATCTATTGTACTTAGTTTTAATTCTAGTTCTAAATCTTTTTCTTTTAAGAAATTTAATTCATTTTTAATTGAACTAATCTCTGTTTTTAATTTATTAATTTTTTTTCCTTAAGTTATCAGATTTTACTGGTTTCTTTTTATCTATTTCTGAAAATTTTTTAATTACTTTACTCAAACTAAATGCTTCTTCTATTCATGGTTTTTCTTCTTCCTCTACTAATTCTTTTAATCTTTGTAAATATTCGGCTTTATTTTCTGAATCTTCTAATTTATCAATCATATCTAGTAATGCTTTCTTCTTACTAGTTGTACTATTTAGCATGTTAATTGTTGAAATATTACATTGACATATATATGAATTACTAGAGCTATCTGAACTAGACTCATAATCCATTTGTTCACTGTCTGAATTATCTATTAATAATGATAATAAATTTTCTTTAATTCCTTTTCCTCTGAAAATAATGAATTGATCTTTTTCTCTGTCTTACAGTGTGAGGTTGTATGACCAAATTTCTTACATTTAAAACATTAAATATTTTTTATATTTATTAATCTTTTTGTAAAAATTCTTATTATTATATTGATTATAATTTTTATAGTTACCCTTACCGTAATATTTGTTAGTTCTATAATTTTTGTCTTTCTTAAATATCTTTCTGTGTTGAGATGATGGTGGTTTAATACCCATTATGTCAAATTGTTGGCAAAATGTTCCCATCTCTTTCCTTTCTGAACCATACTTATGTTGAATTTTTAAATCCTGACATAATGTTAAAGCTCTTTCTTTACAAAAGCAAATATTTGATCGAATGTTAAAGTGTTGTAATATATTTTTTTCTGTTCCTAATGTTTTTTTTGTAAATTAGTAATTATTCTTTGGGAAAATAAATTTGGCAATCCTGTAATAAATTTTTCTTTCCAGAATGAAGAATTTGAATCTGTTCTTCTTTATACTTGAGTTTGAAATATATCTTTATACCATTTAAAGTCAGTTAAAGACGGACATCTTAAATTTGTTAGACATATTTTTGAACTGGTTAGCTCTTCTTCTGGGTTTCCTATGAAATACATTGATGTGACATAAATCAAATATGTTGAGCCATCTTGAACCATTACATATTCTATATTATTGCCTTCACCTTGAACTTCCTATGTTTCATGATTCATAATTGTTTATTTATCCTCTAATGTGAGATAATAATCTCACCATCCTTTTAATTATCCTGTGAATCATGTTACTAATAACATTACAATGTTTGGTTCTGTTATATTAATTTTAGCTGTGTATGCCATTCTAGCCATACCCATTTCTTGTAATATATTTAGTATTTGATATTATGATTTTCCATCTATATTCCATTGATATAGTGATGATCCATCACAACCATTTAATGTAGTATTTTGTTCTTCATATTGAATATCAGGTGGAGTAGGTCTAGGATAATAATTTTTTGTCCTATTGTCTCTCCAATTTTTACTAAATCTATTCATTTTATTTATTTGTAATTGTGGTTTATCATTAGATTGTTCTAGATAATCTTCAAATTGTTGGTCTATTAAATGTATCTGATTTTCTATTGGATATTCTGGTTCTTCTTTTGACTCAGAAGAAGAAGAGTTTGATGTGATACCGAATTTTTCATCTTTTTTGGAAACGAAGATACTTGAAAATATGGTTTTGAAGTTTCATTTGGAAATCTTTCTTGCTTATTATCTAACTTAGTTCCTATGAAATCAACTTGGTTGGCTATAGTATGTAGTATCTGATTTGAATAATTATTTTGTTGATAAACCTTTTTAATATCTTCCGCATTTACTGCTTCTAATCCATCTTTTCCGAATTTAAATGGTGATGCTATTATTGTTTTACTGTTTATAGTAATTTCTATGTTTTGATTTAAAATCAGGATATTGGCAAAATTCAAATAAATGAAAAAGGTGAATATAAAACTGCATTTGTAGTCTCATTTGGACAACATGAATGGAATGTAATGCCGTTTGGATTAAAAAATGAACCATCATAATTTCAAAAAATTATGAATGACATATTTAGTCCTTATTCAAAATACGTCATAGTATATATCGATGATATATTTGTTTATTCTGATTCAGTAGACAGTCATTTCAAACATTTAAATATATTACTAAATATCATTAAGAAAAATGGATTAGTAATATCAGAACCAAAAAATGAAATTATTCCAAACAAAATAAGATTTTTAGGTTATGATATTCATTTAGGGAAAATCAAACCAATTCAAAGAGCAATCGAGTTTGCTGACAAATTTCCAGATGAAATAAAAGATAAAAATCAATTACAAAGATTTTTGGGTTGTTTAAATTATATATCATATTTCTTCCCAAAATTAAGAATAATTTGCAAACCTTTATATGAAAGATTAAAAACTAATCCACCTATGTGGCCAGAAAAACATACTCAGATTATAAAGGCAATAAAATTAAAAGCCAAATAATTACCATATTTAGGAATTCCACAACATTCATGATTATAGAAACAGATGCATCAGATTTAGGATATGGAGACATATTAAAACAATTACATTTAGAAAAGGAGTCGATAGTTATATATCATGCAGGATTATGGACATGAGCACAAGTTAATTATTTAACAGTCAAAAAGGAAGTTTTATCGATTGTTTTATGTATTTCAAAATTTCAAGATGATTTGTACAACAAGAAATTTTTATTAAAAGTAGATTGCAAATTAGCTAAAGAAATTTTACAAAAAGATGTTAAAATTTTAGTTTCAAAATAGATTTTTGCCAGATGGCAAGCTATTTTATCAGTATTTGATTTTGATATTGAATTCAGTAAAGGAAAGGATAACTCCCTTCCAGATTTTTTAACTCATGAATTCCTTACAGGAATTATAGGAAGACATGAGTAAGTATTCAAGTCCAACAAGTTCTTCAAATTCAAAATCATCCAAAGATTACGAAATTCCAAAACCCTTGACACCTAATCTTAGCGTAACTTGTATAAACTGAACAATTACTAATAATTTAATATGGCAGAAATGATTAAAAGATTTTTATTCGGCAGCTCCAGTACTACAAGTCCAGGATCTAAATCATCAAATATTTTACAAAGTCATGAAATACAACAGATTTTACCAAATAAAACTATAAAATCAATTTATCAATATGGTATATTAGAATTTAATAAAGCATACTCCATTAAGATTCATGAAGAAATATTGCCAATGAACCAAGAAATACAGTCAATTCAATTATTATCATCTAGGGCTATTAAAAAATATAGAGAACAAGATTATAGGTTCTTGCATTTTTGTCTAGTTCAAATTACATTACCTCCATTAGTCAGATTAGGAATAGATACTCCTATATTCATGGCACTTATAGATGATAGATTAATAAGATATAAAGATTCTATATTAGCAATGGTACAAACTAATATATGTAATGGTACAATAAGATTTGATTGTATTCCAAACTATTCAGTTAGCTTAATAGATCCACATATAATGGATTCTTTAAAATTAGATATTCAATTAAAACAAGATAGAATAGTTAATGATACAGAACACTTTTTATTAATTTACAGAGTATATTTCAAACTAATGCAATCAATGATTCCATCAGCATTAAAATTAAATCCAACAGAAAAAGAAGAACCAGTATATGTGACAACAAATTCAGATAATATTCAAATAGAAACACCAAAATTATTAAAATGGAATGAAATTACTATTCCTGAAGAAATATTGGCAGAAAGGCCATTAGGAATCCAAAGAAACATAAGAATTACTGAACCATCAATAATAGACGAACAGAATGATGGCAAAGTATTAATGAAGTTTAACAAATCAATGTCTGGTAGATTTTCTCAAGGCCAATCATCTAGATATTCAAACGTAGATAGTTATAGAACACATAGGTATTCAACATCGGATATCCCTATACACTTTAATGATACAAGAGTAAGATATTCTACTCCATTGCCAGAAGTTATTCCATATACTAGTTCTTCAATAGGTTCTCCAACTCCTAGTCAAATGAGACAATCTGAAATCAATATGATGAATAGTATAGAAGAATTTGTAATTGATAAAATATATTTAAACAATGATTATTATAGTACAGAAAATATTACTAATAGATCTTGGTTTGAAAAACTTATTAATGAAACTAGAGAAAAATTAAAACAAGAATTTTATAAGGAATTATCAGAAAAGAAAATTAAACAAATGAAAATTTTTATGTGGTTAGAATATTATTTGAAAAAAGAACGAATAATAAGAAAAGATAAATTCATAGAAATTTCAGTAATAAATGTCCAGTCAAATTTATACAAAAAATGGAAATTGCAAAATAATACAGTGGTTAGTTCTATACACCCACCATTCAAGTCATTAGATATTACCACTGATAATATTACAGTAACAGCCTCCCCGTTGAAATTAGGAAGAGAAGGAGCAGATACAAAATCTATAAATTTAGGAGATCATAAAAAAGTTTATCAACAAAATAATTATTCAAATCAAATATTACATACTATAGGAAATCAAGTTGATTTTATTTCTACTAAATTTGATAACAAGCCAGAGACATTTCAAAGTAAACTTTCTGAACCTCATTTTCAAGTATCACCCTTTTCCAAACAAATGGAAGATTCATTATCCTTAGTACAAAAAAATAAACCAAGTACTTCAAAACAAATAGGGGTTATTTCACAAGTAAATCCACGGGATTTAAGTATATCAAATGAATCCTCTTCTGAGATATCAGAAGAAGAATCAGAAGATCAATTTGAAAAAAATATTGATTCAATAGAACAACAATTTCAAGAAAACCTAGAACCATTGTATGATAACCCTCAATTACAAATCAATAAGCTCAAATCCTCAAAACATCATAATAATTGGAGAAGGCATAATACAAAACCTTATTATCCTAGACCAACTCCGCCAGATATTCAATATGAAGAAAGATTCATTCAATAGTTATGATGGTTCATCCATATATCAATGGAATATAGATGGATTATCAGAATATCAAATATTAAATATTACAAGAAATGGGCATGGCCAGAATGGCCTGCAGGGAAAATTTAAACACTTCGAAACCAAACATAGTAATGTTATTAGTAACAGGATTTAATAGTCAATTAAAAGGTTGGTGGGATAATCATCTAACCTTAGCAGATAAACAAAATATTATGAACCATGAAATTGTAGAAGCTCAGGGAGAAGGAGATGAAATAAATTTTGTAATGGTTCCAGATGGATCCGCATTTTTATTATATTCCATATCAATGTATTTTGTAGGAAACCCAGATTAAGCACTAGAAAGTTCAAAAATATGTTTAACTAATTTAAGATGTCCAACATTAACTGATTTTAAGTGGTATAAAGATATATTTTTGACACAAGTTTTCAGAAGAACGGATTCAAACTCTCCATTTTGGAAAGAAAATTTTATTACAGGATTACCAAACTTATTTTCTCAAAGAATAATAACAAATTTACAAAAAACATTAGGAACAGATAAGATAGATTATAATACACTAACTTTTGGTCAAATTTTTGCTTTCGTAAAGAAAGAAGCCTTAACTTTATGTCAAGATTTAAAAAACTCAACATAAATATGGTTCAGAAAGAAAGGAGATGGGTTCATTTTGCCAACAATTTGGTATAATAGGAATTAAACCCCCATCATCTCAGTACAAACATGTGAGGAATCCTAAATTTAGAAGCATAAATATTATCATAAAAAGAATAATCATAATTATGAAGACAATTATAAAAAGTCAAATCCTAGACAGAAAAAATTCTATAAAAAACAAAATAGGTTTCAAAATATTCAATGTTTTAAATGTAAAAAATTTGGTCATACTGCGAATTACTGTAAAACGGAAAAGAAAATTAATGCTTTAGAAGACCAAGAATTAAGAAATAAATTATTATCCATATTACTTAATAATTAAGAAACTGAACAATCAAATTATGATTCAAGTTCAGAACCTTCAAGTGGTTCTAAAGATATATGCCAGTGTAACATTCCAACCATAGTAAAAGAAAAGAGTTATTAGATATGATAGATAAAATAGGAGACTCAGAAGATAAAACAGAATATATACAAAGATTGAAAATTTTAGTATTGGAAGAAAGTAAACCAAGAATAATAGAAGCTTTCAGTTTAAGTAAAACAGTTAAAAAATATTTAGAATTAGACAAAAAGAAACCAGTAATAATTCCAACAACTTCTCAAGAGTTAAGAAAAGAAATTAATTTATTAAAATCAGAAATTAGTTATATAAAAAATGAGTTAAATGCTTTAAAAGAAAAAGATTTTGAATTAGAATTAAAAATTGGAACATTAGAAAAACCTAGTAGTTCTTACATTCCAATATCAACTGAGACTCCATCTCATTAACAGTTTTTTAATGTTATTAATAAAATTAATATGGAAAAATGGTATTCATTAGTTACAATAGGTGTTCAAAATTTTAGTACAACCATAGTAGTGGGGCAGATCAATCCTGTATTAGATCAGGAATTATTCCAAGTAAATATTTAGAAAAAACCAATGAACAATTATCAACTGCAAATGGTACTCCAATGATTCTTAAAAATAAATTATCCAATGGATTTATATGTAATAATGATTATTGTATTAAAATTCATTTTTAATATTAGAAAATGTATCTTATGATGCAGTATTAGGAAATCCATTTTTATATCAAATAACCCCTTTTAAAAAGACTCAAGAAGGAATTAGCACAAAAATATTAGGGAAAAAATTATTATTTTCTTTCATTAGTCCTCCTAGCCAAATAGAATTACATTTATTACAAACTAATTCCACATATAAGAATATATGTGTTTTTGAACAGGAAACAAAATGACATTCTATTTTTAAAACAAGAATTAAGTTATTCCAAAATAGAAGAACAATTACATAATAAAATAATAAAAGAAAAAATTTAAAAATTAGAGCAAAATTTTAAGAATCAAATATGCTCAAACCATCCCAATGCCTTTTGGGATAGGAAAAAACATATAATCTCATTACCTTATGAAAAAGAATTTAATGAGCAAATATTCCCACCAAGGCTAGGCCTATTCAAATGAATGCATAATTAATAGAATTGTGTAAACAAGAAATTCACAGTCATTTTGAAAAAAGATTAATAAGAAAGAGCAAATCTCCATGGAATTGCTCAGCATTTTATGTAAATAAAAATGCAGAAAAGGAAAGAGGAGTTCCTGGATTAGTTATAAATTATAAGTCATTAAATAAAGTTTTACAATGGATTAGATACCCTATTCCAAATAAGAGAGATTTGATTAATAGGTTGGTTAATGCAAAAATATTTTTAAGATTTGATTTAAAATCAGGATATTGGCAAATTCAAATAGATGAAAAAGATAAATATAAAACGGCATTTGTAGTTCCATTTGGCCAATATTAATGGAATGTCATGCCATTTGGATTAAAAAATGCACCATCTGAAGTCCAGAAAATAATGAATGGCATATTTACTCCTTATTCCTCATTTGTAATTGTATATATTGATGATATATTAGTTTATTCTAATACAATTGATAGTCATCTCAAACATTTGTATATTTTACTAAAAGTTATAAAAACAAATGGGTTGGTCATATCTGAACCTAAAATGAAACTATTCCAGACCAAAATTAGGTTCCTAGGGTTTGGCATACATTTAGGACAAATTAAACCCATTCAAAGATCAATTGAATTTGCAGATAAATTTTCAGATGAAATTAAAGATAAAAATCAATTACAAAGATTCTTAGGATGTGTCAATTATATTTCAAACTTCTTTCCCAAAATTAAAATTATATGTAAAGATTTATATGAAAGATTAAAATCCAAACCCCCTGCATGGTCAGAAAAACATACTAAATTAGTGAAAGAGATTAAATTAAAGGCTAAATCATTACCATGTTTGGGTATTCCACATTCAGAAGCATTCATGATAGTAGAAACAGATGCATCCAAAATAGGATATGGAGGCATATTAAAACAAGAGCATCTAGGAAAAATATCAATAGTAAGATGTCATTCAGGATTCTGGACTAATGCACAAAAGAATTATTCAACAGTTAAACAAGAAGTGTTATCCATTGTTTTATGCATTTCAAAATTTCAAGATGATTTGTGCAATAAATTCTTTTTATTAAGAATTGATTGTAAATCAGCAAAAGACATTTTGCAAAAGGATGTTAAAATTTTAGTTTCGAAACAGATTTTTGCCCGATGGCAAGCCATACTTTCAGTCTTTAATTTTGATATTGAATTTATCAAAGGAAAGGATAATTCTCTTCTAGATTTTTTCTCGTGAATTCCTTACAAGTAATCATAAGTAAAAATTCAAGTTCTTCTAGTTCTTCACATTCAAGATCAAGCAAGGATTATGCTATTCCAAAACCTCTCACTCCGATCATTCCTTCCCAAGATTTTCCTCCACTAACCTATTCCACCATAGCTCAAACTCCTTATGTCAGATTAATTCCAGATAAGACTCCTCCTTTAAATTCTAATTTTACACCTTTAACCAGAGCTCAGACTCCATTTCCCAGCACAAAATCCATTTCATCCAGCTCAAAACCTTCTTTAACATATTTTGATAAGCCTAACCCAGAACATATTTTAGTCACCTATTTTTACTCCGAGCCAGAAATTCCACAACTCAAAACTTTTGTTTCCAATATCTTCTTGCCAACATCTCCTTGGTTGGCTGATGACCTTCATAAAACTCAACAATTCTATGAGCTGATCTTAGTAGACACTCAATCTATTGAGATCCAACATATTCACAACAAAAATGATCCCAGCAGAATAGACTATTCTAAAATCCATATCAAACAAATTCTTAGCCCCAACCAATTTTTCAATATTCATTCGATTAATACTTTTTCAATACTGGATTTAATTATGCTGATTACATGATAGCTTGGTATCGAACTTTCTTTATCAGGTCTTTTGACCATTCATGGTTTATTAATTTTCACCAGGAATTCAATAATCATATTCCTATATGGTTTATTGATTGGTGGTGCAAATTTGGACCATCCACGGATATCCTTCCAAAACCCATATTAGAAGGTTTTCAAACATTCCAAACTTTTAGCCATAAAACACTTAGCCAGTTCAAACCATATGAAAAAGACATCCTATTCCATGCCATTTTCCGAGTTCCTTGGATATTTGCTTGGAGCTTTCAGATTAAATCAGTCCATCCTACTAAACTTTTTTCTTTAGTCAGACAATATAGGATTAAATGGTGGGGAAGCTACAATTCAGACTTCTGCTCTCCAAAAGCAATAACTCATTATTTTCAAACCGGTGAAAAACTTCGAATTTCATTTCAACAAGGCAACATTTCAAATCTAATTATTCAACCAACACCTTCCCTTGGTTCAATCCCAACACCATTCCTGCAAATACCCTGTCCAACACCAATTCAGCAAATAAGTCCATGACAATAGATTCCAGGTTCTCCAATTCCAACCATTGCACAAGATGAAGATCTCCAAAAAATTATAGAATTTTACAAACAACTGATAAGTCAGAAACAAGCCATTAAAAATGAAGAAGACAGTCAAATGTATGATCCATTTCAAGACAGTTAAGATCCGTTTAACCTCTGAGTGAGGTAAGCGACATATTTTGGCAAACCAGAGATTATTCTAGACAGAAGACAATAGAGGGACCTGGAGGGACCCAAACTCCATAATTCCTATAATGGTAGATCCTAGCTTCCACCAAATTCAAATAGCCAAACAGAAGATAGTGATGGGCTTCACTTCCCACTCCAATGAAAAGAAGAGGCCCAGATTCAATGAAGAAAAGTAACGGTCCAGATTTATGGATCCAAAATGCGGATTCCAAATTGTAATAGATTAGCATTCAGATTTCTCTATAAATAGAAAGTTTCAATTCATTTCAAAGCATGCTTGAATTATCGCCTTTCTTGCAAATCTTACAACCTCTCCACTTTGAACTCAACGTTCATACTTGAGTTCCCAGCCTTGTAAACCTTGTAAAGCTCATCCATTCCCATTCCATTTGTAAGTTATTCCAAATTAAAAATTATTCAGTCCAGTACTTGATTGCTCTTTTACGTTATTTACTCTTTAATCTTACTTAATTTTACTGCGGTTTTACTATTCATTATTTACTATTCACTATTTATTGTTCCCAATTACCGTTCATATTTACTATTCACTACTATTCACTATTCACCATTTAAATAATTTTTATTTAAATAATTTTTGTATTTATTCTGAAAATATTCTCCTGGGTTAGTTATTTCATTCAATTTTAATAACTTAGGTGTTTCTATTGAGATATTATCTGAATTTATTGTTACATATGCCGATTCTTCTTTTTCTGTTGGATTTAACCTTAATGCAGATGGGATCATGGATTGCATTAATTTGAAATAGACTCTGTAAATTAATACAAAGTGTTCTGTATCATTTACTATTCTATCTTGTTTTAGTTGAATATCTAATTTTAAAGAATCCATAATATGTGGGTCTGTTAAACTTACTGAATAGTTCAGAATACAATCAAATCTTATTGTACCATTACATATATTAGTTTGTACCATTGCTAGTATAGAGTCTTTATATCTTATTAATCTGTCATCTCTGAGTGCCATTAATATGGGTGTATCTATGCCTAGTCTAATTAGAAGATGTAATGCAATTTGTACTAACCCAAAATGCAAGAATCTATAGTTTTGTTCTCTATATTTTTTAATAGCCCTAGATGATAATAATTGAATCGACTGTATTTCCTGATTCATTGGTAATATTTCTTCATGAATTTTAATAGAGTATGACTTATTAAACTCTAGTATGCCATGTTGATAAATTGATTTAATGGTTTTTTTGGAAAAATTTGTTGAACTTCATGACTTTGTAAAACATTTGAAGATGTAGATCCTGGACTTGTAGATTTTCCCAAGGTCCATTTTCTAGGTATTCCAGTACAGATAGTTATGAAACCCATAGGCATTCAACATCAGATATCCCAACACATTTTAATGATACAAGGGTAAGATATTCTACTCCATTGCCAGAAATTATTCCAGATACTAGTTCTTCAATAGGTTCACCAACTCTTAGTCAAATGAGGCAATCTGAAATCAATATGATGAATAATGAAACGGAATTTATAATTGATAAGATATATTAAATAATGATTATTATAGTACAGAAAATATTATAAATAGACTTTGGTTTGAAAAACTAAGTACAGATACTAGAGAACAATTAAAAAAGGAATTTTATAAAGAACTAACAACAAAGAAAATTAAGCAAATGAAATTTTTTATGTTGTTAGGATATTATTTAAATAAAGAACAAATAATAAGAAAAAATAATTTTATAGACATTCCAGTAATAAATGTTCAAACAAATTTATACAAAAAATGGAAATTACTAAATAATACAGTAATTAGTTCTATACACCCACCATTCAAATCATTAGATATTACTACTGAAAATATTACAGTAACAGCCTCCCCTCTCAAATTAGGAAGAGAAGGAGCAGACACAGAATCATTAAATTTAGGAGATTTTAAAAAAGTATATCAACAGAATAATTATTCCAATCAAATATTACACACTATAGCAAATCAAGTTGATTTTATTTCTACTAAATTAGATAAAAAGCCAGAAACATTTCAAAATAAACTTTCAAAATCCCATTTTCAGGTATCACCTTTTTCAAAACAAATGGAGGAATCATTATCACTAAAACAAAATGATAAGCCTGGTAGTTCTAAACAAATAGGAGTTATATCTCAAGTAAATCCACAAGAAAGTTCAGATGATTCCTATTCTGAAATATCGGAAGAAGAGTCAAAAGATGATTTTAGTAAACAAGTTTATTCAATAGAACAACAATTCCAAGAACATCTTGAAGATAAGCCTGAGATGCAGATTAATAAATTAAAAACTCATAAATATAATAACAATTGGAAAAATCATAATACAAAAGCTTATTATCCTAGACCTACTCCTCCAGATATTCAATATGAAGAAAGAAATCCAACATTTAATAGCTATAATGGTTCATCCATATATCAGTGGAACATAAATGGATTATCAGAATATCAATTATTAAATATATTACAAGAAATGGATATGGCCAGAATGACTTACAAAGCAAATTTAAATACTTCTGAACCAGGCATAGTCATGTTATTAGTAACAGGATTTACTGGTCAATTGAAAGGTTGGTGGGATGATCATCTCACTTTATCAGATAAACAAACTATTATGAATCATGAAACTGAAGAAGCTCAAGGAGAAGGAGATGACATAAATTTTGTCATGGTCTAAGATGGATTTGCATTCTTAGTATATGCCATATCAATGTATTTTGTAGGAAATCCTGAAGACGCATTAGAAAGTTCAAAAATATGTTTAACTAATTTAAGATGTCCAACATTAACTGATTTCAAATGGTATAAGGATATATTTTTAACACAGGTCTTTAGAAGAACAGATTCAAAGTCTCCATTCTGGAAGCAGAAATTTATAACAGGCTTACCAAATTTATTTTCTCAAAGAATATTAACAAATTTACACAAAGCGTTAGGGACAGATAAGTTAGGCTATAACACCATAACTTTTGGTCAAATTTTTGCTTTGGTAAAGAAAGAAGCATTAACTCTATGCCAAGATCTAAAAATTCAACATAAATATGGATCGGAAAGAACAGAAATGAGATCATTTTGTCAACAATTTGGTATAACAGGAATAAAACCCCCTTCATCTCATCACAAACAGGTAAGAAAACATAAATTTAGGAAACATAAAAGGGATAATCTTAACTATGAAAAACCATATCACAAAAAAGATTATGAAAAACCTAGAAAAAGAAAATTTAATAAAAAAAATTTCAGAATATTCAATGTTACAAATGCAAAAAATTGGGTTATACTGCAAATTATTGCAAAACAGAAAAGAAAATAAATTCATTAGAAGATATAGAATTAAGAAATAAACTATTATCTATATTAATTGACAATTCAGAAACTGAACATTCAAATTATGAGTCAGAATCAGAATCTGGTAGTTCTGAAGATATATGCCAGTGTAGAATTCCAACCACTAATATGTTAAATAGCACAAGTAATAAAACGAAAGAATTATTAGATATAATAGATAAGATATGAAACTCTGAGGATAAAACAGAATATATACAGAGACTAAAAAATCTAGTTTTAGAAGATAATAAACCAAAAATAACAGAAGCCTTTAGCATAAGTAAAACAATAAAAAAAAATTCAGAATTAGAGAAAAAGAAATCAGTCACCAATCCAACGGAAGCCCAATATTTAAGAAAATAAATTAATCTATTAAAATCAGAAATTAGTCATATCAAAATTGAATTAAATACTTTGAAAGAAAAAGATTTAGAATTAGAATTAAAATTTGCATCATTAGAAAAACCTAGTAGTTCTTACATTCCAATTTTCGAAGATACCCCATCCCATCAGCAATTTTTTAATGTTATTAATAAAATTAATATGGAAAAATGGTATTCGTTAATTACAATAGGAGTTCAAAATTTTAGCACAACTATAGTGGCATTAATTGATAGTGGAGCAAATCAATCTTGTATAAGATCAGGAATAATTCCAAGTAAATATTTAGAAAAAACTAATGAACAATTATCAGCAGCAAATGGTACTCCAATGATTATTAAAAAGAAATTATCTAACGGATTTATATGTAATAATGATTATTGTATTAAACACTCATTTTTAATATTAGAAAATGTATCTTATGATGCAGTATTATGAAATCCATTTTTATACCAAATAACTCCTTTCAAAAAGACTCAAGAAGGAATTAGTACAAAAATATTAGGGAAAAAATTATTGTTTTCTTTCATTAGTCCCCCTAGCCAAATAGAATTACACCTATTACAAACTAATTCCATATATAAAAAAATATGTGTTCTAAATAGAAAAAAAAAGACATTCTATTCTTAAAAGAAGAGCTAAGCTATTCCAAAATAGAAGAGCAATTAGAAAATAAGATAATAAAAGAAAAAAATTTAAAAACTAGAACAAGAATTTAAAAATCAAATATGCTCAAATCATCCCAATGCATTTTGGAATAGAAAAAAACATATAATTTCATTGCCCTATGAAAAAGAATTTAATGAGCAAAATATTCCCACCAAGGCAAGGCCTATCCAAATGAATGCAGAATTAATAGAATTATGTAAGCAGGAAATCCATAACCATTTAGAAAAAAGATTAATCAGAAAGAGAAAATCTCCATGGAGTTGTTCAGTATTTTATGTAAATAAGAATGCAGAAAAAGAAAGAGGAGTTCCTAGGTTAGTCATAAATTATAAGCCATTAAATAAGGTATTACAATGGATTAGATACCCTATTCCAAATAAGAGAGATTTGATTAATAGGTTAGTTAACGAAAAAATATTTTCAAAATTTGATTTAAAATCAGGATATTGGCAAATTCAAATAGATGAAAAATATAAATACAAAACAGCATTTGTAGTTCCTTTTGGTCAATATGAATGGAACGTCATGTCATTTGGATTTAAAAATGCACCATCTGAATTCTAGAAAATAATGAATGATATTTTCAATCCTTATTCATCATTTGTAATAGTATATATTGATGATATATTAGTCTATTCTAGTACAATCGATAGTCATTTCAAACATTTACATATTTTACTAAAAACTATAAAAGCTAATGGTTTAGTCATATCCGAACCAAAAATGAGGCTATTCCAAACAAACATTAGATTTCTAGGATTTGACATACATTTAGGCAACATAAGACCTATTCAAAGATCAATTGAATTTGCAGAAAAATTTCCAGACGAAATTAAAGATAAAAATCAATTACAAAGATTCTTAGGATGTGTAAATTATATATCAGATTTTCCCCCCAAAATCAAGATTATATGTAGAGATTTATATGAAATGTTAAAATCAAAACCCCCTGCATGGTCAGGCAATCACACTAAATTGGTAAAAGAAATTAAGCTAAAAGCTAAATCATTACCATGTTTAGGTATTCCACATCCAGATGCATTCATGATAGTTGAAACAGATGCATCCAACATAGGATATGGAGGCATATTAAAACAGAAACACTTAGGGAAAATATCTATAGTAAGATATCATTTAGGATTTTGGTCTAATACACAAAAAAATTATTCAACAGTTAAACAAGAAGTGTTATCCATAGTTTTATGCATTTCAAAATTTCAAGATTATTTATACAATAAAAAGTTTTTATTAAATATTGACTGCAAATCAGCAAAGGATATTTTACAAAAAGATGTAAAGAATTTAGTTTCAAAACAGATTTTTGCCAGATGGCAAGCTATTTTATCAGTTTTCGATTTTGATATTCAATTCATAAAAGGAAAGGATAATTGCCTTCCAGATTTTTTGACTAGTGAATTCCTTACAGGTACTCATGAGTAAAAATTCAAGTTCATCCTGTTCTTCCAATTCAAGATCCAGCTGGGATTATCCTTGCCCAAAGCCACTTACTCCAATTATTCCTTCCCAAGATTTTCCTCCATTAACTTACTCCACCATAGCCCAAACTCCTCATCCAAGACTACTTGAAAAAAAACTCCTCAAATAACTTCTAATTTTGTACCCTTAACTAGAAATCATACTCCATTCCCCAGCACCAAATCCATTCCTACTAGCTCCAAACCTTCTCCAACATATTTTGATAAACCCAATCCAGAACATATACTAGTCACCCATTTTGTTTCTGAACCAGAAATTCCACAGCTCAAATCTTTTGTCTCCAATATATTTTTATCAACGTCTCCTTGGATAGCAGATGACATTCAGAAAACCCAACAATTCTATGAACTAATTTTAGTAGATACTCAATCTATTGAAATCCAGCATGTTCACAATACTCATGATCCAAGCAGGATAGAGTATTCTAAAATCCATATTAAACAGATTCTTAGTCCAAACCAATTCCCTAATATTCATTCCCTTAATATGTTTTCAGTAAATTATATCCCTACTGGATTTAATTATGCTGATTACATGCAGGCCTGGTATAGAACCTTCTTTATCAGATCCTTTGACCATTCCTGGTTTATCAATTTTCACAAAAACATCAATAACCATATTCCAGTTTGGTTTATTGATTGGTGGTGCAAATTTGGACCATCCATAGAAATCATTCCTCCATCTATACTCGAAGGATTTCAAACATTCTAGACTCTCAGCCATAAAACCCTTAGCCAGTTCAAACCATATGAAAAAGACATCATATTCCATGCCATTTTCAGAGTTCCTTGGATATTTGTCTGGAGTTTCCAGGTTAAATCATTCCACCCTACCAAACCTTTTTCCCTAGTACGACAATATAGGGTAAAATGGTGGGGAAATTACAATCCAGAATTCTGTTCTCCAAAAGTAGTAACCCATTACTTTCAATCTGGTGAAAAACTAAGAATTCCATTCAAACAATGCATCACAACCAAACAATCTATTCAACAGGCATCTACCCTTCCTCCAACTACACTCTCATCTCCTCCAATACTTTGTCCAACACCAATTCAGCAGATCGGTTCATCCCAACAGACTCCATGATCTTTTCTTTCAAGCATTGAGCAGGATGCAGACCTCTAAAAAATCATTGAAATCTACAAGCACATGGTCAGTCAGAAACAAGTCATCAAAATAGAAGAAGATACTCAAATGTATGATCCATTTCAAGACAGCCAAGATCCCTTTATTATGTAAGGGAAGCAATACTTATCCAGAAAACCAATTATGGAAGGACCTAGACTCCAATTTGTCTTAAAACAAAGTTTAGTGATGGATCCCAGCTTCCACCAAACTCAATCAGACAGAAGATAGTGGTGGATCCCATCTTCCACCAAATTCAATCTACCAGAAGATAGTAGAGGGCTCCACTTTCCACTCAAAGAAAAAGGAGAGGCCCAGATTCAAAGAAGCAACTCAACGTTCCAGATTTATGGATCCCAAACACGGATTCCAATTTGTAATAGATTCTTATTGCCTATAAGTAGGAAAGTTGTAATTCATTTCAGGGCACGCTTGAATTATCGCCCTTCTTGTAATCCTTACAATCTCTACCATCTGAGCTCAACGTACACACTTGAGTTCCTTGTCCAAAGTAAGCCTAAACCTATTTCAATATAAGAAAGAATTCTATTCAATACTTGATTGTTTTAAGTTTACTGTTACTCTTTTTAAATACTGTTACTCTTATTCTGTTTTGATTTCTGTTTTATAATTTATATCTCTGTTGTTAAACTTCTATCGATCCTCCACGAATATATATATATATATAGGGAAGAGTTCTGTTAACACCCTTATATTTACACAATTTCATACATAAATTATAGACCATTAGATTTAATCTAATCTAATCAAGAAATATTTACCAAATTTACTCCATATTCACGGACGGCTCAGAGCCGAGCCGTCTTCCATATTCACGGATTTTACTCTCTCTCTCTCTCTCTCTCAATTCCAACATTTTCATGGCTGCTCTTCATATCCCTAATTAGATTCAAACCAAAATCCCAAAACTCTCTGATTGCTCCCACGTCCCTCAGCCATCATTCTCAAGTTCTCTGGGATTGCAGACGGATCCTCACCAAAAGTGTGAGTGTGCCACCGCCACTCCACCGCAACATCTGAACAACAATTATCGCCTCCGATCAGACGGGCTTGATTGATGCCCAAAATTTGCTGCTCATTCCCAATCGGACGGGCTTGCTTGATGCCCAGAATTTGCTGCCCATTCCCGATCAGACGGTACCCTTCCTTCAACCTTGACACTGCCTCTGCCACCGTCACGTGGACTCGGTTCCAAGAAGCATTGGTCAGTCTTGTCCCAAATTTTTTTCATTGTTTTTTATTGACATCTTTTTTTACCTTTCTATAACTGAGTTTCAATAGCAGATTCAATTGTTTACTCTCGTGAGTTTTAGTCTACAGAGGTAATTGTATTGCTTCTTATCTCTTTGATTGCTTTTGTTTTACAATTTTACTATAATGCTCACTACATTCTTTAAGTGTACTGATCTTTGGATTGTGAAATTGGAAAGCCGATTAGCTCAAAAGGTAGAGCATTGTGCATTTACACAAGGATGTGGGTTTGAATCCCTCATGGGCTGTCAATCTATGTTTTTCCCTCTTTGATATTGTTTACTTTCCTTATTTAGTTGAATCAATCTCGCCATTTCAACTCACAACTCACATTTTATAGATGAAAAACACTGAGCATGATTATGTATATTTGTGTTAATTAGACATATCTGGTGCAATGCAACTACATTCTGACAAGGGTGCCTACTTAATGAGATAAAAACATGTATGATATCCATTTCAATCTCTTCCATGCAGTTCATCTACCAAGTATAGTAGATGCACAGCCAGAATTGATTTTTAAATAGATTGTAAACAGGTGTATCATAAGCAAGAATGATTTTCACTTAACAAAATAAATAAAATGTCATTCCAGCCTTGATTATGTGTAGCATTACTAAAATGGGAAGCAGGTTACATACTTATATGCCTTGGGTAGCTGCTTCAAATCCCATATGCCGAAAATAGAAAGCTAAAAACAAGTATGGTAATATATACTTTACAGGGTAGGCATGATTACATTCATGACTGTCGCACCCTATGAACAGGGCACCAGGTGAAGTCACCTCAACATAGTACTTCTACAGTTCTACTTCAAGGTTAATCGATGAGGATGAATCTTTTGAGTTTAGAATCTTGCATGAGAATTTTTTTAGTTACCCATAGTAGACGGTTTAAAGTTTAAAATATTATATTATACAACATATTATAGCATTATATTCTAGATATTCAACCAAGGCTTTGCTATGGCATTCAAGCATTCCTAAACATATGGCAGCCTTCCACTGAAAAAAAAATCTTGGTTCATACCTTCCACCTTGAGTGCAGGTTGATCATCTAATGCATTAACTTCCACATCCAGACTTCTATGCATTGACACAGTGCCCTTTGCTATTTCAGTATCTCCACCACTTAAAGGAATGTTCGTCATGAGTACTCCTTCCTGATATGGAAATGGAGTAAGCTTGTTTGCTTCTCAATAGCTCTAGTATGAATATGCCTGAGTATGAACCAAGCTGCTTTTGAACTATCACTATGAAAGAAAAGGTCTGCTTAGAAACATGAAGCATCCTAGACACATGGGCTGAAGCATGAAAAAACTGATGTTCAAGTCCCATTATAAACTTCTACTTCTACTATAGTTTCTACTTCCGTTTAAAGAATTATAAATATTGACTAGTTGATGAAATGAGATGTAAAACTGATTAAATTAATGTCCAGAATATCACAGTAGCTCCCAACTCACATTTTATGGCTGTGTTTTTCTCTCTTTGATATTGTTTACTTTCCTTATTTAGTTGAATCACTCTCGCCATATCTGGTGCAATGCAACTACATTCTGACAAGGGAGCAAGTTCCCGCGGACCAGAGTGCCTACTTGATGAGATAAAAACAGGTATGATATCCATTTCAATCTCATCCATACTACATATTAGGGGCAAGTGTGTCTGAGTCTAGAAATATGCGTATCTGGTCTTTTAGCGACATGATTTTTGTTTGTTCATTTTTAAATGAAAACACTATACTCTTGATGGTAGCTAAGGCTTCTGATTTGTATATCATGAGTAAGGCTGATGAACTGCATCAAAAGGTTGGCCTTGCAGTACCTAATAAATAAACAATAATTCATTCATCTTTGAGAACAATATTAAGCCATCAAATTCCATCATCTTAGAAAGCAAAATAAGCATCAAAATCCCTTCATATCAGAGAACAGAATAAGGGCAACAAGGCCAATTCATATCAGATAATATAATTTTATCTGAATTTTCAGTATAATGAGAAAACAAACACAGTAAGAGAATAACAAACTATACAGATTGATTAAATAATATTCATGAACTCAAGTCTCAATATAATCAAAGAGTACCGATTGATTCACTTTTATTACACATAAAAATCTCAATTCTCAACCCAGAAACAACACAATTACCTTGTAAAATTTTTCAATTCTTCAAAGGGAAAAAGAAACATAACAAGAGAATAAACAAGGATGTTCTTCACACGTAAAAATAAAAATTTGTAAACTCTAATCTAAATCGGTTCAAAGACATCTAGGCTATTGATCCCTAAACGTGCCATTTTTTGTATTATAATGAATGCATTCACCAACCGCTGGCCTTTAATGTGTCTGCAAGGAAAAATATTCCAGATTCACTAATCAAATGAGAATTTTATACATATATGGAGAAACATTTAAAAACAAAATCATGAAAAACATTGAAAATATGCCATATGTACCTTTGATGCTCTCTTCAAGTTCTAATTTCTTCTTTCTTGGACAATTGCGTTTGCCATGAGGTTGATTAGTTCCACAAATGGAACATCTTCTTCCTTTATTCTCATGTGCCAATTCTATAGGACGTTTGTACCTCACAATTTCTTTGAACTTATTATTTTTCTTGGACTCTTTGCTTCTTCCTTTCGTCTGCGACACATTAGGATCCAAAAGAATAGGAGGCTGATCAGGCATCTCTTCTTATTGAAGTGGTTCAATTCTCCATCATCTCTTTTAGCAATGGAAAGCTTAGCAATTTTTCCTCTAAGTTCTCTAATACCCTCTAGAAACAAGTTGTAACCTTCTTCTGTTTCGTAAGCAACGCATGCCCATTGAGTGGCTTCTCGACACAAGTGGCTAAGCCTCATGGTGCTATTTTGTTTGCCCATATTTTTCTTAACTTTTTCATCCACTCTGAACCTATTTTCTCCTTTCAACCACCTTCTATTAATAAAGTATTCAGGGATTTCATCAAGATCAAGTTTAGAAAACACCTTCATAACATGAACACACGGAATTACAACAAACTCAAAATAGTGGCATTCACACACCCCTTCAAAAGTGCTGGAATTTAACTTCACCACCCATTGATCAGTACTTGTTTCACGCTTGAACCTCACGGTATGTGTGTTGGAATCAGAATCACCAACATCAGCCCTATACAAGTCAACATTAATCCATATTTACTTAAACTTGTTAAAAATATTCCTCGTGTATATATCCTTAGCATGCTTCAATATAAAACTCTTATCTGGCGCCAAACGATACTTCTGTTCAGAGTTATGATCCTCTTCTCTCTCCCTGATCTCTATCCTTTACAAAGCCTGCTCAAACTTCTCGACAAATTCCTTGAGACTTGTTTTGCTATTAACATAATCTTTGAAAAAAGTATTAACCCCCTCACTTCTGCCTGTAGTGTGCATACCAGCAAAGAATGTAGTGCTATTATACACAGGAACCCACATTTCACGATCATCATACAGTCCTGTAAGCCAAGAATTATCCTCTAATTCATATTTTACCATCAACTCCTTCCACATTTCACGATCATCATACAGTCCTGTAAGCCAAGAATTATCCTCTAATTCATATTTTACCATCAACTCCTTCCACATTTTCTCAAAATCTTCAATTATGTATGTATATTTGAGACATTGCTTCATCTCTTTTTTAAAAGATGACTTCTTAAAGTACAAATGTCCCAACTTCTCTCCAAACTTCATCTTTATATGCCAATAGCATAGCCTATGACGTGTATTTGGAAACACTTAGGGAATCGCCGCTCTCATTGCTGGATCTGAGTCAGTGATCATAGATGTTGGAACAACCCCACCCATTGCTTCTTTCCAGGTTTCAAACAACCAGACAAAGCTTGCTTCAGTTTCATCTTGTAGCAATCCACATCCAAAGTGAATAGTCTGAAAGTGGTGATTCACACCTGTAAATGGAGCAAATGGCAAACAATATTTATTTGTTTTGTAAGTGGTGTCAAATGTCACCACATCTCCAAATTGCTGATATGATAGTCTTGACCTTGCATTGACCCAAAAGAAATTAATCGCTCTTCCTTCTCCATCACACTGAATGGCATGGTAAAACTAAGGGTTCTCGGCATGCCTTTTCTGAAAATTCAAATACATCCATTGAGCATCTCCAACATCCAGCTTTTGACGAACATCACGAAGATGATTCCAGCAAGCACGATCATTAAAACCAAGCACATCTCCTCCTAGAATAGAATTTACTTTGTTTATTTGTAGATTCTCTTTACTGAACAATTCCACCATGACTTTTGCTCCTTCTGGGATTTTGGCATGACTTGTTTTCAAAAGAATTTTGTTGGGTGATGGAACAAAGACATGATTGTGGTCATCCTCAAACTTTTGAACCATCCACTCATTAGTTTTAAAATTAAGGAGTATCCGCATCTGAGCTTTGCAAACTCCTCTCATAGTTGATGTATTTGGACGATGCTTTTGTACCGGGACATTTTCATCAATTTTCTTTTCATGAGACCCATAATGAGCACAAACAAAAAGAAACGACGTAGGTCCATCATATTCATTCCTTGTATTTTGAGAAGTTCTGCTGACAATCTGAAAACCTTTATAAAAACCGTACTTCTCGTAATACTCTCTAGCAGATTTAGCCGAACAAAAAGCTTTTCCCACATGAGGCTTTTCTACCATATCTCCTACAATCTTAGTAGGCGTATCGTCTACCTCTGTGCGAGGAGTTACTTCGATATCACTTCGTATATTACTTACATCCAAAGTTTTTGATTCCATAGTGTCTAAAGTCCCTATGAAAAAAAACACTTGATCAATCAGAAAACAATACACTAATTTAATCAATATGAAATTACATATGAGTTTGCGATTCCTACGTTTCTTTGCTTGCACAATTAAGAGTACATATAGGAAATACCTGACATGATCCTCGAGAAAAAGAGAAGGAAGATGTTTATGGATGCAGGTATTGCTAGAGAACAAGAGGAAAACGAGCAATCTGGAATCTGGTTTGTTGTGCAGTCGTGGAGAACAAGGAGGATACGTGTATTGTGAATAGAGTAAAATCCGTGAATATGGAAGACGGCTCGGCTCTGAGCCGTCCGTGAATATGGAGTAAATTTGGTAAATATTTCTTGATTAGATTCGATTAAATCTAATGGTCTATAATTTATGTATAAAATTGTGTAAATATAAGGGTGTTAACGGAACCCTTCCCATATATATATATAACATTTCAGATAATTATTTCACCAGTTGAGATGATTGATGAGAATCGGTTCGATTTTCCCCCTTTCCCACGTCCTTCTCTCTGAGCGAAAAAATGGTCACTTGAACGGAAACCTAATCTTTACCATCAACGGCCAAAATCCACTGATAACGGTCACACAACAGCTGCAAATACTGACGCCACCGTTAATGGCGGAGGCTTCTCCCCCTGGGGGGGAAATCCTTTCTTTCAGCTCTCACAACCAGATCCATGCCACTAAATCCCACTCTCCCTTACACCCCCAATCTAACACCGATCAAAGAATACAAGGGGGAGCTTGCCTGTATGTATACTTCGAAGCAGATTGAGCAACTTTCAATCCATTACCAAAACGCCCTAATCGGTAAATTCAACAAAGGCCGCCCTTCAATGGAGGTACTAGAAACGGCTTTCAAGACGATCGGATTTCAGGCGCGATACCAACTAGGGGCTATCGACTACAAGCATCTACTCATCAGATTCCAGTCAAAGGATGACTACCAGCGCTGTTGGCTAAAAGCAAATTGGACTCTGGGTGGGCAGCAGATGAGAGTTTTCAAATGGACCTCTGATTTCTCCACATCAACGGAATCTCCTATTGCTCCTGTGTGGCTTACAATTCGAAATGTTCCGATTTTCTATTACAATCTTGCTGTAATAGAAGACGTGGGGAACCAGCTGGGAAAATACATGAAGATGGATGCTACAACTTTATCTCTTACACGCCCCTCGGCAGTCAAGATCTGTGTTGAGGTCGATGTGAGTTCCCCCCTCCCTTCTTTCTTAAGATTAGGATCCCCTGAACATAGTGTAAGGTGTGAAATAGAATATGAAAATGTCCCTCTGTTCTGTAGCTACTGCAAAAAATTGGGTCATAACACCTCAAACTGCAAGCATCTAAACTTAAATAAGCCTCAACCTAGACCTCTTGCTGTTCCTCAATTAGGAGAAGATAATATGCTAGCAATCCATAGGAATGGACAATCAGGCGGTATCCTGGGATCTCATCCTACTCAGGCTCGAGATGTCAATGATCAAAACCAACAAACCGTCTGGAAACCCACAGGTAGAACTTTAGTGCCTGAATACCTTAGAAGTAACAGCCAGGAACTTCCACTGAGGGAGGATATTGATCAAAAACAGGATCCAGTAATACCAAACCCCCTGGACCAATCATCCTCCCCTACTCAAACTGCGTCGCAATTCAATCTAGACAAATCCCAGCCTCTTTCTCACTCCCAGGGGCCAGAGCAGAACCTTGAGAGGGAAACTGAAAGCCTTTCACCTGATTCTATACATCCAGATACATCTATAAGGCAAGATCTTTACTCTGTTGAGACTTCAATGGGGGGTACAATCATAGAAGAAAACGATCAAATAGAGAAACACACACAAGGATGCTTCCAGAAGTTTCAGTTACCAATACTAACTGAGATGGAGAAACAAATGTGTGCTGCTATTGATTTATTCCCACAGACCAAAATGCTTTTCAATCAAGATGACCTCACAGGTAAAAACACTAACTCTGTTCAGATTGATTTAAACTCTAATGTCTCTTCTCCCCCTCAGTCTCCTAAGGAGCATGTACTTTCCCCCAATCGATTCGAGATTCTGGGGCATTTTATGGATTCAGAAGAAAATGAAGGAGATGATTCATTACCCAAGGAGGAAGCTGTACAGGGGCAAACTCCTGAAACTTTCACCACCTCAAGAAAGGATCAGATATCTCTAGGGAGGGAGCTGGAAAAAAAGTTAGGTAAGGTTGCATCAGCTACTAACTCTGAATCAGGAAAACAGGTACTCCAAACCTTCTTCACTCAAGCTAATTTGAGGAATCTAAGATCCTCGACAAAGAGATCCAAGATTAGTTATAAATGATAGACAAATCAATCATGCAAAAATTTTTAATTTGGAATGTTAGAGGCATGAATCCTGCTATGCTAAGACTAAAGAGACTGCTGAAAGTACATCATATTGATTTTCTATGCATTATTGAACCAAAGCATGCCAATATGGAATGTTCTCAGTATATGCATGACCTATGTTTCGAAAATTGCATTGCCTCAGAATCGGGAAAAATCTGGATAATGTGGAACCAAAATGTTAATGTATCTGTTGATATAGATCACCCTCAGCACTTATCTGTTCATATAGACTGCTGCACATTAGATAGACAAATGAAAGCTTCATTCATATATGGCCTCCACAGTAGAGCAGAAAGAGAAATATTATGGACTGAACTATCACAGATTTCTGATACTGAAAGGTTATTCATTGGAGACTTTAATGTAATTGCATCTGTTACTGAATATAAGGGTCCTAGTACACCAAAGCTAGGTAGTATTAATGATTTTTCTGGCTTCATTTCCCAAAATAATCTTCAACAAATAAATACAGTGGGGAATTTTTTCACCTGGTCAAATGGAAGGAAAATTCCAACTTTCAAAAAATTGGATAGGGCTTTATGTACCTCCTCCTGGAATAATTTTTTCCCTCATAGCTCTGTGCATAATCTGAATAGACATCCATCTGATCATTGCCCTATGCTTCTGACCTTAGGCTCTGAAATTCCTGCATTTCCCAAACCTTTTCGCTTTATGGATATTTGGTTTCACAGATCTGAATTTCTTCAGATTTTGGAGAATAATTGGCATCTCCCACTCCATGAGGGGGGAATGTTAGGCTTCTCGCTTAAACTAAGAAGACTTAAGCCGGTCTTAAAAAAATGGAACAAAGAAATTTTTGGAAATGTCCATGAAAATCTCAACAGAGCTGAGGAAAATTTGAACACACAAGAGTTAATTTACCAAGATAACCCCACAGAAGCTGAACTTATTAGTCTTAACCAGAAAAAAGCTATGTTAGTTAGAGCTCTTAAAGAAGAGGAAGGTTTTTGGAAGCAAAAGGCTAGACTTAAGTGGCTGAAAGATGGAGACAATAATACATCTTATTTTCATAAAGTAGTTCAGGAAAAAAGAGCTAAGACATTAATCACCAAGATAAAGGATACTAATGGAAACTGGAAAAATTCACCATCTGAAATAGAAGAGGCTGCTGTCACTTTTTATAAAAACCTCCTGACTGAGCCTTATGAACCAGAAGCTGGACTTTTCTTCCCACATTTTCTAAGCCAGATCCCAAAACTGATCAGTGAAGAGGAAAATATCAAACTAGTCCAATTAGCCACTATGGAGGAACTTAAGAAGGCAGTCTTTAGCCTTAGTAAAAATAGTGCTGCTGGATCAGATGGTTTTTGTGGTGCTTTTTATTGTGGAGCATGGGATATTATATGCCATGACCTGCTTCAGGCCGCTAATGAATTTTTGTGTGGAGTTCATATCCCCAGAGCAGTCTCTAGTACATGGATCACACTCATCCCAAAAACCAACTCCCCTTCAAGCTTCTCAGAATATAGACCTATCTCCCTTTCAAATTTCATCAATAAGATTTTCTCTAAAATCTTAGGTGATAGAATGGAGCCTCTAATGCATAAAATCATTTCCCCTCAACAAACTTCCTTTTTAAAGGGTAGAGACATTGCAGATAATGTGATATATCTTCAGGAAATGATAAAGTTTTTGGGCAGGAAAGCTAGAGGTCAAAACTGTATTATAAAACTGGATCTTATGAAGGCTTTTGACAGGGTAAATTGGGGTTTTTTGAACAGCATCCTACTAAAGTTTGGTTTCCATGGTCATCTGGTGCGGAATATTTTAAATAACATATCTGATGCATGGTTTTCCATACTGATAAATGGCAAACCAAATGGTTTTTTCAAAGCAACTAGAGGCATTAAACAGGGAGACCCCCTATCTCCATTCATGTTTAATATTGTTTCTGAATCTTTCACTAGGAGTCTTTCTTTCATTTTTAAGAATGGAAAAATTGACTACTATGACTTGCCAAGGAATGCTATTCCTATAACTCATTTAAGCTACGCGGACGATACTGTAATTTTCCTAAGGGCTACTAAGCTAAATCTTATCCGCATAAAGGCTTTTCTCCAGAAATTTGAGCTAACAACAGGTCAAAAGATTAACTATTCCAAGAGCGAATACTATGTAAGCAACTCTGTCAGCTCAATTCGAGATAGAATCATAAAAATCACTCTTGGTATGAAACGAGGCGAATTCCCATTCAGGTATCTCGGATGCCCTATATTTGTTGGAAGAATTAAAAAAGTCCATTTCCAAACTTTACTGGAAACAGTGGCATCTAAATTATCTAATTGGAAAAATAAATGGCTTTCAATGGGCGGGAAACTAACTCTAATCCAAACATGCCTATATTCCATTCCACAACATATCTGGGCAGCCATAAACCCACCAAAGAATGTGATCAATGCTCTGGAGAAGCAATTCTCCAAGTTTTTTTGGGGTGAAAAAGATGGGAAGAGGAAAAAAGTCTGGAGAACATGGAGGAAACATTGTTTTCCTGTAGAGGAAAATGGTCTTGGCCTTAGGGATATAAAATCAATCATCAAAGCATTCTCCATCAAGCTTTGGTGGAAATTCCAACAAGGGGAGACCCCTTGGTCAAGGTTTCTATGGTCTCTGTCAATTACATCTAGAAAGTCTAGGAATTGGGACAGAATATGCAAGATAAACAGCCTAGCAGAATCCTTCTCCAAAACCATTTTAGGAGTTGGACACTGCAACATGTGGACAGCCAACTGGTCTCAATTTGGCCCCTTAGAGGACTCTTTAACACAGGATTTACCACAGGAACTCATGAATCTGACTATCTCTCAATTTCTGGAAAATAGAAATGAAATTCTTCCAACTCTTGAGACATCACTGCCTCAACCTATTCTCCGCATGCTGGCAAATCTCATAATAACATCGAACAGAAAGGACAGAATGATTTGGCAACCTTCATGGAACAGTTCTTTCACATTCAAGAGTGCATACAATTTGATAAGGGAATCCAGGCAGAAGGTGATGGCAATGAGCAAAGTATGGCACTCCAGAATACCAAAAAAGATAAGTATTTTCACCTGGAAACTTTTAAATAGTTTACTCCCCTTTGATAATGTGCTTCAATTTATGGGATTCCAATTAGTATCAAAGTGTGTTTGCTGTACATACACAGACTCCATTTCACACTTTTTCAATGATTGCTCTCTCTCTTTACTTGTGTGGGAAGAGATACATAGATGGCTTTCCTTACCTGTATTTCTTTTTAATTCACTGTGGGATAGACTGTCTTACTACTGGTCAACAGTGGGTTTCACAAACACACATTCTGCACTCATTCATCTTCTACCACTTCTAGTTTGTTGGCATCTGTGGAAAGCACGTAATAAACTGCTATTTGATGAAATCAAACCGAGATATGGTACTATTTTAGTGGACATTAAGAAGTCACTGCATGATATCTCCACTGTTCACCCCTTCCTTTTAGGCAGTGAGTTTGATAAAATATGGACATCATCCAACATAGTGCCTTTCCTGACAACTAAAAGAGTGAGAACAATCACAAAGGTAATATGGAAACCACCTGATAATTTCATCAAAGTAAATGCGGATGCCTCATGGGATTCAAAGTCAAAAAAATGTGGTATTGGACTGATTGTTAGAAATGAAAATGGTACATGTTTGTTGGCAAAAGCTCTCAGTATAAATGCTTGCTCAGCTCTGAATGCGGAGCTGATCGCAATATAGAGTGCCATTCAACTGATGCATGAGAAAAACATATCGGAGTTTGAGCTGGAAACTGATTGTATGAATGTTATATCCTGTGTAATGTATCCTTTCAGTGCCCCTTGGATACTATATGAGTTATCTGATGAGATACACAACCTGTTGGGTAATAAAAAACTTTCTCATGTCTTTAGGCAAGGCAACATGCCTGCAGACTGGTTGGCAAATAGGGCCAGAGTTCAGAATGTAAACTCTATTTTCAACTTTGATGATTTGGATGGCAAGACTAAAGGCCTAATCTATTTGGATCAAAGGAGTGTCCCCTCTTTTAGAATTGCACATGATATCTCTGAATAGAATCTACACAATGAGTCCTTCCTTCTCTGTGTTTACAGGTATCCTAACTTGGCGTGAAGATTAACACAACAGCTGTTGATTTCTCTATACAACCACCAAACTGAAGCAGCTTATCTCAACAAATGGAAGGCGGCCGGATGGAGGCAAATCTTTCTACAGGGACAATTTCTCAACTCATTTTGGCCAATCTATCTTTCGGAGCACTGTTTTCTTTGGGGTCTCATTCTGAATTAATGCCATCTAGCTGACCTGTCATTGACAAACTGGCGTCTCGAAATTTCGATTCGCCGACATTTTCGTGGTTTTTCGGTTAGATGGTACATATGGATAGTATCATACCCCCCTTTGAGTTTTATTAGTTAGTATAAATTTTATCATTACCATAGTTGGCTACAACGCTTTTGGGAGCAAATAGGTTGCTTCGAGAGCTAAATACAGCTCCGGGATCATCAATAGGATGACCTTTTTGTATAGTACTATGCCTCTCTCCGAGGTCATTTTGTTCCTTCTCATCTATATTTTTCTTTCTCTAACGGTTTGGGGAGCCAAATATACTTCCCCCCATCTCTCGGATGGTTTTATTTTTTTAAAAAAAAAAATCAGATAATTATTTCATTTTATCTTTTTTGCTTTCGAAAGCTGCCGTTGGAAACCGTTGCCGGTCACTAGGAACCGCCAACTGTCGCTAAATTTTTGGCAGATTTATGCTGAATTATCGTCCACCTCCGCCAACTTCTGGTTCTTCTCTGTTTTCCACCGGCAAACGGTTGTTGGAGAAAGAACCTGTCGGCGACACTTCTAGCGATTTATACACATTTGCTGTTGGAGCCGCAGACGATGGCGCTGCCAAGTCCCGCTTTCGTGAAGCCGAGGTGCAGCGTGGCGGCGGAGTGAGAAGAAGAAATTTCCAGCGTGGCAAAGTGAGAATGCTGAAGAGTTTGAAGTGGCTAGCTTAGAAGAGGAGCGCAGCGGAGTGACAATGCTGACAAAGTCTTCCAGCTCCTCTTCCAGATCGTCAGAGTAAGAAAGCGACACTGTGAGAAGGCTGAACACTGAAGAGTGTGTGAGATACAAGTGCTCAATTTGGGGACGATGCATCGAGCGCATGAACTCCACGCACGACGTGTTTTTTGGACTCTTCTGCGCCTGAAGCCAAGCATCTGGCTGTATAAGATCCTATATTATCTCTTTATTTTACATAGATATTTAATTTGATGTTTTGTGAATTTTTGTTAATTTTTTGTGACGAGACGTGAAATGCATGTATTTTATGAAAAATTTAACATCTCTTTTATTATCTTTTGGTTGGTAGATTTCTAGATTTAGATATGTTTATATCATAAGGGGTTTAGATACCTGTTTTTCGTATCTAAATATTTCATTTTGTAACCTATTTTGAGTCTAATGGATTCATGTCTTTATGAGCATCTAGATTCTATTTTTTAACTCATTTTTAGATCGCTCGTAAGCACTTTGGATTAGCTCAGTGAAGGCCATTGGCAAGAATAATAAAAGACATAAAGCCAAGAGTCAAAATGTGGTAGTAAACAGATACGCCAAAGAAAATTGTTAACTCCGAAAGAGTCAAAGAATAACAAGGGCCATGCACACTGGCACAGCCTGTTCCATAGATAGTGCTGAGAAAGTGAAGGCCGAAAGATGGGCCGTGCAATCCTACACATCACATGCTTAAAGAATTGTAAGGTTTGAAGGTCCAAATGATGGGACATGTAACCTTGCACGTCCCGCATGATTGTAAGATGCTTTAAAGGTATCCATCTAACTGGCCGTGTAGAGCAATAGAACAACAGAACAATAACTAGGAAACAAATAAGCATTGCAACAAGGACCTTCTCCAGTAGAGGTTGCGGCCTAGATCTAGAAGGGCGTTCAATCAGCGACACCAGTGCGGCGCTAGGAGAGCATTGTAGTGGCAGAGTAGAGAATCGCATCGATAGAGGAGTATCGTGGTGGAGGAGCATCATGGCAGTGGAAATGAAGAATGGAGGAGGGTGAAGGCACCGATCGGAGATAAAGGAATGAAGTCAATACTGTGGCGCTAGAGAACGGCGCTGGAGAAAAGAATTTAGCGAAAGGGAAAGGAAAATATGATAGGAGAAAACCCTTAGTAAATGGGTTTATATAGTGGGCCAAAAATACAACCCATTATGTAAAATGAAAGGGGGCTTGGGAGGATAATTCCAAATTTGGGTCCTAATTTGGGTCCCAATTAAAGGCAGATCCTCAAAAGATCAAAAGAACCACCTTTACTTGCAGGCTTTTACTAGAAGTTTTTACACCAATGATAATGTGTGTCAAAATTGGATTGATAATTGGTGTCTACCTAGCCCAGCAACTAAAAGGTTGTTGGCCTCCAAGCCCATCCCAGCGTCACTTTATAATAGACAAGGCCATTCAACCTGATATACAAGTCAATCATGAACCGACAAAGGTTGCGGTTACATTATCACCGGTGCCTAAGTAAGCGATGCTACATTATCACCGGTTGAAGCAAAACCGGTGCAAAATTTCTTTTATTAGCACCGGTTTAAGTTACCCATGCTATAATGTACCATATTAGCACTGGTTTTTTTGTAACAGGTGCTAGAAAAAACCAATGTAAATTTTGTCATTCTTGCACCGGTTATAACACCGGTGATAAATAAAATTTTGTCGCACCGGATTTGTTAGCACCAGTTATGGAACCGGTGTTAAATCTTTATATCTAACACCGGTTTATAGGTAGCACCAATTTTTAAACCGGTGATAGAAAAATAAATTGCACCAGTTATAGTTTAGCAATGGTTTGGGAACCGGTGATAAAAAATAGTTTTATTGCACCAGTTATATGTTAGCACCGGTAAAACAACCGGTGCTAGAGTTGTTTATTTGTTGCACCGGTTAAATTTTGCACCCGTTTGAAAACCGGTGCAATGAAGTAAATATAGCACCGGTTATGATCGTACCTTTTTTAGTAGCGGTTTTGAAAGCGGTGCTACAAGCGTTAATTTTGCACCGTTTAAGATTAGCACCGCTTCTCTAATCGAAAGAAACCGGTGTTAAAAGCGTGAGTAACTATTGTGGTCACTGTAAGCTGCGGCGTGCTGTAGCTTCCAGCATTCATCTTCTCACAGCCAGTTCCTTTTTTTTCAGGCATGGTACCCATTATTTGTTGTGCGTAGTAACATAATGGTGCACGAAGACAAATTGAACAAATTTCGAGCCACAATGATGCATAGACAAGAAAGTAGGTTGAAGAAAGCATTGAATCCGATAAAGTATAATTTATGACTAGCAAAAGAAGAGCATGACGTGTTTCGTAGTGTCCTAAGCTACTGAAACCCCCCCTCATCGTCGAATTTGACGAGTATCAGAAGAGATGGTCAATTACCTTTCTCGTAACAGATAATACTAACCACTATCCTACGATTTGTGCAAGTCCTTGTATGATATTCAATTGAGCTATGCATTTTGGCAGAGTATTTTTTGCAAAAATACAAACCCATTTCAAAGCAATACTCCGTAGTTCATCGCTCCCCAGTGGAGTGTAATCTTCCGGGAATTGCTGAAACAATGCATTAAATGACATGTTAAGAGAAGGATGTATATGTGAGGATAACAAATACATAGAAGAATTGTAGGAAAACGTACCGAAATAATGTCAATGTCATGTACGTGCCTAACAATTTTTTCCATGTAATACATGCAATGGTATCCGCACTCCCAAGTACTACTTTGTATCTTGTGCTGATGATGGAAAAGACAATTTGTTGAACCGATTACAAAGATGAAAATGACACGTGAAATATGAAGGTATGAGATGATACGTACACTGATGTTTATGACATCCCAAGTGTAGTTGGAAGGGTAGGACCTATTTTGTTTGAAATTGGACCGTCGATATTTTGTTGCAATCCTACAATAGATGGAAACCTATCTTTGTCAACATGAGGAATATTATTTTCAGAAATTGGGGTTCACACAATATATGATAACATACTGAGTAACAGTAATTGTAAATAATTGAGCCAAGAGAGTACGAAACGTACAAGAACACAATTACATGAACAACCATTTTTGAAAAACATTGAAGCTGAAGGAAAGAAACGAATGTGTTCCACTTACAAATGAATTATTTTAAGGCATGATCTATTTTGTTTGGAAATTCCCCCAGTCATTGAGTCGATGCAATATACTCGATCGATTTCTGGTACGAACAAAAGCAAAAACCAATGGTCCCTATGGGAAAAAGGGAAAAACAAAAGTACTTAAGATTCTTAAAATAAAATCACAGCACACGGTTGCTTTCGCTTCCATGTGGGCGGGTCTAGCTACTCAGAAAATGAATGGAACTTACTCTCGATTGTATGGGAAGATGTACATCCTCGCTTCAGTGCAGCACATGATAGCCGAAACCTCGTCCGCAGTCAATTCCACCCTTTGATTTGCCTTCTGAGCCATTGAGTTCGAAGAGGCAGGAATAAATTGGACGTGGCCTCCACGTGCCACCCCATCGCAGAGGTATCTTGCAAATTAATATGGTTAGTGAAGCAAATATAATGATACTTGTATCTATGAATAATGAAAGCATGCACTTCTTACGATGCCCATATATCAAGTTAGCACCCACTGATCCACTCCATTTCATCATCTGTGTCAAAGCTGTTCATGAACAGTCGTATCTTGTCAGTAAATATGGCTGTGTAGACTTCTTCTGATCCGAACACCTTTGCGCTGAAATTGATGCGGAATATTTTTTCTGGTTCACATATTTGTGAAGATAGCCATAAAGCATCATTAATCTGGTGAACAGCAGCGATGTATTCTTAGTTTTCCGTGGCTCCCAAATCATTACATTCAGAATCTAATAATGTTAGATGAACAGTATTTGTATGTAATTCAGTAGTGGATGATAATGTAAAGGCTGAAATGAGTTCTCACAAATATGTATTGGGGAGAAATCGACGAGGGAGGATTTGGTTGCCCATTCTCCGGTGATGTAGCTTTTTCTTTTGGTAGTTGCTAATGGGTAAAATGATAGTGATGCGTAGGAGAAAATCAGTCGGAATGAAATAGTATGGGGGTATGTACCTCTCCTTTTACCGATCGAGTGGCCACCTCTCCACGAGGAGTATCTTCCTTAGCCACTAGTGTGAGGTTTGTTTGAGGACTTCCAATTTCGTCGACCACCATTTCATGCGGAGGCGGTTGCTGCTCGTTCTCCTACGTTCGTAGATGAATAACATATCATGTTATTGTATTAGCAAGAAAGATATATATGAGCACCGATGAGAAGAAGAATACAATTATCACACCTCATCATCCCGTTTCTCTATGACACTTATCAGCTTCCCCGGCCATAAAATGTTATATCCAATTGCCTGAGTGACAAACTCAAATTCTTCGTGTTCAATCAGCAAAGGTACCTTTGGTATGATCACAGGTCCTTTTAGATTTACTCGCTCTCACTTGATGGGTAAGTCAGTTTTCGCTTCCTTTGGAAAGAATATACCGAATACAGCTACCTCCCTTTCTCCATGATGGTTCAAAATATATAGGCAGCATATTTTTCCTCTCTGAGAGATGAACATAGAGATTGGGTAAATACCTCTGTCGGGAAATAACTAAGTATTCTCTATTGAAGGAAAACAGATAAAGTCGGAAGTGCAAGCGATAGATTATAAGAAGTAATGAGTTGTACATGTAGCTGCTGAAGGCTGCAGCGCTGCAGCTTTCAGTGCCCAGCTGAGACTGAGAGCTACAGCGCGCTGCAGCTTCCAGCGTTCATCAACAATGAACTGTATCCCCACAACATCAATCCAAATTAAAAAATGGAAATCCATACACTACAAATCACATAGCAAGAAAGGAACAAATATGATTGCAGTTCACGGTTTGGACTACCTTGTCATCCGCTGCAGTTCCTTGTGGGTCACTACATCCCGATGTTGAAGGAATGAATACCTGGTTTTCCTTGTTCGTAGGGGTGGAAGATGTAGCAAGGAAATTACGGGCATCCAAGTGTGGGGAAATAGCTTTACCCAATTGCCCAGCTAGACAATTTGTTTGGGCCTCAAGCAAAGAACCAAATGTTTCCCTGAGCTCGATGACATCTGTTGGTTGTTTGTTTGAATTTGAAATTTCCTCAGATGGTTTCGTATTTGTGCTCCCACATTGACTAGATACGTAACGGGTGACAGTTATATGTGGTAGGGTCTCGTTAACCTTAGAGGTTACGGAGCAAACTCTCCAACGACCCCCGTGATCCTTCCTACCCGTTGCTTGAACTAGAATATCTTCTTTTCCATGTATAACCAACTCCCTTTTTCTTCTTATCCAAAAGGTTTTTCTAAGAAAAAAAGAAAATATAAGTCATTTGATCGGGATAATATCAAAGAATATCAATAGAGATAGATTCAATTATGAATTATGCTCACAATGGTGGGGGCTGCTCTTCGGACGGAGTCGTTGGTGTAGGTTGATATTTATTGTCCCAGTTAGCGGCAAGGAACACTTCCAAGTGGTCCGGTTTGAAATCCATGCTTTGAACTAAAGCCTCTACTTCTTCTACACTCTGACCTTCATCCAGAAGCGCCTCAATTTTAGCATTTCTTTTCCTCTTCTCGAGTTCTACTGCAACCCTACGGTTCCCTCCACTCCCCATGTAATGGATGTAGTCCTTCTGTGAGGCGCTTAATTTTGTTGCGTCACTTACCGCCTGTTTGGTCATCAGTTTGAAAACTACTCTCATCGTAAAGACTAGAGAAAAATAATATTGAAGGAATTACCTTGAATTCAGGGGTTGACCTGTGTTTCACAAATAGCTCCCACTCATTTTTGTCCATCCAGCGATAGTCTTTCCATGCACAAGAGCCCGGTTTTTTTTTGCACAATATACTTGTTCGCCACCTTAGTCTTCCAATTCCTCCACTTTTCTCCTGCATAAATTGTCCATTTATTTTGGAACTTATTCATCTCATTGAAAGTCATTTTCGTTTGTATATCCCAGCTAATCTGGAGGATAAGGAGACATGTTGTTAGTGCGACATGTAACGAAGTTGACATGAACAATGGAGGATTAGAAGACACTTACGAGAACGTCTTCCCATGCATCCTTCTTCACATGGTCTGGGACTGATCTCCAATTATGCCACGTCCCGAACTGGATTCTTCGCCGGAAGGCATAGCCAACATACATCGACCATCGGTTGCACATAACTAGGGGTTCGAAGTCATCATCGAAGAATATTTTCAGAGGCTTCTTTTGTTTCGCAAGCAACATGGACTTGCACGTGGTTGTGCCTCTGCGCTTGCAATACTCTCCAATCTCAAACTTGTCGAAGCTCCCACTCATGTCTTCTTTTACCATAGTTTCTTCTTCTTCTCCCGACTTCTCTGATCCCGAGCAATATTTCCGTGCATCAGCCCCTTCCTCGCTATTGTCATCACAGTTGGCATCCTTTGGAGGGGTAAAACATTTATCAGCAACAGTTTGTCTACCACCAGAGTTAAACAATTTCTTCCTCGGCGGTGCCATTGAATCTCTTCTACGAGTAAATGAAACACAAGAAAAACATTAATCCAACACAGCCCTTTGCGGATTGTCAGGGCACGTGGGTAGGCAAAAATTATGACATAACAAGCACGCATATCATGTATGAGCATGAAACAACACCCACAATAGTATAACAAGAAACATCAACACAAACTCACACGCAAAGAGACCAACCAAAATATATCTACTCATTAAACCCGGGAAAGATGGAAACTACAAATGGGTGTTACCTTATTCCGTCAATAGCCGACCGTCTAGGTTACCCCCTCCACTGTGAAGATTCCAACCTGGGTACAAAATTTGTGGAGTTGAATGTCGAAAAAATTGGTGCATTTGGTTGGCGACCAGGATTGGGAGGTTGAAGCCCGACATAAATGGTGAAGGGAGGGACACTATTTTTGGGGGAAATCTGCACGGGGTTATGGTGGGAAGAGGGGGAACTTGTAATTAGAGATGTGGTGGGTGGAAAGAACTTGGTTCAATGTGGTGGGGAGGGAAGGGTACGGAAACCGAGGGTTAAGGATATGGAGGGAAAAGGGAAACTTTTGGAGGGAATGAAAATGAAGCTTTGTTGGCACATTTTTGTGTCATATAATTTTAAATGCTTTAATTTAAAAACAATAATCCATACGAATGAGAGGGATATGTATTATATTCCCCAGGACCTGGAAAATATCGTAAAATCTTTAAAATTTTATACTCCCTCCGTCCCAAAATAAATGGTGTGCGAGAGACTTCCACGTTCATAAAGAAACCTGTCTAACTGCTAATGCGTTGAAACCATCGAGCAAGGAAGTTACAGATACTCTATACCTTTCCATTACCTCCTCTCCCTGCTTCCCAACTATATTTCCTAACCTAAGTTTTCAGTTCCCTTCTCTGATGTTTCCCCCCAGACCACCACGAAAGCCAACTATTTCCACAGTATACTGGGAATCTCCAGATCACAGTTTCATCAAGGTTAACGTGGATGCATCTTGGTCTAATTCCTCTGTTTCAATTGGATTAATTGCTCGCAATCACCAAGGTTTACCAATCCTTATTAGATCAGAGACCATAACAGCCACATCTCCACTGGAAGCTGAAGTTAAGGCAATTCTTATGGCCTGTCAGATCTGTCTGGATAGATATCCCAACCTTATTATTGAATCTGACTCGCTACAGGCAGTAAATATGATTAATGATCCTTCAGTTTCCAAATGGACCCTATACCCTCTAGTTTTTCGAGTTCACCCTCTTTTATCCCATGCTACCCTCAAGCACACATACAGATAATGTAACTCAGTTGCGGATGCCATTGAAAAATATCAAGCATCCTCTGCGATGGTTTCTCCTTTGCATGTGACCAACATTCTGGCACATATTAAAGGCTTAATCTACATGGATAGTATTCATACACCTTATATTAGAATCCATAGGCAAGCCTTTAAATAAGCTTGATACTGCTGATATTTCCGCTATTCTGTCTCAGGTTATGGACTACTTCCCTTCATGGCTTTGGATTCTTTTTCTGCTCTTTCGCGATGGCTACCGTTTTTCACAGTCTCATTTGCGCTTTCACATGGCGGATTCCCAGTTTCTACCTATGGAAGAAATAGTCCAGTTTTGGCCACTGATCTTTGGAATCGTTTCAAGTTTTCCCATTTGATGCGTTGAAACCATCGAGCACTCGAGCCTGGAGCCCTCGAGCCCTGGAGTCCTCGAGAAATCAAGCCTTGGAGCCCTCGAGCCTTGGATCCCTCAAGCACTGGATACCTTGAGCACTCAAGCTCTCGAGCCCTCGATCCGAGGAGGCCTCGAGCCCTGGATCGCTCGAGCACTCAAGCTCTCGAGCCCTATCGCCCTCGAGCCATCAAGCACTCAAACCATCGAGCCTCGGCCCCTCGAGACCTCGAGACCTGGAGTCCTCAACCACTCAAGCCTTGGAGCCCTCGAGCCTTGGAGCCCTCGAGCATTGGATACCTCAAAACTCAAGCTCTCGAGCCCTCGAGCCTAGGAGGCCTCGAGCCCTGGACCCCTCAAGAACTCAAGCTCTCGAGCCCTACTACCCTCGAGACCTTGAGCCATGCTGCCCTCGAACTATCGAGCCTCGACCCCTCGAGACCTCGAGCCCTGGAGTCCTCGACCACTCAAGCCTTGGAGCCCTCGAGCCTTGGAGCCCTCAAGCACTGGATACCTCGAAACTCAAGCTCTCGAGCACTCGATCCTCGACCCCTCAAGCACTCAAGCTCTCGAGCCCTCCCACCCTTGAGCCATCAGGCACTCGCACCATCGAGCACTCAAGCCCTCAAGCCCTCAAACCATCGAGCCTCGACACCTAGAGACCTCGAGCCATCAAGCACTTGACCATCAACCCCTCGAGTCTAAAACTTAATATTCAATTGGTCTAACATTCAGCCCAAAAAAATGTAAACTTCATCCCAATTAGTATAAGGTGTCTGTATATTAGTCTTTGGCCCACAACCTCTGCTCTTCCATCACCTTCATCCGTCGTTCCCGAGGCTATTCCTCCGCTGTTCCCAAGCCCCATCCTCCGTCGTTCCCAAGCCCCTTCCTCCGCCGTTCCTGCTCCCTCCGCCGACCCCTGCTCCCTCCGCCGTCCTCTACTCTCACATAGCCGTCCCCTGCCACCTCTGTTGTGCCCTGCTCCCTCCACCGTCCCGGCTCCCTCCGCCGTCCACTTCTCCAGCCGCGCCCCTTCATCGGCCAAGCTCTGTCCTACCATCGTTGACTCTACACCAAACACCACTCGTCAATAACCCGTACTCCAAATTAGGTAATGGGATTATTTTCCTAAGGTTTTTACCAAGAAATTTTTTCTTCCTCAAGGGTTGATTTCATGATAATGCCTCATTGTGTCAATGTCCTCATTGTGCTCTAGTTTTTGGCATCGGTGAATAATTTTATGCATAACCTGATTGTTCATGCTATGTGGTTCTGGATGGCATAACCCATGCTCCGATATGATATGATAATTTTGTGCATAACTTGATTGTTCATGAAATTTTTTCTTGCTCAAGCGTTGATTTCATGATAATGCCTCATTGTGTCAATGCCCTCACTGTGCTCTTGTTTTCGGCATTGGTGAATAATTTTGTCCTTACCCTGATTGTTCATGACATGTGATTCTGGGTGGCCCATTGATTCGTCCCAAGATTTATAGAATGTCAATCTAGTTTAATTATTTTACTTCTGTTAATATTATTTGAAATTGGGATTAACTGTGAATAAACATTATTCCATATTCAGCCTATGAGAAAAAATGCTTAATTTAGAATAAGTTGATTCTGTATTATTCACCTTTCTGATTGTGTATTATTTACCATTTTGCATTGTAGCTTCTGTTAACACATTTACTTTAACAGACATGGCCCCCAAAAAAGGTGCAACCAAGAAAAAGAACAACACCCAAAACCCAAGGAAAAAGGCTAGAGTGGTGGGGGGGAGGATGTCGAGCACGGCACACAGATTGTTCCGTCGACTAAGCCCATACCAGCCGCAGAGGCGGACTGTACTGAGCAAATTACTGTGTACAAGGACTTCATCTCGAGGGGCCTCATCCTTGAGAGAGGGTTAAGGCTGGAAAAGCCCTTCAGGAACTATGTGAAGGAGCACGGCTGGGAAGGCTTCATCGCATAACCAACGCGTGCAAACCAAACCATGGTGTGTGAATACCTGTCGCTCATGAAGTACAAGAATTCTGGAAATTTTTTCCTCCGGGGTCATTTGGCCGAGTTGTCCTCGGATTTGATCAACAAGTTCTACAGGATCCCACCAAAGCCCTCGAGCTTGTACGAAGCTGCTGACACCGCAGTTGAACAAGCTTCATGGGAAGACATCATCACAGAAATCTGTGATGACAGCGATGCAGTAATTCGGAATTTACCACAAGAATGGTCCAGCATAGAGAAAAAGTACTTGAATGAAGACATGAACGTGTGGTACAGTTTCATAGCTGCCCGGCTACTCCCCATGAAATTGAATAGCGAGGTTCATCGGTCTCGTATGCTGCTGCTCTACAAGATAAAGAAGAACATGAGCATCGATGTTGGGAGTACAATAATGGCATACATCTGGGATTGTGTCAATGCCCATAACTGCATAGGCTTGTCCTCACTCATCACTGCAATATGCGTGGAAGCCGGTTGCAGATACAAAGATGATAATGTCACAATGATGCCAAAGCTCCCCATAAACCCTCTCATATTCTCGAAGAAGAAGAACATTGCTGTGTCATCAAGGGTGGCAACAAGTAAATCATCGAATGAGAACTTGGATGGGGACTTGGCAGCATTGCAACTGAAGGTGGATCATTTGGTGCGCTGGACATCGCAGGTTGGGAAGATCTTCACAGCCATGTGTGGCGAGAGAATCAATGAATTGGGTCCAATCCCTACCTTTGATTCGCCAAGGCCCAACATGGTGGAGAAGAGGGTGCACAGGAAATGACTGCCCACATTGAGCTCACATCTTCGTATTATCAGGTTGTTTCATTTGCTAGTTTAATTTGGATGTCTGACTCGTACATTTTTTTCTTTCGAAACATACATTGCTCCTTTGTTGGTATTGTTTGGATGTGATTTTGGAATGTTAGCTTTCAATCCACATAACGTATTTGTGTTGTTGTCTTCAACGAACTGCATGAGCAATTCATTTCAGGTTCATGTGTGTGTTAAATTGCTGCAGCACGCTGAACCAATAGAGCTGCAGCGCGCTGCAGCTGCCAGAACCTAACATAGGAATAGAAAGCCAAATTTTTTACCAGTCTTTACCAAAATTCCTGGAGTACGCTGCAGCGGACAGAACTGCTCGAAATGGCAAAAAATTGGGAGATAGTTGTACAATAGTTGCCAGGGGCAACAAAGTACAAAAAGTAAATAAATTTTAACTTCGACATCATTGTTCGACCCCCCTAGTCTACAACCAACTTCATCTTCTTGGATTGACTGTCTCGAAGTTCTCAGCCATCGTCATCTATCCAAATGCCATCTTTGTGTTTCCTCCGTATGGCTCCTGCCTCAATCCCATTGTCACTAGGTATAGGGGAAATAGAGGGGAATTCTAACCTTTCACTTGTAACCTCAAAATCAATTTCATCGCAGAAAGAGAATTTCCTACCTTGTACCACAACAGACCAACCTACATTGTACGGGTCATTTACGTAGAAAACTTGTCTTGCTTGTTCGGCCAAAATAAACTGATCATTTTCATATGCCACACGAGTCGGGTCAACAAGGGTAAATCCCATTGGATCATCATTTCGAACCCCAGTTGTGTTATCAAACCATTGGCACTTGAATACCGGAATCTTGAATTCTCCATAGTCAAGCTCCCAAATCTCATCAATAACACCATAGAACGACATCACAGCTATGACTGTTTTTTGTCTTTCTTACTTGCTTGCCACATAGTCTCCGACTCAATGTATACCCCACTATTTTGTGTCATGCTCTTCAAATCTTGGTCCCTAGTAGCGAACGAAAAATCGTTGATGTCATATCCGGAATACCTCAAAACCGTGCAGTTAGGCTTCCTCGCAAATGCCCTAATTTTTGGGTCGTAATCAGCAACATTGCATCGATCATATAACCAATTCACAAACTTGTCACTGTGCTCCAACTGAACTTTATTAGGGGGCCACGTGGGATGACACTCTGTTATCAAATTAAGGTGCTCGGTCACAAAAGCAGTAGTCTCCAAACAATTCCTAAACACATACAAATGAATTGACATCAGATCACTATTCCATGGAGTAAATAATGTTCCCCTCGACCTCGGCTTGCTCCCCCTCCTCCCAACATGTCAATTCAGGGGCACCTCAAATTTTCTGTGTCCTTGCAAATAGCAAGAGAAAAATTCAATCACTTCTCGGTAACATACCTCTCAACAATACTAGCTTTCGGCCGACTCATACATTTCACGTACCCCTTAAAGACTTTCATGTGATGCTCGAATGGATACATCCACTGCATGCCAACTGGACCGCATATCTTTACCTCCCGCACTAGATGGACGACCAAGTGAACCATTATATCAAAAAAGGATGGAGGGAAATACATTTCCAACTTGCAGAGCACAACAACAACATCTTTTTCTAGGACATCCAGATGGTCCCGGTCAATAGACTTCCGGTATATGGAGGCAAAAAATATACAAAGTCTAGTGATTGAGTGCCTTACGTCGGCCTCCATTACCCCACGAATAGCAATAGGTAAAATTTGTTGCATCAAAACATGAAAATCATGAGATTTCAACCCCATCATCCGACAATCCTTCGTAACTACCCGACTCACGTTCGATGAATAACCAATGGGGACCTTCACTAATTTCAAACTATCACAAACTGATATTCTCTCCTCCTTAGACAAGGTACAAGGTGTAGGGGGCAAGTACGTCCTCTTACCCTTCACTTCTGGGGCGAGGTCATTTCTGATTCCCAAATCAACCAAGTCCAACCGGGCATTCAAACAATCTTTCGTCTTCCCCAAGGAATATTCAAGAGGGTGCCTATCAAACTTTCACAAACATTTTTCTCAATATGTATCACGTCTAGGTAATGCCTAACCTCAAGATGCTCCCAGTATGGTAGCTCAAAAAACATTGACCTTTTCTTCCATGGCCCACCACAATGTATTTTGTCCTTGCCTTTGTACTTTCCCAACACCACTCTCAATTTCTTAACCTTACTGTGAATCTGCACACCAGTTAGTGGTGTAGGGGATTTTCTTCGTTCTTTCCCACCAAAAAAATTGACCACATCATCCCGGTATTTATGGTTTCCGTGGAGCCATTTTCTATGGCCAAGATACACTGTCTTTCTTCCATGTCTTAGCTGTTTGAATTCAGTCTTCTCCTCATAAATGGGACATGCTTTGTGCCCCTTCACAACGTTCCCCAAAAAATTTCCATAGGCTGGAAAATCATTGATCGTGCAAAAAAGCATGGCACGAAGTTGAAACTCCTCATTCATATGGCCATCAAATACCAACACCCCTTTATCTTCCCACAATATCTTTAAATCATCGATCAATGGTCTCAAATACACATCAACCTCATTCCCAGGTTGGCTAGGACCTGAGATTAACATAGGCATCATAACATATTTACGTTTCATGCACAAATATGGGGGCAAATTGTATATAACCAACATTCCGGGCCACGAACTATGCTTCGATGACATATTACCAAATGGATTCATCCTATCAGTACACAATGCAAGGCGGAGATTTCTAACCTCCGAAGCAAAGGAAGGATATCGCTTGTCAAAATTTCTCCATTGTTCACCGTCCGCCTGATATCTTATCTTGTCGTCATGTAGTCTTTCCCGCTCTCCATGCCATCGCAAGTTCTTCGCATCTTCGGAATTCGTGATTAACCTCTTCAACCTAGGAATTATAGGAAGATACCACATATACTTCAATGGGACCTTCTTCTTCTTCTTAGCCAAACACCCATCATCATCATTCGTCACACCCTTATATCTTGCATTTTGGCACACGAGACATTCAACAGCATCTATCAAATCACAGTCATACAAAACACAATCATTTGGACATGAGTGTATTTTCTTGTATTCCAAACCAAGTGGACACAATATTTTCTTGGCCTCGTAATAGTTTTTCGGAATTCTATTCCCTTCCGGAAACTTTTCCTTCAGAATCTTTAGTAGTGAATTCACACTTGCATCACTTCAAGAACTTGTAGCTTTCAAATTGAAAACCTCCATCAAAAAAGAGATTACGGTATCCTTACTTTTACATCCCGGATACAACGGCTTCTCTTTCTCGTCGAGCAAAGCACTCAACATTGTAGGCTTCCCCTCAAAATCTCTCACAATGTCATCGAACATACCATCAACTGTACATTTGTCTCCATCTACCTTGTCAAACCCACCGTCATGTCCTTGCTCAACCTCTCCATGAAATGTCCATACAATGTAACCTCCGTCAAATCCATTCTTCAACAAGTGAAATCTAACAACCCCACGACCATCAAACCGTTCACGACACAAGCATCTTCTGCATGAACAAAGTATCCTCTCCTCCCGACCAAAGGCATAATCTAGAAACAAATCAATAAATGCAATATGTTCACCACTCCCTCTAGCTACACTTGGACAATTAGCCATTTTTTCCCTCCACGAAAACATTGATTCTCGGTCCGCTGTAGCTAAACAAGACAAAACACACCATTACACATATTTTCATTGTTCAAAAATACGAAAAATGAACACGATCTTTTTGCTACACAATACTAAACGTGTCATGTCCATGTATAAGTATGCGAATCGATCAACTGCATGTTCTCGGGAAACATATAAATATATATACCATCTACCAAAAGAAACACAAAAATATTCACATCAACACTCATTAATTTAGACTCTCACAACATGATCGATACTCAACCAACATAAGTTAGGCCTTGATGAGGCCATTTTATGCAGTTATATTAGGGTTTTTAGGATTGGATTTTGTATAATTTTGTGCTCTACATGTGGCATTCTGCCTTGAAATCATTTAAGGAGGGATAAAAGAGACTTTGACGTTTTTATCACTTTTTAGATGATTTTGTGTGACAAGGTGATTTGTTTGAAGAATTTGAAGATTTGAAGACTTTGAAAGATATCTTTGAAGATTTGAAGACTTACACTTGGGCTTTTTGAAGATTTGAAGAAGTGAAGAGGTGAAGAAAGGAGAGCAAAGCAACGGGTGAAGGATGGTCCAGGGTTTTCATAATTTTCCAAGAAGAATCAGCCTTCAAGAGTGGTACCATTGGATTCCTCTTCTCGAGCACTATAAAATCGACTAAAAGAACTCCCGAAACGGATCAATGGTTCACCCGGAGGAAGCAAACCAAAATAGGGCTGGAGTTTACTGATCTGGTCGCGACTCGCGATGGAACCGGTCGCGAGTAGCGACGACAGCGTGAATTCAGCCCTGCAGCAGCGTTTTTCTCCCCTTGTTCTTCCCCTATAAATACCTCTTCACCCCTTCTTCTCCACAGCTTCCAAGCCCGATTTCGGGCTCCAAAACCCTAGTTTTTCTTCCATTCTCTTCCATTCTTCTTTCTTTGTAGATTTTTGTTCTTTGTTATGGGTTTTGATTTTTTAGCTTAGTCTTTATCTTGGGAGCAAAGGATTGAAGCTTCCACATCCATGTAGCAGGAAACATTTTTATCTATCTATTTGGTGTTTTTGCTATTGTGCATTTATTGTGCTTTGAATGTTAATTGTTGATTTCATTGATGTTGTTGAGAGCTTGAGCATATGAAATACTTCTATGAATTGCTAGCTAGGGTTTGGGGGATTTGGGTTGATTTCCCCCCTGTTCTTATTAGGAATGTATGAGTATGATTTAGAGCTTTTGATTGTGTTGATGGATTGATAATGTGCTAGATGGATGTGATTGATGTTGAACACTTTGTCATGTTCATTTGTGTAGCAAACGAGAGAGTTATATGCTCTTGGATGAATGTGCGTTGCACGTTCATCCAATCTCGTGTAATTGCATGAATTGGTTAAATGCTTAGTCACGGTGTAGTGGTCATAAGCATTGCCAAGCTTGTTGGTTCTTCGCGATTAAATGCCATCAATGGGATACTCCTAGCAATAGGGGAGTCATTGGTGAGGTTTGACAAGAGATGTCGAATTCACTCTTGCAAACTACTAACTAAGAAGGATGGAAGATTTATCTTCACAACAAGTAGTTGAAGTATTGAATAGATGATTTTAATTCATCCTTGAAGCATTTGTTATTTAGCATTTATGTATTCTTGATGGTGTGTTTCACTTCATTTGTGCCATGAGTTGTTTGAGCATAGGGAGTGCTTGTATGATTGAATTGGTTAGGTGTTAGGAACGTGACGAATTCCGTAGCTCTTTTGCATGAAAATCTACGAGCATGAACTTAGAACTTCTTGTGCATAATGTGTTGTGATTCTTGCTAGATGGGTATGTTGATGTTGAGTCATGTAATGCTATATGATAGAATGAGTGAATGGTTCAATGACCTACATTAGATTTGGAAGTGGATATCCCTTGCCCCCAAGGCTTTTTATCTTTGTAGTTTTAAAACCCCTTTTTCTTAGTTTTGTTTGATGATTAGCATAGTCACTTGACTTTGCTAGTTATCTTGTCTTTTTACTTTCGTAACTTAGGAAAACCAACCAACCAACCCCCCCCCCCCCATTTACATGCTTTTATATGTATGTATATATGCCTACTCCTAGCCTAATATCAACCTTTTGTGCCTAAACGCTTAGGAAGATCCCTCTTCTTCGTGGACGACCCCGACTTGCCGCTATCTACCTAGTTGTAGAAAGTAAACAAAAAGGGCTTATAAATTATCTTTGAATAGGGGTGCGACGACTGCCCGCTATCAAAATGGCGCCGCTGCCGGGGAAGAGGCGTTTATTCTTAAGTATTTAGGTGTATTTGGTTGCATATTAGCTAGTTGTTTTTATTTTCCACTACTTGGTGGTTGTTTTTGTTCGGAGTAGGTATTGCTTGAGTTCTTGGTAATTAATTTTATCGAGAATCCTTGCACTATGATTCCGAACTTTTGAAAAAAAAAATTTTAATGGAGCGTCTCACCTTGAGGGAACTCATGATGAGAAGAGAGGCTCAACAAGCAAGGTTTTATAGGATGTGTCATTCCGATTATCCTACCGAATCTTGCCCCTTGTTGTGGGAAGAGCACTATGACCGAGAAAGAACCCTTGGTTTTCAAAACCATGGGTACTATGAAGAGTGCTACCAAGAGGTAGGAGATGTAGGTTTTCAAGGGCAAGAAGCTCATGAATGCTATCCATACCACAACTCTTACAATTCGGAATGGAGTGGTAATAAGGAATGGTGGTATGAGAATGAGCCGGAAAACCAACCATACGAGCAACCTAGTTGGCCATCACCACCCTATACCATACCCCAAAACCAAGCCCAACAAGGAAGTTCAAGTTTGACACGTGAGGATGTCTTCAATACCATAGCAAACTTGAACTCCTTTACTAGTGAGGAGCCGGATACCCAGCTCTCCTCTAGTGTTGAGGCCATTGAGGGGCATGTGAGGAGTATAAGGGAAGCGTTGGCCCGAATGGAAGCTCGTGATTCCAAAAACACACCATCCCAACTTGAACTCGATGACTCGGTGAGTGAGGTCACCAATAAAAATGATTTTGAGTTCAAAGGGGATGATGAGTTGGTTGTAGAGGATAGCAAAATGGAGGAAGAGGTAATAGTGCTACATTCATTAGCATCGTCACCCATTCTCCCGCTTAGTGAACCAACTCCACCATTTTCGGAAGTTGTGAGGGAGATAAGAGAGGAGCCAAAAGACTATCTTAAGCCTCCTAACCACTCAACTTTCCTCCAACCATCTCCTCCTCAACAAAACTTTCCTCTTGAAAGTTTTGTACCCCCACCTCTCTTATTTTGGAAGCTCATGGTGAAGGGGTTCAAGCCTTCACCATACGGATAACATTAGGGTCGTGCCGACGACCTTAAAAATATGGAGCTTCGTCGTGCCGACGACGTGAAATAAATTCGGCATTTCTTTTAGTTTTTGTTTCTTAGTTTTTTGTTTTTTTTTTTTTGTTCTTTTTATGGCATGTTTTTCTGTGATTTTGTAGCAAAGTGAAGTGCATTGCAATGGAGGAGATGAAGGAACGAGATCAACGAACAAGGGAAGAAAGCTTGGACAGTTGGTAAGAAAATGAAAAAATTTAAGCCTGGGATACCCTACCGTCGCGAGCCGCGATGGCCTCGTCGCGAGTCGTGACGAACAGGGGGGAAAATCATTCCCAGCACCAACTTTCCACGAGTCGTGATGGACTCGTCACAAGTCGCGACGAGCCATCGCGAGTCACAACATAGAGGTCGCGAGTCGCAACATAGAGGCCGCGAGTCGCAACATAGAGGCCGCGAGTCGCAACGTGATCAGAAACATTTTGCTAAAAAACTGCTCTCGGCTTCAACTTTTCGCGAGTCGCGACGGTCCCGTCGTGAGTCGCGACGAAGCATCGCGAGTCGCGACCACTTCAGTTGCGAGTCGCGATGAAAATTCCAAGTTTTCATTTGATCTTAAACATTGCATGATTCTTCCTTCTTCTCCACCCAACACTCCCAAAAACTACCACATATCCACTCATTTCCACACCATCTTACATATATTGACACATGAAATTCTTGCATCTTTATAGTATCTTTGTTGATTGTAGTATGCCGACTACATCATTGTGACTTAATTGCTATGTTCTATAGTGATGCTTGAATTTGTGTGGATTTATATGTTGGATATTTTTATTGGATAATCTTATAGTTGCGATTGCATGATGGATTGGTTGTTCTTTGAGAATACTATGGTTATTAATTCTCTATGCTAAACCTAGTATTCCAAATCCTTATGTACTTGTGAGTTTAATGTTGTTCTTTGTGGTGTTAGTCTTGATCAAACGGCACCACGGAGACAATGCTTTTATCGAGGGGTGAGTTCTTCTACGGCATCTTTGCTCCCCTTTCCGATTCCGAAACCGATTTCGGGACCATACAATTACATTGGATTGCGCCATATCACCGGCGACTATGCGGAGAAATGGGTGTCACTCTACCCCTTGACTTGATTTTTATTGTTCTTTCCTTACATGTTTACATTGAGGGCAATGTAATGTTTTAAGTGTGGGGAGGGGTTAGAGGAATCACATGCATGCTAGATTGTATTGGAATGCTTTTTGCTAATTTTCATTCGAAAAACATGAGAAAAAGAAAAATAATAATAATAAAAAGAAGAAAAAAAAGAGAAAAGAAAACCCGCTAAGTTGAAAATCCGAGAGGGCAACTTAGGCAACATTGGGGGCCCGGATAGGTCAAAAACCCGAAAGGGCAGCCTAGGCAAAAATAAGAGGCTAAAATGTGCGGAAAAAGGTGAGATGTGAGCTAAAGAAACATAATGTGTGGCTAGGATGAAAACTCGAAAGAGCTCCTTGGCAAAATGAGAGAAAATGAGAGAAATTGAAAAATGCTATGATTTCACTCATTTGCCGGCGTTGGAGTCATAAGGTTGCGGTTGTCACATGGATGGATCAGGTAGCTTAACATCTATAGACCTCTTGGGATTGGGTAGCTTAGTGGGTTAGGAAAACGAAGTATGGTTATGAAATTCTTGATCCTTTTCTACTTCATTTTTAGTTGATATATTGGCATTAGGTGAAGCATGTGTTTGAACCTCTTATATGGCTTTAGCTTCATTTTATGTCATTGGATTTTGGTGGATATATTGGCATTAGGTGAAGTATGTGCTTAAACCTATTAAATGGTTTTAACTTCATCTTGTGTCATTGGACTTTGGGAATATCAATTCGGGGCTTTGAAATATTTTTATGGGTAGTGAATTGATAAGTAGTAGGTTTGGTTAGATTTAGGATTGGGGATGTGTGTGTGAAAATTTCTCATGTGAGCTTTTATTTTGGGATTTATGATATTGAGAGTTTTTGTGAGGCTTTGATTGGGGGATTAGTTTAGGATATGGCCATATGAATTCCTCCGTGTGCTTGGATCTTTTCTTACTCGAGGGCGAGTAAGGTTTAAGTGTGGGGAGGTTTGATGAGGCCATTTTATGCGGTTATATTAGGGTTTTTAGGATTGGATTTTGTATAATTTTGTGCTCTACATGTGGCATTCTGCCTTGAAATCATTTAAGGAGGGATAAAAGCGACTTTGACGTTTTTATCACTTTTTAGATGATTTTGTGTGGCAAGGTGATTTGTTTGAACACTTTGAAGATTTGAAGACTTTGAAAGATATCTTTGAAGATTTGAAGACTTACACCTGGGCTTTTTGAAGATTTGAAGAAGTGAAGAGGTGAAGAAAGGAGAGCAAAGCAACGGGTGAAGTATGGTCCATGGTTTTCATACTTTTCCGAGACGAATCAGCCTTCAAGAGTGGTACCATTGGATTCCTCTTCTCGAGTACTATAAAATCGACTACAAGAACTCCCGAAACGGATCAACGGTTCACCCGGAGGAAGCAAAACAAAATAGGGCTGGAGTTTACTGATCTGGTCGCGACTCACGATGGAACCGGTCGCGAGTCGCGGCGACAGCGTGAATTCAGCCCTGCAGCAGCGTTTTTCTCCCCTTGTTCTTCCCCTATAAATACCTCTTCACCCCTTCTTCTCCACAGCTTCCAAGCCCGATTTCGGGCTCCAAAACCCTAGTTTTTCTTCCATTCTCTTCCATTCTTCTTTCTTTGTAGATTTTTGTTCTTTGTTATGGGTTTTGATTGTTTAGCTTAGTCTTTATCTTGGGAGCAAAGGATTGAAGCTTCCACATCCATGTAGCAGGAAACATTTTTATCTATCTATTTGGTGTTTTTGCTATTGTGCATTTATTGTGCTTTGAATGTTAATTGTTGATTTCATTGATGTTGTTGAGGGCTTGAGCATATGAAATACTTCTATGAATTGCTAGCTAGGGTTTGGGGGATTTGGGTTGATTTCCCCCCTGTTCTTGTTAGGAATGTATGAGTATGATTTAGAGCTTTTGATTGTGTTGATGGATTGATAATGTGCTAGATGGATGTGATTGATGTTGAACACTTCGTCATGTTCATTTGTGTAGCAAACGAGAGAGTTATATGCTCTTGGATGAATGTGCGTTGCACGTTCATCCAATCTCGTGTAATTGCATGAATTGGTTAAATGCTTAGTCACGGTGTAGTGGTCATAAGCATTGCCAAGCTTGTTGGTTCTTCGCGATTAAATGCCATCAATGGGATACTCCTAGCAATAGGGGAGTCATTGGTGAGGTTTGACAAGAGATGTCGAATTCACTCTTGCAAACTACGAACTAAGAAGGATGGAAGATTTATCTTCACAACAAGTAGTTGAAGTATTGAATAGATGATTTTAATTCATCCTTGAAGCATTTGTTATTTAGCATTTATGTATTCTTGATGGTGTGTTTCACTTCATTTGTGCCATGAGTTGTTTGAGCATAGGGAGTGCTTGTATGATTGAATTGGTTTGGTGTTAGGAACGTGACGAATTCCGTAGCTCCTTTGCATGAAAATCTACGAGCATGAACTTAGAACTTCTTGTGCATAATGTGTTGTGATTCTTGCTAGATGGGTATGTTGATGTTGAGTCATGTAATGCTATATGATAGAATGAGTGAATGGTTCAATGACCTACATTAGATTTGGAAGTGGATAACCCTCGCCCCCAAGGCTTTTTATCTTTGTAGTTTTAAAACCCCTTTTTCTTAGTTTTGTTTGATGATTAGCATAGTCACTTGACTTTGCTAGTTATCTTGTCTTTTTACTTTCGTAACTTAGGAAAACCAACCAACCAAATCCCCCCATTTACATGCTTTTATATGTATGTATATATGTCTACTCCTAGCCTAATATCAACCTTTTGTGCCTAAACGCTTAGGAAGATCCCTCTTCTTCGTGGACAACCCCGACTTTCCGCTATCTACCTAGTTGTAGAAAGTAAGCAAAAAGCGCTTATAAATTATCTTTGAATACGGGTGCGACGACTGCCCGCTATCAGGCCTAGAGAAACCAATAATAAATACGAAAAAACTACCTAAAATGATGCATTTATGGTTCTAGTTGATTGAAATTTCCAAAAATTAATGAATACTTACTTCCATGAGTCTTCATTTGTTTGAGTTATTGCACACCTTCCCAAGAAATCTACCATCTAATAATGGATAAGGTTCAAGTTCAGAACTAATTTAAGAGGGTAAGTTCGGAGCATTAAATGATCAATTTAGCACCGATTTTTGTCAATAGTGCACAAAACCGGTGCCAGTTTTCCCTCCTTCTTCCACGAATTCATTCCGCACCGGTTTCTACATTTCCATAACACCGGTTCCTATAACCAGTGCGAAAAACATACATCACGCCGGTTTTCTAGGATTCTTTGCACCGGTCTTGAAACCGGTGCGAATATAACAACGGTTATCGTTGTTCTTAGCACTGGTTTCTTGACCACTGCTAAACTCTCAACGGTTTCCGCAAATTCTAGCAGCGGTTTCCCGATCGGTGTAAAAATAACACCGGTTTTTATTTAAATAACCGGTGCAAAAATATTTTTAACCGTTGCCACAATAACACCGGTTTTACAACCGGTGCTAACACAATAAAAACCATTGCTAAAACATGATTTGCAGCGGTTTTCATAACTGATGTTAAAAAATTGGTGCCAGAGGGTGGTCTTTGTGGTAGTGCGAAAAAAAACATAATGAGGACAAACACTTAGCCATGAACCAAAAATTTAGTGATTGTGGTATGACTATGATCTCAATCCTTAATAACATGGAGCCACAACTAGGATAGGCTAAAAATATAGGAAGAGCAGCACAAGCTAAGGTAAGCGCCACTTAACAGAGAAATTCCAGTTCTTTGAGAGAAAGACTGACTGGATCATCGGAGGCATTTCCCAGGAATTACATTCGGTGTCTATTTTTCAGGAAGAGAGGTTTTCACGGTGAATAGCGTTTACCTTACAATATTAGATTACCACATCATTTGGCATCGTCTGTGGGGAACGAAAAAAAATTTATTTCAAAATCATTCAGGTAAACAATGGCGTTCACCAGAAGAGAGAAAAGTCACAACCACCAGACACAAGAACACACAGGTGGACGCAAAAAAAACATGCATCCCAGCCAAGACCAGGGAGTATGTCCCTAGTAGAGAAAGAGAAAACAATAAGGAAGATATGGAGGATGATGAGGAGGAAGAAGAATCTCCTAACACAAACCAAGAAAAAGAAATGAGAGTGTTGGCGGTGTTTTTGGAAGCAAACGGAGAGAGCTTGTACATTTATTTTTTAACCATGCCCAAGTCAAAATCTCCGAGAATGGATAAAAGAATAAGTCAAGGGCATAAGAGTCTTAAGTACGAGGAGGATTTAAGGGATATAGCGGCAGACGACGATGCAAATAAATAACCCTTAGCACAGCATCTTTGAGATTTCAAAATGCCAAAGGACTTCAAACTTCCTTTGCATGTTAAAATCTACAATGGGACCACAGACCCAAAAGAGTCCCTACACTTTTATCAAAATAGCATGCGATTTCGCGACCAACGGGTGGCCAAAATTACACCTTATCCTTTTTGTACTGTAAATAGCACTCTCTTTCCTCTCATTCAGAATCTTCTTCACCTGCATTTTATTACTATTTAAAAACCCTATTTTCTTCCATTTTTATCTTTGAAATCTCTTGTATTTTGTTTGGTTGTTTAGCATTAACTAGTATGAACTCTTGTAGCTAAATGTAGTTCTTGGGAGCAATTGATTGAAGCTTCCAATCTTATGTAGTAAGATTCTATGTTTGCTCATTTATGAACATTTATTGGAGAGCATTTATTATGCCATTAATGTTGTGTTTTACATCATTTATACCATGGGTTGTTTGAGTATATGAAATGTTTGTAAGATTGAAATGTTAGGGTGTTAGGAAAGTTGCAAATTTCTTGACTCATTTGATATGGAAATCCAAGAGCATGGATTTAGAACTTCTTGTGTATAATGTGAGGTAATTCTTGCTAGATGAGTATGTTAATGTGGTTTGTTCTCATATTTGTCATATAGATGCAAAGAAAGGTTGAACCTTGAATGTTGTTTGTTCTTAGTTTAATCTAATGAATGCTTTGTTTGGTTCAATGACTATATCTTTGGTAGAAGGCTTGTTATTATCAAACCTATGGTCCTTTGGGTGAAATTCCATTGATGAAACACCACTATGATGTTGTTTGTCTAGGGTGATCATCAATAAGGTTTGCAAATAGTCGTTGTTTGTCTTTGCAAACTACTCTTAAGGAGGAATGAATGTTGATCTTTGAATGAGAAGTGATACACTCCCCATAGACAATAAATGTAATTGAATGAGTGAATGAATTAATGAGCTATATGAAGTTTGTAAGTGGAAATTGATTGCCCCCAAGGCTCTGTTAATTATCATTTATATCGTATATTTAGTTGTATTGCATGATTAGCATAGTTCTCTTGTTTTGCTAGTTGTTGTATATCAATTTGATAACTTATGATCAAACCAACCAAACCCCCCCCCTTTACATGCTTTTATATATATATATATATATCTATGTATGTGTGTGCCTAGTATGTCTTCTCCTATATATGTTTAAACACTTGAAAAGATCCTTTCTTCTCGTGGACGACCCCGACTTGCCATTATCTACTTTATTGTAGATAAGAATCATTAGGACATAAAAGTATTAACTTTTGAGAGGTACGGCGATGACCTCCCAGAAGTGACGAAAGTCTCACAGAATATCATAATAGGTTCGTCACTGAGAGTTTGCAAGTTCACGATCTATCATTTCAATCTTCCTTGGGTACATTCATGGGAGGTATGTGATCAAGAGAATTCTACAAGGAATTAACAAAAAAACATGCCTGAAAACCCAAGAGAGTTACAAAAGATGATTGAGCAATTTGTATGAACCAAAGAAGTGAACAATCGCAAGATAGAGCAGGAGCGAGTCGAGAAGAAAATGATAGAAGATTCACAGAAAGTGTTCATAAAGAAAGGAAATGGAAACATCCCTTTCAAGGGAAAAGACTAGGGATGCAGGTTGTGCCATTCCAAGAAATGCCTCAGACAAAGTCAAGACAAGAAATATAGCAAGCGAATGGGGAGTTATTTCACTATCGGGCACCAATGATAGTACTTCTAGATCATAGGTACAGGGCCTTCTGATGATGGAATTAAATGGACTCGGTGAGTCCATGACCATAAAATCACAACAAAAGCGATATAGTCCCCATATCACTTAGTGATGAAGTTCCCAGCTCCAGCTGCAATTGCAACAATAAGAGGAACCCAAAAAATAGCAAGACAATGCATGTTTATTGAAATGAAAGCAAGGAAAAATATGGAAAAAACTAAGATAGTTACCACAGTCTCAGACGGTGGCATACTCAGGCAATCGGTATCGGTATCGGTAATCGGTCTGGGGGAAGAAATGAAGCTAGTCACTTTGGATGATGAAGACAATTCTAAGTGCGTCAAGATAGGAAAACATCTTCCACATCAAGAAAAATAAAGGGCCATACAAATCATACGAAGTCACAAAGATACATTTGCATGAAGTGTCCAGAATATGGGAGGGGTTGCTCAGGATCGCTATCCATTCCTTGAATATTAGTGATTCCGTCAAACCAGTCAAGCAAAAGTAGCTTAGCTTTGCTAACGACATGCAAAAAGAGATTAAGGAAGAAGTTAAAGCCCTACTTCAGGCTGGTATATTAAAAGAGGTCATCTATCCAAAATGGTTGGTGCACCCATTAAGGGTGAAAAAATCAGACGCGGGGTTAAGAATGTGTATAGACTTCACCGATCTAAATAAGGCATTTCCAAAATATGGTTATCCTTTGCCTAAATTTATGAACCCAACGCATATAAATGATACCACCAAATACTGATACACCCAGAAGAAGTGGAGAAGATGGCATTAATAATGAGCTTTGGAACATTTTGCTATGTGAAGATTCTGTTTCGTCTAAAAAATACCAGAGCAACATATCAGAGAGTGATTGACAATGCATTTTGCAATCAAATAGGACAAAATGTGGAAGAATTTGTTGATGACATGGTTATCAAAAGCAAAAGGGTAGGCGACTTTGCTGCAGATCTGAAGGAAACTTTGGATACGCTAAGTAACATTGGGATGAAGCTTAATCCCAAGAAATGCATAATAGGAGTAAGTGCAGGAAATATTTTGGGATACAAGGTATCCTCCAATGGGATTGAGGCAAACCCAGAAAAAATACAGGCTATAGTGGACCTTTCCCAGCCACGAAAGTTAAGGAAGTACAAATATTAATGGGATTGTTGGCAGCACTCACTAGATTTGTTTCAAAGGCGGCTAAGAAATGTTTCCCACTCGTCAAAGTCCTGAAGAAGGTAAAAATTTTTAGTTGGAGCAAAGAATGTCGTAGGAATCATTGAAGAAGAAGCTTTAAACATTGCTAAAGTGCTTCATTTTTTGTGCGTTAGCTGTTTCATTTGGCATAGTTTTAACTTGATTTATGTGGTGGATTGCTAGTATTAGTTGAGTTTACGTGACAGGGGGTTTAGACGGTCATTTTTGGTTTTCTTGTCTGAATCCCACATTTTGTAGACTTAATTAGTAATAATGGATATCTTGTATCCAGGAGAACCTAAATCTTCCATTTGATCATCTTTAGTGAGTCGCCCATGGATACTTTTTGGTTACATTATATATAAATGTCATTTTTAAGGGCAGTAGAAGATATTGAAGGCCATTTGCAAGAATGGTAGAAGATATCGAAGGTTATTCACCAGTAGAATGGCAGTAGATGAAGGTCACAAACATCAATACGTGGTAGAAAGAGATCGGAGTCAAAGATAGGTGGCAACGAAGATCAAAACGGCCAACGAAGAAACAGGGAATCGTGGTCCGATGAGTTGCGCCAAAGTTTGAGAACGACCCAAGAAGAATTATCCTTCAAAGCTCATTCCATTAGATTTTTCTTCTTGAGCACTATGAAATCGACTACTAGAACTATAAAATTGGACTAACGGTTCACCCGTATCAAAGGATCCAAGTTCAGCCAACCAAGGTACCATGGGTCAACGCTGGCCGTTCATGGTTAGGCACCAACAGCTTGCACCAAAGAAGTTTCCTCATGCCAACAGTGTACAACACAAGGCTATAGCGTGGATCGTGCCAATTTTTATGGCTCGCGTGTACGAGTTCAAGACTTGGCTCAAAATTGGCAAAGTATGGGCACAGACCGTCCCATTTACGATGGCTCGCACCGTTCCAAGTCCAAGATGCCAAGACCAGCCGATGACCTGCGCCAAAGGTCACACCTGGTGCAGAGTTTCTGAGCAGACCGATGCTTCTAATGATGGCCCATGCCAATACCTGCGCTCCGTGGTTTAGAAGTTCCAAATCCACTATTGATGACAGCCCGCACCCAGACCCGCACCTCGTGGATAAGAAGTTCCAAATCCAGCACATTGATGGCAGCCCACATCAAAGGCCATGGTTCGCTCCATATGATATGACACAAGGCACGCCAAATCCATCATTTCATGCTAAATAAAGGATCACGGCCCGCGCCAAATTATGTGGGTCGTGACAAGTACATGGTGTGGACCGCGCCATTTGCGACAGCCCACGCCAAGCGGCGGCTGAACTTGGGTTCAGTCATTTTTTGCCTATCTTGGGCCTATTTTTAGGCCCAATCTCCTTCTCCTATAAATATAGCCTTAGTTTACTAGGTTAAATATGTACAAAGTAGAGTAGATATTTTTATTTCATTCTTAGGCTATTAGGAGAGCAACTTTAGAGAGAGAAACACTCTCTCCTTTTCTTTTCTTTCCTTTTTTTTTTTTATCCAAGATGTGGAATTCAAATCCATATTTGAATTTCATATCTATGGAGTAGTTTCCATAGCTTGGAGATAAAGTGTAGCGCACACTTGATCTTTCTTTTGTAAGATTCTATAGTTTATCCTAATTTTGTGTTCATGATATTATTGTGATTGTTCTTGAATGTTTGAAATACATGAATATTACACCACATTGGCACATACTTTGGGCTATATTCATGTATGGTGAAAATAGGATGCCCCCTTGGGAAGAGAAACCTAGATGTTAGAATGGGTAAGAAAGTACGTTGCGTTTGCGTGAGTCTGTGCATGGGAGACCCGTGTATTGCTCTGACTTATTTACCATCGCACCAACCATAGTTGATTACGTCAATTTTTCAGATAGGTTATGGGTAGACATAGTTAAATAGTAGCAAGCTAGGGTTTCAAGAAACCCTAGTATCATATATAAGGTGCCAACGACCCATTTTCCTAATTGATAAGACCAGAGGGAAGTAGTGCATTCATGGTGGAAGCCCGAGACATAATCCCTAGTGGGAGAAACAGACCTGCAACAATGGTCGGACCTTGTTGTACTCCCCTAATTACAATGGCGGTGTCGATGGAGGGTTGCCAGTGCACCCAATGTGAGAGCACTGGGAAGTTTATGTCATCGGCCACACCACATGTTATGAAAAATCTATTAGGTTTTCTAGTAAATCTTACATGTGAATGAATCGAGGATCAAAACATTAGATTAATCATGTTGTGCAATGACACCCCAGGTGCTTAGCTTAATTAGATTACTTGCATTTAATTTCATATTTTGTAGTTGTTAATTTGAAAAACCAACCCCCCCTATTGTTTGCAATTACTAGCTATTCCTTTCACTCGTGCAGATTGACGACCCGTATGAGGTTGTGTTTTTAGTTGATACTTGAGTCCAAGCATCTCTATGGACAAAATCATGGCTTACCGCTAACTACCCTTTAGGTAGCGTAGCAGTGAGAACCGGAGTAGAACTATAAATTTTATCTTTGACCTTTTCCACAGGAAAGCCTCCGCTCGAGTTAATTAGCTACAATTAACGACCCCGGATAGAGGCTGGTCAAATTTTGGTGCTACTGCCGGGGATGCTATCCAGCTTCAGTATTAATTAGCACAACGTGTTAGTAAAGTAGCTAGTATTGCTTTTATCTGTTTCTTTTTTTTTTTGGTTTGCATGATGATTGAAAAACAAAATTTTGAAAACTCCTAAAAAGAGATATTTCTGGATATTGAGACATTGTATTCCTTATCTTGTGTGAATGATCTGTCTTGTGATACCATTCTTGTTGAGCATGCTTCTTCTACTTTGAATGAGGATATTTCACCTCGGTATCTCTTGTCTAAAGTGCAGCAAGGAAAAAAGTGGGCTAAGGAATTTAAACTCCTAAGCCTCTTCCGACCCTGAAACTCAACAAGAATATATCCATGCTTGAGAAGAAAGGGTTTCCATGGTTCATTGCTCCAAAGGTAAAAGGTAAACCTAGAATGATGTAGCAACCCACCCATCGTGATGAGGTCACTGGTGGTGTCAAGGATGGTGATTCTGGTGACCCACCATCCCACTATCTTTAGTTTCGAATGCTTTTAAAATTTTGGGAGTGATGTTTTATCTTTGGTGGAAATCTTTTAGGAACTTTTAGTCATCAGTTGTTTGTGTGGAACAGTACTACTGTGGTTTTTATTGTTTTTGGATTCAGGTACGAGAGAAAATTTATAGGGGAAAGAAGGGCTAGTGATCTGTGCCGGAGATTTGGCAATGACGGACAATTCGAGCCCAGAGGTTTGGCACGAACCAATGTTTCGTGCCCAGAAGTTTGGCATGCTTCGTGCCAAAGCCAGACAGCTAGGAGCTGATGTGGCTTCCACGTGTCCTCATATCGCGGATTGTACAGATGTGGCATGGGCTTGGCACGGACCTAACGTGTGTGTGGCACAAATCAACACACACCCAACATGGATGCCAAGTGTTGGCGTGAGGCCCATCCTGGGATCCGTGTTGTTGCCCACTTTAGCCAATCCTAGCCTAACCTACCTTTTATTTATACCCCTCGGTCCATAACCCTTTCCCCACACTAGCCTTCATCCATTTTCTCTTCCTCCCGAATACAACCCTTCCCTCCCTCTCGCATAAAAACTCCAGCCAACCCTCTCTCACTAAATTGGCCATAACTTCCTATTTTTCATCCAATATTTCCCTATCATATATCAAAATTTTCCTCTTTCCAAGTTCTATCCAACCTACTAAGCCTCAACCCAAGAAAATGCCTGAATTTGAGCAGATTATTGAAGAAATCTTTGGCCGCAGATTGGTAATTTCTCTGGGGAGCCGAATTTTTTATTCTTTTTGGAGTGTTGGAGCTTCTTTGGTTCACCCTAGGAGAGGTGCTGTGAAATCCTTGAGCAATAATTCCACCACCTCTCCGTTTGAGGTAATCTCAACCAAACTTATTCTTAATTGGAAGCCTTGGACTAGCATATTTACTGTGGAATGTGCTTGCATGCTTGAGAATATTGGTGATTAGTGTTGTTGGTAGATTTACTTGGGAATTATTATTCTTTTTTGGGAGTAGTTGGAGGGAATTTTTTGTCATAATCTATCTGTTTTACTTGCTATATCTTTGGACATTATGCCTCGTGTACCGAGAGAGAGAGAGAGAGAGAGTGAGAGAGAGAGAGAGAAGTCTAGTATGCAATCTTATATGGGCTTGACTACCCTGACTAGGGCCCATAAGGAAAGGTGGAAGTGGCTCATGGGGTGCCTCATTTTAGAGAAACAATTGTAGACGAAGAGACCCTCAAGGGTCTCAAACTTTACAAACATGTCTAGTTGCAGCATAGGTAGGGTAGGTATGAAGAAGTTTACTACCCTATCCGCCCCCACCTACACTAGATATACATTGGAGTTTTTGGCCACTATTGAAAATTTTTGAGATGAACAGGGAAGGCAATGTATTAGATTCCATTTGAGTGATGAGCCCCGCATCTTGACTTACAAGGAGTTGGGGAAAATCTTCAAATGGAATGAGCAGATAAAGGTGTAAGGGTTCATGGAACCGAATACATGTGATATGTTCCATTCTGGGGTGCCATCACCAGGCAATTAAGGAGTGAGAATAGAAAGAATAGTGACATATTGCACCCGGCACTCAGATACGTAGCCAGGCTGTTGACAGTGATAGTTATTTCCATGGAGAGGCCACCACCTCCACTGATGAGGACTGCGTGATACTTATATGGTTTGTATGCATAGGGAAGGCTTGCCCAAACTTGGTATAAGAGTTTATCTATGGGAGTATGAATTTCACCTTCTCAGGAGCCCGCACTAGCAAGATCTCGATAGGAGGAATGGTCACATTTCTGGCACTGCATTTTCACCTTTCGGAGAGTGAAGATATGAGGGCCAACCCAAGCTCACTCTTCACACTCACTCTTCTAGTCATGACAAAGATGGCTTATAAAGATAGAGCATGATATCGTCTTCTGGTTGTACAAGGGGGGGAGATTCATGAGGCTGCCCCAGGGTGAGAGAACCAAGTTGAGCACGTTCTTCAGTATCAAATCTTATCATTCAGCCCAATGCAGGTTTAGAGTAGTCTTGAGGGAGCACGACCCAGGAAGTGAGGATTATAATGAGTATGAGGAGGAGCATGAACAGCCTGAGCAGCAGATTCCCGTCAGTGTCATCATAAAGCAGCCACTCAACTTCATATCATGCCACCACCTATGGAGCACCCTCTAGCACCACCACCACTTTTCCAGTAGGTATCGGGAGGACCACCCCCATTTTAGGGACCAATCAGTATGCAAGAGAGTTCTTATCATTCCACAGGGCATGGCGCTGGCAGGTCACATTGACATAGCATCTCTTCTCACTATCGAGATTTCTCAGAGTTTAGCAGGCAAAGTAGCCACATGTCTTCTCCACCCTTTGAGCCTCACAGACATAGTATTTATAGCCACTCTCATCATGGAGCTCACCCATGGCAGCATCCGCAGTTCAGCCCTTTTCGAGAGCACGGGTTGCAGGGTTTTCAGCCTGCTTCTTCTTATCCCATTGGACCGAGCAACCTCAGCAGCCCCATCCATATTGGACACAATCGTTGGGGTGAGGCACGACTTAGTCACAACCAGAGCTCAACTAGATAACCATCATTGGGATATAGTTTCCAGATTTAACAGAGTTGATGGTCAGTTGCAGTATCTGACGGACAGTATGGGAGCTCTCCATGTGTGACTTATGGATATCAGTGACAGGTTGAGGAATGAATGCATAGGGGAATGCTATATGTATCTTCCTAACGGACAGGGGCTGGGAGCCAGACGTTGCAGGAGGGAGTGATTTTTCTCATCATTCCAGCCTTTCTTTCACCTTAGTTTCTTTCATTGGAAACAATGCAAGAAACTAAGTATGGGGAGGGGTTGGAACATCTACTATTATGGTATTCCCTTTGCTAGTATTTCATTTAGCCTATGTTCTACTGCTTTTTATATTCGGATGACTATCTTTTCCGTGTTTTTATTTATTTCCCTCATCGAACTCTTTGTTGTTTTTGGTGTGAAGGCACCTTTTGTAGTTATTTTGGGATGTTTTGGGAAGCAATTGGGGGTGTATTTTTCTATGATTGATCTTATGTTTTGTAGTATGAAGCCCATTTTTAGGGCAATTTGTTATACAAAAAAACCAATTTTAAAACTTGAAAATTGAAAAAAAAAATTTATATATATATATAAACCCGGACAAGTTGAAAACCTAAAAGGACGAATTGGGTACCATTAGGAAAAGCTCAAATTGGTCGAAAGACCTAGGTAAAAATGAGAGGCTAGGCCCGGCTAGGCTTATGAGCCTAGGCAAAAATGAGAGGTCGTGTGGAAAAAAGTGAGAGACAAAAAACTAGGTTGATGATACATTTGACTCCTTGGTTGTAACTAGGTCGAGAATCACAAACTATCCCTATGTTACAACCAAGTTGACGGCTATTGGATTTCCTTGGTGGATTTTTTTTGGGATACGACTCTTGGATTTCTTTCGGGATCATTTTGAAAAAAGTAAGCTAGCTTTAAACTTATATTCTTGGCTTACCTTTTTCCAGATTCTACTTTTTGGGTGGTTAGATTGCTTATGTTCTTCAGGGAATGTGAGAGTGTTGAGATTCTAAATCTTTTTGGGGGAAACAGGGTAATCTAGGAATAAGTTGGATATCTCGGTTAACTTATGCTTGCATGCAACATTTCGCTTAATTCTTTGTCTTGTCTTTATTTACTCGAGAATGAGTAAAGGATTAAGTGTGGGGAGTCTGATGTGCTTCATTTTGCATGTGTTAACCATTGCATTTGACATAGTTTTAGCTTGTTTTATTTGGTGGATTGCAAGTATAAACTGAGTTTACGTGAAAAGTGGTTTAGATGGCCATGTTTGGTTTTCTTGTTTAAATCCCACGTTTCGTAGACTTAATTAGTATTAATGGACATCTTGTATCCATGTGCTCCTAGAGCTTTCATTTGGTCATCTTTAGTGGGTCGCCCATGGGTACTTTTTGGTTACATTCCATGTGAAGGTCGTTCGAAAGGGCGGTAGAAGATATTGAAGGCCTTTCACAAGAACAGTAGAAGAGATTGAAGGCCATTCACCTCTAGAATGATAGTAAACAAAGGCCATGAACATCAATGCGTAGTACAAGGATATTAGAGTCAAAGATAGGTGAAAACGGAGATCAAAGCGGCTAATGAAGAAATGGGGAATCGTGGTCCGATGAGTTGTTTCAAATTATGAGAATGATCTTAGAAGAATTATCCTTTAAAGATGATTCCATTGGATTTTCTTCTCGAGCACTACAAAATCAACTACTAGAAGTCTAAAATTGGACTAATGGTTTACCCGTAACGAAGGAAACAAGTTCAGCCGGCCAAGGTACCATGCGTCAGCGAGGGCCATTAATGGTTAGACACCGACGACCCGCACCAAAGGAGTTGGCCCATGCTAACAATGTACAACATGAGTCTATGGCATGGGCTGTGCCAATTCTCATGGCCAATGCACACGAGTTCAAGCCTTCGCTCAAAATTGGCTAAGTATGAGAATAGATCGTCCCATTTATGATCGCACATGCCATTCTAAGTCTAAGATGCCAAGACTAGCTGATGGCCTACACTAAAGGTCGCGTCCCGCAACAAGTTTATGAGCAGACCGATGCTCCTGAAAATGGCCTGCACCAAGACCCATGACTTGTGGTTAGAAAATCCCAAATGCAGCTCATGATGACGGCCCATGCCAAGACCCACACCCCGTGGATCTAGAAATCCAAATCGAGCACGCTGACGGTGGCCCGCATCAAAGGCCAAGGTCTATGCCAGATGATGCGATGCATCCCATGCCATATCCAGCATTCCGTGCCGGATGAAGGAGCACAACCCAAGCCAGATACTGCAACCCGTGATAAATACATGGCGCGGCCCGTGCCATCCGTACTGGGCGGCGGCTGAACTTGGGTTTAGTCATTTTTTCCTATTTTGGGAATATTTTAAGTCTCAATCCCCTTCTCCTATAAATATAGCCTTAGTCTACTCGGTTAAATATGTACAAAGTAGATTAGATATTTTTATTTCATTCTTAGGCTATTAGGAGAGCAACTATAGAGAGAGAAACACTCTTTCCTTTACTTTTCTTTCCTTTTATTTTTGTTTTGATCCTAAATGTGGAATTCAAATCCATATTTAAATTCCATATCTATGGAGTAGTTTTCATAGCTTGGAGATAAATTGTAGCGCACAGTTGATCTTTGTTTTGTGAGATTCTATAGTTCATCCTAATTTTGTGTTCACGATATTATTGTGATTGTTCTTGAATATTTGAAATACATGAATAGTACATCAAATTGGCACACACTTTGGGCTATATTCATGTATGGTGCAAATATTGATGTCTCCTTGGGAAGAGAAACATGGATGTTAGAACGGGTAAGGGAGTATGTTGCATCGGCGTGAGTGTGTGCATGGGAGACCCGAGTACTGCTATGAATTATTTTCCATCACACCAGTCTTAGCTGATTACATCAAGTTTTTTGATAGGTTGGGGTAGAGATAGTGAAATAGTAGCAAACTAGGGTTGTAAGAAACCCTAGTATCATAGATAAGGTGCCAACCACCCCTTGGCCTAATTGATAGGACCAGGGGGAAGACTTGCATTTATGGTCGAAGCCCGGGACGTAATCGTACAGGGGAGAAATAAGTCTACAACAATGGTTGGACCTTGTTTTACTCCCCTAATTACAATGGTGGTGTCGATGGTGGGTTGTGAATGCACCCAACGTGAGAGGTATAGCCGTACGGGGAAGTGTATGCCATAGGCCACACCACGTATTATGGACACTCTATTAGGCTGTCCAGTAAATCTTACATGTGAATAAATCTAGGATCAAAACATTATATTAACCATGTTGCGCAATGACTCCCCAAGTGCTTAGCTTAATTAGATTACTTTCTTTTTAATTTCATGTTTTGTATTTGTTAATTTAAAAAACCAACCCCCCCCCCTTATTGTTTGCAATTACTAGTTATTCCTTTCACTCGTACGGATTGACAACCCATACGTGGTTGTACTTTTAATTGATACTTGAGCCCTAGCATCTCCGTGAACAAACCCATGGCTTACCACTAACTACCCTTTAGGTAGCATAGCAGTGAGAATGGGTGCAGAACTATAAATTTCATCATTGACCTTTCCCACAGGAAAGCCTCCGCTTGGGTTAATTAGCTACAATTAACAACCTCAGGTGGAGGCGGGTCAATTGCCAACCTTGAAATCACCAATCTTTGGGGAATACTCTATATTTGTACTTGGCAGTTTCAAAGAACACGGTCAGTTCAGTTTTGGTGTGTCAAGAAGGTCAAATATAAGTGTCAGTGTATTACATCAGTAGAATCTTGCAAAATGCACAGGGGGCATACATGCCAGTTGAAAAGCTAACTCTAACTTTGATATACTCAGCAAGAAGACTACGAACCTATTTCTACAGTCATCGGATCATTATCTATATTTATTTCCCAATCAAGAATATCGTTATCTATATTTATTACCCAATCAAGAACATCGTTATCTATAGCACATTACAAACAAAATGTCAAGTCTAACGATCTTAAGCAATCGAATATGATCAAGTGATATGTCATTTTTATGCACATAATTTAGTACTGTCTTGGGTCACTTTTGTGCTCTTTTATTTTCAAGAGCTTGTTTTTTACCTTGAAATTCTCTTAGGAGGGGTAAGAGAAACTTTACGCTCTTTTACCTCTTCTAAGTGGATTTTGTGTGACAGGGGAAGAACACGAAGGCATGAAGATCGGAGGCCATTAAAGATCACATTTTTTAAGACTTTTGAAGACTTGCTTTAAAGACATGAAGATCGGAGGCCATCGAAGACCATTTTTGAAGACTTTGAAGACTTGAAAAATGAGAGGAATTGCTATAAAGATAAATGTTTACCACAAGAAGAAGAAAAGAAAATAGAGTTAAATTCTGGCACTCGTCGCGAGTCGCAGCAAATGGGTGGCCAGAATCTAACCTTATCCTTTTTGTACTATAAATAGCTTTCTCTTTCCTCTCATTCATATCTTCTTTATCTGCATTTTTGGTACTATTTCAAACCCTATTTTTCTTCCATTTTCATCTTTTAATTCTCTTGTATTATGTTTAGTTATTTAGCATTAATTAGTATGAACTCTTGTAGCTAAATCTAGTTCTTGGGAGCAATTGATTGAATCTTCCAAGCTTATGTAGTAAGATTCTATGTTTGCTCATTTATGAATATTTATTGGAGAGCATTTATTATACCATTAATGTTGTGTTTTACCTCATTTATACCAAGGGTTGTTTGGCAAAAGGCGATCACCGCTCACCCTCAGCGACCCATACCAACCAACACCCCAGCCAACGTATGAGAGGTAAATCACGGTAGCCCAACACCAGGACCAATGGGCCGATCCATATACTCGGTGCGCACAAGGGAGCCTTGCAAAGCAAGAGCTCCCCACACTGCCGCTGCCGAGTTTCGAACCTGGGGTTTTGGCGTTCCCACCCATCTCCCAACCACTGGAGTACACCCGTGGGTGTACCAAGGGTTGTTTGAGTATATGAAATGTTTGTAAGATTGAAATGTTAGAGAGTTAGGAAAGTTGCAAATTTCTTAACTCATTTGATATGGAAATCCAAAAGCATGGATTTAGAACTTCTTGTGTATAATGTGTGGTAATTATTGCAAGATGAGTATGTTAATGTGGTTTGTTCTCATATTTGTCACATAGATGCAAAAAAAAAGGTTGAACCTTGAATGTTGTTTGTTCTAAGTTTAACCTAATGAAGGATTTGTTTGATTAAATGACTATGTCTTTGGTAGAAGGCTTGTTATTATCAAACCTATGGTCCTTTGGGTGAAATTCCATTGATGAAATACCTCTATGATGTAGTTTGTCTAGGGTGAAATGAGGTTTGCAAATGGTCGTTGTTTGTCTTTGCAAACTACTCTTAAGGAGGAATGAATATTGATCTTTGAATGAGAAGTGATAACATTCACCATAGACAATAAATGTAATTGAATAAGTGAATGAATCAATGAGCTATATGAAGTTTGGAAGTGGAAATTGATTTCCCCCAAGGCTCCATTAATTATCATTTACATCGTATCTTTAGTTGTATTGCATGATTAGCATAGTTCTCTTGCTTTGCTAGTTGTTGTATTTCAATTTGATAACCTAGGATCAAACTAACCAAACCCCCCCCCCCTTCCCTTGTTTACATTCTTTTATATGTTTCTATGTATGTAAATACCTAGTATGTTTTCTCCTATATATTTTTAAACACTTGAAAAGATCGCTCTTCTCGTGGACAACCCCGACTTGCCATTATCTACTTAATTGTAGATAGGAAGTATTAGGGCTTTGAGAGGTTCGACGACGACCTTCCATCAAGTATACCATAGCAAGCTACGAATTTGTCTGAAGGCAATAAACAAATGCAAGAATCTTACCATTGTAACAAAACAATTATTTGATTTTGCAAGCTATAGATATTGCAACTTTGTGAATCTTGCTTTTGCAAGCTATAGATCATGCACAAAAACATACATGCTTATGAAAAGGCGACATCAGCAAGTGATAGATCTTGCAGTTTGCACAAATCGAAGCTCGCACGCAATAGATCTTGCAGCTTTGCCATATTTACTATGCAAGCCATAGATCTTGCAAAAATTCACATATGCCTCCAAAAATAAAAGAAAAGTGATACAAGCAAGCAATAGATCTTGTAGTTCGCACAATATAAGCTCACATTTATATAAGCTATAGATGTTGCGAATGAGAAAAGCGTAGTATTTGTTGCCCTTGAAATAAACAAAAACATAATCTCAAAGTACTACTAGAATAGTTCCATTTATTAACTATCTTTGCCTGGATGCGCAAGATGATCCAAAAGATTACAAACCACCACAACGACGAGCTTTCTCAGCCTCGCAAATGAGAGTGCTCAGCCCCACGGTAGTTTTTCTCAGTAAAACGCTCTTCACTTAATATATGATCGTATCACCACTTCATGTACAAGAAGCAGGGTGATTCTTTAGACCCCTTCATTCTGTATGACCAAGATATCTGACATAATATGCCTTAAAATCAGTTCTAGGGCCATACACCTCACATTTAAGCTGCATACTCATAACATCAATAGTATATTGATAACTTTTATTCGCAGTCATCAAGTTATGCACGTCATCCTATAGATGCCGAATATGTGACCTAACAAACTCAGACAAACTAATCTATGCCTACCAATTTCCATAGTCAAATCTCCACGACCACTAGAACCACGAGATGAGGATGGAAGAGCCTGAAGCTTATCTTTATAATCAACACAAGTTTGCTCCAGCTGGTGCACAGATGAGTCAATATGATTACACTCAGCGTGAAGTTGATCTTTTTCACTACGCATCTGAGTATTTATGGCAAAGTGCTCATCAAATTTACTATGTCACCCGATCGCAGAAGAGGAAAAATGATCACACTCATCTTGTTCTTTCTTCAATCGATCTAGCAATTCATCGATGCGAGTACATTGCTTATCAATAATCTAGGTATTTTGATGAGATTCGCGAGCCTTGCGGGCAGAAAAATTCTTAGCTTCCTCCTGTTGGCAAATCATTTTAACCATACTCAATTGTTGACGTTGAATAAGGTTGTTTTTTTTAGTATAAAATTCTCTCAATTCATGAACAGAACCTTTTATTTCTTTATAGTCTTCTTCCATCTCGCTTCAAGGTTGTTAGTACTTAATAACATATATTTCAGACGAATACCTAACGATAATGCCCATTCATGAACACGGACAGGAAGATTGAGCGAACACATGTAACCACCAACAGATTCAAGATTGACTAAGATACGAACAATACCCTTGTCTAGTGATTCAATACTATAACTTTCAGGTATGAACTTGCTACAAGGACATGATATGGAAGAAGATGAAGATGATGAGGAGGCGGGATTTGACCATCCAATACAAGGGAATGGACTCCACATGAGAGAAGCGATCAAAAGAAACAAGTTCACAACATTCCTTAGATAAAGACTGAAAGCTTCAATCAGTTTAATTGAGAAATGTGAATAAGGAGACAAAAACCCAGGGTGGTGGGGAAAACGATCATTATATCCAAGATATTCAACACATTTCAAAAATTTATAATCAACCAAAATATCAAAGCCCGGCATATAAAGAATACGTGGAGAATTGTAAAAATTAGAAAGACGGCCAAAATTTAATATCCTTGATAATACAAACAGTACAAACATACTTCAGAATATTGTCATAAATTATAAATAAAGTCTTAAAATCCATAGCACTAGGATTGAATAATTTTAAAAGGAGAGGCGGACGAAGGCTGGACAACAACAGCAGAATCCTTCTTGCTTGCATGCTGAGCAGGCCTTCAACATTAAGATTGCCCTCAGGATTCGCATCCACATCAGGAGTAGAAAGAGGCTCCGAAATGTAAAGCTCCGAGGCAAAAGAACCAAAGCGAGGACCCTCGAAGTTATCAACTGCACATTCCTTTAACTCGGCCGCAGAAGGAAAATAAGGAAGACTGGCAAGATGGGATAGCAGTGCATAAGGATTACCACCATAAAAAATGTTGCTAATGAACCCTTTGTTAAGTATAGCCTTCTGTTGCTCCAACATTTTCTCAGCCTTCACAGTAGAATTCATCTTTTGCAGTTTGAACAGAGCATCACAGTACCCAACATTGCGAGCGCAAGTTGAAACCTCTTCAAATAAAGCATAAAAATACTCTGTCTTCACAAGCCGATCAACAAGAACCTGAGGATACCTAGAAAAAGTAGGGTCATTGGTCTACATCTCCTCTAACTCGGAATGTAGCTTATCTATTTCATTCTTGGCGGCCAAGGTACGCTCTTCAGTAGCACATGCACGTTCTTCAGCAGCTTCAAGATAGACAGTGCCTACCATTTTTATAGAACTGACCCATCTCCCTTAGTGAACTCGGCAACCCATTTGCTGACGAGCTAAATACTCTCACCAACCTTGTTTTCAAAATATGCAAGCAAATATAATAGTTAGACATCACATCGATATATATATACACCAAATTAAATCACAATAACATATTAAAATAACATACCACAACCACTATCCCATGAAGTGACAACTTAGAAAGGGTAGCAGGAATAGTTCCATCTACCATAAGTCATGGCTTCATGATAGAAATTTGGGATGAGAATGGCAAACACACCCCTTCTTCTTAATAGGCTCCAAAGCGGTTGGAGAACCATCGGTTTGATCCTTTCTCTTTCTTCTCTAGGATGTCTCATTTGAGTTACAAGCATCTCCCTCCTTAACTTCTTTATTTATAACCTCGGAAGATTTTTCCTGAGTGTTGGCTTTGATAGTGACTTCATGGGGGACAACAATTTTAGTGTTGTCGTTGGTCTCAGTAGCTGAAGTCTCTAGATCTTCTTTGGCGTCATCAGAGATAAAATTTCTATCAGTGAAGCACTTGGTTAGATCCATATCTGTAATTTAGTATACAAAGCAAGTCCGACAAGCACACAAACATACAAGGCCAACGAGAACAAGGGAGAAAAGGAAGTAGGGCAAGGAAAAAGTGACAAAATAATGACAAATAAACACCTTCACTCAAAGAACCAGCAGGGCGAAGACTGATTGAATATTGGCTGAGTGATAATACGAAGTTGGACTCAGCATTATGACAAACCCCAACTTAAGGAAGTTTTGATTTAGGAACATTATAGTTCCAAATCAGAAAAACTAGTTTGTTATCATTACCAAGTTTTACAAAGAAAAAGTGTTTACGCCATACCCCACAGTTATTTGGAAACTCACTAACGAACTCGACAGTTATGATCACGGGGTAAAGGGTGAATTCATCAGACGAATTTTTCACTTTTCAAAGTTGATAAAGGTTACGAAATAAATCAATGGAAAGAGGCACCTGAGCTGCCTCGTACAAGTAATAAAAGACAAAAATAATTGAAATAGCTTTAGGATAGAGTTGAGATAACACGACCCAATAATGTGAAAGAAAGTCTAGTGAGGTAAGGGGAAAGAAAGTCCAAACTTGAGATAATCCAAGTAGCGGGACATGAAACCAAAAGGAGGGGTGCAAATGCTTTAAGAGAGTACTAAGCTCGTAGGAAGACAAAAAAAGAGAAATTATTCTTTAAATCCTTCAGGTAACAATCGGAGAGAACATTACTAATGGTAGAAGAACCGATGGGTTGGTCAGAATCCTCCCCGGAATTGACATTGTCATCGGGGACATTTGGTATGGAAGTTTCAGCAACATGAGAGGTGGACATTGATGCAGTGAAAATCCCTAAGATTCGGACGAACGACTTATCAATTACAATCAAAAATTTTAAAAACAAAAATTCTCGCAAAATTTCAGAAGAATACCACAGATAGTATGCTGGAAAAGTGGAAGGAACCTCCAGATCAAGATTAAAAGAGAAAATTACTACGGAAGAAACACCCTACTCATGAAAAACTACAGAGATCGTTTCAGAAGGAAAACCAAGAGGGAGAAAAGAAGAAGTTACGAGATTAATGGAGTGTAATGAAAGATCGAAGCAGTAAAGAATAAGAGGGGAAGATGAGGAATTCTAAAGAATTATAGGTTTTAATTAAAGAAAGTGAAAAGTCAAAAGCTAAATAGTAAGTAATAAGAACGGCCTGACAAAAAGTGAATTACCTTTTTAGGAATTTGAGAAGTCGGCGGTGAATGAGTGGAGAGAATACATTGAATAGTGACAGAGTTCAATCAAAAAAGTCAAAGCAATTATAGAAGAGAGAAAATGTAACTGCATGAGAGGAAATCTCGTAATATTGATAGTGAATACGAAGGAGAGAATCTCGGCTCCAAGATCATAACAACTAGATGTTTACCATAGTACTTGAACGTTCAAATTTTCAATTAAAATTTCAAAGATTCAGCAATTCAATGGAGTGACAAAACACAGCCAAGAAGCACACAACACTTCGCGAGGGCAGTTCAAGTCACTGTGGAAAATAACATATTATTATGGTTAAAAAATAAACGAAATAATAGTTCATGTGCAGCTTCTGACCACAGTTATAGCTTCGTGTTTTATTGACTTTGTGGCTGGGGGGCTTATGGTGTATACCTAGCCCGGCAACTAAAAGGCTGCTGGCCTCCAGGCCCTGCCCAACTTCTCTTTATAATAGACAAAGCCATTCAACCTAAGACATAAGTCAACTACGAACCGACAAAGGTGGAACCGTGTGGTCATGGATGGGATTGTGGACCGAGAAAGACGGAATGGGAACAAACACTTAGCCATGAACTGAAAATGTAGTGATTGTGGCATGACCCACAATCTCAATCCCTAATAACATGGAGTCACGACCACGATAGGGTATAAATATAGGAAGAGTAGCACAAGTTAAGGTAAGCGCCACTCAACTGAGAAATTACAGTTTTCTGATAGAAAGACTGACTTGATCGTCGGAGTCTTTTTGCCGAAATTACTTCTGGGATTTGTTTTGTAGGAAGAGAGGTTTTTACGGTGAACAATGGTTATCTTACCTGATCGGAATACCACATCAATATTTCACCTACACATAGAACCTTTTCTAACATACTTCCTCTGGTCCCTTTATGATGGCTCCAACTTTTGAACACCTTTTTTTCAAAAAGATAAATGAATTGTAGAGATTGTATTGAAAGTATAAAAAGTAAAATGTTTAGATGAAAACAATCTAAGATTACTTAATAGAGGAATGACCCAATATAAAAAAAATCATCCGAAAAAAGAAAAGTGGATCACTATTTGAATAGTTGTATGTGACTGACACAATAAAATAGGTGAAGCGGAGTTTTACGCTACCTCTGCCCTCAAATGCTTTTTTTAAAACGTAGTCAGAGCATCACCAATGCGGGTTTCGTTAGAGTAAACTTTAATTTTCACGTAAGATTTACTAATGCCTATCATTAAATTGAATCTCCAATCCAAGAGTCGGAGGTGAACGTCGATATTACGTGGCTGAAAATATAAGTGACCCCGTTGATAGCGAAGGCCACGCTTTGCCAAATCAGCCAAAAAAGGTGCGTGATTTATTTATATTTTGGGGTAAATACTTTGGTGTTTTGCTATAGTTTCGTTTGGAAAAATCCCCAATTTCACGTTTGCCATAATTTTGTGCACCACTGAAAGTAAACCAAACTACATTGGAAAATGAAATGACAAAATTAATTATAAAATTTGATTTATTTTTATATATACAGTAAAATAATAATTTAAAGAGATTTAAAATTATTTTAAAACTACGTGGTAATATATATATATATATATATATATATATATATATATATATGTGTGTGTGTGTGTGGGTAAGTCTCAGGAAACGCGGCTTGTCCATAAGCTTATGGACAAGCCAAGGACCTTCTTGTAATTAATTAGAAAAAGGAAATCCCAACCAGTTATTATTTATCCTCCTACGAAAGTGGTTTATTTTAACTTGTGGGTGAGTAACCGCCACGCCAATTTCATGACTTGTGGATAGAGAGTTTTCCCTAAATTCCTGCCGAACGATTTTTCTTCTCCGATTCTGCTCTTTCTTGCCTTTGTAGTCATCGTGCTTAGCTTCTTCTTTGCAACTCTGTTTGTGAGGTCCAGAGGCGGCAATGAAACGGTGGGGAGGAAATGGTGGAGAAAGTGGATGCGGTGGTGCCACTGGAGAAGCAGACCGGTGCGTCGATGATGGAGCAGCTGATGCTGGAGATTAGGACTCACGCCATGTGCTACCTGGGTCACCCCAGCCTTTGCCGGCTTTCAATGACGAACTTACTGATGCAAAAAACTGCCAATGATGACAATGCGTGGAAGGCACTATATCACAAGGTTTTGAAAACTCGTGCTTGAATTCGTTAATTTTTTATTTTGGTTAGGAATTGTGGTACTAGGTGTTCGTCTTTGTGGCTTGAATTAGATGATGGATTTGGTTGGTATTGTCGATTTTCCTGTATGTTTTACTAAGCTGAAATGTGGTAGCTCTTTTATTGTTAATGGCATAAAAATGGAGTTGATCTGGTCGTTTTCCAAAGTGTAATAGAAAAGTGGCAATGATTAGTTGTGGGATTAAGGTTGATGAGTTAAGATGATAGGAGGATACAAAATGACAGGTCGTGATTAAGGTTATCAATGTGATCATTTGGTTTATTTTAACTGGTGCTATGTTTCTAGTTTACTTTCATAGGAGAATCTTGCATGACATAAAATGTGAGATTTGAGGTTTAGTTATGCTTATCATTTAAGTTGTTCTCTTTTGGTCAACCTTGACAAAAAGTTTCCAACTAGTTTGTAGGTCAAGAAAAGGCCATCTATTGACTTCATGGATACAGTCCAAAAAGATATAAATCCCAGTATGCGAGCAATACTAATAGATTGGCTTGTTGAGGTATTTTGAACTGTCATTATTTCTCTGATTAATGAATTCTTCCTGCACTCGCTAACGTAATTTCTATCTTGTTTTCTCAGTAGCTGAACTATAACTTGCAGATTATATGGTAATTGTTTTTCTTTGCTGCGAAAATTTCTGCTGAAAGGGAGACTGGTATTTGGTCCTCATGCGAGTTTGTTGATTATTACCATAATGCTTATCCTTGTTCATGTTGTCATTTTCTGTACATTTGCTGCAACCAATCTCCTCCATGAATTCCCAGCTCAGATGGCTGGCTATGCATTTTTTTGGGTGGTAATCTTATTCACTGCCCAAGTAATTAATCTCACTTCATTTATATTCCCACTAGTTTCTTTTTACCAAACTACTGCTTAGTTACTTTTTTGGCTTGTGATTATTTGCTAGTAAAGTGATTATTGCTCCCTGGTGTTGGTATTAGGGTTTGCATCAGGTGCTAGTGCTTCTACTTGTAACCTCAGCTCATGATCCTGGGATCATGCCTCATAATACTCATCCTCTGGAAGATGTGTCTGGTTACAGCTGGGATGCAAAGCCTACAGCTGCCACACACTAAAAAAGTATTTGTTAATGTAAATAGACGCAACTCGTTACTTATATGTAACTTGTTAATAACGATTTGCATCTGTTTACTTATATATTGCATCTGTTATTATCTCATGTGTACTTGTTAGTTGTGTTGTGTATGACAATTTTTTTAAAAAAAAATTGTTGTTGGTTATTCATTTTGAATTAAGAACTGCATCTGTTTACTTATATATTACATTTGTTATTAGACAACGTGTACCTATTAGTTGTACTGTGAATGACCCTTTTTTTCTTCTCTTTTTTGCTGATTGTTCGTTTTGAATTATGTGTTGCATATGTTTACTTATATTTTGCACTTGTTAGTATTCAATGTGTACTTGGTAGTTATATTGTCTATGACATTTTGTTTTCACTTCTTGTTAGTTGTAAATTTTGAATAACGAGTTGCATTTTTTTAATTATATGTTGCATGTGTTAGTATCTCGTATGTACTTGTCAGCTGTGTTGTGTATGACAATTATTTTTTAAAAAAAATTGTCATTGGTTGTTCATTGCGAATCAAGAGCTGCATCTCTTTACTTATTTATTGCATTTGTTATTATCCAACGTGTACCTATTAGTTGTACTGTGAATGGCCTTTTTTTTCTTCTCTTTTTGGCTGATTGTTCGTTTTGGATTCTGAGCTGCATTTGTTTGCTTATATGTTGCAACTGTTATTATTCAATGTATACCTGTTAGTTATACTATGAATAGCCTTTTTTTCTTCTTTTTTGCTGATCGTTCGTTTTGAATTATGAGCTACATCTGTTTACTTATATGTTGCATATGTTATTATTTAATGTGTACTTGTAAATTGTACTTTCTATAACCTTTTGTTTTCATTTTTTGTTAGTTGTACGTTTTGAATAATGAGTTGCATCTATTTACTTATATGTTGTATCTGTTAGTATCTCGTGTGTACTTGTTAGTTGTGTTCTGCATGACTTTTGTTTTTAAAATGTTGTTGGTTATTCATTTTAAATTAGGAATTACATATGTTTACTTTTATATTGCATCTATTAGAATCTAGTATGTACTTGTTAGTTTTATTATGAGGTGCATTAGTTTGCTTATATGTTGCAATTGTTATTATTCAACGTGTATCTGTTAGTTGTACTATGAATGACCTTTTATTTTCTTCTTTTTTTGTTGATCATTGTTCAATACTGAGGCCTTTATAATGGATCATTTATTGTTTTGAGGTTGGATTTTGATTTTTTGATGATTGTGTTCTTCTTCCTAGCTATATTATTTGGCCTGATTAATTTCTAGCTATATACCTTTCAACTGCTGATAGTTTTAGAGAAAAATGATGTCTGGACTCTGGACTTGATTCTCTAAAGATCTTATCTAATGAATAACTTTCTTGAACTGTTGTCAGCTGAGAGTCCGGCGAAGAATGATCAGAGACAGATATTCACTTGCGTTCTGGCCATTCATGTAATCAGGAAGTGAGAAATACCTGCTCTTTCAAAAAGCTCCTTAATGAGCATCTAACTTTTGTAAAGAGTTACAACTATGAATAACTACTAATGTTCAAGAGGTTCAGTCGGAGAGAAGAGACGTGCTGCAAAAAAAATCAATACTATGCTTATGGATCATAACAGAACTTGGCGGAACATGAACAATGTGCAAAAATTAACTGAACATGCGGAGAATCTGACACCAGCTAAAAAACACAATGATGAGAATATGGTCTCTAGTAGTATCATTCACTGTACTGGTGGGCATTGCTAGCCATTTTTGTTGAGCCAATTCCATAATTGAGGCGGTGTTAGTGGTACATATTAGGACACTGGATGTGGTTTTGGTCTTTATTTTCTCTTTCTGTACTAGTATACTTTTCAGTTACCTAATTTTGTGTGAAATGTGGTGTTTCGGCTCCCATTTTGATACTCTAAAATAGGCATAGAAATTGACTCTTCGGAAAGATTGAAGGAAGCAGAAAAACTGCATCATAACATACACTTATCCACCTAGATACTGCATCAAAAGTCAACCTAGAAATAGTATTAATTCAAGAAAACAGTCAAGATGTTCATACTTAAAGCACAAGTCTTCTAAAGCCAAAATCATCAACTTCAGTCACTAACAATACCCTAAACTAGTTAGATAAGCCGTTATTTTCCAAGCATTAAATGCTCAATTCAGTCCACCACCTCCGAGCATATCAGTCATTGCTTAAATATCCATTGCATCCTCCAGATTCAGCTATGAATTCACACCAAGAATTACCAAACTCATGTTAGTCACAAGCTGCATCATCAACCAAGCAGAGTACAATTCAGATGATAACAATTTTTCAACTGCAAACAACTACTCGGAACTCACCCTTTTATGCATGATATCAGTTCGATATACTAAACCTATGTTGTCATTTATGCCAAGCTTAGTTTTTTATTCAATATACTAAACCCAAGTTAACTTCTTGCTCTCTATACATTTTCGTGGGAAGAGCAAAACTATGCACTTGTATACCTTGTTGCTATAAATAAAAATGTTCTAGGTGTCAAAATTTTTATAAGTTTGGGATAGAAAGTTAGAAACACTGAGTTTTAACTCGGGTAAGACTCCGAAAACCTTAAAGAAATATGAAATTCGTAAATCATAGTGTTTCTAATTGTTTAACTGACTCCATTAGACATACACAATCTCATTTCCACACACTACTCCATTCCATACCATGTGTTCTCCATGTACCCTCTCAGCAAATATCAACCAACTGACCATATGTCAACCGGAGTGGAATAGTGTCGCGACCCAAGAAGTTTTTCTGGTGCTCTGTACCAAAGTGTCACAACCTAAACATGCAAAAATCCAAAGTTCAACTTAAGTACATCATTCAAAGCCAACTGTTTGTAAGGAAACTGTAACAGCATTCCTCTAAAACATTATAAAAATAGCTAAACAATAAAGAATGTTGACTTCACCTCATGAGCAAATGTCCTGACAGGAATACCAAATGCCCTTGCCAGTCCAAAATCTCCAAGCTTCAGTGCATTGGTACGCCTATCAAACCCCTTAGAACGAGGAATCAGCATGAGAGAAAGATATAATCTCTTAACCCTAGTTTTAACATAATCTAAGAGACCCAGAATGACTCCAACGACTGACCGGAGCAGAGGCTTTTAGTAACATCAAGCCATGTGATCTCATCCTAAAGCAAGCGAAAAATCCAACTAAGTAAAACCTCATCAACTGTATAGTAAAGCACATTCCATAGCAGCCAAAATCATCACTTCACGAGGCAACAACTCTCCACACACATTAACAGTAAACCTACAGACCTTTCTCAACACAGAGCCACAAAATCCCCTCTCCACAATCAAATTAATCACCAAACAAACAAACGAACAAAAACAAAGTTTAAAAAGTGGGAATTAAATTAACATAGACCCCGCAACCAAGCAAGTTTTTGAACAATCACTCTCCCTAGGCAATCTAGTAACTCACAAAGCCATATACGCACTATACCAATCCGTGAAAGTGTGAAAGAGATTAGCATACTCAAAATGCATAACCAGAAGCGTCGGCTCCTCAATTCACTGACATGAAACAACATAGAGCTATCAGAACCAAAAATGTCTGAACAATCATCTCGACAACTCAATCATGCACAGAAGCAAAACCTTCTTTTCAACAATACATCCTACATCATAACAACACACTTTCTTATCGATCAGATTCGTACAATTTTTTGCAACCAAAATTTCAGACAAGAACCCCCCAAATCGAGCATTTTACACTAAGATTTGCTCCAAACAAAATGCAAATCAGAAACATATTCCAAAGACAAGAAACCTTCATAGTTTTCCATCAAGAAATTAATAACCAACATCATAAAAAACAATATTTCATCAAAAAAAATAGTACGAAAACCAAAACTTGAACATTCCAATTGCCAAAAAAACTCCTAACCTCATCACATCGAAACTCATTGGAGCCAACCAATCGTATAGAATCAATCAATCCACACATTGTATGCGTATCAACAACTCCATTAGGCACATAACGATCATGAAAATCATCATCCACAAGCGGTGAATTTTTTATGCTAGAGCTCCGGGCGAGACGGTAAACGGCACAGAGAAACGGAGGAAGTAGTTGAAATTTGGGAATCCATTTTTTATCTTATGACCTGGCTGCAAATTTTTTCAATTTTCCCCGATTTGCAAATTGGTCCCTGGCATGTCCATAAGCTTATGAACAGACCGTCTGTCATATATATATATATATATATATATATATATATATATATATATATGTGTGTGTGTGTATGTATATATATATATGTATATTAATTTATACTCAAAAATCTATAAATATTATTCAATTTAACAGTAGAATTCAATTTTTTTCAAATTCTAAAAAGTAACTATGAATTTATAGGTTATAAAATAATTAAATGATGTATTTTAATAATAATGGAAAATCCATATGTTAAGTGCTAAATATATTCATTTATATTTATTAACATATAAATAAAAATAAAATAATGCATATATTATAGATCGGCAATAAGTTTAATTTCAATTCACATGAACTCGTTCATTTTTTTTTTACTCTTTTTACATAAGAGTAAAATTGAGCCATAAATTAGAATGTTTTTTAACTCATTGTCTATTTAATAATTAGTTAATTTAAGTAGAATAACAAATTAATTTCTAGAATATAATCAATTTTATTTTAAACATGAATTAAAAATAATCTAGTGCCGATTAGTGTTATATTCGAGTCCATAAAAACTATTTTATTGAACCAATATAATTATTTATTATCCATCATTACTCTTGTCAAATAATTAGATGCATTCAAAATATAATTAATTGTATAAATATAATATTTGTTGAGATCAAATATAATATTAAAATACAATTTCAATATTATATATAGAGTACGTCTACGGTCTTTTCATAAATCATGGAAAGACCAAGGTTTAAATTGTAAATTAGAATAAATCAAGATAAAATTTTTGAGTTGCATTAATCGGGTAATAAAATTTATAACTATAACACGTTGCATAATAAATTTTTAGCATGGCAACTAAAACTTTTTATTTTTTTTATTTTTTCTATTTAAACCCCATATTTCCATATATTTCCCAAGACTTCACCCATATATATACACATCACATAATAATTGACGGTTGGTAGCATATACACTTCAAATAATAATTATTCATTTGAAGGGTGAATTAGAGAATCTTCTCAAACGAGACCACAGTAAAAAATCTAATATTAAATCATAATCAAGGTAAATCAAAGTTCCAATTGAATTCTACCGTGCATCCGTTAAACAAACAAGATCCTCCTTGGATACTCTCATGAGACGATAGCAGTCTCATGCCACGACACCCCCAGGTGTCAACAGACTAGACCTCGTTATGTAACACGTGTCCCCTCCACGCCAAACCTCTACAACTGAAAAGAACCTACAAAAAGAAGTTTCAAAAAGATAAAATCACAACCCAGTTCATATCGATCCCAAATTTCCAAATCAGAACAGAGAAAGACGAGAAATGTCAGGAAGCGAGGACTGGAGGAAGAACGCAGACACCCACAATATGAGCTCGGAAAACGTGAAGAGGGCCGGAGTGGAAGGCTCCAAGAGGCCGCCTGGCCAGAACCCCGGCAGCGTGCTGCACCAGAGGGGGAAGATGCCGTACAGCCCCACCACCATGGCTATCATTGGGTTGGCTATCACCGGCTCCATCTTCTACCTCACCCTCTACTCCAAGAAGAAGCCAGAGGTATCCGCCATGGATGTTGCTAAAGTCACCACCAACACTGCTGATCCTCAAGATACTCGTCCCAGAAGCTAGATTTGGTCCCATCCTAGTGTTTTGGATGTTTTCAGTTCTATATATTTATCATCTTCTCTCTTTTCCAATGGATTAATAAAGTTGTTCGTATGAGTAAACGATTTTTCATGCTGTGACTGATTTGGATTGGACCGATTTGGGTCGGGGGCAAAAGCCGGTGGATTTAGCTAGTCTTTATGAGACTTCGACCAGTAGTGAGATTTAGTTCGTTGAGTTTAGAGCAACTCCAACGCTTACGGTAATTTGTCGTTTGGAGGGCAAACCGACAAGAAAAGCCACTCCTGTGTAACGCACGTTGTAAATTTGCCGACTGCTACATTACCTGCTTTATTTGGTGAAGTACCGTAGACTCGATATACATTTTTCTTTTTTTATCCACTGCTTTTGTTGTTTTGTTTCGTTTCTTTAGTTTTGTTTTAGTTCTAGAGTCCGTCTCTTGAAAGACGGTCTTTCCATAAGTTATGGAAAGATCAAGGTTTAAAGTGTAAATTAGAAGAAATTAAGATAAAATTCTCGGATTGCATGAACCGGGCTATAAATTTTATAACTACTATATGTTTCATACTAAAAATTTAATATTGCAACTAAGACCTTTTACCTTTTATTATTCTAATCAAACCCCGTCTTTCCATAAGCTTATGGAAAGACCGTCTTTCCATAAGCTTATGGAAAGACCGTCTTTCCCAAGACTTTGCCTTAGTTCTATATTTATTTATTTGCATTTCTTTTTCTAGTTTTACTATTTCCTTTTTTACTTCAAACTTTACTATCTTATATTTATACATTATTTGCAATTCATATTTACCATGTATATTTTATTTCATATGCTTCATGTATGGACTATTTTATTATTGTACAAAGATATAATAATATTTTATTTTAAAATATTATTTATTCAATTAAATGATGCATCACTCGAACTTTATGTCTAATTTCATTTTTTTCCAAATTTAAAACCACATGATTTGGGGGATATCTATAGGCTTCCCAAACCTTTTTTAAAAAAAAAAACCACATTAGTCATACAACGGTTCAAGTGGTGAACTTGAACATAACAAAAAAAAAGGACATCATACATGAGACTAAACAAAACCTATTCCTAAAGCAAGCACCATGGTAATGCTAAAACCTGAGTGTAGGATTCGTGGTAACAAAATTGAAACCTTTGAAGGTAGCTTAGAGATGCACGATTCCTATCAAACACAAACTCCACCACTGTGTTATTCGTGTCGGAGGCCATTTGCATTTCAAGCAACCTCCAAGAGATTTTATGTTCCAGTTGTGTTCGGCCTGAGTCTTCTGATTGAGGGTAGGGCGAGTTCATCACCTTTGATTGCTCTTCTGATTCCTTCTTGTTGGCTCAGAGTAATTGTGTTCATGTGATTGCCGTCAAATGCCGCCAATTCATGTGCTACTTGGTTGCCTTCTCTGAACAATGCTGATCTGAGCATCACCAATCAATTGTAGAGTCCTCCAAGCAGTCTGCTTCAGTAGCCAGGGAGGTCCGGTCTTACCATTCAGAATGTTCACAACCTGCAAAGAATCCAATTCTACTATTAGTGGTGTCATTTGAAGTTAAAAACTTACCTGAATTGCTTTCAACACCGCGTGCAATTCTGCTTCTAGCATGCACTCAACCAGAAACTGTTCTGCTTTCATGTAGAGACAAGCAACAGTAGTATTTCTGAAAACTAAGCCTATCCTAGCTGGGTATTACTTCCTAAAAGCAGCATCTGTGTTAACTTTGTACCCTATGTCTGGTGGCCTCCAAGAGACTATGCTAATTCTTTTTTTAGGATTTTTTGGTTAATGTAGGTAAAAGGCCAGAAAGCATTAGATGTTCACAATCAACCTTAAAGACCATAGGGTGCAAACTCAAGATTTGGGAAGCAAGCTTCTTAATCTGGGACAGCATGGAGTGTGCAGAATGTGCAGTTCCATTAAAATTAAAGTTATTCTTAGATCTCCAAAAGGCTCAACAGGTTGCCATAGGTTGCCACAGAATGTATACTACTCTGAATTTTGTAACAGAGACTCCATTCACTGACCACAGCCATGACAACCTATCATAAATGTGTGAAAAACTTCTTTCTCAGTAGCCTAATAGTGTAAAAGTGTATTCCCACAATTTCTCATCCATTGGACAACTATTAAAGAAATGAGATAAAGTTTCTACATTTTGGCAATGCACACATTTTGATACATTTATAATACCCAGTCTGAGCAGGACATCATCAAATGGCGAAAAACACATTGAGGAGTTTCCAAATGAAAATAGAATACTTAGGTGGAGTAAAACAATTCCATACCTTTTGTAGAATAGAAAATTGATTCCTCTTGTTTCTTAGGAGTTGGTAGGATAAAGATAAGGTAAACTCACCCGTTGTCGAAGGTCTCCATATGATCTCATCTTTGTTGCTGATATAAACCTGTTGGATTCAAGATTGAGAAGGATTTGATGTGGAATTGTCCCTTGTAGCTAAGCTATGTACTGGTTCTTATGTTGCAAAAATTCACTGATTTTTAGATAGGGGAAAGGTACGTAAACATGTTCATCCCAAAACTGAATCAAAGCTCCCTTCCCCAGCCAATTTGTTATCCAGAAACTAGAGGAGTCATTGCCTACTAGAACTTGAGTATTATCCTCCGCTATTTTGTTGACTGAGTAGACTCTTCGCCGAGCCTCTGAGAATCTGTTGGTCTTTGAAATAGCCCAGATGTACTGAACCCAAATTTTTCTCGTTTCTGAGCCTTTCACCAGAGCTTGAGTGAAAAGCTATCTATTATTGTCCTTAGATCATAAAATCCAAGACCATTTTTGTTCTTTGAGCAGTACAAGGATGGTCATGATTTCCAATGCTTCCTAAGACCTACATCTATTCTACCCCACGGAAAGTTTGCACATATAGATTGCATTTTATCTAAAATGGAGCAGTTGGGGCCATTATACCCTAAGTATGATGAGGAATAGAATAGATGAATGTTTTATTAATATGATTCTCCCAGCCTGGTTGAGCCATTTATTATTCCAATTTTCATTCTTTTTATTGATTCTTTCAATCAGACATTGGAAATAAATGACCTTTTTACGACCCTTGAAGATTACTACTCCTAAGTAGTTAAAAGGGAAGTGTCATTTTCTCATTTTGTTCCCTGGTAGAAAAGCACTCTTTTGAAATTTAATTTTTTGACATGTGGCTATTTCATAGCATTTTAGGAATTTAACTATGTTGTGCAGTGATCTGTTCGTGGCTCTCATAAAAATTGCAGTGTCATTAGCATAGGATAAATGGGTAATTTCCTGGGCTCCTAATGGCAATGTAAACATGTTTATGTAGTTATTGTGGTACATGTGTTTCAACCCCCTATTAAGAATTTCAGTAATCAGGTTGAACAAGGTGAGAGATAAGGGATCCCTTGTTTCAATCCTCTTGTGAGTTAGAAGAAGCCGTAAGGATGATCATTTATGGAATGGAGAACCGCGAGCTATTTATGTTGCCTAAGATCATAGCTACTATGTGACCATGAAAGCCAATTTTTAACAATAGGGAATTCAACATTAGCCATGAGACTCGGCCAAATGCTTTGGACATCAATTTTTTGCTATCATATTCATTGATTGAGTCCTACTAATAGCTTGACCATTTCTTGCATTACTAGAATATTGTCGGCATTTCCCTATTTTTAATGAAAGCTGGCTGTTCTTTTGATATGCATTTAGGCAACAGTGGTCTAATCCTATCTGATAAGATCTTACTTAGGATTTTGTTTGAGAAGTTTATAAGACTTATCGATCTGTACTCACTAAGGTTCTTAGGAGTTTAGGTCTTTAGGATGAGTGTTATGAGAGTGCTAGCTATTGATTTCAAGATCTTGACTCCTCACATGAACTCATTCACTGCCTGCAATAAGTCAAGGTTCCAAAATCAATAGCTAGCACTCTCATAACCCCCATCCCAAAGACCCAAACTCCTAAAGTCTTCTTTTATGAAATCCCAGGATTATTAATAGAAGATTTCACTAAAACTGTCTGGTACTGGTGCACTATTCTGTCCTAAGCTGAATACGGTTTTCTTTAGTTCTTCCATGCCTACTGATTTGAGCAAATCAATGTTTTCTTGTTAAGTGATTACAGTTGGGATTAGTTCAAGAAAATATTTCATTTGCAATCTTGTATGATCTGAGCTGTCACCTGTTAAAAGTTTCTAAAAATACCTAACAACATGTTCACCAATTTGGTCCTGATCCTCTAACCAATCTTCATCCTCATTTCGAATCTTATTGATCCGAAATCTACAATGGTTTGCTCTTACACCATTATGGAAGAAGCAGTATTCATATCCCCAGATTTTAACCATTTTGTCCTCGATTTCTATTTCCAGAAAACTTATTCTTCTTTTAAAGCTCTGGTTAATTTGGCATTAGCTGAATTAGAGTTTATGTGTTGTAACTATTGTCCAGGTCTATTTCTAGATTAGCTACCCTCTTTTCAGCCTCATTTATATTATCAAAAACGTTCCCAAACTGAGTTTTATTCCAATCTCTTAGAAAAAAATTTAGTTTTTCAGTTTAAGGGAAAACCCAAACATTCCTTGACTAGTGTCTATCAGCCAATTTTGTTTGACCTGGGGGATGAAATCATTTCTATTTAGTCACATGTTCTGAAAATGAAGAGGTTTGGGGTAATATTTATCTGAAATAAGAGAATTTAGGATTAGTGGCTTATGCTCCGAGTTAGCCCTTCCTGTTATTTGGACTGATGAATTTGTGAATTTCTGAAACCAAGTAGGGTTTCCTAGTGTTCTATCAAGTCCTTCCAATACCCTATCCTTGTTTCTGCGGTTGTTAGTCCAAGTGTATAGGTTACCAACTGTACTAATCTCACTTAGATTGTTTCTGATCAAGAAGTTTTAAAAATCATTAATGGAATTCAAACTCGAACTACATATACCCTTGTATTCATTAATGCTTCTAATGGCATTGAAATCCCCAGTTACAATGCAAGGATCATTTTTATTCTCGATTCTAGCCTGTAAGTCCCTGTATAGCCTCAGTCTAAGTTCTTTATCATGAGGGCCATAAACTGCTATGACTTGAAAAGTAGATCCTGAGTGTACATGCATTAACTCAAATTGTAGAAATCTTTCATACTTGTAGATTAAGGTGGGCATGAAGAAGCTTTTAGTAAATACCCAAATATGACTATCATCTAAGGCCATAGCTTCTTCGAATCCTAACTGGTCTCTAAACTCAATTAATTTCCTAATGTCCTGATTAGGTTCAACTATGATGAGTATGTCCAGTTTATGTGAGTGTATGATTCTTTTTAACCTAATCAGCTCCTTAAGGATTCCCATAAGGTTCCATGCCAAGATTTTGCAATTCATTAGGAAACTGATTTTTCTTTTTGGTACGCGTCATAATCATATTAGGAGATATAAAGAAATTTCTACTGGTTGAAGATGAGATAGAATTACCTGTGTTACCTGTGGTGATGTCCTAGCTATATCCCTAGGTTGTTGCAGAAAGCTCCTGAGCCATTGCAGAGTGTTCTTGAGCCATTGCAAAGTGCTCCTAAGCATTTACCTGAGCTATCTCGGAGTGATCTTGATGATCAGAATGGTCCTGATCATTTTTCCGTTGTACTTGGTTTAAACTTTTTCACTAAGTGGACATTTCAAAGACTGAAAGCTCATGTTTGTTTCAATCTTCACTTAGTTTTTGCTGGTACTGTGGAGTCTGTAAACTCTGAGATGGCCTGGGGGATTTCTACTCGTCTTGAGAGTCTGGCATTTGAACTACATCCTTTTGGAGAAGAGCTGAAAATCTGTTACTAAATAGCTTAAGATCTCTGGTGATGGCTTTTCTGTCTGGCTTATAGCTAGTTATGGAGCTTTTTTTCCTGTATAGATCATTAGTTGATTTCCACTTGCTATCTCTAGGACTATTGTTAACCACCCCTTTCACAGACTTGGGTGATTTGATTTTCCATATGGGTGAAGTTGGTTTTGTAGAAAGTTTCTTGGTTGGTTCCCCCATTGATAACTCATTTTCTTGAGTTTTAAACAAATCTTGGGCATCTTCATAGACATTAATTTCTTCATCTGAAACTGAGGCTTTAGGTGAAATTGGAACTTCTGTTTCTTCCTTTTGTTTCCACACCTGATTCTTAGGCATCTTTGTTTTGATCTCATGCAGAGGATGAAACAGACCTTGGTTGGTTACTTCATTCTTTTTTTTCATGCTATCTTCCTGACCCTCTACCATTTTGGTGTTTAAAATCCCAGCCTTGCATTCTGAGGGGGTATGTCCTATTTTTTAGCACTTTACACAATAGCTGAGGAAATTCTCATATACAACTTTGTACCATTTTCTCTCTGTCTTGGAATCTAGCCTGATTCTATTGGGGAAAGGTTTTTTGAGGTTCATTTCAACACAGAGTCGTATAGTATAGGGTCTTGTGAGATTTTGGGTGGGTGGATCAGCAAAGATTAGGTTATCAATTCTACTAGCAACATGGGGAATTGATTCAGGATGCAAGAAATAAATTGAAGGGAACCCAATATTAACCCAGATAGGCACAGTAGGAGGTTCTTCATTTATATCAAAATCTCTAGTTCATTTGAGTATCTTCATTAGGTTGCCAACCAGGTTCCAATTCCTCTTTATCCAGAACCTTTGGGTGTCTTCTCCTGATTGAAATTGGGTGAGGATGTGCCTATGATCAAGTGTCGTGATAGTAGCTTCCGATTTGAATCCTATTTTCTTGAATTGAAGACGAACGAAGTCGAGCATTGGCCTGCCTCTAGCGAACTTGGCAACCAAATGATTCTTGAATGGTTCCGAGAGTTTGTCGATGTTGTCATCATCAAAAAGTACTGCAATTTCTTCTTTGAATTATGTGGTAGGGTTTAGTAATAGTTTCTGGGTGTTTTGGGGAGCTTGGTTTGGGAGGATGAATGCATAGGTAGCGGGCTTAAGCCTTGAGACGGAGCCGCTATTGAGAGCTTAGGGTTAGCTTATCGGAGAGGGTGGTGATGGTGGAGAGTGGTTGTTTGCGGCGGTGATATGACCGTTACCGGTGAAATAATTGGGGCAAGAGAGTCATTGTAGAGAGAGAGAGAATAAAATCGATGCTACTGAGTTGGGGCATATATGGAGATTTTTGTTTTTTATGTCTAATTTCATTGATAATCTTTATAAACAAAGTATTTTATAACATTATTAATTTTGAAATAATTTTAAAAGAAAGATGTGGTACACAAAATTAGTGTATAATTTTTCTATTTAATAAATATAATAAAATAAAGAATTTTTGTAATAAAATAAATAAACAAGCACATAACTTATGAATATTATCTCAATTTCTCTATTTCTTTTTTGTGAATAGATAAAATAACAATTTGAGGTAAATATATAACTGAAGTTTGCAACATTAGTAAAATATTAGAAAAAAAATGTTATACAATGGAATATTCCTTTTAGAGGGAAATATCGAGTAAACCATTGGATTAAATATAGCGTAACAACTATAAAAAAAAATTTACGGTAGCAGCTGAAACGTAGAGAAAATCATTGTAGTTGCTCTTTAGCTAAGCTTGCTGCAATTCTACGGTAAAGGACTATAACAACATGTTGATTACTCATGTGGTCACATAGGCTTGTATGTTATAGTAAATTATTTCCATGTAAAAGATTTTTTCAAGTTTTAAGGGTTATAGTATAGTGCCTACATAAATAATCTTTTCAAGATGACATTATGTTGTAATTGTATTTGTGCTTAATAGAACGGCGAAGGGTCCAAAGGACAAGGAGTCGGGCGAGTCATTTTCATTTTCCTTCTTCTTCATCAATCAGTAATCAAGACAAATAATAAATCGGTAATCAAGATTCAAGACAAATCAAGACATAAAAACACATGATCCCATTTAGATTTCTACATGCTCCACAAGCAAGGAGCGAGAGAACCAAGTGGGAAGTGGTGGTGTCTAAATTTGCACCTATTTCTACCTATTTAGTGATCATTATGCTAGTTTCTTTGATCCACTCGGTGTTACTTTTCTTTTTGCTTCCAGTAGTTGCAGGAATGGGAATCCTGGAAACTCTCGTTAGAATAATGATTTTTTAAAAAAATTTAACGATTCTACAATCTTGGAATGTAAGAATTGAACGAAAGGATGTGCTATAACCAAACCTTCACGTGTAGTTCAAATGACAATCAGAATACGCTGGGGGAGCAAAAGAATACAAAATGATAAACTAGCAAAAGTAAATGATATCCTGTTGAATCTTTTAAGTAATGGTTTACATTTCTGCCATCGTCAATCCATGCACTGCTGCTCTGAGTGTCGGTATTCAAGTCCATCAATCAATCTTTACCGACGAGTATATGAGCCTAGTGAACCAGAAGCAGGCGTAGAAGCCGATGGTACCGGTGAGGACAAAGAATGCGTAGGATGCTATGAGCATGTAGCCGAAGTAGAGCATTCCTGAGACGGGCTTCGTGATTTCGAGCTTGGTGAAGAAGTAGAATGTGGCGTAGAGGAAGAGGTAGAGCGCGGAGGAGCCCGACGTCAGGTAGGATCTCCACCACCACAGGTAGTCCTCGCTGCACAGCTGGAAGTAGCAGAGCACGATTGTGATTTCTGCGCAGGTGACGAGGAGGATCACGAACACGATGAAGAGGAAGCCGAAGAGATAGTAGAACTGATTCAGCCAGATTGAGGTGAGGATGAAGAAAAGCTCAATGAAAACTGCTCCAAATGGGAGGATTCCTCCGATCAGAGTTGAGAATATGGGATTCATGTACCACGCCTGCTCAGGGATCTGCCTCGGTATCTTGTTTGTCTTCACAGGATCCTCCATTGCTGGCTTCTTGAATCCAACGTAGCTGCCCACGAACACCAGTGGAACAGAGATTCCAAACCACAAAAGCACCAGTGCAAACATTGTTCCGAATGGCACTGCCCCGGAGGATTTCTGACCCCAGATGAGTGCATTTAGGATGAAAAATATGCCAAACACTGTTGCTGGGAAAAGGAATGCGGTTCTCAGCGCGATCTTTTTCCAATCGTTTCCCTTGAACAGCTTGAATAGGCGGCTAGAGGCATAACCAGCAAAAAGACCCATGAAAGCCCAGAGGAATAACATGGCTGTCATAAGTCCTCCACGGTTTGAGGGAGATAGGAAGCCAAGGACAGCAAACAACATTGTGACAATAACCATACAGCAAAACTGCACGCCCGTTCCAACATACACACACAGTAAATCTGAGTTCTCTGGGGCCCTGAAAACATCGGCGTGAACTAGCTTCCATCCTGTTTCTTCCTGGGCCTCCTCTTGGGTCTCAAGTTCATTGTACTTGGAGATATCACGGTAGAGTGTTCGAAGCATTATCATTGCAACCATGCCGGAGAGGAACAGAACAATCATTAGGGAATTAACGATTGAGAACCAATGGATTTGATCATCACTCATAAGAAGATATGTGTCCCATCTTGATGCCCATTTCACATCACTTTCCTGCATTCAACCAGAGGGACAATTGTCAAAACCCAATCATACTGACATTGGCATCCGAATTTCTGACAAATGGTTCATACTTCATAGAGAGCTGGGTTAAAGATGTTGGAAGTACCCCTACTACACATGACAATCCATTGTTGCATACAATAGCTACCACCTTACTCATTGTAAATTTTTAAGGTACCTGAAAATCTACATCATAAGTAAATATGACTTCTTGGTTAGCTTCAACGATTTGAGGAGTATTTGAATTGGAAACCGTCCTCTTTGCATGGGCATCGCAAGTGGTTAAACGAGTAGTATCACTCCATTTTCCGTCATACTCATGTTTCACACTGGAGCGTAAGAACCAAAGCATCAGCATTTGAAACATCACATTTATTAATTGATAGAGCCACCATCCTCAACAAACAATACAACATGTTACTCAGAATAATGAAGCCAGGTTCCAAATATGCTGACCTATATGGCTTAACTTCGAATCCAACAATCCTCGCAGAATCAGTTTGCTCATCTTTATGGTACTTAACGATGAACGACAAGTGGTTGTTAATAAAAGCTTTCTCCTCTTTGCTCTGCAGATATAAAACACCAATTAAAAGAAGAAACTTATATACAAGCCAGGAAAAGGTTTATGCTGGTGATGATCATCTACTTACACCAGCATATTGTGCTTTAAGACCAACAAAATAGCCAAGCTGATACAAGGGAGGAGCTTCTTGGTCCATCCTCTGAATTGGAACAACCAAAGGAAGATTATCAAGAATCCTGTGAAGAAATATGTCAGACGGTGAATACTAAACTCTATGGGGAAGTTAAATAAGAAAACAAAGTTGCGTATTGAATTCAATAAACCTACATGTTGACACGATACTCATCTGAAATCTTCTCTTTAAATTCTTTCGCTGAATCAGCAGTAAGTGTCATTCGACAGAGAACACGGCACATCTCAGGTTCCCTCATTTTAAACTGCAAGACCAGATTTGTAACTTATGTAAACGACACTAAAACAGTAGGCCATCCAATTCTTCATACACAATCACACTTACCAGGTATGCGGAATTCTCTATACGATCACCACGGAGCACTTCCCCAAGATTCTCTCTGCTATCAACTATGCTTCCTGGACGGCAAAATGGGAGGGAATAGTACGAATAGGGGAGCTGAGTCCTCGTCGAACTCAATTTGTTCACTTTCACACTCAAAATATCACCCTGCAATCAGCGATGCAACAAAAACTACATTGGTGGATGTTGAAAATAAAAATGAACAATGCAATGAGAGAGTGTCGATTTCGAGCTTCGATTTCTCAGCATCCCTTTTGGGTTATCCTACTCAATCTTTCACTCAGATTCATCAATGCTACCATAATTCAACCAGCTCCATAACACACGCACACACTTATCCTATTCAATCTTTCACTCAAATGCATCAATTCTAGCTCAAGTCACACACACACGCACAATCACTGAATCACACAAGTTCGAGATCACATGCAAGAACCCAGTTGAGATTAGATCGGGAACACAAAGAGTGGCATACCGTGTGGAAATCTTCAGGAGCGACACCGGGGAGGTAAAAGGCGCGAGCATTGTGGAAGCAAAGCAAGAGAGCAATGAGTGATGAGATGACCATTGTGTTCACAGATCCACCTCTTCGCCCCATTGTTGTAGTCTTTCTTCTCTTCAGGATCTCTGGGACTGGGATTTCAGATCCACCGCATTGGACGAATAAGGAAACGAATGAGATGGGATGGGACTCTTGTATTGGCTACTGGGTTATTTAACGTCAATTCGTTCTGATTGAGGATTTGTCGGTTGGAGTTTTGCATCTTTGGTTATACTACAAATGACCCCTAGTGTTGTCAAAATTATGATTGTTTCTTGTTTTTATTTGGAACTTTGATTTGTGTTGGAAAAACAAATTGGTGTTCTTGATTTGGTGTCCTTGTGTATTGGTAATTGGTCGAAATTAGCTAATGTTTTTTGAGTCCGGCTCTTGAAAGACTTGGTCGAATTAGCTAATGTTTTTAGAGTTCGTCCCTTGAAAGACGGTATTTTTATAAGTCGTGGAAAAATTAAGGTTTAAAGTATAAATTAGGAGAAATGAAGATAAATTTTTTGAGTTGCATGAACCGGGTTATAAATTTTATAATTACTACACTTTGCATAATAAAATTTTATATTGCAACTAAGATCTTTTACTTTTTATTATTTTAATTAAACCTCATTTTTCCATAAGCCTATAGAAAGATCGTCTTTCCCAAGACTTTGCCATGTTTTTTATACTCCATGGTCTTATCTCAAATTTCACAATTTACTTTTGACTAAATTGTTTTTTTTGTCCCCTACATAGCATCTTATACCATATTTTAGTCATCGTTTGCAAATCAACCGTCAGATAGTACCAAAGAAATTCGAAACAATTTGTTCAGTTCCCAAAACCAGATCCAGGCTAGTTTCTTGGTAAATCGGCGCACGTGGAAGACACGTGACTATATTTTCCGGTAAGGGCAGGGGTAGTTTAGTAATTTTGCAAAATAAAAATGTTTTCCATTTAATCATTTCCCAACCATCATAGCTGCTTGTCGGAATGGAGTTCTGTCGAAACTGTTAGACGCTACTACGGTGCATGGTAATTCCTCTTCGACTGGATAGATTTTCACCATCAATGCTCTTAAGAGGTGGCGTGTGGATGATGGTGGTGCGTTCTCGAGCTTCAGCATTTCGGTGGAATGGAGGTCGACCAAAGCTAAGCAGCCGAAGAGTTGGTTCTTCGACGTGAGTGGAACTAACGGAGATTCGGAGCTGGTTTACCAACGGTGACGCACGGCGCTGAAGAAAGGAAGTGGCACAGCTTTGGTAGGGTTTGCTTTTAGGGAAAAAGAAAAGGAAGGAGACGATTTGTTATTAGACCCAGTTTCGTCCCAGAAATCTGACCTACTGATGGTGGCGTACAGTGCCATAGACTTCGACGTACTATAGGCCCACCATTGCAAAGCAGCGGAGCTGTTATCACTCGGGTGAATCTTGGGCTGTTCAACGACGGGGATGATGGCGTCATTGGGAGATTGGATTGGGATGGCTGAAGAAGATGAGGATTGAAGAAGGCGGCAAGAATCGAAGAAGTTATGAGGAACTTTGAAGATTGACCGTTAGCATTTGTCCTCTGGTAAATGAATTTTGGCGGCTGCGGCAGCGGAGGAGGGGAAGGAGGCGACTGGTTTTGTCCCAGCAGCGGGATGGCGGCGCTAGAATAGGTTCAGCGGGAAGAAGATCGTATTTTGTTTTTATTTTTTAAAACTCGAGGGTATAATTGTCATTTTACATATTTTGACCAATTTTACTGTTGACTTTACATCAACACCACCTTTGGGGACCAAACAAGACGCTCTGAATTTGTTGGGTACTGTCTGAGGGTTGATTTACAAACGGGGACCAAAACATAGTATAGGATACTATGTATGGGACCAAAAAAATAATTTAGTCTTTACTTTTTTACTTTATTCTCTATCAAAACATTGATCACATATTTGAATAGAGGTATAAACGTTAACATTATTATATGTAATATTGTTGGATTTATCTTAACAAGTAATTCCTAAATATTAACTTTTTATATGAAGCTATTATACATAATTAAACATATTAACGACCAAACGTGTTTCTTGATAAACGTGAATAAAATTATATGGAATTTGAATTTGGACTAGTGAGTAGCACAAATGACTTTTCACATGACCTTTACATCCTAGACAAAGTCTTGTGTAAAACTATTTCACAACGAGACCGGAAATCAAATTGTAATTTATAAAATATTTTGTTGGGGTTGGGGTTAAATTAAGATTAATTTTACTTTGATTATTTTAAAGTTTTACGAAAGTTTGAAGGCTGTAATGCAAATTTTGAAAAAAAAATGGAAAACTGCTCCCATCGGCCCTTAATTTCTACATCGTCGTCCCCAATAGTTAAAAGGGTGAAATACAAAACTAACACTACTATTTTTTAAAAGTGAAAATCTAACCTTGTAAAATCTGAAAATGCAATTCTAACCCTAAGTTTTTCAGCAAATGTGCAGATATAGCCTTTTCGCACTATTCCGGCATTGACTTGGCATTTTTGGCATTGACTAAACCTAAAAAGACTAAAATACCCTAGTCTTAAAATTAAAATTTTTATTACAGAATTACCACGAAGGTTCTTCTTCTTCTTTATCTCCACTAATAGGGCCGCCGCTGCTCCGCCGCTCCTCAGCCACCCCACTGCCGCCGCTCTGACACTGCCACCAGTGGACGAAATCTTGATTTTCCCAGTTCTCTCGAGAAGACTAGCCCTAGCTTCACCGAGAAACTTCCTCCACCGGCAAACTTCCTCCACCATAGCCCAGCTCCCGCCACTGATTCCACAACCCAGCCCTGCCACGCCCCAACTCTAGCACTGATTCATACCCTCCACTGCTTCACCTCACATCCACCACCACCCACGCCGCAATAATCCCCGCCATATGAAGGATAGTTATTAAAGAGGCCAAAAAATAAGCGCAGTCTCCAAAGTGAAGTCAGAGATGGACGGCTGGGATTCGACCTTCAGTTAATCCATTCACCCTACATAACTAAAATCTCAAATTAGATTGAATCATTCAAGAAAAATCGCAACGACCACTGCCTCTCTTCTTTTTATGAAAAAAATTAAACCACCGGGTAGTGAGGGGATCTTCATTAGGCTCCCCAAGCCTTCAACAAGAATTATAAACCCTGGAGTTTGGTTCTCAATATACAAAATTCCTATTCTAAGATCAATGTGAGATGTCACGCTTCTAAGGAAAAAAAGCGACACTTGATGTAATGTGTTCGATTGACTATGTTACTACCTCTTACATCTCGAACCCCGTGTTAATCTAAGGGTAGCCAGTTGATCAATAGAACACATCACAAAAGAGATTAAAAAATTGGAGCATCAGTGAACTTGAAATTAAAAAACCTAAGTTCATTGGATTCTGAGGTTCACAATCCCTAATCTGTCAGCAACCAGAACGACTCTAGTTTCATCGTACAACTTGCTCCAATTCCAAAATTCTCTACCTTGGATTCTCCTTTCTTCTGCCATCTTGGCCAAGGCATGGGCCACCTCTTTTTGCTCCCTAAAAGCATGAGTGATGGATGTGTTGCATTGGAGCATTAGTCGTTGCAGCTTGCATGTCTTTGTAATCAGTTTCCATGCCCATCTTGTGCTCTCTTGCATGAGATTGGAGACCTGCAAACAACCAGTTTGTATAATCAGTGGGAGAAAATTGGATTGTATGCATAGTTCTAATCCCGAGATTAATGCAAGTAATCCAGCCTCAAGTGATCTGATGCTTAAGGGATGTTATCACAACCCAAAATCAGTTCCATGCCCTCCGCATTTCTAACTATAAGCCCATCATTTGGAATTTTAAGTGGTGTGAAAGATAAATATGTGTTCAATGTGTATCCACTGTCAGGTGGTTTCCATTTAACTATCCCGATGATCTTTAATTGAGGAATTTTATGAACTATTAAGAAACCTTTAGCCACAATAAGGTCACAGTCTGTGTACTGCTTTTGTGGATTTATTGTGAAAATATCTATAAGGAATCCATTAAGATCATACCTCATCTTAGAAAGGCAAGGTTTCTTATTATCATAGATGAATGCACATCTTGCTTTCCAGATTATGATGCATATAAGGGCAGGAATCAAGTGGAAAAATTGGTTTTTCATTTTGGATGCAGAGTTGTATGACCAAAACCAATGATAGCTTATCAAATAACATGTGTATAAATGGATATGTAATTTCCAGTAGTTGATATGCATATAACTAAAGTGAAGATGAAACTAGACACAAGTTAAACATATGATTCAATGTTTCAGCTTCTTGCGAGCACAAGGAACATCTAGATGCATTCACTATCCCTATCTTCCCTAATATATCATCTAGAGGCAGCATATTATTAATTAATTTCCAGCAAAAGATAGATACTTTCTTAGGTAGAAGCTTGTTCCATACCTTTTTTAGAGAAGCTGATTGCAGATTCTCCTTTTTGAGTATTTCATATGCAGGAGAGATAGAGAACTTACCTGTCACTGAAGGTTTCCAGATCATTTGGTCCTGCAAATCAGTAAAAATAACATCCTGCAAAATATGGTGACATGCATAATCATCTAATCCGTGTCTAAGAGTGTTAATTGATATGTCTTTTTCCTCAATGAATTATTTTACAGTGATGTAGGGATGTGGAATGTCAACTTCACTATCCCACCTATTTACTGAACATCCTGATTAAGTCCAATTTACTGTCCAAAAGTTGCATGTACCTTTGCCGTTAAGCACACATGAATTACCAACAGCAATATGAGAGATTTTAACTGATCTCTTCCAAGGATCTGATGTCCTTGCATAGACCAAATCAGTTTTGACCATAGGCTGGTGCCTAACTATAGTTACCACCACAATTTGAGTAAGAAACTATCAATGACTGGTGTGAAGTCCGTAAGCTGCTACTCATTTTCTGTGTAAGGATGGCTTACACTATCCCAACCCCTCCAATGTTGTTTCTAAGTGCAATCTTCGTTAGTTCCCCAAATAAAGTCCAAACATGCTCGTTCTATATTATTGTCATCACACACCAAGTGTGTTGTGGAATGGCTGCCAGTACATGTGTGACTAGGGTTGTTCTTCTAGCTTGATTTAGGAGCTTAGAGTTCCAGTTGTGGACCTTTGCATTCATTTTCTCAATCAAAATGCTGAAAATATATATTCAGTTTTTTGCATTTAAAGATGGTCGATACAGAAAAGGAAAAGTCTCTTGTGCTATTTGTGTGATATTACAGATCATATACATGGTTGCTAAGCTTGTTTTTATTCCCAACATAAAAAGCACTTTATTGTAATTAACCTTCTGTCCAGTAATTTTTTCATAAATTGTAAGGAATTGGATCAGATTGTATAGGGACTTATTTTTTGCCTTTAAAAATATCACTGTATCATCAGTGTATGATAGGTGGGAGATCATGGAGGTTCCTGGGATATTAAATGGTTCCAAATATTTTTATGAACATGTACTTAAGCCCTTTGTTCAGTACCTCAGTGATAAGGTTGAAAAGTATTGGTGATAAGGGGTCTCATTGTTTGAGACCCCTTGAAGCCCTGAAAAATCCATTAGGAACTCCATTAATAAGTACAGACAAATGAGTAGCAGATTTATTGGATAGAAAAACTCTAACAAAGTGTCCATGAAAGCCCATTTTCAGCATTAATAATTTGAGTGTCATCCAAGATACTATGTCAAATACTTTTGACATATTAATCTTTGCAATCAGATTAAGAGATAGATTTTTCTTATCCAATAATATTTCCAACTCTTCATGATAAGTATATTATTAGCAATTTCTCTCCCAGGGATAAAAGCACTCTGCTCCACAGAGATGCATTTATCAATTACCCTTGTGATTCTATCTACCATTATTTTAGAACATATTTTGTTGCTAAAATTTGGTAGAGAAATGGGTATGTTGTCATATAGGGTGGCTGGGATTTGGATTTTTGGTATGAGACAGATAAGTGTGTTAATGTTTGCTAGTATAGGAACATCACACATAAATTCCAGTGCACACTTAAGTAGATCTGATTTGATGATATCCCAGGCATATCCATTAGGACCAGCAGCACTGTCCAAGTTCAAACTAAATACTACATGTCTTAGCTCTTCCATGTCTATCATTTAAATTAGGTGGCAGTTATCCTCATACGTAATTAGCCTAGGGATGTAATTTAAACATTATGTCAAGGTCTCTTATGTGTTGTCTGAGTAAGCTTGGCTAGGGAGTTCCTTATAAAAGGCTGTTGCATGACTCCCTATATCTACTTGATCCATTAGCCATTGGTTTGATTCGTTTATGATCTTATTAATCTTTAGACTAAAGTGTCTATCCCTGCTAGAGTTATGAAAGAATTTTGTATTCATGTCAGCTCCCTGTAGCCATTTTAATCTAGAATTTTGTTTCCAGTAGAGGTTTTCCTCTTTTAGGTGCTGGTTTAGGTCTGCTATGGCCTGGGCTAGATGGTTCAGATCCTATTCTGTGAGAGATTGGTCATAGGCTATCTCTAGTTCCAGTACTCTTACCTCAGCTTTCTGGATATTCTAAAAAATATTTCCAAAAGTGTTCCTATTCCACTATTTCAAAGCATTTTTTAAAGTCTTTTAAGCTTTAGTGAGAAGCCTATCATTCCATGTTGTTCCATATTAATCTTCCAGTTTGTTTAATCAAATCATATAACTCCAGTCTCTCTAGCCACATTTTCTGAAATTTAAAGGCTCTAGGGGCAGAGGTTTCCTGTAGATGGGTGTCTAGTAATAATGGTGAATGATCTTATGGACTCCTATTTAGTACCTGTACAAATGTGTTGGGGTACTGAGTATTCCATTCATTATTTGCCAATATTCGATCAAGTCTTTTACAAACTCTATTCACCACTCTTCTACCATTAGTCCAAAGTGAATCTATTTCCTACAGATGATTTAGGCCAATGGACTGAATATATGTAATATACTATTAAGATCAGGGGTGCAGCTGCCCTTATATTATGAAATTGTCCTAATGACATTAAAATCTCCTGCATATATTGCAAGCATAGGCTGATCATTGGTCAGCTGAGTGAGTGCCTGAAAAAGTTGAGATCTCAATTATTTATTATGTTTACCATAAATAGAAATGATTTGAAATCTAACGTTATGATCTGTATTACAAACCAGTATTTTCATAAAATCCTGGTTATCAACTGTAAGTGTGGTGCTTAAGTTGTTTCTGAAAAATACCCATATTCTTGAATCCTATGAGCCTATAACATTATCAATGCCTAACTGAATCCTAAAAATATCCATTTTCTCTTTTTTCTGTTTAGTCTCAATTATGATCAACATATCAAGCCTGTGAATGTGAATTAGCTTTTGGAATCTTAGCCTAGAAGCATGTATCCCTCTTACTTTCCACATAAGTATTTTAAGATTCATGAGAGGGTTTAGTTCTAGCTTTCAAGCGAGTGGTGACTATATTTGGAGAGTTGAAAATTTTTTCCCATTCAATCTGGAGGCATGAGTTTAGGGTTACCTGGAGCCTTCCCGTTGTGTCCTCTAGTTTCCTCCTGATCTTGTTTATACATTTCAAATTTTACATCTGATTTGTTTCCACCAGAACGAATCAGTGCATCGATGTTTGCATTTGATCCATTTCCACCAGCCTGTACCTGTAGATTAAATTTAGTTAGTAATGAATTATGAAAGCTCCTAAGACTGTGAGTAATAGCATTTCTATCAGAGGGAGTGTGGGTTACAGAATCAGGATTAAAGTCCTGTATTTTATTATCTAAAGGTCATCCGCCAAACGACAGTTTGAGAAATTTCTCTTCCTATTTTTGCTGATTTGGTCTGCAGTATTGAAATGATCCTTTCTTGGTGGACTTCCAGAGTTCCTTTTCCTCAAATTCTTTAGACTGAATGTGTTGATTTCTCTACCTCTGGTTATCATTGTTGGCTCTTTGTCAGCTTGGATACTTTCAACCGCATCTTGGAAGACCTCTCCATCATTAACCTTTGTTTGTTCCTCTTACCGTGATTTCTCCCCTGAGTCAAGGTCAGGGATTGGCACCCACTTCTCAGCTTGCTTCTTATTTTGGACCCTGAGCTTGGGAATTCTACACTCATATGTGTAGTGGCTAATTTTTAAGCACTTAGAGCACTATCTGGGATGGTCTTCATACTTTATATTATACCACTTGCTCTCTTTGGTTGACCCAAATTGTATTCTTGTTGGAAAATTAGTTGTGAGATCCATTTCCACACAGAGACGGACAATGGAGAGCCTCGTATGGTTAATAGTAGGTTGGTCTACAAAAATGAGCTCACCAAGGCGACTAGCAATGTGTGGGATTGATTCCAGATATCGATAATACGCTGGCGGGAACTCTACTGTCAACCAGATTGAGACCAGAGGTGGCGACTCTTTTACATCGAAATTATGGGTCCACTTGAGGACTTTCATGATTGTACCACCTAGGTTCCAGATCCTCTTGATCCAGCAGCGTTGAATATCTTCGTTGAGATCGAATTTGATAAAGATGTGCCTCATGTCTAGGGCTGTGATTATCGCTTCTCCTTTGAAACTTATCTTTTTAAATTGGTGCCTAATGAATTCAAGAGAAAGTCTTCCTCTGGGGAACTTTTCGATGAGGTTTTGCTTCAAAGGTTCAGAAAGTAAATCGATCTCGACGTCAACGAACAGAATGGTGATTTCCCTTTTGAATTCGGTGACAGGGTTGCGATTCTGCTTCGATTTGGGGTTTTGGTTGGTTTTTGAGTGAGAGAAGATTTGTATGGGGACGGAGGACTCACGACAGAGGGCAGAGCCGCCATTGGGCTAGGTTTTCGGTGATTATTAGGTGGAGATTGTGATGATAATGGTGAATATTTCCATTGGAGACGATGGTTTTAATGTTCTAACAATTGTGTGTAAAATCGTAGAGAGTGGTAGGAGGGTTTCTAGAGAGAGAGAGAGTTGATTGTTGTGGCCTCTCTTCACTCATTCTTTATGTGTCTTTTTTCATGTTTTAGCTAAGCTTGTATTTTGATGTTTCCAGAAATAGGTTAGAAAGTGTAGATCTATGGGGCTGGCATAGAGAAGGCAAACAAAGAGTAAAATGGTATAGCCTTAAGCCCGTGGAATTATGGTGTGAGAGAAGAAGAGAGGGACTTTCAGGTGTAATACAGTCTTTTCCATTTTTCTGAATTTTTAATTTTTTAAACATGGGTGTAATAGTCAATTTACATAATTCCGGCCAAATTCAGGTACCTAGGGTTATAGATTGGCACGTTCGACCAAAACATAGGGTTATTTTAGCACTTAACTATAGTTAAAAATACCTTTTTATCTTGATGTTTTGTATTTCGAGTTTAATTTTGTTTGAATAATTTTATGTGTTTTTAAATGTATTTATTTTATGTTTTTAGTGTTTTTAATAGTTTGATTTAAATTTTATTTTATTATATTTATTAAATATTTAGCTTTTTTCAATTTTAATGTGTACTCCTAGTATTTTTGTTTAACGTTTTATTATTTTAATCTGATGTGTTCATTGAATCCTATATTTGATGTTTGATTTTTTAAAAATTTGATGTGTTTTTCGAATATGTTCGTTTGATGTTTAAATATTTTAATTCGATATGCATTTTTATTCAATGTTTTCCTTTTATAAATTTGATGTGTACTTTCAGTGTTACATTTCATTTTTTTTACTATTTTAATTTTTTTTATTCAATGTCTAACCATTTTCGTTTGATGTTTACGTTTTTGTGTTTTAATTTAATGGTTTACTAGTGAATTCAATTTATATTTTGTTTGGTGTCTAACTATTCTAATATGATGCGAATATTTTTAGTGTTTAGTGCGATGTTTCACTTTTTAAAGTCATTGTATTTTTTGAGTATCTTTATTTAATGTTTTACTATTTTAAATTAGTGTATTTTTGATATTTCTATATGATGTTTTAACTAAGAGAAAATCTCATGTTAGATGATTAACAGTTAGACCAATCATGAAATACCTCGTTCCAATAATGTTTAGGGTCAGACTATAACTATTTATATATTTCAATCATTTTCAAAGTTTTACAAGCTCATAGGAACCACATTACAATGTATAAAAACAAACACCAAATCACCTCATCAGTAATATTAATAATAAAATAACTCCAACTAACGGTTAGTCGATCTAAATCAAAATTTTAAGTTTAACTTTTTCTTTACTTGATGTACGTTTTTTTTAATTGATAATTTATAATTTTATTTGATTTTATATTTTTAATTTTTACTTCAATGTGAGTTTTAAGCAAACTCAATGATAAACCAGCCCAACAAAAACTTATATATTATGCACAAATATGAAATTGACCTGTATCAGCCCCATGAATTTCCCCATATCAGTTTTCCCTAACCCGATTTCAACCCGATATTTACCTAGAATTTTCCCAACGCCAGCGTGCTTCATTAGTCTTCCCAGTGCCGTGAATTCAATGAAAACAAAGCTACAACTCGACCGGATTCAACGTGAAATCGATCTACAACCGATGACGAACATAGATCAGTTGAGAGCAACGAAGATGATGGAGAAATTGATCGAATTTGATGATGCAAAATCGGAGTTGAATTGGACAATGACCTGATGAGACGTCAAAGACATGTATTTTTCCGAAACATTTAACATATCTTTTGTTATCTTTTTGTTAGAAAATTTCTAGATTTAGGTAGGTGTACATCATAAGGGGCTTAGATGACCATTTTTGGTCTTCATATCTAAATCTTTCATTTTGTAACCTATTTTTAGTCTAATAGATTTTCGGTCCTTATGAACATCTAGATTCCTTTTTGTGAGCTTAATTTTAAGATTTCTCATAAGCACTTCAGAATGGTTTGATGAAGGTCATTCGCAAGGATGGTAGAAGATTGAAGGCCACGAGTCAAAATGTGGTAGAAGATTGAAGGGTCGAAGAAGGAAGACAAAGAAACGGGTGAATTGTGACCCAAAATTTTAGACCAAGTTCTTAGAACGATCCGAGAAGAACCAGACTTCAAGAGTGGTACCATTTTATTTGTCTTCTCGAGCCTTGTAAAATCGACTACGAGGATTATCAAATCGGATCAGCGGTTCACTTGTAGCAACACAAAGAAGTTGAAGAAAAGAATGACCGATGAGCGTGTGGCCCGAGCGCCCAAAACAAGAGGAAAAATAAGCCCTCGGAAGTAAAACACGCCGCCCGAGTGCGTAGCCGCGCACCTCTGCTACACATTTTGACTTTTCTTAACCAAATTAGACTATAAATAGCCCATTTTTTTCCCATTTGTATAAGCCCGACTTGGGGGTTCCAAAACCCTAGTTTTTCCACTTCTATTTTAATTTCTTCTTCTTTCTTTGTAGATTTTTGTTCTATGTTATGGGTTTTGATTATCTAGGTTATTTTTCTTCTTGTGAACAATTGATTAAAGCTTCCAAGCCCATGTGGTGAGAACCTCTTAAACTCATTTATGAATCTTGGTTACTTAGCATTTGTTGTGGTATTAATGATGTTGTTTATGTCATTTATGCTATGGGTTGTTTGAAAATATGAAGTGTATGTATGAATTAATGCTAGGGTGTTAGGAAAGTGTACAATTTCTTATCTCTTTGGCATGAAAATCCAAGAACACGGAATTAGATTTTCTTGTTGGGTAAATGATGTTAATCTTGCTAGATGAGTATGTTAATGTGATTTGTTCTCATATTTATCCTAAGGTAGCACTAAAAGGTAGAATCTTGAATGTTGACTGTTCTAGGTTAAACCTAATGAATACTCTGTTCGTGACTAGGTAGAATGCTTGTAGTTGTTATCAAATCTATAGTTCTTTGGGTATGATCCAACTGATGAAATACCTTTACCCGTTGTTTGTCTAAAGTGATCGTCAATGAGGTTTGCAAATAGTCATTGATCGCTTTTGTGAATTACTTTTAAGAAGAAAGGAATGTTTATCTTTGAAATGGAAGTGATAGTATTCACCATATGTAATCAAGATGAGTAAATGAGTGATTGTTTCTATAATCTATAAGAGGCTTGGAAGTGGAAATCAATTGCGCCGAAGACTTTGCCATTATTTGTATTTTTATCCCTTTTTCTTAATTTGTTGTAGGATTAGTATAATCACCTTGATTTTCCAGTTGTCTTGTTTTTTAATTCATAACTTAGGAAATCCAAACCAAACCCACCCCCCTCTTTAGGTGCTTTTATATATATATATATATATATATATATATATATATATATATGCGCTTATATCCACCCTTATATGCATGAACCCTTAGAAGAATCCCTCTTTCTCGTGGACGACCCTGATTTGCCACTATTTACTTAATTGTATTTAGGGAGCACTTTAGGGCTTATAAACTATAACTTAGAGAGGTATGGTAATAACCTCCATGGCCATATAAAGTGTAAATTGGACAAATGAGTGGCGATGAAGACGAAGAAAGAACGACGAAGAAGGAGAGGAGGAGAAGGAGCGACAGGACAACGATTAAGACATTTAGAAGTTCGCCGGAGAATGAGGTTATTTACGGTCGCGAATACAAAAAAAATTGATGGATTCGACAAAGAAGAAGGTTGCACGGTGATGGAATGATGGGAAAGAAAGTTGCTCGGAGGAAAAACATATTGGTGAGGTGAGCGCGGCCGAATGACTAGGAGGTGGAGTGTGGTGGAGAAGGAGGTGGAGTGTGGTGGAGAAGGAGGTGTTTTGTTGGAGAAGAAGCTTTCGTCGAACAAGAAGGCTTTCACGAAAGATTTTTTCATAAATTTGCAGGCTAATCCCTAAAGTTTTTAATGTTCTAAAATTTATCCCAAATATAACATATTTATATATTTACCCCAAATTTTAAACTTCATACTTTATATTTATAGTATTTGTAATTTACTCCTTGGTCTCACCGTAAGATGGTCTCACAGGAGACACACTCTACTTCCTAAGCCTTCTCTATCAATCAGCATCATCGCAATTCATATGAATATAAATTTCGACATAAGCAACACCAGCGCCACTAGATGAACAACAAATGGTTACCGGGTATTTTCCGAAACAACATCGATCAACCCAAAAATTTGAAAGTTCATCTATAACTATCTAAAAATACAAATTCTGACAAGGAACAACCGAAAACCATTGCCACCAGGAGACTCGACCCAAGGTTCGTCGGAATCTTCTTTGCCATCTTTTCCAGCCAACAACTCTCATCCACCTTCTCCACCCATCTTCGCTACCATCATCACCGTTAGATCCCACCACCACCATCCCTACTTCCTCTCCATTGTATTCTCCACCCCAACTCTCAAAGAAGGTGAAAAATTTTCTATCAACCAGTCTCCGCCTCCCCACTTCCTGTAAACCTTGCAAAACTATCAAAACCTAAAGTGGTGCAAAATTCCACATCAATCCTTAAAAGGCTCTTGGTTACACGACACAATCTCTTTCCAACTCAGTACACCACCCACTACTCACCAGTAAGCTTGGGCTATCCAGCAGACTCGTCCCACCACCACTAGACAGTCCAACTTGGTCAATGTGCGAATGTATCCCTTATGTAAGGATGATTTTAACAGATTCTTCATCGTCGCACCACCGCTCACCAATAAAAGAATGATTTTATCCCTTATTTTTTACGTTTAACGGTCAGACCAACATATTAAATAGATTTACCCGATTGAGAGGTTTTGAATCGTTCGTTTTAAAAGTTGGGTGACCAAAAGTGATCGAAAAATGAAGCAGTGATCAAACATAAATAAATGATGATGATAATTCAATGGTAAAAAACGTCGCCTGTGCTATCAAACACATCTGATTGTGCTAACAAGTATCAAGCTTAGTGAAATTAGATGCAAACACTTTGTCTAGAGTTCACTTCATCTATTTTCATCACATTTCTCGTTTTATATTTATTGCTCATTTGATATCATGTTTGCTCCCCTGAGTAAATATCGTGTTAAGCGGTGATCAGTGAGGGATTTTCGGCACAGAAATATTAGGTTTTCTAGATATATTTCATCGTGTTAAAAACAGAGGATCTAGCCTTAATCAAAGTCCGGCTACATCCTGTATTAAGATTCAATTGAGAAATGACATTTGTCCTTGCATTTGAGCACCTCTACTGTAGGCTTCAATGAACAAACTGAACAGATATTCATCTGTTTTTGAGGCAATATAGTAGGATAACAGGCAAAACAACATATAGACCTAAGCGGCGAAATGAGTGAGAGACAATGAAGATTTGGTTTACTATTATTCAGCAAAACCAAGAAGCTTAAAACAGTTGGAATGAAATTCAATAACCCTAATCTTTCAGAGAGTTTTCACGAGCTCTGGCTGAACTTTCGACCAGTAATTCTTTCCACTTCGTAAATTATGTGATTTATGAGTCCCCTGGCAGCGCTGCAAACACAGATGCAGACGATATAATAATTCCAATATACCATTGTGGTGTGCAATTTTCACCAATGAATTCTATGCTTACGCCATCCTACAAGGGCACGGATCCAATATATGATAATGAAACTTAATTCCATGCAAGAAACATGCATATTAGGCATGAACTACACTTACTCGTCTTTCAACTTCTGAATTTTCTCCGGATCTGTCTCATGCACATGTTTCTTGAATTGGTCCCTCACCATGCCAACGACAAGTTCAGTGTTGTGTTGCTGTAAAATAGTAGAACAGAGAAGTGAGTTAATTTGCATTTCCCAGCAAATAATGAGTTTGCATAAAACATCTGCACTCCAGTATGAATTTAGTAAAACAAAAGTATTGCCGATAGAACAAACATAGCCACTTATGATCCCTAAAGAAAGGATGCCTGTATGATGAGACCTTCCAAGAGGACAGCTTTATAGTAATTTTTCATTTTTTTCAAGATACCTATGTTTCTATTACACTTTCATATTTGTATAAATACCATATTCATGCAAAATGTGTTTCCTTCCTCCATGACGCTACCATATCAAAATGACAATCCAGAATTCTCTTTTCTATACCCCAAGATTCAAAGAAAGAAGCTTTACATAATGTGTTTCAAAAAAGTAGAACCATGTTCAAGTATAAATAGAATTGCAAGCAATGTAGATCAAAGACCAAACCTTGAGGCCAATGCATTTAGCTCTTCTCATGCATTCTCGATAAAGCTAAACAGAAGAAGAACTTCAGTTATAAATAATAATGAATCAGCTAAAGTTGAACTGACAAATCCATGAATATGGCTAAACACGAGATACTTGGAGAAGAAGAGAAACAAATTGTACTAACTCGGATGACATTATCAACAAGCTCAGGAGGCAGAGCTCTTTGAAGAGAAGGCATCCTTTAACTTTCACTTGGCTCTCAAAGAAGTGACTGTCCTAAGGACTAATCACATTGAAACTATGTGCTCAAGCGGAAATTGGCTGTACAAGATAGATAAGTGGAAACAAAAGCATAAATGATCTAATCTTTTCATCATGAATATCCAGTTCAGCTGGGAAGATATAAAAGTAACAGCAACTAATACTTATGCAGAAAATCGAGCAAGCTCTGATGCAATCGAAATAATTGTTATATGCGAATGAACAAATCAAGTTAATTCTTTATTGAGACTAAGGCGTTTTCTTTTGGACTCAACTACATTTCAATTCGGTTCAGATTGGACAAGCCAATACTTCTAGGCTTGAATGATTATGAAAAAAGTAGTAGAAATAATCATTCAATAGCAAAAGGGCATTTCAAAGGAAATAGTCTTGGTTCTAATGTCTTAACATCAAAGTCCCTCATACTGACCAGCCATTCTCATTCTTCGATAAGGCATCATCAGTAAACCCTCGTGGGCATTCAATGAAACAAATATGTTACTTATCAGAACAAATAAACATAGTTGTTGAACAGCAGAATTCAAACAATACTCGTAAAACTTATAAAAAAAAAATACCGGAACACTACACAAAGTACGACTGGGGAGGGCAAAAGTTGTTAAAAGCATAGAAACCTAATTATCAAAGCAAACCATGAGAACAGCGATCAATCTCGAGAATTTAAAGGAGAAGGGGGAATGTAATTACAATGCATTGTGGCCGTAGGCTGCTTCGAAATTGGAGACTGGAGAGTGAAAGATTCGATTAGAACTTTCAATCCACCGGGTGACGGAGTGGATGGAAAAGATGGTCGGAATTTGAATTAATTGACCTCGTGAGGGTTTTTTTTAAGTAAAAGTAAAAACAAAATTGGAGTTTTCAGGGAAAATGGCATTTTTAACTTCTAATTTTTTTCAAAGCCTTGGAAAAGACGGTTTTTTCATACGCTTATGGAAAAATGAGATTTAACTAGAATAATAAAAGGTAAAAGATCTAAGTTGCAATATTAAAAAATTATTATGCAACGTGTAGTAGTAATAAAGTTTATAACATAATTCATTAATAAGAAAATTTTATCTTCATTTATTCTAATTTACACTTTAAACCTTGGTGTTTCCATGACTTATAGAAAAACTATCTTTCAAGAGACGGACTCCTTATTTTTTTAGTTAATATGATTTTTGCCCTTTATATTTTTTTTGTTGATATGATTTTTGCCCTTTATATCTTCTGACAAAGTAGCCCCATAACTTTATAATTTTGATAATATGAGTCCTCTTAGCAGATTGACTTGGAATTGTTCATAAAATTTTGTTTTAAACCATCTCACGGTTAATTGGGCCAGCCTATAGTTTATAGAACAATAAGTTTACGTGAATGAAATTTTCTTCGTTTTTAAACTTAGAAAATATGAAAGACTCACGTGCAATTATTATTTATTAATGGGTTCTTCATCCTCCCACGTTTCTCCTTGACTTTGTCTTTCCATTTTCCCGGTTGTTTTCATCCAAGCTCCATTCAAGAGAACGAGATTCTGAAAACCAAACTAATGCAGCCATGGCTACCGCTCTTCCCACTGTGAGTTTTTGAAATTTCCGTTTGATATTTGGAATATTTTGGGATTTGTTTCTTGATGAAATTGATCGAACGGGTTGGGGTTTGGAGTAGCTTTCTCTGGTGAAAGTTTTCGCAGTTGACAAGCTTGGAGCTGATCACGGTGTAATCAAAACTGGGGTGATTCAAATGCACAAGTGATTTTTCTGCTTAAGTCGCGGATTGGGTGATTTTTCCCTTTGTGTGAAGTCACGGGTGATTATCCTACTTATATCTCAGATCATGTGGTTTCCTATAATGTGAAGTTACAAGTGATTTTCATGTTTAAACTGCTAAACAGGTGATTTTTCCTCTTTTTCTTTGCCAGACACATAAATTTTGCCTCCGAGAATACTTTTTCTCATTTATGTTACAGTCACAATAATGTCATGATGGTGAATTAAAAAGCGGGCCTACAATCATATCGTGACTTATGTACAATTAGTCCTTATAGGAACTGTAATTCTACACATGTTATTTTCTACTGGTCACATACCACAAATTAGGGATGACTATTCCATCAATTATTGCCAATGATAGTTTTTGGACTTGTAAGTCTTAGTGACTTTGTATGACCCTTCCCATTTGGGATTGAGTTTCCTAGTCTTTGCGGTCAAGCTAGCATCATTTTTTCCAAGTATCAAGTGTCCCACTTTGAAGGAAGTGGCTTTGACCATGTCATTGTATGACTTGGTTATTTTTCCCTTATATCTGGCCTCTCTGATCATAGTGAACCTATGCTCCCCGAGAATATCCAAGTTAGCCCAGATGTTTTCCAGATTACTTTTTGCATCGTAGCCAATGGTTCTTGGACTTGGGATCCTTACTTTTGTAGGGATAACGGCTTTGTGACCATACATTAGACTGAATGGGGCCTCTGATGTTGGAGTTCTATGTGTAGTTCGGTATGTCCAGAGGGTTGTTGGTAGCTCTTCGACCCATCTGGTTTGCTTTCCTTCTAGCCAATTTTGGATTCCTTAGACCAGAATACGATTTTTTACCTCGACTTGGGCATTGGCGAGTGGATGGACAACCGAAGAAAAATTCTGGATCATGCTCAATTCTTGACATCATTAGTTAAATTCCCTGCTTTCAAATTGTGCATCGTTGTCTGATATGATTCTCCTTAGTATATCAAAATGGAAGACTATAATTTTCAAGACAAATGAAATTGTCGCTTTGAAGTGACCTTGGTCAAGAGATTTGCTTCTACCTATTTGGTAAAGTGACTGGCCTGCGACTACAAGGAATCTTGCTCCTCATGTTCCATCTAGGGATGGTCCCATGATGTCGATTCCCATTTTATCAAATAGCCATGCACATATACTAAAATCATTTCTAATTGTGGTTTCCTTTGACCGCATTGAGCCGCCGGTTGTTGCATTTTGCACTTAGTTGTGAGCTTCTTCGAACATTGTTGGCCAGTAATAGACGGAGTGTAGTATCTTTTTACCCAATATACATGCTACTTGGTGTGAGCCGCACCACCTCTCTTGCATGTCTCGAATGATGATGACGCCTTGGCTTGGTCCTACGCATTTAAGTCGTCGTGGTGTTAGGTAACTTTTTTAGTAAATTAATCCTTCCACATAGATGTATGATGGTGATTTAAGCTCATTTTTTTGTGCTTCAGTTTTGTCTACTAGAAGGAGACCATGTGCCAAGTATTGAACGATTTGACCCATCTATCTAGTTCATCTTCTTGGGCTTGGGCCACAGGTGTGGTCGATGTACCCTGAATTGAGACGAGTTTAACGATCATGTCCTTTTGCTGTTGAAGTGCAAGATATTCCAAGGTTGCTAGCTTTCTTAGGGTGTCTACTTTGGTGTTTCATGATCGGGAACATGGGTAATTTTTAAGTGATCCAATCTACGCATGAGTTATCTTATTTTGTTCAAGTACTTGATCAATTGTCTTTCTTTGACAATGTAGTCCCCCAAGACCAGGTGTACGACAACCTATGAGTCGTTGTGAACCTGGATACTTTGGATGTCTATCTGTATGGCCAGCTCTAGACCTTCCACGAGGGCTTTATATTCAGCCTCATTTTTAGTGAGAGAAAATTTGAATCAGAGTGCGTATTTGTGCTCGTCACCTTTTGGGCTGATGAGTAAGAGTTATGCACTACAACCTTCGTTGCATGAGGCTCCGCCGATGAAGAGTGTTCATGCAATCTGCTCAAATTTTTCCTCTCCTTTAGAATGGATCATTTATCTTGATTCTTATTCCTCAATGTTAGAGGGCTTTTCTTCATTAATTTATGCTAGGAAATCCGCCAAGGCCTGTTCTCTGATGGATATTCCCGGTTAGAATAACACCTCATGTTCTCCTAATTCAGTGGCCCACTTCATTAGTCTCCCTGAAACTTCTTACTTACGGGCGATTTTCTTAATGGATTATTCAATGTAGACTGTGATTTTTTGGGATTGGAAGTAGACTGCATTTTTTTGGGATTGGAAGTAGACTGCAATCTTCCTGCAAAATGGATAATCGCAAGGGTAAACTTCTCTAAGGTTGAGTAGTTTTTCTCCGCTCCTTAAAGGCTTCTGCCTAACTGATAGACAAGGATATGTCAATCCTTATCCCGTCGCACTAGGAAATAGTTGATGGTGTGGTTGGACACTGCAAAGTACAAGTATACTGTTTCTCCAGGTGAGGTGATGATTGCAATAGCAATCTTTGCAATTCATTTTTCAACTCTTCATACACTGCTTGACACTCCGTCGTTCGGCTGATTTTTTTACGTTTTTCTTAAAACATCAAAGAATGGCATATGTTTTTCAGTCGTTATTGAGGTTAAACAGCTGAGTATTGCCAATTAACTGGTTAGCACTTAGACTTATTTGATTAACTAAGGTGGTGGTAGTTTTTGAATGACGTGTATTTTCTTTAGATTTACCTCGATGTCTCTAGACAAAACTTTATAGCCTAATTATTTTCTTACACTAACACCAATGGTGTATTTATCGGGGTTAAGCTTCATTCCAATCATTTGGAGGGTGATGAGTGTCTCTTCTAAGTCTTGGGTGAGTTTACTTTGTGTCTTGATTTTGATAACCATATCGTCCACATAGATTTTTATCTTACAGCCAACTTGGTGGGCAAAGGCTTTTTCAACTGTTTCATTGTAAGTAGCCCTAGCATTCTTCAAAATGAATGGCATTTTGATATAGCAGAATGCTCCAAAACATGTTATGAATGTCGTCTTCTCGGGGTCTTCAGGGTTTAGTAAGATAGGGTGATATCCCTTGTATGCATCTAGAAAGTCCATGACTTCGTTTCTTGAGATTTCTTCAACTAGTTGATCAATATTTGGTGGTGGATAGCAATCTGTGGGGCAATATTTGTTCAAATCTTTCTAGTTGATGCACATTATCCATCCCGCATTTACTATCCTGACCATGATCGAGTTTTCTAGCCTTGGGTATATCACTTCATACAGTATTCCTATGAGGGTACGTACTTCATTTTTTTATCTCCGCATATCGGCCTTGGGTGAAGCTTCGTTGCTTATAATGGATAGGCTTTACTAAGGGGACAACATTGAGGCTGTGTGTTGGGATAGAGGGACTGACTCCTTCCATTTCCCTAAACTGACTAGGAAAATGAGTTTTTGCATTTCTTGAGCGTAGCTATCACTTTATGCCTAATGGGTTGAGACAACATTTTCTAGATCCTAACCTTTTTTATCATCATCGTTATCTATGCATATGAGCTTGATTTATTTGCCTAAATCGATTCATTTGTTGGGAGGTCGTCGCCATACCTTTCAAAGTTAATATTTATAAGCCCTTTTATGCTTACTATCTACAACTAAGTAGATAGCGGCAAGTCGGGGTCATCCACGAAGAAGGGGGATCTTCCTAGCGTTTAGGCACAAAAGGTTGATATTAGGCTAGTAGTAGACATATGTACATGAGTGGGTCTCCTGACAGGCGGCCTGTCCATAAGCTTATGGACAGGCCACTTATTTCTTACCTTATATACTGCATTTCTTAAATTACATACAAAATTTAAAATTTTTTAAAATATTTTTTATATGATATATTTTTATATTTTCACCTTCAAATACATATTATTACTTGTTTTAACTTATAAAATGCAATATTTAAATTTTATAAAAAAATCACAACATTTAAGGCAAATGCCCCTGAGGACTGTCCATAAGCTTATGGAAATGCCGCCTTTCCTGAGACTTACTCTATGTACATACATATAAAAGCATGTAAATGGGGGGGGGGGGGGTTTGGTTGGTTGTTTGTCCTAAGTTATGAAATTAAAAAGACAAGATAACTAGCAAAGTCAAGTAACTAGGGTAATCATCAAACAAAACTAAGAAAAGGGGGTTTAAAACTACAAAGATAAAGCCTTGGGGGCAATTGATATCCACTTCCAAACCTAATGTAGATCATTGAACCATTCACTCATTCTGTCACATTCGTTACTTGGCTTAACATTAACATGCCCATCTAGCAAGAATCACAACACATTATGCACAAGAAGTTCTAAGTTCATGTTCATAGATTTTCATGCAAAGGAGCTAAGGAATTTGTCACTTTCCTAACACCCTAACACTTCAATCATAAAAACACTTCCTATTCTCAAACAACATATGACATAAGTGAAGTGAAACATAGCATCAAGAATACATAAATGCTAAATAACAAAGGATTCAAGAACGAGTGAAACAATCTATTCACTACTTCTACTACTTGTTGTGAAGATAAATCTTCTATCCTTCTTAGATAGTAGTTTGCGAGAGTGAATTCGACATCTCTTGTCAAACCTCACCAATGACTCCCTTATTACTAAGAGTATCCCATTGATGGCATTTAGCACGAAGAATCAACAAGCTTAGCAACACTTATAAACACTACACCGTGTCTAAGCATTTAACCAATTCATGCATTTACACAAGATTAGTCAAGAACGATCGACATTCATAGACCTCTCTCATTTGCTACCTAAAATAAACATGACAACGAATTCGACATCATCACATTTATCTAGCAATTATCAAGACACCAACATCATTTAAGAAGCTCTAAGTCATGCTCTTGGATAGCACATTAAAAGAGGGGAGAATTAGCTACTTTCTCCCAAGCCTAATAAGCAATCATGCAAGCAATTCATATACTCAAGCTCCCAACAACATCAATGCAATTAACAATTAATATTCAAAGCTCAATAAATGCACAATAGCAAAAGCACCAAATAGATAGATATATATATATATATATATATATATATATATATAATGGTTCTTACTACATAGAAATGGAAGCTTCAATCCTTTGCTCCCAAGATAAAACTAAGCTAGAAAACTAAAAGACATAATTAATCTACAAAAACTAAGGAAAGAAAGAAGAGAAAAACCTAGGGGTTTAACCCAAAAAAACGCAGGAAGGAGAAGGGGCCAAAAGCTGCTCAAGAGGAGAAGATAAGGGGAGTATTTATAGCACAAAAATCAAGAGGGAATTCAGACCACCCGTCCGTCGCGAGTCGCGACGAGCTCACGACGAACCATCGCGAGTCGCGACAGATGCAAATTTTAGCATTGTTTCTTCTTTCTCTTTTATATTTCATATCCTTCTCTTCTCTTCACTTCTCCACTTCTTCATGTCTTCAAAAAGCTCAAATCCAAGTCTTCAAATCTTTAAATCTTCAAAGATATTCTTCAAAGTCTTCAAATTTTTCAAAGTCTTCAAACAAATTACCTTGTCACACAAAATTCTCTAAATGATGGTAAAAACGTAAAAGTCATTTTTAACCCGCCTTATATAATTTTAAGGTAAAATGTCACATTTAGAGCACAAAAGTGTACAAAAGTTAATCCCAAAAGCCCTAATATAACCGTATAAAATGGGCACATCATTTGTCAATGTATTCTAGGATTTTTCCGTAATTAACCGAGTGTAACATCGGTTGGGGGTTGTTAGTGGTTACATGCCTCATTGCAATAGTGGGAGGTCATCAACGTACCTCTCAAAGTTAGAATTAATAGCCCTTATTAAATACAATTAAACACAATATAATCTAGCAAATTGGGGTCGTCCACTAAGAAGAGAGATTTTCCTAAGGGTGCATGCATATGACGGTGGATATAAGCACGAACACACTCACACGCACGCACGCGCGCGCGCACACACACACACACACACATATATATATATATATAAGCAATTAAAGGGGGGGGGGAGATTTGGTTTGGTTTTCCTAAATTGTCAATTCAAAAGACAAAGCAACTATTGTAAACAAGAGATTAAGCTAATCATGCAACATACTACAAAGAGTGAATTAAACACAAAGTAACCTTGGGCGCAATTGATTTCCACTTCTGAGCCTCTTATTTGTCCTTGAATCCACAACCTATTTACCACTTTGACTACTTATTGTGAAAATAATTCTTCCATTCTTCTTTGGTGGTAGTTTACTAGAGTGAATTCAACATCCCTTGTAAATCTCATTAATGACCCCTTTAGTCAAGAAACGATTAAAGATATCCAATTAATGGCATTATGTACGAAGAATCAACAAGCTTGGTAACACTTATAAACACTAAACCAAATGTCTAAGCATTGAACTAATTTATGCATTTACTAAGATTAGCCAAGAACTTTCACCATTCAATGACTTCTCCTACTTGCTACCTCAAAATAACCATGACAAAGATTTTAACATCATTATATTTGTCTAGCAATTACAATACCATAAACCCAATTATAATCCCTAAATCATGCTCTTGAATTCCAAGTCAAAAGAATAGAAGTTAGCTACTTTCATCAACTTATAACAAGTATCATACAAGCATTCATATCATCAAACTTCAAATCACATAAATGATATCAACAACCTACATTAAAGCTTCATAAATGCATAATAGAGAAAGCATTAAATAAGTAGAAATGATTCTAAAAATATAGGCAATGAAGCCTCAATCAATTGCTCCCAAGACTAGAATTAGCTACTAGAGTCCATACTAATATTCATAATCAAATCCAACATAATCAAAGATGAAAATAGATGAAAAACAAGGAAAAACTAGGGTTCCAAAAGGGGGAAGTCAGGAAGAAGAAGATGTGAAGAGAGAGGATAACAGTTGGTATTTATAGTACAAGTCAAAAGCAAAAAGTAAGGTAGTTGGCAGCAGTGTCATGACTTACGACAGACTTGTCGCGACTCGCGATAGGTGAAATGGCAGAATCTTCAAAGCTCATTTTTGTTGCCTAAGTCTTCCTTCTTCACTTCAACTTCTAGTCTTCAAGTCTTCAAGTCTTCAAAAGTTCGGCTTCAAAGGTCTTCAAATCTTCAATCAATTTCTTGTCACACAAAATTCCCTAGAAAGGTAATAAGAATGCAAAAATCGCTCTTATCTCTCCTAAGAGAATTTCAAGGCAAAATAGAGGATCTAGACCACAAAAGTGTACAAAAGTGAGTCCAAAAAGTCTCAAATTAACCATATAAAATGAACACATCAAATAGCTATACTTTTCTCTTTGTTTGCCGGTCTCCTCTTATTGCCATTATGTGCACCGTATTGCATGCGTTAACCAATACATTCAACATAATAATTGGCATGTGTTTACTTTTTGTATTGCTAGTTTTAGTTAGGTTTACATGACAAAGAGTTTATACGACCATGTTTGATTTTCTTGTTTAGATCCCGAGGTTTGTGGACTTAATTAATACTAATGGACACTTTGTATCCACATGCACCTAGATCTTCCTTTGTGATCTCATTAGTAGGTTTCATTGGTACTTTTCATCATCTTTGTATAGAAGGCCATTTGCAAGAATGGTAGAAGATATCGAAGGCAATTCGCAAGAATGGTAGTAGATTGAAGGCCACAGACTCTAAAGCGTGGTAGTAGATGGATTAAGTTCAATATAGGTGGATTCAAAGTTCAAAGAGGCCGAGGAAGAAATGAAGGAATTGTTGTACAAGTTTTGGGAAGAATCCGAGAAGAATCAGCCCTTGAGGGTGGCACCATCAGATTCATCTTCTTAAGTGCGACTATAAGAACTCAAATCGGATTAACGGTTCATCTGTAGTGGAGAAAACAAGGCATTTGGCCAAACCATCCACGGGCAGCAACGGACCACACATGGTTAGCACGAGGCGAGACTAAGCATGACCCATACCAAGCGACACAACCCATGTTAGGGGTCTTTGGCACGAGTCATTCCAACCAAAGTGGGCTGTGCCAATCCCCAGTATAGACCGTTCCAATCCCAGCTGGCTGTGTTCCACAAGTCTTCTTTTCACTCTAAAATTCAACTAAGTATATGCGCAGACCATTTCGTTTCACACAGTCTGCGTCGTTTCAAGTAAAAAATGTCAAGACTAGCCCACGGGGTGTGGAGAATGATATAGCATGTGCCAAGATACTGAGGAAAATGAGGATCCGGTTAATGGCCCACGCCAAATGACACTTGATGCAGATCAAAAGATAAAAAAAAGCTCCAGTCGATGTCCCACACCGATTGACATGGCCTGCACCAGCACGTCTACACCAGCACTGATGGCCCACTCTAGCACAAGGCACACAACCTGTGCCAGGTGGGAGGCCATCGCCGTACCTCTCAAAGTTAATATTTATAAGCCCTAAATGCTTACTATCTAAAACTAATTAGATAGCAGCAACTCGGGGTCATCCACGAAGAAGGGGGATTTTCTGAAGCGTTTAGACACCAAAGGTTGCTATTAGGCTAGAAATAGATATATATATATATATATACATATAAAAGCATGTAAATGGGGGGGGGGTTGGTTGGTTGTCCTAAGTTATGAAAATTAAAACACAACATAACTAAAAAATTCAAGTAACTATGCTAATCACCAAACAAACTAAGAAAAAGGGTTTTAAAACTACAAAAACAAAGCCTTGGGGGCAATTGATATCCACTTCCAAACCTAATGTAGATCATTGAACCATTCACTCATCCTATCACAATTGTTACCTATGGACAAAAGTCCATAGATTTGACAAAAACTAGCCTTCTACCAAAGACATAGCCATTTAACCAAACATAGCACTCGTTAGGCTAAACCTAGAACAAACCACATTAAAGGTTCAAAATTTCATTGCATATATAGGATAAATATGAGAACAATCCACATTAACATACTTCACAACACATTATGCACAAGAAGTTCTAAGTTCATGTTCTTAGATTTGCATGCAAAGGAGCTAAGGAATTCGTCACTTTCCTAACTCCCTAACACTTAAGTCATACAAACACTTCCTATTCTCAAACAACCCATGGCATAAATGAAGTGAAACATAGCATTAAGAACACATGAATGCTAAATAACAAAGGCTTCATGAACGAGTGAAACAATCTATTCACTACTTCGACTACTTATTGTGAAGATAAATCTTCCATCCTTCTTAGATAGTAGTTTGCAAGAGTGAATTTGATATCTCTTGTCAAACCTCAACAATAACTCCCTTAGCCGAAACATGACTAAAAGTATCCCATTGATGGCATTGAGCACGAAGAACCAACAAGCTTGTCAACACTTATAAACACTACATTGTGTCTAAGCATTTAACCAATTCATGCATTTACACAAGATTAGTCAAGAACGATTGACATTCATAGACTTCTCTAATTTTCTACCTAAAAAAAACATGACAACGAGTTCGACATCATCACATTCATCTAGCAATTATCAACACACCAACATCATTAAGAAGCTCTAACTCATGCTCTTGGATTCCACATTAAAAGAGGGGAGAATTAGCTACTTTCTCCCAACCCTAAAAGTAATCATACAAGCAATTCATATACTGAAACTTCCAACAACATTAATGCCATTAACAATCCACATTCAAAACTCAATAAATGCACAATAGAGAAAGCAATAGATAGATAGAAATAATTCTCAAGACATTAGCAAGGAAGTTTCAATCAATTGCTCCCAACTAAAAAAATAAGCTAGATAATCAAAACCCATAACATAGAATAAAAATCTACAAAGAAAGAAGAAGAAATGGAAGAAAATGGTGAAAAACTTGGGTTTTGGAGCCCCAAGTCGGGCTTGGGCAAATGGGGAAGAAAGGGGGCTATTTATACCCCAAGTTGGTCAAAAAGAAGGTCAAAATGCAGTAGGCATCGCCTGGGTAGAAATGGCATCGCCCGGGCGTCAGAGGTCTCAGCCCAAAATTCAGATCCATCCGCCCGGGCGCCACCATTTCCACCCAGGCGAGCTACAATTCACGGCTTCTTGTTTTGCTTCCCATGGGTGAGTCGTTGATCCGTTTTAGGAGTTCTTGTAGTCAATTTTATAGTGCTCGAGAAGATGAATCCAATGATGCTATACTTGTAGGCTGATTCTTCTCAGATACTTTTAAGAACTTTGTCTAAACTCCCGGGTGACAATTCATCCGCTTCTTTGCTTCCTTCTTCGACCCTTCTATCTTCTACCACGTTTTGGCACGTGCCCTTCACTTAACCACTCTAAAGGGCTCACGAGACATCTAAAAATGAAGCTCATAAAATAAAATCTAGAGCTCGTAAGGACCAAAAATCCATTAGACTAAACATAGGTTACAAAATAAAGGATTTAGATATAAAAACCGAAAATGGTCATATAAACCCCTTATTATGTAAACCTACGTAAAACTAGCAATATTACAACAAAAATATGACAAAATTGATTTTAAATACTTTGTAAAATACATACATTCGATGTCTCATCACCAAGACCGACGTCCCACGCCAGCACGGGAGTGCCTCGGTCAGCACGTCGTGCAGGGCGCTACCCCCCGTGCCGTTTGCGGATGCTAGGGTTTTTGCCCTATTTTTAGGCCCAATTCCATACTATATATATATATATATATATATATATATATATATATGGACCTTCTTCTACTAGGGTTGAGGGGAACACCCATTTTTCATCTTAATAGTATGCTTGAGAGAGAATATACTCTTCCTTCTCTCTAGGTTCTTTTTCTTTCTATTCTTTAGTTTGCTTTTGCCCAAAAATGTGGAATCCAATGCAATACTTGCATTCCATATTTAGGGAGTAGTTAATTGAGCTTGGGGTTGTATTTGTATTAATGAACTGAACTTGGCCTTTTGAGATTTAGATTCTCCTATCTTTATGTCTTATGAATATTTGTGCTTGAACTTGTACTTTCCAATATTGTGAGATCTATGCTATGTCATTATGATGATGCACCCATGCATGTATGGTAGTATAAAATCGTGCTAGGTTTCATTGCTATCTTTGAAGTGTTAGAATTATGGAGTAGGTTAAGAACACCAGGGGGATGAGTGCATTCATTTTCTTTGATAGAACATTGTTATATGTGTTAAAACATGATTCTAATTATCTAGTTGTGTGAGAAATCACATGTTAGGCGGTCGATTTGGTAAATCCCAATGAGGATAATTCCTTGGCTTACCCTGATAGATTAGCGTGATTGTTTGTAGCGACTAGAGTTGTGCAGACTCTAGAGTCATCACATTGTGTCTTTCCTTTGCCTCTCTAGGCCTAGGGATTGAGATCCACAGTGGAGTGTCTGGGATGTAATGAAATCACTACATATCTAACGGTTACAACCTATGCGAGGCATTTCCCTTTTAGGCGGGCTTTGTATTCTTCTAAGCGGGAGCGCATTAGCATTGGGAGTGAAGTGATGGGAATGGTCGCAGAATCACGGAACTAGAGCGCATCCCCAATTTATGGAGATGGTGAGGTATAGCATCAAGGTAAGTACCACGTGTGACAAACGAGGGGAAATACCTGGCTATCTCCACATTGTGTGACATAGGCATAAGATAAGTTTATATGTTTATATGTGAATGAACTGAGGATAGAAGCCATTTATCCACCATATTACGCAAATACCCCCAAGTGTCTATCTATATAGTTTAATATCATGTCATCTTTTATGTTCGTAGTTGTTAGCTGAAAAACTCCCAAAAGCCCCATTTTACAGTATTAGCTATTACTAGCACACATGTGGACTGGCAACCTGTACGTGGTTGTGTTTAGTTTGTTATTAGACCCTAGAATCTCTGTGGACAAATCCGGCCTTGCCACTAACTACCCCATAGGTAGCTTAGTAATGAGTTGGGAGCAGAATATAAATTTTATCTTTGACCTTCCTTTCATTCGTTTGGAACGCCTTCACTCGGGTTACTTTAGCTACAACTTGGCGACCTCGAGTGCAGGTGGGTCATGTCGCTATGCTTGTTGGCATTTGAAATTTCATAGGTGACAATGGGACCATTTAGCTTTAACATCGTTCATCCACGACCTCTTTATGATGGCATTGAAGGGCCTTGGGAAAGTCAGTACAATGAAGTCACATAAGGCCGTGAAAGCTCTGTCTTTTTGTTCAATGGTCACTGGTAAATTGTATATTTCCTAGGGGCATCTTTGGCTTCCCTGTAAACCCTACTATATATGATGTTGCTTTTTCAAATTTGATCGCTTGAATGCGAGTTTGTTAAAACAATCACCGAACAATACCTCTACCACACTTCCTTAATCTACAAAGACCCTGTGCACCTTGGAATTTCCTATCTTTTTTGAGGTAAATATGGTAAATAGAAAATTGCGGTGGAACGCCATGGTAGGGCCCCAGAAAGGTACCAGCGACCCTACCAAATACAAAGTATTACAAACCCTAGACTAAATGGTGAATCCTAGGGAAAAACAAGTCCAAGAGAGGGGGGATACCTTAATAGGCAGCCCCCCCCCAAATAATTTCTTAAAAAATGCTAACCCTGAAATAGGTATACTAAGCCTAGGGAAAATAAATGCAAGTCCGGATGGAAAAAAAGGACCTATAGTTCACAACCCGAAGTGAAAACGGGCTATGAAATACGAGACAACTGGGATGAGAACAAAATCACTACCTATAACCATGTGAACTGCTTCTACCCCTAACATGTGGGGCCTTCTTCATTGGGATTCCATAGTGCAACCGAGTGTTAATATCTCGGGTCTTGAAGAGGTTTTCTCATCAAAATCTTGCTGAAGATGCAAAAATCCAATGTAATCAATTTTGGAGTTCCTATCGCAGCCGAGAGTGGTCTCGGGTCTTGGATGTTGCGTAGATCTGTCAGAATGAAGCTGATAACCGTCATTGCACCTTTGGCACGAGTGGAAATCTGCTTTTACCATATACATCCCTAAGGTGAAGAAAGAGGGATGTTATTGGCCTTCAATCATTCTCTTGAGGAGGACCGAGAATAATCTAGTGGGCAAGAGTGTGTTGAAGCTGTGCTTCCTACTCTTGCGATCCCCAACTAGATTAGTCTCCTTAGGATGAGAGAACGGACACACTTATACCTCGTGCATCAGGTGTGGCAATTATTTAATCTCCCACTCCATTTTGAGCAAATGGACAGCTTTATGCCAATTTAACACTAAGTGTAGCGCGAGCATAAAGCGCATAGAAACCGTCAATTAAAAGTAAAGAGGTAGGCGTAGGTGATGAAGTATAGGCCAAAGGCCCTTACTTTAAAACCCACAACCATTTCCGCTAATTCCAAGTTACCACTAGCCATAATACCAACAATTTCAAGCCTTATGACCCCATCGGAAATCCTGCGCATGGTGCCCAGCAAATGGCTTCATCGCCTGATTCTATGCTTACACGCCTGACGCTCAGTAAATGGCACCAGTGCATCTGCCTCACTCCAGCGCCCAGCGCCCATGCGTGATGCCCAGAAAGCAATAGCCAGCGCCCAGCATGCCTTCATCAAAATACCTTACGAAACCATGGCATCATTCTCCTTTAACTAACGTTAATCAACCAATGTCCAGCGCCAAGTGCCAAGCGGCCATCGACCAACAACCAGCGCATAATAAAACAGCCCAGCAATGAAAGACCAGCCCTCAATGCCCATCTACCAGTGGCCGATGCCCAGTGACTAGCGCCCATCACCCAAAGGCCCGTGCATAGTGCCATCACACAGCGCCCAGAATTCAATGACCAGCGCCCAACAACCAAATGCCATCACATAGTGCCTTGAAACCAATGACCAGCACCCAGTGTCCAGCACCCATAACTAGTGGCCAGTGCCCATCATCCAGTGACCAGAGCCCACAACCTGCCTCTAGCGACCAAGCCGCCTAATACAAATGCTTATCCGGGAATAAGCGATTAAGGACCACGTAACAATCCTTCATGATGAGTTTAAGTACCCGATCAGAACTTGGCTGAGCACCATCCATAACCACATTATTCCTTTCCCTTCAAATACGATAAACGGTAGTTATCAAAGCTAGAGGGCCAAATTTCTTACGTATTTTTGAACCCTTTACTTGCTTTTTCACCCAATTCATAGAACTTGTTATCGTACTTGTTCTTTGCCTTAACCCTATCAAATTCCTTACTCGTTCCCATACTACTTCTGAAAATTCGCACTTGAAGAATAAGTGGTCATTTGTTTCCTCTTCTAGGTGGCATGGAGAATAAATTTTGTCCATATTTTCATCCTCTTAAGCACGGTGTTTATCCTTAGTGTGCAGCCTCCGTATTGTTTCCAACCATGCAATAAAAGAGAACTTTGGAGGGATAAAGCTGTGCCAAATGCTATTGAAAACTTTCTCGGGTGGTCTGCTATTCTCCTCATACAATCTCGGGTATTTGTACTGATGCATAAAACCATATGCCTTGCTAGTGAATTTTCCTAAACTTGCCTAAGAACTAAGATGATTTTTTACTTCCTGGACATCTCCATTAAACATAAGCCGCAATTCATCCCTCATCTTGCACAAATCACCAAAATAGCTCAAAAACCTCTCACCCAGCCGGCCGTTTTGTATCCTCGGATTTATACCCCAAAACTCATTGTCTTATAGATAAAACGAATGGATCCATTTGACCCACAAATTATCCTTCTTCACGTGGATGTCCCATATCCTTTGAGCCATTGAAGCACGATTCCACATTACAAAATCCCTTAATCCGAGACCCCCAAATGACTTAGGAGTGCATAGCTTCTTCCACGATACTTTGCTCTTATACTTTCCTCCCCATAAGAAACACTTACACTTTTGCTCAAGAGCATCCATAACCGTAGACTGTATAATAAAGTTCTGAATCCAGAACCCTGCAATCTCCTACAATGGATCTAACAAGCTCCAGTTTACCAGCATAAGAAAGTGTATGTCCTTTCCATTTGGCAATCTCCGAATCTACCTTTCCTAGCAGCGTTCCAAATTCGGTTACCTTCAACTTGCTGGAATCAAGTGGCACCCCTAGATACCTTACTGGAAACATGGCCCATGGAATGCCAGTGAAGCTTAAATCCTCTTGGATTTTGCCGCATTGATGGCTAGTCCAGAAGTGCGCTCAAACTCATTCTGGGCATTTATAAGTATATGGACTGAACCAGTGTTGGCCTTAGAGAAAAGCATAAGTTCATCCGCAAAAGCCAAGTGAGTAATTTTAAGCAATTCACATCTCGGATGATAAGTAAAGTGCCTTGATTCGGCCCTCTTCTTCAGCAGTCTCGAAAAGTACTCCATACATATCACAAAAAGGAGGGGTGACAAGGGGTCTCCTTGACGTATGCCCCTTTGACCATTAAAATAATCGCATAGCTTACCATTTACTGCAATCGAGAATGAGGAAGTTCTGACACAAGTCATGATTCTGGCCTTCAGTCTTTCTGGAAAACCCAGTCCAAGTAAAACTTCTTCTAAAGAAATCCCAAGAGACTGTATCAAATGCTTTTTGCAAATCCACCATGATCATGCACCTAGGAAAATTTATTGCTCTCCCATAACCACGAAAAAATTCCTACGCTAGCATGACATTGTCTGATAAATTCCTGCCTTTCACAAAAGCACCCTGACAAAGGTCAATTATCCTAGGCAATATACCTTCCAGTCTATTGGCAATAATCTTTGTGATAATCTTGTAGAACACATTGCAGAAGGCTATTGGTCTAAAGTCACATACCTTAAGATTGTCTGACTTCTTCGGTATAAGTGCAACCGAAGTATAATTCAACTCTGCCAATATATCCCCTGTTTGGAAGAACTCCAATACCGCTCCTGTTAATTCCACTCCCACAATATCCCACTGCTTCTTGAAGAATCCGACAGTGTAACCATCCGGTCCCAGCGCCTTATCATCAGCCATTGCAAATAACGCCCGCTTTACTTCATTAGTTTCAATATCCTAATTCAAGAATGCCCTGTCCACATCTGTCAGAATAGGTCCTGAACTGATTATCGCCTGATCAATAGAGACCTTATCCCTTGGTCTTCCAAATAGGCCTTTATAAAAATCCGTAAAAAGTTTCCCCTTGCGGATATTAGAAGTTACGATATGGTTGTCTCCATTAAGAATCGCCGGTATACCTCCACCCTTTCTTTTCGAGACCATTGTGTGAAAATACGATGATCCATTGTCTACCATAGTAATATGATTAATCATTCCTTTTTGGGAGAGAATGGATGATTCCCCCAGATAGTAGAGCATTGCCTTTTTCTTCAACCTTCTCAACTCTTCTATATCTTGAGCTGAGGCATTCATCGCATTGAAATTACTGAAGGCATCGCTATACTCACTATCCGCCCTTTAAAGTCAATCACACCCAACTCCTTCAAGGGACGCTTCAACCTTAATAGTTTTCTACACACCGAATATTGCATTGTACCCTCAACCGATGGCTGCCAATAATCATCCACTATTTGCTTCCAATTCGGGTGATTTAACCACGTGTTTTGAAACCGGAAAGGCCTTTGCTTACCATCTATTCCCTGTGATATATTAACAACCATGGGACTGTGATCCGATTGGGCAGAAATCGGTAGGAAAGTAGTTCGGCAAGCATCAGAATCCCATCCATGGTTCAATAGCACTCGGTCTAATTTCCTCCATATTTTCCAATCAGCACTATGCCACGTTAAGTGCTCCCCAATAGAAGGCGCATCCCTCAGTTCGCACTTAGTACAAACATCCTGAAACTCCCTCATTAGATAGAGACTTGGCACCGTCGAACCATGATGATCCCTTAGACTTAGAATCGCATTGAAGTCACCAAGAACCATCCAAGGAGTGTTCAAATTTCCACCAAAAGACTTTAGCTCTGCCCATAGTGGTAGGCGTGCCGCTCTACCCTCACTATGACCATAAGCATAATTACATAAAAACTCAACACCAGTAGAAAGATTGCGCACCTTTAGATGAATACATTGTGGAAATTTTCTAAGGACATCCACCATATAGCCTTTTGGATCCCATATGATAAGTATTCTCGAATTCTGCCACAACTCAAAATTATGCATAAACTTCCAACCCTTAAAACTCTTCAAAAAAAAATACTCAAAACGTTTTCCTCCATTTTTGTTTCTAGCAAGCCGCAAATGCCTACCTTATGCGTGGAGATGATACCTTTAACCCACCTCCTCCGTACAGGGGCCGATAAGCCCCTAACATTTATCGATGTGGCATTCATTGGGAAACTAAGGTTCTTTTTGGCTTCGGACCACCGCTCTCATTAGATTTAACGCCTGAAACATCTGAGCTACTTCTTGTGGCAGCTAGCATACGCTGAAAAGGTTTATGAATAGCACTGCCATGATCAGGATTACGAGATCGACTCTTACTCCGAGCTCTAGGGTAGCCCCTGTGCCAGGTAGAGGTCTACTCTTACTTTTACTCCTGTTCAGCCTCAGAATTTCAGAGCCTCTTACTTCCGGATGTATCATTAGAGTGGGAAATTTTCCAGCTCCAGAGATTGGATGATCACCATCTCCAAAAGCTGGCTCCTCTACACCATATATTTATGCATGCGTGGCACCAACAGATTTTGCGCTACGGTTTTCCTTAACACTAGAACGTCCCACGCTGTGCCTACGATGCGCATCCTTACTATCCTTGGCATGCCCAAAACTTTGATCAGCGTGCTGATTTTTAACCTCGGGCGACTTGCTTACTTGCAGCATCATGACGGTCTGCTTGACTCCCTTACTTGCGACACCAAAATGAATTCCGGGAGCTCGTGTTTCCTTAGCGCCTGCCTCGGTACCTTCACGGATCACTCCCATTCCTTCATTACTCTCTGATGCCTCTGTAGCTAGGATACCCTTTCCCTTTCTTAACCTCTCTGATTTTTCATTATTCGAGGATTTATCTTCGAGGACTATATCATCGCCCCTTGGACCGAGCCTAAGATGGGACTGTCACCGAGATTCTCATCATGCCTTTTTCTCCCCCAAACTTGGCCTTTGCCCCCTTTCTTGCAATTCTTCTTCCCCCCTGTGTTATCAACATTGTTTTCATTCCTTACCGTGGGGTTATTCACTTCCTCTTCTTTATTTTTCCAGAAATTTTCACACCCTTCCATTAGGTGAGTGTTTTCGCCAAAACTTGGACACCAAGGGCAACAGTAATCATAAATTATCTTCTGCGTATGCACTTCCCCACTTGGTACACAAAAGTTCACTTTCTCCTTCAGCTCCTTAGATGTGTCAACCCAAATTAAGAGGCACGTGTAGTAACCTCTTAATTCGAGTGTACCATTATTATCCATGAGGTTTGGTTCTCCAATAGAAGTGGCTATCTTCTCCAATGTCTTCTTGTGTCAGTGGCTCTTAGGCAAATGCTCCATCCTTATCCATACTGGTTTAGTGGCCAGGATTTTCATATTATACTGTCTGGATTCAGCTATCTTCGTCATGAACAACTTCTTACCATGTAGATAAAGGTCAGGACCATTCATCACCAAATCTCTATCTTCGGCACTGTTAAACTTGAACATCACGTAGCCATCGCCCCTTCCACTTGGCAACCAGAAGCGTACGTATGGCATACATTCCAGGAAAGAACCCTGGGAACACTCCTAGAAAACCATAGAATGGTTTGTAAAGATCTTTGTTAATCTCCTCCCTGTGAGCACAGAGTTGACCATATCTCCATTGTTTTCAACAATTTCGATATTCGACCTTTCCATGAGAATGTCTGGATCATCCCATTGTCTTCTTCTCTCAAGCAACGGATCATTCCAGTCTCTCGGATGGATCTTCTGCTTTTGCTGCACACGAACACTACCCTCGGCCTGCCCTTGTACCTTGGCCTTATTCTTGTCTTTGTTTCCCAAGGATGATACTCCATTGAGTTCCATGACGATCAACAAAATTCAAGCCGAACCAAAATAAGCAATCCAATAATCAGATTGGATTCAACACAACACACAATGCACAAAACCACACAAATCGTACTGAAAACCACACAAGTCGCAATGCACAAAACCATACTGAAAACCACACACAATCAAGCTTGATGAAGTAGAGAAAAAACCTGGAATCAGGATCCACCAAATACGCAAACCGCAAGGAAATCAAACCCTACGGAATTTGTTTTTCAGATGCCGCAATCTCCCTTCAAGCAAACCGATCCAGATCTCAAGGATTTGATTAAATTTGTGTTGAAAATTTAATTTAACCCCTTTTAAACCATTGCCAAAAACCCTAAACCCAAAAAAGATTGGATTTTTTGAACAAATCTCCAACTTCAGCCAAGGATTCATACCAATTACCAAAGACAAAAACCGATTGCAATTACGGATTTGAATCTCCAAACTGCAACAATGATGCCACCAATATGAACAATGATCCGTAAAATTCACCAACTCTCGGAAAAGACCCTAACTCTAAGACGAAAATAAGATCAAAATCTCTCCACAAATTTCATATGATTATGTGCGGAAACCTAAGAAGAATCCGTTAAATCATAATTCATCGGTGAAAAGAGAATGAAATAGAAATCAGCCTGCAAAGGATGAAGGAAAGGCTGCACCTTTTTTGCTATCTTTGCCGTTATTACTAGAGGCTCATTATGTGGTGACGCATTTGGGACCGCATCTTGTTTCTTAAACATAATAGCTTCATTAAAATGAATCCTTTTTTTCGGTGGGCTGTTGTGATGACAGGTAAATTGCATTTTCTTTCCACTCGTTGTTCGAGGCAAGCTTTGTTGATTTATGGATGGATAGTATTACACTGTCTAAGGGGCCATGCATCACATTCTCTATCTTTTCTATTGCCACTATCATTTTCTACTTTGGCCTTGCTTGAGATTGGTTGCATTGTGACTTTTTCCCATGCCATAATTCTCGACCTTGTTAATGAGCACTCCTACCTTTTGTACTGAGTGAGTTGTCCTTTGCGAAGTAGTTTTTCAAATTTTCTCCTGAGGTCATTACAACTATTCATGTTGTGGCCATGATCTCTGTAAATATAAAATAATCATTATTGGATGTTTTGTATGATGGGGGCTCTCATGGGTGTTTGCACCCAAAACATCTCCTTATGGTTTTTCCAGATTTCCTTTCTTGACTTGGTAAAAGGTGTTTCTGGATATGGTGTGCTAATGGAAGTCATTTCCTTTCCTTTCACAAGCATAGTACTTTCCCCCTTTTTTATTTCTTCTCTTCCTTGGACGTCTTCCCTGGCTCTTTTCTCTCCTAGTTCATTTTCTAGCTTTTTATTGTTGGCTTCCTCCGCCCGGATGAATTTCTCTACCATTTTCTAGAGATCTCTTGGGCTATCCGACTTGTATTTTGTAATATTTTTTTTGTAAAACTCCCCTGATATCATACTTGATAAGTGAGGCCTTTAACTTACAAGCTTTCTGAAATGAAGCGATCATGATATTCTGTGATGCCTTTCCCCCACTTTGTTTCACCACGTTCATCAGGTCTGCAGATGCTGTTGTGAATTTCTGCCTATCCTGCCCATGAATTAATTTAGGAGTTGGGTCTAGGTCTCAATTATTTTCTTGGGCAATCTTCTGTATTATACGATTGTGGTTCCTCCCAAGATGATGGGAAAAGCTTTGCACACTAGCTGGATCGGTACACCACGGAACCTCGTGCTAATTCAGTAAGAGTGAAAAAACTCTTTAGGATTTTTTGTCCCATCATAAACTTTTGGTTGAGTAGGTAATTTGAAGCCTTTCGACATTGAAAATCTATGCAATTATTTCACCAGCAAAGAGTGTTCCATTTGTTCCTCCACTATGTAGTCCCAGGTTTTTGTCGGAGTTTTCACATTGTCCCTTCGATTGTTTCTTTTCTCTTATCTTCTCCTTCTCGGGTTCTCAAGGACTGTTCTGGTTCTACTTTGTTTCCTTCATTGCGCTGACAAATTGCATGTACATTTTTCATGTTAGACTCAAGAAACGTTGTGAAAGCTCGCTTCTCTTTATCTGTGTAGGGGGATTCCACTTCTAGGGCATCCCAACTTTCATGGACTTCTTTGATCTCCGGCGGCGGTTTTGGTTGAAGGGGTGGAGATTTTAGCGGTGGACGGGGTGGCACGATTGTATTTTCTTCCCAACTTGCAATCTTCTTTACCTTAACATCATAACTTAAGAGGAACTATGAAAAATATATTCTCCACAAAGAGGGTGCCAATAATTTGGTTGCTCCTCCCAAATGATAGTGACATCCTGACTCACGACAACTGGCATAGTGACGCTTGGATCCTGCAACCAAAGTGTCGGATTGGATCCGAGGTAAATACTCTAATATCTAAGTTAGTATCCTATATTACTGAATATAATATATCTGATTACATGTTCACTTACCTTCATATCTCAAGTCATCATCTATTTATTGTCTTGTTAGGCCGACATTATGTCGGTGACATCTGATGCAAAGATCATGCTGGTTTTAGTCATCGTGGTGGTTGCATGACATTTCCTCGCGTAGACAGCATAGGTCACAATCTCTTGATCATGGCCAGAGTTGTAGTCACACACGTAATATTTGTGAAAGTAATTGAATATTTTTTTGCATGGGTAGTGTTGGTTGTGTGGTACATGCTTCTCGGTCTACGCAGTGAGAACACTTTACCAACTTCACTAAGCTAGTTTATGGGTGGACTAAGGCTGATATTTGGGTCATATATATACCATAGAGATAAAAGTATTTTTGTCCTATAATAAATCTTTAAATACTATAGTGAAATACTCAATCTAAAATCAGGAAAATACAGAAATAAAATAAAATGGATAATATTAAAATGTTGTTTTGAAAACTAAAATGATCTCAGATAGCCAATAGAGCCTATATTTATGTTAAAACCATGAGTCGCAATTCTTGGCCCATTTCCCTTTGCAAAAGGGAATCACAATTATCATTGGGACACTAACCACCAAATCTATACTGAAACTGTCGCACCTTTGCGATGTTGATTTCTTCTTGTATTCTTACACTACCTCAACAACTTATAAAATTCTAAATCTTCATTGGCAATACTCAAGTAAAGTATTTTACATGACACAATGAGGAGTAATCGAAAATAATTCCCTGAAGTAGAGTTTATCTGATCATGGTTGTGTATTAGAGATAAAACCTTTTCAACATATTGATGTGGTATTCCAGTCAGGCCAAACAGATGATCTTCACACGTAATTAGCGTAAATCTGCAAGAAAATTCCTAGAAATGATTACGGGGAAAGAGCTCTGACGATCAAGTCAATTCCTTCCTTAATAGAATTGTTATTTATCAGTTTAGTCTCACTTACCTGAGTAGGTGTTGCTTTCCATGTATTCATAGATGTATGTTTTTTTGAGATCGTGGGTTGCATCGTGGTTCCTACAATCTCGCATTGTGGTTCCTACAATCTTGATTCATGGCTAAACCTTGAATTGTGGTTCCGCATTTATCAGTTCATGGCTGAGTCTTTCAGCCATGACTCTATTTTTCTCGGTTCGTGGTTGAGCCTCTGGGTCACGGCTCCCGTTAACCCTAATCATGCCTTTGTTTTGGGCTGGGCCTAAAGGCCAACAACAACTAATTTGTGGGCTAGGTATCACCATAAGCCTCCCCTAGCCATGAAGTCATTGTAACGCAAAGCGATGACTATATTTTTTGAATGTGACCGAAATGTTGTTCATAAAAACATGTTCTTCATCATAGTAACATATGTTGTCTTCGCGAAGCGTTGCTTGCTTCTTGGTTATACCTAAGTTTTTTTTGGGATGCCCACTTTTTAAATTCAAATTTGGATTTGGTAGACTTAGCTGTTGTAATATAACACGAGATTTTCTCCTTATTATTCACTACGATGTTCCAATTTTTCTCACCTTCTATTATCGTTCTTCCCTTAAAAAGTGCTTTCAATCGACCGACTTAATTCCATAATTATTTAGTGTACCATCTACTCATATTCCACCGTCGTCTCAATTTCTGTAAAAGGTAACTTGTTATTGTGTCAGAATTTAACCATGATGTTTCTGATTGATTTAACTCCTCATTTTTTTTTTCATATTTCAGTGTTTGAGCTTAAATATTGAAATTTATTGCTTCTTCAAACAACTCAGTCTTTCGTCCTCCTTGCCTCTTCTTAATCTCTCTGTGAATTGTCGTTCTGCATATCCTTAAATCGTAAATTTTTTTGGCTTTCTCTTTTTTCTGTTTTTCTTTGTCGTACTCTTTTCTCTCAATTTGAATCTATAAGGTGTTTTCCTTCAACCAATTTTCTATTTACGCTTGAATCAGATATTTTCCAGTTGTCTTTTCCAGTGTACTACCTGTTTATCTTTGAATTTTCCCCGGAATACTTGTGTCTGTGTTTTTCAGCCTTAATTAGTGTTTTCATTTCAAATTTTAGGACTCATATCTATCTGAATATCTACTTCTAATCCCACGGACTATCCCATAGAGGATGTTCTGCTTGGCGATGTTCACTCTTAGGAGGATTCCAATCATGTCACCGGTTCTTCTTCTATCAACAGCGTTTTGTCCGACCATTATTTGGAATATTTAAAGAATTATTTTCATTTCAAGTATTCGTTTGAGCTTAGGGCTCCTATTAACTCCGAGAGTGTTCACACTCCTCCTGTTGGTTACACGTCTTGTTATTTAGACTATCTTAACTCTAGTCTTTCTTTCCCCATTCCTCAACATATTATAGATCTCTAACTATCATACCAAATTGCCTTTCCCTAGTTTCATCCTAAGGGCATCACGATCATTGTTGGTTTTCACCATGTTTGTACCCAAGTGAACGTCCCATTTTCTATTGACTTATTACACAGCTTGTATCATCTTCGTAAAGTAAAAAAAATCCTTGGATGAATTCACTTTTTATCATGTTATTTGTGGTGTTAAGTTTGTCAGCGATTTTCCTAGTAACTGCAGTGTATGGCGTACAGATTTTTCTTTTGTAAAAATAAATCAAGAATTCGAAAGAGATCCTTTTGTCTTGGAACCATAATTTACCTAAGTCTAAGCTTCCTAGGCGGGGGGTTCATCTTACAGCTAATTTTGAGGTTGTGTTGACACTCAGCAAACACTCAATATGTTTACGCCATGCTGATTCTGATAGTGAAGGTGTTCTATTTGATTTTTTTATATGCATGTATTATTTCTATTCCTTATTGTTTTTGTGTTACCCACATGTGTTTGTAAGTTTGATTGACTCAAGTTGTGTGTTGAAGGTTAGATATGGATCCAGTCAGGAGCCTGATTAATAGGCCATTCATCCCAGATGATGAAGATGAGGAAATGAAGAATGCAGCTGTCCAAACCCATAGTATTGATGCTGACGGTGTCTCTCAAGGGAACCATGTTTTGGAAAGCCCTCAACTAATAAATGCTGAAGGCTGGGCACCGGAAGAGGGAGAGACAGCTATAGTTGATAGCCAAAAAGTGAAAAAGAGAAAACCTCAAAATGATGGTTAGCCACATGCTTTAGAACACCCTGAGAAGAAGGGGCAAACTAGCCAATCCCGGTCTAAGCCTCTGTTGCGAAAAAGTTCTTTGATAGAAGGGGCTATTTCTACCAGTCTTTCCAAGCTCCCTTTATATGAGTCAATTTTTGTGGTATGTTCGTTTGTTCTATTTCTTTAAAATAAGTTATCTTATACTCATAAGCTTTTAAATACGATATCTTATTGCTCTTTTTTGTTTTTCTCCTTTTTCTGGAGAGCCTTATAAGATCGGTGAGAGTCTTAAACTTGTTGTTGAGCGGGCTGCCAAATTCTCCAAGCAAGACGGTTCACTGCTGGAGAAGTACAAGGCTAGCGAGAAGCAGTGTGATGTTATAAAGGTGTCGCTTGAGGCTACTGAGCAATGTACAAAGGCCGCTGAGGAAAAAGCCAGTAAGCTCCATGCTGAGTTGGAAGAGATGCAGACTAATGCTTATCCTCAAGTTCTTACTGACAGATTATTCAAGACAAGATCCTTCTTCAACCTTTTCAAGGAAATCTCTAGTTCCGCTCACAATGTTGGCAGGTGCGAGGCTCTGATAGACCTATGGCAGAAGAACCCTGATTTGAAGGTGAAGAAACCGCCATTGCTGGTTAAGTACTAAGAGATATTGAAGCAGCATAAGGCTATGCTTAACTCCAAATTTATTAGCAAAATTTCTGATGGCGGGCATCCTTATGCCTTGTTATCGCATCTTGCTGATCTTCCTTCGATGCCCTCTATTTATGAGCTGCAAGAGTGCAAAGTTGATTATCTTGAAAGCCTCACATTCGCTTCTCCTGATCCTACACCAAATCATATCCCAAAGGTTGATGCACATGTGGAGAAAAATGCCCAGGACTCGAACAAGGAAAATTCTGCTCTTGTTGTCCAGAATGCGCCTGCTTCTCATAATGATGTTAGTTTAATTTTTAGAGACGTTATTTGATTTAAGACTATATGAACTTATGTCTGTAACATATAATTGTAATATTGTGTATGTTCGCACTATATGCATTGTCTTTGATTCGAATTGGGGTTCCTTCTCTAAATTTATATTTATTTCATATTTATTCATATGCAAATTTTGATATTTTGATCGACCATAAGTTTTTAAATCTTCTTGACTCATTGGGATCTAGTGTTTTCTTTGAGCATCATCCTAGATTTATATCCTCCAATTCTTGCTATCCTAGTAGGCTAGTTGAAGACTGGTACCATATCCTTGGAATATCTTGAGTTGCTTCTGATGGTCATTTTCCAATTTTTGGGAATTCTGATTTAGAATTCGTTCCATTATATCTCGGATGGCATATTTCTAATTCATCATCATCTCCATCTTCTCCTAGGAATTGCCCATGTGGTAAGTTTGTTCCTAATGGTTACAATCTTGAATCCATTGATAAAGATATCGTTTGTAGCTTAGTTGATCTTGAATTCATTGGCGTGTATATTCGTTCACTCAAGTTTTCTAGTCGCATTCAAGAATGGGCAATGTCACTAGGCGTTCGTCTCAAATATATACTTCTCAGTGTCAATGTTCTAGAGCTTGGATGGAAGAAGACTATTAATGAGTAGAAGGATTATATTCGTGAGTTAAAAATATTTTGCACCAAACAAAATGACCTTATTCAATGGAAATAGCTAAGCTTAGTTAAAATGATTGGCCAACAAGAAGAAACAAAGAATTTTGCTGCGAGTAAGGCACGTGAGGCTTATCGAAAAACTGCCATCATAGATAAGCAGTGTAATCGTATTGACCAATTATTAGATCATCTAAAAAAGAAACAGGATGAATGAAACCATCTTTCTACATGTTCCAAAGGGTGGCAGAGCAGGTTTTACAGATAGTTTGCTTTGAATACCCAGTTGCGTAGTGATAATGATCACCTTCGTACTGAGTGCGAACACTTTGATTCATGTGTACATCAGCTTGAGTAAGCTTGTGCTGATTATAAAGATAAACTGAAGGCATTCCATAAAGCCTCATAGTTTTACTTCTCGTGGGGATTTAACTATGAATATTAGCGGTCAGGGGGTTAATTTGTCCGAGTTTATTAGGTCTTATATAAGTTAGTTAAGGAGGAGATACGTAACTTAGACGATTTAAATAAAAGTTATCAAGCCAATGTGGATGTGATGAGTGTTCAACTTGATCGCGAAGAATTTGGTCATATAACTAACTATAAAGCATACTATGCAAAGCATCTTGACCGTATGCTGCGAAGGGGTTTAACCCGCCATCCTGCTTACTTATATATGAAATGGCAGTATGGTCATATTTTATCTGAGGAGGAACATCAAGCTGAGCAATCTCTTCGCTCCTGTTGTTCGTCTTCTGTTAGGCCATCTCACGTATTGAGACGTAGATAACTTGTTTTTATTCAATGTAATAATGTTCCCCTCTCCAAAAAATTTAGTTGATCTATTTTCACTATGTTTACACTTGTTACAACGAAGTCGGAAGATTTATTGCTTGCTTTTCTTAATAATTTTGTAGGCACGTTTGCCTTTATGTTTCTTTTTGCAAGATCTATAGCTGCAAATTTGACTTTGTAAGCCTATATTGTGCGAAGCTGCAAAATCAATTGCTTGATTTTGTTGTTGTATTCGTAGGCATATGTGCCTTTTTGCAAGATCTATGGCTTACCGAATTGAGTTTGCAAAGCTGCAAGAACTATTGCTTGCTTTTGTCACTGTTTTGTAGGAATATCTGCCTTCTTTCCAAGATCTATAGCTTGCCGAATTGAGTTTGTGAAGCCACAAGATCTATTTCTTGCTTTTGTCACTGTTTTTGTAGGCATGTGTGCCATTTTTCAAGATCTATAGCTTGCCAAATTGATTTTGCGAAGCCGTGAGATCCATTGCTTGCTTTTGTCGCTTTTCTAATTTTGTTGTTTACACTTAGACAGTGTTTGTAGTTTATTGTATCTTGTTCGGAACTGCAAGATATAATATTTGGTTTTCTTTGCGATGTGCCATAATTTACTAATTTTTGCAAGTATAGTGTTAGTGAACAATACCATAAAAATATTTTCCCCAAAAGGCATTTTCTGATATTGATTATATACGGCCATGATGACATCACGTTGGAATTCAAATGATAAAGCCAACAATGAAAAAGGACCTCCAATGATAATATCATGACTCCTGTACAACTGATTTTTTTTCTCTCACATACTAAGGATCTAAACATAGAACTTCCTTAGGTTTATCACATGCCAAGTGTTTGGGACGCTGCTGCCATCCGACCTTTCTAGCTCGTAGCAGTTGGATCAGTGTGCTTTTGTTACCATGTACGTGCCTTCCCATTTTGGGCATAGTTTCCTTTTTTCTTCTGCCGGACTTGCCTCATCCTTTCGCAACACAAGATCGCCAATTTGAAATTGTGTTTTCTTGATCTTCTTATTATATGCTCGGGCCATCTTCTCGTTGTACTTTTTCTCTGTGATCGTTGTATGTTGCTTTTTTTACTCTAGCTCATCTAAATCTAATCTCATTATTTCTGGATTATGGCCTTATTGTATTTATCCAATCTAAGGCTCAAGTTCTCGATTTCAACTGGTATTACTGCCTCATGACTATAAACTAAGTTGTACGGTGTCTCTCCAGCTGGTTCTCGTACTGTTGTCATGTATGACCACATTGTGTTGGTTATCTCATCTACCCAACCAGTTTGCTACCCCTCTAATATTTTTTTCAATTCCTTGGACTATTGTTCTATTAGTTACCTCCACCTAGCCATTAGCCTGGGGATGAGCTACATATGTGAATTTCTGCACAATCCTTAACTTTGAGCACCATTCGATAAAGGTCTCACGTGTGAATTGTGTACCATTATCAGTGATGATGGTTTGGGGTACGCCGAACCAATAAACTATGTTTTCCCAAACAAACTTTCTTGTTACCTCTGCTGTGAATCTTCCCAATGGCTTCGCTTCTACCCATTTTGTGAAGTAGTCAACTGCTACAATTAAGAACTTTGCATTTCCATCTTCTTTAGGGAATGGTCCAACCAAGTCAATTCCCCATTTATCTAATGGATAAGCTCCATATATTCTTGTTAAAGTGGCCTGTGGCTTATGCGATACTGGCATGTTAATTTGACAGCTCTTGCACTTTAGCACAAAGTGTTACTAATCGTTAAACATGTTTGCCAATAGTACCCTGCTCTAATTATCTTCTTTGCGATCGTTTGAGATCCTCGATGTGTCCCACGTAATCCATCATGAACTTCCTTCATGATTTTGTTTGCTTGGGATAGTCCTATACATTTTATCTATAGAGATAGGAAACCTTTTTTTGTATAAGATTCCCCCCCTCATAAACATAGTTGTGAGATCGCAATTACAACTTTCTGGCATGTATCTTGTCTGCTGGAAACTTTCCCATTTCGAAGTAATCCTTTAACGGTGTCATCCAGTTCACTTCTTCTGTCTGAACCGTTGATACGGTTATTTTGAGTGGTATAACTTCTACATTCACATCATTCTGTCCCAGCAAAGAATCAAAGCTAGTTGTTGCCAATTTGCTTAAGGCATCTGCCTTGGTGTTTTCACTCTTGGGTTTGTGTTGTATGTCAAAGTATTCAAATTGGCCTATGAGTTGATAAACCCTTCTCAGATACTTCGTCAATTGTTCCTCTCGCACCTCACAGTCTCCACGCACTTAATGGAGTACTATTTGTGGATTGCTAAAGCACTTAACACTTTTAACCTTCATCTTGATTGTAAGATCTAATCAATGTATTAGTGCTTTGTATTCAGCTTCGTTGTTGGTGAGTGGGAAATCGAAATGAAGAGAGTATCTTTGTTCTCCCTTTCTTCGTTCTCCCTCATATGGATTTACCAATAGCAAACCTGCACGACAGCCTTCTTTGCTAGACACTCCATCAACGAACATTTCCATGTAATGTCTATCCACTTTGATTTACTCTTATCTATTCCAAGGTTTTTAGGTGTACTTGCCTCTTGTGCATTTTCACTTGTCATTTATGCGATGAAATCTGCTAAGGCTCGCCTTTATTGTAGTTCGCAATTGAAACTAGATCTCATAAGGCCCTAATTCAAGAGCCCATTTAGTCATCATGCCGGACGATTCTAAATTACTTAAAACATTCTTAATTGGGTATTCAGTATACACAACAATGCATGACTTTGAATATAGCTTCGCAACCTCCTTGCTGAGTATACTAGTGCAATAGTCAATCTTTCAATTGGCAAGTACGCCATTTCTGCATTTTGTAGTATCCTGCTTATGTAGTATACTGACACATGTCTCTGTCCTTCTTGATGCACCAAGAATAAACCTACTGCTTTTACTGAAATTGACAGGTATAGGTATAGATTCTCTCCTGGTATTGGCGACTTCAGCGTTGGCAATGCTTGGAGTTGTTCCTTCAATGACTCATACGCATTCTAACTTTCCTCATTCTAGCTGAAATTTTTTTTCCTTTTTAAGGATTTCAGACAGTGGAAAAAAATTTCAGCAGATTTTGAAACGAAAATGTTAAGTGATGCTAGGGATCCCATCAACTTTTGCACTTCTTTGACTGTTTGCAGTTGGGGGAGGTTGACTAATGCTTGTATATTTTATGGATTAGCATAAATTCCTTTGGAGGATACTTTACACACTAAAAATATTCCTGTGCCCACTCCAATTATGCATTTCTTAAGGTTGAGTTTCATGCCAATTGCACTTAGCGTATCTAAGGTCTCTTTCAAGACTTGTGCGGGCTGGCATACCCTTTTGCTTTTAATCACCATGTCATCAACATATGCTTCTAAATTTCATTCTATTTGTTAGGAAATGAAGTGTCCACTACTCTTGGATACGTTTCTCCAACATTATTAAGGTCGAATGGCATTTTCACATCGAAAAATACTCTGAAGCTTGTTTTGAAAGCTGTCACTTCCGCATCTTCCGGGTTCATCAGTATTTGGTGGTATCTTTTGTACATATCCAAGAATACCAGGACTTTGTATCTAGATATTGCTTCCACCAACTGGTCGAGTTTTGGTAATGGATAGCAATCTTTTAGACATGTTTTGTTTAGATCAGTGAAATCTATGCACATCCTTCATCCCGCATCTGCCATTTATACCATCACTGGGTTCACTAGCCACTTTGGGTAAGTCACTTCCTTCAGGATATAGGCTTGAAGCAATGATTTAACCTCCTCTTTGATCGCTTTCTATTTATCACTAGCAAAGCTTCACTACATTTGCTTAACTGGCTTAATCAAATCGTTGATATTTAAGGAGTGGGTAGCAATTTCTGGATTGACTCCTCCCATGTTCTGTACAGTCCATGCAAATGTGTCTTTGTGATTTCGCATGATTTCCATTACCTTTTCTTTCACTTTGATTGGAAGAGATTTTCCTATCCTAATGCTCTTGGAAGTGTGTTCGTCATACAAAATGACAACTTTAGTTTCTTCTCCTAGATCCACTTGAGATTATGCTTGCTTGAGTAATTCATTATTTGAGATGATACCGACCATTTTTGTTTGTCCATCACTTCTTATTGCTTTCATCGTGATAACCATGCACTGTCTAGCTATTTGCTGATTTCCTCTTTTCATTGCGATTCCCGCTGAAGTTGGGAATTTCATCACCAAGCGATATAGGAACCATGTTGCTTTTGTTGTATTCATCCAAGGTCTCCCAATGATGGCATTGAATGGGCTTTGTGTATCTATGACAAAAAAAGTCGCACATGATGGTGCAATTTTTGTCATTCTCACCTATGGTAACAAGCACCTGTATGTTACCCAAAGGTGACTCTGCTTGCCCTGTAAAGCCCATGAGAGAAGATGTAGACTTCTTCAAATTAGTTCGCTTGAATCTCAATTTATCAAAGTAATCGACAAATATGATTTTGACCGTGCTCCTGTCGTCCACGAAAACCCTGTGGACTGTGGCATTTCCAATCTTAGCAATAATGACCATAGGGTCATTATGAGGTGAAGCGTTGGAAACCACACCCTCTTTGGTAAATGTTATCGTCTCATCGCAGCGAAGCCCGTTAGATGTGGGTTCTTGTGGTGGAGAGTACCTAGCCTTGGATTTCCAGGCATTGTTAGACAGGGACTCGGTTGATCCATAGATTGATAGGATTATTTTCTATGGGGCATTGTTTGCCAGGTTTTCTTCATAATTCATCGCTGCTGTCAGTTTCTGATTCTTTCTTTGCATATTCACTGCGCCCTAATTTTTTGCAATGGAGTTTCCTGCTTTTTTTAGCTTCACTGTACCAGTTTCCTCCATCCTCTTTTCTGTATTGGCCCAAATAACTATTTCTCAAATTCTTTGCTATTTTCCTTTTTAAATCCTTGCGGAATTTGATGTCAGGCACATGGTCCTTGTGAAAGGCACAATAGTATTCCCTAGACCGCTTGTCTGGTGGTGCGATTATTGACATGGGTTCACGAAACAACTCTCTGTTCGCCTACCAAATCTCCTTTCGTGATTTTGTCAAGGAAGTTTCTGGAAATGGTGTCATTTGTGCCCCCGATTATTTTCCTTTCAAAGGGATACTTACTTTCCCCTTTTTGACAAAAACTCTCTGTGGATCTTCCATTATCCCTTTTTCATCTCGTTCGCGCTTTGTCTTGCGGTTGTTTGCTTCCTCGGGCAGCACATACTTTTCAATCATTTTCAGTAGTTCTCTTGGGTTTTCAGGCATGTTTTTTGTGAGCTCCCTGTAAACTCTCCTGATCGCATGCCACCTATCAATGCACCTAAGGATAATTGGAATGACAAATTTCAAACTTGTAAGCTTTTGGTAACAAACCTATTGTTGTAATCTGCGAGACTTTCATCACTTTGTTGGGCTATGTTGTTTAGGTCCGCTATGGTTTTGGTAAATTTATGCTTCTAATATAAGTGCCCCAAAAAAGGTCTGATAACATTGCCTACGACCAAATACTCCCACTAGGTAGGTCATTGTACCATGTAATTATTGCTGTCCCATATGAGAAAATAGGGAAAGCTTTGCAGATGAGCTCAATTTCCTTACGCAAATTACATACTGTTGCGATAGGAGTGTAAGAATTCCTTTGGATCCATTTTCCCATCATAAATTTTTACATGCAACGGTAGCTTAAAATGTTTTGGCATTCTGAAATCGCGAAGAAGCGGTGCTAACGGTGACCGGTCTGCATCATCTCCTACCATTATATCACTTAATTCATCTTCATAATTAAGGCTTTCATGCCTTTGACTTACTTTTTTGTTTCTCTTTTGGAATTTCAGCTTGATGGTGGTTAGGAAATGGTTATATAGGTGCTCCCTATTTTCTTCTAAGAAGGTTATGAAAGCTCTCCTCCCTTTTTCTTAATTTTCATTAGAAGATTTAGCTTTTTCTTCATCGCCATTTGTATCTTCTTAGTTGTGCGTTCTTTACTGGGAGCATGTTCTTGGTCTTGACTAGGATGCATGCTCTTGTTACGGCCAATTGTTCATTCTTGCTTATGGTGATTCTGGCTCCTCTCACTCTAATGAAAACCATAGTTCCCCTAAAGGGAATAAAGGACCTCCAGAAAATAAAAAAATTGTCCCGACAGATGGCGTCAATCACTACAAGAAAATAGGTACATAGGCACTAGTAGACATGTATCGGTGCTAATCTATCTCTTTTGCACTGGTAAAAACATCGGTGAATTAAAAATCTAATGAGTATAGGTTAATTTAACCGGGAAAAAATAAACTGGTGCTCAATACTAGTGCCTATCTATGGAAGAAAAACTAATTTGGTAGTTTTGAGCATCGGTATGTTTCATACCGGTGCAGAATATCGGTGGAAATCTTAAAATCGGCACCGGTAAAGATGGCGGACCGGCGCGGTGGGGGAAAAGGCGGAAAATGTTATAGCACCGGTATTTTTTACCGGTTTGTAATTTGAAGATCTAAAAAACCTGGGAAATAGGATAAAAAAATAGCACCGATTAAATAGATTTCATGTTTGTTCTGGTGCTCAAATTTTAAAAGTACGGGAAATTGTACAACGCTGGTCATTTTGTACAGGTGCATTTTTGTGACGAATAGAAAAAAGTGGGAACTGGGAGTAATTTATGCATCGATTTAAAAAAAAAAAAGAATCGGACCTTATACTTGTGCTATTATGTCATATATAGTTTTTGCACCAATATTAGTTGTTAATACCGGTGTTACTGATGCATTAAGTGCTCACCTAACACAATTTTGATCGGGTAAAAAGCATGGTAGAGGGTTTTTGAGCTCATTAATGGCATTTTGGGGATGAAGAACACATTGAATGCTCATAAATGAATTCCCTTGAAGGTTCATCATGTTTTGTTTAGATTTATCATTTATTGTGGAATATGTGTGGAATGATATGTTGCTAAACATATCTTTTAAGCTTGAACATTGTAATGTTGCTTCACACTCTTGATGAATATGGTTTGTTAGCAAGTATTGTTGATGTATTAAATGGCTTTGAATGTATGTGATTTGATAAATAGGGTGTGGTAGGATTGTAGTAGTGAGTGATGTTGCATGTTGCATGTTCATAGGGTGTGGTAAGAATAAAATTAATGTTTATGGTGTAATTGTATATTACTTTGGATGTTTAAATGTTGCAATTTGATTAAATTGTAGAGATTTACCGCGCCATCGAGAGGCGTAAGCATGTGTATTACAATGTTAGTTTGCTGAGTGATGAATTTATAGCTTTTGTTGGGATGTTCTTGGAGCATGCTTTTAGTAGTGAAAATCACATTCTATGTCCATGTCGAGATTGTAAGAATTGTAAGTAAACTGACGATCGGGACTTGTTGCAACTCCATTTGTACAAGAGAGGGTTTTTGAAGGATTATTTGGTTTGGACATTTCATGGGAGAAACCACCGCCGGAGGTGGTTGTAGGCAGCAAGGGGGAATATTTTGGGGATTTGATATTGGATGACATGTGTGAGGAGGTGGTGGATCCATTTAGGGGGAGACCCGAGGTTCTGTCAAAAATTTTAGATGAGAAGGACAAATCGTTGTATCCCGGTTGCAAGAAGAAAGACACTGTAAGGTCATGTTTGATGGCGTTGTTTAACTTGAAGGCATTGGTTCGTGGAGCGATACTAGCATGGATAAGTTGCTAAAGTTGTTGGATGAGAAGATCCCCCCTGGAAATGGTTTAGCGGGCAACTTGTATGATGCTATGAGAATTTTGTGCCCAATGGGAATGGAGTATAAAAAGATACATGCATGCCCGGATGATTGTGTTTTGTATAGGGATGCTTTAGAAAAAAAGGTGGCTTGCCCCGTATGCAAGGTTTCTTGTTATAAGGAAAGAAGAAATGAGATTGTGGATGAAGATGCTGTTGTGAAGGTAAGGAAACGGATCCCTGTGAAATGTATGTGGTACCTTCCTATTGTCCCCAGGCCGAAGAGGTTGTTCAAGAATGCTGAGGATGCAAAAAACATGACATAGTACAAGGATATGGATTGTGCTAATAATGATATCATTAGTCACCATTCAAATGCAGATCAGTGGAAAAATTTTTGACAAGAGTTATCCTAAGTTTGCAGCTGAACCCAGGAACTTGATAATGACTTTGTGTACTGATGGTATGAATCCCTTTGGTAACATGTCACCGAAACATAGCTCATGGCATATTATGCTTTGTATTTGCTATCTGCCTCCTTATCTATGCATGAAAAGGAAATATGTTTTAATGCCATTGATGATTTTGGGTCCGAGGCAAGTTGGAAATGACATCAATACTTATCTAGACCTACTCATTGAATATTTGAAGCCTTTATGGTTGAACGGTGTTGATGTGTTCGATGGTTATTGTGGGACAACGTTCAATTTGAATGCTATGATGTTCTGCACGATTAATGATTTTTTGGCTTATGGTAATGTTTCGGGTTCATTGTTAAGGGTTACAAAGCATGTCCTATATGTGAGGAAGTAACTGATTTTACACAGCTAAAAAAAGGTCGGAAGGCTGTGTATCTAGGTCATAGGAAATTCCTCCCGGCGAAGCACAAGTTATGAGACGACGAGATTCATTTTGTTGGGGGGGAGGAAGGTGCAAAGAATATTGAGTGATTTTTCCATTCACATCAAGGTGACAAAATTATATGTTGTAGGAAAAAAGATATCAAAAGTGGTTGCTTAAATGATGGACCATGGAAGAAAAGATCGATATTCTTTGATTTTCTGTATCGGGAGACTCTGGAGGTTCGCCATTGTTTGGATGTGATGCATATAGAGAATAATGTGTGTGAGAGTTTACTTGGTACTATACTTAACATTCCTGGTAAGACGAAGGACAACTTGAATGCACAGAACGACTCCGTTGAACTCGGTATACGAGTTGATTTAGCTCTGGAGGTGAAAGGTAAACAGACGTACCTACCCCCAACCCCTTACAATATTTCTATCAGCAAGAGGAGGTCGGTTTGTGAGTGCATTCAAGGAATCAAGGTACTGTTTGGCTACTCTTATAATGTAAGTCGTCTTGTGAATGATGAATTGCGTCTCAATGCGTTGAAATCCCATAATTGTCACGTATTGATGCAAAAAATCTTGCCAATGGATATCCATTGTGTCATGGAGGTGGAGGTGAGATTCTGCATCATGCATGTGTTTCTTTTTCCAATCCATTTACCGTAAAATTATTAGCAGGAAATAGCTTAATGAGTTGGAGCATGAGGGGATAGTTGTGCTATGTTTGTTTGAGAAGTACTTTCCTAGACATTCTTTGACATTATGGTCCACCTTGTAGTTCATGTGGTCAGGGAAATTAGAATATGTGGTCCAGTTAGGATGCATTGGATGTGCCCGTTTGAGCAGCACATAGGGGCCTTTAAGGGTTATGTACACAATCGATGCCGACCATATGCTAGCATTGTTCGAGGTATGTCATAGAGGACATCATTAAGTATTTTACTTCAAATATGACTGAGAAGACGGCAGTTGGAGTCCCCCAGTATGTGCATAGTGCCAGGAAGAATGGGATCCCACGTATGAAAGGTACCCTATACACACCATTTAATGTTGAGTTGATGAAAGTTCATCATTATGTTCTGCGTAACTGTAGTGAGACTGGAATGTATGTTGAGGAGCACATGTCAATGTTGGAAGAACTGTATCTCAAATGGTCGTCGAACCAGTTGCAACTAGAGCATTCTACAACGTTTATCAATTGGTTTTATAATCGTTGCAATGTGGACGTGATACCTTCTAAACTTCATATGTTTGCAAGGACACCCATTTGCACCGTGAAGAGATACCAGGGCTATGATATCAATGGATACAATTTTTCAACATTGTCCAAGGATAGCAAGAGCATAACTCAGAATAGCAGGGTTTTTGTGGAATCTGAATCCATATGGCAGTCTAGCAAGAGAGATAATAAAACCTATCATTGCAGTCCTTGCTTTTTATGGGTCATCGAGAAGATTTGTGAGTTGGATTATGTTGAGTTTAAAGTGGTGGTGTTCAAGTGTAAATGGGTTGAAAATGGTATCGGGGTACGTACCAGTTGCCCATGGGTTTTACCCTCGTGGACTTGAATCAAGTGGACTACGAGAATGACAAGTTCATCCTAGCAACTCAAGCTTGCTAGATGTTATATATCCGAGACCCAACCAATGAGAAGTGACATGTTTTACTCCATGGGAAGAGGTATTTTTTCAAAGATTAAATGGGAATTCCTGTAAAATCCGACATTGCAGAGTTTTTGGCTTCACTCCCGAGTTTGGAGGACATCGATGGACCACCCGTATTTAGATAATCACATGGGGATGGATTGTGGGTGTACGAGAATGGTCATATTATGGGTGGTGATGTTGTCCTGAAAAGGAAAAGATAGGGTAGTAGGTTGGGTTTATCGATCTCTTTTTTTTACCCTTTTGTACTATTTTTTCTGGCCTTATGTGTATTTTTAGTGGTCATTAATACTCTGGTTTGAAAAAAGTAGCTACTTTATTTTTAGCAAGAAATTAATTTTTTACTTATTAGTAGCACCGGTCAAAACATTGAATACTGGTGCTACGCAGGGGACTTTCTCTGTTTTTAAACAGAGTAGTAGAAAACAGAGTTTAGCACCGGTAACATACCGGTGCTAATAATTTCATTCAAGCACGCAGCTACTTGACCCTGCCTTGTAGTTTTGAGAAGTGGTTGAGAAGGACAATCGCATCTGTTATTAAACTAGTGCTTGATACTTAGAAAAAAAAATTATGTTTCTTGCTCTCGGGTCACCTTGAGAATAATTAAAATGAATTAAAAGCAGCTGCGTCAAGGCTGCTCTTGAACAAAAGTCACCGGTATGTGCTATATAACGGCACCGGTTATTGTACCGGTGCTTAGTACTTTGAAAACAAAAATTGGATTTGCTCTCTGGTCTACCACATAAGAATTAAAATGATTTGGAAGCAGATGCTTTTGGCTGCCTTTCAAGTATTTCACCGGTATGTTCGTTTTATAAGCACCGGTGCTTCACACTTAGACAAAAAAATTAATAGTTGTTCTATGGTCCCTTACCAAATTATTTAAAATGCATTCAAAGCAGTTGCGTGAGGTTGCTATACATTTTCAGCACTAGTATAATATGTTCGTACTGGTGCTATGAATACATTCAATTTCAACAAAACCTTCAATTTCAGCGTCATTTTATCAAACCTTCACAACCTCTTGTTTATATCTACTAAGAGAAAACCCTTGTTTCCCCAGATCGGTCATTGTGGTTCAAAAAGTACTATCATTTCTCCCTTTAGGATTGAAATGAATCGGAAATTGCTGAGCATTAGTGATGAAAACTTGATATCTGTAATTCATATAAAATAACCCTAGTGTCTCATTCAATTGTGATTCTATACTATTCAATGTGCATTTTGCTTTATAATTCCTTGCGTGATTGATGAAAATATGTATCCTTGTTGTTATAGTCATTGGTACAATCATGTTATTCGAATATGGATGAACTTTTGTTTAATTCCCATTGCCAACAAGGTGTTTGATAAAATGCCTCTATGTCAATATATAGGATGGCCCCCAAAACCCCCCCAATAAGATGCCTAGGAAAGAAGGGTGTTCATCACCATCAAAAGGTTCTTAGTTGAGGGTGGCAGAGAAGAGATTTGTGTCTGATGAGGCAAGGTTGTTGGCCCAGAGTTACAGAATGAGGAAGCATTATCTGGAATGTGGAATCAAAGCATATCCACCATTTTAAGAAACCATTAAGAAATTGAGATGGGAAAAGCTTTGTGCAACACCTCCCGCTTTCAACTTGACCATCGTATCTGAGTTTTATGCAAATTTAAGGTATGGAATCAGTACGGAAAAGGTTTTATGCCATGGTAAATATGTCCCTCTAACTCCTGAAGCTATCAATAAATTGAACGGATTGCCAAATGTCAAAGATGAGGATGACGAGATGTTGGCATTAATCAATGAGGATGATAATTTGCATGACAAAGTCTCGAGAAGGTTGGTTCAGTGCATCACAAGTGAAGGTACCAATGTTGATGCTCTTGTCTTTCCCGGGTGGATAAAAATTTCGAAGAAATCACTAACACCATATATGAATGCGTGGTATCACTTCGTGGAATCCCATATGGACCTTGTCATGGTGAACATTGAAGTGCATAAGAGTCGGATAGTCAAGCTATATGCAATTAAAAAGAAACTTCGTTGAAATGTTGGGGAGGGAATTCATCAAGCGCTGACAGAGGACAAGGTCAAGTCAGTATCCTATGGTTTTTACAGTCTGATTTCTTTACTCTGGGGCATTGTAGGTGTACCTAACTATGAGAGTGACACATTTGGTCATCCAATGACATAAATTGCTGTTGAATCATTTTGCAAGAATGTTCCACCTCTCTCTTCAATGTCGACTGAATCTAGGATATCTGCACTTGAGAGTGGAATTCAAACTCTCCAGATGGATTGCCAGTACCAAAGAAGATGGTGTGAGCACATGGGGAAAGTGATGAGCTACCAATTTCCCGAAGCTGCGAAGGCATTCGGTCATTCTTATCACATGATAGGGACAATGCAGCTGACAATAAGGATGTGGAACCATTCTCCCATTATTATTCGTGAACTGTACTAATTTATTGTCCCGTAACTTTACAATTACTGATGTCTCACCAGTAACTTTGCTTCCGATGCTTTTGGATAATAATCATTACTCTACAAACTACTTTATATTTTCCCCCTTCTGTAGTAGTTCAGTACTTAGAATGTAAATTCTGATAATTAATGCAGCCATGCGCAACAGCCTTTTCATTTCTTTAGCACCAGTACACTTGATCATAGGCACCAGCATGGAAACATTTGGCACCATATAACCACGAAATGCACTACAATGCTTATTTTTAGTAACGTAAAAAATAATCTAAAGTTATGTGTATTAGAAACAACATTAAATAACCATAGATACCAAGATTTAAGTGCGTTGGTGTTGTGGTAACACTTCAAACAAAAGTTGGGGCCATAATGGAATTTTCTAAAACTATGTTGTAGTGTTCACAACTCACAAAAGACGAACTTCCCTTCAACCAGACAATCCTATTGACAAACATTCCATTCCTAAACATTGAATTTCATTTCTACATCCCCAATTTTGTATGTCGACAATTCCAATTTTCTTGGAGGGACTAAAATGCAAAAAGTAAAAAGTTTGCTTGTAAATCAAAATTGAAATTTGCTTGAATATTACGATACAATTAACCTCCAAGATGTATCCTACAACCAAGAATCTATTTTAAAATGACTTTTAGGGTCCGAACAAGTCTCCATAAAAGTCCCTGAAATCTCATAGTTACCACTACATAAGCATCTCTTACTAACTCAAGAATATACACTAGCGCTTTTGCTCATGTGCCAGTAAATGAGGAATTATTTTTATTCTTCATTTTTATCAATGAGATTAAAAAAATCATTGGTACGGTGGGAAGTTAACTTAATCAAAGCATTTAGTTGGATGTCCTTTTTGCAAAAAAAATAAAAAATTCCTTTGGGACTACAATCGTTAAAAATTACTAGTTTGTACATGTTCCCATGCATATTAGATACCTAGTTAATACCCATGAAGTAGAAATACATGGACATAAACGCTTTATAAACTTATTGGGCGCTAATGTAATTTTTTTACATTACATAATACCCCACATTTTGAATGAGTGATCAACGTGTACACCGTGACACATACGGTTTGAAGCTATGAATTAAACTTTTATTTGGTCAATTTCTTAATCCAACTTATCCCAAAAAGTGTGGGGGTGAAAACCATAATAATTCAAAGTTGTGACCACTATTAGCATCGGTATAATATTATTGATACCGGTGCTACACAAATCACAGGAAATGAAATGAATTTCAAATTTTCATACTTCTCAGGTGGGAGAATTGAATTATTTATGCACCGTTATAACTATCGATATAGTGAGCCGGTGCTCAACACTTAGAAAAAGTATAGGACACTTCCTCTCTGTCCAACTCAATGAAGTTTAAAAAATGTGAATACAGCTGAGTGCAGCTGCATTTATGAGAAAAAGGCACCGGTATATCATATCGGTGCTCAATACTTAGACCATTTTTTATTTGACAAGGGCTCTCTGCCCAACTCAATAAATCAAAAAATATTGTCGAAGTAGCTACGCAGCTGCGTTATGTAATGAAACACACCGGTATGGTTTATCGGTGCTCAACACTTAGAACATTTTTTATTACAATGCTCATCGTCCAATGCTCTAAATAAAAAATAAGTTTAAAGCAGTTGCGCGAAACTTCCTTTCAGACTTATAGGCATTGGTATTATTTAGCTACCGGTGTTATTTTGAAAGATATAAAAACCCTCGTCCCCCCTCCACATACGCTTCCACTTCCACGGCCACCCCGGACTGTAACTTCCGGTCACACCCACCACTAATCACCGACCATCTTCTATGATTTCTCACCGTAAGTCCCCCGCCAATCACTCCCTCCACTTACAAGACCATCCCGGACTCGCTTTCCTTCTCGATTCACCATCCCAGACTCATTTTCCTTCTCCGTCAATCATTTATCCGACCCACTAATCCGCCGCTGACTGATTGATAAAAAAATGCCATTCACCTTTATAATCCACCGATCCTCCCCCCTGGAGACATTAACCTCCTTCATGACATTGACCACCTCCGCTGTGACATTGGCCACCTTCGTTGTCAGTTGCCGTGACATTCACCACCTCCGCCAGTCCTCCACCGGACAAGCAATTCCCATGGTATTCCACTGTTTCACATCTAAGTCAAGGTTAGTTTCCGCTAACCTAGCAATTCCATTCATCTCATTCCATTTATCCACTGTGAATTGTTATTTTACATTGATCATAATTAATGTCCTCTAGTTTCTTGATGTTGTTGATTAATTTTTATTGGATATTGTCAGCGGTGAATTTGTGATTTTGTAATGTGAGTTGTGATTTGTGACTTGTGGACTGTGTAATGTGACTGTGATTGTCAGTTGGGATTTGTGAATTGTGTAATGTGATTTGAAATGTGATTGTGAGTTGTGAAATGTGAATCATAATAGTGATTTTAAATAGTGAATTCCAAGTCGTGAATAAGGATTATGAAATGTGAATGTGATTTGTGATTTGTGTATTGTGACTATCAATGGCAAATTTCAAAGTTGTGAAATCCAAGTTGTGATTATGTGAATTGTGAAATTCCTCTGTATGGATTTTTAGGTTCTCACACATTTGGTTTGGTGGTCCTAAATTAGATACCTCCCAAGGGTAAAAAAGTTGGTACAAAGGGGAAGAGAAAAAGGGGTGAGGCGGCACCAAAAGTTATGGATGATACTCATACAAACACACCCGTCCTGGACGATACTCAGACCACCCCAACCACCATTCCCCTAAGATTAAAAATCGAGGAACTCGGTGTGGTAATTGAAAAGCCTCCAGCCAATGAAGAGCCTCTAGCCTCCGCATTGGATGAAGATTCTCCAGCCGCCAAAGAGGGGACTGTGAAAGATGTCGGGATAGACGATGTTTCCATAGCGAGGAAGGGGGAGCTTGGAAAATCCTTCGACGGGTTTGAAATTAAATCTTGGTGCAAGAAGCGTGGTACAACCACATACCAATCAGTAATGCTGGCGAAGGATAGAAAACAAGTGCCGGTCTGGTTCAACTTGTTTGACATGACCTGCATGAAAAATTAGACCGTGTGGATTGCATATTGTAACTATGCATTCCGGCAGCGAATCAAGTTTGGGACACACAAGCACTGGAATAACATCCCCGATGACACCAAGGAGGAGTCTTGGAAGGACATCTTGGTAAGAATATTTAATAATATATATGACTTTAAGTGTGTCAGTTTACCATTTTAGCTAACATTAGTTCCCAATTACTATCGATGACTACAAGCTAACTTTATTTTTATCTTCTTTTTTTTCAATGCAGGCGAACTTTGAGTTTAAGCAGACCTTGACCCCTAAATAGCTTAAAAATTGAAGGAGATTGTGTACGTAGCAGTCGGCAATGCCCACCATAACTGGAAATCAAAAGTCACCAAAAATTCGTTCATCGGGTGACAGATGGCACACATAAGCTAAAGTGCCAACCATGGGACAAGTACAAATGGATGAATGAAGAGGAGTGGAAAAATTCTACAAAATGAGAACAACACCAGAATTTAAGGTAAACTGTATATCAACATTCGTGTCTTCACAACTCAGTTTATTTTTGAGCTATTTATATCGATAGAAAATAAGTGCCACAAATAGCAAGCACTCAAAGGAAAGGTTTACACATATCGGACTGGACAGAACGGTCACCTTGTCACTCGGGCTAAGATCATTAAGCAAAAGAAAGAATAAGAGAGAGTGAAACTGGCAGCACGGGGGTTGACAGAGGGGGATATCGAGAATGAGCTTTAGAGCATGGAGTTCAATGTGGATAGATCCTTGGTGTACCTCGAGTCCATCAAGCTGGCAGACAAAATCACATACACTAATCTCGTTGATAGAGCCGTCGCAAAAATTATTGTGAGTATTTTCATATAAATTGGTCCTTTAAATGTTTATATTCAAATTTCAATGTTCTTATTCTTATATGAAATTTTTTAGTTTTTATACTTTACGCCCCATCACAGATAAGAATGAATGAGGAGGCTGCTAGGGGCACATTGGTCCTCCAACTCGGGGAGGACATACTGCTAAAGGCAACTGGGAAGCAGGACCACCCAGGGAGGTATATGGGTACTTAAACCAACCTCCCAAAAGATGTTGTTGTACCCCATCTGTCCCGCAGACGAAGCAAATACGGTAGCAGCTCATCCCCCACTCCGGAAATCCAAAAGAAGAAAATAGCAATCCAACCAGTGGTGAAAGCAGTGGTGTCATACCTGGACCGCTAGTCAAGGGGATTGCATCCGCGGAATGAGTGCAAATACCAGTGGGACTGGATGATCCCAAGTCCTTCATTGGAAATGCATTAGGTCAAGTAAGTGTGGTACAGACAAAATCTTATGGTGCTCCAAGCGATGAGGATGACGATGGGGAGGTAAAAAAATGGACTACAATTCTTAATTATTTATTTATCGATAGTTGGTCAATTACGAAATATAGTTTAGATATTTTATAACAAATGAATTTCTATGATCACTTACAGAATGAGGAGAGAGTGACTTTGTTCATGAAGCAATTAGATGGGTCAAGGGCTATGGTGGAGAAAGGATTTCTCCAAAGAAAACGTCACAGTCATACTTCAGCAAGTGGAATCGCTCGTGTCTGAGTGTCTAAGCCAGTGTTCCATGCAAAAGCGGGCTTACCATCCACCAACCACACATTCGTTGATGTTGGAGAGGCTCTTGGACATGTCGTTGACTGGCCAATAACTTTGATCGACCAGGATTTGTATACCCCTGACGAAAAAGAGAAAGACGTGCCTGTCAATGGCTGGGTGGACAAAGAATTGGAATTCCTTGAAGTCCCCGATGATGAAGTATCTCAAATAAACTATTCCTAATATATATTTCATTATTTATATATTCTAAGTGTTTGAATGATTTTTTTTTTCAAATTACATTCTCACTACTATGTCCACGCAATCTTCCGATTTGACCACAAGTTACAGGCCAAGGAGGAAAAGGGACACCACACATATCAAGCCGCTGCAATTGGTAATCCAATCATAGCTCATCACTATATTCAATATTCTATTTGGAAAATTTACATATTAATAAACACATATTTTTTTACTAACTACATGCAGATTAAAAACCACTATAACTTAAAAGACTATCCAATGATGAGGGTGTTCATCGGCCTATGCAATGAGGAGGCAAAGGAAATGAATGCTACGGGGAAGGTTGTGTATTACAACCAATTTCTTGTATCCACATTTGTCAAACCATGCAAAACTGCCATTTGCATCAAGCAACTTTTGGAGTTTGGAAGCAAGCTTAGGAATTGTCATAGCCTGACATGGATCTCGAATGCACAACTAGATTTGTGGATGGGGAGAGCTCCAAACAATTCAATTCATGTTTCTCATTTATTAACATATTCATGTCATAAATTGACTTGTGCGGTAACATGCACCTATGGAGTAAAATGAAAGCCACAAAAATTAGGAGAATCCAATTTTGTGTCCCAAACACAGGAAGAAATGACAACTTGTTTTAGGAGAGTGAAATAAATAACCGGCTTCCCTCATCTGGCACACGATGAAAGCATCAGACACTGGCATTTTTTGTGTACCCTACCTCAGGAGGACAAAAATAATAGAATAGCATTTAAATTAATATCAGTTTAGTAAAATTCAGCTTATAGATTGATTTGTTAAGTACTAACATATGTCACATTGGTTCCTCAGCCTCATTTTTCCTGGTACTAACCACATCTTCACATTGGACACACTCACCGGTTGTATTAAGCCTGAAGATCACATCGAAACTAAAGTTCTTTCCAGGTATTACTCTCTATTCAATCAGCCTACTTTCTTGCCATGATAGTTTCGAAGTTAATATTTCAAATAAATATATCTCAGGCTTGTATGTAAATATGAGAGGTTGAAGAGGAAGAATGAACTCTCACCCGATTTCAGCTGGGAGATAAGAAAAATCAACGTAAGTATTCAACATAAATAGTTACACATAACTTATACTTTTTCTTCTCTCCGTACACTGATTATACATTATTGATTCTTGTATTCTATCTTATCACCGAGAACAAGGAAGTAGCTAGGAATGCGGCTACTATGTCATGCGATTCCTGGAGGAGTTCGCCCTGAAAATAACTTTCAAGAATCCACTTGACGTAAGTATCGAAACTCCAAAACAAATAACATAATATGTGTCTGCCTTCTGTTGCAATAACCCCGTTATACTAACTAACATTTAATCTAATCGAACAACAACTTTTTCCAAAGAACCAAGGCCAATACAACACCTACGAACTTCAGGAGGTGGCAGGGAAATGGTGCGAGGCATGGGTTAATATGTATGCAAAAGAGGCCAAAAATAATCCCAACCAATTTTTTGATTGATACGTGTGGATGAGTGATGGGAATTTGTGAGTTATTGATTGATATGGCATGGGTTGTACAATGATATGACATGGGTATTAACATTGACATTTCATTATTTTTGTTCTTTTACAATGTGTTCATTCATATTTACATCAGTAGCATAATTAAAAAAAATTTGACAGTTCTATGGGATTTATTATATTCCCTTTTCCCCGTGGTTGATTCGGGATGGCACCAGAATTTAAAAATTAACCATGCAATTTTTTAAAAAAACCAGCACCGGTTACAAACTCATTTCCTTACCGGTGCTATAAAATAATACATGTACTATTATACCGGTGTAAAAATTATACTGTATACCGGTGTTGTTGGAAACAAAAACATACAAAAACTTCTGGTGCAAAATTATCTACTACCTGTTCCAAAAAAACCACGTGAGGAAAAAACACCGGTATAACTACAACCGATGCTAAAAATTAAACAACGCCATCTTTTTTTGCCTGTGCTAATTTCTCATTTTCCGATTCAATTTCTGAGCATCCTTCTTAAGGTTTTAAGGCACCGGAACACATCCATATCAGTGTTGTGAAATAGGCACCGGTACAAATCCTCATTATTGGTGCCCATTATTTGTACCTATAGATGCTAATTTGTACACCAGTAAACATATTTTTTAGCACAAGTATATTACTCATTATTTTGCACCAGTATGTGCAACCGATGCTAATAAGTCTCCAATTTTCACCAGGTTACTTAGGCACCAGTATCCCAGGTGGGAAAATTTCGGTGCCTAGGGGGTCCTTCCAGTAGTGAATGATGGGGAATTCTAGTCAGGCCAAATAGTCGATCTTCACCACGTGATTAGCGTAAATCTTCAAGAAAGGTCCAATAAATGATTCCAGGGAAAGAGTTCCGACGATCAAGTCAGTTCCTTCCTTAAAAGAATTGGTATTTCTCAGTTTAGTCTCACTTACCTGAGCCGGTGTTTCTTTCCTTGTATTTATAGATGTCATTGTCTGAGATCGTGGGCTCCATCGTGGTTCCTACAATCTTGCATCGTGGTTCCTACAATCTCGGTTCGTGGCTAAATCATGAAACGTGGTTTTGTGTTTATGGGCTCGTGGCTGAGTCTTTCAGACATGACTCTGCCTTTCTCGGTTTGTGGCTAAGCCTCTTGATCACAGCTCTAGCTAACCATAATCATGTCTTAGTTTTGGGCTGGGTCTAAAGGCCAACAACTCTATTTTTTTAGATAGGTATTCATCCCATATATTCCGTAGAATCGTTTCTTTCAAATCTCTCTCTATATATATATAAATGTAATGTGGATAGGAGAGTTTGTACGAAATATAATATATATATATATATTATATACCGTAGAAACTCTCCTATCTATATTACATCTTTGAAGTGTTACATCCATCAACTTTGGATGGATAGTTCAAGTTTTCACGGTTCTGTTTATATTGTTGCAGAGCACTAATTCAGTGACCCATTACAAGGAACAAATTCCTTCAATTATGAAGCCATTATCCGTAAAACGGGTGATAAAACAAAGAGAAAATGTCCAGAAGGCTCTCTACTTTTAAGTGGAATCCAGAAGGCTCTCTACTTTTAAGTGGAATTTAAACTTTTGTACCTTATTTTTAAAATTTTTATAAGTTCATTTTTTAAATGTCCTGAAAATGTACTTTTTTGTTTAGAGTGGGTACGATTGTAGCACAATTTTAATCCAAATTGTTATTCATTTTTTTATTGAAAGTTACCCTTTAAAGACATAAATAGAAAAAACAAAGTACTTATAAAGTATAAATTTAAGATACAAATATTAAACTGTGAATTTATTAAGATGAGTATCATTTTTAAACAATGTCTCGTAGAACAAATTCAACGAGTTACACATGGTGGACTATCTCTTATTTGGCAGGGTCTAAGCATGTGGCGACAAAACAAATACGAGTTACAAATGGTGGCTTATTTCACCAGAAGGGTCTAATTATGTGTCCTAGTGTAAAATTTGGGGTTAGGAATTTGAGTTTTGTAGAACCTTAAGTTTAAAATTGATTTTGTAGATTTCTAATTTTGCTAAATCTTATATGGTGCACAAAGTCTTGTATTAGGTCGACTAATCATTAGACGAGATAATTTTATAATTGATGTAAACGTTTGATGTTAATTTTTATTTATTGCAATGAAATTCCTATAATTTTAATACAACTTTTAAAATGTATCATAATGTATAAATAATTATATTTTGACTTTAAAAGTTATTGAAATGAGCTTTTTATGATTGGTTCAACCATTTTAAAAAAAAATTACATACGGGCAACTAAATTACATATAAACACCCTATTTCAGGACCTAACTAGAAGACACCACCATGAAAATCCATTAACACTCAGTGGAGCCTGAAACTCCATCAATTTGAATGGCTAGAGATGCCCTCTTGAGAATACTCAAACGCTGCACCACAAACGAACCGTCGCCACCAAAATTGGAACCACCAAGATCTCACCTTCATCGACCACCTGCAGGTTGGAAAACCACGGCGGAGACCACCAACACGGCCCCACAACGCTAGGTAATCCCTAATAAGAAATTGCTCTAATATTCATAATCCTTGACAACACTATAGCGGACAACACCTATTACCTCGGTTTTTTCCCTGAAAATTTGAAGCAAATGTGGGTGAAGTAAAAAGGTTACCTTTTACCTCAGTTTTGAAACCGAGGTTAAAGGTATGTTTTTACCTCAGTTTTGGATCGATGTCGGCAGATTGTATGTGCAACGTCGGTTTTAGTACTAAGACCAAACAGGATACGATATTTGCGATATCGTTTCAATCGAAGTCGGGACGTGAGATGAACGACATCGGCGATACCATCAAGACACGTAATCGGAGAAGAATGTCTGCGACGTCGTTCCAATGACATCGCGTCTAAATATCTGTGACATCAAGAAATGGGTGGCAACGTTGACGTGGCCATACTGACGTGGAACGGTGAACATTACGACGTCGTTTTGCATTAACGATGTCGCACGTAAATTACACAACGTTTCTATATGAAACATTGCATTTGTTTCACAGATGTGCCAGTAAGTGCGACGTCGCGGATCAGTCGTGAAGAGGACGTTATGGTAAAATAATATAATATTTAATGTTTGAGAAAAAAGCTGTGTTAGTTGATCCATTACAATTTATTTAATATTAGATTTTTCTAGTAATGGTTAAATATCACACAACAATCAAATATCATTAAAAATATATGGGAAAATTAACAGTGACATGTTAAATACCCTAAACCCTAGCTATAACAAGTATTACAGTTACATGTTACAATATATAATAATACAAAAGGTTGGTCAAACATTAAATGTATTGAACCTCCTAATTGACTACATTGTAAAGCATAAAGACCGTCAGGGCGACTAGTGAAGTAGCAAGTTATCCATCTACAGTCCATCCATAACTCTCGTTGTCCTGTTACACTAAATACATAACGAATACAATTTAAGTGAGAATTGGCATATTCAATTAAGGCCGACCTAAGTGCAATGTCGCACATTCAATTGATTTCATGCTTTTCATTGACATGTGCGTCGTCGGTCTGAATTTGGATTTACGTTGCAGAGGCTGATAGACAGATACCGACGTCGCACATTCATATTGTGTCAATACAAATAAGTAGTTATTGTATACAATGATCCCTAACGTAAGCATTTTGTGTCATTCCCTACAAACATGGCATCATCTTTGGAAACAAAAAGACTATACACTACATAACATGTAACACAATCATCATACATTATGAAATTATACAAGCTTTGATCTATGAGAAAAAAAAACATGTCTAAGGTATGGTAATTAAATTGCTGAACTAACATTGAACGTATAGAAAACTATCTCAACTAATTTGAAACCGGAGGTGCTCCATCATCGGGCATTTGTTTATGTGTGGGAAAAACAAATTGATTGAGATCTTGAATTGTTGTATTAAAGGTATGGATGGAGAAGATGGTGTGTTGTAGCTAGGGTTTGGAGAAAGTGTGTTATAGATGAAAAATGGGCAATGATGTTGGTTTTAATGACTTGAAATTTTGGTGGGGGAGAGGGGGTAGAAATTTTGCTTCAAATTTTTGCTTGAAAATATCACTTCCCACTGGAAATTTCATTGTTAATGACGCCAGCAGTTGTTCGGTCGTGGATCCGTATTTGGCAACATTCCCACGACTTCGCACACGGGGGAAAATTGGTATTTTTTGAAAAGTGTCGTAAAATACTTCATGTTAAGAAAGGGGCTCCTTCAGTGAAAATATGAATACAAAAATGTTATCAACAAATTTGTATTTGGACTTGTACCACTTTCTTAGAGGGTTCTACAGTGTAAATATTTAGAAGTTCACCAGTGTAAATATAATTAACCATCTATAACTTACACTATACCACGTACCAGCACTTTCTAGAATTGAAGGATGAGATTTTATTATATTTATTTTCATAAAAACCCTAGAATAAGGAATTTCATTTGATTCTATGTGGTGGAAATCATCATTCTGATAACGCTTACCCTAAGGGCATAAATGGGAATACTAATACAAATGACGAATGAATACCTCGTTCCATTCATCCGGTGATGCCTCAATCGGAACATCTTGGTCATGACATTGTGAATTAGATTAGGGTATCTCTAAATTTGCACATTCTTGGGTATGGATACCATTCTTGGTCATGTTGGTCTTCCTAAGTAATGAAATTAAAAGACAAGATAACTAGCAAAGTCAAGCAACTATGTCAATCATCAAACATACTAAGAAAAAAGGGTAAAAACTACAAAAGACAAAGCCTCGGGGGCAATTAATATCCACTTCCAAACCTAATGTAGATCATTGAATCATTCACTCATTCTATCACATTTGTTACCTATGGGGAATTCTAAAACTTCTCAATTGAAGATCAACATTCATTTCTTCTTAAGAGTAATTCACAAAGATAAACGACCATTTGCAACCCTCATTGATAATCACTTTAGGCAAACCACACCATAAAGGTATTTCATCAATGGCATTATACACAAAGAACCGATGATTTGATAACAACAAGCCTTCTATCAAAGACACATCCATTTAACCAAACATAGCATTCATTAGGCTAAACCTAGAACAAACCACATTCAAGATTCAACCTTTCATTGCATCTATAGGATAAATATCATAACAATCCACGTTAACATACTTATCTAGCAAGAATTACAACACATTATACACTAGAAGTTTTAAGTCCATGTTCTTGTATTTTCATACCTAATGGGTTAAGAGATTTGCAACTCTCCTAACACCCTAACGCTTCAATCATACAAACACTTCCTATTCTCAAACAACCAATGAAATAAATGAAGTAACATCACATTAAAACACATGAATGCTAAATAACAAATGCTTCAAGATAGAGTGAAATGGAGGTTCTTACTACATAGATATGGAAGTTTCAATAAATTGCTCCAAAGATTAAACTAACCTAGATAATGAAAAGACATGATTAACCTACAAAAACTAAGAAAACAAGAAAGGAAAACTAGGGTTTTGAACCCAGAAAATCACAGGAAGAACAAGGGTTGAATGAGAGGAAAGAGAATGTTATTTATAGTACAAAAATGATAAGGTTAGGTTTTGGTCACCCGTGTGTCGTGACTCGCTACGGGCGCTAGAACTTAACCTTGTCTTCTTTTCTTCTTCTTGTGGCAAGCACTCATCTTCACAATAATTCCTCTCATTTTCAAATCTTCAAAAGTTCAAATACAAGTATACAAATCTTCAAAGGTATTCTTCAAAGTCTTCAAACAAATTGCCTTGTCACACAAAATCCTCTAGATAATTAATAAAAGTGTAAAAGTCATTTTTAACTCTACTTAGAGAATTTCAAGGCAAAAGGCCATATCTAGAGCACAAAAGTGTATAAAAGTGAATCCTAAAAGTTCTAATATAACCATATAAATGGGCACATCATGATAATACATCAAATGTAAAATAAATAACATCAAATAATAACTCTAAATCATCAAATTAAATAGTTGTACAAAAATAATTACTTTTTGCCTGATTATTTTACTTTGACTTGTGTTGGACTTAATTCCTAAAGTTCATCTCTAAATAATAATTCATCCTATAAAAACATTTAAACATCAAGGTTTAAAATTAATTATAAAATAAACTAAATTAAAAATTTATAAACATCATATAAAATAATTAAATAGATAAACATCAAATGAAAAGACTAAAAAAACACTAGATTATAGTTAAACTTCAAAATACATTAAAATAGTTTAATGTTATGTATGAAAAAAAATACACACAAACAAAAATAGTTAAAAATCAAATAGAATTTGTTAAACCTCCAAAAACTAATAAATTAACATCAAATATAAAACTAAATAAACATAATGCTCAATTCATCTAAAATCAGCTTGTTGGAACTTGGTAATTATTTACTGACATACTGAGATGTTACACAGTTATATTGTAATTGTTCAATTTTTTTGTTTGAGGTTTTACATATGTACTGATAAATATGTTGATATAAACAAGATATTCATATGCTCTGATGCACTAATACATTCCACTGTTGTGGCATTGAAATAACTTGTTAAACATTATTCATTATAAAAAGGTTCAAATGCCCTAATAAATCGCTAACATAAAACTGAAAAAATTCAAATCAAGCTAAAACATCAATAACAATCAAACGGCTCAACACTAATATTAAACCATCAAAACTGAAAAATTAATGTCAAACAATACATCCTAAACAATCAAATTCTATTTTTCCCCCAACTTATTTCCCTTCGCCGCTGACTTTTTCACAGACTTGCCTTCTCCTGTTGGTTTTGAAGAGGATAACTCTCTTATTGCATCAACACTCATATCAAAGGTCGACTACGGTTCTTTGTTCAAGGGAACACCTTCAAAGCATGTTTCCTCATACCGTTTTTCTATTAAATCATCAATGACATCATGCAGCTCTTTGAGATGGAAATTATTCATGTGAAATAATATAAAACATCAACAATAGTATTTAAAAAGTCACATATGCAAAATAACAAAATTTAAAGATCATTTTTCCTTCTCTATTGCAGCAACAGTGGGCAAACATTCTTAGACATCTAAAGAAACATCAACAACTACACAAAACTAGCACAAATCATAACAAAACCCTAAGATAACACACACACAATCAAAGTAACAAAACTGAACATCAATTGCACACTTAAAACACTACAAATATCAAATACTGATATTAAATAATTACACCCACACAGATAAACAGTACTTTAAACCTAAACATGAAAGATCAAACATAAAACCTGAAACATCAACAAAAGTATTTAAAAAGTCACATCTGCAAATTAACAAAATTAAAAGAACCTCTCTCCTTCTCAATTGCAGTAACAGTGGGAAAATATTCTTAGACATCTAAAGAAACAACAACACAAAAACTAACACAAATCGTAACAAAACCCTAAGATATCACACACAATCAAAGTAACAAAACTGGACATCAATTGCACACTTAAACTCTACAAACATCAAATACTGATATTAAATTATCACACCAACACAGATAAACAGTACTTTAAACCTAAACATGAAAGGTCAAACATAAAACCTGAAACATCAACAACATTATTTAAAAAGTCACATCTGTAAAATAAGAAAATTTAAAGATCTTCTTTCCTTCTCGATTGCAGCAACATTGGGGAAACATTCTTAGACATCTAGGAAACAACAACAACACAAAAAATAGCAGAGATCGTAACAAAACCCTAAGATATCACACACAATAAAAAATGAACATCAATTGCACACTTAAAACACTATAAGCATCAAATACTAAAATTAAATCATCACACCAACACATATAATAGTACTTAAAACCTAGACAAGAAAGGTCAAAAATAAAACCTGAAAAATCAACAAAATTATTTTAAAAATCACATTTGCAAAATAACAAAATTTACAAATCTTCTCTCCTTCTCAATTGTAGCAACAGTGGGCAAGCATTCTTACACATCTAAGAAATAGCAACAACACCACAAAAATTAGCACAAATCGATACAAAAACCCTAAGATATAACACATACAATCAAAAAAATAAAAGTGAACATCAATTGTACCGTTAAAACACTACAAGTATCAAATACTGAAATTAAATCATCACACCAACACAGATAAATAGTACTTTAAACCTAAAAATGAAAGATTAAACATAAAAGCTGAAAAGTCAACATTATTTAAAAAGTCACATCTGCAAAATAACAAAATTTACATATCCTCTTTCATTCTCGATTGCAGCAACAATGAACATACATTCTTACACATCTAAGAAACAACAACAACAACACTAAAACTAGCACAAGTCGTAACAAAACCCTAAGATATCACACACACAATATTTTAAAAAAACTCAACATCAATTGCACACTTAAAACACTACAAACATCAAATACTAAAATTAAATCATCACACCCACACAGATAAACAATACTTTAAACCTAAATATGAAAGATCAAACATAAAACCTAAAAGGTCAACAGCAGTATTTAGAAAGTCACATATGGAAAATAACAAAATTTACATATCATCTTTCCTTCTCGACTGCAGCAATAATGGAAAAAGTATTTTTAATCATCTAAGGAACATCAACAACAACAACAAAAAAATAGCAAAAATCGTAACAAACCCCCTAAGATATCACACAAAATCAAAACTGAACATCAATTGCACGCTTAAGCATGAAAACACCATCAAGCGCTGAAATTAAAACATCACAACAGCACTGATAACAATACTTAAAGCCTAAAACCTGAAACATCACTCTGAAAGCCTGAAAGATCAATACATGTAGCTAAAACATCATGACCAAAAATTCAGAAAACTTACAAACAATTCTTCCTTCTCGATTGCGGCAACGGTGATTCAAATCTCCTTGGACATCTAACAAACAACAGCAACAATACAAATATTAGCAAAAATCCGTAAGAATAACTCACAAAACACACAAAAAATAAAGAAATCCCCAATTATTAACACATTGAACAACATAAACCCTAGAAAATCACATGAACCAAAAAAAGTAAAAGAAAATAAAAAAACAAAATACGCATAAAAATTCTGAGCAGATACATTACCTTTGAAGATTAACACAAAACGAAGCTTGTAGAGTGTTCGGCGGCCGAAAAATTGCCGGAAAATTTGCAGAAAAACTCTAAAAGTCACGACGAGTCTTTGCGCGCAAGAAGAGGAAGAAAAATGGAGATAATGAGCGGTTGAATCGAAGAAAATGAGTTAAGATTGAAGAGTATAGGGGAGAAATGGGGAAGAGAGAGAAAAAAGAGATTTGAGTTGGAGATGAGAGAAAATATGAATGTTTATTTCGCATGAGAGAAGAAAGAAGAAGAGAGAAAAAGTTTCACAAAAAATATGATGGAAAAATGAGGGAATGCTGATATTTATGCCTGAAATTAAATATAAAATAGTAAAATTTTACATCCAGACCATAGACTTTTAAAATTTTAAATTAGAAACCATATGCTACATTCTTAACAATTTAATCTCTGGTTTCACTGTAAGTCCGTCTCACATAGACTTTGTCAAAAAGCTTTTGCATTATTTGAATTTTGACCCAAAACTCAAAACCCGTAGTCCAAAATTCACCATAGCACAAATGCCTTAATGATTGGGTTAAGAAGAAAAAGGGAACAAAGAATACCTCTTGTAGTCCTGTGCCAATCAAAAAGAAGGATCAAAAGTGAATTATTTGGTTATCTCTTCCCCACCATTTAATAATCAGCCAGCAGGCAGCAAAAGAAACCATAAAAGTAGGAACCAAAAAAAGAAAAGGAGCTTTTTATTCTATCATACCAAATTACCAATACTTTATGAGACTGCTACAGTTTGGCTTCAATGATTATAAATTCATACGTAGCACATTCTTGAGCTGAGCCATTTATTCGTTATCAACTGTTTTACATGGAGAATGCTCAAACTCCAGTCCTTCAAAACCAGCCCCCAAACAGTGGAAATCTTGTCACAATTTTAAGCATTGATGGAGGTGGAATCAGAGGCATCATTCCTGCTATCGCTCTTGATTTTCTCGAGTCCCAACTTCAGGTACATATTGATATACTCCCTTTGGTTAGGGCACACTTTTTATTCAACTTTCTAAAGTCACATTTGACATAAATTTCATATGATATGAGGTATCGTCAAATTCTTCGTAATAGGTACTTTCTAAATTAACATGTATTCTACCAAGAATTAGTTGATTTAAGAGACTAATTTTGTCAGGAGCTGGATGGTGAAGACGCAAGAATTGCAGATTATTTTGATGTGATTGCAGGAACGAGTACAGGTGGGCTTATTACTACCATGTTAACTGCACCTGATGCCCAGAATCGTCCACTTTATGCAGCCAAAGATATCAAGCCATTTTACATTGAAAATGGCCCAAAGATATTTCCACAGAAGGGGTGTGTGTAAGTATTGTTTAATTCTTAAATTATCCATGGCATATAACCTGTTACGCTCGGTTTGTTTGCTTGGAATTCATGGTTTGAAAATGGAACTGAGGCCGCTCACAGTAGAAGTTCTCTCTTAATACTGTGAGCCATCTTAGTTTCATTTCTATTCCCCGAATTCCTCGCAAGCAAACCGACTCTATAATTTTCATAACATTTGTTGCAGTGGGTTGATTAAATGTATTGGGAAGAGGATGAATATCATCCCAGGTCCAAAGCATGACGGGAAGTACCTTCACCAAATGTTGAGGGAGAAGTTAGGGGAGACTCGGCTGCATCAAACTCTTACCAATGTTGTTATTCCAACATTTGATATCCAGTATTTGCAGCCCGTCATCTTTTCTTCATACGAGGTTTTTCTATTTCTCTTATTTCTTCTTCTTCTAGGTCCGCTTGTTTCTCATAGAATTAAGCTGTAGGTCCAATTCCAATTCTAGAGCCCAATTACATTGTTTGGACTCAATTTTAAAATATAAAGTGAATGGCTCAATCAATCCATGTGTTTTACTATCTTGCACCCCTTATTTATATCATTTATTTATATCTTTAATATTTTGATAAATTATGAAGTGGTGAGGATGGTGGTGGTAATTTTGAGGTTGTGGCGAGGAGGTGGTGGTTTGATGGAGGTGGTGGTCGGAGTGATATTTGGTGATGCAATAGAGGTGGTAGTAATGGGAGCTCGCGCCACAGACCAAGCATCGACGCTAGCGAATTGTGCGTTGGTGCTTGGGAGCACTGAGCATCAGTGCAGGCCATTGAACGTTAAGCCTCGAGCTAAATCAATTGATAGTGCTCGAGAGCATTGAGTGCCGGCGCAAGCCACCGGATGCTCAACGGATTTTATTGCACGGTGGCGCTCGAGCGCATTGAGTGTTGGCGTGATATCCCGCTCCCTGGCGCTGGCGAGCCGCGATGAGGTGGGGGATTTGAATGGGGAGGTTCGTCGGTACGGGGAGGTTCATGACGAGATGGGAAGGATCATGATGGGGTGGAGGTGGTTCACCGACATGGGTGGGGAGGATCAGGATGGGGTGGGAGGATCTCGAGGGGGGAAGTGGGGAGGATCTTGATGGATTGGGAGGTTCGTGACAGACCAGTAATGTCTGCTCGTCGGTGGACCACCCGGATCTAGGTGTGACACTGTGGGGGTGGTGGGACGGCGATGAGGTTTTCTATGAGGAGAGGTGACTAGGTGTGGTGGTGATATGGTGGGTCGTTTTTCATTTTGTAAGATTCAATTTATATGCTTTTATGCGTATTATGGTCTATGTTAGTAAAATATTGGACGTTATATAGCACCATTCAATATAAATTTGAATTTTTTTTAATATTATAGATTTAGTTCCCTGTTCTAAAATTTATTTGTGACATAATAAACTACTTTTTCCATTTCATTAAAAGTTTCTTAGTTATTTTCAAAATTTTAAGTTGTTTTGTTTATAGTTATTTTAGAATCAATTGTATTAATTTTTTAATATCAATATCTTTATATATTAATAAAAATTAATAATGTTAAAATATATACAAATCCAAGATCTTACGCAATATTACTTATACTTATTTTTTAAGAGAATTTAGTGATCGAAATTGGTTTTGTTTAATTCATAAAAAATAAATAAATAAATTTTACTGGAACAGAGAATAATTTAAAGGCATTCTAAAATTTTCATTCAATCTTTATTTTTTTTAAATGACATTTTTTATTCAAACAAAGATATTTATTTAAATAGAGATGAAGAAAGTATAAACGAAAAAGTATGTAGGTTTCATTGTGAGATACATACAATGTGAAAATTTGGTTAGTGGGATTACTTGCCGCTTTATCCAAGCTATCCAAACTAGCGCTAAATGGAAATAAATACTTTATCCATCCAACTCACGTCTCTTTTCAGAGAAGATATAAAGGAATAAATTTTAACTTGATGAAATAATAAGAATTCTTAAAATTGAACTTAAAAAACTAATGAAAATAGTATATGTTAGTGAATAACAATAAAAGGCATGCTGCCTTTTATAATTTTTGGAAGAGTGTAATTTATATAAAGTAATGGGTAATTGCAGGTGAAAAATTGTCCAGTGTTGGATGCCCGATTATCGGACATATGCATAGGTACGTCAGCAGCTCCAACATTTCTTCCGACTCATTGCTTCACAAATTATGATGATAAAGGAAAGCCTTGGAAGTTCAACCTGGTTGATGGTGGTGTTGCTGCAAATAATCCGGTACTAATTCTACCTACGTATTTAAACTAGAAAGTATCATATTTACTATACTTATGAAACAATTATAATTTGATTTGATTGGTAATGGTAGGCCTTTGTTGCTGTAAGTCAAATAAGCAAACAATTGTTCAGAAAAGACCCAGATTTCTCTTCAATGACACAAATGGATTATGGGCGATTTCTGGTTATCTCATTGGGCACAGGCTCAGCCAAGAATGAAAAGAAATATAGCGCTGAAAGGGTGAACAAATGGCATCAGTTTGGTTGGGTGCTTAATGGAAGTGTGCCTCCTCTGGTGGAAATGTTTGCTCAAGCAAGTGAAGATATGGTGGATTATCACTTGTCTCTAGTTTTCCAGTCTCATGACAGCGCCGCTAATTACCTTCGTATTCAGGTAAATGAGTCTTCTGTCCAGGTTCAAACTTGTTCTTTTTATTTTTATTTTTCAACTCACCAAAGTGAGGGGTAAAGTATTGGTTTCCCATATCACAATTAAAAAAAAAAAGTAGAACAAGATCCTTCACAAAACAAGTTCAATATTGATCTTGAACATAACCTATCTTTTAAGACAAAAAAAATATTGTGTTCAAAAGAGTAGTTATTGGGGCCTTTTAGAAGTATTTTCGACATCTGTACTCCTACCCCTCATGTAAGTATAAAAATAACTAGATTTCCAAATACCTCGATAACATTACCCATGCTTCTAACATTACTTATGCTTCCAAACGTCTAGCTCAAAATTTTCATATAGATTAAGCCTTTCATTTGCAAAACTTCTAAAGCATGTGCACCTCCAGATTACTCTATTTTTCCTCCCCAGGGCAAAAAAAGGTATTGACAGCTAAGATTTTGATCTACCTAATGGCATTTTTGTTGTCGCTCAAAGAAAATTGGGCATACCACCATTGCTTACTCCTGACATCAACTAATAATTCAACAACCTTCTTTTCCACTGCACCAATTTATCACTACCAAAATCGTAACATCCGTTCTAGCTTCACATTTATGAAAAATGATTGGTCATCTGTTGTATAGTTAGTGTGGTGCATTTCTTTTTTTGTCTCTTTAATGCAAGTCAGTGCAGTATTCATATACACATAATCAATATCCACCCATACTTATACATAACCTCTAAGTTGTGCAATTCAAATCGAGAAATGGGGAAAAGAGAGTCTTTCACCGAGCAATGTCTTTGTAATATCACTATCTATGAGTGTCATCAGGGGGTGGGGGTGGGGAATTTCTTCTTGCTTTTGTGACTGAATGCATGTTTAGCTAAATGGTCTGGTATTCCATTTGCTTCTCTGAATGTATGTAAGAAGGAGACCTCACCTGAGTTTCTTATTCTATGCATCATACGCAATATAGGAATTAATTCCATGGTGGTTCCTTTTGTTCAGTTATAATTTTTTCCAGGCTTCCAAATTATCATATTCCACAATTATTGGCACAGTTAGATGGTCCTTAGCCCACATCAGTCTTGAAAATATCAGTTAGTTTCGAGTGTAGAACATCTAAGCAAGGTAAAAATTTTGAAGCAACCTTAACCTATTTTCCATTAGAGTCTCTTATTAAATATCATATACCGCGATTGTCTAACATGGAGAATAAGAGGCATCACATTTAATTTTGACAATCTTAGTTCTTATTTTCCTAGTTAGAGTATGGAGTAAACTATATTTGATGAGCAACGAGTCTCTCCCTTTAGATTTGAGTTTCTGGATCAACTGTATATAGAAGCATAGCTTTCCAAAAAACTTCCACATTAATTTTTGCATTTTGAAATAGAACTTTTCTCCTATGTTTCCACAACTTCCAACATATTAGCATTCGTAGGTTAGCCAGAATGGAGTTCCGTTAAGTAGAATCATATTTACAATTCCAATAGTATGACAATCGATCATTGATGGTATGGAATTGTATAAGGGACATATCCAGTATCCTATGCAATCTAATCTAGATAAACAAGGCTATTATGCAACTGTTAAAAAAATGTGATAATTATCCAAGTTGTTTCAAGAAATGCATTTAGATATTGTACTGAAGGATAACTTTTTTCAGAATATTATCAAAAGGTATGCAATCATTGAGCAACTTACACATAAAGAAACAAGTTTTCTTTGGGTTGTTAGAGTTCTATGCCTTTGACAGAGCATAGAAAGATGGTTTAGTTAGTCTTAATGACTAATAGTCATATTTTACAAGTATATTATTTTCGAGTGTTGGTTTCTAGACCATATGATCCAAGTCCTTGAACTTTGGTACTTATGTCATGGATGGAAGTGTTTTATAGTGATTTATGAATTAAGGGTAGAAAGTGGTTTAAACCTAGTTGTAGGTCTTTAACTTGAAGTAGGGAAAATGGAGCAGAGTCATCCTGCCATTCATTTATGATAAGCCCTTTTCCAGTCTAGTTTGTTGTCCAAAAGTTCACATAGCCTTCTCCAATTATGACCTACATGTTTTCCTCTGCATATGCATTAACAAGCATGTACCTATTCAATGTATATGATATTCTGTATGCTAAAGGTATAAACCACATAAATTTTTTCCATGGTGATGCACCCATTTGCATTTTCGCCAGATTTTAAGGGATAAAGAGTCTACAATGGTTTGTATATTTTTTATACCTTAACCATTCTCCTCTGCGGGGTAACTATTAATGGAAATGGACATTTTTTTCCTGCCTTTGAATATATTGATCCCAAGGTTTATAAAAGAATAGGTACCTCGACTCATACTAGTTATATCTTTTATTTGTTTCCTTTAAGCTTTACTCAGTAATCCTGAATAAAAGAATGTATAATTTCATAACATTTCTTGATGGTTTTTTGGTTTCCTTAATGAAGAGAGCGGTATCACTTGCAAAGGAAAGTTGTGATGTTGTTTGTCATAGTAAGGGGGTCCTAAAGTGACTGATTTTACCATTTGAAAATTTTAACTTTAGCTTCCTAGTTAAAAATTTAGTTAAGATGTTAAAAAGGAAAAGGGGGGGGGGGGGGGGGGGGGTAAAGAGTCCTCTTGCTTCATACCCTGGTTGATTTTAAAAGGCACAAGGAAAACCATTAACAAAAATTGAGAACTAAGCATTATTGAGGTTGTTAATGATTATTTTACAAATTGACCATGAAGCTGCAGCTTCAACAATAGATTATTCATGATAGTCCTTGACACACAATCGAAGACTTTAATCATATCTAATTTTAGGATTAGATTTGAACTTTCAAACTTCCTATCCACTAATCTGCCAGCTTCATTCATTAATACAATATTGTTTATAATGTCTCTACTTTCATAAAAACATATTGTTCTTCTGAAATAATATCATTCATTACATGTTTCATTCTATTCACCAAAAATCTTAGACATCATCTCATTGATGAATTTAGATAAACTAATAGATTTTAATTTAGCAAAGGTATACGAGCTTTGATTATTTTGGAATCTAAGTAATAAAGGCATTTTCCCATTTCTTTTGGGAGAGGGACTCATACTTGAAATTATATTAACCTCTTTCATACATATAGCTTCATAATGTCCTATGTCTTACTAAAAATAAAGCTATGGACCTGGAGCACTCGTAGCTCCCAACCATAAACAACTAACCTAATTTCCTCTAATGTCATGGGGGAGAGAAGTACATGATTTTGCACTTCTGTAACTGTAGGGATTATTGAATCTAGTAAAATTTCATGTTACTTATTTTCATTTGTTAATAGTTTGGAATAATTTGTGAGAGCTTCTGCCCCTACTCGACCCTCTATTCACAACCCCATTTTATCCTTAATTTTAATTATGAATAATATTCAATGTTTTTCCCAACATTGTGTTGGAAGAAAGCGATGTTGCAATCCCTCTCTTTCAGCCATTCAGCTCTTATTTTTTTCTCAAGAGTATGATTTTCTAACGATCTTTTGGTAAATTCATCTCTAGCTTTGTGTAGCAGTGTTCTATCTAGTGGGAAGTCTAATAGATCGCATGCTACTTCCAACTCACTGACAATACTTTCAGCCATATAGGTGGCCTATCACATTAATGAAGACTACTTTATTCCATTCCTTTATGGATTTTTTTAGACGCTTCAATTTTTTATTAAGGTCAATTTTCCTTGTTTCTCTATAGCTATATTCTAGAGTTAAATGTCCATATAACCCTATGTTTTAGTCGAAAGTTCCAATATAACCCTGTGAAGTTAGAAAGAGCTATTATAACCCTAATATTTGCTTAAAAGTGCTAATATAACCATGGACACTTCAATTTGGACGGAATTCTATGAATTAACTATTATACCCTTGTTTAAAAAAATAAAAATAAAAAATCAGAAAATGTGAAAGGATGGTTATGCCCTCATTGTCTATTAACCACAAAAAAATTCCTTTTTTTTTCTTTTCCTTCTTCTCGATTCCACTTTCTTCTTCTCTTTTATCTATGGATGACATGGGGGTGGGCTAGGGCTCTCTTCTTCACCGTGCCCGGAGAAGCACCCAATCTACAGATCCCATCGACTTTGTACAGATCTATGCGAGGAGTTCCCAGAGAAGCACCCAGTGTACAGATCTCCGTGGGGAGGTGTTACCTGATGTTGGAATCAAAGCCATCAGGAGTAGCGCAAGTCCATCGCCATAGCCACGCTTTCCTTGAATGAAGACTCCGTTTTCGCATCCTCCATAATGGAGCTCATTTCTCCGGGTTCAAAGAACAACCGCTCTAACTGAAGCCCGTGAATCACGGTCTCCACCTCCGCCTTGTCATTGTTGTCAAACTCGAACTCCGGCGCGACGTAGGCGGAGTTCATGGTCTTGAAAATGTTGGTGGCGCGAATGGAGATAGTTTTTGGGTTGGTGAAGGTGGGACAAGGCCAGGGCAAGGAAGTCGTCGGCGTTTCTTTGGATTTGTAGAGGAATGGAAGCTTCATTTTTTTTGGTGGTGGGCTTGGGTTCGCTGAAAGTTCTATTAAATTCTTTCTGTGGTATTGGAAGTGAGTGTTGCAACTCTACTCCATAATATTTTTCCCAATTTTATGTTTTCTTATCAGCCATGAAACACCTTAAGGCGCGTGTAAAGATTGATAAGGAAAATGGCAAGGTTGGACCTCTGAAGCGTCTGATATGGTTTTTCTATGAACGTAATTTGTGTTGTATAGTAGTTCTCAAGTTTGGAAAGTAAACATTACTAGTTTGTTTTACTTTTCCGCTGAAACAAATACTAGTATATATTAAATGAAGCTTCATATTTGAAGGAGATTTGGATCTTTTGTTGTTGGGGTAGCATCGGGGCAGGGGTGGACTGGGTGGGTTGGGGTTCGCTAAAGTGATGCTGGCGTTGGGACGAGGTAGGCTAGGGTTCGAGGGAAGGTGACAAGATCAACAAGAGAGGTAAACTAGGTTGCTGAATTTTCTATGTAAAATTTTTTCTAATAACTTTATATCCATCCTTTTTCCCTTTTTAGTTTGTGGTTTGTTTGGGTTGAATCCAAGCATCGTGTACTTAGCATATAACTCATAACTTGTAGGCATGTCCCCTTTCTGGTTAGCATTTCTTTCTCTTCTCCGGCGGCGGCGATTTGGCAGTGGTGGTGGAGCGACGGAGAGCTGGCAGAGGCAGTGGTGAAGGTAGTTTTGAAGATGAAGAAGAAGAAGAACCTTAGGGATATTCTTGTCTTTAATTTTTTAATATTAATACTAGGGGTATTTAAGTCTTTTTTTATTTGGTTAATGCCAAAAAATACAAATTCAATGCTAGAATAGTGCCAAAAGGTTATATCGGTACTTCATATGCAAAAGATAGGGTTATAATCGCACTTTCAAACTTTATAGGGTTATATGACTCTTTTAACCAAAACATCGGTTCATATTTGTAATTTGCCCTATATTCTATGAGTTTTCTATCGGAGACATAAAACCATGTTCTCAAGAACCACATTCTTGAAATTTGATAGGTTCGGATATGTGGTGTATAAGTTTTTGATTTCCATGACCAATGATGCATGATTAGAAGGATTTCTATTAAAGATACCGACTGATACATGCATGTGAAAGTTTAGAGTTTGTAAAATATGAACATGTATCTTCATTGTTAGTACAAGGGTACAATATATAGACAACATTTACAAAGTCAAGAAAGGAAAAGAATTCTATCTAAGGTAAGATTCTATCTAAGGTATAATAATATTGCAGAAGATATTCACAAAATATCTCTTACACTCATCCTCAAGTTGGAGCATGTGGATCTCGAATGACCAACTTGCCAAGCAAAGTCTGAAATGTCTGTCGTTCAAGTGCCTTTGTAAACAAATCTGATGGCTGACTTGCAGTCCGAATATGATAAGTAACCACATCACCAGACTGTATAAAATCACGAACAAAATGACAATCAATCTCAATATGCTTTGTCCTCTCATGAAAAACTGGATTGGCGGCAATATGAAGAGCAGTCTTACTATCGCAGTACAAACGCATCAGAGTAGGATGTGTCACTCCTAATGAACGAAGAAAGGACTTGAGCCATAACAATTCACAACATGCGACTGCCATAGCCCGGTATTCTGCTTCAGTCGAAGACCGAGAAACAGTGGGTTGTTTCTTCGTCTTCCAAGAAACCGGAGATTCACCAATCATCACAAAATATCCAGTCAAAGATCTCCTAGTGATTGGGCAAGCGGCCCAATCAGAATCACAAAATGCTGTAAGCTGAAGAGAACTTTTAGCAGATAGAAAAAAACCTTGACCAGGATGACTCTTCAAGTAATGCAGAATGCGCAAAGCTGCTTGCCAATGCGCCAAACGCGGTTTCTCCATGAACTGTGCCAAGGTATAGACCGAATAACTAAGCTTAGGACGAGTGATGGTAAGGTAAATGAGCTTCCAAACGAGTCTGCGATACTGTGCAGAATCATCAAACAAAGGACCATCATTTTGCGCCAAATTGTGTTGTTGTTCCATGGGAAAATCTGTGGGCTTAGCTGCCAATAAGCCAGTATTAGACAAAATATCCAAGGCATATTTCCGGTGAGACAGAAACATTTCATCAGGCCAACAAGCTATCTCAATGCCTAAGAACTACTTTAGAGCACCAAGATCATTCATATGAAAACAAGAGCACAAATACATTTTGAACTTGGTCATCATCTCAGGAGAGGAACCAGCAATGATAAGATCATCAACATAAACCAATACATGAAAAGAAACACTATCCTTCAAGTAAGAAAACAAGGAGTAGTTCGCTTTACTCTAAAAAAAACCCAAAGAGGTGGAGAGTCGCTGCAAGGTTAGAAAACCAATTCTGCGGAGCCTGGCGTAAATCGTAAAGAGATTTGCAAAGCTTGCAAATCAACCCAGGTGCCGGAAGTGTATAACTAGGAGGCGGACACATGTACACCTCCTCCTTAAGATCACCATGCAAAAATGCATTGTGAATGTCCATCTGATGAAGATCACATCCACAAATAGCAGCAACAACCGAGAAAAGATGAACATAACTAATCATGGCAACAGGAGCAAATGTCTCAGTAAAGTCACCCCCCTCAATATGATGATTACCAAGAACAACCAAACGAGCCTTGTAACACTCAATAGAACCATCAGACTTAAAATTAGTCCGATAAACCCACTTACAACCAATAGGCTTCTTGCTAGGAGGAAGATGAACAAGAACCCGTGTATTATTACACTCTAGGGAATTAATCTCGTTGGATATAGCCTCACGCCAATGAGCATGGCGATAAGCATGAAAAGAACCTCTGTTTGAACCTATTTATGAGGTTTCGAAATAGTTGAACCTTAGAAGATTGAAAACTAATAACTAGCCCAAAAATATTTTCCTCCTAAACCACTTCCATGAATGTTAAGAGTATATCAGGTGTACTGCATTAAGATCTGAGAAGTGTTTGTCCTGAGCATGATGGCACACTTATCAAAATTCAATCTCTGGCATGAATATCTTGCAAATAGATCAGCGGTCTTTGCAATTTTATCCACAACTTTAGTGTTGCATTATGAGAATAGTATGCAATCATTAGAGACTTATGAATGTGATAGTTGTGGCTTTATTTTCCTTGCTTGTGATGGCACAACTACGCATAAAACTATATGATAAAATAAGTCTCTAACTGTGTTAAATCCTACATAACGCGCTGCCCATATCCAACCCAAACTAACCCAACCCAGTCCGTCCAAAAAAAAGATCACAACCGTCAGCATTAGGAGTGGCAAAGAGGTGGACGGGTTGAATTCAGGTTGGGTAATATGGGTAGTAAAAAAATATGAGCATGACTCATTTCAACCCATTTTATAACAGGTCAAAATGGGTTGAGTAAAAAATGGGTTGAGTTGAAACCCATGGGTTGAAAATCACCCAATAACAGGTTAAAAATTGGTGAATCTGCGACCCATATGGGCTTATATACCAACCCATACAGGTAAATCTGCTCATCCCATATATTCACCTATAAGGTTTTTATACCAACTCATATGAGTAAACTTGTGGGTTTCAACCCATTTATTGTTTCATATGGATAAACTCGCGGATTTAAACCCATCTATTGACCTATATTGGTAAACCCGCACACCTAACATGCCCAACGGTATCATTTAATTACTCATTTTACTCGTTACCCATTTTACCCATTACTCATTTTTACTCAATCCCACACGAGTTTAAAAATAAATAACTCACTTAACTCGTGGGTTACGGGTTTATTTTGCCACCCCTAGTATGCATCAATGTTTTAAGAACCCCAATTTTCCTAAATATGAAGAATATCTTTATGGGATATATACAAATAAAACCCTACATACTTCAATAAGTGACATATAACCCCAAGATAATTCAAAATACAAAACAACTCTAACTACTTAATGAAAGTGCAAATATAACCCTAAAGACTATTATTTCGCCATTGACTGGCCATTTTTTACCATTGACCAACCGAAAATGATCAAAATTCCCTTTGGGCCAAATACAAAAATTTAAAAGATAAAAGTGCCATTTGCCCCTCCATTGTTTTACCACTACCGCCACTTCTCCACCGCCTCCGCCGCCGTTCCACCTCTATATCTCTGTCATTTCGCCGCTCCGCTGGAGCTCGAGGAACCACAACCACCACCGCACCAACTCGTAGCACCAGCTCCGACCAAATGTCATTCAAATTTGTTCCCAACACCATAACTCGGTGACACCCAGAACTCTCCGGTCAAACCAGCATCTCCAACCGCTCTAGTAAGATCGAGCAGAACCTACCCGTCACTACCAACAAAGCCTTCAAGCGGTGCCAACTCAGCCCGTTTATGACCCAACTCTCTGAATCACTAGTACCATCGACTAGTCAGACACAGCCTACTCCACCGTGGCCACCATCTCAGCCCACCGCCTAGCCCTTCCTCCTCCTTGCCCCCACCACCACCATCTCACTCTGCCACCTATCTCAGCCCGCTGGTTGTAGTTCACCAACTTCACAAAGCAGTTCACACGTCTTCTTCACCTGCTTCTTCTACGAGTTCTTGCTAATCACCTTCTTTGGGTACTTGGAACCTTCAGCAACGAGGCTGTGATCGTAGGGGCGATCACGAATTATGTTGTCGAACGGTTGAACAATCACCACCTTCCTCCCGGCATAGCGCCCTTACAGGAGGATCACTGCCTTGTTTGGCTTAAGAAATTTCACCACCTTCATCCCGGCATAGCGCCCTTATAGGAGGATCACTGCCTTGTTTGGCTTAAGAAATTTCACCACCTTCCTCCTGGCATAGCGCCCTTACAGGAGGATCACTGCCTTGTTTAGCTTAAGAAATTTCACCATTTTCACCGTTCTCTGCTTTAGTGAATTCATGTTGACAAGAGGACTTGTTTAAAACCCTTGAAAATAAACCCAACAAAGAAAATGAGAGAATCGGAAAAGAAGGAAATAGAAAGAGAAATGAGCAAGGAAAGTTAGGGTTTAGGGACATTATAGACATTTCATATTTTTTTGGTTTTTTAAGAGGAGTAAAATAGTCTTTTTGCAGCATTACGAAATAAATCTGCCGGAAAGGGTAAATTTTCACAAACACTAACTACCTAGGGTTATATATGCACTTTCAATTATCAAAAGGTTATATTTGTAGTTATGTGAATTAGATAGGGTTATATATACACTTTTTTCTATCCTTATTTACACTTTTTTGTAATTGAATTGGCATTAGAATGTTTGTAGAGAATATTTTCTAATAACAACATTATACTAATATCAATATTGAATTTGTTTTGTATTAATTTATCACATACTGTAAAAACAACCCTCTATAAAAACAACCCTCTATCAATGTGTTATCTATAGGATAATATTGTCATTTTCTGTTAGTCCATCTTTATTGAGACAACCGTCCGGCCTGTTCGATTTGAGATTAACTTTTTAGTCATTTATAATATATAATTATATAAACAGTACAACACTGATCTAATTATATAAATAGTACAACATTGACTAATTATAATCCACCAGCTCAACTTTAGCACGATCTACTGCAGGATGATACCTTAACGGACGTAACCTCTTCAGTGGATGTGGCATCAAAACAAAACATGGCAAAGTTGGAGGACATTGGAAACAATTTGCTAAAGAAACCAGTTTCAAGAATTAATCTAATGACGGGACAGGTTGAGCATGTTTCGAATGGCGGTAACAATGAAGAGGCTTTGAAAAGGTACAATTCCAAGTGCCTTACTCAGAATTTGTTTATATTATAGTGAAATAAAACACTAATATATAAATTAATGATTTCCTTTTTTTGGGGAGCGATCACAAAGGGTTGTTTTAAATTAATTAACTGTTAGACTGCATCATTTTATAATTAGTATGATTAATTGGATGATTTAATATTTATTTTTTTATATTGCAAAGAGGTACTATAACTAGGGGTGTTCATAATTCGATCCAGACCGGTAAAATTGACCGGAAATGTAAGCACCGAAATTGTATAAATGAAATTTCAATCCGGTCCTCGGTCCATGTTTTTTTAGATTTCGGGTTCCGGTCCGGTCCGGTCCAAAATTAGATTTTTTTTCCTGTCCGGACTGGTATTTTACTTTTATATATTCTTTTAAAATGATAATGAATTAGTTTAACGTACTAGTTTGGATTTATTCGTGACAACTAGTATTTTTCTATTATTTTGAGGTGAATTTTTCTAATAACTTCTATTTTACTATGTTTTAAAGGGGAAAAATAATTGATTTGACATTTTTTATAGCAAAATGTAAAGTAAAAAAAATAAAGTATACTCCAGTCCAACCGGTCTAAGACCGGAATTATTCCGGTCCGATCCCGGTCCAAAATACTCACTAACCAGTCCGATCTTCGGTCCAAGATTTTTGATAATTCTGGTTCCGGTCCTAACCGGTTTTGGTCTGGTCCGGTCCGGTCCGGTCTTGGACTAATGAACACCCCTAACTATAACTATGAAATGAATCTCAACATATAAATAATTATAATTCAATTTTAAAATTTATAAGAATGATATTTTTTATTATTAGTTTAACGGTTAGCAGTTTAACATGAGAATTTCTCATGCTAGTATAATTCTATCAAACATAAATTGGATAATACCTTATTATGATAAATTGATTTTTATTGGATCATCTGTACTAATATTCTTTAAGAATTTATTCATCCAACAATTAGTATTAGTTACGAAAGATGACTAACTACAACATGCATGAGTCTATCAAAACATAATTAATGCATACATAACATCCTCTAGTATGTACCATTATTAACCCATAAATAATTGAGACAAATTGAGTTCTTAAATAGATCATACTAGTTAATTAGTTTTGTTAACAGATATACAAATTCAAACTGTTGTATTGTTTGTATAATCGAGCGGATCTGTTCATAAAGCTATGGATTTAATATATCATATACTACAATTCAATTAAGAGATTAGTATATCAGTTATTAAACTATCTTAATGTATTAAGCCCTTAAGCACAACTTAGTTCATTGAGTAAAGTGCATTTATATCCCTGATTTCTTTGTTCAATGCATATATACCTCTGATTTTTCAAAAGTGCACATATATCCCCCTCTGTTTTTTAAAAGTGCACATAAAACTCTTCCTATTTTTTAAAAGTGCACATATACCCCTATAACCGGAGATCGACATTTGAAAATCTGAGGGATACATGTGCACAATAAAGAACAATGGGTATATATGCACTTTTGAAAAAGTGAAATGTACATGTGCAATAAACAAGGAACTGGGGTTGTGAATGCACTTTACTTTCAATTATAAATAAATTCTTAATAAATATGTACTTCGTCGTCAAACAAGGTAATAAGACCCGTTTGGTAAACATGTTTTTGGAATAAAATTCGAAATTTGAAGTGAAAATACATATTTGACTTCCAGGTAAAGTATGGGGAAAAATTGCCTTTCTATATGCTTATGGAAATGCAGAGTTTAATTAGAATAATAAAAATATAAAAGGTTTTAGTTATAATATTAAAATTTTATTATGCACCGTGCAATAGTTATAAAGTTTATAACCCAATTTATACAACCCTAAAAATGTTATATTTATTTATTCTAATTTTTTTTTAGGTTAAACCATCCATAGATGGGGGAAAATATATTAGGCCTTCCCAAGGCGTGAAATGCAAAAAACATAAAAACATAGGAACTATGAGGCCATAGCCTAGTTGGAATATACAGAAGTGAGCCATATGCTCTTGAAGCAACCATTGTTGCTTCCAAAAGAATGAAGATAATGTAAAAAGTCATTAGAGGATTACAAAAACTTTCAGACCATAGAAGGGTTCATCGAACTTGTTAGAGAATCGTAGTAACGAAACACATGTCAGTCAGAATCACCTTAAATAGGCTGAAAGATATTGTCCTCTACTAATCTAAATGTCAACCAATGTACAAAAATTTATCCTGCTAGGGAAGCAGTCCAAACAGTGAAGTCCAAAGAGACAGCGTGTCATCCAACGCACGAAGATCAATCAGTTTGATGATACCACAACCTGCAAATAACAGCTCAAATCAGTAGCATCCATTCAATGTACCATCCTTAAAGAAGGTGTACCTATCTGATCTAACCTAATTAAACCTTGACTGGTATTAGATAAACTATGAAATCTAGTGTGGGAGGAACTGGACTGTGCTTGGAGACAAACTTTGGCTAGAGAGTCCACAACCAAGTTAGCTTGTCTCTGAATATGCACTAAATTGATATCCCCCAGAAGTTGGTGAATATCATCAGCTAATTGGAACAATTTCCAGTGTGCATGCAGGGGATCAGCAACATATGTAACTGCATTTAGACAATCTGATTCCACATAAATAGGGGAAGAGTATCCTACACAATTTTCTAAAGCAAACTGAATTGGTTTCAATTCAGCTTCCAAAGGGGAAATAGCCTGTGTATACTTAGTATGTGCAGCAATAAAGCAACCCCGAGTATCTCTGATAATCATTCCAAGACCACACATATTAGAGAAACGACACCATGCAGCATCGGCATTAATTTTATAACCTTTACATGGCCTCGTCCAGGCAATTTTAAAAAATTTTGGCTTTGGAATAGATTTGATCAAAGGTAAAAATGAGTGATCAGCTATGCTTAAATCAATAGTAGAGGTTATGAATACAGGTTTGGAACAGAAGGTATAGAAAATTTGTTCCTCTATACGATTAAGCACTAAGACTGTAGTTGGCAAGGCAGAGTCAAATAGGCATTTATTTCTCATCTTCCACAGATTCCACCATGTAATTAGGGAGGCAGTTCGAATGATGACAGAATGTAAAGAACTCAAGCCAGGATAAGTAAGATAGCATGATAATCTTTCCCACACAGATGAGAAAGACCTGTCCCTAATTCCCATGAACTGATGTATAATCCTCCAAACTTGTACAGCAAAAGAGCAGGAGTTGAAAAAGTGCTCTAAGGAGTCTTCATGGTTATTACACATACAGCACTTAGAATGCAAGCAGAATCTCAGTTTTTGCAGAACATTATCAAATGGTAGAAATGAGTTGATCAGTTTCCACATGAAAATGGAGATTTTTTTTCAGTTCTCGAGTTCCAAAAATGTTGAGTAGAAGCAGTAGTACCTGACTGGGTGCTGAGCAAGAGATAGGTTGATTTGAATGTGAAATCACCTTTAATTCCAGGCTTCCATATGAGCCTATCACACCTGTGAGTTGAGAGTTTTGATTCCTGTAAAAGAGAGATAGCATGAGATGGAAGTAGGGGAGATATTTTCTGAAGCATAATTGGTTTATTTGTGATGAACTCAGATACAGTACAGGCATCCGAGATATCCACAAGATTTTGATCGTAAAGATCCATAATGGGACCTATATCTAACCAGTTTGATGTCCAGAAATTACAATCACCTCTACCTACTATTACTCTAGAGTTTGATTCTGCCCAAGCATTAAAATTGCAGATTCTTTTCCAGTTAGGAGAAGACCTAGATGAGGGTGGCAGGGATGCTACCAGGTGAGTCCAAAGAGCCTCAGCCATTTGATATTTCCACCATAACTTAACTGAGCAAGTATCTATTATCGTGGTAATTGATCTGAAACCTAGACCATTTTGGTTTATAGGAAGGCAAAGAGCATCCCATTTCCTTCATGCTCTTTTAGGTTTAAGATCAGTAGACCCCCAAAAAAATCTGCTAAGTTTCTTTTCTATGGTAGAGATAATCTCCTTGCTAGGTTTTAGAACTGACCATATATGTTGAGGTATAGAATAAATACATGATTGTATCAGTGTAATTTTCCCCCCAGTAGAAAGCCATTTATTTTTCCAGCTACATATCCTACTATCAATCTGTTCAAGTAGTGACTGGAAATAAATTTTTTTTGCAATTCCAGTAAAATGGGGACTCCCAGATAGGAGAAAGGAAAGCTCCCAATTTCCATGCCTAGAGTCCTCTTTATAGTGTTAACTTTGTGAGCAGAGGCATGTTTTCCAATGAAAATGTCACTTTTACTGTAATTTATCTTTTGACCTGTAACATCTTCAAATTTAGACAAAAATGCTTTGAATCTAATCAGTGTGTTATTGCCAGCTTTTAAGAAGACCATCGTGTCATCAGCATAAGATAAATGAGAGATTTTGAGAAAATTACCTGGAAGATCATAATATGACAACTTGCCATTTTGAAAAATGAAGCTAAACTCCTGGTAAATGCCTCAGAAAAATATTAAATAGGAAAGGAGAGAGGGGATCTCCCTGTTTGATACCCCTTGTAGATTGAAAAAATCCAACAGGCTTACCATTGATCAAGATGGAGAACCATGCCTGTGATAGATTTTGCATGATGGAAAAGATGAATCTAGCATGAAAACCAAATTTAGCAAGGACACTATATAGAAAGGACCACTTAACCCTATCAAAGGTCTTCTTAAGATCTAATTTAACAATGCAATTAGGTTCTCTTTGCTTCCTATTCAGAAATCTAACCATTTCCTATAGGTAGATGACATTATCCGAGATGTCTCTACCTTTAAGGAAAGCTGTTTGGTGTGGAGAAATTAGTTTTGGCATTAGAGGTTTAAGTCTTTCCAATAGAACTTTTGAACAGATTTTATTAACCACATTGGAAAGACTAATTGGCCTGTAGTCATCAAAAGAAATAGGGGTTTTCTTTTTAGGAATGATTGTAATCCAGGTGCTACCAATACCTCTCGGGATGTTATTCCCTGTCATAAAGTCTTGGACCGCAGAAAGTAGATCAGTTGAAATAATCTCCCAAGATTTAATGAAGAGCTTAGCTGTGAAACCGTCTGGCCCAGGGCTACTATTCTTATTGAGGCTAAGAACAATGTCCCTGAGCTCAGACAGTGTGACTGATTGCATAAGTCTGTCATTCTCTTGATGGGTAATCAAATTAGGTATCTGACTCAGGAAGTGAGATTGGAAAAAGCTACTTTCAGGAGTGGAATCATCAGTTAAGAGATCTTGATAATAGTTAATGGCTTCTTTTTCAATGTCATGTATATTATCTAGCCATATTCCATTTCTACTCTTGATTTTTGTGATCTTTAATGTACATCTTCTCTCCTTAACAGAGTTATGGAAAAAACTGGTATTATTATCTCCTTCTTTTAACCATTTAATCTTAGCCTTGTGTTTCCAGAAGCTTTTCTGTTCTGCTAGAGCCCTAACTAATTTAACCTTAGCTTCGTTAAGTTTAATCAGATTATCCACAGAAGCATTACAGTCATATAAGTGTTCCTGAGCTTCTAGTATAGTTTCACCAAGCACCACATTGTCATGGACATTACCAAAATGTTCCTTATTCCAAATTTTGAGCTCTTTTTTCAATCTTATGAGTTTAAGATAAAAACCAAGCATTCCTGATTTATTAAGAGGAAGTTCCCAATTTTTCAAGATAACATCATTAAAATCTTTCCTTTTATACCAGGTGTTCAGAAATCTAAATGGCCTAGGATTTGATGGGATGTCACTACCAATAGTAAGAAGCATAGGGTTATGATCAGAAGAAATCCTATTCAAAATTTGAACAGAAGAGGCAGGAAAAGTATTTGACCAAGAAGGAGTACAAAGATCTCTATCTAATCTTTGGATAGTAGGGTTCCTTAGCCTATTATTACTCTAAGTAAATAAGTTACCCACTGTATTAATTTCTTCCAAAGCCTTAGCATTAATAAAATCATTAAAGTCCCTCATACTACCCAGTTTGGGAGTAGATGGACCTTTGTATTCATTTATAGGTGTAATAGCATTGAAATCTCCAATAAAGATAGCATCTGAGTGAGTAATGGACTTGAGATCAGACCAAAGATTTTTCCTACCATTTCTAGTTCTAAGGCCATACACAAAGAAGGCTTCCATACTTTTGTTCAAAGAAAGACTATGCAAAGTGACAGCTAAAAATTGCAAATTATCCCATTTAACTGTAAGGGATACAATTGAATTCCAGAAAAGCCAGATCTGGCCATTCGTTGCAAAAGTACAATTGTCAAAATGTAACATTTGTCTATAAGAATCACATTGCAAGTTGTCATGTTTAGGCTCAATTAAACATATCAGCTCAAACCTATGCCTAGTGATCAAGTTTTGAAGTCTTAGCATAGAGGTATCCATTCCTCTAAGATTCCAAACCAGAATTTTTATCTTAAGAGTTGTGTTATTCATAGGGAAACATTATTAGAGATTTTTTATCTAGTCATGATAGTATTTAACTGAGTTAAATATGTCTCATTACTAAGATTGGTTTCTTTCCCTAGTTGCCTTCCCTTTTTCAGTTTGCTAGATTTGGAATGTAAGATGGTAGAGCTTACCTGACTAACCTGATTAGTATGATTTTCTGTACTGTAGACAGAAGAAGCTTCTAGGAATTAGGCTGAAGTACCCGCAAGCTTTGAAACCACAACATTGGTAGGAAAGTTACATGGTGTTTCCTCCTCACTGGATACATCTTCAACCGCAAGTGGGAGGAATCTGTTGTGCCTATGTTTCTGATGAGAGAAAATGAAATTTTTAGCAGCAATGAGGGAGTTGAAAGGTGAGAAGGACTTACCTCGTTTGCTAGGAATGTCATCCTTAGCATAAATTTTCTTTGTGATGAAGTGTGGTGGAGCAGATAGAGAGTGCTTAGCCTGGTGATCAGGAGACTGGAATTGAGAGATTGAGCTCCCCACAGTATCCCCTTTAAGTTGCTCAGCCATATCCACATCAACTAATTCAGTTTCTATATCCTTATTGATAACCAATGTCTGATCACCAATCATAGAATCATGTGCATCAGGATTCTGAGTCAGATCAACTCTCTCCAACTCCCCAACAAGGATATCATCCATAGGAGCCTGAATTTGAGGAAGCAAATCCTCCTTCTCAGAGACAGAAACTCCTTCTTGTTCGATATTTATAATTGAAGGCATCTTATGCTTTGGAACATACTTGAAGGACTGTGAGGTCAGTATTTTTTGTTTCTCTGTTGCCGAAACCCCAGAACCCCCTGCCTTATTATTATCCTTCTGTGTTGGAGTTACATCCTAATTGACTTGACCCTCAAAGCCTACTTGTTGGTCCCTGGTTTGAATCACCACCTTTCCATCCCCTAAATTCTTATGGCTAGGGTTAGATTTCTCCATCCTATGAGGCTTAGTTCTCTTAAGTTCAGGGTGCAAGTAGATACACAGGTTGTCCTCATGTCCTATATATTTGCAGTGATGGCAATATAGAGGCAGATCCTCAAATTCTAGGGGAAGCTTAACCACATTATATTCAATTCCGCCTTCCTCTATACCCACTCTAATAAATGATGGCAACTTATTTTTTAAGTCAATTTCAACACACATCTTCACAACTGAAGGTCTAGAGAGAGCAGCAGTAGCTGCATCCATTTTAATGAAATTCCCTATTTGATTCCCCATAGATTGAATCATGGTAGTATTATAGAAGAAAACAGGAACAGAGGGGATATTAACCCATACCAGGACTATCGAGGATTCTGCCTCAGGAGAGAAATCCGCAGTCCATTTGAGGACCTTCATTGGGGCATGATTGAAGATCCACTGACCTTTGAGCCAGAGCCTCTGGTAATCCTCCTTGTCTTGAAAACGAATGAGGATGTGTCTGAAATCAATTGAACCTAGCTGAAATTTACCTTTGAACCCGACTGAATTGAAAGCCTCATTGAGAGCAGCCATCGATGGCTTGCCTCTTGCAAACTTACCCACCAGGGCATTATGGTAGTGTGAGGCCAGAGTCTCTGCATCTTTGCGGGTTACCAAACAGGCTATGTCTCCCTTGTAATGGGTTTTCGGAACGATTTCTGGGTTAGAGGGCAGGGAGACATTTAATGGTGAGGGGCGATTACCTAGAGCTTGAAGGAAAGATTTACCCACCACACCGCCACCGCGGCCAGGCGGAGGAGCCACCGTGAAGAGAGGAGAAGAACCAGTCAAATGACCGTTATCAGTTAAAGGAACAGGAAAGAAATGGAGGTGTAATGTAAGTGTGTGTTTCGCACCAGAATCTCTTAATTATCGCACATAGAAACAATATCAAGTTCACTGAAAACAGCCTTATTTATTCTAATTTACAATTTAAACCTTAATATTTCTAGATTTATGGAAAGATCATCTCATATGATAATATTTCATCATTGCAACATTCAGCTTGAACTTGTATTCTTTCGTGTTTTCAGATTTGCAAAAAGGTTGTCGGATGAACAAAAACTCCGGAGGTCAAAGTTGCAAACTTAGTGGCTCGATGTGTTATTTTCTTTATTTTCAAAATGAATGAGTGACAGTTTGTAAGAATGGTTTCGACCACAATTTACATGATCTTGTTAATTAGCTGCCAAAAATTTTATGACAATTTTGTTGGGTATTTCTTCAATTTCAAATGTTAATTAATAATAAAGTCAAGCGTCTTATATTCATGTATAGACAAATCAATGGTTGATTTATGAATCGAAGAATTAAAGAGTTTGATTTATAAATTGGAGAATTCTAAGAGTTAAATACATGAATTGGAAAATTGTTGATCTGCACTTGAACTCTTATAAATAAAAAGAAAGTTTGTGAGTTTTAAAAACAACTTATGGGAAAGATGTAGTCCCTTCTGATATATTATTTGGGTCGGGTTGTTCTGCGTGACGTAATTCCCGATATCTCTAATTTGTCTGACCCATTTGGGTGATAAAATTAATTTGTATCTGTTCGTGGAGGTAGTCAACATGTATGATGAACCACGTTAAAAATGCGCAACATATTTTTCTTCCTTTCTTTTCTGTTTTTCTGTCATCTTGATTTTGCACAAGGGGATTAAGTTCCCAAAAAGTGTTATCAGAGTTAATGGTTCTTTAGGGCTTCCTTTTTAAGATTAAGAGAATAATAAAAAGAAGAAAATAAAATATGATCTTGGGTGATCTGTTGCCGAGTCTGGAGAAGTCATATGATTTTGTCGCCTATACTGGGATTTCTAAGTTGCTGTGTTTGACAAGTTCTTTCCTGGTTGAACTTGTTCAAATCTAGCTATCTGTTCGGTCATCTGCTTCACAAGGTCTTTCCTGGTTGAACTTGTGGAAATCTGGATGTTCTATTAGCAAACCATACTCTGGTTGAATTTACTTAAATTTGTCTGTTCTATCACAAGCCCTTTCTTGGTTGGACTTGGTGAAATATTTTATGCTCGATAAATCCTTTCCTGGTTAGATTTATTCTGATTGGTGGTATTTGGGTACCTTTGGTACTTATGTTTGGCACTTCTTTTGTGCATCTGTTTTCATCTGACACAACCACGTGCATCTGGTATATCTGGCAAAACCACAATGTGTCTGATACATCTGACACCCCCAACATGCATCTGGTACATCTGGCTCAGTCACCATGCGTTTGGTACATCTGACACAACTGTTGAACATCTGGTAGATCTGGCACAATTGTTGGATATTTGGTAGATCTGGCACAATCTATGTGCGCCTGAATGTGGGATATATGCCCGTCATCATCTGGCTTTATTTATTTATTTATATAGGACTTTGAATTAGAGGGGGAATTGTAGAGTATCTCTTCAAATCCTAAACATTAGTTAATGAGAAAGTCAAGAGTTTTGGATTCATGAATGGGCAACTCAACGGTTGATTCATGAATTGAGGAATCCAAGAGTTTGGTTCATGAATTGGAGAATTCAAAGAATTAGATACATGAATTAGAAGACTCTTGAGTTGCACTTGAACACTTATAAATTGAGGAAGAGTTTGTGAGTTAAAAAACAAGTTGTGGGAAAGATGTAATCCTTTTTTATCTATTATTTGGGTCGTGTGGTCCTACGTGACATAATTTTGACACCTGTAATTTGTCTGGCCCATTTTGGTGATAAAATTAACTGGTTTATGTTTGTGGAGGTAACCAACATGTATGGGAAACATGTATGTGTTATGTTTCTTGCTTTCCTTTTTCATATTTTGATTCCGCAGAAGGATATTAATTTCCCAACAAATTTCTTTGTAAATTACATAATCTTATTAGAGGTAAAGTGCAATTTTCTTTTATGAAAATATATAAGATGATACTAAATTTTTATTGAAATTCATCGTTTGATATTCTAATTTTGTTATTTTTTAAAGTTACCCTTTTTTTAAATGTCCCAAAAATGTGCCTTTTCTTGGGTACCATTTTAAATTAAAATGGTATCAAAATGACATCCACTTTCAATTAAAAAATTATTATTTAAGACATAAATGAAAAGTGAATATATTTGTAGAACAAATTTGAAATAGGTATTAAATTGTAAATTTTAATTAAAAGTAGATACCATTCTAAATGTTTTTTATTTCCGTCTAGACATTGGATGATCGTTTGGTTGGATATATGTAGTAGTATTCCTTATGAAATATATTTGTTGTACAATTTTACTTGTTAGGAAGTGGAGAAATGTGCTTGGGTGAATGTGAAAAATTGAATTCTCCACGAAAATTATAATTCACTTGGTGATACCTAGATAAAAACTTTTGTTGTCCTATGAAAGTTTAAATTCATATAAATTATTTTTTTAACTAGATCGATTTTATTAAAAAGAACCACATACTAAGCTATTACATTTAAGTTGATTAGCATAATGGTGTTCGATACTAAGTACTTCTCTTGGGACCTTAGTACACCAGAACTTTCTAAACTTGTTGATTTGGTTTCTAATCTCCTGCACTATCGCCTTTACTCCTAGTGTCCCCCCCTTCATTATTTATTAGTCTTACTAGATTGACTGGATCCGTCCAAACCTAGATTTCTAGTAATCCATGTCTGATGGACGTGATGACACCATTAAGGCAGGCTTTATCCTCTGCCACTAAGGCCGACGCCACTGGAAAATGCGTTGCCGACTTTGTACCTTGGGCCTGAAGACTGTCTAGGATTGTCCACGCCGCTGATCCATGAAGTGAGTTACTCCAAAATCCCCATCATTTTTTTACGTTGCCTTGGATTGTGGTTGAAGATAACTTGCATCCCACACTTGCCTCTCTACCGTCTTTTGTACCTGTACATCCTCTATATCCATGCTGGACTGACGGATTAGATCACTTGCAGCTGCAATGGATGCCAATTCAGCCACCATCCTTGGCTCATTTGTCTGATTGTGAAAAACTTTTTGATTTCATTGCAACCAAATCTGCCACATTACATGCACTGACAACCCGATCCATTCCTCCTCTGGAGCCCTTGTTAGCCAATCCCAAAACAATATGTTAAATGGAATTGGCTGGCCCTGATAAAAATTAAATCCCACCTCCGTATTTCTCCAAACCCTTTTAGCCATTGTACAGTTTAATGGTAGATGTTTCACGTCCTCTATTGCCTGTGTTGTACAACATTGGCCGGTTGCCTCGAATAGGACCCCACATTTTTTAAGGTTATTCGCTGTGGGTATGGCATTTCTGAGTGCTTCCTGATAAACACCTGCACTTTCTTGGCTATTTTGACTTTCCAAAATTTCTTCCAGTTTTCGCCCACAGGAACAGTCTGGTTTATTGTCATTAACCTCTAAGAACAGTAGCCCGACTTTAATGTGTACATACCATCCCTGGTGTTAGCCCAAACCCTCTTATCATGCATTTGCCCCGTAGTTGGAATGTGGATCCCTTGAATTCTTCAGACTATGTCCAATGGGAATATTGCTTGCAACAGTGCTGTTCTCCACTGCTTATTTCCATCTATGAGGTGTGCCACTTTCATACTAGTATATTGCTGCACCGTTGTTTCTCGTGAGCCAATAGACTCGGGTGGACAATCTGGAATCCAGTTTTCTGCTATCCCTATATTAGTACGTGTCCTCACTTCCCATCTGAGATGCTTCTTTAACAAGTCTCTTCCGCACATGACTGATTTCCAAGCCCAACTGTTAGATGGTTTCTGCTTGCACTCCAGGATACCCTCCCTTTATGCTATATTTTTCTTTGAACACCTTAACAAATAATGAATCTTTCTCAAGGAGTATGTTCCATGCGTGTTAGGCTAGTAATGCTGCATTCATTTGCACTGCCGATCTGAGTCCTAATCCACCTAGTCTGGTTGGCTTTCACATATGTTCCCATGATACCCAGTGCACCCCGATATTCTCTGAATCTCCTTTCCAAACAAACCTTGCCGTGAAGGCGTCAATTTTTTTCAGCACTGTTTTTGGGATTTGGAAATTTCCAGTGGATACAAAGGCATCACAGAAAGCACGTGTTTTGCCAATGTTATACGACCTGCTATCGAGATAGATCTTTTTTTCTAGTTATCAAACTTGGCTCCGATCTTCTGTAGTAGAGTCCTGTATGTGTTACATCTGGACTATTCCAGTTCTATTTCTATTCCTAGGTACTTACCACCTAGTCCTCTTCTGTGAATCTTGGGATATTGCCGAATGTAATTCTCCATTTGTGGTGTTTTGTTATGACTAAACAGCATTGAAGACTTGTCAAAATTTATCCTTTGCCCTGAATACCTTGAAAAGTCGTCTAGATTACGAGCCAATTTCCTAACTATTTGGTATGTGCATTCAATGAAGAGGATGTTGTCATCAGCGTACATTAAATGTGACACTTTGGGCACATCTCGTCCTGGTCTGAAGCTTGCATACTGCACATTGTCTGTTGTATGCTTAATAAATAATGTTGGCAAATAATGAAGAGATAAGGGGACAAAGAGCACCCTTGTCTTAATCCTCTGACTGGTCTAAACATTTTTTATTGCTGTTAATTTACTTTGACCATGAAGGAGATCGTAGTTGTACACATCTGGATTAAGTCAATCCACTCTTGTGACATCCCTATATGATGTAGAGCATTCTTTAAAAATTCCAGGATACTCTATCACACGCTTTGCACATGTCCAATCTGATTGTTGTTATCCCTTTCTGACCCTTTGTTTACTTATTAAGAACATGTATCATTTCTTGTGCAATTAACACATTCTCTCCTATTTACTTGTTTTTGACAAAACTCGATTGGTTTGTGTTAATTAAATCCCACATTACTTGTTGCAGTTGGGTTGCCATTACCTTTGCTACCAGCTTGTATTTTACATTGCAGAGCGAAATTAGTCTAAAGTCTACCACCCTTTGAGAGTTCCTTCCTTTTGGTATGAGAATAATCTATGTCTAATTCCAGTCTTGTGGCATATTTCGATTATGCAATGTATCCAAGATCTCTGACATTACTTGCTCCCCAATGTGTTTCCAGTGTACTTTGTAAAATCCTGCAGGCATTCCATCTAATCCTGATGCTTTTCATGGTTTCATAATTTTCATAGCCTGTTTTATCTCCTCCTGCTTGAAAGGTATCAGAAGATCCGCTATCTACCCCTATGTTAGCTTTTTCTCATTTGCCTGTAAAACCTGCTGCTTATTTCTTTCATGCCCCAGGGGAGCCGGATAATTGTCTTGCTCAGTATATAATCCTCTAAAATAGAAAAGTATCATCTGTTGTATTTCTCTTTCATCCTGCACATAATTTCCTTCTGAATCCCTCAGTAAGTCTATATGATTCACTGTCAGTCTTTTCGTTGCCCATTTATGGAAGAAAGCTGTATTTTGATCACCAAATCTGCCTCATGCCACTCTAGATCTCTGTTTCCAATAATCTAATTGTTGTTTCAATAAATCTTCAAGTTCCTGTCTCAAAGTGATTTCCTGTTGGTGAGTATGATCCTCCATTGTGGCTAAGGATCTGCTTAATCTCTGGATACTTACTAACTTGGTGGATTTGTTCTTGATCCGAGAATTCAATTTCCCAAATGTCTGATCACTCCAGTTCTTCAAATGCCTTAGTGTGACCTTGTTTTTGTCTGATATTCCCCCTTGTGAAACTTCCACTCAAATATTCTTAGAACCTTTCCATACCTTCTCCACTATACTATCTGTTTCCTTACCATGTCCAGAACGCTTCATATCTTAGCACTTTTCGCTGCTTTCCCCCCATCTCAGATTGTAAAGTCACCAAGCATGGAACATGGTCTGAATATAATCTCGGCAAATTCTTGATTAAGGAAGCATTATATCTATTCCTCCAAGCCATGTTAACAAAAGCCCGATCTAGTCTTTGTAAGATCCTCTCACTAGCTCTTCTATTGTTTGACCATGTAAACTATAAACCTATGTGCCTAAGTTCCTATAACTCATGATCTTCTAGTAATTTAACTAGTCTTACAATACTTGGAGTTGGCTGGAATGGTATTCCCCCTTGTTTATCTACCTCAACAATGATTTGGTAAAAATCCCCAACTAACACAAGCGGATACCGGGCCGATAGAAAAATATCATTTAACATAAATTTTGAGTTCTTACATTTTTTTAGCGAGTCACTCCACCTTTTTTCCTATTTTCTAACCATTATACTTTTCATGACATTTAATGTCACTTAAACAACATCTGAATATTTTAAACTATATACCTCAAACTAATTTTACAATTTTTAAATAGATCCAAATACTGATAAAATAGAATTGGTAAGAGTTGAGGAAAATGAATTAACTAAGTTGAAATTGTCAGGGGATGTCTAATCATCAAGTAGTCAGACAGTTAAAGACCATCATCAAGAAAACTAGTCTGTATTTTATTTTCCTTTCTTAAACTAAATAATTTTCTTTTTATATTTGTCCAAAATAAAAGATCAATTGAATTTTCATGGAATTTGTGTCAATTATAATGGATATTTAGGAGACTTAGCATTATTATGGAATAAAGATATTTCGATTTCTTTTTTGTCATTCACTTACAATTATATAGATTTCACGGTGCTTATGGTGAACTGGAAACCGCAAAATGAAAAACAGTTCTGGGAAATTTTTCCTAATTCTATCAAACTTTTCTCCTCTACCTTGGATTTGTTTTGGAGATTTTAATTAATGAGATCTTACACCGACATGAATTAGATAGTGACGCTCGTAGACCATATTGGAAAATTAACGTATTCCAAAACACTTTGAATGAATGTAACTTAATTGATTTGGAATTCGTCAGTAAACAGTTATGTGGTGTCAGAACTGGAAACATCCTTATACAGTCAGAGCCAGATTGGATAGAGAGGTTGCAACAGAGGAATGGTAGAATCAATACCAAGGTCAAACATATGTTTAACCATGAACCAGATCACTCTCCAATTCTTCTACAAATTCAAACAAAGGATCCGTCAATGGCTAACATGCGTAGGCAAAAACTATTTCAATTCGAGAACTACTGGATGAAATCTCCGAAGTGCAAACAAATGATTAAAGAAAGCTGGGATAACTTTGTATCAAAAATATCGACTACTATTCAATATGGGCCAAATAATAATTCCATGGTATACATAAGAGAGTTGAGCAATTATCGAGACAAATTGAAGAATTAAAATTTGATAAAATCACACAAGAAACTCAACTTCGCATATCAATATTGAAGAAATAATTGGAACATTTTTTTGGATATGGTAGATGAAAAATGGAAACAAAGAACAAAAAAGCATTGGCTTTAGGAAAGAGATCGGAATACAAAGTTCTTCCACTCATTTGTGAATAAAAGACAAAAGAGGAATACCATATATCAATTGAAAGATGTTGAAGGAGCATGGCACTCAGAATACAGAAAAATTGGAAAATTAATTCTTAATCACTTTCAATAATTATTTATATCATTGGAGCCTCGGAAGGAGCTAAATCCCCAAGTCATTGCTCTAATCCAACCATTAGTGACAACTCAAATGAATGCTACTCTTATGAGATCGTACGTGGCACACAAAGTTTTAGTGGTAATATAACAGACGATGCCAAATAAAGCACCAGAGCCAGATGAGCTTCCTCCTTCCTTTTATTAGAACTATATTGTGGATCAAAAAGTCACATCATCCATTCTACAATTCCGCAACAGGGGAACTACATTGAATAGTTTGAATGATGCAACGATGATTCTTATCCCAAAAATTAAGAATTTGACAGAATTTTTACAGTCCAGGTCTATAAGTTTATGCACCGTTATATATAGAATAATTTCTAAATGCATATCTAATAAACTCATAAGCAGTTTTGATAAAGTTATCTTGGAAGCTCAGAGTGCTTTTTTTCTGAAACGCACTATCTTCCTTGCCCATGAATCCCATCATTTAATCAAGGGAAAGAAAACCAGGAAAAAGGGTATCTGAAGATATAGCTAGAGATGAGTAAAACATTCAACCAGGTAGAATGACCTTTCCTCTTATAAACGTTTAGGTCAACGGGTTTCAATGAACAGTTTATCAAACTTCTTGAGCAATGTATATCATCGGTTTGATTATACTTTATGCTAAATGGGAAACAATTTAGTAATATCACAACATCCAAAGGTATTAGAAAATGAGATCCACCATCCTTTACCTATTCATTATATATGGGAAGTCTTATCTCAAATGCTGTAAGATAGCATACAAAGGAAATTGCTATTGGAATTAAAAATAGTAAAATCTACACCAATGCTATTGCATTTGCTCTTTTCTGACGATCCTTAATATTTGGAGAAGCCTCCATTCATGAAACTTTACACCTAAATAAGATACTATATGATCATGAAAGGATGTCGGGACAAAAGGTGAATTATGAAAAGTCATCAATCTCATTCAGTCTAACTATACAAGGAGAAATTCGAGAAAGTATACTTTCCATTATGAGTATGCAGAAATGAGAGAACCTGATAGATACTTAGACCTACCAACTATGTTTGGAAGATCGAAATATGCTTCCCTAGAATCAATCAAAACAAAAGTTTGGACAAAAGTACAAAGTTGAGAGCATAAACAGTTATCAAAGAGAGGGAAAAATATTCTTATAAAGGTTGTTGTACATTCTTTACCTACATACACTATGTCCTGTTTCGAACTACCAATACACTGATAAAGGATATTCATATTTCTATGCTAGATACTGGTAGAGAAGCTCATCCTATAAAAAAAGTAAATTCATTGGTCAAAATGGATACATCTTTATACATCTAATGAAATGGGGGACCTGGGTTTCAAAGATTTAAAACATTTTAATATGGCACTACTTGGAAAGCAAGCACGGCGTCTCCTTAAAAATCAACAATAGCAAGAATCTTGAGGGCAAAGTACCATGAGTGATCAACTATTTTAGAGGAAAATATAGGGCACGAACCTTCTTATGCGTGGAGATCGATAATTGCAGGAAGAAATTTAGTCGCTAAAGGCATCCGAAAAAGAATAGGTAATAGAGAAATCATAAGGGTGACAAATGAATAGTGTCTACCAATATTGGAGCTGGTAAAACCAATTTCACTGCCAGATAATTATCCTGAAAGTGTCACTGTTGGGTAATTAGTGACCAAAAATGGAAGACAATGGAACTCCAACCTCATAATGAATACTTTTAATCTATAGGAAGCTAGTGTCATTCTAGCTATTCTAAGACGACAAGGGAATCAAGAAGATTGCTGGGCATGGATACCAACATCGGATGGTATATACTCTGTGAAATCAGGATATATAATATCTATTAACTCAATGTATTTTAACAATGCAGATCATGTCCTAAGCAGCATTCAAGGACCATCACCTCATTGGAAGGCAATATGGAAGTTACCTATCCTAAATAAAAGTAGTCACATAATCTAGAGAATATGCAAAGATCAGCTTCCATCTGCAAAAAATTCTAAATCAAAGGAGAATCACGTATGAAAGTCATTACTTGTCATGCACATGTGAAGACACATTGGTTAAACATATATTCATCCATTGCCTCTTAGCCCATCAACTTTCGTTTGTAGCAGATCTACATGAAGAAGTCTATCAATTCCGAAAACAAAATCTGATACTCTGGGTTACAGATATGCTTATCAATTAAGACAAAAAGCAGATGGATATTATAGGTATGATGACTCCATCGTAATAAGCTTCTACATGAAGAAACTCATGAGTGACTCACATCTCATTGTGTTCAATCCACCTTACACCAAATTGAAGAAATAAAGATTGGGGAAAAATATAAACTTCAATAAAGGGAACTGATGAACAAAGCCACATCGACCAGTGCTTCCTTGCAATAGGACATAATGATACTTTTCTTTCATGCAACAACAACAAAGGACTTCACACGTTTTAGTTAGTTCTTCATAGATTCACAGAATCCTAACTCCTGGAAATATGTTGAAGCAACCCGAATAGATCAAATTCTCATAGTGCAATTAGCTAAGGCATCGGCGTTAAGGAATTCACTAACAAAAAGTGTCAAACTACAAACTTACCCATACATAGTAAGAGGTGACACACAAATTCTAATCAAGGTCATCCAAAAAGAAGGAGAGGACAGATATGGCAATGGCCTATTATGTAATGATATCAAATATTTGTTATCCAAACAACATCCAATAGTTCAATGGATTTCGAGACTGGAAAATAGTATAAATCATAAACTAGCACAATACCCAAAAACATTTGCTTGTACTCTTACACATTGAGCTTGACTCCTAGTATATACCAGTCATAGTTTCCTTGGGCTAGGGCCGCTTCAAGAAACAAAGCGATCCCGACCTCACAAGCATATTAGGTCACCATCTCGCATAACACTACAGGTACCAAATCATTACCATTAGAACGGGTTCCATTACGACCCCACGATCTAGAGAGAAATGAGAAAATGGCGCAAGCCACGATAACACGACCATGAAGGAGTTAAAAGGAGAAAAGAAGTAAGAATCAAGGGGGACTCATGCACACACAAAGATTTCTAAGATACAAATTTAGGCATCGGGGCTCCTTGAGTTCCTTCCCGGTAGACATGGAAGTGTCTATCACGTACCTCGGGGCATGAAACAAGTGATTTGCTCTCGTAATCTGCCTCTACCCGGAAGGAACACCCGCATAAAATCCAAACTTTGTAACCATTTTTAAATCTTAATGAAATTCAAATTTTCTTTTTTTTTATGAATGTATATTTTATAAATTGTCAAAACCACAAATTCCAAGTTTAGACCATCTCTCTAAGACCTTAACAAAACCCCAATTACATTCTATCCCTTCGGCCCAGTTTTCTCCCTTCTTCACTGAACTTTACAACCCAAAAACATATTAAAACAACAAAAAACATATTTAAAATTTCAGAAGGCAGCAAGATCTTTTTTTTTTTTTAATTAGAAACCATCCATAGATGGGGGAAATTCTATTAGGCCTTCCCAAGCCGAAAAAATAGACAGAAAAAGAAGCCGAAGCAATAGTAGGATATACATGAATGCTCACTGGCTAATAGAGCAACGCTTGTTGCCCCCAAAAGAATGAAAAGAAAGATACGTGTAAACATCAAGTCGGAGGCCTCTTCATCAATGATGGAAAGGGTCGAAACTTATTAGTGAGTCCGAAAGGAAACACAGGGCAGTCGAAACCCTCTCCACATGAATGAAGAGGTAGTCTCCATATACTAGCCTGAAGTTGAAAACTAAGCTAGCTGCTTGCAAAAGAAGAGAAGTAGCCAATATTTTCCACCCATATGTACATGTGTGATGAAATCCTCAGTGTCCGAATCCAGCCACAATAACAGCAAGTAGTCCAGTTTCCATGAAGCCTGACATCATCCTTTGATCTGCAATGAAAAACAAGAAAAGAGTAGCATCCGAACTAGTAGGCAATTCTCAGAGAGGGAGTATTCATTTGGTCTAGTCTAACTAATCCCTGGGCTTGGTTAGGCAGCAGAGAGAAATGTGGAAAAGCCAGGTTACATTTTTGTGACAAGCATGTTTTTGCCAAAAAATGTGCTACCTGGTTTGCTTCCCTGAAAATGTGCATGATGTGTATATCTCCCAAAGAGAGATGGATCTCATCTACTAAATCAAACAGTTGCCAAGGGGATTTTAATGGATCAGTAGCATATAACACAGCATTAAGGCAGTCTGATTCCATACAAACAGTGGACAAAGAGTTGCAAAATTGAATAGCAAATGAAATAGCTTTTAATTCAGCTTCTAGGGCAGAATTTGCATTAGTAAATGAAGTATATGCTTCCTGAAAACACCCTCTACAGTCTCTAATGATCATGCTGAGGCCACATTTATTTGTCTTACAACACCAAGCTGCATCTACATTGACTTTAAAACCAATTGTTGGCCTGACCCACGCAATTTTCCAGATTTTTGGCTTTGGGGGTCTCTTAATGAGAGGAAGATAAGAGTGGTTTGCAATACTGAGATCAAAAGGAGATACTATGTATGCTGGTTTAGCAGAGAATGAATAGAAGATTTGATCTCTAATCTGCTGAAGCACTATGGAAGATGAGGGCTTAACTGAATCAAAAATAAACCTATTCCTCATCTTCCATAGATTCCAGAATGTATAGATTGCTGCTGTTCTAACAATGATGGTGTGTAATGTAGATAGGGTGTGGAGGGATAAGTAAGCAGATAATCTATCCCACACAGAATGAAAAAACCTGTCTCTGATTCCCATAAACTGATGTATATATTTCCAGACTTTCAGAGAAAACTCGCAGGAGTTGAAAAAATGATCAAGATCATCCACATGTAAGTTACACATACAGCATTTAGAGGCCAAACTGATTCTTAGATGTTGAAGAGTATTATCAAAAGGAAGAAGAGAGTTTGTCACTTTCCACATGAACACAGATATTTTTTTCTCAATTCTAGAGTTCCAGAAATGACTTGGGGATGCATACTGACCTGAGTTGTTACATAGTAACAAATAAGTGGCTTTGAATGAGAAATTACCATCAGTTCCTGGCTTCCAAATTAGTCTATCAGGTCTATGTGGCCAAGTTCTTGAATCCTGCAAAAGAAGAGTAATGTGAGGTGGCAGAAATGGTTGAATTAAAGGAATAAGGCTAGATTTATTGTCTATGAACTCAGCAACAGAACAATTATCATCAATTCCTATGCTATTTTGATCACATAAATCAGATAGCATCCCAATCCCCAACCAATTTGCATTCCAGAAATTGCATTCCCCATTTCCAATGATTACCCTTGAATTAGGTTCTGCCCAAGGATGCACTGAGCAGATTCTTTTCCAGTTAGGGGAGGTTCTATAAGATGGAGGAAGGTTAGCCAACAAGTGGGACCATAGAGTATCTGCCATCTGGAATTTCCACCACAACTTGACTGAGCAAGTTTTAACAATAGTTCTGATACTTCTAAAACCCAGGCCATTTTGATCAGTTGGTGCACAGAGAGCAGTCCATTTTCTCCATGCTCTTTTTGGTTTGTGATCATTCTCACCCCAAAAAAATCTGCTCAATTTTTTTTCCATGGTGGAAATAATCAGGTTTGTGGGCTTAATTACTTGCCAGATGTGTTGGGGAATTGAATAAATACAGGATTCAATTAGTATCAGTTTTCCACCTGTAGTTAACCACCTATTTTTCCAATTGCTAATCCTATTATCAATCTGCTCAAAAAGGGGTTGAAAGTAGATCTTCTTTAAAGCACCAGAATAGATTGGAACACCTAGGTACATGAATGGAAAAGTACCAATTTTCATTCCCATTATTCTCTTAATGTGATTCACCCTTTGAGCAGTAGCATATTTACCAATGAAAATGTCACTCTTATTATAATTAATTGATTGTCCAGTGACTTCTTCAAAGGTAGATAAGAATGCTTTTAATCTTACCAAAGTTAAGTTATTTGCTTTAAAGAAAATGACAGTATCATCAGCATATGATAAGTGTGAGATTTTAGGAGGATTACCTGGCAGGTCATAGGGTGAAAGCTTACCTGTTTGGAATATGTAATCCATACTCCTGGAAAATGACTCAGAGAAAATATTAAATAGAAAAGGGGAAAGGGGATCCCCTTGCTTAATACCCCTAGAAGATTGAAAAAAACCACAGGGCTTGCCATTAATAAGAACAGAGAACCATGCTTGAGACAGGTTCTTCATGATTGAAAAAATGAATTTTGGATGAAAACCAAATTTAGCAAGAACTTTATATAGGAAAGACCATCTAACCCTATCAAAAGCCTTTTTAAGATCTAATTTCATTGTGCAATTAGGTTCCCTTTTCTTCCTATTGAGCAGCCTTACCATTTCCTGTAAATAGATGACATTATCTGAAATGTCCCTGCCTTGTAGGAATGCTGTTTGATTAGGGGAGATTAATTTAGGCATAATAGCTTTAAGTCTCTCCATAAGCACCTTAGAGCAAATCTTATTAATCACATTAGAGAGACTTATAGGCCTGTAATCATCAAAGGTGATTGGTGTTTTCTTCTTTGGAATAATAGTTATCCATGTGCTTCCTATACCTCTAGGCATAATGGATGAAGATAAAAAATCCTGAACAGCACTAAGAAGGTCTATAGCAATAATGTTCCAAGACTTGATATAGAATTTAGCAGTGTAACCATCCGGACCAGGACTGCTAGATTTATTCAAGCTGAAAACAATCTTTTTAAGTTCTTCCAAAGAGACTGGCATCAGTAAATTTTCATTATCAGCCTCAGTAACTAAACATGGGATATGATTAAGAAAATGAAACTGAAAAGGAGAGCTGAAAGTGGCAGATTCCTCACTCAGGAGTTCCTGATAGTAATTAATAGCCTCCATTTCAATATCATTAGAGTTGTCTAGCCACAGTCCATTTTTACTCCTGATTTTTGTAATTTTCAGTCTATTATTTCTCTCCTTTACAGAATTATGGTAGAAACTAGTGTTGTTATCTCCCTCTTGCAACCATTTAACTTTAGCCTTGTGTTTCCAATAATTTTTCTGTTCAGATAATGCCAAAACTAACCTAGCTCTAGCCTCTTTCAGCTTAATCTGATCTGGCAAGGAGTCTGAAATATCAGTTAGTGATTCTTGAGTCTGTAATGCAAGTTCAGCTTGGATCACATTATCATGAATATTACCAAATTTTTCTTTATTCCAGATTTTAAGAATCTTTTTAAGTCTGACTAACTTAAGATAAAAAGCTAACATTCCAGTATTATTTACAGGAATTTCCCAGTTTTGTTTGATGATTTCATTAAGCTCTTTCCTCTTATACCATGTATCAAGAAATCTAAAAGGCTTTGGACAAGAAGGAGAGTCACTACCTACAGTTAATAGCAGAGGACTGTGATCTGAGGTAGCTCTATTTAGAATCTGAATAGAAGACTGAGGAAAACATGAAGACCAAGATTGAGTGCACAAACCTCTATCCAGTCTTTTAATTGTGGGAGATCTTAATCTGTTGTTTGACCAGGTAAACAGATTACCAGAAGTGTTAATATGTTCCAAAGCCAAACCATTTATGAAGCCATTGAAATCCCTTATACTACCTAAATTTGGAGAGGATGGACCTTTATACTCATTAATAGAAGAAATGGCATTAAAATCACCTATAAATAGGGATTCAGAGTGACTGTAAGAGCTCAGGTCTGCCCAAAGGGGAAGTCTTCCACTTCTAGTCCTAAGACCATATATAAAGAAGGCATCCATTGGATAATTAAGCTTTGTACTGCTCAAGTTTACTGCTAGAAATTGCAGATTATCAGTATTAACCCTTAAAGTTAAACCTGATGACCAGAACAACCAGATTTGACCACTATTAGCAGAGAAACAATAATCAAATTTCAGTCTCTGTCTATATGACTCACATTGAGTGTTATCATGTTTAGGCTCTATTAGGCAGATAAGGTCAAAATTATGTCTTTGAGAAAGATTACAAAGCCTTAGTATGGATGTATCCATGCCCCTAATATTCCAGACCAACATTTTAAGCTTAGTGGATGTACTATTCATTGGGACACATTAGAGGAGCTTTTTGATCTGGTCATTATGATATTTTTTTGAGAGAAAAAGGAATCATTACCTTTTTTTGATTGTTTCCTTTCAGGACTGTCAGATCCTTTCTTACCTTGGAGAGTGGTGGAGGGACTAACCTTATGGATCAAATCCTCATTTCTTCCTGGAGAGGCTGAGAGGGAAACTTCTTCCAGTGTGTCCGTTTGCAAAGGATCTTCAATAGTGGGTAGGTCTTCAGCCAATGCCTCATCAGCCAAGAGGGAGAACCTATTTTGCTTATGTTTCTGTTGAGAAAAGATGAAGTTTTTTGCAGCAATAATGGAATTAAAAGGAGAGAAGGATCTACCTCGCTTACCATGCAGATCATCTTTAGCAAAGACTTTCCTAAGGTTAGTAGGGTCAGATTGAGATATCTTGTTTAGCTGCCTAATTGGACTATAAACAGAGGAGGGAGCAGAAGGGGAAGAACCCCCAAAAAAGGAAAGATCTTCTCCAGAGACTGCATGAGCATTCTGGTTAGTACATGAATTTAAATCATTACCTTTTTCTGTCATATCCAGAGGGGGAACCAGTATTGCCTTACTAAGCTGTGGGTTCTCATTGTCTTGTTCTATTATCTCTACTTGGCTCTCTTCATGACATGACAGCTCATTAGTACAGGTAATAGAATCAATCTTAGTAATATGAACTGGCATATCATTTGTCACAACATCAGGAATTATTGAAATCTGTGGAGCCATTAGGGGAACAGAACCATTTGTCACAACATCAGGAATCAGTGAAATCTGTGGAGCCAATAGGGGAACAGAACCACAAGGATTAGTCTTATTAGTGTCCTGCTCAACATTAGAAAGTTTCTTAGGAACATATATCATTTTTTGAGCTTGAGAATTTTTCTGTTTTTCCATAATAGAAACTCCAGAGCTCCCTGCTTTAAGAGACTCTACCTGAGATAGATTAATCTGTTGAGCATCAGATGTTTTAAGCTCTGGTTTTTTTGTCCAAGTTCTCTTAAGTTCAGGATGTAAATATACACAATAACTGTCCTCATGACCTATACATTTGCAATGGAAACAGTAGGGTGGGATATCCTCATATTCTAGGGGTAATTTGCGCACATTAAATTCATTACCTTCTTCTTCAATACCCACTCTAATATGTGTTGGTAATTTATTTCTTAGATCAACTTCCACGCACATTTTGACACAGGAAGGCCTAGACAGCGCTTCAGTAGCAGCATCAACTTTAATAAATTTCCCAATTTGATTCCCAATAACTTCAAGCATCGAAGAATTATAAAAATAAACTGGAACTTGGGGAATTGATACCCATACCGGAACAATCGACGATTCTGCCTCCGGTGAAAAGTCAGGAGTCCATTTGAGGACCTTCATTTGAGCGTTATTGAAGGACCATTGTCCTTTGAGCCAGAATCGTTGATAATCTTCCTTTTCATGGAATCGGATGAGGATGTGGCGGTAGTCAATCGAGCCTATCTGGAACTTGCCTTTAAAACCTACAGAATTAAAAGCATTATTTAGTTGGATCATCGTCGGCTTTCCTCGGGCAAACTTACCGATCAGAGAATTGCTGTAGTGGGAGGCAAGAGTCTCAGCATCCTTGCGCGTGACAAGGCATGCAATCTCCCCTTTGAATTGGACTTTGGGTGAGATCTCCGGGTTCGAGGGGAGGGCATCACGTAGGGGCGGAGGACGATTAGCGAGGGCCTGGAGGAAGGATTTCCCTCCCCCATAGCCACCGCTACCAGACGGCGGAGCCGCCATAGCAGCGGAAGAAACGCACACAGAGCGAAAATATAGCCGTTAGCAGAAGGAAAACCAAAAAGAGGAAGAAGAACAAGAACGGAGCAGGGTGAAAACGACGATAGGAAAGTTCGTTTTGGAGAATTCGCACTAATTCGCACACAGAATTCGCACACAGAATTCGCACTATTGAGAAGGCAGCAAGATCATTTCTTCACTCCTACAAAGCAATATTCATCAACTCCATTAACCTGCTTCTCTGCTTCTTTCTTTCCCCCACTCACATTCAGTATGAATTTGGAATACCAAGGTCTCTTCTTTTAATTCCTGCTGCAAAAAGATTCTTCTATTTCTCTCTACCCACAAACTGTGAAGTACAGTAGCCATCATCCCCAACTTCTTCCCATTCCTCCTTTTTGCAATTTGAAACATGCCTTTTAAAAAGCCTCCATGATGCACACTTTTTAAGCTGCAAAGCTTCCAAAACTTTCTACACATATGCACATTCAAAGAACAGATGATGAGCTGATTCTTGGTGCTCTCCACATATACAACAATAAAGTTTTGCTCCAATAATTCCAAAGAGCTACAATCTATCCCTTTTTTCTAATTTCCTATTCAAAAGCAGCCAAAGAAAGAATTTCTGCTTTGGGTGAACCTTTTTGTGCCATATTACAACAACATTTTCCTTAACCGTACATTCCTCTTTCATTGTGTTGTACACTTCACTGGCTTTTAACTTTCCTTTTTGATCTACACAGCTTCCCAGCATCTTGAACTTCTTGTTTCTAAGACTGAGCAATATCATTCATCTTGCAATCACGAAATTTTTTCCCCTTCGGGTAGTAAGCATGTAACCATTTCACCCACAAAATATATTTCTTTTGTTCTATATCCCACATATGCTGCCATAAAGCAGCAATATTCCAAGTAGTAGGGTCTCTAATCCCCATTCCTCCATTTTTTTTACCCCTGCATATTTCTCCCCAAGAAGCAACATTAAAACCTTTTTCATCCTCCTCTCTTCCCCACAGAAAACAAGTACATATTTACAATTTTGCTATGCACACTTTCTGGAACTTTCATTATATTCCCCCAATATCCAGTGATACTTAGCAACACCGAATTGATTAGCTGTAATTTACCTACATATGAGATGTTCTTTGAGCCCCAAACTTTAATTCTAAGCCTAACCTTTTCAATCATCCCCTCACAGTCTGCCTTATCCCATGTTACAGTGGAAAAAGAAATCCCTCGATATTTCATAGGGATTCACCCTTTTCCACCTGCAAAATTGAGGCTAACACAGTATGTTCAACTTCATCCATCTTTGAAGACACAACTTTGACTTGTTTTTGTTGATTCCTAAACCGGTCACCATTTTAAACTCTTCAAGTGTAACCTGCACTTCTTAAGGAGCTCGTAAAGATAGATGTAGATACCATGTCTAGTTTCCTTCCATATGTGAACAGTTCTGTTAGTCTCTAACATGTCATCCAAATGCTTGTATGAGTACTAATAACTATGGCATGGATGGTACATTTTAATGCTCACTTTATGAATTTGACAAGTTAAATCACGAACTATAAGCCTGAGATTTCTCACTATCTTCCACGCCGCAATTAAGCAGAAAAGATTTCTAAAACACAGGCCAAGAGATTCTTAAGTTCCAAAATATCCCATACATGACAAGATAGTATCTCCGCACATAACTTGAAAATTAGATATGAGAAAACTCTCACAGACATATATTACAGAGTACCTGAGAGAAATGAAGATAAAATTCTGTAGTTTAATATCACACCTTCAAGTCTTTAGATAAGGTTACCTCAAGTAAATTTAATTGAACAAGCTCCAGAAAGTTTGTGAAACATTTATATTGTCTACATCACTTCAAACTTATAGTTTACCCAATAGGACTAGATCTGTAGATCAATCAATTTCAACACAACGCCGTGCTTAAAAATATATTCAGCCAACCTCCAGAATTGAGAGACCAAATTATGAATTAAAATTAAATGCCATTATTAATTCACAAGATACCAACAATAAGCTAAAGAGGTAGTATTCTACCCCAAGATCAAAACTTATATAAACATAAAAGTTTTATAGTAACTTTAACGAGTCAAGACATTGCATATCTTGGGAATTGTAACAACGATGCCCTGCAACGCATAACAAGTAAAAGGTAGATCATCTTAGCAAGCAAGGGATTCATCAGACACGATAGCTAGCCTAATCAAAGACAAATAAATCAGTAACCTCTGAAAATACATTAATGAATATTTTGACGACAGAAATTGCAATACTTTGAAGATCAACACATCCCAGATAATTATACAAGTAGGGAGGATTGATGAGAACATGCATAAGCAGGACTTCGAGTAGAATTCAGACTTAAATGACTCTACCTTTGCCATAGTAACAATATCAGGTACAACACAATGGCCCTCAAAACCCTATAAATGGCTTCCAGTATGAGCGATACTTGACTTGATCTCATCGATAATACAAAGGTTGCTGACTTTTCTGATGATGCTTTGAACAACAAGCATGTATCTTGGAATGAGCTCTAATACTACACCTGCTCTCTATCAAAAGAATAAAATATAAGTTAAGAGAGTGAGAAAAAAGAAGTTGCATTTCTTTAACCACTATTTTGTGCCTATTTGATAGTAACTCTGTGTAGCAGGCCCCATGGTAGTAGAAGCATTTCCATGACATGAATTCCTTATAACATCCTGGAAGCCTGTATACAATCTTTCCATCAACATAGCCAACTCATTTGACTCTGTCCCTGTATTTATAAAGAAAACAACCTACACAAAGAATTCCAAACTCATACACACAAAATGCAAGTCTAAGAGTTCATAAAGAAAAGTTATAATCCTTAATCACCATCTTAAAAAAAACCAATTAATCTTTTGGAATAAAAATGCATTGAAACCATTCTGATTCCCCCGGTCCAAGTATACATAGAACTTCATAGAATCCTCCAATTAACAAGAAAAAGAAATACTAGACCCGTGAACTCACTGCATATCACTAGAATTCTAGCCACGGAGACTGATTGGTCATTTTTTTAGCCCGAGCTTGCCAGATCTTCATAGAACCCTTCAGTCATGTTTGTGATCTTGTTCATGATAATGATAGTTGAAATGAGCCGAGTTACCAGCACCAGCAGCCTTAATAATATATTTTATGGCCACCGTCATCGTGAAGAAGATGGTCGTCAACGATTACTAAAGAGTTGCTCGTAGGGACAAGGGGAATGGTAGAGATTCAGTTAAGCCGATGAAACGGTAAATGAAGATCCAATTTGCTTGACAGAGTAGATGATAGAATATCTTATTGATTTGGATTAATTAGGATTGATACCGTACATGTAGAACAGTCTAGGTTTGATGTACTTAGTTGCATGAACTCTTTTTATTCATCTACGATGGACACACCAAATATGGTGAATTACACACTTTCATGGTATCAGAGGTAACAATTTTTTGCTTCGTCCTGCTCTCTCGCCATTTCGAAAAATCTTGAACCTTCTCAACCTTCAATGACCGACAACCCATTAAGCTACTCTACCCTCATTCATATGTTTCCAATTAAATTAAATTCTGGCAACTACATGATGTGAAAGTCGCAAGTTCAAGGGCTGTCTACATTCATATTCTATTTGCAATTCTACTCTGTCAACTATGTACGATTTTGGACGAATTTGGTGCGAAACACACACTTACTATTCACTTTCCTCTATTATTCACCTTCCCTGTCACATTTCTTGTCAATAACGGTCACTTTTCTCTGATCTGGCCGCCGTCAATGGCGTTGCCAACGCCCAATCCCACCGCAGATACGATCCTCGCCAACAACAAAAGCTTCATGCAAGCTCTAACCGCTAAATCTCCACCGCTCTTCACTTCCCTACCCGATACACCCAATCTACATCCCATCACTGAATACAAGGGCAAGATAGCTTTCATCCTTCCTCAGGAGGAAGGTGAACTATTGGCATCACATTATCAGAACGCCATAGTCGGGAAGTTCAACAGAGGAAAACCAACTATGGAGCTTCTTCACACAGCTTTCAAATCAAAATTCATAAACTCCCTATTCACTTTTACAACACCTCGGCAATCATTGGCATGAGTAGTCAGATAGGTAGATATCTAAATATGGATGCTGCTACATCTGCTCTGACTAGACCATCTGCCATTAAAGTTTGTGTTGAAGTAGATCTTTTGTCTCAACTCCCCTCAACTATTGTGGTAGGAATAGGTAACAAAGTAGCAGATTACCCCATAGAATATGAGGAACTTCCTACTTATTGTACTCATTGCAGGATAATAGGTCATAATCAGGATAATTGTAACTTTCTGCACCCTGAGCTAAGGAAGAGGTACATTGACACAAACACAGTAAATGGAAAAAAGGAAAGAAGAATCCCAGAACAAGTAGAACCACAGAAAAAGTTTGAACCACATTTTAAAGTGATAGTAAATGCTGAGGGATCCTCAGATCTAACTGTGTCTCAAAAGGAACTTGATTTCCAAATCCAAAGAAATACCTCAAGCTACCATCAGGAAAATAATTTTAACTCTTTTACTGTTAGCCACAAGAAAAGAACTGATTCTTTCTACTCCTTGGATGACATTTCTAAACCAATCACTGCTACTTCCTGGAGAAAAAAACAAACAGGCTGAAACATCTCGTAATCTGGAAGATTTAACACTAAAAAACACTGTCACAATATCTAATGCTTTCCAAACTCTAGATGTTTTAAATGAAGAAGAACAGGAGGGAGAAGCTGTTGATGTTTTCCATGAATCTTTGGAATCTCACGAGTTAGTGGTGCCCTCAACAACAAATGATAATATTTCAATCACAATAGAGGGACCATCCACTCCTGGACATAAACAAGATGCCTGTCACTCATATTAGCTTTTCATCTCAGCAACCAAATCACCTATTCTCCCTGAAGCTGCCCAGGCTGGTGAGGATGCTCCAGCCTCTACAGATCAGAACACAAAGGTTGATAAAAGTGCTCAGACTAAGGTTAGTACTCTTAAAACCAAATATACTATGGATACTATGGAGAAAGGTGAGGATAAAATAGGAAACAATAGTAAAGCCTCAACTACAAAACTTAGGAAGCTTAGATCCTCACACAAAGCAACCCCAGCAGGTTTTAAATGATTAAATACACCATCATAGGAAACATATTAGTTTGGAATGTTAGAGGACATGGAACATCAATGGATATATTAAAAGCACTTAAGTTGACTCATAAGATTGATATTCTTTGTCTGATTGAACCTTGGCGTGATAAACAGAATCTAAATATTTTAATGCATGAGCTAGGTTTCAAATTTGCACTCCCTGCCCAAAATGCAAAAATCTGGATCTTATGGAACCAAGCCTTTAGTGTAGTCAGTCTAAATGAATCAGACCCATTCTTACAAGCCATGATCTCAGAAACTTCAACATCAGTTAGTTGGAACTGTTTCTTTATATATGCTAGTGTCAATAGACAAATGAGGGAAAACCTCTGGAATGACTTAAGAACACCACCCCCTGAACCCTCCATATACATTGGTGATTTTAATACGATAGCTTCAGTTTCTGAATATAAGGGGAGAAAATCAACCCCCAATAAAAGTATGAAACAGTTTAATGATTTCATTAATAATCTGAACTTGCATGAAATTTCCACGGTAGGAAACTCTTTTACATGGTGCAATAATCGTTTCAGAGATAAATGCAAGGAACTCATGTTCCAAAGACTAGATAGGGGCATAAGCAATCTAGATTGGCTGGAATTATTCCCTAACAGTTCAATTCAAGTGTTAAATAGAATGACATCTGACCACTCTCCTTTATTATTGTGTATTCAATCTTCTGAAGAAATGGTGCCCAGGCCATTTAGATATCAGGATATGTGGTCTACTAGACATGATTTTCAGGATTTAGTGGTTAAAAGCTGGAACTTATCATCTCCTTTAAAGGGGATGTTCAGGTTAGTGTATAAACTTAAGAGGCTTAAGACTGAAATTAAAGAATGGAACAAAAACAGCTTTGGAAATGTAAATCTAAATCTGCTTCAAGCTGAGGCTAAAGTTAATGATCTGGAAATAATTTTTCAACAATCTCAAGATGAATCAGATTTAGTTGAACTTAATAAGTCAAAAGCCTTACTTATCAAATCTCAGAAAGAAAAAACATTTTCTTAAAGCAAAAGGCTAAGTTAAATTGGCTTAAGTATGGTGATGCAAATACCAGTTATTTTCACCACACCATTAGGGAAAGGAGAGCTAGATCAAGAATTAATAAAATCAAAGATGGACTAGGGAACTGGATTTCAGATCCTCAATTGATTAAAGAAGAAGGAGTTCGATTTTTTAAGGGATTACTAAATGAGGATATCACTCCAAAATCAGGAACTTACTTTAACTATTTTTTAAAGGAAATACCTAAAGTATTACTGAAGAGTAAAATCAACTCCTTCTTCAATTTTTCACTATGCAGGAACTCAAGTATGCATTTTTTGATTTAAACAAATCTAGTGCCCCTGGATCTGATGGTTTCTCTGGTGAATTCTATACCACTTTTTGGGAAACCATTAAACATGACTTGCTTGATGCTGCAAATGACTTTATATGCAATGGAAACATCCCAAAGGCTATTTCAAGCACCTGGCTTACCCTAATACCCAAAAAACCAATCCCTACCTCCTTCTCTGATTTCAGACCAATTAGTCTATCAAACTTTGTTAATAAAGTGTTCTAAAAAATGCTAATGGAAAGGATCAAACCTTTGATGCAAATTTTAATTTCTCCGGAGCAAAGTGCATTCATCAAGGGTAGGGACATCACTGATAATGTAATCCAAATGCAGGAGATGACCAGAATTTTGTCCAGAAAATCAAAGGTTCAAAATTTGATAGTAAAACTTGATATGCAAAAGGCTTTTGATAGAGTCTCTTGGTCTTTCCTAAACTCCATACTTCTTCATTTTGGATTTCATGGAAATTTTGTTAAAATCATCATGCATAACATAGCAGCTGCTCATTTTTCTATTTTAATTAATGGAGTAACCTCCGGTTTTTTTGCATCCTCTAGAAGCATAAAACAAGGTGATCCCCTTTCACCTTTTCTGTATAACCTACTCTCAGAAGCTTTTTCTAGAGGTTTAAAGAAAATTTTCAACATAGGATATCTCCAAAATTTTGGTCTTCCTCTGTCCTGTTCACCTGTTTCACACTTAATGTATGCTGATGATACAACAGTTTTTCTTAATGCAAAACCTACAAACTTGAAGAGGTTTAAAATTTTTTTGATTGCATATGAGCAGACTACTGGACAAAAGGTCAATTTTGCAAAATCTGAATTTTTTGTCTCCCACAGAACCCCATTATCAACAGTTCTCTCCATAAAGAGGTTACTGGGAATGGAAAAAGGCTCTTTTCCATTCAAATATTTGGGAGTCCCTATTTTTTCTGGTCGAAATCTACAGGTACACTATAAACCTCTACTGGAAAGAATGGAGAAATCAATCAATAACTGGAAGAATAGATGGCTCACCACTGCTCGTAAGATAGTACTAATTAATCACTGTTTTATTTCAATCCCAACGCATATCTTCGCTGTTTTGAGTCCACCAAGGATTGTTTTTTAAAAAATGGAGAAAATAGCATCCAGTTTTTTTTGGGGGAATGCTGACAACATTGATAGGAAAAAATGGAGGTCTTGGAAAAATATGAGTTTACCTATAGATGAAAATGGCATAGGTTTTAGGGATTTTAAAGCTATTGTGGATGCCTTTTCATGTATATTGTTGTGGAAACTGCAACAAAATAATAACCAATGGACTTCTTTATTATGGTCGCTTCCTATTTCCTATAAAAAATCACATACTTGGTCCAGAATATGCTATATCACAGCTAAGGCAAACAGCTATTCTCGGGTTCTTTATGGATTTGGTGATTGCTCTTTCTGGAATTCTAATTGGACAGGAGAAGGAGCTCTGTTTTATAAGTGGCCTCATGAGAGAATTATCCCCTTTGAGGATATTTCTCTCAGGTTTTTTTATAAACAACAAAGCTTATCTCCTTCCAAAGCTGGAGCCATATCTGGCTACCAATTTATATGCCATTTTGCAGGCTGCTAAACTGGAACACTCTCATGAGGATAAGCTTGTTTGGACTCCAACCACAGATGGATTATTTTCCATACGGTCGGCATACAACATTTTCAGGCAGAAGAAAGCAAAAATCAGACATTTTTCTAAGGTCTGGTCTTCTTTCATCCCAAAGAAAATGTCTGTTCTATTGTGGAGAGCTATGAATGGAATTCTTCCTTTTGATAACATATTATGTAGGTTAGGTTTCCTTTTAGTCTCTAAATATCCACTCTGCTTGAACCACACAGATACTTTGGATCATTTTCTCAATCCGTGCCCCTCCTCTATTGCTGTATGGGATTCTGTCAGTGACCTTGTACATCTACAACATTCAGTTTTTGCTAATTTCAAGGGTAGAGTTGAATATTATCTTTCTTTTAAGGCGGAATCCAAGATTCACTCTAACATTACCACTGCTGCCCTTCTTGTCACAACTTGGTTTCTTTGGATTAAAAGGAACAAAATTATCTATGAAAATGAATCTTTCTCCCAAGTTGCTTGCTTAAATGAGATTAAAGGCATGATTTTTCACATCTTTACTGTCCATCACCTAATTGGTAGGGTAGACAAGCATAAGTACTAGACTCAGGCAAATATTATCCCACAAATTTTTCAAAAGAGGAAAAAATCTTTAACTACTGTAAAATGGAATAAGCCACAATCAGGATATAAGATTAATACTGATGCCACATAGAATAGAAGTGGTTCTTCTTCTTCGGCTGTGATAGTTAGAGACTGGACTGGGAATGTGGTTATAATGAGAGCTAAAACATTCCAATCTCCATCCCCTCTTCATGCTGAATTACTCTCTATTCTACATGGATATGAATTATGTTCAGAATTGGATATATCTACTTGTGTGGTGGAATCAGATTGTTTAATAGCTGTCCAGGGTATTCAAAATCCCAAGAGCTCCCCTTGGAGAACTTTTTCCATCTGTAGTTCTCTTAACTCTAAACATCTTAAATACCCAATTCATCACATTCATAGGGAGGCAAATAGTGCAGCTGATTATCTTGCTAAATATGCTCTAGAAAAAAAGCTTCATGGCGATATAGACATCCAGTTGCCCCCCCTTTCCTTAGGGGACTTTTAGCACTTGACAGAAGTGGCCTACCTGTGATTAGAGTTGGTACATGATTTTTTTGCCATTTCAGTTATCATCTTAGGACACTTTCATGAGCTTTCTACTCATACAAACAATCTGCATGCCATAAATTAGAATGGAGACGACTGTTTTCTCTGTTTTGCCACAGGTCGTATTACAAGAAATTGGGTGTATTACGGTCATCTGCACCACATCCTTATACTCTCGGATTTTGGACTCTATGCAAGCATGCTCGATCACTTGCTTTGGTTAACAAGTGATCGCCCTCACGGATTTTGGACCCAATGCAAGCATGCTCGAACCCCTTTACGGATCTTTTGTTTTTTCAGTTAACTAATCTCAATGTATTAAAAGGTGCTGCCTGGCCGGATGGAAGAATTAACACATGGGGTGGAGATTCTTCTTTCTGGAATCGCAATTACCTTTTTTCCAACCCTCTGAATAAGCTACAAATCCTTATAGATTTAAACTTTAGATTAACATCTTGGGGCAATTCAGTTGCCATTATGTATAACTTTTTTTAACAGGTTTGGGGAACCTTTATAAAATATCCCCCACCTAAGGGTGTTTGATTGTAAAAAAAAAAGTTCAAGGGCTCCTCGAATCATAGGGTTTCTTTGGCTTTCTGGATGGCTCCAATCCAAAGCATGTTATCTTAGTCAGAGGTGCATCCTCGGCTGGTTCCTCTTCTATGACCACTGGCGATGTCACAAAATCCCAGGCCATGTTCAATTCCTGGGTGGCGTAAGACAAAAGGTTACAGGCGCTACTTCGTTTGTCACTCACAGAGGAGGCTATGCTAGAGACAATCGGTTGCAGCTCAGTGAAGGAGATGTAGGACTCCTTAGCACCAGCTTTTGAAAATGCTTTTGCTTCTCGTGAGTTACAAATCCTGGATGAACACCATACTATCTGGCGTGGCTCCTCATCGGTGATGGATTTCCACCGCCACTTCAAGGCCGTTATCGACGGACTCGCCGCCATGGATGCTCCGGTCTCGCCCAGAGATCGAGTTATGCTGTTTCTGCGAGGTCTCGACACCGGGTTCGCTGAATTCACCAGCATTCAGTTGGCTCAATAGCCACTGCTGACATACTCCGATGTGGTCACACGAGCCCGCAGCCATGAGATCTTCAACCAGAACTCGCTTGGCGCAAATTCAGGTTCAGAATCAGTTCCAGTAGTCTTTGCCGTCTCCTCCACAGCGTCTTCAGGCAATCAAGCATTCTACTTACTGGTGGGTGAAGCTAACGCACTGTCCTTAGGCATGTCAACCACCACGTGCGCCTGCGGCGCCACTTTCGGCTGGCCAGTTCGTTCCTCAGGTGCTGCTGGTTCTGGTCGCAGGAAACGCTGGAACCCGAAGTGCCAAATTTGCCACAATTTTGGTCACACAGCTCCGTGGTGCTCTAGACTCTCATCGGCAGCTTGTCACTATGAGTCGGCTCATCTTGTTAAGGTTTTCCAGTCCTCTATCTCCTTTGATGATTCAGCCTCCGACTGGTATTTGGATTCTAGAGCAACGAATCATATGGCCTCCACTTCCTCTAGCATGGACAGTGTTGTCCCCTATTCTGGTAACCATCCTGTCAATGTTGCTAATGGCCATTCTATTCCTATTTCTCATATTGGACATCATCGGTTTTCTCGTAATTTTTGTTTATCCGATGTGTTGGTGGTCCCTGATATTATGAAAAATATTCTTTCCGTTAGTAAATTGACAAAGGACATGAATGATGTGATTTCTTTTAATGAGAATTCGTATGTGATTCAGAACCGGTCCATAAAAGAGGTCGTGGGCCGAGGTCGAAGTGATCGTGGCCTGTATGTGCTTAAGAATAGTGGTGCTGCTTTTGTTGCTCATGTTAAAACTAATAAACATAGAGTTTCTTTTGATGTTTGGCATGCTAGGCTAGGGCATACTTCCATTTCTGTTACATCTTTGTTAAATAAACTGAACCATGTTGATGTGGTTTCTTTACCGCCTAAACCCGTACTTTGTTCGCCTTGTGAAATGGCGAAAGGAAAAAGGCTTTCTTTTGTGAACAATCCTAGACGGGCATATGTTGTCTTCAATTTAGTGCACTGTGACTTGTGAGGCCCTGCTCCGATTTTATCTGATAGTGGATTCTCTTATTATGCCATTTTTGTTGACGATTTCTCACGATTTACCTGGTATTATCCATTGGCACGAAAATCAGATTTCTTTGAGACATTCTTGCAGTTTCATAACTTGGTTGAAAACCAATTTTCTTTTTCAATCAAGGTGTTTCAAAGTGACGGTGGTACAGAATTAAAAAATGCACGCCTACGATCCCATTTGTTCAAATAAAGGAACCCTTCATCATATTTCTTGTCCATCTACACCGGAACAGATTGGTAGAGCGGAACGTAAACATCACCATGTTGCAGAGATGGGATTATCAATGCTTTTCTCCTCTGGCATGCTGATTCCGTACTGGGATGTTGCTTTTTCCACGGCTACCTACACCATTAATAGGCTTCCCACCCCCGTTCTTCGTAATGCCTCACCATATTCTCTACTATATGGTCGCCATCCAGACTACTCCAACTTTCACCCATTCGGATGTCAGGTGTATCCCTTCATTAGGCCATTTTCTCCTCACAAACTGGCCCCTCGCAGCACTCCATGCATATTCGTGGGCTATAGTGCTCGCCATAAGGGTTTTCACTGTCTGGATCCTATTTCTAAGAAGTTCTATCTCACTCAGCATGCCTGTTTCGATGAGTCTTCTTTCCCATTGGTGAATGATACTGCTCGCACTGCCTCCAACTCTCTGGATGTCTCGACATTTATTGATTTTACTTGGATAAGTTGTCTGGATCCCCTGCTGCCCCTGTATCACCTACTCAGAATTCATCTGGGTCGACGACCTTGTCCGTTAGTTCTCTGATACCCATGTCTCCATTGCGGTCATCTCCGGCTGAAGCTCCATTGCCTTCTCCATCGATTATGAGTCATCGTATGACCAATCGCTCTCAGACAGGTAGTCACACAGCAAAGCAGTACCCAGACTATGTGATAACAGGTTTTTTGCGGCATTACTCACACAGACCGAACCTCGAGGGTATTGATCTGCTCTTAAGGATCCCCACTGGATGGCTGGAATGGATGAAGAAATGGGTGCTCTTCGTCAGCAACACACTTGGGATCTTTTTCCATGCCCTATTGGTGTCAACACCGTTGGATCCAAATGGGTTTATGGTCTCAAGCATCATCAGGATGGTACCATTGATCGGTACAAGGTTCGTTTTGTTGTGGAGGGATATTCTCAGTTGCCAGGCTTCGACTTCACCCACACTTTTAGTCCGGTCGTCAAGGCCTCCACAGTCAGAGTTATCTTATCCTTGGCCACTACTTTCTCTTGGCCCCTTCATCAGTTAGACGTCAAGAATGCATTTCTTAGCGGTCTCCTTGATGCACCAGTTTACATGGAGCAACCAGCTGGTTACACTGATCCCATTCATCCTGATTATTTATGTTGTCTTCGCAAGGCTATCCATGGTCTCAAACAAGCTCCTCGGGCTTTGTTTCAGTGATTCAACTCCTACTTATTTCATCTGGAATTTCGGTGCAGTTCTGCCGACACTTCCCTGTTTGTGTTCTCCCAGGGATCAAAGATTCTATACCTGCTAGTATATGTGGACGACATCATTCTTATAGGCATTAATCCTATTCTCATTTGTCAGTTCATCACCCACACTGATCGTGAGTTCGCCATTAAGGATCTTGGTGCACTTCACTACTTTTTGGGATTGGAGATCGCTCGATCTTCATCTGGTCTTTTTAGGGCAAGCTAAGTATGCGATGGAGATACTTCAGCACGCGGGTATGGCAGATGATGTTCCTATTTCCACATCTTTTGTTCCTGGCTCTCAGCTTCACAGCACCTCGGGGTCTGAGTTCTCGAACCCCAAGCTTTATCGCTCACTAGTCGGTGCCTTGCAGTACTTAACCATCACTCATCCTGATCTCTCCTTTGCGGTCAACTCTGTTAGTCAGTTTCTTCAGTCACCTTGAGAAGATCACTATCAGGCTATCACTCGCATCCTTCGGTATGTCCGTGGCACGCTTCATCATGGTCTATTTTTTGACCATCCCATAGTGGTCTTTCCCTTATGGGCTACTCCGATGCTGACTGGGCCCATTGTCTCGAGACTTAGCATTCCACTTATGGCTATGCCATTTTTCTTGGGGGCAATCTTGCCTCTTAGGGTGCTAAGAAGCAGCCGACTGTGTCTCGATCCAATTGTGAGTCTAAGTATCGCGTTATGATGAACACTTCTGCTGAACTTACCTGGGTGTGCAATCTGCTTAAGGAGCTCTGGGTTTCCCTCTCATCGTCGCCTCTCCTACTTTGTGACAATAGCAATGCCATTTTTCTTGCTCAAAATCCGGTTGCACATAAATGGACCATGCACATAGACATCGACTACCACTTCGTTCGTGAGCTTGTTGCCTCTGGTAGGCTTCGTGTTAGTCATGTTCCATCATCTCTGCAGGTTGCTGATATTTTCACTAAAGGCCTGTCGCGTAATCTTTTTGATTTTTTTCATTCCAAGCTTTGCATATCCTGGAGTCCTACACTTTTCTTGAGGGGGGGGGCGATAGAGTAGATGATAGAATACCCTGATTGATTTTGATTAATTATGATTGATATTGTACATGTATAGAACAGTCTGGGTTCGATGTACTTAGTTGCATGTACTCTATTTATTCATCTATGATAGACACACCAAATATGGTGAATTCACTGTCATTGCTTATAACACAAATTTTAATCCGAGAAGAGATCCGCGTATTTTTTTAGCTTGAAGAAATGAATAATTTATTACATTAAATCTCACCCACTAATTTATTATCCTTAAATGGCTTCAAATATATTCACATATAAGTGGATGTTCTCACCTAAAATAGTCGTTCTCAAATGATCCTCATTATAGGGTAAATCTTAGGAAAGACGGTCTTTCCATAAACTTACGGACAGTCCACAGGGGCTTTAGCTTAAATTTTGTAATTTTTAAAATAAAATTTAAATATTATATTTTATAAGTTAAAACAAGTAATAATATGTATTTGGCGATTACACCTTAATATGTGTAAATCACCCGTGCACTTTTCCGGCCAGATCTGGTGAGCTCAAGGTACGGTGCCACCATGGGCAAGTCAGGCAATAAGAGAGCAATGCGGAAAGCAATAGCAAAGGCAGGAAAGGAGGAACAAAAGGGTAAACATGAAGGAAAACATATGATTGAATCGAAAAAGGGTGTTCGAGGATCAATTCTGGACAAAGGGGATAGGGATAACCGAGAAGAACGTAGAGAATGCAGTAAGGTGATGGAAAATGGTGAAGCAAGCCAGAAGGTCAAAGGTAAAGCTATGGATAAGATCTCTAAAACAGTGAGGAAGAAACTGTCCTGGGGTGATAAGGTGGAGAATGAGATGAACTGGAGCTCTTTGTTTGCACAGCCATAGGTTCAAAAGTATCAGATTGTGAACATAGAAGGACTTGAAATGGGAGAAATCACAGAGGAGGATGTAGAAATTAGTGCTAAGCAATGGGAAACTTGTGTCATATATAAGATTCTTGGAAGCAATCCCCCGTACAAGTTAATGGAAGGTTTTCTAGAAACGACTATGGGGATCAAACCTGGTGAAAGTATGGAAGATGCAAAGAGGTATGTTCCTGGCTAAACTCTTAACTATTTCTTACAGAAATGAGCTGGTAGATAATGGGCTTCTAATGTTTGATGGTAAACCCCTGGTTATCAAAGCTTGGTCTAAGGACTTTGATTTTGAGGAACCTGATCGTATACCAGTATGGATTAGATTGCCTGATTTACCATTAGTCTATTGGGAGCCTAAGATAATAAGTCTATTGGGGAAACCTATTTGTCTGGATATAGCAACAATAGAGAAAGACAGGCTAGCTTATGCTAGGGTGAAAGTGGAATTAGAAATAGTTAAATTTGTGCCTGACAAGATTAACTATATAAATGAGAGGAAGGTAATTAAACAACAGAAACTGATATATGAGTGGGCTCCTGTGAAATGTGGATATTGTGAAATGTATGGGCATGGGGAGACATAGTGTAGAAGGAAAGTGAAACCAGCTAATCAGAAATAGATATATGTGCTAGTGAGGATAAGGAATGAAGGGATGGGTCGGGAAACTGATAAAAATGTGATACTGAAGGAGCCTAATGAGGTACTGAAGAAACCAATGAGGAACGAGGAGAGGAATCAGGAATGGGTGACTGGTTATCCACAGGGGGTGAATGTGAGGTCACAAGGGCAGAGAGACCTAGAATATCATAAGGATAAGCCCCCAGATGAATAATAATTTAATAGTGTGGAATGTGAGAGGTATTAATAAAGGTGAAAAGCACGGAGTGATCAGGGGATTCTGTCTGAGGAATCAAACTTGACTTTTGGCCATTCTTGAAACAAAAATACAAAAAGAGAAGGAAACGGAGGTGTGGGAGAGAACTGGCTTAGGATGGAAACTGTTAACAAATGGAGTTTTGGTCAACAGAGGAAGAATTTAGCTGGCTTGGAGGGAGGATCTATATGTAGTGACTGTGATTGATGTTGAAGCACAATGGATGGATGTACAATGTGAGATAAAGGAGGTGAAGGAGACATTCTTCTTTACAGTAATCTATGGATATAATACCATAAAACAAAGAGGGGGGATGTGGAAGTATCTACAGAAGCAGGGGAAAAGAGATAAGTCTTGGTTGATATATGGTGATTTTAACTCTCTACTTGACTTTGATAACATAATAAGGAGAAACCAAGTGAAGGAGAAGGAACTAACTGATTTCCAAAAAGCTGTTAGGCTATTGGAACTTGAAGAAATCAAAACTGTGGGGGCAAAATTTACCTGGTCAAACAGAAGGGCTGGTAAGGATATGGTGATAAGCAAACTGGACAGGGGTTTGGTATATGATCATTGGTTGAAGCATATGACAGATGGTGTATGTGAAGTCAAGACTGAAGTAATGTCTGATCACCTTTCTCTATTAATCAGACTGAATAGGAAAGCCAAAAGGAGGAAAAGACCCTTTCGATATTTTAATATGTGGTCGAAGGCTAAAATTTTTCATAGAATGGTGTAAGAGGTATGGGAACAGACACCAGTTGCCAGTGTGAGGGAATTGGGGAACAGATTGAGGATCCTGAAGAGGCTACCGAGTAACCTGAACTGAAAGGAATTTAGTAATATTGGTGAGCAAGCTGAACTTGCTCTAGAGGAATAGAGATTAGCACAGGAAGATCTGAACAGAGATCCAGTCTCACCAAAACTGCAGGAACTTGAATTGAAGGCAATGACGAAGGCTGAAATTCTGAAAAGTGCAGAATACAGTTTTTTTAAGCAAAAGTCAAAGCTGGGGTGGATAGATGATGGAGACAGACCAACTAGACTGTTCTACTCCTCAATAAAAAGCAGGCAATACCAAAACAATATTGTGGCACTCAGGAACGGGGAAACACTATTACTGGATCATGAGGGTATAGAATCTGAGTTGATAGCTCATTTTCAGAAGCAGCTAGGAGATGTATCTGAGGTATCAGGTCTAGACAAAGGAGTGGTGAAATATGGTGAAGTATTAAGCATTGATGTGCAAATGAAGTTGATAAAGCCTATAGCCAGAGAGGAGATAGTTCAGGCTATAAGGAGCATTCAGTCAGGGAAAAGTCCAGGACTAGATGGATATTCCAGTAAGTTTTTAAGGACTGCTGGTCTTATATAGGGGAAAATGTGATAAATACAATGACAAACTTCTTCCAGGGAGAGGAAATTCCAGACATTTTCAAAAATGTAGCCCTTACACTGATACCAAAACACATCCAAGCTCAGAAACCAATAGATTACAGGCCAATAGCCTATTTTTCAGTAATATACAAAACTGTAACAAAAGTGCTGAGTAACAGATTGAAGGATGTGCTTCCAACCATAATCAGTTGCAATCAGAGTGCTTTTGTAAGGGAAAGGTCTATTGCTCACAACATGATGCTAGCCCAGGAGTTGCTTCACAGGTATGGAGTGGAAAAAATGAAATCCAGTTGTGTAGCACAGATAGACATCTCAATGGCATTTGACAACTTAAGTTGGCAGTTCTTGATAAATTGGTTGAAAGAGTTGAAGTTCCCAGGGCAGATAGTGAAGTGGATAACAGCAAGCACAATGGGGTTTGACATATGCTTAAATGTTAATGGCCACTATACAAGGGGTTTCACAGCCAAAAGAGGGAGACCCCATTTCTCCCTTGCTTTTTGTAATCAGTATGGAGTATCTGACCAGAAGTATGATTAGGGACTTCAAAGCCGGGAAAATAGACTTTCATCAAAGGTGTAAAAAAGCGGAAGTTCATACTTTGCTTTTTGCTGATGACCTTCTGTTATTTTGTGCTGCCAACAGGAAGTCATTGGAAGGAGTGGCAAATATTTTGAGGAAGTTTACAGAGGAGAGTGGTCTGGCCATTAATGAGGAGAAATCAAGAATTTTCTTCTCAAAGATGACAGAAGGTGAAAAAACAATGCTAGCTTGGATTCTTAAAATACAGCAGGGGACTATGCCCATGAAGTACTTGGGACTGCCTTTATCAACAATAAAGTGGGGGAAAAAGACTGTGAAGAGTTGCCGAGCAAGGTCAGGAGGCAGATAAAAAGATGGGAGTCTAAACACCTATCATATGCTGGCAAGTTGCAACTGATCAATGGAGTTCTACTGAATATATCAGGGTATTGGGCAGCAGTGATGAAGCTACCAGAAGCAATACATAAAAAGCTTGTGTAGATTTGCACTAGTTTTCTGTGGGGTAGAGAAGAGGGGCAAAGAGGTTTCACTACTGCAGCATGGACTTCATTATGCAGAAGCAGGAAAAAAAGAGGAATGGGATTAACAGATCCCTCCCACTGGAGCAAGGCAGCCCTAAGTAAACATCTGTGGGATCTTACACAGAAGAAAGACACCTTATGGATAAAATGGGTGCAGGAGTATTATATGAAGGGGGTTGGAATAGAAAACTGTAAGTATTTTGAGACACATAGTTGGCCTTGGAGAGTGCTACTGAAGCTAAGAGATGGGATTTTTCCTCAGATACTGAAATGTGTAAATCAGAAAGGAAGGTTGAAGGTAGCAGATGTTTATGATCTGATAATGGGAGGGAAGGAGACTAGATTTAAATGCTCAGTGGTTTGGCATAAAGGGATTCTGCCAAAACACAAAAATTTTCTCTGGCTGTTTTTGAATGGAAAACTGGCAACTATTGACAGGTTGCTGGAGTTTGGTGTGCTGGATGGAACAAATGTGTGTGCATTATGTGGCAAGGAGCAAGAAACTCTGCAAAACCTGATGGTGACCTGTGAATATACAACATAGATAATGCTAGAAGTTGGTTTAAAGCAAGTCAGGACTTTGAGACTGATGAAGAAGCAGCTGTGGATGCTGGCCAGGTTAAAAAATAGGAAGAAAATGATGCTGATGGTGACTGCCCTGTACTCTGTATGGCAAGAGAGGAACAACCGAATCTTTAAGAAGATGGAAATGAAGGAAATAGTGGCGGGTTTCCAGGTGCGAACAGAAGTAGAAACCAGATGGAGATACAACTATGTAGATGGAGACTCCAGGCAGCTCAGAGGTGCAGCAGGTCTGGAGCTGAGGTAGGATTCTGCATAAAATTGCCTCCTAGGAGAGCTTACTGTGGTCAATTTTTGAGTTTGGAGTGTAGGATATGGATTGAATAGGATACAGAATGTATAGAAAATCAAAAGAAGGAATAGTTTTTTTTGTAGTAGATGGGACAGATAGTCTAAACTTTGTATTTGTTTTGATCTTCAAGTTAATGAAAAAGGTTACATAAAAAATGTATTTGAACATGAATATATAAAAATACATGATATAAAAAAATATTTTTTAAAAAATTCTAAATTTTGTATGTAATTTAACAAATGTATTATATAAGGTACAAAATAAGTGACATTTCCTTAAACTTATGGATATGCCGCTTGTTAGGAGACCCACTCTTCATCATTATATATAGGGGTTCTGTCATGTGATGCTGAACTATTAAAACTAAGAAAGAAACTAAATATACATAAAACAACAATACTAATCTTTGGATTCAATTGATACCCATTTATTCTATTAATTGATTCTTGAAACACATTACTCTACCTCTAAGAATGATTACGATGATCTTTATACGATAAATCTCCTAGTTCGATATATATGATAAAGAGGGAAAACACTCAAATTCCACCCTGTTTATCTAGCATGCAATCATGACATAAACAACTAGTTGTACACCTAATCAATTCATGAATTAGAACATTAAAAATGCAAAGATTTCAATTAGTAATAAATTGCAAAAGTAAAGAGTTTACAATCTCACAAGGCAAAGGTAGAAGTTTGTACCCCAAGTTAATCTAAATTCCTGCTACTACTATAGACATAGAAGATATAATATACACTCCTTATGTCCCATAATTATTGACATATTTAGTTTTTCACGATCTTCAATGATCATGTTTGACCGTTAATATCTCTAACTACGTATAATATTTTTGCATATAAAATTGATATTTAGAAAATATATGTTAAGATTGGTTTAACAATATCTCACATGATATTTTTATTATACATATATTAATTTACATTTAAGATTAAAGTTTACTAAATTTGACTTTAAATAAGTAAATAGGCCAATAATTTTAGGACGGAGGTAGTAGAAGATAATGAAAGAAAAGGGAAAATAGGATGACGCGGCAAGGGTTTTATCCTTCCCCAAATTGCCAAGGCCTGCGATCACAAAATTTAGAAACTTCCCCTTCTCACTCCTTCCTTCACTACGAGTGAACTGTTGATTTGTTTAAGGAGTTAAACTAGTCATATTTTAGTAGTCCTTGAGGCGAATCCAAAATTTTTATTGAAATTTGGTTTTACCAATTTTTCTAGTCCTTACTAGTGTGTTCCAACATGACTAGTTTAACCAAGTGCATAATAAAGTAAAATATAAAGAGCGCATGACTTGGTTATGCAGTTCGGTGTAATCCACCTACATCTGCGGGGCCTGGCCCAGTTCAGAATGAATCCACGAATTAGAAAGATACAATACAGAGTACAGTTTACAAAATACTTATCTTTACTAATTATAACATGTGAACTCTACTAGCTTCCCTAGCTACCGATCCGCCTTGATCAGACTCCCTCTGATCTCGAACTCCGTCGACGCAAGATCTCCTCCTCCCGAGGAATTAAGGTTTATGATTCTGAACTTTGTGCAGCAGGTTAGGTATGTTGGAACACAGGAATCTGACTCTTTGCAATTCTCGAAAGTCTCAAAAATCTGTATGCAGATTTTTGCTCTGTTAAATCCGTGAGCATGGAGTCACGTTGGTCCCAATTTATATCACGAATAGAATGGAATACTCCTTGATTATCTCCACAATATTCCTATTCCAAATCTGCTTCTTGAAGCATATCCAAATCCCATAAATAAAGGGATTTACCTTATATTAATCTATCCCATATATTCGAATATATCACCTCCTTATAAGTAGGGATTTTCCATAAATCAATTATGCTTCACACGCCTGATATACTTAGCCGAATATACAAATTCCATAACTTACAAAATACTACAATATTCTGACTTCGATTTCCATAATTCCTTGGCGTCAATATGCTGCATTTAGCATGTTCCAACATGGAAAGATTTTCGGTTCAAAATAAGTTCACACAAACTGCCAATTAAATATGGACTGCAAATCTCTTGACTTTACAATCTCCCCCTTTGGCATTTTTGTGGACCCATAACATTTTGGACATGTAATTCACACCGAAAAACTTTCAGCATCATACTATCAACTCTAATATCAACTCTAATCAACAATACATTACCAGAATTCCCATAAACATGAAAGCCGTAATCCAAAAACCAGAAATCCACGAAATCCAAAACCTAAATGTCATTACAGCCAAATTGAACAAACCAATACAAAAGCAAGAATAAAATTCAGGCTTCCAACCGGGCCTTCTCTTCCTCCAGACTAGTTTTCTCTGCCTCTATCGCAGCCATTTGAATGACAATGACACCAAGTCTTGCGTTCAGAACAATCAGCCTAGCCTCAGTTTCTGCTGCTGCTGATGTGGAAGTTGATCCAGAAGGACTCCAAGGGAGATCACGCACATGCCTTAACCCGAACGTCTTCTTGTTTGGCCTCAGAAATTCTGTGTCAATAATCACATCCGAAGCTTTTCCTTTCACTTTTTCACTTTTTGGCTAGTGCAGATATCAGCGCAGGATAAATAATGGCATCATTGACCTTGGGGGCAGTAGATTGTCTGACCAAATGTTGCTGAATGAGGAGCCCAAGATTGACAGGCTTCTGTGTTCCAACACAGTACAGCAATTTGGCCATCTCTCTAGTCAATGCAGTGGTATTAATTGAGGGCAACCAACAATGTACAACAACCTGATATAACCCAAAGAATCTCGAGGTCAAGCACGATGCTTGTGAATACCCCGTTGCTGGCCACTCAACCTTATACCCACCCGAGATAGTAGTTAATATTTGATTATCAAAAACTCCCAAATCTTCAGGAAAGACTCCCTCTATCTCAGGTGTCTTAAGACCCAGCACTCTGTTAATCCTGGAAGCAGACACATCTATTATCTTCCCTCGCACGTAAACCCTTCCATACCATAGGGAGCTTATCTCCAGATTTCCAGTCATGAGGTTAGAATATACCTCAAGTACAACCTGCCTATTGTACTGTAGTTGGACCGTGGCTGCAGTTGTCATCCCAATTACTTTCAGATAGTCCGAGAAACCACTCTCCTTGTAAGCTTTTAAGTCCATAGGTCTTTCAGGGGGTAAACTTCCTTTCAGAAAAAAATTCTCCCATTTCTTCTCCGTTTGAATCAAAATACAAGAAGGAAAATGCCTTACTTACAGAGAGGGGAGGTAGTACTTTCTTCTCCTTGCATTCATGCCTTTTCTTGCTCCTTTTTGCTTGAGCAGAAGCCTTAGCTTTAGCAGCCTTCCTCTTGCCTTTAGCTATCTGGTAAAATTCGTCAAGCACCCCATCACTTGAGTATGCCAAATCAGGAATGTCCTGTGTTGGAACATTCCCTGAACCTTCAGCCTCATTCTTCTCCTCAAATTCCCCGTCCAACTGATCATCATGATCCACGTCCTCATCAGTTTCTTCATCACACTCATCCACATCATTATGATTTGAAAAATTGTCATCAGGTGCCTCATCATTCAGATTACCATGCATATCACCATGATCTTCGCCCCCTAGATCAGCATCAGAATCCAAATCCATATAATCATCATGTTTATACTTCTGTGTTGGAACACTGCCCTCCTCATAACTGTCTGATAGCTCAATTATTACAGGCCTTCTTAGTTCTTCCATCATGTTGGCAGAATTCAAGTCATAGAATCCAACCTGCAGTGTGTCTCCATACTGCACAACTTCCCTTCCAGCTACTTCTCTTTCATTTATTTCTCTTAAAGACACACGACTTGGAAAGGGAATGCAACCATACACATAGAATCTATCTTTTTCTCTGAATTCAGCATATTTTTCTAACAGAAATTGCACATTATAATTTTCAAGCCTCCTTATTCCACCTATGCTACCCGTCACTAGCTCCTTAACCTTAACATTAAGATATTCCCCTGTTATGCTTTTAATCTTAGTTAAATCTATGGCAACGCTGTTTGCCTCCAGCCATTCAAAGATTTCATCAAAACTCTTACATTCTATGCCCATGAATTTTAATGGAGTAGGATCAGGACCACTTACCGTGCGATTCTTCTTCTTGGCACCAGTGGCCTTTTCTTGTGCATCGGGCTCAACACCAAATTCCCCATTCTTTTTACCATTGCCGAGTGCCTCTTCCTCTTCCCGTTGTTCTTCAGCTTGACCAGATTCTACTTCAGATGCCTCCTCGACCTCACCTTGATCCGTGCTTTCACCATACTGCTCTTGATTTTCTTTCAACATTGATTCTGTTCTAGCTCGTTCAGCCCATTGTCCATTCTCATCGAACAGTACCAACTCCAATGATGGACTGATTTCTGGAACCTCTGCTTCACACGTGGGAGAGGTTGGGGTTGGCATTCTCTAGCACGATGTTGCGGTGGAGAAGGGTTGTGGAGAGAAAGAATTTTCCGGCAGAGAGTCTAAGAATTCCAAAGTGGTTGAGAGAAAGACTGATTGTAGAGGGATACGAAAGGATTTTTGGGCAATTTGAATCCAACTTTAACTCTTCAACTTGTCACCTCTTTTCTCGTGAAATACTTTTTTAGATTTCTTAAGCTTTTAAGGATGATACTTTCTCCTCTTGTCAAATCAAGTTGTCACACCAGAATTAACTTCCAACATACCATAAAAACCATCTCCTATTTTTGTACAACTTTTCTACCTTCCATTTTTTTGTTCTTTTTTGATTTTCTAAACAAAAATAACCAAAATATTTACAGGAAAAAAAATTTCGGTAAAAATTATCTCAGATTTGACAAACACCTAAGTGTTGTCGAAGGCTTTCAAAAGAGGTGGCACCAACGGCTTTGTAAATATGTCAGCAAATTGCTCGTGTGTTGGAACATAGACTACTTCCACTTCCTTCCTTTCAACCAGATCTCTAATAAAGTGATGCCGTATGTCAATGTGTTTGGTTCTCGAGTGCTGAACTAGATTTTTCGAGATATCAATAGCACTTGTGTTGTCACAAAGAATCTTCAAGGGTCCTTGATGAATTCCATAGTATTTCAACATTTGTTTCATCCATAATAATTGTGCACAATAACATCCTGCTACAAGATACTCAGCTTCTGCAGTAGATAGAGAAATCGAATTCTGTTTCTTACTATACCAAGAAACCAAATTTGTTCCAATAAAGAAACATCCGCCTGTGGTACTTTTTTGATCATCCGCATTACCGGCCCAATCAGAATCACTATACCAAATCAACTCTGAATCTTGATTCTTAGAATACCAAACACCATACTCAGAAGTCCCGCTTACATATCGAATAACTCGTTTAACTGCTGTGAGATGAGACTCCTTAGGATCAACTTGAAATCTTGCACATATCCCAATGCTGAAACATATATCTAGTCTGCTTGCGGTTAAATACAATAAGCTTCCAATCATACCTCTGTATAATTTCTGATCGACAGCAACTCCTTTTTCATCCTTTAACAATTTATCAGAAACACCCATAGGGGTTCGGACTGCTCGAGCATTGCTTAGACCGAACTTCTTAACCAGATTCAAGGCATACTTACTTTGATTTATGAATAGAACATTCCTTCCTTGCTTGACTTGCAATCCCAGAAAGTAAGTGAGCTCTCCAACCATGCTCATTTCGAATTCAGATTGCATAATGGTGACGAAGTCCTATACCATAGATGGTGAAGTAGAACCAAATACTATATCATCAACATAAATTTGTTAGAAACGTTGAAGCCTTGTCAAGCACAAACAAAGTGCGATCTACTTCCCCTCGATGATAACCTTTCTGAAGTAGAAAGGTAGTAAGTCATTCATACCAGGCCCTGAGAGCTTGCTTTAGTCCATATAAAGCCTTTTTAAGGCGTTGACATTATGTGGAGAATGAGGATCTTCAAAGCCTTTAGGTTGTTCCACATATACTTCTTCATTCACCACTCCATTTAGAAAAGCACTTTTGACATCCATTTGATACAAAGTAAAGTTCATAGAGCAGGCAATAGCTAGTAAAATGTGGATAGATTCTAACCTAGCAACCGGTGCGAATGTTTCATCAAAGTCGACACCTTCCACTTGTGTATATCCTTGAGTAACAAGTCTAGTTTTGTTACGAGTGACTAAGCCATCCGCGTCTGATTTATTCTTGAAGACCCACTTCATTCCAATGACATTAACGCCTTTGGGGCAAGGTGTAAGGTACCAAACATCATTCCGTGTAAACTGACCAAGTTCATCTTGCATTGCAGCAATCCAATACACATCCGGTAAGGCTTCTTTGTAAGTCTTGGGTTCAATGAGAGAAACAAAACAGTGTAATCCAGCTAGCCGTCGGTAATCAACTCGAGGCACCGATCGAGTACTTCTCATGGTGGATCCAGGTTGGTCATGTGTTGGAACACATGAGTCAGTAGTGGGGGATGATGTTCCAACATACTCAGCTTCGCCAGGTTCAGTACTCATCTGCTTAGATGTGCCATCATGCTGACGTGATTCTGTTTCAACCAATGGAGATGTCTTGTCAGGTTGAGACAACTGTGTTGGAACATGAGAGTTACCAGGTTCTTCTTCGACAGCGTCAGACTTTTGTTCTTCCTCCGAATCATCCACAATAACATTTATCGATTACATGAGAGTGTTGGTTCGATGATTAAAACCTCTATAAGCATGGTTGTTGATAGAATACTCGAGAAAAATTCCTATATCACTCTGATTGTCAAATTTTGCCAACTGTTCTCTATCTATGAGAATGTAGCATTTGCTTTCGAACACATGAAAATATGAAACATTTGGTTTCCTGCCCTTCCAAATCTTGTAGGATGTCTTTCTAGTGAATGGTCGAAGATACACTCGATTGATTGTATAACATGCTGTATTGACCGCTTCAGCCCACCATTTCTTGTGAATATCTTTCTCCGCCAACATAACTCGAGCCATCTCCTGCAAGGTATGTTTTTACGTTCTACAATACCATTCTGCCGAGGGGTGATGGGAGCTGAAAATTCATGTTGGATTCCAAGCTCATCACAGAAATCACTGAATTCTGCATTCTCAAATTCTCTACCATGATCACTTCGAATTCGAATTATCTTTCCTACTGGACTCCCTTTTTCAGTTTGTAACTTCACTACAAGGCTTCTAAATACTTCTAAAGTATCAGATTTTTCTTTTAAAAAGGCAACCCATGTAAATCTGGAGAAATCATCAACACATACAAAGATATATTTCTTTCCACCTATACTAGGTGTATTGACTGGACCCATCAAATCTATATGCAATAATTCCAGATTTCTAGATGTAGTAATATACTGAACTGATGAATGAGGAGATCGAATTTGTTTACCTTGTTGACATGGTCCACATACAATTCCTTCCTTGCTGGTTAAGGTAGGAATTCCTCGTACAACCTTCACATTTGCGATTTTCACCAATGTTTTATAATTGATGTGGCCGAGCTTTCTGTGCCACAGAACTCCTTCATCTTGCTTTGAAATCATACATCGTACTTCTTGTTCTAGCAGATAGCAATTGTCTGATGATATTATTCCTGAAAGAACCTTGTTTTCTCCATGCTTCACTATACATTTGTCCTTCTGGAATTCCACCACCATATTGTCGTCACACAGCTGGCTTATACTTAACAAGTTTGCCTTTAGATCTTCAACAAATAATACACTTATAAATACTGGGAAACCTTCAATTCTCAATTCGCCTTTTCCAATTACTCTGCTTTTCTTCCCGTCACCAAATGTTACATATCCCCCATCGTATGGAGTAATATTTGTGAGATATTCTGAAGTGCCAGTCATGTGGCGAGAACAGCCGCTATCAAAGTACCATGAATCTCTGGAATAAGCTATGAGAGAAGTGTGTGCCACCAGACACGTGCTAGATTGTTTAACAATCCATACCTTTCTGATCGATTTTACTTTCTGGAAATTGTCTATGTTGGAACATGGCTAAGGTTGTCGTCCTGCCATTTGATCTCTGATCAGTCTTCTGCACGGCTTTTCAGCATGTCCTTGATAAGTACAATATCTACAAATGAGTGGCTTTCTTTGATGAGGCATACCATACTTCCGTTTCACTTCTCGGATCTTAGCCTTGAGGGTTACAGAATTTTCATGTGATTCCGTCTTGGGTACATTCCCATATCCAATCCCATGTCGATCACCAAAGTTTCTTCCCATATCCAGAATATCATCAAGTTTTGCCTTTCCAGAATTTAATTTAGAAATAGTTGCTTCGGACATCTCGGCCCTCTTGACTGCTGCTACCAGTTTTGCTTTCAGTTCTTCATTAATCTTTTCAAGTTCTGCAACCGTGACTCGTAATTCTCTTTCATTTTCCATTAGCTTCCATTTTTCTTCGTTCATCTCTTTCTTCGTGTCGACTACTTGACCCACATAGCATACATTTTTTCATAGGTACTATAGATTTCTTCATCACTTACAGACAGATCTATGTTGGAACATATAGTTTTAACTTTGCTCGGTGTGTTGGAACATCCAGCCTCCGATGTATCATGAACCTTTGCTCCAAACGCTACATAGTTACTGGTAAGTTCCTCTTCGTCCTTCTCATCTTCTTCATCTTCACTCCAAGGGGTGACATATGATTTTCCTTGTTTCTTACGGGTGTTGGCATATTCAGCCTGAATATGACCATATCCTTCACATTCTCTGCATTGAATTCGTCCAGCCTGTTTTGGTTCATTGTTTTGATTTCTCAACACCTACTAATTTCCTTGTTGAAATCTCATTCCACGATTATTACTAGAGTTTTGTTGTCTTTGTCTATTTCCACCAAATCTTTCCTGAGATTTCTTGTTGACCACCTTCTTTAGCATTCTCGAGAAATTATTTGTGATAAGTGCAAGTTTTTCAATCTCATCATCACTGTCAGAGTCATGTTTGTCCTTTGATGAAGACATTTTGAACGCTAATTCCTTAGAGACCCTTTTTGTAGCTTGTTGAAATGTCATCTCATATGCCTGTAATGAACCCATTAGTTCGTCTAGGCTTATGGTGGTAACGTCTCTTGCTTCCTCTATTGCTGCTACTTTCATTGCAAATCTTTTGGGAAGTGATCTCAAGGTCTTTTTCACCAGCTTTGTTTCTTTGTAAACCTTTCCAAGATGAGCCATGTTGGAGATGTCTCTGAGTTTTCCATTGAATATAGCAATAGTGTCATCCTCCTCCATTTTGAGTTCCTCGAACTTAGTTGCCAGCATCCGTAGTTTAGATTAACGAACTCGACCGGTTCCTTCGTGAACAGTTTGTAGAATATCCCATGCTTTCTTTGCTTGATGACATGTAGAGATAAGTTTGAACTGATTTTCATCAACTGTAGTGAAGATTGCATTAAGTGCCTTCGAATTCACCAGAGATTCTTTGAGGTCATCTGTAGTCCATCTAGCTTTATCTTTGGGTTTCTGCTTCCTTTGACTTGACTCTCCTTCTACCGCCTTAGAACTTGTATCAGCATCTTCTGTAGGGTGATTCCATTCATTCTCAACATAGAACCATGCAAGTTCATCCAGTGAGTTGATGAAGACTCTCATGCGTGCCTTCCAATAGTTGTAGTTGTTGCCTTCTAGCAGGGGTGGTCGGGAGACTGAAGCTCCTTCTCTTGTTGTCATGGTAAAATCGGATCTCACTTTCCTTGAAACAACCAAGGGAACGATAAGTGGCCACGCTCTGATACCAATTGAAATTTGGTATTACCAATTTTTCTAGTCCTTGCTAATGTGTTCCAATATGACTAGTTTAACCAAGTGCATAATAAAGTAAAATATAAAGAGCGCATAACTTGGTTACGCAGTTTGGTGTAATCCACCTACATCTGCGGGGCCTGGCCCAGTTCAGAATGAATCCATGAATTAGAAAGATACAATACAGAGTACAGTTTACAAAATACTTATCTTTACTAATTATAACATGTGAACTCTGCTAGCTCCCCTAGCTACCGATCCGCCTTGATCAGACTCCCTCTGATCTCGAACTCCGTCGACGCAGGATCTCCTCCTCCCGAGGAATTAAGGTGTATGATTCTGAACTTTGTGCAGCAGGTCAGGTATGTTGGAACACAGGAATCTGACTCTTTGCAATTCTTGAAAGTCTCAAAAATCTGTATGCAGATTTTTGCTCTGTTAAATCCGTGAGTATGCAGTCGCGTTGGTCCCAATTTATATCACTAACAGATTGGAATATTCCTTGATTATCTCCACAATATTCCTATTCCAAATCTGCTTCTTGAAGCATATCCAAATCCCATAAATAAAGGGATTTACCTTATATTAATCTATCCCATATATTCGAATATATCACCTCCTTATAAGTAGGGATTTTCCATAAATCAATTATGCTTCACACGCCTGATATACTTAGCCGAATATACAAATTCCATAAATTACAAAATACTACAATATTTTGAATTTGATTTCCATAATTCCTTGGCGTCAATATGCTGCATTCAGCATGTTCCAACATGGAAAGATTTTTAGTTCAAAATAAGTTCACAAAAACTGCTAATTAAATATGCACTGCAAATCTCTTGACTTTACATTTATATATGGACTTCGATTCATCTCAAAACATACACTAAAATGGGTTTCAAACTCACAAGACTAAACTCTAATTTTCTTACATTTAGAATTGAAAGGTTAAAAATGGAGTATGACTCGGGCACATCATTTGTGCATATATGTTTGCCTTGAAGGGTGAGCTTTTTAGTGTCCAATATGCTCTACTTAAGGTACTTTTAAGCTTACAGGGAAGTTAATATTTTTACAAACTCTTTTTCTTTCAATAAATTAAAATCGTCAATGATGAGAATGTTTGGGTATCAAACCTTTTGTCTTAATCATATTGGTCAAAAGACCTACATTCAAGTGATCTTCACATAATGTTATAGGATAAATATATTTACACGAAAGCGTTGAACTGAATATTACAATTCTAATCTAAGGTCTCAGTGACAATGAGAGAGATACAGAAAGACATTAGTTAATATTAAAATTCTAAATAAAGGCCTATGTGGCAATAAGAATGGTACACAAAGGATAAGTGATTCTCACTATGTGGCTATTAAACAATAATGACCATGTACTACCAAACAAAACCAATCACAGTGAACCATCAAATGAAATGCACACAAAATGTTCAATCCACACTTCTTATCAAAATCAACAAAATTAAAACAAAGAAAATTAAAGCTCCCAATTAAAGATATGGTCCGTCTCCATTTAACTTGTTGAGACCCTTTCTCTAAACTAAGAGACTAAAATCGGCATTCTAATTTCCAAATTTATATTTTCATCAGTGTATAAAAATCACTCATAAAGCTCGTTGAAACTCTTTCTCTAAACTAAGAGACTAAAATTGATCATTTCAATTGCCAAATTTATATTTTTATCAGTGTATAAAAATCACTTATAATGCGTAGCAATATGTATAATTCGGCCCCAAAAGGATCTAAAGACCAGTTAAATCAAATTAATAATATAACCAATCTGAATAACCTAATGGACCAAAGTCGACAAATCTAACATAAATCCTTAGAAATAAGGAGATCGCCAGAAGTCTGTTGTTTTAACAACTTTGAAATGGATCTTACTGTCTTTGAATGTTTGAATAACAACTTGAAAGTCAATCAATATTTACAAAAAAAGGGTTCCGAAAAAACATACATTGATAGTCAATTATATCTGATACTTAAATCCAAAAAATCATTTTTAATACCACCCATTTGTTAAGCTGGAACAAGCAAAAACTTGAAAGAAAGAAAACAAAATGAAATAGAAATAACGAGTAAGTCTCAGGAAAGGCGGTCTGTCCATAAGTTTATGAACAGGCCAGGGACTATTTTACAATATGGGGTTCAATTTGTAATTAATAAAAAATTAACCTTTTAATTGTATTATAACCTTAGTTCCCCTTTCTTTTGCAGATCTTCTTCTTCTTTCTGTATCGCGGGTCTCTTCTTTCTTCGGTGAATTTCCACCAAATCTTCTCTGCCTCCCCCGTCCTCCCCTTTTCACGCTCTTCTCCCCACTAAGGAGATGCTGGATTTCTCTGCTTCCACTGCCTTCGAATCACCTAAAAGGGAATAAGGAGAAACGATGTGCTTACGACCCACATGTCCTTTGCTACAGTGAGAAACGATGTCGTATTTACTGCCTCACCTCCACTCCGGCTGGGCCGTTGATTAAGCTATCCTGGCCGAGGAAGAACACCCCATGATTATCTGCTTCGGCCATGACTGGGATGAAACTTGTATGCAGGTAATTATTATCACTCGAGTTGTTATTAACTATTTTGTCTGGTCAATTCTGCAAAACACTAAGGGGGAACATTATTGTCAATTCTCTTGTTTTCATGAATTTTCCTGAATTGATGGTTTTGCCCATTTTCCCTTTAAAGTCAGTGAAATTGAGTAATTGCTCCTAATTTAGTTGTATGAGATGGTCAACCTCTGGGTTTGGAGTAGTGTTTGCGCGTGATTGCCAATTTGTTGAAAATTATTTAGCGAATTTTTCATCATATTGAATTGAGTGTGAGGCTAAAACACTGGTTGTTAGTGTTTGCCATGTAATGTAGGGTTATATTTTTTCCACTCTGGCTGTTCCATGTTGTTGTTGCCTAGGGGTGGTTCTCTTTACCCGTATCTTTAGTTCCGCGCGATAGACATGTAAGGGTTTGTGATTTATGCTGAATGATGATAAGAGATTTTATCTATATTCATACTGAGAGGATTTATGATGATACATTTTTTTACTTCTTTTTGAATTGGATGTCTTTATGCTTAAACTGTCTTAAAGTATACGCTTTATGAAATTACGAGGTGCATCGTTTGCTTATATGTTGCACCTGTTATTATCCAACGTGTGCTTGTTAGTTGTACTGTGAATGACCTTTTATTTTCTTATCTTTTTTGCTGATTGTTAGTTTTGAATTTTGAGCTGCATCTGTTTATTATAGGTTGCACCTGTTAGTATTTAATGTGTACTTGTAAGTTGCACTTATCTATGACCTTTTGTTTTTATTTGTCGTTGGTTGTACGATTTTAATAACGAGCTGCATATGTTAATATCTCATGTGTACTTGTTAGTTGTATTGTGTATGACTTTTTTAAAAAAAATTTTGTTGGTTGTTCATTTTCAATTGAGAACTGTATCTGTTTTCTTATATATTGTATTTGTTTGAATCTAGTATGTAATTGTTAGTTTTATTGTGTTTGACTTTAATTTTCATTATTGATTATTGTTCGTTTTGAAATATTAATTGTACTTGTTTGCTTATATATTGCATATGTAAATATCCAATGTGTATGAATTTTGGTTGGAGTTGGATCTAAACCTTTTTGGGTTTTAACTTTTAAAGAATCAGATAATATTGAACATTGAACTCCGCAGGACGTTCCGACACGAGGAGGATTCATATGAAGATGACACTGAACTTGAAGATTCTAAGATGACCCCCTTTTGAATATTAATAATTGATCATTGTATTAGGTATTGTTAGTTCATCTAGATTGGAAAACTGTTGTAATTGTAAGTTCTCTAATGGAAGATTTCTGTCACGAGCACTTTATCTTCCATTTTGTTTAGATGTTGAGAGCCCCTCTCATGTTTGAATTTGACAAAAATGTGCATGTTTTTTTATACAAAGTATACTCATGTTTTGGAATACAAACACGTGTTTTAATGTAATCAGTATATATTGTAAGGTGTTAAATGCAGTACATATGAAAATTTTAAAAACTATAAAATTATGTGACATCTTTTGTGTATACTATAAGAGAGTACTAGTTGTAGGCTAACATGTGCATGTTTTAACCAAACATAAACAATTCATAAGGTAAATAATGCACTGCCTCGTGACAAGGTTTTGCTATTCATAATAGGAATTGATAATTTAAAATCATATGCGTTTTATTATTTAAACAATTCATGTTGTAAAGTAATTAATGCAGAGTTAATATGACAATTTTAAATTGTCAAATTTTAACACATGCATGTTTTAACAAAACAGAAATGATTCATAAGGTAACATATGCACTGCCTCATGACAAGGTTTTTCTATTTATAAAATGAATTGATAATTCAAAATCATATGCATGTTTTTATTTAAACAATACATTTTGTAAAGTAATTAATGCAAAGTTAGTATGACAATGTTAAATTGTCAAATTTTAGTCTCCTCTATCTGTGTAAACTATAACATATACTGATTGTAGACTAACATATTCATGTTTTAACAAAACAGAAACGATTTATAACTTAACTTTTTTTAATCCATAAAAAAACCAAAATAGTAGAAATATTCGAGGCAAACACTAACTAGATCTCAACCTACGGCTACATTTGATAACCTGCGACAGAGTAAAATACCTGGAAATTTAAAAGTTTAACACTTTACAGCAGCCTACAAAATAGCTTTTCGCGGTCTCTTGCATTCTATTAGCTTGATTAGGACATCATTTCAATTTACTACTCTATTTTCGAGCACTGTGCTTAGCCTTGTTGTGAGATGATGTGGCAGCTTCGAAGTTGAAGGTCTTGTAGCAGCTCTTGCAAGAATGGGATCAGAATCATTCACCTTATGCTTTCCAGCACCAGAATCATTCACCTTCTGTTTGGGTTTTCTTGGTTTCAGCAGGTTTTTCTTCCTTCACCACCTTGGTTTCAGGTTTACCTATATACCATAACATCCAGAAATTTCTTTGTGTTTAGCCAATGTGACTCTTTTGCTGTTAGACCATTCCAAATTACAGTCAATTAGGTTATGATGATAAACCAAACTCTAACAAATATAACCAAGAACATTGAGAAAAATCATCTCAATATTGCACAACATACTTAATCAAACAGTATGATATACCATTAGATAATCCATATCAAACACTATACAACTACTGCGGAAAAACATTAAAAAAAATCTGAATCATATTCAACATTGCACAACAAACTTAATCAAATAGTATGATATAACATTAGAGTATCCATATCAAACACTTTATTACATTCCATATTCAACTTCATATGAAAAAAATAATCAGGAATGTTGATCACATTCTACATTATTTACAACTAACTTATTCCCAAAACCATTAAAGCATTAATCTCACCTGAATAGCCAATTAGCGGGTGGGGAAAATACACAGTTCCTGCGGTGCATTGCGAACAGGATCTACACAGCTTAGCATCTCGACCATGAAACACGTAGTTTTCACATAACCATTATGCGTCTGAGCCTATTGCTGTTAGACCATACAAGAGAGAATACACAAGAACTACTAGTGAGCCAAGACACAACCCAAGATGTGAAGCTCTGCATTCAAAAGAACCAGATGAAAAATTTTACTGATTCCCAAAGATATTAATCCAGCAAAAGAAAGTACAGAGTTTTAATCCCCCAAAACAACCCTCATCATATCTAGTTAGAAGTATGACAAAGAAGAGAAAATAAACTAAGATAATCTTTGTGCATAATTAAAGAGATTGAATACTGGGAAAATATAATCATACATGCTGAAAATAGTACAACTAGTATATGATAATCTTCTACCTCCTCACTTGCTTCAACCCCTACGCCGAGGTGGAGTTGCTGCCACCACCATCTGCGTCGCCACCGTGCACACAATCCAACCTAATCTGATGACCTTCCTTTACCATACGGAATCCAGCACGTTTGGACTCACCTAGTTGCTGGACCACCCCTTCACTTGCTCCCTCCACGTCCACATCAATCACCAATCAAAACCCTCCTTCCAAGCCCAATCAATAATTATGCTATTAAGAGACTGATTATCTTCCGACGACTTCCATTAATCTGAACTTTAACCTTTGTTAAAAGTTAGAACTATCATTAATCCAAAATCTAACCTTTATTGAAAGCCCTAGAAAGTGCCAAACGCCGACGAGATCCAGATGATGTAGTCACCGTTCTCCGAGAAGCTTTTGGCGAGCTCCGTCGTGACCAGAGCTTCCAGAATGCTCCCGAATTAAGGGAAGGTGAGGAATCTAAAGAGGGATAACAGGCTAGATTGGATATTTGCAATTTAACCCACAATTTTTATTTAATTTGTGTTAATTGTAAATTGGTCCGGCCTGTCCATAAGCTTATGGACAGGCCGCCGCCTGTCAGGAGATTCACTCATAACGAAAATACTAAACAAAGAGCCTCCCAACCTCGAAAATTAGAAAAATATAAGAGTAGAAAAAAAGAAAATAAAAGATAAATGCCTCTCCAATACAAAAACCGGTGACCTCCCTGGAAACTTTGGTAACTAGATCTAATAAAAATATCATAACCTTTATTCACAGCCATCATCGAGGGTGTACTGGTGAAAAGACGTCTCCGCGCCATTGAAAAATTAGGGAATCCTATCTCTGTCACCGTGACTTTGACTTGCAGCAAGGAGAACTCCTCAAAGAAGAGTTGTCTGGATATTGCCGTGGAAGTCTCCGGTGGGCTGATGTATCACTGTGGTGAGTTGGGAGCCGAGTTGGATCGAGTTCACTCAAATTACGCTGACTCGGACCCCGTAGGCCTTGAACCAGACCATGGTTCAGACTTAGAATCCGTCAGACTTTGACTCAAAACTTGGCCTTGACAGAGTGGATCAGAGAGCCACATCTCAGAAACACGCGAACCGCCCTAAGTCTGAGCATTTCCACCATTGCGAACCTACGTTTATCAACGTAACCATCATGAACTATTGTTAGAGTTTCCTCCAATTGAAATCGAAGCCATGAGCATCCTGACTACAAGGGTTTCTTCCACCGGTGTCGCTCTAATTGGAAACCCGTCGCGACTGCTTATTTCTGCGTGTGTTTGAGCCGGGGAGGTTTGGTACGAGGGGTAGCAAGGAGAAGATAATGAAACTAGGGTTTAAGAAGAGAGGGGGAAATCTGTACAAATTCATTACAAGTAGTAAACCCGCTAAATTCAGAGGGAAGACCTCACAGGCAATTGGAAGCAACTGTTAAGGAACTTAATAACAGCGGTGTGCTGTTATATCATGCCCAGTATTTTACTAGGTTATGCCCTAATACGTATATACTTGTATAATACCAATTTTAATGTTTTAATATAAAACTAAAAACTAAAAACTAAAAACAAAAATAATAATACTGCCACAGCCGGTGCCACCGCCACAGCCGGTGCCACCGCCACAGCCGGTGCCACCGCCACAGCCGGTGCCACCGCCACCACCGGCGTCACTAATCAGACCTAAACGGCGTTCTCCTCCTCCTCCGACTCTCATTTACCCCACCGATTCTTCTCCCCGTTCTTCTTCATCCCCAGCCCACACCCACCTTTCCCCAGCCATCCACTGTAGGCCGCCGTCCTTAGCAAAACCCTAGCCCACCGTCCCTAGCAAAACCCTAGCCCACCATCCCTAGCAAAACCCAACCCGAGAAACCTCTGGTTCAGCAAGAATGGGGTAGAGAAACGAGAACGGGGTCTGGGCCGAGGGAAATGAGAATAGTCCGACAAGAATTAGCCAACGGGAAGGGGCCGACAGGAATGGCAAGGAAGGAATGAGGAGAACTGGAAGAAAAAAAGAAAATGGGAGAAGAAAGGAGGAGAACTAGGCGACGAGATCTAGGACGGGGCAAGGAAACGAGAACTAGGCGATAAGAATCAAGCTGGGGTGGGGCGACGAGAACGGGGCTGGAGCACTGGAGAAGACCCATAGTCGCCTGAGGAGGAGAACGGGGCGGGAAAAATGAGAGTCGCATGAGGAGGGGAACATGGCTGGGAAAATGAGAGTGACCGGAGGAGGAGAACGAGGATAGCTGGGATGGGGACGGGGATGGTGGGGATGGGGAAATGGGAGAACAATCGGCGAATGAGGAATGCTGGAGAATGAGGAACGTCGGAGATGGCGTTAGGAACATCGGAGATGGCGTGAGCCCGGTCGGAGATGATGCCGGCGGAACCCTACCACCGCCGACCTCTACCACCGGTAAACAGTTCCACCACCGGTAATTATTAGGTTGTTTATTATTTATTAATTATATACTTTTTTATTCTTTAAATTAAATTTAAAATACATATTAGTATTTTAGTAGTATAAATACATGGCGTAATATGACGTTTCACTAATATGGTCAAGCAATGTATTAGATGTGTAAGAGTCACTGAATTGTGCATTGATGCAATCCACTCTCTCTATAACAAAGAGTTATAAATTTAAGAGTTAAATGCACTTATAACCCTATATTTTGGTCGAAAGTGATAATATAACCCTGCAAGATTAGAGAGTGCTATTATAACCCTAATATTTACTTGAAAGTGCTAATATAACCCTGAAGGTCTGAATTTGATAAAATTTTTGAGGATTTACTATTATATCCTTGTTTAAAATTATAATTAAATTTCAAAAAAAATTGAAAAGTACCATTGTTTCTCTATTAAAGAACCCTTATCTTTTAAGCTTGCCAGGGAAAAGTGATGTCACTTTCATTATCGCCGCTCTTTCAACATGAATGGTTGCAATGTCCTTCATTACCCAACATCCCTTGGCCGCTGCTCAAATCCTCTTTTGATTCTTTCAGCTGCTCAAACCCGATTAATGGTTGCAATTGCTGCTCCAATTCTTCTAGCTTGCTAGAGAAAAGGATTTATACCCAAACCCAAATGGCCGCTGCTAAAACCCATATCCTCTTTCATGGGTCTAAACCCTAGGCTTCTTTGGCGGGCTTTCAAAAATAATACAGCGGCGACCATGACATTTTCTTTGTTGTGCTAGATCTCACACTGCAAGAGATCTTTTATATTTCTATGGGCTAGGGTTTATATTTCTACAGGCTTCTTCGCGGCGGCGCCAGATCTTTGCGAGGCGAAGCAGCATCGGAGTATCCAAGGAAGGAAAACCATCTGCTATCATGGGCTTCGGCTCCGCCGATCTACAGGTTAGCGCGAGGATTAGTGATTCACTTTCATCTCGAACAGATCCAGTCTCATTGCCGGAGCTTCTATTTTGCCACCATGGTTAGCGCGAGGGTGTTTAAATGCTTATATCGCTCAATGTCCTGATAACATGCTCGAAGCTCAACGATTTCATGATATCGATTTCGCATGATATCATGACAAAGATTTTCTTTTGTCTTTTGGATACGAATCGCTCAATGTCCTGATATTAATATTCCTCAAAGCTCGTCCCCCTCTCTGCCGAGATCTCCGCCCTTGCCCTGGTCTACCACGTGTACCAGGGGATTGGTCATATGGTGTGATGTTTTGGGGTCTGTAGGTAAAGTAAGAGGCATCCCTAGTGAATTCTATTTGGTGGGTTGTGGGAGGTCATCGCTGTACCTCTCAAAGTTAATACTTTTAAGTCCTAATGCTTCCTATCTACAATAAAGTAGATAATGGCAAGTCGGGTAGTCCACGAGAGGAGGGATCTTTTCAATTGTTTTAAAATATATAGGAGAAGACATACTAGGCATATACATACATAGATATATATAAAAGCATGTAAAAAAGGGGAGTTTTTGGTTGGTTTGATCCTAAGTTATTAAATTGAAATACAACTAGCAAAGCAATAGAACTATGCTAATCATGAAATACAACTGATGATACGATGTAAATGATAATTAACGGAGCCTTGGGGACAATCGATTTCCACTTCCAAACTTCATATAGCTCATTGATTCATTCACTTATTCAATTACGTTTATTGTCTATGGGAAATGTTATCACTTCTCATTCAAAGATCAACATTCATTCCTCCTTAAGAGTAGTTGGCAAAGATAAACAACCACCATTTGCGAACCTCATTGATGATCACCCTAGACAAACAACATCATAGGGGTGTTTCATCAATGGCATTTCACCCAAAGGACCATAGGTTTGATAATAACAAACCTTCTACCAAAGACATAGTCATTTAACCAAACAAAGCATTCATTAGATTAAGCTTAGGAAAAATAACATTCAAGGTTCAACCTTTCTTTGCATTATATGAAAAATATGAGAACAAACCACATCAACATACTCATCTAGCAAGAATTACCCCACATTATACATAAGAAGTTCTAAATCCTGCTTTTGGATATCAAATGAGTTAAGAAATTTGCAACTTTCCTAACACCCTAACATTTCAATCTTACAAACATTTCATATACTCAAACAACCCATGGTATAAATGAGGTAAAACACAACATTAATGACATAATAAATGCTCTCCAATAAAAGTTCATAAATGAGCAAACATAGAATCTTACTACATAAGCTTGGAAGCTTCAATCAATTGCTCCCAAGAACTAGATTTAGCTACAACAGTTCATACTAATTAATGCTAAACAACCAAACATAATAAAAGATATTTCAAAGATGAAAATGTAAGAAAATAGGGTTCTAAACAGTAATAAAAACGCAGGTGAAGAAGATGTGAATGAGAGGAAAGAGAGTGCAATTTATAGTACAAAAAGGATAAGGTGAAATTCTATCCACCCGTTGGTCGTGAGTCGCGATGGGCCCATCGTGACTCGCAATGGGCTTGCGACGAGACCATCACGACTCACGACGGGTGCCATAATTTTGTCTTGTTTCCTTTTCTTCTTCTTGTGGTACACATTCATCTTCATAGCAATTCCTCTCATTTTTCAAGTCTTCAATGTCTCCAAAAATGGTCTTCAATGGCCTCCGGTCTTCATGTCTTCGAAGCAACTCTTCAAAAGTCTTCGAAAATGTGATCTTCAATGGCCTTCGGTCTTCATACCTCTGTGTTCTTCCCCTGTCATGCAAAATCCACTTAGAAGAGGTAAAAGAGCGTAAAGTTGCTCTTACCCTAAAACACAAGCTCTTGAAAATAAAAGAGCACAAAAGTGACCCAAAACAGTATTAAATTATGCATATAAAATGGACATATCAAGTTTTCATGTTTTTAAGATAGTACTAAAGTGTTTAAGGATTCTGATTGTTACTTGTTTTGGTTTTCTCCTGGAGATGAACAAAGATAGTCTTTGTTTCCAATAATGTAATTATTATACTCATGATATTTTGATGGATATTCATTAATTTTCTCGTTTCTATTTAGTTTTGTATCGTTCAACTGAATGAAAGTGGCTGTGAGGGATTTTGTAAAGAACCTCTCAATTGTATGTTTTAAATAGAGTATGTAGTGTTTGTTTGTGTGCGTGGAATTGGAAGTACTTTCATTTCCATACTCTGAAATGGATAACCGAGGCATCATGTGTACTCTTAGGGTTTATAGGATAGTATAACCTTGAGTTAGGTGGTTGTTTGATTCACTGTAGTTCTCCGTCAATCGATATGCAATTTACTGCTCCGTGATATTTGTAGCTTAAGAAGTGTTGTATATGCTTTAGTTCATAACTCCTTACTCCTATATCGGCTAATCTTACCTTGTTTTGTACTGTGAACTATATTGTACCATAAAGAATATCGAGTAGGTGTGCCTTCGTTGTGTGATATGATGTCTCTTACAACTAGATTCTGAATCTATGATGGCTGGCATTGTGGATGTATGCAAAGTAGTGGTGTGCTTCTTGTCTCTCTTAATTAAGATTTGATGGGCTCTAGGTTGTGCATTTATCATTATGATATCAACAGTGTTTCTCGTAGGGGTAGTGCTGCCGTGGTGCACCGCCGTGGTGAGGCTGGAAAATTGTTTGGTGTTCGGGGGAAAGGCGAGTGACGGTGGAAGAGGAAAGCAGGTAGAGCGGTGGCAGGCGCTAGTGTGGGTTGAATGGCACAGATTCTGACGGCGGTGCTACGGTCGGAAATACAGATTTCGGTGGCGGCAGTGGTGGCGATCTGGCAGTGGAAAGTGGTTGAGTGGCGGTGACCCGACGGCGGTGGTGGCGGACGGGCATCGATTGTGCTGATGGTGGTTTAAAGATGATGAAGAAGAAGAATCTTAGGGGTATTCTTGTCTTTAATTTTTTAGTTTTAAGACTTAGGGTATTTTAGTCCTTTTGTATTTGGTTTATGCTGGAAAATACAAAGTCAATGTCAGAATAGTGCCAAAAGGTTATATTGGCACTTCTGATGGAAAACATAGGGTTATAATAGCACTTTCTGATCTTGCGGAGTCATATTGGCACTTATGACCAAAACATAAAGTCATATTTGTATATCTATTTTCTAACAATCAACTTTTAAAAGTTGTACAATTTTTAATGGAACAGAGGGAGTATGTAATTTGGTTGATTAATGTAAACATAAAGTAGTTAAGGAATTCAGAAATAAGCAAAAATATTGTATGTGTGGGAAGTAAATAAGAGGGGATAAGTAGGGATGGCAATGGGGGCGGGGCGGGTATGGATTATGGTACCTTCATACCCATGCTCACCTAAATATTTTATGCTCATACCCACCCCATCATCTATGACGGGTAATCCACCCCGCCCCATCGGGTATTATACAAAATCCATACCTTCTTCATCACCTACTTGGGTCTCCCGACCCACTTCATACCTATTGTACTCATCCCACATATATCTCCAAAAATAACTAAAATTCACTTTTTATAGTAACTTTTATATTAAAATCAATAAATGTAATTACATGAAAATACTATAGGTAAGATATGTGCAATATGAATAAAAAAAATTACATTAAATTAGTGTGTATATAATGGGGATAGTGGGGCAGGGCGGGGATGAGACGGGTGTGAATAAATATCAACGACCGACCCTCTACCTAAGGCGAGTATGATTTTCATACCCATACCCATACCCGCCCACCCCCACCAAAACTACCTCCATACACTACTAGAAAATAGGTACATGTACACCTGTATGTTTGTACTGGTGCCAATATACCGGTTCTAGAAATGACATTAGCACTGGTATAAACACCAGAAAATGATAATACCAGTGCCTTTGTATTGAAATGCACCGGTACCAAACTTACTAGTGCTCAATACCGATGCCTAAGTGAAAATAACTAACAAATATGGATATTTTGAGCACCAGTAAGGCACATACCGGTGCAAAGAATCGGGTCCATGTAGAAATTTACAAGGGAACTGATAATTCCTAGACTAGTATACTCGATGGTACTGGTGCTAAGGCAAAAAAAATCACAGAAAAAATTATATTCCAGGACCAGTTTAGAAATTTCTTGTTGGCACCGGTATATGTACCGGTGCCTAGGAGACAAGTATGTTGATGTGTGATAATATTCATCATCGGTATGTGTTCTACTGGTGCACGGTACCGGTGCTTGATTGTTAATTACGCGTGTAATGAATGAATCCAACACCGGTAAGTATATATTACCGGTGCTGATTAAAAAAAAGTGTGGGAATTCATAAAAAATCAACATTGGTTTGTAATTTTCCATGTAGCACCACATCAGTTACCGGTCCTAGATTATACAGACCGTTTAGCACCGAAATTAGTAGATTTTACCAATGCTATTGGTGCATTAAATGCTCACCTACCACCTTTTCTAGCAGGTAAAAAGAGCATTGAAGTTGCTTTTTGAGTTCATTAATGGTAATTTTTGGATAAGAAAGACATTGAATGCTTATCAATGAACTCCCTTGAAGGTGCTTTATGTTTTGTTTAAATTTATCATTTATGGTGGAATATGTGTAGAATGATGTGTTGCCATATATTTTTTAAAAGTTTGATCACTGTAATGTTACTTCACACTCTTGATGAATAGGGTTTTTTAGCTACTCCCTCTGTCCCAGCTTAATTTGCACCCTCATCATTATCACGCTATTCAAGAAACATGTTTGACCGTTAATATGTTTACCTACGTATAATAACGTCAAATAAAAAAATTGATATTAAGAAACTACTTGTTACGACGAATTGAACAATATCATATACGATAATATTGTTGTTCATATAGCTATTCAAATATGTGGTAAAATTTTGATAGATAATAGTGTCAAAAAAGTGAGAGTGCAAATTCAACCGGGTCAGAGGGATTAGTATTGTTGATGTATTGAATGGTTTTTTCATGCATGTGATTTGATATATAGGGCGTGGTAGGAATGTAGTAGTATGATGTTGCATGTTCATAGGGTGTGGTATGAATAAAATTATTTTTAGAGTGTAAGTGTATATTTTTTTGGAAGTTTAACAAATTGATTAAATTGTAGAGATTTACCGTGTCATCGAGTGGCGTAAGCATGTGTATCACAATGTTACTTTATTCAGTGATGAATTTATTGATTTTGTTGGGTAGTTTATGGAGCATGCATTTAGTTGTGAAAAGCGCATCTTATGTCTATGTCGTGATTGTAACAATCATAATCGTGATTGTAAGAAAGACACTGTAATGTCATGTTTGATGGAGTTGTTTAACATGAAAGGTGTTGGCTTGTGGAGTGATAGTGGCATGGATAAGTTGCTCAAGTATTTGAATGAGAAGCATTCCCCTCAGAAATGGTTTACCGGACAACCTGTACGATGCGAAGAGAATTTTGTGTCCAATGATATTGGAGTATAAAAAAAATACATTCATGCCCTAATGATTGTGTTTTTTATAGGGATTATTTGGAAAAATAGGTGGCTTGCCCCATATGCCATGTTTCTCGTTATAAGGAAACAAGAAATGGGGTTGTAGATGAAGAGGTTGTTGTGAAGGTAAGGAAACAGTTCTCTGCGAAATGTGTGTGGTACCTTCCTATTATCCCGAGGCTGAAGAGGTTGTTTAAGAATGTCGAGGATGCGAAGAACATGACATGGTAGAGGGATAGTGGTTGTCCTGATAATGATATCATCAGCTACAAATGCAGATCAGTGGAAGAATTTTGACAAGATGTATCCTGATTTTGTAGATGAACCCGGGAATTTGAGGATGACTTTGTGTACTAATGGTATAAATCCCTTTAGTAATATGTCATTGAAACATAGTTCATGGCCGGTTATGCTTTCCATTTACAATCTACCTCTGTATCTCTACATAAAGAGGAAATATGTTCTGATGCCATTGATGATTTTGGGTCTGAGACAACCCGAAAATGACATTGATTACCTATCGATCCCCACTCATTGAAGATTTGAAGGTTTTGTGGTTTGACGGTACAGATGTGTTCGATGGTAATTGGGAGGTCGTCGTCGTGCCTCTCAAAGTTAATACTTTTAAGTCCTAATGCTTCCTATCTACAATTAAGTAGATAATGGCAAGTCGGGGTCGTCCACGAGAAGAGAGATCTTTTCAAGTGTTTAGACATATATAGGAGAAAATATACTAGGCGTGTACATATATAGATATATATATATATATATAAAAGCATGTAAATAAGGGGGGGTGTTTGGTTGGTTTGATCCTAAGTTATCAAATTGAAAAACAACTAGCAAAGCAAGATAACTATGCTAATCATGCAATACAACAAAAGATATGGTGAAAACAATAATTAATAGAACCTTGGGCGCAATTGACTTCCACTTCCAAACCTCTTATCCATCATTGAACATGCAGCCTATTTACTACTTTCACTACTTGTTGTGAAGGCTAAACTTCTATCCTTCTTAGATAGTAGTTTGCAAGAGTGAATTTGACATCTCTTGTCAAACCTCACTAATGACTCCCGTAGTCGAAACACGATTCAAGGTATCCCATTGATGTCATTTAGCACGAACAATCAACAAGCTCGGCAACACTTATAAACACTACACCGTGTCTAAGCATTTAACTGATTCATGCATTTACACAAGATTAGTCAAGAATGATCGGCATTCATAGACTTCTCTCATTTGCTACAAGCAACAAACATGACAAAGAGTTTAATATTATCATATTCATCTAGCAATTATCAATCCATCAACACAATCAAAAGCTCTAAATCATACTCCTGGATTCCTATCAAGAAAGGGGGAAATCAACCCATTTCCCCAAACCCTAACAAGCATATCATACAAATACTTCATATACTCAAGCTTTCAATATCATTAATGACATTAACAAATACATTCAATGCTCCATAAATGCATCATAGTAAGAGTATTAAATAGGCTACAAATTATTCTCAAGACATGGGCTTGGAAGCCTTAGTCAATTGCTCCCAAGGACTAGGTTTAGCTACAAGAGTTCATACTAATTAATGCTAAACAACCAAACATAAAACAAGAAAATTAAAAGATGAAAATGGAAGAGAATAGGGTTCTAAACAGTACCAAAATGCAGATGAAGCATATTTTGAATGAGAGGAAATAGAGTGCTATTTATAGTACAAAAAGTTTAAAGTGAAATTCTGGCCACCCATTGGTCGCATTGGTGGCGACGGGCCCATCGCGGCGAGGCCATCTCAACTCGCGACAGGTGCCATAATTTTTCTTTGTTTCCTTTTCTTCTTCTTGTGGTATACAATCATCTTCATAGCAATTCCTCTCATTTTCAAGTCTTCAATGTTTCCATAAATAGTCTTTAATTGCCTCCGGTCTTCATGTCTTCGAAGCAAGTCTTCAAAAGTCTTCAAAAATGTGGTCTTCAATTGCCTCCGGTCTTTATTGCCTCCGTGTTCTTCCCTTGTCACGAAAAATCCACTTAGAAGAGATAAAAGAGCGTAAAGGTGCTCTTACCCCTCCTAAGAGAATTTTGAGGTAAAACACAAGCTCTTGATAATAAAAGAGCACAAAATTGACCCAAAATAGTACTAAATTATGCACACAAAATGGACACATTAAACCTCCCCACACTTAAACCTTACTCACCCTTGAGTAATAAAAGATCCAAGCATACGAAAGAAATGACGTATCCAAATACTAACTACTATTCCCCTAAATCAATACCTCACAAAGCTCTCAATATCACACATCCCAATGTTAAGGTTAAATGAGAAGTTTACCACAACCCCTATTCCAAATTCTACCCAAACCATATCAACCCATTAGTTCATTGATATCCCTAAAACATCTCCAAATCCCGAATTGACAATCCCAAATCCAATGATAAATGGTGAAGCTAAAGACATGTATAAGGTTCAAAACACATGCTCCACTTTATATCAATATATCAACCTAAAAACGAAGCATATTAACGATCAAGAATTTCATAACTTATTTCGTCTTCTCCTGCTAAATTTTTCACTCCCAAAAGGTCCTCAAGATGTCAAGCTACCTGATCCATCAGTGTGGTCACCACAACCTCATAACTCCAACACCGGAAATGAGTGAACACTTAACATTTTCACTCTCATTTTCTCTCATTTTGTCTAGGAGCCCTTCCGGGTTTTCATCCCAGCCACACATCATGTTTTTTTGGCTCACATCTCACCTTTTTTCGTACATTTAGCCTCTCATTTTTGCCTAGGTCACCCTTTTTTTTGACCTATCTGTTCCCCCAATGTTGCCTAAGTTGCCCTCTCAGGTTTTCAACTTAGCCGGATTCTTTTTATTTTTATTTTTTTAAAAAAAATTTCAGCATTATTCACGTGTCTCCAATCCAAAAAGTAGCAAAGTGCTTTCCAAATGTTAAGGCTAAGAAAAGTATCAAAGCCAACATTATCCAAGTACATCAAAAGAAAAACATACCAAAACAAAATGGAAACAACTATCCAAAACCGATTAAAAGAGTTATGCAAAAGTGTCTTCAATCCCAATCCTCTCAAAGTGGATACCCCTCCCCATACTTAGAACACTACATTTCCCTCAATGTAGACAATAGGGAAAAAATGTACAAAGCGATGTATGGAAATGGTAAAGATATGGTGCTCACAAAATCACTGTTGTGATGAAGAAGGGCCACCACTGAAATACCACTGCTGATGCTATGCTAGCCACTCCGTGCTCCTCTACCTCCTCACTTTTTGCCTCTTTTCTCCCAGATCGGGGCCTGAGATACCGCCTACCTGGGACTGCATCTCATGGATTCAAGCTGACAAGTGGTCAATCTCCTCGTCCATGTCAATCAAGGTCTGGGAGACAAATACATTGTGCTCCAATATCATGCTGTCCTTTTCACGGAATCCGTCCTTCATAGTCTGCATCATCCGCTTGTAGAAGTTCGATGGAGGCTGGGAATAGTGAGGTGTCACATCATCCTCCTGCATGGGCTCTGTCTCTGGTGGAGGCTGCGTGTAGTGCTGCTGCTGATGTCGCTCAGAGGGAGGTAGAGTGCTATCATCACGCTGGACAGGAGCTGGGCCAAGGTTGCAGAGCTCGCACTGGAAATTATCTCTATATGGGGAGTCCGGTGAAATTTCCAAATCTTCCAAAGGTGTGTCAAATTCCAGCTTCATCTTGCTCGGCTGAGGAAGTGCCATGAATGTGACCTTCCTCGTACCATACAACCAATGGAAGAGCCCCGTGGTCCATGTGGTATTGAGCATCTCAAATCTAACTAGCCTCTCAATGGTGATAAGATAGGATGTGCACCTCCCTAAGCGTGGAAACTCAGCTAGAGGAACCAATCCCAAGTACTCTGTTAAAAGGCCTATCATGCCTCCGACCATGATCTTCCCCTTGGGTTTTCCTGTCACCTCAATGATTCTCTTCATCCACAATTCTGCCCACAGCCCATATCCTGGCCCCTCACTCATCAAGTGCCATAGAAAGTGAATGTCATTGTCTAGCACATTCGTCAGCTCCACGAAGCAAAGTACTGTGCCAGCCAACATACAGTGCACATAACGAAGTGCAAGGTGGATGATGGCACTACTCTTATCATGGGAATTCTTCGGCCTCATGTTGATGACATTCCAAAAGTGCATGTCATCATCAATTGATCGCTCTTGGGCCTATGGGTCCAGCCTGGCCCGTATCTTCGCAGTGTCAAATCCAAAGGCCTCTTCAATCTGCGAGATGGTTATCTGCCTAGATATATTATCTAAGTGAAAAGTAATGTACCTCTCGTAGGGTTGATCACCTCTCATGCTGCTTATATGGACCGTGGACAAGAATTCCAGTGTGTACCTCCGGTAAGAGGGCACACTTCTACTCATAAACCCTTCCATTCCCCCTTTTGCGAGGAGGCATCTGACAAGCTGAGTGAGGCCGAGAGCATCTAATGTGGGCATATTGACAAAGCTTGTCTCCTTGAGTTGGTGCTTCTCCAGGGCCTCCCACCTTTCCGCATAGGACCCAAGTACTTATCCGGAGGGGGAGGTACAGGGCTCGATTTTGGAGTCGGTGGAGGTGGAGCAGCAGTGCGCCCGCCTTGGGGAGGAGCCCTAGATCCCTTTGTGGGGGCCATATCTAATAATCACAGCAAACAAGTCAAATGCACAGGAATATGTGTATATGCAATATTTCAAATTCATACTCAACCTTAAACTAGTTCATCATCATAAGCAGAATCAAAATCAAGTCAACTAGTTCAAGTCCTAATCATAATTGCATATACAATCCATACTATGTCCAACAAGCCCATATTCTCAAATCCATGAAGTTCACATAGTTGAAATCAATATGGTATATCTCAAAACCACAGTTGTGCTCAACTTGCTTAGCTACCATTAGTACATTCACAATGTCAACATTCACGTTCTATGGCTAAACCACCCTAAGCAAAATAACATTTTATCCAAATAACAACTATGTTGAATCAAAGGCCAACATGGCTTCTATCTAGCATAAGTCACAATCCGTTCTCAGCCACAACAACACAAATGCACACAATCCCAACTCAAACAAGCACAATAGAATCCAAACCGCAACCACAAAATATGCACACAATACCCATCAAATTGAATTGCAGGCACAATTTATTCACCAAAATCAACCAATATCCAATAATTCAATTTCCTAAGGCATCACACATAATCTACACAATATCCATAAAAAAAACATAGTAGACATTTGTCATCACAATTCAAGCTCAATAAAGTGAAATAATGTACCACCAAGATGTGTAGTAAGAAGAAAAGAGGAAGCCCACAATCAATTAGAAATTGAATTGGTCAAAGTGATAAAACCCCCAAATTCTAGGGTTTGTGTTCTTCAATGATATTTTTTTGATTTATGGGTGGAGGTTGGGAAGAAATGATGGGGTATGGAGTGGTGGTTGTGAGTGGTGGAGGGCAGCGGCGAGCGGCAGCGCTTGTGGAGGACAGGTTAAAGATGGCAAAGAGGAGTGGGAGAAGATGAAAGATTGTGGATATGTTTGTGGAAAAATGGGTTTAGCCCATCATTTAAAGCAGTTCGTATGACCGTCATGACTCGTAACGCGTTCGTCGCGACTCGCGATGGGTGGTCTCGAGGGGCATTAGGTCTGGCTAGGCTCGAGGATGAAAGATGAAGGGTTTGCACCTTCGAGGTCTCAAGAAAGTAGGCTCGATGATGAAAGATGACACCTCGAGGGCTCGAGGCTTTGAGGTCTTGAGAAGTTAGGCTCGAGGATGAAAGATTACACCTCGAGGGCTCGCAGCTTCGAGGTCTCAAGAAGCTAGGCTCGAGGATGAAAGATCACACCTCGAGAGCTCGCAGCTTCAAGGTCCTGAGAGACTAGTCTCGAGAGCTCACCTCGAGAGAATGATGGACTTCAGGTTTGGCTCAAGTCGAGGCCTTGAGAGGGTGATGTCTCAAAGGGCTGGCCTCGATCGGGTGATGGACATTATGGTTCGGCTCGCGTCAAGGGCTTTCTACCTCGAGGTCTCAAGGTGGTGATATCTCGAAGGGATGGCCTCGAAAGGGTGATGGACTTTATGGTTCGGCTTGAGTTGAGGGCTTGCTACCTTGAGGTCTCGAGGTGGTGATGTCTCGAAGGGCTAGTCTCAAGAAGATGGACTTTATGGTTCTGCTCGAGTCGAGGGTTTAGGGCTTCGAGGTCTTGAGGTGGTGATGTTTCAAAGGGTGGCCTCGAGAGGGTGATAGACTTTCAAGCTCTGCTTGAGTCAAGGGTTCAGGTTCGAGGACTAGCCTTGAGAGTGTGATGGGCATTCAAGTTCTGCTCGAGTCCAGGGCTTGCTGCCTCGAGGTCTCGAGGGGGTACACTTCTAGGGCTCGCGATGAGGTCCTCGCGAGGCCATCGCGGCTAGCAAAATGTGGAGGCCGAGACCTCCATTTCAACACAATACTTTTTAGTACATCATAACTCACGACCACTCCATCACGAGTCACAACGAGGTCCTCGTGAGGCCATTGCGAGTTGAGGAAAGTTTTGGCCGAGACCCCCATTTTTAGCCAAAATCCCTGATTTGATCGCGACTCGCGACGAATCCCTCGCGATGCCATCGTGACTCACGACAAGGCCTCGCTAAGTCATTGTGACTCAAAGAAAGCGGTATCCGAGAGCTGAAATTTCACCCAAAATTAATGAGCCCGTCGCGACTCACGACGATGTGGTCGCGACTTGCGATGGGCTACTAACCTGGTACTTAGAAATTTTTTTCTGATTCCTTCTCTTCTCCAAGTCTTTCCTTCTTGACTCCAAGAATATATCGCTTCAAAAGTCCAATGCCTTGGCTTCAAAATTGCTATAGAATCATGGAGAAAACAACCTGTGAAAAGCATAAAGCAAAACAATAAACTTAATGAAAAATTTCAAAACCAAACAACATCAATAGAAAGTCACGAATGACGATCCGGATGATCAAAACTAAGTTTATTTAACATCGTCGACACGACTTACTCCCTTTTCTTAGGTTTTACTCACAAACCAGATTGAGGAGATCAATGTCCTCTCCTTTTTCTAGCACAAAATTCTCGTGGTAAGGTTTTGAATGTTGTCCATTAACCTTGAAAGTATTGGACTTAGCTCAATCTAGAATCTCCACCACGCCATGCGAGAATACATTAACCACCTCAAAAGGACCAATCCATTGGGACCTCAACTTACCTGGAAATAGGCGAAGGCGAGATTGGAATAGGATGACCTTTTCAACAACGTCAAAGTCCTTCTTGATGATCATCTTGTCATGCCAGACCTTTGTCTTCTCTTTATATATTTAGGCGTTCTCATAGGACTCCCTCCGGATCTTATCCATTTCATCCAATTGTAATTTTCTATGCAAGATGGCCTCAATTCTTTGACCGCCCAGTAGGCCTTAATTTGAATTTCCACCGGTAGATGACAGGGCTTACCAAACACTAACCGGTATGGTGACATACTGATTGGTATCTTGTAAGCTGTCCTATATGCCACAAGACATCATTCAACCAAGAACTATCATCCTTCCGGTTAGGGTTAACCGTTTTTTGAAGGATAGACTTGATTTCCCTATTGGAAACATCGGCTTTCCCATTGGTTTGTGGGTAATAGGTGGTGGATGTCTTGTGAGTGATGCCATACTTCTTCAAGAGTGCCGCTATGGTCCAATTGCAATAATGGGTGCCACTTTCACTAATCAAGGCTTGGGGTACCCCAAACGTAGAAAAGATGTTATCTTTCAGGAATTCTGCAACCACTTTAGAATCGTCAGTCCTAGTGGGTTTTGCTTCAACCCACTTTGACACATAATCAATGGCAAGAAGAATATATGTAAAGCCACAAGAACTGGGGAAAGGCCCCATAAAGTCAATACCCCAAACATCAAAGATTTCACGATATAGAATAGGCCTTTGAGGCATTTCATTCCTAGTGGAGATATTTCCTACTCTCTGGCATCCATCACAAGATTTGCAAAAGGTGTATGCATGCTTAATCAATGTGGACCAATAAAACCCACTTTCTAAAACTTTCCTAGCGGTCCTCTTTGCTCTAAAATGACCGCCACATGCATGGGAATGACAAAATTCAAGAATTGAGTGTAATTCATTATCAGGGATACATATCCTAACAACTTGATCCGCACAATGTCTCCACAAAAAGGGATCATCCCACACATAATACTTAGCATCACTCTTTAATTTATCTTTTTAGGCCTTAGAAAAATGTGGAGGGAATTTACCGGCGACAAGAAAATTTACAATGTCGGCATACCACGGTTGGAGATCCCTAATGGTGAACAATTATTCATCAGGGAATTCCTACCGTAGTTGCTCTTTCATTGTGGGGCTTACCTCAATGTCTTGGCATGGAGTCAACTGGCTCAAATGATCGGCCACAAGGTTTTCCACACCCTTCTTTTCTCACACCTCCAACTCAAATTCGCTCAAAAGCCGGATCCACCTAATCAATCTTGGCTTGGCCTCTTTCTTCGTCATTAAATGATGAAGCCCTGCATGGTTAGTGTACACAATAACTTTTGTACCAAGCAAGTAAGTTTGAAATTTTTCCAAAGAAATTACCACTGCTAGCAACTCCTTTTCAGTGGTGGAATAGTTTCTTTGGGCTTCATTTAGAGACACACGTTTTTCATGAGACACACATCTCAATTATATTTCATGAGACACACATTTCCTCTCGCTCCTGAACAGTAACATTTCCTCTCTTCTCTCACTTCTCAATCACTGAATCCGACGTCCTTTCATACCGGTAACGGTTTTGTTTCACCGCTAACGGCTCTTACCTGTCAATAAGCGATGGTGCTGACCACGCCTCCGTCGCGGCCAGCCACCATGGTAGAAAATGGCAATCCTATACCATACAAAAAACTTTCCTCTCTGCACTCTAAGAAAAATCCCCCCCTCTCCGACAATCCCTTCCGGACAATCTCGAATTGATCCCAAAATTGGAACATTTGGGTGAGCCAGAATGTCTATACACCGAGGAAGAGATCTCAACACTCTCTGCCCACTACGCCAATGCCATGGTAGGCAAATTTACTAAAGGCAGGCTCTTAATGGAGCAACTGGAATCATCTTTCAAAACGGTGGGGTTTGCTGGAAAATACCAATTGGGGTCACTGGACTTCAAGAATGTCCTCATCAGATTTGACCAGATTAACGATTATCAGAGATGCTGGATCAAAGGAAGCTGGGTTTTCAATGGAGTCCAGATGAAAATCCTCAAATGGTCTTTGGATTTTTCAACACACAGGGAATCCCCAATCGTTCCGGTATGGTGCACAATTAGGGAAGTTCCCTTGTACTATTATAATGCTTCTTCTATTGAATCTATTGGAAATAGCATAGGTAATTTCATCAAGAAAGACTTAGCCACTGAAATGTTAACCAGGCCGTCTGCCATTAAGTTGTATGTTGAGATAGATCTTCAGAAACCTCTTAACACCTCCATCAGATTAGGATCAACAAATAACAATCGGAAATATAATATTGAGTACGAGGATATCCCCCTGTATTGTGATCACTGTGCTAAACTGGGACATTCACTTGGTCAGTGTAAAACTGTCTTCCATAATAATGTTGAATCAATGCCTAAATGGTAGGCTACTGGGCATAAATTTGCAAAAGCCCCTGCTATGTTTACTAACAATCCGCCCTCCTCCAATAAGCCCAACTCAGAAATCATATCTCATCAGCTAGCTAATACTAACCCTGCCTCTGATCCTTTGGCATATGGCACCGAGACAACAGGGGCAATCGCTCAGATTACCACACCTCAGTTACCTCAACCACCTCCCCCAGACCACCCATCAGTAACACAAGCCTTGGATAAATCCCATACAGTCCTTAGGGAACTAATAAACCTAACAGAGGTTACTATCCCTATAAGAAAACCTAAAATATATGCTAAGGATGACATAGGGATTGACTCTCACAACTTGACTCATTTCCAGTGCTCCCCCGTTAACCCCCCACTTTCACACCAAGGAAAGATGGAAAACAGATTTGCTGTTTTGCAGGATATAGAGGATCTTTCTGATGGAGGTCTAATTCTGGACACCCTCTGGAATCCTTTGAGGATGGGCGTGATGCTACTTCAAACAATCACTCACAGGCCACTCCTGTGGTAGTTTCAAGTAATCCACCAGGTAAGAATGATGGCCAAGGTAAGATTAAGACCAAAAAGAATTACCTTGTCCAATTGAATAAGATGATGCTAAGATCTTCCACTAAAAGCCATAAATCAGTTGACCAATGATGCACCCTGTCAAACTCAACTTTTTGGTTTGGAATCTGAGGGGAATTGAAACTTCTATGCTCAGACTGAAACATTTGATTTTGAAAAAGAAAATTCAACTTTTATGTATTATAGAAGCTATGCATGATAACTCTCAATGCCAATCCTACATGCAGAAACTGAATTTTTCTAATAACCTTCCTCTTCATAATGGTAAGATCTGGCTAATGTGGAATAACTCACTGAATGTTAATCTCATATGTCACCATGAGCAATTCCTGAATGTTAAAATCATTCACTCTAGTTCTAATTCTCATATGGAAATAGTTTTTATTTATTCCCTTAGGAATAGAGAAGGTAGGAAGTTACTATGGCATGACCTAGGTCTTCTACCACTAAACGAAACTGTTTGCATAGGTGATTTCAACACAATTGTCACTCCTGATGAATATAGAGGTCCTAGCTCTCCTAACCTAGGCAGTATTCGGGATTTCCATAATTGGATTAACATCAAAGGAATACAGGAGATTAATACTGTAGGGAATATTTTCACATAGACCAATGGCAGACTGAGAAACCCTACTTCTAAAAGATTGGATAGAGGTCTGTGTACACTCCAATGGAGCAATAAATTCCTAGCTTCCTCCATACAGATCCTCAATAGGCAATCCTCGGATCATTCACCCCACTTGTTCCAAATTGCTACTCAGACTCCCTCATACCCAAAACCTTTTAGATTTCTCAACTATTGGTTTAATAGGCTGGATTTCTTGGATTTAATCAGGACGAACTGAGTTTCTCCTATTTCCTATTCACCAAACAGGTATGATGGGCCTATATCTTAAGCTAATTAGAGTTAAGAAAGTAATTAAAATATGGAACAAAGAGAGCTTTGGTAATATTGACTCTAATGTTATGATGGCTGAGGATAACCTCAGAAGACAGGAAGTAATCTATGATTTATCCCATTCAGAAACTGATCTTATCATCCTTAATGAAAAAAGGGCACTTATTCTCAGAGCTTTAAAAGAGAAAGAAAAATTCTGGAAACATAAGTCAAGATTGAATTGGTTTAAATGTGGGGATAATAATACCCAATTTTTCCATAAATCTGTTCGGGAGAAGAACTGTAGATTGAATGTATCTAAAATCAAAAACTCGTTTGTTCAATGGCTGGACAATTTTACAGACATTCAGAATGAAGCTGTCAAATACTTCTCAGATCTGCTAACTGAATCTAGGAACCCTGTGGATTCCACCTACTATCCACACTTCCTTAGCCAGATTCCTTCCATCATCACTGAGCAAGATAACGCCAGTTTATCTAGGACTGTAACAGAAACTGAACTCAAATCAGTGGTCATGGGGCTGAATAGGAATAGTAGCCCAGGGCCTGATGGTTTCTCTAGTAAATTTTACATCAAATGCTGGGATTTCATAAAAGATGACCTCTTATCTACAATAAATGATTTTCTTCTAGGATCTAACATACCAAGAGGTATCTCTAGCACTTGGATAACTCTTATTCCTAAAAAACCCACCCCATCAACTTTTGATGATTTCAGACCTATTAGCCTTTCTAATGTTGCTAATAAAATTTGCTCTAAGGTTCTCATGGAAAGACTAAAACCATATATGGACAAAATAATTTCTCAAAACCAAACTGCTTTTATGAAGAATAGAGATATCTTAGACAATATCCTATATCTTCAAGAGATGGTTAGATTCCTTGATAAAAAAATAGGGTACCAAATTGTATGCTCAAACTGGACCTGAAAAAGGCTTTTGATAAGGTTAGCTGGGGTTTCCTGCAGAATATTTTGCATAAATTTGGTTTCTCAGGTAAATTTCTTAAGGCGGTCATGAACAACCTTTCCCAGGCTTACTTCTCTGTGCTCATCAATGGTAATCCTGTTGGTTTTTTTAAATCAACTAGAGGTATCAAACAAGGTGATCCCCTTTCTCCTTTACTGTTCAATATCTCCACAGAATCCTTCTCCAGGAGCCTTTCTTTCATCTTTCAAAATAACAGTTTGCAATATTTCTCTCTTCCCTCTACTATTTAACTAGTCACCCACTTAAGCTATGCTGATGACACCATAATTTTTATGCAAGCTTCAAAATATGGTCTAACTAGGATTAAGGCATTTCTGCAGATATTTGAGTTGACATCAGGACAGGAAATCAGCTATGAAAAATCAGAGTTCTACATTAGCAAGAGAGCTACAGTCACTAAGAAAAATCAGATTAGGTCTATCCTAGGAATGAAGAGAGGAATTTTCCCATTTAAGGACCTAGGCTGCCCTATCTTCAAAGGAAGAACCTTATCTAGATATTTTCATCCCTTTCTTGAAATTATGGATAAGAGATTTAAAAACTGGAAGAATAGATGGTTAAGTGCAGGAGGGAAGATGACACTCATCCAATCATGCATATACTCTCTCCCTCATCATATTTGGACTATTTGTAAACCTTCGACGTCTATTGTAAGATCCATGGAAAAAAGAATGGGCAGTTTCTTTTGGGGGAGACTGAGGAAAGAAAAAATAAGGTATGGAAAAAGTGGACTGACATTGCTATCACTAAATCTCATTATGGATTGGGTTTTAGATCTATTAAGTCAATTATTGAAGCTTGCTCACTTAAATTATGGTGGAAAAGCCAATTAGGGATTACCTTGTGGGCCAAATTACTGTGGTCCTTTCCACAGTCCCACAAGAACTCCAAAACATGGAAGAGACTCTGTGAGGTTAACCCTATTGCAGAAAAAAATTCAATGATTATTCATGGGCAAGGTAAATGTGATTTCTGGGCTGCTAACTGGTGCCCAAATGGCCCGTTGATAAATTGTATCCCATCCCACATCACTTCCATGTTTTCCCCCTGTTCAGTAGCTGATTTTATAAATAACAAAGTATCAATTTTACCTAAGATCGTTCCTTTTCTGGAAAATGATACTTTTCTATTTTTGCAGGGTGCAGAAATTGTACATGACAGAGAGGACAAGATGATTTGGAAACCTGAAGAGACTGGCAGATTCTTTTTCAAGTCAGCTTATAAAACTCTAACATATATACCAGATAATTTCCCAGTTACTAAGCTCATATAGAACACTAGGTTACCTAAGAAGATCTCCATTTTTACATGGAAATTGCTCAACTCATTCTTACCTTTTGATGATATCCTCATTAAATATGGTTTTAGCTTGGCTTCAAAATGTCCTATGTGCAATCAATCTGACTCTCTGGAACATTTCTTCATTAACTGTCATCTTCTAAATCTGTTTGGATTCAGAGTGCTCGTTTAGTTAATTTCAACCTGCAAAATATCCACAGTGTTGTGGACACTTTCTTCATCTTTTGGAATTGTAGTGACCTTTCTGGGTTTCAGAAAATAATATGCCGATTGTTGCCCCCTTTGATCTGCTGGGCTTTATGGAAGGCTAGAAATGCCTACTTTCTTGAGGACAATCCCTTTTCCTTTTCCCATATAAGTAAGGAAGTTATAGATACTCTGAATCTTTCCATTTCAGCCTCTCCCTGCCTCTCTAATATACACCATAACTCATGCAATCAATGCCATTCTCTGATATCCCTACCCAGACCACCACCAAAGCCAACTATCTCCACAGTATACTGGGAATTTCCAGGTCCCAATGTCATCAAGGTTAATGTGGATGCCTCATGGTCTGCTACATCTGTTTCTATTGGATTAATTGCTCGTGATGACCAGGGTTTCCCACTCATAATCAAGTCAGAGTCCATATCAGCCATTTCTCCACTGGAAGCTGAAATAAAGGCAGTCCTTCTGGAATGTCAAATCTGTATTCCTAGATATCCAAACATAATTGTCGAAATTGACTCTTTATAGGTAGTTCATGTGATCAATGACCCATCATGCTCCAAATGGACTTTATACCCATTGGTTTTCCAAGTTCACACACTTCTAGCCCAGGTTTCTCTTAAGCACATATACAGAGAATGTAATTCAGTGGCTGATGCTATTGTTAAACACCACTCAACCTCCTGGATGGACTTTTCACTTAATTTGAATAACATTCCGGTGCATATTAAAGGGCTAATTTATATGGATAGCATTCATACACCTTATATTAGAATCCATATGCAAGCCTCTAAAGAAGATTGATACTGCTGATCTTTCCTTCCTTTTGGCCGCAGGTGTGCTCGAAGGGACATTCTTGTCTTCAAAGGGACATCCGTGTGCTCGAGGGGACACCAGTATGCTCGAGGGGCCATCCGACTACTCGAGGGGACTTTCGACTGGTCGAGAAAACATTCGTGTGCTAGATGGGACATTCGTGTGCTCTAGGGGACATCCGTGTGCTCGAGGGGACATTCGTGTGCTCGAGGGGATAGTCGTGTGCTCAAGGGGACATTCGTGTGCTCGAGGGGACAATTATATGCACGAGAGGACTATCGAATGCTCGACGGAACTTTTGCCTACTGGAAGGAACTTTCGGGTGCTCGAGGGGACATTTCTTATGCTCGAGGGGACTTCCAACTTCTGTGTGCTCTAGGGGACTATGGTGTGCTCGAAGGGACTCTCGTGTGCTCGAGGAGACTTTCGTATGCACGAGGGGACTCCCGACTGCTATACGGGACATCCGTGTGCTCGAGAGGACATCCGTGTGCTCGAGGGGACATTAGTGTGCTGGAGGGAAGTTTCGACTGCTAGACGGGATGTTTGGACACTAGAGGAGACATCCGGGTGCTCGAGGGGACATTCGTGTGCTCGAGGTGACATCTGTGTGCTCGAGGGGACATCTGTGTGCTCGTGGGGACATTCGTATGCTCGAGGGGACTTTCGAGTGCTCGAGGGGACATTCGAGCACGACTAGACTTGCGACTGCTCGATGGGACATTCGTGTTCTCGTGGGGACACTCGTGTGCTCAAGGGGACTTTCAACTGCTCGAGGGGACATTCGTGTGCTCGAATGGACTTTGACTGCTCGGCGGGACATTCGTGTACTTGAGAGAACATCCGTGTGCTCGAGGGGACATTAGTGTGCTGGAGGGAAGTTTCGAGTGCTCGATGGGACGTTCGTAACTCGAGGGGACATCTGTGTGCTCGAGTTGACATCTGTGTGCTCGAGGGGACATTCGTATGCTCGAGGGAATTTCCGAGTGCTAGAGGGGACATTCAAGTACTCGACTGGACTTGCAACTGTTCTACGGGATCGTGTGCTCGAGGGGACAACTGTGTGTTCGAGGTGACCACCGTCAGCTCGAGGGGACTTTCGTGTGCTCGAGGGGACTTTCGACTCCTCGCAGACTTACTAGCTCAATCCCTCTATCCGTTTTACTTACTTACTTGACTGACTGGTAGTTGCTTGGCCAAAGTAATGAATTAACACTTGGTGTGGAGGTTCGTTACTTTGGAATCGCAACAACCTTTTTTCTAGATTTGCATATATATAGACTCATAGATAATAGTATCTGATCATTCTTTTGGAGGCAATGATGTTGCCTTTTGTATAAACTACTATGATGACTCTGGCTCGCTCATTTTGGCTTGGGGTACCAATATATCAGCCCCCACTCTCAGGTGTTTTCACTTAAAAAAGGCTTCATTTAGAGACATGGATGTGTAGTATATGGCGTGAGGTGCGCTCCCCACCCTTTGACCAAGCACTGCTCCAACCGCGTAATCACTTGCATCGCACATAATCTCAAATGGCATCGACCAATCCGGGGGTTGTATAATACGGGCCAAAACTAACCTTCCTTTCAATGTATCAAAGGCCTCTTTACAACCCTCATCCATCACAAATTCCACCTCTTTTTGCAATAACATGCATAAAGGAGATGTTATCTTCGAGAAGTCCTTGATGAATCGGTGATAGAATCCTGCATGACCAGGTTCGAGTATGGTGATAGAATTCTACATGACCAAGGCAAAGTTTGAATTGTGTCTATCTTTCCCTTGTCAACCTCAATACCCTTAGAGGAGACAACATGGCCTAAGACAATGCCTTGCTCTACCATAAAATGACACTTCTCAGAATTTAACACAAGATTAGTATCAATGCAACGTTTAAGAACTTGTGCCAAATTTGCTAAACAGTTGTCAAAAGAATTACCATGAATGGTGAAATCATCCATGAATACCTCGAAAAAGTTTTCAACAAATTCTAAGAAAATGCTTACCATACACCTTTGGAAAGTTGCGGGGGCGTTACATAACCCAAAAGGCATGTATTGGTAAGCCAACGTACCAAAGGGGCACATGAATGTGGTCTTTTCATGGTCTTTCGGGGCGATAGCCACTTGAAAGTACCCCGAGTACCCAACCAAAAAGCAATAGAAGGGGTGGTTTGCTAACCTCTCAAGCATTTGATCAATGAATGGCAACGGGAAGTGATCCTTTCGGGTTTCTACATTTAACCTCTGGTAGTCAATGCAAACGCGCCACCCATTTTGAACTCGGGTGGGCACCATTTCACCCTTCTCATTTTTTACCACTATCACCCCGCTCTTCTTGGGTACCACCTGAGTTGGACTCACCCACTTGCTATCCGAGATTGGAAAGATCATGCCCGCTTGGGGTAACTTCAGGATTTCCGCCTTCACCACATCCATCATAGGTGGGTTTAAATGGCATTGGGGTTGCCGAACGGGTCTCGCATATTCTTCCAACAAGATTCTATACATACAAGTAGATGAACTTATGCCTTTGATATCGGCAATAGTCCGTTCAATTGCTTCCTTGTTTTCTCGTAACACCACCATCAACTTCTCTTCTTACTCTTTGGTGAGCTTGCTTGAAATGATAACCGGAAGCGTCTCCTCTTCCCCAAGAAAAGCGTACTTGAGGTCACTTGGCAGTGGTTTGAGTTCAATCACCTAAGCTTTCATAAGTGATGGAAGGAATCCCGGTTCCTCGGGCTCCTCTAAAAGTAGAGGATGAGGTTTTGAGAGACTCGGTTTCATTTCGTAAAGCAGGTTCAAATCCTCAAAGCTTTCCTTCAAGTTAGGACTCATAGAGTATACATTGTGGGCATTATTACTATCACATTGCAAAGCAACTAACAAAGAATCATCACCACTTAGTTCAAAAACATCTTGCACAACTTCTTCAACAATATCTAGGGCATGGCAAACATGTTCTTCACTAGGATACTTCATAGAGTCATTTATGTTAAACTCTACTTTTAATCCATCAAATTCCATGGTGAGGGTACCTTTATGCACATCAATCATTGTCCTAGAGGTTTTCAAAAATGGCCTCCCCAACAAAATAGGGGCAACATGTTTATCATGCTCCATGTCAAGGACATAAAAATCCACGGGGAAAACCAAGGAATCCACCTTAACCAACACGTCCTCGATAATACATTTAGGGTATGTACTAGAATGATCGGCCAATTGGATTACCACACCCGGTTTTGTGCAATGTACCCAAGTTGAGGTTTTCATATAAATAATAAGTTCTAAGTTCATGTTCTTAGACTTTCATGCAAAGGAGCTGAGGAATTCATCACTTTCCTAACACCCTAACACTTCAATCATGCAAACACTTCCTATTCTCAAACCTCCCATGGCATAAATGAAGCAAAACATAGGATTAAGAACACATGAATACTAAATAACAAATGCTTCAAGAATAAGTGAAACAATCTACTCACTACTTCAACTACTTGTTGTGAAGATAAATCTTCTATCCTTCTTAGATAGTAGTTTGCAAGAGTGAATTCGAAATCTCTTGTCAAACCTCACCAATGACTCCCTTAGGACTAAGAGTATCCCATTGATGGAATTTAGCACAAAGAATCAACAAGCTTGGCAACACTTATAAATACTACACCGTATCTAAGCATTTAACCAATTCATGCATTTACACAAGATTAGTCAAGAGCGATCGACATTCATAGACTTTTCTCATTTGCTACCTAAAACAAACATGACAACGAGTTCGACATCATCACATTTATCTAGCAATTATCAACACACCAACATCATTTAAGAAGCTCTAACTCATGCTCTTGGATTCCACATTAAAAGAGGGGAGACTTAGCTACTTTCTCCCAACCCTAACAAGTAATCATACAATAAATTCATATAATCAAGCTTCCAACAACATCAATGCAATTAACAATTCACATTCAAAGCTCAATAAATGCACAAAAGCAAAAGCACTAAAATAGATAGATATGGTTCTTACTACATAGATATGGAAGCTTCAATCCATTGCTCCCAAGATAAAACTAAGCTAGATAATCAAAACCCATAACATAGAACAAATATCTACAAAGAAAGAAGAAGAAATTGGAAGAAAATGGTGAAAAACTACGGTTTTGCAGCCCCCAAGTCGGGCTTTGGAAAATGGTGAAGAAGGGGGGCTATTTATAGACAAAGTTGGTCAAAAAGAAGGTCAAAATGCAGCAGGTGTCGCCCGAGCGGAATTGGCATCGCCCGGGCGGCGGAGCTCTCAGCCCAAATTCAGAAATGGCCTCGCCCGCAGCTTCTTGTTTTGCTTCCCACGGGTGAACTGTTGATCCGTTTTGGAAGTTCTTGTAGTCAATTTTATAGTACTCGAAAAGAGGAATCCAATGGTACCACTCTTGGAGGCTAATTCTTGTTGGAAAATTCTCAGAACACTGCTTCAAAACATAGATCATTCTTCACCCTTTGCTTTGCTCTTCTTTCTTTACTTTATCTTCTACCACTTTGTGAGTGGCCTTCCATCTTCTACCATCCTTTCGAATGGCCATCACTAAACAACTCCTAAGTGGTCACGAGCAATCTACAAATTAAGCTTACAAAAAGGAATGTAGATGCTCGAAAGGAACAAAAATCCATTAGACTAAACATAGGTTACAAAATGAAGGATTTAGTTATAAAAACCAAAAATGGTCATCTAAACCCCTTATCGTGTAAACCTATGTAAATCTAGCAATCTTACAACAAAAATATGACAAAAGTGATGTTAAATGCGTTGGAAAATATGCATTTGATATCTCATCATTGGCTTAAAGTTACAGAATGAGGAAGCATTATCCGGAATGGGTAATCGAAGGAAATCCATTTTTCTAGAAACTATTAGGCAATTGGGATGGGAAAAGCTTTGTACTACATCTCCAGCTTTCAACTCTACCATCGTTGGTGAGTTCTATGCAAATATGAGGTGTGGATTGAGCACAAAAAAGGTTTTTTGCCGGGGTCAAATCTGTCCCTCTAACTCCTGAAGCTATCAATAAAGTGTACGGATTGCCCAATGTAGAAGAAGAGGATGATGAGATGTTGGCATTCATTAATGAGGATGATGATTTGGACGATAAAGTATAAAAAAGAATGGTTCAGTGCATCACAAGTGAAGGTACCAATGTAGACGCTCTTTTTTTTCCCGGGTGGACAAAAATTCACAAGTAATCACTAACACCAGATATGAACGCGTGGTATCATTTCGTGGCCGACCTTGTCACGCTGAACACTGAAGTGCACAAGAGTTGAATAAACAATTTATATACAATTAAAAAGAAACTTTGTTGGAATGTTGGGGAGAGAATTCATCAGGCGCTGGCAGAGGACAAGGAGAAGACACGATCCGATGACGCAAATTGCAGTCAAATCATTCTGCAAGATAGGACCATCAATCTGCCCCGTCCATTGAATCTAGGGTCTCCGCACTTGAGACAAGAATTCAAGGTTTGCGAATGGATTTCCAATTTCAAAGAAGATGGTGTGATCACATGGGGAAAGTGATAAACTACCAAGTTCCAGAAGCAGTCAAGGTAGTTGGTCTTTTCCCAGAACAGATGGACATTCATGTCGCGAAGGACATTCATGTCGCGAAGGACATTCATGTCGCGAAGGACATTCATGTCGCGAAGGACATTCATGTCGCGAAGGACATTCATGTCGCGAAGGACATTCATGTCGCGAAGGACATTCATGTCGCGGAGGGAATTCATGTCGCGGAGAACACTCATTTGGAATCAACATCACAGGAAGAAGACAACGCATCTTGCAACGAGGAAGTGGATCCATTCTCCCATTATTATTCGTGAATCAAACTGATGGATTTTGTTGTATTTGCATAATTACTATTCTTACACACCTAACTTTGTATATGATGTATTTGTATAATTATTAATCACACACAACCTACTTTTAAATTGTAGCTATTCTGGAACTGCCACTTCCTGGTCATTATTTTGTGCATTGTGTAGTTATTTTCAGCTCTTACATACATGCTCATAATAATGACCAATAAGGACTGAAACAAGAGTAACTACCATGTAAGTTTTTTAGAAAAAAATCGAATTGTGAATGTGAAGGTAAAGGTATAATAACAAGTGAAAATTTTTGGAAACTTGCACTCTGTCCAAAATTAGAAACATAGAATAACCTAAAAGCAGCCTGGCGCAACTGCTTTCAAGTATAAAGGCACCGGTATTTTTTCGCAAGCATCGGTTCTTTTACCGGTGCTCAACAGTTGGACAAAATTTTTGGAGCCTTGCTCTTTGTCAAAATCCAGAATTTAAAATTCAAATTAAAGCATCTGAGCGCAATTGCGCTTTTAACTTTCAACACCGGTACGGTTATTCATAGGCACCGGTATGTAAAGTTTTGGCACCATATAACCACTAATTGCATTATAACTGTAATATTTCAAAACCCAAAAATGGAGTTAAAATTATATTTTTTACAAGCTCATTGAAAAACAAATAAGAAAAAAAATCAAGTGCGTTGGAGCTATGGTCATCATTGAAACAAAAATGGGGGTCATAGTGTAATATTCCAAAACTATGTTATAGAGGTGAAAGTTCCCAAAAGACGCCCTTCCTTTGACCCAAGTCCAGAAGGCAAACTTGCCATTCCCTTAATGTTGAATTTCATTCATACCTTGCCAACTTTTCATTTCGACAATTCCGACTTTCTCAGAGGGACTAAAATGCAAAAAGTAAAAAAGTTTGCTCGTAACTCCGAATTGAAATTCGCTCGAAGTTTATCAAACTATTCACCTCCCAGATTTATTATACAAGTTCAAAGTTAAGTTAATATCACTATTAGGCTACAAATAAGTCTTCATTAAACTTTTCAGAATCTCATACTTACCACTATGAGACTATCTATTATTAACTGTAGAACGTATACTAACGCTTTTGCTCATATGCCCATAAATGAAGAATTATTTTTCTATGTCAAAAATATCCAATGAAATAAAAATACATGGGTAGGGTGCTTGGGGAAGGTAACGTAAAGGAAACGTTACTAAGAAGGGCCTTTTGCAATAATTTTAAAAACTGACCTTGGGAACACAATCGTTGTAAATTAATTCTTTATACATGTACCCATGCATTTTGGATATCGAGTTAATAATATTTAAGTGATAATTCAAGGTCATAAAATTTATAAAAAGTTATTGGGCCATAATGTAATTTTCTTACGGACATATTACGACATATTTTAAATAAACAATTAACCCGAAAACCGTGATATATACGTTCTACATATGTGAATTAATTATTTTTTGGGTCAATTTTGTCATCCAACTAATCCCAAATAGTAAGGGGGCCAAAATTATAATATATCAAAGTTGGAACTAATATTAGAACCGGTATTTAGATCATGCAACCGGTGCTATAATTTATGCAGAAACTGAAATTGTTTAAAACATTTCGATCTGTATAGGCGGGAAACTGAAAAATATTAGGGCATCGGTATGTCATTTTTTTCCTCCGGTTTTATTATCGGTGCTCAACACTTAGACAAATATTTTTTGACAATTGCTCTCTGTCCAAGTGCAGAAATTGAAAATACCCTCAAAGCAGCCTGGCATAACTTCTTTTATATGTAAAGGCACTGGTATCCTCAGAATGAGCACTGGTGTTTGTACCGATGCTCAACTCTTAGAAATTTTTTTTGATAATTACTCTCTGTCCAACTTCAGAAATTAAAAATACCCTCAAAGCAGCCTAGCGCATCTGCTTTTATTTGTTAAGGCACTGGTATCCTTAGATTGAGCATCGATTTTTGTACTGGTGCTCAAAACTTAGACAACTTTTTGGACATTGTTCTGTGTCCAATTCCAAAATATAAAATGTGCCTCAAAGCAGCCATGCGTAGCTACGCTTGAAAATAAACAGCACCGGTACGTTTATTCATAGGCACCGGTATTATACCGATTTTAGGTTCATTAGTACTAAAATATAAAATAATTTATTGTAGGCACTGGTATAAAACACATTTACCGGTGCAATTGCTTTACCTATAAAAGATCAAAAGTTAGGAACCATCGTGAGTTCATCTTCCTTGGTGGCGGTTCTTCTTCATATTCTGCCATTAGCGGCCGGTCACCTCACATCTTAGACATCTTTAACACTCAATACCTCCCATTAACTTCCTCATTTACCCCACCTTGTATAAAACCACGAGAGTTGAGTATTTTAGAAACCAAAATCGTTCCCTTTTGTCTCATTTTCCCTCCTCGCCAGCAACCCATTTTTCCTCACTGCGTTCTAGGCATTTCCCGACTACCTTTCGATAATACCTACACTACGAGGGTCACAATAATCAAAGGTAAGTGTCCTCCTCACATTTCATGTGTATGAAAGTTGGTGGTTTTTACTTTCTTAGCTTGAATCATTTAATGTGCATATCATGTTCGATGAATTGCCTAAGATAACTAAAATGTTATTGTGGTGGATCCTCTATGTGTTTTGCGGTAAAGGATTCCAAGGTATTGTATTTTTTTGGATGGTAGAAAATTTTGGAATCAATGCTATGGATTCTTGGTGGATTATGGAATTTGGATTATGGTTTATGGATTATGAATTATATTTTATGGATTATGTATTGTGTATTATGGATTATGGTTCCTGGATTATGGATTATGGATTATGGAATATGGAATACGGAATACGGAATACAGAATACGGAATACGGAATACTGAATACGGGATATGGGATACGGGATACGGGATACGGGATACGGGATACGGGATACGGGATACGGGATATGGGATACGGGATACGGGATACGGGATACGGGATACGGGATACGGGATACGGAATACGGAATACTGAATACGGAATATGGAATACGGAATACGGAATATGGAATACGGAATATGGAATATGGAATATGGAATATGGAATATGGATTATGGATTATGGGAGTGCAACAGCCTTGCCATTGTGTAGATCTGTTTCTTCCCCGTAAGATTAAGTCTTGGGCAGTACACCACAAATGCTCTATTCCTAGGCCTACAGATGCAAAGTAAAATAGATACCTTATTGATGGCTCTAGGGTTGCTAGACTCTAGTTTACTACCAAATGCTATCTCTACCCGTAACCCTTTAGACCAACTCGCCAGCTAAGACTAGTGTGTTATCATTGTAACGGTAAAACTCAGAAAAGACCTATGTGCACACACCCACGTGGACCCGGAACCCGCTACCCATATCACTCCTAGGTTTCTCTTCCCTGGGGGGTATCAATATTTGCACCAACACGAATATAGACAATGTTATGTGCTAACTTAGTGTGTCATTCATGCAGGTCATAAGAAAATGAAGAACAAACCAACATAATATCATAAACACATAGAAATAGGTAGATCTAAGGAATATCACAAACATAAACCAAATCATGAATAAAAATATGATCCACAAGCAAATAAACTACTCCCTAAACATTGAACCCAAGTATTTCACTGGATTCAATGCCTTTGGGCAAATGAAAAATAAAGAGAAGAAAAGAAAAGATTCTAGAGAGAAGGAAGAGCTCCTTTGTCTCTCTACCCTACTCTTGAAGTCTAAAATGAGCATAAACTTTAACCCTAGTAGACATATATCCATATGTATATATAGTAGTATGGAATTGGGCCTTGAAATAGGCCCAAAATAGGCCTAAAAACCCTAGCAGCCGCAATTGACCCAACCAGTGGCTACTGGCACGGTCCGTGCTAGCCGGGTGGCCTTCGTGCTGGTGTGGCCTGCCTTTTCTGGCATAGGTCGTTGGCCTCATGTTGTCACAGCCTGCTGTGTTTGGCATAAGTCGTACCTCTTGTGCTGGCGTGAGCTGTGTCACCCGGCACAGATCGCCGGCTGGATATTAATTTTGATGCTTCTGATTGCACATCCTATGTCTTTTGGTGTGGGCCATTGGCTGGAGCCTTATTTTTCTCAGTAAAACGGTGCAGGCCATGTAATCCTTCACATCTCGTGGGCTGGTTTTCACATTTTGATTTGAAACAGTGCATACCGTGTGAGACGGCACGGTCTGTGCCCATACTTAGCTAATTTTGGAGTGAATTTGAGCAAAAGGGACACTAGCTTCATGAACGGGCATGCTCTGTGCTGGGGGCTGTGGCACGGTCCGTGTTCTTAGAACGGTTCGTGCTAAGCACCCCCGGCATGGGCCATGCTAGCTTTGATATGTGCTGGCACACTGGTTTCGTGCGGGGTGGCTGGTTCGGTTAGTTGATTCCTTCCTCTAAATTTTTACCTCTTTGAACTTCAATTTCCCCTTTCTCGGCTCAATTCCATTTACTACCACATTTTAAGTCTGTGGCCTTCATATCTACTACCATTCTTGCGAATGGCCTTCAATATTCTTCTACCATTCTTGCGATTGACCTTCTATACGACGATGCCGAAATATCCACGGGCAATCTACTAATGAGATCATAAATGAAGATCTAGGTGCCCGTGAATACAACGTCCCCATTAGCTTTAATTAAGTCTACTAAACTCGGGATTTAGACAAGAAAACCAATAATGGTCGTCTAAAGCCTTTGTTGTGTAAACCTAACTAAAACTAGCAATCAAACAAGTAAAACATGATAATTATTGTGTTGAATGCATCGATTAACGCATGCAATACAGTGCACATCAGCAGGTCACATTGGTTCCTCATCATTATTTGTCCTGGAACAAACGATGTTTTCACCTTGGACACAATGACCAGTGGTATAAAACTAGACGATTACGTCGGAAGCCAAATTATTTTCATGTATTTCTATCCATCCAATTATACTCTTCATTCTTCCATGTAAAGTATTAATATTCATAGTTGATAATAATATATCTGCAGGCTTGCATGTACATATGAGAGGGAGAAGAGGAAGATAACAAACATCAACGCAAGTATTCATAAAAATACTTTACAAGTACATTATATTTTTTCTTTTCTCCTTACACTGATTAAACATTGGGAATTATTGTTTTCTATCTTAGCATCACAAACAAGGGGGTTCCTGGGAGTTCCGTTACTATGTCATGCGATTCCAGGAAGAGCTGGTCCTCAACACAACCTAAAGGAATATACTTGACGTAAGTATCACAAATTGTAAACAAAAAACAACAGTCCTGCTTTCATTTTCACTACCGCATCCTACTAACTAACATCTAATCTAATTGTAGGGTTTCTAGAGAAACAAGGATCATTACATGCATATGAAATTCAAGAGGTGGTAGAAAAATGGTGTAGGGCATGGATTAATGTTTATGCGAAAGAGGCTAAGACAAATGTCGAAGACTTTGATGATTGATAGGAGTACTTAATGAACAATGATGTTTTTTGATTTTTTATTTTCAATTGGAGATACATTTTTTAATAGAAAATGTACCATATTTCAATAGGTTAAGTGGGATATATTTTATCCACTTTCCTCGTGGTAGATCTGGGATGGTGTACAAAAATTTTAAATTAACCAAACCAATTTTTATTAAAACTAGCACTGGTATTTTAAATACAATCATACAGGTGCCATAATTCATCCACATTAAGATCCGATGCTTAGAATTTCAACCGGTGCTATTTCTAGATACCATACCGGTGCTAATTTAAAATAATCAAAACATTTCATGTCGGTGATTATAAATGCATTGCCCTTTCTATAATACAATCTGATTCTAAAATGTTCAACACCGGTAACCATTTATCATCTGGTGCTGAAACAAATAAGCACCGATAGTTTTTGTTTTAGATACCTGTCCAAATTCTGTAAGTGGTCTTTGGTTCTACTACACCGATATGAAAATAAATAAGCACTGGTACGAATCTATCCGGTGCTGAAAATAATAAGCATGTGACGTACCAATGCTCAATATATGTAACTGGTTATTGTTTCGTGAATACCGGTATAAAAATAATCAAGCACCGGTATGACTTACTGGTGCTCCGAACTGTTCAAACTTGCGCTGGGTCACTTAGGCACCGGTTGACCATGGGTAGATTCTACCGATGCCTTTGTAACTATATACCGGTGCCTATGGGGGGTATTTCTAGTAGTTATACCTGCCCCAATGGGGCAGATGTGGGGTGGACCTCCACCAAAACCCGTCCCACTTCTATCCCTGGAGATAAGGGGCCGATAATATTTTGATATGTGTACCTATGTTGGAAAGTTATTAGTAGTTTTTAATTTTTTTTCCTCATTGTGTTCAACACTTGTCAAAATTGAAATTTGGTTTTACCGAATTTTCATAATTATTACTAGTATGTTCCAACATAACCTATCTAACCAAGTTAGCAATAAAGTAAAGCATTAAAGACACTAGACTTGGTTACGCAGTTCGGTGAAAGCCACCTACATCTGCGGGGCTTGGCCCAGTTCAGAATAAATCCACTAATCAGAAAGATACAGTACAAAGTACACCATGCAAAATAGTTATCTTTGCTAATCAAACGTGTGAATTCTACTAGCTCCCCTAGCTACCGATCTACCTTGATCAGAGTCCCTCTGACCTCAAAACTCATCGATGCTGGATCTCCTCCTCCGAAGGAATTAAGGCATATGATTCTGAACTTTGAACGGCAGGTCACGTATGTTGGAACATATAGATCTAGCTCTTTTCAAGACTCTCATAAGGATCAAAATCTGTATGCAGATTTTTCTATTAAATATGTGAGTTTAATGCATATGTGGTGTCCCCTTTTAAAGCCATGATTATCTCCATAATATTCCTATTCCTTATCTGCTTCTGAAGCATATCCAAATCCCATAAATAAAGGGATTTTCCTTATCACAATATCTCTCATATATTCGATAAATTCAATACCATATTAGTAGGGATTTCCCATAAACCAACTATGCTTCTACCACGCCTAGCATATTGCAGAATATTCACATTTTCATTAATCACAAATACCATAATATTCTGATATTCTTCTTCCGTAAAACTTGTTGGCGTAAATGTGGCTGTTGTATGTTCCAACATGGAAATTTTGTTGTTTCCAAATATGTTCACAAATTGCCAATTAAAATATTCAATGAAGACCACTTGACTTTACAATCTCCTCCTTTGGTATTTTGTGGACCCAACCATTTTGGACATTAAGAACATAAAGAAAAAAATCTTCCAATCATTCATATAGGTCTTCCAGAAATCCACCTATGTTGGAACATATGCAAACTACTGAATTTGATCATAAAAGAATAACATTCTAAAACTAGAATTCCAGAAAACTAAAACATAATATTCAGATTACAGTAATCCAAAATTAACATCCAAAATCACCAAATATTCTTCCCCTAGGGCCATGAATATGCCAAAGGCAATAAACCATAGAAATAAAGTTTGAACTAAACAGAAAACCAGCTCCCCGTAAACATAACATGGTATCTATGTTGGAACATAGATACTGCATGAACATTAATCTTGTTCATGAGCAACATCCAGTGCCTCCAGCTAAGCCTTTTCCCCCTCAAGTCTGGCCTTCTCCACTTCAAGTGCCACAATTTGGATAGCTATAGCCTCTAACCTTGCATTGAGCACCACTATCTTGGCCTTCTTTCCAGCATCTGCAGAAATAGACACTTCAGGGTTCCATGGAAGATCGTGAACGTGTTGCATGCCAACGGTCTTCTTGTTAGGCCGGAGAAAATCTGTATCGATGATCACATCCTTTGCTTTTCCCTTCACCTTGGCACTCTTAGCCAATGCAGATATCAGACAAGGATACACTAGAGCATGTTTCACCTTTGGAGCAGTGGCTTGCCTAATTAGACTCTGCTAGATAAACAACCCCAGGTTGACTGGTTTCTGTGTTCCAACAAAGTACAACAACTTTTCCATTTCTCTTGTCAAAGCAGTAGTATTGGAGGATGGCATCTAGCAGTTCATAGCTATCTGGTATAAACCAAAAAACCTAGAAGACATGCAGGAAGCATGTGAGTATCCATTCTCAGGCCATTCTATTTTGTATCCTCCTGAAATGACTTCTAGAATCGTGTCATCAGACACACTTAAGCTGTCTAGAAAAATCCCTTCAAAGCCTGAAGTCTTCAGCCCCAAAAATATGTTTATCCTAGCAGCAGAAAACTCAATGATCTTTCCCCTCTCAAACCATAGGGAATCAGCCTCCAAGTTCCCAGCCATCAGGTTGGAATATACTTCAGTGACCACCTGCTTGTTGTACTGAAGTTGTACTGTAGCAGCCCTTTTCATCCCAATTAATTCCAGAAAATCAGAAAAGCCACTATCCCTATATACATCTAGGTCTAGTGGTCTCTCATAGATCACTTTCCTCTCTGTAAACACTTCTCCCATCTCCTCACAGTTTACATCAAAGTAAGAAAACGACAGTGCTTCACTTAAAGGAGGAAGTAGCAGTACTGTCTTCTTGGGTGCAGCTTGGCTTTTCTTGGCTTTCTTGGTTGGTGGGGAGTCCTTAGTAGCAGCCATCTTTCTCTTGCCCCTAGCGGTTTGTAAGAATGCATCTAATACCTCATCACTGGAGTAGTTCAGCTCAGCCTCCTGTGTTGGAACATACTCACAATCTCCAACCTTTTTTTCTTCAGCAGTCTCTGCCCTGCCCTATGTTCCAACATGTTGATCCTTAACTGATTGATCTTGCTTCAAATCAGATCCTCCTGTATGTTCTCCATCTGAATACTCCGGTTCATCATGTGCACTACCAATGGCATCAACCTGGTCTTGACCTCTCATGTCCTCATCATCAATTTCCATGTTTTCAATTTTTTCTGAATCTGCCCTCTGTGTTGGAACATACCCAACACTACTTCCATCTTCACTATCTGTAATCTCTTTGATCACGGGTTTTCTAAGCCCTTCAATCTTCTAAGCAGCCTTAGCATTATAGAATCCTACAGGCATCCTATCAGTGGACTTAACCACTTCCAACCCCTCAACCTCATCACCACTTATCTCCTCGATCTTAACATGGCTAGGGTCAGGAATAGACGAGTAAACATGAAATCTATCCTTCCCTCTGTAAACACCGTATTTCTCCTTAAAAATTTTGACTTCATAATTTTCAATATCCTCTAGATTGCAAATATCACCAGACAAAAAATCCTTATCATTAACATTCAAGAATTCTCCCTCTATACTCTTAAGTTTAGTCAAATCCACCATACTTCTATTGGCTTCAAGTCACTCAAAAATATCATCAAAAGTTTTAAATTCCATTCCAAGAACCTTGAGAGTAGGAGGATCAGGGCATGTTACCTTTTGATAGGGATTTTTCCCTTTCCTTTTAAGGTCTTCACTCTGTCTGTTATCACTGTTCAAGTTTGCCTCCACATTTTCTTCCATGTGCTCAACATTGTCATCCTCTGGAGACTGAGGAATTTCTTGACTTTCTTTTTTCACCGTGGGAGAATTAGGGTTTGAAGACATTGTTTGGCAATGATTTTTTGCGGAGGAGAAGATCTTTGCCAAATTTTTCAACAAGAATCTGAAGAACACCAAAAAGAGTGGGAGTGTAGGCCAAAAAGAGTGGGATATGGAGAGATGGAGACAATTTTGAACCAAACACAAACTCTTCACTTCCTTGCCTCTTTTTTCGCAAAAACACACTTTTTACCTTTTCAAGAAAAGTAATGATTTTACTTTTCTCACTTATAACTCAAGGCACACCTTCTTCCAACATACCATAACTCTAATTTTGGTAGTTTCCATTTTCTTCCAACATACCATAACCTTGAAGCTTCTATTTTTGTAGCATTTTCTTCTTTTTATTTTTTTTGTTTTTCTAATTTCTGAATAAAAATACAGTGAGAGAAAAAATATATACATCTAAAGGCAAAAGTTACCTCAAATCTGACAAACACCTAAGTATTGCCTGAGACTTTCAAATGTGACGGTGTCTAATGGCTTTGTAAAAATATCATAAAATTGCTCAGATGTTGGAACATAGACTACCACAACTTCCTTCCTTTCAACAAGATCTCTAATAAAATGATGCCTTATATCAATATGCTTGGTTCGAGAGTGTTGGAGTAGATTTTTTGAAATATCAATAGCACTTGTGTTGTGACATAAAATCTTCAAAGACCCTTGATGAATTCTATAGTCGTTCATCATTTTCTTCATCCATAACAATTGTGCACAACAATTTCTAGCAGCAAGATATTCAGCTTCCGCAATAGACAAAGAGATCGAATTTTATTTCTTACTGTACTAAGAAACTAGGTTCGTACCGATAAAGAAACATCCACCTGTAGTGCTCTTTCGATTATCAGCATTACCAGGCCAATCAGAGTCACTGTACCCAATTAGATCAGAATCCTAATTCTTAGAATACCAGACACCATATTCAGAAGTCCCATTTACATATCGAATAACTCTTTTGACTGCAGTGAGATCAGATTCCTTTGGATCAGCCTGAAATCTTACACATATTCCTACGCTGAAACATATATCTGGTCTACTTGCTGTCAAATACAATAGACTCCCAATCATTCCCCTGTATAACTTTTGATCAACTTCAACTCATTTCTCATCCTTTACCAGTTTCTCAGAAACCCCCATAGGTGTTCGAACTGCTCTGGCATTGGTAAAACCAAATCTTTTTACCAAATTCAGTACATACTTGCTATGATTTATGAACAAGCCATTTTTTCTTTGCTTAACTTGTAGTTCTAGAAAGTATGTGAGTTCTCCAACCATGCTCATCTCAAATTCAGCCTGCATAATAGTGACGAAATCATGTACCATAGATGGTGAAGTAGGGCCGAACACTATATCATCAACATAAATTTGGGAAATCAGAATTTTTGATGCCTTTTAAAGCACAAACAAGGTGCGGTCTACTCCCCCTTGACGATAACCTTTCGTAAGAAGAAAGTAATAAGTCGTTCATACCATGCCCTTGGTGCTTGCTTTAAGCCATATAACGCCTTCTCGAGGCGATACACATGATGAGGGTAATGAGGATCCTCAAATCCTTTAGATTGTTCCACATATACTTCTTCATTTACCATACCATTTAGGAAAGCACTCTTGACATCCATTTGATACAGAGTAAAGGTCACAGAGCAGGCAATAGCAAGTAAAATTCAAATTGACTCTAACCTCACAACTGGTGCAAATGTCTCATCAAAGTCGACTCCTTCAACTTGTGTATATCCTTGAGCTACCAGTCTAGCTTTGTTTCGAGTAATATGTCCTTCTGCATCAGATTTATTCTTAAAGATATTCTTTGTGCCAATAACATTTACACCTTTAGGATGAGTAGTGAGATACCATACACCATTTCTTGCAAACTGTCTTAGTTCTTCTTGCATTGCAGCAATCCAGTAATCGTCCTGTAATGCCTCCTTGTAGTTCTTGGGTTCAATGAGAGAGATGAAGAATTATAATTCTGCTAACTTTCTGTAATCAACCCGAGGAACTGATCGAGTACTCCATGTCATTGATTCAGGTTGACCCTATGTTGGAACATAAGATAAGGCAGTGGAGGTGATGTTCCAACATGCTCAGTTTAATCTGGTTCAGCAGGGTAATCATTCTGTTCATATGTTCCAATATGAGATCAGTCTGGCTTGTTAGGTTGACTCGGCTGTGTTGGAACATGAGTTTTATCGAGTTCATCTTCTACAACATCTGAACCTTGTCCTTCTTTAGAATCTTCCACAATAACGTTTATGGATTCCATGAGAGTGTTTGTCCAAAGGTTGTGAACTCGATATGCCCGGCTGTTCGCAGAATACCCAAGAAAGATTCCAATATCACTGCGATTGTCAAATTTTGCCAGTTGCTCTCTATCTCTGGGGATGTAGTACTTGCTTCAAAACACATGAAAGTATGAGACATTTAGTTTCCTACCCTTCCAGATCTTGTAAGACATTTTTCTTATGAATGGACGCAGATACACTCGATTGATTGTATAGCAAATTGTGTTAATGGCTTCTGCACACCATTTTTTGTGAATTTCTTTCTCGACTAACATAGCTCAAGCCATCTCTTTGAGAGTTCTATTTTTTTGTTTTAGAACACCATTCTGCTGAGGGGTGATTGGTTTAGAAAACTCATGTTGAATTCCGAGCTCATCACAGAGTCACTGAATTGAGAATTTTCAAATTCTCTACTATGATCACTCCGAATGCGAACAATCTTCTCGAAAAGACTTCCTATTTCAGTCTGTAATTTTATCACAAGACTTCTACACACTTCCACAGTATCTAATTTTTCTTTCAGAAAGGCTACCCATATAAATCCAGAGAAATCTTCAACACATACAAAGATATATGTCTTCCCACCTATGCTAGGTGTATTGACTGGACCCATAAGATCCATATGCAATAATTCCATATTTCTTGAGGTGGTTATATATTGAACTAAAGAGTGGGGAGATCGAATTTGTTTACCTTGCTGACATGGACCACAGACAATTCTGTCCTTGCTTGTTAATATAGGCATACCTCGTATTGCCTTTGCATTTGCAACTTTCACCAAGGTTTTGTAATTGATGTGACCGAGTTTCCCGTTCCACAGAAATCCTTTATCTTGTTTAGAGCCATACACCTCACTTCCTGTTCCAGCATATAGCAATTATCTGATGATCGAATGCCTGAAAGGACTTTGGCTTCTCCATGTTTCACTATACATTTGTCTTTCTGAAATTCCACAGTCATATTTTTCTCACATAGTTGACTTATGCTTAGTAGATTGTCCTTCAAGTCTTCAACAAACAAAACACTGGTGAATACTGGAAATCCTTCAATTTGCAGTTCACCTTTTCCAACTACTCTACTCTTCTTTCCATCGCCGAAAGTGACAAAACCACCGTCGTAAGGTGTGATATTTGTGAAGAATTCCTGGGTGCCAGTCATGTGGTGAGAAAGTCCACTATCAAAGTACCACAAATCTCTGGAATGTGCTATAGAGAATTATGTGCAACAAAGCACGTACTAGAGCTTTTGACTACCCATACCCTTTTGACCATCTTTGATTTATGGGCATCGTCTATATTGGAACATACCCAGAGTTGACGTCCTGTCATGATATCTCAGGGTAGTTTCTGGCACTGTTCCTCTATGTGCCCTTGGTTTGAGCAGTACCTACATATGATAGGTTTCCGTTGATGAGGATTGCTGAACTTTCTCTTTATCTCACGGATCTTTGACTTGAGCGTTATTGTGCTCTTCGGTATCTCTCGAGTGTTGGACTTGAGCACTGTGTTCTTTGGTGGGTTGTCATACCCAATTCCGTGTCAATCTCCAAAGGTCTTTCCCATTACCAGAATATCATAGAGTTTTGCTTTTCCAGAGTTTAGTTTAGCAATAGCTTATTCAGACGTCTCAGCTCTCTTGGTTGCTGAAATTAGCTTCACATTCAACTCGTCATTCTCCTTTCTGAGTTCAACAACTTCCATATGCAAATCCTTTTCTATCTCTGCCTGATGAGTTTTTTCTTCCTTAAGTACTTTATTTGTATCAACTATTTGGAGCCACATGGAATACATCTTTTCGTATGTGCTGTAGATCTCTTCATCACTTACAACAAGTCCATCATCATCACTTGACTCCTCATAAGAATCTATGTTGGAACATACAGCTTCGACTCTATCTGGTGTGTTGGAACATTCATCTTCCGATGCATCATGAATTTTTGCTCCAAAAGCCACATAGTTACTTGTAAGTTCCTCTTTGTCTTTCTCGTCCCCTTTATCTTCACTGAAAGAGGTGACATAGGATTTTCCCTGTTTCTTTTGGGTGTTTCCACACTGAGCCTAAATATGACCATATCCTTCACATTCTCTGCATTGAATTCGTCCAGGCTATTTTGCTTCACTATTTTGATTTCTAGAGAAATGTTAATTTCCTTGTTCAAATCTCGTCCCACGATTAATTCCGAATTCTTGCGGCATTGGTCTATTTCCACTATACCTTTCCTGAGATTTCTTGTTTACTACTTTCTTCAGCATTCTTGAGAAGTTTTTCGTGAGAAGTGCAAGTTTGTCAAACTCATCATCACTGTCAGATTCGTGATCATCCTTTGATGATGATGTTTTGAATGCCAACTCCTTTTGAACCCTTTTTGTAGCCTATTGGAATGTCATCTCATACGTCTGCAATGATCCCATCAATTCATCTAAGTTCATGGTGGTTACATCTCTTGCTTCCTCTATTGCCGCAACCTTCGTTGCAAAACTTTTAGGAAGGGATCTCAAGGTTTTTTCACCAATTTTGCCTCTTTGTAAACTTTTCCAAGTTGATATGCCATATTGGAGGTATCCCTGAGTTTTTCGTTGAATACATCAATAGTGTCATCTTCTTCCTTCTTGAGTTCCTCAAACTTTGTAGCCAACATCTGTAATTTAGATTCTCGAACTCGACTAGTTGCTTCATGAATAGCTTGCAGAATATTCCATGCTTTCTTGGCTTGATGACATGTAGAGATGAGTTTGAATTGATTTTCATCAACTGCCGTGAATATAACATTTAATGCTTTTGAGTTTGCCAGTGAGGCCTTGAATTCATCAGGAGTCCAAGTACATTTGTCTTTGAGTTTCTGCTCCCTTTGACTTGACCCGCCTTCTTTTGCCTTAAAGCTTGTATCAGCATTCTCAGTAGGATGGTTCCACTCATTTTCAACATAGTGCAAAGCAAGTTCATCCAGTGAGTTGATGAAAACTCTTATGCGTGCCTTCCAATAATTGTAGTTGTTGCCTTCCAGTAGAGGTGGCCGAGACACCAAAGCTCCTTCTTTGGTCGCCATGGTATAACCGGATCACACTTTCCCTGACACAACCAAGGGAAAAAATAAGTGACCAAGCTCTGATACCAATTGAAATTTGGTTTTACCAAATTTTCTTAATTATTACTAGTATGTTCCAACATAACCTATCTAACCAAATTTGCAATAAAGTAAAACATTAAAGACACGAGACTTGGTTACGCAGTTCGGTGAAATCCACCTACATCTGCGGGGCTTGACCCAGTTCAGAATGAATCCACTAATCAGAAAGATACAGTACAAAGTACACCATACAAAATACTTATCTTTACTAATCAAATGTGATTCTACTAGCTCCTCTAGCTACCGGTCCGCCTTGATCAGACTCCCTCTGACCTCGAAACTCATCAAGTCATATGATTCCGAACTTTGAACGGCAAGTCACGTATGTTGGAACATATAGATCTGGCTCTTTGCAAGACTCTCGTAAGGATCAAAATCTGTATGCGGATTTTTCTATTAAATCCGTGAGTGTAATGTAGTTGTGGTGTCCCCATTTAAAGTCATGAGCAGATCGGAATTCTTCATGATTATCTCCATAATATTCCTATTCCTTATCTGCTTTTGAAGCATATCCAAATCTCATAAATAAAGGGATTTTCCTTATCACAATATCTCATATATTCGATAATCTCAACATCATATTAGTAGGATTTTTCATAAATCAACTATGCTTCTACCACGCCTAGCATATTGCAGAATATTCAAATTTCCATTAACCACAAATATCATAATATTCTGATATTCTTCTTCCGTAAACCTTGTTGGCGTAAACGTGACTGTTCGTATGTTTCAATATGAAAAGTTTTTCATTTCTAAATATGTTCACAAATTGCCAATTAAAATATTCAATGAACACCATTTGACTTTACAAAAATATTATTAACCCCCCACCTCCACATTTACTTCCCCACACACAAAATATAAATATTAAGAGAAATATGTGTTACCACCTCATCAGTTAGCTGGTTAGATAATGTATGAGATGTACTAGTGATTAATAAGATATTTTATCTGGTTGATCTGAAAATAGAAAGACAAACTACGCCAAGTGTGGATTAGAAAAATCATACTCCTACGTAACAATAATGCTAAGTTGCTTACGATACTCCTTTCCTTTCCTTTCGTAATGGAAGAATTTTTACCATATCAATTTTTTATAATATATATTTACATACAATTATAGATATTAATGATCAATTTTTTTTAATTCAATTGACAAAAGTTAACTTGTATAAAATTAACTGGGACGGAGGGAGTAGCAGTTTTGTTCTCGGTGATTTAGCCTTTAAAAAATGATTCAGGAAGTTTTCTCTTCCCGTTTCAAACTTTTATTTTAGCTCTACCTTTTTTACTAAATTGTGCTTCGTTTATACGATCACTAAATTATTCGAGGGTACGGAGCTAAAATTTGTGATCATGGGAACCTATTGTATATGCTTAGCTCTTCTTAGCAAGTCTATTCTTCTGTTTCATCTCACTAACATAGGTTAGTTCCATTCTTTTGGAACCAACTAGGGTTGGTTCGAGAGTTTTTCAACTCTCATATGTATTTCATATGATCCAAACTTAGTCGATGGCTACTTGTATTTTTGTTTATGTTTTTTTTATGGTTTAGAGAAGCCAAATAAAATTCTTCTCCATCTCTGGATGGTTTCATATAAAAAAAAAAGCCTTTAAAAAAAGATAAAATTCAAAGGGCAAAAGAAACACCGAGAAGGGCCACCAGGGCCTGCAGCTTATTACTTCAATCTTCCGGAATCTTTCTGGCTTCTCTCCATCGCAACATGGATGTTCTTCCGACAGAAAAACTCAACCTATTACCAGCTCTTCTAATTCTAGTACTACCACTACTTTACCAATTCTTCAAACGACTAATATTTGTTTCTTCCGGACCAGAACGAAATCTGCCGCCGGGGCCATATCGATGGCCAATAATCGGCAACATCCCCCAAGTCATAGGCTCCAAACCTCACGTTCTCGTGACCTCCATAGCCAAGAAACATGGGGGACTAATCTGTCTGAACCTCGGGAAACAGATTGTCATCATTGCCTCCTCACCGGGAGCAGCATCAGCGATACTCAGGACCCATGATCGTCAGCTCTCGGCGCGGTACGCCCCGAAAGCGACCCCGATTGCTGAGTCCGACCTGAAGAGATTCTCCCTCCTCTGGGCCACCGAATGTTCCGACCAGTGGAAGGCCGTACGAGTCCTCTGGAAATCCGAGCTGTTCTCAGCTAAGGCCATGGAAAAGAACGCGCTCATGAGGGAGGAAAAAGTGGGGGAAATGGTGGATTTCTTGCGGTCTAGAGCTGGGAAGCCGGTGAAAATTGGGGATGTTGTGTTTTCTTGTGTTTTGAGGACACTTGGGGTGCTCTGTTTTTCACGGGATATGATCGCGTTGGAGGATGAAGGTGCGGCGAGTGAATTGAGGGATGTGTTTTGGAGGTTTATGGAGCATAGTACAACTCCTATTGTGCCTGATTTTTTCCCAATGTTTGATGGATTGTATGATTTCTACCCTCTGGGTGTAAGGAAGAAGGCTGAAGAATGCCTCAGAAAATTGTTCAATCTGTGGCGTGGTGTAGTCAAGGAGAGAAGGCAAGTAAACAGCACTGATAGTTCAGAACAGGGGGACTTTCTTGATTTCATGATAGCTAATGGTTTCTCAGATATCCAGATTGACTACATGCTTTTGGTAAGCAATTATAGTTTCTTTTAATCACATAGAAAGTCATGCTTCTAAACAATATATAGGGCAGAACACAAAAATGACCATATTTTTTCTAGAATGTGCCGAAACGATTATAAGATTTTTGAAAGTGTTTGTGGAAGTGCTGAAACAACTGTAAGTTTTCGTTGAATGTTACCATTATGTCATGCTGATGCTAAAATTAGTGTAGAAATCGTATGATTGTTTTGGCACTTTCATGATTGACGATTCTAGGGTCATTTTAACACTTTCAAAAATCTCGGATTGTTTCGAGAATTTCAAATAAACGCAATATCGTTTTCGCAACAAATAAAATAGAAACAGAAATATGACTATTAATTGAGTACGTGTTGGATGATGCCAATTATTGCAGGAAATAATACCAGCAGGGTTAGGAACTCTAACAACAACAGTAGAGTGGGCAATGGCTGAGCTACTGAAAAACAAAGAGGCAATGCAGAAAGTTCATGAAGAGCTTCAAACTGCTATGATCAGAAGTTCTTCTCCAATCAAAGAAGCACAAGTACTTAAGCTTCCATATTTAAACGCTTGTGTAAAGGAAACCTTAAGATTGCACCCACCCATCCCATTCCTCCCTCACTCTGCTCATGAAACATGCCAAGTTCTCAGCTACACAATCCCAAAAGACTCTTTGGTTCTGGTGAATGTTTGGGCACTCGGACACGACGCCGAGACGTGGGATCATCCGTTTGATTTCAAGCCTGAGAGGTTCTTGGACTCAAATCTGGACTTCAAAGGCCAAGATTTCGAGCTGTTGCCGTTTGGTGCTGGAAGAAGAATGTGTCCTGGATTGCCATTTGCTGCAAAGGAAGTTGCCTTGATTTTAGCTTCCCTGGTTTATAACTTTCAGTGGTCTCTTCCAGGTGATGCTGATCCCTTCTCCATTAATATGAGTGAGAAATATGCTGTGCCCATGAGGAAGGATCAGCCATTACTAATAGTCCCTCGGGTAATTCATAGGTGATTTGTTTACGTAAGTTGACAATCTTACCCAACTTGTATAATATGGCTTCTTTAATCTTGGTGTTTTTTTTTAATGTTCGAACCACAAACTTTATATTTTTCTTTTTGGGCATCCCATAAATAACTTCCTATTTTATTTCTTTCTTTTTTGGTAGTAAACAAAAATGATTGAAAATGACATAATCACGTTCTATAATTACAATTATCATTTATTAAATCAAAAGTTCTAACATAAAGCTCAATCATTTGTGCTCGAAAAAGTCTCCTACTGAGTGCGATTTAACGGTTACTATGTGCTCTTCAACTTTTCACGATTTCTGATCTGGTATCTTAGCCACCCAATGGGGAGATCGGGAGGAAGGAATAAGGGGAGATCACGCAAGGCAACAACGTTGGTCAGCAGAGGAGGGTGCAAAAAAAGATGAAGGAGAAGTGGAGAGTAAGGGTTTGAAGAGAGTACTTCCGATCGAAGAGAAGGAATTGGAGGAAGTGAAAGTAGTTGATGATGGAGAACTGGCGGAGACAGGAAATGTGGAGAAGCCCAAACCAATGGAGAAAGTTGGAAGGAAATTAACCTGGGCAGATGAAAGTATCGTGGAGGATAGGATGAAAGAGAGGATCTGGAGCTCAATTGTGGATGACACATGGATGCAGTATTATAAGCCGATTGAAGTTGATGGGCTAACAATGGGGGGAAATAACCAAGGAAGATGTTCAGGAGAGTGTGAGGAATGAGAGGACACGATGATCTGTAAGGTGATGGGTAGTTGATAGAATGATTTGCCGTGATTAATTGTATTATTGATATCTAAATATATAGAGAGTACAATAGAGGTATAATAAGAAAAGAACTCTAATCAGAATAAATCATAATCTAATCAGGAGTCTGATTTAGTCTAACACCCCCCCTCAAGCGAAGCGTCGGATGCTCGCCGACGCACAGCTTGGACCTGAAAAACTCGAACAGCGGACGAGAGAGCCCCTTGGTGAAAATGTCCGCAATCTGAAGAGAAGTAGGAACATGAGCAACGCGCAGCTTTCCAGATGTCACCAACTCACGAACAAAATGATAGTCGATGTCGATGTGCTTCGCCCGCTTGTGCGCCACTGGATTCTGAGCCAAGAAGATAGCACTACTATTGTCGCATAACAACAGTGGAGAACCAGAAAGTGGAACCCGAAGATCACGAAGCAAATGAGTGAGCCAAACCACTTCCGAGGCAGTGTTAGCGAGAGCACGGTATTCAGACTCAGTGCTAGAGCGAGAAACAGTGGGCTGTTTCTTGGCACTCCAAGAAACCAGATTCCCACCAAGAAAAATCGCATAACCATAAGTGGACCGACGAGTTTCCAGACAGCGAGCCCAATCAGCATCAGAGTATCCGAACACATCAGAAGTACTAGCAGAGCAAAACCGGAGACCAAAATGAAGAGTGCCACGAACATATCGCAAAATCCGAGCCACAGCAGCAAAATGATCATCTCTAGGATCCTGAAGATACTGACTCACCGTGTTGACCGAGAATGCCAAATCAGGGCGAGAGATGGTGAGATACTGGAGGGCACCAACAAGAGAACGATAAAGTGTAGGATCCCGAAATGGAGGACTGGTAGAGCTGTGAAGCTGAGAACCAGCAACAAATGGAGTAGAAACCGGTGCTGCGTCAGACATACCGGCCCGATTCAAAATATCCCGAGCATACTTTGCTTGGCCAAGCAGTAATCCTGAGGAGGTAGGCGAAACTTCAAGACCAAGAAAGTAGTGAAGAGCACCAAGATCCTTGATCGCAAACTCTCTGTGTGTCCGATCAATGAACTGGCGAAGAAGAGTCGAGTCATTTCCTGTAAGAATGATATCGTCCACATACACAAGTAGGTACAGTAATGACGACCCCCTCGAAAGAACAAACAAAGAAGTATCAGCTAAGCTGCACCGAAAACCAAGCTGTGTCAGATAACTGCTGAAACGCTGGAACCAAGCTCGGGGAGCCTGCTTAAGACCATAAATGGCCTTTTTCAAACGACAAACATAGTCTGGATGGACAGAATCCTGATAACCAACGGGCTGCTTCATGTAGACAGGAACATCAAGAACACCATTAAGGAAAGCGTTCTTGACATCCAACTGATGAAGTGGCCAGGAACGCATGGTGGCTATGGCGAGAACCGTCCTAACAGTGGAGGCTTTGACCACAGGACTGAAAGTGTGGTCAAAATCAAAACCTGGAATCTGCGAGAAACCCTGCGCCACAAGTCTAGCTTTGTGACGCTCAATAGTGCCATCTGGTCGATACTTGAGCCTATAGACCCATTTGGAGCCAACAATGTTGACATTTGAAGGTCGAGGCACCAACTCCCAAGTGTGCTGACCACGAAGAGCATCCATCTCATCATCCATGGCTGAAACCCAGGCTGGATCCTGAAGGGCAGTGCGATAATCAGTGGGCTCTGTCTGAGAGAGGAGTGCAGCAGTGAGACCATGAGCAATAACATCCGAATAATCCCGACGTTGAATGGCACCAGTAGAAGACCGAGTGGCCATCCGATGAGTACGAAGCGGGGGCGGCGAATCTGGAGGAGTAGAACCAGCTGATGACACGGAGGAAGATCGAGCTGTGCTAACTGGAGAGTGGCCGTCGGAAGTCACCGGAGAAAGAATAGCCGATACAGGTTGAGACGTGGTGGCCAGTGGCTGAGACGGTGGCGGAGGAGTGCTGGCCAGCGGCTGAGATATGGTGGGCGTTTGACGAGGAGCCGGGTCCAGGTCGGCCGTCCAGATGGAAGATGGTGGGGAAGGAGGGGCAGCTGGAACAGGCACAGACACAGGCGTAGTGGCCCCAATCGATGAAGTAACAGTTCCATCAAAAAATGATGAAATCTCCAGATCTGAAACCGAACGAATCTCCGTGGAAGCTGAGACATAAGGGAAGAAAGTTTCATCAAAACGAACATGGCGAGAGATATAGATGCGTCCAGACGTCTGGTCAAGACACTGAAAGCCCTTGTGACGAGGGCTATAACCAATAAAAACACAGGGAATGGATCGGGGTGCAAACTTATCAGTAGCAGTGGCACGCAGACATGGAAATGCACGGCAACCGAACGGGTGAAAGAGGGTATAGTCAGGCACATGACCAAAAACAACCTCAAAAGGTGATTTGCCACTCATAACTGAACTAGGCAGACGGTTAATAATGTAAACCGCAGAGGAGAAAGCTTCCACCCAATAACAGTGCGGCACAGAAGAGTGAAAAAGCATGGCAAGACCAGTCTCTGTGATGTGATGATGCTTCCGCTCAGCCCGACCATTCTGAGCAGGTGTATAAGGCGAGGACATCTGATGATGAATGCCACATGATATGAGATGAGCCTGAAGTCGGTGATTAGTAAACTCGGTGCCACCATCGGTCTGAAAAATTTTAACCCTAGCAGAAAACTGATTCTCAACGAATTTCTGAAACTGGATAAAAGTGTCATAGAAATCCGACTTATGCCGCATTGGAAGAAACCATGTGAATCGTGAGAAATCATCAATGAAAACGGCATAATAAAAGAAACCACCGATAGATAAAACAGGAGCTGGTCCCCATAAATCACAATGTACTTTATCCAATAAACCAGTAGCACGCTTGTCACTAGTGGAAAAGGGCAAGCGGCTACTCTTGGCCATCTGACAAGGAGAGCAACTGACAGATGCAGGCATAGCAGAAGTGACAGAAATAAGGCCCCGTCGATTCAATAACTGAATAGTATCATGAGACACATGACCGAGGCGAGAGTGCCACTGCTCAAAAGAAGCATGAAACTTTGTAGAGCGTAGTTCGCCTAAAAAACTGGAATCACCAGTCTCAAGAAAATAGAGACCAGACCTATGACGACCTTTACCAATCATCGCCCCTGTAAGCTTGTGCTCAATGGAAAATGCATCGGCATCAAATATAACACGAACAGGTAGATCACGAGTAAGCTTACTAATGGACAATAAACTTCTAGTAATCTTAGGGACCACAAGGACATCATTAACAGAGAAACCAGATAAATGACATTGGCCGATGTGAGAAATAGATAATGATTCACCATTTCCAACAAGAATAGAATCAGAACCACGATAACGTTGTACCTGATCAAGATGACTGGTGTGAGCAGTGATATGAGATGTAGCACCTGAATCAACAATCCACTGTTTTGACGAAGAATGACAATTGGGACCATTCAAACTGGCCTGAAACAACACCTTGTCCGCAATCCAATTAGTGGAGCAATCTTCCCGAGATATAGGGCCCAAATTAACCATAGCGGAAGACCAAAAATGGCACAGAAATTGACTGGATACTGATGAGAATTTGAGAAACTCGTCGGAATGTGAGCAACTCGCGAGAAACAGCTTCAACTCGCGAGAATTTAATTCAGCTCACGATTAATTGATTATATCGCGAGAATTTGAATCAACTCGCGAGAACTTCCTTCTGGCGCGAGATGACTCGCGCGTGGTTTTCACGCGCGGAACTTCCTTCTGGACACGAGATGACTCGCGCGTGGCTTCACGCGCGGACCTTCCTTTTTGTGCGCGAGATGACTAGCGCGTGGCTTCACGCGCGAAAATTCCTTCTGGCGCGCGAGATGACTCGCGCGTGGCTTCACGCGCGGGCGAGATTTCCTTCTTCTCCTTGACGCGATCGGCCGTTCTTCTCCCGATGGCTTCGCGATCGGACTTCGCCGCTAGACTTCGCGATCAGACCGGAGGAGGAGGCCGCCGCTGGACTTCGCGGAGACGGACTTCGCCGCTGGACTTCGCCGGAGTCGGACTTCGCCGCTGGACTTCGCCGCTGGACTTCGCCGGAGTCGGACTTCGCCGCTGGACTTTGCCGGAGTCGGACTTCGCCGCTGGACTTCGCCGGAGGAGGACGAAATTTGACCGGAGCTTCACCGGAAAAGAGAGAATGAGGGAGGCGCTGAATTAAAATTTAGAGGCTAGGATCAGAACTTGCTCTGATACCATGATAGAATGATTTGCCGTGATTAATTGTATTATTGATATCTAAATATATAGAGAGTACAATAGAGGTATAATAAGAAAAGAACTCTAATCAGAATAAATCATAATCTAATCAGGAGTCTGATTTAGTCTAACAGTAGTAATCTGCCATTCAGGGTGATAGAGGGATACATGTTCAGAATTCGGGGGAAGAAAATTACAAAGGTATGGCAATTGAAAATGGGTTTATTCTTGGTTAAATGTCAAAGTAAATGAGTCAGAGATGAATTACTAGAAACAAGGGTGCTTTTCTTTGATAATCGACCTGTTATCTTGAAAGCTTGGGTTTCAGATAGTGAATTTGTTGATCCAGTTACAGTGGCAGTGTGGATTCAATTGCCTGATTTCTTATTAGTATACTGGCAGCCAAAATTAATATGCAAGATTGTCAATCCTATTGGCAAGCCAATACGCTTAGATAGGATGACAAGGATGAAGGAGAGGTTGGCATATGCTAGGGTACAAATAGAGATGGAAATCAAGGAGGAGTTGCCAGAGAAGGTGCAGTTTTTGAATGAAAGGAAGGTAATCACCCGTCAGAATATAAGGTATGAATGGATGGTCATTAAGTGTAAAATATGTTTCTTATATGGGCATCATGGGACTGAATGTAGGAAGAAGGGGAATGAGAATGTAAAAATCAACCAAGTGTATCTACTAGTGGAGAGGAAAACTGATATGAAGAAGATTACTGTGAGGAAGTCAGAAATGAAGGAAAGCACTGAAATGGGATCTGTGTTTGGGATTGAAAGAAGACCAGGAAGTTATAAGGGTAAAAAGGAGAAAGGTTGAGAGGGGAAATCGGATATGGGGAGGAAGACTCAAATGGGAGTTGAGCCTGGAGCAGAAAGAACACTGATATGAAATGGAAAGGAAAAATTGCAGTTGCAAGTTAGAAACAGCAATATGACCGATTTTAAATTTACTAGCTGATCCCCCTGATCCTGTCTTTTTCTATGAATGATAAAAAATCATGTTGGAATATAAGGGGGTTAAATAAAAGGGAGAAGCATAGGAAGGTTAGGTACTTTTGTGTGGAGAATCATATTAGATGTTTAGGTCTGTCAGAAACAAAAATCAAGAAAAAAAAAAAAAGAAGCCTGGGATAGGATTTGCCTAGGTTGGGAAATGATCACTAATGGTGGTGTTACTAAAGGAGGAAGAATTTGGTTGTGCTGGAGAAATGGTTTTATGGAAGTAAAGAATGTAAATATAGGAGAACAATGGATTGATGGGATACCAAACTTTAAGGGGAGACAGAAAGAAGTTTATCTCACTTTTAGTGTAAGGGTATAACACAATTGAGAAAAGGAGACCTATATGGGAATATATAAAAAAAGACAGAATGAGAGTAGTGATAAACCTTGGGTTATAATGGGGGACTTCAATGCTCCATTAGAGATGACTTCCATGTTAGGAGGGAATGAAGTGGATGAAAGGGGGATGGTTGATTTCCAAGATTTGATGGATCATTGCCAATTGGTAGAAATGAAGTCTTGTGGTCAGAACTTTACATGATGTTAATGGAGGGAGACATGAGAAAGGATTCGAAGTAAAATAAGGGGATTAGTGAATAAAAAATGGATGGAAGATATGGATTGTGCATACTATGAGGTGAAACCTGAAAACATTCAGACCATTTTCCCCTTATTCTACACTAGAAAAAGGGAGAAAAAGCAAGACAAAAGAGATTTAAATACTTCAACATTTGGGAACTATCACCATGTTTTACTGAAATCATCAGAAATGTGTGGGATATGAGTTCAGTAAATTCACTGAAGGATTTGGAGGTTAAGCTAAAAAGGTTGGAGAAACCTTTGTAAAAGCTCAACAGAAGGGAATTTGCGGGTATCACCCAAAGAGTTGTAGAAGCAAAAGAAGAGTGGCTGAAGGCATAGGAGGAGTTAAACATGATTCCAGACTGTGAAAAAAGACATTTAGAAGAGGCTAACAGAAGAAAGAATTTGGAAAAGTTGGAAGAAGATGAATTCTGGTACTTGCAGCAGAAAGCTAAAGTGTAGTGGCTTAAGAAGGGGATAGATCAACTAAATTGTTTTATGCAGCTTTGAAAAGTAGAAAATAGCAGAACAATATAGTCAGTATGGAGATTGAAGGGAAAATGTTCTCAGATCAAGGAGAAATTGAAAGTTACCTGGTGGATTACTCCAGGAACCACATAGAACAAAACATTTTGATGAATCAGTTTTGAAAATGGGGGAGACATTAACATTGGTATCAAAGTTAGGACTGCTTTACTGGAGGAAATTGAGAAGAACCTGCTAGCTGACATACTGATGATGAAGATAGGAGCCTTTTCCATGCACTACTTGGGTTTACCTCTATCTCAAACCAAATGGAACAAAGGTGATTGTGGACAACATAAGGAGGAGGTTGAGGGGATGGAATAGTGAAAGACTGTTTCATGCAGGGAAAGTACAATTGGTTAACACTGTACTCCTAAGTATACATGGGTATTGGGCAGGTATTTTGAACATGCCTAAAAGCATACATGTTGGAGGTCGTCGCCGTACCTCTCAAAGTTAATATTTTTAAACCCTAAATACTTCATATCTACAATTGATTAGATAATGGCAAGTCGGGGTCGTCCACGAGAAGAATGATCTTTTTAAGGGTTTAAACATATTAAGCGGTAAACATACTAAATATATGCACAAACATATAAAAGAAAGTAAATGGGGGGGGGGGGGGGGGGTTGGTTTTCCCTAAGTTATGAAATTGAAAGACAAACAACTAGCTAAGCAGGGGAAAAATGCTAATCAAGCAACAACTAAAAAGATGATTAAATCAACAATTAACGAAGTCTTGGGGGCAATTGATCCTCACTTGCAAACCTCTTATAGATCCTAGATTCATTCACTCATTCATTGACATTTATTGCCCGTGGGAAAAACTATCACTTCCCTATTGAAGATCGATATTCATTTCTTCTTAAACGAAGTTTGCAAATGCAAAAAATGACATTTTGCAAACCTCGATAACAATCACTTAAGACAAAAAATGCCTAAAGGTATTTCATCAGTGGCATTTCACACAAAGAACCATAGATTTGATAACAATAAGACTTCTACCAAAGACATAGCCATTTAACCAAACAAAGTATTTATTAGGTTAACCCTAGAACAAACCAAATTCAAGGTTCAACCTTTCTTTGCTTCTATAGGACAATTGTGAGAACAACCCAAATTAACATACTTATCTAGCAAGAATCACAACACATTATACACAAGTTCTAATTCCATGTTTCTTGGAATTTCATGTCAAATGACCTAAGAAATTTGCAACTTTCCTGACACCCTAACACTTCAATCATACAAACACTTCATATTCTCAAACAAGCCATGGTATAAATGAAGTAAAACATAGCATTAATGACACAATAAATGCTTCCCAATAAATGTTCATAAATGAGCAAAATCAAGAATCTCACAACATGGGTTTGGAAGCTTCAATTAATAACTCCTAAGAGATTAACTTAGCTACTTGAATCCATACTACTCAACAACATCAAACTAAACATAAATCAAGCTAAAAGAAAGATGAAAATGGTGAAAAACTAGGGTTAGAACAGTAGAGAATCGAGCAGAGAAGAAGTGAGGGGAGAGAGAAGATAATGTGCTATTTATAGTACAAGAAAATGCAAAAGAACTTTGGCCACCTGTTCATCGCGACTCGCAATAGGGTCATTGCGAGTTGGGATAGACGCCCAGAAACATCATGTGGTTCAAATCTTGTTGTCTTCTAGCCTTCACTGCAGTTCACTTCTCTTCAACTCTTCAAAGGTTGTCTTCAAAGTCTTCAAAAGATGATCTTCATTGGCCTCCGGTCTTCAAGTCTCAATGTTATTTCCTCGTAACACAATATCCACTTAGAAAAGGTTAAAAAACGTAAAAGTCGCTCTTACCTCTTGTACGAGAATTTCAAGGTAAAAAACAAGCTCTAGATGACAAAAGAGCGCAAAAGTGATCCTAAAAAGTCCAAAAATATGCACATAAAATGGACACATCAACATGAAAATATAGTTGTGATATGCAGGAGTTTCTTATGAGGAAGGGAAGAGGGAAGTAGAGGATGTACACCAGCTGCTTGGAACTCATTATGTAGGAGCAAAGTTTCAGGTGGAATGGGAATCAAAGACCCATTCACTTGGAATAAGACTGCTCTTTGTAAACAGGTTTGGGACATATATTCTAAAAATGACTTGTTATGGGTGAAGTGAATACAAGCTTACTTCTTCAAGAAGGAGGATTTCAAGGACTATAAGTGCCCTAAAAGCTGCAGTGGGATTGGAAGAACTTATGCAGGTTGAATAAAAATTACTTAGGTGTTCTAAGTGATTGTATTGGTACATTAGGGAGGCTGAAGGTAAGAATTGTTTACAACATAATGAAAGGATATAGAAGTAAGTATATGTATGCAAAAGTTATTTGGCATACAAGTGTGCTTCCTAACCACAGATTCTTTGTATAGATGCTTATGAAAGGATGCCTGCCCACAGTTGAAAGATTACTGGCACATGGAGTTCTAAAATCATAGCAGAACTGTGTATTATGTGATCTGGTTGATGATGTAGCATCTCATCTATTCATTGGTTGTTCTTATATATCGAAAATAAACAGATTCATGAATATATCTTGGCCAAAAATTTGAAAGAATTGAGGAAGGGATTGATGGTGGTAGTAAGATGGGAGATGAATGGCAAGGTGATGGGAATGATAACAGTGATGTATAAAGTATAGATGGATATGAAACAAAAGGATTTTTCAAAACGAGAGTTTGAAAGCAGAAACAATAGCTGATCAAATAGAGGATGAATGCAGATGGAGAGAAGAGATGGACTGGAAGATGAAACTGGATGAAAAGGCTGTGATTAATGCAAGTTTATGAATTTTGGAATCTTGCATTTTGTTTTGGTTGTTTTAATTAGTTTCCTTATTGTAAATAAACTGTATAGATTAGATTTGGGCTGGGAAAATGAGATAGAAGGTAGAGGATGAAGCAAGGGTTGTAACAGGTTGGAGCTAAAAGCCCAAAACTTTTTCATTTTTGGCCTGGTTGGTTTAATATAAAAGCTTTCATCAAAAAAATAATTAAAAGTTCTAATAAGCATTTAGCCTTTAATAATATTTAATCAGCCCAAATTTGAATTTTAGAAAAAGTATTTGGGAAATGTCGTCTTTCTATAGGCATATGGAAAGATAAGCTTTAATTAGAACAATACAAAGTTAAGGGTTTATACTCTGCAGAGCCACTCTTCCTTCTCATAGAACCACTACCTCTCCTCCACACAAAATCATGGTGGCGCACAACCTCTCCTCCACCCAAAAACTTGGAGTTGCACCACCTCTCCTTCTCATATTCTCCACCACCCACAACCATTTATTCCACCCATTCTTCTTAGATCTGCAACTTTGGCGCGCAATCATCCTTGCAACAGCCGTCGTCATCGTCCCCGCAGTCGCGTTCGAGTTGTTCTTGTAATCACAGTCATAATTGTTCACAAGTTTCAACACCAGCCGTGTCTGATGCGCTTTAATTTGAGGTGTACCGACACTAAGAGGCCGCCAAAGCCCTTGCTCTGGTGCATGCACCTTGACCCGCCGGAGCCCAAAATTTGAGTTATCGTGACAATGGTGTCGAAGATGCGATGATTCAAACCTTTTGATCTCGTAATTAGGTTTCAATGAGGACAAGGGTATTTCAGAGTATTTAGTCATTTTCTCTTAATAAAAAGCAATAAAATACTCCCTCCTAAAATCTAGTGTCAAAAGCGAAGTTGTTGAAAATGATTATTATTATAGTGTGGTATAATAAGAGCATATGGGTTTGCCCAGTTGTCCTTGATTTTCCTTTTGTTTTTATTTGATCAAATTTTGTTTCTGAAGGAGAATCGTTGAAATCCATTTGTAGCTATTTTTTTTCCAGCAAATAGAGAAATTTAGTCACAAACTTCTCCAATATCTCCCCCATAAAATCATTAAAAACCTGATCTTCCAGAAGTAATGAAAGAGTCAAAACTCCATGCCTATGTGACCTTTCATTATAGGTACAAATAAGGATACAATGAATAGAATCCTAGTAATACGTAATCAGTATTCTAGAGTCCTAGGAATACACATAAACTATACAATGAACATAGACAATAATCTAAATTCTAACACCCCCTCAAGCTAAGCGTGGAATTCGACGACACGCAGAGCTTGGATTGAAACTACTCAAACAAAGGGTAATGTAAGCCCTTAGTAAAGATGTCGGCAACCTGAAGCGACGAAGGAATATGAGCAACACCCCGCTTGTCGGAGGCCACAAGTTGACAAACAAAAAAGTAGTTAATGTCAATATGCTTCACCCGCTTATGTGTAACTAGATTTTGGGCGAGAAAGATGGCAGTGCTCTTGTCACACAAGAGAAGCAGAGGTGAGGCAAGTGACTCAAAAATCCCGCTAACTTGACAGAGGTATTGGTTATAGCACGATATTCTGAATCACAACTGGAGTGAGAGATAGTAGGTTGTTTCTTAGCAGACCAAGAAATAAGATTTTTGTCAATAAAAATAGCATAAACATAAGTGGAGCGGTTCGTCTCAAGGCAACGAGACCAATTGTAACCCAAAATAGGAAGGGGTCCAGAGAATGGCAAGAAAGAAACACCATAATGAGTAGTGCCCCAAATAATAGGAAGAATCATGGTAACTACCTGAAAATGATCATCTAGCGGACTCTGCAAAAACTGGATAACAGTGCTAACAATATAAGAGATATATGGTCGTGTAATGATAAGGTACTGAAGTGCCCCAATGAGTGACCTATACAAGTGGGATTGAAGAACTCGGGACCAGAAGTGTTGTGTAGCTAGAGCAAAGGGAGTAAAGCAAGAGTAGTATTTTTCATACCAGCCTGCTGAAGATTGTCCATGGAAAACTTGGTTTGTCCCAAGAAAAGACTAGTATGAGACCAGGAATTTCCAAATTGAGAAAATAGTGCAAATGACAAAGATATGTGATGGAGAACTCCTAATGAGCACGAGAGATAAATGTAAAAAAAACTACTAAAGCGCTAAAATCAAGCACAAGGCGCCTGGTTGAGACCATAAATAACTTTCTGAAGGTGGAAAACATAGGGGGGAGGGGGTTGAAGCGGATCCGTATAACCTGCATGATGTTCCATATACACAGGAGTATCTAGGAAACCATTAAAAAAAGCATTATTGACGTCAAATTGATGAAGCAGCGAATTGCGCAAAGTGACGGAAGAGAGACTAATATGTACAATTGGAGTTTTGATCACAGGGTAGAAAGTGTGAGTGAAGTCAAATCCTAGTACATGAGAATATCCCTGAGCAACAAGACGTGCCTTATTACGATCGATACTTCCATCAGGTCAATACTTGAGATTATACACCCATTTGGAGCCAACAACGTTGACACCAGAAGGGCGAGGAAAGAGATCCAATGTATGCTGGCTACGAAGAGCCCACATCTCCTCATCTATAGCGGCAACCCATTAAGGATCCCTAAGGGGTCATGGGTAACTAGGCTCAGCCTCTAAGATAAGTGCTGAGAGAAAACCTCGAAACTCTAAACTAGGATGTTGTTTAGGCTGAAAAATGTCATTTCAAGAATGAGTCGTCATAGAATGAGTTGGACAAGGAGGAGATGATGATGGTGATGGTGAAGGCGATGGCGGGGCCGAAAAGGCAGGGGAACCCTAGGGAGAAGAAGATGGTCATTGTGAGAGCTCAAGAGTAGGTTGATCCACATGTGAGGGACATAAATAACATGGCAACAGTGATGATACCGTAATAAGAGATAAGATATGATCAACATTAGTGGCACTAGGAACCAGAGAAAATGTCGATGCAGCGATAGCTCAATGAAAGAATAAAATTTTCAAATGAGAGGGGGAGTGACTATCCTGAGAAGATGAAGTGTAAGGAAAAGAATGTTCATCAAACTGAACATGGCGAGAGATATAGATGCACCCAGAAGAAGGATCAAAACATTTGAACCCTTTTTTATGAGAGCTATAACCAATGAAAGCACATCCTGTGAAAATCACTACCGAAATGGAATTAGAGTGCATGTAATAATTAAATTTTTATCAAATATTCCAATCTTTCCTTTAATTTCCCAACAAAGAAAATAAAAATAAAATAAAATAAATTTAAATTTAAATTTAAATAAATATGTATATATACATATATAAATATATATAATAACGATAAGTAAATAAGTAAATAAATAAGAGCAATTACCGAGAAGAGAAAATACATATATATACATATGTATACATTATAAAATAATAGTAATAATAAATAAATAAGTAAGCAAATGAATAAATAAATGCAAGAAATTACCGTGAAGGGGATACTGGCAACGGACGTGAAATATTATCCAAAGTAATTTTTTGGCAAGTAGACATAGGTACTTGAGAGTTAGGTAGTAGGTGTTAGAAAACCTATGTCCTCATTTAGTATAAATAAACTACTGCTCCCCAAAACTCACAGCTTTAAGATATTTTTGAGTACCAAAATCAGAGGTTAAGCAGTGAAGTAGGAGCGGAGGTTGCCAAGCCAAGTCTAACTAAGGTGAGTGTTGCATCGCCCTAGCACAAACTGAGTTAAACTGGGTTTATGTTTACATACATGTACATATCTATGATGCCATCGGAACCTGGCACTCTCGAACCCTATTGAAACCCTTACTCTCGAACCCCTGCTAAAACCATTACTCTACTAACCCCACTGAAACCCTTACTCTCGAACCCCTGTTGAAACCATTACTCTACGAACCCCACTGAAACCGTTACTCTTGAACCCCCTACTGAAACCCTTACTCTCGAACCACATTGAAACCCTTACTCTCGAACCCCTGCTGAAACCCTTACTCTCGAACCCCTGCTGAAACCCTTACTCTCGAACCCCTGCTGCAACCATTACCTCTCGAATCCCCAGTGAAACCCTTACTCTCAAACCCCTACTGAAACCATTACTCTCGAACCCCACTGATACCCTTACTCTCGAACCCCTACTGAAACCCTTACTCTCAAACCCCTGCTAAAACCCTTATTCTTAAACCCCCACTGAAATCCTTACTGTCGAACCCCTGCTAAAAACCTTACTGTCGAACCCCTGCTGCAACCATTACCTCTCGAATCCCTACTGAAAACCCTACCTCTCGAACCTCTACTGAAACCATTACCTCTCGAACCCCTGCTGAACACTTCACTTCTCGAACCCCTACTGAAAACTTCACCTCTCGAACCCCTACTAATACCATCACCTCTTGAACACTACTGAAAACTTCATCTCGAAAAACATCCACTGGAAACCTGTACCTCTGGAACCTTTACCTCTCGAACCTTAACCTTCACCCCTTAAACTGTACCTTTCGAACCTCAACCATTACCCCTCGAACTGTACCTCTCCAACCCTAGGTCTTGAACTAATACCACTGATACCTTTACCTCTCGAACCTTAACCTTTACCCATCGAACTATACCACTCAAACCCTAGGTCTCGAACTAATACCACTGATACCTTTATCTCTCAAACATTAACCTTTACCCCTCGAACTGTACCTCTCGAACCCTAGGTCTCGAACTAATACCACTGATACCTTTACCTCTCGAAAAGTATATCTCGAACCTAACCCTCAAACTAGTGACCCCAATATCTTCACCTCTAGAATCCTTTTCACTGGAACCCTCACTACTAGAACCATTACCTCTCACCTCTCGAACATGTGCCACTGAAACCTTCACCCTTCGAACTAGTACACTGGAACCATTACCTCTCGAATCCTTCTCCCGAACTATACCTCTTGAACTGTAACTCTCTAACCTTTATCTCTCGAACCTAGACCACTGAAACTCTATCTCTCTATCCACTACCTCTCAAACTCATTTCTTAAACCTTACCTCTCAATTGTGTCAGTACTTCTCGAACCAGTACCTCTCAAACCTTACCTCTCAAATCTCACCACTTGAAATCTCACCACTCGAACCAGTACCACATAAACCAGTACCACTTGAACTCAGTGCCACCCAAACCAGTACCACTTGAACCCCAGTACTCGAACCCTTCACTCGAATACTCTACTCAAACCCCTGTACTCGAATTCATCTACTTGAACCCCTGTACTTGAAACCTGATACTCGAACCTTTCTACTCGAACGATGTGTACTCGAACCCCATTAGAGAGAGATATGACGGTTAAACCTAAATGATGGTATTTAGTGGCTGTTGAATTAGGTGTGTATTTTATCATACTGTGCTGGATTATTGTGAAACTGAATTCTTGAACTGCTCTGATATTTTTTTTATAAATGACTGGCTTGGACTTTATCTTGCCGTGTCAAACTTGAATCATGTATTGCTCTGATATATTATGTGGATAACCGGCTTGTACTTTATCTTTCCGTGTCAAGATTGAATTATCTGCTACCTGATTACCTTTCTGTGAATTTCAGGGTCCCCGACACGATTGTAGTTCAGTCGAAGTCGGCGAGGAATGGTACTGACCGGACCGTCTGATTAGACCGGATACACGTGGAGTTCTGGCATGTTAGCATAACCACCTGACTAATACGAGCTCGTAACTGAACACTGGCGTGATTGGCGTGATTTGGGAAAGTGAATTCTGGACTGATAGTCTTTGGGCACCACTGAGTGGGTTATGCCTTGTATGTTAGTCAGAGTTTCCATATAGGCACTTGGCAGCAACTCGGCATTAACCACCTGTATCCTTTTACTGTGTGCTAGGACTTATGTGGCTAGTTGTTATTTGTTATTGATATTCTGTGATCACTAAAACTCAACTAGGTAAATATTGGCGATGGAACCTCACTAAGCAAGGAGTTTACTCTAGTTAAACAACCCTTTTTCAGGTGAAGAAGAACAGTAAGACAAAAGTGCTTGTTATCTTTACTACTTTTGAGAAAGACCCTGGGTGAATTGTTAGAATTTTAAAGTAATCTTTGAATCTGTAACAGTTAGGTGAAACTTTCATTTAACACTTGTACTAATCCTGCCACTGTGATAGTAAATTTAGGTTTTTTTTAATTATCTAAATCGCTTCCGCATAAACTTTATTTGCTCGTTACTGCTGGCATTTTCGGTAGCACGTCCAGATCTGACTCGATACTTGCAGTTGGGTTTGGGGGTGTTACAGATGTGGTATCAGAGCATTCTCAAATCAAGTAAAGGCAAACCCATACTTAACTTAAATAAAAGATTTTAGAGGGAACTAAATAAATTATGGAATAAGTAAGACTAGTTGGGTCCAGCCATTCAAACCAACAAGTTTTTATTTTGATAGATGAACAACAACGTAGAAATCACAAGTAATTCTTTTCAAGAGACTATTGAGGTAAAAAGATATACTGGAGCCTTCCTGAAGGCATTTCTTCCTTGGACATAAATTATTGACAACTCTAGGTGGGTGGAAACTCAAGCCTATCCAAATTGGGTAGTACACGCTTTGATCATGGAATGGGTGGAATTAATCAACAGGATTTTTATCCTTGAGACCCATGAACAGTGGATGAATGACGCAATGTGGGAGCATTTTCTGTGTGCTAACGCAGAAGAGGCGAGGGCGAATACAGTGGTTGCCAAAAACAATTGACTGAAGGACCAAAGAAGTAGGGAGCTCGGGCAATGGGAGGCAGAAGGACAAGAAGTCATCCAAGAAGTAGGCTCAGCCTTGGTAAATGCCCAAGAACTACAAGGAGGTCTGACCGCCTATCGCCGACAACCAACTGAATCACGTTGGTGGTACATTAGAGAGACTCGGGGCACAATGGAGTAAGCTCTCGCCACATTACAAGATGATTTGATGGACCGGGCGTACCCTGGAGCTTAGCGAGAAGAAGGAGGTGACTCCTCTGAGAATTTGAGAGTCGATTAGGATTGGAAGATGACTTTAAGAGCTTACAGCTAAGATATTAAGCCTAACAGTTTGTAAGATAAGTATTAGAACTAAAAGTGAGTCCCAATTTTCGGCATTGAAGGACATCACTAGCGGACTAGAAAGCTATCATAAATATTCTGTGATGAAGCTACAACTATTGAAGAAAAAAAATTAAAAATATTTCGTGAATTATATTCTCTTTTTCAAATAACTGAGTAAGGATCAGTATAATCCGGAGGGCTAACTTGTTAAGTGTAGGAGAATGGAAAGGGAACACGAGGAAAACTTGAACTCGCCAACAGGACAGAATCCCCCAACCACGGGAATGAAGTTGTTCGCGAGTCAAGTTACCAAAATTTTGAGCCGCGTGATAAAGAGAGACAATCAAGCTCGATCTCCTAGCAGGGACCAAAGTCATAGGCCAGAGACAGAATACGCGGCCTTGGAACAATTCTAGAAGTTTCACCCCCAGGTTCAACGGGAGCCCAGATGATGAAGTCGCCGAGAATTGGATCAAAACAATGACTCAGACTTTTCGAGCCCTAGGATATGCGGATGGGCAGAAAGTGAAATTTTCCATATTCCAATGAGAAGGTGCCACACTATATTGGTGGAACATAGTACAGAGGAAGTGGGACATGGAGGAAACTCCCATGACCTAGGAGAATTTTGAAAAGGAGTTTAAGAAGAAGTTCATTCCACCTCTAGTTATAGAACGGAAAGAAGAAAAGTTCATAAACTTGAAACAAGGCCTAATAAGTGTAACGAAGTATGAGGAAAAGTTTTCCCGACTCTCTAAATTTGCAGAGAAGATGGTCTCAACTGATGATGAACGCAAGAGGAGATTCATCTAAGGGTTAAGGCTGGAGTTGAAGGATGTCCTAGCCCCGACATATCAACACAGTTATGCCACAACCATCGAATCCACTTGCAGAGTGGAGGAAACCAAAAATGTCTTACGATCCATGCACCAATCTAAAAGGACAAATGTGAAATCCCAATCAGCCTACACTCCAGGCCCACAGGGAGTAAACTTTGAGACAAACAAAGTTCCTAAGAGAGACATATCCTGACCCTCGGCCATGTCGAAAAGCTCAAGAATCGTCTCGAGAGGAACAACTCAAGTTTGTTGCACGTACTGTGGAAAGGAAGGCCATGATGAAAGGGGTGCTTGAAGAAGGCAAATAAGTGTCTACGGTGTGGGAGTTCTGAACATAGAATATCCGAGTGCTCGCTAGCTCAGCTAAGTCGCTTGTCTCAAACTATGGGATCCCAGGCATCAGTATCCAAACCTGCTCAGAAAGGAGGAGCAAGTGGGGGCAGTCAACCAAAGGTGCAGGCTCGTGTTTATGCGTTGGAGGATAATGAAGCCCCGGTTTCGACCGAGGTCATTGAAGGTACCCTTCCTATCCTGGGTAAACTAGCTAAAGTTTTGATTGATCCCGGTACTTCTCATTCTTTTGCTAGTTACTCCTTTCTTGAGAATATGGAAGAGAAAATAGAGGACCTACCCTATAAGTTGGAAGTTAGCACTCCCACAAACGATATTAAAATCCTAACTGGACGTGTATGTAGAAATTGTGAGGTAAATGTGGGACGTTGGGAATTGCCCATAGACTTAATTGCTTTACCTTTAAAAGGATATGAGGTGATACTTGGCATGGATTGGCTTGCTAAAAATGACACCCTGTTAAATTGTTATACGAAGGAAGTTAAGCTGTGTCGACCCGGGGAACTTCCAATTAAAGTGGATGTGGGAAGGAAAAGATTATCCTCATTACTTGTTGCAGGGGTCAAAGATCGACGAATGATTTGTAATGGAGCAACTGGAATATTGGATTATATATTGAATGAGCCAGTAGACCAGTTAAAGGGAGAAGATATAATTGTAGTCCAAGACTTCCCTGAGGTATTTCCAGAGGAACTAGTAAGTTTACCTCCTGAAAGAGAGACTGAGTTTACCATTGATCTAGTACTAGGAGCCACACCTATTTCTCGAACCCCTTATCATATGGCGCTGCTAGAGCTATATGAGTTGAAGCTACAACTTGAAGACTTATTAACTCGAGGGTTCATTCAACTGAGTACCTCTTCCTGGGGAGCCCCAGTATTGTTTGTTAAGAAGAATGATGGCTTTCTTCGGATGTGTATCGATTATCAAGGCTTAAACAATGTGAAAAATAAGAATAAATACCCCTCCCCATTATTGAGGAGTTGTTCGATCAACTCCAGGGAGCAGTCTTATTTTCCAAACAGGATTTGCGACAAGGGTATTACCAGTTACGAGTGAAGAGGGAGGACATACCCAAGATAGCTTTCAATACTCGATATAGTTAATACAAATTCCTGGTAATTCCATTTGGAGTAACCAATGCACCAGCGGCATTTATGGACCTCATGCATCGAGTATTTCGGCCATACCTGGATAAGTTTGTTACCATCTTCATTGATGACATCCTGGCCTATTCCAAATCTCAGCAGGAGTATGAAGGGTATCTAAGGAAGGTGTTATAATTACTTAAGGAGCACAAGTTGCACGCCAAGTTTAGTAAATGTGAATTCTAGCTAAACCAAGTGAACTTTTTGGGGCACGTGATTAGTAGGGAAGAAATATCTGTGGATCCCTCTAAAGTCGAGGCAATTCTAAATTGGAGGGTACAGAACAATAGTAAGGAAGTTTGGAGCTTTCTTGGACTGGAAGGGTATTATCGGTATTTCATTAAAGACTTCTCTAAGCTAGCATCCCCTTTATTCTGCTTAATTCAGAAGGGAGTTAAGTACGAATGGAATGAGAGGACTGAGTCCAGTTTTTAAGAATTGAAGAAGCGTCTGACCACTGCCCCAATCCTTGCCCTACCTGAGGGAAAGAATGGATTCATAGTATATACTGATGCTTCAGGAAATGGTCTAGGATGCGTATTGATGCAAAGGGGCCACGTGATTGCTTATGCATCTCGGAAGTTGAAACCTTATGAAAAACATTAATCTACCCATGACCTAGAACTAGCTGCAGTAGTGTTTGCTTTAAAGAAGTGGTGACATTACTTATATAGAGTCATGTTTGAAGTAATGTCAGATTGTAAGAACCTGAAGTACATATTTTCCCAAAAGGACTTGAATATGCGCCAATGACGGTGAATGGAGTTTTTGGGGGATTATGACTGTGTAATCAATTATCATCCTGGCAAGGCGAATGTGGTGGTAGACGCACTAAGCCAGAAGGTGAATTTGGCACATATCTAGATAAAGGAGACAGAGATGTTATCACAGGCGGAGAATTGGGAATACGAGACTTAACCTGATAGACTCGTATTCTTTAATCTAAGGGTACACGTTGTTTTACCCACAGAGATTAAGAAGGCTCAAGAGTCGGATGAATCATTGGTGAAGAATAAAAAGCTTAACGCTGGAGGGAAGTTTCTGGACTTTGAAGTGGACAGTGAAGGAATACTGACCTGTAGAGGTAGGCTTTGTCTACCTCGAAATTCAGCAATCACCCAGAGAGTGTTGGAGGAAGCTCACAAATCCAAGTATACGTGCACCCAGGAGGGACCAAAATGTACCGAGACCTAAAACAGCGATACTGCTAGGATAATATGAGGAGGGATATGGCGGAATATGTAGCACATTGTTTAGTGTGCCAGCAGGTCAAGGCTAAGTATCATAATCCATTGGGGTTGTTACAACCATTGGAGATTCCCTAATGGAAATGGGATCACATCACGATGGACTTCGTGACAGTATTAACCCCAAACACTGAATAATTTTGAAGCAATATGGGTGGTGGTTGATGGTTGACCAAGTCAGCTCATTTCCTATTGATCAACATTAAATTCTCCTTGGAAAGACTGACTTTCCTATACATCCCTAGAAATCATAAGATTGCATGGGGTGCCGATAACTATTGTGTTCGATAGGGACCCAAGATTCACTAATCATTTTGGAGGCAACTGCAAGCAGCGTTAGGAACCAAATTGAACTTTAGTAAAAGTGCCTATCCACAAACAGACGGGCAGTCGGAGAGAACAATTCAAACCTTAGAGGACATATTCCAAAGTTGTGTTATGGATTTCGGGAGATGTTGGGATGCTCATTTACCTTTGGTAGAACTCGCTTATAACAATAGTCATCATTCGTCCATTGGCATGGCCCCATATGAAATACTCTATGATAGAAAGTGTCGGACACCCCTCTTTTGGGATGAAGTGGGAGAGAAAAGGATTTTCCAGTTGCCAGTATACCTTGGATTAAGGAATCCATGGATAAGGTCAAACTAATAAAGCAGCACTTACAGACGGCTCAAAGTCAACAAAAGAGTTACGCGGACCGTCGAAAGAGGGATTTGGAGTTTGGAGTGGGTGATCAGGTATTTTTTAAGGTAACCCCTCACAAGGGTCTGGTCAGGCATGGTAAGAAGGGAAAGCTGAGTCCTAGGTACATTGGCCCTTTCGAGGTCAAACAACGAGTTTGGACAGTCGCATATCAACTTAACCTACCTAGCCAGTTAGGGAAATTACACAATGTTTTTCATGTGTCACTTTTGAAGAAGTACTACCCTGAATCCAGACACAGCAGTGAATGAAAAGCTGATGTACGAGGAAAATCCCGTGAAGATATTGGACCGAAAAATCAAAACCTTACAAACTAGGGAGATTCCTATGGTTTTGGTGTTGTGGAAAAATCAGAAGGTCGATGAAGCCACTTGGGAGTTTGAAACTAACATGAAGGATAATTACCTGGCGTTATTCACCAGAAATGGAAATTTCGGGGATGAAATTCATTAAGGGGGGAGATTGTGAAAACCCCCACCGAAATGGAATTAGAGTGCATGTAATAATTAAATTTTTATCAAATATTCCAATCTTTCCTTTAATTTCCCAACAAAGAAAAAAATAATAATTATAAATTTAAAATAAAAAAATATGTATATATATATACATATATATATATATAATAACGACAAGTAAATAAGTAAATAAATAAGAGAAACTACCGAGAAGAGAAAAAACATATTTATACATATGTATACATTATATAATAATAGTAATAATAAATGAATAAATAAATGCAAGAAATTACCGTGAAGGAGAGGCTGTCAACAGACGTGCAAAATTTATCCAAAGTAATTTTTTGGCAAGTAGACATAGGCACCTGAGAGTTAAAGGGATAAAATTTTAGGTAGTAGGTGTCAGAAAACCTATGTCCTCATTTAGTATAAATAAGCAACTACTACTCCCCAAAACTCACAGGCTTAAGATATTTTTGAGTACCAAACTCAGAGGTTAAGCAGTGAAGTAGGAGCGGAGGTTGCCAAGCCAAGTCTAACTAAGGTGAGTGTCGCATCGCCTTAGCACGAACTGAGTTAAACTAGGTTTATGTTTACATATATGTATATATATATAATGCCATCAGAACCTGACTCTCTCGAATCCCCACTGATACCCTTACTCACGAACCCCTGCTGAAACCATTACTCTCGAACCCTACTAAACCCTTACTCTCAAACCCCTGCTGAAACCCTTACTCTCAAACCCCATTGAAACCCTTACTCTCGAACCCCTGCTGAAACCCTACTCTCAAACCCCCACTGAAACCCTTACTCTCGAACCCCTACTGAAACCCTTACTCCCGAACCCCTGCTGAAACCCTTACTCTCGAACCCCTGCTGAAACCCTTACTCTCGAACCCCTGCTGAAACCCTTACTCTCGAACCCCTGCTGCAACCATTACCTCTCAAATCCCCACTGAAATCCTTACTCTCGAACCCCTGCTGAAACCAGTACTCTCAAACCCCACTGAAACCCTTACTCTCGAACCCCTACTGAAACCCTTACTCTCGAACCCCTGCTGAAACCCTTACTCTCAAACCCCACTGAAAGCATTACTCTCAAACCCCTGCTGAAACCCATACTCTCGAACCCCCACTGAAACCCTTACTCTTGAACCCATACTGAAACCCTTACTCTCGAACCCTTGCTGAAACCCTTACTCTCGAACCCCTGCTACAACCATTACCTCTCAAATCCCTACTGAATCTACCTCTCGAACCTATACTGAAACTATTACCTCTCAAACCCCTGCTGAAAACTTCACATCTCAAATCCCTACTGAAAACTTCACCTCTCAAACCCCTACTGAAACCATCACCTCTTGAACCCTACTGAAAACTTCATATCTCGAACCACCAGTGGAAACCTGTACCTCTGGAACCTTAACCTTTACCCCTCGAACTGTACCTCTCGAACCCTAGGTCTTGAACTAATACCACTGATACCTTTACCTCTCGAACCTTAACCTTTACCCCTCGAACTGTACCTCTCGAACCCTAGGTCTCGAACTAATACCACTGATACCTTTACCTTCAGGCACAACTGACTGGGTTATGCCTTGTATGTTAGTCAGAGTTTCCATATAGACACTTGGCAGCAACTCGGCATTAACCACATGTATCCTTTTACTGTGTGCTAGGACTTATGTGGGTAATTGTTATTTGTTATCTGATATTTTGTGTTCACTAAAACTCAACTGGGTAAATATTGGCGATGGAACCTCACTAAGCTAGGAGCTTACCCTAGTTAAACAACCCTTTTTCAGGTGAGGAAGAATAGTAAGAGAAAAGTGCTTGTTGTCTTTACTACTTTTGAGAAAGACCCTGGGTGAATTGTTAGAATTTTAAAGTTATCTTTGAATCTGTAACAGTTGGGTGAAACTTTCATTTAACACTTGTATTAATCCTTCCATTGTAATAGTAAAGTTAGTTTTTTTTAATTATCTAAATCGCTTCTGCATAAACTTTATTTGCTCATTACTGCTGGCATTTTTGGTGCCACACCCAAATCCGACCCGATACTTGCGGTTGGGTTTGGGGATGTTACACATGCAATGGAATGTGGCACAAACTTATCAACGGCTATGTCACGCAGACATGGATACACATGACAACCATATGGATTAAAAAGGAATAATTAGGGGCAATGGTGTAAACTATCTTGAACAAAGATTTACCACCAAAAATTGAACTAGGTAAATGGTTTATAATATAGACCATTGAGGAGAAAGCATCCTCCCAATAGTACTTGGGAATAGACGAGTGACATAACATAGCTAACTCTGTCTCTATGATATGACGGTGCTTTTGCACAGCTTAACTATTTTGAGAAGGTGTATAAGGGTTTGGCATTCGATGATGAAGGCCACAAGAGATTAAATTAACACAAAGACGATGATTAGTAAACTTTGTTCCCCCATCAGATTGGAGACTTTAAGTTTAGTGGAAAATTGGGTCTCCAGAAATTTATGGAACTTCAGATAGACATTAAAGAAATCTATCTAGTGATGTTGGGGATAGAACCACGTAAAATGGAAAAGTCGTTAACAAATATAATGAAATAAGAATAAGCAACCACTCTTGAAACTGGTGCAGGCTCCCACAAGTCGCAATGAACTTTGTCCAACAAAGAAACTGATCGGCGATCACTAGTGGAAAAGGGCAAACGATGGATTTTGACCATCATATAGGAGGAGCAACTAACTAGGGTAGGTAAAATAGAGGTGACAGAAATATAACCATGCTTATTCAATAATTGGAGAGTGTCATAAGTCACATAACCGAGTAGTAAAGAACAAAGTTAAATATGATGCGGTGTACGGTGTGCGGCCTAAGATAAATATGATGCTGGAACAATATTCATTGCACAATGCACGAGGGAAGAAATTGGTAGGCGCATGCAATCACGTGCTGGATGAGGCTTCTTGCACTGGGATGCGTGTTTGAACTCATGCGCTGGCTAGGCTCGTGTGGTCTGGATGCTCGTGTGAATGCACGTGCTGGATGCAAATTAAAGTAGCCAAATAGGTATGAAAATAAGGACAAGAAGACAGGCAGATCTGCTGCTGAAACGAGCGGATATAGCACCTTGAGCACTGCAACGGATGGCGTTGGTTGACCAAATAGTTGCCGAGGGGAGGTGCGTGAGAGAGAGATGTCGTAGAAGCTGGAGCAGACTGGCCCAAGATGCAGGAGAGGTCAGATCTGTACCGTGAAAATAACGCGGGGAAATATCGATTATGAAAGGGAACCCGATCCAAAGAAGGAGTTGTCAAGAGGAAGGGTAGAGTTTCTCCACTGGACTCTAAGATGAAAAGAGTCACTAGAAGTAAGGACTGAGCCGCATAAAGTTGCTGGAATATGATAGGAAAAAGGAGAAGAAGAGAAGAAAGAAAAAAATTGAGAAGAAAGAAACATGATACGATCACTGCTTTGATACCATGAAAGCATTAAAACCCAAACCTGTGTGACCTTCCGATATAAATAAGGTTACAGTGAATAGGATCCTAGGCAACTGTTTTTTTTCAAGTGGCATTCCCGGAATTTACCACCTCGGCTTTTCAAAATATTTATTTATTAAATAACCATATGATTATTTAGCTTCCAAAGTATTTCTTGAAAGTGTAGAATTATTTACTCATCATTAAACTTTGTGGGTCATGACTTAAAAAGGAACCATGAAAGCTTAGACTAGATTCCCACAGGAGAGAATGAACAATTTTGGAGACTTCTCTAACATATTTAACAAGCAATTTGTTCATCAACAATATGATGTGGCAATGCAGTGCATTCAAAACAAACTATTCTTTCATCTTTCGCTAAACAAGAATAGCTCGCACACAAGCCAAAACAGTTTGTGTCTTTGTTACTTCTACTATTAGTCAAAAAAAAATTCCATTACTTCTTAAGCAATTATCTAGAGGAGAAATGCTTCTCTCTTTTTTTTAAAGTCAAATTGTCATAGACGGGGTTTAGAGGGTATCCTTCCCTTTTCATTAAGCTCATATGTTGCCAAATAATGGCTTACATTGCCCGAGGGCTAGCATCAATTGCCTGAAGGCTTACATCAGAAGTTTCCCAAAAGGAGTATCATAAAGACACTAAACATAAAATTACATATCTGCATTCTTTATGTCTAAACTATTTGAAAGGGATACATTCTACATTGTAGGATGAAAGGTCAAATACTGACAAAACTTCCAACTAGCTCAGCTTGAACCAGTGAAAGCCAATGACAACAATCAAATATAGGCCACATTCTGACAAAGATCCAAAAACATCGTCTTGCTCGATTTCTAAAGCAACCAAAACAAAAGTGAAAAGCGCCTAAGGAAAAATCCTGCTCATCTCTATCAAATGGTAGTCATAAATAGAAAGTAGGAATGACACAGGTCATTTTGGTCACCAAAAGATCTTTTGTAAATGCAAGAAAAAATAGGAGAAAATACGAAAGTCTCTAACATGGCACAAGGTGATCAATTATTGATTTTTCAACTTGCTCGGTTTAAAAATCTGGACTGTAAATTATGTTCAGAATCGCCAAAAGTAATTTGTTATAATTACATTGACTCAAATTTCTCCTATACTGACATATAGACCCGGTCAGAAGCCAACTAAGCTTAACCAAGCAAAAGAAGCCATCAGTAAAACTTAGAATTGATAGAGAACATACGCGGCAACCTACCTCCCCCCGAGGTCGTTAATTGTAGCTAATTAACCCAGGAGGAGGACTTGGTCAAAAGATAAGAATTTATTGTTTGGACCCTGTTCTCACTGCTACGCTACCTAGAGGGTAGTTAGTTGTAAGCCCTGAGTTTGTCCACGGAGATGCTAGGTCTAAGTACCAATCAAAACACAACCTCATATGAGTCGTCAATCTGTACGAGTTAGTAAAGAACAAAATGAATAGCTAGTAAAGCAAACATGCAAAAGGGAGGGGGGTTGATTTTTCAAACTACAACTACTAAGCATAAAAGTAAAAGTAAAGTAATCTATTTAACTAAGCACTTGGGGAATGATTGAGCAACATGGTTAATCTAATGTTTAGATACTCGATTCATTCACATAGAAATTTAGGCAAACCTAATAGAGTGTTCATAACACGTGGTGTGGCCGATGACATACACTTCCCCATCCCTGTCACGATGGGTGCACTCGTAACCCTCCATCGAAACTGTCATCGTAATTAGGGAAGTACAACAACCAACCATTATTGTAGGTATGTTTCTCCCCCATTCGATCACATCCCTGGCTTCCACCACGAATGCACTACTTACCAATGGTCATATCAAATAGGCCAAAGGGTCGTTGGCACCTTATCTATAATCTAAGGCCTCTCACACCCTAGCTTGCTACTATTCACTATCTCTACCTGGAACCTCTCGTACAACTTTACAAAGTCAGCTAAGACTGGTGCAACAGTAAATAAGTTAGAGCATTCTCGAATCCCCCGTGCACACGCCCACGCAGACGCGTTCTCCCTTACCCGTTCTAACATCCAGGTTTCTCTTAAGGGGGCATCGATATTTGCACCATACATGAATATAGCCTAGAGTGTGTGCTTATATGTGGTGTACTATTCATGTATTTCAAATAATCAAGAACAATCACAATAATATTACAAACACAAGATTATGATGAATATAAAGAATCTCACAAAGAAAATAGATTAAACCCACTCCCCAAGCTATAAAACTACTCTATAAAAGATAGATCCATGACAAATATCAAGTTATATTCCATGGATCTAAGAAAATAAGATGAAGAAAAGAAAAGAAAAGGAGAAGAAAGAATTAGAACTTTAGGTGGAGAGAGAACTCTCATATTCTTCTATTTACGCTAGAGAGAGAAAGAAATCTACATAATGACTACTTAGGTTTTACTAGAAGACTAAGGCTCCTATATATAGTAGTAGATAATTGGGCCTAAAGATAGGCCCAAAATAGGCCAAAGTTAGGTAAAAAACCTAGTCACCCTTTCCCTCTTGTAGCAGAATCTTTCTCCTATAAACTACTCAAATATGTGAACCTTCTGGAGCTGAAATTTGTTACGTTGGATTGAGCTCAGAAAGATGAAGATTTCAATATATGGTAGAGAGATGAAAATTGAGAGGGTTATGACCAAAATAGTGAGACCGCCTGGTGCGGCTTGTGGTGTGTTCTTGGTACGAGGCATCCATTCTGGTGTATGGCGCGGATCTTCAAGTGGCACAAGGCACGGAGTCTGGCGTGGGTCGTGTCATTCCTCTGGCGCAGGCCACCATCAGAGTGCTGAATTTGAGGCTTATGATCCTTGCATGTGGCCTGTGGCAAGGACCGTGGTTAGGAAGGATGCTCCACTCATAACTTTGGCATGGGACGTGTGATTTCCCACACCTTAACGGCTGGTCTTGGCATCTTGGACATGCAACAGCGCGGAACGTAAAAAATGGGCCATCTCGCACCCATACATAGCCATGTGGAGTGGGACTTGGCCTCGTGCTTGCTTCCTGTGGCGTCAGGCTTGGGCCGTACCACAACCTCATGTTGTTCTTCTTGGTGCAGGGCATTGGTGCCCGCCATGAATGGCCCGCGCCGACCCATTTGTGCCTCAGCCGGCTGAACTAGTTTCCTTCGCTACAGGTGAACTGTTAGTCCAATTTGAGAGTTTTAGTAGTCGATTTTATAGTGCATGAGAAGAAGAATCCAATGGAACCATCCTTGAAGGCCAATTATTCTTAGAAATTTCTCAGACTTAATCACAACTCATCGGACAACAATTCACCATTTCTTCGTTGGCCGCTTTGAACTTCGTTGCCGCCTATCTTTGACTTCAATCTCCTTCTACCATGCATTGATGCTCGTGGCCTTCGTCTACTCCCATTATAGTAATAGCCTTCGTCTACTCCCATTATAGTGTGAATGGCCTTCATCTCTTCTACCGTCCTTGCGAACGTCCTTCAATATCTTCTGCCGCCCTTATGAACGGCCTTCAAATAGAATGTAAACAAAAAGTAACCACATGCAACCTACTAAAAAGGATCACAAGGAAGATCAAGGAGCCCGTGGATACAAGTTATCCATTTGTACCAACTAAGTCTACAAACCGCGGGATTTAGACAAGAAAACCAAACATAGCCGTCTAAACCCCTTGTCACGTAAACTTAACTAATACTAGCAATCCACCAAATAAAACTAGCTGAAAGTATGCCAAATGCAATGGTAACGCATGCATAATGAAGCAGATCAGACTCCCCACACTTAACCCTTTACTCGTCCTCGAGTAAATAAAGACAATACAAAGAATCAAGCGAAATGTAGCGCGCATGCATAAGTTAACCGAGACATTCAAATTATTCCTAGATTACCCTGTTCCCCCAAAAGAGTAAGAATCTCACAACTCTCACACTACTCAAAAAACATAAGCAATCTAACCTCCCGAAAGTAAAATGTGGAAAAAGGCAGGCCAAAAAGATACTCCCTCCTCCCCACTCTAAATTACTTATTTACTTTTTCACGGTCTTCAATGAACATGTTTGACCGTAAATATCTCTAGTCACATATAATAATGCCGCATTCAAAATTAATATTTAGAAAATAGATATTGAGTTAAATCTAACAATATCTCACATGATATATTTATTATTTATATAAAAATTTATATCTACGGTCAAAGTTTACAAAGTTTGATTCTCAAAAAGTAAATAAGCAATTTAGAGTGGGACAGAGAGAGTAAGTGTTAAGCTAGCTTACTTTTCCCAAAATGATTCCAAAGCAATAAAGAGTCGACTTAAAAAATAATCCACCGTGGAAGGATTCATCATCAACCTAGTTTTTTTTCTCTCAATTTCTCTCAATTTGCCTATGAGCCATTTCGGGTTTTAATCCTAGCTTTAACCCACAAAGGGTACTCACTTCTCACATTTTTCCACACGGCCTCCCATTTTGCCAAGGCTCGTAAGCCTAGCTGGGCCTAGCCTCTCATTTTCACCTAGGCCTTTCAACGTATCCGAGTTTTTCCTAATGTTACCCAAGTCGCTCTTTCGGGTTTCGACTTGTCCAAGTTTTTTTTTCTTTCAATTTTTCCAATTTTTTTGTGTAGCACAAAACTACCCCAATAGTGGGCTTCATGCTACAAAGATAAGATCAAACACAAAAATTACACCACCAATATCCTAAAACAACCCACTCCATGCAAACTAGGAACCCTAGAATATCATGTCATGCCACCAAATGTCATCCAAAATCATTCCTCGACAATCAAAAACTGAAATTACCAATCAAACAAGAAAAACAACTACCAATGCAAATCATGAAATGCACCGAGGAAATCTAAGAATGAAGACTCCCTAAGTGCTCACTATTCCCCCCCCCCCACACTTAATCAATGCATAGTCTCCAATGCACAAAAATCATGCTAAAGCAAAAGTGAGGTAGGGAGAAATGGTGATCCTACGTGATTCCGTGCCAATGAAACTGTTGAGAAGTCATGCATCCAAAAACATGAAACCCAAGCATAATTCCATTCCAAACCAATTTCTCAAAAACACACACTCATTCAAGAATCATGCTTTTCATAACACCGCCACAATGTCAATAAATCATAATAACAAGGAATTTAATGGATTACCCAGAATTTGAAACTAAGATTTGTGAGATTCACACAATAAGAAGCAAAAATTGCTAACTCTTGGAAGAAGAGCTTCAATTTTTTGAGGTTCACCAAGAGTGTGTGATAATGAGTGTTTCTTTGAGAAGAAAGTATGTGTAGTATAGGGATGGAATTTTAAAATTATCAATGTTTAATCAATGTTTTATCAATTTAGGGGACAATAGTACAAATCAATTAATTCCAAGGGATATTGGAAGCATTTTAAAAAATCCTAAGGAATTAGGGAATTCCAAAATTCTTGAACCAAAAATGCATTTTTGACTTCGAAATTCAGAAATTTTGAAATTTTTCATTGTTGAAAAAAATAAAAATTGGAAAATGGGTTTTACGCGCAAAACGTCTTGACACAAACCATAGGCTCGCGCCAAACATCTTGGCACGAAGCAGAGCCTTGCGCCAAACTTTTGTCATGAAACAAAGCCTCGCGCCAACCATTTTGTACGAAGCAGAATCTCGCGCCAACCTCCTTGGCATGAGGTATCCCCTCGCGCCAAGCATCCTGGCACGAGGCATCATCCCAAAATTTTCTCTAATCCTTAGTTTTCCATCTTTTTCCGAAAAAACTACGTCACCCATCAAATCTAATTTCATTCAAACAATCACGAGTCTCAAACTCAAAATTTCAATCCAAACAAGAGTTTCATCTTGAAAATCCTCATAGAAAAACAAGAACGTGCAAAAACTATCTAATCAATGACAAAAAATAGGATTGTCATCCTTACGACTTATTTTCATAAAATTAAGTTTTCATAAATTTTGTTCACCAAGGAGGGTGTCACCATCCTTTTTCACGCCCAAAGCTCCCCACTCAAAGTAGGGTTTCAGTCTTTGCCCATTGACTACAAACTTTATGCCATCCTTTTCATTCTTAACCTTGACCGCTTCGTGATCGTATACCTTTGTCACTTCATACGGCCCTTCCCATCTTGATCTTAATTTTCTGGGAAAGAGACGAAGCCTAGACTGGTAAACGAGAACTCTTTGTTCCCTAAAGAAATCCTTCTTAACTATACCCTCATCATGTCTAGCTTTCTTCCTCTCTTTATAGATCAAAGCGGTGTCATAGGAGTTGCACCTAAGTTCTTCAAGCTCTAGTAACTGTTACTTCCTATGCTTCCCAGCTTCACTCAAGTCTAAGTTAAGGTATTTGGTGGCTCAATGTGTCTTGAATTTAAGCTCAACTGGGAGGTGGCATCTTTTTCCAAAAAGGATCTTGAAAGCTGACATGTCAATTGGAGTCTTATACCCAGTGTGCTAGGCCCAGAGAGCATCATCTAACAAGCACTCTAATTCTTTAAAGAGGTATTAACTATTCTTTTTAGGATGGCTTTGATTTTACGGTTGAATATTTCTGCTTGGCCATTGGTTTACGGGTGGTAAGCAGTGGAAGTCCTATGGGTTAATCCATATTTTTCAAGCAACGTTTCCATGACCATGTTGCAAAAGTGGGTTCCTCTATCACTGACTAGGAATCAGGGTACACCAAATCGTGAGAAGATATTGGACTTGAAGAAGCTGACCACGGTTGCCGAATCGTTCTTCTTTGTGGCTTTGGCTTCTACCCACTTGGTCATATAGTCTACTAGCACTAATATGTAGTAATTCCCATTGGACTTTGGGAATGGTGCCATGAAATCCATGCCCCACGAATCAAAGACCTCTACTGGCATTGAAAAAGCTTGTGGCATCTCATTTTTGGACTAGATGTGCCCTATCCTCTAGCGTTGGTCACATGGTGACACCAAACTTTTAGTGTCTGATTGTATAGTGAGCCATTATAGACCGCATTATGTTACCTTCCATGCGGTTCTTTTGTATTCAAAATTCCCCTCGAATTGGGACGACTGACACATCTTAAGGACACAGTTTATCTCATCATCGGGGACACATATTCTAATTTCTTAATCAGAACAGTGCTTCCACAAGTAGGGGTCATTCCTGACATATTCCTTTGCTTCATTCACCAACCTCTCCTTTCTCTATTTGTCAAAAGATGGGGGAAACTCTCTAGTAGTGAGGTAATTCACTATATTGGCATACCAAGGCTGGCTAGTTATTACCCCAGACAATTGCTCTTCGAGAAATTATTCCCGAATAGGTTCTAACTTTTCCTTTTCTTTGACTGGTTCTGGGATCTCGGTATTGGTATTCTACTTAGGTGGTCTGCCACTACATTTTCAGTGCCCTTCTTATCCCTTACCTCTAGGTCAAACTCACTTAAAAGAAGTATCCACCTAATGAGTCTCGGCTTGGCTTCTTTCTTTGTCATTAGATGACCGAGTGCTACATGGTCTGTGTACACTATGACCTTGATTCCTAAGAGGTATTGATGAAACTTTTCTAGGGAAAAGACTATGGCCAGTAACTCTTTCTCTGTGGTAGAGTAGTTACATTGAGCATCATTGAGAGTTACTGACACATAGTATATGGCGTGTGGTGTTCTACCCATCCTATAGCCTAAAACAATGCCTATAGCATGATCACTTGCATCACACATGATTTCAAATGGAAGAGACCAATTTGGAGGTTGGATGATTGGGGTAGTCACAAATATGTTTTTCAAGGTGTCGAAAGTCTTTTTGCACCCTTCATCAACAATGAAGTCGATATCTTTTTGCAGCAACTTGCATAGAGGTGAGGATATTTTGGAGAAAACCTTAATGAAACAACAGTAAAAACTGGCATGACCTAAGAATGATCTGACATACTTAGCATTGGTGGGGTAAGGTAAGGTTTTGATTGTGTCTACTTTGGCTTTATTAACCTCTAACACTTGAGCTGACACAACATGTCCTAGGATTATACCTTTTTCCATCATGAAATGGCTTTTCTCAAAATTTAGCATGAGATTCGTGTCCATACACCGCTCTAGCACCAGTGGCAAATGATATATGCATGAATCAAAGGAATCCCCGTGGATTGTGAAATCATCCATGAAGACCTCAACAAATTTCTTGATAAATTATGAGAAAATGCTAACCATGAACCTCTGAAAAGTTCCTGGAGCATTGCAGAGACCGAAAGGCATTCGCCTATAAGTGAAGGTACCAAAAGGGAAAGTGAAAGTAGTTTTCTCTTGGTCCTCAGGGTTGATGGTTGTATGGAAGTATCTCGAATAGCCATCGAGGAAACAATAATATGCATGGACGATCACCCTCTCAAGCATTTGGTCAATGAAGGGCATTGGAAAATGGTCCTTACGAGTCACCACGTTTAAGCGGCAGTAATCAATGCACACTAGCCACCCATTCTGAATACAGGTGGGTACCATGTCCCCATCCTCATTCTTCACTGCTATAACCACACTTTTCTTTGGCAACACTTAAGTGGGACTAACTCAAGTGCTATCAGAGATGGGATATATTACCCCAACCTTAAGTAGTTTAAGGACTTCATCTTTCACTACTTCCATCATAGGCGTTAATCGCCTTTGAGGTGGCGTACATGTATTGCACCCTCATCTAATAGTATACGGTGCATGCAAGTTGAAGGGCTTATACCTTTAATGTCAACCAAAGTCCATCCTATTGCTCCTTTGAATTTTTTTGAGCACATCGAGCAATCTACGCTCTTGATCAATGGACAACCTATTCGAGATAATCACAGGCAAGGTTTCATTTTAACCCAGGAAGGCATAATTCAGATATTTAGGTAAGGGCTTAAGCTCAATTGCTGGTGGTTCCTCTATTGAAGGTTCGGTCTCCGGTAGAGCTAGCTCATCTAGGTTTTTGGGTAAGACTTCCACACAATTCTCACTTTGAGGATTAATCTCTTCCACACTCCCCACCAGGTTAGCTTCTAGGGTATTAACAAGTATATCGCTCAAAGAATTATCCTTTAAATCTAACCCCTCAAAAATATCTTGCATAATATTTCCATACATATCAATTAAAGGGGGATGACACTTCACATTTTGATCAAACGACTCATGCTCAAATTCATATTCAGGATCACCCATTTTCTTTAACAATGCTCTACACTCATGCAATATCTCGATGGTGTTGAAGGAGATAGGACTAACCTCATTGTGATGAAATGTACCACATAGTTGCTTTTTCCTCAATTGTCCCGAACATATTGGTGGAGGTGCTTCCTCACCCGTGAGCTTACGCCTTCCTTCACTATACCTATTAGCTCATTCACCTTTCCACCTATTATGTCAATACCAGAAGATATTTGAACCCCACAATTTTTTATACAAGAAAATACTTGGTTTTGCAGGGTTTCACTAGTTTTTGCAAAACTAGTTAGAGCTTCGAGTATTTCTTCACCCATAGACTTGGGGATTGAGATCGATTTGGATGAGTAGTGTACGTGCACCACTCTCGCTCCCATTGATGTAGCTGCACTGCAAGTTCTATGTCTTTCCCGTAGTTGCTTAACCATGGACAACACTCCGTAGGGTGGTCAAAATGACACACCCTGCAAAGTCTCATGTGCTGAGTGGTATCCTGCCACATCAGCAGATTCTAGCTACAAAATAGGTCCACTAACAAATTAACAAAGCAAAAACAAAAGCAATTACTAACTACTCTACTAACACGTTATGCCTAATTGACAATTAGACTAATAGCATCCCCGGCAGCGGTGCCAAAATATTGGTATGCCTCCCCACGGGGTCCTTAATTATAGATAATTAACCTAGGTGAAGGACTTGGTCAAAAGATAAGAATTTATAGTTCTGTACCATGTTCTCACTGCTACGCTACCTAGAGGGTAGTTAGTGGTAAGCCCTGGGTTTGTCCACAGAGATTTTAGGTCTGAGTACCAAGCAAAGACACAACCTCGTATGGGTCGTCAATCCGTACGAGTTAAAGGAATAGCTAGTAAGCAAACAGGCAAAAAGGGAGGGGGTCTATTTTAAAACTAACACTACTAAGCACAAAAGTAAAAAAACAAAGTAAGATATTTAACTAAGCACTTGGGGAATCATTGAGCAACATGGTTAATCTAATATTTTAATCCTCGATTCATTCACATCAAAATTTAGGCAAACCTAATAGATTGTTCATAACACGTGGTGTGGCTGATGGCATGCATATCCCCGTCCCTGCCACGGCAGATGCACTTATAACCATCCATTGACACTGTCATTGTAATCAAGAGAGTACAATAAGGTCCGACCATTATTGCAGGTTTGTTTCTCCCCCGTGCAATTTTTCCCTGGGCTTCCATCACGAATGCACTACTTCCCAGTGGTAACATCAATTAGGACAAGGGTCGTTGGCACCTTATCTATGATTTAAGTCCTCTCACACCTTAGCTTGCTACTATTTGCTATCTTTACCCAGAACCTCTTGGATAACTTTACCAAGTCAGCTAAGATTGGTGTGATGGTAAATAAGTCAGAGCATTCTCGAATTCCCCGTGCACACACCCACGTGGACGCGTTCTCCCTTACCCATTCTAACATCCAGGTTTCTCTTCCCAATGGACCATCTATATTTGCACCATACATGAATATAACCCAATGTGTGTGCGTATATATGGTGTACAATTCATGTATTTCAAATAATCAAGAGCAATCATAATAGTATCATAAACACAAAATTAGAATGAATCTAAATAATCTCACAAAGCAAATAGATTAAACCATGCTCCTACAATTTATGCCCAAGCTATAAAACTACTCTACAAAAGATAGATCCATGGTGAATATTAAGTTAGATACCATGGATCTAATAAAATAAGATGAAGAAAATAAATGAAAAAGAGAAGGAAGAGAAGAAGAACGAGAGAGAGAGAGAGAACTTTTCCCTTCCTTCTATCTACACTAGAGAGAGAAAGAAATCTACATAATGACTACTTAGGGTTTACTAGAGGACTAAGGCTCCTATATATAGTAGTAGAGATTTGGGCCTAAAGATAGGCCCAAAATAGGTCAAAGTTAGGTAAAAACCCTAGTTAGCCTTTCCCTCTTGTAGCAGAATCTTTCTCAAATAAACTTCTCAAATATTTGAACCTTTTGGATCTGGAATTTGGTGTGTTGGATAGAGCTCGGAAAGATGAAGCTTTCGATATATGGTAGAAAGATGAAAATTGAGAGAGTTATTACTAAAATAGTGAGAAACCACCGCCTGGCGTGGGCCGTCATGGATGGTGTGCCCCGTGCTGTGTCCTTGGCCCGGGGAACCCATTCTGGTGCATGGCATAGATTTTAAAGTGGTACTAGGTGCAGAGTCTGGCATGGGTCACTTTATCCCTCTGGCGCGGGCCATGTCGTTTAGCGCGGGACGCCATCAAAGTGCTGAATTTAAGGCTTCTAATCTGCGTGGCCGTGGCCGGTGTCATGGGTCACGGTCAGGAAGGATGCTCCACTTAGATCTTTGGTGTGGTTCGTGTGATTTCCCACACACTGACGGCTGGCCTTGGCATATTGGACATGGCACAGTGCGGGACGTCAAAATTGGGCCATCTCACACTCATACTTAGTCGTGTGGAGTGGAACTTAGCCCCGTGCTTGCCACCTGTGGCATCTGGCGCGGGCTGCACCACAACCTTGTGCTAGTCTTCTTGGCATGGGGCTGCTTTTTGGTAAGGGTCATTGGTGCCAACTGTGAACGGCCCGCGCCGACCCATTTGTGCCTCGGCTAGCTGAACTAGTTTTCTTTGCTACAGGCGAACCGTTAGTTTAATTTGAGATTTTTAGTAGTTTATTTTTTAGTGTGCAAGAAGATGAATTCAATGGAACCAGCCTTGAAGGCCAATTATTCTCGAATCGTTCTTTGACTCAAGCACTAATCATCAGACCATGATTCACCGTTTCTTCGTTGGCCGCCTTGAACTCCATTGCCACCTATCTTTGGCTCAATATCCTTCTACCTTGCATTGATACTCGTGGCCTTTGTTTAGTACTATTCTATTGTGAATGGCCTTTGTCTCTTCTATCGTCCTTGCGATTGGCCTTCAATATTTTCTACCGCCATTACGAACGGTCTTCACATAGAATGTAAGTAACCATGGGCGACCTACTATAGATGATCACAAGGAAGATCAAGGAGCCCGTGGATACAAGTTGTCCATTAGTACCAATTAAGTCTACAAAAAGCGGGATTTAGACAAGAAAACCAAACATGATCGTCTAAATCCCTTGTCATGTAAACTCAACTAATGCTAGCAATCCACCAAATAAAACTAGCTAAAAAGTATGCCAAATGCAATGGTTAATGCACGCATAATGAAGTAGATCATCGGCATAATATTTCAGAAAAAAAAAATTACTTTTTAAAAGCTACCTCAATAAACATCAAAATGAGCAAATAAAATATAAACAAAATATTGAATTAAAAGTCTTCCACCTGGAATTTTTTTTTAAGGGAGATAAAATGAAAATAAAAATGGACAAGTACCCTCTTGACCGTGACATTACCGGATAGTGACTCGGTACCGAGGTGAAAACATTCAGAGTGAGTTGACCCATACCCAACTCATACTAGGTTGAGTTGACCCGATACCTGGATTACCTGAGTTGGCCCATACTAGATCTGAGTTGGCCAGGGCTTGATTTGAGTAGACTCAGATTCTCTAGGATTTGAGTCAGTCCACAAGTATGGGTGTTGACGGGAGCATAAACTCTGGGGCTTTGGTTGGTATGGTTGCCATTGGTACCGCTAGTTTTTTTTCCGGCCTATAGATGCCAGCCACCTCTGGTAAATCACCTCAAAAATGTCGCCCACCCTTGGAATTCTCTGAATCTCCAACGCCTTAGACAGGAGCTAAACTTGCCTATGTTGCGCGTCTCTTCATGCGCCGGTGAAGAGAAAGTGCGGAGGGTGATGAGTTATCTCCCCAAGGATCCACGAAGGTGAAGGAAAGAAACAATGCTGGTGATTGGACACGTTGGTGGATCTTGGGCTCCGGTGAAAAAAAGCATGGAATTTTACATCACAACTCTCTGGCGGACCTTTACTTTTTGGTGATAGCTTGGTACGGGAGTAGGGGTGATGGGAGGGGTGAGGGTCACCGGAGTTGGTGGTCACTGTTGGCGGCGGCCCCCTAGGTTGAAAATAGGGTTTGCACTTTTTGGGGGAAAAGGGAGAGGTACTCTTGTTTGGCTGGCAAGATTGAGAGAGCTGAAATGCTTCAAGTAAACAAAAATTAGCTTATTAGTCCAAAAAAAATGTTACTTTTTAAGCAATTATTTTGAGTTGTAATACTTCAAAAGAACGCTAAATTTGCATATTTGAATTTGCTATGCTTGAATTGATCACTAAATTAGCATATTTGGAGTTGCAAAGCTTCATTGGAATGCTAAATTACCGTTTGTATTTGTAGAATCTATGTCTAATATTATTCAATATCTTTGTTCGGTACCTCTTAAGAAATTATTTGGAGTTACAATGTTTCAGTGGAACGCTAAAGTGTTAAATGAGTTTTTGGATTTGTAGAATTCGTGGATTATTTAGAGTTTAAATTTGTAGACTTCGTGAATTATTTGGAGTTGCAATGTTTCGATGGAACGTTAAACTATTGTTTAGATTTGGTGCTAAATTATCATTTGGATTTGGGCAATGCTAAATATATTTTTTATTTTTGCAATTCAGCCTATAATATTCATTTCATATTTTAAATAATTATAAGTCTAAAATTGGAAGTTATAATATATATATAACTATAACTAAAAGAGCATGTTTTTGGCCAAGTGACATCCCCAAAATTTACCACGTCAGCTTTTCAAAATATTAATTAATTAAATAAATATAGGATTATTTAATTTCCAATACATTTCTTGAAAAGTGCAGGATTATTTACTCATCATTAAACTTTGTAAGTCACGGCTTAAAAAGGAACCATGAAAGATTAGATTTCCACATGAAAATGATGAATAATTTAGGAGATTTCAAGAAGTATATCAATTGGTTGGAGTCAAAAGGTTATTGGAGGATAAATATTTTGTATCAATATATTTTTTATAGTTAGTAGTATACAATATTTATTTTCTATATTTACAAAATATATATATTATTTTTATTGAAATCTATAATACCTTTTATTACTTAGGAAGAATGGCGAGTGCGGGCAAAAACACCTTGATTGTGTGAGTATTTTTCGATCAATCTTATCTTCCAGATCCAGCGAGTTCCTAGAACGGCGTCACCATGGGTAGATCTAGAGGGAGGAAATTGACTAAGAAAACACTAGCCCGATTGATAAGTGTTGAAGTAGAAACAAAACAGAGGGTGTTAAGGAAATAAAAACCCTTTCCTTGTAGGAAAGGTTATAGATGGTAGTTACCTTATAGAATTAGTTATAGATGGTAATTACCTTATAGAATTAGTTATAGATGATAGTTTCCTTATAGACTTAGAATTATATTCCTGTTAGACTTTGGTTTGTTGTAAGCCTATATATTGTAATCCTCATCATTGATGAGATGTGTCATTGATTAATATCAGTGCACCATAATAAAGTTTTTTATATTTTATCATGGTATCAGAGCCTAAAATTCTGAAACCTGAATAAAAAGTTTTCCGCTGCATTAAAACCTGTCGTCCGACGTCCACGCGCCGCCGATCTTGACGCCACGGGCCAACCACCGCCATGCGCCGATCGCCGTTCGCCGTCGTCCAACGTCCGACGACCGCTGCTCGCCCTCACGCGCCGCCGTTTACTCTCCGTCGGTGTGTCCTGTGCTCCTGATTTGTACCTGATTTTTACAATATGTCTAGCTCTGAAGATTAGCCTCGTTCTGCTACTCTGAAGATTCAGGATATGAGTGGTTATGATGTGATTACAGCTTTACTTCAGCAGCTGCAATTGCAATCTGGCCCTCGTACTACTTTACCGATTGGTCGTGTGTCGACTGATCCTTACTTCATTGGTCCTGGCAATGGTCCAGGTTTACAACTTGTACCGCCCATACTGATGTTGGTTTTGAGGCTATTGCGCTTCAGAACAATAATGGCTATGAGGTAATTGCGACTTTACTGAAACAGTTGCAGTTGCAATGTGACCCTAAAATACCTATACATGTTGGTCGTTTGTCGACTAAGCCCTACTTCATTGGCACTTCTGACGGACCTGGTTTGGTTATTGCACCCACCATCCCGAAGGGTCAAGAGAATTACCTTGAATGGTCTCCTACAAATACTGCTCTACCAACTGCTACTGTTACAGTTGTTGCTGCTACTTCTACCCCAACTGAGAATTTTTAAATTTATTTTTTGCTTTATTGATTAGCAATTTCATAATCTTCTTCGCAAGTTGGACATTCTTGTCATCATGCTCCAACTTGAGGGAGGGTGTTAAGGAAATAGAAACCCTTTCCTTGTAGGAAAGGTTATAGATGGTAGTTACCTTATAGAATTAGTTATAGATGGTAATTACCTTATAGAATTAGTTATAGATGATAGTTTCCTTATAGACTTAGAATTATATTCCTGTTAGACTTTGGTTTGTTGTAAGCCTATATATTGTAATCCTCATCATTGATGAGATGTGTCATTGATTAATATCAGTGCACCATAATAAAGTCTTTTATATTGTTAAGGAAATAGAAACCCTTTCCTTGTAGGAAAGGTTATAGATGGTAGTTACCTTATAGAATTAGTTATAGATGGTAATTACCTTATAGAATTAGTTATAGATGATAGTTTCCTTATAGACTTAGAATTATATTCCTGTTAGACTTTGGTTTGTTGTAAGCCTATATATTGTAATCCTCATCATTGATGAGATGTGTCATTGATTAATATCAGTGCACCATAATAAAGTCTTTTATATTTTATCAGAGGGTGTTGAAGGATGGAGAAGGTGATGAAGAATTAAGAGGGGTTTTACGCAGTGGGGAGAGGGATGATTCTCCAAAATCGAAGTTGATTGAAGCTTGGTTGACAGAAAAAGTAGTTGATGATGTGGAAACTTTGAGATTGCTGCTTCCAATAAAACAGGTGGTCAAAATGGAGCTAGGTGAAAATTCAAAAGGTTCGGAGATCATAAATGGGAAGAGATTGTCTTGGGGTGAGATAGTCAAAACTAAGGAAAAGAAGAAATGGAATGAGCTATTTGTGGAAGATCTAAGTCAGGTTCGGTACTATGATTGAAGTAAATGGAATGAAAATGGGGGAGATAACTTGAGATGAGGTGGAGAATAGTTCAAAACTGTGGGAGAGGACATAGAGTTTTGGATTCTAAGAAATAATCCTCCATTCAAAGTTGCATAAAGGTTTTCTACAGAATTTGGGGATGCAAAGTTGTTAGAATCTGGATGATAGAAAGGGGTATATTTTATATTAGATTCTCTACTAGAACTGTTAGAGATGAAATCTTTGAAAGTGGAAATGTCTTTTTTTATGGTAAACCATGAAACTGTGAGATGAGGTGAGGTGGAATGAAAATGGGGGAGATAACTTGAGATAAGGTGGAGAATAGTTAAAATCTGTGGGAGAGGACATAGAGTTCTGGATTCTAAGAAATAATCCTCCATTCAAAGTTGCATAAAGGTTTTCTACAGAATTTGGGGATGCAAAGTTGTTAGAATCTGGATGATAGAAAGAGGTATATTTTTTATTAGATTCTCTACTAGAACTGTTAGAGATGAAATCTTTGAAAGTGGAAATGTCTTTTTTATTGTAAACCCTTGATCATGAAACTGTGATCGGCTGATATTGATCTTTCTAAGCTTGAATTAATACCTGTGTAGATTTAGCTTTCAAATCTGTATACTGCTTATTGGCAATCTGGGCTAGTTAGTAAAATAGTTAGTCCTTTAGGGAAACCAATAAGTTTGAACAAGGCCACCTTGAACAAAGAAAGACTATCTTATGCTCGGGTAAAGATAGAAATGGAGATTGGGGAAAAGGTTCCTGACAAAAATATGTCTTTGGATGAATATAAGGTCATTGTTGAACAGAAAGTGATTTTTGAATGAAAGCCTATCAAATGTGTTGTCTGTAATTTGTTGGGACACAGTAGATATGATTGCAGAAGGAAAGAAAATTTGAAGGATGGGGAGAAAAGGAGAATCTGGAAGGTATATGTGCCAATGAATGAAATGGATGTGAAATAGAATGATGTAGCTCAGGGAAGTAGAAAAGAGGTAAAAACAGGTTCATAAATTCAAGGTAGAAATAATGCAATTAGGAAAGAGACTACAGTCAGAAAGAAAACTGATGCAGAGGCTCAGGGAAGTAGAGTAGCTATAAAGATCAATTCAAAAGCCTTGGACAAAAATGTCATAATCAGGAAGGAGAATGTAAGCATAATAGAGAATACTGATAGAGAGGAAGAATTGAGAAGTTGCAGAGTGGTCGATGGTCAACACTTCCCCATACCTGTCACATAGGATGCTCTTGCAATCTTCTATCAGCACCACCTCCGTAATTAGGGAAGTGCAACAACGGCTTTGCCATTATGTAGATATGTTTCTCCCCCATATGATTACATCCCAGGCACTACACCACGAATGCTTTATTCCTAGGCCTATATAGGAAAAGGATATTAGGCACCTTATCAAAGGCTCAAGGGTTGCTAAACCCTAGCTTGATACCAAATGCTATCTCTACCCGTAACCCTTCGGGCCAACTTGCCGACTAACACTAGTGTGCTGTCATTGTAGTTGTAAAACATGGAAAAGACCTTCGTGCACACACCCATGTGGACCCGGACCCTGCTAACCATATCCCATCTATGTTTCCCTCCTCGGGGGGTATTAATAGATGCACCAACATGAATGTATACTACTGTGGGTGCTAATCTTACACTACAAGAAACATGACCTATTACTTTGCCCCTTTTACCTTGGCTTTTTTTGTTAACACCAAATAACTGAGTTAAAAAGTTCTTTCACTTTGGTTTTTTTCCGAAGTAAAAGATATTATTTACCTAGGTTATAAAAAACCTGAGGTAAATAAATTTTTTTTTACCTTGGTTATTATTCGAACCGAAGTAAAAGGTTAAAAAATGAAGTAAATAATGTTACTGAATAAGGTGCGACGTCGCAAATGTTCGTTGAAAAGCTTGCCTGATATCGCTTGATACGTCGTTGGTACCGAAAGGTATTGCAAATGACTAGCAAAGTCTCATATATGTAAAAGATAAGTTAAAATAAAGAATTTGACGGTGATAGAAAAAAGTAAACAAATAAAATGGAGGTCGTGCGCTTTTCCCAATTGTCTTTGGGGCATCTCTTCTTCTTAATATCCCACCATCACAATTAATTTGGGGTAATGTAAAATTAAGGTTAGTTAGGCACAACAGTTGCTAGCAATCATTGTGCTACAAATAGCATAAAAATCCTCACCTAATTCGTGCACGACCAGTACCCCCTTTGTTCAATGTTCAAATAAGATAGACAAATAATTAGAAAAACAGTAGTCGTGAAAATATCCTTACATATATAGTACATAACTAGATTCTAATAAGAACTGTCTTAGTTCCAACATAATAGAAATTACAATACACTAAATCAGCTGGATAATGATAACCTTGAAGATGATTGGCCTCCTAGCTTGTAACACCTCAAAGAACAAGGTGTCCCCAATGCGTAGGTTGTTTCCCCTAAAGAACTCGCAAAAATCCTTTGGGGAAAGGGCCTTGACCCTCCCACCTCCCAAGTAGTTCATAGGCCCCTCTGTCCCATAGCACCTCAACACTACGGGGGTTTTCTCCATTAGTAGTAGTGGTACAATCTCCCACGAGATGTACTAAGTCACTATAAAAAATATTGATTAGAAATATATATATATACACACACACACACATATACATATGCAAGTGTCAACAAATAAAATTTATTTAAAAAGTTTTTCCAAAGTTGGAATTTTCCCAAAGTTCAGCTGCTTCAAAGTGTAGTCAAAATGTGGACTTTCAATAGCCAATGGATGATGTTCAATGTCGAAGAAAAAAGGCTCTGGGAGTATCTGTTGTGCGGTGAACTGTACAAAAACCAAAATGTATCAGTTGTTACAAAGTGTGGAGTTGTGTTTGGAAATATATATGTAAATAGGTGAAATACCTGAAAAAAGGGTTGATTAGACGATCATTTGCCAGCCATTAGTTCTGCATCAAAAGTGAAAATGTGAAGTGCAAAACTACCCTGTGGAATGGAAGGTGCGATGTGACCAAAACCGTTGCAAGTGCATCTCAGTCAAAGCAGTGCTTTGGTCGACATGTAAATGCGACCTTTTTGTGTCAATTAAACCAAACAACGGACCGACACAATACCGATGTCGCGTATGGAAATTCAAAGTAAACTAAGAGGCCATAATATGACGTCAATATAATTTTGGGCAAACAGAAGGTTAGACCGAGATACATCCGATGTCAGAAACTGAAGAATATTCAATTATAAATAAAAATATGCGACGTCGCAATTTTTATCATGTTGGAAAATGATGGTTAAAAAGTTAAATTCATCAACTTTTTGGGCTTCATTTTCAGTGGGACCCGAATGGATTTTGGGTCAGTGAGTGTCATTTTTGGGTTCTCCTCCGCGAGTACTATAAAATTGACTATTTAAACTCTCAAAACGGATCAAGGGTGAATGAGATATGGATGTTTGAAATATCCCTCTGGAAAGAGAAAAAAAATGGGCGAAAATTACCCCGGGTAATTTTCTCTAGACTGTCCAAAATGCGTATGGACCGCATGGAAGTCTCTGGAAGGCCCAATAGCATAGTATATATGGAATTGCTTGTTTGTAATTCTTAAGAGATAAGAACAAAATACTTCTATATTTTGTGAGATATCTTGTCTTAAATAAATATGCGGTTTACCATGTTTAATATGATGAAGAATATTTGTGCAAATATTTCTTCCTTTTCCAGCAGATTTGATTCGGGTATTCATGGAATATCACGGATTTGGTGAGTTGGTGATTGGAGAATATTCTTCTCTAATTACAGAAAATCAGAATATTATGTTTCCATGATTAGAGTCTCTTAGAGTAGTATAAATAGAGCCTCTAAGTCAGTCAGAAAACTCGCACCATTCTCAAGTTCCTCATTTATTCTAAACTTCAGTCTCACTTCTTTCTGTCTCTGTCAGTGATAGTCCTTCGGGCCTTGCGTGAATCCCGGGTAACTATTAAATGTTAATTGTTGTCTGCGATGGTTTTATTCTAGGGAATGATGTCCACGATGGGACTCATTCGTTTCAAGGGCAGCGAGTGTTACTCGTGACTCCATCAATTTGTAATTACTTGAAACATGATTTATGCTTTGATTATTTGTAATTTAAGCTTTTCGATTGTATGCTTGAATAATTAATAAAAGTTTATTATTCTTACATATGTTAATTGCTCGTTCAATTTTTTATTTGTTTTTCCGTATGATATAATCAATATATGTCCAACCGTCTTGAAACGATTGATATTTGTTGAATTTATATTGATTCGGAAATTGCAAACCAAATTTGCAAACTAAATATGCTTTCCATAAAATTGCATATTGCTTTCGTGCATATAGAATCGAGTCACGGATGACTATAAACAAGACAATTGCCATTTTAAAATTCAAACAAAATATCCCATGATAGCATGGTTACGTGTGCATGCATAATTCCTGTTGTTTAATATGCTTACTTTGTGCAATTTGTTTATCAATATTGCATTGCATATTGCTTATCAATATTGCATTGCATATTGCATGCTAGATACGGATTATTGCATGCTTAATTTGTGCGGAAAAGTTATTTTGGAAATTTTTATGGTTGAAAATCTTACACGAGAATTGAGCAATTTATTATGTATAATTATTTAAAATATTATACTACGATATTTGATGTGTACTTATATTTAATGGTGAATAATTTTGTATGTACACATTGATGAATTCCATAACCATGTCGAGCAATGATGCTGCGAAGACTACCCCTGGGGCGATGCCTCTTGTGGCTGTTCCTCATGCTGAGAACCCGAGAAGTTCAATAATGGTATGAACTTCAAGATGTGGCAACAGAAGATGCTCTTCTACTTGTCCACTATGGGTTTGGAACGTTACGTTCACAAAGATCGTCCCATTGTGGATGAGAAAAGCGCTAAGGAAGTTCAAGATGTTGCGGTGGAGTGGAACTCTAAGGAGTATGTCTGCCGCAACGTCATTTTGAATAGTCTTCACGATGCCATTTGGAATGTGTATTAGGTGAAGGAGCCTTCTAAGGTGTCGTGGGAAACTCTTGACCAAGAGTACAGGGGTGAGAAAGTTGGATCCAAGAAGTGGGTCGTTGGCAAGTTCCTCGACTACAAGATGGTTGATGCCAAGTCTGTAGTCAGTCAAGCTCAAGAGCTTCAAATGATGATCAATGAGCTTATAGCCGAGAAGATGACAATGTGTGAGACTCTCCAAGTCTATTGCATCATTGAGAAGCTGCCTCCAAGTTGGAAGGACTTCAAGATCCAAAACACAAGCAAAAGGTGATAACCATAAGGGATCTGATCCAAAAGCTTCGTGTTGAGGAGGATAACCGCATCTTTGAAAAGAGGATGAATGGATCTATGCCTGTGGCAAGGGCCAATCTCGTGGAGGTTGGTGGGAGCTCTAAGTCGAAGAAGGCCAAGGTAAAGAAGGGATCCAAGTTGGGAGCTAAGGGTGGAGTTTCGAATAAGTCAAAGTTCACTGGCAAGTGCTACAACTGCAACCTTGTTGGCCACAAGTCCTCCGAGTGTAAGAAGCCAAAGAATGCCAAGAATGAAGCCAACATGGTTGAAAATCTTGCACTAGATATGAGTAACATCGATCTGTGTGCTGTGATTTTTGAAGTCAACATGGTGGACTCCAATCCAAAGGAATGGTGGATTGATACTAGTGCTACTAAGCACATTTGCTCTGTCAAGGAAGTGTTCTCAAACTTCAAGGCAATTGAAGATGGAGAGACCATCTACATAGGCAACTCTGCAACTTCTATGGTGAAAGGGCATGGCACTGTGGTGCTGAAGATGACTTCTAGGAAGGAGTTGAATTTGAAGAATGTTTTGTATGTGCCAGACATTCGTAAGAACCTTGTGTCCAGTTCTGTGTTGATCAAGCATGGCTTTAAGCTAGTGTTTGAGTCTGATAATTTAGTCTTGTCAAAGCAAGGTATGTTTATAGGCAAAGGTTATGAGCTAGATGGTATGTTCAAGTTGAACACCATGGTTGTACCTCCTAAGAAAGATGAAATGAATGCTTCTTCTTCTGCTTACATGATTGAGTCTTCCAATTTATGGCATGGTAGACTAGGACACGTTAATTATAGTTCAATAAGAAGATTAATTAAAATGGAGAACATACCTAACATGGAAATTGATGCAAATCATAAGTGTGAAACTTGTGTTGAAGCTAAGATGACTCGAACGTCTTTCAAACAAGTTAAACGAAACACGAAACCTCTTGAGTTGATAAGTACCGATATCTGTGATCTCAAGTTCGTGCAAACAAGAGGAGGTAACAAGTATTTCATCCCCTTTGTGGATTATTGCATGAAATATTGTTATCTGTACTTGCTGAAAAGCAAAGATGAGGCAATTGAGAAATTTGTTCTCTGCAAAACAGAAGTTGAAAATCAACTTGATAAGAAGATCAAGGTGATTAGAAGTGACCGTAGAGGTGAATATGTAGAGCCATTTAGGGACTATTGTTCTGAACATGGCCTTATTCACGAGGTCACTGCCCCCTACTTGCCTCAATCTAATAGTGTGGTTGAACGTAAAAATTGCACTCTTAAAGAGATGATGAATGCGATGTTGATAAGTTCTGGGTTGCCACAGAGCATGTGGGGGAGGCTATTTTGATGGCCAACTATCTTTTGAAAAAAATACCCCGTAAGGATGAGAAAGAAACTCCACATGAGTTTTTGAAAGGCACAAAGCCGCCCTTTACGTACTTGCGAATGTGGGGGTGCCTTTCGAAGGTATGATCCCACCCCCCAAGAAGTTAAAGATCAGACCTAAAATGGTTGACTGCATCTTTATAGGATATGCACATGAGAGTAGTGCTTATCGCTTCCTTGTACATGAATCTCATCATCCCGAGATTCACAAGAACACGATCATGGAATCAAGAAATGCAAATATCTTTGAAGATGTGTTCCCTGCCAAGGAAAGGGCCGAATCGTCTATGAGGACCATTAAGTCTCTAGATGAGGGCGTAGTAATTCCTGACGATCTCGAGGATCAAGAGGAGGAAGTGGATGAACCTAGACGAAGTAAACGGATTAGGATCGAAAAATAATTTGTTCTGACTATCTAACGTTTATGCTTGAAGGCGAGCCACAAAGCTATAAAGAAGCTGTGAATTCGTCTGAGGGGTTTATGTGGAAAGAAGCGATTAAAAGCGAAATCGAATCGATTCTACATAATCATACTTGGGATCTAGTGGACTTACCTCCGAGGTGTAAACCACTGGGCTACAAATGGATCTTCAAGAAGAAGATGAGAGCAGATGGCTCGATTGACAAGTATAAAGCCAGACTTGTAAACAAAGGTTATAGACAAAAGGAAGGTCTTGACTATTTTGATACTTATTCTCCAGTCACGAGAATAAGCTCCATTAGAATGATACTTGCTATCGCCGTGTTGCGTAAGCTTGAGGTTCATCAAATGGATGTAAAGACTGTCTTCTTGAATGGAGATTTAGAGGAAGAAATCTACATGGAGCAACCCGAGGGATTTACGGCTTCCAGTCAAGGAGGAAAAGTCTGCAAGTTGGTGAAATTATTGTATGGTCTCAAACAAGCACCAAAGCAATGGCATGATAAGTTTGACCATGCCGTCCTTGCCAGTGGTTTCAAAATCAATGAGTGTGATAAGTGTGTCTACGTGAAAGACACGGAAAATGGATATGTAATTCTATGTTTATATGTAGATGACTTGCTCATTGTGAGTAGTAATGAAAAGATGATCAAATCTACCAAGTACATGTTGAATTCTCATTTTGACATGAAGGATATGGGATTGGCGGATGTGATCTTGGGGATAAAGATCATCCGAAGCTCTAATGGTATCACCTTAACCCAGTCTCATTATGTAGATAAAATCCTTGTTAAATTCAACAAGAATGACTCAGAGGTGGCGATAACTCCAATAGATTCAAATTTGCATCTACGAAAGAACAAATTGGAGGCTATTAATCAGGTGGAGTACTCGAGAGTCATTGGGAGTCTGATGTACTTGATGAGTTGTACTAGACCAAACATTGCCTACACTGTAACTAGGTTGAGTAGATACACGAGTAACCCCAGTATGACTCACTGGAAAGCAATAACTAGAGTATTGAGATATCTACGTTATACTCATGATTATGGTCTACATTACTCGAGTGATCCAGCTGTAGTTGAAGGATACAGTGATGCAAACTGGATACACGGTATAAGGGATCTGAAATCCACTAGTGGGTATGTATTTACACTGGGTGGAGGAGCAGTCTCATGGAAGTCCTCTAAACAAACGGTTATTACTCGATCCACGATGGAATCTGAGTTTGTTGCCTTAGACAAGGTGGGTGAGGAGGCCGCATGGCTCCTTCAATTCGTAGAGGACATTCCTAGATGGCCGAAGCCTGTGCTAGCCATATGTATACATTGTGATAGTGTATCTGCTATTGGAAAGGCTCCGAATATGCTCTATAATGGGAAGTCTCGTCATATTCGACGAAGACATAGTTCCATAGGACAACTTCTCTCAACTGGAGTGATCACAATTGACTATGTAAGGTCTAAGGACAACATAGCCGATCCCTTGACTAAGGGGTTGAATCGAGAGGTAGTTGAAACATCATCGAGAGGAATGGGACTGAAGTCCATTAAATGATGGGTTACGTACATGGACACCCAACCTATGTGACTAGAGATCCCAAGATCTAGGTTCAAAGGGACAACTAAACTGCAAAGACCCATTGCGATCACTGTGGGGGTTTCATACCTCCTGTCTTATTCCTACGATGAAGAAACAGTGATGTGAATGGAGGTTAAGCATTAAGTTGCTTTTAATGATTCATGGCATCAAGTGTGTAGTACTTGAAAGAGCACATAGTTTCTAGAACTGCTCTTACGCTAAGAATCACCTATGTAAGCAAGAAGTGTGGCCACTTTGAAAGGGAATTATTGGGACGCAATTCTTTAGAAACCTTACAGAACTAGGCGTGTGCCATGGCATGATTAATGGACACAATCGAGGAAAGCGCAATGGCTAGGAAAGATGTCTGTGGGAAGTGCATTATCGTACACACAAGCGGTAGGGGAAGTTCAAGGACATCGCGTCTACTTCCTAACCAGCGGGCTAAGTGTACTCTCTCAAGGGAAAGTTCAAAGGGTGACACCTACTTATCCTATGCAGCATCTATGCCGTTGAAATGAATCTATCACCAAGTCAAACTCTGTGTCTGATGTGACTGTTCTGATTCCTGCATCAATATCTATTCATGTGGGGGATTGTTGGAAAATAATGGTTAAAAAGTTGAAATTCGTCAACTTTTTGGGTTTCGTTTTGAGTGGGACCTGAATGGATTTTGGGTCAGTGGATGTCATTTTTGGGTTCTCCTCCGCGAGTAATATAAAATTGACTATTTAAACTCTCAAAACGGATTAAGGGTGAATGAGATATGGATGTTTGAAATATCACTCTGGAAAGAGAAAAAAAGGGCAAAAATTGGCCCGGGTTATTTTCTCTAGACTGTCCAAAATGCGTATGGACCGCATGGAAGTCTCTTGAAGGCCCAACAGCATACTATATATGGAATTGCTTGTGTGTAATTCTTAAGAGATAAGAACAAAATACTTCCATATTTTGTGAGATATCTTCTCTTAAATAAATATGTGGTTTACCATGTTTAATACGATGAAGAATATTTGTGCAAATATTTCTTCCTTTTCCAGCAGATTTGATTCGAGTATTCATGGAATGTCTCGGATTTGGTGAGTTGGTGATTGGAAAATATTCTTCTCTAATTACAGAAAATCAGAATATCATGTTTCCATGATTAGGGTCTCTTAGAGTGGTATAAATAGAGCCTCTAAGTCAGTCAGAAAACTCTCACCATTCTCAAGTTCCTCATTTATTCTAAACTTGAGTCTCACTTCTTTCTGTCTCTGTCGGTGATAGTCCTTCGGGCCTTGTGTGAATCCCAGTTAACTATTAAATGTTAATTGTTGTCTGCGATGGTTTTATCCTAGGGAACGATGTCCACGATGAGACTCATTCATTTCAAGGGCAGCGAGTGTTACTCGTGACTCCATCAATTTGTGATTACTTGAAACATGATTTATGCTTTGATTATTTGTAATTTAAGCTTTTCGATTGTATGCTTGAATAATTAATAAAAGTTTATTATTCTTGCATATGTTAATTGCTCGTTCAATTTTGTTATTTATTTTTACGTATGATATGATCAACATATGTCCAACATATCGTATTAACAAACTGTGTCTGACAGATTACCAACGTAGCAGATATCGCAGACAGAGTTCATTCAGGAAGAACTTGTGGAATTCTCTGTGGGATCATGCCATTTTTTTGTCATGACTAATGGTGATCATGAGTTTGACTGGGGGATGGCAAGGGTCCCATCCACGCTCCGGGGTAATCGTCCGTCATTTCTTGGAGTATTCCATTAACACCCCTTACTATAAGCGTTATGAAAATGGTCATTTCCACCACATAGAATCACATAAAATTTAATATTCTAGGTTTTTTTATGAAATTAAAAGCTAATAAAATTTCGTCGATCAATTTTTAAAAAGCGCTAGTACATTGTGTAGAGTAAATTGTAGATGATTACTTATAAGTATACAGGGTTCATTCAGGAAGAACTTGTGGAACTCTCTATGAGATCATGCCAATTTCTTTGTCACGACTAATGGTGATCATGAGTTTGACCGGGGGATGGCACCCGTCCGCAAACAGGGGTAATCGCCCATCATTTTTTTGGAGTATTCCACTAATAACCTTACTATAAACGTTATGAGAACGATCATTTCCACCATATAGAATCAAATGAAACTTAATATTCTAGGTTTTTTATGAAATTAAAAGCTAATAAAATTCCGTCCATCAAATTTTTAAAAGGGCTAGTGCATTGTGTAGAGTAAATTGCAGATGAATACTTATAAGTATACAAGGTTCATTCAGGAAGAACTTGTGGAATTCTCTACGGGATTATGCCAGTTTCTTTGCCATGACTAACGGTGATTATGAATTTGACTGGTGGATGGCAAGGGTCCCGTCTGAAAACCGTGGTGATTGTATGTTTTTTAGGTCCTTCCAAGAAAGTGGAAGGCGTTGAAATGCAAAATTGGAGATAACATTTTTTTATTCACATTTACAGGATAATGTTGTTCCTATTTGGCATGAACATGTCGTCGAAAGGGGCCACAATCTTGACATGGACTCTTATATGAAATTTTTTTAAAAAAATTATACTTTGGCTCCACACGTTCGACTTCACAAAAGCTAGTCGCATGAAACGAATTAGGAACCGGCAACCAAGCGACTTCCCTCTGCTTGAAATTTTTAGCGGGAAATGAAATTTTGCTGATGACTTGCATTCATTGTTATTTGCTGATGACTTGCATTCATTGCTATTTGCTGATGACTTGATTTCATTCTGAGGGGCTAATAGAAAATTAGTGGAAGGAGTTAAAACTTGTTTGACAAAGCTCCAGGAAATTGTTGGTTTGGAGGTAAACACAAAGAAATCAAAAGTGGTATTTCCAAATATGGATGAAGGGTAGAAATTAGTGCTGGCATATGCATTGGAGATAATGAAGAGTGACTTTCCAATGAAGTACTTAAGCTTGCCACTATCTACAGTTAAATGAGACAAGGTAGATTGTGAAAACTTGTTGGAGAAGATCATAAAAAGAATAAAGAATTAGGGTTCCAGGAACTTGTCACATGCTGGGAAAATCAAACTGATAAATTTAGTTCTGCTTAGCATCACAAGTTACTGGAGAGGAATCATGAAGATACCTGAAAGTGTAAATAGCAGGATAGCAAAAATCTGTACTTGCTACTTATGGGAGGAGAAGAAGATGAAATGGGTGTTAATGCAGTGACTTGGGATGCTATTTGTTTGGGGAAGAAAAAAAGGGGGGCATGGGAGTTAGAGATCTAGCAGTTTGGAACCTTGCTGCATAGTGTTAACATGTATGAGACATTGACAGAAAAGAAGACATTTTTGGGTTCAGTAGCTTCAGGCATATTACATGAAAGGGAAGGAGTTTAGTGAATGCGAAATCTCATAATCATAAAGCTGGGCATGGAAAACTTTGCTAAGGCTCAGAAGAAGGGTGAAAGATAACCTGGAATGCTGTTGTGATCAGAAAGGGAAGCTAAATATCAGAGAAGTGTACAACTTGCTCAAGGGTGGAGATAAAGTTAAAGCCAAATCAAAAGTAATTTTTCATAAAATGATTCATCCTAAACATAGATTCTTCATCTGAATGCTTTTGAATGAGAAACTCGCAACCGTAGAAAGATTGCAGCAGTTTGAAATTCTTGGCACACATCAGTCTTGTTGCTTTTGTGATAAAATGGTAGAATATGTACACCATTTCTTTGTGAAATGTGATTTCACGAAGGAGATTAACACCAGGTTGGAGCTGAGATATTTTGGCACAAAAGGGAGATGACGAGATGGATGTTCCAGCAAGCAAAAAGAAAAAAAAAGGAAAGAAGCTTCAGTTATTGATTACTGTACTATATTATGTTTGGAGAGAATGGAATAGCAGAATATTTGAGAAGAAAGAAATGAAGGCTGAGGTTTTGGCTTTTCAGATCGGTACTGAATGCAATTGGAGGGATCATAATTTTGTCAAACTGAGGGTAACAAGAGCTATGCATGAGATTTTACAAGAGTGATAGTAGAAGAGTTTCAGTTTTACTGAATTTGTTTTATTGAATTTGTTTTGTTTCTGTCTTTTGCGTTGGCTAAATGTAAGTTGGGCTTTACAATCTAACGGGGGAGAAGTATGGGGCTAGGAGTGAGAGGTCAAACTTTGTAAATTTTGAAGTGGAGTTGATATCTATATACAAAGTTTCATATAAAAAAAATACCTTTTAAAAAAAACTTTTGAGCTGCATATCTTAAATTATACACTCAACTTTTAAAATGGATTAACACATTTTAAAATTAGATTTAGTATTTCTTTTTTTACATGCTATATGCAATCTTATACCCATATTTATAACTAAGACTATTTTTGCTATTTATTTTAAAGGAAACATTATTTTATAAATTTAATTAAATAATTATTGATTCATTATTGACATATATGTCATATTCTTATCATTATATATTTTATAACATAAAGTATTTCTATAAAATCGTTAATACTTCCCTATGTAAATAATTGTGTATTATATATCATTTTCATTTATATATAAATAAATATTTATTATATATCAACCAACTTTTTTTGGGAATGTTTTAAACTTTCATTCAAACACCCCAAAATTATACATATTTTCTACTACTCGTATTCTAACACAAGTTTAGCTCCATGTTTTTTCAACTTTGAATTCATCCAACTCTTATACACTATACAGTCGAACAAAATTAAGAATATTAGTACCCCTTCCCTCACCTTTGAAACAAATTTCATTCCACCAAGTCCATATTCCATATATGGTCTCTTCCACTGCAATTTTCAGCATTTGCGCTTTCCATCCTCTCCCCTTGCAGTTTTGTACTATCCATGCCATCTTCTCATCCCATTTTTTTTGGTTCCTTGTCAACTTGCATCCATCTCAACACTTCAGACTAGACTGCCTTTGTTTCTTTGCATTCAAAGAACACGTGGTGGACAGATTCCTCGCCCTCACAAAACAAACATTTACTATCAAGTTGTATCCCAATTTTCTTAAACCTATCCTTGGTAGGTAGGCGCTTATGACAGCACATCCATAGGAAAAAAATTTCCCCTGGTCTCGCCATATTTAAACACAGCAGCTTCCCCTATTCCACCTTCAGGTTCTCATACCTGGGTTTCTAATAAACTTTTCGTGTAAGGAATTTGTTGGACATCAAATGACTTCTCCATGCCTCCATGAATTGCACCGTGTTTTTGCTTTTACATAACCTCTTTATTTTCCATGAACAACTCAACTGAAATATCATAGTCATCATCTCATTTCCTTTAACATAATATGTGTGTATCCATCTGATCCAAAGCCGATTAATTTTTCTGCACAGGTTCCACAAAAAGTTTCTCATACAATCCATGTTCCACTCCTGAAGAGCAATAACATTCAGTCTTCCAGTACACTTAGGTTCACAAACCTTTTCCCATTCAATTGGCACCTTTCTTGTGATCTTATCCCGGCAGCTCTAAAGAAATTACCTGCACAATGCTTCAAAATGCTTTAGAACAGTTTTTGGCAGTGGAAATACTTGCATCTAGTAGTTAGCAACCAATAATAATACGCTTTTAACAAGCTGTAATCGTCCCACATAGCTCAGTATGTTCCCACTCCAATGTTTCAGCCTCTCCACCACCTTCTCAATCAATGGCTGACATATAGCCAATGTCAATTTCTTACTCATAATGGCACCCCCAGGTATTTGAAAGGTAGATTACCCTCTTCAAATTCTGGGATATTAAGAATTGCAGCCTTTTTGACTCCCTTCAATAGTACCAAAATAATCCTTACATTTACCTTTACTCACCTTTAAACGAATTAATTCTTCAAACTTTTGATAAGCTCCCATCAAAATCTCAACTGGTTTAGCCTCTCCCCGTGATAGTAACAAGACATCATCTGCAAAATTCAGGTTTATGATCTTCAACAGTTCACAGCTTTGATGATATGTAAATCCCTTATACCTATCAATCTTATGTACACACCTCAACATGCATTCCATAACTATGACAAACAGTAATGGGGAGATGGGGTCTCCGTGTCTAGCCTGCACCAGTCTAGAAGGCTTATCATTCACAACATAGCGATAAGATACAATGGAAACACAAGTCATAGCCCAATTAATGAAATTTTCAGGCACTTCCATACCCTTCATAATCTCCTCCAAGGCCTCTTACTCAACCGTATCAAACACCTTTTGTATGTACATTTTAATTGTACATCTAAGTTTACAATTCATCCTATTGTACTTCTTCAGTAATTCATAAGCCAACAAAATGTGGCCATGAATACTCCTCCCTAGCAGAAAAGCTTATACAGTGTTAAACAACAAAAATAGGTCTGAAATCCTTGACTTTCATTGGCATAGGATGTTTTGGTATAAGGGTCACTAGGGTGCAATTTACAACTTTATAAAGTTTACCTTTTATTGAAGAACTCACACACAGCTTCTATGCATCTCCCTTAATTGTATTGCAGCAGGTTTTGAAGAATTTCACCGAGAATCCATCACATCCTTGTGCCTTTGATTTCCCAATACTCTTTAAGGTCTGTAGCACTTCCTGCTCAGTAAATCCTATGATTAGTCCTCTTCTCTCCTCATTGCTTAACACATTTCTCTTCCTGATGACTGCTATATCAACACTTTTTGTTCTGTTTGCAGCTTGCCATAGAACCCCAGGATTTCTTCCTCTATATCTTCCTGATCAGTTTCAATCACCCAATAATCTTTCTCCAATTTCATAATCCTTGAAATCTCATTTTTAGCCCTCACTGATGCATGGAAATAGGTATTGTTCCCATCACCAACTCTCAACCACTCAACTTTGGATTTTTGTTTAGCCACCTTTCATCAATCTCATTCCACAGCTGAACTTTCTTAATACATTTAATCATTTGCTCAATATTATTCTTATCCATCTTATATCTCTCTAGAACCCTAAGCAGCATTGAGTCCCAGCCTACATTTCTCTAGTCTCTCCTTTGTTCCACTAAAATTTTTAGTATGCAGCCATAAATCTCCTTGTAGTCTAATTAGCTTTCTTCAAACTTTAAACATAGGGCTACCCCACAGTGGTTTACTCCAGCTCTCATCAATGTTATTCTTCACTTCCTGCTCCTCCAGTAAACAATTTATAAGTTTAACTGCCTATTATTCAGCTTTTTCTCCTCATAAACTCTCACCCTAAGCATCGAGTGATCAGATACTCCAGGATCAAGATTTTCCACACAAACATCCAGAAACTTCATAAACTAATCAAGATTAGTCGAAGCCCTATCTATTCTTGAGTAAATTACCCCCATCAATCTGCTTGTTTGATCATGTGTAAAAATCTCCTAACTGTCACATTCGCTCAGTCCAACTCTACTCATCATATCTTCCAAATCACAAAATTCATTAGGTTGGACCTCATTGCCTCCAATTCTGTCAATAGTCTTCAATACATTGTTGTAATCACCAATCAGGATCCATGGCCCATGAACTAATTTATGGCTCTGTTATACATCTTTCCACTGTTTTTTCCTCATCTTCAATTGGTTTCCTGCATAAATAGCAGAGTTCCAGAAAAGCTCCACACCAGTTTTATCCCTAAATGAGCACAGTATCATCTGATCGGTCATTACCTCTTTCTTCGCCTCAATTCTGTTTAAATCCCACATCAACCATATCCTACCATCAGGATGTTTGTCATGGTTATCCAGGAATCCCCACTTGTTACCAAACCTTCTTCTGATATCCACATCATTTTCCTCCTTAACCCTCATTTCCAAAATTACAGCAAGCATTAAATTTAAGCCTATGAGACGGGAGCTAATCTCAATCTATTTTGCTACCTTATTTAACCCCATCACATTCCACGACACTAACATGGGTTAAACCCATGATTCCCTCCAGTATCTATCTCAATTCCTAGAGTATTCATGTCATTACCTCCACTCCCAGATGTTTCAGCAAAAAAACCAGCACCCTGGTATGCAATAATCCCAGTTGCTTCATACCCCTGCTCACTTTCATCATTACTAATATGTTTTCTCCTTTTCTTTGACTGCACCATCATCCATATTTCTTTCTTCTCCTCCTCAGTAATCACCAATTTCCCCATCTTCTGCATCTTCTCCTATACTAACTCATGCTTCTGTTTAGAGATCCATTTCTGAGTAGTTTTCATCTCCAAATCTCTGCAAACATGGCCACTTATCTGACATTCTCACAGAATAGGGGTTTGCCTTCATGTTCAACTTTCTGCTTAATCACATTCCCCTCCATATCTTTAATATTCACAGTTTCCGGGATTTTTTGCGAGATATCCACTTCTACTAATATTCTAGTAAACGAAATTCTTAATTTACTGGTCGTGCACTCATAAGTAAATAAGTGCTTCCCAATTACACTACATTTTTTCCCAAACTCACAGGACCCCATAAATGGACTAGTAATTGAGACAACTTCACCCAGATGAGAACTGTCTTAACCATGTCATTTTTTAGAGAGAAGTTTGGCTTCCAAATCTGCAAATACATAGCCATGCTATAGATTGTATATGGGCCCCTCTTCAAAACAAAATCCCTATCCTCCTGTGTTCTAAACCTCATAATGAAGTAACCATCATCATTATATAGCAGTTCAGGTAGAGCAACAAAATCCCATAATTTCATCATGAATCTGCTCACTGCATTCATTGTTAACTCACATCCAAAAACATACATAATCAGAGAGTATTTCCAGTAATCCAATTCAGACTTCACATCCTCTAATTCAATCTCCATTTCTACTTCCATATCAACAATTTTAAGTGCCACATACTCAATTTGCATTCTATTAGATTGAACTCTATTCCCACTAATAATATCAACCCATAACTTCCCCATATTACTAACATGCTCAATTTCTTTACTCCTCAACTCAAAATCAGTCGATCGATTGGATTTTGCCTCAATTCCTTCTTTATCATCATCAGACTTTTCCACTCTGGCCATCTCCATCTCTACCTCCTTACTTTCCTCCTGTTGACCAATAGCCTCGGCACAATCCTCTTGTACCGCGCTATTCCATTCCGCCACTGGCAAAGCAACCTTCATTTTCGGCCTGCCTCACCCGCGCCTCATAGCCAAGCAATCGCACCCTCAATGTGTGTTTTTCACCTGCAGTCGTCTTGAGGATATGATTACAAAGCATTATATCAACCAACTTTGAGTAAGTATTTTTAATTATATATATTATAATATTAATATATAAAATTTTTTTTTATGTATTGCAATGTGTATTATATCCATATAAATATAATTTTTTTATTAGTTGTTGAAACTATAAATTATGTCATATTATATATAAATTCGTACATCAGCACATATATTGTCTAGTATAGAGTATTCTAGAATTATAGGAATATACATCAACTATACACTGAACATAGACAATAATCTATACTCTAACAAGGAAGGAACAAAATTTGGTGATGACATAAGTTCGACTATATCTTTTATGAATGGTGTAGCAAAGGGTTGGCCATTTCATCAAGCATTATTGGAAATTGCATACTCCGTATGGATTACAATATGGATATAGGTAGATTTGTTTTGTTGATGTTTAACTGGTTTGAGCTCTTAGAATTTTTTACCCCCTGAAACTAATTGTTGATGCTGGTACTGGAGTATTTTCTTCAGTGGGCAGTGCCGCCTATTAAAAAAAAGAGAGAAAGTTTCCTATAACATTGTCTCATCATAATTTATGATGAGACAAACTACTTAACTGCAATTTAGAGAAAATTGACTAAAGTAGACGGGTCAAAACCGGATGAAACTGGGTTATAAGCTACGACCCACGAGTTGGCAATGTAACAATTATAAGCCATGACCCTTGTGCACATGAGAAACCATTGGTATGTTTTACATGCTGAGCAGCATAGCATGCCTACCCGTCCATGCCTTGAAGTTCTTTTTTTATTTTATTTTTTTGGTATTCTTTGGGCTTTGAGTCTAATATTGGGCTGAAACTCCAGTCCAGCTTTGGGGTTCTTCAATAATTTACTTTTAAGAAAGTTAAATCATATGAATCCTAACATATGAACTATATATTTAAAATAATTAATAAATATTTTAAATATAGAGTCGTCTCTTGAAAGACAGTCTTTCCATAAGTCATGGAAAGACCAAGGTTTAAAGTGTAAATTAGAATAAACGAAAATAAAATTTTGGGGTTGTATGAATCGGGTTATAAACTTTATTACTACTACACGTTGCATAATAAATTTTTTATATTGCAACTTAGAACTTTTACCTTTTATTATTCTAATTAAATTCAGTCTTTCCACAAGTATATGAAAAGACCGTCTTTCCCAAGACTTTACCTTAAATATATGAGCAAGTTATTAATTATTTTAATTGATTGAAATATATTCAAAATATATGAGCTTATTTTTAGGGGGGATTAGTTGAGAACTTCTCATTAGTGTGAGAACAATTCTGAGCCTTTCAATCATTTAATCTGGTGGTCAGAATGTAATGTTAAAATGTTGTAAATAATTGTTAAATGTGCCAAATTCGTGGGTCATTTATGTGGGTCGGAAGAGTCAAACTCGGACCATAACAAGTGACACGAATCCTTTTCCCCATTTCTGAAAGAGAGCGATTCTTCGATGGTGTCCATTTTGCTCTGCAACCTCTCCACCCCGTTTCCATCACTGTCCGACCGCCTCATATTTTTTGCGCCATCTTGTCTCCGTAACAGTCCGGGGGACTGTAAATGAAAAAAAACAATATGTTGCTCTCCAGAAGGTATTTTGTGTAATTTTGCTCCTTAGGTTGGGATTTGGAGGGGTTGACTTGGCCATTATTTTCCCTTTGATTTGTTTGATTTCACGAGGTATTTAGGCTAGATTTTCATGTTTTTGCTGTTTTGGGATATTGGCTTGTAGAATTTTGTGTGATTATTGGTTTTTGTGGGAGAATGGGAACTAATTAGGTAAAGAAAAAAATTAGGATTTGTGAAGGGGCGGTGACTTTTTTTAAGGGATGTTTTCTTCCACCATTTTTATCTGCGTTTGTCTTCTTCTTTTTTATCGATTACACTAAGCTTTATTCAAGGATGAAGAGTTTCCGGTAAATTCTAGATTTATCTAGTTGGTGGAAATTATGCAAATACAGAATTGGTGTGTAGAAACATCAAAGAAGGAATGATTGATATTTATGGAAGTTTGTGAACAAATATGAGAAGGAAATATTTCATCCATGGAGTTTAAATTCAGAATATATCAATTCATATGGGATTAGATTGAATTTATGAAAATTGGAATTGATTTGATAAATATCCTTTGTGGAAGGATTTTGACGGAATATATTAATTCCTTTCTTTAAGGGATTATATTTGGTAATTTCTATTTTGATTATAATATAAATATTATGTGGAGAAGGAATTATATTTGCACATGACTTTATGCGTATATGAATTGGAGATGGAATAAACTCCATGTGTGCAAAGACTTTTCATGTTGAAACATAAGGAAAACCGAAGTCTAAAAGGTTTTAACAATTGACTGAATATTGCGTGGATATTTATTTATGGAAGAAAGGAGATTTCGCAATATGGTATTTTAGGCGTGTGGTAGAAGCATACCGGATTTATGAAAAATCCCTATAATTATGGAAAGATTATTTATGGGATATTTGAGATAAGAAAATTCCTTTTATTTATGGGATTTGTATATGCTTTAAAAGCAGATAATGAATAAGAATATTATGGAAATAATTATGAAGAGTTCCGATCTGCTCATGGACTATATATAGAGAACATTACGGCTGCATTAATCTCATGGACTTAATAGAAAAAATCTGCATACATATTTTATATCTTTCGAGAGTATTGCAAGAGCCACAATTCAATGTTCCAACATATGTAACATGTTGTTCAAAGTTCAGAATCATATACCTTAATTCCTCGGGAGGAGGAGATCCAGCATCGATGAGTTTCGAGGTCAGAGGGAGTCTGATCAAGGAAGATCGGTTGCAAGGGGAGCTTGCAAGATTCACGTTATAGTTAGATAAGATAAGTATAATTGTATGGTGTACTTTGTATTGTATCTTTCTGATTAGTGGATTCATTTTGAACTTGGCAGGCCCCGCTGATGTAGGTGGATTTCACCGAACTGCATAACTAAGTCTTGTGTCTTTATGCTTTACTTTATTGCATACTTGGTTAGATAGATTATGGTGGAAAACAGTAGTGATAATTAAATTAATTAGGTAAAACCAAATTCATTTGGTATCAGAGCGAGGTCACTTATTTGTGCCTTGGTTGTGTCAAGGAAAGTGTGATCCGACTTTACCAATGGCGACCAGAGAAGGAGCTTCTGTGTCTTGGCAACCACTGCTAGAATGAACAAATTACAACTACTAGAAAACTCGCGTGCGAGTGTTCATAAATTCACTGGATGAACTGGCTTGGCGATTTGTTGAAACTGAATGGAATCCTCCGATTGAAGATGTCGAAATTAGCTCAAAGGAGAAAGAAGGAGAATCGATTTCAAAGAAGCAGAAACTCAAAGACAAGTCTACCTGGTCTCCAGATGAACTGAAGGTGTCATTAGCAAATTCGAAGGCATTAAATGTTATCTTCACAATGGTGGATGAAAATCAGTTTAAACTCATCTCAACATGCAACCAAGCAAAGAAAGCTTGGGAGATCTTGCAGAATCGTTCATGAAGGAACAAGTCGTGTACGTGAATCCAAACTACAGATGTTGGCTATAAAGTTCAAGGAACTGAAGATAGAGGAGGATGATACTATTTCTATATTCAATGGGAAACTCAGAGACATCTCCAATATGGCGTATCAATTTGGGAAAATTTACAAGGAAGCAAAATTGGTGAAAAAGACTTTGAGATCTCTTCCTAAAAGATTTTCTATGAAAGTAGCAGCAATAGAAGAAGTAAGAGATGTAGCCACCATGACCTTAGATGAACTAATGAGATCACTATAGACCTATGAGATGACAATGCAACAGCATACAAAGAAAGTCCAGAAGGAGTTGGCCTTCAAAACTTCGTCATCAAGGGAAATCCATGAATCTGATAGTGATGATGGAATTGAAGAAATTGCTCTTATCACTAAGAATTTCTCAAGAATTATGAAGAAGGTGGTAAACAAGAAATCAGAAGAAAGATTTGGTGGAAATAGACCTCGAGCACAAGACCTTGAGAGTATTCGTGGAACACGACTGGAACAAGGAAACCATCTATTTTCTAGAAATAAAGGTTGTGAAGCAAATGAGTCTGGAAGAATTCAATGTAGAGAATGTAAATGATACAGCCACATCCAGGGTGAATGTGCTAATACCCGAAAGAAGTAAGAAAAATCACACATCACCTTATGGAGTGAAGATGAAGAAGATGAAAAGGACGAAGAGGAATTTACAAGCAATTATATGGCATTTGGAGCAAAAGTTCACGGTGGATCTGATGATCATGTGTTCTAACACAGGTTTTGATGATACTTCTAGTGATGGCGTAGGACAAATTGTGAGTGATGAAGAGATATGCACTGCATATTAAAAAAATGTACGGCATGTGGCTAAAAGTTGTTGATGCAAACAAATCGTTGAAGGAAGAGAAAAATCAACATGACAAGAAAGAGAAGGAGTTGCTTGTTTTAGTTGTTTAACTCATAAGAGACATTGAAGAGCTACAGTTAAATCTAAGCTCAACAACTAAGAGAGCTGAGATGACCGAAACAGCTATTACCAAGTTAAACACTGGGAAGGCGAAACTTGATGACATTCTGACCATGGGAAATAACTTTGGAGATTGACACGGAATCGGGTTTGAAAATTCATCAGGTAGCAAGGACAGTCTCAAGTTGAAGATTCAAGAGGTAAAAAAAGTTTATCAAGACCCATCACTACTGCATGTATCAAGGTCATATAAAGGAATAATGCTGGAAACTGCTCAGAGATATCATGACAGGACAACAACTCTCAGTATGTTTCAACATAGATTATGTCTAGCGATCAAGATCGGTCAGAAAGGTATGGGTTGTTAAACGCATGAGTACTTGCCTTGTTTCTCATATGTCTCTTATTGCACATTCTAGAGACTCGTGATACTTTAATAGTGTTTTCTCTCACCACATTACTGGAACTCAGGAATTGCTAACAAACATCCAACCATATGATGGTGGTTTTGTTATGTTTGGCGATGGAAAGAAGACTCGAGTGGTTGGAAAAGGTGAACTGCATATTGGAGGAGTCCTGTATTCACTAATGTTTTGTTGGTGCAAGATCTAAAGGCTAATCTCCTAAGTATCAGCCAGCTATGTGATGATAATATGACTGTGGAATTTCATAAGGAGAAGTGCATAGTGAAACATGGCAACAACAAAGTGCTTGCTGGTATTCGGTCATCAGATAAATGTTACTTGTTGGAACAAGAGATGAACTACTTGAGTGTCAAATATGATGAAGTAGATTATACGGCTAACCATGTTCCAACATCGGTTGATTTCTCAGATCAATGACGTAATGATGTTGGAACATAATATGAGACAGATCTTAAAGATGAAACTGATGACTCTTATAACTTCAACATTGTTGGAACATCGTCCTCTCCAGAACTCTCCCATGTCCAAACATCTGTGCAGGCTGAATCAAGCAGAAGAAGGACTCGATCGATCCCTTAGATTAATTATAGGGAACTTGCTGGTCTATAATGTTTTCTCTCCCTCATTGAACCCAAGAATTACAGAGAGGATCTGCTTGATGAGTATTGGATTGTGGCAATGCAAGAAGAACTTGAGCAATTCGAACTCAATGATAATAAAGCAAGGTTAGTTGCTTAGGACTACACTCAGGATGAAGGAGTTAATTTTGATGAGACATTCGCATTAGTTTCCAGGTTAGAATCTATTCACATTCTCCTTGTTATGGCTTACAATATGGATTTTATGATGTACCAAAAAGCACTCAAGAGTTCTCCCATACATGGTGTGGTTAATGAGGAAGTATATCATTGACTCAAGAAGGTTTTGTATGGATCAAAACAAGCACCAAGGGCGTGGTATAAGTGACTCACTACCTTTCCTATTCAGAAAGGTTATCGTCGAGGGGGAGAAGATCGCACCTTGCTTGTTTTTCGAGAATCATCAAATACACTGATTGCTCAAATCTATATTGATGATATGATCTTTGGGTCTACTTCACCATCCTTGGTACAATATAGTGTAACTTTAATGTGGGACAAATTTGACATGAGTATGCTAGGAGTATTTGCAAGATTTCAAGCTAATCCTAAGGAATCTCACATGATTTCAATCAAAAGGATATTTCTATATATTAGTGTGACTTCTGAGTATGAAATCTGGTATTCTAAGAGTCAAGACTCTCATCAGGTTGGCTATAGTGATTCTGATTGGAGCAGTAATGCAGATGATCATAAAAGCACCACATGTGGATGTTTCTTTATTGGTGGAAGATGTAGTGAACAATTATTATGGATGAAAAAAATACTGAAAGATTATGGAATTCATCAAGGGCCTCTGAAGATTATATGTGACAACAAAAGTGCTATTCACATCTCAAAGAATCCAGTACAGCGTTCTCGGGCAAAGCTAATTGATATAAGCCTTCATTGTCTTCGAGAATTGGTTGAGAGGAAAGAAGCGGTATTTGACTATGTTCCAACATTAGAAACTTTTAAACCTTCATTAAACTGGTTGGACTCTGCAACTTTTGAGCTCCTCAGACAACACTTATGTGTTTGTCAGATTTGAGGATGATGAGGAGTTTGAAAGGCAGTGATGGTGGTTATGTTCCAACACAGAGTATGGAGACAGGTAGAGAAGATCATGATCTGGGTGGTGATCAAGTCTATGTTCTAACATGAGACATTGAGATAGGGAAAGAAAGTACTAATGAAGTGAAGGAAGCTGAGCAGGTGATGTTCCAACATCGATATAGACTTGAGGTGTTGATTCTGAAGCAATGAAAGGATCTTATGTTCCAACATAGAGAAAGCGGGTGAAGCTGAGAGCTTCTATGTTCCAACTTCGGTGACCGATTTTCCAACACAAGGTGAGCAGATTATTGAAGGCACTATTGACCAGACTGCAGAATTAGTGAAAGATGAAGTACATTCACCAGGAAGAAGATTAAATCAGAAGGAGGGCATCGTTCAAGAGCAGCTCCCTCAATTAAGGATGCACTCAATTCTTTATTCTTTGATGCTAAAAGCCATGAGAGATATGCTATTGTGTGTCAGAGAAGGATTTTAGCCGAAAGGACAACTGATCTGGGTGTATATGAGGAGTGTGGATTTACAGCCTACCTAGACTATTTGGGTCTCAAGACTGCTACCTCCATCTACAAGGAGTACAACCGAGAGATTGTAGAATAATTCTATGGGAGGCAACATTGATCCAGATTTTGAGTGGTGCAACAGAGTTTACAAGAGAAGCAAGAAATTACTGGAGGATTTCAGTCTCAGTGATCACCCAAGGGAACGCTACTGCATCTAGCTTGACTACCAGGTATTTCTGTCTATTCTAGGTTGTTGTAAAATATTGGATTCTCTCTTGAAGTACTACAACTCTTGCTCGAGAAACAGCTAGACAAGAGTACATTTGATCTAAGGCAGGTGCATGATCTGCCATGGAATTCTGAAGCTACAACTGCTGATGTTGATGAGAAGAAGGTCAAGTGTGTGGCCATTAATGTGAAGTTGAGAGCTCTAGCCATTTAGATGGTAGCTTTGGAGGCAAAAAAATGCCAGAATAGATGAGGCACATATAGCTGTTCCTGAGGAGGTTTAAAGGTTATGTTATTGCTATGTTCCAACATAGGCCAGATATTTGCTCTAGGGGGAGCTGCATTTATTAGATATTTTGTTTTTCTGTGTCTATTGCATTTGGCATGTTTATGTTCCCAAAGGGGTGATGTTTTGGATTTCTTGGATGACTTTATTGGCTCCATTGGGTTGATGTTCCAACATGATCATTATTCGTAAATGTTGAGGGAATCTGGAATTTAGGGGAAGGTGTTATGTTTCTATGTTCCAACATCCAGAGTGGTTTTCAAGGTTGATGTCTTTATTTGCATAAGATCTTGTGATGAAATGCCAAAAGGTGATTGGTCCATAGAATGCCAAAGAGTGAGATTGTAAAGTCTATTATCTAGTTGGCAATTTGTGAAAAATTATGCAAATATGGAATTGGTGTGTTGAAACATCAAAGAAAGAATGATTGATATTTATGGAAGTTTGCAAACAAATATAAGAAGGAAACATTCCGTCCATAGAGTTTAAATTCAGAATATATCAATTCCTATGGGATTAGATTGGATTTATGAAAATTGGAATTGATTTGATAAATATCCTTTGTGGAAGGATTTGGACAGAATATATTAATTCTTTTTAGGATAAGTGCCAATAAAACCCTATCTACTTAAGTAAGTGCCAATATAACCCTATGATAGTTTTTAGTGTAAATATGACCCTAACTAGTTAATGAAAGTACCAATATAACCCTCAGGCCCTATTTTCGGCATTGACCTCAATTTTTCAGCGTTGACTCTATGTAAATTGACCAAAATACCCTTTGGGCTAACTCTGAAATTAGGTGGACAATTTTACCCTCATAGTTCACTGGACCGCCATAGTTCGCTGGACCGCCATAGTTCGCTGAAATTAGGTAGGGTTATATCAGCACATTATGCAATCTTATTGGGTTATATCAGCACATTACTAGTGTTTGTAGGGTTATATCAACACATCCTTAAAACTTATAGGGTTATATTGGCACTTTCACTAACTATATAGGGTTATATTGACACTTTCAAATATTGAAAGGTTATATTGGCACTTATGTCAATTAGGTAGGGTTATAAAAGCACTTTTTTCATTCCTTTTTTTTAAGGGATTGGATTTGGTAATTTCTATCTCCAGGGGATTTGATTGTAATCTAAATATTATGTGGAGAAGGAATTATATTTGTACATGACTTCATGCATATCAGAATTGGAGATGGAATAAACTTCATGTGTGCAAAGACTTTCCATGTTGGAACATATGGAAAGCTGAAACTTAAAAGGTTTTAACCGTTGACTGAATATTGCGTGGATATTTATTTATGGAAGAAAGGAGATTTCGCAATATGGTATTTTAGGCATGTGGTAGAAGCATACTGGGTTTATGGAAAATCCCTAGAATTATGGAAAATGATTTATGGGATATTTGAGATAAGGAAAATCCTTTTATTTATGGGATTTGGATACGCTTCAAAAGTAGATAAGAAATAGAAATATTATGGAGAGTTCCGATCTGCTCATGGACTATATATAGAGGTCATCACGGTTGCATTAATCTCACAGACTTAATAGAAAAAAAATTTGCATACAGATTTTATATCTTTCGAGAGTATTGCAAGAGCAAGAATTCTATGTTCCAACATACGTAACCTGTGGTTCAAAGTTCATAATCGTATACCTTAATTCCTCGGGAGGAGGAGATCCAGCACAACGAGTTTCGAAGTTAGACAGAGTCTAATCAAGGCGGATCGGTAGCAAGGGGAGCTTACAGGATTCACGTTATAGTTAGATAAGATAAGTATAATTGTATGGTGTACTTTGTACTGTATATTTCTGATTAGTGGATTAATTCTGAACTGGGCCAGGCTCCGCAAATGTAGGTGGATTTCACCGAACTGTTTAACGAAGTCTTGTGTCTTTATGCTTTACTTTATTGCATACTTTGTTATATAGGTTATGTTGGAACACAGTAGTGATAATTGAATTAATTAGGTAAAACCAAATTTCAGTTAGGAAGGAAAGTTAAGGTGAGGAAACAAACTTTCATCTCTTCATTCCCTTCAAAGCCTTGTTATTTCAGGTGCTTAAAGTATCTTGAAGGTTGTTTCAAAGCCTTGTAGGTGTTACATACATACATACACTCTCTCTCTCACTCACACACACACATATATACATAGAAAGTGTTTCAAGTATAGCACACAAGTTACACTTGAAGTGTATTGTAGGTGTTTAAATTCTAGGAACTTCATGTTTTTCTGGTAGTTGCTTCTTTATAACTCGTGTGCTACAAAAATAGTTTGGTGCTTAGAGTACAACTTGTAGGTGCTTTAACTATTGCTTGTAAGTGCTTCGACTAGATCTACATGTGCTTCTTTTATTGCTTGTGTGTGTTTTGAATAGATCTATAGGTGCTTAAAGTACAACTCAAAGGTGTTTCAACCACCGCTTGTAAGTGCTTTAAATGTAATTAGCATGTTCTTCTTTTATATGCTATGAAAATAACTTGATACTTAGAGTATACCTCGTAGGTACTTCAATCATCGTTTATATTCACTTATAACCATCACATATAGGTATGATATTAATTAAACCTATAGAGATGGAGGAAGTAAAATTAGTTTTACAAGTGTTTTATACTGAAAATCTTTAAGAATATCTTTAATTAATGGATTTTGATTAGGAATTTGGCAAAAGAATCTTCTATATGTAAAACAAAATTTAGTGTTGTATTTTAATGAGCTAGTAAAATAAATTTAAGAATTCCCGGTGCTTATTATTGCATGAAATCATTGAAATGCATGGACAAATGTTGTATGGAGGAGAATTAATTAGAGTGGATATACTATGTAGCAGTTAATAAGAATGCAAAACGCGATTGATTTGTTAATTATATTCGCGCAATCATGCATGCTCATTAACAATACTACACACCCACGGGTATACCCTAGTGGTTGGGAGATGGGTGGGTAAGCCAATGATCCCAGGTTCGATACTCGGCAGCGGCAGTGTGAGGAGCTCTTGCTTTGCAAGGCTCCCTTGTGCGCACCGAGTCCATACCAAGCCCATTGATTCTGGTGCTGGACTACCGTGATTTACCTTTCATACGATGGTCGGGGTGTCGGCTGGTATGGGCCGCTGAGGGCGAGCGGATGATCGCCTTTTGTCATTATCAATACTACTAAACATATACTATTGGACTTGGTTTTCTCTCAAAAAAAAAGTGAACTAAGACCCGCAAATCGCGTTATAACCCAAATACAAGACCCGCGAATTTAATCTTCGTTATGTTCTCTAGAGTTTATCTAGATTTCACCTCATTTCAATTCAATTCAGTTCAGATAGACTCAGTTTATTGTGAATTATTTTTTATAAAATTTATCTTAATTTAGTTATATATACTATTTTTTAACACACTTATTTCTAGATCAGATCATATCAGTTCAGATAAGCTCTAGAGAACAGAGCCTTACAACTGTACCACAATAACCATTAGATCAAATAATTTAATAGTTCAGATTTGTTCTCACATAGTATGATGTTCTCACTTTAAAGAGACGTTCTCACCTAATCCCTCCTCACACACACATATATATGGATCAATTGGCACCTTATTTTAAAACCATTTTTTTACTTCTAAATCTTAGCCATAAATCTATTCTAATCGCATCCATTGATTAAATATGATCAACTGTCACAGGTCGCTTACTAAGGGTGCTAACCGTGCGGTCTAACCGTGCGGTCTAGCCGTGCTAGAGTGTCACGTAATTTCCCACGTTCGTCGCACTTATCTTGGTTGCTCGCACCACACCAAACCTTGAGAGGGACGTGGTCGCAGAGGAAATACGCACGAGTTTAGTATATGAGCATGACTATACAAACTCCGACACTGGGGAGCAAACGCTTGTTTTCAATATATTGCAAAACGGTAACCGGATGTGGGTAGCTCATATGGATCAATTGACACCCTTATTTTAACATATTTTTTACTCCGAATCCTAACCATTAATCTATTCTAATCTCATCCATTGATTAAATATGATCCTAAGTGGTTCTCACCTGCCCACTTAACGATATTAATATAACTAGTAATTACTTTTCTTCCTCATCAACACATCGGTGATGCAAAAAAAAATTCGTTTCTTGTGCAATGGAAATCTTCATACCATGAGCTGTATGAATGCATAAATGCCTTGATTTTCTTAGAGAAGTTAATGAATAAAAATTCAATATATTAGAAGAAGTTGTCCCGCTGAACACTAATATGAACTTTGAAGTACCGCGATAATTTCACAAATTGTCTCTCCATTCCGAGAGGAAATTCAAATTCAAACAAATTTAATAAATTGATACAGTACTGTGGTAATCCAACAGTTTCCTCACCAGCTTTTCAGGAAGAAATTGGTGTTCCGGCGACCCGCGGGAATCCCCCTTCAATCCCTCCTCATATAATTGATTTATTCTCTGAGTAGCAAGGTTGATTGAAGAACAAAAGGAAGTTCATTGTGGTTTGTTAGAATAAATCAGACTCCTGATTAATTGTGATTTATTATGATTAGAGTTCTTTCCTTATTACACCTCTACTGTACTCTCTATATATTCAGTTATCAATAATACAATTCTTTACGACAAATCATTCCTTCATGGTATCAGAGCAGAGTCTGATCCAAAGACCTAAACCCTAACAAGAACAAAAACTTCATCCGCAAATTCTACCTTACAATTTGCGATCCTACAAATCTCACAAGGGATTGATACCGGTGAGGAATGCTGGCCAAACACGAGTAGAAAAGCTGGTTATCCAAGAGTCTGCAATCTTCCGCGGTAGGTGGCTCCTTGATGTGGTGTTTGTTCTGCTCCAATAGTTTCTTGAAGCAATCGGGTGCATTCCTTGTCAGAGCTCTTGATGTTTCAGCAACCAAAACACAAGATTCAGTTTTGATGTCATAGCCCACCTTTGTTGACTAGCACATTACTTTTGTCCTTTGGGAGTCACGGAATTCTTCGAAATTAATCCGTACCTTCGTCTCCGTTTTACCTTTGGAGAACCCAGCTTTATTTTCTCTGCCATTCTCGGACGGTTATAATGGTTTATTTGGGTCCTATATCTCGAGAAAATTGCTCCACTAATTGGATTGCAGATAAAGTTTTATTTCAGACCAGTTTGAATGGTCTCAACCGTCATCCTTCGTCGAATCAATGGATCGTTGATTCAGGCGCTACATCTCATATAACTGCTCGTACCAGTCATCTTGATAAGGTACAATGTTATCGTGGTTCTGACTCTATTCTTGTTGGAAATGGTGAATCATTATCTATTTCTCACATTGGGCAATGCCATTTACCTGGTTTCTCTGTTAATGATGTCCTTGTGGTCCCTAAGATTACAAGAAGTTTATTATCCATTAGTAAGCTTACTCGTGATTTACCTGTCCGTGTTATATTTGATGTCAACGCATTTTCCATTGAGCATAAGCATACAGGGCAGATAATTGGTAAAGGGCGTCATAGTTCAGGTCTTTATTTTCTTGAGACTGGTGATTCCAGCTTTTTAGGCGAATTACGCTCTGGAAAGCTCCAGGCTTCTTTTGAGCAGTGGCACTCTCGCCTCGGTCATGTGTCTCATGATACTGTTCAGTTGTTAAGTCGACGTGGCCATATTACTGTCACTTCCGCTATGCCGACATCTGTTAGTTGCTCTCCTTGCCAGATGGCCAAGAGTAGTCGTTTACCTTTTTTCACTAGTGACAGGCGTGCTACTGGATTGTTGGATAAGGTGCATTGTGATTTGTGGGGACCAGCCCCTGTCTTATCGGCAGATGGTTTTTCTTATTATGCCATTTTCATCGATGACTTTTCACGATTCACATGGTTTCTCCCGATGCGGTATAAGTCGGACTTCTATGACACATTTATCCAGTTTCAGAAATTCGTTGAGACCCAGTTTTCTACTAGGGTTAAAATATTTCAGACTGATGGTGGCACAGAGTTTACTAATCATCGACTTCAGGCTCACTTCATATCATGTGGCATTCATCATCAGATGTCATCGCCCTACACACCTGCTCAGAATGGCCGAGCTGAGCGGAAGCATCGTCACATCACAGAGACTGGTCTTGCCATGCTTTATCACTCTTCCGTGCCACACTGTTATTGGGTGGAAGCTTTCTCATCTGCGGTTTACATCATTAACCGTCTGCCTAGTTCAGTTCTTGGTGGAAAATCACCTTTTGAGGTTGTTTTTGGTCATGTGCCTGACTATACCCTCTTTCATCCTTTTGGCTGTCGTGCTTTTCCATGTTTGCGTGCTACTGCTACTGATAAGTTTGCTCCGCGATCCATTCCATGTGTTTTTCTTGGCTACAGCCCTCGTCACAAGGGCTTCCAATGTCTCGACCCCACTTCCAGGCGTATCTATGTTTCTCGCCACGTTCGCTTTGATGAAACCCTATTCCCTTATGTCTCATCTTCTGCGGACAGTCGCTCTATTTCAGATCTGGAGATTTCATCATTTTTCGACGGAGCTGTTACTTCATCAATTGGGGCCACCACGCATGTGCCTGTTCCAGCCGCCCCTCCTTCACCACCATCTTCCATCTGGATGGCCGACCCGGACCCAGCTCCACGGCCAACGGCCACCACACCTCAGCTACCAGCCATCACTCCTCAGCCACTGGCCACCACGTCTCAGCCAGTATCGGTCATCCTTTCTCCGACGACTTCCGATGGCCACTCTCCAGTCAGTGCAGCTCGATCTTCCTCGACATCGTCAGCTGGTTCGACTCCTCCAGCTTTGCCGCCCCAGCTTCGTACTCATCGGATGGCCACTCGATCTTCTACTGGTGCCATTCAGCGTCGGGATTATTCGGATATTATTGCTCATGGTCTCACTGCCGCACTCCTCTCTCAGACAGAGCCCACTGATTATCGATCTGCTCTTCAGGATCCAGCCTGGGTTTCAGCCATGGATGATGAGATGGCCGCTCTTCGTGGTCAGCACACTTGGGATTTGGTGCCTCGACCTTCGAATGTCAACATTGTTGGCTCCAAATGGGTCTTTAGGCTCAAGTATCGACCAGATGGCACTATTGAGCGTCACAAAGCTAGACTTGTGGCGCAGGGTTTCTCGCAGATTCCGGGCTTTGATTTTGACCACACTTTCAGTCCAGTGGTCAAAGCCTCCACTGTTAGGACAGTTCTCGCCATATCCACCATGCGTTCCTGGCCACTTCATCAGTTGGATGTCAAGAACGCTTTCCTTAATGGTGTTCTTGATGTTCCAGTCTACATGAAGCAGCCCGTTGGTTATCAGGATTCTGTCCATCCTGACTATGTTTGTCGCTTGCGAAAGGCCATTTATGGTCTTAAGCAGGCTCCCCGGGCTTGGTTCCAGCGTTTCAGCAGTTATCTGACACAGCTTGGTTTTCGGTGCAGCTCAGCTGATACTTCTTTATTTGTCCTTTCGAGAGGGTCGTCGTTACTTTACCTACTTGTGTATGTGGACGATATCATTCTTACAGGCAATGACTCGACTCTTCTTCGCCAGTTCATTGATCGGACACACAGAGAGTTTGCGATCAAGGATCTTGGTGTTCTTCATTACTTTCTTGGTCTTGAAGTTTCGCCTACCTCTTCAGGGTTACTGCTTGGCCAAGCAAAGTATGCTCGTGATATTTTGAATCGGGCCGGTATGTCTGACGCGGTCCCTGTCTCTACTCCATTTGTCGCTGGTTCTCAGCTTCACAGCTCTACCAGTCCTCCATTCCGAGATCCTACACTTTATCGTTCTCTTGTTGGTGCTCTTCAGTATCTCACCATCTCTCGCCCGGATTTGGCATTCTCGGTCAACACGGTGAGTCAGTATCTTCAGGATCCCAGAGATGACCATTTTGCTGCTGTGACTCGAATTTTGCGGTATGTTCGTGGTACTCTTCATTTTGGTCTCAGGTTTTGTTCTGCTAGTACTCCTGATGTGTTAGGGTACTCTGATGCTGATTGGGCTCGCTGTCTGGAGACTCGTCGGTCCACTTATGGTTATGCGGTTTTTCTTGGTGGGAATCTGGTTTCGTGGAGTGCCAAGAAACAGCCCACTGTTTCTCGCTCTAGCACTGAGTCTGAATACCGTGCTCTCGCCAACACTGCCTCAGAAGTGGTATGGCTTACTCATTTGCTTCGTGATCTTCGGGTCCCACTTTCTGGTTCTCCACTATTGTTATGCGACAATAGTAGTGCTATCTTCTTAGCTCAGAATCCGGTGGCCCACAAGCGGGCGAAACACATCGACATCGACTACCATTTTGTTCGTGAGTTGGTGACATCCGGAAAGTTGCGCGTTGCTCATGTTCCGACTTCTCTTCAGATTGCAGACATTTTCACCAAGGGGCTTTCTCGTCCGCTGTTCGAGTTCTTCAGGTCCAAGCTATGCGTCGGTGAGCATCCGACGCTTCGCTTGAGGGGGGGTGTTAGAATAAATCAGACTCCTGATTAATTGTGATTTATTATGATTAGAGTTCTTTCCTTATTACACCTCTACTGTACTCTCTATATATTCAGTTATCAATAATACAATTCTTTACGACAAATCATTCCTTCATGGTTGATGTCTTTTCAATCGTCGATACTAGATATCTGCTCCCACACAAAGAAGAACAGCAACAAACTCAAAAATTGGAGTGACAACATGACGTGTAGCCTGAGGTTTGATAGCCGGCGATCACCACCCCCTACGGTGCGTTTCTGGTGCTCTTCCACTCCATTCTTTGCGTTTCTCGTGCTCTTCTGCTCCATTCTTTGCGTTTCTCGTGCTCTTCTGCTCCATTCTTTGCGTTTCTGCTGCTCTTCTTCTCCATTCTTTGCAGCAGCAGCGCGTTTCTACTTGAGATCTGGTGTACTCGTCCTCGGCGGCGGTCTCTTCTTCTTCTCTGTTGTGCGGGCTCGTTGCTAATTAGGGAATTGGGAAGGCAAGGGATTAATACTGATGAAACATTAATTATGTAAAATTAGATTTAATGAATGGATGAGATTAGATTAGATGGATAGATTCGGAGTAAAATAGCTCCTTCTTTACACCAAATCTGATCCATTGATTCAGTCTAATCTCATCCATTGATTAAATTAAATTAAATTAATTATTCCCTCCGTTTCACTAACAGTGGCACACTAGGTCTAGGCTCTTGGATTAATGTGAAGAAAATGAGAGGTTGAAATTGAGGGTAGAAAGTAAAAAGTAGAATGAGTGGATGAGATTGTAGGAACCTTGCCAAAAATGGAAGGCGTGTCATAGAAAAAAACATCTCAATAAGGCAAGTGTGCCACTTAGGGAGTAATTATTAATACTCATTAAATTTATCCCTTGGTATATTCTAAGCCGAACAAAGATAAAGTATACAAGTCCGGAGTTATAATCAGGGATAATTCTATTTACACCACCTTATTGCTAGTAACACCACGTTTTGATAGGTGTGTTAGTTTTATAGGTGCTGTAAATAGAACAAGTTGCTTTTTACATCACATTCATTAAAGTTAGTCAACCGTTAATATCTAGGTGAATACATTATTTTTGTTTGAATTATTTATTTAATTATCTTTTAATTAGTTTTATGAAATATATTTAACTTTAAATTCACTCTTCATGTTTTAGTTTTAATTACTTATTGTAAATAAATAACTAGATTGTGTGATTCATGTATACATAGCACACACATATACATAACCACATGAGTCTAGTGTTGCCTTCTCTTGTATATTATTTTTCCCCAATTTGAGCGTAGTAGTCCCAAATAATTAGCTATATTTCCATCCCACAAATAAAAAAATTGACTAAGAAATTTAATCACATCAAAAAATTTAGATGGACTCCTATTGGAATTAGAAAAATTATTGTTGACTAAGAAATTTAATCACGCAAAAAAAAATTAGATTGACTCACATTAAAATTAGAGTAATTATTATTGACTAAGAAATTCAATCACGTAAAAAAATAGATTGATTCACATTGAAATTGAAATGATAATGCTTATGTAGAATTTGATTGAATTGTACTAGTATATATCATAATAATGAGTGTATTATTACATTTATATAAAAATAACTCAGTAAAAATTTTAATTAAAAAATTATTAATGGTACATTTTAATCTAATAATTTTTATTTACGTTGAAATAATTTTTATTAACATTGATTTAAATGTATTATGGAATTACTATATTTGAATTAATATAAGTAAAAAACTACAAAAAAATTAATTTGTCTAATATGCATAGTCTATAACCAGATAAACGTGCAATCTATAAAGTTAATACGAAATCTCATAATTAACGTTTGACTAGGTGGGTGTAAATATGTGTAGTATTTCTATTTACACCACCTATGTACCTATTGACATTTCAACATTTTTACCTTTCTAGATTAATTGCACCCACTTTTTACCAAAGGGTGATGCAAATAGCAACACCCTATAATTATTTCCATCACCTGTACATTCATGTTGGGCACTCCGGTGCGGAAATTTGATTGGCGGGGTATAAAATGGGAAAAACTGTCACTGACCATCTTAACCTTGATACATTCAAACACTGTGTTAACTATCATGCATAATTCTAGCTACTCAGGTGCGTCGAAAATAGCAAAAAACACCAAATATGCTTTGTTGAACTAATAATATCAGATTTTGTTGCTTTCCAATGCACAATACGAGGATGATTTAGGTTTCCATCAAGTTCATAAGCAAGAAGAATCAGATTCAATTATCAAATCGAGAATGAAGAGACACAAGTACTGCACAGTCAGGTTGAATTCTGCTCCAATTTCATAAGTTCTTGGAATCAAGGGGTGGAAATGAAGCCAAGACCGGTCGGATTTCTCTGCGGCCTCAGGAGTACCCAACCTGAATGCAGTGGTGATGGAAATAATTCTAGCAATTGCAGTGTTGTATGCTGTCTTTGGTTCAGAATACTAAGGGGAAATTTTATTGAGATTAATACTAGTAATTAATTAATTTAATTTAATCAATGGATGAGATTAGACTAAATCAATGGATCAGATTGGGAGTAAAGAAGGGAGTTGAAATAAGGGTGTCATCTGATGAGGGTGTCGACAGAGCCTCCCATTCCGATGGAGCCACTGCGCTCCACTGCACTGTCTCCGGCGGTTCTACAGCGGCGGAAGAGGTGGTGAGAATTCTGAATGAATCCTCCGCCTATGTAGTTATCGCCGATGCGAACGAAAGGAGGGCTACAGATCTAGTAGGCCTACTCAAGAACACGTACAGTTTGAGAAGGAAGAAGATGATGATGTTGTGCCATTAGCAATTCACTCTCTGTAGCTCTTCGTAGGAATCTGATGGCAGCTTCTGCCTCCATTGGTGTTGGATACTTCGCTGTCCTTTCCGCCAAGGCCATGAATTCTTACAAACTAGTCGGAAAGTCGCTTCCTTCATACAGCTTTGGCAGCAGTCGTCGTTCTCGGTTCAGCTCCGTCACAATTTCTTAACCTCGCAATGTTGATTGATCAGTATTTCTTTCCCCTTTGTAAATCTCTGTTTTTTAAGTTACGTTATCTTCTTTATTTGGCTTTATTGTGCATTTAGGAATCCATAGCTTCAAGTAGGATATATGTTATTGTGTACATTTCCGGATCCATAGTTTCAGTTAGAATAACTAAATCAATGGCATTAAGCTAGAGTTATTGAATAAGCTTTAATCTTGAGTAACTTTGACTTTGGCCATGGAATTTTCTACTCTTACATGTTATAATATGGTTGGGACTTTGGGCAGCTTTTACTTTTAGCGGCCATTGGATATCAATATGTTGTGTTCTTGATGCTTTTAATGGAGAAACGTGTTGTTATTTGGTGTTATATGGAAATGAACTTCATAGTTCTTGACTATTTTTAAACTCCAGTTGCAGAGGGAGTGAATATCGTTGTTGTTGATCAGAATGATGCACTCACCCCATTTACATTCTGAATATTGAGAATATTTTTGATGACTTTTGTTTTCAGGGTATAATCATTGGCGGAACCACCTTTAGGCGGGGGCAGGCGCGCGCCTGCCCTGAGCTCCGTCGGCCAGGCGGGAGCTACTGTTCCCGGCCGACGGATCGGTGGTTTCCGCCTACGGCGGCGTAGGCGCCGCCCGTTCTCGCCGGAGGCCGGAGGAAGCTGTAGCTTCCCTTTTTTTTTCCTAATCTCTTCTTCAGCTTTCTCTTCTTCAGCTTTCTCTTCTTCAGCTCCCTCTCCCAGTCGGCAGTCTCCCTCTCGGCTCCTCTCTAAGTTCGCCGCCGCCGCCGCCCGTCGCCGCCGCCCGCCACCCCCGGCACCGGCCTCACATTTCAGCCTACCCTCACATTTTTTCCTGGTTCCGCCACTGGGTATAATGCAGTGCCTTTTTTTAAGTACGCAAAAACTCATTTGTCAAGAAGCACAAAAACTTTTCTTAGCATGCTAATTCCTTCCAAGTTCTAACATTGTATTTGGTTCCTTATGCAACGCCCCGAGCCATGGAGAAGTGCAAAAACCGCAACTAAGAATTGCGTTATTTTCTACATTAAGAACAAAGCTCAAAGTCAAAGAGATCTATTGCTGGTTGATATGTTAAATGCGGGAAGTAGAAGGCTTGATTTGGAATTAAAATCAGGCAGTTGGGAATATGATATTGTGTGCACTGTAAGGGAAGTGGAAGTGGAAATACATGCAATTGTTTCATGCCTTTTTTTGGCACTAAATAACATTGTAAGTGCTTCAAATGTAGCTTGCAGGTGCTTCTTTAATAACTTGGACATGCTTTATAAAAAACTCGAAGAAACATAACTTCAAGGTTCTTGAACTACAATTTGTAGGTGCTTCGAATATGGCTTATAAGTGCTTCAAATGTAGCTTGTAGGTGCTTCTTTTATAACTTGGACGTGCTTCGTAAACAACTTGAAAGAAACATAACTTCAAGGTTCTTGAACTTGAACTTTTAGGTGCTTTAACTACGACTTATAAGTGCTTCAAATGTAGTTCGTAGGTGCTTCTTTTATAACTCGAATGTGTTCTGTAAACAACTCGAAAGAAACGTGACTTCAAGATGCTTGAATTACAGCTTGTAGGTGCTTCAACTACGGCTTAAAAATGCTTCAAATATAGCTTGTTGATGCTTCTTTTTTAACTTGGACGTGCTTCATAAACAATTCGAAAGAAACATAACTTCAAAGTGTTTGACCTACAATTTGTAGGTGCTTCAACTATGACTTATAAGTGCTTCAAATTTAGCTTGTAGGTGCTTCTTTTATAACTTGGATGTGCTTCGTAAGCAACTAGAAAGAAACATAACTTCAAGGTGCTTGAACTAAAACTTATAGGTGCTTCAACCACGACTTATAAGTGCTTCAAATGTAGCTTGTAGGTGCTTCAATTATAACTAGGACGTGCTTCGTACTTCAAGGTGCTTGAACTAAAACTTATAGGTGCTTCAACCACGACTTATAAGTGCTTCAAATGTAGCTTGTAGGTGCTTCAATTATAACTAGGACGTGCTTCGTAAGCAACTTGAACGAAACATAACGTCTAGGTGCTTGAGCTACAACTTGTAGGTGCTTCAACTACGACTTATAAGTGCTTCAAATGTAGTTGCAACAATCCTCTTATGACTTTCGACCATAATTTATCACCAGAAAGCAAATAGGAGGAGAATGGTGCACCTCACCTTGTTGCAGTAGTATTTCGATGGCTTTTGACCAGAGGCTATCATCGGAAAGCAAATAAGAGGAGAAAGGTTGGTAGAACAATGAGTATTGAGTGACTGGAACTTAGGTTTGGCGACATATTTGCTGCTCAAACTGTGAGAAGAGTTATCGTGACAAGTCACGAACCCATCAAAACCAAAATTGCAGATCCTGTTTCAAAAGGAGTTTGTAGTGCAAGCTCGAACTGGTTTTACTTGGGTTATCACGAAATAGGAAACGACCAAACACTTGTGCACTCGACCGGAAAAAAATGGAGAATCGAGAATACCCAGATTTTTCGCGGCCGATTCTGTAAAAAAAACTCACGGAGAGGAGCCAAAGGAGAAAGGAAGTCAGATTTTGCCCTACCAAAATTTGAGAAAGGATCCCATTATTGTTATGACCCGAGTTTGAGACTTATGATCCATAATTGTGACCCGCGAATTGAGCCCAAGTAATAAATACTTGTACCATTTCAATATCAATTCAGAACCATTAGATTAAGAGTTTGAATGGTTCAGATTTGTTCTCATACTCTTTAACGTGAGAACACTCACTTATGTAAGAACACATCCCGACCATTGATTTAATTGCATGAACCATTAAGATTAAGGAGAAAACATAACATTAAAACTAATTAATGGCTAATTCGCATCTGCAACATCGGCTCCAATCACCAAACAAATCTAGCTCATCACCACCACATTCCAAAAGAACCGTCTTTATCAACATCGGTACCAGCTTCTTCATCACCTGGCTTGTTTTCCGCCCCTGCATCCCCGAACTGTGAATCGACTTGCTATCGATCTGCAACTTGAACGTCTCATCTGCCATCCTTCTCTTTGTCAATTTTCAAATCGGAATCACCGCCTGCAAACCTAGCTCCAAGATCTCCCTCTTTTCTGAGCATATATAGGACGATGTGTACTACCATTATTTGACACTTGCCGAGACAGCTCTAACCCCATTTTCTCAGTCCAAGAAGAATCAGACCTCGATTAGGGCCAGTGCTGTGGCGTCAAACACTTATGTGGACGACGATCTTTTGAGTATTATGAATGGACAAAGGAGGAAAACTGGGAATGCTAACTTCAATGTGAGAATGCTTGTGGTCTTGCGGTTAAAAGCATGCGGTTGGTTTGCCAGGAAGAGGTATTCGAAGTCTTTATGTGGGGATTTATCTGTTGGGGTTTCTTCCGATTCCTTCCACGGGACTCTGATGGGAGGACCAAGACAATACAGTGTAGGCTTTTGGATTTGGTAGATGTTTCTCTTCCCCTCTTATTCTGGGTGCTTTACCAATATTTTTTTCTCAAAATCGTAATACTTTAGCATTGTTGAACTCACTAGGAAAATTGGGGTTCCTTGTTTATTTTGATTAACGTACATATTTTAGCTTCATCAGCTGATGTGTCTGTGATATTGTTTTCATTAACTGTTGGTTTACGCGGTACAAACACACTCTTTAGGTGAAAACGAGTCACTAGGAAACAAGACTTGCTGTGCTAGTCCTTTGTTCCGCTGTTGGTTATGCTTTTCGCTAAGGAATCAACCGTATGTTAAGTTGATGCCAAGATGTCTGTGAAATTGTTTTCATTAACTGATGGTTTACGCAGTACAAACACACTTTTTAGGTGAAAATGAGTCACTAGGAAACAAGACTTGCTGTGCTAGTACTTCGTTCCGCGGTTGGTTTTGCTTCTCACTAAGGACTCAACTATATGTTAAGTTGACGCCAATATCTACCCTATTGTTTGTGTACTTCCCATATTGCTTTTCTCTTCTTAGACATGCCGATGTATTCAATGATTAATTGGAAAACTAGGAGGGTCCCTCGATAAGGCCTAATTAACTTTCTTAGAGTATAACTCGTGGGTGTTTCAATAATTTCTTGTAATGGCTTCTTTAGATGTAACTAATAGGTGTTTCTTTAATAACTTTCATGTGCTACAAAAATGAATGAGTCTTAGAGTATAAATCATACATGCTTCAATTGTACTTGTAAGTGCTTCTAATGTAATGTTTCTTTTATAAATTGTGTGCTATAAAAATAGCTTGGTGCTTAGAGTACAAATCGTAGGTGCTTCAATCAACACTTGTAAGTGCTTCAAATGTAAGTTGTAGGTGCTTATTTTATAACTTGTGTTATGAAAACAACTTGGTGCTTAAAGCACAACTTGTAGGTTCTTAAACTGCTATAAAATGTAGCTACTATATACTTCTTTCATAACTTATGTTTCTTATAATATGTCTCGTAAGTGCTTCAATCACTGCTTGTAAGTGCTTTAGATTTAACTAGTAGTGGTTTCTTTTATAACGTGCATGTGCTACGAAGACAACTTGGTGCTTAGAGTATAACTCGTAAGTGCTTCGACCATCGCTTATAAAAGCTTCAAATGTAATATGTAGGTGATTCTTGCATAAATTGAATATACTACGTAAACAACTTGGTGCTTAGGGTACACATCTTAGGTGCTTCAACCATCACTTGCATGTGCTTCAAGTGTAACCTGTAGGTACTTCTTTTATATAACATGTGTGAGCTACGCAAATGACTTGGTGCTTAGAGTACAACTCATAGGTGCTTCAATCAACGCTTGTAAGTGCTTCAAATGTAGCTTGTAGGTGCTTATTTTATAAATTTATGTGTGTTATAAAATTAATTTGGTGTTTAAAGTACAACTCTTAGTTTAATTACAAATAAGGTAAAAATATTAAAGAACAAAAATACAACAAACAATGGAAAAAAAGCATGAAAAGAAAACGTAAAACAAGAAAGAAAGAAAAGTTAGAAATTTGGAAGAAAAGCAAGAAATTAAGAAAGACTTTGTAAGGGCGTTCCATACCATTTGATAACAAGAAGCACATTTTAATATGGTTTGAGAAACAAATAAATATAACCCATTGATCAAATTAACTCCACCAAATCTGATCCATTGATTTAGTCTAATCTCATCCATTGATTAAATTAAATTAAATTAAATTAATTAAATACTAATACTCATTAACCCTTGGTATTCTGAGCCGAACAAAGACAAAGTATACAAGTCCAAAGTTATAATTAGGATTCTATTTACACCACCCTTATTGGTATTAACACCACCTTTTGAAAGGTGTGTTAGTTTTATAGGTGGTGTAAATAAAATAAATTGCTATTTACACCACCTTCATGAAAGTTAGTCAAACGTTAATATCCAGGTGAATAAATTACTTTTTGTTTAGATTATTTATTTGATTATCTTTTAATTAGTTTTATGAAATGTGTTTAATTTTAAATTCACTCTTAATGTTTTAGTTTTAATTATTTATTATTAAATAAATAACTAGATTGTGTGATGCATGATTTCATTATGGAATTTTTATTAACATTGATTTCAATGTATCATGGAATTACTATATTTGAATTAATATAAGTAAAAAATTACACAAAAAAATAATTTGTCTAATATGCATAGTCTATAACGAGATAAACGTGCAATCTATAAAGTTAATACTGAATCTCATGATTAATATTTGACCAAGTGAGTGTAAATATCTATAGTATTTTTATTTACACCACCTAGGTGCCTGTTGACATTTCAACATTTTTACCTTTCCAAAATTATTTGCACCCACTTTCCACCAAAGGTGGTGCAATCGCAACACCCTATAATTATTTCCATCACCTGCACATTCATGTTGGGCACTCTGGTGGCCACCAGAAATTCGATCGGCGGGGTATAAAAGGGAAAACACTGTCACTGACCATCTTAATCCTGATACATTCAAACCCTTTGTTAACTATCATGCTTAATTCTAGCTAGTCGGGTGCGTCGAAAATAGCAAAAAAAACACCAAATCTGCTTTGTTGGACTAATAATATCTGATTTTGTTACTTTCCAACGCACAATACAAGGATGATTTACGTTTTCCATGAAGTTCATATGCAAGAAGAATTAGATTCAATAATCAAATCGAGAATGAAAAGACACAAATACTGCACAGTCAGGTTGAATTCTTCTCCAATTTCTCAAATTCTTGGAATCAAGGGGTGGAAATGAGCCAAGATTGGTCGGATTTCTCGGTGGCCCCAGGAGTACCCAACCTTAATGCAGTGGTGATGGAAATAATTCTGATAGCAGTGTTGTATGTTGTCTTTGGTTCCCTATACTAAGGGGAAAATTACATAAGATTGATACTAGTAATTAATCAATTAAATTTAATTTCATCAATAAATGAGATTAGACTAAATCAACGGATCAGATTTGGTGTAAAAAAGGGAGTTGAAATAAGGGTGTTATCTGATCCCTTCCTATGTATATACATATATATATATATATATATATATACATATATGTGAAACCATATATACACATATATATACATATATATATATATACACATATATTTGAGATCAGGTGAGAACACTCACTTACGTGAGAATAGATCCTGGCCATTGATATAGATAGATCAACGATTGAGATTTGTTAAAAAAAAATTAGAATTAAAAATAATTAATTTCCTAAATTTTTGGTTTCACTTTTCATCTTTAGAAGGGAAAAATCAATGTCGACAGAGCTTCCGATTCCAATAGAGCCACCGTGCTCCACTGCACCGTCTCAGGCGGTTCCGCAGCGGCGGAAGAGGTGGTGAGAATTCCAATTGAATCCTCTGCCTATGTAGTTATCGTCGATGCGAACGGAAGGAGGGCTACAGACCTTGTAGGCCTACTCAAGAACACAAACAGTTTGAGAAGAAAGATGATGATTATATTGTGCCATTAGCAATTCTCACTTGGTAGCACTTCTTAGGAATCCGATGGCCGCTGCCAGCTCCATTGCCGCTAGATACCCCGCTGTCCTTTCCGCCAAGGCCACAAATTCCGATAAATATGTCGAAAAGTCGCTTCCTTCATACAAATCTGGTAGCAGGCGTCGTTCTCGGTTCAGCCCCGTTACAATTTCTTAGCCTGGCAATGTCGATTGCTCGGTATTTCTTTCCCCTTTGAAAATCTATACATTTTAAATTACGTTATCTTCTTTATTTGGCTTTATTGTACGTTTAGGAATCCTCAGCTCCAAGTGGGATTTATGTTATTGTGTACATTTCCGGATCTGTAGTTTCAGTTAGAATAAATCAATGGCATTAAGCGCATCTCCAATGCGGGTTTCGTTAGAGTAAACTTTAATTGTCACGTAAGATTTACTAATGTCTATTATTAAATTTAATCTCCAATCCAAGATTCGGAGGTGAACGTCAATATTACGTGGCTAAAAAAATAAGTGACCCTGTCGAAATGGACTTCTATTATCCGAGGATGATATCGAAGGCTGCGCTTTGCCAAATCAGCCACGCAACAAAAAAACAAAAGCGCCTTATTTGATTTTTTTTATTGGGGTAGATACTTTGGCGTTTTGATGTAGTTTTGTTTGGAAAATGAAATGGCAAAATTAATTTTAAACGTTGATTTATTTTTATATAAAAAATAAAATAATAATTTAAAGAGATTTAAAAATATTTTCAATATATGTGGTAATATATATATATATATATATATATATATATAAATTTATACTAAAAAAATTATAACTATTAGTCTATTAACATTAGAATTCAATTTTTTTTTTCAAATTCTAAAAAGTAACTATGAATTTATAGGTTATAAAATAATTGAATGATGTATTTTAATAATAATGAAAAATCCACATGTTAAGTGCTAAATATATTCATTTATATTTAATAATATATAAATAATAATGATGCATATATTATAGATTGGCAAAAATAAAAATTAATTTCAATTAATTTTTGTTTTTTACTCTTTCTCCATAAAATTAAAATTGAGACATAAATTAGAAAGTTTTTTAACTCATTGTCTATTCAATAATTAGTTAATTTAATTAGAATAACAAATTAATTTCTAGAATAGAATCAATTTTATTTTAAACATGAATTAAAAATAAGTTAGTGTCGATTAATGCTATACTGAATTCATAAAAACTATTTTATTGAACCAATATAATTATTTATTCTCCATCATTACTCTGGAGCAAAGTCTTGGGAAAAACGGTCTTTCCATAGGCTTATGGAAAGACGGGGTTTGATTAGAATAATAAAAGGTAAAAAGTCTTATTGTCAAATAATTAGATGCATCCAAAATATAATTAATTGTATGAATATTATATTTGTTGAGATCAAATATAATATTAAAATACAATTTCAATATTATATATATATACACGTAACATATTAATTGGGAGTTTGTAGCATATCCACGTTACATAATAATTATTCTTATATACACGTCACATATTAATTGGAAGTTTGTAGCATATCCACGTTACATTTATATTTTACGTCGAAACATTTACGTGAATCGATGTTGCAATCAGATTCTACCACCCGTTAAATAAGGAAAATCCTCCATGCATTGGAGATGCTCTAAGCTAGGAGTTATTAAATAAGCTTTAATCTTGAGTAACTTTGGCGAACATTTTTTGGGATTGAATTCGAATAAGCTTTAATCTTGAGTAACTTTGACTTTGGCCATAGAATTTTCTACTCTTACATGTAATAATATGGTTGGAACTTTGGGCAGGTTTTACTTTTAGCAGCCATTTGATATCAATATGTTATGTTCTTGGGGCGTTTAACTTGCTTTTAACTTCTTGTGGAGAAACGTGTTGTTATTTGGTGTTATATGGAAATGACCTTCATAGTTCTTGACTGTTTTTAAACTCCTGTTGCAGAGGGAGTGAATATCGTTATTGTTGATCAGAATGATGCACTCACCCCATTTACATCCTCAATATTGAGAATATTTTTGATGGCTTTTGTTTTTCGGGTATAATGCAGTGTCTTTTTTTTTAAAGTACAACTAACAAGGTACAAACAAAAATTCATTTGTCAAAAGCACAAAAGACATTTCTTAGCATGCTAATTCCCTCCAAGTTCTAACACTTTATTTTATTCCTTTTGCAGCACCCCGATCCATGGAGAAGTGCAAAAACCGTATACTAAGAATCGCGTTATTTTCTACATTAAGAACAAGGCTCAAAGTCAAAGAGGTCTATTGCTGGTTGATATGTTAAATGCTGGAAGTAGAAGGCTTGATTTGGACTTAAAATTAGGCAGTTGGGAATATGATATTGTGTGCTATTGTAGTGGAAGTGGAAGTGGAAATATATGCTATTGTTTTATGCCTTTTTTTGGCACTGAATAACATTGTAAGTGCTTCAAATGTAGCTTGTATGTGCTTCTTTTATAACTTGGACGTGCTTCGTAAACAACATGAAAGAAACATAACTTCAAGATGCTTGAACTACAACTTGAGGGGTTCTTCAACTATGACTTATAAGTGATTCAAATGTATCTTGTAAGTGTTTCTTTTATAACTTGGACGTGCTTCGTAAAAAACTTGAAAGAAACATAACTTCGAGGTGCTTGAACAGGTGCTTCTTTTATAACCAGGGCTTGAACTACAACTTATAGGTGCTTGAACTACGGCTTATAAGTGCTTCAAATGTAGCTTGTTGGTGCTCCTTTTATAGCTTTGGACGTGCTTCGTAAACAATTTGAAAAAAAACATAACTTCAAGGTGTTTGAACTACAATTTGTAGGTGCTTCAACTATGACTTATAAGTACTTCAAATGTGGCTTGTAGGTGCTTCTTTTATAACTTGGACGTGCTTCGCAAACAACTCAAAAGAAACATAACTTCAAGGTGCTTGAACTACAACTTATGGGTGCTTCAACTACGACTTATAAGTGCTTCAAATGTAGCTTGTAGGTGCTTCTCTTAGAATTTGGATGTGCTTCGTATACAACTCATAAGAAACATAACCTCACTTGTAAGTGCTTCAACTTTGACTTATAAGTGCTTCAAATGTAGCTTGTAGGTGCTTCTTTCATAACTTGGACGTGCTTCGTAAACAGCTCAAAAGAAACATAACTTCAAGGTACTTGAACTACAACTTGTAAGACCTGTACTAGTTTGCGTTGTTGGACACATTTGAAACCATTTATTTTCATAAAATGAAATCAGTGACATTTTTTGCAAATTAGAACGTTATCTTATGAGCTCTCTGTACTGATGTAGGTTAATCATTGTCCTGCACCCACGTTGTGACAAGCAAGACCGTGACATTGGCTGATTGGGTACAAAATTGACCAATTTTGCACAAACTAAAGTAGGTTTTACAGTATTTGTTCTTATTTTCACTAATCTGAAGTAGAATATATTAGTTTGGTCGATTTTTGGACCATTAGCTTAGCTTTTATATGTTGTGTCACATTTGGCATCCTTCTTAGCTTCCTCACTGGAGCCCACATTGATTTTCGAGGTCGGAATTAACATGTTGTACTTGGTTGATGTCCCCGGAGGCAAGCTCGAATGGGCTTCAACTTCTACCATTGCGATTCTCACTATATGGGACAGGCAAGAGCTCTCGTCTGCTCGAGAAAGCATTGTTAGAGTTGTGGTAACAAATCTGCATCTTCTCGATCTTAGTATGCAGGTACTCTCTTTTAGACTGAACTCTGCGTAATATATTACTAATGGAAGTTGAACTGAACTCTGGAGCTAGGTATAATTGCATAAAGGATAGGGACTCGCTGCAAGTTTTTGAAACAGGCTTTGTGTCATTTTGTGCTTTTTAGACAAGACAGCATGTATCATTTCTTGAGTCTGTTGTTTGTTTCAGATGTCTTTATTTAAGAAATTACTTCTGATGGTGAGAAACTTAAGAGCTGAATCAGATCACAGGCATGCTTTGGCTTGCATCTGCAGGACTGCACTCTGTGTTGATCTTTTGGCAAAGGAAAATGTTCGAAGGGGTCAAAAACCTCTTCCAGGAACAGATATTGCTTCACCTTTCGAAGATGCAAGAATTAAAGATGACCTCAACAGTGTAGTTTGCAAAAGTTTATTCAGAGAAAAACTAGTTGCTATGTTGGTCGAGAGTTGCTTTCAGTTGTCATTATCTTTACTTTGTGAATATTTTTTGTCTCCTTTGGCCTTTGATGAAATGAACTCTACTTTCAGGTTAGTATTGAAGATGTCATGAGGGCCATCCATCTGAAATCCTTTGATTATCGTGTACTCAATCTTCTATTGTATCAATTGCGGAAAGAACAGGTACATAGCTGATTGCTTATTCTTAAGCCAACAGTGATGCTGACTTTCACTTGATTTTTGCCAAGATATATTCTACACCTTTTGTTTCCTCTTCAAACTATTTCAAGTTAATAAAATTTTGAAGTATGTGGCTCTATGTTTTGTATAACCTATCTGTTTATATCGGTTTGTAGTGTTTATTTCATTCCTTTACTTTCTTCTGATTCACTGTTTTGAAGGTGAATGAAGTGCGTATGGAATTCCTATCTGTATCCGAGTTTCTTGTTGAGCTATCTGATGATCTGTGAGTTGACTTCCTCTTGAGGTTTTGCTAATATGCATCATCATAGGCTTTTCTGACTTTGTTTATTCTGAGAAGTTACATGACCTCCTTTTTTATAATATATGGAGGAAGCTTAATCCAGATATCCAGATATTCTCATCATTGCATGACAATGTTGTAGGTTTGACTCTAAGGTGATTAACACTTCCATAAAGTTTATTCAGAGAAGAACTAGTTGCTATGCTGGTCGAGAGTTTCTTTTTGTCATTACCGTTGCTCAATACAGATTTGTTATACAATATTCACAAAGTACTCACAAGATATTCACAAAGTATCCAAGATTGTCAAAGTTTTGTTCAATACGGATTCATCAAGCACAACAAACCGGCTTCAAGATGTTCAGGCAGCTCTTGTATGCTCTCATCAGTCGGGATCACGGAATGCTGGGCAATTGACAACTGAAATTTGGTTTTACCTAATTAATTCAATTACCACTACTGTGTTCCAACATAGCATATCTAACCAAGTATGCAATAAAGTAAAGCATAAAAGACACAAGACTTGGTTACGCAGTTCAGTGAAATCCACCTACATCTGCGGGGCTTGGCCCAGTTCAGAATGAATCCACTAATCAGAAAGATACAGTACAAAGTACACCATACAATTATACTTATCTAACTATAACGTGAATCCTGCAAGCTCCCCTTGCTACCGATCCGCCTTGATCAGACTCCCTCTGACCTCGAAACTCGTCGACGCTGGATCTCCTCCTCCCGAAGAATTAAGGAATATGATTCTGAACTTTGTGCAGCAGGTTCGTGTGTTGGAACACAGTATTCTGGCTCTTTGCAAATCTCGAAAATCTAAAAAATCTGTATGCAGATTTTTGCTCGATTAAATTCGTGAGTAATGCAGCCGTGTTTGTCATCTATATATATCCACGAATCAGATTGGAATACTCCTTGATTATCTCCACAATATTCCTATTCCAAATCTACTTCTTGAAGCATATCCAAACCCCATAAATAAAGGGATTTACCTTATCTCATTCTATCACATATATTCGAATAAATCTTCTCCATATAAGTAGGGATTTTCCATAAACCAATTATGCTTCACACGCCTAAACATATAGCAGAATATTTAGATTTTCATAACTCACAAATACCATAATATTCTGTCTTCTTTTTCCGTAAACATCTTTGCGTGAATATACTGCTAATTCGCATGTATGTCTTGTGCAAATGTAATTTCTTCTCCACATAATATTCTGATTACAATCAAATCTCTTGGAGATAAGAATTACCAAATCTAATCCCTTTAAGTAAGGAATTGATATATTTTCCAACTCAAATACAACTGGACAAGATGTATCCTTCTCGGATTCAGTCTTCAACCTTTCCTTATTTCACCAAAATTCCTTCTTTGATGTTGCAACTCAATAATACCATATTTGCATAATTTCCACAAATTGCCAACTAGATAAATCTAGACTTTACAATCTCCCCCTTTGGCATTTTGTGGACCAATCACCTTTTGGCATTTCATCACAAAAGCTTATGCAAATAAAGACATCAACCTTGAAAACCACTCTGGATGTTGGAACATAGAAACATAGCATCTCCCCCTAAATTCCAGATTCCCTCAACATCCAAGAATAATGATCATGTTGGAACATCAACCCAACGGAGCCAATAACGTCACCCAAGAAATCCAAAAAATCTCCCCCTTGGGACCATAAACATGCCAAATGCAATAGACACAGAAAACCAGAATCTCTATTAAATGCAGCTCCCCCTGAAGCAAATCTCTGGCCTATGTTGGAACATAGCCATAACAGAACCTTTAAACTTCTTCAAGAGCAACTATCTGTGCCTCATCTAATCTGGCATCTTCTACCTCCAAAATTAACATCTGAATGGATTGAGCTCTCTACTTCACACCATTGTACCACTCAAAATCTGGATCAATGTTGCCTCCCTTATAATTCTTGTAAAATCTCCCTATTGTACTCCTTGTAGATTGAGGCGGCAGTCTTGAGATCCAAATAGTCCAGGTAAGCTGTAAATCCACACTCCTCATATACACCCAGATCAGTTGTCCTTTCGGCTAAAATTATATCTCTCATGGCAGCTTGATCAGAAGTGCCTTCAATAATCTGCTCACCTTGTGTTGGAACACAGTCACTAATGTTGGAACATAACAGCTCTCATTGCTTCAGAATCAACACATCTCCTACTCAGCTTCCTTCACTTCATCAGTACTTTCTCCCCCTATCTGGTGTTGGAACATAGACTTGTTCACCATCCAGATAATAATCTTCTCCAGTCACAGTTACTGATGTTTGAACTTCTGAATCTCTAATCCATTTCCACATCTTCTCAACCTGTCTCCATACTCTGTGTTGGAACATGACCAGCATCACTGCCTTCCAAACTTCTCATCATCCTAAACCAGAATACCGGGAAGAACCATCTCTCTGATCTATGCATCCCATCAATCACCATAATATCTTCAACACCAACTTCCAACATGTCCAACTACGCCTCTATTTTTTTCTCCTTTTCAATTTTTTATTTTTTGAATTTTCTGAACAAAATAAAAACCTACAGCTAAATAAAAGCTTTAAAGAAATACCTCAAATCTGACACACGCCTAAGTGTTGTCTGAGGAGCTCAACCATAGCAGTGTCCAACGACTTTGTGAAAATATCCGCAAATGGTCTCAATGTTGGAACATAGGCTACCACAACTTTTCTCTCAACCCGAATTATCCTTTTGACTTCATTCAAGTGAGATTCCTTAAGATCATCCCGAATTCTTACAAAAACTCCCACCATACTCATCTTCAATTCAGCTTGCATCAACGTCACAAAATCTTGTACCAAGTATGGTGAATTAGATCCAAAGATCATATCATCAATATAGATTTGCGCAATCAGTGTATTTGATGATTCTCGAAAAACAAGCAAGATGCAATCTTCTCCCCCTCGACCAGAACCTTTCTGAATAGGAAAGGTAGTAAGTCGCTTATACCACGCCCGTGGTACTTGTTTTGATCCATACAAAGCCTTCTTGAGTCGATGATATACTTCCTCATTAACCACACCATGTAGGGGAGCACTCTTGACAGCTTTTTGATACATCATAAAATTCATAGTGCACACCATAACAAGGAGAATGCGAATAGATTCTAACCTGGCAACTGAGGAAACAACAGTGAGGGAGAGAAAATATTGTAGACCAGCAAGTTCCCTATAATTAACCCAAGGGATCGATCGAGTCATTCTTCCGCTTGATTCAGCCTTCACCGATGTTGGAACATGGGAGAGTTCTGGAGAGGACGATGTTCCAACATTGTTGAAGATATAAGAATCACCAGCTTTATCTTTAAGATTTGTCTCATCCGATGTTCCAACATCATTACGTCCTGGATCTGAGAAATCAACCGATGTTGGAACATGGTCAGCCGTACGATCTACTTCATCACATTTGACACTGCAGCAGTTCACTTCTTGCTCCAATAAGTAACATTTGTCTGATGACCGAATACCAGTAAGCACTTTGTTGTTGCCATGTTTCACTATGCACTTTAATTTATGGAATTCCACGCTCATATTATCATCACATAGTTGGCTGATACTTAGGAGATTAGCCTTTAGATCTTCCACCAACAAAACACCAGTGAATATGGGGAATCCTTCAATATGCAGTTCACCTTTTCCAACCACTCGACTTTTCTTTCCATCACCAAACGTAACAAAACCACCATCATATGGCTGGATATTGGTCAGTAATTCCTGAGTTCCAGTCATGTGGCTAGAGCAACCACTATCAAAGTACCACGAGTCTCTAGAATGTGCAATAGGAGACATGTGAGCCATAAGGCAAGTACTCGTGCGTTTAACAACCCATAACTTTCTAACCATTCTTGATCGCTGGACATCGTCTATGTTGGAACATACTGAGAGTTGTCGCCCTGTCATGATATCTCTGAGGAGTTTTCGGCATTGTTCCTCTGTATGACCTTGATACATGCAGTAGCTACAGATGAGAGGTTTCCTTTGATGAGTCTTGGTAAGCTTTCTTTTTACCTCTTGAATCTTCGACTTGAGACCGACCTTGCTACCTGATGAATTTTCAAACCCGATTCCATGTCGATCTCCAAAGTTTTTCCCCATGGTCAGAATGTCATCAAGTTTCGCCTTTCCAGTGTTTAACTTGGTAATAGATGCTTCAGCCATCTTAGCTCTCTTAGTTGTTGAGCTTAGATTCAAATTTAACTCTTCAATCTCTCTTCTGAGTTCACCAACTAAAACTCGCAACTCCTTCTCCTTCTCGCCCAGATGATTTTTCTCTTCCTTTAACACTCTATTTGTACCAACAACTTGAAGCCACATGGCATACATCTGCTCATATGTACTGTAGATATCTTCATCACAACTAGTCCGTCATCATCACTGGACGTGCCATCAGAACTTGTGTTGGAACATACAACTTCATCTTTCTCTGACATGTTGGAACATACCTCATCTGATCCACCGTGAAATTTTGCTCCAAATGCCATATAATTGCTTGTAAGTTCCCCTTCGTCTTCTTCATCATCTTCACTCCAAGAGGTGATGTATGATTTTCCCTGCTTCTTTAGGGTATTAGCACATTCAGCCTGGATGTGGCCGTATCCTTCACATTCTCGACATTGAATTCTTTCAGACTGCTTTCCTTCACCAACTTGGTTTTTAGAGAATTGCTGACTTCCTTGTTCCATTCGAGTTCCACGATTACCAAAATCTTGAGGACGATTTTTATTCACTCCAGATCTTTCTTGTGAATTCTTGTTTACCACCTTCTTCAGCATTCTTGATAAACTCTTTGTGATAGGAGCAAGTTCTTCAATTCCATCATCACTATCAGATTCATAGATGACCCTTGATGAAGAGGATTTTAAGGCCAACTCCTTCTGGACTTTCTTTGCAGGTTATTGCATTGTCATCTCATAGGTCTGTAGTGATCCCATTAGTTCATCCAAGGTCATGGTGGCTACATCTCTTGCTTTTTCTATTGCTGCAACTTTCATAGAAAATCTTTTAGGAAGAGATCTCAAGGCCTTTTTCACCAATTTTGTTTCCTTGTAAACTTTCCCAAGTTGATACGTCATATTGGAGATGTCTCTGAGTTTCCCATTGAATATAGAAATAGTATCATCCTCCTCCATCTTCAGTTCCTCAAACTTTGTAGCCAACATCTGCAGTTTAGATTCACGTACACGACTTGTCCCCTCATGTACAGTTTGTAGGATATCCCATGCTTTCTTTGCTTGTTAGCATGTAGAGATAAGTTTGAACTGATCTTCATCTACTGCAGTAAATATGGCATTTAATGCCCTGGAGTTCGCCAAGCTTCCCATTCTTTCACCTGGTGTCCACGACTCTTTAGGCTTAAATTCTCCTCCTTCAGAACTTCCAACAACAGGGGGTTTCCATTCTGTTTCAACATAGTAATAAGACAATTCATCCAGTGAATTTATGAACACCCGCATGCGAGCCTTCCAGTAGTTGTAATTTGTTCCTTCTAGCAGTGGTGGCCGAGACACAGAAGCTCCTTCTCTGGTCGCCATTGGTAAAACCGATCTCACTTTCCTTGACACAACCAATGGAATAATAAGTGACCAAGCTCTGATACCAATTGAAATTTGGTTTTACCTAATTAATTCAATTACCACTACTGTGTTCCAACATAGCCTATCTAACCAAGTATGCAATAAAGTAAAGCTTAAAAGACACAAGACTTGGTTACGCAGTTCGGTGAAATCCACCTACATCTGCGGGGCCTAGCCCAGTTCAGAATGAATCCACTAATCAGAAAGATACAGTACAAAGTACACCATACAGTTGTACTTATCTTATCTAACTATAACGTGAATCCTGCAAGCTCCCCTTGCTACCGATCCGCCTTGATCAGACTCCCTCTGACCTCGAAACTCGTCGACGCTGGATCTCCTCCTCCCGAGGAATTAAGGCATATGATTCTGAACTTTGTGCAGCAGGTTCGTGTGTTGGAACACAGTATTCTGGCTCTTTGCAAATCTCGAAAATCTCAAAAATCTGTATGCAGATTTTTGCTCAATTAAATCCATGAGTAATATAGCCGTGTTTGTCCTCTATATATATATCCACGAATCATATTGGAATACTCCTTGATTATCTCCACAATATTCCTATTCCAAATCTACTTCTTAAAGCATATCCAAATCCCATAAATAAAGGGATTTACCTTATCCCATTCTATCCCATATATTCGAATAAATCTTCTCCATATAAGTAGGGATTTTCCATAAACCAGTTATGCTTCACATGCCTAAACATATAGCAGAATATTTAGATTTCCATAACTCACAAATACCATAATATTCTGTCTTCTTTTTCCGTAAACATCTTTGCGTGAATATACTGCTAATTCGCATGTATGTCTTGTGCAAATGTAATTCCTTCTCCACATAATATTCTGATTACAATCAAATCTCTTGGAGATAAGAATTACCAAATCTAATCCCTTTAAGTAAGGAATTGATATATTTTCCAACTCAAATACAACTGGACAAGATGTATCCTTCTCGGATTCAGTCTTCAACCTTTCCTTATTTCACCAAAATTCCTTCTTTGATGTTGCAACTCAATAATACCATATTTGCATAATTTCCACAAATTGCCAACTAGATAAATCTAGACTTTACAAGAACTAAAGGGCTTGAAGGGTTCAGAACCAATCATTTAGCTGATTCTGTTAATAAACACCAATGCCGCTTTATTTTGCAGCGGATCAAATATATCATACTAACTTTGCATTAATTACTTTACAACATGCATTGTTTAAATAAAAACACGTATAAGATTTAGAATTATCAACTCCTTTTATGAATAGGCAGTGCATAAGTTAAGTTATGAATCGTTTCTGTTTTGTGAAAACATGAATATGTTAGTCTACAACTAGTATACGTTATAGTTCACACAGGTAGAGGAGACTAAATTTACAACATGTATTATTTAAATAAAAACACGCATATGATTCCTTAAAAGTTCAGTCTCATCTTTGTTTGAATCCTCCTCGTGTCAGAATTTCTTGTGTAGTCTAATGTTCAATGTTGTCTGATTCCTTAAAAGTTAAAACCAAAACAAGTTTAGATTCAACTCCTGAAAAAAATCATACATACTGGATATTAACAGTTGCAGCATATAAGCAAACATGTACAATTTCCAATTCAAAAAGACAATAACCAACAATGAAAGTAAAAGTCAAACACAATAAAACTAACAAGTACATACTGAATATTAATAGTTGCAGCATATAAGCAAACATGTACAATTTCTACTTCAAAACGACAATAAACAACAATGAAAGTAAAAGTAAAACATAATAAAACCAACAAGTACATACTAGATTCTATCAAATGCAATATATAAGTAAACGGATGCAGTTCTTAATTAAAAATGAACAACCAACAACAACTTTTTTATAAAAAAATAGTCATACACAACACAACTAACAAGTACATACGAGATACTAAAAGATGCAACATATAAGTAAATAGATGCAACTCATTATTCAAAATGTACAACTAATAACAAAGGAAAATAAAAGGTCATAGGCAGTACAACTAACAAGTACACATTGAATACTAACAGATGCAACTCGAAATTCAAAACGTATAACTAACCGCAAATGAAAATAAAAGGTCATAGACAATAAAACTAACAAGTACACAGTGAATACTAAGAGGTGAAACATATAGGTAAACAGATGCAGTTCGTAATTCAAAACGAACGATCAGCAAAAAAGAGAAGAAAAAAAGTCATTCACAAAAGGTCATAGACAGAACAACTAACAAGTACACATTAAATACTAACAACTGCAACATATAAGCAAACTGATGCACCTCGTAATTTTATAAAGCATAGAAGACCACCAATTCAAAAAGAAATCAAAAGAAATCAAAAGGCATCAAAAGGCATCAATTTAGATGTTAACACTTGCAGCATATAACCAAACAATTACAATTTCTAATTCAAAATGAACAATAATCAACAATGAAAATAAAAGTCAAACACAATAATAGTACATACTGGATTCTAACAGATGTAATGTATAAGTAAATAGATATAGTTCCTAATTCAAAATAGCACGAGCATATTGATACAACTCCTAATACAGGATCAAATGTCTTAGCTAAACCTCATTTTGCTTCATTGATTAAAACACACATAATAATAGCACGAGTATATCGCGTACTAGAGACTAGTTCATCCTCCCGATGAGTTGATTGATGAAATCTTCGTGGTTTCCAGCATCTCCTCCTTCGACTTAGTGATTTCTCTTCTTCATCAAACCACCAAGTGACTCCTTGAGCTTGAATGGGCAGAGGAAATTGTTAGCCTCCTCAAAATGAGGTACAACATTGAGGACAGGACCTTCCATACAAATGATGTCGTGCTTTCCTAGGGCCTGGGCAGTGGGTAAATGGATTGTTATAGTTTCTCGCATTGTACTCCTTATTTTCTTTGTTTCTCGCATTGTACTCCGTGTTTTCAAGCAAGTTTACCTTGAACTCCTTATTTTCTTTGTTCACTTGAATCCGGAGACAAACTGTAAAACAAGTACAAGAAAGCAGTTCATCAACATGTAAGTGTGTAACAAATATCATAACAAATAGGACATGAATAACACTTATGGGTGCAAATAAACCAAATCTAAACTTGCTTACCAGCAAGAACTACAGTTCCAACAAAGGAAAGAATTCTCGAGAGAAAAGAGTTGAAGGGGAATGATCCAACCAAAGCCATATACACCACCTGATCAGCAAAAAAGACCAAACATCAATTCATTACAGTCATTCTAAGCTCTCGCACTACATGAATAAAACAAAACATCTTTCCACTATTCATATTCACACACTTTCACTCACAAGCACATGTTAGACCAACATGAGCTATTTCCCATTAATATCACAGAAAGCTCGTTTAAGCCATATTCTTATCAGTATCCACAAATGAACACTACTGGGGAAATCAGAATGAATTTTAATTTTCTCTATAAACAACAGATTGATTCTGCCCACCAGAGTCCCTCACCTGCACACACATAGTCACAAAATGAAAAAGACTCATCAACATCCATTACACCTCAAGACAGATCGAATCACGATGCAAAAAAATGTAAAGGAAAAAAATCCTTAGCTTAAGTACTAATTGCATTATCCGCTTAATCAACAGAGAAAAAATTGACAGAAATCATAGATCGAGGAGTTCATAATATGATAGAAATCACCTGAATTAGGGTGGTGGAGATGGTGAACACAATATAGAGATCGATGATCTGAGAAAAGGGAAATCGCAATTAGAAATCAAATGGAGATCGAATTAAACTTGTTATATTTTCTTCTATACAAATGATACAAACTTGCTATAGTTTCTCGCATTGTACTCTGAAACTCAGACCAGGAAATTTCCAATCAATAGTAACACCACAGCTTCCCAAACAAATAAGAACTAATTCAAGAGAATCGGAATTGAATAGCTTCAAATAGTAAGTGTCCGATTAAAATACTTGTAGCTTCAAATGCATCACATCCTTAAGGAAATTAAAACACTCGTAGCTTTAAACGCATCATATCCTTAACAAAATTAAAACAGTCCTACCTTCATTGGTGTTTAAATGCATCACGTCCTTCTTTGATATCTTCTTCTAAATATTTTGAAGTTCCCTCCCCCTTCTGTTGTTTTAGTGGTTCTCTAGTTCAAAATCTTACCTAATAGATGTCCAAATTCTCTTAATTGATTTCTCTCACTCTCTCGGATATTGGTGTGCTTTACATGTAGGATTGGAATGAAATTAGAAGAAAACTATAATCCGAAACATGGTGAATAAATTGGAAAAAAGAAAGAGTGAAAATATGAGGTGAATAACGAACCTTACCCTCCATGAACTAGATGAGATTGGAATTAATAGTGCCAGGATCCATCGCCGCTCGGAAACAGAAACTCCGACGGGAGAAGCCGAGACTGTGATTGGATAAGAAGATAGGAGGAGGATCAGGAGGAGAGATGGAACGAAAACTGGAGGGTAAACGAGTCGTCGAAGGTGATCGAAGTGGTGAATCCTAGTTTCTGGCAGAGGCGTCTCGCAGAGGTTGCTTCGCCGGGGCTTAAAGAACGATGAGAGAAAGTGGAGATAGAAATGAGGAAGAAGAAATGGTCCAGGAGATAATTTCTCTAATTAGTACCCAACTTTTGATTATTTACAAACAGGACCCCATTTTTCAAAATAGTCCATGGTCTGTCCATAAGCTTATGGACATGCCACCTTTCGTGAGACTTACCCGTACATTTTTATAAAATGAAAGTATAAACTAAATGCTTTAAACGATTAAAAAATATTTTAAACATATGAACTAATCTATACATTTGCTACTTGTAACTTCTAACATTGTATTGGTGAAAAATGATCATCTAAACTAAGCATATTAACAGATATTTTAAACACATGAACTAATATATATTTGCTAAGAGTAATTCTATCATATATATTGCATAATAATAAAAGACTAAACAAAATCCTTAAAATGATTAACAAATATTCTAAACATATGAACTAATTAATACAAATGCTACTTCTAAGTTCTATCATTATCTTGTATAAAATGAAAGCCAAAATAAAGTCTTTAAAACCATGAACAAACATTCTAAATGTACGACCAATTAGTGTATTTTCTAGTTGGGAATTTTATAATTATCATGTATCGAATGAAAGTCAAAACAAAGTCTTTAAAACCATTAACAAACATTATAAACATATGAACTAATTAATACATTTGCTAGTTGTAAGTTCTATCGGTATGTTGAAGAAAATTAAAGTCTAAACAAAGTCATTAATGTTGAAAGTCTACATTAAATTGTTAAAATGATTAACAAATATTCTAATCATATAAACTAATACATTATATATATATGCTAATAATAAGTCTTATAGAAATTAAAATTCTAAATTGTGTCAATTAAGTACTTAACAAACATTCCAAACAAATGAATTAATCTTATACATTCGCTTGTTGTATGTTCTATAACTATTCCATAGAAAATAAAAGTCCAAATAATTTATTTATAACGATTAACAATCATTCTGCACATATGAGTTACTTTATACATTTGCTAGTTATAAGTTTAATAATTATCCATTGAAAAATGAAAGGCTAAACAAAGTACTTTAAATGATTAACAAACAGTCTGTAGATATGAACTAATTTATATGTCTGTGCAAGTTGTAACTCTCGCAAAAAATAAAAATTTAAATTGTATCTTTAAAATGATAAACAAGCATTATAGATACATGAACTAATATATTTTTTTCTAGTTAAGTAAAATTTAACAAAAGACAAATGGAAGAAGAAGCCAGATCAACAGTCATTTTATACATGAATTAATTTATACATTTGCAAGTTGTAAGTTTCACAATTATCTTATAGAAAATTAAAGTTTAAGCAAAATCCTTCAAATACTTAACAAACATTATTAATACATAAAATAATATATTTTTGCTAGTTAAATAAACATAACAAAGGACAAATGGAAGAAGAAGTCAGCTACCTAACATGAAATAGTACAATAATAAGACTCAATTTTGAGTGAATTATGGGCGACGTACAGGTTACGGGTTCAATTCCCAGCTCTTAGAGCAAGTTTGAGAGATATTGTTTTTAGAGATTTTAGGTGCTTTTTGAGGTCCAATAGATTCTTCATCTCATTTTTTAAAATAGAGATTTTAATGAAAGGGAATGTTTGGTACTTTATATTGGTAGAGAGAGAAAATTTTGGAGAATTAAATATTTAATGTAACCATTAATTTAGCACTTGAACTTTAAGGCTTATTTTTTATTTCTACCAAATGTATTTAGGTCTAAACCATTGCAATATTTAATTATTATTGAATAAACATATAAAATTGGACCTTTGAACTCTGATTATTCTTTTTTTTAAAATTTTATTTTTTTGTTTTTTTTATTGGAAACCATCCGGAGATGGGGGAAATTATATTAGGCCTTCCCAAGCCCTGTAAAAGACAAGAACTTAATCAGAAATAAAAGTTGAAGCCTTGGCTTAGTTGATATATACATGAGGGAGCTATAAGCTCTTGAAGCAACATTTGTTGCTTCCAAAATGAAGTAAGATATCTAGCTAATAGTTAGAGAATTACAAAGACACTTAGTAAATTTAGTAGGATTGTCGAACTTATTAGTGAATCGAAGCATCGAAACACAAGTCAGTCAGACACACCCCAAAATTCACTGAGGGGCCTATCCTCTACATAAAGAAAGTAACAATAGAATAGAGGATTGAACAAGAAGGTAGCCAGCAAAACAAGAGTCCACTCAATCCGTATGCATTCATCGCCATTGAGCCTGCAATTTGGTGCAGAATCCACCTACAAGTGACAGTGAAAATCAGTAGCATCCATTCATACAACAATCCTTAAAGAAGGTGTACCTATCTGATCTAGCCTAATTAGACCCTGGATATTATTGGATAGCATTTTAAACCTAAACATAGATGTGCTGGTCTCAGCCTTAAGACATGCCTTAGCAAGAGCATCAGCTACCAAATTAGCTTGTCTCTGAATATGGACTAGATTGATATCTCCAAAATATTGTTTTGTATCATCAGCTAATTGAAACAATGGCCAGGGAGCTTTTAGTGGATCAGTAACAAATTTAACCGCATTCAGACAATCCGATTCCAAGCAAACAGGAGGAGAGAAACCAACAATTTTCTCTCGGGCAAAGAAAATTGCTTTCATTTCAGCTTCCAGAGGGGAATTGGCAGCTGTGAATTTAGTATGAGCAGCAAAAAAACCACCCCTACTATCTCTTATAATCATGCCAATTCCACTCATGTTAGATTGACAACACCATGCAGCATCCACATTAATTTTATAACCCATACATGGTTTAGTCCAAGCAATTTTGAAGATTTTAGGCTTTGGAGGTTGCTTGATCAGAGGGAGAAAAGAATGATCTGCAATGTCTAAGTCTACCTTAGATACTATGAAAACAGGTTTAGCAGTGAACATGTAAAAAATTTGGTCCCTTATGTGAGTTAAAACTAAACCTGATAGTGGAATGGCAGAATCAAATAATACTTTCTTTCTCATTTTCCACAAGTTCCAACATGTTATTACAGCAGTAGATCTAATGATTACTGAATGTAAAGAGCTCAAACCATTATAGCTAAAACCATTTTTGAGTGATCAATTTTAAAATTTTGTGGTATTTAACTTAAAAAGGCGTTTTCTGTTAGATGGTCTAACAGTTAGTTGAACCATGACAAACCCGGTCTTATAATCAATTTATATTTTGAGATAAATTTTAAAAGATTTAATATTAGACTATAATTATTTATATTTTGAAATACATTTAAAAATATTTTTTAAGTACTGCAAGAAATGAAAACAAACATCAAATCAAACTATTAGTTATATTAATTATAAAGCGACCATGTCTAACGGTTAGGTTACCCAAAACAAGATTTTGTGTTAATCTTATGATCCTCAAATAACAGTTAACATGAATCACGAAATGAATATAATATAAAGAAATTAGTTATTGTCTTCTTTGATCACTCGATGAGAAATAGAGGAATATCACAATGCTCGTGTTTTGAAATTCGACTCCTTTAACTTTTTGGGCCAAAAGTTGTCTTATTTTTTTAAATAGTAGCAAAAACCTTGAATTACCTAATTGATGACTTTTATGAATTTAACTGTCACTATTTTAAAATTTGTTTAAATAAAAAATAGTTATAAGATATTTAATTATTTTTATAAATGAATCATTAAAACTAGTGATTTTCCTTAAAAATTTAAGTTATTATTTTTGGAGAGTAATTGAATCTAATACTCTTCTTTAATTAAAAAGTTGTTTACTAAAAAATAATTTTTTAACTTTGTAAAATAGGGAGTCTATTGGAGTTGGAGCAAAATAATATAGAGAATATGAGTTTTAAATCTCCATTTAAAAAAAACTTTTAGAGAAATTATTGGACTTGCTGTTACAATTTTGTATGAATTTGCAACAATTTGACATTCCCACCTCATAGGCGTGCGAATTCTAATAGGCTAACACAACCGCATATTCCAATCAGTCACACATACCTTCCAATCAGCTCACACTCGCACAAATTCCAATCAACCACACGGTGATTTACCTCTCATACGTTGACCAGGGTGTCGGTTGGTATGGGCCGCTGAGGACGAGCGGATCTTCGCCTTTTCCAATCAACCACACGTACATTCCAATCAGCTCACACACGCGCATATTTCAATCAGCCACACGCGCCCACTTCAATATAAGCTCGCATTCAACCCATTAATTAGTGCAGGTTTTATAATTGCAAGTTAATACTCTGTCTCATCATAAATTATGGTGAGACGGTCTCACACAAGTCTTTTTATAAAAGAAATTTCTCTATGTGTTGCTAGATATTTTTTAGTTTTATATTGTTAATTTTGAATGAGGCCCATTTTCAGGACTTATCTGCATTTTAGTTCAGTGAAAATTTAATTTAGTGAAATTTAGATTTATTTAGTCATATTATTACTATTTTTCGACAAACATATTTTTAGAGCAGTTCAGTTCGGATCAAATCAGATCAGATTAGGTAAGCGCCGGAGAACAGAGCCTAAATAATCATACAAAATTGGACTTTTGAACTTTGATTATTCTTTTTTTCTTTAAAAATTTCATTGGGGTGATCAATTTAAAATTTTTATGATATTTAAAATTTAGAGAGGCGCTTCTGTTAGATTGTCTAACAATTAGATCAATCATGACAAACCTCGTTCTTATAATCAATTTGTATTTTGAGATACATTTAAAAATATTTAATATTAGACTATAATTATTTATATTTTGAAATACATTTAAAAATATTTTCTAAGTAATGCAAGAAATGAAAATAAACATCAAATCAACCTATTAGTTATATAATTATAAAGTGACCCCGTCTAACGGTTAGGTTACGTAAAACAAGATTTTGTGTTAAACTTATGATGCTCAAATAACAGTTAACATGAATCACGAAATAAATATGATATAAATTAGTTATTATCTTCTTTGATTACCCAATGAGAAATAGAGATATATCACAGTGATTGTGTTTTGAAATTCAATTTCTCTAATTTTTTTGGGCCAAGAGATTGTCTTATTTTTCTAAATAGTAGCCAAAACCTTGAATTACCTAATTCATTGACTTTTATGAATTTAATAATCACTATTTTAAAATTTGTTTGAATACAAAATAGTTATAAGATATTTATTTTTTTTATAAATGAATCATTAAAACTAGTGATTTTCCTTTAAAAAATTAAGTTATTATTTTTGGAGAATAATTGAATCTAATACTTTATTGAAATTTAAAAGTTTTTATTATTGTAAAATAAATGTTTAACTCGGTAAAATAGGGAGTCTGTTGGAGTTGAAGCAAAATAATATATAGAATATGAGTTTTGAATCTCCATTTTAAAGAAACTTTTAGAGAAATTATTGGACTTGCTCTTACAATTTTGTAAGAATTTGCAACAATTTGACATTCCCAGCTCATAGGCGTGCGTATTCCAATCAGCTAACACCCGCGCACATTCCAATAAGCCACACGTGCATTCCAATCAGGTCACACACGCGCATATTTCAATCAGGTCACACACGCGCATATTTCAATCAGGCACACACACCCACTTCCAACATAAGCGCACATTCCAACCATTAATTAGTGCAGGTTTTATAATTGCAGTTTAATCCTCCATTTCACCATAAATTATGGTTTGACAGTCTCACACAAGTGTTTGTATTAAAAACATTGCTCTATTTGTTACTAGATATTTTTTTTTGTTTTATGTTGTTAGTTTTGAATGAGGCCCATCTTTCTTATCTTCTATTTCTTTTTATGATTTTTATAAAGATCAAATAAATTAAGTCGGATGATGTGTCCATTTATGTCCATATTTTGGGACTTTTTGAGATAATGTTTTCACTCTTTTGTCTTCTAGATCTTGTGTTTTACCTTGAAATTCTCTTAGGAGATGTGAGGGTGACTTTTACGTTCTTTTGCCTTTTCTAAGTGAATTTTGTGTGACGAGGTAATAACATTGAGACTTGAAGACCGGAGGCCATTGAAGACCATGAAGACCATCTTTGAACACTTGAATATTTGAAGAAAAGTGAATTGGAGTGAAGGCTAGAAGACAAGAATAAGAATGAACCATATGCTGTTTTTTGGTGCCGGTCACGACTCACGATGAACCTGTCGTGAGTTGCAATGAACGTGTGGCCTTTTGCCCTTTTTCTTGTACTCCCTACGCCCCACTTGTTTTTGTACTTTTGCTTTTTGCACACTACTCTCTATCAAAATTTGACCGCATATTTGAATAATTATATGAACAATAATATTATCGTATATGATATTGTTCAAATGGTTGTAACAAGTAGTTTTTAAATATTTAAATTTTATTTTCCGTTATTATACATAGGTAAAGATATTAATGGTCAAACATGTGTCTTGGACAACGTGCAAAAAACAAAAGTGCAAAAACAAGTGGGACAGAGGGAGTACTATAAATAACACTTATCCTTTCTCTTTCATCTTCTTCTCTTCCGCGACTTTCTACTGCAAAACCCTAGTTTTTCACCATTTTCATCCTTGTTTTATCTTTGATTATGTTTGGTTTGACGTTTGTAATTAGTATGGATTCTAGTATCTAAGTTAATCTCTTGGGAGCAATTGATTGAAGCTTCCAAACTCATGTAGTGAGATTCTCTATTTTGCTCATTTATGAACATTTATTGGGAAGCATTTATTGTGCCATTAATGTTGTGTTCTACTTTATTTATACCATGGGTTGTTTGAGTTAATGAAATGTTTGTATGATTGAAGTGTTAGGGTGTTAGGAAAGTGGCCAATTTCTTAGCACATTTAAGATGAAAATCCAAGAACATGGAATTGGAACTTCTTTTGTATAATGTGAAGTGAATCTTGCTAGATGAGTATGTTAATATGGATTCTTATCATATTTATCCTATAGAAGCAATGGAAGATTGAATCTTGAATATGGTTTATTCTAGGTTTAGCCTAATGAATTCTTTGTTTGGTTAAATGGCTATGCATTTGGTAGAATGCTTGTTGTTATCAATCTATGGTTCGTGTGAAATGCCATTGATGAAATACTTTTAGGCACTGTTTGTCTAAAGTGATTGTTGACGAGGTTTGCAAATATCATTGTTTGTGTTGCAAATTACTCTTAAGAAGAATTGAATGTTGATCTTCAATATGGAAGTGATAGCCTTCCCCATAGGTGTTAAATGTGAATGAATCTAGGATATATAAGAGGTTTAGAAGTGAGGATCAATTGCCCCTAAGGCTCCGTCAATTATTGATTTAATCATCTTTTTAGTTGTTTGTTGCATGATTAGCATTGTTAACTTGCTTTGCTAGTTGTTTGTCTTTCAATTCATAATTTAGGAAGACCAACCAAACACCCCCGGCATTTATTTACTTTTATATGTATATGTATATGTATATGTATATCTAGTATGTTATCCGTTTTATATGTTTAAACGTCCTGAAATTGGAACTACTTTCGGATCTCAATCAAAGGCGGTTAAAAAAAATGATAGAAGACGGTTCTTGAGGAACCACCTGTGATTGCATCAATAGAAGGTAGTTCCATTAAAGAACCGCCTTCTATTAGGTGTTTCTGTTGGGCCTATATAAAGAGAAACCCTAGTTTGTCAAGCCTTAGAAAATTTTCTAACTCCCTCACCCAAAATTATCCGCCTCTCAATTTTTCGAACTCCCTCATAGCCTAGCCTCTCTCTTCTCACACGTACAAAACCTCTCAATTCTTTTATCGAACTTCACCACCACATTTTCTCCCTCACCACCGTGTTTCTTCCTCCCGCTGGAACCCTCACCACCGCCGGCGTTTCTTCCTCTCCACCATTTCCAACACCACCACGACTCCTCTCCACCGTGACCCTCACCACCGGAGCCATCACCGGAGCCATCACAGTCGCCGCTCTCACCACCGCCACTCTGTCCATAATTCCCGCTAGGTTATGCCGCTCTCACCACCACCACTCTATCCATAATTCCCACTAGGCCGCGCCGCTCTCACCACCGCCAATCTATCCCTAATTCCCGCTAGGCTGCACCGCTCTCACCACTGCCGGGTAAAGGCCACCACCACCGAAGCAATACCAGATCTGACATTTCTACGGTTGAACCACCACCGTCGGGACTCGCTACGCCACCATCGCCGGGACTCACCGCTAGGACTTCCAGATCTAGAAGCTCTGATTTTTTATTTGTATTGCTGTTGTTATTTTAATTTTTTGAATGAAGATTTGTATTGCTGTTGTTTTAATTTTTTGAATGAAGATAATGGATATTGATTATTTTGATTTCATATGCATTTTTGCTGGTTCTTTCAATTTTTCCAGATCTGGTAGTGCTTCGCTGCTGGAAACCAATCGGTTTCCGGCGGTTTTTTAGGGACATCTGAAACAAGTTCCTAATTCGAAACTATTTCGGACGTCTATAGAAGGTGGTTCCACCTCTCGTTAGAAGGCGGTTTTGAACTGCCTTCAATTGGTGCATTAGAATGCGGTTCCAGGAATTGCCTTCTAATTTCATCAATGGAAGATATGTCCAAAAAAATCACCCCCAAAGTGACTTCTATTGTCCAATAGAACCACCTTTAATAGAGGCGTCTCCACTAGTGATCCCTCTTTCGTGGACGACCCTGACTTGCTATAATCTACTTAGTTGTAGATGGGAAGCATTTAGGGATTATAAATATTATTTTTGAGAGGTACGACAATGACCTTCTATCGGATCGAATGGTTGGGTTCAAGTAATTAGTTAGTGTAGTTTTATGAAGTAGATTCGCCGCGTAGATTTTGATTAGCAATCTTGCACCGCGCTAAGAGCAGTAGTTAATGAAATTATTGGTTATATACTATAAATAACCAAAACTACATTCTTCTGCTAAATTTTATTCCTCACGTGTCACTAAAATAGTAAAATTGGCATAGTAGATTTATGTGTTCTTTTGCGGACAAGTTGAATTGTGTAAGATAGATTTAGGTGTTCTCATCTAGATGAGTTGAATTGCATGGAGAAAATTGAGTTTCAAAAGTGAAAAAAAGAAGAAGTCAATGAGTGGATAATAATGGTTCACTTTTTTCTGTTAAAGTAAGTGTGACAACTTTTAAAAAAATACTACTCCCTCTGTCCCATGAGAATCTGCACACTTTCCTTTTAAAAGAAAATTTTCAACATATTAAATGACATAATTACCCTCCAAACATTATAATTTTACACTATGCAATCTCCCAATCTGTGCAAACTCTCTCTCCTTTAATCAAATATCTCACCTATTTACAGTTCACACACCACACCAAACTCTTTTTTTGTATCAAACCAAACTCTTGAATCAATCTTATCCAGCAAACTGTCTTTTTTTAACCATTTCCAAAGGTGCTTGGTCTTCTTCTTCATCAAAGCACCAGCCCAAAATCCCCAAAATCCTCAAATTCTCATCCCAAAGCCCCCAAATTCCGATGATGAATTACGACGTAATTTTGACGCCACCTGCCCCAAGGAGCACATCAAGGAAGGCCTCGATCGCGCCGCTCGGGGGTGAAGTGCCGACACCACCGGAAAGAGAAAGAGAAAGAATGAGTGGCACCAGCAGTCAAATGATGGGGGCTAAGTTGGTAGATGGGGGAGAAATGAAAATGATGTGAAATCCAGAGGAATGTGCGATTTGGTCACTTATAGAAGTTGAGGAATGAGGAGGAAGATGGTTAGCGATTTTGGATGCTTTGTATTTCTGGGTTTGTTAATTTTTGGCATTATATGTCTTGTTCTTCAGATTGAAGTTTTGTTATGTGTTGCTTAGTTATGGGGTGCCGAGTAGTGTTTGTGTAGGGTGGTGGTTCTGAGTGTGAATTGAGAAAAACAGGGGGCTTGTGGTGGAGAGGGCGTTGATTCTGGCTGTGCACTAAAGAAAGCATGGGGGGATGTGACGGAAAAAGCAGAGAAGGGTGGTGGAGAGAAAGGAAGGGCATTATAGACATTTCCATCGGTCAAAATTAAAACCAGCCCTTTCTCTCTCTGCAGAAAGGGCTGGGACGAATGGAGTAAAAATGAAAGTGGATTAAAGTTAAGAAAACAAAGGAAGTATAATAGCAAGTTATGATTATCACATTATAAACTTCACACTTTATTCTTTCACTTTTACAAAGTTCATACTTTTGTATTACTTATGTATCATTAATACTTAAAATGTGTCTCTTGAACGCGATCTATGCATAAACTATGAAAAGAAACAAAGTCTAAATTGAAAGTATGGAGAAAATGATGATAATCCTGCAAGTCATAAGGTGGGTTAACCCAAGTCATAAGCTAACCTGCCACTATCCTTCCCGCGCCTATATAACGTGATATCACCGAGTTTTCTTTTTTGTAAATCATTGGGTGCAATCATTGGCTTCCCAAACCATCATAGAATAAAACCAATGATTTAGTATTAAACTTGAACAACATGTAAGAAATATTGATCTACCATCAACATAGTTGTTTCAAAATAGAAAACTTTATCCTGGGCTAGTAATCTAGAGTACCTAAATTAGTGTCATCTCTGTAGTTAAAATATGCATGATTCCTATGAGAAATAGACTCCACCCTTGTGTTATTCATGCTACAGGCCAAGTGCATATGTTAACTACTGCATATTCAGTCTCTAAATGTTAGATTTTATGGTTCTATTTGGATGTTGGGAAGACCGAGTCGATCCCCAGCCAAAGCTCTTCATACATGATCCCTTTGATGTACCTGAGAGAGATATATGTTATGCTCTTTTATTGTTGCCAATTCATGAGTTACTTGATTGCATTCTCTGTGAGTATGTTGGAAGCAGATATGGAGTGTATCCATGGAATTCCACAATTTCCAAAGTCTCATCTTCAGTTTCCAGGGTGAGTTTTCATTCCCCTTTAACACCTTGATGGCCTACAAACAGTCGAGTTCTGCAATTAGAGGTAGAAAATGATGTTCAATACTAGCATGTACAACCCTTATAGCTGCCAATAGTTCTGCCTGTAGTGAGTCCTCAGTTTGGATAGTTTTAGATGCCAAAATATACAGCATGCAGAGGAGTTTGAAAACTATATCGAATTCACAGGATTCACAGCTTGGAGAAGGCCTCAGACTTAGCGGGTGAAAGATGGCGCCAAGTTCAAATTATGAAAATGCAGCCTTAGTTGTGATTTTAATTTTGTTCTATTTTTTGTTGCAAATTAGTCCACGTGTATGCTTCCTATTGGTTGTACGGTTTGTGTTGGTCTGCTATAAACCACACATTCCAGCTCACTCTGCACTTGTTTTTTAGCTGAATAAAATTTTGAGCTGCATATGGCATGAATGAAAATGTTTTGCTTCTTCCGTTCATAGTTCTTATTCCTTTACTTCTGTAATCTTTATATTGTATCAGAGCATCTGGGCAGATCCAGTGCTGTATGTTTAAATTTGTCAAAAATTTTCTGCTTCTTTTGAAAATCCATATCTCATGTCTTCGAATTCTGAATCTGTGAATTCAGTTGGAAATCCATCTCGGTTCACTAGATCCAGAAGGAATGAGTTGAATGCTCCTTTTTATCTTTAGAGTTCAGACAACTCCACTTTAGTTCTTGTTACAGAACCACTGAATGAATGCAATTACATTACATGGAGCAGATCTATGGTTGTGGTAATCAGGTCCAGAGGAAAGCTCAAATTTTTGACAGGAGAGTTAAAGACACCTAATATAGATGATCCATTGTATGAAAAATGGGACAAGGTAAATTCAACTTTGATCTCATGGATTCTGAATTCAATTTCTAAGAAGATAGCTAGGGGATTCATGTTTTTTGAAGATGCGCATGTTCAATGAAATGAACTGAAAGAAAGATTTGGTGAATGTAATGGACCTTTGTTTCATAAATTGAAAAAGGATATATATGAATTGAAACAAGGAAATGATTTAGTTGCTGTATATTTTACTGAATTGAAAGGTTTATGGGATGAATATGCTTGTTTAAGACCTAGGAAGAGATGTAATGTAGACTGTATAAACTATGCATGTTTACTAGTTGAAGAAGAAGATGATAAACTTCATCAATTCTTGATTGGATTGAATGAGGAATACAGTTCTATTAGTCATCAGATTTTGCCGATGGATCCATTCCCTAGTGTTGGTAAAGCCTGTCAAATCATCAGTAGGATTGAGAAGCAAAAAATGGTGCATGAAGGCTATCAGGAAATTCAGAATAGTGTTGCAATGGCAGTCAAAATATACAAGGATACAAAGATACCTTATCAATTCAGAGATGGAACCATTGAGCAGCATGACAGTTCAGATGGAATGAGGAAAAGAACTGTGAAGAGAACAGATTTGAGGTGTGATCATTGTGGAAGGCTGAGCCATGTTAAGGAAAATTGTTTCAAGATCAAGGGTTATCCATAATGGTGGGAAGGAAGCAGGGACATGACAGTAAAGGTTCAACAACCACAGAAATCACAGTTCAATCAACTGCCTTATGAAAAGCCATACCAGCCTAATCTTGCATATCAAAGATTCACTGCACATGCAGTAACTGAGGAGGAGGAGGAGAGTCCAATCACTGATGTAGATAGAAAGCTTCGAGCTCTAATTGCAAAACTGGTGGAGGCTCAATTTGAGAAGAAGCAGAAGGCAAAGGATCCTATACAGAATCAAAATGGAATGGCAAACTATGCTCATTATCATGACTTTGCAGGTAATATTACCACTAATTTCTCACTCACTGTGTTTACTTTGAATGATCATAATTGGATTGTGGATAGTGGGGCTTGAAGCCATATGTGTAGAGATATCTCTCAGTTCACTTCTGTATCACCCGTAAACTATGTCACTCCAGTTTATATGCCTGATCATACTACCAAACTGGTTCAAGCCAAATGAACTGTCATTTTAAGTCCTTCATTCATCTTGCTTGATTTTTTGCATATTCCAGACATCAAGTACAACCTTCTTTCTGTAAATAAGTTGTCTAGGTTAATGCCAGCCTCTTTCACATTCTCATCAAATCATTGCTTGCTGCAGGACCTCAAGACTAAGAAAGTCTTGGCAATAATTAAGGAAACCAATGGTATATACATATTTGATCCTCAGTCCTTTCAAACAGAAGTCATTCATCAAAGAATTCAGTCAGCTTACTCTTAAACAGTTCCAAGATCTCCAGTTTTTAGTGCAGCAGCTACTCATTCTGCTGCATCTTTCAAATCTTGGCATTATAGATTAGGATATCCTTCTTCTGATGTACTAAGGCATTTTGATGTAATCAAAGAGCTTTCGGATGATAATATATGTTCTGTTTGTCCTATGGCTAAACAACATAGATTACCTTTTACATCTAGTACCTCTTTCACATCTTCTTCTTTCACTTTGTTACATGTTGATCTTTGGGGACCATACAAAGTAACCTCAACTACAAATTGCAAATATTTATTGACAATAGTAGATGATTTTACTAGATGTACATGGACCTATCTTTTTAAAACCAAAGACCAGGTACCATTTCTGCTGAAAAATTTTCCGATCAAGATTAAAAACCACTTTGATGCTTCTGTAAAATTTTTAAGATCAGATAATGGAAGTGAATTTGTTAGTCATGAATGTGATAAACTATTCTCAGAGTATGGTATTTTGCATAAAAAATCTTGTTCTTATACTCCACAACAAAATGGAGTTGTTGAGAGAAAACATCAGCATTTACTGCAAGTGGCTAGAGCTCTCATGTTCCAATCTCATCTACCAATTTTTTTTGGGGTGATGCAATACTTACAACTACCTACCTCATCAATAGATTGTCATCTCCAACCCTCTCATGGCTTTCACCTTATCAGCTTCTTTTTAACATCAGCCCAGATATTCATCATCTCAGATCTTTTGGCTGCCTGGCCTATGCCACAAACACTTCACCTCACAAAGATAAGTTCACTAAAAGAGCTTTCCTATGTATTTTTATTGGTTATCCCACAGGGCAGAAGGCTTACAAGCTTTTTGATCTTCATAATCATAGAATTATCACTTCCAGAGATGTAGTCTTTCATGAGTCTGTCTTTCCTTATTCTAACCCTACTCAGTTTTATTTTCCTCTTCCTCACTTAGATTCAGAACATTCTTCTTCTTTTCCTGAATCACAGGCACCTAATTTCCCAAATCATCTACATTATGATATTCCTTCCCCTCCTTCTAATTCACATCTAAGACACAACACTAGAGTCATCAAACCTCCTATATGGTCTAAGGATTATGCATCATCCTCTTCTCTTCAACCTGTCCTCCATCAGTCTATTATCACTACACATACTGCTTGTAATTCCTCATAGGTTCCAGAACCATCCACCTATCATCAAGCAAAGCAATCACCTGAGTGGATCAAGGCTATGGATGATGAACTAGTTGCTTTGGAGCACAATCATACTTGGGATCTGGTTCCTTTGCCTCCTGGAAAGAAAGCCATTGGGTCCAAATGGGTATATAGACTAAAATTCAATGCAGATGGTTCCTTGCCAAGCACAAGGCAAGATTGGTTGCAAAGAGATACAGTCAAATTGAAGGAATTGATTTTTTTTGAAGTTTTTTCTCCAGTTGCTAAAGCAGTCACTATCAGAATGTTACTTGCCTTAGAATCTGCTTCCAGATGGCATATTCATCAGCTGGACATCAAAAATGCATTCCTACATGGCCATTTGGATGAAGAAGTTTATATGAAGCTGCCAGATGGTTACACTGTTTCTGATTCTTCACTAGTTTGCAAACTGACCAAAAGTCTTTATGGTTTGTAACAGGCCTCTAGACAATGGAACAAAGCGTTTACACAACATCTCCTATCTCAGAATTTCACTCAATCTCATCATGATCACAGTCTCTTCCTCAAATTCAGCTCAACTTATGTTCTAGCTCTGGTGGTTTATGTTGATGATGTTCTAATTATGGGAACCTCTTTGGAAGCTATCTCTAAGATCAAGCTTTCTTTGCACCAAAAATTCACTATTAAGGATCTTGGAGCTGCACACTATTTCCTGGGCTTAGAACTCCATAGGTCTACCACGGGCCTTCATCTATATCAGAGCAAGTATATTTCTGATATTCTTGCAGATTGTGGACTGACACAATGCAGACCTATTTCCACACCACTTCCTACTACTTGGATTGTCCATGATGAATCTTCTCCCTTCATACCTGATCCAAGTGTGTATAGAAGACTCATTGGGAGATTGCTTTACATCAACTATACCAGACCTGATGTCACTTTTGTTGTGCATCAATTAACTCAGTTTGTACAATCTTTTACTCAACATCTTCTCATAGGAGCCTTGCATATAGTCAAATATCTTCACCATCATCCAGATCATGGTCTTTTCTATGCCACTGACAATGATCTTAGGCTTTATGCCTACTGTGATGCAGATTGGGCCACTTGCAAGGTTACTAGAAGATCTGCCACTGGTTATACTATTTTTATGGGATTAGCTTTGATCTCCTGGAAGTCCAAGAAGCAATCCACTATCTCCAAATCTTCAGCTGAGGCAGAATACAGAAGTTTGTCCATAACTTCATGTGAACTAAAATGGATCAGTTATTTGGCCCGGGATCTTCACTTTCAGGTTCACTTTCCTATTCCTTTGTTTTGTGATAGTCAGGCTGCTCTCCACATCACATCTAACCCGGTCTTCCATGAACGTACCAAGCATCTGGACATCGATTGTCATTTGATTAGAGACTGTTTTCTTGAAGGATTTCTGATTCCATCCTTTGTTTCTTCTCGGTTGCAGCTTGCTGATGTGTTGACCAAGCTTTTGCCTCCGGCCTCATTTTGTGCTAATCTTTTCAAGCTCAGTTTTTTGTCCCCCAAAGATGATCTTGAGGAGGGGGTGAAAACTATATTGGATTCATGGGATTCACAGCTTGGAGAAGGCCTCAGACTTGGCGGGTGAAAGATGGCGCCAAGTTCAAATTCTGAAAGCCAAGTTCAAATTCTGAAAACGCAGCCTTAGTTGTCGTTTTAATTTTGTTCCATTTTCTGTTGCAAATTAGGCCACATGTACGCTTCCTATTGGTTGTACGGTTTGTGTTGGTCTGCTATAAACCACACATTCCAGCTCACTCTATACTTGTTTTTTAGCTGAACAATATTTTGAGCTGCACATGGCATGAATGAAAATGTTTTGCTTCTTCCGTTCATAGTTTTTATTCCTTTACTTCAGAAACTCTGTAATATATAATTAGTTTTAAATGAATCATCTGTATTAACTTTGAAGCCTCCATGGAACCACAATTATTTTTTCTTTAGTTTTCTAATTAGAGATGGCAGCAGCCTAGAAGTGATGAACTCTAGACAGTCCTCGTAATGTTGAAATTTTGGGCTGAGAGGGAATTAATTTGCTTGATAATGAACTGTAAACTGTAAGCCACACCAATAAAACCATGATTATTCTTAGACTTCCATAGTATCCAACAGGCAACAACGACTAAAGTGTGTATAACCTTAATCCTTGTTGCTGAGCCCAACATGCATAACCATATACAAGATAGCCTATTAAAAAAAGGGATAAGTGCTAATATAACCCAATCTACTTGAGTAAGTGTCAATATAACTCTACGATAATTTTTAGTGCAAATATAACCCTAACTAGTTAATGAAAGATTCGGTTGATTAACTCTATTTTATTCCAGCACTCTATTGTTACAAAATTCTCTCTGGCACGATTCCCGAAGCTTCCCGAAGGCAAACGATTTCAGTTCATCTTTCTTCTCCCCTGCTCGCCGTTAACGGCTACCTCGCCAGAAACGGCTAGCCTGAACCATCAACAGTCAGTCTGGTTTCCCTTTCTCTGTTGCCGGCCAATATGGCAGCGACCTCTAGTGATCAAACCCCCCCCCAAAACCTTCGCAGCTGCTTTACAGAACAAATCTCCGCCTCTTTCTAAAATCCTTCCCAATAATCCAGAAATTATCCCCAAAACGCATCACTTGGGGGATCCTTCATGCTTATACTCTGACGACCAAATAGCCACTCTTTCTGCCCATTATGCGAATGCTTTGGTGGGTAATTTTACTAAAGGAAGAATTTCAAAGGAACTTTTGGAGCAGGCTTTCAAAACGGTGGGTTTTGAAGGTAAGTATCAGCTTGGCTCCCTCGATTATAAAAATGTTTTAATCAGGTTTGAGCTGATAAACGATTATCAAAGATGTTGGATGAAATGTGTGTGGAATTTTAATGGTATTTCTCTGAAGATTCTAAAATGGACCCCTGAATTTTCTACTCATATTGAATCACCAATAGTTCCTATTTGGTGCACTATTAGGGAAGTTCCATTATATTATTATAACTCAGTCGCCATTGAGGCAATAGGCAATAGCATAGGCAGCTTTATCAAAAATGATCTTGCCACTGATATGCTTACAAGGCCATCAGCTATAAAATTCTGTGTGGAAATAGATCTTAAAAAACCATTGAGTTATTTCATAAGGCTGGGCTCTGTGTCTAACAATAGGAAATACCAAGTTGAATATGAGGATGTACCTTTGTATTATGATCACTGTGCAAAACTTGGTCATTCTCTGTCTCAATGTAAAGCTAATTCTTTGTCTAATAATGGTATAACTCAGGATACAAATCTAGCTCAAAGTTTACCCCAATCCCATTGGCAGCCTACTGGTAAGAAATTTGATAAGCCTCCTCTGATCTTAGACTCTTTGGAGGATCATTCCCTCCCTATGATGGATAACACTGAAGGAACCTCTAATAGTTCTAACCAAAACTTACCATATAGCTCACATTCCCTGGTTATCATTAATACTGAGAGATCTCCTATTACTGATTCCCAAACTCAGGATAGCCTTAAGTCTATTATAAGGTTACTAAAAGATACGGCTACATCCAAACCAACTATTCTGACATATGCTAAAGATGATATTCAGATAGGATCCTTTTCAATACCTATGTATAGCCCAAATCACAAAATTGCACTTTCCCAGCCTGGAAAGATGGCAAACAGATTTTCTGTTTTGCAGGCTCAAGAGGATGGCTCTAAGGAACAAGAGGAAATGGCTGAGGCTGTGTTATCTATGGAGGCAAATTCTGGCCATCAAAATCCTACTACTTCTTCTCCTACAGGTAAGCATCAAGGTAAGTCAAAATCAAAGAAAAACAACTATCTAAGTCAATTGAATAGAATGATGCTTAGATCAGCCACAAAAAGTAATAAATCCTGTGAACAATGATAGTCAACTCTCATGTAAATTGCTTAGTGTGGAATCTTAGGGGCATGGACACCTCAATGCTTAGGCTGTCTAATTTATGCAAACTGAAGAAAATACAGCTACTATGTATCATCGAACCTATGCATGACAAGAGTACTTGTCAAGCATACATGGAGACACTTCCCTTTGCCCATAACATGACTTTGTATAATGGGAAAATTTGGTTAATGTGGACTAACTCACTTTCTGTCTCTCTGCTATCCTCTCATGAACAATTCATGCATGTTACTATTTTACATCATTATCTTAACTGGCATATGGATGCAGTTTTCATTTAATGCTCTTAGAAATAGAGATGGTAGGAAGAATCTATGGAAAGAGCTGTAGCCTATCTCCAAAGGAGATACAATTTTTATTGGCGACTTTAACTCGATTACCTCTCTGTCTGAGTACAGAGGTCCTAGTTCTCATGCTTTAGGAAGTATTAGGGACTTTAACTCTTGGATAAATTCGAATGGGATACAAGAAATTAATACGGTTGGTAACCTTTTCACTTGGTGTAATTCTAGGCTAAGGAACCCAACTTCTAAAAGATTAGATAGAGGACTTAGTACTATCTCATGGAACTCCAAATTCTCATCCTCTTCCATTCAAATCCTGAATAGGCAGACTTCTGATCATGCACCTCTTCTTCTCCAAGTCTCCTCTCTGACCTCTTCCAATCCTAAGCCATTTAGATTTATTGATGCCTAGTTTCAGAGGAATGGGTTTAATGGTTTAATTAATGATTGCTGGAATTTACCTTTAGCTGAAACAGGTATGCTTAGATTCTACCTAAAATTGATTAGACTTAAGAAAGTTCTTAAGATTTGGAATAGAGATAGTTTTGGCAATATAGATCTTAATGTCAAACAGGCAGAGGAGGCTTTAAGAACTCAGGAAATTATCTTTGATTTGACCCCCTCTACCTTGGAACGTGTAAAACTGAATGAGAAAAATGCTTTACTGCTTAAAGCTTTAAAAGAAAAGGAAAAATTTTGGAAGCAGAAAGCAAGACTTAATTGGCATAAGTTAGGAGATAATAACACAACTTTCTTTCATAAAGTAGTGCAGGAAAGAAATTGTAAATTGCAGATTACTAAAATAAAAAATGGTGCAGGCAAATGGATCAACTCTCAGTTGGGAATTCAAAATGCCGCAATTGATTATTTTTCTGAATTGCTTACTGAGCCCTCTCTGGTATCTGATGAGACTTACTATCCTCATTTTCTAAGCCAAATTCCCAGTATTATTAAGGATAGGGATAACCAAATTCTAGCCTCCCCAGTTACTGAATCTGAGCTAGATAAAGTGATTAAAGGGTTGAATAAGATGAGTAGTCCAGGTCCTGATGGATTTTCTCCCAAATTTTATGCTAAATGCTGGCCTATCATTAAAATGGATTTGATTTCTGCTGTTAATGAATTCATTGCTGGATCAGTAATGCCCAGGGGAATTTCTAGCACCTGGATTACCTTGATACCAAAAAAGCCCACCCCATGCTCATTTGATGATTTCAGGCCAATTAGCTTTTCTAATGTGTTGAATAAAATATGTTCTAAAGTGTTAATGGAAAGGTTGAAACCTTATATGGAAAGCTTGATTTCACCTAACCAATCAGCCTTTATGAAAAACAGAGACATATCTGATAATATCCTGTACTTACAGGAAATGATCAGATTTCTTGATAAAAAATATAGAACTCCAAACTGCATTCTGAAATTGGATTTAAGAAAGGCTTTTGATAGAATCAATTGGAAGTTTCTTAGACAGATCTTGTTAAAGTTTGGTTTTAATGGGAATTTTTTAAATGCTGTTATGAATAATTTGTCACAAGCCTATTTCTCTATACTTGTAAATGGCAATCCTGTAGGCTTTTTCAGGGCCTCAAGGGGTATTAAACAAGGTGATCCTCTTTCACCCTTCCTATTTAACATATTCTCAGAAGCTTTCTCTAGGAGTTTATCTTTCATATTCTATAATTGTAGCTTGGCTAGTTTTCAGATTCCTGCTACTATTCCATCGGTTTCTCATCTTATGTATGCGGATGACACAATTATTTTCATGCAAGCATCAAGGTCGAACCTAATTAAGATCAAAGCTTTCCTTGAAATATTTGAGTTCACCTCAGGCCAAAAGTTTAACTTTGATAAATCTGATTTTTATCTAAGTAAAAGAGCAACACCAGCTAAGCTTAACCAGGTCAGAGCTATTTTAAAAATGAAAAAAGGATCTTTTCCTTTCAAGTATTTAGGTTGTCCAGTTTTTAGAGGAAGAACTTTAATACGATACTATCATCCTTTGCTGGCTAACATTGACCATAAGCTTCAAAATTGGAAAAATAAATGGCTTAGTGGAGGAGGGAAAATGATCTTAATAAAATCTTGACTATATTCTATTCCTCAACATATTTGGACTGTAACAAATCCCCCTAAAGGTATCATTAAATTAATTGAGAAAAAAATGTCTCACTTCTTCTGTGGTAAATCTGAGGATAAGAACAATAGAGTTTGGAAAATGTGGGCAGAACTAGCTAAGCCTACAAAACTGAATGGACTAGGTTTTAGATATTTCAAAGCCATAATAGAGTCCTGTTCTGTTAAACTGTGGTGGAAGTGTCAACTAGGTACCTCTTTGTGGTCTAAATTGATATGTGCACTTCCTCCATCCCACAGAAAGTCTGTGACATGGAAAAGAATTTGCTTTATTAACTCCTTTGCTGAAAATAATTCCACTATAATTCATGGCAAAGGCAGTTGTAATTTTTGGTCTGCCAACTGGTGTCCAAATGGCCCCCTTTTAAACCATGTTCCAGAGAGCGTTTTTTCTCATATGCCTGATATCTCCGTGGCTGATTTTATCAGTAATAGAAACTTTATCTTAGATTAGATTTCGTCCTTTTTGGAGCATGATACGCTTTTGTTCTTGCAGGGGGCGGAAATAACAATGGATAGGAATGATAGACTGATTTGGAAATTGGAACTCTCAGGTACTTTTACTTTTAAGTCAGCCTATAAGGCCTTAACCTCATCATCAGGTAACTACCCTGCAAGTACTTCTCTTTGGAACACTCCTTTGCAGAAAAAGATTATTATTTTTACATGGAAAATGCTGCATTTATTTCTCCCATTCGACGATGTGCTCATTACTTGTGGATTTAGTTTAGCATCAAAATGTCCTACTTGCTCTCATTTAGACTCGATCCAGCACTTTTTTATATCTTGTCATGTGGCTCATGCTGTCTGGTCCAATTTGGCATCTTTGCTTCACTTTAATCTAAATGCTCTTCACTCCATTCCCCAAAGGTTTTATTTATTCTGGAACTGTAGTGATCTACCAAAATTTGAGCGCATTTACTGTAGAATACTGCCTTCTCTGGTATGTTGGGGTCTCTGGAAAGCTAGGAATTGCTTCCTATTTGATAATAAGCCCCTTTCAGTTAATTCTATCTGTAAAGAGGTGCATGATCTAATCAAATTGACATTACATGTGTGCCCTCCTAAATTGTTTTCCCCTGGACCTATCCCAGCCCCCTTTAGGCATCTATCACCTTTGCTTAGACCTCCTCCTAAGCCAAACATATCGAAGATTCTGTGGGAAAGGCCTAAGCTTGGTTTCATAAAAATTAATGTGGATGCTTCTTGGTGTTATAACAAAGCTTTTGTTGGTCTTATAGCTAGAGACTCCTTTGGCTGCCCTATACAGATTAGTACTGCTACCTCTTCTGCTGTTTCACCACTACTTGCAGAAATTGATGCCATTTTTCATGCTTGTCATATTTTCTCGCGGCTTGATCACACTTTTATAATTGAATCTGATTCTAAACTTGCGGTCAATATGATAAATGATCCCTATGCTGAACATTGGCAAATTTTTTATGGAGTTTATAAAGTGAAATCTTTGCTTGGTAGAGCTGAACTTCATCATGGTTTCAGAGAATGTAATACTGTAGCTGATGCTCTAGCTAAGCACCATTCTAATTCTGATCAAGGCATTCATATATCTAATATCCCTAGGTATATAAGAGGTCTCATTGCTTTAGACAAAGAATCCACACCTTATATTCGAGTTTCCAGAAGTACTAATGACTTTGAATAGATACTGCAAAGTTATGGTTTCTTTTATGCAGGATTAATTTGCCCTGCATAATGTTGGAAGGAAGCTGCTACCATGGATACCTTCTGGTTTTTTGCAGTTCATTTAAATCACATTGAGGGACTTCTATGATGCTGCTAAATTGGTGCAGCCCAATTTCTCTTATCTTACATTTGGATTTGGAACTTTAAGCTTATGTATTACCTACGGTCATTGAAGTTGCCTGGCCAAGGGAGAGAATTAACACAAGGGGTGGAGATTCTCTCTTTTGGATCGTAACTTCATTACAGATTATGTTTCCCTTGTATAGCTATTCATATTGGCAGTTTAGGACTTTTGGAGGCAACAATGATGCCTCAATATCTAGGGATCTAGATACACTTCATGTACCAACTGTTTATCTTGCTATAAGGCCTGGGGAACCTTAATACATAACTCCCTCACCTAAGGGTGTTTTCATTAAAAAAAAATAGTTAATGAAAGTGCCAATATAACCCTCAGACCCCATTTCCAGCATTAACCTCAATTTTTCAGCATTGACTCTATGTAAATTGATCAAAATACCCTTTGGGCTAACTCTGAAATTGGGTGGACAATTTTACCCTCATAGTTAGCCGGAACGCCATAATTCGTTGAAATTATGTAAGGTTATAGCAGCACATTATGCAATCTTATTGGGTTACATCAGCATATTCCTAATGTTTTTAGGGTTATATCAGCACATTTCTAATGTTTGTTGGGTTATATCAACACATCCTTAAAACTTATAGGGTTATATTGGCACTTTCACTAACTATATAGGGTTATATTGACACTTTCGAATATTGAAAGGTTATATTGGCACTTATGTCAACTAGGTAGGGTTATAAAAGCATTTTTTTTTCTTAAAAATATGATTAAAAGATTTAGCATGGAAGCCTATTGTTTGAAAAAAAGAATCCCATGCTTGTAATGCAACTGGGCAGTCAATAAAAAAGTGCGTGTGTCTATGAGATCACAGTGGGCACACTTTGGTACTACAGATATCCCCATTTTTTTAGAACATTATCAAATGGCAGGATGCCATTTATCAATTTCCGCATAAAAATAGAGAATTTAGGAGTAATATACATGTGCCATACTTTAGTGAGTGATTGGGCTTGGTTTCTTCTCTTTCTCAACCTCTGGATTGCAGATGAGAGTGATAATTTACCTGTAAGTGTTGGTCTCCATACCATCTTGTCGTTATTGTCCGATAGGATGACTTCGTTCCTGAGGTTTTGTAGTATCCGGTCTGGCAATAATCCATGAAGAGCTGGCAGATAAAGGTATTTTTGTTGTTATAATTCCTTGACCTGAAGATAGGGGAAAGGGATATCTTTTGTCTGTTGCCATTTCTGCCACAGAGGACCATCCCCAAGCCAATTGGCTACCTAAAAACTGCAGGTCCCTCTTCTTATCAGAATTTGGGAGTTTGAAAAGGCAAAGCCTATGACTGCAACCACCCTTCACCAAGCCTCTGAAGTTCTTTTTGAATTTGAGATGGACCAAATGTATTTGGCCCATAGAGTATTACCTTGTTGAGCTTTCCACCAAAACTACACTGAGAAGCCGTTGATTATTGTCCCGAAATCGCTGAAACCAAACCCATTTTCCTCTTTCGGATAACACAATGAAGACAATGATTTCCAGTGCTTCTTAAGATCTGGATACGTTTTCCCCATAGAAATTTGGAGCAACCGGAACTGATCGTGTCTAGTATGCATGCAGTGGGTGCCATTATGCACCATGTGTGTTGTAGGGTGATTAGAAGCACATGCCTTATCAATATTATCCTACCTGCTTGATTAAGCCATTTGTTGTTCCATTTACCTATTTTAGTGTTAATTCTTTCCACTGGGTTCTGAAGTAAATGTTCTTCTTTCTACCTTTGAAAGGATTAACTCCTAAATAGATAAAGGGGAACTGGTCTTGTGACATTCAAGTTTTAGCCTTAATTAAGTTAATCCTTAATGAGTTGGCTCTTTTACTAATCAGAAAATCATTTTTTGGTAATTAACCTTTTGACCAGTTGCTACTTCATAACTCTTTAAGAACATGACAAGGTTTTTCAGTGATTTGGTCGTTGCTTTTATAAAAATTGCAGTGTCATCCACATAGGATAAATGCGTGATGGTTTCAACACCTCTTGGTAGAATGAATTTGTCTATATAGCTATTATGGAACATGAATTTCAGCCACCTATTAAACAATTCAGTAATTAAGTTAAAGAGGGTAGAGGAGAGTGGATCCCCTTATTTTGAGTACCTAGCTGGTTTAAAGAAACCGTAAGGGGTGCCATTTATAAGTACTAAAACCCATGAACTATTAATGTTACCAAGAATAAGTGCAGCTATATGACCATGAAATCCAAATTTGAGCAAGAAAGAATTCAGCATAGGCCACGAAACACGATCAAAGGCCTTTGACATATCAATTTTAGCTATCATGTTCATGATTGTGTTTTAGAATCCAACAACCTTACCATCTTTTGCATTATTAAAATATTATCCGCAATTTCTTTGATTTGAATGAATATTAACAGTTTGTGTGAGATACACTTTGGGAGTAGAGGGCCTTATTCTATCAACTAAAATCTTAGATAAGATTTTATTAGAAAAGTTTGTTAAGCTTATGGGCCTATGTTCACTAAGGTTTCTGGGAGTTTGGCCTTTTGGAATTAGGGTTACTAATTTACTACCAAATTATATAGGGACCCTAACTCCACAGATAAACTCATTAACAACTTGTAAAAGATCTTATTTGATGAAAGGCCTGGATTTCCTGTAAAACAGACCACTATATCCATCCGGGCCTGGTGCAATATCCTTACCAAGGCTAAACATAGTTTTATGAAGTTCATCTGTGTACACAGGTTTCGTCAACTGGATATTGTCTATTTCAGTGATAACCTATGGGATAAATTTTAGAAGATAGTCCATGTGGTAGCATGAGTGATTAGTGCATTCATCAGTCAGCAGGTTTTGAAATTAAGTCTCAACATATTCCCTTATAGAGTCATGATCATCTATCCAATTTCTATCTTCCATTTGGATCTTGTTTATTCTCAGCGAGGAATGCTTATCTTTGACACTATTATGGAAGAAGTCAGTATTTAAATCACTTTCTTTAGGCCATTTTGTTCTTATCCTTTGTTTCCAAAAGTCCCGCTCTTCCTTAAGTTTTTTTGTCAGCTTTGCATTGACTTCATTTAATTGGATTTGGTTCTCTAGACTATAGTCATTATCTAGCTTCATTTCCAGTTCAGCTACAACTTTTTCAGCATCTAACACATTGTCAAAAACATTACCAAATCAAGTTTTGTTCCAGATTTTTAGAAATTTTTTAATCTGCCCAATTTTAAGGCCATACCTATCATTCCTTGTGTTGTTTGAGTTTGCTCCCAGTTGGTTCTCATCAAGTCTAGAAAGTTCTCTATGTTAAACCACATAGATTTAAATCTAAATGGCTTGGGGTACTATTTTTACAAAGTCAGGATGTTGAGAATCAGTGGGTGATGTGGTGATCCTGACCCAGCAAGACGACTGATGTTCACCGTATATCACTTTTTCTGCAAGACAAATCCCGGAAGTGATTCCAGGGAAAATACTCTAACGATCAAGTTAGTACTCCTTTAGAAAAATAGAATTCCTTAGTTTTGTCTCACTTCCCTTAACCGGAGTTATTATTCTTTATTTATAGCAGATTTAGTCGTGGCTCCGTGTTATTAGGATTCACGATTATGGGTTACATTGTGGTTCCTATAAATCTGGTTCGTGCCTTACTTCATGGCTGGAACCTGATCGTGGCACTGCCTTTCTTGGTTTGTGGCTTAGTTACTTCCAACTTGGCCCTGCTTTTCTTGGTTCTCATATAAGATTAGTCTGCAGATAAGTTCTAGGTTGGGCCTGAAGTCAAACCTTATGTGGCTCATGGGCTAGGTATACACCATAAGCCCCCTCTCAGGCATAAAGACTAGGAAACACGAAGTGATGGCATTTCTTGTGGAATAAATACAAACTGTTGTTGTATGAGTTCATTAAGCTCTAATAACATTTAATATGACTCATATCGTCATTACGAAGTGTTGCTTGCTTCTTGGATATACTTGTTGATTTTGTTGATGTTTCTAATTTTGAATTTTGAAGGAGATATAATGGTCATGCCTCTCCTTGCGACCCTCAAATTCTTGTGGATAGACTCTGTAAAACGAAGTCTTTCTTCAAACTATTTGAGGATGTCTCTAGCTCCGCTCACGTTGTTGGTTATTGCAAGGCTTTAAAGGATCTGTGGGACTTGAACCCCACTTTGAAAGTGAAGAAGTTGCCTTCCCCAGATAGAGCTGAGATAGTACTGGAGGAGCGCAAGGCCATGCTGAATGAGGGGTTTGTTCATAAGATTTCTGATGGTGGGCATTCTTATGCCCTACTATCATATCTCGCGAGTCTTCCTTCCTTGCCCTTTATTCCCGAGCCTTAAAGTTGCCCAATTGATTATTTGGAAAGCCTTTTGCTTGCTTCTCTTGATGCTACACCAACTTACAACCCAGAGGCTAATGCTAATGTGGAGAATTCTGCCTAGGATGCAAACCAAGAAAAATCCGCTCTTGTTGTCCAAAATGCAACTCCATCTCATAACGAAGTTAGTTGATTTTTAGAGATGCTATATGATTTGAAACAAAATTAACTTTTATCTGTAACATGTAATGGTACTATTGTGTATGTTCGCGCTTTGTATTTTATTTCATTGAAATTTGGTGTCTCTATTCTGATTTTATATTTTTGCTTCACATCTTATTCATATGCAGGGTTTTAATATTTTCATCGACCATAAATTTTTAAATCTACTTGGTTTGTTCGGGTATTGTAGTCATTTTTGGTAACATCCTAGATCTGTATCCTCTAATTCTTGGTGTCCCAGTGGGCTGACTGAAGCTACTAGTTCCATATGTTTAGAATATCTTAAACTTGTTACTGTTGATTGTTTCTATAATTTGGAATCTGTTCCATTACGTCATGGGTGGAAAATTCTTACTTCCTCATCATCTCCATCTCCTTATGCGGCATGCCCTTGTAGTAAGTTTGTACTTGAAGGTTACAATATTGAATCGTTAGACAAGGATATCGTTCGTAGCTTAATCGATCTTGAATCTATTGGCGTATATATGCGTTCGCTCAATCTTCCTATCCGTGTTCAAGAAATGGCACTATCGCTAGGTATTTGTCTGAAATATATGTTACTAGGTATCAACGATCTTGAAGTCACATGGAATAAGATTATAAAAGACACACAAGATTATGTTCGTGAATTGAAAGAATTTTGTGCTAAATAAAACAACCTTATTCACGACAACAATTGAGTATGGTTAAAATGATTGGTCAACAAGAAGAAGCTAAGAATTTTTCCACAAGAAAAGCTCGCGAAGCTCATCGAAAGACCTTGATTATTGATAAGCAATGCTCCCACATTGACGATATATTGGATCGACTGAAGAAAAAATAGGATGAGTGTATTCATCTTTCCTCTTCCCCGGTTGGGTGCCAAAGTAGGTTTGATGAGAATTTCGCTATAAATACTCAGCTACGTAGTGACAATGATCACCTTCGTGCTGAGTGTAATTGTCTTGACTCATGTGAACATCAGCTTGAACAAGCTTGTGTTGGCTACAAAGATAAGCTTCAGGCCCTTCCATCATTATCTCGTGGTTCCACTGGCCGTGGAGATCTAATTATGACCATCAGTGGGTAAAAAATTAACTTGTTTGAAGCAATTCAGTCTCATACTTGCCAACAAGAGGACGAAGTACAAAACTTGATGGCTACAAACAAGAATTATCAAAACACCGTTGACGTTATGAGTATGCAGCTTGACCGCAAGGAATTTGGCCCTATCATTGATTTTAAAGCGTATTATGCGAGGTATCTCGGTTATATGGAATGAAGGGGTCAAATACGGCATCTTGCCTACTTGGACATGAAATGGTGGTACGATCATATTATAGATATAGAGCATGCTGCTGAGCAATCTCATCGTTGTGGTGGTTCTTCATCCCCAGGATCATCTTATGCATCAAGGCGTAGATAGTTCTTTTCTTTTTTTTGGTAATAGTTTGCTTTTTGGAAAGTTTCAAGTATTATCCTTACATTATGGAATCTTGTTTGTTTGCTATCGATTAATATATTGGATGTTATGATTTTTTCATTTTAACTTGTACATTTGTATGTTTTGTTTTGCGAGGTCTGTTGCTTTCACAACTAAGGTCATTAATGTTTACTGTGCAAAGGTCCACAGTCTATTTTTTGCTTTTGTCGCTGTTTATTGTAGGCGAATATACCTTTTTTGCAAGATCTATAGCTTGTAAAATTGATAGCTTGTATTGTGCAAACTGCAAGATCTATTGCTTGCTTATGTCGTTGTTCTTGTGAGCATATCTGTTTTTTTGCAAGATCTATGGCTTGCAAAAAAAGGTAGCGAGGTTGCAAGATCTATTGCTTTCTTACGTCGCTATTTTTTAGGCATATTTTCCTTTTTGCAAGATCTGTGGCTTGCAAAACCAAGGTTGCAAAATTCCAAGATCTATAGATTGCAAAATCAAAAGATTGTATTGTGTAAAATGCAAGATTTGTTGCTTGGTTTTGTTGGTTTTCCCAACTTTGCTAATTGCCTTTGGACAACTTCGTAGCTTGTTGCATCGTGATTGGTTAGACTCAACTGTTCGGTAACTACAAACTTGATATTTAGTTTGAGATGTGCCATAGTTGTCTATTATTCATAAGATGTAAGTAAAGAATATCGAAAGTGATTTTCCTCAAAAGATGGTTTTTGATATTTATAATGCATGACTTCGATAATATCGCCTTCAAACCAATGAAAGATGCGAGCATCACCAATGATCATCTCATGGCTCCTATACAACTGAATATTTCCCCCTCCACTTTGGATCTACACATAGAATCTTCTTAGGTTGATGACATGAAAAGTGTTAGGAACGGTGCTACCATCGAGCCTTTCTTACCTATAACAGTTGGATCGATGCACTCTCGTTATATTGTACGGGCCTTCCCACTTTAGGCTTAGTTTTCCTTTTTCTTCCGCCAAGCTTGCTTCATTTTTTCAATAGCACGAGATCACTAGTTCGAAATTGCATCTCCTTGACTTTCTGATCATAGGTTCTAGCCATTTTCTCTTTGTACTTTTCCTCTGTGATCGTTGCCCACTGTGTTTTCTCTTCGAGTTCCTTTAAATCCAACCTTATCATTTCAGGATTATCTTCCCCCTTGTATTTTTCCACTCAAAGGCTTGAGTTCCCAATTTCCACTGGTATTACTGTCTCGTGACCATAGAATAGACTGTATGGCATTTCTCCAGTTGGTTGTCGAACCGTTGTTTTGTACGACCATAGGGTATTGGGTATCTTGCCCCCCAACCAGTTCTTTCCTTCCAATATTTTTTGAATTCCTTGAACTATGGTCATGTTCGTTACTCATATTTGATCATTTGCTTGAGGGTGAGCTAGAGACGTGAACTTTTTTTTCAATCCCTAATTTCGAGCACCATTTAGTAAATATCCCACTTGTGAATTGTGTACCATTATCTGTGACGATAGTTTGTGGCACCCGAAGCGATAAAAATATATTCTGCCACATGAACTTTCCTGTTACTTTTGTTGTGACTTCTGAATGGCTTAGCTTCTACCCATATCATGAAGTAGCCAATTGGCACAATGAGAAAGTTTGCATTGCCAGCTCCCTTTGGAAAAGGCCCGACTAGATCGATTCCCCATTTATCGAATGGACAAGCTCCATATATTCCTGTTATAGCAGCCTGTGGTTTATGCGATATTGGGGCATTAATGTGGCAGCTTTTGCACTTTAGAACCAAGTTATGTGCATCATTGAAAATAGTTGGCCAATAGTAACCTGCTCGAATTATCTTTTTCGCGATTGTTCGGGACCCTTGATGCATTCCACATTATCCTTCATGCACTTATTTCATAATTTCACCTGCTTGTAATGGCCATACACACTTTACTTATAGAGATAAGAAACCTTTTTGTATAAGATTCCCCATTCATAAACGTAGTTGTGAGATTGCAATTCCAACTTTCTGGCTAGTATCTTGTCTGTTGGTAACTATCCTGTTGCAAAGTAATATTTTAACGGTGTCATCTGGTTTACTTCTCCTATCTGGACTATTGACATAGTTGTTATTGCCGTACTTCTGACTGGAATGACCTCCACTTTCACATCCTTTTATCCTATAAATGAATTGAATCTAGCTGTTGCCAATTTGCTCAAGGTGTCTGCCTTTGCATATTCACTTCTTGGTACATGTTGATCATCAAAGTATTCGAGTTGGGCAATGAGCTGAGGAACTCTTCTTAAATACTTTACCAACTGCTCTTCTTGCACTTCGTAGTCTCCTTGTACTTGCTGGACTACTATATGTGAATCACTAAAGCACTTAACTATTTTTAACATTCATTCTGATTACAAGGTATAAGCCACATATTAGTGCCTCATATTCAACTTCATTGTTGGTGAGTGGCAAGTCGAAGCGAAGTGAATATATGTGCTCCCCTCCTTCTGGATTAACCAGTAGCAGTCATGGGCCGCAACCTTCTTTGCTAGATGCTCCATCAATGAATAGTTTCCATGTTATATCTACCCACTTGGACTTCCCTTTATCTATACCAGGATTTTGTTGCATATTTTCCTCTTGTGCATATGCACTTGTCATCTCCGTAATGAAATCTGCTAAGGCCTGTGCATTTATCAAAGTTTGTGGTTGGAACTGGATTTCATGCTGCCCCAATTCAAGAGCCCACTTGGTCATTCTACCAGATGATTCAGGCTTGCTTAAGATATTCTTGATTCGGTAGTCAGTATAGACAATGATGCTAGGAAATAATTTCGCAATCTCCTTGCTGGATATACTAAAGCTAGTGTTAACCTTTCTACCGGCAAGTATGCCCTCTTTGCACTTTGCATTATTCTGCTAATCTAGTATACTGGTACTTGTTTTTTCCTTCTTGATGCACCAAAACTAAGCTTACTGAATTTTTTGAAACCGCCAGGTACATATATAGGGTTTCTCCAGGGATTGGTGACTTCAGTGTTTGCAATGCTTAAAGATGCTCCTTTAATGACTCATATGCTTTCTGACTTTTATCACTTGAACTTTTTTACCTTCTTAAGGACTTAAAAAATGGAAAATGCTTCTCAGCTGCCTTTGAAACAAATCTACTAAGCGATGCCAATGACCCCATTAATATCTGTACTTCCTTAACTGTTTGTGGCTGAGAAAGGTCAATTATTGCTTGTATTTTGTCTGGGTAAACCTCAATTACCCTGGAGAATATCTTGTATCCTAAGAATTTTCTTTCTCCTACTCTGATTATGCATTTCTTGAGATTAAGCTTCATACCAATCTTACTTAGCGTATCTAAAATGTCTTTCAAGTCTTGCGCGAAGTTACTTATCGTTTTGCTTTTGATAACCATGTCATCAACACATGCTTCCACATTTCATCTTATTTGATAGAAAACACATTGTCGACTACTCTCTGATATGTTTCCCCTGCATTTTTAGGGCTAAACAGCATCTTCACAGAGCAAAACATTCCAAAACTTATTTTGAAGGCCTTTTTTTTTGCGTCTTCTGGGTTTATCAGTATTTGGTGATATCCCTTATATGTATCCAAGAAATCAAATACTTTGTAACCCAATATCGCTTCTACTAGCTAATCAATTTTACGCAAAGGATAACAATCTTTTGGGAATGCCTTACATAGATCATTGAAGTCTATACATTCTCAATCATGAGTGTGCCTTCTTTACCATCACTAGGTTTGCTAACCACTTTGGGTAGATTACCTCCTTTAGAATACCGGCCTGAAGCAATGTTGTCACCTCCTCTTTCATCACTTTCTATCTGTAACTAGCTAAAATTTATTTCTTTTACTTGACTAGTTTGACCAAATCGCTAATATTTAGAGAATGGGTAGCAAAACCTGGGTCAACTTCTCCTATGTTCTGTACATTCCTTGCAAATGTTTCTTTGTAACTTCACAAGATTTCTATAATCTTTTATTTCTCCGGGTTTGGAAGATGTTTTCCTATTTTGATAAACTTAGAGGTGTCTTCATCATCCAAAGTAACTAGCTCAGTTTCTTCTCCCAGATCTATTGGAGATTCTAATTGCTTGAGCGAGCCACTATCTGAGATGGTGCTAACCATTTTGTTTGCTCCACATTTTCTCTGCTTTTATCGCAATAACCATGCACTGTCTGGCTGTTTGCTGGTTTCCTCATATTGTTGTGATTCATGCTGGTGTTGAGAACTTCATCACTAAGTGGTATGGGAACCATATCACCTTTGCTATATTCATCCAGGGCTGCCGATGATAGCATTAAATGGACTTGGTGCGTCCATGACCATGAAATCGCACATGTTAGCATAATTTCTATCATTTTTGCCTATGGTAACAGGCAGTCGTATGTTACCCTGAGGTGTCTCCACTCATCCTGTAAATCCTACAAGAGAGGATGCAGACTTCTTTAGGTCAGTCTGTTTAAACCTCAACTTATCAAAGAAAACAACAAATATTATTTTGAATGCGCTCCTATCATCTATGAACACTTTGTGAAACGCTGCATTTCCAATCTTAGCAATAACATTGGGAGCTGCATCCTCTTCGTTAAATGTGATTGTTTCATTTGTATGAAATCTCTTGTCAGCAGGCTCATGTGGTGGAGAGTATCTAGCCTTGGCTTTCCAAGGATTGTTAGATAGAGACCCAGTTGATCCATGTATCGATAGGATTACTCTTTCTGGGGCCTCACTCGTTATGCCTTCTTCGTAATCCACCGTCGCTGTCATCTTCTGATTTTTGCTCGGTGTGTTCGCTATGCCTTCGCTCTTTGTCATTGAGCTCCCTACCTTGTTGGCTTCATTGTACTAGATTCCTCCCTCTTCTTTCTTGTATTGGCTCAAATAGCCATTCCTTAAATTCTCTTCTATTTGCCTTCTCAAGTCTCTGCAATACTCGATGTCATCCCATGGTCCTTGTGGAAAGTACAACAGTATTCTCTGGATATCTTGTCTAGAGGTGCTATTATTGGTGCAGGTTCATGAAATAACTCTTTGTTCGTGTGCCAGATTTCTTTTTGTGGCTTTGTCAAAGAAGTTTCTTGGAATATTTTGACTTGCATTCCTGATTCTCTTCCTTTCAAGGGGATATTCCCTTTCCCTTTTTGATAAATATTTTCTTTGTATCTTCCGTTATTCCTTTTTTGCCCCATTCCCGCTCTATCTTGTGGTTATTTTCTTCTTCAGTTTGCACATACTATTCAATTATATTTTTCAATTCCCTTAGGTTTTCAGGTGATGCATCTTGAACGACCAACCAGTTCTTGGGCTTGAGCTCATCTTGAATTGACCTATAATAAAACAATCCATGGGGGTTTCAGAGGTTAGTCCTTCGATGCTTAAGTCAGTCCAAGAGTTTGAACAATGAATTATAAATAAATGTGTACATTGTATTTATACTCTGTATCCTAAATAATAGCTTCTTTAATTATCGCCTTTAATTCCTCGCAAATACGGTAACTACTCTAGAGTATTAAATAATACCTAGTTGGGTCGCCACACCTACAACCCAACGCCTTTCTCTGCCTTGAAGGACTGGAACAGTAAAAGGGCTATTTGAGACCTCGAATTCATAGGATGTTGAAATTTTGGAGTTGAAGAGGCTGCTCGAAGAGGAGAAGAGGGCTCATGAGAAGGACAAGAAACCCTTGGAAGAGGAGAAGTGGAAGATGGCCAATTTTGATGTTGAGAAGCATCAGTGGATGTTGGAGAAAGATACCCTCGAGAAGAGGGTCCAAGCTGATGAGAACCCAGCCGAGCAGGTTTAACTGCTCGAGGCATTTAAAAAGCAAGCTATTGAACAGTTCTGAGCTGCTTTAATTGTTCGTAGACCTCCTCAAGGTGGCCATGCACCTTGGTTGCAGTGATTTGGCTGAGAAGTTCCTAAAACCTCAACTGTTCACCTCCCTATCCAAAGAGCATGCTAAGCAAGTGGACGAGCTGATCAAGCCAGAGCTCAAGGCTTCTCTGGATGCAAAATAGAACTAGGCGTTTAAGAACAATGGTCCTTGCTTTGCCCTGATGGATTTCATTAAGTTCAAAGGGCAATTTTTCACTACTGAGGGATTCGAGCGATCGCCCTACCCAATGTCTTAGGCGCATCCCCTCTAGAAAAAGTCAACTGATGCCAGCGTGGAAAGGATGATTGCATCTACCTCGAAAAAGGATGACTCTAGGGTTTGTTCTTGATTGTAACTCTGCCAATTTAGGCCTCTTCATGTAACCTTTGATGCTTCAATATAAGAATGTTTTTAGAATCTTTATGACTTTTTCATTAATTTTATCTTTGTTCTTTTATAGTAGTTTAACTCATTGAAAAGTGTGTTAGAAGGCTCTTGTGAGAAACTTGCGAGTGCTCAAAAAGAGTTGTGTAAGGCAGATTAACAACTTTTGAAGGAACACGAGACTTATCCATATATAACCAAGAAAAGGAATCTCTAAAGGACAAACTTAGTTAGCTCGAAGTTGAAATGAAGCTGTGGCAGTCCAAAGACCATCCAAATTTTAATAGATTTGCCCGTTTAACCCCTCCATGAAGAAGTGGGGTAAGACCATTGCATCCCTGGATCCTTCTGAGTATCCCGAGAAAGAGCAGATGAAGGATATTCAGAGAGCTGCTGGCATCAAGTTGAAAGAACTCGAACTCCTGGAGGCAAAGGTGAAGGGGCTAGCTCTTTCCACCGAAGATCTATTTCAGGAGGGGTTTCCCCAAGCTAAATGAATGAATGTTGTATGACGTTTTGTACCAAAATTTTCTTTTATTTATTAATGATAATATCAGGTCTGTTTTGAGTCTCGCTCCTAGAAAATGAAAGTAGAGTTCCTCGATGCACTGTTGTTAGCGCCCGTGGGCTTTTAAAGATTGCAACGGGATTTAAGTTGCATGTGTTTTAGGTTCCAAGTATTAGTGCCATGTTCAACTTTGTTATGTAGAAACATTATAATAGTCTTTGATATGTAGGAATTGAAAAATACAAAGACACGAGCATTTTACCAAAGTTTGGTGTTTCCACCTACATCATGAAAATTTTCTCCACTAGCTTATCAATTCAAGATTACAAAAGTAGCCCATGAGTGCCATTTAAAAGCATACCACTCGAACACAGCCTTAGCTGGAAACAATTCCTAGAGTACCGCTTAAGAGCAAACCACTCGAACATCATCTAGAGTGTCTCTTAAGAGAAAACCACTCAAACATCATCTAGAGTGCCACTTAAGAGCAAACCACTCGATCATCATCTAGAGTGCCTCTTAAGAGAAATCCACTCGAACATCAACTATAGTTGAAAATATTATCTAAAGTGCTGCTTAAGAGAAACTCACTCGAACATCGGCTGTAGCTATAAATATTATCTACAGTGCCGCTTAAGAGCAATCCACTCGAACATCAGCCATAGCTGGAAGTATTATCTAGAGTGCCGCTTAAGAGTAATCCACTCAAATATCAGCTGTAGCTGGAAATATTATCTAGAGTGCTGCTTAAAAGAAATCCACTCGAACATCAGCTGTAGCTGGAAATATTATCTAGAGTTCCGCTTAAAAGGAATCCACTTGAACATCAGTCGTAGCTAGAAATATTATCTAGAGTGCCGCTTAAGAGAAATCAACTCGAACATCAGCCATAGCTGGAAGTATTATCTAGAGTTTCGCTTAAGAGAAATCCACTCGAACATCATCCATAGTTGGAAATATTATCTAGAGTGTCTCTTAAGAGCAAACACTCGTCGTAGTTGGTAGTACTATCCCAGGTTGGTGATGTTCCACCTTCTTGGCACTCAAACCCCATTCATCTCTTCGAGGACATAGCTTCCTCTCGGATGCAATTCGATCACCCTGTAGTGCCCTTCCCAATTTGTAGCTAACTTCCCTTCAGGCTCCTTTCTGTTTTTCTCAATTTTTTCTCATTACCAAATCTCCCAGGTTGAATAACAACTTCTTTACCCTCCTATCATGGTACCTTCTGACCCGTTCTTTAACTTTAGCCTTATGTAAAGAAGCTAATTCTCTCTTTTGTTCCACTATGTCAAGATCCAGTCATCTGTTTTGCTGATTACTTGTCTTGTCCGCAGCAGCTATCATCCTTGGGCTAGGAACACCTATCTCTGTAGGAATTACCACCTCCGAGCCATATACTAGGTCATAAGGAATTTCTCCAGTAGCGGAAGACTCGGCTATCCGATATGCCCACAACATATCAGGTAATTCCTATATCTAATTACCTTCTGCCCCTCGAACCGGGCTCGTATTCCATTCACTATCATCCTATTGGTCACCTCCACTTATCCATTGGCTTGGGGGTGGTAAACTGACGTCACCTTTTGTTTAATCTTGTACTCCTTGCACCACTTCTAGAAGGGATCCTGAGCAAACTGTGTTCTATTATCCGTGATGATTGTCCTTGGAATTCCAAAACGACATACAATATTCTTCCAGCAAACTGAAATAACCGTTATCCCCCTTATGTTCATCAAGGGCTCGGCCTCTACCCATTTTGTGAAGTAGTCAATGACCACTATGAGGTACCTGAATTTCCCTGGCGCTTCTGGAAAAGGACCCACTAGGTCAATCCCCCATTTATCAAAGGACCACGAGCTATAAATACGTCTTATGTCCTCTTGGGGGCATGTACTATGGGGGCATGCTTTTGACACTAGTGGCAAGCCTGAATGTATTGAATCGCATCATCAAACATTTTCAGCCAGTAAAATCCTGCTCGAATCAGTCTCATCGCCACTGATCTAGCCCTCTACTGGCTGTTGCATACTCTTTCGTAGACCTCCCTTATGAGATAATCAGCTTCTTGAGGGTTAACACACCCAAGAAACGGCTCCAAATGACCCCTTCTTTATAACACTTCTTCTCGTAACATATACATTGGAGCTTTCAACCTTACCTTTCTAGTATCCACTTCATTTTCTTGCAAGACACCCTCTCGAAGGTATGCCACAAACAGTGTCATCCAGGTGTATTCCACTTCCACCGTCATAACTACAAATTCTTCAAAACATCATTTGTCCAAAGTTTCCATTAGCAATTGCTTCTGGGATTGGGTTCCCAAATCCGAAGAAGCAAGCTTGCTAAGAGCATATGCTTTATGATTGCTTTCCTTCTGATCCTACGTTAGAGTGTAATATTTAAAAGTTTTCAAGATATTTTGTACTACCTCGAGGTATCCTTACAGGTTACGTTCTCTGGCCTCATATTCCCCATTCACTTGTTGAACCACGATCTGAGAATCACTGAAAACCTCTAAGTTTTCCACCTACAGCTCCCTTTCTAGGCACAGTTATGTTATCAATACTTTGCACTCAACCTCATCGTTAGTTGCTTTGAATGCAAAGTTCAACGCGCAAGGATAATTCTTTCTACAAGGACTGGTTAATAGAACCCCAGCTCCACTTCCTCCTGAGTGTGACGAACCATCCACATATAGCTTCCTACCTCCCTTGTGCTTGCTTCCACCTCTCGAAGAGAGTCTTGATGCTCGAGGGGCTCATTAGCTTCCACTATGAAGTTTACCAGTGCCTGACCTTTAATTACAACTCGAGGTTGATACTGGATGTCATATTATCCCAATTCCACTACCCACTTCATCATTCTTCCTGAGATTTATGGGTTCAACAGAATCTGCCAAATTGGGTGGTTCGTGAGCACCACTATCCTATGCCCATGGAAGTAGGGTCTCAGTCTTTTGGCTGCATGCACAAGGGCTAGAAACAAACTCTCAGGGATAGTGTACCTCGTCTCCAGCCCTTGTAAGGCATGGCTAAACAAGTGAATTGGGTGTTGCACCTTTTCTTTCTCCTTTACCAATGTCAAACTAATTGCCAAAGACAATGCAAAAATGTACAAATATAGTATCTCATCATTATCAGGCTTCACCAGGGTAGGCAGCTTTCCCAAGTGCTCCTTCAACTGCTTAAATGCCTTGTTGTATTTGTTATTCCACTCGAATTTCTTTTCTCTTCGAAGGACATCAAAAAAGGTAGGTGTTTCTCTGCCCCCTTTGATAGGAACCAACGGTGCTAGAGACCTTGTGAGCTTTTGCATATCTTTAATCGATTGTGGGGTTCTCATTATCATCAAAGCTTCGAACTTCTCTGGGTTTACATCAATACCCCTCTCTAAGACCATATATGTGAGGAATTTCCTTGCTCCTACACCGATAACACATTTGGATGGGTTCAACTTCAAGTTAGCCCCTCGAAGCCTGCCAAAGATTTCTTCCAGGTCTTTTAAGAATCCCCCATGACTTTTGCTTTTGACGACCATATCATCCACATAAATCTCCATATTCTTCCCTATTTGCCCCCTAAACAGTTCGTCAACCAATCTCTAGTAAGTAGCCCCAGAATTTTTAAACCCAAATAACATCTTCTTGTAACAATATGTGCCCACATCTGTAATAAACGATGTTTTCTCCTTGTCATCTTCTGTCATGAGTATTTGGTGATACCCTTTATGCACGTCAAAGAAGGCCAGAATCTGATATCCGGTGATGGCTTCTACAAACTTGTCGATTGGTGGCAACGGGTAACTGTCTTTGGGGAAACATTTATTCAAATTAGTGAAATATATACACATTGTCCAAGCTCAATCATGTTTTACGACCATAACCAGGTTAACTATCCATTCGGGGTAAAACACATCCTCAATAACATCGGCCTTTAACAACTTTTCCACCACTTCTTTAATTACTTTAGCCATTTTGGGGGCAAACACCCTTCTCTTTTGCGTCACTGGCTTTATTGAGGGGTCAATATTTAACCTGTACAGTGCAAGACTCAAAGGTACTCCAGTTAGGTCAAAGGTATCCCACGAGAAAATGTCCCTTTATTATCCCAATAGGTTTTTCAATCTTTCCTTAATGTCTTTGGGAATTATCTTTCCAACAACCACTGATCCCATGTCTCGAACAAGAATCTGTATGGTATCGGCTAATCCCACATCAATATGCATCATTACTACATCTATTTGCTTTCTCGTTTCTCATACTGCAGTAAGGTTACACTTTCGAGCCACAGTTTGATCTCCTTGAATGGATGCCACCCCATTTTTGGTCAGGAAATTCATCATAACGTGATAGGGTGACCAGACAGCTTGAGCCTGGCACATCCATAGCCTTCCTAAAATCACATTGTAGGGGGAAGAGGCATCCACGACAGCGAAGTTACACCTGATGAGCACCCCTATATCCAGTTGATCAAAGTAATAAACAAACATCACTTCTACCCCACTTCCATCATCAATGAATATTCTTCTTATCAAAGATGTTCCCATGATTGTCGAATTTACCATAGGATCCGCATGAGGTGTTTAATCTATCACTGCATCCACTTCTGAGAAGTGACTGTCTCATCCGGTCTAAACCTTTTTTGGCTAGGTTCTTCCGTCAGGACCTTTTGATCCTTTTCTTTTATCACGGCATTTGAATATCTCTCTCCCACCATCCCGTTGATGAAATTAATCACTCTTCAAACTGGTGGGTTTTCCCTATTTTGGTTTTCCTGATTTCCCATATGTTGCTCTTGGGGCCTTTCCTGCCTTCCCTCTAGCCCCATATCTCAAACTGCCTGCTCTCAAGGCCTTCTGTCTCCTCTACCCCCATTGTTTTTATTGTTCCTTCTACAAGGTTGCCATTGTTTCTTTCGAGGCCTTAGAGGTGCAGCCTGATTACTGAGCCCTTGCCCTCGAAACTGTCCTTCCTGCTCACACCTCTTGATCTACATCCTCAACTCCATGCAGTCATTTGTATCATGGCCATAATGCCTGTGATAATCACAATCTGGTTTGTTGCACTCCGTGCCACTATCAAGTTATGAAAATTCTACAAAGGTGGGGGTGGTTGGAACAATCCTCGATGTATACTTAAGATATATGCAGGGGTTCTCCCTCTGAGTATTGGTGGCAAGAGAGTGTATATCTCGAATGGTGCTCTTATGGGCTCGACCGACCTTTTCCCTCTAGGGTCTACATGTCTTCCCGTTTTACCTGTAAGGCTATCTTTTTTTCTGGTTGCTTCCTCTACTCTCGAGTATTGCTCTACAACTTCCTGAAGTTTTTTGTAAGGTCTTAGGAGTATCAGTACTTAGCTTCTTGTATACTTCCAGGTCCTGCATCCCCAACAGGTACCCCTGGATCACTTCATTCTCCATTGTCTCTGTAAATCCCAAGCTCTTGTCCACATATCGATAATAGAAAGCCTCATTCTCTCCCCTGTCTTCTGCTTCATCTGATAGAGCTCTAATAAAGTCTTTGTGAAAAGTTTCTTCTGCACATATTGGCTCAATAGTTCTTCACTAAAGTCTCGGTAAGATCGGAGCGAGCCCCTTGGTAACTTATTTAACCACTCTTGTGCCTTTCCTCGCAGGTAACTTCCTACTAGCTTGCATGTCAACTTCTCATCAAAATTCCTTGAACTCATTAGGCCCAAGAATATCTGAATAAATTCTCAAGGATTGGTCTCACCATTGTATGTGGGGAGTCCCTCCGAAGGTTTTACTTCTATTGGCTACCGAACCCCTGTAATCACCGAGCTGAAAGGGGACCCTACGGCTTGGCTCAATAGCCCGATTAACCTATCCAAATCTCTTTTCAGGGATTCACTTACATCCGAGGGGGGCTCTTGTTACCCCCTTGTCAGGTTCAGCCCCCTATCGTGGCCTCCGAGTTGTGGGATAAGGAGGTTGAGCTACCCCCCCGCACCTAGGGTTTGTCCAAGGCTGTCCTAAACCCGGGTATGCTGATAGTTGTGATAGCTGGCATAGGGATTGTAAAGCCCTTGACAAGTTATCAATACTTGGATACCCATACTTCCATTTCCTTGAATGCCGTATGAAGCCATTATACCAAATGTCATCCCTGTTCCAAGGAATGTTGAGGGCTCAAGCGAACGGGGCTAGTGGAGGCATCGAGTATGCTGGTCCTTGTGAGTAACCTATAATGGAAGGCCAATACCTATCTTACAATGGATCTCTAGCATATGCATGATAAGGGTAGGATATTGCAGGCTGAGAAGCCCTCCCATAGTCATTTGTACATGTGAGAGTGGTAGTACCCCATGCGTGACTCTGTCATCTCTCGGGGAGGGGGGAGGGGTAATTCGATACCCTACTGTAGCCAAGACCTGAGCTGCCCACTTTACATCTTGGTTTAGGGTTGCCATCATCGTGTTCTAATTTCCTTGCATGCGTTGGCCATATACTTCTATATAAGAGTCTCTCGAAACTTCCGTGAACCTTCCGTTTCTAAGGTCAGCTGCCCCCTTAAGAAAGGGCTCGGGGTTTCTCTGCTCTTCGATAACTTATAGTCATCTCGAGGACCCCAGAACGTCCTCTTGAGTTGGTGCTATAGCACTTGCAATGAATGCTAATGAAGTTTTCCCCCTTTCGTTGTCCATCGCTGGAATAAGCTCTGCATGCGACTCGGTACCTGATATTTGATGTGTCTCCTGAAGATTAGCCACTTGATGCGTCTCCTGAGGATTAGCCATGCATGTGTCCTTGACAGAGGCTTTGTTACCTGTTCCTGAACGCTTTGTTATTGAATTTCAAGAAGGCTTGGCTTCTGTATTCTCCAACCTTTGCGGAGACCCAGCCCCTATACTTATGAACCTTAACCTTTCACTCATTCGAATAACTTTGGACATAAACTCTCAAAACCATTGATCTCGCTTAGTTGTCCCCACAGACGGTACCACTTGATGCATCTCCAACGACCGACTAGTTCTTGGGCTTGAGCTCCTCTCAAACCGACCTGCAATAAAACTGTCCCTGGGGGGTTCCAGGGGTCAGTTCTCCAATGCTTAAGTTAGCCCAAGAGTCCAAATATGATTAAGACATGATAAATTATAAATAAATATGTACCTTGTATTTATACTATGTATCCTACATAATAGCTCGCTTAATTATCGCCCTTAATTCCTCGTATACGGTAACTATTCTAGAGTATTTTAAATAAAACACTTTAGTTGGGCCGCCACACCTACAGCCCAATGCCCTTCTCAGGCCCAACCTCTATCATCAGGCAGTTCTTTGTGAGTTCCTTGCAAAATTATCATAATCCCATGCCTCCTGTAAATTCACCTAACGAAAATTGGAATGATAGATCGAGAGCCTACAAACTTTCAGTGCAGACCTATTAGGTCTTCTACCGTTTTGGTAAACATTTTCTTCTGATAGAAGCCCCCCAAAAAATAATCTGACAACTGTGTCCAAGAATTAATACTCCTGCCTAGTAAGTCTTCGTACCATGTAATCAATGTTTCCTATAAGAAGATAAGGAAAGCCTTGCACACTAACTCAATTTTTGCGTCACAAAATCTCATGCTGTTGTGATAGGAATGCAGGAATTCCTTGGGAGCTGTTGTTCCATCATAAATTTTAACAAGCATATGTAATTTGAAGTTCTTCGGCATCTTGAAATTGTGAAGATGCAGTGCTAATGGTGATTTATCTGCATAATCATTATCCCCTATATCCCTTAACTCATCTTTGTAATTAAGGCCATCGTGTTTTTGGCTTGTTTTTTTTACTTATTTTTGGGGACTTCGGCTTGATAGTTGTTAAGAACTGATTGTACAGATGTTCTCTGTTCGCTTCTAAGAATGTTTTGAACACTCTCCTCCCTTTTTCTTGATTTGAGTTAGGAGATTCCGCTTCCTCTTCGCCATCCTTTGTATCTTCCTTACTGTGCTCCTGCTCTTTACTAGGAATAATTTTTTTATTTTGGTTGGGATGCATGCTCTTATTGTGTCCAGCTGTTTGTTCTTGTGTATGGTGATTCTGGATTTTTTTCGTTTATGGTGAATACCATTGTTTACCTTGAAAGGAATGAAGTACCAGAAAAAAATTTGTCCCCACAGTCGGCGCCAATAATGTGGTGTTCCTGACCAAGCAAGATTACTGTTGTTCACCGTATATCGCTCTTTCCTGCAACACAAATCCCATAAGTGATTCCGTGGAAAATACTCTGACGATCAAGTCAGTACTCCTTTAGAGAATTAGAATTCCTTAATTTAGTCACACTTCCCTTAACCGGCGTTGCTATTCTTGTATTTACAGCAGATTATAGTCGTGGCTCTGTGTTGTCAGGATTTACGATCGTGGGTTACATCGTGGTCCCTATAAATTTGGTTCGGGTATTCCTTCATGGCTGGAACCTGATCGTGGCTCCACCTTTCTCATTCGTGTTTTAGTCACTTCCAACCTGACCTCGCTTTACTCGGTTCACATCCAAGATTAGTCTGCAACTAAGTTCTGGGCTGGGGCTAAAGTCCAACCTATGGTCTAAGTTGCCTCAACCTAAGGTCTGAATTGAGGAGTTAATGAATTTTTTGAACCAGGCCCTATTCCCCAGTGATCTATCTAATCTTTCAGCTAATCTATCCAGGACTCTTATACCGTTAGTCCATGTAAAAGGGTTTCCTACTGTGAACATATAATTAAACTTGTTATCAGTTAGGAAAGAATTAAAATCTTTGATAGAGTTAGCACTTGGAGATCCTCTACCCCTATATTCATTTGTGTTGCAGATTACATTAAATTTTCCAGTCATTAAACAAGGACTATCTAAATTAGACACTATAATTTCTAGGTCTTTATACATTTACATTCTTGTTAATCTAGTACGTGGGCCATATACAGAGATAACATGAAATCCAGTTTCAGTATGTGTGTGACTACTAGATGCAAGAAACTCTTATGTTTATTAACCAGTTGGGCCATAAATGTGATTTTTACAAGGATCCATATGTGACTATCGTCAAGAGCAAAGATCTCCTCGAAACCTAGCTGAATTTTAAAATCATCCTATTTGCTTCAATCATGCTTTGGTTATAACAGTATTAGCACTTCCAAAGTATGGGTTTGAATCGGCTTTTTAAGTCCAGCTAGTCCTTTCATTAATCCCCTAATATTCCATGTGATTATTTTGCAATTCATAGGGAAACTGTGATTTTCTTTTTTGCATGAGACAATTAAATTAGGAGAATTAAAGAACCTTCTATCAGTAAGGGGTTCAGTGGTACCTGATTTGCGGCTGAGCTCCACATTATTTACCCGAATGTCCACATCCCCATTTATATCGTCCAGATGTTCCAGCAAGGTGCTATCTCCATTTTGTGTTGTTTGTGTCTCATCACTGCCTTCATATAGTGGTTTTTGAGTTGGGGGTCTGTGTCATCAAGTTTTTGTTTGATTGAGGTGTTTGTACTTCTTGATTGTCTTCAGCCCTGTTGAGTAGGATTGAGAAATGGTTGCTGAAGCTTTTGAGCTTCTGAGTGACTGTCTGTCTGTCTTGTAGGTGAGTGGGGCTTGTATTACTTTTCCTGTGTATATCATCTGATGATTTCCAACCCAAATTTCTCCCTTGAGAGTGGTATAGTGGCTGGTTTGCAGAGCTTGGTGTCTTAACTCTCCAAATTGGGGATCTTGATCTTGCTTTTTTCCAGGTAAAGGGAACTCTAGGCTGAGAGTTCCTGTTGGTGGCTTGTCCTGGAGTGATTAAAGGTTCCTGCTCCTTGCGCTAATCTTTTGGTTCTTTAAACAGGTTTTGTGCATCTTCATACACCTCAATCTCATCGTCATAATCATTCTATTTCTCTGTCTGGATAGGGTACCATGCCTTGGAAGGTATCTGTGATGGTTTAGAGCTATGGAGGGTTAAGTGTCCTTTGGCTCATTTGGGTTGACTGCTCTATTTTGTCCCTCTTGGCCCTGCGGTTTGTTTATCTTTCTCAGTTGACATTCCTGGAAAGAATGTCCTATTTTAGCACACTTAGGGTAGTAAGTTGGGTGATCCTCATATGTTATGTAAAACCATCTACTTTCAGTGTTGGATCCATCTACTTTCATATGTTATGTTATACCATCTACTTTCAGTGTTATGTTATACCATCTACTTTGGGCTACTTTCAGTCTATTTCGGCTGAAAGTAGATGGATGGTCCTCATATGTTATGTAAAACCATCTACTTTCAGTGTTGGATCTATATTCTCCCTTATTTTTTATAAACGTGTATTTTTTTGTGTGCTCGTTTGATTTGTGATGTTTACTATTTTATAGATATGGACTTAGCTGGAGGTGCTATCGACAGATCGCTTTTCGATGGTGATGATGAGGAGGTGGCTAAACTATTGTTCAGCCTAACAATGTTGCTACGAGTGACACCTTACGACAGGGTGTTAACAAAAGGAGCACTAGTATTGCACTTGCAAAGGGCAAGTCCACTATGGGTGGAGATACGGGTGGCATCGCCCCGCTGGTAAGTCAAAGGAGAATAAGAATAAGAGAGATATGATTGAAGGGTCCTCAGGCCATTTGCTACCTCCAGTCAAAAAGGGACCTGGCACCCATCCTCTCTCTCAGGCTCTGGCACGAATAGAGAATCTGCCAATAGAGGGAACAATAACTGATACTCTCACCAAACTTTCTCCTCTCGATACTTTAGTTGTTATAAGTTCGCTGCTTCATTTGAGTGACCTTCGATATACCTTGATATTTCGTATTTAGAATACTGACCAAATCTTTTCTATGTCTTTTTACTCTGTAAGGTCAGTGAGAGCCTTCAGCTTGTGAGCGAGCGGCTTTCAAAGTTCTCTCCTACAGATGAGTCACTCATGGAAAAGTATAAGGTGGAGGAGACAAAATGTGTGACCTTAGAGACTTCCTTTAAAGCCGCTCAGGAACGGGCTAACACTGCTGAGGAGCATGCCAGGATCGCAAAGGAAAAGGTCATTAAGCTTCGTTCTGAACTAAAGGGGATACGCACTAATGGACCTGCTTCTCCTGAATATCCTCAAATTCTGGTGGATCAGCTTTGCAAGACGAAGTCCTTCTTCAAATTATTTGAGGTTGTTTCCAGCTTTGCTCGCACCGTTGGTTATTTTGAGGCTTTTAAAGACTTGCGCAAGTGGAACCCAACTTCAACGCTGAAGAGCCTGCCCTCCTTGAAGAAGTGTACTGCAACATTAGCTAAGCATAAGGAAATACTCAACGATGGTTTTATTGAAAAGATTGATGATGGTGGACACCCCTATGCTTTGTTGTCACATCTTTCTAGCCGTCCTAGTCTTCCTTCTGCAACTGAGTTAAAGGGGTGTGAGGTTGATTATCTGGAGGACCTTCCATTTAGTTTTTGCACTATTATGAAACCTCCTAACCCTGGTGTCAATGCGGTAACTGAGGCCAATGCAAACATTGCAGTCTGTGCCCAAGAATCAAGCAAGGAAGACACTGTTATAGTTGTCCAACCTTTGCCTACCTCCAACTCTGAAGTTAGTTGATTTTTAGTGTATTGGGCTTTTGGATTTTTGGTTGTAATTTTAATACATAATTCTGGTGTATGCCTGTACTATTTGTGTGACAGTGGTTATTAATGTTGATTTATCCTTTATCATTTACAACCTCTCATCGCACTTACTTACGTGCAGGGCTTCCATATTTTGGTTGATCATAAACATTTGAAACGACTTGACTTTTTGGGATCTACTGATCATTTTTCTGATCGCTACAGATTTTTGCTGCCTAATTTTCACTGCCCCATTAGATTGCTTCGTGTTACTCAATCTTTCACCAAGGAATGTGATGAGCTTGTTTCTTCTAATCGTTTCTCTCGTATGGAGTCGCTTCCCTTATGTATTGGATGTCAACTTCTCTCGCCTTGATGACTTGTTCGATAAGTTGAAGAAAAAGTAGGATGAGTGTAACCACTTCTCATTTTCTACACTCAGTTGGCAAAGTAAGTTTGACGAACATTTTGCTATAAATACACAGAAGCAAAGTGACCTTCCCCGACCCAGTTGTCGTTAAAACACGAATCGAGGGAATTACAGGTCAAAGATAGAGATTTATAATTATGCACCCATTCTCACTGCTAAGCTACCAAGGGGTAGTAAGTAGCAAGCCATGGGTTTGTCCATAAAAATGCTAGGGTTCAAGTACTAGTTAGAAACATAAACTCGTGTGGCCTTTCAATCCACACGAGGGAAATGAATAGCTAGTAATGTAAACATGCAAAGGGGGGGTTTGGTTTTCTTCGCCCAATAACTACAAAGCATGAAAGTGAAATAAAAAAAACTATATAAATAGGCACTTGGGGGTATTTGTGTAACAAGCTTGATAAATTACTTATATCCTCGATTCATTCACATATGGACTTATAAACCTATATTATGCTCATGTCACACAGTGGGGAGATAGCCAGGTATTTCCCTTCGTCTGTCACACGTGGTACTTACTACACCCATATCTCAACGTCTCCGTAATTTTAGGAAATGTTCTCTAGTCCTACGATGCCGCAAACCATTCCCTAATCACTCACTTCCAAGTCCAACGCGCCCTCGCTTAGAGGAACAATGCCTTTCTAAAAGGGCATTGCCTCGTGTAGGTTGCAACTGTTGGATATGTAGTAAGATGCATAACATTCCCGGACACTCCACTCTGGATCTCAATCCCTAGGTCTAGAGGGGAAAAGGAAAAGGCACCTGGTGATGACTCTAGAGTCAGCACAACTCTAGTCGCTACATACAACACGCTAATCTATCGGGGTAAGCTAGGGGTTATTCCCCCCACTAGCATTTGGCGAATTGACCAGACGACATGTGATTTATATAAAGCACAGCTATAGAATCAGAATCATGGTATAAAACATACAAGGATTTCTCTCAAAGGACATGAATACACTCATCTCCCTAATATTTTATACCTACTTTATAATTCCAACACTTCCCAAGATCGCAATAAAGCTAAGCACGATTTTATACTACCATACATGCATGAGTGCATCATCATAATGACATAACATAAACATAAATCTTAGACAACACAATTTCAAGCACAAATATTCATAAGCATTAGGATAGGGAAATCTAAATCTTAAGATGCAATCATCAAAGCATGAATACAAATGTCCCCAAGCTACTAAGCTACTCTACAAAGGTTAGATCCATGGAAAATATTAGGTTAGATACCACTAATCTCGAAATTAAAATGAAATGAAAAAGATATGAAAAACAAGAAGGAAGGAGAAGAAGAACACTCATCTTCCTTCTCTCTAAACTACATTATGCCTCACTTCTATTATATTTCCTAATCTACTTCCTAATGGTTTAGTAGAAGACTAAGGCTCCTTAACATAGTAGTAGGAGATTGGGCCTAAAAATAGGCTCTAAATAGGCCAAAAATAGCAAAAACCTAGGTCAGCTGCCAAGACTTCACGGACCAGCACAGATGTCACGTTCAGTGAAGCATTCAAGCATGGGGCATGGAATCTAGTGTGGTCTGTGAACATTCAGAGCAGTGGGCAGTGCAATCTAGCGTGGTCCATGAAGCAGGTCTCGTGCCACCGTCCATGAAGATTGTCATGGAATACAAACAGTTCACGGTTTTTGCTCAGAAGTTCTCATGGTCCTTGAAGGTTTCCACGGACCACAAACAGTACATTGTCTTGCTCAGGAATTTCTTCATGGTCCATGAAGTTTTTCATGGACCATCACCATACTTAGCCAAATCTTCAATTCTTCATCCCTTTGCTTCACAGCCGGGTGCTTTTGTCACGGCCCGACGCCTTGCCTCGTGAAGGTCTCGTGATGGTCTCATTCAAGTTCATGGAACCCCTAGATTCTTGTGTATTGTAGGCCGTGAAGATTGTCACGGGCCGCTGGTGCTTGACCATGCACAGTCCGTGACCGGCTGCTAGTGCTTCATTGGCTGAACTTCGTTTGCTTGTCACAGGTGAACCGTTGTTCCGAATCGGGAGTTCTTGTAGTCGATTTGGTAGTACTTAAGAAGAAGAATCTAATGGAACCATCCTTAAAGGATAATTATTCTTTTATCATTATCAGACAAAGGAAACACTCCTCAGACCATGATTCACCATTTTCTCCTTTGACTGTCTTGAACACCGAAGCTGCCTATCTTTGGCTTCAATCTCCTTCTACCACAATTTGATGTTCATGGCCTTTATCTTCTACCATTATAATGTGAATGGCCTTTGCCTCTTCTACCTTTAAAAACAAACAGCCTTCATTCTTCTATCGACCTTGAAAATGGCCACCACATAGAATGTAACAAAAAAGTACACATGGGCGACCTACTAAAGATGATCACAAGGAAGATCAAGGAGTTCATGGATAAAAGAGCTCCATTAGTACCAATTAAGTCTACAAAAAGCGAGATTTAGACAAGAAAATAAAACATAGCCGTCTAAACCCCTTGTAACGTAAACTCAACTAATACTAGCAATCCACCAACTAAAAACATGTTAAATGCATTGGTTAAAGCATGCAAAATGGTGCAGATTAGACTCCCTACACTTAAACCTTTACTTGCCCTTGAGTAAATAAAATCAAAGAAAAAAGTTTAAGTGGAATGAAGCATGCAAAAATAGCCAATGCATTCAACTTATTCCCAAGCTACCATAGTTCCCCCAAGAAGGTGAAAATCCTCACGACTTTCACACTCCCCAAAGTCCATAAGCAACCAAACCACCTGAAATAAAATGTAGAAAAAGGTAAGCCGAAAGAACTCTCTCAAAAAAGCTCTCTGGAGAAATTAATGGAACTGCTCTTCTACTGTTCATCGTGGTCAATTTTCTCCAAGTTTCACTTCCGCAGCTCTTCTCCTCCGGTGAGGAACCCAACATTAATGTTGGTTTCCTCGCTGGGAATCTTTTAATGTATGGTACGTCTCTGTTCTTGAAACATTGAAACCCGAATCTGGGTTTCTTGTGAAGCTTCTCTTGGATTTTAGAGTAAGATCAGCCTTTCGATCTCGAATTTTGATGATCCATAACAATGCGTATCTCAGAGGAAGATGATTTCACAGATCTGTTGTTCGATCTTGAAATTGGGAATTCTACTTTTTCATATGAACACTCACGAGCACCACGGAGAAGGTGGTGATGGATTCGACGACCTCTGGAAGAGGTCGTGCTTCTTCGAACATGGAGGAAGATGACTTCCAACTGGGAACCTGACCCAGACTTGAATCCGACGCAAAATAAGGTTGAAGATTTCGGTCCTCAATCTGGGTTACTGATGAGGATAGTTTGGCGAATACCTATCACTGTCACAAGTAAGTTTTGCTCTCTGAATTCATGTGGATTTGTGTGGATTGGTGCGAATGGAATGGATTTGTATGAAAAATCTATGTGAAATACCCATATGGATTTTGTGCGGATTTGTTGGCTGAATTTGTGTTGATTGATGTTGATTTGGTATGGAAGTATATGTTGAGTCAGTGTCAAATAGGTGGAACAAATTTGTAGCGAACTCTGTTTGTATGAAACAGAGTATGGAACACTATTTTCTTGTCTTCTGGTGTGATTTGTATAGAACTCTATTTTGTGTGGATTTCTGTGGAAAGGAGTAGATTTGTATGCTAAATCTGTGCAGAATGTGTGAATTGTTGTGGACTGTTGTGTAACTCTGTTTTGTGTGGATAAAATCTGTGTGGAATTATTCATTTTGAACACAGAATAGTGACGAATTTTAGGCATAAAAATTCATAGCATTTGGGTGTTCTCATTCTGGTAAACCTGTGTTCAAATCCCAGTTAAGCCCTGGCCGACCATGTGTTACTGGTTTTGTTTGCAACCATCGACCAAATGCTATGCTTTTATATGCCAAAATTCCGATCTATGTTGTTGTCCCATGAACAACCATGTGCGGATTTTATGGACTTCTTTATGGAAAATCTGGGCTGGATTGGTATGGATACATGGGGATGTTTATGGAGAATCTGTGCAGTTTTAAAAGCTACATTCTACTGACAGTGGATAGGTAATATGAAGTTAACGTGGGAAAGGGATTAATGATGGGTTTCAAACATAGAGAGTGTTAGTATTTGGATGAGTTCTTAACCGATTCAGGTGAAGTTGTGCTCAAATCCCGGACAATCGACCAGCCTAGATTGTGTTCAAATCTCAATCTGGTCATCCGGCCTTGCTAGTGCCCAGAACCCGGTCACATTCCAGCCTTGCGTGTGTTCAAAACCTGGGAAACTTCCAACCTTGCAAGTGATCAAATCCCGGCCACACCTTTCGACCTTGCCTGTGTTCAGATCCTGGTAAACTCCCAGCCTTGCATGTGCTCAGATCCCGGACATTTCCCAGCCTTTACCTGATTTAGCTGGAATTTAGACCGATAGGCTATGCTCTATTCCTAGAACTCAGATTTAATTTTATTCACTCATGAACATTCATACAGAGTTCTTCATTTTTAGTGTGTTGGAATGTTAGTGTTGGATGAGGCACATACTTTGGGGCTAGTCGGATTCAAGATGGATGTTAAGAGAAGTTTCACTGTGTATTGGTTGAATCTAGCCGTTTCTCCCTGGCGGCCGGCCATGGTGGGTTGATTTTACCGGAATTATTAAAGATGGTATACTCAATATGTTGTCCTTATTTTCCAATTTCATGACAAGGCCCAGAAGAAGACGAATGGAAGAGCAGATTCTCGTAATTGGTGGATTTTCTCTATTTTTCCTAGTTTCCGGTGACTAAACAGCGCCGAAAAGATGCATTCCAGTGACTCACCTAGAAGCTCGAAGGCTCGAATGGTAGTTCGAGTGATGGAAGGATGCCATTCGAGTGCAGAAGGCATAACTTCTCGAGGGGTAGTACATAAACCCTCGAGGAGTGGTATGGAATAACATGGAATGCTCACGAGGGTGTAACTTAACCCTTCGAGTGATCGCAGAGTAACCCCTCGAGGGGTGGTTCGTGGATGCTGGATATTGGATGACTCAAAGATGATGCAGCACCTCAAGGGGTGGTCCGAAGACTGCCCTCGAAGGGTGATTTGTGGATGCTAGATGTCTCAAAGATGATGTAACATCTCGAGGGTTGGTTCGTGGTTGGTTCTCAAAGGGTTATTCGATGATTGCCCTTGGGGGTGGTTCGTGGATTGCCCTCAAGGGGTGGTTTGTGGATTGCCCTCGAGGGGTGGTTCGAGTACTTGAAGTCTACTCTCTCGAGGAGGGCAATTCAAGTGCTGGAGGTATTCAAGTGTTGGAGGTATTCGAGTGTTTGAGGAGTGGATGTTTAACTCCTTGAGTGATGGAGGTATTCGAGTGCTCGAATGGTAGTTCGTGGAAGAGGTATTTGAGGGCTCATGGATTACCCTTGAGACGGTTCCAATGGTTCGAGAGGTAGAAGGGTCGAGGGGTACATGCGAGACCCTCGAGGGGTAATTCCCTCGAAGGGTGATTCATGTGCTCAAATGGGCTCGAGAAGTAGGATTCTCGAGGATTGATGGTTCGAGGATAGCATGTTCGAGAGCCAGAGGAAAAAAATAGGATTCTTTCTGGAGTTAGCAGTGAGTTTCAGCCTTACCTTTGGCCTGAAATTGTATTCGTGGGAGTACAACCTCTCACCTTTTGGGTTGCACAACCATCTGCATTGGGTGGTGGATTAATTAATTAGTGTACGCGAAATTAATTAATCCATTGCTAGTCTTCTTACATGGATTTGACGGATCACGCGCTCTATGCTCGCGTTACACTTTGTGTTAAACTAGCATACAACTGTCCATTTGCTTAAAATGGAGTGGGCAGTTATAGAATCGCCAGGTTTGACACACACTATACAAGCTGTGTCCGTTCTCTTCACCACTAGGAGGGCTATTTTTGAGGGAATCACAAGGGTTATTGGCATTGCTTACAGACACCCTTCCTCTCAAAAATTTCCCTGGCACACACACGAGAACGTTGAAGGCCAATAACACTCATCTTTCTTCATTTTAGGGGTGTATATGGTAGAAGCTGCTCCACCTTTGGCGGTCCTGGCTTCAATCTGATTACGCATCACCAACACAACATGACAACCATTCAAGACCCGAGTCCATGGCACTCAGCTGCGCTTCATGTCTAGCACTGGCTACTCCTTCACCAGCAACTCCTCCTTAAGACCTGACACCCACATCTCGGCTGCGATGAGGAGACCATTTGAAGAGCCAGTATACATTTCTAGTTGCTATTTATAGGTCCAGATTTAAACTTTAATCCGGACTTGCATTTACTTCCCTAGGCTTAGCACCCTCTAGCTTAGGGTTAGCATTTGGGGGGGGGGTCCATTGGATACCCCCTTCCCCTCCCTCGGGCATATCAATCCTCCCTAGCCTTTTCACCATTTAGCGTAGGGTTTGTATTACTTTTGTATAAGATTAGGTCACCTGTACTTTCAAGGGGCCTCATCAGATGTTTCCACCGTATTTTCTATTTACCATTTTACCCTAGAAAAAGGTAAGCCAAAAAGAAAAGTGTTAAGCTAGCTTACTTTTCCCAAAATGATCCCAAAGCAATCAAAGAGTCATCTTAAAAAACAATCCACCGTGGAAGCATGCATTCAACCTAGTTTTTTGTTTTCTCTCAATTTCTCTCATTTTGCCTAGGAGCCCTTTTGAGTTTTCATCCTAACTTTAACACACAACGGGTACTCACTTCTCAAATTTTTCCTTATAACCTCTCACTTATACCTAGACTCATAAATCTAGTCAGGCCAATCCTCTCACTTTTACCTAGGCCTTTTGAACTATCCGGGCTTTTCCCATTGTTACCTAAATCGCCCTTTCAGGTTTTCAAATTGTCCGAGTTTTAAAAAAACTTAATTTTTTTAAAAATTTTCAAAATGCTCTTAGAAGAGCTATTAACTACATAGAAAGAACTAAAAACCATAAGTGCTATCTAATCTCCTTGCCCACACTTAAAGCTTGCATTTTCCTCAATGCATATACAAAATCAAAGAAATAGGAAAGAAATAGGAAAACACTTATAGGAAAGCACTTTCATACGTGTCAAGGGAAAGAAATAGGAAAACACTTATATTGAAAATGGAACACTAAAATATACCCTTGATGGCACAATCATGGAATGTTAAGAACAAACTACGATCACCCTCAATAGACTACCCATAACCTCTAATTATGAAAGATCAATATAACCATTATCATGCACCACAAATCGAATAAGGAATTGAATCACAATGAGAGTTACCTCTTAGGTCTCGATGTGTGTGTCTCAAGGGTTATGAGGGTAGGTGGGTTTTGGGTGGTATTTTAGTGGTGTTAGGGAAGAAATGGTGATTGGGTGGTGTAGGAAAGTATGTGAGATTCATGGGTCATGCACGTCTACACACTCCATGAATTTGGGGTTTGGTTCTTCTTCTTGTCCACCATTTTGAGGATCACAAACCATATATGTCCACATGGTCCATGAGTTGGCCTCCCCAGTTGCTCACCTTCCTCCAAAAAACCATATGCTTCCTGCAAAAAAAACATGCACAACAAGTGTAATAGTGTCCCAAAAATAAAAAGAAAGCTACAAATAGGAAAACACACCAAAAATATCAAACTAATATACTTTTTTAAAACTCGGGCTGCCTCTCGAGAAGCTCCGCATATTTAAGGTCATCGACACGACCCTAATGTTCTCCATGTGGTGCAGGTTTGTACCCCATCACCTTGGACAACCAAAACTCAAGAGGTGGGGGGTAATAATCATCCAAGAGGAAGATATGGTAGAGGAGGAGTCAACTTTAGAGAGAATATGTGGTATAAAATCTTAGCATATTCAATTGGCTTCCCTATGGTTTCCTCTAAGGTTTCCAAAATTGTGGGAGTAGGTTTTATAGATGGAGGCAGGGGTGAAAATATGTAATATGGGAAATTAAGTATAATTACCCCTTTCTCGACTTCTTCACTCTCAACAAACCATTCCCCATCCCCTTTAGATTCATCTATCAAAACTGCACATTCAACTAGAGATGGTTCATTTTTGGAACATTGGGTTTCAAGTTGGCTCACCATATTCATCAAATTAAGCACTTGCCCTTCAACTTTCTCAATGCTTGAGAATAGTTGGGTTCCCAAATCGCTAATCTCACTAAGCACTTGTGATTGGAGTAAATCACTAATCTTGGTCATATTAGCTATAGCTTGCAAAATTTCTACACAATTCGATTTGGGAACCAATCCTAGGGATTGGTTTTGGGGCATTGGATAAGTTGGTGAAGTCCAACTATCTAACCCAACATGTTGGTTTCCCAATGCATCTCCATACCACGAATTAGATTTACCACTAAACCTTGAATTTAGAGGGTCTTGGTATGTGTAACAATCTAGATTCCATCGGCCTTGGGAACCAACAACTCCTACCGCTCTCTCAATTTTGCTCATCCAAGAGCAAGACTTTGTAGGGTGGTTGCAATGAAATATTCTACAAAATCTCACTCTTTGAGCTATTCTTCTTCCGTACTCACTCAACCTTGGGAAACACTCTATAGGATGATCACAATGACACACCCTACAAAGTGCCCTCCATTGAGTGCTTTCCCACTTTTTTTTTTCTTTTTAATTAAACACAAACAAAGAATACACACAATATTTGGAATTGTAGTGCAAGAGTCCTGGGTTTGTATCAAGAACTCAAGCAATACCTACTCCAGCAAACAAAAACAAGAAAAAAATATAAGCAATACTAGCTACTCACTAACACGTTATGATTAACTAAAGCAAACAACTATATAAAAATTCACTTGTAGGTATTTTTGTAACATGCATGATAAATAACTTCTATCCTCGATTCATTCACATATGGACTTATAAATATATCTTATGCGCATGTCACACAATGTGGAGATAGCCAGGTGTTTCCCTCCGTCTGTCACACGTGGTACCTATCACAATGGCCATATCTCACTGTCTTCGTAATTTTAGGCAATGCGCTCTAGTCCTACGACACTGCAGACCATTCCATAATCACTCACTCCCAAGGCCAACACACCTCCGCTTAGAAGAACAATGCCTGCCTATAAGGGCATTGCCTTGCGTAGGTCACAACCGTTGTATATGTAGTAAGATGCATTACATTCCTAGACACTCCACTGTGGATCGCAATCCCTAGGCCTAGAGAGGCAAAGGAAAAGACACCTGGTGATAACTCTAGAGTCAACACAACTTTAGTCACTACATACAACACGCTAATCTATCAGGGTAATTCCCCCACTGGCATTTGCCAAATTGACCAGCTAATATGTTATTTACATTAAGCACAGCTATCTAATTAGAATCATGGTATAAAATATATAATGATTTTCTTTCAAAGGACATGAATGCACTCATCTCCCCAGAGTTCTATACCTACTCCACAATTTCAACTCTTACCAAGATCACAATGAAGCCAAGCACAATTTTATACTACCATACATGCATGAGTGCATCATCATATTGACATAGCATAAATCATAATTCTTAGAAAACATAAGTTTAAGCACAAATATTCAAAAGCATTAGGATAGGGAAATCTAAATCTTAAGAAGAAATCATCAAAGCATGAATACAAATATCCCAAAGCTACTAAGCTACTCTACAAAGGTTAGATCCATTGAACATATTAGGTTAGAGGCTATGGATCTAGAAAATAAGTTGAAAAGAAAAAGATAAGAAAAAGAAGAAGGAAGGATAAGAAGAACTCTCATCTTCTTTCTCTCTAAACTAGAGAGAGAATCTACTCTACATTATGCCTCACTTATTATCCTAGTTCCTAATCTAATTCCTAACGGTTTAGTATAATAATAAGGTTCCTCTATATAGTAGTAGGAGATTGGGCCTAAAAATAGGCCAAAATAGCAAAACCCTAGGTCAGCCGCCAAGGCTTCACGGACCGGCACGGATGTTACGGTCTGTGAAGCATTCAAGCACAGGGAATGGGATCTGGCATGGTCCTTGAACATTTGAAGCCATGAGATGTGGGATCTGGCGTAGTGTGTGAAGCAGGTCTTGTGCCACGATCCATGAAAATTGTCACGGACCGTGAACAGTTCACAGTTTTTGCTCAGAAGTTTTCACGGTCCGTGAAGGTTTTCACGGACTGCGGACAGTACATGGTCTCGCTACGGAGTTTATTCACGGTCTGTGAAGGTTTTCACGGGCCATCACCATACTTAGCCAAATCTTCAATTCTGCATCCCCTTGCTTCATGCCCCGGTGCTTGTCACATCCCAAAGCCTTGCCTCGTGAAGGTCTCGTGCTGCTCTTATTCAGATCTTCACGGAACCCCTGGATTCTTATGTACTGCATGCCGTTAAGATTGTCACGGGCCACTGGTGCTTGACCATGAGTGGTCCATGACCTTCCACTGGTGCTTCATTGGCTGAACTTCGTTTGCTTGTCACAGGTGAACTGTTAGTCCAAATCAGGAGTTCTAGTAGTCAATTTTTTAGTACTCAAGAAGACAAATCCAATGAACCTAGACTTGAAGGCTAATTATTCCTAGATTGTTCTTGGACTAAGGCAAAACTCCTCGGACCACAATTAATCATTTTCTCCTTTGATAATCTTGAACTCCGAAGCCGTTTATCTTTGGCTTCAATCTCCTTCTACTATGCTTTGATGTTTGTGGCCTTCATCTTCTATCATTCTAATGTGAATGGCCTTCATTTCTTCTACCGTTAAAAACAAATGGCCTTCAGTCTTCTACCGCTCTTGCGAATGGCCTTCACATAGAATGTAACCAAAAAGTACCCACAGGCGGCCTACCAAAGATGATCACAAGGAAGATCCAGGAGCCTGTGGATACAAGATGTCCATTAGTACCAATTAAAACTATAAAATGTGGGATTTAGACAAAAGAACCAAACATGGCCATCTAAACCCCTTGTCACGTAAACTCAACTAATACTAGCAATCCACCAACTAAAACCAACTAAAAACTGTGTCAAATACATTGGTTAAAGCATGCAAAATGACGCAGATCACCAAGTGAAAATGAGCAGCTCTGCACTAAGTGCGACCGGATTGATTTGTCTATGAACCAACTTGAGCAATCATGTATTGAGTACAAAGATAAACTTCAAGCTCTCCCTTCTTCATCTCATAGGAATAATGATCAGGGAGATCTTACTGTGGGAATTGGCGGGCAGAGAATTAACTTGTATGAGTCTGTCTGATCGCATATTTGTTTCCTAGAGGAAGAAATACAAAATTTGACGGCTGAAAATAAGAGGTATGAGGAATCTATTATTGTTATGAGTATGCAGCTGGATCGCGAGGAGTTCGGCCCTATAACCAACTTCACGGCATATTGTGCTAGATATCTTGGTAATATGGAGAAAAGGGGTCTAAAATGCCATCCTTCTTATTTACACATGAAATGGTAATAGAACCATATGGTTAGCGAAGAGCCTGTGGTTGAAGAAAACCAGCGTAGGTCTGAGCACCCACATCGCGAAGCTGAGCAAGGTCAACTTTGTGGTGGTTTATCTTCTTCCGGGTCATCACGAGCATCTAGGCATAGATAATATATAATTATTTTTTCTTCCAAACTATTATAGCATGATGTTCTTTTTGTTCCATCTGTTGGATGTTGTGGTTGTCCGTTTTTAATAAAACCCAAATTCGTACTTTGGATTTTTTTCCTGCGTAATTATTTTTTCTTCATAAGATATCTTTCTTATTTGTCTATTGTGTTCGTTTTGTATATTTAAACTCTGTTTTCCATGAAGCCACAAGATATATAGCATGCTTTAGTCATTTTTTTCATAGGCATATCTGCCTTATAACAAGATCTATTGCTTGCTCTATCAAGAGTATGTAATGTGCATATTTGTAAGATCTATCGCTTGCTTTTGTCGTTATATTAAAGCCAGGTTTCCCTGGTAGAAAGGTATATAGCTTACTTTGTTGAGAGTTCTAAATCGCAAGATCTATTGCTTGCTTTTGTCACTTCATTGTGGGTATATCTGCCATATTACAAGATTTATAACTTCCTTTCTTAAGATTTATATTTTGCAAAAAGGCAAGGTGAGTAGCGTTCGTAATTGACAACTTATACCATAATCATCATGCCTTTGAATTTTAACATTTTCTAACTTAGTTTTGCGATCACAAGGTATAGCTATTTGAATAAATAAAAGATATTACTCCAAAACATTTATATTGCGATAATATTTCCTTCAACACAAAACAAGGGAAAAAACACCACCAATGATCATATCATGGTTTCTATACATTGAAACTAGATTTTCCTGCCTCTTTGCTGATTCCACACATAAAAATTTCTCAAGTTGATTATGTGCCAAGTGTTGGGAACACTTCTTCCATACATTCTCTCTTAACTTGTAGCAGTTGGATCGTTGTGTCTTCATTATCTTGTAGGGTCCTTCCCACTTAGGCCACAATTTTTCTTTTTCCTCAACCAGGCTAGCTTTATTCTTCCTTATCACTAGACCACCAATTTGAAATTGTGTTTCCTTGACTTTCTGATTGTATACTCTAGCCATTCTTTCTTTGTACTCGGCTTCCTTTATCACCGCCCTTTGTCACTTCTCTTTGAGTTCATCTAAATCCAACCTCACTATCTCTGGATTAATGTCTTCTTCATATTGTTCGACTCAAAGGCTTGAGTTTCTGATTTCCACTGGTATTACCGCTTCGTACCCATATGGCAGACTATACGGCATTTCTCTTGTTGGTTCTCGCACTGTTGTTCTGTATAACCACAAGGTTTAGGGTATCTCATCAACCCAGCCTGCTCACTTTTCTTCCAATCTTTTCTGGATACCTTGGATGATTGTTCTGTTCGTTACTTCCACCTGACCGTTCACTTAAGGGTGAGCTACATAAGTGAATTTTTGTGAGATTTCCAATTTCAAAAACCATTCTGTAAAGACCCCACTTGTGAACTGTGTGCCATTGTCAGTGACGATGGTTTGTGGTACTCCAAAGTGACAAACTATATTCTGCCAGAAAGTTTTCTCGTTGCTTCCGCTATCACTCTTCATAAGGGCTTTGCTTCTACCCACTTTGTGAAGTAATCAACTGCCACAATTCAAAACTTGGAACTACCAGCGCCTTTTGGAAAAGGTCCGACTAGATCAATTCCCCATTTATCGAAGGGCCAAGCTCTATATATTCCCGTTAATGCTGACTGCGGCTTGTGCGATATTGGAGCATTCATCTGGCACTTTATGCACTTAAGGATGAAGTTATATACGTCATTAAACATGATTTCCTTGTAGTATCCGGATCGAATGTTCTTCTTCACGATCGTTCAAGACCCTTGATGCAATCCGCATAATCCTTCGTGTGCTTCCTTCAAGATCTCGTTTTCTTGTGATGGCCCCAGACACTTTATCCATGGAGATAGGTATCCTTTCTTGTATAAGGTTTTGTCTTTGTAAACATAGTTGTGGGATCGTATTTCTAGCTTCTTGGCATGTACCTTGTTTGTCGATAGCTTCCCTTTTTAAAATTATTCTATTAATGGTCTCATCCAGCTTACTTCCTGTGCTTGAACTACTAACACGGTTGTCCTTGATGTGCTCCTGACTGGAATGACTTCTACTTTCTCATCCTTGAATGTCTTGAATTTCTTGAGACATACTTTCACATCCTTTCTTGCTAGATGCCCCGTCCACGAACAGTCTCCATGCGATGTCTTCCTATTTGGACTTTCCTTTTTCTACGTCAAAATATTGTTGTGTTTTCACTTATTGTGCTATTACGCTTGTCATTACTGCAATAAAAGATGATAGAGCCTGTGCTTTAATTGAGGTTCGTGGTTGGAACTGAATCTTGAACTATCCCAATCTTGAACTGTCACGCTTAGTTATTCTCCCAGATGACTTGGGTTTGTTCAAGATGCTCTTGATTGGGTAGTCTGTATAGAATAAAATTATATGAATGTGGAAATATGTGTGCAGTCTTCTTGCTAAATATATCAATGCTAGGGTCAACTTTTCAATTGGAAGATACACTATTTTAGCCTGCTGCAGTATTCTGCTGGTGTAGAACACTGGAATCTACTTCTAGCCTTCTTGCCTGACAAGAGCTGATCTCACTGCCTTTATTGAAACCACCAAACATAAGTATAGTGTTTCCCTCCGAATTAGTGATTTCAACGTTGGCAGTGTTCGAAGTTAGTCCTTCCATGACTTGTATGCTAATGGATACTCTTCGCCCCTGCTGAACTTCTTAGCCTTTTTATTGATTTCAAATATTGGGAGGTGTCTTTTGGCTGCCTTTCACACAAACCTACTAAGCGATGCTAGTGACCCATTAAGATTTGGACTTCCTTCACTGTTTGTGGTTGGGGGAGATTAACAATTGCTTGTATGTTCTCCAGATTAGCCTCAATTCCTTTTGAGAATACCTTGTATCCCAGGAATTTTCTTGTGCCTACCCAGATCATGCATTTTTTGGGATTTATCTTCATTCAAATTGCGCTTAGTAAATATAGGGTTTCCCTTAAGTCCTTCGCGAAGTCACCTACTCGCCTGTTTTTTATGACCATATCATCCACATATACTTCTATGTTGCACCCAATCTGACTGCGGAACACATTATCACCAATCTCTGATATGTTACCCCTGCATTTTTCAACCCGAATGGCATCTTCACATAGCAAAATATCTCGAAACTTGACATGAAGAATTTTTTTTATGCATCTTTGGGGTTTATTAATATTTGATAATACCCTTTGTAGGCATCCAAGAATGCCAGGACTTCGTACCCAAGATTGCTCTACTTGCTTATTGATATTTGGTAGGGGATAACAATCCTTTGGGCATGCTTTGTTCAAATCAGTGAAATCTATGCACATTCTCCACCCAGAATCTTCCTTTTTCACCATTACTGGGTTCGCTAGACATTTTGGGTAGATCACCTCCTTTATCATCCCAGCTTGTAACAACGCCTTTACCTCTTCCTCGACTGCATTTTGTTTATTACTAGCAAAGATTCTTTGTTTCTACTTGATTGGTTTGATTGAATCAATTATATTCAAAGAATGAGTTGCAATACTCGGTTCGAATCCTTCCATGTTCTATACACTCCGTGAAAATGTGTCTTTGTGATCTCTCAGAATTTGTATCACTTTCTGTTTCTCCCGATCTGGAAGACATTTCCCTATTTTGACACATTTAGATGCATCATTGTCATCCATAATGACATCTTCAGTTTGTTCTCCAAGATCTACTGCATGGTCCACTTGGGGTTGGGAACTTCATGACTAAATGGTACGAAGACCATATTCTTTTGCTCTGTTCATCCATGGCCTACCGATAATAGTGTTAAATGAACTTGGAGCATCCGTGACAACAAAGTCAAAAATTATGGTGCAGTTCCTCTCATACTCACCAATTATTACAAGCAGTTGTATGTTGCCTAACGGTGTCTTTGCTTCCCCTGTGAATCTTACAAGCGCAGATGTGGATTTCTACAAGTCAGTCCTCTTGAATCCAAGTCTGTCAAAACAGTCTACGAAAAGGATTTCTGTTGTGCTTCCATCATCTACGAACACTCTATGAACCGTTGTGTTTCCAATTTTGGAAATAAAGACCATCAGATCATTATGTGGTGAGACGTTAGGAACCACGTCCTCTTCGCTAAAAATGATTGTTTCATCAATACACAATCTTTTATCTATGGGCTCTTGTAGTGGTTAATACCTGGCTTTAGCCTTCCAAGCAGTATTTGATAGGAACTATGTTGACCCATGTATGTAGAAGACTACTTTCTCTGGAGCCTCGTTGGACACATCCTCTTCATCCTATTCTAAGTGTTTACTGTGGCTTGGGTTTTTGTCATGGAGCTTCCTGTCTTGCTTGCTTTGTTGTATCTATTAGCGCCATCTTCATTCCTGTACTGTCCAAGATATCCATTTCTCAACTTTTCTTCTATTTTCCTCCTTAGAACTCTGCAATAATTGATATTGTGACCGTGATCCTTATGGAAGGTGCATTAGTATTATCTTGAACGTTTCTCTGGAGGTGCTACCATTGGTGACAGTTCATGGAATAGATCTCTGTTTGCTTTCCAGATATCCTTTTGCAATTTTGTCAGCGAAGTCTCTTGGGATAAGATGTTTTGTGTTCCCATTTTTCTTCCTTTGAAAGGGAAGTTTCCTTTCCCGTTCTTTGCCAAATTCCTTTATGAATCCTCTATTACTCTTTTCTCTCCTCTCTCCTGCTCTATTTTTTGGTTGTTAGCTTCTTCGGTTCACACATACTACTCCATCATTTTTGTAGGTCCCTTGGGTTTTCTGGCATATTCTTTGTTAGTTCCTTATAGAAATCTCCCAATTGCATTCCCCCCGTGAATTCACCTAAGGAAGGTTGAAAAGAAAGGTCCCAAACCTGCAGACTCTCTGTGATGAACCTGCTATGATATTTTGTCAAACTTTCATCGGTTCATTGAGCTATATTGTTCAGGTCTTTGATTGTCTTGGTAAACTTTTGCTTCTGGTAGATGTGTCCCAAGAACAGATCTGAAAGTTGTGCCCAAGATGTGATATTTCTATTTGGTACATCTGCATACCATGTGATTGATGTTCCCAACAGAAATATGAAGAACGCCTAACACACCAACTCAATTTCAGCATCGCAGAACCTCATGCTATTATAATAGGAAAGTAGGAATTCCTTTAGGTCGGTTGTCCCGTCATAAATTTTGACATGTAATGGTAATATGAATTCCTTCAGCATCTTGAAGTTGCAAAAATTTGGTGCTAGTGATGACATGTCTACGTCATTATCTGCTACTATGTCTCTTAATTCATCCCCATATTTAAGGACATCATTGTTTTGGAAAATTTTGACTTACCCTTGGAGACTTTTGTTTAAGGGTGGCTAGGAAATGATTATACATATTCTCTCTATTCGCTTCTAGAAACGATGTGAACGTTGTCCTTTCCTTTTCCTTGTTCGAGTTAGGGAACTCTACTTTTTGTTCATCTTCCATGTCATCCCTAACATATTCTTGCTCTCTACTAGGAATGTGATCCTAATTTTGATTGGGATGTACATTCCTATTTTGTTCAGCTCTTTGATCTTGAATGTGGTGGTTTTCACTTCTTTCACTTTGGGTGAACACCATTTTCAACCTTGTCGGGAATGAATGACTGAAGAAAAAGGTTCCATCTACACAGTCGGTGCCAAATGTTGTGGTATTCCCAATCAGACCAATTCACCGCTGTTCACCGAGGTGTGCCTGCAAAAGAGATCCCAGAATTGGTTCCAGGGAAAAGACTCCGACGCCCAAGTTAGTCACTTCCTTTTTCAGAATCAAGCCTTTTCAGTCTAGTTGCACTTACCTAGATTTGTGTCCTCTCAATTCCTTTTATAGTGCATTATTAGCGTGGCTCCGCTTTATTGGGGTTTGCCATTATGTGTCTGATCGTGGTTTTGAGAAAGGTGGTTCATGGCTGACACCTGCTCATGGTCTCCACTTTTCACGATTTGTGGATTGACTTGGCTTGTCCAGAGTCCATCTGCCTCTGTTTGCATCGCTGGTTAGGATCAAGCCCATTTGTGGTTTGGGCCTACTGCCTAGCATTTGGGCTAGGTATACACCAGAGGGATTAAATCAGCATGCAATAAGTAAGTAGGGGGAATTTGATGTTGCCTATAAAAGCACTATTTGAGGCTCCTCATTGACTTTAAAATCTTTAGTCCACTTCATTACTTTCATTATATTTTTGACGAGATTCTAGTTTCTCTTTATCCAACATCTTTGAGTATCTTCATTGTGGTGAAACTTGATAAAGATGTGTCGGCGATCTAGCGCAGTGATGGTCGATTCATCCTTGAACCTGATCTTTTTGAATCACTGTTGTATGAAATCTAAGGTTGGGAGACCTCTGGCAAAGTTTTTGATCAGATGCTTATGGAGTGGTTGGGAAAGCAAATCGATATCTTCATCTTTGAGTAGCACTGTAATTTTACCCTTAAACCGTGTAATCGGTTTCAGTTATAGCTTCTCTGGCTGATTTTTGGGATTGATGAGTAGTTTGGGAATTTACCATAGCGGCATACAAGGGCAAGCTCTCGCTTGAAGGCGGAGCTGCCATAGAGGTTTAGCTTAGGCCTTGGTGGGAATGGTTGTTTCCAATGAGTGTGTGGTGGAGATGTAGTTGCAGGTTTACGTTATCTGTCAGTAACTGTAGTTGATTAAAGTTGAGAGAGAATTAGGAGAGAGAAACCAAGCGTGAGAAACTTTTTATTCCGATCTTGCGACCACATGACCTTAGATAATGAAAAACTTGTATGTTCCATTTGAAACCCTTTTTTAAAAAATAATCATTCATAATTTCTAGGGGAAATGCCCATCAGTGATTAAAACAAGCGGAATTGACACTCAACTCAATTAGTCTCTAAATATAACTAATCTATTGCAAGGATATCTAAATTAGATGTCAACCAGGTGGATCATCTGTATTGTTATAGAATAAAGATCCAATAAAAACTATGATATCGCCATCAGGATATTAACTGGCTTCCCGTGAAAACCATGACCACTTAGCAGAGAGGAGCATTTCACATATCAATCACTTCGCCAAACAGGGATCTTCAAGAACTGCATCACCACTTGATCCAAAGTACGATCTATGTTGTTTAAGTTGTAAATGTCTTAAAAAACACAGATATGAAAATCCAAATTAATGGAAAACCTAACCAAAACACGACCAGAATTATGAAAACATGATCTGTACAACCAGATCAAGAACAAAACATCGACGCAAATAACTAAATCGAGTGACCATCACGAAGAGAACAATCTAATCTATCAGGTCAAAGAACATTACTAAAGTATGGAGACAAACCCATACTTATTTAATAATATAAATATTCAAATAATATTGATTAAAAAAATTATTGTTTCCCCATCTCCCCGTAATGGAAAGCGGGGAAAAGAAAAATGAAGATAAAATTATTATTATTTATGGATGGGAGGAAGAGAATTTTGATCACCTATTCGAAACTTTAATCATTGTTTAATTTAATAGACCAAAAAGAAGAGAGATTTGATTTTGTAAGAAACAACAATTTAATTCTTTGTGTAATTTCAATTATGTTTGCAATTTTTGTTACACTTGCAATATAAGTCTAATCTTTCATTACTGGTAAATATAGTAAATAGAAAATACGGTGGAACGTTTGGGCGGGTGACAAGACTGTGCACCCTCCCGTACCACAATGTGGATCCTGCTTGCCCTCAGCTAATAAAGGATTCCCTGGGGTGAACTACATGCATATCCCTATACTTAATGGGAAAACTAGAGGGTAAAGAAAGATGTAATGAATAGGGGTGAAAACAAATCCACTACCCCATTCTAAAATACTGCTTCTACCTCATACATCCAAGGCCTTCAATATCCACTGAGAAATGTTTCCACCATAAGTGCGAGTTGAGATTGAGATGCCAATCTGAACCCATACATACCAACCAGAATGGGTACTAACTCTACCTACATCAAATGTTGTCATCCTATATGCAGCCAAGGTTAATGGTCTCGGGTCTTGTAGAACATGAGAAAGTGGTCACCACCTGGTGGGGTTGTCCCATGACATTAGAGAACCGTATAGTGATGTCGATTTGCTCCATCCTAGTGCAGCCGAGAATAGTGGACTTGGGTCTTGTATGTGTGAGTCTTATGTGATGCGAAAAATTGAAGTCGGGTCACCTATGTGCCATTGTTCGGCATGATGGGAAACTTCTACCATGTACACTCCTAAGGTGAGGAAAGATGAGTGTTATTGGCCTTTGGAACATTCTCTTTCCATGAGTATATCAGTGGAAAGAGCAGGGAGAGGCATTTCCAAGTGCTCTTGTGAGATCCGCCTAATACACCATGGAAATTTTGAGAGAACAGACATAACTTGTACCGCGTGCACCTAGCGTTGCGGTTCTGTAACCGCCCATTCCATTTTTAGCTAATGGATATCTTTATGCCTTTTTAACAGTAGTGTAGCACGAGTATATAGTGCATGATTGTATCTGTCAATGTCATAGTAACAACCTTGGCTAGGAAAGGTATGAGAAGAACGTACATTCCAACCATGTTTTCTTTTGCCCTGAGTGTGGCGGTAAAGCCACTATCTGTCAATTCGTTAGTAAAGAGTTACATGCTAGCCATCCCTAAGGATGACAAATGAGACCTCCAAGATAGGTCCTTAATTGTTATACCACATGCCGAAACGCAGGTGTTATGTAGTAAAACTGTTGGGTCAACCAATAATTTCTCCATGAAACTGTGGTGCAAAGCTGACCAAACCCGTCAGTCCATCATCTCTCGAGCCCTAGACCCCTGGAACCCTCGACCGATGGAGACCAGAACCCCTCAATTCCATAAGCAATGAGACCCCGAGCAATAAATCCCTCAAATCATCCACCCTTCAAACCACCAAGCCATGAATCCCTCACGGACCACCATTAACCCTCGAGAACCTCCAACCTCCCGAAGCCATCAGTCATCGGCCATCGGGCCAACATCTAACCTCCTCAAACCAAACCAAACCCATCATTCCATCACCCATCGACCCTTCGAACCCATTTTCCCTAGAGCCCACCAGTTCTCCAGTCAACTACCCCTCATCCCCTCAAAACCGAGGATCCCACTAGTCCACGAGCTCTCGGGCCCTCAACCTCTCTAGCCCTCAATCCCCCATGCTTCCACCTCTCAAACACCATGAAACCCCTCGAGAACCACCCACCTGTCGGAACTATCGACCATGGCCCCTGGAGCCATCATCTATCCTCGAGCACCAAACGAAACCCATCAGTCCATCAGCCCTCGAGGAATTGAGGCCATGAGTCCTCAAGTCCTGGAGCCCTCTATTCCTCGAGTCCTCGAACCTCAAGCCATCTATCCCTTGAGGATTCGACCCCCCGAGCGTCCATTCCTCGAACAAACCACTCTTCAGAGCACCTACCTGTAGAATTGTCCAGACCCCACGAGGACCATTTACCTCTAAAAACCATTGGCATTCGCCCCTCGAGACATCATTTATCTTCCTCAAATCCAGGAGCGTTCGAGCCCTTGAGCCCTCGAGCTCTCGAGATCTCGAGACCAGGAGCCTACATTCCATTGAGCCGTCGAGCCTCAAGCCCTTGAGCCCTCGAACCCTCGAGCCCTTAAGCCCATGAACCCATGAGCCCTCGAGGTCTGGAGCTCATGAGCCCTTGAACCCTCGAACCTTAGAGATCTCATAACATTAAGCTCTCGAGCCCTCAAGCTATTGAGCCCTCGAATTTCGGGGACATGAATTAACCTCAGAGACCGTTGTCAAGACTAGGAGCAGCTAAACCCCCACACCAGTGAGTGTTCTTTTTACCTCTCGATCCGTGTTATCTGCCTGCATATCCATTAGAAACGGTGATGTCAACCTAAAAAAGCACCGAACAGTTGCTGGTCCAATTTACCTCGGGCCAATCAATACATATGTTCATCCGAGAAAATCTAGTTTAGCACCATGTAGCAATTTGTTTTGATGATTTTGATGACCCTCTCTGAGCTTGGTTGGATGCCATCGTGAACCACACTATTTCTCTCACTCCAAATACAGTAGATTGTTGTGATCATAGCCAAAGGACCAAGTTTTTCCCTAAGTTTAGAGCCTTTCACTTGCCTTTTGATCCACTTTTCGGAGCTTGGAATGGAAGTGGTTCGTCTCCTTAGCCCAATCCATTACATCACCTTACTCCACGCGGTTTGTGAGAAATCACACCAGAAGAATAAGTGGTTGTTTGATTCCACTTCGAGGTTATAGAGAGAACTTATCTTTGGTTGTGTCTTCGTCTTCTCTCTCCATGTACTTATCTTTGGTGTATAGTCTACCAAGAGTAGCCAACCATGTGATGAAATAGAATTTTGGATGAATGAAGCCCCCCCAAATGGTGTTAAATAACCTTTGTCTCAGCTGATTTGGTTGCTCATAGACGCCCGGGAACTTTTGGCGGTGCATAAAGTTGTATGCCATTTTGGAGAACTTACCCGAGCCAGCCCAAGCGCTTAGAATAGTCCTCAACTCCACAAAGTTTCTACCAAACATGGTTTTAAGTTCATCTCTTAAGCCAAAAATGTCGCCGAAGTAGCTGGAGAACCTATCACCAAGCCTCCCATTTTGAATTCTTGGATTTATCCAAAGTTCGTTAGTTTGTAGGTAAAAGGCATGAATCTATTTCACCCACATGTTGTCTTTCTTTGTGTGGATGTCCCATATTCTTTGCACTATGACTGCCCTATTCCAAGTGAAGAAATCCCTCAGGCCAAGACCTCCATTTGATTTAGGCGTGCATACTTTTTTCCATGTCACCTTGCTTTTGTGCTTACCTCCCCACAGAAATTGTTTGCACTTTTGTTCAATATCATCCATGACTGCCTTTTGGATGATGAAGTTATTGATCCAAAATCCAGTGATTCCACCAACAATAAACTTCACCAACTCCAATTTCCCAACATAAAAGAGTGTTAACTTTCCACTTAGCAATTACTGAATCAACCTTTCCAAGAAATACACCGAATTGGATGACCTTCAATTTGCTAGCATCAAGTGGGACTCCGAGGTATCTCACCGTGAAAGTGGCCCATGGGATGCCCGTAAAACTCAAATCCTCCTTTATTCCCACTCCAAAGAACTTTGACTTGGCCGCATTGATAGATAAACTGGAGGTTCACTCAAATTCATTCAGTGCATTCATGAGTATGTGCACCGAGTCAGTGTTTGCTTTGGAAAAAAGCATCAGGTCATCCGCAAAAGTCAGGTGAGTAATGTTGAGCACTTCACAGCTCGGGTGATATGTAAAGTGCTTGGTTTGGGAACTCTTCTTTAAGAGTCTCGAGAGGTACTCTATGAAAATCACAAAAAGAAGGGGGGATAGGAGATTTCCCTGCCTTATTCCTCTCTTCCCCTTGAAGTGATCACAAAGCTTACCGTTGACCGCAATTGAGAAAGAGGCCAAGTTCACACAAGCCATGATTCTGTCCTTCAGTATTACTAGGAATCCGAGGCCAATTAGCACTTCCTCTAAGAAATCCCATGAAACTGTATCAAATGCCTTTTGCAAGTCCACCATTATCATGCACCTAGGTGATGTTCTTGCCTTTCCATAACCACGGACAAACTCTTGCGCTAAAATGACATTGTCCGATAAGTTTCCCCCCTTCACAAAAGCCCCTTGGCACAGATCAATAATGACGGGTAGAATATTTTCCAACCTGTTTGCAACAATCTTGGTGATGATTTTATATAAAATGTTGCAACAAGATATAGGCCAGAAATCTCCAGCTTTTAAATTTTTGTTCTTCTTCGGTATAAGGGCGATGGAGGTGTGATTAAGCTGTGAAAGCAGCATACCCGAAGCAAAGAATTCCAACACCGCTCCGTAATTTCCCTTCGACTATGCTCCATTATTTTTTGAAGAATCCAGTTGTATAGCCATCGGGACCCAGTGCCTTGTTTTCATCCATGAAGAATAGCGCAACTCTTACTTTATGGCTTGAAATATCCTTTCCCAAGAAGGCTCTGTCTGCATCACTAAAGATTAGCCCTGAGAGGATGACATCCTCCTCTATAGGGACCTTGTATCTGGCCGTGCCAAATAGGCTCTTGTAATATTCCACAAAGAGTTTGCCCTTCCTCACATTAGATGTGACAATGCGGTTTTCACTATCCATGATTGTTGAAATACCTCCACCCTTCCTTTCTGCCACCATTTGATGGAAGTAAGAAGTGCCTTTATCCACTATAGTGATGTGATTGATTCAACCTTTTTGTTGGAGAAAAGAAGATTCAGCATGAAAGTAGAAGAGGGCTTGCTTCTTTAACTTTCAAAGTTCATCAATTTCATGTGCCGAAGCATTTAGGACATCTAATCTCAAAAAGGCATCACTCTATTCCTTGTCCGCCAACTTTGCTTTTTCCGAGATGTGGTTGAAGTCTCTCCTCCCCAACACCCTAAGTGGATCTTTTAACCTTGAGAGTTTGCGACACACTGAATATTGCTTAAAGTCGTCCACATGAGGCCTCCAAAAATCCTCCACAATTTGAGAACAATCCGGGTGCTGTAACCACATATTTTGTACTCGAAAAGGCTTCCTTTTGGTTTCAATCTCTTGTGACATGACACCACAAATGGAGAATGATCCGAATGTGAGGAGATTGGTTAAAAAGTTGTCCTACAAGCTTGATTATCCCAGCCGTGGTTGAGAAGCACACGGTCCAGTTTTCTTCTTAATCTCCAATCCACACTATGCTATGTGAAGTGTTCACCAACAGATGATGCGTCCCTCAGCCCGCATTTAGTACAAGCATCTTGGAACTCCGTCATCAAGTAAAGGCTAAGAACCGTGACCCCAAGATGATTCTTGACATCAAGGAATGTGTTAAAGTCTCCCAAAACCATCCAAGGTCTACTAAAGTTAGCCACGTAGTCTTTAAGCTCCACCCACAGAGGCTGTCTAGCTTTCCTTCCTTTACTATGGCCATACACAAAAGTTCCCAAAATTTCCATACCCGAGGATAGATGGTGTACATTTAGGTGAATACATTGAGGCATTTTCCTAATGACTTCCACCCTATGAGTTCTCATATCCCAGATGATCAATATCCTCGAGTTTGGCCAGATATCAAAATTGTGAGTATGCTTCCAGCCTTTAAACATTTTTAGAAAAAATTTCAAAGCTTTTTCCTCCAACTTAGTCTCCACCAAACCATAAAGCCCTACATTGTTGTTGGAGATGATCCCCTTGACCCATCTCCGTTTTGCAGGGGCTGTTAAACCCCTGACGTTCATGCATGTCGTATTCATTTAGGAACCAAGGTCCCTTTTGGCTATGGACCACCGCCATGATTTGAACTATTTCCAGAGTTCTTGGAGTTGCTAAGGGAGGCATTCATGAGATGTTGAAAGGGCCTTTGCACACTTCCTGGTGCCGGAATACGGGCTTTACTCTTGCTTTGGCTTCTAGTAACCGAACCCATCACCGTGCCAATTGGTGGGATGCTCTTGCTTCTTCCAACCCTTGGGATTTTAGAGGCTCCAGCCGTGGGGTGGATCATTGCCAAGGGGATTTTTCAGGAACCATGAAGCTCTATGTTATCACCACCGAAAGCCAGTTTTTTAGCAGTCTCCATGGATTTTGATTTTTCACTTGGCCCAGTTATTGCTTGGCTCTGCTTCCCCTTGGGACTTCCCTTGCCACTTTCCCTTGCCAATTTCCCTTATGGTTGTATTTCCTCCCCTCTGCATCCAGGCTTGTTACTAGTTTTGTTTGGCACGACGTGGACGCTTCCTTCATTACACTCCCCGTGGGTGGAGTCCAAATTTATGTCCATCCCATCATTTGTTTTATCCATCCGATACCATTCTCTGGTTCAGGAACAACCACTTTGTTCTTGCCTTTGAGTTTCCTCTCCTTAGCAACTCGGGTAGCTGCTTCCTTAGAATTCCAAAAGTCCTCACAATCCTCCATTAAGTGGGTGTTTTTACCACAATTTGGGCACCATGGTGGACAATAATCATAGATAACTTTTTGAGTATGCAGATCACCATTCAGTTTTTGAAAGAACACCTTCTCCTTAAGCCTTTTTTGCGTATCAACTCGAACTAAGAGTTGGGCATAGTATCATTTTAGCTCAAGTGTGCCATTGTCCATGAGGATAGGCTCACCTATAGATGAAGCAATTTTCTCTAGTGCCTTCTTGTGCCAAAAATGTTTTGGTAGGTGCTCCATTCTAACCCAAATGAAATTTAAAGCTTGGACTTGTATGTCAAACTTTCCCGTCTCCATAATTTCATTGATAAATTGTTTCTTCCCATTCAAAAAATGATACTTTCCATGAAGCACTGAGTCTCTATCCTCCGCCGTTGAAAATTTGAACTTCACGAAGCCATTCTCCCTTAATTGCACCGTGCACGGTACCTTTCACTTTGCCACCAACAAATTGCGAATGGCATACATACCCAGGGAGAAGCTGGGAAAAACCCCCGTAAAACCAAAAAATGGCTTGTTTAGCTCCTTTATAACTTCATCATCAGTAAGAACAAAATTTGCCCCATCTCCACTGCTCAGCTCAGTTTGAAGGGGAAATTTCTCCATTAAGATTCCCGGGGCATTCCACTGCATTTTCTTCCCAAGTAAGGGGTCATCCCAGAGCCTTGGTGCCAGATGTGGATTACCTTGCACCGTATGATTGTCAGAACCCTTGGCTTGGTCCTGAACTCTTGCATTCTTCTTTTTTCTATACCTCTTCTTTCTCTGGCTTTGTGCGGCAGAAGTAGAGGAACCATCCATAGCCATTTTGATAAGAGAAAACCAAGGAAATAGTACAAATTCCGACTAACGTATCAAAATCAATGCTCACAAGGGGAGACTAACTTATCAATCCCCACACAGTGGTTCAAAAATAGCTATAGCCTAAAATATTCTAGCAAATATCTAGAAGATTAAGGCTACAGTTAGTTAAGAACCTGATTGATTGACAACAGTGATGCAACTAAGCATTCAGAATTATAGGCGTCGTGCCTAAAACTACCACAACTGGATATGCAATTCACGCCTTGTGTCACGGTCCTTGAAATCTGTGTCGTACTTTGGAGACACAATCCGTGTAACCCACACCACTCCGTGGTGGATTTCTTGACAAGCCGCTATGTGGTGAATGATCGCTGCATCGCCGACCAGCAAGAAGGATGGCGGATGGTGGAAGTTCGATGAATTCCGGATGAGGATGGCCACCCTCAACCCAAAAACTGCTAAAATTCCACTTGAAGATTGAATTGGAATGTTCCCCAATGAAATATGAGCAAAAAGTACTCCAGTAGAATTCAAAATTCGAAATCTCTCAAGACTCTCTTTCAAAAGTTAGATCAAGAATGTCCACAAATTTTACATGGTTATGTGCGGAATCCAGTGGGGAATCCTAGACAACCACGATTAGTGAAGATTGTTGAAATTAGGGAAATTGACCTTCAAAGTTGAAGAAGAAAAGGCTTCGCCTTTTTTCCCTTTTTTCGCCAGAGCCTCTTTTTGTGAATACTGAGAGCTCTTTCTAATCTTTCATTACTGCAACTAGATGTTACTGTTCTGGTGTTCTTGAATGGAAGAATGGAAGAACAACTTGTTTTACTAACAAAATTAACGAAGGTAAAAATTTTGATCGTTATTTTTTCTAACTTTTGTTTCATATGTGACATTTGGTAACATCATAACGTTTCAACTAACATATGAAGTTTTTAAATCATACATGCTACCTTTATGCTAATGAAACATTAAGGTATAAGTACCTCTCCAAGTTTCCTATCATTATCTACATCCAACAAAAAGGAATGTTTGACCAAAAATATGCACCTCATTGTTAGGATAAATCAGACTCCTGATTAGATTATGATTTATTATGATTTGAGTTCTTTCCTTATTACACCTCTATTGTACTCTCTATATATTTAGGTATCAATAATACAATTGATTATGACAAATCATTCGATGAGTACGAAGCGGGAGCGGCGAAGATGAAGGAGTCGAACCAGCTAATGACACCAAGGAAGATTGAGATGCGCTGACCGGAGAGTGGCCGTGGGAAGTCGCCGGAGAAATAATAGCCGATAAAGGCTGAGATGTGGTGGCCGGTGGCTGAGGAGTGATGGCCAGCGACTGAGGTATGGTGGGCGTTGGCCAAGGAGCCAGGTCCAGGTCAACCGTCCAGATGGAAGAGGGTGGTGAAGGAGAGGCAGCTGGAACAGGCACAGACACATGTGTGGTGGCCCCAATCGATGAAGTAACAGTTCCATCAAAATATGATGAAATCTCCGAATCTGAAATCGAACGACTGTTCGTGGAAGATGAGACATAAGGGAAGAAAGTTTCATAAAAAAGAACGTGGCAGGAGATATATATGTACCCAGAAGTCTGGTCGAGACACTGGAAGCCCTTGTGACGAGGGCTATAGCCAATAAAAACACAGGGAATGGATCGGGGTGCAAACTTATCAGTAGCAGTAGCACGCAGACATGGAAATGTACGGCAACCAAATGGGTGAAAGAGGGTATAGTCAGGCACATGACCAAAAACAACCTCAAAAGGTGATTTTCCACTCAGAACTGAACTAGGCAGACGGTTAATAATGTAAACCACAGAGGAGAAAGCTTCCACCCAATAACAGTGCGGCACAGAAGAGTGAAAAAGCATGGCAAGACCAGTCTCTGTGATGTGACGATGCTTCCGTTCAGCCCGGCCATTCTGAGCAGGTGTATAGGGCGAGGACATCTGATGATGAATGCCATATGATATGAGATGAGCCTGAAGTCGGTGATTAGTAATCTCGGTGCCACCATCGATCTGAAAATTTTTAACCCTAGCAGAAAACTGACTCTCAATGAATTTCTGAAACTGGATAAAAGTGTCATAGAAATCTGACTTATGCCGCATCGGAAGAAACCATGTGAATCGCGAAAAAGTCATCAATGAAAATGGCATAGTAAGAGAAGCCACCGACAGATAAAACAGGAGCTGGTCCCCACAAATCACAATGTACTTTATCCAATAAACCAGTAGCGCGTTTGTCACTAGTGGAAAAGGGCAAACGGCTACTCTTGGCCATCTGACAAGGAGAGCAACTGACAGGTGCATGCATAGCAGAAGTGACAAAAATAAGGCCCCGTCGATTCAATAACTGAACAGTATCATGAGACACATGACCGAGGCGAGAGTGCCACTGCTCAAAAGAAGCATGAAGCTTTGTAGAGCGTAGTTAGCCTAAAAAGCTGGAATCACCAGTCTCAAGAAAATAAAGACCTGAACTATGACGGCCTTTACCAATTATTGTCCCTGTATGCTTATGCTCAATGGAAAATGCATCGGCATCAAATATAACACAAACAGGTAAATCACGAGTAAGCTTACTGATGGATAATAAGCTTCTAGTAATCTTAGGAACTACCAGAACATCATTAACAGAGAAACCAGAGAAATGACATTGGCCGATGTGAGAAATAGATAATGATTCAACATTTCCAACAAGAATAGAATCAGAACCACGATAAGATTGTACCTTGTCAAGATGACTGGTGTGAGCAGTGATGTGAGATGTAGCACCCGAATCAACAATCCACTGATTGTACGAAGGATGACGATTGAGACCATTCACACTAGCCTGAAATAAAGCTTTGTCCGCAATCCAATTAGCGGAGCCATCTGCCCGAGAAAAAGGCGCCAAATAAACCATAGCAAGAAGATACCCAGAAAATAGGTGCAAAATGATCCGACACGTGCAAGAAACACCAAAAAATAACTATTGAATCGTCAGGCGCGTGACTTCACACGCAGAGAATGATATTGAACCGCCAGGCGCGTGGCTTCACGCGCAGAAGATACTGTTGGCTCCCAGGTGCGTGACTTCACCCGCGAAAGGGTGTGCGCGCGTCTGCACACACGAGCGCGTGGACGCACGTGCTTCTGGAAGAAATGGGCACGTGGATCTACTGTTGCTGGTCGACCGAGATGCGATAAGCATGCCGGAGATGAAGCCGAGCACGACGGTCACGACGACAGTCCGATGACCTGTACACGCTGGACGACGGGAAGACGACCGCCGCTGGATCTCGCGATCTCGCTGCTGGAAGGCGTTGATGAAGGCACCGCTGGAAGGAGCTGCCAATGGAGGACGCCGGAGGAGGAGGAGCCGCCGCTGGAGGAGGCCGCCGATGGAGGAAGGCGCCGCTGGAAGAGGCGCCGCCGGAAACTTCGCCGCTGGAAGAAGATGGAAACTTTGTGCGAAAATCGAGACTTGAGAGGTTTCCGGAGGATGCCGGAATTTGACCAGAACTTCTCCAGAATCAGGGCCGGAATTTGACCGGAACTTCGCCGGAACTTCACTGAACAATAAATTAAAATTTAGGGCTTAGGATCAGAACCTTGCTCTGATACCATGAAAGAATGATTTGTCGTAATCAATTGTATTATTGATATCTAAATATATAGAGAGTACAATAGAGGTGTAATAAGGAAAGAACTCTAATCATAATCTAATCAGGAGTCTGATTTATCCTAACACTCATAATACGTAAACGAACCTTTCAGTTTATTCAAAATATGAAAGTTGTAGCATGTTAAATTTCATTTCTTATACTTCAAAGAAATATAAACGTTAAACTACCACTTTTTTTTAATGCTGTGATGTCTATGTTTCAAAGTAAATTATTATGTATTTTTGTATAGAATAGTTGCTTAAGACATTCAGAAATTATAGATATTGCAGAATTTTGAATCACAAAATTCCGTAAAAGGGGAAAAGTAAGATACGGTCACCATGTTTTACTTTAAATATTTATTGTTTCTACACAAATTTAGTAAGTTTCATTTGTTTACATTATTTACTACAGAGGATGAAAAATTACCGAACTTAACCAAAATTGACATGATGGAAGGATTTTTTTTTTTTTAATTTGAAACACCCTAAGGTGAGGGATATTGTATAAGGTTTTCCAAACCTGTGTAAAGACATTCTGAATCATAGTTAGTACATGATCGGTCATTGAGGCAACATAGTTGCCACCAAAAAGAATACCTAGCATCTAATGAGGAAGGTGAGTTTTTTCGGATCAAGTGATTAGAAAAAAGTTAGAAATGGTAGTTGCGATTCCAAAAGAGAGAATCTCCACCCCATGTGTTAATTCTTTCCTTTGGCCAGGCAACTTCATTCTATCACCTCAAAATTGAAAGCCTAACACAAAGCAAAAAATTGCTGCAGTGATGGTAGGAAACCGTGATTTTTGAAAACTCCATTCCGAGGTCGTCGGCAACCTGAGCAATTGTGAGTTGGAGCTGGTTTTCTGGTGGATCAGTACCAGCCGAGGTTTTGAGTTGGGGAGTAACATGAGTACCTGTAGTAAAACAAAATACGAAAACATCAGCAGTATCTATCCTACTTAAAGTCATGCCTATCAGTCCATAGTGATGAGTCCTACAAGGTGTATATGAGTATTGCAACATTTACAGCATACTATCAAGAATCAGCTCTAATCCAAGGGATTCCACATCGGTCTAGATGAAGGAGTCCCTTAAGAAAAGGTGGGGCTGAAATCAAGTCTAGGTCACCATGGAAATTATTAGCTAAAACAAATTTGGCAAGGAAATCAGCTGCATTGTTAGCCTCTCTAGGGGTGTGTTGAATTGGGTATATATAATGTTTCCAATTCAAGGATTTGCAGATAGAGAAGATTCTCCATGGTGAAGTATTTGGGCTTTGAATACCCTGTACTGCAATTAAACAATCAGATTCCACCTCACATCTATTTAATACCAACTCTAAACAAATTTCATATCCACATTGGATGGCTATCAATTCTGCCTGTAAAGGGGATGGGGACTGAAAAGATTTTTCCCTCATTTTAACCACATTCCCATCACAATTCTTAACTATCACTGCCAGAGTAGAAAAACCCCCTCTAATCCATGTTGCATCTGTATTAATCTTGTAACCGGAATGGGGTTTCTGTCATGTCACTGCAGTAAATGATTTCCTTTTCTTTTGTAGGATATGAGGGATAATATTAGCCTGTGTCCAGTATCTATGCTTGTCTAAATTGCCTATCAAATGATTCACTGAGAAAATTTGATATATCATGCCTTTTATTTCATGTATACAGGCAGCTTGGGAGAAGGAGTCATTTCCAAACAAGATTTTATTCCTTCTAATCCATAGAATCCAAATTGTGACAAGAAGAGCAGCAACGGTAATATTGGACTGAATATTGGATTCTGCCTTAAAAGAGAGGTAATATTCAACTCTACTCTTCAAGTTTGCAAAAATAATTTGTTGGACCTTTAAGAAGTCATTTAGACAGTGCCAGACATCAATAGATGATGGGCAAGAGTTGAAAAAATGATCTAAAGAGTCACTGTGATTCTGACAAAGAGGACATTTAGAGGCTAAATAGAAACCTAACCTACGTAAAATGTTATCAAAAGGAAGTAATCCATTCAGAGCTCTCCACAAGAGAACAGACTTTTTTTTGGAATAAAAGAGGACTAGACCTTTTGAAAATGAAGGATCTTCGGCTTTCTATGTCTGAGAATTTTGTATGCTGACTTGATGGAGAAAATTCCATTTGTAGCTGGCATCCAGATAAGCCTATCTTCATGAGTGTATTCCAATTTAGCTTCCTGCAACAGGGAACACAAATTGGTCGCCAAAAATGGCTTCAGTTGATGGAGAATAGATGTTTTGTTGTTAATAAATGACCTACGTGAGATATCCACAAAGGGGATGTCTATCTCTTGAGGCCATTTATAAAACAAAGCTCCTTCTCCAGTCCAGCTAGCGTTCCAAAATGAGCAGTCACCTTTTCCGTATATTACTCTGGAGTTGCTATTTGCTTTATCTGTAATAGAACATATTCTGGACCATGTATGAGAGGTTTATAAGACTTAGGGAGTGACCATAAGAGTGAGGTCCACTGAGTGGAATTGAGTTGCAATTTCCACCACAATTTACATGAATAGGCATCAACAATGGCCTTTAAATCCCTAAAACCTATTCCATTTTCTTCGACAGGTACACTCATATTTTTCCAAGACCTCAATTTTTTCTTATCAACATTATCAGAGTACCCCCAAAACAAGCCAGAGGCCATTTTCTCCATTTTTTTCAAGACCATTTTTTGTGGGCTCAAAACAGTATAAATATGAGTTGGAATTGAGAGAAGACAGTGATTTATCAGAATAATTTTACCTGCAGTAGAGAGCCATCTGTTCTTCCAATTATTGATTGATTTATCCATTCTTTCCAATAATGGTTGGTAGTGTACCTGCAGATTTCTACCAGAAAATATAGGAACTCCCGGATATTTAAATGGAAAAGATCTTTTTTCCATTCCCAGAATCCTTTTTACAGAGTTAACTGTAGAATAAGAGGTTCTATGGGACACAAAAAAATTAGATTTTGAGAAATTGACCTGTTGTCCTGAGGTTTGTTCATATGCAAGCAGAAACTTTTTGAACCTCTTCATGTTTCTAGGGTAAGTATTCAGGAAAACTGCTGTGTCATCCGCATACATTAAATGGGAAACTGGGGCACAGGTATTAGGAAGACCAAAATTTTGAAGGTACCCTGTGCTAAAAAGTTTTTTTAATCCTCTAGAAAAAGCTTCTGAAAGCAGATTATAAAGAAATGGTGAAAGAGGATCGCCTTGTTTAATGCCCCTAGAGGATGCAAAAAAACCAGAAGTAGATCCATTGATTAAAACAGAAAAATGAGCAGCAGATATGTTATGCATAATAATTTTGACAAATTTCCCGTGAAAGCCAAATTGAAGAAGAATGGAATTCAGAAATGACCATGAGACTCTATCAAAAGCCTTTTTCATATCTAGTTTAACTATCAAATTAGGAACTTTTGATTTTCTAGACAACATCCTGGTCATATCTTGCATTTCAAGGATATTATCAGTGATTTCCCTGCCTTTAATGAAAGCACTCTGCTCAGGAGAGATTAGATTGTGCATTAGTGGTTTAATCCTTTCCATAAGCATTTTTTAAAAGACTTTATTTACAAAATTGGATAAACTAATAGGTCTGAAATTTGAGAAAGAAATTGGGATTGGTTTTTAGGGAATTAAAGTGAGCCAGGTGCTTGTGATAGCCTTTGGAATAATGCCACCGCTAATAAAATCATTTGCTGCCTCCAGAAGGTCTACTTTAATGGTTTCCCAGAAAATGGTGAAGAATTCACCAGAGAAACCATCAGATCCCAGAGCACCTTATTTATTTAAATCAAAGACATTAAATTCCAGTTCCTAGATATTGAAAGGTTGAAGCAGGTGATGGTTTTGCTGATCTGTAATCAAAGAAGGAATTTCCCCTAAAACATTTTTAAGATAAGTTCCTGTTTTTTTAGGAGCATCCTCATTAAGGAGTTCCTTAAAAAATCGAACTCCTTCTTCTTTAATCAACCGTGGATCAGAAATCCAGTTCCCATTTCCATCTTTGATTTTACTAATTCTAGACCTAGCTCTCCTTTCCCTGATGGTGTGGTGAAAATAGCTGGTATTTGAATCCCCCTGTTTAAGCCAATTTAACCTTGCCTTCTATTTTAAGAAAATGTTTTTTTCTTTCTGGGATCTGAGAAGTAGAGCTTTGGACTTATTGAGTTCAGCTAAGTCAGTCTCAGCTTGGGACTATTGAAATTTTATTTCTAGGTCACTGACTTTTGCCTCAGCTTCAACCAGGTTTTGATTGACATTTCCAAAAGTATTCTTGTTCCAAACTTTAATGTCAATCTTAAGTCTCTTAAGCTTATGCACTAATCTGTACATTCCTCTTGAGGGGGATGGTAAATTCCAGTTTTTTTCCACTAAATTCTGGAAGTCTTGTCTATTTGACCACATCTCTTGATATCTAAAAGGCCTAGGGATCATTTCTTCAGAAGATTGAATAGACAGCAATAATGGAGAGTGATCAGAAGTCAATCTATTTAGCACTTGAATTGAGCTGTTTGGAAAAAGTTCCAACCAGTCCAAATTGCTTATGCCCCTGTCTAATCTCTGAAGCAAAAGGTCCTTGCATTTATTCCTGAATCTATTATTACACCATGTAAAATAATTCCCTACCGTGGGGATGTCATGCAAGTCCAGATTATTAATGAAGGCATTAAAATCTTTCATGCTTCTTGTGGGGCGAGATTTTCTTCCTTTATACTCAGATACTGAGACAACTGTATTAAAATCTCCAATGTATATAGAGGGTTCTGGAGGAGGGATTTTTAAATCATTCCAAAGAGCTTCCCTTGATTTTCTATTGACACTAGCATATATAAAAAAGCAGTTCCAACTGACTGATGAGTAAATATTCAAAATTCTAGCCTGCAGAAATTGATCTGACTCTTTTAAACTGATTACATTAAAAGCATGGTTCCATAAGATCCATATTTTAGCATTTTCAGCAGGGAGAGCATTTTTTAAGCCTAGTTCATGCATCAGAGTGTTTATTTTCTTTTTATCATGCCAAGGCTCAATCAAACAGATAATAGCAATCTTGTGAGACAGCATAAGAGATTTTATTCTATCCATTGATGTTCCGTAGCCTCTAACATTCCAAACTAACATGTTTCCTATTATGTTGTATTTAATCATTTAAAACAGGTGGTGGTTGCTTTCTGTGAGGATCTAAGGTTTCTTGGTTTAACAGCGGTGGCATTACTTTTATTAGATTGCTTATCCTGATTTTTATCAAGTTTATCCAAACATGGGATATGTATTGGTTTTTGTGTGCTAACCTTAGACTGTGAGCTTTGATCTACCTTTGTGTTCTAATCAGTTGAGGATTATGCTCCCTTCTTTACCACTGTCTGAACTGGCTAAGGTTGCTGATTCAGCCCCTGTGTCAGCCCAGCGTCTGTGTTGAACAATGGGAGATGGTTGATGCCAGCATCTGGGGTGACAGGTGTATTTGTTATTGAGGTAACGGAGAGCTCTGTGTGTCGAGCAGGGGGGTTATTTTCTTCAGTGGGGAGAATTTCTGTTGTGTCTGTAATCTTGTCATGTGTTTTAGGGTGTACCACTCCTTCTTGATATTCCAGTGTTTCATGGCATATTTCTGCTGCTTCCTCCTCATCATCTCCCTTAGTTAAGGCTTCTAAGGTCTGAAAGGAATTTGAAATCTTGACCGTATTTTCTGTTATTGGAATTTCCTGGATGGGTAATAACTCAAGCTGGTGGTTTTTCTTTCTCCTGAAAGTGGCGGTGATTGGCTTTGAAATGTCATCCAGTGAATAAAAAGAGCCGGTCTTTTCTTGTGAATACCAGGGAAAACTTGTACAATACTTGCGGTATTTTTCAGATGAGGGCCTGTCATACTTTGTTGTTGACACCCAACATCCTTCTGAGAGGCAGATAGACCCGAGGATCCTGCAACCTCTAAGGCCAGTGTAGAATGGGAATCTAAGGATTGAAGAGGTTCTACCTGATCCGGGGCTTTGTTTTCCTTTTTTCCATTTATTGTGGGTGTAAAAAGGTGCTTTTTCCTCAGCTTTGGGTGCAGAAAGTTACAGGTAGCATGACTATGACCAATTATCCTACAATGAGTACAGTATGAAGGCAGTTCATCATATTCAATAGGGTACTCAGCTACTTTTCTACCAATTCCAACCACTATGGTAGAGGGCAACTGAGACATAAGATCAACCTCTACACACACTTTGATGGCAGATGGCCTAGTCATTGCACTAGTTGCTGCATCCATTTTAAGGTATCTATCAATCTGACTTCTCCTACCTATGATTGCGGAGGTATTATAGAAATGAATAGGGAGTTTATGGATTATTACCCAGGCTGGAACAACAGAAGATTCTGATACTGGAGAGAAGTCCGGTGACCATTTTTGGACTTTCATTACTGAACCTTGAATCATCCACTGTCCCTTCATCCAGCATCTCTGATAATCTTCACTCTCCTGAAATCTGATAAGTACATGGTGGTAATCCAATGATCCCAATTGAAACTTCGATTTAAATCCTATAGACTTAAATGCTGATTGAAGAGTTTCCATTGATGGCTTTCCTCTGTTGAACTTCCTGACCAGAGCATTCTAGTAATGAGACGCCAATAAATCACCTTCCTCCGGTGGAAGAATAAAGGCAATCTTACCCTTGTATTCTGTGATGGGGTGTAGATTAGGCGTATCAGGTAGAGAGGTGAAGAGCGGTGAGGGTTTAGCGTTCAGAGCTTGGAGAAAGCTCTTACTATTAGTGGGAGGGGTTTCTGCTATAAGATTTGGTGGTGGCAACGCCATGGACGGCGGCCAATTCCACCGCTTGTGACCGTTATCAGCCAGATAAGGAGAAAAGGGTAAAGGTGGGAAAGGGAGAAGCGTCTATCGAACTTTGGTCGCACACACTATCGCACTTTTTCGCACACACAAACAGTAAAATAAGTTGATTCCTATAACTATGTAGTCTACGATGAGGCCAAAGTCCAATATACATGATGGAAGGATTCAGTGGAATCTAAGAAAGAACACTCTAAGAATCGGAAGACCTCTGCAAACATGCCAGTAAATTGGGATTTAGCTAATAATTAAAACATGCAACAGATAAATATGCTGGAAAATTGGGATTTAGCTAAAAATAAAAACACGCAACAAATAAACCAAGGAGTGATTAGTTAAAAGTATTTTGCATGATCATGTTATGTAGCAACTAAAAATTGATCAGCAACGCCAAGCACACCATTTAAATTATACTAGTTAGGTAACATCGCTCGATGATCAGTGAGCATGATAATAAATTATAGAAACACTGTAGGACTACAATATAGGAATGTGAAAAGAGCTATAATTGAAGCTACAAATGTACCAATTTTACATGTAATTGAACCTTATAATTAACTCGAGCTATCAACTAAGCAACATACCATTCTCTCACCTCTCGAACCCTCCACTCTAACTCTTACCGCTCGAACCCTCCACTCTAACCTTCACCTCTCGAACCATCCAATGGAACTTTCACCTCTCGAATCCGTACCTCTCGAACCAGTACCACTCGAACCCACTACCCTAGAACCTCCACTCAAACTCTCACTGCTCTAACCTCCAATGGAACCTTCACCTCTCGAACCATTCAATGGAACCTTCACCTCTCGAACCTCCAATGGAACCTTCACATGTCGAACCATCCAATGGAACCTTCACCTCTTGAATCCATACCTCTCGAACCAGTACCACTCGAACCTCCACTGGAACTCTCACCTCACGAATCCTCCACTAGAACCTTCAACTCTCGAATCGTACAATGGAACCTTCACCTCTCGAATCCGTACCTTTCGAACCAGAACCACTCGAACCTCCAGTCAAACTCTCACCTCTCGAACCACCAATGGAACTTTCACCTCTCGAACCTCCAATGGAACCTTCGTCTCTCGAATCCATACCTATCGAACCAGTACCACTCGAACCCTCCACTTGAACCCACTACCTCTCGAACCTCCACCGGAACCTTCACCTCTCGAACCTCCAATATAACATTAGTAACCTTGTAAATATCAGTTTTACAAAGTGTCATAAATGCACGATGAATTCAATGAGCTTAGGTCTTAGCTATTAAGTGGGGAATATATTAACTGGAGTAGATGTGGCCACCGTGTATGCTTTACAATAAATGCAAGTTAGTCTGAGTACCTGGGGTAGATGATTACCATATTTGACAACTAAGAAACTATGAGGTACTAATTGCCGGGATTATGTGATGCTCTACAGTCCTTAGCTTAAGGCATTTGCATGTATTCAACTTTAGTAAGTTTATTAAGAAATTATATATGAAGCCAACTTGTTTACTGACACATTTTACCACAGGCCGTGACAAATTTTTAGAATGATGATAATGTCTCAGACACTGGCCGGTTACGTCTAGTGATGCTTTATGCTCTGCGTTATGAAAAGGAGAGCCATGTTCAATTGACGCAGTTATTCAATAAATTGGCATCTCATTCTTCCAAGTATAAGCATGGGGTAAATGATCTGTCTAATCTTTTTCTGACTTATAATGCCATCTTTTCTTTGGCCTGTTGGATTTTACCTTTTCTTATTCTGGGATTACCATTCACTGTTGAGATAAAAACATTCAATTCATAGAAATTTTAATGAGCTTCCTTGTCATTTCAGCTTGTGCAATTCTTGTTAAAGTAAGATGGAGTGGATAAGCGAACTGGGGATCTCTATAGGAACCATGACCTCCTGAATATTGCAAGGAATATGGCTCGAGGGCCTAGGTTTGACTGATAATGCTTTTACAAATAGGGTTGCTTAATCAAAAAGCACCCAGAATATTAAAGTGCTTGTTCTAGGGAGTAGAAAATGTGTACACCCAGCATCAACCGCTATTATTTCAAATAATGGAGAGCATTACCAAGGGGCGTTTGAAAGATGTTGACTATCCTTTTGTAGGGAATCACTTTCAGCAAGCAAGGTTAGCATTTATTCCATACATCATATGAGGTTAATCTCTTTTTTGTTAATCCTGAACCTGGTTTTACCCTTTACATTTATTTTTTTGTTATGACATATTGCCAATCATGTAGTGCGGTTTGAGAGGTAGAGGTGGTTCGATAGGTAATGATTCGAGAGGTGGAGGTTCAGGTGAAGAGGTTCGAAAGGTACTAATTTGAGAGGGCTTAAGTGGAGGGGTTAGACAGGTACTGATTTGAGAGGTGAAGATTCAGGTGGAGAGGTTCAAGTGGAGGGATTCCAGTGGAGGGGTTCGAGAGGTACTGATTTCAAAGGTGAAGGTTCAGGTGAAGAGTGTTCAAGTGGAGAGGGTTCAAGTGGAGGGGTTCCAGTGGAAGGGTTCGAGAGGTACTGATTGGAGAGGTGAAGGTTCAGGTGGAGAGGGTTCCAATGAAGAGGTTCAAGAGGTACTAATTCGAGAGTTTAAGGCTCAGGAGAAGAGGTTCAAGTGGAGGGGTTCCCGTGGAGGGGTTTGAGAGGTACTAATTTGAAAGGTGAAGGTTCAAGGGGAGAGCGTTCAAGTGGAGAGGTTCCAGTGGAGGGGTTCGACAGGAACTGATTCGAGAGGTGAAGGTTCAGATGGAGAGGTTCAAGTGGAGGGATTCTAGTGGAGGGGTTCGAGAGGTACTGATTAAGAGATGGTGGTGGTTCAGGTGGAGAGGGTTCGAGTTCCAGTAGAGGGGTTCGAGAGGTACTGATTAGAGGGGTGAAGGTTTAGGTGGAGAGGGTTCCAGTGGAGGGGTTCAAGAGGTACTGATTCTAGAATTGAAGGCTATGGTGAAGAGGGTCAAGTGGAGGGGTTCCCGTGGAGGGGTTTAAGAGGTACTAATTCGAGAGGTGAAGGTTATGGTGGAGAGGGTTCAAGTGGAGAGGTTCCAGTGGAGGGGTTCGATAGGTACTGATTCGAGAGGTGAAGGTTTAGGTGGAGAGGTTCAAGTGGAGGGATTTCAGTGGAGGAGTTTGAGAGGTATTGATTCGAGAGGTGAAGGTTTAGGTGGAGAGGGTTCAAGTGGTGAGAACCCTATCGAACCAGTACCACTCGAACCCTCCAGTCGAACCCACAAGCTCTTGAACCCTCCACTAGAACATTCAACTCTCGAACATCCAATAGAACATTCACCTCTCGAATCATTGCAACTCGAACCCTCCAATCAAACTCTCACCTCTCGAATCTCCACTCGAACCTTCACCTCTCGAATCCGTACCTCTCGAACTCCCCACTCGAACCCAATACCTCTCAAACCTCCAGTGGAACCTTCACCTCGCAAATCCGTACCACTCGAACCCACCACCTCTCGAACATCCACTGGAACCTTCACCTCTCAAAATTTCACTGGAACCTTAACCTCTCGAACCTCCAATAGAACCTTCACCTCTCAAATTTGTATCTCTCGAACCTCCAATGGAACCTTCACCTCTTGAACCTCCACTAGAACTTTCACCTCTCGAACCTCCAATGGAACCTTTGCCTCTCGAACCTCCACTTGAACCTACACCTCTCGAACCTTCAATGGAAAATTCACCTCTCGAATCTGTCCAATGGAACCTTCACCTCTCGAATCCTTACATCTTGAACCAGTACAACTCGAACCCTTCACTCAAACTCTCACTTCTCGAACCTCCACTGGAACCTTCACCTGTCGAACTCGTACCTCTCAAATCCACCACTATAACCCACTACCTCTCGAACCTCCTCTGGAACCTTCACCTCTTGAATTAGTACCTCTCAAACCAATACCGCTCGAACCCACTACCTCTTGAACCTCCACTGGAACCTTCACCTCTCGAACCTCCAATTGAACCTTCAGCTCTAGAATCTCTACCGCTCAAACCAGTTCCACTCGAACCCTCCACTCGAATTCTAACATCTCGAAGCTTCACTGGAACCTTCACCTCTCGAACCTCCAATTTAACCTTCACCTCTGGAATCCGTACCTCTCGAACCAGTACCACATGAACCCTCCACTCGAACTCTCACCGCTGAAACCTCCAATGGAACCTTCACCTCTCGAATCCGTCCAATGGAATCTTCACCTCTCGAACCAGCACCACACAAACCCATTACCTCTCGAACCTCCACTAGAACCTTCACTTATCGAACCGTTCAATGGAACCTTCACCTCTCAAATCCGTACCTCTCGAACCAGTACCACTCGAACCCTCCGCTCAAACTCTCATCGCTCGAACCTCTATTGGAACCTTCACCTCTCGAACCGTCCAATGGAACCTTCACCTCTCAAATCCTTAACTCTTGAACCAGTACAACTCGAACCCTTTACTCGAACTCTCACCTCTCGAACCTCCACTGGAACCTTCATCCTTGAATACATACTTGTCGAACCAGTACCACTCAAACCCACTACCTCTCGAACCTCCACTGGAACCTTCACCTCTCGAACCTCCACTGGAACTTTCACCTCTTGAGTCCATACCTCTTGAACTAGTACCACTAGAACCCACTACCTCTCGAACCTCCAATGGAACCTTGACCTCTCGAACCTTCACTTAAAACTACACCTCTCGAACCTCCAATGGAACCTTCACTTCTCGAATCCTTACCTCTCGAACCAGTACAATGTGAACCATCCACTCAAACTCTCGCCTCTCGAACCTTCACTGGAACCTTCACCTCTCAAATCCGTACCTCTCGAATCCTCCACTCAAACCCACTACCTCTCAAACATCCCGTGGAACCTTCCCCTCTCGAACCTCTTCTGGAACCTTCACCTCTCGAATTAGTACCTCTCAAACCAGTACCACTCGAACTCACTACCCCTCGAACCTCCACTGGAACCTTCACCTCTTGAGTCCGTACCTCTTGAACCAGTACCACTCGAACCCACTACCTCTCGAACCTCCAATGGAACCTTGACCTCTCGAACCTTCACTTGAAACTACACCTCTCGAACCTTCACTTGAAACTACACCTCTCGAACCTCCAATGGAACCTTCACTTCTCGAATCCTTACCTCTCGAACCAGTACAACGCGAACCCTCCACTCAAACTCTCGCCTCTCGAACCTTCACTGGAACCTTCACCTCTCAAATCCGTACCTCTCGAATCCTCCACTCAAACCCACTACCTCTCAAACCTCTCGTGGAACCTTCCCCTCTCGAACCTCTTCTGGAACCTTCACCTCTCGAATCCGTACCTCTTGAACCAGTACCACTCAAACCCTCCACATGAACTCTCACTTCTCAAAGCTACACTAGCACATTCACCTCTCGAACCTCCAATTTAACCTTCACCTCTCGAATTCATACCTTTCAAACCAGTACCACTCGAACCTTCCACTCAAACTCTCACCGCTCAAACCTCTAATGGAACCTTCACCTCTTAAACCGTCCAATGGAACCTTCACTTATCGAATCCTTACCTCTCGAACCAGTACCACTCGAACCCACTACCTCTCGAACCCTCCACTTGGACCTTCACCTCTCGAACCTCAAATAGAACCTTCACCTCTTGAATCCTAACCACTCAAACCCACTACCTCTCAAACTCTCCACTGGAACCTTCACCTCTCGAACCTCCAATGGAACCTTCACATCTCAAATCTGTACCTCTCAAACCAGTACCACTCAAACCCTTCACTCGAACTCTCACCTCTCAAACCCTCCACTGGAACCTTCACCTCTCGACCCTTCAATGGAACCTTCACCTCTCAAGAGGTACCTCTCGAACCAGTACCACTCGAACCCACTACCTCTTGAACCCTCCAATCGAACCTTCACCTCTCAGACCATCCAATGGTATATTATTATTTTTTTGAATGCCCAAAATGATGTGTCAACCATGGGGTTGGGAGGATTTCTTTTATATAGTACCCTAAGATTATTGTCCTTGGTACACATGTCTCAAACATCAGGCACAATCCACATGGAAGCTAGCTTACCAGAGCTGGTGAAGTGGTCCTAGCGATAAGAGCAAACACACGCCAAGCAAGTTGTGCCACGTAGCCACCGCACAAGCCACAGAATTGCGTAGAGAATAATTCAGCACTTACCATGAGGATCTCACACATGACTTCCACTCTAGCCATGATCAGGAGATTGTGACATGTGCAACTTAAGCGAAGATAATTCGTACAACCATCACGATGGCCATGACCAGCAAGATCCTTGCATTAGATAACGATGGCCCAAGAGGCCTATAAATAGACAAGAGCTTGAGAAGTTAAGGTAAGTAACAACTATAAATTAGAGTTAATGTATATAGTAAATAAAAATACTAACTTAGGCATCAGAGTCTTTACCTCAGATCTAATACAGGACTTTGGTGCATAATCCAAAGTTAAAGGTGTTAGCTTGATGTGTACCAAGATCACCACTATTATTTGGGAGGAACGAACAATATTATTCGCGCCATCTATGGAGCCTTGAGTTTCATCATTCCTTTTAATTCATGGTGGCGAGATCAGAAATACGGCAAGCTAGGAAGAAAATGTAGGTGTGCCACCCAATCTGCTGCTAAACTAGCCACCCCGACAATAATAAGAACCGCTCGAGGATGGGGAACTCCAGGAGGATATGAATTAATAAGAAAATGAATCCCCCTCTAATAAAGAAAGCAAATTTCCACAGCATTTCTTGAGGCTAACACAGAGCATTTCTACACACAGTTCATCAACACGACAAAGGAGAACCAAGGAAATCCTCGAAGAACTGAAGAAGAACTTGTAATTCTATGAATAAGGGAAAAACAAGTAAACTTTCACAGAACCTAGGACTACATTGTAGAAGAAGACATAGTGCACTCCCAGCTAGTGGAAGAATTGTAGAATTTATCAATGCCAAAAGGCTTCAAACTGCATACTCAATCAAAGGCTTATGATTGTAAGACAGACCCCAAGATGTTTCTACTCTCTTATAGGACTATCATGAGATTCCATGATACACCTATCCAGGTAGTGTGCAGGGCTTTTTCCATCTTCTTGGCAGGAACGAGAATCGTATCTTATGACAACTTACCTAAGAAGAGCATTAAACATGGGCCTAACTCGCGGATCAATTTATGGGCAGATTCTACAAAAAAACAAAAATTTACAAGGATATTTACGGATCTGATGAATGTGGCATAATGAAGAGCGAAAAGCATTGTGGAATATCACGATCACTTTGTTTTGGAGAGCTTGTAAGTGAAATACCTCATATATTAGATATCCTTAGGAGCGTTCATGAACGCTGTGAGTTTTGGGATTTTTACCAAAAAGACTCACAAAAGGTATGCCGAACAACTTGAGAGATTTTCCAAAAATGGTAGAAACAATTGTTCAAACAGAGGAGTTGAAGGGCTCACTAGTGTCGTTAAACTAGTGCGTCTTGTCAACGATAAGAATTTATAATTGCCCTATTTATACTAGCTACTAGAAAGCAGACAGTGGCAAGTTAGGGTCGTCCACGGGGGAAAAATGATCAATTAAAGCTTGTATAGTATACGACAAACACAAGTGTCACCAACTGTGTGTAAGAACCGAGGGAGTTTGAATGAAAACTATTAAACTACCAACAAAAAATTATGAGATTAAAACTAACTAGCATGCAAATTGCTGAAAAGAATAAAGATAATACTAAGGAAACTTAAGGGATGTTGCTTCGCATATTTAGCTTCTCATTGATCCCCGATTTATGTTCAAATCCTAGAAGTACAATCTATCACACTTCATTAATCACACATTGTGGAGAGATTGAATCATTAAGAACTACAAGCTCCTCGACAGAGGGTCCACCCCCTTAATCATCTCTCACCTCCCTCCAGTAGGCATCCCATGTGTCACAGATTGCCCTCTAAGGGGGCTAACCATGCGGCCTAGCCATGCTAGAGTGCCATAACTACCGCCTAATTGCCCACGTGCATTACACTCAGCTTGGTTGCTCGCAAAACACCAAGTACGTGGTCGAATATGCAGTGGAAATACACACACGAGTTTAGATTAAGAGCATAGCTTCACACACACAAGCCAACAATGAAATACAAGGCCCGGCAACTGGGGAGCGAATGCTCATGTTCAATATATTACAAAATGATAACTGGATGTGAGTAGCTCAGTACTCCACATATATGTTGTACAAACGCTATCACAAGTACCAGGTACAACGACAAATTAAGGTCAAAGGAAACAAGGCACGTAGGCAGGACCTTAAGTAAGAAACTAAGCTACACTACTAGCTAAGCTATTACAAGCAAAAGAGAAGACTTCTAGGACAAGGAACTTGGAACATGTCTTCTCAGGCCTTAACTCAACACTTTGTGTGCTGGCTTGGCGGGCAACTAGGAGCTGGGCACACGAGCTTTGGGCACAAACAGCTCGGGTATTGTGCACCGCACATTGTGGGTGCAGAGGGGAAAATCACGGGTTGTGAACAGTTAGGAAGTCGTCACTGCATGACCCAGAGGCGTGTGCAGCACATTCGAGGGAGACCGGTTCGCAAGCACGTATTGAGCAATATGGGACCACGACACCGTTGAGGCATGTATACGGGCATGGGATTGCATTGAGGTTGGGTGATAAGACCCACCCTGTAAAATTCTTCCCCACTCAATTCGGTGAACGTCGATGGAGCTATCAATTCTCCAAGGTGCTTCACTACCCACATTTTTCTCGTACACTTCTGCCTTAAGAAAGGGGTTGATTCAATTGCTGGCGCTGGTGTACTCTGGTTTAGCCATGGTACTTGGCTTCTCTTTAGTTCTGGTTTGACCTAGCTTAATTTTATAGCACCCACTTCTTGATCGATGACCGAAGGAATGTCCAACTCTAGCACGTATCTGCTTCCTGTCACGTGGAACAACAAGGGGTTGCTGATGTGAATGATGACTCGTCTTTCCCCCATTGAGGTTTATAAGGTTTAGCTTGCTTGAATGACTCAAAATGGGAAGTTTGATGGGGTGCGCCAGCCAGTAGATACATCTTTGGAATCCAGATCTTCTTGGCAATCGACAAATGTTTCCTACCCTCTATGCTCAATAAATCTTCATCCCTTACCGCTGGGGAGCGACCCAGAACATGCTCAGTCTTCAGACTTGCTTCAAAAATCTTCTCGAATCCATCGGGCAAACCCATTACTGGTGTAGACCCTTCTGACCCTTCATTTATGTTCTCCCCATCGGGATCTGCTGAACCGCGGTCTTCATCTTGTCTTATGCACATGACGAGCTGTAATGCCGAGATTTTACCCCCAGGTGAACTCTTCATAGTCACTTTAACCCTGTACGGATTGGTGCCTAACACGTAAAGGTAGTTTCCATATAGGTATACAAAAATCCGTGCATCACTCAGAAATTCTATGCCGAGGACTTAACCGAAGTTGTCCATTTTAACAACATGGAAATCCATTGTGGTCTCTACATTGCCAAAATTGACCAAGCATCACCTTACAATACCCAGCACTGGTTGGGCTTCACTATTAATGGCATTCATCCTACCCACAGCTTTCTCTGACCTGAGCCTCAATCTTGATGCCCCATTTTGGAGACATACACATGGCTAGCTCCAATGTCGACCATCCCTTAGATGGGTATTCCATTCACGCACATGCATGTACATCAATGCTTCATCGGTCCGACGCATTGGTTTGACACGGACAATCTTAGGTTTGTCAAGTTTTGGTGTGGCCTTTCCTGCTTTGCTTGACCAATTTGTGGCTCTCTTTGATTGCACTGCAGCAACCACCCGGTCGATCTCAAGATCCATTTACAGATTCAAAAACCCTGGCTCTATTGATCTCACCATGAAATTACACCAAAGATTCAATGCCCCAATGGAGCAAGGTTCTTCCTCTTCGGGTCCAGACTTCTTAGCTGAATGCTCCTGAACTACCTCGCTTAGTGCCTCCCTGATTTGTCTCGAGTCCTCGAGCAATATAGTAGTGATCCTCTGCTCTGTTAGACAATTAACAAGGGTGTGATTCCCTTTTCACGTTTCACACACAAGTTGTGCCTTCCTAGTTTTCCCATCCCACCTTCGTTTGGACCCAACTGAACTATCCACACTTACACTGGGGCTTCCCACATTCCTTCTCATGCCCAAATTGGGCTTGTAGCTACCTCCACCACTTGGACTGTGTCTAAAGTTACCCCCCACATTGGGAGAACTTGCACCCGCACCATTGCCCACCTTGGAAACAGTAGAACCATTCACCTCCCTATCAACTCTTTGTTATCCTCCACCATTACAGTCTTCCAGACTTTCGATGAATGTCACCGTTGAGTTATAGTTAGTGCGAGGAGCTCTCCTTAGCTCGAGTCTAGCCCACGACTTCAATCCCTTGCTGAATTCATGGATTTTATATTCCTCTGGATGGTCAAGAAAGTCGAGCATACAAGCTTGGAAACCTGACACGTACCCCATAATACTGCCAGTCTGCACCAAGGTTCTTAGTCTCAACAATGCATGTTCCTTCACATTGGTGGGCATGAATTGTTGCCTCACCTTGAGCTTTAATTCATCCCATGTGTCGATGACTAGGCATCCTGCCTTTATCTCCGCATCTTGGGATTGCTATCACACCATAGCAGAGCCCTCCAAGTACATTGTGGCAATAGTGACTTTCTCAGCTTTCGAATCCGTCCCGGTCACCTTAAAGTATTGATCCAACTCGTACAAGAAGTTATCAAACTTTCTCATATCACGTGCCCCACCATATTTCTTAGTCTTAGGGACTTTCCATTTATGCATAGCACAGACACCACCACCACCGCCCCCACCTTAGGACAGGTTGGTCATAGGTTGCATGAACACGCACACATCTCTGCCATGAGTCTCGATGATACCCCTCAACTCAGTAACGTCCGACTCGTGAGATGCCAAAGCTTCCCTCAGCTCAGTGATCTCTTCATCCTGACATGCAACCTTCGCGTTGACCACTTCGATGTCTCTACTGATAATGGAAACATCTATTTCCATCTGATCCATTCGGTCAGCTAGGCTCTTGGACCCTTGTGCCTCACCAAAGAGAACCCTCTCAATGTTCTCCAATAATGCAATACAAGGTCCGACAACTGGGGAGCGAACGCTCGTTTTCAATACATTGCAAAATAGTAACCAGACATGGGTAGCTCTGTACTCCACATATATGTTATAAAACATTATCACGAGTATCGGGTACACCGATAAAAGAAGGTCAAAGGAAACAAGGCACGTAGGCCTGGACCTTAAGTAAAGAAACTAAGCTACACTACTAGCTAAGCTATTACAAGAAAAAAAGAAGACTCCTGGGACAAGGAGCTTGAGACATGTCTTCTCGGGCCATGACTTAACACTTAATGTGTTGGCCTGGTAGGCAACCGAGAGCTATGCACATGGGTGTTGGGCACGAATGGGTTGGGCATTGTGCACAGCACATCATGGGCACAGAGAGGAACACACAGTCTGTGAGCGGTTAGGTGGTCGGCATTGGATGACCCAGAGATGTATGTGGTGTAGTTGAGGAAGACCAGTTCGCATGCACACATTGAGCGGCACGGGACCACAGCACCATTGAGGTTGGGTGATAAGCCCCACCCCATAACACCACAGCAACCACCCTTCTAGCCCTTACCCCTGAATTTATTCCACCTTAGTACATGATAACATAGACTTACTCCAGAAGTAGCATTACACCTTGGACCCTACATGAACACTCATTCCAGCCGAAAACCTTCACCGACTAGAACATTAGTGTCTCACTCATGATCTCTAAGGTCTTTTACCATCTTAGTGGCTAGAAACTCAAGATATGAATTCAGAACTAATTTATAACGTTGATGAAATTTAGTCAGAAGATAACTGCGGGACTGATTATTCACAACTCACACCGATAATCATAGACTAGTTAAATTATGTAATTAATTATAATCCACCCCATTAATCAACAATCATGCTTAGTTGTTACACCTAAATACAATCTTAACATTGACCAATGACCAAATCGACAAAAAGATGAAATCTTCTGGGTTCATTCACGAGTCTAGCACTAAATCATATCATAATCTCAATTAGTTTTCATCCTAACCTTAATCATACAATATTTATAAGCATTAAACACAAGAAACCATGATAATCAAGCAAATGGATAGAAGAAACCTAGAATCTTATAATATATAAGCTAAACATGCTTAACAAATGTCCCCAATCACTAATTTAGCTAAATCTAGGAAAACCCATAATGCAATGCACATTAAACATTATTAAAGAGAATTAAATAAAGAGCATTTATTGTAAAAACTAGGTTTTTTCCTAGAATTTTGACCTTTTTTCCAATGGACAAAATGTGGCTTTTATAGGTGGGAAGAGAGAGAAAAGTTAAAGCAGTCAGTCAAACCCTAGTCAATGAATCTGTATTGCACAATGCATATCTGCATAGTCTGTGACTTGAGTGTCTTCCTAGAACTCACGTCTATGAACTGAGTGTCATGGACCATTAACATCTACAAGGTCCACGAGCTAGAGCTTGTCTTCCAGCCTTGAAAATCTCTAGAGTGTCGCCAACCATAAAAATCTGCATGGTCTGCAAGTTGGACCTCCTTTGGAAGCTTGGTTGCAAAATGATGGTCACAGATCGTGCAAATTTGCACATATGGCGGTGCTATGGTGTGCAACTTCATGGTTTTTCCATAACCCGAACACACCGCTATCAATCAAGATACTATTTTGGAGGATCTCTTTACTGCCCCCGATCCAAGATTTGAGAGAGTTTTCTACAATACTCTCTCAAGTTTGGACATGGAGTAAGAGAAGGATGACGAGATTCCACTTTGAGCATCACCTTCTCGAGGATCCCCACCGATGACATTTCTTCACCAATTCCACGCATTTGGGAAGAAACTTTTTTGTCTACCCAAATGGTGCAAGAATTTGGCCGAGCCATTGGGGGAATGAGTTTACGGTTGGATGAGTTCAGGATTAGAATAGGTGCAATAGAAGAAGCCATGAGTTCATGGAGGAATATATTGGAATCCATAGAAAGAAGGGTGGAGGATAAATTTGCCATCATGGATGAGAGAACCAAATGTTCAAAAAGAAGCCATTGAGCAATTAATCGAGAGAGTCCACATTTCTAGGCTCGAAGGGTTCTGAGACCTAGTCCTCATTGAGAGACAAGAGATGAGGCAAGAAGAAAGGAGAAGGAGACACGAGACAAGGCGATTGAGGGAAGCCCCTTCGGGGCCACAAGAGTAAGTGCCACTATCTTCCCCAACTCCACTTATAAGTTCCATTTTTCATGTCTCCTTGGGGAAAATGCTTGGTTTAGTGTGGGGGAGGGATTAGTTGGGCACTTAGGGATTTCCACAAGATTCCTTTGTGTATTGTTGTTGATTTTGAGTAGTTTTTGTAGTTTTAATTTGGGGACGCTTTTGGGAACACTTTGGTGGTGTTATTTTTGTTTTGCTTATCTTCATGTAGTATGAAGCCCATCTTTGCAGCATTTTTTGCTACACCAAAAAAATTTTGAAAAAAATGAAAAAAGAAATATAAACTAAATTATTTTTTTGGTCCCCTACATAGCATCTTATACCATGTTTTGGTCCTCGTTTGCAAATTAACACTCAGACGATACCAAACAAATTTCAAACAATTTGTTCAATCCCCAAAGGTGGTTTTCAAGTAAATTCAGCGGTAAAATTGGTCAAAATCTGTAAAATAACCATTATACCCCTAAGTTTAAAAAATAAAAAGAAAAGGTACGCCTTCTTTGCTGAACCCTCCCACCACCACTATATAAATGCCCATCACTGCCCCAAACGAGAACCACCCGGTGGTGGAAAACAGCTGCTTCAACCTCCCGTCCGGCCAGACCCTGCTTGCTGAAGAAGATAAAACAGAAGAAAACCCCAATTCGGTACAAACCCTAACCCAAATCGAGGGTACCACCAATGTGGCGGTGAGCTTCAAAGTTCAAATAAAAGCTGAAAAGATTCAATCAACACAACAAAAACACCAAATGAAATCTAGTCCAGCAAAAACAGAATCAGTAACCAGTAAAATGGCTCATGAGATAAAATTATACTGTCGTCGCAACCGAATCTGAGCAACTCCCTGGTAGAATTGAGAGCAGACTTGAAAGCAGAAATTTGAGTAACTCTGGCATGAGCTCCTTCTTACTATCCCGAATCTCCTCGAACAACGGGGTCAACAGCTTCAACAACCGAGCTAATTGCAGTATTGCTTCTTCACCGACCATCGGTACTCCGTTATCACTGATATCTCACCAACTGTTTCTAGAAGCTTCTTTGCCAGCATTACTTTATCGTCCTCCATATTTTTAGATATTTTTCTGCAAAGGGCCTTCTACCAGTAAAGCTTCGAATGTCACCACCGGCGGCGAGTCGAGGATACCACCAGCGTGGCGGAAAGCTTGATGGCAACCAGTATGGTGGCTAGTCAAGGGTGCCACAAACGAGCTGAGTGATAAGGATTTCCGGCAGTCTCAAGGGGTAACGACGGTGAGGAGCTTCGAGTCATCTCAAGGTCGATGGCGGAGCTTCGAGACAGATGGAAGGGCATGATATCAAGGGCACTAGAATTGCAGTCCCTCAATTTTATTTTATTTGAAATTAATCCCCTCAAAAACATAGAATATTTGTGTATTGACCCCATAATTTAATTGAAAATGTATTTTAATAAGTAAAATTATGAAAATACCTTTACCTATATCGGAATATAGTTCTGGTTTACCTTAAAACCACCTTTGGGGACCAAACAAAACATTCTAAATTTGTTTGGTACTGCCTGAGGGTTTATTTACAAATGGGGACCAAAACATGGTATAAGATGCTATGTAGGGGACCAAATAATAATTTAGTCAAAAACATATACCCGGCTAAGTTGGAAACCCAAAAGGGTGACTTAGGAAACAATGGAAAAAGCTCGGATAGGTTTAAAGGCCAAGGTAAAAATGAGAGGAAAATCCTGGCTAGGTTGAAAAACTAGGTGAAAATGAGAGGCCGTGTGGAAAAAGGTGAGAAGTAACTCAACATGTGCGAATACTAGGATGAAAACCCGAAAGGGCTCCTAGGAAAAATGAGAGAAATTGAGAGAAATCGGAAACTAAGTTGAGGATCTTTTGGGATTATCCTTGTTGTAACTAAGTTGAGGATCTTTTGAATTATCCTTAGTTGCAACCAAGTTGAGTATCTTTTAGATTATCCTTGGTGGCATTTTTGGCAACATCTCTTGGATTTCTTTTTGGCGGCCTATTCGGTGGAGTAAGCTAGTTCAACACTCATCATCTTTTGCTTACCTTTTTCTTCACAAGATTTGGTTGTGTAGATTACTTAGTCTCTTTGGAGAGTGTGAGAGTTTTGAGATTCTTACTTCTTTGGGGGAACTAAGGAAATATATGAATAAATTGAATGCATTAGTTAACTTATCCTTGCATGCTACATTCCCCTTGAATATTTGCTTGTTTTTGTTTACTCGAAGACGAGTAAAGGTTTAAGTGTGGGGGAATTGATCTGGACGATTATTCATGTGTTAACTAATGCATTCGGCACACTTGTTAGTACGTTTTGTTTGGTTAATTGCTAGTTTTAGTTAGGTTTACACGACAAAGGGTTTAGATGACAATTTGTTGGTTTTCTTATCTAAATCCCGCATTTTGTAGACTTAATTGGAAATAATGGATACATTTTATTCACAAGCACCTAGATCTTCCTTTTTTATCTTACTAGTAGGTTGCTCATGAGTATTTTGTCAGCATTTTGTAGAAGGCCACTCGCAAGAGTGGTAGAAGATATTAGAAGGTCGTCTGCAAGGGTTGTAGTAGACAAGAAGGCCACAAACTTAAGCGTGGTAGTAGATGGAAAGAAGCTAGAAAAAGCGTGCAGTCTAAGTTCAAGATCTCAAGACGAAGGCCAAATGCACCAGCCGACACAATCCGTTCAAACCGATCTGTAGGGGTATTCATGATCCGGTCTGAATCAGAAAAATGGATCAGGCCACACCAGAATGTAAGAACCAGAATGTTATAAATGAAAATCCGGTCTGGTTCTCAATCAATGTTTTTTTTAATTCCGAGTTCTAATTCAGTTAGGCCCAAAACTAGATTTTTCCGGTCCGGACTGGAAGGACCGGTATTTTACTTCTATACATATTTTTAAAATATTAATGAATTAGTTTAACATACTAGTTTAGTTTTATTTGTGACAACTAGTATTCTTCTATTATTTTGAGGTGAATTTTTCTAATAACTTCTATTTTACTATGTTTTAAAGGGAAATTATTGATTTGATTTTTTCCGATAGAAAAAATGAAAGTTAAAATAAAAATATAATAGAATCCTGATGAGACGTCAAATGTATTTTTCGAAGCATTTAACATCTCGTTTGTCATGTTTTTGTTGTTAGATTGCTACATTTAGGTAGGTTTACATCATAAGGGGTTTAGATGACCATTTTTGGTTTTCATATCTAAATCCATCATTTTGTAACCTATGTTTAGTCTAATGGATTTTTAGTCCTTACAAGCATCAAGATACAATTTTGAGAGCTTAATTCTAGGATTACTCGTGAGCCCTTTGGAGTGGTTTAGTGAAGGCCACGAGCCAAAATTTGGTAGAAGATAGAAGGGTCAAACAGGAAGACAAAGAAGTGGATGGATTCTGACCCAGAAGTTTGGGCCAAAGTTCTTAAAATGATCCAAAAATAATAAGACTACAAGAATGGTATCATTGGATTTGTCTCCTCGAGCACTTTAAAATCGACTACAACAACTCCAAAATCGGAGTAATAGTTCACTCGTAACGATGCGAAGACCGACCAGCCACTGAAGAAGGCCGGGCGCACGGGCTACGCCATTAAAAGCATGCCCTCGTGAGAGAAATTAGCCATGGCACACGTCCTAGGTCTAAAAATGCGCGCCCGATGCCAGAGCATGCGCGCCTGCATGTGCTTCCCCCAACTGGGTGCCACAGCCACCGCGCTAGCAGCCCAGCACCCTAGATCCAAATGACAAGAATTCTAGCGCTAAATGGAAAGCGCCTGGATGCCAAAAGACAAGCACCCTCGTGTCAGCCTCGCGCGTCAATGTGTGACCAGCGCAGTCTGCTACATTTTTACTTCTTTTTGACCCACTTGGGCTATAAATAGCCCCACTTCTTCCCCATTTTCCCAAGGCCGACTCTGGGGGCTCCAAAACCCTAGTTTCCCCTTTTCTTCCATTTTCTTCCATTTTCTTCTTCTTTCTTTGTAGATTTATGTTCTATGTTATGGATTTTGATTATCTAGCTTAGTTTTGTACTTGGGAGCAATTGATTGAGGCTTCTAATCCATATCTTAAGAACTCTATTTATCTATTTATTGCTTTTGCTATTGTGCATTTATGGAGCTTTGAATGTTGATTGTTATTGGCATCAATGTTATTGGTTGTTTGAGTATATGAATTGCTTGTATGATTGCTTGTTAGGGTTGGGAGAAAGTAGCTAAGGTTCCCATCTTTTAATATGAAATCCAAGAGCATGAGATAGAGCTTCTAATGATGTTGATGTGTTGATAATTTCTAGATGAATGTGATAATGTTGAACTCTTTGTCAGGTTTGTTTATTATAGCATATAGAAGAGGTCTATGCACGTAGAACGTTCTTGACTAATCATGTGTAAATGTATGAATTAGTTCAATGCTTAGACACAGTGTAGTGTTTATAAGTGTTACCAAGCTTGTTGATTCTTCGTGCTCGACGCCATTAATGGGATACACTTTTAGCCATTTATCAACTAAAGGAGATATCAAATTCACTCTTGCAAACTACTATCTAAGAAGGATAGAATATTTATCTTCACAACAAATAGTTAAAGTAATGAATAGGTTGTAGATTCAGGGATAGATAAGAGGTTTGGAAGTGGATATCAATTGCCCCCAAAGCTTTGTCTTTTGTAGTTTTAAACCCCTTTTCTTAATTTTTTTGCATGATTAGCGTAGTTACTTAACTTTGCTAGTTGTATTGTCTTTAAATTCATAACTTAGGACCAAAACCAACCAACCCCCCCCCCTCTTTTACTTGCTTTTATGTATCTATATACATTTACTTCTAGTCTAATATCAACCTTATATGTTTAAACCCTTATAAAGACCATTCTTCTTCGTGGATGACCACAACTTGCCATTATCTACTTAGTTGCAGGTAGGATGCATTTAGGGCTTATATATTTAACTTTGAGAGGTATAGCGACGACCTCCCAAATTTTGGCATCACTTCCAGGGAAGAGGCATTTATTTTTAAGTGTTTGGGAATATTTGGTTGCATATTAGCTAGTTGTTTTTATTTTCCACTTCTTGGTGGTTGTTTTTATTCGGAGTAGGTATTGCTTTATTTCTTGGTGAATTTTTATCTAGAATTGTTGCAATATGATTCCGAACTTTTGAAAAATTAAAAAAATTGAAAAAAAATGAAACGTCTTACCTTGAGGGAACTCATGATGAGAAAAGGGGCTCAACAAGCAATGTTTTGTAGGATATGCCATTCCAACCATCCTACCGAGTCTTTCTATTTGTTGAGGGATGAGCACTATGAGGGGGGAAAGAACCCTTGGTTTCCAAAACCAAGGGTATTATGAAGAGTGCTACCAAGAGGTAGGAGATGTTGGTTTTCAAGGGCAAGAAGCCCAAGAATGGTAACTATACCACAATTCTTACAATCTGAAATTGAGTGGTAATCCAGATTGGTGGTGTGAGAATGAGCCAAAAAACCAACAATATGAGCAAAATAGTTGGACATTACCACCTTATACCATACCCCAAAACCAAGCCCAACAAGGAAGTTCAAGCATGACACATGAGGAAGTCATGAATGCAATCGAAAACTTAAACAACTTGACTAGTGAGGAACCAAATACCCGGCTCTCCTCTAGTGTTGAGGCTATTGAGGGGCACGTGAGGAGTATATTGGAAGCATTGGCCCAAATGGAAGCTCATGAGTCCAAAAATACACCATCCCAAGTCAAAGTCGAGGATTCGGTGAGTGAGGTCACCATGGGAAATGAGTTTGAGTTTGAAGGGGATGAGGAGTTGGTTATTGAGGATGAAAAAATGGAGAAAGAGGAATTGTGCTACATTCATTAGCATCGTCACCCCTACCCCCACCTAGTGAGCAACCTCCACCATTTTTGAAAGGTTTGAGGGAGATAAGAGAGGAGCCAAAAGACAATCCCAAGCCTCCTAACCACCCAACTCCTTTTAAACCATCTCCACCTCCACAAAACATTCCTCTTGAAATTTTTGTACCCCCCATCTCTCTATTTTTGGATGTTCATGGTGAAGGGGTTCAAACCTTTACCATATTGATAACATTAGGGTCGTGCCGATGACCTTAAAAATTTAGAGCTTCTCGGGAGGCAACCCGAGCTTCTAAGTTAGGTTAGTATTTTTATTTTCTTGAAAAAAAATCCTCAACCATGTCCTCAAACCCTTACCCAAAACCACAAGAATACCACCGCAATCCACCACCAAAAACCACTACCAAAACCACCATCTAGGAGTACTACTAGTTGTTGTCTTTTATGAGTGTTGATCGGGATTTGCATAGTTGTGGCTTCGTAGTGGATGGATCAAAGTTCCATATTGGTCGGAGTTGGAGAACATGGAGAAGAGAACATTCATTGAGAAGTGAACACTGCCATCATCGGGAAGGACCTCCAAGGTCCTAGTTGTGAGTATTTTTTTCTTTCTCCCATATTTCTTTATCTTGTCTTTTTCACATTGAGGACAATGTGTGTTTCAAATGTGGGGAGGTAAAAAGAAATATATCTCGTTGTATTGTATTGTAGTGTGCATATGCTCCACTTTGATTTGTTTTGTTTGAAAAAAATGAAAAAAATAATTCCGCCTAAGTTGAAAACCCGAGAGGGAAACTTAGGAAAAAGTGGGAGACCCGAATAGATCGAAAACCTGAAAGGGTGACCTGTGAAAAAGTAAGAGGCCAAATAGTGTGGAAAAAAGTGAGGGTGAGCATTGAAAAAGTAAAGCTAGGATGAAAACCCGAGAGGACTCCTAGGAAAAATGAGAAAAAATGAGAGAAATTGAAAAAATGTATGCATCTCTTGATTTGTCTATTGGGTGGCTTTTTCGGTAGAGTAAGTTAGCTTGCCATTATATGTATACCTCACTTTTGTTACGGTTTGTTGGTGGTTTAGATTATCTTAGACTTTAGGATGTGAGAGTGTGAGAGATTATTATGTCATGGGGGTTAGGGTAGTCTAGGAATATAATGTTGGATGTTTTGGAAAATCTTTGGCATGCTAGTTTACGCTTAGATCTTTGCTTGTTCTTGTTTACTCGAAGATGAGTAAATGTTTAAGTGTGGGGAGATTTGATGAGACGTCAAATGTATGTATTTTCTGAAGCATTTAACATCTCTTTTGTCATGCTTTTGTTGTAACATTTCTAGATTTAGGTAGGTTTACATCATAAGGGATTTAGAGGACAATTTTTGGTTTTCATATCTAAATCCTTCATTTGGTAACCTATGTTTAGTCTAATGGATTATTGGTCCTTACGAGCATCTATATTATATTTTGTGAGCTTAATTTGTAGATTTCTCATGAGCCCTTTGGAGTGGTTTAGTGAAGGCCACGAGCCAAAACGTGGTAGAAGACAGTAGGGTCGAAGAAGGAAGATAAAGAAGCGGATGGATTGTGACCCAGAAGTTTGGGCCAAAGTTCTTAAAATGCTCCAAAAAGAATCAGTATACAAGGGTGGTACAATTTCATTTTTCTTCTCGAGCACTATAAAATCGACTACAAGAAGTCTGAAATCAGAGTAACGATTAATTCGTAACGACGCAAAGACCGACCGGCCGGTGAAGAAGACCGGGCGCACGGGCTATGCCCTTAACCGTGCACCCGTGCGAGAGAAATTAGCTATAGCGCATGTCCTCGGTCCATAAATGCATGCCTAGCGCCTGAGCATGCGCGCCCGCCCGCGCTTTCCCCAACCGGGCACCTCAGCCACTGCGCCAGCAGCCTAGCACCCTGGCGCCAAATGACAAGCATCCTGGTGCCAAAGGACAAGTACCTGGGTGCTGAAAGACAAGCACCCTCGAGTCAGCCTAGCGTGGCCAGCGCGGTCTGCTGCATTTTTTACTTCTTTTTATCCACTTGGGCTATAAATAGCCCCTATTCTTCCCCATTTTCCCAAGTCCAACTTTGGGGACTTAAAAACCCTAGTTTTCCCCTTTTCTTCCATTATCTTCCATATTATTCTTCTTTCTTTGTAGATTTATGTTCTATGTTATGGGTTTTGATTATCTAGTTTAGTTTTGTACTTGGGAGGAATTGATTGAGGCTTCTGAGCCATATCTTGAGAACTCTCTTCTTTGTGGACAACCCAACTTGCTATTATCTACTTAGTTGTAGATATGAAGCATTTAGGGCTTATAAATTTAACTTTGAGAGGTATGGCAAAGACCTCCCAAATTCGGTCCAACCGGTCCAAGACCAGAATTATTTTTGTCTGGTCCCGGTCCAAAATAGCAACTAACCAATCCATTCTTCGATCCATAATTTGTGGTGATTCCAATTCTGGTTCTAACTGATTCCAGTATTGTCCATTCCAGTCTTGGACTGACGAACACTTGCACGCATGTGTTAGGAGGCACCAGGCGTTGAACGACCTATGCCAGCCGGCCTTGGCACGAGGCATTCGTCCCGCATATCCCCTTCCAGAGCCCTTGGAATGAGGCATTTTCCCGCACGGCCTGTGCTAGCCTCCCTTGGCATGAGCCATTAGTCTCTGTACGTCCATGTCGCTCACATTTCCAAAGATCGGCTAAGTATGGATGCAGGCCATTTCTCTTAAAACAACCTGTATCGTTTCTACTCAAGATTTGAAGACCAGCCGACGGGGTGTGACGTTCTTAATGGCATGTGCCATCATTTTGCTTAGAAACCAACTTCCAGTCGATGTCACGTGAAGTTCCACACGGCCCGTGCTGTTCAGTTGGTTGAGACACCACTCCCAGTCGATGGCCTGCACCAAATGATGCAAGCGTGCATAATCAGAAGGCTAAGACCGAGTGCCCAGTCGACGGTCAATGTTAGCCGGCAAGGTCCGTGCCAAGGGTGCCCAGTACAGCTGTGCCAAAGCCGCCCAGCACAGACGTGCCAAGTTGTATGACCAGTGCTAGAAGCTTTCAACACGGCCATGCTGAGCCCATTTCCCTACTACTATAAATATAGATTTATAAGCTTATGTCTACTAGGGTTGAAGTTTGGCTTAGTTTGGAGAGCATTCTAGAGAGAGAAAAAGAATAACCTTTCTCTCTAATTTCTTTTCTTCTTGATTTTTCCCAAGGTATTGAATCTAATGAATTACTTGGGCTCAATGCTTAGGGAGTAGTTAATTTTCTTGGGATAGTGTTTGTATTCATGAATTGATGATGTATTTTTGAGATTTGTAGATTCTCATATCTTTATGTCCTATGAATATTTTTGCTTGATTTATACTTTCCTTTCTTGTGAGATTTATGTTATGTCATTGTTATAATGCATACATACATGTATGGTAGTGTAATATTGTGTTAGGCTTCAATTCTATCTTAGAAGTTTTAGATTATGGAGTAGGTTCAAGAACACCAGGAAGATGAGTGCATTCATGTTACCTTAAGAGTATATCTTATTGATCCAACCATAATTCTAATTGGCTGGTTGTGTTGAGAAATCACATGTTGAGCGATCGATTCAGCAAATCTTAACGAGGGAAAACCCTTGGCTAACCTTTATAGAGGAGCATGATTGTTTAGTGATCAGAGTTGTGCCAACTCTAGAGTCATCACAAGACATCAATTCATTTTCCTCTCTAGGCCTAGGGATTGGTATCCATAGTGGAGTGACCAGTATGCATTGCCCTCACTTTTATATATAACTGTTGCAACCCACACAAGGCATTGCTCCATCTTTATTCCTTTAAGTGGGGGTGCTTAGCATTTGGAGTGAGATGACAAGGATGGACCGCGGAGTCACTGGATTAAAGGGCATCCCTAATTACGGAGACTGTGAGATATGCATGTATTGGTGGCAAGTACCTTTGTGTGATAGACGAATGGAAATGTCCGGCTCTCTCCCCACTATGTGACATAGGCATACGATAGGTTTTTATATTTGTATGTGAATGAATCAAGGATAAAAGTCATTCATTGATCATGTTACGCAAATACCCCCCCCCCCCTCAAAGTGCTAGTTTATATATTTTATTCTCTTGTGATCACGTATGTTTGTAGTTGTTGATTAAAAACCCCCCAAAACCCCATTTTGCAATATTTAGCTATTCCTAACACAAAGATGGATTGATAAACCAGACGTGGCTGTGTTTATATAGCTTTTAGACATCTAATATCTCTGTGGACAAACCTGGGCTTGCCACTATCTACCCTTTAGGTAGCAAGTAGTAGGAACAGGAGCATAATATAAATTTTTATCTTTGACCGCATTGCCTTTGCTAGGGCTAGCTGGTCACTTTTACGACCCAGAGTGGAGGCAGTTAAGCACTCACAAGTGGGATATAAAACACACATCCCCTTGGTACTCACAAGACTACCATAGTGCCAATAATTCAAAACTCCCAAATTAGCATTTAAAGCCTAGCACGATATCATGCAAGAAATAAAATAAGTGTGCATCTTAACATATTTCATAGCAGGAATCATAATAAGAAACTGAACCACAAATTAAGCACGATATTTATAACATGTAAAATAGGGTGAATCTAAAAAGTCTCACAAATTCATGTCAATCATGGTTACAGATAAGTACCTCAAGAAATAAAACTACTCTACTAGCATCAAATCCATGGCAATCATAGGAATAAATGACATAGATCTAAAGCGTAAATGAAGAGAAAATGCCCTAGAGAGAGTTCCTAGCCTCCTCTTCCTACCAAAATAATTATAACTACTTCCTTAAACCCTAGGAGACTAATGGCACTATGTATAGTGTAGGGTAAATGGGCCTCAAAAAGCCCAAGTTGGAAACCCATGAAGGATTGCACGACAGGTTGTCTGGAAGATAGAAAATCAAGAACTGGGCAGACAGGCCGTGCAGGTTTGCACAACCCATCATCCAGGTCTTCAAACTTGATCTTCTGAGTGCACATGACATGCATATTTGCACGTCTCATCATCTGGAAATTGAATTCCTCATGATCTTCGTGCACGGGCCGTGCAAATTTTCACGCCCTATCCTGGGTCCCATCTTCTTGTAGCATAGATGCTGGCACGGGCCATGTCATTTTACATGGTCCATGGTATTTCTTTGACACTTCCAAACTTGGCTTCTTTCTTCAACTCTTCTAACTTCTACCACGTTTTAACTTGTGGCCTTCAAACTTCCACCAATTTTGCAGTTGGTCTTCATTAACCTACTCTGAAGTGATTACGAGTAATCTACAATTTAGCTAACAAAATAAGATCTAGGTGCTCGTAAGAACAAAAATTCATTACACTCAAAATAGACTACAAAATGAAGGATTTAGATAAGAAAAATAAAAATGGTCATCTTGATAAGACGTCAGATGCATGTATTTTTTCAAAGCATTTAACATCTCTTTTGTCATATTTCTGTTGGAAGATTGCTAGATTTAGGTAGGTTTGCATTACAAGGGGTTTAGATAACCGCTTTCAGTTTTTGTATATAAATCCTTCATTTTGTAATCTATTTTTATTCTAATGGATTTTTGGTCCTTACGAGCATCTAGATTCCTTTTTGTGACCTTAATTTGTAGATTGCTTATAAGCACTTTGGATTAGTTTAGTGAAGGTCTTTCATAAGGCTGGTAGAAGATTGAAGGCAACTTACAAAGTGGTAGAAGACGGATTGACAAAGGAAGGCAAAATAGCGGAGGAAGAATGATTCGGGTTTTTTGTAGCCAATTTTTTAGAATTATCCAAGATGAATTGGTGTTCATGGATAGTATCATTGGATTCGTCTTTGCGAGTACTATATAAATGACTACAAGAACTCCCAAAATGTATCAATGGTTCACCCATAGCAAAGGAAATAAGAAGAGCGCAGAAGGCACGGTGCGGGTTGCACTAATGTAGTCCGGGCTATGGAATCAACCCGTATTTTGACATTTTTGGCCTTTTTCACTATTTCCTTGGATTATAATTATCCCCCTTCTTCCCCATTTGCGTGAGCCCGATATGGGGGCCTCCAAACCCTAGTTTTCTTCATCTTTTCTTAGTTTTGCATCTCTTCCATGAATTCTTGTAGATTTTTTACAGGTATCATTATCTAGGCTAGATTACATCTTGGGAGCAATTGGTAAGCATTTCTAGTATGAATTTGTGAGATTTGATTTATCCTATTTTGTGCTTTGTTTATCAAGTATGTTTTGTGCTTTCTTATGTGATTAATGCATGATTTAGACTAGAATGATCAACTAGTTGATAATTGTGGGTTAATTATTTGCTAGGTTTTTGGTCAAACCCATAAGACTTTGACTTTATATCAATGTGATTATCATTGGTCAATGCTAAGTTATAATTGGGAGTGATAACTAATTATGATTATTGATTGATGAAATTGCTTAGACTTAGGATAAATTTGAATGGGTTTGACTAATTATCAATGTGGCTCACTAATAACGATTAGCATGAAGGCCGATCCTCGTAGTCGTTATTAGTAGATATACTTGTGCTATCTATATGTTTCTCGCTAGTAGGACATTGTGGTAGTTGTGTTAGGTCTCTATATGTATTGCTATTCTCAGGAAAGTCTATGATGCCAATCGTCTAGGGTGACCCAAGGGTAAGGGTTAGTGTGTGGCATTGATCGCTCACTCTAACTATAACCGAGGAGAGGTGAGGAATGTTTTTACTCGAAAGGTGTTGAAAAGTTCTCCACAATATGTGATTAATGTATAAAAATATGATAATTAGTCGATGATCAAAGGATAACTAGAAATGTAAACCAATTACACCCTAGACTCGTTATAATCTTAGTTAAGTTATTTGTGCTATGTGTGATCATATTTGCATCGTTCTCTTTAATAGTTTGTTAATTTAAGTGCTTAAAGTAGTCGTAGTGTTTTCCAAAACCAAACCCCCTCAACTTTGTTCACGGAGAGTGACTTCTTCGTGTGTTTTTTACTACATTTAACACTCGATAAAACCTCTTTTTCCTCGTGGATGACCTCATCTTACCACTAGCTACTATTTAGTAGTTAGCCGTAATTTGGGCATATAAATACTATCTTTGAGAGACACGACGACGGCCTCCCACATCTAAACCCCTTATGATGTAAACCTATCTAAATCTAGCAATCTACCCACAAAAATATAGGAAAGGGGATGTTAAATGCCTTAAGAAATACATGCATTTGATATCTCATCAAAACACACACACATATATAAGTTAATATGTTTATAATGTTTGTTAATCATTTTAACAACTTTTTTGGACTTTTATTTTTTGCAAGATATATGATAGAACTTACTGTTAACAAATATATTAGTTAATTTATTTCAAATGTTTGTTGATCATTTTTAAGGAATTAATTTAGGCTTTATTTTTTATAAGATAATTATAAAATTACATTTAGATTAATCTATCATACTCCCTCCGGTCCACTAATAATGGCTCACTTTCCATTTTTTGATGGTTTTTTTATATTGGCTCCTTCCCCTTTTAGTAAATCCTAGATTGTTTTTATCCATATATTTTACTTTTTATACTTTCAATACAATCTCTACCATTCATTTATTTTTTTGAAAAATTTGTGCCCAAAAGTTGGGGCCATAATAAAAGAACCAGAGGGAGTATACTAATATACTATAAGAGCAAACCATTTGTTTGCAACCGGGTTCAGGTACGGTGGCAGTCTAGCGCCTTCAACTTTCCTCTCCTTCATGCTTCTTCTTCTACATTCCCTTTCAATCGATAAATTGTGCTACCGTCTACTCTAGGTATGTAAATGGTTGCCAGTGATCGGCCGTCCCTTCGATTCCACTTGATTTAAGAAGCTTCCTCCTCTCTGTTTCTTCCGAACTTACCTTTAAAGCCTCTCACCTTCTCTGCCAGCTGCCTTCCATCGTTTGTACAACACTTGATTATTATGCTTGCCCGCTTCACCATAAGCATGAGGTGTCAACCTCTGGGTAAACTTTTGATACTTATCTTCCTCCCTCCTCTCCTATCTTCATACATATCTAAATCACCATCAATTTCCCCTATTAAATGCCATTAGTCCTTTTTACTCCTCTTTGCTCTTATATTCTTGCACGCAATTGGAAATACTCTTGCACGTGAAATCACTACTTATTTCAAAACATTAATCTAAATGAAACTCTAATACTCTCTCAGTCCCGGAATAAATTGCAACAAAAAAATCTAGTCAAGCTAAGAAAGTTTTGACTACATATTTGAATAGATATGTAAATAATAATATTGTTTTATGTGATATCGTTTGATTTGCTATAACATGTAGTTTCTAAAAAGTAACTTTTTGTTTGTCGATATTATACGTACTTAAATATATTAACGGTCAAACGTGTGTTGGAGACCGTGAAAAAAATTCTCTGCAATTTAATCTAGGATGGAGGGAGTAATTTAAAAGTGATTCCTTCCTTTCCACGTTTGCGCGATGAATAATACCCATGCGAATGATTGAAAAATCACAACTACTTATTTCAAAACATTTATACAAATGAAACTCTAGTATTTTAATCATTGAGTAGAGATAAAACTTAGGCTATGTTCTCCAGAACTTATTTGCACTTCATTTCAGTTTAGTACAAATAAATTTGGTTCAATTCAGCCTAATTCAGCAAAAAATTTAATTTGGTAAAATTAGGTTACTTTAGTCATATTGTTACCATTTTTCAACATGCTTAGGGGCCGTTTGGTTCAAATGGGGAAAGAGAAAGGAATCAAGAAACGAAAAGAATACCCTGATTTTTTAAATCTATTTGGTTAAGTTATGGAAAGAGAATCATATTCTCTCTCATTCCCTTTGTTACTGTTTGGTACACACTAGGGAAACAAATAGTTACTTCTAGCATTATTTATAAAATAACATATATAAGTATAAATTATTTCTATGATCAAATCTACTTAAAAAATATAAAAGTATTTCATGAACTATTGTCATATCTCCATAGAAAATAATACTTAATATAAAATATGTAGTTCATCATTTTTTTATTATATGTGATTGAAAAAAAAAATGTAAATCAATTTACAATTTGTTGTAAGTATTTTATTTACATATACATTTTTTTTCATATTTTTTTCTAAATATATGTAAATCACACATGACAGATTGATTTAAAAATTTGCAGTTCATCATATGTAGTTCATTTGATATAAAAATGTGCTAATAATGATGTTAAATATTTCACATACGTAAATCTTTTATAAAATGAACGTTTTGGAGGATATAAAAATAGGATTCAATATTTTATCAAAAAACATAAAATCGATGCAAATAAAAAATATTAGATAATGTATGATATCCACCAACACACGAATATTTTTCTAAAATATTAGTTAAAATTTAAAACTCAAACATTAATTATTTAACATTGGCAAAATAGACCTTTAAACTCAGATGGGTCAAGCAGGTTATCTATGTCGGGATATCTTATCTGTCTCTCTAGGAAAATGAATATCTCCAGAAAATATTTTCAGTTCAATTCTTTTTTTTCCTATCTACCTGAACCAACCCACCTCCCCGGTTTCGCATATTTAAAGTGAAATTAAAAGATAAAAAAAATGTTGTGCACATCGACCTGTGCAGTGTTGTAGCGAATTACTTAATATATTATATATAATAATTTTTTATATTCTATTATATATATATATATATATATAGAATTACTTAATAAACTCTTCACAACTTCTTAATGGATATAACCCCTTTGGCCACTAATGAAGGATTCCTCGAAAAGTTAATTTTAAAGATTCCCCGGAGAAAAATAGATATAGAGCACTGAGTGGGGGGAAAATCAGACGTTATTTGTATTCCTCGAAAACCTCCACCTTTGTCATATATTCCATACAACACACTCGGTAGATTTCATATTCATGGAATATGATTCATACCTTGGTGGTAAAATGGTAGACACGCGATATTGGGTAATGGGTCAAATGGGTGAAGAGTCAAATGAGTAATTGAAAAATATGGGTCGAATGGGTTAGGTTTGTGGGTTGACCGCGAGTTTACCCATATAGGTTGCAACCCGTGAGTTGACTCATATGGGTTGGTATATATATGAACTCATGTGGAAAAATATATGAGTATCCACGGATTACCCATACGGGTTGGTATATAAACTCATATGGGACAATATATAGGTTGAAACCCGCAGATTTACCCATATAGATTGGTATATAAACTCATATGTGTCGGTAAATGGGTTGAAACCCGCTAGTTTTATGCATGAGTTAATATATAAAACCCACATAAGTTCATATATGGTTGAAACCCATGGGCTAACCCGTAAAATTATAATACTATTTTTTTATGTATGAATTTTTTTTGTCTTAATTTTTTTTAAAGTTAGTATAACATTACTACTTAATTGATTACTATTTATATTATATAATTATAAAATAATTATATGTATATAAAAATAATATATATATATATTATAAAATAATATAACTATTATTCATAGTATAAAGTTTTAAAAAATATGTTTATTTTACTTTTAAAAAATTCGTATGAAAATTATAGTTTTATATAAATTCGACCCATATACAATTAAAAAAAATAAAATTATATAAATTTTAATGAAATCATATTTTTGTAATTTTTATTTTGATAATAAATATAAAGTATAATTTTGTCTTAGAGGTGAAGCCTTTATGAGGAATGAAAGTTAGAAATGGGTGGAGAGTCAAAATGGATGATTAAGAAATTTGGGGAATCCTAATCCCAGGTGATACAAGAGAATCATGTTACATCCATTTGGGAGAATTGAAAAACTAAAAAGGGGAAAGGGAATTATTAAAAACCCTAACCAAACACTAACTAAGGGAATCAAGCTCTCAGATTCCATTCTCCTTTCCTGATTCACCCCAACCAAATGCCCCGTTACTTTTATTTCAATTCAATTGTATTCCGTTCATTTCGATTCAAATAAGTTCAGTTCAGGTCAGGTCAAATAAGCTTAGGGCCTTAGAGCATACTATCATTTAAGTATTTATTAATAAATTCTAATTTTCATCCGACTTTATTAATAATTTGATGGTAAATTAAACATATTTTTATAGTTGAGTTTTTACTAAATAATAATAAAAGAATGACTTATTCTTTAACTAAAATCCCACCACTCCATCTCGCCTAGAGGCACACAAAGTGAGGTATATGTTACCTTTTTTTTTTAATGAAACCACCCGTGGGTGAGGGATATGTATTAAGGTTCCCCAGACCTTGTAACCAGATTAAAAACATTAGTACATCCCGAGTATTTGTTTCCCAAAAACCATTGAGGCAACACGGTTACCTCCAAAAGTCCTAACCTTATCTACAGCTATACAACCGTGACGTGATCTGTAATGAAGTTGCGACCCAAAGGAGAGAATCTCCACCCCTCGTGTTAATCCTCTCCTTTGGCCAGGCAACTTCAAAGACAAATAGTCATTGGTAAGCATGATAATTACAGCAACCAAAAGTAAGAATGGAAAGTTTGAGTTGCACAAGTTGGCAGCATCAGTTGGAAACCCATGAAGATTATATGTGCTGAACAACAAGATGAACAGCAGCTTCACCGGGTACGAGTATCAGTATCAGTGCGAGTGTTCCGTGCGTAGCAAATTAATCACCAAGCGAGTAATTTCCAAGTCTCCTCCAGCCAAATGTATTGCTAGATCAGGAATGTAATAGTCTTTGAGCTGCCAGGAGCTCCCCGTAAATGCTTGTTAGTAGACATAAGTCCATATCCAGTCTGCAACAAGAAAACGGATTAGCAGTATCAATCTTAAGGCAAAGTATGAGCTCTAATATGCGGAATCTGAAGCTTATCCAATGAGATCAATCCCTTGATATGCTGAGTGATATTTTGAAGACTCAGACTTTGAACAGAGCTAAAATGAGATTTGGCATTAGCATTTGCCACTGAATTACTTTCTCTAAATACATGATGTAGATGGGAAGATCCTAGTAAGTGTTTGACTCTATAAGTTAGATCAAAGAGTTTCCAATTTACCGCATATGGATCTTTGATCATTTGAACAGCTAGCTTACAATCAGTTTCAAAGATGTAATTATGATCAGGATCGTGAAACTTATTACAAGCTAGTAGCAGAGCTAAAATTTCAGCTTCTAGAGGTGAGGCAGCAATAATAGTATCAGAAAATAAGAATATCGGATCACCTAAATTATCCCTAGCAATCACACCAACTGAAGCCTTATCTGGATACCAAGATGCATCTGTGTTTATTTTGATTGTTCCTGATGTAGGCTTTTCCCACTTAGCAATGGATATATTTGGCTTTGGAGGTGGTCGAGTGAAAGGAATTCATTGACTTAGAGGAGAAGCCATAGCAGAATGAGAAAAATATGGCCTAGGTGAGGTAAACAAAGACAGTTTTATAAGCTCCTCTACTTCTTTAGTAATTGCCACTGGAGAGAAGGGCTTATTATCAAAAATGAACCTATTCCTAGCTTTCCAAAGTGACCAGTAGGTGAGAGAAGGCATAATTTTGCTGATAAACTGCTTCCAACCCGGTAAGTCATGGCAATCCCAGAAAAGAAAAAATCTTTCAGAAAGGGAGTGATCCTGATTAAGATGAAAGTCTACTATGCATGCAATGTTACTCCAGACAGCCCTAGCAATGTGACACGATATAAAAAAATGCTGAATAGAGTCTATACTACAGCAGGCAGGACACTTAGATGCTAAACTGAAACCACATGTAATAAGAACCTCATCGAAGGGGAGAAAGGATTGTAACAGTTTCCAGGTGAAAATTGAAATCTTCTTCTGAATAGCATTGTTCCAAATAAATTTAGGAGCAAGAAAGTTACCTGATGACCGAGTTAGAGTTCTATAAGTAGACTTAGATGTAAAATTACCAGAGGGCTCAGGATTCCATATCAGTCTATCATCTCTGACCACTGTGAGTTGTGCATCCTGGAGAAAGGTCAGAGTATCATGTTCTAGAAGAGAACCAATTTGAGCTAAAATAGTAGCTTTACAATTAATGAAATCAGCCACAGACAAATATGGCCAATCAGCTACTATATGCAGAGGGATAAAGTTAATGAGAGGACCAGATGGACACCAATTTGCCAGCCAGAAACTGCGGGTACCTTTACCATGAATAATATGAGAGTTTTGTTCTGCAAATGAATTAACTAACAAAATTCTTTTCCAAGTGACAATTTTCCTATAAGAAATAGGCAGAGACCATATCAACTTTGCCCACAAAGTTATTCCTAGTTGGCTCTTCCACCAAAGTTTTGCAGAACAAGTATCAATAATGGCTTTAATAGATCTGAACCCAAGACCATTCAAATCAGTGGAAACTGAAATTGCAGACCATCTCCTCCAGATTTTATTGTTTTTCCCTCAGATTCACCCCAAAAAAACCTTGCTAATCTCTTCTCAAAGGTTTTAATGATTGTTTTTGGGGGATTAGTAATAGCCCATAAATGCTATGGCAAGGTATATAGGCAGTGTTTGATTAAAACCATTTTCCCCCCAGCACTAAGCCACTTATTTTTCCAACTTTGAAGTTTAGTGTCAAGACTAGCCATTAATGTTTGGAGATATCTCTTTAAGGTTTTCCCCTGAAAAATGGGACAGCCTAGATATGTGAATGGGAAGGAGCCTTTTTTCATTTTCAGTATTGCCCTAACCTGATGAAACCTTAAATTCGAAGCTCTCTTACTTAGGTAAAATTCAGATTTTTTGAAATTAAACTTCTGTCCCGAAGTGGCTTCAAAAATATCTAAGAAAGCCTTGATTCTTATCAAATTAGATTTAGATGCTTGCAAAAAGATAATCGTATCATCTGCATACATTAAATGTGAAACTGCAGGGATAGAAGCAGGTAATTGGAAACCTGTTAGACTATTATTGGAGAAAATGATTGATAAACTCCTAGAAAAAGCTTCAAAGAAAATATTGAAAAGAAAAGGAGAAAGAGGATCACCTTGTTTAATACCTCTAGTAGCTTTGAAGAAACCAGCTGGATTCCCATTTACAAGGACAGAGAAGTAGGCTTGAGATAAATTACTCATAATCGCATTTAAAAATTTTCCATTAAAACCAAATTTAATTAAAATTTTTCTAAGGAACTGCCAGTTAACCCTATCAAATGCTTTCATTAGGTCCAATTTCAGTATACAATTTGGAATCCTATTTTTCTTATCAAGGAACCTGATCATTTCCTGAAGATACAAGATATTATCCGATATATCTCGTTTCTTCAAGAAAGAGGATTGATTAGGAGAGATCAACGACTCCATGTGAGGTTTCAATCTTTCCATCAAAACCTTAGAACAGATTTTGTTTATGACATTTGATAAGCTTATTGGTCTAAAATCCCCAAATGAACAGGGTGTTACTTTTTTAGGGATAAGGACTATCCAAGTGCTGGATATACCTTTTGGGATTTCAGACCCAGAAATAAAATCATTTACAGCATCCATTAAATCTTGTTTAATGAAAGACCAGCATTTTTTGTAAAATTTTGGTGTAAACCCATCTGGCCCTGGGCTGTTATTATTATCTAAACTCTTGACCACAGCCTGTAGTTCAGTACCAGAAACTGAATCTCCCAAAGTTTGATTATCCCTGTCAGTCATAATTGTGGGAATTTGAGCAGGGAAATAAGAGCTGTAAGTATCAATAGTGTTTTCGTTGGGTTCAGTTAACAAATCTGAGAAATGAAGAACGGCTTCTTTCTGAATTTCTGATTGTGTATTTAACCATTGGCCCCCTTGATTTTTAATTTTACTGATCTGCAGCTTACAGTTCTTTTCCTGTACTACCTTATGATAAAACTGAGTATTGTTATCCCCCAATTTATGCCATTTAAGCCTTGCCTTTTGTTTCCAAAATTTCTCCTTCTCCTTTAATGCCCTAAGTAGCATTGCTTTTTTCTGGTTTAGAGTAACTCTTTCAGAAAGTGTTGGGTTCGGGTCAAAGTTGAGTTCCTGTACCCTTAAGGCTTCCTCAGCTAGGGTAACATTTGAGTCAATATTCCCAAAACATTCTCTGTTCCATATTTTTAGCATCTTTTTAAGCCTAATCAATTTTAGATAGAACCTGATCATGCCTTTATCCTGAATTGCCTTTTCCCAATTATCCTGAACTAAAGTTAAGAAATATGTCCTTTGAAACCAAGCATTAATAAATCTAAAGGGCTTTGGGAATGAGAGAACTAGATTGGACAGCTGTAGTAGGAGAGGAGAATGATCTGATGTTTGTCTATTAAGGATCTGGATTGATGAGGAAGGAAATTTAGAGTACCATGATAAAGTGCAGAGACCTCTGTCCAACCTCTTAGAAGTAGGATTCCTAAGCCCAGAGTTACACCAAGTAAAACGGTTACCCACTGTATTAATCTCCTGAAGTCCATTAGAGTTAATCCATGTATTAAAATCTCTGATACTACCTAAGGCAGGATTAGAGGGACCTCTATATTCAGTCATAGAAGTTATTGTATTGAAGTCTCCTATAAAAATAGTGTCCCCCTTACATAACTGTTGTAATTCCTTCCAAAGTTCCTTCCTACCCTCTCTATTCCTTGATGCATAAACAAAAACAGCCTCCATACAAAGATTAATAGAGAGATGGGAAATTTTCACATGCATAAATTGTTCATGAGAGGAAAGAAGTGACACTGATACAGGATTTGACCAGAGAAGCCAAATCTTCCCATTAGGAAGAATCGGGTTGTTGGAGAAGTTAAGTGCACTCATGTAGTATTGGATTTTAGTATTATCATGCATAGGCTCAATTATACATAACAACATAACTTTCTTATGTTTGATTAAATTAAGCAGTCTAAGCATTGATGTTTCCATATCACGCAGATTCCAAATCAGAAAATTAACATTGACCTTAATTGTCATATTTCACTTGATTGATTACCTTTAGTAGCTGATCTTAAAAGGATTTTATTCAACTGACTCAGGTAGGTAATTTTTTTATTTTTTGCCTTACCTTGGTGATCAAACTTACCAGGTTGCTCCGAAGTAGCAGCAGCGTTTAAGTCTTGTTGATCAGAAGGATTCAACTCCAGAGCAGTATCCAAATCCACTGATCTTAGCTCATTGTTGTCATCCTGATCCTGTGAGGAAGAGCCTCCATCCTGCAAAACAGAAAATCTGTTTGACATCTTTCTTTGTAAGGAAAGTGTAGGATTGTTAGTGGGATTTTTCAATGGCAACAGAAGTGAACCAATTTGAAGATCATCTTTAGCATATATTATCTGAGCAGGTTTGGCAGTTTCAGTTTCCTTAAGTAATCTGGAAATGGAGTTCTCTGGAGTGACATAGGAATTTCCTGTCAGCACAGGATTACCACTAACAGGAGTTTTAAGGACCTCTATTGGAGAATTAGACTCGGAGTTCCTGACAGCCATATCAAAAGCAGAGGTAGAAGGATCAGTAATTGAGTCATTGATCCGAGGTGGAATGATAAATTTTTTCCCAGTTGCCTGCCACAGTGGAGGAGGTTGGATCTGACCAAGATTAGCTTCCTCAGCTCTATCATTAGTAACTTGTGAGATTGCTCTACATTGGATCAGAGAGTGACCTAGTTTAGCACAATGGTTACAATAGAGAGGAATATCCTCATACTCAATTCTATACTTAGTGTTTTTTTATACTGACCCTAGCCTAATGTGTTGACACAGAGGTCTCTGTAAATCAACTTCAACACAGAATTTGATTGCAGAGGGTCTAGTAAGCATTTCAGTAGCTATGTCATTTTTAATAAAACTCCCTATACTGTTGCCAATTGACTCAATGGAAGCAGAGTTATAATAATACAAAGGTACTCCCTAATAGTACACCAAATAGGAACAATGGGGGATTCCTTATGAGTTGAGAATTCAGGAGTCCACTTAAGCATCTTAAGCAATATGCCATTAAAGTTCCAGATGCCCTTCATCCAGCATCTTTGGTAATCGTTAACATTCTCAAATCTAATTAACACATGTTTATAATCCAGTGAACCTAACTGATACTTACCTTCGAACCCGGTTGTCTTAAGAGCTGCCTCCATCTGTTCCATAGAGAGCCTACCTTTAGTAAACTTACCAACCAGGGCATTGGAGTAATGGGCCGAAAGCGTTGCAATTTGGTCATCCGAGTACAAGCAAGCAGGATCACCAAGGTGGGTAGATTTTGGAATCAGTTCAGGGTTATTTGGAAGATGTTTAGAAAGAGGGGGAGATTTGTTCCGAAGAGCCGCGGCAAAGGTTTTTGGGGGTGGAGGGTGATTGATAACATTATCGGCCATCTTGACCGGCGATGGCCGATGATGAGACCAGAGGCCGAGGCCAACTCAGGGTCCAATTCCGGCAGTTAACGGATAGAAAGACAGAAATATTAGACCGTTGGTGAGGAAGAGAAAGAGAACACACGGTATCGCACCAAATTTCGCACCTATGAACAGTTAATTTCACACAGAGTTAATTACTCTTTACCACATTAACTAAGGTATATGTTACCTAGTATATAAAAGTTCACGGAGAAAGTGTTCTATTATACCGACTAATCCATTAGATTAATCAATAAAAATTTTGTTTCAAAAACTTTTAAACAATGTTAAATTATAATTATTTATATATTTTAATTAATTTTTAAAAATTTTTAAAGTTAAAGAAATCTCATCGTAATAAATAAAAATAAATATCAAATCACCCAATTAATTACGTCACTTATAAAATGACTCAATCTAATGGTTAGTCGAACTAAAACAATACTTTTTTTAGATAAATCCACCTGTGATGGTGGGGGGTTTGGCAGACCCCTACCCGTTTATTAATTAAAATAAAAGATACAGAAAAAGAGGGGGGCGTAATACCTTACCTCAGAGAGTTCATCTGATGATCTTTAAAAACTATACATTAACCTGATACTAACCTAAAGATCAACAGATACAAATGTGGGAGAATAAGTACATAGTTATCAAATGACTACTCTAATCTAATTTGAGGAGTCCCTTCCGCATCTAGCTTTACTTGACCAGCAACTATTAGAGGCAAACCTGCAGAAACATAGATATTATTTACCTGCTCTCGGCTAGCCATTTTTGCAAGTGAGTCAACAGCGCCATTTGCCTCTCTGAAAATGTGTTGCAATGAATAATCCATTCCTTGAAGTAGGTTCCGAATCTCCCTCATCATTTGCTGTAATTTCCATGGAATCTTGAATTGTTGTTGAATCATACCATGTAGGACTTGTGAATCTGTTTCTATGTCAATACTCATGATGCCTCGTTCTCGAACAAGATAAATACCATGTAATAAAGCTATGGTTTCGGCCTGCAAAACAGATTCAGCTGAAATGGATTTGGATAAAGCTACAGTTACCCATCATGATCTCTGATTATGCATCTGATACCAGCAGCACCATTGCTCAGATAAGAACCATCAGTATTGAGTTTATATTTTGAAGGTAGTAACCATTTAATGATTCTTATTGGTCTCTGCCTTATGGGTTTCTGATGCAAAAGTTTTGGAATATAAGATAATGCCCACTTGAAGTCCAGTTTGAATGCCAACAAGGTATCATTAAAATGATACAATATTCGTTTGAAAATGAACATTATATCTGGCTTTGTACCCTCAAACATATAAGTGCATATGGCACACCACAGGTACCTATTAACTACACACGGTATGATTCTAATTAACTTTGAAAAGGATCCATCACAGGATGAGACATTCCAATAAAAATAGACTCTATCCCACAGTAGTTGAAATGTGTTTGCAGACAAACTGAAAGTAGAATCCACTAATTTCCAGATTTGTTTGACCTTAACACAAGAATTAAAACAATGATGGATAGATTCTGAATCATTAAAACAGAAACAACATCTTGAGGGGAGATGAAATTGAAAATCCTCAAGCATATCTGGTAAAGCTATTAGTCTATTTAAAAGTTTCCAGTTAAATAAACTAATTTTCTTTGGTAAAAGATTAGACCACAGATGTGCATAAGAGGGTATGTTCAGTTTCTTCTCTCTTATCAGCTCATACGCTGATTTTACAGTGAATACTTCTGTCTGAATAGGTTTCCAAATTAGTGAATCATCATAGTTTGGAAATAGTTTATATTCCAGATCCAGAATTTGAAAAATACGATCAGGAAGGCAGTTCCTGATCTGGGCAGAATAGAATACTTTATTCTGTATGAAATCAACAACTGTTAAGTTGGGATAAGGAACTTCTAAAGAATTCAATAAGTGGTCTGTTAGAGGTCCCAAAGTAGTCCAGTTAGAGTTCCAGAAAGATACCAAACCAGATCCAAGAAGGACTTTTGTGTTACACAGTGCTATGTGTTAAACCTCTTTGATTCTTTTCCAAGTTCTAGATGTTTTATGAGTGTCACTCATAGACCACATAATTTTTGCCCATAATGATTTCCCTATCTGAAGTTTCCACCACTGTTTGAGGGATAAAGATTTTGTTAAAGTGTTCAAATTTTTGAAATTTAATCCATTTTCCTCAGTAGGGAAACATAAGTTAGGATATGATTTCCAAATTCTTTTTTTCTGATTATTGTCTGAGTTATTGTTCCAGAAAAATCTAGCAAAATTTTTATGAATTTGACTTATAATGTGTTTAGTTGGCTTCAACATAGTTATAAGATGTATTGGCATGGAGGACAGGACATGTTTAATCAATATTGCCCTTCCAGCTGGGGATAGAAGCTTATTATGCCAGTGATTCATTTTATTTTGGATTGAAATTAGCATGCCTTAGAAAAGAGAATTTTTAACTCTTCCAGTGAAAATAGGACATCCCAAATATTTAAAAGGAATGGATCCTTCCAGCATGTTTGTTTCCCGTTTGATTAATGTTATGATTCTGTTAGGTGTGTGTTTTGAGATATGAAATGTAGATTTCTCAAAATTAACTTTCTGTCCAGAAGCCAATTCATAAGACTTCAGAAAGTTCATTATTGTTTGAAAACCCCGTTTTGTATATTTCAAAAGAATTGTTGTGTCATTATCATATGAAAGATGTGATGATGATTTCATCCCATAGGGTAATTTATAAGGCTGAATATTTCCAAATTGATAGAGAAAATTCAGGTTTTGTGAAAAAGCTTCCGCCATTAGTATGAAGAGCAGAGGGGATAAAGGATCACCCTATTTAAACCCCTAGATGCAGGAAAAAAAAACCTACCGATTTTCCATTAAGCAGTAATGAAAAATATGCAGATTTTATGTTCCTCATAGTTAGGTCAACTAGGATTGGGGAGAAACCTTGCTTGATAAGGATTGTTGCCAAAAATGACCAAGAAACTCTATCAAAAGCTTTCATCATGTCCAGTTTGATAATCATATTATACCCTTTTGTTTTTTAATGTAAGTGATTAGTGAATTCTTGCATGAGGAGAACATTATCAGCAATTTCTCTTCCAGAAACAAATAATGATTGTTCTGGGCTGATTATTTTATCTAGATAGCTTTTAAGTCTTGTTGGCAGTATTTTAGAAAGGATTTTGTTTGTGAAATTGCATAAGCTTATAGGTCTGTAGTCTTTAAATGATGAGCATACATCTTTGTCGGGTATTAGGATTATTAGAGTTGATGAGATTGCTTTGGGAATGTCTTTTCCAGCAAAGAACTCTTCCACTTCCATCATCACATCAGATTTGATTATGTCCCAGCATTTTTGCAAAAGAAACCAGAGAAACCATCAGGACCTGGGGCTGAGTGGCTATCCATGAAATTAACTATGTTAGTTAATTCTTCCATATTGACTTGTTTAAGTAAATTAGAGTTCATTTCATTTGTTACAACTCTTGGAATATTTTCCAATAACCATGCAGTATTAATTCCTGATGGATCCAATTGTTCATCTGTAAGAAGTTTGGAGAAGAAGCTGACATTTTCTTTCTCTATATCTTCTATTTTATTTAGCCATGTCCCACAATTATTTTTTATTAGAGACATTGTTTGCCTTTTATGTTTACTTAAAATTGATTGATGAAAGAATTTGAATTTACATCACCTTCTTTTTTCCATTTTAATCTTGATTTCTGTTTTAGAAATACTTCCTGATTGTTTAGAGCTATTTTCAGTTTTGCCTTAGCTAGGTTTAGGGCTTGTAGGTTTTTACTGGAATCATCCTGTTGTAAATCCTCTTCAGCCTTAATCAACATATCTTCACTTATCTGAACAGCATCAAAGACATTACCAAATATTTCTTTGTTCCAGATTTTAAGGACTTGCTTTAAATGTTTTAGTTTGAAAACTAATCTTTTCATTCCTTTATGACTGGTTTGTGCGCTCCAAGCATCTTCCACTAGCTTCATGAAAGTGGGATGGTTTGCCTAGCATTCTTGAAACTTAAAGGGTTTTGAAGTAGACATAGAGAATGTATCAGATACAAGTAGAATTAGAGGGGTATGATCAGAGCCTTCCCTTGATAGTGTTTTAATTTTAGATCTAGGGAAATTAGACCACCAGATATTATTTGAAATTCCTCTATCAAGTCTTTTCCATACCCTACCCTTTGGTCTCATTCCAGTCCAAGTGAACAAGCTACCAGAGGTTGGGATTTCAATCAAGTTTTGATCATTGAGGAAAGTGTTAAAATTCTTTATACTATTCTGATTAGGAGTTGATTTACCTAAATATTCCTCATTTTTTGTGATGACATTAAAATCACCTATTAAGCACAAGGATTATTTTTTCAGAGTTGCTAAGACTTGCCACAGTTTATTCCGTTCCTGTATTGTGTGCTTAGCATAGATAAATCCGAGTTGACATACAGTTGACAAATTGGAGGATTTGATTTTCACAATAACCACCTGATCCTCTTCTTTACAATTCTACTGATATGTCCTCATCCCACAATAACCAGATTTTGTTTATAGGATTTGCATAAGAGTTGCTGAAACCTAGCTCTTTGGAGATGTTTTGTACTTGATCAGGATTTAGTAAAGGTTCTATTAGGGCACAAAGTTTGATTGTATTACATCTTTTAATATCTTTTAAACGGATTTGAGTAGGCTTGTTACCTATTCCTCTAATATTCCATACACATATATTAAGACTAATCATGGGTATGTTTTGGAGAGGTTCAAAGAGGAACGGGTAAAACTGTTTTAGGTGTGGAGAAATAATCCTTTTGGTATACTTCCTTTGCTTATTTTTGACCTATGTGTGGTTAAGTTTGAGAATAGTGTTGAATCTTAACTGATCTTTAATTAGATTCGTCCTTATTTCTTCAAAGTTAAGATTCCCTTGTTTCAGAATTTTTTCTTGTTGCCTAGTGGAAGTTTCTGTATTAATCCAGTCAAGAAGTTTGAGAGATTTCTTACTAGATGATAGTAGAGGGGAATTACCTCCATTGATTTCTATATAACCATTAGTATCATCAGAGTTATTAGTGTTCTGGGTATCTTTATGGGAAGTCTTTTTAGCCTTGGAGTTAAAATTCCTAATTTCTCTTTCCTGTGTATTTATACCAAATTCTGCCAACATATTAGTATTGGTGAGGGCCTCATCTAATTGACTGAGTCAGTTGAATTATTCTGTTGTTTCCCAATAGACTTTTCTTGTGGTGGGGCTCTATCTTTATCTTGAGAAAGATTTAGTACAGATATATTAGGGATAATTTGGTCATTGGTGGGAAGATTTGGTATTACAGATGAAAGTCTAGTAGTTTCAATCTGTTTTGAAGGGCTTGTTCCATTCTTATCTTCCAAACTTGAGGCCAACTCAGTAACTAAAAATTGATTTTCAGGAAATAAAGCTTTAGTAGTAGTCTGTAGAGAAGTAGGAGAAACCTGTGATCCTTGTCTAAGGATCGAATCTTCAGAACTTGCACCTTTGTTCAACTGTGAGACTCCTTGTGATGAATTATTGTCCTGAGATAGCTGCTTAGCATTGTTATCCACTTTGGTCATATAGACAAAATGTTTCTTTGGAACAGAAATACCTGATGAAGAAGTACCATTTCCTTTACCTTTATATCTGCCATGTTCATCATTGGAAATGGTTTTATTACCTCTTTTATTGAGTTGCCTTGAGGTTTCCAGGGAGTGAATCTGGATGAGTTCTTATCAAACTTGCAAGTTGTATCTAGATGTCCTAATTTAAGAAAATTAGAGGAATAGAAAGACACTCCTTCATACTCAATATATTTCCAGAAACCTATATCTCTAAAGCTTAACCAAATTCTTTCCAGCATAGGTTTAGTCACATCTAATTCGACACAGGTCCTTGCCACATGAGGTCTAGTCCTATTGATAGAGGCCATGTTTACCCTAATTGGAGTTCCAATGATATTACCAATAGACATAAGAACGTTATAATCAAATAATTGATGTGGCGGACCATAAAGGGAAATCCATATTGGGACAATTGGGGAGTCTGTGTTAGGATTAAAATTGGGAACCCATTTGGTCATGCTGATTAAGTATGAACTGAAATTCCAAATTTTATTAAGCCAATAACGGTAATAGTCATCAGGTATAGAAAAGGATATCAAAACCTGTCGATTATCAAGCAGAGTGATGACGTTGTGACCTTTGAATCCGGTTGTATGAAAATCCTTTCGAAGTCTTTCTAGTTGTGGTCGGCTACACGAGAACTTCCCGACCAACGTCCATTTGAGGGGGCCTCCAGTTTTAGGCATTCCCCTTCCATGAAATGGAGTCCGGGTTCTCCCAGATGATCGATTCTTGATTTTGGAGTGAAGGGAGCGCTGTAAACATCTTGGTGATTTGTGGAAGAGAGATTGAGAGCTTCACAGAGTTCCTGATTTGAGATCGGAGGGTTAGTGCTTGCAGGAGGTGGCTCCGCCATATCGGCGGTGCTGGAGATTGTAGAAGAAGATGGCACAGAGCCGTTGACTCTGATCGCACACTGAGTAGGTGAAAATCGCACGCAGTAACCCCCAAAATGAATGAAATAAATAATACACTAGAACAATACTTTTTATAGTCTTAATCATTTTTATATTCAAAACATATTCAAAGTCTCATGTGAAGCATATGTATTTATTTTTACTTTTTTTTATTTCCGAAGAAAGAAGAATTACTCTAGGAAATTACTTTATTTTATTTTATCTGTTCCCTTATAGTAAGGAAAATTATGAATTTCCAGAATAAAATGAAAGCAACATACTGGTTGGGTTATCCAATTACTATGGACAAATGGAAGCGGAGTCTCAATTGCCTCCTATTAGGCCTTTTGAGCCGGTTAAAAATTTATTATAGTCCAGTATTCAACCTCAATCTATCTGTAGTATATACTCGCATAAAAATTCACATCAACTTTAAAATAGAAAATATAATACTTCTTAAATTTAATCTCCAATTTTAAATGCAAACCACATAAATTTAAATTCCTTCCGTGTGAATTCCCCAGGTCTGCTTCATCATGTATCCTTCCCCCCAAGATTTTCAAAGCTTTTCAATTGATAACTAGAAAACACCCGTTCTTTGCATGGACGTGATTTTGTAAATAAATAAAAATATATTTTTAATATAATAGAACTAGTTGATAAAAATATTAATAAATATCACTTTAGCAAACAACATTATCGTTATCAACATTGCATGCATACGAATTCCATAGAATGTGAAAAATTATCAAAGTTATAAAAATCGTGTCATAGATCGCACGGTTGTTATCTAGTAATGGACTATTGCTTGACGAGTCAAGTTTATAACTCATTTTGACCCAGTGATTTTGACTCGCGAATTTAACTCAATTTTCTAGAAGTTGCGGATTTGTCCTTCGTCTCACCATATTCCTGGTGAGACGGTCTTATAAGAGATTTTCTATATGTTTTGATAGCATGTAACGAATTGTAAGTTGAAATTTAAATAAAAGTGTTAAAATAACCCTAACTTTAGGCTGAAAGTGTTAAAATAACCCCAACTTTTAGATGTATATTTCAATCTAACCCTAGAAGCCGTTGACTTCGATCGTCAGCGGAAATTTTGGCCGAATTATAATGAAATTACCATTTTACCCCTGGATTAAAAAAGAAAAAAGCATAAAAGACAAAAAAAAATCCTCCTCTTCTTCCCATTTTTTCTTCTTTCCTCTTTCTTCTAACATCATCTTCTTTCTTCTCACCGTGCCATCATCAACACTAGTTCACGCTGCCGCCGCCTGAAAATTCAACAAAATTTGAGGTAATGATGAACATATATGTTCATCCTAGTTACTCTTTTCCAAACAATATTAACTCTGCATGTATTATATCTTTTTTTAAAATTTTAAAACACACCAATGTGAGGGGATGTATATTAGGCTCCCCAAGCCTTTAAAAATAACTCAAAAATAGTACAACTTTGTGAAGTGTGAGAAATACTATGTGCAAAAACCTAAACGTGGAATATCTATTCACAAAGCGATTTAATCCATAACCTTTGTCTCCAATCCCCATGTCGACAAAAGTTATGGACCTGAACCCGTTCTGAGAAATACTATGGCCTTCCACTTTTTTTTGCCTCCACTCCCTTGTGTGGGCAAAAAGAGGTGGCCTCCTATGGTAATCCCTCGCAAATCACTTCCCTAAAAGTGATTCACTCTTGATTTGTCCCTCGCAAAGCAGCTTCCTTGTTGATTATTTTCCCTCCAATCACCTTTATCATAAGAGCTTTGAACTGCCTCCCAGGATGAGCATGTCAACCTTATACCCACGCCGACTCCAAAACCTGTCAAACAGAAATATGGAGCACAGTAACTTGTTCTATAAAAAAGGCCGAGTAGAGAAGCCATGTAAGAAACTGAAATAGATGGTCCAATAGGCAGAAAAATAGCTAGACTATTTCCTAAGATAAGGAAAAGAGATTGAGTCTAGGTAAATCATCCCTTTGATTTCTTTTGGAAGACCTAAATGATCAAAGAAGGAATTTACCTTATCAATACTAGCTATTCTTGCCAATGCATCCACAACACAGTTTGCTTCTGTATAAACATGTGAAATGTTCTAGTCCATGTGGTGAAGTAAATCCCATATTTGACGGATCTCGGTGGTACATTGCCATGAGATGTTGTAAATCCTTCTTATAATCTAAACCAGTAACTCTAAATCGCATTCAATTTGTATTTTCCTCATTCCACATTCCCTGGCTACCTTCATCACATATAACAATGCTTTGACTTTGGTTTGAAAGTTGTTGGATGCTGTGATTTTTTTGCTACCGAGATAATCAATCTACCTTGGCAGTCTCTTATGATGAAACCAGCACCTACATTACCATTACTGAGAAAAGAACCATCAGTATTTAATTTGTACTGGACTGTAGTTGTCCAGTGCATGATTTTTTCTCTCATTTTTCCCCTTGGACCTGCATATGAATAGCCCAGGCATCCCTGATGTTAAGTTCCAATAAAATTTAATCTTATATCCAATCAGAATGTCATTCAATTGCATTAAGATCTTTCTGAAAATAGTCTCTACATTAGGTTTAGTTTGGTCAAAGAAATAGTTGTTTCTAGAACACCAAATGAACCAAATACAAATGCAGGGGAAGATCTTGATTAGAGCAGTAAATTCAGGTATAACCACTTTCAAATTACAACAGTGTAACAATATGTCCCATAAGTATTCAAAAGAGATGGAAGGGATGTTAAAGACTTTTTCAATTTTTCCCACATTTTTTTGTAAATGGAGAATTATTGAATGAGTGATGTATACTTTCTGAATTTGTTTACAGAATGAGCATATTGATGGAAGGTTAAATGTAAAATCTTCAAGTACATCCGGTAGAGGAACAAGCCTATTCAACAATTTCCAACTCATAATACTGATCTTTTTTGGCAACAGCTCATACCAAAGATGGTTGAATGATTGTATTTTTTTGTCCTTTTGGCCTTATAACTTCATATGCAGATTTAAGTGTGAAGATACCATTAGGAATTGGTTTCCCAATCATCCTATCTTCATAGTCAGAGAATAATTTATGATCACTTTTCAGAATTTGGATGACATCATTTGCAAAGTGACTCTGAAAAGTGTTTATATATTGTGCTGGATGAGTTAAGAACCCAGCAACTGTCAAATTTGGATAAGGTATATAATTATCTGAATTCTATTTATGGAAGAGAAGACCTAAACATGTCCAATTTGAATTCCAGAAAGACACTAAACATGTCCTAATCTGAATTTGAGTATGTTTTATGGCTAAAGCACCAACTTCTTTGATCCCTTTCCATGTTCGGGTTGTTTGATGTTAATTGGGGTTGACCATATGAACTTAACCCATATAGTGATTCTACATGCACATTCAGGCCCCAGTAACTATGAACAACTTCCAAATGTATTGCCACATTATGATTTCGGGGTGGACACTAAACAGACTTGGTCAAAAAAGGAAGTAATTTGGTCCATAGTTGGAGCACAAGCAACAGAACATAAGATTGTTCAAAGTCTAAAGTAAATGTACCTCACTGCTGCAAGAAAACTTCCATCGCAGTGAATTTGCTCCCCGACTTTCCATACAACCAACAAGTTGACAACTACTGCAAGGGATGCATGATGGCGTCACTGGGACTTGATTCTTCAGCTGCGGTTTTTTCATTTCAGGTCAGTTTTGGCCTTGACGGAACTTCTAATAAAATAGTCAAACTCCTCGAGGACTTCACCCTCCTCGGGCCGAGCCCGGGGTACACTTGCAGCCTTGCCAAAGGTGTCCTCTCGACGGTTTTCCTTAGCCATCGTAAAGGGACTGGGAGATTTTAATTGATGCAACCGGGAAGATGAAGGATCAATAATTCCAGGAACAAGATGATAAATTACCAGTCAAATTGTTGTTATCAAGATGCATCTGCTGTGATTTTGACAGGTTTCCAAGACTTTCAGGCATGAAACCCTAGAATCTATTCCTTTCTAAAGTTACATACTTCATTTTTTAGCATTGTGACATAGTTAATGGAATAGATCTCTGTAGCTTATTGACAGACATATTGAAGCTTTCCAAATTCTAAATATTTGCACAAAGACCTTATCAACATACTCGGATGTGTTATAGTTCAGCTTCCGGAGAGGCTTGGTTCTATGTCGACAGCAGTAAGCGGCGGAAGAACTGGGACTGATTGGAGCAGTAGTGATTAGCATAAACTCAAGATTGAGGTGATTATTGAATTCCTAGGAATAATGAAAAAAAAATGAGGGGTTGGAGGTGACTCTACCATTAAAGGAGAGGATCGATGGATTTGTGGCGATAGAGGGGGTGGAGAAACGGTTGGTTCTAGTGTATGGGCAGCGGTGAGTCGTGGTTGGGGTTTTAGTATTTTGAACTGAAATATATTTCAATATTAGGAAAAATGGGGAGGGGTAAAATGGGAAAAAAAACTTAAAGGTTAGGGGTATTTTTAACTTTTTAGGTTCATCAACGCCAAATTTTTTCAATCAACGCCAGTATTAAAACAAAAGGGCACATTTCATTATAAATTTAAGGTTATTTTAACACTTTATGGTCTCGAAACTTTCAAACTAAAGTTAGGATAAAAAGTGTAAAAAATCATTTACTTAATTAAACAAGGGTAAAATACAAATCTAATCCTATTATTTTTCTAAAGTGCCAATATAATTCTGAATAATTTAAAATTATAATTTTAACCCTAACTTTTGTATCAAATGCGCCAATATAATTTTATAATTTTTTTACACTATTCCAGTATTGACTAAGCATATTATGATATTAACAATAACTAAAAAAAACAAAAATAGCCCTAGCCTTAAAAATGTAAAGACAAAAGTATCTCTGTTCTTCTTCTTCTCCATAGCCACAGCCAATGCTACTCCACTCCACCGCCACCGCTCCGCCGGCAGCGACAACCAGAATCTGGAAACTCACCAAGCCATCATCTCACCGCCTCTAGCACCACCTCTGAGCTCCCGGCCAAATCAGCCCAGCCCAGCCCACTCTCTTACACCATGATTATAAAACCCCTACCTCTCGACGCTACACCGAAAAACAGCTCTGACCCTCAAAGGGATTCACATCTTCAAGCTAACTCTGCCACATCATCATCAGACTTATCCTTAAACTCTTGAAAGTCGGTCTCGAACTCATCCTCCAAGTCCGTAAACAACCTGGATCTCAGCATCTTAGAGAATCCATTAGCCCCTTCCAAAATATTGGCTCTGGGGCCCCACAGTAGCTCGGAAGGTTTTCTCGGCCGAGTCGAGAACCAGGGAAAGATCGCGAGGGGGGGGCGAGAAAACCTAATAGAGTTATTGAGCACTTAACTCATTAAACAATGTAATGAATATTCAAAGAGTTACCATATAACCCTATATTTTGGTCAAAAGTGTCAACATGATTCTGTAAAGTCTGAAAGTGCGATTAGAATCCTATTATTTGCTTGAAAGTGTCATCTAACCCTGAGAACCTTAATTTGGCTGGATTTTTTTGAATTGACTATTATACCCTTATTTTGTAAAAAATAAATAAGAAAAATAAGAAAGGATAGTTATGCCCTCATTGTTCATTAACCACAAACATTTTTCCTTTTTTCTTTCTTCTTTCTTCATCTTCTTCTTCCTCCCCCCCCCTTTTCTTCGCCACTTTTCTGTCTTCCCGCCCATCTTTTCATCTTCGGCAATAGGCGAGCGGGCGAACTGTGGTGTGGGGGCGCAGCGGCAGGGAGTGACTACCGGTGCGGGGCGGAGCAATAGGGGCTCGGCGGCTAGGTTTCGCAACGGTGGTGTTGGTGGTGTTTAATTGGGGCTAGGGTTCATCTTATGGGGCTATGGCTCCGCAGCGGGATGGTGGTGGGTATCTTCTAGAGCTAGGGTTCCGTGGCAGAACAAGGGTACCGCAGTGGTAGATTTCATTGATGAGACGTCAAATGCATGTATTTCTCGAAGCATTTAAAATATCTTTTGTCATCTTTTTATTGTAAGATTACTAGATTTAGGTAGGTTTACATCATAAGGGGTTTAAATGACCATTTTCGGTTTTCATATCTAAATCCTTCATTTTGTAACCTATGTTTAGTCTAATGGATTTTTGGTCCTTACGAGCATCTAGATTCCTTTTTGTAAGCTTAATTTGTAGATTGCCCATGAGCACATAAGAGTGGTTTAGTGAAGGTCATTCAAAAGGATGGTAGAAGATAGAAGGCCAATCACAAAGTGGTAGAAGATGAAGTGAAGAAAGGAGAGCAAAGCAAAGGGCGAAGAATGATCTATGTTTTGAAGCAAAGTTCTGAGAATTATCCGAGAAGAATCAGCCTTCAAGAGTGGTACCATTGGATTCATCTTCTTGAGTACTATAAAATCGACTACAAGAACTCCCAAAATGAATCAACGGTTCACCCGGAGGAAGCAAAACAAAATTGGATTTTTTTGTGTCGTGACTCGCAAAATGGTGTCGCAACTCGCAAAATGCTGACCTAAGAGCTCACAATTTTCACCAAATTCCCGATCTGGTCACGAGTTGTGAATGAGGCATCGCGACTCGCAAAAACTGTCTTGCAACTTACTTTTTACTCCCCTTTTTCTTGTAGTATATATAGTATTTCACCCCTTCTTCCCCAACTCTCTAAGCTTGACTTGGGCTCCCAAAACCCTAGTTTTTCACCCTTTCTTCCTATTTTCTTCTTCTTTTTCTTTGTATATTTTTGTTCTATGTTATGGGTTTTGATTATCTAGCTTAGTTTTGTACTTGGGAGCAATTGATTGAAGCTTCAACATATATGTAGTAAGAACCTCTATTTCACTCTTTCTTGAATCTTTTGTTATTTAGCATTCATGTGGTGTTCGTAATTCTTTTTTTTACTTCATTTATGACATGGGTTGTTTGAACATATGAAGTGTTTGTATGATTTATTGTCAGAGTGTTAGGCAAGTGTACAATTTCTTAGCTATTTGACATGAAAATCCAAGAACATGGTATTAGAACTTCTTGTGTATAATGTGTTGTGATTCTTTCTAGATAAGTATGTTAATGTGGATTGTTTTCTTATTTATCCTATAGATGCAATGAAAGGTTGAATCTTGAATGTGGTTTGTTCGTGGTTTTGCCCAATGAATGCTATGTTTGGTTAAATGGCTATGTCTTTGGTAGAAGGTTTGTTGTTATCAAATCTATGGTTCTTCGTGTATAATGTCATTGATGAAATATCTTTATGGTCGTTGAACGTCTAAAGTGATTATCAATGAGGTTTTCAAATGATCGTTGAACGTCTTTGTGAATTACTCTTAAGAAGAAATTAATGTTGATCTTCAATTGGTAACAAATGTGATAGAATGAGTGAATGGTTCAATGATCAACATGAGGTTTGGAAGTGGATATTAATTTCTCCCCAAGGCTTTCTCTTTTTCTTAGTTGTTGCATGATTAGTATAGTTACTTAACTTTGCTAGTTATCTTGTCTTTAAATTCATAACTTCGGAAAACCAACAAAAAATCTCCCGTTTAAAGAAAAAATGACTCCAACTTGCCATTATCTACTCAGTTGTAGATAGAAAGAATTTAGAGCTTATAAATATTAACTTTGAGAGGTACGACAACAACCTCCCAAAGGCGGGGGTGGCGTCCACCACTCTTCCTCGGCGGGGGTGGCTATGTTCCGCGATGGGGCAAGGGTTCCATAACGGTGGGTTTTTTGTCTTCGTCTTTGTTGACAAAGGGGGTTTCACCATTTTGAGGCTAGGGTTTCGACGACGGTGGATGTGTTGTGATTTGGTGGTGAGCAAGGGAGAAGGGGTTTCACTGTGGGTTTTTGGTCTTCGTCGACGAAAGGGGTTCCACCGTGGGTTTTTGGTCTTCGTCAACTAAAGGGGTTCCACCGTGGGTTTTTGGTCTTCGTCGACAAAAGGGTTTCCTCCATTTTGAGTCTAGGGTTTCTACGACCGTGGTTGTGTTGTGATTTAGTGGTGGCCGAGGGCAGAGGGGTTCCACCATGGGTTTTAGGTCTTCATCGGCGAAGGGGGTTCCACCATTTTGAGACTAGAGTTTCTACGACGGTGGTGGTGTTGTGATTTGGTGGTGGGTAAGGGCGGAGGGAGAATTGGTGGTCAGAGTGAAGGGTGGTGGTGGGTGGCACGGGAAGGGACGACGGTGCGGTGAATTGGCAGTCGGAGGGAGCGGTTTATGTTGTTTGTGATGTGTTGAATGTTGTCGTTTGTGATGTTGCCACTTCTTCTATGTTGTTATTTCTTCATTAAGTTTCTTCTAAAGTTCTTCTTCTTTGTGTTGTGTTAAGTTTCTTCTGTGTTTAATGTGATGCGGCGACGGTGTGGCAGTGATATGGTGGTGGAGCAGTGGAGATGCGGTGGCGACGCGGTGGCGACGGTGGCAAAGCGGTGGAGATCCGATGGTGGGGGTGGTGGAATAGGTGAGAAGGTGGTGTTGGAGGTGGTTTTGAAGATGAAGAAGAAGAAGAACCTTAGGGGTATTCTTGTCTTTAATTTTTTAGTTTTAAGACTAGGGGTATTTTAGTCCTTTTCTATTTGGTCAATGCTGGAAAGTACAAAGTCAATGTCGGAATAATACCAAAAGGTTATATCGGCACTTCTGATGCAAAACTTAGGTTTATAAGAGCACTTTCAGATTATGCAGGGTTATATTAGCACTTTATGATGTATTGCTAAATGAATAAAATAAGACTTTTAATTTTTTAATTTCTAACATAAAAATTCAACTTACATTATTTATACAACAATTCTAACTTACAATATTTTACAATAAAATTTGTTCTAGAAAAGGTATCCACCCTATTGGTTCAACAAATTCATCTCTCTTAAAACCCTTTGTCGCCGGCCCCCCTTCTTCCTTCTTCTTATGTTTTTTTTTTCCATCTTATGTTCCCCCATCTCCCTATCACGGGGAGATGGGGAAACATTATTTTTTTTTCAATTAATATACTTTTGACATTTATTTTATTGAATAAGTATGGATTTGTTTCTATACATTAGTATTGTTCTTCGACCAGATAGATTGGATTGATGTGTCCATGATTGCCATTTAATCTAATTTTTCATGTCGATATATTTTATCCAATCTAGTTTTACAGATCGTGTGTTCGTACTTTCTTCTGTTTTTCTATTAGGAGTTTCGTTCTCGATCTGTGTTTTTCAAGGTCTTTACAATTTGGACAACATAGATCGTATTTTGGATCAAGATCAAGTGATGTTACAACTATTGTAGATCTCTGCTTGGCTTAGTGATATTGATGTTGATACGCTCCACTTTGCCAAGTGGTCATGATTTTTGCATATGCAAGTTAATATCCATGAGGGTGATGTTACAGTTTTTATTGGATCTCTGATTTGTAATAGTACAAACAATCAGTCTGGTTGACATGTAATTTGAATATCCTAGAAATAGATTGGTTATTGCTAGAGGCTAGTTAGGTTAGATGTCAATTCCACTTATTATATTTGTCGCTGGGTGTTTTTCCCAGCATCTTGGAATGATTGATTTTTCAAAACAAAATTTTACAATAATATACAATAAAGAAAAGTGCATTTTAACCCTATGTTTTGTTCGAAGGTACAGATATAACCTTATCAAATTTGAAAGTGCAAATATAACCCTGGACTTCATTAACCAGAATGTCAATGCACAATTTGATCGTAAATTTATGAAAAGACAATTATACCCATACTACAAAAAAATTTAAAACAAAAAAAAAGGCAAAGGCCAGTCTACCCTTACCCTCTTTCCTCCGCTGCTGCTCAATCTTCGAACAAAACCCTCATCTTACCCCTAATGTGCATTTTTTTTTTACTGTCGTCCAGGTTCAATGCTCACGTGGCCGGCGAGAACCATGGTCGAACAGAGTTGTTCGAATCCATGTTTGCTCAAATCTAGGTTCGAATTCTGTGGCCGTGGGTTGGATATTAGGGAAGATAGTTTAGGAGAGAATCGATGGGTTGTGTGGCGGCGGGGAAAGGAGAAGGCGGTGATGACATGGTAGGGTTGTGGTGGCGAGAACCAGGAACGAGGTGGTGGTGAGTGTGGTGGTGAGTGTGGTGGCGCGCGACGGGGATGTGGTGGCGAGAATTCAGAGAGGGGGTGTGGTGATTATTGTGGCATGCAGCGAGGGCTATGGTCATGGCAGTGTTGGGGGTTGTGGTTGCCAGAACTAGGAAAGGGTCGGTAGTGGCTGTGGTGGCTCACGAGGCTAGATTGTGGTGGGGCTAGGAGTGGCAGGTGGGTTTCTGAGCAGCATGTTAGTTGCGGGGCTAGGGTGGGTTTCTGGAGCGGCAGGTTAGTGGCAGGGGTGTGGGTTTTTGGAGCAGCGTCACGGCGGCGACGACACAGTGGCAGAGATGAAGATGAAGAAGAAGAAGAAAATTTGTTAAGATGAAGAAGAAGAAGAAAGGGTAAATTTGTGATTACATTTTCATTTTGAGTCTAGGGATAATTTTGTATATTCATTTTTGGTCAAACGTTGAATTTATTGAGTCAATGCCATAATTGAGCAAAATGGGTATAGCTACACAATTTTACAAATACTTAGGGTTAGTTTCGCACTTTCAAATCATACAAGGATATATATGCACTTTCAAAATTTAATTGGGTTATTTATAAACTTTTCCCAATACAATATTTGAGTCAATTTTATTAATACTTATTGTATATCTAATTAATTTATATTTTTATTCACTATTAAAAAAAATTAAACTATATTAGGTTCGCTGACTTAACCCAATCAATCACACACGACACCATTCAACACGTGGGCCAAACACGACACAACACGAAAGGCACAAAAGAAGCAATAGGATTGACCATTGTCGACATCAAAGGCATTAGTCCATTCACTTGCATGCACCACATTCTATTGGAAGAATGGGCATAACCAGTTAGACAACCCCTAAGGGCGCTAAGCTAAACCCACCAATGATGGAGGTAGCTAGTGAAGGAAGAAGTCCTATAACTACTTCAAGCCGGTATTATCTACCCCATCTCTAATAGCAAATGGCTTAGCCACATCTAAGTCGAACCCAAGAAGAGTGGTGTGCCGGTGGTGGAGAACAAACAGAGAGATTCAGTTTCTACCTGGATTAAAAATGGGGGGAGAGTGTGTATAGACTATCGATAATTAAACGCGGTAATAAGAAATGACCAATTTCCCCTGCCCTTCATAGACCAAATGATAGAAAGGTTAGCCGGTCATTCTTTTTTATTTCTTCTTGGATGGATTTTTGGATACTTCCAAATAGCCATCGACCTGGAAGACTAAGACAAAGCCACATTTACATGCCTTTTTGGAACTTTGCCTAAAGGCTCATGTCATTCAGTCTTTGCAATGCCCCTGGCACATTCCAGAGGTACATGGTGAGTATTTTTTCGGAATATGTTGGGTGCTTTGTAGAAGTTTTCATGAATGATTTCACCATCCATGGAGACTTCATTATTAGTTGTTTAACCCATCTTTCCATAGTGCTCAAGAGGTGTATAGAAACCAACCTAGTTCTAATTCTGAGAAATGCCACTTCATGGTGGAATAAGGCATCATCTTAGATCATGTAGTCTTTTCCTTAGGGTTTGAGGTCGATAAATGCTAAGATAGACACAATCCATCCTTTCCTTACGCCTCAGGTGTTAGAAAAATTTGGGTTTTTTTGGGTAATGCGGGATTTTACCATAGATTCATCAAATATTTCTCTAAGATCTCTTCTCCCTCATGCAAGTTGTTACAAAAAAGTGTAGAGTTCGCACAGGGGATTGACTTCATGGAACCATCCTAAGTAATAGTGGGTTTTTTCACACATTTCTTGTTGTTGATCATGTGTCTAAATTGGTGGAGGCGAAATCCACTAAGACAGATGATTGAGAATGGTGGCAGAATTTTTGAAAACAAACATATTTTGGTTTAGTATCCCCTGACCGTGATTAGTGATAGAGGAACACATATTTTCAACCGTACCATTGAAGCTTTGATGAAAAAAATATGGTGTCACCCAAAATACATCCACCACCTACCATTCCCAAACCAATGGATAAGCCGAGATCTCCAATCGAGAGATTAAATCCATCCTTGAAAAATGGTCAACCCATCTCAAAATAATTGGAGCGCTCGGCTAGATGATGCGCTTTGAGCGTATAAGACGGCATACAAGACCCTGATTAGTATGTCACCCTATTGAGTACTTTTGGGATGACATGACACCTCCCAGTTGAGATGGAACATAGAGCTTATTGGGTCGTTAAAAGCCTCAATTTGAACTTAGATGATGTTGGGGTTCATATGAGATTGCAACTACAAGAGCTTGAGGAAATTACGCATGATTAAGGCACACAAAATTATTAAGACATGGAACAACATGAGAATGAAGAAATCTACAATGAAAAACTAAGGCGTGGCATAAAAAATCGATCGTGAAGAAGGATTATGAGGTATGTAAAAAAGTTCTTCTTTTCCAATAGCGCCTTCATCTATTTTTGGGTAAATTACGCTCAAGGTGGGTATGTATTTAAATGGTGAAAAGAGTCCCCCCCCCCAATGGTGTGGTGCGATCCATATTTTTCAAAAGTAAAAAAAAGGAACTGGAATGAAGCCTCGGGGAATGGATTGTGCACATAGGCACGTCAGTATTTTTCAGAAGGTTCAAAGTCACAAGTTCAATCCCTAGGGAACGGACCATGCAAATGTGCACGGTCCATATTTTTTAGAGTCTAAGAACCCCAAAAATATGCTCCCAAGGAATAGACCGTGTAAATATGCATAGACCATACCTGGGAGTTAGGCACGGATGACTGTATTTACTAGCATGGTTCGTGTCGGGCATTTTGATTAGGATTTTTAGGCTAATGAACTTTCTCTTTCTCTCTCCACCTCCATGTAAAAGCGCTCCTTTCCGACTTCTACGCAGAACCCTCTCTCTTGATATTTATTTCTCTATGTTGAACATTATTAATCCATCACTTGTTAGGGGTTTTCCTAGATTAGGCTAGATTTATGCTTGGGAGCATTTGCTAAGTATGTATAAAGTGTAATTTGTGAGATTCTAAGAATATTCAATTATTTTATTATCATTAGTGCTTGTGATTAATGCTCAATGATTATTGCATGATTAAGATTAAGATTTATGACTAATTGTGAGCATACCCCATGCTACCCGGACATCTGGGATTCGACACGGGTGCAGATCCGAGTATCTGACACTTAATGTTCTAACTTTCAAGAGACAGGGATACCGTTCTAAATTTGGACATGGATATGGGGACACCGTCCTTTATTAATTACAGACATAATAGATAATCATAAAATATAATTTAAAAACTAAATATAGAGAAATAATTGTAGAAATATAATTATAGTACTCATTAAAAATATCAATATTCACATTCATAAGATTCATAAAAAAACACTAAATAAAATCATTCTAAAGCTTATAAAATCTTTAATCTTCTTTATCAACGACAAAAACCGTTGTTTCAATCTCTGGTTCATCAAAATATAAGTCTGCATGTTCTAACACGTTATCTTCATCAATATTGTCCCCTCCTACAAAAGATAGTCGGTAACATATATTAGAAGTATATTATAAAGATAGATTAATTTGTATAAAGGTTCAAAATAATTCAAAATCTAGAGGAAACATACATATATCCCAGTACTTCGATGGTCCTTCTAAATACTCCTTTTCCTTTCTGGAAAGGCATCGTATGTTGTTGTGAATGTAGACCAAATTGCAAGTCTATCTAATGTTAAGCTGCTCCTCTTAATGCTTTTGATGGAGCCAAAGATACTTCAATTTCTTTCAAAGCATGAGGATGAAGCAGATTGTGAGAGCAATTTGAATGCCAAACCTTGTAATAATGGGAGTGAAGCTTCAAAATTCACCCACCAATTTAAGGGATCACCAAATGCCCTGTCGCTATTACGTGCAACTCTCCCCAAATATCCAAATTTGTAGAAAAATTGCCAAACTCCACAAATGCATGCTCTGCATCAATTTTTTCAAATAGCCTTCTAATGCATTTATCTCTATTCAAGACAACATCTTCATCCTCATCAGGTGCTACACGACGAACCCCTATTCCCCCACCTTGAAGCCACTCTTGACTATTAAACTTTGGAGCTAAATAATGTGCAAAACAATGGAGAGGTTTGTTCCTTTATCTCATCGAGAAACAATAACTTGCTTAACAACATAAAAAATTGTCGACTTACCTGTAAGAATATCCAAATATTCATGCTCAAATATCACTTTTCTCACCTTCTCAATCATTGTATCCCATATATCATACACCAAATGCAACACACAAGTATCCATGTTGGTGGCCCTTAAAAAGTCCATCATCGTATTTGTAAATTTTAGAAATAATCAAGTTTATCCCACTAAGTGTCACTCACCAACAAGTCCTTAGTTTCTCTAGCTTTCACTTCAATCGGAGTCCTTCCATTAACCTTAAACTTTTTCCAATCCGGATCCATCATGGTCTTCTCGAGTACATCTTTCAACCTCTGAAATCTTATTTCCATGACAACATGTGAAGCAAACCTAGTTTCAGCCACAGATAATAACTTCACATTAGCATACCTTTCTAAGATCGACTTTGCCAAAGTATGACCTTTGATAAAATTGTTCATGTCATTAACCTCTTTTACCAAATCCGCTATCCATTTTCACCCCACATAATGATCATCTTTTTCATTTGGTTCACAAATAAACTTCACCACCAAGTCTACACAATGAACTACACGAGGGGTCCAAAATATCCTAGGATATTTATCCTCAATCAATTCCCCTGCAACTTTAAAGTTTGAACCATTATCAGTGAGGATTTTCACAAAATTCTCTTCACTAATTTTATTCAATGGCTTCACTAAAGATGTTTGCTATATATGGAGCATCTTTAGTAATCACGCCACTTGCATCAACTGGCTTATGAAACATTGAACCAGCAGCGAATGCAATCATATCTTGATGATTGGTCTTGATACACCATCCTACCATCCATCTGAGCATATAGATGCACCTTTTTTTCCTACCATCCATCTGAGCATATAGATGCACCTTTTTTCACCCAAATTTCTCTGACATGTTTAAGCAGATTCTCTACGTGGGACTTTAGTTGATGCAACTACGTTTCTCTCAATCGATCATAAGTTGGAGGAATATCGCCACCTGGTGGAGTATTGGCCAGCTTTTGACTGTAATGTCTAAACCAAAGATTACTAGAAAAATTAAAAGGAATCAAGCTGGTGTAAAATATAAGGGCGCACAACTTATCAGCTTCATCTCTATCTGCCACGTTGAAAGCCATCTCTCGAGCTCCTTTCCTTTTCTCTGGGTGATTCACATCCCATGCTTCTGGAAGGGATTTTTTTCTACCTTTGTTTTGCTATAAAGGCAGCGCTCGCCTTCTTTTCTTCAGCTTCATCATGTTCTGTCTTGATCTCACGATATAACTCATCAGTTAGACCCCAACAAATTTGTATCCCCTGATTGGGAATTTTCATAAGGTATGTCTTCATTTTTTTAAATAACATGTGAAGTTTTTCTCACAATACTTGCACTTCCAAACTTTATTGCCACCACACTCCATATTAGATATTACTTCAACATGACTCAAGAGAGGTTTATCGTCAAACAACTTTTGAGTACTAGTTGGACGAGTAGCCATTGATAATGAATAAGTATTGGGGGTGCTTTAGATGGATAATACTGGAGATGTTTTAGTTTGTGTAAAAATTTGGAAAGTTATTAACTAATTATATTAAAGAGATGCAACAGATATACTATTGAAGAGGCACATTTGTTTCATTAGATTGACGTTAAATTAAATTTATTTGAAAATGGTAAGAAGTTAATCACAAAAAATGAAAAGGTGGGATGGGTTGGAAGATGTAAAGGTACACGTAAATTAATAGTTCAAAATTTAAGTCTGGAACATTTAACTCTGAAATGTATTAAAAAGTCTAGGAGTTTGTAACGTTTGAAAAAAATATTAAAAGAAGGAAAATTGAATCTCTTGATACAGAAAGGATAATTACAGCTATAAGATTGAAGTTTGAAAATTAAATGAGATAGATATCAATAAAAACCAGATAAGTATGGTAATAAATTAGAAATGTGTAAAGTTTATCTTATAGTTATTTACTATCTTTTAACATTCCCGTATGCAGACTTATTGCATGAAACTTGACACGTAAAGCACACGAATACTTCTAAATATTTAACCAGAATTTCTCCTAAATATTTAATGTCTTTCAAACCTCCATGTAACCAGAATTTCTCCTAAATATTTAATGTCTTTCAAACCTCCATGTAACCAGAATTTCTCCTAAATATTTACAGTCTTTCATACTTCCATGTATCCGACTTACTTTGTGAATTTGGACACGGTAGTAGCACTTGTATCAGTGTCATATCGTGTGGACATGATTACGCTTTGGCATAGATTATACCATGAGTTAGTGCTAGGCTTGGGAATAAACCTGAATTTTTTGTCTTTTTGTCGATTTGGTCATTAGTTAACATAAATGCTATGTTTAGGAGTGATAACTAGGCATAATTGTTTATTATTTAATTGGATTAGACTTAAGCATGGTGTTAGAGTAATTTATGACTAATAAACGTGAGTTACAAATGATTGGGTCGGTAATTATCTTTCTACTGAATCATATTAAGGTCATAGGTTAATCTCGGAGGTCTTATCTCAATTTTGTGGCCCCTAGGTCGATGAAATCCTAGAGGGAAATTGTGAGGTACTAATATTCTAGGTGGCACAAGATGGGCCTATAATGAGTATTCACAATGGGTCCCGGATGTTATGCTACTCCCAAGTTTAATTTACTGTGTGTTCGTGGGTTTATCAACTTCGGAAGTAGGGGTAAGTTGGTGGTCAATGGTAGCGCACCTCTAGCTAAATCAAGAGGAGGGGAGGGATGTTCAGGGGATGTTGCCACTGAAGTGACAATTTGGTGGTAGCTCCTGATGATTCAAGCTCTCCACAATGTGTTATGAAGCATTAGAATATGACATACTTGTACTATTTGAATATGGATCGAGGATCAAATTGAAGAGCTAAACATGTGAAACATATGCCCTCAAATCTCCTTATTATTACATTTACACTTTTTTATTAGTCTTAGATGCTAGTTAGTTTGTTATCATTTCTACACTCGTTGTTGATAAATTTCACTCAAAAAATCCCCCTTTGTATGAGCATACACTAAGTGACACTTGTGTGTGTTTTTTGCTACATAAATAATTTTTAAACCCATTTTTCCGTGGATAACTCCGACCTACCGTTATCTACTCTCTAGTAGTTATTAGTAATATGACAACAATTTATAAATCTTATCTTGGATTTATGCCCTGGTTTTAATAATGTCGGAGTGCACATGAACATACCATGATACTAGATATTGGTGTAAGAAACAGAGGTTCCATGTCAATGAGGTTATAGGTTTGGAATACCTTGCAGGGTGGAAAGAGATTCACAATATTCGCTTATGATGCTATACATTGTAAAACATGGCCAACAAGTATAGTGATCGCGTTGCAATAGATAATGGGGTTCATAATGCTATTTGGAAGGGGCGTATACCAACAAAGTACTCTTTTATTGCTTGGTTGGCTCTCCATGGAGTACTAATGATAGGATAACCACATGGTATTACATTGATAAAACGTGCAAGTTATGTGGTTAACACGAGGAGTGTAATGAACAACTCTTTTTCAGATGTCCTTACACGATGGAACTTTGGAATCAAAATTAGACAATGGATGCAAATTAAAAGGTTTATTATCGTAATTAGGAGTGAAAAAATGTGGGTAAAAAGGTATTATAGAGGTTCATGACCTTGGAGGAAAGCTAGAAAGTTATCCCTTGTAGCAACAATTAATCATATCTGGATTGACAGAAATAAAATGGATCATGAAAGGAGGCTACCAGTTCAAGGTAAAATATTTTTTTTAGAGATGTATATTATATTCTTAATAGTTTATTTCCAGAGTAATTGATTTCATAAGTTGGGGGACCGGATAAGGCCATGAAAAGCAAAATGGCTACCCGAGAAGCATGGTCGCAGATTGTGGATATCATTCGGCAGTCCACGAGATGATATCATCGCTTACTATGCCTGCTAGAAATGATGGGTGCTCAATATGCTTAGACACGGATTGCGTGCATCACGATTCGGTCCATGAGAGCCACTTATCGCTGAATAAGGATGGTCCTGAACCAGCGTCCAATATGCCTCAACGCAGACTGCGAGAGACAAGGTGCAGTCTGTGACTGAGAATTCAGGTCAACATAATAAAGTTATAGGGACGAAAAAAAGGAATCATGTATAATTATTGCTGCCACATCATATGAAATTCTAAGGATTTAACGTATTTGGAATTGATGGATTGCAATAAGCCCGCGATATGCTGATAAAGTTGGCCACTTACACGAAGTGGTGAGGGCAATTACATAATCGTTACGTATTGTAACACACTTAAAGTTATATTCAATATTCAAATCAATGAGAGGTCATCAAAGAAGACCACTAAATTTTGTTTCACTTACAAATTTAATGGTAGAACCGACTCTTTGTTCTTATGAAAACTTACACAAGACTGAATTGGGACCATTGTAGTCGTGCATCTTGGCGGCTTAGATAGAAGGCCTTGTAAAGCATAAGTACAAAGTAGAAGTTGTACACTTGATTAATTTTAGGATTTCATAACATCTAGAGCGATCATTAGGTTTTGGTTTTTATTATTGAAGGCCTCAATTGTTAGAGGTAGAAACAACTTCAAATTAGATAGAGGAGTAAGCTAACCTGTCCAAAGTTCACCTGTCCAATCAGGTTTTGATCATATTGTAATATCTTCAATGCAATCTTAACAACACTTGAAGGCATGGACACTCCAACAAGGTTTTGATTGTGGAAGGAAAAATCCTGCTGCATTTATGGTTTGAGCAGACGACCTTGTATCAAGTTTATTAGATGAGTTCATAATCGAAGGCCTTAAAATTGTCTAAGGTACAAATAGAAAAATAATATATTGGAATTCACTTACTCTAGTTTTATATTTCAGTTTGATATCCTTTGTATTTTAGGGATAGGTTTATATGACCACTTGTATGCCAATGAATGTACACACTCCCCATCTAAAGATTCTTTTGTGACTTTGCATTCTATACTCTCTTAGGTCCTATTTAAACCCCCTTCAAGATGAGACAAATATTTGTAAAAAGTCAAATGAAAGGAGGATGTTGAATTGAGAGAATAAAAAATAAATTATGTGTATAAAAATAATCTTAAATTTGTCAAAAAGAAAGAATGAACCAAAATAAAAGGACCATCACAAAATAGAAAGAGAGTCATTATAACAGCATAACTAAAGTAAGTATTATTTACCAATTGAAAACAAAACGTACACTACTCTATACCATCCAAAGATTCCTATTTTTTAATCAACTTTCTCAAATCATATTTGACCACCTATAACTTTAGTTTACATATATTGACGGTGTATAAAGAAATCAACCTTTAAAACATAGATGTTGCATGTAATCTAACATAATGATATCTAACAGTGTCTCACATAATGGTATTGTTATTTAAGTACTAATTGAAATGTGGTCAAACATAGCTTGAGAAAGTTGATAAAAAAAGAGAAAAGTGCATATATAACTCTACCTAATTCACATAAGTGAAAATATAACCTTTTGATAATTAAAAGTGCAAATATAACCATTGATAGTAAGTGTAAGAGACCCGTTATGGCAGTTTAAGGTCGAATTTAATAGAAAATATAATTTTACCCTTCAAAAAAATGAATTGACTATTATACCCCTAACCCTAACCTTTAACTCATTCTTCTTCCCTTTTCTTCGTCACCTCATTTTTTCCCTTCTCGCCTGCGTCATGTTCTTCCCTTCTCTTCATTTCCTTTCGTTGCCATCCAGTTGCGCCCTTGCGGTGAACGGCAAAGTGGTGAACGGTGAACAATGAACGACAAAGTGGTGAACAACGGACGAAGATGAGCCACGTTAAGGGACGCATGATGGACGGCTGACGGGATCTTTGCTCGTCAGATCTGCACCTTCAAAAGTTAACTCCAGAGGTCATTTTTACAGAGCCTAAACGCATATTCGACGATGGGTGGGCGGCGGTGGGTGGGCTAGGGTTTCACGTCGGAGGGGGTGGTTTGGTGGTGGTACTGTTCAGCGGCTGAGGGGTGTGACCGGCGAAGGGTAGGCTAGGGTTTTGCGTCAGAGGAGTGGTCGCGCGGTGGTGATGTTCAGCGGCTAAGAGGGGGGTGGCCGGACGAGGGGTGGGATGAGAGGCGAGCTACGGGTAGGCTAGGGTTTCTCGTCGGAGGGGTGTCGTTAGCAGCGGGTAGGATGGATGGCGGTGGGTAGGCTAGGGTTTCTCCCTGGAGGGGTGGTCGGGCGGTGATGATGTTCAACGGCTAATGGGTGGCCGGCAGCGGCTAGGGTGTGGCTGTGCATCAGGTGGGATGGGTGGACGACGGCGGGTTGGGTGGTGCCCCGGCGGCGTGGAAGCGAAGGTGGTAGAGCAGTGGAGGTGGTGGCACAACTGGGGCAGGGCAACGAGCATCTTTGTCTTTTAAGATTTTGTATTAGGTTGAAAGGGCATTTTGGTCATTTCTGATCTGTCAATAGCCAGAAATTGGCAGTCAATGTCGAAATATAGTGTTTAGGGTTTTATTTGCACTTATTTAAAGTAGTTTAGATTGTTTTTGCACTAAAAATTATCTTAGAATTATATATGCACTTACTAAATTATATACGGTTATATTTGTATACTCCCTCCGTCCCAGCTCATTTAAATTAAATTGACTTTTGACAGTCAAACTTAGCCAACTTCGACCATTAAATTCTATTATTGTATGTGTAAAACTATTACTCCCTCCGTCCCAGTCCAAATTACAACCCATTATTGCACACCGTTCGAGACATATGTTTGACTGTTAATATGATTAGCTATAATAGCAAACAAAAAGTTACTTTTTAGAAACTACTCGTTACGATGAATTCAACAATATCACATATGATAATATTAATCTCATATATCTATTCAAATATGCGGTTAAACCTTGATAGAGAATAATGCCATAAGTAAGTGGGTAATTTGGGATGGGACAGATAGATTGTCATGTTATATGTTATTGGATTCATCGTAACGTATATTTTTAAGTTGTTATTTTTTCAGAATTATTTTCACATATAAATATAGAAAGAGACAGTCTCTTGAAAGACGGTCTTTCCATAAGGCATGGAAAGACCAATGTTTAAAGTTAAAATAAGAAGAAATAAAGATAAAATTTTTGGGTTGCATGAATCTGGTTATAAACTTTATAACTACTACATGTTGCATAATAATTTTTTAATATTACAACTAAGACCTTTTACCTTTTATTATTATAATTAAACTCCGTCTTTCCATAAAAATTATAAAAAAACAACCTTTCCAAAGACTCTGTCATAAAGATATTAATAGTATTTAAAAATTAAAATAATTAACTGTCAAAAATTAAATTAAGTAAAATAAGGTGGGACAAAGTAAATATATTACTAAAAAAGTAGGATCTTTTGACAACGGAGGGCATACTTTCTTACTTGAGCTTGGTTGATGATGGGCTGGTATTGGTGCAATGACATTGCACTGAGGTCCTGTGGACACTATTTAGTTCATCTATGAGGAAAGGTAATTAATGAAAAGGCGCAAGGGCAAAGTCGTCCTCCGGGAGCTAGCGTGCCTAGAGCTGCATCAGAAATAAAGCCCCCCGCAGGTCTGTCCTACCTACAGCTACAGTCCCCTACAAAAACAACAACTACACACACACTGCCACGCACTACACATTGATCCTCCACCCTCTCTCCCACTTTCTTTTCCTGCACGTATTGCGACAACTTCGTCAGTGCCTTGAGATTTGCGAAGAAATCTCCGAGGAGTTATGGCAAAGGCGGCTACTATTTAATTGCTACCAATCCGCCCCAACCGTAAAACAAGCCATCAATGTGATCGGTCATTATTTAGTATACAGTATACTCCCCTCTTTACTACCGTATGTACCATGAAGAAGAAAGCGGACCCTCAATTAAATGGAACTCACTTGCTACTTTGGTTGAGCTCGAGAACCGAGGTTGTGGCCAAACATTTTGTCTCCTTGTGATTTTCGTGTATATTTGTTCTTGTGCCAGTCAATATTCTTCACAACGTTTCTTCATAAAGTTGGAATTGTGGAGTGCGAAATTTTGGCTGTTCGGAGCGTGCATTCGGGGCGACAATGAAGTTTATGAAATTGGGTTCAAAGCCTGATGCATTTCAAGCTGAAGGCAACTGTATCAGGTCAGTTGGCTTTCAGTTTTTTTTTTTAGTTCTCTTCTTTGCTTTCTCCATTCTGTTTTCTGGGTCCTGAGTTTGGAGTCACGAGCATAAGAATGGAATCGCTGTTATGGAATCACTATTGATTTTTTTTACAAGAAAAAAAATACTGTAAGTAATTCTTTTCTGACAATCCTGGAATGGGCTTTCTGCAGTTTTGTCTTGCTCTTTGTTTGTGCGTCTGCATATGCTTTTCATCTTAATTTACTGCTAATAACAATTAGAGAAATGTGCAAAAATGTTTGTTTTTCGAAAATGCTGAAATAATACTAGTTCTTCGAAAGTGCAAAAATGACCCTTAGCCTGTGAGAGTGCCTAAATGATCCTGCATTTTGGCATTAGTTTTGGCATCGGCTTGAAATAATGGTAACATTTAACGAATACTTAGAATTGATTCGCCACATTCGACAATCACTTATTTTGTTTTAGCACTTTTGAAGAGCCCATAGTTGTTTCGTCACATTCACAAAAACATATGGTCATTTTTGTGTTTTGCCCTAACAACTATTAGTTGGACCTAGATGGTTATTCTCTTTCCTTCTCTTTGGTCCCTTTTATTTTTATAATAATCAACAAGGTAATTACGATCAAGTGGTCCAGGTACTTAATTGTAGATGTTGATTAAACTGTGGTCCAATTATGAAAAAGTCATATGGGAAGGGACCAAATGGGATAAATCTGTGGTTTGCTTTAGGACATACATTTTCATGTAGTTCTGTTTCAAAGGATGGAAGAAGTCAGAAATGTACCTATCCGTGGCATTGTTTATTTAGATAAGGGACGCAATGTAACTGGTTAAGTGTGTGGCATATGGTTTTGATGATTACCTGCTTGCTTTATGGCCTTTGGGTTGTCCTTTCTTTGCTTGGTTCACTTTTATCCACGCTTACAAAATCATAACTTAATCATCAATGATTAGCTGTGCTGAAATACCATACTGGAAATGACCTGAATAATAAGTTGAATTTTCAAAGCCATTTTTGATAAAGAATGTGACAGCAATTATAAGCTTCTTAGAGGTTTTTAGTGCAATGACTAAATGAGGCATGGAACTTTTGGGAATTACTAATCATGAATTGCTTGAAGTTCAGAATAAGAACCAAATTTCTCGATAGTGTAGGATCATCAGGGGGAATTCTCTTAGCTGTTCAAGTTTGGGCACTTACCGGTATGGTTCATCACTTGGTAAATACAATCAACTATCTAGTGTGGACAGTGCAATTTTGTGGAATAGTAGAGTAAACTAGACATTCTCTAGTTTCGGACGATCAAAGTGGGATACAGCTTTGGGAATGCCTACTTCTTTAGCTTGGGAGTTTCGATGAAGTTACTAGTTTAGTTCTCAATTATTTTGTTTACTAACATTTATTCATATTATGAAGATCTAATTTTCATTAATCCATCAAAACATCGAGTACATCTTCATTAGGAGAGAAGATAGTTGATCAGTGTCATACTGCTCCGATAAGGTCTTTGATAAGCTATGTCTAATTCTGCAGGCATGTGTCAGCTGAATTAGCTACCGATGTTGTCATTGCAGTTGGGGAAGTTAAATTTCACCTTCACAAGGTAAATCTTCGTAAACTATCGATAAAGGTTGGAATGAAGGTATCTGTAGGGGAAATGTTTCCTTATGTATCTTATGATGATAAACAAACTTGTGGCAGATAATTATTTAAATATGTATGCTGTAAATTTCAAAATAAAGTCTCTCAACTTGGCTGATCAATCATCTTTCTGAAAAAATTGTTATTCGCGTGGTAAAATTTGAGCTATTTTTAAAGTAATTAATTTCTTTCAGTTCCCTCTCTTGTTAAAGAGCAACCACTTGCAAAAGCTTGTGTCAAGAGCTGGTGAGGATAATCCAGATGAGATCGAACTCTTTAACTTCCCTGGTGGACCAAAAGCATTTGAAATCTGTGCCAAGTTTTGTTATGGAATATCGGTTACTCTTAACCCCTATAATGTTGTAGCAGCCCGTTGTGCAGCTGAGTATCTTGAGATGACTGAAGAGGTTGATCGTGGAAACCTTATCTTCAAGATTGATGTATTTCTCAGCACCAGTATTTTCTGTGGCTGGAAAGACTCTATCATAGTTCTACAAACCACTAAGTCTCTACTTCCATGGTCTGAGGACCTTAAGATTGTAGGGAGGTGCATCGATTCCATTGCTTCGAAAACCTCTGCAGATCCTTCAAATATAACCTGGAGTTACACTTATACCCGTAAGTTGGCAGCAAAAGAACAAGTATTTGAGGACGGGGTGAAAACTCGTCGTTCTGTGCCGAATGATTGGTGGATAGAAGATATATGTGAACTTGAAGTTGATCTCTACAAGCGAGTAATGCTTGCAATCAAATCAAAAGGAAGAATGGAAGGTAAGGTCATCGGTGAGGCATTGAGGACATATGCTATGAGATGGTTGCCAGATTCCATAAATGCTCTGGTTTCTGAAGTTCACAACACGAGGAACAGATCTTTGGTTGAAACAATGATTTGTCTTCTGCCTTCTAGTGCTGCTTGCTCCTGCAGCTTCTTGCTTAAATTACTGAAAGTTGCCGTTCTAGTTGGGGCAGATGATTCATTGAGAGAGGACTTGATAGAGAACATTAGTTCTAAGTTGGATGAGGCCTCTGTCATTGACTTGCTGATTCCGGCAAGATCTCCACAAATGACTGTTTATGATGTTGAACTTGTCAAAGGCCTGGTGAATCGATTTGTTACCCGGGGAGCAATTGATCAGGAGTTGGGACTAGGAAAATGTGATAATAGAATAACAGGTTTTGCATTTGCTCCAGGAAAATGGTTAAATGTTGCCAACCTGGTTGATGGTTATCTTGCAGAAATATCCCAAGATCCTAACTTTACAACCTCTGGCTTCATTGAATTGGTGCAGATGGTTCCAGAGGCAGCTAGACCAAATCATGATGGTCTTTATGGAGCCATTGATGCACATTTGAAGGTAGCCATCTTTTATACCATAGTTTCTTTCAGATAGTACATTCTTCTACTCTCACCGAGTCTGATGCAGATGGATTTCCTAGTTACCTAAAACTCAGTGTACTTTTTACGCAACTACTTTGTTGTCCTCGTGCAGGGCCATCCAACCTTGACAAAATCTGAAAGGAAGCATCTTTGTGGATTAATGGATGTCAGGAAACTGAGTACTGAAACATCGATGCATGCAGCACAAAATGATTGTCTGCCTCTCCGGGTCGTGGTGCAAGTTCTGTACTTCGAGCAAATTAGGGCAGCTGCTGCAGTTCTTGCAACAACAAACAGCTCCAAAGATGATCCATTAGAAGCCACGACTAAGACTGAGGAAGGTTGGCAGAAAATGGCAGCTGAAAGCCCCAGATCCTTAACCAAAGACATGGGTTCAATGAAGATAAGAGAAGATAATCTGCCAAGACCACCGAAGCTGGCCAAAAGGGGGAGCAAAAATAGTACAACTGGAGCTCAGTTGTTACCCTCTCGCTCTCGGAGGATATTCGATAAGTTGTGGGCTGTTGGTAAAGTCAATGGAAATGCAGAGAACAGGAGCTCTGAGACCTCTGGTAGTTCTCAGAGCCCCAAGTCAATTGTTCAGGGAGAAACAAGATCTTCTGTTGCATATTCAAGAAACAGGAGGCATTCCATTTCATAGGGACTTCTTCTTATGTGACCTGAATTGGATGTGGATATAATCATTCAAATTGTAAAAAAAGGATTAAGATTTGGTTGCTGTAGAAGTTGGTTTCAGGATGCACATGGAATAGGTATTCCTTCAGTAATTTGTCATCTTTATTTTAAGATTAAATTATTTTTTTGTCTCCAATATATGATAAAATACCATTTTTTGGTCTCCAAGGTCAATATCACGTTTGTTCAGCAAATAATAAATACAAAATGGTTTGTTTGGTCCTAGGGTTTTCAAGGTGGGTTTTAGGTGATTTTGGGATCAAAAGATGGTATAAAGATCATATGTTAGGGATCATAAAACAATTTAGTCTATTGAAAATCACCTTATTGATCAAATAAATTATTTTAAATTTGTTGAGTACTGAAAGGAAGTGGTTTTGATTTCAAAGGCCAAAAAATAGTTTAAAATCATATGCTAGGGAACAAAAAAATTATTCTAGTCTTATTTAAATTTAATTTGTTTCCCCTATGTATTGACCATCTGTAGTGTTTCTTTCTAGTGTGATAATTGCCCTGTCAAGGTTAGTACTCTTTGAAGTAGGTGATTACCTAGTTGTATGTATCATGTATGAAATTCTGAAATTGTTTACATCTTTTTATGTATTCAAGTAAAACGAGCTCAATGATATGGATAAGTCATGTTGCCACATGAATAGGGGTTTAGTGCAAAGATGCAAATGGCTGCATTGGCAAAAGGCGATCATCCGCTCTCCCTCAGCGGCCCATACCAGCCCACACCCAGGCCATCATATGAGAGGTAAATCACGGTAGCCCAGCACCAGGACCCATGGGCTTGGCATTGCCTCGGTGTGCACAAGGGGCAAATGGCTACATTGATAAAGTCGCGTAGTGGGTGAATTGTCAATTGTCGGATAAGCCTCTGGTGATTTCCTTTCTTATGTTGTGAAGTGGGTGATTTACCCATTTTATGCAAAATTGCATGTGATATTCCTTCACGAGGGTAAATATGATAAATAAAAAATACGGTGGAAACATCCGATGAGGCCCCTTGAAAGTATAAGTGACCTAATCTAATACAAAAGTAATGCAAACCCTACGCTAGATGGTGAAAAGGCTAGGGAGAGTTGATATGCCAGGGGGAGGGGGGTGTCCATTGCTAACCCTAAGCTAGATGGTGCTAAGCCTAGTGAGGTAAATGCAAGTCCAGATTGAAGCTTAAATCTTGACCTATACATAGCAACCAGAAATGTGTATTGGCTCTTCAAATGGTCTCCTCATCGCAGTCGAGACGTGGGTCTCAGGTCTTGAAGTGGAGGTGCTGATGAATGACCAGCCAGTGCTAGGCATGAAGCGCAACCAAGTGACGTGGACTCGGGTTTTGAATGGTCGCCATGGTGTGCTGGTGGTGCGTAATCCGAATGAAGCCAAAACCGCCAGAGGTGGAACAGTTTCTACCATATACACCCCTAAAATGAAGAAAGAGGAGTGTTATTGGCCTTCAACGTTCCCGTGTTGTGTGCCGGGGCAATTTTTGAGGGGAAGGGCGTCCGTAGGCAGTGCCAATAACCCTTGTGAGTCCCTCGAAAACAGCCCTCCTAGTGATAAAGAGAACGGACACATCTTGTACGGCGTGTGTCAAACCTGGCGGTTCTATAACCACCCACTCCATTTTAAGCAAATGGGTTGTATGCTAATTTAACACAAGGGAGTGTAGTGTGAGCATAGAACGCGTGATCCGTCAAATCCAAGTACCAAGACTAGCAATGGATTAATTAATTTTGGGTATGCTAATTAATTGATCCACTACCCAATGCACATGGTTGTGCGACCCAATGGTGAAAGGTTGCACCCTCAGTGAATACAATTTCAGCCCAAAGGGAAGGCTGAAACCCACTGCCAAATCCAGAAACTCACGCATGTGATATTCCTTCTTATGTCGCGAGGTGGGTGATTTACCCTTATTTTTAGCAAAGTCGCTGGTGATTTTTTTGCTTAAGTCGCGAAGTGGGCGATTTACCTATATTTACGAAGCTGCAGGTGATTTTCATGTTTGAGTCTCGAACTAGGTGGTTTAATCGTTTTATGCAAAGCTGCATGTGATTTTTCTTCTTAAGTCGCAATGTGAGTGATTTACCCATTTGCTTTTGTTTATTGTGTGTTGGACACATCAAGTTTTGCCTCCAAGAAGACATTTACATTAATGTGTGTATTACCACGATAATATAGTGATGGTGAAATTGAAAAGTGGGGCCTACGATCATTTCGTGGCCAATGTACAATACGTTCTTATAGGAATCCTAGGTCTACGATATTTCCTAAGATTGGTCACATGCCACATATTGGGGACGACCGATCCATCTATTATGGCTAAGGAGTAAATGTTAGACTTGTAGGCCTCTATGACTATGTACTGACCTTCCCATCCGGGGCAGAGTTTTCCTATCTTCTCAGCTAAGCTAGCTTCATTTTTTCCGAGTACTATGTCTCCTATTTTGAATGAGGAGGTTTTGACTCTATCATTGTATGACTTGGCTAGTTTTTACTTATATCTTGCCTCTCTAATTGTAACAATTTACCTATGTTTTTCAATAATGTCCATGTTTGCTTTGATGTTTTTTTTGGATTGTTGTTTGCATTGTAGTCAATGGTTCTTGAGCTAGGGATGCCCACTTCCGTAGGGATGAACACTTCACGACTGTATACTAGGCTGAATGAGGTTTCTGATATCGGGGTCCTGAACATAGTCCGATAAGCCCAAAGGACAGTTGGTAGCTCTTCAACCCATCAGGTTTGCTTCCCCTCCAACCTTTTTTGTATTCCTTAAAAGAGCATACGGTTCGTTACCTCCACTTGTCCATTAGCTTAGGTGTTTGCCACCGAAGTGAATATCTAAGACTATGCTTAAGTCTTGACACCTTTCGTTGAATTTCCCGCTTGCAAATTGGGTGTCGTTTACTGATATGATTGTTCTTGGTATACCAAAATTCTAGACTATGATTTGCTAGACGAATGAAATTGCCGCTTTGGCCTTGATTTTGTTCAAGGGTTTTGCTATCACCCATTTTGTGAAGTAATCAACTGCAACGAGGAGAAATTTGCTCCTCATGTTCCGATTCTGACCAGGATTTGGCCCACAATGTCAATTCTCCACTTTTCGAATGCCTATGCGCCATAATCCCAGGACATTTTGGATTGCAATTTTTACTGGATGATGGCGTTGAGTTAGCAGCTACTGCACTTTTGGGTGTAGGCGTGTGCATCTTTAAACACCGTTGGACGGTAGTAGCCGAAGCGTAGTATTTTTTCCAGGATGCAAGCTCCTTGGTGCGAGCCGCATCATCCCTCGTGCATGTCCCAAACAATGACTACAGCTTGGCGTGGTCCCATGCATTTGAGCCATGTTTCCCTTTTGTGGAGTACGCCACCTATATAGTTGTATGACAATGATTTAAGCTCAATTCCCCGTGCTTCATCCTTGTCTATAGGCATGGGGTAATTTTCAGTACTGTATAATTGGGCCCATCCACCCTAGGTCATCCTCCTGGACTTGAGCAACCGCTGTGTCTATCGTGCTGTGGACTCGACTGAAGCGTTGTGTATCTTGATATTTCTAGCTTATTTAAGGTGTCTGCCTTACTGTTCTTCAATTGAGGGACATAGGTAATCTTGAAGTGATTGAACCTTCGCATGAGTTATCTTGTTTAATTCAGATATTTTTATCCAAATGTCTTTCTTTGATGATGCAGTCCCCTGGAACTTATTCCACCACTACCTCTGAGTCACTATGAACCTGGAGGCTCTATATGTCTATTTGTATTTCCATGTCTACCCCCCAAAGAGTGTTTTGTATTCTGCCTCATTGTTGGTGAGGGAGAATTTAAATCTAAGAGCTTATTTGTGTCGTATCCTTCTGGGCTATTAAGCAGGAGTCTTACTCTACAACCTTTTTTTGCACGACGCACCGCCGACAAAGAGTGTCCATGTGTTTTGTTTGAGTTTCTCTTTTCCATTAGACTTGATCGTGTTCACCAAGTCTTGTTTGTCCATGTTGGAGTGTACTCCCCCCATCATTTCTGCTAAAAAATCTACCAAGACTTGTCCTTTTATGGATGTCCTTAGTTGGGATAGAACTTAGTTCTCCCTAATTCGATGGACCACTTCATTAGTTGTCCTGAAGCTTCCGCCTTGCAGAGGATCTATTTGACAGGCTTGTCAGTATAAACTATAATTTTGTGGGATTAGAAGTATGGCTGCAATCTTCTGGCGAAGTGGATAAGGGCTAGGATCAATTTCTCTATGGCCGAGTAGTTTTTTTCTACTCCTTGGAGGCTAACACTTGCATAGTATACTGGGATCTTGCAATCGTATTCCTATCATATGAGGATTGAGCTAATGACATGCGTTGTAACTGCTAAGTACATATACAATGTTTATCTAGGTCGTGGTGCTGACAGTAATAGCAGTCGTTGCAACTTTTGTTTAGTTTTTTGATCAGAAATAATTTTTTATTAAAACCATCAACTTTAAATGATTACAAGCTAACTTCAAAATTTCTACCAACTATTACATAGTTCCCAAAATTTTACTATGCTCTCCAATCAACAAAAAATATATCAAAACCAACAAAAGCCCTAACAACAGGTAACTTCATAAAGCTCCATATCTAAAACATCTCCCAATCAAAATCCTACAACAGTCAATAATTCAGCCAACAATGATTTCTAATCACTTGTTCCGGTTGCTTTGCTTGTAACCTCTTCCCTTGAAAAATTCTCCCGTTTATTTCTAGCCATATATTGTACCAAGCAGTAAAAGAAACTATCAATTTACTCCTAATTTTCCTCCACCTAAAGTGCCACATAAATCTCCTTAAGCCTCTCACATTTCTAATACATTTCAGGCTTAATTCAAAACACAGATCCAAACTGAACTTGCATTCAAAGAATAAATTATTAATTGACTCATGTTTGCTATCACACAACCAGCAGGCAGTAGATTGAACTTGAATACCTAAAGCACCAAGTCTATCAATTGTTTCTAGCTTTCTGCCCTGTAACATCCACACGAAGAAGAAAACCTTTGGCTGAACTAGTCTATTCTATAACAGTCCTCTAAATTTGAACTCGTTGCTGCTACCTTTTAGTATATCATAAGCCCTGAAGCAACTGAAACATCCCTTTGATTCCACACACATATCTAAGTTTTGAAAACGTGCATTCAATCTGACTAGATTCTTCCAACTCCAACTGGATCTCACAGCTGTTTTGTAAAGCTGTGGTTCAGAGCCTTTTAAGTAGTAACTTCTAATTCATTTTACCCATAAAGAGTCTTCCTTGCTGCAAATATCCCATAGATTCTTGCATAAGCTAGCTGCATTCCATAACCGTGTATCTCTGATTCCCAGACCACCATACTTTTTAGAGAAGCAAATATTATCCCAGGCCACAGGAACAAACTTTCTGATACCTTGCACATGTCCCCAAAGAAAATTTCTACAGACTTTAGTTATCTCTTGGTGCATACTTTCAAGGGGCTGAAAAGAATTAGACCATTAGTCACATATACAAAATAAAATCCCATTAATCGGTTGTATCTTGCCTGCATGAGAAATGTTCCTTATACTTCAACTCTTAATCCTGCTAGCAATTTTATCAATTAACAGTTGACAAGTTCCATATTTCCCTCTAGTATGATTCAAAGGGATTCCTAAATACTTCATAGGAAATGCACCCAAAGGAATTTTATGTTGCTCAAGTAACGTTTGCTGCTCCACAGAATTCATTCTACTAAAAAAGACTTGAGATTTCTTAGAATTAACTAGTAGAGCCGAAACCTCCATGCATCTATTCAGACATAACAACATTCCACAACAAATTGTTTATCAGCCCTAAAGAAAACCAACAAATCATCTGCAAAGAAAAGGCTATGTATATTGACTTTCCTGCACCTTTGATGATAGCCAATAGTTTTCACCTTAAAAGCTAAACCAATCATCCTGGTTAGATATTCCATAGCTAAGACAAACAAAAGAGGGGACAATGGATCTGCTTCACACATTTGATACCCACAGTCTCCTAAGAATATTTACCATTTATAGATAGACTAAAAAATACATTTGACACACACTTTTTAATTTAGCTAATAAACAGTCAGGAAATTTTAGAGCATACAACAGATCAAATAAAAAGGACCATTCAATAGAGTCAAAAGGATTTTTAAATGTCTACCTGCAACAAACAACCATCAGCATAAGTACCTTTAGAGTTGTACTGTGAAATTAATTCCTGAGCCAGCAATAAGTTATGAGTAATACTCCTGCCCTTCACAAATGCACCCTAATTCAGATTAATTATATCTGGTTGCACACCAGACATTCTCCTGCAAAGTAGCTTAGTGATCAGCTTATAGATGGTGGAACAACATGATATAGGCCTGAATTCAGTAGCTCCTTGAGGTTGCTCTATTTTTGGAATTAGATAAGCCACATGCATTGGTTTCCCTTAAAAAAATTACCCGATTGCTTGACAAACATGGCCTCCAATCTGATCCCAAGCCTTCTTTAAGAAAAAACTGGTATAACCATTAGCTCTAGGGCTCTTACTAGGATTGATGGATTTCTAGGTTTCAAGAATCTCCTTCTCAGAAAAAAGATGAATCAATTTAGCCTGTTGCACAATCCCATAGTACTACTCATTTTGATTACATGTTCCTCAATCCTCCTAATAGGCTTTAATGAGTTACCAAATTAGCCTGCAAAGAATTCCACTAAATTCTTTTCAATGACCTCTACTTCATACACCATTTCACCATTCAAATGCATACGCAGAATTTGATTCCCATAATTTTTGAATTTGATTTGATCATAAAAGGTTTTTGAAGGCCTATCACCCATCTGGAACTAGTCTAGTTTAGACTTCTGCTGCAAAAACTGGAATTAAGCCAAATTGAGCTTGTCAACTTCTATTCTTACTTCCCCCTCCCTTAACTGAGGCATTTACATCACCGGGAGAGTTACATAAAAAATTCACTGCCACTTCCCAAGCTGACTGATCATTTTCAATCCTCTCATTTATATTGCTAACTTCTCCTCTATTAATTTTCTTTAGAGGACCCTGCAGCCTAAGCAAATTCTAGTACAGCCCATTCATAGTTAGTTCAATACACTTTCCCCAAATCTTCTTCACAGTTTTACTAAACTCCTCAGAACTTGTCCCCACATTAAAGAGTTTGAAATTCCTTCTGGTTATCACATTACTCTGAAACTGTATGTGCATTGGAAAATGATTAGAAATCCCAGACAACTGAATTACACATTTAGCTTTTGGATATTTGTCTACCCATCTTTGATTGACCAAAGTTCTATCAAGTTTAATGCTGATTCTCTCTTCTCCATATATTTTGTTGGACTAGGTGAAGTGTAGAACATAAGTTCTTATCTGAACAAGGTCTAACTTTGATGTGTCCATTTTATATGCATTATTTAGTAGTATTTAGGATCACTTTTGTTATATTTTTGGTGTAAGATTGCTATATTTATGTAGGTTTACATAATAAGGGGTTTAGATGACCATTTTCGGTTTTTATATCTAAATCCTTCATTTTTGTAACCTATGTTGAGTCTAAGGGATTTTCGGTCCTCATGAGCATCTAGATTTCTTTTTGTGAGCTTAATTTGTAGATTGCTCATGAGCATTTAGAAGTGGTTTAGTGAAGGCCATTCGAAAGGATGGTAGAAGATTGAAGGCCACTCACAAAGTGGTAGAAGATAAAGCGAAGAAAGGAGAGCAAAGCAACGGGTGAAGGATGGTCCAGGGTTTTCATGATTTTCTGAGAAGAATCAGCCTTCAACAGTGGTACCATTGGATTCCTCTTCTCGAGCACTATGAAATCGACTACAAGAACTCCCAAAATGGATCAACGGTTCACCCGGAGGAAGCAAAACAAAACAGGGCTGGATTTTACTGATATGGTCGCGAGTCGCGACGTCAGCACAAATTCAGCCCTGCAGCAGTGTTTTTTCTCCCCTTTTTCTTCCACTATAAATACCTCTTCACCCCTTCTTCCCCAAAGCTTCCAAGCCCGCCTTTGGGGCTCCAAAACCCTACTTTTCACCATTTTCTTCCATTTCTTCTTCTTTCTTTGTAGATTGTTGTTCTATGTTATGTGTTTTGTTTATCTAAGGTAGTTTTTATCTTGGGAACAAAGGATTGAAGCTTCCACTTCTATGTAGTAAGAATCATTTTATCTATCTATTTGGTGTTTTTGCTATTGTGCATTTATTATGCTTTGAATGTTAATTGTTGATTTCATTGATGTTGTTGAAAGCTTGAGCATATGAAATACTTGTAAGAATTGCTAGCTAGGGTTTGGGGGATTTGGGTTGATTTCCCCCCCTTTTCTTGTTAGGAATGTATGAGTATGATTTAGAGATTTTTATTGTGTTGATGGATTGATAATGTGCTAGATGAATGTGATTGATGTTGAACTCTTCATCATGTTCGTTTGTGTAGCAAACGAGAGAGTTATATGCTCTTGGATGAATGTGCGTTGCACGTTCATCCAATCTCGTGTAATTGCATGAATTGGTTAAATGCTTAGTCACGGTGTAGTGGTCATAAGTATTGCCAAGCTTGTTGGTTCTTCGTGATTAAATGCCATCAATGGGATACTCCTAGCAATAGGGGAGTCATTGGTGAGGTTTGACAAGAGATGTCGAATTCACTCTTGCAAACTACGAACTAAGAAGGATGGAAGATTTATCTTCACAACAAGTAGTTGAAGTATTGAATAGATGATTTTAATTCATCCTTGAAGTATTTGTTATTTAGCATTTATGTATTCTTGATGGTGTGTTTCACTTCATTTATGCCATGAGTTGTTTGAGCACAGGGAGTGCTTGTATGATTGAATTGGTTAGGTGTTAGGAACGTGACGAATTTCGTAGCTCCTTTGCATGAAAATCTACGAGCATGAACTTATAACTTCTTGTGCATAATGTGTTGTGATTCTTGCTAGATGGGTATGTTGATGTTGAGTCATGTAATGCATATGATAGAATGAGTGAATGGTTCAATGACCTACATTAGATTTGGAAGTGGATATCCCTTGCCCCCAAGGCTTTTTATCTTTGTAGTTTTAAAACCCCTTTTTCATAGTTTTGTTTGATGATTAGCATAGTCACTTGACTTTGCTAGTTATCTTGTCTTTTTACTTTCGTAACTTAGAAAAACCAACCAACCAAACCCCCCCATTTACATGCTTTTATATGTATGTATACATGTCTACTCCTAGCCTAATATCAACCTTTTGTGCCTAAACGCTTAGGAAGATCCCTCTTCTTCGTGGACGACCCCGACTTGCCGCTATCTACCTAGTTGTAGAAAGTAAGCAAAAAGGGCTTATAAATTATCTTTGAATAGGGGTGCGATGACTGCCCGCTATCAAAATTGCGCCGCTGCCGGGGAAGAGACATTTATTCTTAAGTATTTAGGTGTATTTGGTTGTGTATTAGCTAGTTGTTTTTATTTTCCACTACTTGGTGGTTGTTTTTGTTCGGAGTAGGTATTGCTTGAGTTCTTGGTGAGCTTTTATCGAGAATCCTTGCAATATGATTTCTAACTTTTGAATTTTTTTTAAAAATGGAGCGTCTCACCTTGAGGGAACTCATGATGAGAAGAGAGGCTCAACAAGCAAGGTTTTGTAGGATGTGTCATTCCGATCATCCTACCGAATCTTGCCCTTTGTTGTGGGAAGAGCACTATGACAAAGAACGAACCCTTGGTTTCCAAAACCTTGGGTACTATGAAGAGTGCTACCAAGAGGTAGGAGATGTTGGTTTTCAAGGGCAAGAAGCTCAAGAATGGTATCCGTACCATAATTCTTACAATCCGGAATGGAGTGGTAGTCCGGATTGGTGGTATGAGAATGAGCCGGAAAACCAACAATACGAGCAACCTATTTGGCCATCACCACCTTATACCATACCCCAAAACCAAGCCCAACAAGGAAGTTCAAGTTTGACACGTGAGGAAGTCTTGAATACAATAGCAAACTTGAACTCCTCTACTAGTGAGGAGTCGGATACCCAGCTCTCCTCTAGTGTTGAGGCTATGGAGGGGCATGTGAGGAGTATAATGGAAGCGTTGGCCCGAATGGAAGCTCGTGATTCCGAAAATACACTATCCCAAATCGAACTCCAGGATTCGGTGAGTGAGGTCACCAATGGAAATGATTTTGAGTTCGAAGGGGATGGGGAGTTGGTTGTTAAGCATAGAAAAATGGAGGAAGGGGTGATAGTGCTACATTCATTAGCATCGTCACCCCTTCTCCTACCTAGTGAACCAACTCCACCATTTTCGGAAGTTGTGAGGGAGACAAGAGAGGAGCCAAAAGACTATCCCAAGCCTCCTAACCACTCAACTCCCTTTACACTATCTCCACCTCAACAAAACTTTCCTCTTGAAAGTTTTGTACCCCAACCTCTCTACTTTTGGATGCTCATGGTGAAGGGGTTCAAGCCTTCACCATACGGATAACATTAGGGTCGTGCCGGCGACCTTAAAAATACGGAGCTTCGTCGTGCCGATGACGTAAAATAAATTCGGCATTTCTTTTAGTTTTTGTTTCTTAGTTTGTTTTGTTGTTTTGTTTTGTTCTTTTTATGGCGTATTTTTCTGTGATTTTGTAGCAAAGTGAAGTGCATTGCAATGGAGGAGATAAAGGAACAAGATCAACGAACAAGGGAAGAAAGCTTGGACAGTTGGTAAGCAAAAGAAAAAATTTTAAGCCTGGGATACCCTGACGTCGCGAGTCGCGATGGCCTCGTCGTGAGTCGCGATGAACAGGGGAGAAAAATCCACTCCCAGCACCAACTTTCCGCGAGTTGCGACGGGCCATCGCGAGTCGCGACATAGAGGTCGCGAGTCGCGACGTGATCAGAAAATTTTGCTAAAATTCTGCTCCCGGCCTCAACTTTGCGCGAGTCGCGACGGTACCGTCGCGAGTCGCTACAAAGCATCGCGAGTCGCGATGGAAAATCCAAGTTTTCATTTGTTCTTAAACATTGCACGATCATTCCTTCTTCTCCACCCAACACTCCCAAGAACCATCACATACCCGCTCATTCCTCCACCATCCTACATATATTGGCATATGAACATTCTTGCATCTTTATAGTATCTTTGTTGATTGTAGTATGCCAACTACATCATTGTGACCATGAGTGCATATCCTATAATGATGCTTGTATATATGTCGATATATGTTGGATATTTTTAAAGCAAAATCTTATAGTGGTGGTTGAGGGTGGATTGGTTGTTCTTTGAAAATACTATGGTTACTAACTCTTGATGCTAAGCCTAGTATTACAAATCCTTATGTACTTGTGAGTTTAATGTTGTTCTTTGTGGTGTTAGTCTTGATCAAACGGCGCCACGGAGACAATGCTTTTCTCGAGGGGTGAGTTCTTCTACGGCATCTTTGCTCCCCCTTCCGGTTCCGAAACCGATTTCGGGACCATACAATTACATTGGATTACGCCATATCACCGGCGACTATGCGGGGAAACGGGTGTCACTCTACCCCTTGCTTTGAGTTTTATTGTTCTTGCCTTACATGTTTACATTAAGGGCAATGTAATGTTTTAAGTGCGGGGAGGGGTTAGAGGACTCAATGCATGCTAGCTTGTTTTGGAATGCTTTTTGCTACTTTTGATTGGAAAAACATGAGAAAATGAAAAAAAATATTGAAAAAAAAAAGAAAAAAAAAGAAGAGAAAACCCGCTAAGTTGAAAACCCGAGAGGGCAACTTAGGCAACATTGGGGGCCCGGATAGGTCGAAAACCCAAAAGGGTGGCCTAGGCAAAAATGAGAGGCTAAAATGTGCGAAAAAAGGTGAGATGTGAGCCAAAGAAACATGATGTGTGGCTAGGATGAAAACTCGAAAGAGCTCCTAGGCAAAATGAGAGAAAAAGAAAAATGCTATGATTTCACTCATTTGCCGGCGTTAGAGTCATAAAGTTGCGGTTGTCACATGGATGGATTGGGTAGCTCAACATCTAGAGACCTCTTGGGATTGGGTAACTTAGTGGGTTAGGAAACGAAGTATGGTTATAAAATTCTTGATCTCTTTCTACTTCGTTTTTGGTTGATATATTGGCATTAGGTGAAGCATGTGTTTAAACTTCCTATATGATTTTAGCTTCATTTTATGTCATTGGATTTTGGTTGATATATTGGCATTAGGTGAAGTATGTGCTTAAACCTCTTAAATGGTTTTAACTTCATCTTGTGTCATTGGACTTTGGGAATATCAATTCGGGGCTTTGAAATATTTTTATGGGTAGTGAATTGATAAGTGGTAGGTTTGGTTAGATTTAGGATCGGGGATGTGTGTGTGAAAAATTCTCATGTGAGCTTTTATTTTGGGATTTATGATATTGAGAGTTTTTGTGAGGCTTTGATTGGGGGATTAGTAGTTAGGATGTGGATATATCATTTCCTTCATGTGCTTGGATATTTTCTTACTCGAGGGCGAGTAAGCTTTAAGTGTGGGAAGGTTTGATGTGTCCATTTTATATGCATTATTTAGTAGTATTTAGGATCACTTTTGTTATATTTTTGGTGTAAGATTGCTATATTTATGTAGGTTTACATAATAAGGGGTTTAGATAACCATTTTCGATTTTTATATCTAAATCCTTCATTTTTGTAACCTATGTTGAGTCTAAGGGATTTTTGGTCCTCATGAGCATCTAGATTTCTTTTTGTGAGCTTAATTTGTAGATTGCTTATGAGCATTTAGAAGTGGTTTAGTGAAGGCCATTCGAAAGGATGGTAGAAGATTGAAGGCCACTCACAAAGTGGTAGAAGATAAAGTGAAGAAAGGAGAGCAAAGCAACGGGTGAAGGATGGTCCAGGGTTTTCATAATTTTCCGAGAAGAATCAGCCTTCAACAGTGGTACCATTGGATTCCTCTTCTCGAGTACTATGAAATCGACTACAAGAACTCCCAAAACGGATCAACGGTTCACCCGGAGAAAGCAAAACAAAACAGGGCTGGATTTTACTGATATGGTCGCGAGTCGCGACGTCAGCGCAAATTCAGCCCTGCAGCAGCGTTTTTTCTCCCCTTTTTCTTCCACTATAAATACCTCTTCACCCCTTCTTCCCAAAGCTTCCAAGCCCGCCTTTGGGGCTCCAAAACCCTACTTTTCAACATTTTCTTCCATTTCTTCTTCTTTCTTTGTAGATTGTTGTTCTATGTTATGGGTTTTGTTTATCTAAGGTAGTTTTTATCTTGGGAGCAAAGGATTGAAGCTTCCACTTCTATGTAGTAAGAATCATTTTATCTATCTATTTGGTGTTTTTGCTATTGTGCATTTATTATGCTTTGAATGTTAATTGTTGATTTCATTGATGTTGTTGAAAGCTTGAGCATATGAAATACTTGTAAGAATTGCTAGCTAGGGTTTGGGGGATTTGGGTTGATTTCCCCCCTTTTCTTGTTAGGAATGTATGAGTATGATTTAGAGCTTTTGATTGTGTTGATGGATTGATAATGTGCTAGATGAATGTGATTGATGTTGAACTCTTCATCATGTTCGTTTGTGTAGCAAACGAGAGAGTTATATGCTCTTGGATGAATGTGCATTGCACGTTCATCCAATCTCGTGTAATTGCATGAATTGGTTAAATGCTTAGTCACGGTGTAGTGGTCATAAGTATTGCCAAGTTTGTTGGTTCTTCGTGATTAAATGCCATCAATGGGATACTCCTAGCAATAGGGGAGTCATTGGTGAGGTTTGACAAGAGATGTCGAATTCACTCTTGCAAACTACGAACTAAGAAGGATGGAAGATTTATCTTCACAACAAGTAGTTGAAGTATTGAATAGATGATTTTAATTCATCCTTGAAGTATTTGTTATTTAGCATTTATGTATTCTTGATGGTGTGTTTCACTTCATTTATGCCATGAGTTGTTTGAGCACAGGGAGTGCTTGTATGATTGAATTGGTTAGGTGTTAGGAACGTGACGAATTCCGTAGCTCCTTTGCATGAAAATCTACGAGCATGAACTTATAACTTCTTGTGCATAATGTGTTGTGATTCTTGCTAGATGGGTATGTTGATGTTGAGTCATGTAATGCATATGATAGAATGAGTGAATGGTTCAATGACCTACATTAGATTTGGAAGTGGATATCCCTTGCCCCCAAGGCTTTTTATCTTTGTAGTTTTAAAACCCCTTTTTCATAGTTTTGTTTGATGATTAGCATAGTCACTTGACTTTGCTAGTTATCTTGTCTTTTTACTTTCGTAACTTAGGAAAACCAACCAACCAAACCCCCCCATTTACATGCTTTTATATGTATGTATACATGTCTACTCCTAGCCTAATATCAACCTTTTGTGCCTAAACGCTTAGGAAGATCCCTCTTCTTCGTGGACGACCCCGACTTGCCGCTATCTACCTAGTTGTAGAAAGTAAACAAAAAGGACTTATAAATTATCTTTGAATAGGGGTGCGACGACTGCCCGCTATCATACTTCTCCACTAAATCCTTCATATCCTTCAAATCTGGAACAGTAATGTCACCACCTCCAAACTTGTCATTGAAATCCAAAATAGCATTGAAATCACCTTCAATTAGCCAAGGTAAATTTTGACAGTTAATCTCCTTTAATTCTTTCAGTATTGTTTCTGTATCTTTCTTCAAATTCCAGTCATAGATAATAGTAATGTAGCTATGAAAATCCTTCCCTATAGCTTCAATCTCCAAGTGTAATAATTGCTCCTGCATTTTTAGTAATTTCACCTCATAACTTCTTTCATCCTAGCAATACCATATTCTACTTGTACGACTGAGTAAACCATTAGTAATTACTTTCATTCCCATTCTAAGATTATCTATAACCTTAGTTTCTAACACATCTCTTATTTTTGTTTCCAAAATAATCTACCAGACCCACATTATTTCTCCAACAAAACTCCCTAATTCTCCTTTGTTTTAGTTCTCCATTTAAACCCCTCACATTCCAAAAGATCATGTCATGTTTCAACATGTGGCAATTTAGTCAACAGTCTGTAACTCTTTTCACCTATTACACATTGAGCCCCATGCTGTTCTTCTCTAAATCTTCCTTTATCAAGTTTAACAAACTTTGAACTACTCACAACTTCCACATTACAACCTTTTCTTCCACCCCGAGAATATGAATCATCAGCATTTTGCTTCTTCTTATTAGGTTCAAAGATCTCTGAGCTACTTGCTATACCCCCCTGATATTCTCCCCAATTTTCTTCTGATCACCAGTTTTACCACCCAAAACTTTTACTACAAAAAACTTTCCTGAATTCTAAGGCAACACCCCATTCTGCTTTTTAGGATTGTAAATCTGTTTAACAACCTTCTGAGCTATCTTCTTACAGTTGGACTTGACATGGACATACATATCACAACTGCTACAAAAAACTGCCTTCCATTCAAATTCAACCAACTGATGACAAATAACCTTCTTTTTATTCAAATAAAGCATTTTATCTGGAAACGAGTCTTTAATCTCCATCTCGATTTGAGTTCAAGTAAAACCCAACCTGTCCACTTCACTAGTAGCTCTATCCATTTTCAGTGGTTTACCTAGAGAGCTAACCAACCTACTTAGCAATTCAGGACACCAATATTTAATAGGAAGACCAGGTAATTTCACCCAAACTAGCTCTCTAAAATTTTCATGAAAATTAACATGAGGTTCCCATTTCTTGATTACAACTGGTTTATTATCCATTACGAAAAATCCTTTTTCAAGGATTTTCTCCACAACTTCACTATATTCCAGTTTAACCATGAAAATACCCGGTTCCACAGACCAAACTTTCTTAATCCCAAAATATCTCCAAATTCTCCTTATAAACCAATCAATAAATGCAAAGGGATGTTTACTGCCCATAATTGTATAGATAACAACACCATCCCATTTTTTGTTTCTAGATTTTCATTAACCAGTTCTTCATCCATAACATCCATTTCTAAGCCATCAATGATCAAGGGAGAATAATATTGCAATTCATCAAAATTAAAAAGTTTGTTTCGAGGCTTACTTGATTCGGAAGCCTCTTTTTCCACTTGCAAACACCATGTCAATTTTTTGTGTACTTTCGAAACCTCCACCATCTTTTTAGATTCAACTTCGACAACTTCCGGTGTGAAGAATTTTTTACCCTTATCCATGACCTCAACTTGATTTACTACAACACTCGTCTGCTCAGTTTCCATCTAGTCTGAACCTTCAACAATTCCCTCCACCAGATCCAATTGTACTGACTTTTTCACGTTCTCATGTTGTGCTGCATGGGGAGTAGCTAGACCTTTCTTCTGAGTTGATATCCTTTTCCCACCTAATCATCCTATGGACAAGCTTGCACTAGATCAGATTGAAGAAAGGATGAAACCTAGAGAAACACATAGTAAAAGTGTAGTCGCCCCTAGTGCTAACTTTTTCGTTGTTCACATGTTTTATGACAATCTATAGTCTAACTAAATTTTGAGGACTTTCCTCAACACATCAAATAGTGACATTTTTTTCTTCTTCTTTCGAAACAAAGTGGCTGAGTGCTTCCAACGCTCCAATAATGATTTGCAGTTCTTTGATAGAAATGGCAGTGGCAGCGGTTGAATGGCTTGTATCTCTCCAGATTCACCTCAATTCCTCTAGATGACACTTTGTAACCTTGAAATTTTCGGCCACCTACCTTAGTGATACATTTCTTGGGGTTCAGTTTCATCCATATGGTTTGGTGTGTGATAAGTGTCTCTTCTAGATCCCGGGGGAATGCCCATAGCATCTTACTTTTGATGACCATGTCGTCCACATAGATTTTTATGTTACGTCCAACTTGATGGGAGAAGACTTCATCGACCGTTCGTTGGTATCAGGCCCCTGATTATTGGTTTTGAATGGCATTTTGACTTAACAAAAATCACTAAAGCTTGTTATAAATGTTGTATTATCCATGCCATTAGGGTTCATTAGAATGTGATGACATCCCTTATATGCATCTAGAAAGGCCATGACTTCGTATACTGAAATTTTTTTGACCAAATGATTGATTTTTTGTAAGGGAAAACAGTCCTTCAGGAAGTGTTTGTTGAGATTCAGGTAATCGATGCATATTGTCCATCTAGCATCAGCTTTCTTAACTAAGACGGGGTTGGCCAATCATGTTGGGTATACTACCTCTCGGAGTATACTTGCTTGTACGAGGGTGTATACCTCATTTTCAATTTCCGCTTGTCTGTCATTAGTGAAGCTCAATTATTTTTGTTAGATAGGCTTTACCGATAGGTCTACGTTGAGGCTATGTGTTAAGATAAAAGAGATGACTCCTCCCATGTCTTGGACGGACCAAGAAAATGAGCTCTTGTACTTCTTAAGAGTACATATAACTTTATGTTTGATTGGTTCAAGTAACATTTTCCCAATTCTAACCTCTTTCATATCATCGTCCTCGTTTATGTGTATTAGCTCGGTGACTTTACCAAAGTCAATTCCTGGATTGACGTCTTCTAAGGGTTGCCCCTGATTAATTTAATGCACCATTGCTTGAGGATTGCAAGAGGTTGCATGATTCATTGCAATAACCATGCACTGCCTTGCTATCTACTGGTCGCCCTCACTGTTGTGACGCCTGTTGAAGTAGGAAATCTACTAACTAGATGGTAATGGGACCATATAGCTTTGGCATTGTGCATCGAAGGCCTCTCAATAATGGAGTTAACAGGACTTGGGGTGTTTATTACGACGAAGTCACATAAAATTGTGCAGGTCTATCCTTCTGTCGATTGGTCAACGACAATTGTATATTTCCTAGGGGTATTTTTATTTTTAGTAAAGCTGACTATAGATGATGTCGCCTTCTTCAAGTCTTACCTCTTGAATTCGAGCTAATCAAAGCAATCATCGTATAGTATCTCCACTCCCCTCTCGTCATACACGAAGATCATGTGCACTTTTAAGTTTCCTATCTTTGCTATTATAACCAAAGGGTCATTGTGTGGTGACGTATTTGGGGCCACATCTTTTTTGCTAAATGTGAATGTCTCGTCAATGTGCATTCTTTTATGCATAGGTTCCTGTGACGGAATATACCTTTCCCCTTACTTCCATGCATTTTTGGAGGTTCATATGACTACTGAAACCATTAACGATTACGTTGTGAAGTTCAAAATTTCTGTCTTTCATTCCTATATATTATATTGATTATCTTGTTTTTGAATTCATTGGATTATGTTGATTTATCTAGGCTGATCATCTAGGTTAATTGATGTTATTCATGTTGCTATGATTTATATGTTTTGCATATTGAATGTGTTAAAGTAGCTGTTCATGATTGCATGATTGTATGTATATGACTTTTGTGTATTGTGACAGAGACTTGATTTCGTGCGATATTAATATATGTTTATGGTTATTGTTGCATGTATCTCACACAAGTCTAGGTCTTAAAGGTTTTATTAATTAGGTCTTGATTGTTTGATGGAATTACTTAATAATAGTTATCATGGTCTATTTATCTAGTACTAATATTTGTCAGAAATGAGAACAATATTTGGAGCTGAATAAACTTGAGAACCTATGATCAATTTGTGAAACTGATATTTGGAAATTTTTGGATAAATTGTGTTTATTCTATTAATTAAATCCATTGTTTGATTAATCTTGTTTAAAGTAGTTTTAAATATAAAAAAAAATCTTCCAAAACATCCCTTTTGTTATTGTTACTAGAAATTGATATACTACTTTTTGCTTGTGAGATAAAATCTACTCTATTGGGTTCGGCCCTTACTTGCCTTCTATATTACTATATAAGTGTGTATATATATAAGCTTTTAACATTTTAAAATATTATAATGATATAATTGAAACGAATGTGCGAATAGGCCCACGTCAGATGCAAATGGCAAACCATTCACATGGGAATACATGATCGTTTATTGGTGTTGGCGCTTCCCCCTGTTGCACACAGCTTCCTCGGTTGTAGCTGCCCCCTTATCCCCCAGTTCAATACTGATTTAATAAAACATTTTTCCATTTCTTTAGTCTTTAGGGAGCAGAAAAAGGTGCCAGGAAAGATTGTTCCAATTCAGTCTAGGAGTGGCCCACAGGAAGTGTTTCAATACCAATAACAGCTCCAACTGAAGCAATCGAAGATAAGTCGGCATTCTTTTGAATTGAATCTAAAATTCTATTTTTCAACACTGATGTTAGGTGAGAAAACACACTTATGTGAGAACAGATCTGACCATTGATTTCACTATATCAATGATTCAGATTTAGGAGAAAATCTAACAATATATCTAGTTAATTGTCAAACTCGCGGATCCTCATTCGGATCAAAAGACGCAATCGGATCCTGATTCGGGTCACGAGTCGTGCCTGTTGCATTGTTCATTCCCATCTCGTTGTTCCGGATTATTCTAGTTTCAAACTGTTTAAGATTTTGGCATTGCGTTCTTCATGATGAATTCAAACTAGATCTTCGATTATTCTGGCCATTGAATTATGTCAAATACACTCAGGTTTGTTTCCATTTCATGGGTTTGTAGTTTGTGTTCCTTAATTAGGGTTTTCTTTCACCTATTCTCTTCAAATTGGCTTTTATAAGGATTTTGAGAATTCTAAGCTTTGATCAGAAGGCCTACGCGAATCAAATTCCCTAGCTCTCTTTAACAACATTAAGAATCTAGGTAGAATTACAATTCCCGAGCTTTCTGCGATAAAATGATTGATGTGCTTATGTTTTGAATGAGTGCAATCTGGTGTCTGTAGCAACAATGGTGATACGTATGAGTTATCCTCTGTAGACAACTTTGAATTTCACTTATAATAATGAGGTATTCTCACTTGATCCCCCCCATTAGTGTGAGAACACTCATATAGAGAAAAGTGCTTCTATAACCCTACATATTTGACATTAGTGTCAATATAACCTTTTAGTGTTCAGAAGTGCTAATATAACCCTAGGTAGTTATTGTAAGTGCCAATATAATTCTTTCTAGAAACTTTTAGCCAGAATTTTATAAAAATACATTTTTGGCCTTCTGAAAAGAAATTAAAATACTAAAAAATAGAAAATGACATTATTGCCCTTAGAGTCATTAATACTTCAATATAGCCGGACCGCCGTCGGACCACCATCGGACCGCCACCGAAACAGGTAGGGTTATATCAGCACATTATGAAAACAGATACGGTTGTATAAGCACATTCCTAAAACTTATAGGGTTATATCAGCACATTCCTAAAACTTATAGGGTTATATTAGCACATATTATAAAAGTTAAGTGTGTGGTACTCGAGTGGCCTTAACGGGCGATCTCATCATCATATACACCATTATCACATCATAACAATATCTTATACACCATAAAATTCGACATCATGACACCATCATTCATATTAAACACCATTATCACATATCATAGCCTCATTTTGAAACTTATCAACATTGAAAACCCTAGGTCGAAGAACACTATAAAATGACAACCACACACAACACCAAAGGTCATCTAATGATCGATCCGGACTAAAAACAATAAAATACACAAAATATCATTAAAACCCCTATACTTTATATTGTGTACTAATATAACCCTACACTTTTTACGAATGTGCTGATATAACCCTATAAGTTTTAGGAATGTGCTGATATAACCCTACTAGTTTTCATAATGTGCAGATATAACCCTATAAGTTTTAGGAATGTGCTGATATAACCCTACAAGTTTTAGGAATATGTTAATATAACCCTATAAGTTTTCATAATGTGATGATATAACCTTACCTGTTCCGGTGGCGGTCCGGTGGTGGTCCGACGGCAGTCCGACAAAATATGAGGGTAAATTTGTCCACCTAATTTCATATTTTCCCCAAAGGGTATTTTGGTCAATTTACATAGAGTCAGTGCCGGAAAATCAAAGTCAATGCCAGAAATGAGGTCTAAGGGTTATATTGGCACTTTCATTAACTAGTTAGGGTTATTTTTGCACTAAAAATTATCTCAGTGTTATATTGGCACTTAGTCAAGTAGGTAGGGTTATACTGGCACTTGCTCGAGTAGGCAAAAAATAAAGTGGACCGTCCAGAAGCTTATGGACATGACGCCTTTATTTTTTACCAAAGCTTCTGGACAGTCCACTTTATTTTTTACCTTAAATGTTGTAGACTAAATTATTTTTTGGTTCCCTAAATATAATGCAATACCATTATTTGGTCCCCTAAATATAATGCAATACCATTATTTAGCCCCCAAGGCCAATACCGCCTTTGTTCAGCAACCAACAAATACAAAATGATTTGTTTGGTCCCCAAAGATGGTTTTCAGGTAAACTGGAATTATTTTTCGATATATCAAGGGTATTTTCATAATTTCCATATTAAAAAAACCTGAAAAATAAAAAAAATTGACCTATTTTTAAAACCGCGCATGTGAAGACTTGTGCTAAAAAATATTGACCCTGGAATGCACGTGAAACCACACACGTCTTCTTCCTCTCTACGTGTGAAATGCTACTCACGTCCTCTTCTTTTCTGCGTGCCTGACTGTGCAAATTCCACTGCTGACGCTTCGCTTGACTCCACCGCCGCCGCTCTGACTCTGATGTCCATCTCACGTTCACCTCCTCATCTTTATGTCCTCATCACGTTCGCTTCCGCCAGACTCCATCTGGTTCACAGCCACTGTCAAAATTCCCCTCTGATGAGGCCTAAGCTCGTCAAAAACCCTAGGTCGCCGACCCATCTTCATCCTCGTGGGTCATAGAACCCGATGCCACCGACCTATTTTCTAAAACCCTAAGTTGCCTTTAGCTCGTTTTCTCCACTTGGGTCGTTAGACCCGGCTGCGCGACCTGACTCTTCAGCATATCCAAACTTGCCGGAACTCAGAATCTATAAACCCATATGGTAAACAAATTCCGGTGACCCAAGTTTATTCGCCGGAAAAATGAGAACCCAAAACACGTACCCAAAGTGTGACCCAAATTTCCATAATAATGCATAAGCTCGCTGGAAAAATGATTAAACCAAATCTCAAAATTGCCGATAAATCATGCCCTCCATGAGATTGTATCATAAATGTGTGGGCACAACAAAACCCAATATGGCGGCGATGGAGTCAGAGCGGGGCAGTGGAGTCAGATGGAGTCCGGCGGCTGTGGAGTCAGAGTGTCGGCGGCGGTGGAGTAAGACCGCCGGCGAGCAGAGCAGAAAGCCAGAAGCCCATGCCTTTTTCTTTTAAATTTTAGGGGTATAATGGTCATTTTACATACTTTGACCAGTTTTACCAATGACTTTACCTGAAAACCGCATTCAGGGACCAAAAAATTTATTTTGTATTTGTTGGTTGCTGAACAAACACGGTATTGATTTTGTAGACCAAACAAATTTAAGATACTATTTAGGGGACAAAAAAATAATTTAGTAAATGTTGTAAAATTTTTATAAAAATTAAATACTGTATTTAAAAAGTTAAAACAAGTAAAAATTTGTATTTAAACGTGAAAATACAAAAATATATGATATAAAAAATATTTTTAAATTATAAATTTAGTATATAATTTAATAAATACAGTGTAAAAGTAAAAAAATACAGTAGACTATCCAAACGTTTATGGATATGCCACATATCATAAGATTCACTCTACATCTATGTTTGTGTGATTCTAAAGCTTCTAGAACATTGATTAATTGCTACCTCCATGCCAAGAGCGATGATTGTAAAAAACATTTACAGAATTTCTGCAAGTTTGTAAAGGATGGATCCCTATTAATATTCTTATTCGTTGTGCATTGAAATGTTTTTATTTGGTCCAACCATGTTGTTTTGGATATCATATCTGTAGAGAATATGCCTTAATTGAAACAAGGAAAAGGATTTTGACAGAGTCAAATGGTCCTTACCCAGTTCAAAACACATTTGTTTTCTCAAAACATCCTTGCTACGTAAAACCCTCTCTTCTCTCTCCTCCGATTCCGAACCCAACGGTTTTCTCTTCGCCGGTAACGGCTTCTTCCGCCGCTAACGGCTCCTCTTGGCCGACAAGCGACGGCTCTGGCTTCGATTCCCCTGCGGCCAGCCACCATGGCAGAGAATAGCAACTCCATCCACAACCAAAAATCCTTCCTCTATGTCCTTCAATCAAAATCACCACCCCTTCGCCAATCGCTCCCGGACAACCCTGAATTGACCCCAAAATCAGAGCACCTTGGTGAACCCACATGCTTATACTCTGAGGATGAAATCACAAAACTCTTAGCTCACTACGCTAACGCACTCGTAGGCAAATTTACCAAAGGCAGACTCACAATGGAACAGCTGGAGTCATCTTTCAAAACTGTGGGTTTTGCCGGCAAATATCAACTGGGATCTCTGGACTTCAAGCATGTCCTCATCAGGTTCAACCACATTAATGACTATCAGCGGTGTTGGATAAAAGGGAGCTGGAGCTTCAATGGTGTCCTGATGAAAATCTTGAAATGGTCGCCAGATTTCTCAACGCAAAAGGAATCCCAATCGTTCATGTCTGGTGCACGATCAGGGAAGTTCCCCTATACTATTATAATACTCCATCAATTGAGGCCATTGGTAATATTATAGGTAATTTCATCAAAAAAGATTTGGCTACTGAGAAGTTAACCAGGCCTTCTTCCATTAAACTGTGTGTTGAAGTAGATTTACAGAAACCACTTCACACCTCTATTAGATTAGGATCAGAAAGTAACAACAGGAAGTATAACATTGAGTATGAAGATGTTCCCCTGTACTGTGACCACTGTGCCAAATTGGGACACTCGCTTAGTCAATGTAAAGCTATCCCTTGTAATAATGCTGATCCAATGCCAAAATGGTATGCTACAGGGCATAAGTTTGATAGAGCTCCCATGAGATTTGCTAACAATCAGCCTCCCTCTAAGATGCCCAACTTAGGAACCATCCCTCATCAGTTAGCTAATACTAATCCTGGCTCTGATCCCCTTTCATATGGCCCTAAGATAACAGAAGCAATCCCTAACATCAGCATATCTCAGTTACCTCACCCCTCCTCCCCATACCAAACTCCTGCAACACAAGAATTAGATAAGTCCCAATCATCTCTTAGGGAACTAATAAATCAAACTGAGGTCACTGCTCCTATTAGAGCCCCTAGATTTTATGCTAAGGATGATATTGTGATTGGTTCCCATAGCTTGATACTCCCCCAACTCTCTCCTACTAACCCCTCACGTTCACACCAAGGAAAGATGGAAAATAGATTTTTTGTTTTGCAGGAAATGGATGATCATTCTAGCACTGACGAATGTGTGGCTCAGGACCCCCAGGACCCTGATCCTGCTGAGGACTCTCTCCCACTGCCTAATCCTCAGGAAGGTTCAAGCAAACTATCAGGTAACATTAATGGCCTAGGTAAGGCTAGGATAAAAAAAAACTCTTACATTAGTCAACTAAATAAGATGATGCTCAGATCTACCACTAAAAGCCATAAATCGGGTGAACAATGACGCACAGTCTCAAGTTTAATTTCCTGATATGGAATCTGAGAGGAATTGATACCTCAATGCTAGGGCTGAAACATTTGATTGTTCATAAGAAAATTTAGCTTCTATGTATTATAAAACCTATGCATGATAATTCTCAATGCCAAACATATATGGAGAAACTGCATTACTCACATAATCTCCCTCTTCATAATGGAAAATTTTGGCTTATGTGGAAGGACTCAATGACTGTTAATCTCGTATGCCACCATGAGCAATTTCTAAATGTAAAAATCACCCATTTAGGATCTAACTCTCAAATGGAAATAGTCTTTATATATGCACTTAGGAATAGAGAAGGAAGGAAGAAACTATGGCATGACCTAAGCCTTCTCCCACCAAATGAAACTGTTTTCAAAGGGGATTTCAATACAATTATCACACCGGATGAATATAGAGGCCCTAGTCTTCCTAATCTAGGCAGTATTAGGGATTTTCATAATTGGATTATTAACCAGGGACTTCAGGAGATTAATACAGTAGGGAATTTGTTTACATTGACTAATTCTAGGCTCAGAAAGCCTACTTCTAAAAGGTTAGATAGAGGTTTGTGTACTGTTTAATGGAGTAATAAATTCTCAGCCTCTTCTATTCAGATCCTTAATAGGCAATCATCAGATCATTCACCCCTCATCATATAAATTACTTCCCAGATCCCATCACACCCTAAACCATTTAGGTTTCTTAACTGTTGGTTTAATAGATCAGAATTCCTATACTTGATTAAACATAATTGGACCATTCCTGTGCCCCAAACATGAATGATGGGACTATACCTTAAGCTTATTAGAGTTAAGAAAGTGATTAAGATCTGGAATAAAGAAAGTTTTGGTGACATTGATGCTAATGTAATTAATGCTGAAGAAAATCTGAGGAGACAAGAAGCTGTCTATGATTTAACACACTCATAAACTGATTGTATCAACCTTAATGAAAAAAGGCTCTACTTCTTAGAGCTTTAAAAGAGAAAGAAAAGTTTTGGAAACATAAATCTAAGTTGAACTGGTTTAAGAGTGGAGATAGCAATACCCAATTTTTTCACAAGTCAGTTCAGGAGAAAAATTGTAAACTGCGTATATCCAAGATAAAAAATTCTCTTGGGCAATGGCTTGATAACCTTGTGGACATCCAAGAGGAAGCTGTCTCCTTCTTTTCCGACCTGCTGACCGAGCCCAAGAATTCAGTAGATTCTACCAACTACCCACATTTCATCAGTCAAATTCCTGCCATCATTACTAAACAAGATAATCTTAGACTATCCCAGCCTGTAACTGAAAATGAGCTCAAATTTGTGGTTATGAGTCTAAATAAGAATAGTAGCCCAGGACCTGATGGTTTTTCAAGCAAATTTTACATTAAATGCTGGGATTTCATAAAAGATGACCTCATAATTCCAGTAAATGATTTCCTTTATGGATCTAACATGCTAAGAGGTATTACAAGCACTTGGATAACTCTGATTCCTAAAAAATCTACTCCGTCTTCTTTTGATGATTTCAAACCTATTAGTCTCTCTAATATAGCTAACAAAATCTGCTCTAAGGTCCCGATGGAAAGATTGAAACCTCATATGGATAAACTAATTTCAAATAATCAAACATCCTTTATGAAGAACAGAGATATCTCTGACAATATCCTATACCTACAGGAGATGGTTAGATTCCTAGACAAAAAAATAGAACCCCAAACTGTATGCTCAAATTGGACTTAAAAAGCCTTCGATAGGGTTAGCTGGGACATTTTGCAAAATATTATGTGTAAATTTGGTTTCTCAGGTAAATTCCTCAAGGCTGTTATGAACAACCTTGCACATGCCTACTTCTCAGTGCTTATTAATGGTAATCCTGTTGGTTTTTTAAAATCAAGCAGAGGAATCAAACAAGGTGATCCACTCTCTCCCTTCCTTTTTAATATCTTCACTGAATCTTTTTCTAGGAGCCTTGTATTCATTTTTCAAAATAACAGTTTGCCATATTTCTCAATGCCCTCTAATATTTCCCCAGTCACTAACTTAAGCTATGCGGATGATACCATTATTTTCATGCAAGCTTCTAAACCTGGTCTGATTAGGATTAAAGCTTTCCTACATCTTTTTGAGTTAACATCAGGCCAAAAAATTAGTTATGAAAAATCTGAGTTCTACATCAGTAAGAGGGCTACAGTTACAAAGAATCATCAGATTAGAGCTATTCTAGGTATGAAAAAGAGCACACTCCCCTTCAAGTATCTAGGCTGCCCTATTTTAAAAGGTAGAACTCTAACTAGATACTTCCACCCCATCCTTGAAATCATGGATAAAAGATTAAAAAATTGGAAGAACAGATGGTTAAGCCCTGGAGGGAAGATGATACTGATCCAATCATGTCTATATTCTATCCCTCACCACATTTGGACTGTTCTTAAACCCCCTATTTCTATTGTACATTCCATGGAAAAAAGAATGTATAGATTTTTTTGGGAGAAACTGAGGATAGAAAGCACAAGGTCTGGAGAAAATGGGCTGATATTGCTATTCCTAAATCCCATTATGGATTAGGTTTTAGATCCATCCAGTCAATTGTTGAAGCCTGTTCACTTAAATTATGGTGGAAAAGCCAATTAGGTAACACTATGTGGGCCAAATTACTATGGTCCCTTCCCCAATCTCACAGGAATTCAAAAACATGGAAGAGAATCTGTAATATTAACCTTACTGCTGAAAGGAATTCTCTAATTATTCATGGACAAGGTAAGTGTGATTTTTGGTCTGCTAACTGGTGTGCAAATGGTCATCTGATAAACTGTACTCCATCTTACATCATTTCTATGTTCTACCCCTGCTCAGTTGCTGAATTTATAAACAACAAAGTATCAATTCTATCTCGGATAGCTCCCTTCTTGGAAAATGATACTCTTCTTTTCTTGCAGTATGCTGAAATTGAGCATGGTAGAGAGGATAAAGTGATTTGGAAACCTGAAATGACTGGTAGATTCTCATTCAAATCTGCTTACAAAATGCTAACATATAAATCAGGTAATTTCCCAGTTACTTAGCTCATATGGAATCCAAGGTTATCTAAGAAGATTTCCATTTTTACCTGGAAACTGCTTAACTTCTTCTTACCATTTGATGATATCCTCATCAAATGTGGTTATAGCTTGGCCTCTAAATGCCCTATGTGCAATCAATCTGACTCCATGGAACATTTCTTTATAAATTGTCATCTTGCTAAATCCATTTGGATTCAGATTGCTGCTATAGTGAATTTCAATTTGCAGAATGTGCAGAATATAGTGGATACTTTTTTCATTTTCTGGAACTGTACTGACCTTACTGGAGTGCAGAGAATGCTATGTCATCTGATTCCTTCTCTGATCTGTTGGGCTCTATGGAAGGCTAGCAATGCTTATTTTTTCGATGACACACCTTTTTCTATCTCCCATATTAGCAAGGAAGTTACAGATACTCTCTACCTTTCCATTACCTCCTCTCCCTGCTTCCCAACTATATTTCCTAACCTAAGATTTCAGTTCCCTTCTCTGATGTTTCCCCCCAGACCACCACCAAAGCCAACTATTTCCATGGTATACTGGGAATCCCCAGATCACAGGTTTATCAAGGTTAACGTGGATGCATCTTGGTCTAATTCATCTGTTTCAATTGGCTTAATTGCTCGCAATCACCAAGGTTTACCAAGCCTTATTAGAGCAGAGACCATAACAGCCACATCTCCACTGGAAGCTGAAGTTAAGGAAATTCTTATGGCTTGTCAGATTTGTCTGGACAATTATCCCAACCTCATCATTGAATCTGACTCGCTACAGGAAGTAAATATGATTAATGATCCATTAGTTTCCAAATGGACCCTATACCCTCTAGTTTTCCGAGTGCACACTCTTCTATCCCATGCTACCCTCAAGCACACATATAGAGAATGTAACTCAGTAGCGGATGCCATTGCGAAATATCAAGCATCCTCTGTAATGGTTTCTCCTTTGCATGTGACCAACATTCCAACGCATATTAATGGCTTAATCTATATGGATAGTATTCATACACTTTATATTAGAGTCTATAGGCAAGCCTTTAAATAAGATTGATACTGCCGATCTTTCCTTTTTTCTGTCTCAGGTTATGGACTACTTCCCTCCATCGAGCACTCGAGCCTGGAGCACTCGAGCCCTGGAGCACTCGAGGACTCAAGCTTTAGAGCCCTCGAGCACTGGATACCTCGAATACTTAAGCCCTCGAACCCTCGAGCCTAGGAGGCCTCGAGCCCTGGATCTCTCGAGCACTCAAGCTCTCGAGCCCTGCCGCCCTCGAGCCATCAGTCACTCGATCCATCGATCACTCAAGCACTCGAGCTCTCGAAACATCGAGCCTTGGATCCCTCGAGCACTAGATACCTCGAACACTCAGGAACTCGAGTCCTCGAGCCTAGGAGGTTTCGCCATGCATCCCTCGAGAACTCAAGCTCTCGAGTCCTGCCGCCCTCGAACCATCAGGCACTCGAACCATCGAGCACTCAAGCACTCGAGCCCTCGAACCTTCGACTCTCAAACACTGGATACTTAGGAGCCCTCGAGCACTGGAGCCCTCGAGCACTCAAGCACTCGAGCACTCGAACTATCGGGCCTTGGCGCCATCAAGCACTGGATACCTCGAACTCTTAAGCTCTCGAGCCCTTAAGCCCTGGATCACTCCATCACTCAAGCTCTCGAACCCTGCCTCCCTCGAGCCATCGGATACTCAAACCCTCAAGAACTGAAGCTTTCCATCCCTCGAACCATCGAACCTCGACCCAGGCTTTGGATCCCTCGAGCACTATAGCTCTCGAGCCCTGCCGCCATCAAGGCATCAGGCACTCGGTCCATCAAGCACTCAAGCCCTCGAGGGCTCGAACCATCGAGCCTCCAACACTGGATACCTTGGAGTCCTCGAGCACTGGAGCCCTCGAGCATTGGAGCCCTCGAGCACTGGAGCCCTCGAGCACTGGAGCCCTCGAGCATTCAAGTACTCGAGCCCTCGAACCATCTAGCCTTGGTGTCCTTGAGCACTGGATACCTCAAACAACCAAGCTCCTAAGCCCTCGAGCCTAGGATGCCTCGAGCACTGGTTTACTCGAGCACTCAAGCTCCCGAGTCGTGCCGCCCTTGAGCCTTCAGGCACTCGAACCATCGAGCACTCAAGCACTCGTACCATCGAACCATTGACCCTCAAGCCAGCAAGTACTAACTCCTCTATTTCTGAACCACTAGACCACTAATATTAGATTATCCTTTTGAGGGCAACGAGGTTGCCCTATCGATGTAATATTCCAAAACATCATTGTACATCTTTTGGTTTCTAAATAGGTTTGGGGAACCTAAAAAATATCCCCCACCTTAGGGTGCATGCATTTAAAAAAATAGGTACAGTTCAAAGCAAATGGATTCTCAGACCATTTTATTCATTTAGTTATCTCCAATTTATCATCTGCTCTATTTTCTGTCATCATAAATTCAAAAAACTTAAATTTCTTTAAAGCAACCAAAGGGATCTTATGTCTCCTTTCCTTTTCAAATTTTTTTTCTGAAGCTTTATCCAGAAGTATTCATTTCTTCTTTATGAATAAAAAAAAGAATTATTTTAAACTGCGTGCTAATGCTATACCTATCTCACATCTTAGTTACGCAGATGGTACCATTTTATTTTTTTAAAGCCACTAAAATTACACTACAAAGACTCAAAGCTTTCCTTGAAAATTTTGAGCTACCAAGTGGACAAAAAAATAATTATGAGAACAATGATTTTTACATCAGTAGGCATGCCACATCAGCCCAGGAAAAGCTGATAAAAAATCCACTGGAATGAAAAAAAGGAACCTTTTTATTTGTATACCTTTGATGCCCTATTTATACAGGAAGGACAAAAGTAATACACTTTCAGCCCTTGTTGGAAATCTATGATAGGAGACTAAATTCTTAGAAAAACAAATGGAGTAGTGCAGATAAGCTAATGTTGATAAAATATTTGATGTTCTCAATTCCATAACATCTTTAGCAGTCATGAACCCACCTAAAACAGTTCTCTCTAGACTAAAAAAGAAAATTACCTCTTTCTTTTTGGGAGAATCTGAAACAGGAGACAAAAAGGTGTGGAGGAGCCTAAATAACATGTGTTTTCCAACAAACCAAAATGGAATAGGCTTGAGAAATTTTAAGATATATATATATATATATATATATATATATATATATATTCTCTGAAACTGTGGTGCAAGTTTTAACTTGGTTAGGATTTTAAACAAGGTATAGTACTCTAAACTTTCAAAAAAGATATCACTTTTCACATGGAGATTATCAAATGCAATTCTACCATTTAATGACTTAATCATGTGCTCAAATGTTAGCCTTGCATCCAAATGCCCTTGCTGCCATAATTTTGACACTTTATCTCACTAGTTTAATTTGTGTAACATAGCTTTAGAGGTATGGAATTTTTTTGGTGCTATACTAGGTATTATAGTCCCTCATTTTGATTCTATATATGAGAGACTAACATACTACTGGTCTTCAAATGGTTCGACAAAAATGTATCGTGCTATAATTATTTTACTTCCATAGTTTATTTGCTGAAACCTCTGGAAAGCAAGAAATAAATGCATTTTTGAAGGGTTGAAACCACAGATCCATCTAATATCGAATGCATAAAAAGGACATTTTATGGACTTTATATGCTAAACCTTGTTTTTCAAAAGACCAAATAGATCAGATCTGGGTGCAACATGGTGTCATTCACACACTAAAATACCCACCAAGACCTCAATTTAAGTGTGTTACATGGATAAACCCAAACTTAAGGTAAATGTGGATGCATCATGGCCTAACTTGGTTAATAAATGTGGGATTGGAATCATTTTTTGAGATAACAATGGTGATTTTGTTGCTGCTGCAATTAAAACTGATTTCTCCCCCTCTAGTTTCCATGCTGAGTTGATAGCCCTTGAGGAAGGTTTTATATTCCCAAGAAATCTCAATCTGGGTCCTTTTTCTTTGGAAACAGATTGCCTAGCAGCTTTAGATTGTACCATGGACCCATCTAAAGCTCTTTGGAAATCTTTTAACTCGGCACCTGAAATCAGTGTCGTGCTTAAAAATGTAAAAATTACACACACACACACACACTTAGAGAGGGAAACCTAGTTGTTGATAGCCTTAGCAAAGTGGATATAAATTCTAAACCTAGGACTCTAACACTACAACACTGTGATAAAAAAAATGTAAATTATGAACGTGTATTTTCATTGATGGTACAATGGTACAATATATAGGCAGTCTTTCTAGAGTCAATAAAGGAAAATGATTCTATCTAAGGTACAATAATATTGCAGGAGATATTCACAAAATATCTCCTACACTTCTCAAGTTGGAGCATGTGGATCTCAAATGCCCAACTTGCCAAGCAAAGTCTGAAATGTTTGTTGTCCAAGTGCCTTCGTAAATAAATCTGTTGGCTGACTAGCAGTACAAATATGATAAGTAACCACATCACTAGACTGTATCAAAACACGAACAAAATGACAATCAATCTCAATATGCTTCGTCCTCTCATGAAAAACTGGATTTGATGCAATATGAAGAGCAGCCTGATTATCGCAGTACAAATGCCTCGGAGTAGGATGCGCCACTCCCAATGAACGAAGAAATGACTTGAGCCACAACAATTCACAACACGCGACTGCCATAGCATGGTATTCTGCTCTAGCCGAAGAGCGAGAAGCAATGGGTTGTTTCTTCATCTTCCAAGAAACTGGAGATTCACCAATCATCACAAAATATCCAGTCAAAGATATCTTAGTATTTGGGCAAGCTGCCCAATCCGAATCATAAAATACTGTAAGCTGAAGAGAACTCATAACTGATAGAAACAAACCTTGACCAGTATGACTCTATAAGTAATGTAGAACTCGCAAAGTTGCATGCCAATGTGCCAAACGCAGTTTCTCCATGAACTGGGCCAAGGTATAGACTGAATAGCTAAGCTCGGGATGAGTGATGGTAAGATAAATGAGCTTCCCAATAAGTCTGCGATACTGCGCCGAATCATCAAACAAAGGACCATCATCTGGCACCAAATTGTGCTCTTGTTATCAGACTAAGTTTAAGTCTGATAGTTCTATTGAGCGATAAAAGGCTCGTTTGGTTGTACTTGGTAATCGTCAGATTGATGGGACTGGCTTTATTGAGACATTTTCTCCTAAGAAAAGACCAACTTAACTCATCTTGGTAACAGGAGCAAATGTCTCAGTAAAGCCAGTCCCCTCAATCTGACGATTACCAAGTGCAACCAAACGAGCCTTTTATCGCTCAATAGAACCATCAGACTTAAACTTAGTCTGATAAATCCACTTACAACCAATAGCCTTCTTGTCAGGTGGAAGAGAAGCAAGAACCCATGTATAGAAAAATGAGCATGGAGATACACATCAGAAAAAGTAACTGGATCAGCAGCATCTGTCACTGCAGCCAAAAGTCTAGAATGTGAAACCAAAAAATTAGTACAAGAAACATAATCAGCAATAGGGTAACGCGTACCTGAGGACAGTGAATCAGAGGACGCAGGATCAGCAGATGGGGGTTTTATGGAGTGAGTAGCAGTGCAGATGTAGTCTTTTAATTTAGCTGGTGGGTAATGAAGATGAGTGATGGGAGGATGGATAGCGGATGAAGCAGCTGGTGGGGAGACGAGCTCGGTAGCATGCAACCTCACGTCAGGCTTAGCAGGAACCAACTGTGCAATAGGCATGGAAGGAGGCGCTCCCGCTTGCAGGGTAGCCATGGACGGCCGCAGCTAGAGGCGACCGTGGTGGAGAGCTGACCATGAACGACCACGGTGGAAAGCTGACTACGAACGACTATGGTGGAGAGCTAACCACTGACGACCACGGTGGAGAGCTTACCACAGATGGCCGCAGTGGAGAGCTGGCCACAGACAGCCACGACTGGAGAAGTGTCTGTGATGGAGGGGAGGCCATAGTCGGCCGCTGCTGGAGCTCAACATGAGCTAGTCACAGCTGTGGGCTTGGCGTCACGGTTGGCCGCATCTCAGTGGTGAGCGGTGGAAGCTCGAGGTGAGCTGGTCTTGGTTGATCGGGACTGGGCTACTCCACCGGGCCAGACAACTCAGGAACAGAGTCGTCAAAAACAACAGGTGGAAAAACAGCAAGGGATTAGCTGATGGCGTCTTCGCAGAAATGGGTGCAAAAGGGAAACATTCTTCATAAAATATCACATCTCGACTGTCAAACACAGTTCGAGACTCCAAGTTGTCAACACACTAAGATTTCTTGTCAAAAGGATACCCAAGAAAGATGCACTTCCGACTTCTAGATGAAAACTTATCACGTGGCCGTGGAAGCTGAGAGGCAAAGCATAATGAACCGAACACACAGAGATGGCTGTAATCTGGTGCACGGTCGTACAGGAAGTGATGGGGCATTCAGCCATCTAACACCGGTGTTGGCGTGCGATTGATGAGGTAAGCCACAGTAAGAATGCATTCTCCCCAAAAGTTGATAGGCAAATGAGCTTGGAAACGAAGAGCACAAGCAACATTAAGGATATGTCTATGCTTTAGTTCCACATGCCTATTTTGCTGAGGTGTGTAGAATGTGGAGGTCTTAAAATGAACACCTTTCTCCAGAAAAATGATTTGAGAGGCAGGAATTCGATTCCATTATCTGCCTAAATCCGTTGAATGGGATGGCAAAACTATGTCTGAACAAACGCAAAAAACCCTTTCATCTTCATTGGTACTTGAGACTTAGAAACTAATAAATAAACCCAAACAGTACGGGAATAATAATCAACTATGGTCAAAAATAAAATGCTCCACTAGAAGAGGGTGAACCATAAGGTCCCCAAACATCACAATGAATAAGTTCAAACAAATTACTAGCCTTAGCAGCACTAACAGGAAAACTATTTCTAGACAGTTTTGCGCGATGACATACCGAGCAGAGAACAGATTTATAAAAATCAACAATATGTCTATAAATGGTTGGGATAGAAGATAACATCGATGAGGACGGATGCCCAAAACACTGGTTCCATAAAGTAGATGAAGACACTGAAGCAGCAATGGGCAATGATGGCTGTGTAGATCTGGAAACTCCCAATCTGCGCAACCAATAAACCCCTCCTCGTTGTTCACCTGTGCCAACCACTATCCTCGTGTTGATATCCTATAGTACACATAATTTTCCAATAAGCAAAACTAGACATTTTAAAGCAGCAGTTAACTTGGTAAACGATAGCAAATTGCATCATAATGCCGAAATAAAAAGAGCATGAGTCACGACAACATCTCCGATTTTTTCCCATGTTCAACAGTAGTTGAAATAGAACCACCAGGGAGGATAATATCAACATTTGCAACATGCTCAATATCATAAAGAAGATCCATGTCGCCGGTCATATGATACGATGCACGGGTATCAAGAATCCATGGTAAAGTGGTCTTACCTGACAGATTTTCAGAAACATTTAATTTAGAGAACATGTTTAAAGTTGTACTCCATTGCTCCATGGACAATTCCGGGCTAAAGGAGAATCGATTGGAGTCCGAGACTATGGCATCGGTTGCGCCCACAGGTGGAGTGGTGGTAGCCACTGGCTGAGCATCTCCGGCGAATGTCGCACCAGGGGGAACGTGTCCTGGGGTTTGCGGCAGCCTTCGGGACCGATGCAGGTGGACGATTCTCAATGAACCATTTCGGACAACCAATAATACGGAAGCAAGTAGTAATATCATGACCCTTTTGGCCACAGTGAGTGCAGGTAAGACTCCGACGATCAACGTCGATGGCTGGGGTTGATCCCGAAGCAGTGGCAGTGGACTTTGGAGCGGAGGATTGCGCTTGGCGAAGGGGAGCAAAGGGCATGGTGTCTGCAGAAGTGACAAATTAACGAGCTGAGGTGATAGTCTTCTGACGCTCCTCCTGAGAGACAAGGGAGTAAACCTTCTCAAGTGAAGGCAATGGTTCATGTGCAAGGATGTATGAGCGAAGAGTAGCATAACCATCATCCAGACTGATGAGAAATTGATAAACCATCTCCTTTTCACGATCAATCCGAGCGATGGAGGCATCAGGGTGTGTACGTATTTGCATGTAAGCAAGCATGTCATTATTGGAGCGACTAAAGTAGGCGTTAACAGCCTGACCATTCTGACGACAATTGTAAATGTCTGCACGAATCTGACACATATGTGGGACATTCCCAACTGAGTAACGGAGATGAAGATCATCCCAAAGTTCCTTAACTGAGTCATAATAAGTAACAACAAAACGAACAGGCGGATTGAGTGTCTGAACGATCCAACCAATAAGCATGGAATTTAAACTACTCCAAATATCAGCAAAAGGTTCACTAGGTAAATGCTTGATGATGGAACCATCCAAGAAACCAAGCTTACGTCTAGAATTAAAACCATGACGTGTGGTAACACTCAAATCATTATAATTATCTCTACCCTTCAAGATCGTAGAGGAAATAAGCAAACATGTATGATCTGAGGGATGAACATAGTACGGATGCAAGGGAGGCAAGAGAGGCAAGGAAGCGGAATCCCCAGCATAACGCTGAGAATCGAAAGAGGCCGAACCATCAGCGCCGAGAAGGAGCTGGCGGTGGGCTCGGGGGAGTAGGCGGTCTCGTCTGGCTGCGTCGGAGCGTCCGTTTGGAGCAGCGGCACAAGCGACGAGAACGAAAGAAGCCTCGGTCTTGACATCAAGATTTTCAATCAAGACTTGATTAAGCGGATCCATTGGACACAGGGAGCGCCGGTGCGTGGAGGCATGGAGCAGCGATGCGTGGAGGCGATCCAGGATGGAGATCCCGGATGGCGACGGAACGCGGCGGCACTGGCTTCTCGGTGGCGGCAACAGTCGGAGAAGTGAGGGCGGCGGTGACGACGGTCTTTTACGAGTAAGGAAAATTTTTAGGGTTCTCAGGATTTAAACTCTGATACCATGTAAATTATGAACGTGTGTTTTCATTAATGATACAAGTGTACAATATATAGACAGTCTTTAAATAGCCAATAAAGAAAAATGAATCTATCTAAGATATAATAATATTTTAAAAAATATTCACAAAATATCTTTAAAAAAGGAACAAAGGGGTTGATATACCTTGATAGGATACAACTCCCTGCTAATCGATCCTTTCAACTCCCTGCTAATCGATCCGTTAAAATGGTTGCTATTGTTTCCATGTTTCATTTTGCAGATCAGAAGAAGACGAACGGAGAAGCTCAATTCAGAATCTTCACAAAGAAAACACCTCACAAATGGACAACAAAGAAGGTGTTCACTACTGGAACCTTGCGGCGGCACCAAGTCGGCTTTTCAAATCACAAGAGGAAGATTACCATGGAAATCTGGACATTTCACAAGGGGACTATATTTTTTTAACTTTGAACAATCACATCATTCCTTTTCCTATTGTCATTTTTTTGAAATCTGACCATTTATCTCACATTAACACGGGGGAGTAGAGATGTGAAAAATGGAATTATTTCCAAAAAAGTCCTTTGTAAAATACTAGATCGGATGAGGCAATTTTGGCTGCCTTTTGCAAAATTTTTGTACAAAGATTTCGTGTTCATCTTGAACAAACAGATTGTAATCATTAATTTTTTTTTAATTGAAACCATCCGAGGATGGGGGAAATTATATTAGGCCTTCCCGAGCCATATAAAAAACAGAAAAAAAAACATACAAGTAGGTTATGTGATTATCGTAGTTGATCTATACAGACGTGAGCCATCAGCTCTTGAAGCAACCCTTATTACTTCCAAAATGAGGAAAGATATGGAACCTATATTTAGAGGATTCCAAAAACTGTTAAAACTGTTTGTAGGATCGTCGAACTTATTAGTGAATCGTACTTACGAAACACAAGACAGTCAGAGTTCCCACAAACAGTTTTAGTAGCTTATCCTCTACTAAATTGAATAAAAAAGCAGCATTGATCAACAAGAAGAAAGCCACCAGCAAAGTGAACTGCCTATCCATGTGCATCCGTATACAGCTGATATATTAGTTTGATTATGCCTCCACTTGTCAGTCCATCTATAGCCACAGATGCAGCCAGTGAAATCTCCGAGTCCTAGTGCATGCAGTGCCCATCTAAAATGGTGCAGTATCCACCTGCATAAATCAGCATAATTGAGTAGCATCTATTCAATATACCATCCTAAGAGATGGTGTGCCAATCTGATCTAGCCGAACCAATCCTTGGATAGTATTAGTAAGCATAGAAATTCTGTCAAAAGAAGAACCTATCTGAGCTTTGAGACAAGTTTTAGCAAGTAAATCCGCCACCAAATTGGCCTGTCTATGAATGTGCACTAATCTAACATCAGACATATTTTGGTGAATTTCATCAGATAGCTGGTACAGATTCCAGTGTGCATTAAAAGGGTCTAGCACAAAATGAATTGCAGTAAGACAGTCTGATTCGATGAGAACCGAAACATAATATTTAGCACACTTAGTTAATGCAAATCGGATAGCCAGTAACTCAGCTTCCAGAGGGGATTTAGCTTGTGTGTAATCAGTATACGCAGCAATAAAACTACCTCTAGAATCTCTAATAATCATGCCAATTCCACACATGTTAGAGTGACAACACCAAGCAGCATCAACATTAATTTTATAACCTGTAGCTGGCTTAATCCAGGCAATCCTAAAGATTTTTGGCTTTGGTGGAGCTTTAATCAGAGGCAGGTATGAATGCTCAGCAATGCCCAGGTCAAAGTTGGATGCTATGAAAATAGGCTTTGCACAGAAAGTGTAGAAAATTTGATCCTTTATTTGCTCAAGCACAAAACTTGTTAATGGGATGGCACAGTCATATAAACATTTATTCCTCATCTTCCAGAGGTTCCAACATGTAATTACAGCTGCAGTTCTAATCATTATTGTATGTAAAACACTTAGACCAGGATAGGTAAGGTAGAATGAAACTCTTTCCCATAGAGATGAGAATGATCTCTCCCTGATTCCCATGAAGTGATGTATCTTTCCCCAGATTTGTTCAAAGAATTGACAAGAATTGAAACAATGATCCAGCGAATCTTCATTATTATGACACAAACAACATTTAGAAGGCAAACTGATTCTCAAATTTTTGAGAACATTATCAAAAGGCAGATACGAGTTCAACACTTTCCACATAAATATAGAGATCTTCTTTTCTATTCTAGGACTCCAGAGATATTGTATAGAATGAGAAGTACCTCTTTGTGTTCTGAGCAATTGGTATGTGGATTTGAAAGTAAACTCACCTTTTAAACCAGGCTTCCATATAAGCCTATTGTCTCTGTGTATTGAGAGCTTTGAGTCCTGTAAAAGAGATAAAACATTAGAGGTTATGAATAGAGAGATCTTCTGAAGCAGTACTGATTTTTGAGAAATAAAATCAGAGACAGTACAGGATGTAGGGATCTCAACCATATTTTGATCACATAGGTCCATAATAGGGCCTATGTCTAACCAATTGGCTGTCCAGAAGTTTCATTCACCCCTGCCTATTATCACCATAGATTGAGATTCAGCCCAATTATTAACTGAACAGATTCTCTTCCAATTGGGAGAGGATCTTGAAGAGGGTGGCAGTGATGCAATGAGATGGGTCCATAAAGCCTCAGCTTTTTGGTATTTCCACCACAACTTAACAGAGCATGTATTTATTATGGTGGTGATTGATCTAAAATCTAGCCCATTTTGATTGATTGGAAAGAAAAGAGCCTCCCATTTTCTCCATATTCTCTTAGGTTTCAGATCAACAAACCCCCAGAAAAATCTGCTCAGTTTTTTCTCCATTATAGAAATGATCACTTTGGGTGGTTTTATAACTGACCATATATGTTGTGGGATAGAATAAATGCATGAATGTATCAGAGTACTTTTCCCACCAGCAGAGAGCCACTTATTCTTCCAACTGCCTATTTTACTGTCTATCTGCTCCAGAAGTGGTTGGGAAAAAATCTTTTTGGCAACCCCCGTGTATATTGGTACTCCCAGGTATGTGAAGGGAAAACTCCCAATTTTCATACCAAGAGTTTTTTTGATGTAGTTAACCTTATGAGCAGAAGCATTTCTCCCTATGTAAATGTCACTCTTGCTGTAATTTATATGTTGACCAGTGACATCCTCAAATGTGGACAAGAAAGCTTTAAATCTATTCAAGGTCTGATTTGTAGCAGATAAAAAAATTACAGTGTCATCAGCATAGGATAAGTGTGAGGCTGGCAGAGCATTACCTGGTAGACCATAGTGTGCTAATTTACCATTCTGGAAAATGTATGATAAACTCCTAGTAAAAGCCTCAGAAAAGATGTTAAAAAGAAAGGGAGAGAGAGGGTCTCCCTGTTTGATACCCCTCGTAGATTGGAAAAAACCAGCAGGCTTACCATTTATTAGAACAGAGAACCAAGCTTGTGAAAGATTCTTCATAATATGAAAAATGAATTTAGCATGAAATCCAAATTTAGACAGAATACAGTTAAGAAAAGACCACTTAACCCTATCAAAAGCCTTCTTAAGATCAAGCTTAACTATGCAATTTGGGTGCCTTTGCTTCCTATTTAAAAACCTAACCATTTCTTGCACGTAGATGACATTATCCGAAATATCTCTACCTTTGATGAAAGCTGTTTCGTGTGGTGAAATTATCCTCGGCATTATAGGTTTAAGTCTTTCCATTAGGACCTTGGAACAAATCTTATTGACTACATTAGAAAGACTTATTGGCCTATAGTCATCAAAGGAAATAGGAATTTTCTTTTTAGGAATAATGACTATCCAGGTGCTACCAATACCTCTAGGTATGCTGTTTGCAGTTAGAAAATCGTGTACAGCAGAGAGTAAGTCAGTTGCAATTATGTCCCAGGATTTGATAAAAAAACTTAGCTGTAAAACCATCCGGTCCAGGGCTACTATTTTTATTAAGACTAAGTATAATATCCTTAAGTTCAGACAGTGAGACAGGTTTCAGCAGTTTATCATTATCCTCTTGGGTAATCAGTTTTGGTATCTGGCTTAAAAAATGTGTCTAGAAAAGATTGCTATCTGGGGGGCTATCATCAGTTAATAGTTCCTGGTAATAGTTAATGGCCTCCTAGTAATCATTACATATCGATTGGTTCAGGTTTGAAGAAGCTAATATAAAATCCTTCCCGCTATTAATGGGTTTAATTTTAAAACTGAAAGACTTATATATATCGTTGAAGTGGAGATTCCAAATTCATGAAAACATAATTTTCATCTTCATGTACATTTCTTTTGCTTTAATGTTGAATTTCTTACATTGTTTTCATGTGGGACTTCTCCTCTAATTTTTAATTTGTAGCTATTTTGTTCCAATGCATGTTAACACTAAGCAAGTCTGGGATGTTTGGTATTTTTGGAATACTATTCGTAGTTGTAAGCAGTTGGTCATGTTGGGAATTGATTAAATTTAATTTAGCGAAATATCAATAACCATATTCAAGATCTTATGCATGTTTTAATTTGAATCTACTTAATGGTTTAAATTACCTTTGTAGCGTGCAGAGAAACGTTTAACTACGGAGAAGAGAATCTCAGATGCGATCCCTCTATACGTATCCACACAGTACGATCAGACCGCCTACGCCGTTGTTAACTTAGAACAGACCATCAAGCAAAATGGTCACGTCCGTCCTCCTTCTCTGTTGCGGCGAGGTTAGTTTTATGAGAATGACAAGATTATTCTGTTTATGTCGTCTGGAACGACCAGGTTCAAATGTTTGTTGTCATGTTTATTCCTGTAAAGTGTCTACTTATACATAATAAACAAGACAATAAACGCTAACCCTTAGTCAATCTGGGCCTAGTCCTATTAGACTTAATGAGTTCTAAACTCATTTCTCATTTATTACTATCTGGGTTCTAAGCCCAATAGTTGTCTCTTTTATCTAATTTCATGCTTTGTGTGTGACCCTATAGGTTCAGTCATAATAAGCTGCAAACCCAATATAACCGCTGCTAGCTGATCGAAAGCAGTTTCCAGCTAAACATTCTGATCACTCAAAATAATTGAATTAATTATCTCCGTAATTAATCCTCCAACTATATTATGGAAAATGCACATTGACTGAAGGACACTATTCCAACAATCTCTCACTTGTCCTTTAGAACAAGTGTGCATTCGTATTCCTTTGTCACTTAATGTCTCATCTGAACATAAGGTAAGTTAATGTGTCATCCTTATCAAGTTCAAATGCATTTCTCGAATTTCTGAGTCAAATTGTTAAGACAAATGATTAATTCTTAATCTATCTGAGCACGGCCATGCATTTTACATTCCCAACTTCCCGAGAGGCCTATTCGCCGGACACTGCCACTCCCACTCCCACTCCCACTACCACAGATCCGCTTAATCTTGCATCCTCTGATGCCACTCTATCACTCAAATTACCTGCTCTCTAGTTTCGTCTTGATTACCATAATTAATCTCTATGGTGCCAGTCCATCAAATATTCTCTTGTTGCTTATGATTTGGATTTGTTTTGGGTTCCGGGATCAGCCCCGTCTAAAGTTCTGCCGCCTTCGTCAGAACCTTCCAAGCCGCAAGCTTCCAACACTCCAAATCTTGAGTTTTTCCCTTGGAAAAACAAGGATCGTTTGGTTCTCCTTTGGATTCAATCGACCATCTCCATGTCGCTGCTTCCCCATGTTGTTTGTGCTATCACTATGTCTATTGTATGTGTTATTTTGGAACAGATGTTCCATGTGCAAACTCGTGCAAATTTGATAAATATCAAACACACACTTCAGACCTTTCTGAAACGTTCCCTCTTCATCATTGATTATGTGGAGAAAAAGTGCTTGTTCTCTGATTCTCTTGCTGAGTGTTCTCACTTTGTGTATGGTGATGAATTTGTTGAGTGCATCCTTCATGGCCTCGATGCAACGTACTACGCATTTCGCACTGCCTTCAATCTTCTTATAGGGGCAATCTCTTCACATCAGCTCCTGAGTATGATATTGGAAGAAGAAGCCCGCATGCAAGACATGCATGCCCAATCTCCCCAGTTTTTTTCCAATAACACAGTTTGTTCATCCGCTACGCTGTCTAATGCCTCCATGCAGTCAGGCTTGAAGTGTTAGATTTGTCACAGTCTGGCCATAACGCTCTCAATTGATGGCAGCGACTGAACACCACTGAATTCCTAGTGACCCGTCTGCATTCGAACCGGTCCAACCAGCACCACTATGAAAATCGGCCTCACCAGCAGCCGTCCAGTCCACCCCCCAAGCCTATGTCGTGGCCAATCCGGCGCCACCCTCTTCCTTGTGTGATCTGGTGCCACCCTCTGACTTGCATGATCCAGCATGTTTCTTTGATTTTTGTGCTACCAACCATGTCACTTCATATATTTTACACATGTCTGTTCACTCTGATTACACTAGTAATAATGGATTACAGGTTGGCATCGGCACGTCTCTTCCAAATACGCATTTGGGCTCCTCTATTTTTCCATTTGTTAACCAGCCCTTTCACTTACATAATATTCTTTTTGTACCTGATGTCTACAAAAACCTTCTTAGTGTTTCTCAAATTACTAAAGATAATAATGCTTATATGCTATTTTCCCTACTCATGATTTTTCCTTACTCATCACCTGTGCTCTTCTTGATGCGCATTGGCTTACAAAACTTTCACGAGCGTCTTGGTCTTCCTCGTGAGTCATTCCTTTGTCGTTTGGTTTCCCGCTTTAAGCTTCCAGTGTCTTTAAATGATTTACAAAAAATTTGTGAGTCTTGTCAGCTTGGTAAGAGCCATAGATTACCCATTTCTCATATTCATGAGTCTAGTAAGACTCTTTATGATCTTGTTTATTTAGATGTATGGGGCCCTACCCTTGTTTCTTCATTTAATAGAAATTGATATTTCTTGATTTTTGTCGATGATTGCACAAAATATGCCTGGACATACTTTCTCGCAAAAAAATTGCCAAGTTCTTCATCAATTTCAGTTTTTTTCAGAAAATGATTGAAACTGAATTTGACATTAAAATCAAACAATTTCAATCAGATTGAGGGAGGGGGTGAATATTGTTTAGTATCCCCTTATCGCCAAACTCAAGGCATCTCACACAGAGTCTCTTGTCCTCATACACAATCTCAAAATGGTACTGCCAAACATCGTCATCGTACAATTGTTGAGAAGGGCCTTGCGCGACTTCCCACTGCCTTCTAGGAACACAGTTTTCACACCTCTGTCTATCTACATACCCGTACCTTATCTCCTACACTTAGTCACAAATCTCCATTTGAGTCACTCTTTGATAAAATTGCTGACTATGAATTTTTTTAAAACATTTGGTTGTTTGTGTTATCTTTTTCTTTGTCTATATCGGTTAGACAAACTTGCGTATCGATCTTCTCCATGTGTTTTTATTGGGTAAGTTCTCACCACAAAGGTTATCTTTGCTTACATGTTCCATCCAATCATGTTTATATTGCCAATAATTTTGTTTTATCTTCTCAAATAATTTTGTCTGACCATAAAACATTTTCTCAGGCTTCTAAGTTACCTGAATGGAAAAATGCAAGCAAGTTGAATATGATGCTCTTATGTGTAATGAGACGTGGACCTTAGTTTTGACTCCCCATAATGCTAACATTGTTGGTTGTAAGTGGGTGCATATGGATCTATTGAGCACTATAAAGCGCGACTTGTGGCCAAAGGATTCAATCAAGAGGAGGGTGCTGATTATGTTGATACATTTAGTCTGGTGGTCATGCCTACTACCATTAGGATTTTTTGTCTTAACTGTTACACTTGATTGGCCCCTGCATCAGGTTGACATTAATAATGCTTTTTTGAAGGAGGATCTTTCTGAGACAGTATATATGGCGCAACCTCTTGGTTTTGTTAATGGTTCTCGGTCCTCGCATGTGTGTCTTCTTTGGACAACATTGTATAGTCTTAAACAGGTACGTCGGGCTTGGTTTACGAAGCTGACACTGTTTCTTCAGCCTCATGGCTTTGCTCCCTATAAGTCTGATACTACTCTATTTATTCGTAGACATCAAAAGCAAATTCTGTATATTTTGGTATACGTTGATGACCTCACTGTCACTAGTTCGTCTTCTGCACTCATTATGGAGTTTATTTGCAAATCAAATGATGCCTTTTCACTTCGTGACCTCGGGTCTTTGCATTATTTTCTAGGGATTGAACTTGCTCGTTCCAAGTCCACTATTTTTCTTTCTTAGCAAAAGTATATTCGTGATTTATCGGAGCGAAGCAAGATGTCGGATGCGAAGCCAATCGCCTCCCCAACTGAGCCCGCATCGCCGCTCACTTAGGCTAGGGACCCTGTGCGAGATTCACACCTTTATCGCAGTATTGTTGGGGCTTTACAGTATGCCACAATTACTCGTCCCGAGATTTCTTATGCAGTTAATCGTGTTTGTCAGTTTATGCATAATCCGACTGAGCTACATTGGTCCGTTGTCAATTTCAATCAGTTTATATATAATGGTCCCTTTGTGAAGCGTGTGAAAAAGCTAAAGGGAAACGTTTATCTTTTCATATAAATGATGAACGTGCTATTAGGGTACTTGATCTAGTTCGTTGTGATTTATGGGGGGCCTTCTCTGATTTTATCTGCTGATGGTTTTCCTACTATGCCATTTTCCTTGATGATCATTCCCGAATCTCGTGGTTTTATCCAATACGCGGCAAGTCTGATTTTTGGGATGTTTATCGCAAGTTTGAGGCTTTTATGGAGAACCAGTTCTCTTCCACCATTAAGGAGTTTCAGAGTGATAGGGAGACTAAGTTCATAAATGGTCTCTTACGCTCTCAGTTTCAGACAAAGGGCATTCACCATCATATTTCTTGCCCGTAGACTCCTGAGCAGAACGGTTGGGCTGAGTGCAAGCACCGCTACATTGCTGAAATGAGTTTTTCTATGAAGTATCACTCCATGTTCCTCTCTCTCATTGGCCTGATGCCATTTTTGCAACCACTTATACCATAAATCGGTTGCCCACTCCTGTTCTTGGTGGACGATCACTATATGAAGTTATTAAGGGTCGGGATCCTATATACACCAATTTTTATGTTTTTGGTTGTTAGGTCTTCCCATTTGTTTGCCCTTTTTTTGACCACGTGCTGTTTCCTCATAGCATTCCGTGTGTATTTATTGGCTACAACTTGCAGTATAAAGGTTTTCGGTGTCTCGATCGCACTACTGGCAGAGTCTATGTCACTCGACATGCTCATTTTGACGAGACGTGCTTTCCCATTGCCCCATCCATTCCTTCGGCGACTAGTTCTCCACTTTCAGTGATAGGTGTTTATACATTTCTTGATCCTGATTCTGACTCGACACCTCCTTTGCTTACAGTTTCTCCTGTGCCAACTCCATTTCCTTCAGCCCCTTGCTCCATTTGTGCTATAGATCCAGCTCCAGTTCAATAGCTAGTGCAACCTGCATCTCCGGTGGCTAGTATAGTCGCCCAGTCCCTGCTCAGTTTGGTTGACCCTTCACCAGTTACCTCAGCCGACTCCACTCCTCCAGCTTCTCTTCCTTGACCTCGTACCCATTGGATGACTACTAGGTCGGCTACTGGGGCCATACAACACATGGACTATTCAGATAATGCAACTCATGGTTTTACTGCTACCTTACTTGCTCAATCTGAGCCCACAGATTATCGCATTGCCCTTTAAGATTTGGCTTGGGTTTCTGCTATGGATGACGAGATGACAGCTCTTCGTGGTCAGTTCACCTAGGATGTGGTGCCTCGCTCTTCAGATACTAACATTGTTGGCTCCAAATGGATTTATCGACTGAAGTATTGGCCAAATGGCACTATTTAGCATTATAAGGCTAGACTTATAGCGTAGGGTTTCTCACAAATTCTGGGTTTTAACTTTGACCACATTTTCAGTCCTGTGGTCAAAGCCTCCACTGTTCGGATAGTTCCCGCCATTTCCATGATGCGCTACTGGCCACTTCATCAGCTGGATGTCAAGAACGCCTTTCTTAATGGCGTCCTTGATGCTCCAGTTTATATGAAGCAACCTATTGGATACAAGGACCATGTTCATCCAGATTATGTTTGTCGCTTGCGGAAGGCCACTTATGGACTTAAGCAAGCTCCTTGGGCATGGTTTTAGCATTTCAGCACTTATTTGACTCATCTTAGTTTTCAGTGTAGCTCAACTGACACCCCTCTATTTTTTCTTTCATTAGGATCATTGTTACTGTATCCCCTGGTGTATGCTGAAGACATCTTTCTTACAGGGAACGATTCGACTATCCTTCGGCAGTTCATTGATCGGACACATCGGGAGTTTGAAATTAAGGACCTTGGCACTCTTCACTACTTCTTGGTCTGGAAGTTTCACTTACTACATCAAGTCTACTTCTTGGTCAAGAAAAGTATGCTTGGGACATTCTCACTCGTGCAGGAATGCCTAATATTGCACCAGTCTCTACACCATTTGTAACAGTCCAAAGTATGCTTAGGATGGTTCTCGGTTGCACAGTTCTACCAGTCCACCATTTCATAATCCAACCTTGTATTGATCTCTAGTTAGGGCCCTTCAGTACTTAATCATCACTCGTCCAGATTTGGATTTTTTGGTCAATATTGTCACTCAATATCTTTAGGATACCAGACACTATCATTTTGCTGCTGCTACTCAGATTCTGTGGTATGTTTGGGCTACTCTGCATCTTAGTCTTACTTTCGGTCTGTTAGTTCTCCAGAGGTGCTTGAGTACTTTAACGCCGATTGGACTCGCTATTTGGAGACTAGCCGATTCACTTATGGATATGTTGTTTTTCTTGGTGGAAACCTTGTTTCCTAGAGTGCAAAGAAACAACCCACAATTTCTCATTCCAGCACTGAGTCTAGGTATCGTGCTCTTGCTAATACTACTTCGAAAGTTATTTGGCTTACTCATTGCTCTGAGATCTTCGAGTTCCCTTGTCTGGTTCTCCAGTGCTGTTATGCGACAGTAATAGTGCCATATTCTTGGGGTAGAATCCAGTTGCTCACAAGCAGGCTAAGCACATGGACATCGACTATCACTTTGTTCGAGAGTTGGTTGCTTCCGGCAAGCTGTGAGTTGCTCATGTTCCTACTTCACTTTAGATTGCGGACATCTTCACTAAAGGTATCTCTCGTCCACTGCTCGAGTTCTTTAGATCCAAGCTTTGCATCGGTGAGCATCTGGTGCTTTGCTTGAGGGGGTGTTAGAATAAATCAATGTGATGATTAGATTAGATTAGATTTGTGTTTATCTTATTGACTAGGCTAGAGTTATTTTAGTCATAGTCTATCTTTTGTACTCTATTTATTCCATTCAGTGATATCAAAATCATTACGGGAAATACATTATATCAGCCCGTACTTTTCTGTGACAATCTGTGTGCTACCTTTATATCTACTAATACTATCTTTCATCCAGGGTCCAAGCATATCAAGATTGATTATCATTTTGTTCATGAGCAAGTTGAAGATGGTTCCCTTGTTGTTCAGCATGTTCGTTCTCTTGATCATATTGCTGACATCTTTACGGAAGTTGTTGGCACTGCGCATTTCGGTACTCTACAATCCAAACTTCATGTTGCTCCACCTCAATAAGCTTGGGGGGGTGGGGGTTAGGGGGTATTAGAGTGTATATGTTTTTTTGGTAAATCAGTATTTGTATATGATTAGGTTTTCATAGATTTTCATATTCTCTAAGCAAGCCCTTGCATATATACCTGTTGATATGATGAATGAAATCAGAACGGTTTTACAGAATCCTTATCAGAATGAACTGCATGCTTCGCATTTCACAACCTCCCATGGATTCTTAGGGAAATACAGCCGAAACTCCCAAAAGAATGCACATCCGGGATACCAATCTTTACCCAATTCTATATAATTGGGCAAATTGGCACAAGTTGTGTGGAGAAAAAAATTGCAGTAGTGTCCACATTTGTAGTATGGAGAAGTGGCGTGATCGATAGGTTCAATGCAACCATTATATATAAACTCATTTTCATCCCGATGATCATGATAAGTTAAAATTAAGAAATGTTTATGATTGTCAACTTTTACCTCAGGCAACTGTGGACCTTCTTGCTCCAAATGGTTAAGATGTACTTCTCCCTCTCCCCACAAATTAAATGATTTGGCTTGTTTGATAATTATCTTCAGTTGTCTATATCCAAAGTAAAAATGCATTTTAAAGATACTGAAATTCTATTTCACCTAAAGTCTATACTTTTATGCCAAGTTGTTTAACGTTTGGTGTTAAAACACGAAATAAAAAGCAGTGCACACACAACTTGGTTACGCAGTTCGGTGCAATTACACCTACGTCTGCGGGGCCTTGCCCAGATCAGAAACCATCCACTAGAAAGCAGTCTTTAGTACAAGAAGCTTAACTTGAATACTAATCCATTGCTAACCTATGAGTGAATGTCGTGAGATCCCCTCACTGCCGATCCTACGTCGTTGAACCCCCACGAACAATACGTCTCCCTGGATCTCCTCCTCCCGAGGAATTAAGGCTTCCTTGTTTCTGATCTTTACGAACTTGGTCGGATGAATCAACACTCCTCCAAACAACACAGGTAGATCGCTCAAACACTTCTCACGTAGAGATGAATTCTTGGTCGCTTACTGATTGCGTTGCATCTTCTTCCTTTTATCATCTTCGCAATCCTGCCTTGTACACAACTCTTTCCTTGTCAAACTCTACCAAGAATAGACTTCTAGACTAAGGAAAGATCTAATTCTAATATGGTATTTAAATGGACAATCCTTTATCAATAGGAGTTGTACCATAAATAAACTACTTAATTAATTCCTAACTATTACATGAATATTCGGTTACCAGAAATAGATTGCCACGGAATCACATATTAATCTTCACAATATTCTATTCTGATCGCATGATTATCTTCCATAATTTGCTCCATAAATCGTGGCTAGAAAGCTGCTGTCGGGAAAAACCAGATAGCAGTGGTGTTAAAACACCACAACATAAGTCCGTACAATATACCACAACTAAGTCCAACTCCAGAGGGCTTTACAATCTCCCCCTTGGCATATTTGTGAATTCAACAGCACACACGGACATCATAAACAACAACGAATATTCAGAACATCCAAATCGAATACAAAATCAATCATCAAAATCCGTCCAAGTTAAAGCATTCAACATCTACTCAAAATCTCCAAATTTCTCCCCCTAAATTCATGAATATGTCAAGACATGATTTAGACACCAGACCCATCCAAACCATCCTCTGAACTAACAGCATCCTGAGTCGCTGCCGCCAACAAACCTTCTCTTTCAGCCTCCAATGCAGCCAACTCCCCCTGAATCTTCACTACAGCAGCCTGATGTCGTTCAAGCAGTTCCTGACACACTGCCGCTCTTGCCTCAATAGCGCTTACCCGCGCCGCACCAGCATCTGAGCTCACTATTTCCGGTGGTGTCCAGGGTAAATCCTTTACAATCCGACCACTCAATGTCCTGAGAGTCGGCCTTAAAGCTTGAGTAGAAATCAATTCATCAGAATCCATTTTTACTGCTCCACCTTTTTGCAACACCAAAGTGATGACGCACGGATGTACCAATGCTTCCTTCCTGGTCTTCCGAGCACAATCCATGATATCATTAAACACCATTCTTCCCATATTGACCTTATACCGTGCTCCTAGACTATATAGTAGTGTAGCCATTTCTTTGGTGACACTTGTATTATTGACTGAAGGAATCCAATTGTGTACTGCCACCATATACAGGCAGTAATACCAGGAGGTAAGGTTGGATGCAGGTATCTACTGTCTACCAGTCACTGGCCATGTACTCTCCACGCCACCGGTAAGCTCCACTGCCACTCCATCAAAATTTTCTGGCAACTGGTGTTTGAACACCGATTTGTCATTCCTGGAAGTGCCACGCTGCAGACATTGATTCACTGCCTCTGGGGAGAACTCAAAAACTTCCCCTCGCACATACACCCTATGGAACCAAGGAGATTCCTCATCTTCACATTCCTCCTTCAGGTTGGAATAAAATTCCAACACTATCTGCTTGTTATAATCACCAAAGCATGTAGCAGCCCTAAACACCTTTAGATAGTGTAAATAATCTGTGAACCCACAGTCTCGGTATTTCTCGGAATCAACTGGCCTTTCCGCCAGTATCTTCCTTCCACAGATAAATTCCCATTTTTCTTGGCTTGCTTCATCATAAAATTCAGTGCTAATAGCATCACTAACCTCAGGTGCCGGTAGTGCCTGAGGCTCAACTGGTCTCTGCTGTCGGTCTGCACGTAACTTCTTCAATTTCAGCCTAATCGGCTCATCACTGTCCTCACTAGTGGCCATACTCTTATCTCTGCACCTCTTCGACCTTCGAGCACCCTTGGAAGCAGAGGTCACACTATCCCTGGCCTTCTTTGACATCTGAGTGGCATGCATTTCCCCAGACTCTATTGGTGTTTCAACACCCACCTCCTTACTCTTCCTCTTGAGTCCACGTGTCTGTCTTGTCTCTGATGGTGTTTCAACACCAACATCAGGACCATCAGGAGTTTGCTCCCTCTCGGCCAGGTTCACAACTGGTGTTTGAGTACCAGTACCAAGCATATCAGCACCATCTACACTCTCCACAGCAATACTTTCATCATCTTCCTTCTCAGAATCGGACTTCAAAAACTTTGAAAGAGCTTCACTCAGCACAGAGGCATTCTCTGGTTCATTCATCATCGAAAATGTCTCAGCTTCATCAGCTCCCCCTGCACACCCTGCCTCCTTTTCACTATCACTGATCTCCACCACTGGGATGGGCAATCGTCTCAACGATTCTTGAAGCAGGAACATAGACCCATTAAAGCACTCTATTTCTTTACCACTTGCTCTAGCAAAATCAGTGGATTTAACCACTTTAACCTAGGGTTTCACAACCACATCATCCCCTAGGCTTCTAATAACAGGCCTGTGCAGCGAACCTATTCTCGTATAGATGGCAAAAAACTGATCTATTTCCTCCCCTACTTTGTACTGTTCACCAAAATCTACTCCAACTAATGTGGCATAAAATTCACTAATTTCACAGATTTCTCCAATGCCACCAGTTAACAGTTCTTTCAAATCAAATCCATTTATCTTTCCATGAAAATTCTTGAATTTCCGAAGATCAACATAATCTCTATTCTGAACCATCCACGCAATAAATTCCAGAACAGAGTAAAAGTAAATCCCGTCATGGACAAAAGAATGGTCAAACCTGGCCTTAGGGCGTCGACGATTTACTCCATCCCACTTAGTTACCCTCTGTTCTCGACCTCCAGGGCATTCTTCCACGTCTACATCGGGGTCAAGCTCTTCAAAACGTGGATTCTCCAGAACTCGCACACTCGAGAAACCCCCAAACCATTTCTTGAAGGTAAAGTTCACCATTTTTTACGAGGTTTTGTGTGGGATATGCGGTTTCTGGGTTTTTGAAAATTTCAGGTTTGCTAGGAAGACAAGTGCGGGAGCTCTGTTTAGGAAGATGAACAGTTGAAGAACTTGAATTTGTGTGGGAATCAACCACTTGTCACTTTCACTTTCCTTTTTCGAAAACCAAAAAGCCACTCTACTTTCTCTTCTTTCAGAATACCATCATGCGAACATTTAAGCCCATCATCATAACTTTCTAGCCCAAGGTTAGCCCGTCTGATCTACTTCCCAATCAAGCAATTTTTTCAGTACCACCAGCCCTCGGTGTTTATACACGGCTTCTCATATTTTTGAGATTTTCAATTTTTCTAATTTTTTTCTTTTTCAACTATATTTAAAAGAAAAAAAAACAGAACAGTAAATAATACAACATAATGGACAGATCTGGGTACCTTACATTCGACACACACCCAAGTGCTGTCTGAGGCCTTCAAACGTCTCACCATCCAGAGGCTTTGTAAAGATATCAGCCAGTTGTTCTGATGTCGGTACATACTGGACTGTGACTTCTCCTTTTTCAACCAAGTCCCTAATAAAATGGTGTCGGATATCGATGTGCTTTGTCCTAGAGTGTTGCACAGGATTCCTGGAAATATCAATGGCGCTTTTATTATCACATAGGACTGTCAAACTCACATCATTAAACCCATAGTCTCTCATCATCTGCTTCATCCATAATAGTTGTGCACAACAACTCCCAGCAACTAAGTATTCTGCTTCAGCCGTAGACAGTGATATAGAATTCTGCTTTTTACTGTACCAGCTGACCAGATTTGATCCAGCAAAGAAGCACCCACCAGTGGTACTCTTACGATCATCAGCATTCCCGGCCCAGTCAGAGTCACTGAACCCTACCAACTGCGAATCCTTGTTCCGAGAAAACCATACTCCATACTCCACCGTTCCACTTATATACCGAATAATCCTTTTCACAGCTGACATATGTGATTCCTTTGGATTAGTTTGGTAGCGGGCACAGATACCAACACTCAAACAGATGTCTGGTCTACTTGCAGTTAAATACAACAGGCTGCCAATCATACTCCTGTACAATTTTAGGTCAACATTTTGACCCAATTCATCTTTTGTAAGCTTGTCGGTGGTAGGCATTGGAGTGCGTACTGTCTTTGCACTTGTAAGTCCGAATCTTTTGATCAAGTTTTCAGCATATTTCTGTTGGTTGATGAAAAGACCATTCTTCTCCTGAGTAACCTGTAATCCCAGAAAATATGACAATTTGCTTACCATACTCATTTCGAACTCCTTAGTCATTAAGTCAACAAACTCCTTTACCAATACTGAAGAGGTAGATCCAAAAATAATATCATCCACATAAATCTGTGCGATCAGAATGTTTGTCCCCTTATGCAGCACGAACAGTGTACGGTCCACTCCCCCTCGACGATATCCCTTCTGAATCAGAAAGGTTGTCAGTCGCTCATACCATGCACAAGGTGCCTGCTTGAGTCCATACAATGCTTTATTCAACCGATAGACATGATTAGGAAAATGTGGGTCTTCAAACCCCTTAGGTTGCTCCACGTAAACTTCCTCCTTTACTAGGCCATTCAGTAATGCACTCTTGACATCCATCTGATAAAGAGTAAAGTCCAGAATGCAGGACACTGCCAACATCAGTTTGATCGACTCCAATCTAGCTACAGGTGCAAAAGTTTCATCAAAATCAACCCCTTCTACTTGAGTGTACCCTTGAACAACTAGTCGCACTTTATTTCTTGTGACGTTACCATCCGCATCAGATTTGCTCTTAAAAATCCACTTGGTTCCAATCACATTCACATAAGCAGGTCGTGGGGTAAGATACCAAACATTGTTTCTCTCGAATTGCTGCAATTCTTCTTGCATTGCTGAAATCCAATACTCATCGAGCAGAGCTTCTTTGTAATTTTTTGGCTCAGTAAGAGAGAAGAAACATGATAGTCCTGCCAATTCTCTGTAATTCACCCGTGGTTGATCCCTTAAGTGCATATGTCTAGCTGGATTTTGTTCAGATTCACCTGTTCCAGTTTCCGGAGTTTCAACACCAGTTGACGATGCTGGTGTTTCAACACCAGTAGGGTTCCCTGGTTCGAGGATATCACTTTCACCAACAGTGTCTTCTTCTGAATCATGAACAACCACATTAATAGACTCCATGACTGTTCCAGAGTGTTGATTAAGCACTCGGTAAGCTCGACTGGTAGGAGAATAACCCAAGAATACACCGATATCACTTCTAGATTCGAATTTAGCTAAAGGCTCTCGGTCCTTCAGAATATAGCACTTACTCCCAAAGACATGAAAATACGACACATCTGGTTTCTTCCCTTTCCAGATCTCATATGGTGTCTTCTCAGTAAATGGACGCAGATATACTCTGTTGATGGTGTAGCATGCAGTGTGTACAGCCTTAGCCCAGTATCTAGCATTAATTTTCTTCTCGGCTAACATTGCTCGTGCCATTTCCTGCAGTGTTCGATTCTTTCTTTCTACTATACCATTTTGTTGAGGAGTTATGGGGGCAGAGAACTCGTGGTGTATACCAAGTGTCTCGTAGATGTCATGAAACTTAGAATTTTCAAATTCTTTTCCATGGTCACTCCTGATACGTGCAATTCTTACTTGAGTGGTTCCTTTTTCTACATGTAGCTTGTGCGCCAAGTTCTTGAAAATATCAGCAGCCTCTGACTTCTCTTTGAGAAATGATACCCACGTATACCTCGAGAAGTCATCTACACAGACGAAAATATACTTCTTTCCTGCCACACTTGGGGTATTGACTGGCCCCATCAAGTCCATATGTAGTAGCTCCAAAAGTCTTGACGTTGAAACATCATTTACAGCATGGTGTGGTATCCGAGTTTGCTTTCCTTCTTTACACGATCCGCAAACTACCTCCTTGTTGTCACTGATTTCGGGAATACCTCTGACTGCATTCAGTCTGGAAATACGAGCTAAGGATTTATAATTTATGTGTCCCAATTTTCCGTGCCACAGAGTACTGATTTCCTTTTTCGAGTTGAAGCATGTGACGTCTTGGTCGAGCAAATAACAGTTATCCATTGATCTAGATCCAGTGAATACTTCAGCTCCATGGTTGACTACACATTTCTCCTTGTCGAAAAACACCGTCATTTCATTGTCACATATATGGCTAATGCTCAACAGGTTAGCTTTCAGACCTTCCACCAGTAATACATCTTGGAACACAGGAAGCCCTTTGATGGCTAACTCACCTTTGCCGATTATTCTACTGCGCTTCCCATCACCAAATCTAACATGGCCACCAAATCCAGGTTTGAATTTTTGAAGAAATTCAGGTACTCCAGTCATATGCCTTGAGCACGCACTATCGAAATACCAGGAGTTTCCTGTATGTGCCCCAAAATAGACGAAACTTGAAAGACAAACATCTTGAGATTTTCGAACCCATACCTGGCTTACTGGTCGAGTGATGTGATGCGGACTTTGATTGACACGTGTGTTCAGAAATCTGGTTCTGTATCCTCCAGTGTTAAGTCGATGCCTCGTATCATATCCTGGCATGGTGTTGAAACTCCAATCTGTTGTGTTAACAGACAGTGTCCTAAGAAGCTTAAAACACCTATTCCTGACATGCCCTAGAGCTCCACAGTATCTGCATCGTCTGATCCTCTTGGTGGAAAAATTCCTCTCGATTATTCTTGGGGCTGGTGCGCCTTGATCTGCCTTGTTTCATCAGAATCTTCATTATCTGTATGATCTTCTGACTTTCCAGAATTTAGGCTTGAAAAAGCCATCTCTTTCTTTCCTATTTTGGTCTGCAGCATTTCCATCTCATAAGATTCCAGAGATCCCATAAGCTCATCAAGAGTCATTGTCCCTATTCTTCCATTTTCATTAATCGCTGTGACCTTCATATTGAAACGTGGAGGTAACTTAGCACCTTCCTGACAAGCTTTTGATCTTTGTACTTTTTGCCAAACTGAAATGCTTTGTTTGCAATATCTCGGACTCGTCCATTGAACTCGGAAATAGTCTCATCTTCGCGCATCTTTAGTTCTTCTAATTTTGACGTGTAATACTGCAACTTAGATTCTCTGATAGAACTTGTCCCCTCATGATACGTTTGCAACACATCCCACGCTTCCTTCGCAGTCTCACAATTTGAAATCATCTTAAATTGATCTTCATCTACTGCCGTGAAGATGGCATTTAATGCCTTTGAGTTGGACACGTGTGCTTTGTGCTCCTCGGTAGAATATTTAGAAAATGGTTTAGCCGTCGATGAGCTTGATCCCTCAGTTTTGTCACTTGAAGGTGGAGTGTACTGATTTATGACATAGTTCCAGGCTTGATCATCTAGTGCTCTAATGAACACTTTCATACGTGCCTTCTAATAGGCATAGTTTCCTTGTTCCAGCAACGGTGGTCGCGTGACCGAAACCCCCTCCTTTGGTGCCATGGTGAAACCTGATCTCACTCTCCCTGTATAGGGGTCAGCAAGTGCCGTGCTCTGATACCAATTGAAATTTTGTTTCACCTAAAGTCTATACTTTTATGCCAAGTTGTTTAACGTTTGGTGTTAAAACATGAAATAAAATAAGCAGTGCACACACAACTTGGTTACGCAGTTCAGTGCAATTACTCCTACGTCTGCGGGGCCTTGCCCAGATCAGAAACCATCCACTAGAAAGCAGTCTTTAGTACAAGAAGCTTAACTTGAATACTAATCCATTGCTAACCTATGAGTGAATGTCGTGAGATCCCCTCACTGCCGATCCTACGTCGTTGAACCCCCACGAACAACACGTCTCCCTGGATCTCCTCCACCCGAGGAATTAAGGCTTCCTTGTTTCTGATCTTTACGAACTTGGTCGGATGAATCAACACTCCTCCAAACACCACAGGCAGATCGCTCCAACACTTCTCACGTAGAGATGAATTCTTGGTCGCTTACTGATTGCGTTGTATCTTCTTCCTTTTATCATCTTCGCAATCCTGCCTTGTACACAACTCTTTCCTTGTCGAACTCTACCAAGAATAGACTTCTAGACTAAGGAAAGATCTAATTCTAATCTGGTATTTAAATGGACAATCATATATCAATAGGAGTTGTACCATAAATAAACTACTTAATTAATTCCTAACTATTACATTAATATTCGGTTACCAGAAATAGATTGCCACGGAATCACATATTAATCTTCACAATATTCTGTTCTGATCGCATGATTATCTTCCATAATTTGCTCCATAAATCGTGGCTAGAAAGCTGCTGTCGGGAAAAACTAGATAGCAGTGGTGTTAAAACACCACAACATAAGTTCGCACAATATGCCACAACTAAGTCCAACTCCAGAGGACTTTACAGAGACAAAATGAGTCTTTTCAAAGATCTTTTGCGACTTCTATCATTATATAGAGGAACAAAGTTTAATCACCTGATCATTGCCAATCTCGGTGGATTGTCATAAGAAATGTTTGCCGCTGACCATGGCACTCGGGCATTGGCGGTTATGCACATGATATGAATGTAGTGTTTGCACCACCGACAATAATAAATCCAAATGATGGATCCCAAATCCTTTTTGCAATGTTCGTAAGTAAACTTATATTTTCGATACCAAACTGGCATACTAGAGGAGAGGGTGGTCATGAATCATGATCTGGATGTTTAAACATCTCCTGTAATGATCTACATTTCTTTTGGATCCAAAACCTGCACAACGGTTTTGTACATATGTATGACTCCAGGCTGGCCCGAAGCAAATGAAATGTTTTCCTCATACCTCCAATTTTTTAAATATATAGGGACCTCATTTTTTTTACTTTTTTCACTATATATGTAAGAAAAATTAATAAATATTACATTTTCCAATTAGTTTCCTCACTAGTGTTTTCCCTCACATATGAGGCCCCATTTTACAAATATAACACACCCTAAATATTGTATATGAGGCCCATTTTTTTTCTAATTTGCTTTAGGCCTCCAAAATATTAGGGCCGGCCCTGTATGACTCATAGTCCCGACCTTCAACACCACGAGCATTGCATTTGAATGAAACTGGCTGACCTGCCCTGACCCGGGGTCATTAACACAATCGCAGCAGCGCAATCAATTAACCCGAGCCAAGGCACTGGTCCCATGGGATGGGCAAAGATAATATTTTTATTCTGCACATGTTTCTCGCTGCTAGGCTACCAAAGGGTAGTAAGCGGCAAGCCCTGGGTTTGTCCACAGAGATGCTAGGGTTCAAGTAAAAGTTAAAACATAGCCTCGTGCGGGTCGTCAATCCACACAAGTGAGAGGAATAACTGCTAATGTAAACATGCAAACTTGGGGGGGTTGGTATTTTCAACTAACAACTACATGCATAAAATAAACAAACAAGTAAACTATTTATACTAGACACTTGGGACTAATTTAGCAACATGGTAGTTCTAATGCTTAAATCCTCGATTCATTCACATATAGGCATACAAAATACCTATCTTTGTGTTCACAACACGTGGTGTGGCCGATGGTATACACTTCCCCATCCTTGTCACGGTGGGTGTGCTCTTAACCCTCCATCGACACAGCCATCGTAATTAGGGGAGTACAACAAGGTCCGGCCGTGCTATTATGTCCCGGGTTTCCACCACGAATGCACTGATTCCCAGTGGTCATCTATATGAGAGGCCTCAGGTTCATAGGCACCTTATCTATGATACTAGGGTTTCAACACAACACCTACCTTGCTACTATCAAATATCTCTACTCGTAACCTATTTGAAAATGGTTAAGTATCAGCTAAGATTGGTGCAATGGTATGCAGATTAGGGTTACCTCAAAATGCCTGTGCACACACTCACGCAGAATCGTTCCCCTCCACCCATTCAAAAAATCCAGGTTTTTCTTCTGAAGGGGCATCAATAAGTGCACCATACATAAACATAGCCCAAAATGTATGCTCATATGTGGTGTATTATTCATGCATTTGTCACATTCAAGAACAAGCACAATAATATCATGAACACAAAGATAGGTGGAATTTAAGGAATCTCATAAAGCATCAAAAGCTACACATGTGACAAATATGTCCTAAACTTAATCTAACTACTCCCCAGACATGGAATTTAAATATAGATTTGAGCAGCACCACGGTTTCCACTCAGTTATTTTCACGGCCCGGCCTCCTTTTCACGGACTGTGAGCAATATGAGTGTTTACTTTGAACTCTTGTCACAGTCATTGAAGGTTTTCACGGACTGGCTCCATTGTCATGGACTCTAGCCAAATTTCTTCAACTCTTCCCTGCCATGCTTGACGATGTGACTCCATTGTCACGGACCGGCGCGGTTGCTTCTTGAAGGGAGGACTCGGGCATCTTTATGGGCCACTGATGCTTCATGTAGTGCGGGCTGTCACGGGTCACTGGTTCTTCATCGGTTGAACTTTGTTTGCTTGCCACCGGTGAACCATTAGTTAGAATTGAGAGTTCTAGTAGTCGATTTTGTAGTACTCGAGAAGTCAAATCCAATGGAACCAGCCTTGAAGGCTAGTTCTTCCTGAATCGTTCTCGGACTAAGGCAACACTCCTTGGACCACGATTCACTATTTCCACCTTTTGCCGTCTTGAACTTCGAAGCTGCCTATCCTTGGCTTCAATCTCCTTCTACAACGCATTGATGCTCATGGCATTCATATACTACCATTCAATGTGAATGGCCTTCAAATATTCTACCGTTAAAAGCAAATGGCCTTCGTAAGAATGTAATGTAACAAATAGCATTCACGGGAGACCTACTAGAGGTACTTATAATGAGGATCAAGGAGCCTATGAACACGATATGTCAATAATCACTAATTAAGTGTACAAAATGTGGGATTTAGAATAGAAAAGTGAACATGTTTGTCGAAACCCCTTGTCATGTAAACTCAACTAATGTTTCTAGACCTCCAACCAAAAGTAAATGAAAACTACGTTAAATGCATTGGTTAAAGCATGCATAATGGTGTAGATCATACTCCTCCCACTTAAACCTTTACTCGTCCTCGAGTAAATTAAATCGAGTGGGTCTCCTGGCAGGCGGCCCATCCATAAGCTTATGGACATGCCACTTATTTCTTACCTTATACACTGCATTTCTTAAATTACATACAAAATTTAAAATTTTTGAAAATATTTTTTATATCATATATTTTTATATTTTCGCCATCAAATACATATTATTACTTGTTTTAACTTATAGAATGAAATATTTAAATTTTATAAAAAATTACAACATTTAAGGCAAATGCCCCTGAGGACTGTCCATAAGCTTATGGAAAGGCCGCCTTTCCTGAGACTTTCCCAATTAAATCAAACAAAAAGGTTCAAGCGACATGAAGCATGCTAAAATAGTCAATGCATCCAACTTATTCCCAAGCTACCCTAGTTCCCCCAAGAAGATGAAAATCTCACAACTCTCACACTCCCCAAAGTACCTAAGGCAACCAAACCACCCAAAGCAAGTTATATGTGTATGGAAAAAGATAATTGACATAAGATCAGAATAAAGCCAAGCTTACTTTCCCCAAAGAAGTCCCAAAAACAACCAAAGAGCAATCATCAAGTAAAAAAAATAATCCACCAAGGAAATCCAAAAGCCTTCGACTTGCTTGCAACATAGGGATAAATCTAGATTCTCGACCTAGTTGCAAACAAGGAGTCCAATGTATCGTCAACCTAGTTTCTTGTTTCTATTTTTCTTTTTTCTCTAAATTTCTCTCATTTTACCTAAGTGCCCTTTTGGGTTTTCACCTAGTGTTATCCCACAAAACGAGCTCACCCCTCACCTTTTTCCGCACGGCCTCTCATTTTTGCCTAGACTCGTAAGTCAAGCCAGGCCAAGCCTCTCACTTTTACCTAAGCCTTTTGACCTATCCGAGCTTTTCCTAATGTTACCCAAGTTGCTCTTTCGGGTTTTTGACTTGTCCAGGTTTTTATCTTTTTTTATTTTTTCAAATTTTCAAAAAGTGCCCCAAAAGTGGGCTCAATTCTACAAAGATAGTCAAACATACAAAAATACTCCACCAATAGCTAAAACATCCTACCCCATGATAACTAGGAAACCTAGCATAGCATGTCATTCCACCAAATGTTCATCCAAAATCATCCCCAACAAACAAGAACTAAAACTACCAACAATCAAGAAAAAACAAACAAAACATGCATGCCCGAATAAATCCAAAAATGAGAATTCCTAAATGCTCACTACTCCCTCCCCACACTTTGCGGATGCAAAGTATCCAATGCACAAAAACAATGTCAAAACATAAGTGAGGATGGGAGATTAGTGATACCTGCGAATCTGTCCCCGAAGGGCCGACCTCTTCTTGACTAGTGAAACAGCTCTCTATGAACCCTGTCGTTTGGATTATGGCTTCAAGGCAATCCACCCTCGTGTTGAGCACCCCCACTTATGCCTTCACTCCTCCAATCACTTGAACTATCCCTTGAAGAACTTGGGAAGAACTCGAGAGTTGCTCCCCAAGTAGGTGTAGTTGATCCATAATAGCCTTGGAAAGATGAGATCGTCTCACAAGTGCTCTCGAAAATGTCTCCCCTTTGGTCTCTTCTAAGTCTAACTCTTGGTTGGCCATAATGTTGTAGGATTCTCTCTCAAACTTCCGGTCAAGTGAAATAAGTAGGTCTTCGAAACATGTGTTATGGGCAATGGCGATGCGCTCCGATTGTGGAAGAATCATGAAGCTACACGTGCTCACACCTCTATAGAGCCATAGATATCTACCTTTCAATGTTTTCGGTCTCACCATTGATGCCTTAGCTAACTTCTCAATATTGTACCTTGTGCCCAATCTTCCTAAGTTAGCTAGAGCCCTTTGTGTGATTGGGTGACCTAGATAATCCGCCAAAAGACAAACCATGCCTCCCATGGAAATTTTCCACTCTTCTACTCTCCCATCGCTATGCATTCTTGAACATAGACACTAACCAAGTCTGGGTAGATGTTTCTCTCTCGTGTCATCGCCCAAAGAAAGTGTACATCGGAGCCCAGACAATGCGTCAATTCACCGTGGCATAGAATGGCCACAGAAAGGAGTCAAAGAGCATAAAGGATCACCAGGTGGACTGTAGTTGTGCTCTTGCTCAGATTCTTCCTATCAGTTCCGGTTAGTTACACCCAAAAGCACCTAAGAGAGAATGGAATTTCTTGGCAATATGTCTGTAGAATGTCCCGGCCGGTCTTCCACCCAAAAGCTAGTGCCACCTCTCTATACGTCATTTGGTACTCCTTGTCATCTAAGTTGAACTTAATCGCCTTGCGACCCTTCTCGTCTATGACCTTCCAAATGGTAGCTAGAAACTCTAACGTCCACCTTATGTAGGTTTTTGAGTGCACATCGAGAAAATCTTCTAGGCCTGCCCGACCCAAAACAAAGGTCATGGTCACGGTCACGGGTTCAAGTGAACCTAGAGCCATCAAGGTGCTCTTTCAAGCAAAACTAGTCTCCAAAATGCTTCTCATTGGTTCCCTCAAATTCCTCCATCTCCGAGCTGCAGTCCCGGTGATGTTGGTTAATCCTAAAAAAATTTTTCCCACAGGCTTAGGGCTGCGAAGAACGGGAGTCATCAATTTAGGGTTTGCACCCTTAATTAGTTTCTTCCATTTCTCACCCTTTGACGACTTCTCTTTCTCCAAAGTACCTTTCGTTGGAGCCATCCTAACTGAGAGAGAGAAGAATGGAAATGTCATAGTAAAAAATTCATGGCTCATGATATCATTCAACAAAAAATGACCACACATTCAAAGCATGATGGTATAAGTATAAAGGCCATTTAAAACAAGAATATTCCTCATCAATCAATAACATCGTATATGCCTTTCACCAACCATCAATAGATTCATGCAAAAAAGATTCATGCTCCCTTTAATCACCCAACACATGAAGAACACATCACTCAATATCAATGGCACATTCAAAACATCCCTAATTTCATCATCACAAGATTGATCACACAAACCCAAACAACATCACAAAAACACATGCTCATTTATAAATCATAATTTTCATAACAAAAACACAATGTCAATCAAGCATATAGACAAAGAGATCAAAGGATTACCGAAGTGTAAGATCCACACAAGAAGAAGCAAAAATTGCTAATTTTTGGAAGAAAAAGCTTCAATTTTGATGTTCACCCAAGAGTGTGTGTGAGTGAGTGTTTCTTGAGAGGAAAGAATGTGTAGATGATGAAATTAGGTGAAGAGTGGTACCATGAGAATAAAATTTCAGCATAGGTGAAAAAGAGAGAGGTGCACTTTCGATAAAGATGGAATTTCAAATTAGGGGATAAGTAGTACAATCAATTAACATTGGAAGCACTTTTTGCATCAAAAATCCTAAGGAAATAGGAAATATCACTTCTTGAGCCAAAAATGTATTTTAAACTTTGAAATTCAGACTTCCTTTTAAAAAATTGTATTTTTGAAACAAGTTGGGGGATGGAAAATTGAAATTTGACAAAAAAATTATTTCTGCCTAGTTTTTCCATCTTCACGAGGTAGAGTCCCGTGCCCATCATCATTGCGCAAGACCTGCCCTTCATGACAACCATTGTCACGAGGCTAACCACAGATTTTCCCTATATCTTGGTTTTTCTTAATTTATGAAAGAAAATATGTCGCCCATCAAAATCCGTTCTATCTACACATAATCACACATCTTCACATTTGGATTTTCAAATTAACCGAGAATTTCAATCAATGGACCATTTATTTCAAGCATGACATGCAAAATATACCACGTAACTACTCATATCAAGGAAACAAAAAGATCCACGTATGTTTATTGTCGTCATCATGAATTATTACTCTTTCATGCATTCAACTTTCAAGCACTTACCGATGGGTCTCCAGAATCACCATCGGCGACTCCACCCACGATGTCGTCGTTGTGGATAGATCTCCACAACTAGCCATCCTTACCTTTGTACCCGTTATTGGTACCTAGAAATATTTCTCCTTTTCTTGCCAACATCGACACCTTAAACATCACCTTGGGGTTAGGAGGGGGTCGATGAGGTATTAATTCCTCGACACTTTCCTTTTCCCGCTGCAAATTTGTTAGGATAGAAAAAAAAAGCACAGACATATCATTGATCAAATCACGCAATCCGTTGGGGTCCTCAAAAAATTCATCATCAAAATATTCATGCTCATTTACAACACAAGAAGGTTCAAGATTATCATACTCATCAAAAAGTGTCGCACCTTTGCACATAAGAGAAGGTTTTGTTGAATCATGCCTAGATTTATAAATGTCAAATTCCACCTTGTCTAAGTCATCTTCTAGAGTCAAGATCCCCGAGCGGACATCAATTTTATTCCTAGAATTTTTTAGAAAAGGTCTCCCCAAAAGGATTGGGGGTTCACTACCACCGTGCACTACGTCTAGGACATAAAAGTTCGCCAAAAAACCAACTTACCCACTCACACATCACATCTTTCACTAGTCCTCGAGAGCTTGCTTGGAATGATCGGCAAGTTGAACAATGACTCTAGTCTCCTTAAGTTCACCAATTTCAAGACATTTAAATAGATTAAAGGGAATCACATTGATAGAACCTCCTAAATCTATGATGGCATGTTCAAAAAGTGTCCCACCTAAAGAAATCGGGATAGAAAACATTCCGGGGTCACATTTCTTAGAAAAATTCTTATGATTAAAAATTGTGACTTCCCTAATTCTTAGCTTCCCTAACTTCTAAGGTGGTCTACTCATTTTCTTAGTACATGCAACCTTAAGAAATTTAGCATATGAAGGTATATTATCAATCAATTTTAAGATAGGGATAGATACCTCCACTTTTTCGAAGACTTTCCAAATGTTGGCCTCATTTGCCTACACCTTCGGCCTTCCCCTCAAAGCACTTGGAAACGGAGGTGGAATAGAAATTTGAACCTTGGGTGGTGGAAGCTCCTTGGAGGATTCTTCCTTGACAACCATCTTTTCTTCTTCGAACTTGGCTTTGGTATCCTCCACTAACTCGTCATCCTTTATGTCACTTTCTCCTCGGTTTTGCGAACCTCATTCCAACTTCTCAACTTAAGTGCGCTAACATTTCTCAGATTCACCTCCGGTTGGGAAGGTAGCTTGCCAGACTCTTTCGCTTCAAGTCGGCTCACTGAGGTGGTGAGTTGTCCAACTTGAATCTCAAGGTTCTTGATACTTGCGAAGGCTTTAGTACTAAGGTCTTCAACTTCTCTCATTGTCCTTTCCTTGAAGATCTCATGTTTCTTCCCCTATTGTCCGATGGCATCCAAGATCTCCTCCCTATCTGACTTGTAAAGTGTGGTATGATTGTTGGATGACCCTTCACCTCTAGAATAGGGTTGAGGCGGTGTTTGTCCACCCCTATACCCTTGAGGTTGATTGTCACCCCTCCATCAGAAGTTGGGATGATCCCTATACCTTGGATTCAATGGGTTTACATAGGCGTCTGGCCTTGCCTAGCCTTGGTTCCCCCAGAACCCTTGTTGTTAACCCCTAGCAAATTGAGGTCTCTCCCAGTTGTTGTAATCCACGGCATTCACCTCTTACATATCACCAACGACCTCAGAGCTTTTCTTGGAGTGGTGATCAAGGTTGTAAACCCCACAAATCTTAACTTGGTGCACCTTTCCTCTCAAAAGCTCTTTCATCATATATGCTAGAGCTTGGACTTGCTCATCCAACTTCAGTGTTTGTGCGAGTTCATCCAAGACCTTAACCCTCGACCTTGTATTGAATTGCCTCATCCCGTTGGCCATCTCTTCAAAAAGTGTCATAGCGTCCTTCAGGCTCTTGTTGGCAATAGAACGATTGCATGCGACATTAACCATCCTCATGTCCTCATCACACAAGTCCTTGAAGAAGTAATAGACAAAGTCTCCTTCCTTGAAGGGATCATAGGGACAACTTTCGAGAAGCCACTTGAATCTCTCCCAATACTCATATAAGCACTCGGTCACTTCTTGAATGATGTTGGACAACTATTTCTTCAAACCAACAGACTTTGAGGGTGGAAAATATTTCTCCAATAAACCGTCACTTCATATCCATCCATGACCCTTTTCACCCTGGTGGAAAATAATATAACCAATATTTTGCTCCATCTAGTAGTGAAAAGGGGAAGGCTCTCAAGTTGTAGTCTTCTTCTAACACTCTCGGCGGCTTCATGTTCGTGCATACCAAATGGAATTCTGACAAATGTTTGTTCAAATCCTTTCCGACCAAACCGTGAAATGTAGAAAGGCAGTGTATCATCCCACTTTTCATCTCACAAGTCAAATTCAGAGGCAAAGGCGGGAATGTGATACATAGTAGTTGATTCTCCAAGTTAGGAGCCATAAGCTCTCTCAAAGTGTGGTTGTCCTCAGCCATTTTGTGTGGTAATTCCTCAAAACTCAAACCTCTAAATTGAACCTCCGATCTAACTCTCTTCCTCCTTCTCCTTTGCTTACCTGTGGAATTAGTTAGGGAATGCAAAACACCTAGATTTGTGGTACAGGTATGTACCATAAACTAGGGTCGTATTATTCTTCCAATAACATAATAGTAAACATGATCAAAGTAACAAGAAAACTATAACCAAAGCTCAACTCAAAACAAACAAAACAAACAAAAGACAAACAATAAAAGACAAACACTAAAAGACACTACTAACTACTCTACTAATATGCTATGCTCAACCAATACTTAAGCATCCCCGATAGCGGAACCAAAATTTGACCTACCTCGACCCAGGGTCGTTAACACAATCGAAACAGTGCAATTAATTAACCCAAGCTGAGGCACTAGTCCCGTGTGATGGTCAAAGATAATATTTATATTCTGCAATCGTTTCTGGTTGCTAGGCTACCAAAGGGTGGTAAGCGGCAAGCCCTGAGGTTTGTTCACAGAGATGCTAGGGTTCCAGTAAAAGTTAAAACAAAGCCTCGTGCGGGTCGTCAATCTGCACGAGTGAAAGTTATAGCTACTAATGTAAACATGCAAACTGGAGGGGGGGGGGTATCTTCAACTAACAACTACAAGCATAAAATAAACAAACAAGTAAACTATTTATACTAGGTACTTGGGACTAATTTAGCAACATGGTAGTTCTAATTCTTCAATCATCGATTCATTCACATATAGACATACAAAAGACCTATCAGTGTGTTCACAACATGTGGTGTGGCCATGGCATACACTTCCACATCCTTGTCACTGTGGGTGCGCTCGCAACCCTTCATCGACACCGCCATCTAATTAGGGGAGCACAACAAGGTCCAACAGTTGTTGTGGTTCTGTTTCTACCACAAATGCACTAATTCTCAGTGATCCTCCATACATGAGGTCTTAGGTTCATAAGCACCTTATCTGTGGTACTAGGGTTTCCACACAACACCTAGCTTGATACTATCAACTATCTCTACCTGTAACCTATCAAAAAATGGTTAAGTAATCAGCTAAGATTGGTGCGATGGTATGTAGCTTAGGGTTACTTTGAATCTCCCGTGCACACACTCACGCAGAATCGTTCCCCTCAACCCATTCAAACATCCAGGTTTTTCTTCCGTAAGGGGCATTAATAAGTGCACCATACATGAACATAGCCCAAAGTGTGTGCTCATATGTGTGTAGTGTTAATGCATTTGTCACATTCAAGAATAATCACAATAATATAGTAAACACAAAGATAGGTGGAATTTAAGGAAGCTCATAAAGCATCAAAAGCTACACATGTACCAAATATGTCCCAAGCTTAATCTAACTACTCCCTAGACATGGAATTCAAATTTAGATTTAAATTCCACATCTTTGGGATGGAAAAAGAAGAAAAGAAAAGGAAAAAGTACAAAACCTACTAAGGAACTCCTTCCTTCTCCCAAATGCTCTTCAAGTTACAAGATATGAATTCTCTCTCCTAATGTCTATGAAAAATGACTAGACTAGGGTCCTATATATAGTAGTAAGAGATTGGACCTAAAAATAGGCCCAAAATTGGACAATAGTGTCAAAACCCTAGGTCAGCCACCTAGTTTTCATGGACCGGCTCAGATGTCATGGTTCGTGAAGCCTTCAAGCACAGACCGCCAGATCTGGAGTGGTCCGTGAACATTCTTAGCTGTGGGAGCCACGGTCAATGAAGATGGGCTTGTGCCATAGTCCGTGAAAGTTTTCACAGAACGCGAGAAGCACCACAGTTTCCAATCAGTAGTTTTCACAGTCCAGACTCCTTTTCACGTACCGTGAGCAGCATGAGTGTTTGCTCAAAACTCTTGTCACGGTCCGTGAAGGTTTTCATGGACCAGCTCCATACTTAGCCAAATTTCTTCACTCTTCCCTTCCATGCTTCATGGCACGGCCCCAGTGTCACGGACTGGCGTTATTGCTTCACGTAGAGTGGACTGCAGGCATCTTCATGGGCTACTGATTCTTCGTGTAGTGCGGGCTGTCATGGGTCGCTGGTCCTTCGTCGGCTGAACTTCTTTTGCTTACCACAGGTAAACCATTAGTCTGAATTGGGAGTTCTAGTAGTCGATTTTGTATTACTCGAGAAGATGAATCAAATGGAAGCATCTTTGAAGGCTAATTCTTCCTATATCATTTTCCAACTAAGGCAACACTCCTCGAACCATGATTCACCATTTCCACCTTTTGCCATCTTGAACTTCAAAGCCGCCTATCCCTGGCTTCAATGTCCTTCTACCATGCATTGATTCTTGTGGCCTTAATCTACTACCATTCAATGTAAATGGCCTTCAAATCTTCTACCGTTAAAAGCAAATGGCATTCACAAGAATGTAATGTAACAAATAGTATTCATGGGCGACCTACTAAAGGTACTTATAATGAGGACCAAGGAGCTCGTGAACACGATATGTCAATAATCACTAATTAAGTGTACAAAAATTGGGATTCGGAATAGAAAAATGAACATTTTTGTCTAAACCCCTTGTCATGTTAACTCAACTAATGTTGCCAAAATGCCAACCAAAAGTAAATAAAAACTACGTCAAATGCATTGGTTAAAGTATGCATAATGGTGCAGATCACTAGCCTTAAGATGAGCCTGACTTAATGGTGGTTAGTTGGGATCATAATATCCTCATCCTCTAAAACCGCACACTAAATGTCTATATAAAACTCACTAGAAGAGCAGTGGTACACGAAATTCCTCCAATTCCTTTGACATATTTGAAATTCACATGTTCCGTTTCTGTAAGGAGGCTTAGCGAGAACTAGAGGATGTTCTGAATGCATAAGATGATCGGTCCGCTTGGGCACTTCTGCACATTCCTTGTGAATAATTTTCTCGTTGTTACTATATGAATAATACATGGCTTGACTTGACTATGAGGATGTTCTCGTGCAGGCATTACACTTTGTATTCTCTTGTTCTGCACTGGTCATGATGCTCTACTTGTCCTCCTCATCCCAACTCATCATTTAAAAGTGGTTATCAAATATGTCATTTTCTCTTACAATATGTACGGAAATCAATAAGTTTTGAACTCGATGACTGGAAGTCGGAGTCCTCCCTCGACTCTTATTGTATGTCTTACTTTGGCATATTTTACTATCAAAGACATCAATATGCCCATTTCATTGCCTCCTTTGCATCTATCACAAGTTTTTTGGCAGATCAAAATTGAACCGAACGGGGACTATAGGCTCATTTGGAAACCAAAAGCACCAGGGATAATTTATTGTTTAAAATAACCTATGAAGTGTTAAGGGTAAGAAAATCAACTCTCTCTTCCCTGAAGCAAGTGTGGAATAACAAACTTCTTACAAAATTGTTAATTTTCATGTGGAGGCTAACTAATGCATTATTACCTTTGGATGACGTGCTCATGTTTATGAAATTTAATTTACCTTCAAAATGCCCATTCTGTGAAGATTTATTCCATCTCTCATTTCTTTAATAAATGTAATTTGTCTTTGAAAATATGGGAATGTGTGCATAGATGGCTAGGACTCTTAGACATGTATTTTACTTCAATCTGGGAAAGACTAACTTTCTACTGGATATTCACTGGTTTATCATTAACACAAACATCACTCACTCATCTGCTTCCGTGCTATGCTTTTTGGGTTTTATAGAAACAGTTACATTTATGATAAAGTCAGCACCAATTTTAATAGATTAATGTCAAACATTAGAGAAGAAACCTTTCTTACTTACTATATAAATCTAAATTTTAGTAGCAACTTGATGGATACTGAATGACCAACATTAGGTTTGATGCCATACCTAACTTCATTAAGGTGGATTGGAGTAAACCGGGCTCTAGGATAAAATGCAATGTCGATGCAGCTTGGGATAATGCTAGTAGATAGTGAGTTGATACTGGTCATCGATGCGGCTTGAGATAAATCAACAATGTGATACTCTAACTCACCGGGCCCCTTAAACACCGCGATGGAGGCAGTTGAAAAAGCCATTTTCCCTCGTCAGAGAGAAGTTTGCATTTAATGCTTAATCGTTGGGAGCTTCTCCTTGATTCCCCAAATCACCCCTAACACCTCCTCCCTATCATTCTCATGTAAACCCTCCTTCAGTTGCAAGAACATTACTCTCATGGCGGACCCAAGGGAGACAGCGGTGGCAAGAATGTCACTCACCCAATCGACGACCATGAAATCATCGCATATTGGCTTGGCGTAGTCGTTGACTCCGACAACCACTGTGAGATGCACTGAGTAGGTGTTGAGGTCGGGCTTGGATGCAGAGCGCAAGTGGAGCATGTGGGAGGAGCTCCAGCAGCGAAGACAAGACCCAACAGTGCGGCTATACATGAAACAACGTCATTTCATATATCTAGAGAAGTTAAAATAAAAGAATCAGCAATGGTGTCGTTTAAGTTTGTTAGGGGGAGTTAAAATGACATAAGTACCCTCAGTTGATAGTAGAAGCAAATAATCTTTATTATATTGTGCTTTGCGATAATATCAAGAGTTAAGTGCCCATATGACCATATGTTTTGGTCAAAAGTGTCAAGATGACCCTGGAAGATAAAAAAAAGTGTTATTATAACCCTATTATTTGCTCGAAAGTACTAATATAACCCTAGAGGCCTCAATCTGGCTAAAATTCACTGAATTGACTATTATACCCCTATTTTTAAAAAATTCAAAATATGAAATGACAGTTATGCCCTCATGTCTATTAACCACAAAAATTTCCCCCTTTTCTTTTGAGTCCGTCTCTTGAAAGACGGTCTTTCCATAAGTTATGGAAAGACCAAGGTTTAAAGTGTAAATTTGAAGAAATGAAGATAAAATTTTCGGGTTGCATGAACTTGGTTATAAATTTTATAAACTCAATGTTGCATACTAAAATTTTAATATTACAACTAAGACCCTTTACCTTTTATTATTCTAATTATACCCATCTTTCCATAAGCCAATGGAAAGACCTTCTTTCCCAAGACTTTGCCTTTGCTAACTTATGGAAAGACCAAGGTTTAAAGTGTAAATTTGAAGAAATGAAGATAAAATTTTCGGGTTGCATGAACTTAATTATAAATTTTATAAACTCAATGTTGCATATTAAAATTTTAATATTGCAACTAAGACCCTTTACCTTTTATTATTCTAATTATACCCATTTTTTCATAAGCCAATGAAAAGACCGTCTTTCCCAAGACTTTATCTTTGCTTTTATGGTTCTTTTCCTTCTTCTCTCTTCTGGATTCCATCGATTCATTATTTCTTCATATTTCCATCGATGTCATAGATTCCATAGATTCCATCGATTCCTTATCTCTCTTATCTCTCCATTTTCTTCTTCTCCGGGCAGCGTCAAGCTTCAGCCGAAGTGGGTCCTATCAAAGTGAATTTGAACACCGAGAAGAGATCTCCCTTAACAGAGAAGTGGGTTCCCTCGAGGTCGCCATCGATCATGGTTAGGGATCCGGTGCGGGGGTGATGATGATGGAGACCTCCTGGATCTCGTTGGAAGGGTCGTGGGTGGTGGCGTAGTTGATGACGTAGAGGAGGAAGGTGAATGTTGTGGTTCTAGTTGATCTCGTCAGAAGGGCCGTGGGTGAGGCTCGTCGGAAGGGCCGTGGGTGAAGGGCCGTGGGTGATAGCAATTCTCCGAGCGGGACTCCGAGGTGCGGTGGGGTTGATGGCGTCGTCTGGGTGGTGTTAGTGGTGGTGTTTAATCGGAGGTGGGGAAAGAGCGGTGGTGTTCAGGGTCGATGTCGTCGACGGTGAGATCTTCGGTTGTGTTGGTGGTGTTTAATTGGAGGTGGGGGAAGAGCGGTGAGGTTAAGGTTTCCAGCTGAGTGGTGGTGCTTGAGGGGGACGAGGAGGGCGAGGGTGACGATGACGAAGACTTTGGGGGATGGCGACGGTGGGGTACTGCAGTGGCGAGATAACGGCGACGGCAATGGTGAGGGAGTATTCGTCTTCGTTCACTATCAATCTGGTTATTTGGTTTACGTAGCTTCATTTGAGTTATGGTTTGGCCTCCTTTTTTTAGCTTTAATTTCCGTTTGGGTATCAACTAATCTGTAGAGTTTGTTTGGTTGTTGTTTGTAGTTAATAAATTTATCAAGTTGGGTGATTAATTATATTGGAGGATTTGCTTATGAAGTAATTAATCCCTTAAGCAGGTTGCACGAATTGAAGTAATTAATCCTTGTAGCAGCGGCTTGGCCAGGGTTCTGCGGAAGCGCTGCCGTCGTAACTTCGTCTTCGTTCTTCGTTCTGGGTCTTCATTCTTAATTTCTGGGGCTAGGGTACTGCAGTACTAGGGTTCCGCAGCTGTGAATTGAGGTGGCTGAGCTGGTGAGAAAGGAGTGAAGAAAGAAGAAAGAAAAAAGGAAAATTGTGACCGTTGAAGTTTGGGGAGAAGTAGGTGATGGTGCAGGCGAGCACGCTGCGGCGTCGGTGGTCGAGTGACATCGAGGATGTTGGAATTAGGCGGGAGTAAGGGATCGGAGATGAGGGTTTCATAATCCGGCGGTGGCATAAATCCAGATTCCGGTTGCGGCAACGGAGTGGCGGTGATCCGATGGCGATGGTGGTGGGGGAGGCGGTGACCGGGCAAAGGTGGTGGCGGAATGGACGGAGGTGGTGCTAAAGGTTGTTTTGAAGATGAAGATGAAAAAGAAGGTGGTTCGGAGGGGTATTCTTGTCTTTAATTTTTTAGTTTTAAGACTAGGGGTATTTTAGTCCTTTTGTATTAGGTCAACGCTGGAAATTACAAAGTCAATGCTGGAATAGTGCTAAAAGGTTATATTGGCACTTCTGATGCAAAACATAGTGTCATAATAGCATTTTTTGATCTTGCAGAGTCATATTGACACTTATAATCAAACCATAGGATTATATCTATATTTTGCCCTAATCAAAATGGTAAATCAAAATAATTCAAAAGTCGAGTGAATTACGATTACAATGTGAAATTTGACATCAAAGCCACGGCTACATTGACTATGAATCCCAAGAGGCTACTAGCTATGACTTCAACCTTAGTATGACCAACCGATTCGCTCAACTTGGCACTGATCACCAGCAAATAGAACCTCATTCAGTTCTCTGGCATGATTCTCAACTTTCCTTCTTACACCCTGTGCATCATACATTATAAGACAAGCGAAAACAAGTGCCATACCAAACACCGAATCATAGACACCACTCTTAAGTCCAAGTGTCATTGCAGCGGCTACAGCTGCCGAGGAATGAGTGGAAGGGAATCCCGCGGCCCTAAAGGCGTCCCGGTAGTCGAAGCTGCGACGATAGAGAGTGACGGCGGTGAAGGGCTTGGAGCATTGCCCGACAGTCGTGGACACGACTACCGCGATCAGAACCTTGTTTTTGATTATTCCCAGGGGACAAAGCAACGGTTTGGAAAAACAACTGATTGAAGCAAAACCGGCGTTGGTTCTTCTCGTTCTTGCTCTTGTGAGAAAACTAGTTGTAGACGGGGAAGGAGAATGCTCCCATATTGTGCCATTGTCGAGGCTTCACCGGTCAACCAAGCATGAGAACACGGGCAATTATAGGCGTGACGGGGTTGGATTTTTTTTTAAAAAAGTTGACAACGTAAGTATCCCGTAGTCTCGCGACCTTTATGAATTTACACTCCAACTTCAACGAGGCAACGACCCAAAATATGTACTCCATCCGTCTCCATGTAAGTATCTTATTTGCCTCCTTTAGTGTCATGTATTTGTGTTCCTTTCTTTTTTGGTAAAAAAAAGTTAGACAAATTCTTGGATTTTTTTTTTTTTACAAATTTATGGAAAGACGGGGATTAATTAGAATTTTAAAAAGGTAAAAAATTTTAGTTACAATATTAAAAGTTTATTATGTAACGTCTAATAGTTATAAGATTATGACCCAATTAATGCAACCCAGAAATTTTATCTTTATTTTTTATAAATTTTCGTTTAAACCTTGATTTTTCTATAACTTATGGAAAGACCGTCTTTTAAGAGACGGACTCAAAAAGTTAACGTGAAAAATAAAGATGAAATCAGTTTTAGTCCACAAATCATTTCAAGAAAGTCTCGAGAAAAAGAAGGCTTATCAATAAACTTATGGACATGCTAGAGAGTGTTTTACACAATGGGGTTCAGTTTGTCATTAATTAGAAATTCAATAGTTATTATAGATTATAATTTCTTTTCATTTTCTTTTTTCTTTTCCGGCGGTTATAATTTACCGTTTCTTCTCCACTACTATTTCGCTGCCTTCTCACTCATTGTTCTCCCTCACTCTTCTTTCCCCTATTTTGCAATTCCATCACATTCGTTCGGTTTTTTGTCATTTCTTTGCCAACTTTCTTGTTGTTTCCTCCATTTTTTGTCGTTCCGATTTCATTTTCAATTTCGCATTTTCGTCTGTAGCTTGTTGAGCAATTTCAGTAAGTTCATTGTGTTTTTATGCATTTTAATGATTATGGGGTTTAATATTGTTCTATTTTTCTTTGTTATTTGTTATTTGTTTTCAATTGATTTTGTCCCTTATTTGCTGTAGGCTGTGGGTAGGCCGAAGCAAAATGGTGAAGATGTTCCTTCTAAAGCCGATGATGACAAGATGAAGGAAAAGAAATCGATTCTGTCTCTGAAGCAAAGAAGTTGTATCAAACTTCTCCTGGTTTGTTTTTGTTCGTCGTTTGAATATTTGGTGTTTGGCGTGTTTTATGACTTGATGTGTGTATATGTGTGTATTTTTTAATTTGACTGTTGTTGACTTTTTTAGTTAGATTTTCTATATGCTTCCTTTTATGATGTATAAGTCGGATCTGTATGTTTTTTACTATGTTTGATAACATGCCTTTGTTTATTTAGAAGTTGCATGTGTTACTATAACACATGTATAAGTTAGTTAGTATGTGTTTGATTTTAGTGTATGCTAGTTATTGATTTATATAATGTGCATTAGTTTAATTATGTTATGCATATATTATTTTAAAATTATGAATTAATTATTCGTACTTTTATTCTTTTGATTGGATGGTACACATTTATTATATTAAAACTTGTATATGTTAGTATACATTATGCTGTAGTTAGTTATACTGTGTGTGTCTCAGAGTATATTGCTTATTGACTGTTAGTTTTTAAAAATTTTCCACACGTTAATCAAATGATGAATAAGTTATGCATATATTGTTCTTGAATGTGTGGTATATGTATTTTTTTAGTTGTTCCTGAAGGAGATGAAGCTATCTTTGAAAATATGGAACCTGAAAAAGATGAAGGTGATTGTAATTTTCTTTATTATATTCATTTATTTATTTTTGTTCTTATATATGTTTAATGTGTAATGTTGTTTAGGTGTAAAGTCATTGGTAAGGAAATCAAAAAGGAAAGAAGGATCTTCTCTTTAGAATGAGCTGGAGAAAATTTAGCAATCTTATACTTCTGGAGGTTGTTTTATTTTTTTTATTGTATTTCATTGATGTGATTATGTCTCTTGTTTCTTTTTCATAATGTGTCTATACTTTTTGTGTTTTTTATTTATTGTATATTTTTCACATTGGCACATAGGTTGGCCTCCAATTGTTGTTGTTCTTAAGGAGACAAAGAAGAGGAAGATGAAAGTTACAGTAAAGAAGCTCAAGGATGGTGAAGGTGGAACATCTCAAGATTTTAATGATTTTGACTATGATACTTTGCTGAGTGATGTTATTCGTATGAGTAGAGAATCAACTCGTGTTGATAAGAATGTTGAAGGTGGGGGTTCAAAACATGCTGAGGGTGGGGATTCACGGGATGTTTAGGTGGCTGGTGAGGTTCAGAGTTCTTGGTAGGTGAGGTAGTGAAATATGCTGTTAATGAGGTTCTAGGTTCTATGATTGCTAATGTTTCTGCTAGTGTTGAAGGGGTTGGAGTTTCTGATAAAGTTTTTAGGGCTGTTGAAGGGTATGATATGGTTGGTGCATGCTCAGTTGATGTTGAAGGTGGTTCTAGTGTTGTTGGGGGTGTTTTAATTGGTGGTTCTAGTACCGTTTTGTAGAGGAAATAATTTTAGAAGAAGGGGATGTTGAAGTTGATATGTTTGTGGAGCAATGTTTTGGTGACTTGGATGATTTAAATAGGAATGAGAGTGAATATGTTAGGGAGGATGATGTAACTGATATGGTTATTTCTTTTGAATGACAAAAGAAAAAGTCCCTAGGTGGTAAGAAAAAGAAGGGAATTTATGTAAGTCAGAAAAGGTCCCAGCTAGTATGTCGAACAAGAATGCGGAGGAAGTAGTTAGTAAGTCTCATGGTGGACTGGTGAAGAAGACAAAGAAGCAAGATGGTTGTAAGGCCAGTGACAAACTGAAGGTGAAGTCGAAGAAACGGGATGTTGAAGTTCGGAAAAAATCTGGTGTGAAGAGGAAAACAGAGAATATGGTTTACGGAGCATCATCTTCTAGAAAATGGTTGCGGTTGAGGAAGGTGTTGTTACTGAGGAAAGACCTAAGAAACAACAACACAATCGTCCGAAGAAGTAGGTTATTGAACGTGTTGATGAGGAGAGTAACACAAAAGTTTTTCTTTTCTTTTTTGTTTACAGTCTTTTTCCAATATATTTATAACATGTATTGGTTTTATAAATTGTTGTGTTTGTTAATATTCAGGGTTTACTTGTTATTTATATTGTGCATATCTTCAGTTTTAATTTCTTACATTTTGATAAGAATTTGTATTTAATTTGTAAATGTTGCATATGTTAATAGTCATAGTGCATTTGTTACTTATGCATATCTAATTGTTCATTTAAAAATTTTGTTTCTCTAGAATGTTATTTTGAAAATTGTATTTATTTTCTTAAATGTTGCTAATATTCATGATGTCCTAGATAAATATATCAAGTGTGACTGGTTATTGTTTAAAAACTGATATTTGTTTATTATATTTAAACTTACGTTTTGCATATATTAGTATCCTGAATTTGTTAGCATTTTTTAAAATTTGTGTATACTTCTTATTTTCATATTCAATTTTGTGTTTTAGGTTTGCTAGAACAATTCTCTGGTGCCTATTGTCCATCAAAGCCGAAGTTTGTAATCAACTCTCTCACTGCTGAGCATAAGAATAATGTCGAAGAAATAGGCTTTGGTGGGGTTCTCCATAATAACATAAAATCTCTCCTTGTTGGAATCATTCCTTGGTTGGTTAAGCAGTTTGATCTTGTGAGTTGTGTCCAGGAAGTAGCCAGCTGCAGGTATATTATTTGTCTGAATGATGTGTATGATATATTTTGCATTTCTAGGATTCCGGGATGTTCTGTGGATTTGGTTAATAAAAATAGGAGGGGTATGTCTAAGGATGTTGATATTAGGGATACATGGAGGCCTAAGTTAGGTGCTGATAAATATGACAATATCACACCTATTAATCTTTTCGAGGAAATGATAAAAATGTGTAGTTGTGGTGATCAGTTTAAAAGGTACTTTGTTATGTATGTGATGTGTGCTTTATTGGCCCCAACTACAATAAATATGGTAGACATGAAGCTTGTGGGTGCTTTAGAAAATGTTGGAACTATTAAGAATCTTGATTGGTGTGGGTTGGTGCTGGATTGTTTATGTGCGGGTCCTGGCGGGTTTAAATCTGGTAGCAAAAATGTGTCGTCTGTTAGTGGCTGTGCGTTTGTTCTGTAGCTGGCACATTATTTACAGGTTTTCCTTTAGAGTTCAAACTGATAGGTTAAGCAAATTTGAACGATGTTTTAGGATTTTTATGGCTGAATGTTGTATGAAACAAGTGCATGTTGAATGTTAACAAGTACTGGTGTATGCTTTTTAAAACTAAGTTTCACTTTAGTTATGTTATGCGGCTCATTGTCATGATTTTCTGAACTTATAGGACAACAAATGCAATTAGCAGGTTAATAAATTATACTTGTAAGCCAAGTAATTCTATATATAATCAATGATTTCATATTACTAAAATTATGTGAAACAAATGCAAGCTGGCTTAACAAATGTTGGTTCTTCGGCAAGCAAAACAAATGAAAGTCATAAGCTAATAATTTATAGTTGTATGCCAACAAATACAACATGTTATCTAAGATATTCTAGTTTCTAAGTTTCCTTTGCTTTTTCAAAACTAGATTGTAGCATTTGCTGGACATATAATTCCGCCATGAAACTACACCATTGATATTTTCTAATTTTTGTTTTCCTTGCCCAAGAACCTTGTCCCATATTTCTGTTTTGGACTATTTTGTCCATCTTTTGAGAGTGTACTTCACTGGGATTTTAGTGATAGAGTTGAGGTGCAATACTTTAAGAATGTGAAATCATAGCATGCCTGACACTTCAAAGCATTTGCATTTGCACTGTACTTCAACTAGTCCATTTTAATTTTTGTACTCGACTATCTCATATCTTGTTTCATCATGTTCTTGGTTGACTTCATATTTCCGAGATGGTGAATGTAAGAACACTTCCTTAACTTTAGTTTCCATTGCTAGAGAAAAATCCTTTTTGAATCCTTTGTACAATGTAAGTGTGTAAACATTTTCAGCATGCTTAACTTAATTTGTACAGGTCCAGTAGTTAAGAAACAAATGCATATATTAGGTTAACATGTTCGGGTTCTAGACAAATTAATAATAATTGCATTTTAATAATCTGAATGTAAACATACCTGTTTTTTTCTCTCCAAAATTTGGCTTTGCTTTTGCACATGTATTTTCCTTGTCTCCTTCATCTCTCCTCCACTTTTTGATTATTTGGTTAAAGATCTTAAATAAGTGAGTGAGTGTAGTTGTTTTGTTTGCACTGAAGCATAGGACATGGTTGGTAATTTAGCTCCTTTGTGATGATAAAATACCCGTAGAGAAGATAACTTTGCTGAATGTTGTGCTCCATTTCTCATGAATATCGTATAGCAGTTGAAACCATGTGTTATTTTTCAGCTTGTAGTTGGAAATCATTGAGTTCCATTTCTCTTCAAATTCAGTTGGATCTGCACATCCTTTCATACAATAGTCTAAAGCATTTTTAAACGATTAACCTTTCTTCAATTTTCCATAATGTTGGATTGCATTTTGTTTTTTGTGCCATAATCACAACCTGTGTTTTGTAGACTTGAAGACCTGAAAGTTGTACCTAGAAATGAAAGTTTATTAATACATGGATTTTCAAGTAACTAATTTGTCATATAATATAAGTTATACGTACTGTAAGCTAACATGTGCAATTTCCAACATTCCCTATTCAGTTTTTAGATATGCAAGTAGCAAATTGATGAAGTTGCAACATTTTTAGGACACCTGTGTTTTAAAGTAACTAGTAACCCTTATAAGTTACTGGATACATACTGTAAGGTAACAGTTGCAGTTTCAAACGGACCATATTCAGTGTTCAGATTTGTAAGTAACAAATTTTTATAAGTTATAACACACCTCATTTATTGCTTTTCTCATTGCAGGATCTTGATCTTTGAATACTGTGACATGTTCCTTCCTTTCCATTGACTTCTTGAAACTGTTAAGAAGCCACACAAAAGTATTAGTTAACTCATTTGCAATAAAAGCACAAGCAAACATTGTTATGTTCTAGTGATTGTTGATTCTAACTATTGGCGCACAAATAAAGTTATACTTGCTAGTTTTATATGTAGTGTCAAATATGGTGACATCCCCATAGAGTTTGTAGTCCTCCAACATCATTTAATCTCTCCAAAACACTGTTGATATTCTTATTTCTTCGTCGAATTTGGCTTTGAAGAAGAAATCTTTGTCACTGTCATTTATTTCCAAGAGTGTATCAACAACTTTCTGAGCATTTTCACTTTCGTTTTCTTTCATTCGAAGTCAACTCACAAAGTTGAGGTGGTATTTCATCGTATGCCCTAGATTTTCTTCTCCACTAGCTTCAAAAGGCATATATTTGTATCCTACAGTAGGTCTTAAGCCTTCTTGTTCCATTGATGTAATAGTCTTGCCTTTGTCTTCTGTAATTCTTCGCTCACTCGTACTGAGATACTGCCAGGTTGGTTGTGTTAACTCATGGATGTGTTCCGTGATGTGGTAAACCACCATGTAATAATCTTGCTCTAGCTTGACTCTAATTTTAGCTAGGAATCCTATTTTAATAATCAAATCCTTTCTTTTCCTCTTCTTTTTTTATGCACAATGGCTTTCATTATCCATAAAAGAAACAAGGCTGATAATGCTAAGTTTTAATATTTTCGGTTGGCCTCCACAAGAGCACTTGCAGTATTTTTTGCGAATCCATTTTTTGTTGTATAGACGTTGACAGTCTTTACTGTAACTGAAACCAATAGCATTTGCATGCTTCTTATACAGAACATGTATTGCTTCTAAATTTTTTTCTTTTATTCCGGTAATATTTTCACTGGCATCTATTTCATTTAAATTTGGAAAATATGCACATGTATCAACAATTAATACAATTTATAATGTAAGATATTCATACTCTTTGGGATTTATGCAAAGTCTACCGGATGTTAGAACTGGAAAATGATAGATGCTCTATTTTGAGCACCATAATAAATACTAATTTTAGTGTAACATAAGCAAATTTTAGTGTATGTAGTACATGGTATGAGTTGAACAATGCACAATTATATAAAAAGTGGAAATTGATAAATTTATTCTCCGCCTTTTGTTCATTTTAATCCAATGTGTGTTCTATTGTGAACTATACATGTTTTAAGTTAATAAATGCATAAACTATACGAAAATTTACAGCAACATGTATTTTATTGTGCTAATGTTTCCACATGTTCATACATGTTCATAGCAGTCGAATTTCTATGTCCAGAAGTTTCAAAAATAGTTGTATTCATATCGATTGCAATTCGACAATATAATTTCAATCCGATGATAGAAATTCATACCTTCAACTGAATTAGGAAAAAATTCAGTTTCTTGCAACGGAATTTCATTGTTTGGAGTTGAATCTCAGTTGTTTCGATCGCATTTTCTTCAACAAGATCCGATTCAATCGAATTAGTTTATATGAATAAAGCTGTTGAAATTTGATCGGCTTCAATCTATGTTGTTATAGATCTCGTTGTAGTTCATCAATTTCTTCCTCAATTTTGCCAAAAAGCCGCCAGTTGTCGGAGGAGGACATCAGAGAACAAATCGGTAAAATATTTGTGGTTGGAAGAAGCAGATACATCGCAGCTTCGATTTACAGTAATTCGGAGAAGAAGAAGAAGGAAGAAAACGGTTATGGCGGGGGTTTCAGATGACCTATTTTTGCTGTTATAACCCAGACCCGTGATTTTATTTAATTTTCCCTAATTTGCAAACAGGACCCTGCCTATCTATAAACTTATGGACAAGCAGTCTATGACAAGACACACTCAATCATTTTTATGCAATTTTAATAACTTATAAAATGACCTTTTTGTGGTGAGATTGTTATAGATAAACGGGGGGACTGCATTGTTTGCTCCACAATTTAATTCTAAAAAATGATCATTATGATCACTTTTGTAAATAGGCTTGTTTTGAGAGGATTTTGTATAAGGGTCCTAGTAAATATTATGCACTCAAAATATATGGGTGAGCAAAAATTTATATTAAAATTATATCCTTGAATGTTGAAAATTATAATTGATCGTAGGTGTTCTCGATTTTGTTAAAATTACCAATATTTGTAACAATTACACACTTAGACAATAGACATCCGCAAAGGTGGATTGGATTTGATTTAGACCCATTTCGTTCAGTTATGATTCGGGTACGATTTATTTCCCAGTTTGTTATGAGGCTGGATCGTTATATTCAATGATATATGACATAATAATGTTATACAAACATCTTTCACTACAAGAAATCAAACTCTTAACCTCAGTTTCAGGTGCCTTTTAACTCAATTTCTTCCTTGAAATAACCTAGGTAAAATGTGTTGCAAAATAGTAGACTTTTTACCTTGGTTCACAATTGATGTAAAAAGTACTTTTTACCTTGATTTCTTCCAAAAACAAATCGAGGTAAAAAGTTTAATCGCCGCCGACTAACGATAGGTGTCCGACTTCGGTCAATATGCCATATGACCAAAGTTGAGGTGCATAAATAATATCAGTAAATAGCTATAGCGTGACCGACATCTATCATTAAATAGATTAATAATATTGGTCGACATCGGTTAAGATAGTGATCGACGTTGGCCAAAATGTTTAGTTGACTTTGGAGTCTTCCAACAGTATAGGTGATGCGAGGGATTCTTCCTAGTGATGATTTTTCCTGGATTTGGCAAGGTGAGTCCACCCTCTTTGATTACATGCAAATAAGGTCCCCGACAATGGTCCACGGGAGGAAGCTTCGATGTCCAAGTTAGGGTTACTTTTATCTTGAGTATCCGACTTACCTGGTTTGCTATCCTTTGTCTTTGTTTGTAAAGTCTAGGTCGTGTGATCGTGGTCCACGTATTGTGCTCCTCTCTCCTATAATGTGGCCTAATAGGGGGTGTTTGTGGTGAGTGGTGTTTTTCCAATATTTCTGGGATTTATTACCTTTAATTGGAAGAAGTGTCTTGCGTGTTCAATAAACTGTTCCGTTCCTGGAAAGTGGTTATTCCCATGCTAGAATTTGGCTGACATAGACTGGGTGCATTATGTATATACCATAAGCTCCCCAACCACAGAGGCATGATTAGTGAAGTGGGTGGTAGCCATGTTATAAAAATGAATAGCTTGTTTTTCATAGGGGAATTTGGTGGGCGTTAGAATTTCACTGCTTTATTTTCATAAGGTAGAATGATGGGCCTGAAGTAAAGAAATGACTCTATGCGTAAAAATGTATAAATTTGCTAATTTTATAAATGAACAAAAATTATATGGTTATGATAAGCTTTTCTTTAACTTCAAGAAGTGGTTAGTACTGGCCTGAAAAACAAATAAAGGATTTTAATTATAAATTAAAATGCATTCGGAGTTATCATTATTAAGCGTTTATTTTAATATTGGGGATTTGACGTCTCCAAATTTGAACCGATACACATTATTTCATTTATCGGGAAAGTGCATTCATGAAAAGTAACTTTTTTGGAGGACGTAAAGAGTAGAAAGTATATTATATGTCTTAAGCCTTTATCTTTCGAAAGCATGGTGGCTCAGAGACACGAGCCATCGTCTGCAACTGCTATTCCTGGTGTCATTGGTACCGGGGCATGTTATAGTGATGTTTAGGTTGATGATAAGGTGAATCCCAAGGGGGATAGTATTAATTGGGAGGAGGGTAGTCAAGAAGGAAGTGATGGTGATAGTGTTATGAGTATGAAAAATATAGATGCTTTGAGAGACCATCATTATTTTTTGGATGATTGTGAATAAAATATAATATATTAAAATATCTTATAACAGTAATTTTATTTATATTTACTGTACATGTACTTAAACTTATATTTATAGTCAAAAAATTATTAGATAAAGAACTAAATGTAATTTACTGAGGTAACTCAATTAGACAAGCACAAAATGATTACACATGTGGAACGAGCATGATACAACACAAAAAGCACAGAGCAAGTGGGCGGGCTGCGAGGTGAGTTTTATTATAATAGCATGACACAAAACAACACAAAGCACAATAGGCACGGAATCGACAGTGAGCCTTAAATTATGTAAGCACAAAGGCACAGATGAGCATAAAACGAGCACGGTACGAAGCTAACTATAGTTGGAGTCGACAAAATACTGAATATGATATTATTCTTGATTCATTTCAGAAACTTCCCAAACACATCCAAGAAATTCTGCTTGAGATAAAGTTTCCCACAGTCCCTAAGTGTTATGCTAAGAATTGGAAGATGTCAGATACAGGTAATCGAATGACACACACATTCAATGGAAAGGATTGGGCAAAATTTCTTGTTGGGAACATGCTAAAGATCAGAGATACCTCCTTTTTTACCTTCTGAAGTCCAACAATGTCAAGATTGTATCCAAAGTCATCATTGTAAGATGCATCTCATCTCCATCTTCATCTACACCTCTTAATAGTAACAGCCGCGATGCAACAGTTACCACCAATTTTGGATCAGTCAGCGGTGCAACAGAAGTTTGCAATACTGAAAGCTCGAAAGAAACCCTCGGTACTGAGCACTATATGTTCTCGCACATGATACCAAATTTCAATATCATCCTTTCCAGAATACATATGCCTTAGCGAAGGTTAATGGTAAATTGCTCTAACTATATCTATTCCATTAGTTGAACAACAGTACTCTGATTATGCCTTATGTTAGAGCTAGAGTTAGCAATTGGGTCGGGCCACCCGCAGACGGAACGAACCTGATCCAATATTAAATCTATAAAGCACATGCACGTTTAAGGCCCGTGCACGGCCCAAACACGAACTAACAGGATTTGTGCCAAGCCTCAACGGTGAGTTGAAAAAAATTGTGGGCCTGAGGGCAGCACGAATCCGACCCAAAAGGCCTGTTTGGGTATAAATTATGGTAGTCTATAATGAGTTTCATAAAAAAATATGTGGTTGGTGAGAATTAAACCCATTCAAGTTTATATGCCATTTTCTTAACCACAAATTTAATATATCACATTGACAATTTATTTGAGTTGTTTGATTATATACTTATATTAGATTAACTATATTTTAAAAAAATGGCTTCCAAATAAAAATAAACTAAATAAATTTAATTCAATTAATAGACAATATGGTCTGATAAAATGTAATGATTTATAATTTGGAATTGTTATAAAAAATTTTAGTTCACAATTTTGAGATTATGTTTAAAGAGACACCACTTGTTATGGTGGGGGGTTTGGCAGACCCTACCTGTTTATTAAAATAAAATAAAAAAATATATATAAAGAAGAGGGGGACATAAAGTCTTACCTCTGTGGAATAGAGTCTGAGAAACCTATTTTCTATACATAGTCCTCAATACTAGTCCTAAGGTTCTCAGAACTCACAAAACATGGAAAAATAGAAGGGCTAAAAGCCATGTTTAAATTACAGAGTGTTCAAATTATCTAAGAACAATACAAAAGACTTATTTTGATTTCCTAATGCATGGAAAGGAGATTGCATCAAGTTGGATCATTCCCTTGATGTCTTTTGATAGACCTACAAAAACAAAGAAAGAGTTTACCTTTTTGGCGCTGGCCAGTCTAGCCAAAGCATCTGCGACACTATTTTCTTCTCTAAATATGTGAGAGATAGTCCATTGCATTTTTTGAAGAAGGTTGCCGATTTGTCTAATCTCGTTTGTTCATTGCCATGGTATCTTCTAAACCCTTCTCACTATCTTCACCAATATCTCTGAATCACTCTCTATTTTTATATGTTTGATTCCATATCTTTTGGCTGCTTGAAGACCATACTTGAGAGCTCGATATTCTGCTTGAAGACTGCTGCATGAAAGAACTTGTTTTGCAGCTGAAAGTATAAGCTTGCCTTTGTTATCTCTTACGATAAAGCCTAAACATGCATTGTCATTCTTAAGAACAGACCCATCAATGTTCAATTTAAAATTGAGAAAATGGTTCCAGCAGATTATTTTCCTCTCATGCACCCTTTGTGGCCTACATATCAGTAATCTAGGAGCAAGTGATGAGAAATTCCAAACACATTTGATGTTATGACCAATTAGAATATCATTCAATTGCCACATGATTTTTCTGAAAATAATGTCTGCATTTAGCTTAGTTTGGTAAAAAAAAAAGCTATTTCTAGCACACCAAATAAGCCAAATACAAATACATGGTATTATCTTGATGAACTCATTAAGTTTAGAAGAAATCATGGTGAGATTCCAATAATAGAATAGTCTGTCCCACAGATATTCAAGAGAATGTGAGGGGATATCAAATACTGTATCTATTCTGTTCCAGATGTTGTTTATAGTCTGACAACTATTGAAAGAGTGGTGCATGCTCTTAGATTCCTGAGCACATAAACAACATTTGGAAGGCATATTGAATGAAAAATCTTCTAACACACTGGGGAAAGGAATCCATCTATTCAACAATCTCCAATTTAAAATACTAATATTTTTGGGTAGAAACTTAGACCAGAGATAGTTAAAGGACTTAATGGGGTTCCTTTTTGGCCTGATTACTTCATATACATATTTCATAGAGAAAAGTCCATTAGAAGTAGGTTTCCATATCAATTTATCTTCATAATCCTTAAATATTATCATATTGATTTTCAGGTTTTGGATAATTTGGTTTGAGAGGTGGTTTCGAATTCTACTTAAAAAAGTACTTGGCGGAGTAAGAAATTCATAAACGGTGAGAGTTGGGAATGACATATCAGTTTCAGGGTTCTATTTGTTTATCAAGGGCCCTAAATCTGACCAGTTGGAATCCCAAAAGGAAACTGAGCCTTTTCCTATTTGCTCCTGTGAATGCTTAATGGCTAGGGTATCGATTTCTTTTATCCTTTTCCATGTTCTTGTTGTTTGATGGTTAATTGGTGTTGATCACATGAATTTTTCCCATAGAGATTCTCCTAGTTGGAGTTTCCCCCATAATTTCAGTGAGAAGCTTTTAACCATTCGGCGCAAATTCTTGAAACCAAGGCCATTTTCATCAAAAGGAAAGCATAGTTTGTCAAATGACCTACATGATTTCCCTGTTTGGTTTAGTGACTTGTTGGTTTTCTAAAATAATTTTGAAAATGTCTTATGGATTTTATTGATTATATGGTTTGTAGGTTTAAGAACAGTGATGATATTCAGTGAAATAGAAAATAAGACATGCTTAATTAAGACCATTCTACCAGCTAGTGAGAGCAATTTGTTTTGCCATTGAAGAATCTTAGAGTTAATAGAGTTTAGGAGGCTTGAATAATGAGAGTTTTTGTCCCTTCCAATGAAGATAGGGGATCCTAAATATCTGAAAGGAAATTTTTCCTGCATCATTTGTGTTTCTTCTTTGATTTGATTGATTACTCTTGGAGAGGCAATTTTGGAAATGAGAAAAGGTGATTTCTCATAGTTAATTTTTTTGTCCAGAAGCTTTTTGTAGTAAAAATCCTATTAGTTTTTTATCCCTGCCTTTGTGTATTTTTTAAAAAAACTGATGTGTCATCAACAAAAAAGAGATGGATTACATTGAGCATATTTTTTGGGAGTTTGTAGTAAGGAATTCCAGCAAATAGGTAGTAGAAGTTCATAGTTTTAGAAAAGGATTCAGCCATCAATATAAATGGCAAAGGGGAAAGATGGTCTCCTTGCTTCAATCCCCTTGAAGATGGAAACAAATCCAAATGGATTTCCATTCACCAGTATTGAAAAAAATAATGCAGACTTTATGTTGTTGTTGATAAGGTTTGCAAAATTTTCAACAAATCCCATTTTGATTAAGATTTTAGACAGAAAAGACCAAGAAACTGTCAAATGCCTTCATAATGTCTACTTTAATAATCATGTTAAAACCTCTTGTTTTTTAGTTAATGTAACTTGCCATCTCTTGCATTAACAACACATTTTCAGAAAGTTCTCTGCCAGAAGTAAATGCAGACTGTTCAGGGCTTAGGTTTTGATTCATTACGAGTTTAAGTCTATCTGCAATAAGTTCAGTGAAGATTTTATTTGAAAAATTACAGAGACTAATTGGCCTGTGATCTTTAAATGAATAGCAAACATCTTTTTTAGGTATTAAGATTATGAGAGTTGCACTTATTTCTTTAGGGATTTCAGCTTGATTGAAGAAGTCAGAAACAACTTGTAAGACATAAGGTTTGATAATATGCCAACATGTTTTATAGAAGAGACCTGGAAATCCATCAGGTCCAGGAGCTGAATCACCATTCATATTCATTACTGTTTAAGTTAGTTCTTCCAAAGTTACAGTTTTAAATAGCTCTTGATTCATTGTGTTATTGATGGAATTTGGCAAGTTTTCCAATAAACTAGTTGTATTAAATTCTAGATTGGCCAGCTTCTTCTTCTATCAATAGATTGGAATAACAGGCTACTGCTACTTGCCCAATTAAATTTTGATCATAAATCCAGTCCCCATTCGAATCTTTTATCCCTGAAATCATTTGTTTTTTATGCTTGTTTTTAACAGAGTGGTGAAAGAACTTGGTGTTTGAATAACTTTCTGTTAACCATTTAATTCTTGATTTGCCCTCCAAAATGATTCTTTGTTTATAAGAGCCTGTGTGAGGTTTTCTTTTGCTTGATTAAAAGGTATCAGGTTTGGTTGATTGTCAGAAAATTGTAAATCTGCTTCAGCTTTAGGCAAAGCATCTTCACAGTTTTGAACATTTGAAAACATGTTTCTAAAAATGTTATGGTTCCATTGTTTTAAGGCTGCTTTCACCATTTTTAACTTGAAGACCAGCTTTCTCATTCCATAGAGATTCGATGGAACATTGCAACATTCTTGAATAGTATTCATGAATGTTGGATGGTTTATCCAACAGTTCAGGAATTCGAAAGACTTACAGCCATTAGAATTATTATTTTCAGAGAACTATGATCTGATTGATCTCAGGTAAGTGTTTGAATATGTGAAGCTTGAAATAGTTTTCACCAATTGTTGTTAGAAATTCATGAATCAAGTCTTGTCCATACTCGAACCTTTGGTCTCATCAATGTCCAAGTATACAATGATCCAGAGGTGGGGATATCAGACAAGCTGTTATTGGTTATGAATTTATTAAAAGCTGAGATGTTTTTATAGTTTGGAACTGATTGACCTGTGTACTCATCAGTGTTGGTTATGACATTAAAATCACCTATAAGGCAAATAGAGTTTTTGTATGCAGATACTGAAGTCCACATTTTATTCCTTTACTTATTTGTGTGCTTAGCATAAATGAAACCAATCTGGCATTCATTATGTAGCAGAGGATGTTTAAATTTGGTAATTATGAATTGCTCTTTCACTGCAATGATTTGAAGATTGATTTCATCATTCCAGAAGATCCAAATTTTGCATTAGGGATCTGAAAAGCTTTGATGAAATCCAAGTGTTTTAGAGATAGATTCAATGTCTTCATTTCTGAGCATTGGTTCAGTTATTACAAAAACTTCTGTTTTAAATCTCTTTTTTATGTCCCTAATTCGGGTTTGTGTAACTTTGTTGCCTATACCTCTAGCTTTCCAAACATGGATTTTGGACTCTATCATTGAGAAGTTTTTATATTGTTCAATGAGGAGCGGGTTGCAACCGTTTTAGGAGTAGCAGTATAGTCCTTTTTATTGTATTTTTTAGGTTTGGTTTTCAGATCCTTCATGTTAGGATTGTTTGAATTATCTTTGTCTAAATTTTCCCTTATATTTACCAGAGTGTTGAATTTATTATTAGATTCAATCAAACTTTGTTTAATGTCTTGAAAGTTTATGGATTCTTCAATTGGTTCAGAGCATTGAACAGTATTTGGTGGTTCAGCATTTAGCCACTCAATTTTTTTGGTTGATTTGTTTCCAGAGGACAGTAAATGAGATCCTCCGGCACTTAGTTCAATGAAATCTCCTTTAATGTTTCTAAAGTCTTGATTCTAGTTTGTTGAATTAAGTCTTTTTGAGCTGTTTGTTGAGTCATTAGTTATCCTGTCAGTTTGATTTTTACTGAAGTTAGATGGATTCACTGAGAGAGTTTAAGAAATCAGACTTGTTAAGGTTATTTCCTTAAAGCTTAGGGTCTGTTCTGAGTTTTCAGGCAGATTAGCAACATGGACAGTTGGATCAACAATTGCAATCACAGGTTCATTGTTACCAACAGAAGTGGCAACAGGTTTAAAAATTCCAACTACAAGTTCATTTTGACCAACAGCAGTGGCAACAGTAGGCTTGATAAACAGCAGGATCAGTATCAAGCATAACAGACTCATCATTTTGATTCATAAGAATGCAATCATTAGACAATTTAACATCATTGACATAAATAGCATGAGCATTAGTCATAGTCTGAGGAAATACAGCAGCAGGTTGTTTAGGCATGGCATGATTAACAGCATTGAAAGACATATCATTTTGATGCAAGGTTGAATATAGAGATGAAACTTGTCCCTCGTTTGAGAGGGAAGACATATTGTGAATACTAGCATCTAGCATCTAACGTCAGGACTTCCTTTTCTTTCTACTTTCCAGAGGTATTGGTATTTGGTGCTGAAGCATTATCAGAAACCTTTCTCTGAGTAGATTCCTGAATAGAGGGTACAATTTTATTCTTTATTATAGGCACATAAACCTTATCAGAAACTGAAATGCCTGAGGTAGAAACCTTGCCCTCATTACATGTGATCCTTCTCCATGCATCATTAGGGGCAAGGTTCTTACTTGGACCTTGATTCATAGGTGGATTATTTTTAGGTCTCCAGGCATTGCTAATGGATTTAGTAAAGTCGAATTTTCAAGAAGAGGCTGAGTGACCTAGTTTCAGGCATTTGGAGCAATACACTGGTACTACTTCGTAATCGACATACTACCATAAGCCAGAGTCTCAATATTCAATCCATATTCTCTCTCTCAATGGCTTTGAAATATCCAACTCAACACAAACCTTTGCCACATGGGGGTGAGTTCTATTCAAGGTCACTTTGTCCACCTTGATTGGAGACCCAGCAGGTTGCCGATCGACATCATAACCCATTAGTCAAAATTTTTCTATGGAAGACTGTAGAGAGCCACCCACACTGGAACTATTGGTGAATCAGTGTTTGAATCAAATTGAGTAGACCATTTCGTCATACAAATGGAGTAGGCCCCAAAATTCCAAATTTTTTGAAGCCAGCACCTGTAGTAATCTTCTGGCTGATTGAAGTGAATGAGGACTTGGTGATTATCCAAAAGATTGATATCAATTTGGTCCTTAAATCTAGCGGTTTGGAAGTCCTTCCTAAGCTTCTCCATTTGCGGTTGGCTTCTTGAAAATTTACCACCTAAAGTCCATTAGAGAGGAGCTTCCAAACGTTCACATTCTTTATCGGAAAATTTCAGACCTGGTTCACCTAGGTGTTCGATTTCGGCTTTTGGATTGAATGGGGCTCCAATTGGTTTGAGGGAATCAGTAAGGGTTTGATTCAACATTTGGGCATAGGAGAATGGTGGTGCACGTCTATGGAGGCGGCGCCGGCAGAGATGGTCGGATAACCTAGGTTTTAGGCGAGGCAGATCCGAGAAAAAAGAGAGGAAGAAAGTCACCTCAAACATGACGCTGGTTCACAATTTTGAGATATACTTAAATAAATTTAATTAATTAAATAATGCAATTAATTTTGATGTATTTATTTATGAATGAAATAACTTAAAATTTCTAATTGTTCAACTTTTAACTTAGAATTTTTAGCATTATAACAATTTCAACTTACAACATTTTACAATAAAATATAATACTTTATAATTATCTTATATCAGCAATTTTATCTATATTTATTGTACATGTACTAAACTTATATTTATATTCCAAAAAACAATAGATAAAGGACTAAATCTAGTTTGTTGAATTAACTCGATTAGATAAGTACAACGCGATTAAACACGTGGAACGGGTACGATACGACACAAAAGCACAAAGCATGTGGGTGGGCAGCAAGCTAAGTTTTATTATAATAGCACGTCACGAAACAACATGAAACACGATAGGCTCAAGCACGACAGTGGGCCTCAAATTATATAAATACGAAAGCACAACACGAGTACATCACGAAGCCAACTCTAGTTGGAACCAAAAAAAATTAAATATGATTTTATTCTTAATTTATTTCAGATACTTCCCAAACACATCCAATAAATTATGCCAGAGCTAAAGGTTCCTATAGTCCGTAAGTGTTATGCTAAGAATTGGAAGGTTATATACTGGTTATCGAATGACCAAAGCATTCAATGGGAAGGATTGAGCAAAAGTTCTTGTCGACGACAAGCTAAAGATTGGAGACACCCTTTTTTCAAGCTTCTGAAGTTCAACAATGTCAGGATTGTGTATAAATTCATCATTGTAAGATGCACCATGTTTCAATCTTCATCTTCACCTCCATCTTCACCTATTTATGCTAGCACTTGAGATGCAACTGTTATCATTGATTCTGGATAAGCCACCGGTGCAGCAGAAGTTTACAATGCAAAAGGCTCAAAAGAAACCCTAGGTGTTGAGCACTACACGTTCTCGCACTCGAAACCAAATTTCAATATCATCATTTCCAGTAAACATATACCTCAGTGGAGGTTAATGGTAAATTGTTCTTGCTATATCTTTTCCGTTAGTTGAATAACAGTACTCTAATTATACCTTATGTTTGGAGCTAGAGTAAGAAATAGGGCCGGGCCGGCGAACGATACGAACCCGATCTAACATTAATTTTGTACAGCACATGCACATTTGAGGTCCGATCATGACCTGGGCATGAACTAACAGGATTCGAGCCTGGCCTCGACGGTGAAGTGAGAAAAATCGTGGGCCTGAGCACGGCATGAACCCGGCCCAAAAGGCCCCTTTGATTATAAATTATGGTAGTCTATAATGGGTTTAATAAAAATATGTTGTTGGTGGGAATTAAACTCATTACAGTTCATATGTCATTTTCTTAACTACATTCAATACATCACATTGGTAATTTATTTTAGTTGTTTGATTATTAGTTTAACTATATTTTATAAAGAGTCCATCTCTTGAAAGACGGTATTTTCATAAGCCATGGAAAGACCAAGGTTTAAAGTGCAAATTAGAAGAAATAAAGATAAAATTTTTGGGTTGCATGAATCAGGTTATAAATTTTATAACTAATACATGTTGCATAATAAATTATTAGTATTACAACTAAGACCTTTTATCTTTTATTATTTTAATTAAACCCCATCTTTCCCTAAGTATATGGAAATACAGTCTTTCTCAAGACTTTGCCTTTTATAAAAAGGACTTCCAAATAAAAATAAATTTAATTCAATTAATACGACAACATGTTGTGATAAAATGTAATGAATTATAAGTTGGAACTGTTATAAAAATTGTAATTTAAATTTTAAGATATACTTAAATAAATTTATTTAATTAAACACTAAAATTAATTCTGATGTGTTGATTTATGAATAAAATAACTTAAAATTTCGAATTATTCAACTTCTAACTTAGAATTTTTGACATATATTATTTTTATAATAATTTCAACTTACAATATTTTACAATAAAATATAATATTTTTAAAATATCTTCTATCAGTAATTTTATATATATTAATATGTACTTAAACTTATATTTATATCAAAAAAATCTCTAGATAAATGACTAAATCTAGTTCGCTGAGTTAACTCAATTAGACAAGCACGACACAATTCAACATGTGGAATGAGTAAAATACAATACAAAAGCACGAAGCACTTGGGTGGGCTGCGAGCTAAGTTTTATTATAATAACACAACAGAAACAACACGAAGCGCGATAGGCATGAGCACGACAGTGTACCTCAAATTATATAAGCATGAAGGCACAACTTCAGCATGACACGAAGCCAACTCTATTTAGAGCCAACAAAATACCGAATATGATTTTATTCTTGATTCATTTAAGATACTTTCCAAATGCATCCAACAAATTTTGCCAGAGCTAAAGGTTCCTACAGTCCTTAAGTGTTATGCTAAGAAATGAAAGATGTCATATACTGGTAATCGAATGACCGAAGCATTTAATGGGAAGGATTGGGAAAAATTTCTCGCCGACAACAAGCTAAAGATTGGAGACGCCCTTTTCGAGCTTATGAAGTACAACAATGTCAAGATTGTGTTTAAAATCATCCTTTTAAGATGCACCTCGTCTCCATCTTCATATCCACCTCCACCTCCATCTCCACCTCCACATGCTAGCATTTGAGATGCAACTATTACCATCGATTCTGATCAGCCAGTGGTGCAGCAGAAATTCGCAATGCTAAAGGCTTGAAAGAAGCCCTCAGTGTTGGGCACTACAGATTCTCCCACAAGAAACCAAATTTCCATATCATAATTTCTTGACAACATATGCCTGAGTGAAGGTTAGTGGTAAATTGTTCTTACTATATCCATTCCATTAGTTGAACAATAGTACTCTGATTATGCCTTATGTTGGAGCTAGAGTTGGCAATTCGGTCGGGTAGTCCGCAGACGACACATACCCGACCCAATATTAAGCATGTACGACACGCGTACGTTTGAGGCCCATGCATGACCCGGGTATGAAATAATGAGATTTGTGCAGAGCCTCGGCGGTGCGTTGAGAAAAATCGCGGGCCTGAGCACGACACGACCCGGATGGCACAAACCCAACCCGAAAAGCCTGTTTAGGTATAAATTATGATAGTGTATAATGAGTTTAATAAAAATATGTTGTTGGTGGGAATTAAACACATTTAAATTTTTATGTCATTTGCTGAACAACAAATTCAATATTTCACATTGGTAATTTATTTGAATTGTCTAATTATATACTTATATTAGATTAACTATATCTTATAAAAATGACTTCCAAATAAAAATAAATTATTCATTTGTATATTTTATTCAACTAATACGACAATATGTTGTGATAAAATGTAATGAATTATAAGTTGGAATTGTTATAAAAATTGAAGTTAAAATTTTAAAATATACTAAAATAAATTTAATTAATTAAACAATGAAATTAATTCTAAAGTATCGATTTATGAATTAAATAACTTAAAATTTTTATTTGTTCAACTTCTGACTTAGAATTTTCAACATATATTATTTTTATAACAATTTCAACTTACAACATTTTACAATAAAATATAATATATTTTTTAAAAATATCTTATATCAGTTATTTTATTTATATTTTTCGCACATGTACTTAAAATTGTATTTATATTCAAAAATCATTAGATAAAGGACTAAATTTAGTTCATTGAGTTAACTCAATTAGACAAGCACGACAAAATTTAACACGTGGAACGAGCATGGTACAAATGAAAAGCACGAAGCACGTGGGCGGGCCACGAACTGAATTTTATTACGACAGCACGACACGAAACGACACGAAGGACAATAGACATAAGCAGGATAGTGGGCCTCAAATTATATAAGCACGAAGGCACAGCACGAGCACAACAAGAAGCCAACTCTAGATGGAACCGACAAAATACTGAATATGATTGTATTCATGATTCATTTCAGATACTTCTCAAATACATCCAAAAAGTTCTGCCTGAGCTAAAGGTTCCTACAGTCTTTAAGTGTTATGCTAAGAATTGGAAAATGACATATACAAGTAATCGAATGACCCAAACATTCAATGGAAAGGATTGGGAAAAATTACTTGTCGGCAACAAGCTAGAGATTGGAGACACCCTTTTTTTGAGCTTCTGAAGTCCAACAATGTCAAGATTGTGTTCAAAGTGATCATTGTAAGATGCATCCCATCTCCATCTTCATCTCCACCTCTATTTACACCTATTGATGGTAGCACCCGTGATGCAACCATCACCATCAATTTTGGATCAGTCACCGGTGCAACAAAAGTTTGCAATGGTGAAGCCTCAAAACAAACCCTCGGTGTCGAGCACTACACGTTCTCACACACGGAACCAAATTTCAATATCATCCTTTCCAGACAACATATGCCTCAACCGAGGTTAATGGTAAATTTTTCTTACTGAATCCGTTCCATTAGTTGAACAACGATGCTCAGATTATGCCTTATGTTGGAGCTAAAATAAATACAAAATATGATTTTATTCTTGATTCATTTCAGGTACTTCCCAAACGCATCCAAGAAATTTTTCTGAGCTAAAGATTCCTATAGTCCTTAAGTGTTATGCTAAGAATTGGAAGATGTCATATATTGGTAATCGAATGACCAAAGCATTGAATGGAAATTATTGGGCAAAATTTCTTGTCGACAACAAGCTAAAGATTAGAGACACCCTGTTTTTTTAGCTTCTAAAGTTCAACAATGTCAAGATTATGTTCAAAGTCATTATTGTAAGATGCACCCCGTCTCTATCTTCATCCCCACCTCCATCTCCACCTCTTGATTGTATCACTCGTGATGCAACCGTTACCATCGATTTTGGATCAGCCAGTGGTGCAACAAAAGTTTGCAATGGTGAAGGCTTGAAAGAAATCCTCAGTGTCCAGCACTATACGTTCTCGCATAAGAAACCAAATTTCCATATCATCATTTCCAGACACCATATGCCTCAGCGAAGGTTAATGGTAAATTGTTCTTACTATATCTATTCCATTAGTTGAACAATAGTACTCAGATTATGCATTATGTTAGAGCCGACAAATTACTGAATATTATTTTGTTCTTCATTCATTTCAGATACTTCCCAAACACACCAAAGAAATTATGCCTGGGCTAAAGGCTCCTAGAGTCCTATTAGATGTCATATACTAGTAATCAAATGACCAAACCATTCAATGGAAAGTATTGGGCAAAATTTCTTGTCGACAACAAGCTAAAGATTGGAGATGGCCTTTTTTTCAAGCTTCTGAAGTCCACAATGTCAAGATTGTGTTCAAAGTCATCATTGTAAGATGCACCCCGTCTCCATCTTCATCTCCACGTCCATCTCCACCACTTGATGGTAGTAGCCGTGATGCACCCATTACAATCGATTAGTTTCAATAGTGTTGCTAGATATAATTAAAAATAACATTTTAGATGGTTGATATTTTTGTGAGTAGGTTTTATTAAGTTCCTGATTTATTTTTATTGGTATAATCATTCTTGATTGGCAATTAAGTTTATTTGGAATCAACGTCTTTGTGGAAGAAATGCATTTTGTTTTCATATAAGCTATATGGTTACTTTTGGATGTGATGCATCTTTCAAATAATAACATTGATGATTTTAACAGAAATTCTTCTTTCAAAATTATACATTGGGTGATTTTAGTGTACTGTATGATAAATGTTTGCATGTTTATTGAATGAATGACATTTTGGAATAGTTTCCTTCAGTCAATGTGCATTTTCTATAATATAGTTGGAGGATTAATTATGGAGATACTTAATTCAGTTATTTTGAGTGATTAGAATGTTTAGCTGGAAACCGCTTTCGATCAGCTAACAGCAATCATATTGGGCTTGCAGATTATTATGACTGAACCTATAGGGTCTCACACAAAACATGAAATTAGATAAAAGAGATAACTATTGGGCTTAGAACCCATATAGTAATAATATGAGAAATGAGTTTAGAACTCAGTAAGTCTAATTGCGCTAGGCTTAGATTGACTAAGGGTTAGGGTTTACTATCTTGTTTATTCTGTATAAGTAGATAATTTACATGAATAAACATGACGACAAACATTTGAACCTAGCCGTTCCAGACGACAGAAACAGAATATCATTCTCATAAAACCAAAAATTTTAATAACTTGTTTAGATTATTTCATTAAGATTATTGTATCATCTGCAAAAGATAAGTGTGTTATTTTGATCATTGGTCTTGGTAGTTTATAATAACCTATTTCATTATACTGAAACAGGAAATTAATATTCTTGTGAATGCTTCAGAGATTAAGATAAAAAGCAAAGGAGATAGGAGATCCCCTTGCTTCAAACCCCTTGATGCCTTGAAAAATCCACAAGGTTTACCATTAATTAGGACAAAAAAAATATGCAGCTCTCATATTTTGCAGTATGATATCATTTAGTTTAGATGGAAATTCAATTTTTGATAAGAGTTTAGTTAAGAATTCTCAAGATACTCTATCAAAAGCCTTCATCATGTCAAGTTTAATAATCTTATTATGTCCATTAGTTTTGGAGTGTAAAAAATTATTTAATTCCTGCATTAATAGGACATTATATGCTAATTCCCTTCCCTACACAAAGGTTGTTTGTTTAGGAGATATGATTTCATTTAAAATTGGTTTCAGTCTTGTAGCAATTAGTTTTGTGAAGATGTTGTTAATAAAATTATATAAACTAATTGGTCTATTGTCTTTAAATGAATAGCATATTTCATTTTTTGGAATTAGAATTAATAAGGTAGAAGATATGGATTTAGGGATGAGAGAGTGATTCATGAAGTCTTTTACTTCCAGAAGTAGATAATTTTTGATGATTTTCCAGCATTCTTTGTAAAAATATCTTTAGAATCCATCATGCTCTGGGGTTGATGCTCCATCCATTGATTTGAGTATTTCAGGCAGATCTTCAAGAGTTACTTCTTGTGAAAGCATTTCTTTATGTTTAGCTTTAAGTATTTCAGGTATGTTTTCCAATAATACTGTTGTATTTATTCTTGAATTGTCTTGATTTTCTTCTTCTAGCAAGTTTTAAAAAAACCAAATTGCTTCTTTTTGGATTTTATCTTGTGAATTCATCCAAATTCCTTCTAATTTTTTTATATTGCATATTCTTTGATGCTTATGCTTTGACTTTACTGATTGATGGAAAAAATTGAGTTTGTATCCCCTTCATAAATCCATTTAATCCGAGATTTTTGTTTCCAAAAATTGTCTTGATTAGCAAGAGCTTGTGTATATATGGCTCTTGCTAAATTATTAGCTTTTAATGTATTATCATTCTCATTATCTTGAACGTCTTTTTCAGCCTTTATTAGTGTCTCTTTGGTGGAATAGACTTTGTCAAAAATGTTTCCAAAAGTTTTATTGTTCCTTATTATTAAAGAAGCTTCCAGATTTCTTAGTTTGAATGCAAATATTTGCATTCTTGAAAGATTATTTTGTATATTCCGTACATTATAGACCATTTTTCAAAGTTTGATGATTTGTCCAACAGTTAAACAATTCAAAACTTTTAGGACCTGTTTTATCCTGTTGATAAAAAAATGTTGAGTATTAATGGCGTGTGATAAGAATGTTCCCTAGGTAGTGTTTTGATATTTGAACTTGGAAAGTTCAGCCACCAAGTGGGATTTGAAATGCCTCTATCTAATATTTTCCATACTCTACCTTTAGGCCTCATTCCTATCCATGTATATATTGTTCTTGAGGTAGGTATGTTGATCATATTAGTTTTGGTTAAGAATTTTTGAAAATTTTGTATATGCTTAGGGTTTGGAGTGGATGGTTCTAAATATTCTTCTCCTGTTTCAATCATATTAAAGTTCCCAATTAAGCATATTGGTTCATTATGCATGTTATAGATTATTTTCTAGAGTTTATTCCTCTCTTTGATGATGTGTTTAGCATAGATAAACCCTAATAAACATTTTTTAAGCAAGTTCTGATGTCCGATCTTTGCTAGAATTAATTGATCTTCAGTTAAGATGATATCTATTATGATGGATTCATTTCAAAAGAGCTAGATCTTACATCCTTATATATAAAAGAAATGTTTGAAACCTAATTTGAAAGCTATATCTTGAATGTTTTCTTCTTTTAGCATGGGTTCAATCAATGTTAAAATTTCCGAATTGTGTTTTTTAATGATATAATTTAATCTTATATGAGTTGGACTATTACCCCTTTGATGTTCCATACACATGTATTTATTTCTATCATTAATTAGTCTTATTTTGATTCAAAGTGGAATGGGTAACTAACATTTATGGAGTTGATTTATAAACTTTCCTATTATATTTCCTGGTTTTTTTAGTTTTTCTTCTGTGTTTTCTTCAGGATTGATTTTTAATGGTGTATTGAATTTAGCCTGAGACTCTTTTAAGTCATCTATATTTCTGACATGTTAGAATTTTTATCTGCTTCTTGATTGTTAATTTCATCGTTTAGTGTTTCATTGTTAAGCCATTTCAAACTTTTATTCTTTCTATTTCCATATGTTAATAATGGAGAATCACCTGCACTTGTTTCAATGAATTCTTCCTGATTTATTACATGATTTAACTTTGGTTCTCTGTTTTTAAGATTCTTATCAATTTGATTTTGAATCTTATGTTTAGAATTGTTCTCCTGATTATGGTCGATTTCATTTTGATCATCAATGAAGGTATTAATATGATTATCAAAGAGGACATTGTGGGACAAGTTGATAGACACTTTAACCATAATAGGGTTCATAATTTTGTTTATAGACATATCAGTCTGAGTAGTGTTAATAGATTCAGAGATAGATACTGCCTTATCAGAGTTTATCTTAGCATGTGCAGATTCTTCATTAATCAAATAAGCATTTGCAAGTTCAGCCATTGCATACTTCACAAGCAAAACAACTTTCTTGAAAATATTAGACTCAACAACCATTTCAGAGTTAAAAGATTCTTTGACAGATATAGCCTTCTCAATGTTCAAATTGGCATTCTCAGATTCATTAATCATTACAGAAGCATTAGCAGGTTCAGCCAATGCATGCTTCACTGGTTCAGAAATAGTAATCTCCAAATGAGTTTTAGATAGAACTTGAGATTCTTTATTTTTCCCTTTGATATTCATTGGCTGATCATTAAGTCCATTCTTAGGAGTTTGGATTTTGTTTTCCAGTACGTGTGTGTCTGTATCTTTCAAATTAACAATTGGATTGGTTTTATTCCTTAAAATAGGAACATTACGTTTTTCATTAAGTGAAAGGCCAGAAGAATACTCCATCCCATTACCTGAAGTCCTTCTCTATTTATCTTTAGGATGAGTCTCTTTAACTGTAACATTTTGAACCTCTTGTTGATCCTTAGGTCTCAAAGAATTAATTATAAATTTTGTGCTGTCATTTCTGCAAGCAAAAGTCATATGGCCTAATTTAAGGCAGTTAGAGCAGTAGTATGGTATACCCTTATATTCTACATATTGTCAGAAACCTGAGTCCCTATAATGAATCCAAAATCTCTCAAACAATGGTTTAGTGACATGCCTCCCCCAGAGGTCATTAATCATAGCTAATTAACCAGGGTGGAGGCTGGGGGGGTCAAAAGATAAGATTTGTAATTCTGTACCATGTTCTCACTGCTACGCTAAGCCCTAGGTTTGTCCACAGAGATGCTAGGTCTAATATACCAATCAAAACACAACCTTGTATGGGTCATCAATCCGTACGAGTGAAAGGAATAGCTAGTAAAGTGAACATGCAAAGGGGGGTTGGTTTTTTAATCAAGCAACTACTAAGCGTAAAAGTTTTTAAAAAAACAAAGTACACTATTAAACTAAGCACTTGGGGAATCATTGAGCAACATGGTCAATCTAATGCTTCTATCCTCGATTCATTCACATAAATATTTAGGCAAACCTAATAGAGTGTTCATAATACGTGGTGTGGCTGATTCCATACACTTCCATGTCCCTGTCACGACGGGTGCTGTCACAACCCTCTATCAACACCGTCGTTGTAATTAGGGAAGTACAACAAGATATTACCATTGTTGTAGGTCTATTTCTCCCCCATTCGATTACATCATGGGCTTCCACCATGAATGCACTACTTCCCTCAGGTCCTATTAATTAGGCCCAAGGGTCGTTGGCACCTTATCTATGATCTAAGGCATCTCACAACCCTAATTTTCTACTATTCACTATCTCTACCTGGAACCTTTCAAACAACTTTACGAAGTTAGCTAAGACTAGTGTGATGGCAAGTAATTCAGAGCATTCTCGAATCCCCCATGCACACACCCACGCGGACGCTTCTCCCTTACCCATTATAATATCCAGGTTTCTCTTCCCAAGGGGGCATCAATATTTGCACCATACATGAATATAGCCCAAAGTGTGTGCGTATAGGTGGTGTACTATTCATGCATTTCAAATAATCAAGCACAATCATAATAATATCATGAACACAAAATTAAGAAGAACTAGAGAATCTCAAAAAACATATAGATTTAGACCATGCTCCAACAATTTATCCCCAAGCTATAGAAACTACTCCCTAGACATGTAATTAAAATAAAGATTTGAATTCCACATCGTAGGATCAAAGAAAAAGAAAGAAAAGAAAAAGAGAGAGTTCTCTCCTAACTACGAAGATAGAATATGATAGAGTTTCTAAAATATGATATGAAAACCCAGTAGAAAAAGGTTCTATTTATATTCATAAGAGATTGGGCCAAAAAATAGGCTCAAAATAGCCCAAAATAGAGTAAACCCAAGCTCTGCCACCGCCCGACGTAGGGTATCACGGATGGTACGACTCGTTGAGTGTCCTTGGCGTGGGGCGCGAGGCCTGGCATGGGGCGCATCCATTCATATGGCACAGGGTGCTTGATCTAGTGCATGGCGCAGATATTCAAGAGGTGCGGGGCACGAAGCATGGTGTAGTCCATGTCTACCCCTTAGTGCGGGCTGCATCTTCTGGTGCAGGATGCCGTCAGGGTGCTGAAAAAGGAAGGTTTTGATCCTCGCATGTGGCCATTCGCATGGGCCGTGGTCATAAAGGGTGCTTTCTCAAAACATTTGGTGCTGGTTATGTGATTTCCCACACCCCGCCGGCAGGTCTTAGCATATTGAGGTAGAAATGGTGCGGGATACCGAAATTAAAATATCTCGTGCCCATACTTAGCTGCATGGAGGGGTCTTCACTTCGTGCTGGTGGCACGTGGCATCCAGTACGGGTTGCACGGTAGCCTCGTGCTGTTCTTCTTAGTGCGGGGTGGCTTCTTTGGCATGGGCCATTGGTGCCAAACCATGAACGGCCCACATCGACCCGTTTATGCCTCGGCTGGCTGAACTAGTTTCCTTTACTATGGGTAAACTGTTAGTCCAATTTAAGAGTTTTAGAGGTCTATTTTGTAGTGCTCAAGACGACAAATCCAATGGAACCAACCTTGGAGGCTAATTCTTCTCAGATTGTTATCTGACTTAAGCACAAATCATCGGACCACGATTCCCGGTTTCTTCCTTGGCCGCTTTGACCTCTATTGCCACCTATCTTTGACTTCAATATCCTTCTACCACGAGTTTATGCTCATAGCATTCGTCTACTACAATTATAGTGTGAATGGCCTTCGTCTCTACTACCATCCTTATGAATGACCTTCAATGTCTTCTACCGCCCTTACAAATGGCCTTCACATAGAATGTAAACAAAAAATACCCATGGGCAACCTACTAAAGATGATCACAAGGAAGATAAAGGAGTCCTTGGATACAAGATGTCCATTAGTTCCAATTAAGTCTACGAAACGCGGGATTTAGACAAGAAAACCAAACATGACCGTCTAAACCCCTTGTCACGTAAACTCAGTAATACTAGCAATCCACCAAATAAAACTAGCTTAGAACTATGCCAAATGCAACGGTTAACGCACGTATAATGAAGCAGACCAGACTCCCCACACGTAATTATTTTACTCGTCCTCTAGTAAATATAAGACAAGACAAAGAATCAAGTGAAATGTAGCGTGCATGCATAAGTTAACAGAGACATTCAACTTATTCCAAGGCCCCGTTTCCCCCCAAAAGAGTGAGAATCTCACAACTCTCACACTCCCCAAAAAACATAAGTAATCAAACCATCCAAATAAAAAGTGTGGAAAAAGGTAAGCCAAAAAGATAAGTGTCAAGCTAGCTTACTTTTCCCAAAATGATCCCAAAGCAATCAAATAGTCATCTTAAAAAACAATCCACCACGCAAGCATGCATTCAACCTAGTTTTTCTTATTTTCTATCAATTTCTCTCATTTTACCTAGGAGCCCTTTTGGGTTTTCATCCTAGCTTTAACACACAAAGGGTACTCACTTCTCACCTTTTTTCCACATGGCCTCTCATTGTTTTCTTAGGCTCATAAGCCTAGACGAGCCTAGCCTCTCATTTTTACCTAGGTCATTTGACCTATCTGGGCTTTTCCTAATGTTACCCAAGTCGCCCTTTCGGGATTTCGACTTGTCTAGTTTTTTATATTTTTTTTCATTTTTTTCAAGTTTTCTAATTTTTTGTGTGTAGCACAAAATTGCCCCAAAAGTGGGCTTCATACTAGAAAAGATAATCAAACACAAAAATACACCACCAATTTCCTAAAACTTCCTACCCCATGCAAACTAGAAATCCTAGCATAGCATGTCATGCCACAAAATATCCATCCAAAATCATCCCACAACAATAAAAAATCAACATCATCAACAAACAAGAAAAATAACTAACAATGCAAATCATGAAATGCACCGAGGAAACCAAAGAATGAAGACTCCCTATGTGCTCACTACTCCCTCCCCACACTTAACCAGTGCAAAGTCTCCAATGCACAAGAATTAAGTCAAAATGTAAGTGAGGTAGGGAGAAATGGTGATACTCCTTGATTCCATTCCAATGAAATTGTTGAAAAGATCCTGCATCCAAAAACATGAAGCCCAAGCGTAATTTCGTTCCAAACAAATTCTCAAAAACACACAGTCATTCAAGAATCATGCTTTTAATAACACCACCACAATATCAAACAAAGCATATAAAAAATTATTTCAATGGGTTACCCAAAATTTGAAGCTAGGATTTCTATGACCCTCACAAGAAAAGGCAAAAATTGCAAAAATTTTGGAAGAAAGCTTCACTTTTATGAGTTTCACCAAGAGTGTGTGCGAATGAGTGTTTCTTGAGAAGGAAGAATGTGTAGGATAAGGATGAAATTTTTAGAAGACTCAATTGATTTTTTAGTCCCTTACATATTGTCCAATACCTTCTTTTGGTCCCCAAGGCCAATCCCACGTTTAATTGGAAATTAACATTCTGAAATTGAATCTTTTGGTCCCCAGAGGTGGTTTTCAGGTAAGGTCAATGGTAAAATTGGTCAAAATATGTAAAATGACCATTATACCCCTAAGTTTAAAAAAATTCAAAAAGAAAAAGAAAATCATATACATCTTCCATGGCCCTCGTCATCTCCTTTGTCTCCCACCACCAGTGCAACTGCAACGCCGTCTGATTCACAGCCCGCGCCATTACCCTCATCCCCAACCCAGGTCCTCAAACCATACAATCACCCCCATCCCCAGCCTTTCCGTCAAGGGCGAATGAATCACCACCATCCCCAGTCTTTGTTTCACCAAAGATCTTTTGGTAGTACCAGTCACTGGTAAACCAGACTCTGAGGAAGGCGAAGATAGCTTCATTGAAGCTGAGACTGGTTCCCTATAAGCAGGGTTTAGGGCTACAAAGAAGAGCAGGGTTTAAGCAGTGTTGAAGAACAGCGGTCGGCAGTAAGGGTTTCAAAGTTAGCGGTGGTAAGGGTTGAAGAACAGCGGTGAGTGGTGGTCGACGGTCGGCAGTGGCGGCTGTGTAAGGAGTAAGGGACCTGCGGCGGTAAAGCTTTCAAAGAAAACCCTAAAAGAGAAAAATTAAAAAGAAAGATTAAAATTAAATAAAAAAGAAAGGAAAAAATAAATATTTTAAAATTAGAAATTTTAAATTGAAAATATTTTTAATTAGTAAAATTACTAAAATACCCCTGGTTATATATTCTGGTTTACCTGAAAACCACCTTGGGGGACCAAAATATTCAATTTCATAATGTTAATTTCCGATTAAACGTGGTACTGGCCTTGGGGACCAAAAGAAGGTATTGGACAATATGTAAGGGACTAAAAAACAATTTAGTCTTTTTAAAATTTGCAAATTAGAATAAGACGCCTATTAAAAGGCTCAATTTAGGGGACAGTAGTAAAATTCAATTAATTCCGAGGGATATTGGAAGTATTTTCAAAAATCCTAAGAAATTAGGGAATTCCAAAATTCTTGAACCAAAAATGCTTTTTTGAATTTTAGAATCAGAATTTTCGAAAATTTGCATTTTCGAAACAAAGAAAAATTGGTTTTACTCGCAAACCATAGGCTCGCGTAAACCATAGGCTCGCGTAAGCATCCTGACACGACGCAGTGCCCCACACCAAACTTCTGGCACGAGACATAGCCTCGCGCAAAACATCTAAGCACAAAGCATAACCTCAAGCCAACCTCCTTGGCATGAAGCATAGCTTCGCGCCAAGCATTTCAGCACGAGGCATCAGCCAAAATTTTCCCTAATCCTTGGTTTTTCCCTCTTTTTTCTAAAAACTACATCTCCCATCAAATCTAATTACATTAAAACACAATCACCAGTCTTGAGCTCAAAATTTCAATCCAAATAACAGTTTCATATCAAAAATCCTCATGAAAAAACAAGATTCATACAAAAACTATCTAATCACTACTCAAAACATGAAAACAAAAGAAACATCGTATGTTTGTTTCCGTCCTCATGACTTATTTTCTTTTTCATGAATTCTAGTTAGAAATACCTACTTGTGGGTCTCTAAAATTGCCATCGGTGACTCCACCCATGATGACATCGTTGTGGAGAGGTCTCCACAATGATCCATCCTTTCCTTTGGACCTCTTATCTGTCATAAGAAATGAATCTCAATATCTTGCTATCATTGAGTCTGTGAATGTCACTTTGGGGTTAGGTGGAGAACGAGGAGGTTTTAAACCCTCGGCCATCTCCCTTTCCCGCTGCATGTTGGTTAGCATAGAAAAACAATCCAGCAAAAAACAATTCTCCATTGCCTCATGCAATTCATCAGAATCACCATTATTACCATCATCATGGGATTCATTCAAACATTCATGCTCATTGGTAATACAAGGAGATTCATCAGGCTCATCACATAGAATTACACCTTTGCACATAAAAGAAGACTTTGCCGAATCATGCCTACATTTGTAGATATCAAATTCCACTTTATTCATGTCATGTTCTGTAGTTAAGGTTCCCGAGTGGACATCGATTTTAGTCCTAGACATTTTAAGAAAAGGTCTCCTCAAAAGTAGAATGGGTGCACTTCCATCGTTCGCTACGTCTAGGACATAAAAGTCCACCGAAAAAACTAATTTTCCAACTCACACCATCACATCATTTACTAGTCCATGAGGAATAGCTTGGGAATGATCAGCAAGTTGGATAACTACTCTAGTATCCCTAAGCTCACCTATTTTTAGGCGTTCATATAGACCAAACGGGATAACATTAATGGATGCACCTAGATCTATCATGGCATGTTCCACAAGTTTACCACCTAAAGAGATAGGGATAGAAAACATTTCAGGGTCATCGCATTTCTTAGGTAAGTTCTTATGATTAAAAATGGTGACTCCTCCCATTTTTAAATGTCCTAACCTCTAGTTGGCCTACGCCTTTTCTTTGTTCATGAAAATTTAAGAAATTTAGCATATGATGGCACATTCTCAATTAGTTCCAAGATAGGGATGGTTACCTCCACCTTTTTTAAGGCTTTTCAAAAATTTTCATCATCGGTCATCACCTTTGGCTATCCCCTTGAAGAATTTGGAAATGGAGGTAGAATGGTGACTTGTGCCTTGGGTGTTGGAAGTTCCTTGGAGGGTGCTTCTTTGATCACTATCTCCTCCTCTTCGAAGTGTGCCTTGGTAGCCTTTACTACCTTGTAATCCTCTTGCATTATCTTCTTCTCGATCTCATGAACTTTCTTCCCACTTCTTAATTTAAGTGAACTCACATTCCTCAGATTGATCTCCAGTTGGGAAGGTAGTTTGTCTGACTCCTTCACTTCAAGTGGTTTACAGAGGTCCCAACTTGAACTTCAATATTTTTGATAATTTAGAAAGCTCTATTACCAAGGTTTTCAATCTCACGCTTTGTAGTCTCCATGAAGACTTCATGTTTCTTTCCCAGTTGATCGATGGCTTCCAAAATCTTATCTCGTTCCGACTTTTACAGTGAAGCATGATTGTTGGAAGAGCCTTCACCACTAGGATATGGTTGAGGTGGAGCTTGTCCACATTGGTATCCTTGTGGTTAGTTGTCCTCCCTCCATCGGAAGTTAGGATGATCTCAATACCTCAGATTGAGTGAATTTTCTTAGGGTTCCAGCCTTACATCTCCTTGGTTCCCCCAGAACCCTTGTGGTTGACCCCTAGCAAATTGTGGTCTTTCCCAATTTTTGTATTCAATTGCCTTCTCCTCTTGTAAATCATCTATGACTTTGGGGCACACTTTGGAGTTATGGTTAAGGTTGCAAACTCCACACACTTGGACTTGATGCACTTTTCCTCGCAAAAGCACCTTCTTCATAGTAGCAAGAGCTTGGACTTGCTCCTCAACTTAGGTGAGTGTGTGGGTTTATCCAAGACCTTAACCCTTGACCTAGTGCCAAATTGTCACATACCATTTGTCATTTCTTCAAAGAGGGCCATTGAATCCTTAGGGCTCTTGTTTGCTATCAAACCATTGCAAGAAGCATTCACCATCCGCACATCTTCATCACATAGCCCCTTGAAGAAGTAATACACCAAATCCCCCTCATTAAAGGGAAGTACGGGAAACTAGCTAGTAGTTTCTCGAAGCATTCCAAATAATCATACATACTCTCGGTAGCACCTTGGGTGATGTTCAAAAATTATTTCTTCAACCCGGCTGACTTAGATGCTGGAAAATATTTCTCTACGAACCTCTACTTCATGTCCATCTAAGAACCAATGCATCCTGGTGACAAGTAGTAGAGCCAATCCATGGCACTACTTTGAAGGGAAAATAGGAAGGCTCTAAGGTTTTAGTCATCTTCAGACACTCCCGGGGGCTTCATGTTTGTGCACACCAAATGGAACTCCTAAAGATGTTTGTTAGGGTTCTCCCTCGCCAATTCATGAAATGTAGGAAGGCAATGGATCATGCCACTCTTTAGTTCACAGCTCACATTGGCGGGTAATGGTGGGAAAGTGATGCATAGCGGCTGATTCTCCAAGTTGGGTGTGATTGTCTTCCGCCATTTCTACTAGTTCTTCTACTACTACTTCCAGCCTCTGTGACCTAGTTCTTTGCCTCCTTCTCCTTCAACCACCTATGCTCTCAATTCAGTAGTGTAAGATGCCTAAATTAGTGGTACGGGTGTGTACCATAAACTAGGGCCAACAATACCCTTCCGAATACAACATTAGAAAATAGATAAAAAGGTAATAGAATAACTATAATAATAGCTCCAACCAAGAATCAACAACATAAACAAACAAAAATACAAGCTAATACTAACTACTTCTACTAATGCATTATGCTTAGGTTGATAGCATCCCCGGCAACGGTGCCAAGATTCTGACCTGTCTCTCCCCAGGGTCATTAATTGTAGCTAATTGACCCAGGAAGAGGTTGGGGAGGAGGGGGTCAGAAGATAAGATTTGTAACTCACAGCTACGCTACCTAGAGGGTAGTTAGCGGTAAGCCATGGATTTGTCCACAGAGATGCTAGGTCTAATGTACCAATCAAAACACAACTTTGTACAGGTCGTCAATCTGTACGAGTGAAAGAAATAGCTAGTAAAGCAAACATGCAAATGGAGGATTTGGTTTTTTAATCTAGCAACTACTAAGCATAAAAGTAAAAAAAATACACTATTAAACTAAGCACTTGGGGAATCATTGAGCAACATGGTCAATCTAATGCTTCTGTCCTCGATTAATTCACATAGATATTTAGGCAAACCTAATATATTGTTCTTAATGTGTGGTGTGGCCGATGGCATACACTTCCCCGTCCTTGTCACGTTGGGTGCTCTTGCAACCCTTCATCAATATCGCCATCATAATTTGGGGAATGCAACAAGGTCCAACCATTGTTGTAGGCCTATTTCTCCCCCGTGCAATTACATCCCGGGTTTTCACCATGAATGCACTACTTCCTTCGGGTCCTATCAATTAGGCCCTAGGGGTTGTTGGCACTTATCTACGATCTAAGGCATCTCACAACCCTATTTTGCTACTATTCGCTATCTCTACTTGGAACCTCTTGGACAACTTTATAAATTTAGCTAAGACTAGTGTAATGGCAAGTAAGTCAGAGCATTCTCGAATCCCCCGTGCACAAACCCATACGGGCGCGTTCTCCCTTACTCATTCTAACATCCAGGTTTCTCTTCCCAATGGGGCATTTATATTTGCACTATACATGAATATATCCCAAAGTGTGTGCTTATAAGTGGTGTACTATTCATGCATTTCAAATAATCAAGCATAATCATAATAATATCATGAAAACAAAATTAGGAAGAACTAAAGAATCTCAAAAAACATATATATTTAGACCATTCTCCTACAATATATCCCCAAGCTATAGAAACTACTCCCTAGACATGGAATTCAAATAAAGATTGGAATTCCACAGCTTAGGATTAAAGCAAAAGAAAGAAAAGAAAAAGAGAGAGTTCTCTTTTAACAACAAAGATAAAATATGATAGAGTTTCTAAGATATGATATGAAAACCTAGTAGATAAAGGTTCTATTTATAGTAGTAAGAGATTGGGCCTACAAATAGGCCCGAAACAGGTCAAAATAGGGTAAACCCCAGCTTAGCCACCGCCCGGTGCGGGGCATCACGGATGGTACGACTCGTGGAGTGTTCTTGGCACGGGGAGCGAGGCCTGGTGCGGTGCACGTCCATTCATGTAGAGTAGGGTGCTTGATCTGGTGCGTGGTGAGGATATTCAAAAGGTTCGGGGTGCGAAGCTTGGCACAAGCCATATCTACCCCTTGGTGTGGGCTTCGTCATGTGGTGAGGGGCGCCATTAGGGTGCTGAAAATGATAGTTCTGATCTGCGCTCGTGGCTGTTGGCGTGGGCCGTGGTCAGGAAGGGTGCTTGCTCAAATATTTTGGCATGAGCCATGTAATTTCCCACACCCTGCCAGCTGGTTTTAGCATATTGAGCTTGGAACGTCGCGGACGACAAAAATGGGATATCCTGCGCCCATACTTAGCTGTGTGGAAGGGGTTTTCACTTCATGCTGGTGGCCCATAGTGTCTAACATGGGTTACGTGGTAGCATCATGCTGGTCTTCTTGGCACGGGGCTGCTCATTTGGCGCAGGCCGTTGGTGCCAAACCATTGACGGCTCGTGCCTACCAGTTTGTGCCTCGACCGGCTTAACTAGTTTCCTTCACTATGAGTGAACCGTTAGTCCAATTTCAGAGTTTTATTAGTCGATTTTATAGTACTCAAGAAGAATAATCCAATGATACCATCTTTGACGGCTAATTCTTTTCGGATCATTCTTAGAATTAAGCACAACTCATCGGCCAACAATTCCCTATTTCTTCGTTGGCCGCTTTAAACTTCGTTGCCGCCTATATTTAGATTTAATATCCTTCTACCATGTGTTGATGCTCATGGTCTTTGTCTACAACCATTCTAGTGTGAATGACCTTCGCCTCTACTACCATCTTTGCGAACGGCCTTCAATATCTTCAACCGCCCTTACGAACGACCTTCACATAGAATGTAAAAAAATGGTACCCACGGGCAACCTACTAAAGATGATCACAAGGAAGATCATGGAGCCTGTGGATACAAGATTTCCATTAGTAACAATTAAGTCTACAAAATGCGGGATTTAGACAAGAAAACCAAACATGGTTGTCTAAACCCCTTGTCACGTAAACTCAACTAATACTAGCTATCCACCAAATAAAACTAGATAAGAACTATGCCAAAAGAAATGGTTAATGCACGCATAATGAAGCATATCATTTAGTAATGTCTATTTCGACGCAAACTTTAGCAATACGAGGCCTTGCTCTATTCAGAGTGGCTTTATCTACCCTAATAGGATTACCAATTAAGTTTCCCAAAGAAAACATTGCCTATTTATCAAAAACCTATTAGTGAGTCTGCGTTAGGATTAAAATTTGGATCCCATTTTGTAATACGAAAAGAGTAAGGACCGAAATTCCAAATCTTATGTAACTAGCAATGGTAATAATCATCGGGAAGTGTGAAAGTAATCAGAACCTGTCTGTTGTCTAGCAAGTGAATCTATGTGTGGCCTTTGAATCACGTAGTCTGAAAATCTTTTTGCAATCATTCTATTTGGGGTCTGCTACGCACAAATTTCCCAACCATAGTCCATTTTAGGGGGGGCTTCTAGTTTCTCACATTCTTCCTTGGTAAATTGCAACCCAGGTTCTCTGAGATGTTCAACTCTTGGCTTTGGATTGAATAGAGTTCTTATTGTTTCAGTTTTGGGATTTAGGATTGAAGTAATTCCTTGCCTAGAGCTTGGGCGTATGAGAAATTAGGTTCAGGATCTAGGGGTGGCTCCGCCATCATGGCGTCGCCGGAGGAGCGGCAATCAAAGGTAGGGTTTTGGTGAGATCAGTCGCCTCAAAGCAGTTATGAGATTCTAAGAGCTGAGAGCTAATAGTAATATAAATTCATCTAGGTTGTTTTAAATTGTTTAAACTCTTACGTTTCTAAAATTCATTAATATAGCATTATTGATAATGTAGTGTGTAGTTTAACAAACTTCAAGACAAAGTTGTTCATGCATCGGCCTAATTTTATTTAAATAGTAACGTAGTAATGTAGTAACAATTTATGTTCTGCCATTATAGCATTATATAATTATGAATTAATTTTAATTGTAATTAGTTCTGAATTTTGTAACGTTATTTCACTTAATGACAATTAATTTGGTTAATTTTTTAAAATAAACCAACTAATTACTATTATAATTAAGGGAATAATAATTCAGATTAATTCATAAAATTCTAATTAATTTCAAAGCTTAACATTGAAATTCGAAAGTTGAAATTAAAATCAATTCTGAATTTTGTAATAGTTTTTGAATTAAGGACAATAATTACGATTAATTATTGCTAGATTACTGAAAATTTCAAATCTTGAAAATTTGAAAATTTCAACATTTGAATTTCAAAATTGAGAAAAAAAATTGAATAAGATTTTAGAGCAACTTTTACTGAATAACCAACAAAAAATCTATCTTGGGAGGCTAGAAAATTCTTTCCTAGGAATTGGGAGAAAATTCCATAAAAGTGTTTTAAATCTTTTCTAAAGCAGTTAATAGTTTTTTTAATTTTTTGAAAAAAAGGCTAATGAGAATGTCAATACTGGGAACCTTGGTGAGTCGACGCCCCAAATTCAGTTTGGGAGTGGTCTATCACCAGTGGATTTTCCAGTGGGTCAACCCCCGGTAGTTCAGCCTAAGGTTGTTAGACCTACGATGGAGAAAGATGTTCATCAAATCAGGAAAATGATGTCGGCATTGCCAAATGCTCAACATGTGGAAAATTTTCACGACAAGTTTGATGGAACGACATTCAACATGTGGAGTCAAAAGATGCACTTGTTCTTGGTCATGTTGAATCTGGACAAGTACCTTAATAAAGATTGGGCCCAAAGGTCATAATGGGTTGTAGTAACATTGGCCCAATTAAGATGTCATTAGACCATCTAATGCCTACCGTATTTATAGGGCATTGAATGCGATAATTAAGGGATATTATTATCAGGAGTATACGGTATAAATACTAGGTATGTATTCATTTTCTATAGTCATTCCATATTGGAAATCGTACACATACTCTTTACTGACTTAAGTATCTATGGACTGACCCCTGGGATAGTTTTATTGCAGGTTGTAGTAAAGGAGCTCAAACCGGTTGACTGCTCGGTTGTCTAAGATGCATCAATTGGTGACACCTGCGGGGACGACTAAGCCAGATTTGGGTTTCAGAGTGTATGTCTACCGTTACTCAAAGGAGTGAGAGATTGAGGTTAAAGAGCACATGAGCCGGTAACGAAGCACGGTCTAGGGATGGTGGATTTGGAATTGTACAAGAAATTGAGCACGAATACCCCTAAAACCTTGCAAAAGCTTCAGGAGGTAGTGGAACAGTATTCAGGAGTAGAGGAGGCCACTAAGAAGAAGAGAGACAGTTTGGCAGAGAAGTCTGGAAAGAATATTAACTCTCTAGGGAAAAGACCAATGGAAGCAGCTACGCACATGTTCGAAAGGTATGATGCTAACACCTAGGAGAAGAACCCCCGCACAATTCCTTAATAAACATAAAGGACTATTTCGACCACCCCCACCAATGCAGAACTCACCAAAGGCAGTAATGGCTAAGAGGGCAACGAACCGATATTTTAATCATAACAAGGATTATGGCCATGACACGAACAAGTGTATGCAGTTAAGGATGTATATTCAAAGGTGTGAGAGAGAGGGACAATTCTGAGGCCCATGCTGGGCCCCCAAGACCTAGAAATGATCGAAGATAATGGCAGCCTTATAGATCAAATAATTAGAATACTGGGGGCAGGGGAGATAGAAGTCCCCGTGATCTTGTGATTCGAGATAGAGGTCAGGAGGGAAGACAGGAAAGACAACAGGAGAAACAATGGGGTAATCAAGATAACAGGAATGGAGAAAATCCTCCAATACAGCGAGTGATTAATGTCTTCAACAGATGTGGGAGAAAGATCCTCGAATGTTGTAATGAGAGCAGATGCACGAAGGGTCCCTCCAAGGGAACCATGTCATAAAATATTTCAACCAGACGATACTGTGACATTCACGGAAGCAGACACAGTCCCAAATCAGACGCCTCATGTTGATCCGATGGTGGTTTTGGCAGTGATTGGAACGTCTTTAGTAAAAGGGGCATTCATCGATGATGGAAGCGGAGTAGAAGTAATGTTTGTTGACTGTTTTGACCAGTTGGATATAGGGCATGGTAACCTGAAGAAATTGATCTCACTTCTATATGGTTTCACAAGAAACCCAATATTTCCTTTAGGGGAGATAACTTTGTCATTTCGAGTAGCGGATGGTGATAAAGGGGTTACGATAGATTGTAACTTCGCTGTCGTTGATGCCCATTCCCCCTATATTGTGGTCCTCAGGAGGCCGTGGATGTGCCAGGCTTGAGCTATCTTGTCACCCTATCATCTCATGATGAAATTTACTACTGATAGAGGGATAGCTTCTATTCGAGGATATCGGACTGTGGCTCAAAATTGTAACCTTACAACAGTGATAGAGGTGAGGAGGCTGAGGAATGTGGAATCAGTACACGGCAAGGTGGGCCCCACAGACATAGTGCAAATGAACATTCGAGATGCTGAAACAGTAGCTATTGGGAAACTGATGCCCGATGGTTTAAAAGGAAAATTGAATAACTTTTTGGGGAAGTATGGTGGTGTTTTTCTTGGAATACTTCTGTCCTCACAGGAGTACCGTCGAATCTGGTGGTGCAAAGGTTGAATATAGGCCCTTTGACAAAACAAGTAATGTAGAAAAGGAGAGTGTTAGCCCCTAAGAGGGCTGAGGCCATCAAGGAAGGAGTTGAGAAGCTAGTGAAAACATATGTCATCGAAGAGGTGTTCTATCCCAAATGGATAGCCAATCCATTTATGGTCCCAAAACATGATGGGGCTTGGAAAATGTTCATAGATTTCACTGACTTGAACATATGTTGCCCCAAGGACAGCGACCTCTTGCCACCAATTGATAAGTTAGTGGAAGCCATTACTGGATATCAAGTCTTGGCCTTTTTTTATGCACATAAAGGATACCATCAGATAATTATGGCAGAGGATGATAAGGAGAAAACATCGTTCATTACAGATATGGGTACCTATTGCTACATGAAGATGCCATTTGGGCTCAAGAATGCTGAGGCAACTTACCAAAGGTTGGTGGATAAACTTTTCAAAAGGAAAAATTAGAAGAAATATGGAGATTTATGTAGATGATATGGTGGTAAAGAGAAGAAGTCACGAGGAATTCTTGGCAGATCTGGAAGATACCTTTGAGAAGCTTCGTAAGGAGAACTTAAGATTAAATCCATCCAAATGTGTTATTGGCATTGGAGCGAGGAAATTTCTTGGATTCATGGTATCCGAGAGGGTTATTGATATGAACCCTGAGAAAGTTGAGGCTCTGATGAGAATGAGAACTCCGCAAACATTGAAAGAATTACAAAATCTTACAGGGTCTTTGGCATTTTTGAGTAGATTTCTCTCGAAGGGAGCTGAGAAGCATTTCCCATTTTTTATGTCCTTCAAAGAGAAAAGAGGTTCGAGTGGACATAGAAGTGTGAGGAGGCATTCAAGCAGCTAAAGGAGCATTTGAGGGTGCTACCTACCCTCATGAAGTCCAAAAGGGAGAAACGTTGTACTTGTACATTTCTCCCTCGCCCCTGGCAATCAGTGCAATTTTAATAAAAGAAAGAGAGAGGATGCATCACCCCATTTATTTTTTTAGTCGAGCCTTACAGCGGCTGGAAACGAGGTATACCACTCTCGAGAGGTTGATATTAGCTCTAGTATATGCAGCTAGGAGGTTGCATCCCTATTTGCAAGGGGAATACAATAGTGGTGCTCACGAATCATCCAACTCAGTAGATTTTATTAAAACTAGAGGATTCTGGGAGAATGATGAAGTGGGCGGTAGAGTTAGGAGAACATGATATTTTATATCAGCCCAGAGTTGTGATCAAAGGTTAGGTGTTAGCAGATTTTATAGTGGACTCAGAACCCATAGAGTACGAAGATTATACTCGAGAGGAAGAGGTTCGAAAGAAGGAAGTATGAAGGATGTATGTAGATGGTTCATCACATTTGGGTGGTAGTGGGGTTGGGGTACTACTAACCAGTCGTGATGGTAAGGACTACCCTTATGCATTGCACTTTGCGTTTAAGGCTACAAACAACGAAGCCGAGCATGAGGCCCTGATAACGGGGTTGTCGTTGGCCAAGTAATTGAAAGTGGAAGATTTGGATATTTATAGCAATTCTGAAATAGTGGTTCAACAGGTAAATGGAGAATACGGGGCTAGAGAACATAATCTACAGAGGTACCTAGAGGTGGTGAAGAATGTTTTGAAAAGTTTTGGATCACATACTCTAACACAGGTCTAGAGGGATAACAATCACAAAGAAGATGCTCTTAGTAAGCTTGCTTCTTCAGACCTGGGGGTTCAATCTCAGAGACAGTTGCTCATAGAAACTCTAAACAATCAAAGCTTTGAAGAACCATTGGTTATGGCTATAAAGAAGGAAGACGCCTGGATGACTGCCATTTTAAAGTACCTTCGAGGGGGAGTTTTACCTAAGAGCGAGGCTGAGGCTAGAAAGATAAGGCTAAAGGCACCCAGGTATGTGTTGCAGGAAGGAATATTATACAGAAGGGGTCATTTACAACCATTGCTTCGGTGTGTTACCCTTTATGAAGCAAACTATATAACTCGGGAGGTTCATGAAGGGATATGCAGTAGCCATCAGAGGGCTCGATCAATAGCAATAAGGCTCATTCGAGCTGGGTACTACTGGCCAAAGATGTTTGATGATGCGAACAAGTACATACAGGCCTGCCATTAGTGCCAGAAACATGCTCCCACAACCCACATTCGGTAAGAGGAGATAACAAGTATTTATATTTCATGGACATTCGATAAGTGGGGTATCAATCTGGTAGGGCCTTTTCATGAAGCACCGAGGAAGTTCCAGTACCTCATAGTGGCTGTGGATTATTTCACAAAGTGAGATAAAACTGAGCCTTTAACGAACATAAAGAGAAAAACAGTCATTTCCTTTTGTTGGAAAAGTATTATATGTCACTTTGGAATTCCAAGAACAACAATTACGGAAAATGGACCACAATTTTCTCCCACCATCGTTAACATCAGTACACTCCTAAAAATGGCCTACCTCCCCACAAAAAAATCTCGACTTTTCAAAGTAGAAGCAAGTACATCCTTAACGGCCAAGATCTATTCAAGAGGTAGTACGAAGAGCATAAAATTAAGCAAAAGGTGACAACATTTTATCAGCCTCGGTCCAATGGTCAAGTAAAAGTAATCAACTAAAACGATAGTGAATGGTATCAGAGCCTGGCTCAAGGGGGGAAATGTAATTGGATATGGGAGTTACCGAATTTTATGTGGGCATATTGAACAGCCAAATCCTATACTTCTGGAGAGATACATACAGCTTGGTACATAGCTTGACGGAAGTAATTCCTGCTGAGATAGGAGTTCCTAGTCCAAGGATGATGGCAGCCACAGATGAGATAAATAATCAGGAAAATTGATGCCTAGATCTTAATATTGTAGAAGAAAGACGAGATTTGGCTTCCCTACACGAAGCCAAGGTAAAATAACATCAAACAATATCATGAAAGGAGGGTAAAAAAGTATTGTTTAATCCAGGAGATTTGGTGATGAGAAAGAATGAAAAGAGTCACTAGGAGCTAGAAGGAAAATTGGCTGCAAACTAGGAAAGACCCTATAGAGTAATCGAAGCACGTCCAGGAGGTAGTTATGTCCTCGAAGGCATTCAATGGAGTTTGAGTGCCTAGGAGGTGGAATATTACAAACTTGAGGAAATATTATCAGCTTTAAAGAAACAAGTGATATGCTGATAAGCGGTATTTCGTGACCCATATCCAGCTAAGGCTGATGATCGAGTGATATGCTGATAAGCGAAACTCTGAATGTTGATTCCGGTTAAGGCTGATGATCGAGTGATTTGTTGAATACTGTCACTCTGAATGTTAATTCCAGCTAAGGCATATAATTAAGTGATATGCTGGTAAGCGGCACTCCGAAGTTAATTTCAATCTTGATTGATAACTAAGTAAAGTGTTGATAGAAAGAATTCACGGTGAATCCTCGAACACACACACACTTAACAATTTGACTAAGGGAGAATACTGATAAGGAACTCAAACCCTGTTCAGGATTACTAAGTCCCTCGAACACCCCTTTAAGATAAAGTTAGTCCATTGTATTATACCTTTGAGTGCCTGTTCTAATTCACGTAATGGTGACAATCCTTGAGATTTACAATCTGATAAAGGGATGTAACCTCAATCAGTACCAATTCTATTGTGGTAAACTTAAGAGCTTTAATTTCTATATATACGAGGTACATGATACATTGGATCACTGGCATCGGTAAAATATGCTTACAGGATAAGACCTTAAACAACTGCATGGAAAGAATATATCTATTTAGCCAGAGGATCCCCTTCTCGAGAAGGGGCCAACTCTTCTAATCTTTATTCAAATTGCTCAAGTTCTTCTATTTTAATGCCTGCTGCCCTTTGAAAATCGTTCATTGTCTCCTCTTCACGGTACTCAAATAGATCTATCAATATTACTTTACATTTCTTTTGCGTAGAACTATTATCCAAATCCCTCGAGGCAAGCCCCTCACCTCCACATTGCCTTTTTGAAGGCTTCTTAGTAGTATTACTCTAGGATGCGAGATTCCTATCTTAAAAGCTAATTTCTTTAAGCGGGAGGATCTGCGATCTCTCGATGAGGGGTGAGTTTTTGGCTCCAATTCACTTAGCCAATCTAGGATAGCGTTAGAGGATTCCTTCTTTTGGTTAGTCTCATTCTCGTACACATTACACTCCTTAATCCAATAGCGAGAAACCTTAAGAAGAAATCTTGGTAGATGTTGAGAATCTATCATATATGGAGTGGGGATACCATGGCAAAGGCAGTGAGCTTGAAGGCTCACGTCATATAAAGCATTTCTATCCTCCAACTCTTTAGCTTGTATTTTTTAGGCTTCAACTTCTCCCAGGAGTTGAGCGTTATCAGCGAGGAGGGAGTTAACTAGGGAAGGATCTTCGTTAACGAACATACCCTTTGTTAACAGTTTCTCTTCCAGCCTAGAAATTTCACCCATGGCTACCACATAAAGTTGAGTTGTCTCCTCTAGTTGTGACCAAAACTTGTATGATTCACCCATGTAAGTGGAAAGAGGCCTTCGAGGACTGACATCCTATTGCCATCATCAAGGAATACTTTTAAAGATCCAAATTGGTTGTTTACTTAATGAATTAATTCTTGATAACTTCGTTCAGCAGGATCGTAATCTTCCACAACCTCGAGGGGAACTACTCCATTGTATATTTTGGCTAAGAAATTTCTCACAAAATATTTTTTTAAAATGCTCCTTGGACTTCCATGATTTTAGCTCCTCTTCGAGACAGTTATTTTTATTTTGTAAAGAGCCGTTCTCCTCATTACATATGGCAAGGTCCCGTATTGCCGTCATTAGATGCTCGTGGGTTTTATTCAGCTCTATTCGAGTACTTGAAAGCTCTTGGTAAGCACATTCCAGCAGCCTTTTCAATGAAATACACTATGCGGAAAATATGACTATAAGTAAACACTTGAGAAGTAAACAGGTCATTATCATTAAAAACACATAAAATTACACGAGGGGACCGAAATTTGGCAAAAGTTAAATTTAATCACGAACCCTAGAATTATCCTCCTCGGTGATGGTTGGATTCTGCTCCCCCATAACATGCCCAACCGAAGTTGGTTGCTCAGTGATTCATGTTGCTATTTTTTCAAGGGTGAGTTCTCAAACACCCGCAACAGTAAGAAACTGCCCCTTGGACTTAAGGTAGTCCAGTAAGGAAAAGCTCAGACCACAGGCTTGATTGCCTCATCCCATTTCATGTTCAAAATGTTCACGAGCTCGGGCTTGATAAGTTCATCCAGCAATTTGATGTTATCCTCTGACAAAGAGATGGCTAGTCTAGATTTCAATGTCTCTTCAGCTAGATTGCTACACCCAAGTTTCTTGGCCAGTTTAAGGAGGCCGACGAAGAATTTAAACAGTACATGGTTGTTCAGTAACTTGTCTTTGAATGCTTCGAGCAGACAAACTTGGGCACTCCGGTCCTCAGTTGCTTTAACCCTCTTCTCAGCTGCTTCAGTCATCTTCTCGAGTGCATCTTTATCAAGGACGAATTTCCACTTCTTGGCCTCGAGTGCCTCAATTTTCTTCTTTTTAACTTAGAGAGATTTTTTCAAATCAATATTCTCGAAGTCCTTTTGCTTCAACTGCTCTTGCAACCTACCGTGACCTGAAGTCAAAGTTTGCAGAATAATGGAAAAAGCACTGGTTATTTGGTCGAGTTGTTGGGGAACCTAGAAAATGGCCAGAACGTTAAATTGATTAGATATGTAAAAAATTAGCAAATCACCCTAAACTTCCACAAATGAATACAAATACATATAAGCTAACCTAGGGATCGGCGGCCAAGGTAGCGAAGACCTGCTTATTTATAGTAAGAACAATTATTGCAGCTGCCAATGTGTTTGAGGAGGACGCCTGAGGTTTGGCTGTTGGGGCATATGGGAGGTTTGACCACCATGGCCACTGATATTTTGGCGCTGATTACTCGTGGTAGAAGTATTGCCCTTTGGCATCTTGTTTTGCACAACATTACCAGCATCCACCGAGTGGGTGTATGTCTTATTCGAGGGGGCAGGGGTACCCTTGGGGTCATTCTTCTTGAGACCCAAAATGGAACTGAGATCCACTGAAAGAGACACGAAATGGACATTAGCAAAGGGAGAGGAAAAGCAAAGAATTAAAATGACAACAAAATTTTATTAAACGCCTTTGGAGACTTTCGAGAGTCTAAAACCACTACTATGAGTATCGAGAGGGGGCTCCGGAAGGGGATCCTTGGAGGATTTTTTTTGTTTCTTGCTATGCTTTAGAAGCTTCTTATATACATACATCTCATAAATCACAGGTGACTAGAAAAAGCCACCAACATTCTTGTTGGGATTCGAGTAAAGACTATAATCAAGAGATGAGGATAAAAGAAGCTTCCTGTCGCCCTCGAGATGGCCTAGAAAAGAGTATTCCCCTTTCTACAGGGACTCAATCAGTACGTTCGAGTTCCACTAGGGAACTCTGTACCTCCTGCAATCGAAGGAGGTTCCTTTCCTCCAGCTTCTCCAGTAACCCGAGTGGGAGGGAACGGTAAAGACTTTGCGGTGCACTTCCCGGCTAATAAAAGTGATAATCGTTTCTGAGGACTTGCTGCCATAAGATACATAATGCAGTGAACTAAGTAGCTTATACCTCGGCTTGATCCCAAATTTGTGGTATCTTGTTAAAAACATCATAATAATAACCAATATGTTAGGATGAACTTGTGCCGGATTAAGTTGAAACTCCTTGAGGAGTATAGAGAAGAGGGGTGGAAAAGGGAAGCAAAGCCCACAACACAAATGCCTAAGGGAAATGGCTGATCTCCCTTCGAGAAGATTATCAGGGGTATCTCCCTCTTGAAAAAGTTGGAAATCTAAGTCATGAGCTACTTGCTGACTAAGAGGAATCGAAGCCAGGATCCTCAAGATAGTTTTTTCTACCTTCGAGGATGGGGGCTTCTTGATAGAATTTCAATCTTCTTCTCTCGAGACATTTTTTCTTCCATTGAGACGTTTTCTTCTCTCGAGACACTTTTATCACCTTTCGAGGCATCTGCTTCTCTTCTCGGGGCACTTCTTCTCCTGAGAGGGGTACATCCTTTTCTTCCCTGGCCTCAAGGATTATATCTGACAGTGGGTAGAAACCAAATTTATCGGTAATAGGGGAACACCTCACATAGGGTTTACCCATACCCGATGGCCAAACTTCAGTTTATCCCTAGGGAGACATGTCCCTGATAGGAAGAATCTTTGGGCTATAATTTGTGTGGTAGCGAATATCATCTTCCATGTCGAATTCACACTGTGACCCGTAAGAATGGATGAATTTAGAATCAAGACTTACCCTCTCAGGTGAATTGACCTATTCCCCATCTATCCCAACCTTTCCTGAAAACCCCCTCTCAGTAGAACCCTCTCCAAAAATGGCCCTTATTTTGAGGAGGGAAAGAGAATAAAGGAAAGAAAAGAGGGAGAACTTACTGATTTCAGAAGAAAGATGGTGAGGTCGGAGCTTCTGATGGAAAGGGGATAAAGGAAATGGGTCTAGAGTATAAACCTACTTTGTGAAGATACCTGCAAATGAATAAAATGAAGGTCGAAGAAATTGGGTGTAGTTAATAAGCCTGAAATGGCGGCCTGCTAGCAAAAGCTTTGAAAAGCTAAAAGTCTTAAAACGACACAACTGTCTTTTCACCTTTTTTGGGCATACCGCTTCAGATGCAGTAACATTGCCAGATACGCGTGCCTTTTGATTTTCCAATAAAACTTAAAAATAAGAAAATTGGATCCCTTTTTCGTGACTTGAAATAGTATATGAAAAAGTTCCCCTCGAACTCCTGCCTCTCAAATCATTATGGAAGAACAGGGTCTCAAATGCTGTTAAGTGGAGATCCTCGTATCATCATTAGAAAAAGGGTTCTCGAACCACTACCTTAGTATTCCAGGGTCTCAAACATTGATCTAGTTTTCTGGGGGCTTTTGATAGAGATTGAGCCCAAAGGTCATAATAGGTTGTATTAACATCGGCCCAATTAAGATGTCATAAGACCATGTACCGATTGTCATATTTATAGGGCATTAAAGGCGATAATTAAGGGATATTATTATCAGGAGTATGCGGTATAAATACTAGGTATGTATTCATTTTTTGTATCCATTCTATCTTGAAACCGTACACATACTCTTTACTAACTTAAGCATCGGAGGACTGACCCAGGATCCCCAGGGATAGTTTTATTGTAGGTTGTAATAAAGGAGCTCTAACCGGTTGACTGCTCAGTTGTCCCAAATGCATCGTACCTTGAGGATGACAAACATGTCATCTCTCTGGATAACACTGATGCGTACGCCTAGGAAAGCCTTGACAATTGGATTAAAAGGGGACTATATGAGCAAGGGATACATAACAGAATGAATGAGTAACTCGTTGTACAATGTGTACATTACTGAAAAAATGAGTAAAGATTTTTGGCTTACGCACAAGAAATATGAGTCTGAAGATGCTGGCACAAAGAAGCATGCTATGTCAAAGGTTCTGAACAATAAAATGGTAGACTTAAGGCCGACCATGGAGCAGATTGAAGAGTTTCAACTTATCACCCATGAGGTCATAGTGAAGGCATGAACATCTATGAAACCTTTCAAGTGGGTGCCTTCATTGAGAAGCTTCCTCTAAAGTGTGAGAACTTCAAGCACTATATGTTGTACAAACAGAAGGCAATAAAATTCAATGACATAATTTTCAAGCTTCAAATTCAGTCAACAAACCGAAAGTCTGATGGGTGTAGCCTGAGCAAAAAGTAAATCTGGCGGAGCATAAGGGGAAGAAATGAAAGTTTCAACCCCAAAACTAAAGCATTTTCAAGAAGTAACCCTCTAAGAAGTTTGACAGGAAATTCCACAAGTATCATAAGATTGGGCACAAGGCGGATGGATGTTGCAGCAAGGTCAACCTGTGAAAGGGAAAGGCTATAGCCAACCTAACTGAAAGACAGCTCTCGGATTTAGATCTGTGTGCTTTGATGACTAAAGTAAACATGGATGGGAGTAATCCAAATGAGCGGGGGTATGATACAGGTGACACTAAACACATCTGCTCAGATAGGGGTATGTTCACAACATATCAGAAGAGCAAGATTGAAGAGAAAATCTTCATGGGCAACTCTTCCACTTCAACAGATGAAGGTCAAGGGAAGGTCGTGCTGAGGTGACTTCCAACAAGAAGCTGTCACTCAACAATGTCCTGCATATGCCAGACATTTGCAAGAATCTGATCTCGGGCACTCTCCTCTCCAAGAATGGGTTTACGATCAAGTTCGTGTCTGACATGTTAGTCGTGTCTAGGAATGGGGTGTACGTGGGAAAGGGGTATTTGAAGGAATTACTTATCAAAATGAATGTAATGACAGTCATCCCAAAAAATTATGTACCCGAGTCTTTAAGGAATAAGAATAATACATTTTCTTATATAGTTAAGTCTTTTAACATTTAGCATTAAACATTGGGACATGCGAATTACAAATATAATAATAGACTAATGAGCATGAACATGATTCCAAAATGCAGAACAAGTAAAGACAAATGTGAAGTCTACGTACATGCAAAACTCACGAAAACACCATGCCCACATGTGGAGAGGACAACCGTACCTCTAGGCTTAACTTACACATATCTATGTGATTCAAAGTTTGTTCAAACTAGAGGCGGTAAAAAGTATTTTGTGACTTTCATAGAAGATTGCACAAGATATTGTAATGTGTATCTATTACGTAGCAAAGACGAAGCTTTGGAAAAGTTCAAAGAGTACAAGTTGGAAGTTTAGAACCAACTTAGTAGAACAATTAAAATTATCCAATGTGATAGGGGAAGTGAGTATAATGAACCTTTCAATGTGTTCTGTAGAAAACATGGTATTGTTCATCAAACTACCGCTCCCTACTCACCTGATCTAACGGAGATGCAAAACGAAAGAACCAAACTCTCAAAGAGATGACTACTACAATGTTGCAAGAATCTGGGTTATCCCAAAACATGTAGGGGTGGCTATACTAACTTCCAACTACATTCACACCAAGATACCATATAAGGTGACTGGAAAGACACCTTATGAGTTATGGAAAGGTAATGTACCTTTGTACAAATACCTAAAAGTGTGGGGGTGCCTAGCAAATGGGGCAGTACCACCTCCTAAAAAGGCCACAATTGGACCTAAAACTGTTGACTATATTTTCATCGAGGATGCACACAATAGTAGTGCTTATCAATTCTTGGTGTACAAGTCTGATGTGTCAGATATACACGCAAATATAGCAATAGAATCAAGAAATGCATCCTTCTTCGAAAATGTGTTCTTGTGTAAGGAAAAATTAAGTCATAAACAGACTCGTGAAGAAGGACAAGTAAGTACTTTCGGTCAACAAACAGAAGATGGCAGTGATGAACCTGGATGTAGCAAGAGAGCTAGAAAGGAGAAATCATTTGGTCCTAATTTTTAAATGGCTTATCTATTAGAAAATTATCCTATAACATTTAAGGAAGCCATGTTTACACCAGATGCACCTTTGTGGAATGAAGCGGTGAACAAAGAAATTGACTCCATTATGCAAAACCAAACATTGGAGTTAACATATTTTCCATCAGGTTCAAAAGCTATGGGGAGAAAGTGGATTTTTAAAAGAAAATACAAAACAAATGGCTCAATAGAGAAGTACAAGGCTAGGCTTGTGGTTCAAGGATTTAGGCCAAAATAAGGCTTGAATTTCTTTGACACCTATTCTCCGGTTATGATAATAACTTCAATTAGAATGCTAATAGAAATTGCGGCTATAAGCAATCTAGAAATACATAAAATGGATGTAAAAACAACTTTTCTAAATGGAGAGCTTGAAGAGGAAATTTATGTGAAACAACTATAGGGTTGTATCATCCATGGATAGGAACACAAAGTGTGTAGACTTGTGACATCCTATATGGGTTAAAACAAGCACCTAAACAGTGACACAAAAATTTTGACAATGTAATGATGTCAACTGGTTTTAAAATAAACGAATGTGACAAGTGCATCTATGTAAAAGATATTCAGCATAATGTCCTTGTGACAAGATTGTTCCTTTAGAGTGTAAATATTTTTATCCCTAAGATCACATCTGCTAGTCCCAAGTCTTTCATGTCAAGTTTTCCTTTAAACAAGTTCTAGGTTATCAAACACACCAAGAACTTACTTAAAGAAAAGTTTGACATGAAAGACTTGGGACTAGCATATGCGATCTTAAGTATAAAATCGTTAGACACTCTAAAGAAATAGTCTTATTACAAGGTACACTGAGAAAGTACTTGATAGATTTAAGAACTATTAGAGTTGGATAGCTAAAAGTCCTGATGACCCTCATCTCAAGATGATGAAAAACTTAGGTGATGGGATATTATAATTGGAACATGCCTGAGTGATCAGGAGTCTGATGTATTTGACATATTGTACAAGACCTGATTTAGCACACGATGTTAACGTATTGAGTCATTATACAAACAATCCAGGACATAGTCACTGGAAAGGGATAACTAGAGTTTTGAACTATTTGAGACATACTCAAAGTTATGGGCTGCACTAAGGATGATATCCAGCCGTTCTGGAAGGTTATAGCAATGCTAACTGGATATCAGATTAAAAAAAGTCAAAATCCATATGTGAGTATGTATTTACGCTTGGTGGTGCAATTGTATCATGGAAATCCTCAAAACAAATGTGGTTTGCCAGATCCACAATGGAATCTGAGTTCATTACTTTAGATAAAGCAGTTGAAGAAGTAGAATGGCTTCGGAACTTTATGGAGGATATTCCACTATAGGAAAAGCCAGTGCCAGCATTAAGTGTACAACGTGATAGTGAATCGGTTATACTTCGGGCAATGAGTTCCATATACAATGGTAAATCTCGTCACATAAAAAGATGACACAAAACCATAAGACAATTGATCTCAACAGGTGTGATGTTAATAGATTACATAAAATTGGATGACAACCTAGTGGGCCATTTACAAAGGTCTATCACAAGATCAAGTTATTAAGTCATCTAGAGGAATGGGTCTAAAGCCTATGACTACAGAGGATGCTTGATGGTAACCCTATGTAAGTGATTGGAGATACCAAGAAATAGGTTCAGGGGGCAAATAAAATCAAGTTGAATCAATGAAAGCACTTTGAGATTTCAATCTCTTCCCAATTCCTATGATGACAGAAAAATGTGCTACCTGTGCAAGTTCAGGTTAATCTTGGCTTTTAATAATTCCATGGCTTTGAAATAAAGTGGGGTATTGCAGATACTCTTTAAACTCAATCACCTTATGAGTGTGAAATGTGGCCATATCTAGGAGAATTAAGAGAGGCTGAATTCTACAACTTCACTCATGAATAACCAGGGATGTTCAAGGCCAAAATGAACACAGTCAGAGAACCAAGTTCTTGAAAAGATGAAACTGTGTGATAGTCATTGTCTAGATTTACACAAAAGCCCGGGTGGTTCAAGACAACATGTTCACTACCTGGTCGAGTAAATCTGATAACTATTCACTATGGGTGGTTTAAGGCTGAGAAACGCTACCTTTCCAAATATAATGATTCTTCGCTCTTATTCTCAAAAGCCCATCTGTCTAGAACACACATGTGTAATAGGATTCATTTCTATTCATGTGGGGGATTGTTGGAACTGAATTTTCCCAAAAAGATTCTGGTGGGCTTCGGCCACCATTTGCGCCGGAATAAGGAAGAGTTGGCTTCATCTCCACGAGTACTATATCGTAGTATACTCATACGTTAAATTTAGGTTCCTTTTGAATGAGAAATGAGGACTCAAAATTGATTACTTAAAGAGTAATAATTTGGGTTTGTGGTATATTAGAAATACCACATTGGAAATGGGAAGAAAATATGGCTAGCATCAAGGATAGTATGAAAACACTAGGAATATCAACTAGTCATTTAGGAGACCTTGACTCAAAACCACATGCGTGCCCTTCGGTTTGGTTTGGATCAGGTCGGGTCGGGTCAGGGTAAGGGTTGGGGTTGGGTCAGGTCAAGGTTGGGGTTGGGGTTGGATCGAGCCTTGGGTTTTCGAGTTCTCGGTTCGGGTAGGTCATTTCAGAATTTGATTTTTGAACTAGTCAACCCTCCTAATTGCAGAGGCGTAAATTGCTCCTGGTCTTCCTCCCTTTCTCATTATGGGGAGTGGAATCTCTACTTCATAATTAAAGAGGCGTGGATTACTCCACGAATGACTCCTAGCCGTTAGTGCCCCGATGGCTGTAAAAGGCTGCCTCTAGCCTCATTCTAAGACACACCAATAACACAATCCTCATCTCCTCTCCTTCCTCTGTTCTTCGCTTGCTTCGCGTTCTCCATGTTCGAGTCTGAGAGTAAGGCACAAAATTGGTTCGGCAATTTTTTGCTGCTGAGTTGTGCAGAGTAGAAAGTGTAGCAGTTGTATCCTAAGATTCGAAACGTCATCGAACCGTCACACACTATGGGACATTTTCAGAATTAAGGACATGGATCTCTTAATCTCACTTATACATCGATTTCAACCATTTATCTCAGTTGGTATAATTTCTCTGCTCCCTTTTCATTTACTTAATTCTGTTATTTATTTTCATAACTAATTGTTTAGTTAATTGGAATTTAGTTCTAACAAATAGAATGATTGAAGAAATCGATTTGAGTACTGGAAAAACTTAGATGAGTAGAGGAATTGACAAAGTAGAATGCGTGAACGAAATTGAAAGATTTTTTCCAAAAAAAAAAAGTGATATACTGTTAAAAATTGTCTTAGAAAATAGTGACATTATTAGAAAACTGAAAGGAATATATTAATCTTGAGGTTCCACACTTAATTAATTAATTTTTTTTTTGAAGGATAAGAATGGGGCACTAGTGGAGAGAGAGACTACTCAAGGCATAGAAGGCTTTCCCACACTTAATTCAAAGATGAAACTTTCGGAAAATAGTGAAGCATTTGTCCCTCATCTGTTTCAGACAAACATCTTCATGTATCTTTCTCTTTCTTTCCCCCTTATGAGCGGGAGAAAATCAAATGACCAATGAAAGGTAAAGTTTAAGAGAAAAATCAAAGCATGTGATCTGTGTAGTATTATGTACCATGGACTACAGTAATTTTCTCTATTGAAGCATATCTAATGCTAAAAGGGTCATGAGTAAAAAATAAGAGATATTTGTCAATATTTTGTTAGGTGTCAATATGATGTGAATACGAGGGTTTTGATTGATAATTTTTTTGAAATTTTTCACTCCAATGCAAGAATTTCAGTTAGCATCACTTTAGTATGAAAGAAACTATTTTCCATCTTGATTATTCAATAATATTTTTAAATATAATATGTTTGATTTTATTCACTTTTAATACAATTCAAATTTAATATTTTGAATAACGAAACTTTTCATTATCAAAAAACATTAAGGTACAAGCGATCCATCAATCTAGCTATCATTTCCCCTTTTTACAATCCCCTAGCAGATTCTATCATCGATTTAGCACACTTTCATTTCAACTTAGTATCTATCCGTGCCTTATATACAATGGTTTCTATAATTCTATCTATAATATATGCTTCCTGGTCTCCTCCTTGATTTTTCCTTCCAAAGCACAAGTCATTTTGATAACTCCAAATACAGTAAATTGTCTCTGCAATTGCAATCTTCATCAGCCAGCTTCTCCACCCTTTCCCCTGCATACCTTTTCAGCCATTCAAATTCCTGATCCCTATTGCCAGGTTGTCTTGTACACTGCATCCACTTCAAAATCTCCAGCCAAATTTTCTTTGTTTTCACACATTCAAAGAACAAATGGTTAATTGTCTCATCATTATCACAAAACATACACTGATTACCTTTATCAATCCCCATTTTCAGAATCTATCTTTTGTTCCTAACCGTTTGTGGCATCCCAACAATAGCATAAATTGAGGCCTCGGTCTAGCTTGGTTGCTCCAGATCAGATTTCTCCACTCCGCCTTCTCTTGTTCTCCTCTTAGAGTCGTGTAGACCATGTGTGTTTTGAATTTTCCTTCTTCACACATCTTCCTCCATACCTCTTTGTGTTTGATTCTGGCTCTGCTTTTGATCAACTTCTTTATCACCCATGAGCAGTTTGCAGGGAAGTTAACAAACATCAGTTCACCCCCTTTATATAGTACGAGTGTATCCAGCACACCCAGAGTCTGTCTGATTTCTGCTCAGGGTCCATAGCATTTTAATCAAACTGGCTTCATTCCATTCCAGTAATGATATGATGATCAATCCCCCTTCTTTCCTTGGATTGCTGACTTTCTCACAAGCCACCGATGCCTTCCTTGTCTTTGTCCCTCCTCCGCTCCAGAAAAATGATCTGCACATGGCCTCAATATGTTTCAGGACTTTTTTTGGCAGTGGGAAACATTGCATCCAGTAATTCGTGATTACAAACAGCACACTTTTGATCATCTGAACCCTTCCTGCATAGCTAAGAAGTTTAGCACTCCAATGCCTTATTCTAGCTAGCATTCCATCTACCGATGGTTGGCACATATTGACTGTCAATCTTCTACTGCATAAAGGAACCCTCAAGTACCTGAATGGAAGACTACCTTCTTCAAAACCAGTGATTAATTTAATCTCCCTTTTTCCGCTCTTCTGCCATTACACCATAATATACTCTACATTTCCTCGGATTGACTGATAGACCTGTAGACCTTGCAAACTTGTTGAAAGCTTCCATCATCACTTTAACAGACTCAGCTTCACCCTTAGAGAATAAGAGCAGATCACCCATAAAGAAAATTTTGAGTTTGCCACATGTCTCATGGTACTGAAACTTCCCATTTTCTTTTAACCCATGTAGGCATCTATTTAGGTACTCCATGATTAGCACAAATAGAAGGTCAGACAATGGATCTCCTTGTCTTAGTCCTCGTTCTGTTATAAATTCAGAAGCCTCACCATTCAAAATGTACCAATATGAAACTGTCATCACACAGGTCATTATCCATTCAACAAATTTTCTTTGCATGCCAAGCTCTTTTAATATACTCTCCATAGCCTTCCAGTCAACCATGTCATATGCTTTCTGTAGATACATTTGCATCATACACTTTGATCCTTCTTCTTTCCTCGTATAGCCTCTGATCAGCGCGTAAGTAGTATGTGGTCATGGATATTTCTTTCAGGGACAAATGTTGCTTGACTTTCATTGACTACCTCCCTTATAACTATATTCAGCCTTTTTGTCTAAAATCTTTGACCCTTCCAACTTCGGAATTCTTTGGTATGACTGTGACAGTTGTACTGTTTACCTCTCTGTACATTTGATCTTTTTCAAAAAAACTCCTTCACTTCATTCACTACATCAGATTTCATCACACTCCATTTCATTTTAAAAACTTTTGAAGTGAAACCATCCAAACCTGGTGCTTTGTTATCCCCAATCCCTTTTAAGGCCTCCCAAATTTCAGAGTCTTTCACTGGAGCTATCAAAATTTCTCATCCCTTCATTCTTATTGTACTCCCTTTCCGCATAAGATTAAAATCAACCCATTCCAGTTTCTCAGCTTTCCTGAATCAGTTGTTTATAGAACTCCAGCACCTCATCAGTAATCCCCTTCTGATCCATTACTCTGGTTTCATCATCCTTCTCCAAGTATTTGATGCATGTTTGTTTGTTTTTTGATTTGACTATAGCATGGAAGTAAGCATTGTTGTTGTCCCCTAGCCTTAGCCAGTCTACTTTTGCTTTTTGCCTAGCCATTTTCTCATCAAGTTTAGTCCACTGTATCACCTCTCCACTACAGTCTGCCACTTTTTGTATGATTTCCGGATTCATTCCATCATTACCTAACTCTTTCTGTGCTTCATATAGGCTTTCCCTGGCTTTCCCTGGCTTTCTCTATTCTTTCCCTGATTCCCAGCAACTGTTTCATATATCTGTTTCATATGTCTCTTCCCACACCAAAAACATAGCAGATCCCTCAATTTCCTGACTCCGACTCTCCTTAATACTTTGGGTAATATGCAGATATAACCCTATATGTTGAGGAAAGTGCAAATATAACCCTGAGTTATTTTTTAGTTCAAATATAATCCTATCTATTACACATAAGTGCAAATATAACCCTGAAGTGATTATTCCGGCATTGACTGGTCATTTCCGGCCATTGACCGACCGGAAATGACCAAATTGCCCTTCTAACCTAATACAAACTTAAAAAGACAAAATTGCCCTTAGTTTCTATTGACTGGCCATTTCCATCTTGCCCTTAAAAGACAAAAATGCCCTGCCCACCACTCCTCCTCCACCACCACCACCAGACCACCTTCCACCGGTAGCTCACCAATTGATCACCACATTACTCCAAACAAGTAGCTCAACTTCAAGTCACCATAGTGCCACAGCTAGAATAATTCTGCCACTATTTCAGATGAACAATTATGCCACAAATTTTCTAGAACAATTTTGAAAATAATCTAAACAAACCTGAGCAGCTGCATCCAAACCAGAGAAATGCTCATCGTCCAAACCAGAGAAATGTTGTGTTCCAAACCAGAGAAATTTGCAGCGGCTCCAGATTTCCTCCGCCACTATCGCCCACCACTTCCAGAAAATCGAGACCCACCCTAGCCCCGCCTCCTCCTCTGCCCTAGCCCTGCCTCTGCCCCAGCCCCAGCCCTGCCTCTGCCCCCAGCCCTGCCTCCACCAAATTGACCACAAGAATGGATGAGGATGGAGCTCGCGGCGGGATGAGAATGGTGGAGCTCGCGGCAGGATGAAGATGGAGCTAGCGGCGGAGCAGCGGGATGAGGACAGTGGAGCTCGTAGCGGGATGTGGATAAGATGGTGGTGGCGCCACCACCTGCCCTAGCCCTACCTCTGCCCTAGCCCTGCCTAGCGCCACTTCGCGCCACCACCTGTCCCGTTCCGAACCCTAGCGCCACCTCGCGCCACCACCTGACCCGCTCTGAACACTAGCGCCACCTCGCGCCACCACCTGCCCCGCTCCGAACCCTAGTGCCACTTCGCGCCACCACCTGCCCTTCTCCGAACCCTAGCGCCACCTCGCCCCACCACCTCCCCCACTCTGAACCCTAGCGCCACCTCGCCCCACCACCTGCCCCGAACCCTAGCGCCACCCCACTATAGCACCACCCCACTATAGCACCACCTCCTCAACACAGCCCCAAACTTCTCCCCACCAATCCCAAACTCCTCGCCATCGCCGCATCCTCCTCTGCCCTATCCCCATCTCCACCATCGCCAAGCCCCAAATCCATAACACCACTGGTGAATCCCTAGCCGCGAGCTCTCCGCCACCACCATCTGCAGATCGGAATGGAGGAGTTATATCTGCACCAAAGAGAAAAGGAAAGAGAAAAGAGAAAAGGAAAGAGAAAAGAAAGGAAGAAAAGAGAAAAGAGAATGGAGCGGAAGAAAGAGAAAAGGAAAGAGAAAAAAGGTGCTATTTCCCATTTTTTTAAAGAATCCGTCAGGGACAAATCCGTCATTTCACTTCATTCCGGCCACAAACCGGCTAAAAAGGTTATATTTGCACATAACCTGAATAGATAGGGTTATATTTGCACTTTCGAACATCGCAGGGTTATATCTGCACTTTCTTCAATTACATAGGGTTATATTTGCACTTGTCTCTAATACTTTTTTGCACTTCTTCTTTTTCCAGTATGCAATTCATGCATTTAAACAATACTCTTCTTCTTTCTTTTTCCTCATTCATATGCACTTTTAATAATGCATGATCAGAGAGGCCATGCTCTGCATTTTCTACTTTAATGTTCAGATAGGCCTGAAAGAGCTACACATTCCCAATCATCTTGTCAATTCTGGGGTAAATCATGCCATTTGCCTGCTTGATAGACCATGTAAAAAAATCACCAAGTGTTTCACATTCAAATAGTCCAGTATTCTCCATCATCATCACTAAATCACAGTATTCATTTTCATGTACTTCGTTTCCACCAACTCTATCAAAAGGAGATATAACATTATTGAAATCTCTTATCACCATCCAAACATTCATCCCTGAGTTGTTCTCCTTAATGGCCTCCAGATTTTTCCATAGAATCTTTCTCTGATTAAGCTGGTTTGCAGCATAAAATGCAGTAAGATGATAAAGCAGACTGCCATCAGATTTATGCACCACATAGTGGATCAGTATATCTGTACTACTTCTTCTTTTCAGTTATACTTCACCTGGATCCCAAAGTATCCACATTCTGCCATTTTGGTTATCACTGTAATTATCTTCATACTTCCATTTACTTCCAATTTTCCTCCTAACTGCTTCAGCTTTTTCTTTTTTCACTCTAATTTCATTTAGTAAAACATCAAATCTCAGTCCTCTAAGACGAAGGCTAATCTCTGTCTTTTTTGTTGATTTGTTAATCCCCCTCACCTTCTATGATATTATCATGGAACATGATCATGTTCCTCTCCCGGTCATTCCAAACCTGCAGATCAATATCATCTTCCTATGTTTTCTCTCTTTCCTCATTCTGCTTTACTATTTTCCCAACTTTCTGTATTCCTTCGTTCTCAGCCCTAACAACATTCCATACATTTTCTCCCACTATCTTTCCATTTTCTTTACCATCATCCCCGTTTTCTTCCTGTTCTTTCACTGACTTCATAAGCTGCTTCTCTTCCCCAGCCTTCTCACTTTCTTCCACAGCTATTTTCTCCTTCACTATCCGTCTCTGAGCAATATTTTTCTTCGCCTCTTTTTCCTTGCACGGGTGTCCTCCAATAATACATTTATCACAGAATGTAGGCTTCCAGTCAAACACTAATTTTCGCTGGATTTCCTCACCCTTTAAATCTTTAATGGTAATTCCTTCCACTAAGATTCTGGCATATGAGCCTCTCAACTTCCCTGCAGTACATTCATCAGTAACAATTGGTTTCCCCAGTGCACTTCCGATCTTAGCCAAGTTTTTTGCCCCTCATAAGTTCAGAGGAAGCTTAGGTAATTTGACCCAGATTTGCAACCTCCTAACCATATCTTTTTTCAGGTCAAAATTAGGCATCCAGCTATGTAAAAACATCAACATATCGTAAATTGTATAAGGCCCCTTACTCATCACATTTTCCACATCAATCTCTGATTTAAACTTCAATATGAAATAACCTTCATCATTGTAGTATAAATATGGCAGAGCCACAAAAGACCAATATCTAGTCATGAAATTTTTCCCAACATTCATAGACAGATCACCTCTAACCACATACATTATCAATGCATTTTTCCAAAATTCTATCTCTGATTTCACATCATCCTCTTCTATTTCAATTTCAACCACACCATCAACTATGTTTGGGAGGCTAAATTCAGTTGACATTCCATTCGATTGCAATCTGTTACCTCTGATAATATCAATCCACAGTTTCTTTTCACCCACTATATCAGGGGCATCAGAAATGCTTACCTGATTGTTCAGTGGTGTTGTCTCCATTCTCTTCACTCCATCTCCAGATTTGATCAATTTCGTCTTATCTCCCAATCCAGGTTTCACTCCATCTCCAATTGTCTCCAGATTTGATCCTGCTGACTAGCTACACATTACCCTTCAGTTGTACTGTACTCAACCATTTAATATTTAGAAACTCTAATTTCACTTACAATTTAATTATCAAATTTTTATAAGTAAATAATTTTAAAATATTAAATATATGCTGAACTAATTTTTTTTAAAAAAAATTCACACTAACTAAATTTCATGTAAATTCAATTTTACTTTAATATTTAGATAATATTATTGATTTTTGGATTCTAATTTTTAAATACATGTTTTAATATTTTTAATCAATATAATATAACTAGAATAAAAAAAATTATATTGTGAATTTAAATAATACATTCAAATTGGGATCCAAGTACATTTAAATTTGGAATCGTAAAATAATTAAAAATTAAAACCCTATATTTGGTAATTTGACAAACTAACGATTTCAATATAAGCGTCTGAATACAAAAGGTCTAATTGAAATTCTCACTCCATGTGTCATGCATGTGAGATTGATCTCCTAACTCTTACATTGGAGGTGAATTTAAATTTTCAGACCATCAATTATACTTGTGTATTGACGTTTTCAATGAGAGGTTTTGCATTGGAAATGTATGTTTTAATTTTAGATGTTTGTTATTTATGAAACTTTCCAATTTTTACAAGGTTTAAATTAACTTTTTTTTCAAACTATTAAATTACCTCCACTTATTTTCTATTTAAAAAACCATTGTGCTCAAACAATTGTGACAAAAATAGAGAACCACGGGGTATATGGCACCCACCCAACACAGTAATCCAGTATACTACACAACATGAAATTTCCTATTTCCTGGTGCCTGATTTGTCCATGTCGGATGAATGTTTCATTTCGGTCAGGTAGATTAATTTAATTGGGGTTGGGTCGGGCATGGATTGGTTATGATTTTGATTTAAATCGATCCATTTTGACTCATTTGTATTATTGCCTCATCTTTTTGAGAAAAAAAAATTAATCTTTAAAAAAATTATAAAAAAGAATTATTATTCCGTCACAGCCGAATGTGCACACTTTTTGGTCAACTTTCTCAGGTCATGTTTGACCAACAGTAACTTTAGTTATGTATATTAACGGTGTGTTAAAATTTGATATTTAGAAAATACAGCATGCAGAGAATCCAACAATATCTCACATGATGATATTGGTATCTATATACTAGTTGAAATTTATGGTCAAACGTGCCTTGAGAAAGTTGACCAAAAAGTGTGCAGATTCGGCTGGGACGGAGGGAGTAGTTTAATACAATATATCCAACATTAATTTACTTCATAAATAAGTTTAACATTATTGAATAATAAGACAAACTAGATTAACACACGTACAATCCACGATTTAAAATAAGTGAGCATAGTTTTTAATATTATATTTTATTTATAAAGAAGAATTAAAATATAGTTATTTGACTAATAATGACAAATAACAAATATATATATATATATATATATATATGAAAAATAAATTTATAAAAACAAAATAATTTTGTAAAACAACTACTCCTTCCATCCCAGTTCAAATTGCACCACAATCATTATCACGTCATTCAAGAAACAGGTTTGGCTGCTAGTATCTTTAGCTAGGTAGAATAATTGCAAACAAAAATTGATATTTAGAAACTATTTGTTACGACGAATTCAACAATATCGTATACGATAATATTGTTATTCTTTGGTCAAACTTTGCTAAAGAATAGTGTCAAAAAGGTGAGTGTGTGATTTGAACTGAGACAAAGGGAGTTTTAAATATAAATAATATATTTATTAAAATATGAAATATGTGTACATAATTAATTAAATATTTATATGATTATATTTCCGTAAAATTATATATTTTAGATGAATATTATAAGTATTCTAACTAAGTATAATTAAAAGAATTATATTTTTCTTTATTAAGTGAGTAATTTAATAATTAAATAAATATAATATTCTTATTTTAATTATATGAAAATAAATTATTATTTTATTTACTATTTAACTTTAGTACAATTAAAATTTATTCATTTTATTTGAATAAATTATAAACAAAATATTTTTTCCTATATGATTGAGATGATTTGAGTCATTTGTGGCCTGACCCGACCCGGCCCAGCCCAAAACTATGATAATTTTGTCCCGACCCAATCCAAAACTTAAAGAATTTTATCCTAACTCGTCCCGATCCGTTTGCCCCAAAATATTCAATCGATTTAGACTGGGGTAGTTGACTCGCCTTGACCAGCGGGTTAGCTTGACTAGTCCTACTTTTAAGGACTCCTTGAATTTCCCATTGATCGAAGAGTATCCCAAATATGTCTTTAAGTATCACAATACTTATTTTGATGACCAAACAAGTTAAGTGTCACATTTGAAAGATATGTATGCTCGAAGTGTCACATTTGAAAGAGGAAATTTGGGCAGAAATTAGTCTAATAATTTTTCTATGGATTGTCTAAAACACGTACAAACCGACATCCACTGACCACAAACCAGCTCGATTCCCACTCAAAACGACACCTAAAAGTTGACGAAATTCAACTTTTAACCATCATTTTCCAAAAATATCTATAGTCAATTTCTATTTCCACCAAAGTAATACTAATTCATGCTACCCAAAAGTTAACCCTCTTGTAAAGTTATTTGTTCCAAATATATACTCCATTCTTACATTCTCAGCAATTCACCTGGTTACTATATAAAAGGAATACTTGGAAACTGCACGCTTGTGTCAACCGTCGTCATAGGCATAGTGGTCATTTTCAGGGCAGGCCGAACGTGTGCCCCAGGCTGTGATCTGAAGTGGCTGCCCAAAATGACGTCGCTTTGGACAAAACTTTTGTCGTTTTGTGCATCCCATTTGTCAAAAGTTGTGGCACCTACATGTGCGGTTGCATGTGCTGCCAGGTAGCCGACAAAAATGACGTCGTTTTGGGCACCTATTCGAGGGGGTGAGTTCTCAACCCTCGATGGGATGGAGTCTTCTGTCCTCGAAGGGGTCGAGTTCTAGGCCTTCGAATGGATGGAGACTTCTGTCCTCAAAGGAGTCGAGATCTCAGCCCTCGAGGAGATGGAAGCTTCTCTCCTCATAGGGGTCGAGATCTGAGCCCACGAAGGGATGGAGTCTTCTGTCCTCGAAGGGGACTCTTCTTTCCTCGAACGAGTCGAGATGTCAGTCCTCGAAGGGATGGAGTCTTCTATCCTCGAAGCGATGGAGTCTTCATTCCTTAAAGGGGTCGAGATCTCAACCTTTGAAGGGATGGAGTTCTCTGTCCTCGAAGGGGTGGAATCTTCTATCCTCGAAGGGATGGAGTCTTCTTCCCTCGAACGATTCGAGATCTCAGTCCTCGAAGGGATGAAGTCTTCTGTCCTCGAAGTGATGAAGTCTTCATTCCTTGAAGGGGGCCGAGATCTCAGCCCTCGAAGGGATGAAGTATTCTTTCCTTGAAGGAGTCGAGATCTTAGTCCTCGTAGTGATAGAGTCTTCTTCCCTCGAAGCAATGGAGTCTTCATTCCTCGAAGGGGTCTAGATCTCAGCCCTCGAAGGGATGGAGTCTTCTGGCCTAGAAGGGGTCGAGTCCTAGGTCCTCGAATGGATGGAGGCTTCTATCCTCGAAGGGATGAAGTCTTCATTCCTTGAAGGGATAGAGTCTTCTGTCCTCAAAGGAGTCGCGATCTCAGCCCTCGAACGAATGGAGTCTTCTTTCGTCGAAGGGGTCGACATCTCAGCCCTCGAAGGGATGGAGTCTTCTATCCTAGAAGGGGTCGAGATCTCAGCCCTCGAAGGGATGGAATCATCTGTCCTCGAAGGGGTTGAGCTCTAGGCCCTCGAAGGGATGGAGTATTTTTTCCTAGAAGCAGTCGAGATCTCAGCCCTCGAAGGGATGGAGTCTTCTGTCCTCGAAGAGATGGAGTCTTCTGTCCTCGAAGGGATGGAGTCTTCATTCCTCGAAAGGATTGAGGCTTCTGTCCTCGAAGGGGTTGAGATTTCAGCCCTCGAAGGGATGGAGTCTTCAGTCCTCGAAGGGGTCGAGATCTCAGCCGTCGAAGGGTGGAGTCTTCTATCCTCGAAGGGATAGAGTCTTCATTACTCCATCCCTTGGATGGAAGAGACCTCGATCCCTTCGAGGAAAGTAGCTCTCATCCCTTCGAGGGCTAAGACCTCGACCCCTTCGAGGACAGAAGCCTCCATCCCTTCGAGGCCAGAAGACTCCATTCCTTCGAGGATCCCTCATCTACCCCTCGAGTCTTCCACATGTCAAGATGTGCGCATTCGAGAGGGACCCATTCTAGAGGTACGCATTCCCGCTAACATTGTTCCTCTCAATGAATAAATAAATTATGCAAAAAGAAAATATTATAAACATTGTTCCCTCCCCCCCCCTTTTCCCCTAATCCAAGCTCTTTCCTCATTCCCCTCAACGAATAAATAAATTATGCAAAAAGCAAATATTATAAATATTGTTTCCCCCTAATCCAAACTCTTTCCTCACAATTTGGAATCGTAATGTTCTGAAATCATTTGCTTTGTTCTTCTTCCGGTAAATGCTTGTGGGTTTTTGAATTTTGGGTCTTTGGCCATGTTTATATAACTTAGAAATATATAGATGGAGGTCGTTGATCGATTAGACAGAAATGCTAAGAGGGGGAAGGCTTATGCTGAATTATCACCTGAGGCAAAGAGACAATTGTTGCAGCAGAGAAGGGAGCAGGATGCTTTAAAGCGTTCTTTTATGTCAGTGGAGGGTTCAATGGTGAATGATATTGGTATGTGTTTTTGGTCCTTATTGTTTTTCCCCGGTTTGAACGCCAGTGTCATGATTACTGCTGATATCACTATTTCCTGCTTTCCTTGTGAGCTCCATTTTCTGTTATTTTATTTTAGTGACTGGTCATTGTGCAGGGGGTGTTTTGGTTTACCATTGCCACATATATGTAGCAATGGTATTATGAACATTCATATTAGAATCAAATTTACTAAATTCTTTTCTACAGGGGCTGAAATTGAACAGGTTGCAGGAGATCCATCAACTATCAACCGTGAAATTTCTAAGAGAAGAAAGGCTAATGGTCAGATCCCTGCTGAAAAAACTTGCTTATGCTCCAACGAAAAAGAGAGCAAGTCGCACTAAGACGTTCATCTCAAACATCCCATCAACAGCCGGTGGCAGGTTTGTGTGTACAATTTGAAACTGTATTTATTTATCTTCTTCTGTTATATATAATCGGCTGTTTAAATTTATTGGTTTCAGTTCATGGAATGCAGGTTCAAAGAGGAAACCACAAGCATCTTCCTCTGGCCATTTATCCACTGATGATGCACTCTTATCAAGGAATTTGATGGATAACAGTAGTTATGGCAATGCAGAGCCAGCAGGATCAGGGGCTGCTCATGATGATTTATTAATCATTGAGTCAAATGATTTGAGTGTCCAGCAAATTCAGAATCTGCGAGGTAATGCACCATCAAGGAATTTGATGGGTAGCAGTAGTTGTGGCAATGCAGACCCAGCAGGATTGGCATCCTCTCATGATGATTTATTAATCATTCAGTCAAGTGATTTGAGTGTCCAACAAATTCGGAATCTGCGAGCTCGCTGCAGGGGTCAGTTCGTCTTTACATGTTCATTGTATTCTTTTGTACCTACCTTTGCAGCATTATGTTTTGTTAGAGATTTTGATCTGTATCTGTGGCATTATATGGTCAATGTCAAAGTTGCTTGACTGTTATATATAGTTCAATTGATTCACAGTGATTGGTATATCCATTTCTTTCTCTATGTTTTTCTTGCAGATACTTACTTTATATGCATTTTTGTCTGCAGCATATGGTTCATTTTCCAATTCTGTTACATCTTTGCTAAGAAATATTTTAGCTAATATTTATGCTGATGGTCACCACGTAGTATTCTCTTCTTCGTGTGTTTATTTCGCCAGCACCAGCTCTGTAGGTCTATATATATTTGTGTATCATTCATCGTTCTTTATTGACATATATAGCATTTTCTTTACTGTATATTCCAACTTGCAACATATGATTATTCTCGCAATGGTTTGTTACAAGGAAATTCTCCAGTTGATATTTCTGGCCATGTACACCAAGCAGAGTGTTCCTCTTCTCATAGTTATTTGCCAATTATCAGTTCTGCTATTCTTCATAGTGCAAGGGATGGAAATCTACCTTTTACTTCTGCAGGTTTATTTTTCTTGGTTTATCATCACTGCTATTTTCATCTTTATCAGATATTTGTTTTAGCTGTACGTTGAAATTTACATGTAATTAAATGGCTGATATCCAAATGTGATACTCTTTAGTAAAATAGCTAGTATTTGTATGTCATCAATAAATTAAATTATATCTTTATTGAATCAATAATTGCAGCAAAGCAATGACATTAGATTAGGTTTAACTACCTGATGGTTATTTGTGGTATATTTTTTTTCTGTTCATGTCCACTGAAAAAGAGAAAGTATAAAAATATTGCTCTCAGAGATGAAATTCCCACCTCTGCACGGACATTACCTATAATGATTGATTGTGTTCATTGCAAGGCAAAGAGATTTAAGGGAGAATCAACTCTATTTTGTTGTTCTGGAGGGGAAATTTACTTTCCATCTGTGCCAATGCCAGACCAATTAAGAGCTCTTTTTGTTGGCATCACACTACAGTCTATCCCTTTTAGGAAGAATGTTTGGACCTACAACAATAACCTAGCATTTACAACTTTGAGTGTAGGTTATGATCGCAACTTAACTTCTAATGCCGATGGAATTTATACCTTCAAAGTCCATGGTAAGATGTATCACTATCTGAAACCTTTGAAAGGTTCTGAGGGAGTTAAACCTGCTGGTGTTCAACTGTATTTTTTCTCACATACTTTGAGTTGGAAACGAGAATGGGGTCTAACTGTGCTGGCAAATTCGATGAGGCAACGATGGAATTGTTGATGGATATATTGAGAGATAATCTATATTGTCAGTTCTTTAAGCACTTGAAAAATATTGATAGCATCGAGACGGAGACTATTGTTCTAAGTGCAGATCCAAAACTTGATCAAAGGTAATACAACATTCCAACAGTGTCACAAGTTGGTAGTATATTTGTTGAGCCGTTCGAGGAAGATGCAGTAAGGACTGTACCTGTTCAAGTCTACAACGCTGATGGTAAAACTTATTATGTCAAACATTATTATGGATGTTATGATCCAATGCAATATCCTTTAATTTTTCTGAGGGGCCAATCTGGTTGGAATTTGAATATTAAAAGGATTAGGAAGATGCATATGGTCTGTGAAGAGTCTGAAGGTGAAATGATGATGTTTGATTGTCCTCAATCACCAATAGATTCTGAGAGTAAAGGTCTGCAATCAACTTTTAAATTCAATAGTTGTGTTCTTTTGATTTTTTTTGACAATTTACACTACTACATGTTTATGTTTTACTTTCCTTACAGTTGTTAGGGATGGGAAAAAAATAAGGATGCAGTTACTACAAGGGAGTACTACTGCTATAAATTACAAATGAGTTCAGATGATGAATCGATGTTTCTACATGGTGGACACCTATTACAACAGTTTGTTGTTGATGCTTACATTAAAATAAAAACCAGCCGGTTGGAATTTTTGAGGGACAAACAGGGACAGTTCCGAACTGAAATGGTGCAGGGTCTTATGGATGGTATGAATGCTGGTTTAGCAGAGGGATCCGTACATGGTCGTCGGGTGGTACTTCCAGCTTCATTTATAGGTGGTCCTAGAGATATGTGTCGTAGGTATCTTGATGCCATGACCATCGTTCAAAAATTTGGTAAGCCTGATATTTTTCTGACCATCACTTGTAATTCCTATTGGGCAGAGATTCATGAAAACCTTCATTTTGGTGAATCTGCAAATGATAGGCCAGATTCACTTGCAAGAATTTTCCGCGCTAAAGTTTATGAGCTGAAGGATGACATTATTCAAAAGGAATTTTTTGGTACTGTGCAATCTTTGGTGTACGTTATTGAGTATCAAAAAAGAGGTCTGCCTCATTTCCATATGTTAATTATTCTAAAACTTGGTTGTAAACCTTTGGGACCGGATGCTTATGATAAACTTGTTTGTGCCGAGCTGCCGGATCCAGACAAGGAATCATATCTTTTTGGTATTGTGAGCAAAAATATGATGCATGGACCACGTGGTAGATTGAATCCTAAAAGCCCCTGGATGAGGAAAGGTAAGTGTAAATTTGGATTCCCTAAACCATTTGCACAGTCAACATGTCATATAGAGGATGGTTATCCATTATATAGAAGAAAAGACGATGGTAGAACTGTTACCATAAAAAAACATGCTCTGGGAAATAACTGGGTTGTTGGCTATAATAAATACTTATCCGCAACATATGAGTGTCATATAAATGTGGAGATTTGCTTAACTATTCGGCTCATCAAGTATGTTCACAAGTATATCTTCAAGGGCAGTGACCAAATTGGCTTTGCATTGCAGGGTGGTGAACATGATACAATTATTGATGAAATCAAATTGTATCAAGATGGCCGTTGGATTGGCCCATCTGAAGCAACTTTGAGAATATATGGTTTTAAGTTAAACCATATGCAGCCTGCTGTTTACTCTCTTCAAGTCCACTTACCAGGTCAACAATATATTACATTTCACAAGAATGCCACTCTTGAGTCGATTACTGCAAACGAGTTTCTTAGTAGAACTACGCTTACATCTTTATTTAAAACGAATGCATGTGACCCCAATGCAAAAGAACTGAAGCTTTTATATAAAGAATTTCCAGAACACTTTGTGTGGTCAACATCAAATAGGAATTGGGCGAAGAGAAAATCCAGGAATGTTATCGGTGGGCTGGTTGCAGTGAGTCCCACAGAAGGTGAACGCTATTACTTAAGGATTCTTCTATCTCATGTTAGATCACCAACATCATTTGAAAACTTGAAGTGTGTGCAAGGAAGTCAATACAATACTTATAGAGAAGCCGCAATTGCATATGTTTTGTTGACTTCAGATACTTATACAGGAAGCTTTTTCACTCGAGATGCCATCAACTTTGAGATCTTTGTTTACTGTTATACTGGTATTTTGCTTCCTACATGATCCGAAAGAATTATGGCTCAGGTTCAGAGATGAACTATGTTCAGATTTCCAGAAAAAATCATCAACACAGCCTCATCTCACTGAAGCCTTTATAAATACAAAGGTTTTGAATATTATAAATGGATTTTTGTTTGAAATGGGTAGGGATATTAAACATTATGGTTTGATGGATAGTACTGCTGATGTATCAGCTCATGAGGTTTTAACACGTGAAATAGTCAGTGTGAGGAGTATTCAAATTTCTTATGAAGAATTACTACTTCCCGGTCTATTAAATGGTGAGCAAAAGCTGGTATATGATCGGATCATGCAAAGTATTATGGCCAACAATGGAAAATCTTTCTTTATTGACGGGCCTGGTGGTGCAGGAAAAACTTTTTTGTATGGAGCTTTGCTTTTGACATTGTGGTCTGAAGATCATATTGCACTGGCTGTTGCATTTTCTGGAGTAGCTGCCTCTGTGTTGCCTGGAGGAAGGACTAAACATTCCCGTTTCAAGTTTCCATTTGATTGTTCCGACACCGAAGCTTGTCAATTGAGCAAGCAGTGTGGTTTAGGAAAGTTAATAATAGAAGCTAAGTTGATTGTTTGGGACGAGGCCACAATGGCAAAACGTCAATCGTCAGAAGCTTTGGATATGTTACTAAAAAATCTCATGGATACCGATACTCCATTTAGTGTTAAGGTTTTTCCCTTAGGAGGATATTTTAGGCAAACTTTACCTGTTATACCAGGTGCATCAAGAGATGGAACAGTTCAAGCATTCATTGTATATTCTCATTTATGGCCGAAATTGGAAAAGTTCCATCTTCAACAAAACATGAGGGTCTTAAATGATCCTCAATTTTGTTCTTTTTTATTACGTATAGGTGAAGGGACAGAACATATTTATTACAATGAGGAGATCGAATTGCCAGCTCACATTGTTAGCCCATATATTGGGAAAGGAGCATTCATCCAAAAGTAAGACATTTTTATCCTTTTTGCACAGGTCTTCTACATAATGAATCGATTATTAATGGAGACATTGACAATATTTGAATTTTTTACGGGTTGATTTAATGTGTGTTCACAGATTTAGCTGCATATGCAGTAAATCCAATTGATATGATAGGAAGGTGTGTTTAGGCTGCAACAAATGCTGTTGTTGACAGCATAAATAACTTTTTGATTGATGCTTTTCCTGGCACTCCGAGATTATATATTAGTACAGATAAAACTTTGGGTGAAAACAATCAGAGTGATCATGAGGATTTCCTTAATACACTTCATCCAAAAGGTCTCCCACCCCCATAAATTAGTGTTAAAACCAAATTGTCCTATCATGCTCATACGTAATTTAAATCCAACCGAGGGGCTGTGTAACGGAACTCGATTTATTTGTCGTGAGTTGTGTCAATCAACCATTAGGGCGGAGATAGTTTTTGGGCTTTATAAGGGCAAACAAGTCTTTATTCCTAGAATACCAATTATTTGTCACCAAAGTAGTAAGACCTCCATCCCATTTAAAATATTTCAATTCCCAATGAGACTCTGTTTTGCTATGACAAAAAATAAGTCCCAAGGCCAGACATTTGATTTTTTTGGACTATATTTAGAACAGCCCGTCTTTTCCCATGGTCAGTTGTATGTTGCTTCATCCCGAGTAAAAACCTCTGAATCTTTCAAGGTTCTTTTGACACCTTCGACATTTAATGGTGCACGACTAAATAATAAAGCTAAAAATATATTTCACAAGGAGATTTTTGAAGAGCAGTAGTTATTCTATTTTTTCTTATCCTGTGCTCCCCATTTTGGATCTGAAATATTTTGCTTTATTCTGTTGCATATTTTGCAATGTACGGGTTGATTTCGTCTTCTCCTTTTGGATTTGGTAGATTTTTTGGAGCTCCCTCGTTTTTCAACTTGCAGGTACTTCATTATTTCATTTTCTATAGGTGCCTTTAGGAACATTCTTTAGGTTTAAATTATTTATACATCTTGCTACTGTGTGGTTAATGTTGATGTGCAGATTTCAGATTCAGAGACTATTGTCCAATATAATGCAATGAAGATCTGGTTATATATATCTCATTGGACCTATATTAAAGGTATGTGTTTAATAGTTCTTCATCAGATAATCAATTGTAGTAATACAATATTCAAATTCTTTCACCTCCAGCGGAGAGGGTTCTACTGGAGCAAGTCAAATATGTCAGCAACACTTGAGTAAACACATCAGTCAAATAAAGTTTTCCATTGGAGTTGAGAGATTTGAGTCAAAATGGTTTGACTGGAAGGTTTGAGTGTCAAGGTTCGACTCGAGAGGGTTCGAATGGAAGGTTCGAAAGTTAAGTTTTTAGCACAGATGGTTCGAATGGAAGGTTTGAGTAGTAAATATTTCATTAGAGTTGAAGCGGCCAAAGTTCCAGTGGAAATTTAAAAGTTGAGATTTCATTCCTGAGGTATTAATTCTAGAGGTGAGCGTTCAAATGCAGAGGGTTCAAGTGGGGAGGTTCCATTATAAAATTCTAAGAGCTAATGATTAGAGATGTGAATGTTCAGGTGATGAATTTACAGTGGAGGGATTCGAGGAATGAAGAATAAGCTGGACAGATTAAATTGGAAAAGTTGGAGAGGTACTGGTTTGAGAACTGAACATTCAAGTGCTGAAGGTTACATTACAGGGGTTCCACCACAGGGGTTCACCAGGTAATGATTCGAGAGTTGAGGATTAAGCTGGAGAAGGTTTAAGTGGAAAGGTTCCAGTTGAGAGGTTCGAGAGGTGGTTATTCGAGAAGTTAATTCCAAATGCACTCTCTCTCTCTCTCCAATGGAGAGGTTCGAGAGATATTCATTCGAGAATTGATGTTTCAGGTGTAGCACTCCAATCACCACCGCTCGAACCTCCAATGGAATTTTCACCTCTCCAACTTCCAATGTCGGCCTTCACTTCTCGAACCTCACCTATCAAACCTCCAATGGAAGCTTCACCTCTTCTGGAGAGGATTTTATTGGAGTCGGTCAAAGACGTTAGCAACACTTGAGTCAACACATCAGTCAAATCAGGTACAGTGTATTACTCTTCCATCATCTCTTAAAACTAGTTGTTGACCGGAATGTTTCATCGGATACCGTATTGTCGTGTTCCAGCTTCTCCTCATCACTTGCACAGTTTCCTATACTCTTCCTTCTCATCTTCTTATTTTATATATTTTTATTTTATATATATACATAAGCACAACCTATTAATGTTCCTCCTTGTCTTAAAACTGTTTGTTCACCAAAATCTTTTCTCGAGTTCAGTGTACTATTGTTCTGCCTTCTCCTCATCATTAGCACAATTTCCTATACTCTTCCTTCTTATCTCCTTGTCTTATTAATATATAAGAATCTTTCTTCAAATATTGTTCCACCTTTTTCTCATCATTTGCACCTTCTGTAGTCAGTATGCTACCTTCTTCTCAGATACAGTGTATTACTCTTCCACCATCTCTTAAAACTAGTTGTTGACCGGAATGTTTCATCGGATACCGTGTTGTCATGTTCCCCTTCTCCTCATCATTTGCACAGTTTCCTATACTCTTCCTTCTTATCTTCTTATTTTATATTTTTTTATTCTATATATATACATAAGCACAACCTATTAGTGTTCCTCCTTGTCTTAAAACTGTTTGTTCACCAGAATCTTTTCTCGAGTTCAGTTTACTATTGTTCTGCCTTCTCATCATCATTAGCACAATTTCCTATACTCTTCCTTCTTATCTCCTTGTCTTATTATTATATAAGAATCTTTCTTCGAATACAGTTCCACCTTCTTCTCATTATTTTCACCTTCTGTAGTCAGTATGCTACCTTCTTGTCATTATACTTCTGCTCCACCTTCTTCTCATCATTTTCACCTTCTGTAGTCAGTATGCTACCTTCTTGTCATTATACTTCTGCTCCACCTTCTACTCATCATTTGCACAATTTCACATGCTCTTCCTTCTTATCTCCTTATCTCCTTATTATATTTTATAATATAATTATAATTATATAAGAATATATGTATGTATATATATATATATATCTATTTCAAAATCTTATTATATATTTATTTATAATACATTTGCGTATATATATTTGCCTATCTTCCCTACCTTCCTCGTCATCATAATCATCATCTTGTCATCTTAGGTAACAATAAAAGAAGAAGAAAAAGACTCAGAAGCTGCTCGTAACATAGCATCCTGGTAACTTCCTTCAATCTCCTTTCCTTATTTGTTTTCTCTTTTTTAATGTTATTACACAATTTCAAAACATTATGCTAATGTTGTTCTCCTTTGTTGATTTCTAACAACATATAATTATTATATATTTATTTCTAATACATTTGCGTACATATATTTTCCTTTCTTCCCTACCTTCGTCGTCATCATAATCATCATCTTGTCATCTCAGGTAACAACAAAAGAAGAAGAAAAAGACTCAGAAGGTGCTCTAAACATAGCATCCTGATAACTTCCTTCAATCTCCTTTCCTTCTTTGTTTTCTCCTTTTTAATGTTATTACACAATTTCAAAATATTATGCTAATGTTGTTCTCCTTTGTTGATTTCAAATAACATATAATTATACTAGCAACGTAAATATTCCACAGGTATCGAATCTGAAAAGTAAATACAACTATACATGTATTATACTCTGAATTTCCATACTTCAAATCTTTACTAAAATATTGAATCACTTAGAGATGTCATTATATGTGATGCAGGAACTATGGCATCAGAAAACGCCATTGATAAAATACGCAATACTGATCGTCCTTGGATCAGAGTCGTTATAGTGGATGAAAAATTCTCTGTACTTCAAAGCCAAAAGAGTCCTACAAAAGTCCAAAAAATATTTTTTCTGATGAAAAGGTAATCAACTCTTTTTTTTATATAATAGTCTATAATATCATCATTTCTTATACTGATAGATTTACCGATAATATAGGGAGCCAAAGTGGAAGGATAATGTTTAACAAATCATAAGAAACCATGAGCAAAAGAATTCAGGTTTATAACAGGTACAAGATATCGAATGCAAACATAAGAGAAATTGATCCCAGATATAAAAAAGGCAATATAGCAATGCAGTGGATCATCGACACGAGTACGGTTATTGAAGAAATGCCTGATTCCGGCCATCTAATTTTAGCTCAAAATTCCTATGTACCATTTGAAAGAATCCATGAACATGTCAAAAAACCTGAAGAACTGATAGGTAATCATTTCCCAATGCGTCTATTCACCTTAAATCTGAACATACTTTTTGTCTTTACTAATGGTATAAAATTACAGATTTTATAGGGGTTATTGCTCAATGCCTCCCAATTCGCATTGTCAATACACCGAGTGGGTCTAAGAAAATTCAAAAGTTTGTTCTTGTTGATGAGAAGTAAGAAAAAATAATATCTGTTGCAAAATTATTATATAACTATCTTCTACATCCCAATTTGCCTTAATGTTTGTCATCTATGTTTAGATTACAAGCTTTGACTTTCACTATGTGGCAAGAATTTATTGAAAATGAAAGTAAACAATTGCAAGCCACTGTGGATGACCTGCCAGTACTAATTTGTCGTCGACTCAAGGTTGATTCTTTTCAAGGTATTATATATTTATTAAACCAATGTGCCATCGCTCTCTAACTTCCATTTCATTATTAAACAACTTCTATTAACATTTCCACTTTTGCTTTATTCAGGGATAAAAGTATCAGCACATTACAGATCATCCCTTTTAATTAATGGCACTGATAGTCAATCTTTCGAATTGAGGAAATGGTACTATTTTTTCCCATTCATTTGATATGATGATAGGAATATTCAAAGAAATGCTTACATTTATTACTATACTAATTTTGCAGGGCAAAATAGCACCACAGGGAGATCACGAATACCATCACTAGCTTCAACCAATCCTTGGGAAAAATTCCACCAACAACTTTGGATACTGTCTACACTTCAGTTGGTTATATTCTACCAACTCAAAAGGTAAAAATAATGTCCCATTTTCCCCAGTACCATGTTTTTTTCTTTAGTTTGGGCGTTATTTGTGACTGAACAATTTTCTTCATAAATAGATGGTGACTTCAGAGGTGAAGATATCTTTCAAGGACATCTCTCAGAATTATTACTATATGGCCTGCTTAAAATGTTTTCGTTCAACAAGTGCCTCCTTACATTATAAATTCACCTGCAATTTATGCCAAGAGAAGCAGCTTGCTCAACCAAGGTTATAAACCAACCAACTTCTTCCATTATATATTATTAATTTCTTCAGAATATGTATTTGTTTAAATATCACATAGTTACTAGATTACTCCTATTCTTATTCTGAATGTGTTATTTGCGTAGGTGTTGCTTCAAAGCATATCTTATCGATGACAGTGGTATTATCATTGCTACCTTCTTCGGTGAACCTGCTGTGAGATTATTGGGGTTGACAACAATGGAAGCTATTGATGGAGTTACACAGGTTAGTGCTTTCTATTTTGACATATCAATCAGGACTTTGAATTCATCATATGAAAACCCATGCATTGAGTTTAAACATAACATAATTTTTGTCATAGGAATACATTGAAGATCGCCATTCTATCATTGACAATGTTGAGTACATTGTCCAAATTCAAATATTTAAATTAAAGGGTGGCCAGCTTACCCCAAGATATACCGTGTTTAATTTTGCTGAAAACAAATGCTTGCAAGACCAGGTTTCAACTCTTCAATTGCCCAAAAAAGGTGGTGACCAATCACATTTGGAGATTCAAACTCCACCTGGTGCAACACAACTTACTATTCAAGATACAACTGCATTTAATCTGATATAATACTTCTACCTTATCATTACATTTCCTTACTTCCTAATAAAAATATAATCCATGCTCCTTCAATCACAGACTCTGCAGATTGTGGACCACCTTCACCAAAGGCAAGAAAGAACCTTTTCCCCCAATCCGAAAGTGAGGACTTTCAGCTATCAAAGGCAGAAAGGAAGAAACCTAAATTAAGCTAACTCCAACAGAAACCTTTTGTTACATCGTTTCTCAAATCAAGTGACCTTTTGTTTTGCGGATGTTCCTTTTTGTCACATCTTTCAGATATCATTTGGTGCAAGTAACCTCTGAGGCTGATAAATTAAAGTTGTAGCACTGTGTGGTGATCAATACAACAACAATTCATTTGTAATCAGCTCTGTTGTACAAATATTTTTCAATGTGTTAGTATTGCATGCCTAAGAAATGTCGAAGTTATTACTATACCATTGTCAGAATTATACATTACTCGGTTGTATACTTTTCAAAAAAAATTTACAAGTTTTTCACCAACGGCGTTTTAAATTTAATTGCTATGAAATAATACAATTAAAGTTGAACTGGCATAAATACTGTACATTTCAAGTTTAACCATCATGAAATAATTGATTTAAATTTTAAACTAATTATATTTAAATTTGACAAATCCCTGTGGAACTTCAATAGATGAAGGTACCCTCAGAGAGGTAATTATTCGACCCTCGAAGGGATGCAACCTTCTGTCCTTGAAGAAGTCAAGCTCTTGAACCTCGAAGGGATGTAGTCTTCTGTACTCGAAAAGATGGAGTCTTTTGTCCTTGAAGGGATGGAGTCTTTTGTCTTGGAAGGGAGGGGTTCCACTGGACATGTTCGAGAGATGCCCATTCGAGAGGTAATGTTTAAGGTGGAGGGATTCCATTCGACAAGTACCTATTCGAGACGTACCAATTTAAGAGGAACCCATTCATGAAGTTAAGTTTCAGATGGATGGGATCGATTGGATGGGTTTGAGAGGTACCCATTCAAGATGAGAACTTCCAGGTGGAGGGGTTCAAGACATTCAGGATTCGAGTGATAGATACTTAGCGTGCGTGTGCTAATGGCTTAATAGGTGGAAGTCTCGAGGATTAGATCGGGGATCCTCGAAAGGGTTAAGTTCTCATCCCTCGAAGAGATGGAGTCTTCAGTTCTCAAAGGGATGGAGTCTTCTGTCCTCGAAGGGGTGGAGACTTCTGTCCTCGAAGGGGTCGTGTTCTAGGCCTTCGAAGGGATGAGTTCTTGGCCTCAAGGGGTTCAGTTCTCGGCCCTCAAATGGATGGAGTCTTCTTTCCTCGAAGGGGTCGAGATCTCAGCCCTCAAGGGATAGATCCTACTTTCCTCGAAGGGGTCGAGATGTCAGCCCTCGAAGGATGGAGTCTTCTATCCTCGAAGGGGTCTAGCTCTCAACCCTTGAGGGGATGAAGTCTTCTATCCTCGAAGGGATGAAGTCTTCACTCCTCGAAGGGGTCTAGCTCCCAACCCTCGAAGGGATCGAGTCTTCTGTCCTCGAAGAGGTCGAGCTCTCATCCCTCGAAGGGATCGAGTCTTCTGTCCTCGAAGGGGTCGAGATCTCAGCCCTAGAGGGGATGGAGTCTTCAATCTTTGAAGGGATGCAGTCTTCTATCCTCGAGGGCATGGAGTCTTCTGTCTTCAAAGGGATGTAGTCTTCTATCTTCAAAGGGGTCTAGCTCTAACCCTCGAAGGGATGGAGTCTTCTGTCCTCGAAGGGATGGAGTTTTCATTCCTCGAAGGGGTCTAGCTCTCAACCCTTGAAGGGAGGGAGTCTTCTATCCTCGAAGGGGTTGAGCTTTCAGTCCTCGAAGAGATGGAGTGTTTTGTCTAAATCCATATAGAAAAATTTTCTTTTTATTTGTTAGTTCAACGGTTTAATTCCCTTGTCTGATTTCCTTGTTAAGTTTATTTTCATTCTAATTGTATCTATTCATTTATTTAAGGGATCGAGATCTCAACCCTCGAAGGGATGGACTCTTCAGTCCTCGAACAGATGGACTTTTCTGTCCTCGAAGGGATTGAGATCTCAGCCCTCAAAGGGATGGAGTCTCCATTCCTCGAAGGGATGGAGTTTTCTATCCTCGAAGGGGTCTAGTTCTTAGCCTTTGAAGGAATGGAGTCTTCAACCCTCGAAGGGGTTAAGATCTCAGCCCTCGAAGGGATGGACTCTTCTATCCTCGAAGGGGTCTAGCTCTAAGCCCTCGAAGGGATGGACTCTTCTATCCTCGAAGAAGTCTACCTCTCAGCCCTCAAAGGGATGGAGTCTTCACTCCTCGAGGGGGTTGAGATCTCAACCCTCAAAGGGATTGAATCTTCATTCCTCAAAGGGGTCGAGATCTCAGCCCGCAAAGGGATGGAGTCTTCTGTTCTTGAAGTGTCGAGCTCTCAGCCCTCAAAGGTATAGAGTCTTCTTTCCTCAAAGGGATTGAGATCTCAGCCCTTAAAGGGATGGAACCTTCTGTCCTCGAGGGGTCAAGCTCTCAACCTTCGAAGGGATGGAGTATTTTTTCCTCGAAGGGATGAAGCATTCATTCCTCGAAGGGATGGAGTCTTCTTTCCACAAAGGGGTCGAGATCTCAGCCCTCAAAGGGATGTAGTCTTCTTTCCTCGAAGGGGTCGAGCTCTTAGCCCTCGAAATGATGGACTCTTCTATCTTCGAAGGGGTCTAGCTCTTAGCACTAGAAGGGCTGGAGGCTTCTGTCCTCGAAGGGGTCGAGATCTCTGCCCTCGAAAGGATGAACTCTTCTATCCTCGAAGGGGTCCAGCTCTCAGCCCTCGAAGGGATGGAGGCTTCTGTCCTTGAAGGGTTATAGACCTCAGCCCTCGAAGGGATGGAACCTTCTATCCTCAAAGGGGTCTAGGTATCATCCCTCAAAGAGATGGAGTTTTCAGTTCTCGAAGGGGTCGAGATCTCAGCCCTCGAAGAGATAGACTCTTCTATCCTCGAAGGGGTCTAGCTCTAAGCCCTCGAAGGGATGGACTCTTCTATTCTTAAAGGGGTCTACCTCTCAGCCCTCAAAGGGATGGAGTCTTCACTCCTCGAGGTGGTTGAGATCTCAACCCTCGATGGGATGGAGTCCTTTTTCGTCGAAGGGGTCAGGATCTCAGCCCGCGAAGGGATGGATTCTTATGTCCTTAAAGTGCCGGGCTCTTAGCGCTCTAAGGGATGGACTCTTCTATCCTCGAAGGGGTCTACCTCTCAGCCCTCGAAGGGATGGAGTTTTCTTTCCTCGTATGGATCGAGCTCGCAGCCCTCAAAGTGATGGACTATTCTATCCTCGAAGGGGTCTAGCTCTTTGCACTAGAAGGGCTGGAGGCTTCTATCCTCAAAGGGGTCGAGATCTCAGCCCTCGAAGGGATGAACTCTTCTATCCTCGAAGGGGTCGAGGTCTCATCCCTCGAAGGGATGGACTCTTCTATCCTCGAAGGGGTCGAGTTCTCATCCCACGAAGGGATGGAATCTTCTATCCTCGAAGGGTTCGAGGTCTCATCCCTCGAGGGGATGGACTCTTTTATCCTTGAAGGGGTCGAGATCTCAGCCCTCGAAGGGATGGACTCTTCTATCCTCGAAGGGGTCTACTTTTTAGCCCTCGAAGGGATGGAGTCTTATGTCTTTGAAGACTTCTAGATCTTAGCCCTCAAAGGGATGGAGGCTTCTTTCCTCAAAGGGTTCGAGATCTCAGCCCTTGAAGGGAAGTAGCCTTCTATCCTTGAAGGGGTCTAGCTTTCAACCCTCGAAGAGATGGAGTTTCCAATCCTTAAAGGGGATGAGATCTCCACCCTCGAAGGGATGGAACTTTCTGTCCTCGGGGGAGTAGAGCTCTCGGCCCTCGAAGGGATGGAGGCTTCTTTCCTCGAAGGGATCGAGATCTCAGCCCTCGAAGGGATGGAGTCTTCTGTCCTCGAAGTGTTCTAGATCCCAACCCTCCTAGGAATGGAGACTTCTTTCCTCAAAGGGTTTGAGATTTTAGCCCTCGAAGGGATGGAGCTTTCTGTCCTCGAAGGGGTCTAGCTCTCAGCCCTCGAAGAGATGGAGTTTTAAATCCTCGAACGGGTTGAGATCTCCACCCTCAATGGGATGGACTCTTCTATCCTCAAAGGGATCTAGCACTCAGCTCTTAAAGGAATGGACACTTCTATCCTCAAAGGGGTCGAGATCTCATTCCTCGAAGGGATGGAGACTTCTTTCCTCGAAGGGGTCGGGATCTTAGCCCTCGAAGGGATGGAGTCTTCTATCCTTGAAGACTTCTAAATCTCAGCCCTCCAAGGGATGAAGGCTTCTTTCCTCAAAGGGTTTGAGATCTCAGCCCTCGAAGGGATGGAGCCTTCTATCCTCGAATGGGTCTAGCTCTCAGCCCTTGAAGAGATGGAGTATTCAGTCCTCGAAATGGTCAGGATCTCAGCCCTCGAAGGGATGGAACCTTCTTTCCTCGAGGGGGTCAAGCTCTCAGCCCTCGAAGGGATTGAGTCTTCTTTCCTTGAAGGGATGGAGCCTTCATTCCTCGAAGGGATGGATTCTTTTTTCCACGAATAGGTCGAGATCTCATCCCTCAAAAGGATGGAGTCTTCTTTCCTCATAGGGGTCAAGCTCTCAACCCTCGAAGGGATGGACTCTTCTATCCTCGAAGGGGTCTAGCTCTAAGCACTAGAAGGGCTGGAGGCTTCTGTCCTCGAAGGGGTCGCGATCTCGGCCCTCGAAGGGATAGACTCTTCTATCCTCGAAGGGGTCGAGCTCTCAGCTCCCAAAGGGATGGACTCTTTTATCCTCAAAGGGTTCGAGGTCTCATCCCTTGAAGGGATGGACTCTTTTATCCATGGAGGGGTCGATATTTCAGCCCTCGATAGGATGGACTCTTCTATCCCTGAAGGGGTCTAGCTTTAAGCCCTCGAAGGGATGGACTCTTCTATCCTCGAAGGGATCTACCTCTCAGCCCTCGAAGGGATGAAGTCTTCTTTCCTCGAACGGGTTGAGCTCTCAGCCCTCGAAGGGATGAACTCTTCTATCCTCGAAGGGGTCTAGCTCTTTGCACTAGAAGGGCTGGAGGTTTCTGTCCTCGAAGGCATCGAGATCTCAGCCCTCGAAGGGATGAACTCTTCTATTCTCGGAGGGGTCGAGGTTTCATCCCTCGGAAGGATGGACTCTTTTATCCTCGAAGGGGTCGAGCTCTCATCCCATGAAGGGATGGACTCTTCTATCCTCGAAGGGTTCAAGGTCTCATCCCTTGAAGGGATGGACTCTTTTATCCTTGAAGGGGTCTACCTCTCAACCCTCGAAGAGATGGAGTCTTCTTTCCTCAAAGGGATCGAGCTCACAGCCCTCAAAGTGATGGACTATTCTATCCTCGAAGGGGCCTTGCTCTTTGCACTAGAAGGGCTGGAGGCTTCTGTCCTCGAAGGGGTAGAGATCCCTGTCCTCAAAGGGGTCGAGATCTCAGCCCTCGAAGGGATGGACTCTTCTATCCTCGAAGGGGTCTATCTCTCAGCCCTCGAAGGGTGGAGGCTTCTGTCCTTGAAGGAATCAAGCGCCCAGCCCTCGAAAGGATGGAGCCTTCTATCCTCGAAGGGGTCTAGCTCTCAGCCCTCAAAGAGATGGATTTTTCAATCCTCGAAAAGGTCGAGATCTCTTCCCTCAAAGGTATGGACTCTTCAATCCTCGTAGGGGTCTAGCTCTTAGCCCTCAAAGAGATGGAGTTTTAAATCCTCGAAGGGGTCAGGATCTCCGCCCTCGAAGGGATGAACTCTACTATCCTCGAAGGGGTCTAGCTCTAAGCCCTCAAAGGGGTGGACTCTTCTATCCTCGAAGGGGTTTACCTCTCAGCCCTCGAAGGGATGGTGTCATCACTCCTCAAGGGAGTCAAGATCTAAACCTCGAAGGGATGGAGTCTTCTTTCCTTGAAGGGGTCGAGATCTCAGCCCTCGAAGGGATAGATTTTTCTGTCCTCGAAGTGTCGAGCTCTCAGCCTTCAAAGAGATGGAGTTGTTAGTCCTTAAATGGCTTGAGATCTCTGCCCTCGAAGGGATGGAACTCTCTATCCTCAAGGGGGTCGAGCTCTCAGCCCTCGAAGGGATGGAGGCTTCTTTCCTCAAAGGGGTCGAGATATCAGCACTCGAAGGGATGGAGTCTTCTGTCCTCGAAGTGTTCTAGATCTGAAGCCTCCTAGGAATTGGGGCTTCTTTCCTCAAAGGGTTCGAGATTTTAGCTCTCAAAGGGATGGAGCCTTCTATCCTCGAAGGGGTCTAGCTCTTAGCCCTCGAATAGATGGAGTTTTAAATTATCGAAGGGGTCGAGATCTCCACCCTTGAAGGGATGGACTCTTCTATCCTAGAAGGGGTCTTGCTCTAAGCCCTCAAAGGGGTGGACTCTTCTATCCTCGAAGGGGTCTACCTCTTAGCCCTCGAAGGGATGGAGTCTTCACTCCTCAAGGGAATCGAGATCTCAACCCTCGAAGGGACGGATTATTCTTTCCTTGAAGGGGTTGAGATCTCAGCCCTCGAAGGGATGGAGTTTTCTGTCCTCGAAGTGTCTAATTCTCAGCCCTCGAAGGGATGGACTCTTCTATCCTCGAAGTGGTCTACCTCTCAGCCCTCGAAGGGATGAAGTCTTCACTCCCCAAGGGAGTCTAGATCTCAACCCTCGAAGGGATGGAGTCTTCTTTCCTCGAAGGGGTTAAGATCTCAGCCCTCAAAGGGATGGAGTTTTCTATCCTCGAAGTGTCGAGCTCTCAGCCCTCGGAGGGATGGGCTCTTCTATCCTCGAAGGGGTCTACCTCTCAGCCCTCGAAGGGATGGAGTCTTCACTCCTCAAGGGAGACGAGATCTCAATCCTCGAAGGGATGGAGTCTTTTTTCCTCGAAGGGGTTGAGATCTCAGCCCTCGATGGGATGGATTTTTCTATCCTCGAAGTGTCGAGCTCTCAGCCCTCGAAGGGATGGACTCATCTATCCTCGATGGGATCTAACTCTCAGCCCTCGGAGGGATGGAGTCTTCTTTCCTCGAACGGGTTGAGCTCTCAGCCCTCGAAGGGATGAAGTCTTCTATCCTTGAAGGGGTCTAGCTCTTTGCACTAGAAGGGCTGGAGGATTCTGTCCTCGAAGGCGTCGAGAAATCAGCCCTCGAAGGGATGGACTCTTCTATCCTCAAAGGGGTCGAGGCCTCATCCCTCGAAGGGATGGATTCTTTTATCCTCGAAGGGGTTGAGATCTCATCCCACGAAGGGATGGACTCTTCTATCCTCGAAGGGTTCGAGGTCTGATCCCTTGAAGAGATGGACTCTTTGATCCTCGAAGGGGTCGAGTTCTCAGCCCTCGAAGGGATGGACTCTTCTATCCTCAAAGGGGTCTAGCTCTAAGCCCTCGAAGGGATGAACTCCTCTATTCTCAAGGGGTCTACCTCTAAACCCTCGAAGGGATAGATTCTTATTCGCTCGAAGGGGTCAAGTTCTCAGCCCTCGAAGTGATGGGCTATTCTATCCTTGAAAGGGTCTAGCTCTTTGCACTAGAAGGGCTGGAGGCTTCTATCCTCGAAGGGGTCAAGATCTCAGCCCTCAAAGGGATGGACTCTTCTATCCTCAAAGGGGTCGAGGTCTTATCCCTCGAAGGGATAGACTCTTCTATCCTCGAAGGGGTCAAGTTCTCATCCAACGAAGGGATGGACTCTTCTATCCTCAAAGGGATCGAGGTATCATCCCTTAAAGGGGTGAATTCTTTTATCCTTGAAGGGATCGAGATCTCAGCCCTCGAAGGGATGGACTATTTTATCCTCAAAGGGGTCTAGGTTTAAGCCCTCGAAGGAATGGACTTTTCTATCCTCGAAGGGGTCTACCTCTCAGCCCTCGAAGGGATGGAGTCTTCTTTCCTCGAAGGGGTCGAGCTCTCAGCCCTCGAAATGATAGACTATTCTATCCTCGAAGGGGTCTTGCTCTTCGCACTAGAAGGACTGGATGCTTCTGTCCTTGAAGGGATCGAGATCTCTGTCCTTGAAGGGGTTGAGATCTCAGCCCTCGAAGGGATGGACTCCTCTATCCTCAAAGGGGTCTAGCTCTCAGCCCTCGAAGGGATGGAGGCTTCTATTTTTGAAGGAATCAAGTGCTCAGCCCTTGAAAGGTTGGAGCCTTCTATCCTCGAAGGGGTCTAGCTCTCAGCCCTCGAAGAGATGGAGTTTTGAATCCTCGAAAGAGTCGAGATCTCTGCCTTCAAAGGTATTGAATCTTTAATCCTCGTAGGGGTCTAGCTCTTATCCCTCAAAGAGATGGAGTTTTAAATCCTTGAAGGGGGTCGAGATCTCCGCCCTCGAAGAGATTGACTCTTCCATCCTCGAAGGGGTCTAGCTCTAAGCCCTCAAAGGGGTGGACTCTTCTATCCTCGAAGGGGTCTACATCTTAGCCCTCGAAGGGATGGAGTCTTCACTCCTCAAGGGAGTTGAGATCTAAACCCTCGAAGGGATGGAGTCTTCTTTCCTCGAAGGGGTCGAGATCTCAGCCCTCGATGGGATGGATTTTTCTGTCCTCGAAGTGTCGAGCTCTCTGCCCTCGAAGGGATGGACTCTTCTATCCTCAAAGGGATCTACCTCTCAGCCCTCGAAGGGATGGAGTCTTCTTTCCTCGAAGGGGTTGAGCTCTCAGCCCTAGAAAGGGATAAACTCTTCTATCCTCGAACGGGTCTAGCTCTTTGCACTAGATGAGCTGGAGGTTTCTGTCCTCGAAGGCGTCAAGATCTCAGTCCTCGAAGGGATGGACTCTTCTATCCTCGAAGGGGTCGGGGTCTCATCCCTCGAAGGAATGGAATCTTCTATCCGCAAAGGGGTCAAGATCTCATCCCTCGAAGGGATGGACTCTTCTATCCTCAAAGGGGTCTAGCTCTCAGCTCTTGAAGGGCTGGACTCTTCTATCCTCGAAGGGGTCTACCTCTCAGACTTTGAATGGATGAAGTCTTTAGTCCTTAAAGGGGTCTAGCTCTTAGCCCTCGAAGGGATGGAGTCTTCTTTCCTCGAAGGAGTCGAGATCTCAGCCCTCGAAGGGATAGAGTCTTCTGTCCTCGATGTGTGGAGCTCTCATCCCTCAAAGGGATGGAGTGTTCTTTCCTCGAAGGGGTTAAGATCTCAGCCCTCAAATGGATGGACTCTTCTATCCTCGAAGGGGTCTACCTCTCAGCGCTCAAAGGGATGGAGCCTTCTTTCCTCGAATGGGTCGAGCTCTCAGCCCTCGAAGTGATGAACTATTCTATCCTCGAAGGGGTCTAGCTCTTTACACTAGAAGGGCTGGAGGCTTCTGTCCTCGAAGGGGTCGAGATCTCAGCCCTCGAAGGGATGGACTCCTCTATCCTCGAAGGGGTCTAGCTCTCAGCCCTCGAAGGGATGGAGGCTTCTGTCCTTGAAGGAATCAAGCGCTCAGCCTTCGAAAGGATGGAGCCTTCTATCCTCAAAGGGGTCTATCTCTCAGCCCTCGAAGAGATGGAGTTTTCAATCCTCAAAAGGGTCAAGATCTCTTCCCTCAAAGGTATGGATTCTTCAATCCTCATAGGGGTCTATCTCTTAGCCCTTGAAGAGATGGAGTTTTAAATCCTTTAAAGGGTCGAGATCTCCACCATCGAAGGGATGGACTCTTCTATCCTCAAAGCCCTCAAAGGGGTTGACTCTTCTATCCTCAAAGGGGTCTACCTCTCAGCCCTTGAAGGGATGGAGTCTTCACTCCTCAAGGGAGTCGAGATCTAACCCCTCGAAGGGATGGAGTCTTCTTTCCTTGAAGGGGTCGAGATCTTAGCCCTCGAAGGAATGGAATTTTCTATCCTTGAAGTGTCGAGCTCTCAGCCCTCGAAGAGATGGAGTTTTTAGTCCTTAAAGGGCTCGAGATCTCCGCCCTCGAAGGGATTTAACTTTCTGTCCTCCAGGGGGGCCTCTGCCCTCGAAGGGATGGAGGCTTCTTTCCTCGAAGGGGTCGAGATCTCAGCCCTCGAAGGGATGGAGTCTTCTGTCCATGAAGTGTTCTAGATCCATAGCCTCCTAGGAATTGAGGCTTCTTTCCTTAAAGGGTTTGATATTTTAGCTCTCGAAGGGATGAAGCCTTCTATCCTTGAAGGGGTCTAGCTCTTAGCCCTCAAAGAGATGGATTTTTAAATCCTCGAAGTGGTTGAGATCTCCGCCCTTAAAGGGATGAACTCTTTTATCCTCGAAGGGGTCTAGCTCTAAGCCCTCAAAGGGGTGGACTCTTCTATCCTCGAAGGGGTCTACCTCTCAGCCCTCGAGGAGATGGAGTCTTCACTCCTCAAGGGAGTCAAGATTTCAACCCTCGAAGGGATGTAGTCTTCTTTCCTCGAAGGGGTCGAGATCTCAGCCCTCGAAGGGATGGAGTTTTCTGTCCTCGAAGTGTCGAGCTCTCAGCCCTCGAAGGGATGGACTCTTCTATCCTCGAAGAGGTCTACCTCTCAGCCCTCGAAGGGATGGGTTCTTCACTCCTCAAGGGAGTCAAGATCTCAACCCTCGAAGGGATGGAGTATTCTTTCCCCGAAGGGGTCAAGATCTCAGCCCTTGAAGGGACGGAGTTTTCTGTCCTCGAATTGTTGAGCTCTCATCCCTCGAAGGGATGGACTCTTCTATCCTCAAAGGGATCTACCTCTCAGCCCTCGAAGGGATGGAGTCTTCTTTCCTCAAACGGGTTGAGCTCTCAGCCCCAGAAGGGATGAACGCTTCTATCCTCGAAGGGGTCTAGCTCTTTGCACTAGAAGGGCTGGATGTTTCTGTCCTCGAAGGCGTCGAGATCTCAGCCTTCGAAGGGATGGACTCTTCTATCCTCAAAGGGGGTCGAGGTCTCATCCCTCGAAGGGATGGACTCTTTTATCCTCGAAGGGGTCGAGCTCTCATCCCAGAAAGGATGGACTCTTCTATCCTCGAAGGGTTCGAGGTCTCATCCCTTGAAGGGATGGACTCTTTTATCCTCGAAGCGGTCGAGATCTCAGCCCTCGAAGGGATGGACTCTTCTATCCTCAAAGGGGTCTAGCTCTAAGCCCTTAAAGGGATGGACTCTTCTATCCTCAAGGGGTCTACCTCTAAGCCCTCGAAGGGATAGAGTCTTATTTGCTCGAAGGGGTCGAGCTCTTAGCCCTCGAAGTGATGGGCTATTCTATCCTTGAAGGGGTCTTGCTCTTTGCACTAGAAGGGCTGGAGGCTTCTATCCTCGAAGGGGTCAAGATCTCAGCCCTCGAAGGGATGGACTCTTCTATCCATGAAGGGGTCGAGGTCTCATCCCTCAAAGGGATAGACTCTTCTATCCTCGAAGGGGTCGAGTTCTCATCCCACGAAGGGATGGACTCTTCTATCCTTGAAGGGTTTGAGGTATCATCCCTTGAAGGGATGGACTCTTTTATCCTCGAAGGGGTCGAGATCTCAGCCCTTGAAGGGATGGACTCTTCTATCCTCAAAGGGGTCTAGCTCTAAACCCTCGAAGGGATGGACTTTTCTATCCTCGAAGGGGTCTACCTCTCAGCTTTCGAAGGGTTGGAGTCTTCTTCCCTCGAAGGGGTCGAGCTCTCAGCCCTCAAAGTGATGGACTATTCTATCCTCAAAGGGATCTTGCTCTTTGCACTGGAAGGGATGGAGGCTTCTATCCTCGAAGGGGTCAAGATCTCTGTCCTCGAAGGGGTCGAGATCTATATCCTTGAAGGGGTCGAGATCTTAGTCCTCGAAGGGATGGACTCCTCTATCCTCGAAGGGGTCTAGCTCTCAGCCCTCGAAGGGATGGAGGCTTCTGTCCTTGAAGGAATCAACCACTCAGCCCTCGAAAGGATGAAGCCTTCTATCCTCGAAGGGGTCTAGCTCTCAGCCCTCGAAGAGATAGAGTTTTCAATCCTCGAAAGGGTCAAGATCTCTGCCCTCAAAGGTATGGACTCTTCAATCCTCGTAGGGGTCTAGCTCTTAGCCCTCAAAGAGATGTATTTTTAAATCCTCGAAGGGGTCGAGATCTCCGCCCTCGAAGGGATGGACTCTTCTATCCTTGAAGGGTTTGAGGTATCATCCCTTGAAGGGATGGACTCTTTTATCCTCGAAGGGGTCGAGATCTCAGCCCTTGAAGGGATGGACTCTTCTATCCTCAAAGGGGTCTAGCTCTAAACCCTCGAAGGGATGGACTTTTCTATCCTCGAAGGGGTCTACCTCTCAGCTTTCGAAGGGTTGGAGTCTTCTTCCCTCGAAGGGGTCGAGCTCTCAGCCCTCAAAGTGATGGACTATTCTATCCTCAAAGGGATCTTGCTCTTTGCACTGGAAGGGATGGAGGCTTCTATCCTCGAAGGGGTCAAGATCTCTGTCCTCGAAGGGGTCGAGATCTATATCCTTGAAGGGGTCGAGATCTTAGTCCTCGAAGGGATGGACTCCTCTATCCTCGAAGGGGTCTAGCTCTCAGCCCTCGAAGGGATGGAGGCTTCTGTCCTTGAAGGAATCAACCACTCAGCCCTCGAAAGGATGAAGCCTTCTATCCTCGAAGGGGTCTAGCTCTCAGCCCTCGAAGAGATAGAGTTTTCAATCCTTGAAAGGGTCGAGATCTCTACCCTCAAAGGTATGGACTCTTCAATCCTCGTAGGGGTCTAGCTCTTAGCCCTCAAAAAGATGTTTTTTTAAATCCTCGAAGGGGTCGAGATCTCCGCCCTAGAAGGAATGGACTCTTCTATCCTTGAAGGGTTTGAGGTATCATCCCTTGAAGGGATGGACTCTTTTATCCTCGAAGGGGTCGAGATCTCAGCCCTTGAAGGGATGGACTCTTCTATCCTCAAAGGGGTCTAGCTCTAAACCCTCGAAGGGATGGACTTTTCTATCCTCGAAGGGGTCTACCTCTCAGCTTTCGAAGGGTTGGAGTCTTCTTCCCTCGAAGGGGTCGAGCTCTCAGCCCTCAAAGTGATGGACTATTCTATCCTCAAAGGGATCTTGCTCTTTGCACTGGAAGGGAAGGAGGCTTCTATCCTCGAAGGGGTCAAGATCTCTGTCCTCGAAGGGGTCGAGATCTATATCCTTGAAGGGGTCGAGATCTTAGTCCTCGAAGGGATGGACTCCTCAATCCTCGAAGGGGTCTAGCTCTCAGCCCTCAAAGGGATGGAGGCTTCTGTCCTTGAAGGAATCAACCACTCAGCCCTCGAAAGGATGAAGCCTTCTATCCTCAAAGGAGTCTAGCTCTCAGCCCTCGAAGAGATAGAGTTTTCAATCCTCGAAAGGTTCGAGATCTCCGCCCTCAAAGGTATGGACTCTTCAATCCTCATAGGGGTCTAGCTCTTAGCCCTCAAAGAGATGTATTTTTAAATCCTCGAAGGGGTCGAGATCTCCGCCCTCGAAGGGATGGACTCTTCTATCCACGAAGGGGTCTAGCTTAAGCCCTCAAAGGGGTGGACTCTTCTATCCTCGAAGGGGTCTACCTCTCAGCCCTCGAAGGGATGGAGTCTTCACTCCTCAAGGGAGTCGAGATCTAAACCCTCGAAGGGATAGAGTCTTCTTTCCTCGAAGGGGTCGAGATCTCAGCCCTCGAAGGGATGGAGTTTTCTGTCCTCGAAGTGTCAAGCTCTCAGCCCTCGAAGGGATGGACTCTTCTATCCTCGAAGGGATCTATCTCTCAGCCCTCGAAGGGATGGAGACTTCTTTCCTCGAAGGGATGAACTCTTCTATCCTCGAATTGGGCTAGCTCTTTGCACTAGAAGGGCTGGAGGTTTCTATCCTCAAAGGTGTCAAGATCTTAACCCTCGAAGGAATGGACTCTTCTATCCTCGAAGGGGTCGAGGTCTCATCCCTCAAAGGAATGGACTCTTCTATCTGTAAAGGGGTTAAGATCTCATCCCTCGAAGGGATGGACTCTTCTATCCTCAAAGGGGTCTAGCTCTCAGCTCTCGAAGGGATGGACTCTTCTATCCTCGAAGAGGTCTACCTCTCAGCCCTCGAATGGATGGAGTCTTCAGTCCTCAAAGGTGCCTAGCTCCTAGCCCTTGAAGGGATGGAGTCTTGTTTCTTCGAAGGAGTTGAGATCTCAGCCCTCAAAGGGATGAAGTCTTCTGTCCTCGAAGTGTAGAGCTCTCATCCCTCAAAGGGATAGAATGTTCTTTCCACGAAGGGGTCGAGATCTCAGTCCTCAAAGGGATAGGGACTTCTTTCATTGAAGGGATGGACTCATCTATCCTCGAAGGGGTCCAGCGCTCAGCTCTTGAAGTAATAGACTATTTTATCCTCGAAGGGGTCGAGATCTCAGACCTCGAAGGGATGGAGACTTCTTTCCTTGAAGGGGTTGAGATCTCAGCCCTCCAAGGGATGGAGTCTTCTATCCTCGAAGACTTCTAGATCTCAGCCATCCAAGGGATGGAGGCTTCTTTCCTCAAAGGGTTCGAGATTTTAGCCCTCGAAGGGATGGAGTCTTCTATCCTCGAAGGGGTCTAGCTCTCAGCCCTCGAAGAGATGGAGTTTTCAGTCCTTGAAAGGGTCAAGATCTGAGGCCTTGAAGGGATGGAACCTTCTGTCCTCGAGGGGGTCGATCTCTCAGCCCTCGAAGTGATGGAGTCTTCTTTCCTCGAAGAGATAGAGGCTTCATTCCTCGAAGGTATGGATTCTTCTTTCCACGAATGGGTCGAGATCTCAGCCCTCTATGGGATGGAGTCTTCTTTCCTTGATGGGGTCAAGCTCTCAACCCTCGAAGGGATGGACACTTCTATCCTCGAAGGGGTCTAGCTCATAGCACTAGAAGGGCTGGAGGCTTCTGTCCTCAAAGGGGTCGAGATCTCAGCCCTCGAATGGATAGACTCTTCTATCCTCGAAGGGGTCAAGGTCTCATCCTTTGAAGGGATGGACTCATCTATCCCCGAAGGGGTCGAGTTCTCAGCCCAGGAATGGATGGACTCTTCTACCCTCGATGGGTTCGAGGTCTCATCCCTTGAAGGGATGGACTCTTTTATCCTCGGAGGGGTCGAGATCTCAGCCCCCGAAGGAATGAACTCTTCTATCCTCGAAGGGGTCTAGCTTGAAGCTCTCGAAGGGATAGACTCTTTTATCCTCGAAGGGGTCTACCTCTCAGCCCTCGAAGGGATGGAGTCTTCTTTCCTCGAATGGGCTAAGCTTTCAGCCCTCGAAGGGATGGACTCCTGTATCCTCAAAGGGGTCTAGCTCTCAGCCCTCGAAGGGATGGAGGCTTGTGTCCTCGAAGGGTTCGAGATCTTAGCCCTCGAAGGGATGGAGTCTTCTATCCTCGAAGGGGTCTAGCTCTCATCCCTCGAAGAGATGGAGTTTCAATCCTCAAAGGGATTGAGATCTCCACCCTCGAAGGGATGGACTCTTATATCCTTGAAGGGGTCTAGCTTTAAGCCATCGAAGGGATGAACTCTTCTATCCTCGAAGGGGTCTACCTCCCAGCCCTTGAATGGATGGAAGCTTCACTCCTCGAGGGGGTCAAGATCTCAACCCTCGAAGGGATAGAGTCTTCTTTCCTCGATGGGGTTGAGATCTCAGCCCTCCAAAGGATGGAGTCTTCAGTCCTCGAAGTGTCGAGCTCTCAGCCCTCGAAGGAATGGAGCCTTCTTTCCTCGAAGGGATCGAGATTTCAGCCCTCGAAGGGATGGAGCCTTCTGTCCTCAAAGTGTCGAGCTCTCAGCCCTCGAAGGAATGGACTATTCTATCCTCAAAGGGGTCGACGTCTCATTCCTTGAAGGGACAGACTCTTCTATCCTTGAAGGGCTCTAGCTCTCAGCCCTCGAAGGGATTGACTCTTCCATCCTCAAAGGGGTCTACCTCTTAGCCCTCGAATGGATGGAGTCTTCAGTCCTCGAAGGGGTCGAGATCTCAGCCCTCTAAGGGATAGAGTCATCTTCCCTCGAAGGGGATGAGATCTCAGCCCTCTAAGAGATGGAGTCTTCTTTTCTTGAAGTGTCGAGCTCTCAGACCTCGAAGAAATGGAGTCTTCTTTCCTCGAAGGGGTCGAGATCTCAGTCCTTAAAAGGAGGGAGACTTCTTTCCTTGAAGGGATGGACTGTTTTATCCTGAAAGGGGTCTAGCTCTCAGCTCTTGAAGGAATGGACTCTTCTATCCTCGAAGGGGTCAAGATCTCAGACCTCGAAGGGATGGAGACTTATTTCCTCGAAGGGATCGAGATCTCAGCCCTCAAAGGGATGGAGTCTTCTATCCTCGAAGACTTCTAGATCTCAGCCCTCTAAGGAATGAAGGCTTCTTTCCTCAAAGGGTTTGAGATTTTAGCTCTCAAAGGGATGGAGCCTTCTATCTTCGAAGGGGTCTAGCTCTCTGCCTTCAAAGAGATGGAGTATACAGTCCTCGAAGGGGTTGAGATCTCAGCCCTCGAAGGGATGGAACCTTCTGTCCTTAAGGGGGTTAGGCTCTCAGCCCTCGAAGGGATGGAGTCTTCTTTCCTTGAAGGGATGGAGCCTTCATTCCTCGAAGGGATGGATTCTTTTTTCCATGAATGGGTCAAGCTCTCAGCCCTCGAAGGGATGGAGTCTTCTTCCCTCGAAGGGGTCAAGCTCTCAGCCCTAGAAGGGATGGACTTTTCTATCCTCGAAGGAGTCTAGCTCTCAGCACTAGAAGGGCTGGAGGCTTCTGTCCTCGAAGAGGTCAAGATCCCAGCCATCGAAGGGATGGACTCTTCTATCCTCAAAGGGGTCTACCTCTCAGCCCTCAAAGGGATGGAGTCTTCACTCCTCGAAAGGGTCGAGATCTCAACCTTCGTAGGGATGGAGTCTTCTTTTCTTGAAGTTTCGAGCTCTCAGCCCTTGAAGAGATGGAGTCTTCTTTCCTCGAAGGGGTGGAGATCTCAGTCCTCAAAAAGAAGGAGACTTCTTTCCTCGAAGGGATGAACTCTTCTGTCCTCAAAGGGTTCTAGCTCTCAGCTCTTGAAGGAATGGACTCTTTTATCCTTGAAGGGGTCGAGATCTCAGACCTCGAAGGGATGGAGACTTATTTCCTCGAAGGGATCGAGTTTTCAGCCCTCAAAGAGATGGAGTCTTCTATCCTCGAAGACTTCTAGATCGCAGCCCTCTAAGGGATGGAGGTTCTTTCCTCAAAGGGTTCGAGATCTTAGCCCTCAAAGGGATGCAGCCTTCTATCTTCGAAGGGGTCTAGCTCTCAGCATTCAAAGAGATGGAGTATTCAGTCCTCGAAGGGGTTGAGATCTCAGCCCTCGAAGGGATGGAACCTTCTGTCCTTGAGGGGTCGGGCTCTCAGCCCTCGAAGGGATGGAGTGTTCTTTCCCCTAAGGGATAGAGCCTTCATTCCTCGAAGAGATGGATTATTCTTTCCATGAATGTGTCAAGATCTGAGCCCTCGAAGAGATGGAGTCTTCTTTCCTCGAAGGGGTCAAGCTCTCAGCCCTCGAAGGGATGGACTCTTCTACCCTCGAAGGAGTCTCGCTCTCAGCACTAGAAGGGTTGGAGGCTTCTGTCCTCGAAGGGGTCAAGATCCCAGCCCTCGAAGGGATGGACTCTTCTATCCTCGAAGGGGTCTACCTCTCAGCCCTCGAAGGGAGGGAGTCTTCACTCCTCGAAGGGGTCAAGATCTTAACCTTCATAGGGATGGAGTCTTCTTTCATTGAAGGGGTCGAGATCTCAGCCCTCGAAGGGATAGAGTCTTCTATCCTCGAAGTGTCGAGCTCTTAGCCCTCGAAGGGGTGGAGTCTTCTTTCCTCGAAGGGGTCGAGATCTCAGCCCTCGAAGGGATGGAGCCTTCTGTCCTTAAAGTGTTGAGCTCTTATCTCTTGAAGGAATGGACTCTTCTATCCTTAAAGGGGTCGAGGTCTCATCCCTCGAAGGAATGGAATCTTCTATCCTCGAAGGGGTCAAGATCTCATCCCTCAAAAGGATGGACTCTTCTATACTCGAAGGGGTCTAGCTCTCAGCCCTTGAAGGGATGGAGGCTTCTGTCCTCGAAGGGTTCGAGATCTCAGCTGTCAAAGGGATGGAGTCTTCTATCCTCGAAGGGGTCTATCTCTCAGCCCTTGAAGAGATGGAGTTTTCAGTCCTCGAAGGGGTCGAGATCTAAGCCCTCGAAGGGATAAACTTTTCTATCCTAGAAGCGGTCTATCTCTAAGCTCTCCAAGGGATGGATTCTTCTATCCTCGCAGGGGTATACCTCTCAACCCTTGAAGGGATGGAGTCTTCACTCCTTGAAGGGGTTGAGATCTCAACCCTCGAAGGGATGGAGTCTTCTTTCCTCAAAGGGGTTGAGATCTCAGGCCTCGAAGGGATGGAGTCTTCTATCCTCGAAGTGTCGAGCTTTCAGCCCTCAAAGGGGTGGAGTCTTCTTTCCTCGAAGGGGTTGAGAACTCAGCCCTCAAAGGGATGGAGACTTTTGTCCTCAAAGTGTCAAGCTCTCAGCCCTCGAAGGAATGGACTGTTCTATCCTCTAAGGGGTCGGGTCTCATCCCTCGAAGGGATAGATGATCAAGATCCCATCCCTCAAAGGGATGGACTTTTCTATCCTCGAAGGGGTCTAGCTCTCAGCCCTTGAAGAGATGGACTCTTCTATCCTCGAATGGGTCTATCTCTTGGCCCTCAAATAGATTGAGTCTTTAGTTCCGAAGGGGTCGAGATCTCAGCCCTCCAAGGGATGGAGTCTTTTTTCCTTGAAGGGATCGAGATCTCAGCAATCGAAGGGATGGAGTCTTCTGTCCTCGAAGTGTCAAGCTCTCAGCTCTCAAAGGGATAAAGTCTTCTTTCCTCGAAGGGGTCAAGATCTTAGTTCTCATAGGGATAGAGACTTCTTTCCTTGAAGGGATGGACTCTTCTGTCCTCGAAGGGGTCTAGCTCTCAACTCTCGAAGGAATGGACTCTTCTATCCTCGAAGGGGTCGGGATCTCAGACCTCGAAGGGATGGAGACTTCTTTCCTCAAAGGGGTCGATCTCTCAGTTCTCGAAGGGGTCGATCTCTCAGTCCTCGAAGGGATGGAGACTTCTTTCCTCGAAGGGGACCAGGTCTTAGCCCTCGAAGGGGTCGTCTCTTCTACCCTTGAAGGGGTCAAACTCTCAGCCTTTGAAGGAATGAACTCTTCTATCCTTGAAGGGGTCCAGCTATCAGCCCTCGAAGGGATGGACTCTTCTATCCTTGAAGGGTTTGAGCTCTCATCCCTCGAAGGGGTCGAGCTCTCAGCCCTCGAAGGGATGGACTCTTTTGTCCTCGAAGGGATCAAGCTCTCAACCCTCAAAGGGATAGACTCTTCTACCCTCGAAGGGGTCAAGCTCTCAGCCCTCGAAGGCATAGACTCTTCTATCCTCGAAGGGGTCTAGCTCTTAGCCCTCCAAGGGATGGACTGTTCTATCTTCGAAGTGGTCTCGCTCTCAGCCCTCGAAGGGATGGACTCTTCTCTTCTACCCTCGAAGGGGTCGAGCTCTCAGCCCTCGAAGGGATGGAATCTTCTACCCTCAAAAGGGTCGAGCTCTCAGCCCTCAAAGGGATGGACTCTTCTACTCTCGAAGGGGTCGAGCTCTCAGCCCTCGAAGGGATGGAATCTTCTACCCTCAAAGGGGTCTAACTATCTGCCCTCGAAGGGATAGAGACTTCTTTCCTCAAAGGGATAGACTCTTCTGTCCTCGAATGGGCCTAGCTCTCATCCCTTGAAGGGGTCAACTCTTCTACCCACGAACGGGTCGAGCTTTCATCCCTCGAAGGGATGGAATGGGTCTAGCTCTCAGCCCTCTAAGGGATGGACTCTTCCGTCCTCGAAGGGGTCCAGCTCTCAGCCCTCGAAGAGATGGACTCTTCTGTCCTCGAAGGTGTTGAGCTCTCAAACCTAGAAGGGATGGACTCTTCTACCCTTGAAGAGGTCGAGCTCTCAGCCCTCAGAGGGATAGAGTTTTCTACCCTCAAAGGGGTCTAGCTCGCAGCCCTCGAAGGGATGGACTATTCTGTCCTCGAAGGGGTCGAGCTCTCAGCCCTCGAAGGGATAGACTCTTCTATCCTCGAAGGGGTCGAGATCTCAGTCCTCGAGATGGAGACTTCTTTTCTTGAAGGGATGGACTCTTCTTTTCTCGAAGGGGTCGAGATCTCAGTCCTCGAGATAGAAACTTCTTTCCTCGAAGGGATGGACTCTTCTTTCATCGAAGGGATCTAGCTCTCAGCCCTCAAAGGAATGGACTCTTCTATCCTCGAAGGGGTCAAGATCTCAGACCTCGAAGGGATGGAGGCTTCTTACCTCGAAGGGGTCGAGCTCTTAGCCCTCAAAGGGATGGACTTTTCTATCCTCGAAGGGTTCGAGATCTCAGTCCTCGAAGGGATGGAGACTTCTTTCCTCGAAGGGGTCCAGTTCCCAGCCCTCGAAAGGGTCGACTCTTCTACCCTCGAAGGGGTCAAGCTCTCAGCCTTCGAAGGGATGAACTCTTTTATTACATGTATAATTGGTACATTTTTAGCTTCAATTACAGCTCTTTTACCATTTCTATTGAATTTCTATAATTTTTTATCAAGCTCACCGCGCAACGCGCGGTGTAACCAAACTAGTATTCTTAATGTACAAGTCTCAGTAATCCATATTCATATTGAATGAGGACAGATTGTTTTAATTGTTTACATTTATTGGTGGCAGTTTTACTTCTATTTTGTGTTAAAAGCACCTCAGAAAGTGGCGAGGACATATATATATATAGGGGTCATCGGCCTAGGAAAAAGTTGCCATGCCTAGGAAAAAGTTGCAATATTAGAGCAGAGAAAGAAAGATACTATATGTCCTAGAATTGTAGTTGTGATTTCTAAATTTAAACCATGTGTTTGAAAGTAGAAATCCTAACTACTAAGATAAGTGCTTAATGCTCCAAAAATGTTAATTGGTAATGAGATTCAGGAACAAAGGTGCAACTATTAGTTGAGGCCCTCCGCTAAAGGGATTCAAAATAGCAAAGTCTTTAATAAAATCTTCACTAGCTTGTGATAAAGTGTTGATGAAGTTTGGTTGAAGTTGATGTCGAGACGCAACTGATCATTAGGTTGGGTGTCAAATAAAATGTAATTTGATCGTAGACATGTTCAAATCATCTCCCTTGATTGCATTTTTTGTCGCTACTGATATCTAGTTCCAGTCTAGATGCAGATCTTCATTTATGAAGTGTCCTTCTTGAGCCAAGTGATGTGCAGCTTGATTTTTCTCCTTGTATACATGGTTGAAGATCACTTTAATGTGTTGCTGAATTCACTGAATTCTCCATAGGTCCCTCTCCATTTTCTAAGGAATTTTTGTTTCTCCATTTAGCCGATGAATGAGCTGCAAAGAATCAAATTCAACAATTAGTGGAGAGAAGTTATGCTGCAAACATATTTTGAGACCCTAAATACAAGCTCTTAATACTGCATAAGCACCATCAGGTGCATCCCTTAATCTTTTAGAGCTCGTAGTCTTTGTTCTTCCAATTCGTTCCTAACAATAAAACCAGTTTAAGGGATGTTGAAGGGAGAAAAATATGCATCTTTATTCAATTGTGGAATCTATTTATAGGCATTTATTATCTTTCTTTTAGGATGTAAGAATTTAGAAAACAAACCTCTCTGTTTAAACACTTCACAGTCTGCCTTAAAGTGTTGTGGGCAAATGGTAAAAATGATAAAGCACAACGTACACAATTCCATTTAGACAAAAACTGAACTTTAGTACCTTCAAATAAATAATTGTTTCCAAAGGATCCAAACAAGTACATTAGGTAATACATGGGCCAGGTTATTTTTTCCTTTACAGAAAATAGTTAGTGATATAAACCATGACATCGCATCAGAAACATGGGGGAAAGTCTTCACGTGCATAGAGATAATATTAAAAACTTCTTCCCATTGTAGTTTTGCAAGTTGGCAATCATAAAAACAGTGGTTCATTGAGTCCTCACTATTACAATTCATACATTTTGAAGCCAAATGCAATCCTATGTGTTTGAGATTGTAATCAAAAGGAAGACATCCGTTTATCATTTTCCAAACAAAAATAGAACTTTTAGGAGGGCTAAGTGAGTTCAATACCTTTTTCATGTCTGGCATCACAAAGCCAGTGTTTGATAATGCTTTATACCCTGAGAAAATTGAGATGTTACAATGAATATGTATGTACATTATTTTACGTTAATTACATGTCTTTTTGAGAACAAATTTTGTGCTTTTTAAAAATATATTTTACTGCATATACTTTTTATGTATCATTTCTTGAAAAGTTATAAAAATAAATATTTTATTTTCTTTATTATTTAATATATTCTATAGAGCCCGTCTCTTGAAAGATGATCTTTCCATAAGCAATGAAAATACCAGGGACTGAATTGCAATTGTAAGACAAAAAGCAAACAAATTGGCGGGTCAATATCAAGGACATTCGGGTTGTAATCGAATCATAAGGTATTTGGGATATTTCATGCGCCTATTTAAGGTAAAACATAAGCTTTCCTTCTTTTTCCCCAACCCTCGCAGCAGCTCAAATGAAAAATCCCTAAATCCTGATACACACTTTGCAGTCTTTGATTATGCTGCCTTCCATTCTTCGAATCCACACCAGTCAATGTTGGCACCGCAGATCACTGAAAACCTTCACAGATCAAGCACTCATCAGTGTATCAAATCACAGAAGAATGAACTCATTCTTGTAAGTTTCATTAGTATTTGAGATTAGATTTTATATGCTGTTTGATTCTAATTTTGTTTGCAATTTCAGTGTTAAATTGTAATAGAATTCTAATGTTTCATTACTTTGATTGAATCTCATTGTTCAGGTGCTCTGAATTGGAGGAATCGAATGATAGATTATTGTTGTTGCTAATATACCTTATGAAGGTATGAACTCTGACAAATTTGTCTTCCTTTCTTTTTTTTTATGGAAAACACCCGAGGGTGGGGGTTGGTATATTGGTACCCCCAGCCAGTAATAAGCAAGCCATAGTAAGATGACATTAGTTTTTACAAAAGGCAACATCATTGCCTCCAAAAGAGATATCTACTACCAAGGATCAAATCTATACAATATCGATGGGAGTACCTAAATGAGTTAGTTGCGATTCCAAAGTAAACGAATCTCCACACCCCGTGTTAATTCGTACTTTGGCCAGGCAACTACCATTAGAAAATCTATCAGTAAGTTAGCATGCTAGAGATATTAGCTAGTGAACCATTAATGGTGATATTCTGGACAAAATCCCCAAAATCTTTCCTTTCTGCGCCGTTGCTTTGGGGGTGATATTTGAGTGAATGAATCGCCTTGTGTATAGCAAAGGAGATCGCGTTGGATCAGTTGTGTATAGAACCGAGGTCGTACCTACATTAGCAAAATATAACATCAGCAGTATCAATCCTTAGCATAGCTGTTTTTATGCAATCTTATATGCGGAATTTGTTCCTTGTCTAAGGCTATGAGACCTTTTATATGTACAGGAACATTAGAGAGATTAAGAGCCTGATTATGAGAAGAGTGATGTTTAGCGATTGCATTGGCCACTGAGTTACATTCCTTGTATACATGTTTAAGCACAGCACCACATAGAAGCCTTTTAACTTTATAAGCAGAATTGAAAAGTTTCCAGTGAGCAGAGTATGGATCATTTATCATGTTAACTGCTAATAGGGAATCTGATTCAATAATAAATGAATCATCTAACTGTTGGAAGTTTTGGCAAGCAAATTGTATGGCAAGTATTTCAGCTTGAAGTGGAGATTCTGCAGAGATGGTTACTGAGTTAATCATGAGGGGAGTACCAGTGATATCCCTAGCAATTACCCCAACTGCAGCCATATGAGAAAACTAAGAAGCATCTGTGTTAATTTTGATGGAGTTTAAACTAAGCCTTTCCCAGCAAACAGTCCGTATGATTGGCTTAGGAGGTGGCCTAAGGTGAGGGATTAGATGCTTTAGTGAGTGTGGAATTGCTGTAGAAGGGCTCAGATGTATAGGATTGGAATACAGAGATAGTTTGATGAGGTCCAGTACTTCCTTACAAATGAATTTAGTAGAGAATGGAATCTGATCAAACAAATATCTATTTCGAGCTTTCCAAAGACACCAACATGTGATAGAAGGGAGTATGTTACATAACAGTTGATGACATTTAGAGAGATCTAGACAATTCCAGAAAATGAAAAATCTCTGAAATGGAATGATGATTAGTGAGGTGGAATTGAACTAGAGGTGCCATGTTATTCCATATAGATTGGGCCATGGGACAGGATATAAAAAAATGTTCAATTGAATCCGAGTGACAGCATACTGGCATTTCGAAGCTAGACTATATCCACAACTAATAAGCACATCATCGAAAGGAAGAAAAGAGTGTAACATTTTCCATGTAAAAATGGAAACATTTTTCTGAAGTGATGTGTTCCACAGGAACTTATAGGCCGGGAAATTACCTGATGAGCTTGTGAGAGCCCGGTATGCTGACTTGAAAGAGAAGGTGCTTGATGGATCTGGTTTCCATATAATCCTGTCATCTCTTTCCTCTACAACTTCTGCATTTTACAAAAATAACAGAGTATCATTTTCCAGGAATGAAGAAATCTGTGCTAATATATTTGCTTTATTCCTGATAAAATCTGATACAGAATAGTGTTGTAATGCAGCAGATATATGATTAGGAATATAGTCAAGGAGTGGGCCATTCGGGCACCAATTAGCAGTCCATAGATTACAGCTACCTTTACCATGGATGATGATAGAGTTATTTTCTGTAAAAAGATTAACTGAACAAATTCTTTTCCAGGTAACTGATTTCCTATGAGATTCAGGCAGAGACCACAACAATTTAGCCCATAAGGTGATACCTAGCTGACTTTTCCACCACAGTTTAAGGGAGCACGCATCTAATATAGCTCGGATAGATCTAAACCCCAACCCATTCTGTGAAATATGTGTAGCTAGATCAGCCCATTTTTTCCATACTTTGTTTCTTTTTCCTTCTGACTCACCCCAAAAGAATCTAGCCAATCTTTTTCAAAAGTTTTGATTATAAATTTTGGGGGTTTAGTTACAGACCATAAGTGTTGTGGCATTGAGTACAAACAAGATTGAATTAGGATTAGTGTACCCCCTGTACTTAGCCACTTATTTTTCTAATTTTGCAATTTTCTATCTAGCTTTTCCATGAGAGGTTGGTAATACCTATTCAAAGTTCTACCTTTGAATATAGAACAGCCTAGGTACTGGAAAGGGAAGGAGCCCTGTTTCATTTTTAGAACCATCTTCATCTGATTTAATTTAGTAGTTGATGCCCTTTTACTAATGTAAAAATCAGATTTATGGAAATTGAATTTTTGACCCGAAGTGTATTCAAAGGTTTCTAAGAAAGCCTTAATCCTAATGAGGTTGGACTTGGAAGCTTGCATAAAGATGATAGTATCATCAGCATACATAAGGTGAGAAGCTGCTGAAATTGAAGATGGCAACTGGTAATATGAGAGTTTATTATTATGGAAAATAAATGATAGACTCCTAGAGAAAGCTTCCGAGAAAATGTTAAAGAGAAAAGGAGAGAGGGGATCACCTTGCTTAATTCCTCTTGTGGCCTTGAAAAAGCCCACTGGATTGCAATTAATAAGTATCGAAAAATAAGCTTGAGATAGGTTAGTCATAATAGCATTTAGAAATTTACCACCAAAACCAAACTTCATCAGAACGTTCTTGAGAAAATCCCAATTAACTCTATCAAATGCTTTCTGTAAATCTAACTTGAGAATGCAGTTAGGGACTCTAGCTTTTTTGTCAAGAAATCTAATCATTTCCTGAAGATAAAGAATATTATCCGAAATATCCCTATTCTTCATAAAAGCCGATTGATTTGTAGAGATCAATTTATCCATATAAGGTCTTAATTTTTCCATTAAAACTTTGGAACAAATCTTGTTAAGGACATTAGATAAACTAATAGGCCTAAAATCATCGAATGAACATGGTGTAGTCTTTTTAGGTATTAAGGTTATCCAGGTGCTGGATACTCCCCTGGGCAAGGCAGAGCCATTAATAAAATCATTAACTGCCTCAATTAGATCATTTTTTATGATAGACCAGCACTTAGAATAAAATTTGCTTGAAAAACCATCATGTCCCGGACTACTATTCTTGCTTAATCCCTTAATTACTGCCTCGATTTCAATTTCTGAGGCTGGTTTAGATAAGTCTAGGTTATCCTGAGCAGAGATGATGTTTGGGATTTGGCTCAGAAAGTGTGGATAATAGGTATTATTTGGCATTTGGTTTGGTTCAGTTAACAGGTCAGAGTAATAGGAGATGGCTTCCTTATGAATTTCTGATTGTGAACTCAGCCATTGGCCATCTCTATTTTTAATTTTGGATATTTGTAACCTGCAATTTTTCTCTTGCACCACCTTATGAAAGAATTGCGTGTTATTATCACCTAACCTATGCCATTTCAATTTAGCTTTCTGTTTCCAAAACTTTTCCTTTTCTTTTTGAGCTCTCAATAGTAATGTTGTTTTCTCATTTAGTTTAATAAGTTCAGCATCCGAAGGATTCAAATCAAAAAGTAATTCCTGGATTCTAAGGGATTCTTCAGCATTAATAACATTAGTGTCAATGTTCCCAAAGCATTCTCTATTCCAAATTTTTATCTCTTTTTTCAGTTTGAGCAATTTAAGGGAAAAGCCAAGCAAACCAGTCCCAGCAATCTATTTTTCCCAATTATTCTTAATTAGGGTGGTGAAGTCCGGCTGGTTAAACCATACATTTAAGAATCTAAATGGTTTAGGATTGAGAATAGTCACATTAGAAATATGGATGAGGAGAGGAGAGTGATCAGAAGTTTTCCTATTCAGGATTTGGATAGAGGATGAAGAAAACTTATAGTTCCATGAGATAGTGCATAAGCCTCTATCAAGCCTTTTTGAGGTCGGGTTCCTAAGTCTTGAGTTACACCAGGTGAAAAGGTTACCAACAGTGTTGATTTCCTGGACACCAGTGGTACTTATCCATGTATTAAAGTCTCTAATGCTGCCTAAAGAGGGGGAACTAGGGCCTTTATATTATGTGAGAGAGGTGATAGTATTGAAATCTCCTATAAAAATAGTATCACCTGTAGTAATAGCTGACAAATCTTTCCACAGAGCCTTTCTACCTTCCCTATTCCTAAGTGCATATATGAAAACAGCATCCATTTGCAAATGAAGGGATTTGTGAGAAATATTTACATGTAGAAACTGCTCATGAAAGGAAAGGAGGGTAATTGTCACCAAATTAGACCACATAGGCCAAATTTTACCATTATACAAAGTTAGGCCATTAGAGAAGTTAAGTTTATCCATACAAGGTTGAATTTTTGAGTTATCATGCATTGGTTCAATTATACACAACAATTGAATCTTATTAAGCTTAACAAGGTTAATTAGCCTAAGCATTGAAGATTCCATACCCCTAATGTTCCACACTAAAAAGTTAACTGAGAGAGAACCTATCATTCACTAGATTTATGACTTTTAGTGGATGATCTAAGCATCATTTTGTTAATTTGACTAAAGTAATTAATTTTTTTACCTTTCACCCTACCTTGCAGTGGATTCTGACCCTGAGTAGGGGATGAAGTAGTACTAACCTGTTGATTAGGGGCCTGTTCTTCCGGTTCATCCTGCAAAACAGAAAACCTGTTTTCCAATCTTCCTTGTAAAGAAAGAGTTACATTGTTATGTCTTTTCAGGCTTGAGGGAAGTGTCCCCACCTGGATATCATCTGTGGCATATGCCATTGGAGTAAAATTAAGTAGAGCTGAATCATTTAATAGCTTAGTTATAGAGTTATCTATAGTATCATGGGTTTTGGGACTAGAACGAATATCAGGCGAAATAGCCCTATCAATTCCAGGGGCTCTAATAATCCCTAAGGAGGAGCTGGAGTGAAAGTTAGGAGTGGGATTTGACATAACTCCATGATTAGATACCTTATCCTTAACAGGAATGGGGGAATCAACCTGATCATTTAGGGAGATCAAAGGAGGTATATCAAACTTCTTCCCAGTTGCCTGCCACTGAGGCTGGCTGTGAATTATATTGTTGTCTTCTGGTCTAGCATTAAGGTTAGGGGGGAAGACTCTACATTGAACTTATCAACATTGCATTCATCATCTCCTTAAGAGTGTGATTTTTACGTTCAGCCACACCATTTGATTGTGGCGAGTAGGGGGTAGTGACCTCGTGAATGGTGCCATGTTCAAAACAATAGTCCTTAAATGGCTCTACATATTCACCTCCATGGTCACTCCTAATCACCTTGATCTTCTTATCAAGTTGATTTTTAACTTCCATTTTGTAGAGTACGAATTTCTCAATTGCCTTATCTTTGCTTTTCAGCAAGTACACGTAGCAGTATTTCGTGAAATCATCTACGAAGGTGATGAAATACTTGTTACCTCCTCTTGTTTGGACGAACTTGAGATCACAAATATTGGTATGTATTAACTCAAAAGGTTTCGTGTTTCGTTTGACTTGTTTGAAAGATGTTCGAGTCATCTTGGCTTCAACACAAGTTTCACATTTATGATTTGTATCAATTTTCAGGTTAGGTATGTTCTCCATGTTAATTAATCTTCTTATCGAATCATAATTAACGTGTCCTAGTCTACCATGCCACAAATTGGAAGACTCAATCATGTAGGCAGAAGAAGAAGCATTCATTTCATCATTCTTAGGAGGTACAACCATGGTGTTCAAGTTGAACATACCATCTAACTCATAACTTTTTCCTACAAACATACCTTGCTTAGACAAAACGTAGTTTCGCATATGTGAATAGTTTGACACATATTTTATGCATATGTGAATAGTCGACATGTAATTCTTTCGTAAAAAGGTATGGAGCTAATTAGATTTGTGTAGGAGAGAAAGAAAATTATTCAATAAAAAATGTAAAAATGAATACTCTATAAGTCAGACACGTGGTTCTATACATGCAGCTAACACATGGTTTCACGCCTGAATAATTAACCGGGAATAACAGTTCGGAACTAACTGGATGGTGTGAAAAAAAATTATAATTATCAAAAGGTAAAAGGTAAAAGGTTTTAGTTTTAATATGAAAAATCCATTATGCAAAATGTAGTAGTTATATCACTGGTGAAGGAAACCTGATTAAACACGGTTATAAAATACCAGAGAAGTCACTTTAAGTGACTTCATTGGTTGTGGCTTTGATAGATTTCAATTAAAGTCAGTTCAAAAACAACCTTTGATCGGTGGCCAAATCTAGTTCTGAGTTCGGAACTCATCTTTGGGATCCTAAAAAAAGTCACTGGAAACCTCAATGGTAGAAAAGAAACAGATATGAATATGACAGAAGACTGAGTCAACGCATCCATTTCGTTCTCCTTCCCAGATCTGCCACCTCCATCCATTGACGTTGCGGAGGCGAGTCTCTGATAGGAGCGATGTGGCCTGGCGGTGGTGGCTCGGCCCAACGGTGGTGACGTGACCTGGAAGTGGTGGTGTGGCCCAGCAGAAGGAGGAAAAAACACGACCGACGGAGGGAGGAGAAGAGGTATTGTGGCCTGGTGGTGGTGACACGACCCAGAGGAGTGAGGAAAAGACGTGACCGGTGGAGAGAGGAGAAGGCGTGGTCGGTGGAAGGAGGAGAAGAGGTGGTCTGGCGAAGGAAGGAGAAACGCGGCCAACGGAGGGAGGGAAGAAGGAGGTGGTTTACAGTGGAGAAAGATTTGAGGGGAAATAGAGTGAGGGAGATGGAAATGAGGACTGGAGCTAGGAAAATAAGGAGAGATGCACTGGGAGGCCATCGCCGTACCTCTCAAAGTTAATATTTATAAGTCCTAAATGCTTACTATCTACAACTAAGTAGATAGCGGCAAGTCAGGGTCGTCCACGAAGAAGGGGATTTTCTTAAGTGTTTAGACACAAAAGGTTGCTATTATGCTAAGGGTGGATATATATATATATACATATAAAAGCACGTAAATGGGGGGTTTGGTTGGTTGTTTGTCCTAAGTTATGAAAATTAAAAGACAAGGTAACTAGCAAAGTCAAGCAACTATGGTAATCATCAAACAAACTAAGAAAAAGGGGTTTAAAAACTACAAAAGCAAAGCATTGGGGGCAATTGATATCCACTTCCAAAACAAATGTAGATCATTAAACCATTCACTCATCCTATCACAATTGTTACCTATGGGCGAAGGACCATAGATTTGACAACAACAAGTCTTCTACCAAAGACATAACCATTTAACCAAACATAGCATTCATTAGGAAAAACCTAGAACAAGCCACATTCAAGGTTCAACCTTTCATTGCATCTATAGGATAAATATGAGAAAAATCAACATTAACATACTTATCTAGCAAGAATCACAACACATTATGCACAAGAAGTTCTAAGTTCATGTTCTTAGATTTTCATACAAAGGAGGTAAGGAATTCGTCACTTTCCTAACTCCCTAACACTTGATTCATACAAAAACTTCCTATTCTCAAACAACCCATGGCATAAATGAAGTAAAACATAACATTAAGAACACATGAATGCTAAATAACAAAGGCTTCAAGAACGAGTGAAACAATCTATTCACTACTTCTACTAGTTGTTGTGAAGATAAATCTTCCATACGCGCAGGCAACAGCAGCACCGGCTCTACGAAGTCATAAAAAAATCTTTCTGTTGGCTTTTTCCCAATTCATTTGTGAATCTACTTATGAATGTAACCACAATTAACATCACTACGGTCGGGCTGTCGAACACGGGGTCAGAAGTGAATTACGAGTCGGACCAATCGGCGAATCGAACGAGCTCCCCTTGCATACAATGATGTGGTGGTGAACCCCTCCTTCTAATTCAGTGCTCTAGTTTGCAAGAGTAAATTTGACATCTCTTGTCAAACCTCACCAATGACTCCCTTAGCCCAAACACCACTACAAGTATCCCATTTATGGCATTGAACACGAAGAACCAACAAGCTTGGCAACACTTATAAACACTACATCGTGTCTAAGTATTTAACCAATTCATGCATTTACACAAGATTAGTCAAGAACGATCGATATTCAAAAACTTCTCTCATTTGCTACCTAAAACAAACATGACAACGAGTTCGACATCATCACATTCATCAAGCAATTATCAACACACCAACATCATTAAGAAGCTCTAACTCATGTTGTAACATCCCCAAACCCAAATGCAAGTGTCAGGTCGGGTATGAGCGTGCTACCAAAAATGTTAACAGTAATGAGCAGATAAATTTGATGTGGAAGTGATTTAGATAAATTCAAAAACCTAACTTTACTATTACAGTGACAGGATTATTACAAGTGTTAAATGGAAGTTTCACCTAACTATTACAGATTCAAAGTTTACTTTAAAACTCCTAACAGTTTACCCATAATCTTTATCAAACGAAGTAAAGACAACAAACACTTTTCTCTTACTGTTCTTCTTCACCTGAAAAAAGTTTGTTTAACTAGGGTAAGCTCCTTTCTTAAAGAGGTTCCATCGCCAGTATTTACCCAGTTGAGTTTAGTGATCATAGAATAACAATTAAATACTAGCCACGTAGGTCCTAGTACACAGTAAAAGGACACGGGTGGTTAATGCCAAATTGTTGTCAAATGCCTATATAGAAACTCTACTAACATACCCAACATAATTAACCCAGTCAGTGATGCCCGAAGGCTATTAGTTCAGAATTCACTCTCCCCAATCACGTTGGTGATTAGTTACAAGCTCGTATCAGTCAGGTGGTTATGTTAGCAAACCAAACTCCACATGTAGCCGATCTAATCAGACGGTCTGGTCTTTACCGTTCCCCACCGACTTCAACCAAACTACAATTGTGTTGGGGCTCCTGAAATCACAGATAGGTAATCAGGTAGCAGGCAATTCAAGTTTGACATGGCAAGATAAAGTACAAGTTGGTCATCAGAGCAGTACATGATTCAAGTTTGACCCGGCAAGATAAAGTACAAGCCAGTCTTTCAAAGAAATTATGTGAGCAGTTCAGGAGTTCAGTTTCATGATAATCTAGTACAGTATGATAAAATACACACTTAATTCAATAGTCGGTAAATACCATGGTTTGAGTGTAACCGCCATATCTCTCTCATGGCTCAAGTATCGAGTAAAATGGTTTGAGTATCAGGTTTCAAGTACTAGGGTTCGAGCAGATGAGTTTGAGTACAGGGGTTTGAGTACTCACAGTTTGAGTAGTTGGTTTCAAGTACAGGAGGTTCGAGTAAAGAATTCAAGTGGAGAAGGTTCAAGTAGTATGGGTATCTGGTGGTACTGGTTCGAGTGGTAAGTTGTACCAATTCGAGCGGTGAGGTTCAGTTGGAGAGATTCTAAAGGTATGGGTCAGTGGGTGAGGTTCAAGAGGTAAGGTTCTAGTGGCACTAATTTGAGAGGTAAGGTTCGAGAGGTGTGTCCGTAAAGGTTTCAGCGGTACTAGTTCGAGAGGTACGGTTCGAGAGGTGAGTCCGTAAAGGTTTCACCGGTACTAGTTCAAGAGGTAAGGTTCGAGAGGTGAGCCCGTAAAGGTTTCAGCGGTACTAGTTCGAGAGGTAAGTTCGAGAGGTAAAGGTTTTAGTACTACTAGTTCGAGGGGTAAGGTTCGAGAGGTAAGTTCGAGAGGTAGTGGTTTCAGTGGAATGAGTTCGAGAGGTACAGGTTCGAGAGATGAATTCAGGAGGTACAGTTTGAGAGGTACAGTTTTCAGTGAGGAGTTCGAGAGATATTCTCTAGTTCAGTGGGTGAAACGGTGAAGTTCAATAGGTAAGGGTTCAGTGGTATTAGTTCGAGAAGTATAGGTTCGAGAGGTAAAGGGTTCAGTGGTATTAGATCAAGAGGTAAGGTTCGAGAGGTACAGTTCGAGGGGTAAAGTTTTCAGTGGCACAAGTTTGAGAGGTAAGGTTCAAGAAGTAAAGGTTCTAGTAGTGAGGGTTCCAGTGAAAAGGTTTCTAAAGGTGAAGATATCGAGGTTAACTCAATTCGTGCTAGGGTGATGCAACACTCACCTTAGTTAAACTTGGCTTGGCAACCTCCGCTTCTACTGCTTAACCTCTGAATTTTGGTACTCAAAATATTTTAAGGCTGTATGTTTTGGGGAAGATATCACTGGTATTTATACTAGGTAAAATATAGGGTTCTGACACCTAAAATTTTATCCTGCAAACCTCAAGCCTACGTCCACTTGCCCAAAATTACTTTGGATAAATTTCTCTCGTCTGTTTCTTCTTCCCGGTAATTCCACTTGCCCAACAAAAATTACTTTGCATAATATTTTTTACATCCGCTGCCAGCTTCTCCTTCATGGTAATTTCTTGCATTTATTTATTCATTTGCTCATTTATTTATTTGCTTGTTATTACCATTATAATATATATATATATTTATGTATATTTATGTATATTTTTTTCTCGGTAATTTCTCTTACATACTTATTTATTTATTTACTTATTGTTATTGGTAGTATTATTATTTTATTTTTATTATTTATATATACATATATTTTTATTTATTTTTTTGTCGGAAATTTAAAGGAAAGATTGGAATATTTGATAAAATATAATTATTACATGCACTCTAATTCCATTTCGGTAGGGGTTATCACAATCCTCCCCCCCCCCCCTTTATGAATTTCGTCCACAAAATTTCCATTTCGAGAGAACAACTCCGGGTAATTATCCTTCATTTCAGTTTCCAATTCCCAAGTTGCTTCCTCGACCTTTTTATTTCTCCATAACACCAAGACCATAGGAATCTCCCTAGTTCGCAAGGTTTTGATTTTTCGATCAAATATCTTCACGGGATTTTCCTCGCACATTAGCTTTTCATTCACTGCTAAGTTTTCATGGTTTAACACGTGTTCGGGATCAACGTGGTACTTTTTCAGAAGTGACACATGAAAAACATTGTGTAATTTCCCCCAACTGGCTAGGTAGGTTAAGTCGATAGCAACTGGCACGACTCGCTGTACGATCTCGAAAGGGCCAATGTACCTAGGACTCATTTTTCCTTTCTTGCCATGCTGGACTAGACCCTTGTGAGGGGTTACCTTCAAAAACACCTGGTCATCCACTCCAAACTCCAAATCCCTCCTTCGATGGTCCGCGTAACTCTTTTGTCGACTTTGAGCCGTCTGTAAGTGTTGCTTTATCAGTTTGACCTTATCCACGGATTCCTCGATCCAAGGTATACTGGCAACTGGCAAAATATTTTTCTCTCCCACTTCCTCCCAAAATAGGGGTGTCCGACACTTCCTACCATAGATTATTTCATATGGGGTCATACCAATGGTCGAATGATAACTATTGTTATAAGCGAATTCTACCAAAGGTAAATAAGCATCCCAACTTCCCCCGAAATCTATAACACAGCTTTGGAGCATGTCCTCCAAGGTTTGAACTGTCATCTCCGACTGCCCGTCTGTTTGTGGATGGGCACTTGTACTAAAGTTCAATTTGGTTCCCAAAGCTGCTTGCAGTTGCCTCCAAAAATGGGAATTGAATCTTGGGTCCCTATCAGATACGATAGTTAACGGGACCCCATGCAATCTTACGATTTCCCGGATGTATAGGATAGTCAGTCTTTCCAAGGAGTATTTAACATTGATCAGTAGGAAATGAGCCGACTTGGTCAACTTATCAACCATTACCCATATTGCGTCAAAATTATTCGGTGTGTGGGGTAATCCTGTCACAAAGTCTATTGTCATGTGATCCCATTTCCATTCGGGAATCTCCAATGGTTGTAACATCCTCAATGGCTTCTGATGCTCGGCCTTGACCTGCTGGCACACTAAACAACGTGCTAAGTATTCCGCTATATCCCTCCTCATTATCCCAACAGTACCGTTGTTTCAGGTCTCGGTACATTTTGGTCACCCCTGGGTACACCGTATACTTGGATCGGTGAGCCTCTTCCAACACTCTTTGGGTGATTGCTGAATTTTGGGGTAGACAAAGCCTACCTCTACAGGTCAGTATTCCTTCACTGTTCACTTCAAAGTCCGGAAACTTCCCTTCAGCGATAAGCTTTTTCTTCTTCACCAATGATTCATCCGACTCTTGAGCCTTCTTAATCTCTGTGGGTAAAACTGCTTGTACCCTTAGATTGAAGAATACAAGTTGGTCAGGTTTAGTCTCGCATTCCCAATTCCCTGCATGTGATAACATCTCTGTCTACTTTATCCATATATGCGCCAAATTCACCTTTTGGCTTAGTGCGTCTACCACCACATTTGCCTTACCAGGATGATAATTGATTACATAGTCATAATCCCCCAAAAACTCCATCCACCGACGTTGGTGCATATTCAGGTCCTTTGGGGAAAATAGGTACTTTAGGTTCTTATGATCCGACATTACTTCAAATGTGACTCCATATAAGTAATGTTGCCACTTCTTTAAAGAAAACACCATTGCAGCTAGTTATAGGTCATGGGTGGGGTAATTCTTTTCATAAGGTTTCAAAATCCGAGATGCAAGCAATCACGTGGCCTATCTGCATCAATATGCATCCTAGACCATCTCCTGAAGCATCAGTATATACTATGAATCCATCTTTTCCCTCAGGTAGGGCAAGGATTGGGGCAGTGGTCAGACGCTTCTTCAATTCTTGAAAACTGGATTCAGTCTTCTCATTCCATTCGTACTTAACTCCTTTCTGAGTTAAGCAGAATAAAGGGGATGCTAGCTTAGAGAAGTATTTAATGAAACGTCGATAATATCCTGCCAGTCAAAGAAAACTCCACACTTCTGTACTATTGTTCGGTACCCTCCAGTTTAGAATTGTCTCGACTTTAGAGAGATCCATAGATATTCCTTCCTTACTAATCACGTGCCCCGAAAAGTTCACTTGGTTTAGCCTGAATTCACATTTGCTAAACTTGGCGTACAACTTGTGCTCCTTAAGTAGTTGTAATACCTTCCTTAGATGCCCTTCATGCTCCTACTGAGATTTGGAATAGACCAGGATGTCAATAATGAAGATGACAACAAACTCATCTAGGTATGGCCGAAATACACAATGCATGAGGTCCATAAATGCCGCTGGTTCATTGGTTACTCCAAATGGCATTACTAGGAATTCGTAATGACTGAAAGCTGTCTTGGGTATGTCCTCCCTCTTCACTCGTAACTGGTAATACCCTTGTCGCAAATCCGGCTTGGAAAATACGACTGCTCCCTGGAGTTGATCGAACAACTCCTCAATAATGGGGAGAGGGTATTTATTCTTAATTGTCAAATTGTTTAAGCCTCGATAATCGATACACATCCAAAGAGAGTCATCCTCCTTCTTAACAAACAACCCTGGGGCTCCCTAGGGAGAGGTACTCGGTTGAATGAGCCCTCGAGCTAATAAGTCTTCAAGTTGTAGCTTCAAATCCTGTAGCTTTAGCGGCGCCATATGATAAAGGGTTCAAGAAATATGTGTGGCTGCTGGTACTAGATCAATGGTAAACTCAGTCTCTCTTTCAGGAGGTAAACTTACTAGTTCCTCCGGAAATACCTCAAGGAAGTCTTGGACTACAATTATATCTTCTCTCTTTAACTGGTCCACTGGCTTATTCAAGATATAAGCCAATATTCCAGTTGCTTCCTTACAAATCATTCATCGAGCTTTGACTCCCGCCACAAGTAATGAGGAGAATCTCTTCCTTCCCATATCCACTTTAATCGGAAGTTCCCTGGGTCAACACAGTTTAACTTCCTTTGTATGACAATTTAACTGGGCATGATTTTTAGTAAGCCAATCCATGCCAAGTATCACCTCATATCCCTTTAAAGGTAAAGCAATTAAGTCTATGGGAAATTCCCAATGTCTCACATTTACCTCACAGTTTCTACATACACGTCCAGTTAGGATTTGAATATCGTTTGTGGGAGTGCTAACTTCCAACTTATAGGGTAAGTTCTCTATTTTCTCTTCCATATTCTCAAGAAAATAGTAACTAGCAAAAGAATGAGAAGAATCAGGATCAATCAAAACTTTAGCTATTTTACCCAGGATAGGAAGGGTACCTTCAATGACCTCGGTCGAAACCGGGGCTTCACTATCTTCCATCGCGTATACACAAGCCTGCACTTTTGGTTGACTGACCCTACTTGCTCCTCCTTTCTGAGCAGGTTTGGCGACTGATGCCTGGGATCCCACAGGTTGAGACAAGTGACTTGGCGGACTTGCGAGCACTCTCATATTCTATGTTCAGAACTCCCACACCTTACACACTTGTTTGCCTTCTTCCAGCAATCCCTTTCATCATGGCCTCCCTTTCCACAGTAAGTGCAATGAACTTGAAACGTTCCTCTCGAGACGATGCTGGAGCTTTTTGACATGGTCGAGGGTCGGGATGTGTCTCTCCTATGGACTTTTTTTGCTCAAAGTTTACACCATGTGGGCCGGGGATGCATACTGATTAGGATTTCACATTAGTCCTTCTCGATTGGTGCATGGCTTGTAAGGAATTTTTTGTTTCCTCCACTCTGTAGGGGGATTCGATGGTTGCGGCATAACTGTTCTGATAGGTCGGGGCTAGGGTATCCTTCAATTCCAGCCTTAACCCTTGGATAAATCTCCTCTTGCGTTCCTTATCAGTCGAGGCCATCTTCTCTGCAAATTTAAAGAGTCGGGAAAACTTTGCCTCATACTCCATTACACTCATCAGGCCTTGTTTCAAGTTTATGAACTCCGGTTCTTTCCTTTCGTTAACTATAGGCAGAATGTACTTCTTCTTGAACTTCTTATCAAAATTCTCCCAGGTTCTGGGAGTTTTCTCCATGTCTCACTTCCTCTGTATTATGTTCCACCAATCTAGTGTGGCGCCTTCCAATTGGAATATGGAAAATTTTACTTTCTTTCCATCCGCATATCCCGAGGCCCAGAAATTCTGGGTCATTATTTTGATCCAACTCTCGGTGACTTCATCATCTAGGTCACCGTTGAACTTGGGAGGATGAAACTTCTGGAATCATTCCAAGGCTGCGTCTTCTGCCTCTGGCCTATGACTTCGATCCCTGACAGGAGATCGAGCTTAATTATCTCTCTCTATCATACGGCTTAAAATTTTGGTAACTTGACTTGCGAACAGTTCTATTCCAGTGGTTGGGAGGTTCTGTCCCCCGGGCGAGTTTGAACTTTCCCCTTGTGCTCTTTCCATCGTTCTATATGTTAAATAAATTAGTTCTATGGATTATACTAATCCTTATTTAGTCATTTAACCAAAAGACTATAATTCACAAAATATTTATATTATCTTCATCTTAAAAAAGCTTCATCCACACTTCACTACAGCATGATAGTTTTGACGTCCTCCAATGTCAGAAACTGGGATTTATTCTAGTTTAGTACAACACATTAGGTTTAATATTTTAACTTGTCGATCCCCAAAAGTCACCTTTCTATCCTAAACGACTCTTGAATCTTCGGTGGAGTCACCTAATTCTCCTTGCTCAGCCCCAGGGTACGCCCGGTCCATCAAATCATCCCGCAATATGGCGAGAGTGTGCTCCATTATGCCCCGAGTATGTCTATGTGCCTCCAACATGATTCAGTTGGTTTTCAGCGATAAGCGGTCAGACCTCCTTGTAGTTCTGGGGTATTTCCCAGGAATAAGCCTACTTCTTGAACGATTTCTTGTCGTTCTGCATCCTAATGTTTGAGCTCCCTGTTTCTCTGGTTCTTCAGTCGATTATTTTTTGCGACTACCACATTCACCCCTGTCTTCTCTGCATTGGCGTGCAGACATTGCTCCCACATTGCGTCATTCATTGACTGTTCATGGGTCTCGAGGCTATGGACCCTGTTAATCAATTCAGCCTATTCCATGACCAAAGCATGTATAACCCAATTTGGGTAGGCATGAGTTTCTACCCACTGTGAATTATCGATGATTTCTATCCAAGGAATGTATGCCTATGGAAAAGCTCCCGTATGCCTTTTTACTTCAATGGTTTCTTGGAAAGCATTACTTGCAATTTAACACTGCACTGTGTCTAAGCATTTAACCAATTCATGCATTTACACAAGATTAGTCAAGAATGATCAACATTGATAAACTTCTCTCATTTGCTACCTAAAACAAACATGACAACGAGTTCGACATCATCACATTCATCAAGAAATTATCAACACACCAACATCATTAAGAAGCTCTAACTCATGTTGTAACACCCCCAAACCCAAACGCAAGTGTCGGGTCGGGTCTGAGCGTGCTACCGAAAATGCTAACAGTAATGAGCAGATAAATTTTATGCGGAAGTGATTTAGATAAATTCAAAAACCTAACTTTACTATTACAGTGACAGGATTATTACAAGTTTTAAACGGAAGTTTAACATAACTATTACAGATTCAAAGTTCACTTTAAAACTCCTAACAGTTTACCCAGGATCTTTATCAAATGAAGTAAAGAAAACAAACACTTTTCTCTTACTGTTCTTCTTCACCTGAAAAAAAGTTTGTTTAACTAGGGTAAGCTCCTTTCTTAGTGAGGTTCCATTGCCAGTATTTACCCAGTTGAGTTTAGTGATCATAGAATAACAATTAACAATTAACAACTAGCCACGTAGGTCCTAGCACACAGTAAAAGAATATGGGTACTTAATGTTGAATTGATGTCAAGTGCCTATATGGAAACTCTGACTAACATACCCGATATAACCCATGTAGTGATGCTCGAAGGCTATCAGTTCATAATTCAGTTTCCCCAATCATGCAGGTGTTCAGTTCCAAGCTCATATCAGTCAGGTGGTTATGCTAGCATACCAAACTCCACGTGTAGCCGGTCTAATCAGACGGTCCGGTTTGTACCGTTCCCCGCAGACTTCAACCAAACTACAATCGCGTCGGGCCTCCCAAAATCACAGATGGGTATTCAGGTAGCAGGTAATTCAAGTTTGACACGGCAAGATAAAGTACAAGCTGGTCATCCGAGCAGTATATGATTCAATTTTAACCCGGCAAGATAAAGTATAAGCCGGTCTTTCACAAAAATTATCAGAGCAGTTCAGGAGTTCAGTTTCACGATAATCTTGTACAGTATGATAAAATACACTTAACTCAACAGTCAGTAAATACCATCATTTAAGTGTAACCGCCATATCTCTCTCATGGCTCGAGTATCGAGTAGAAAGGTTTGAGTATCAGGTTTCAGGTACCAGGGTTCGAGCAGATGAGTTTCAGTACAGGGGTTTGAGTGGTAAGGTTTGAGAGGTGAGTCCGCAAAGGTTTCAGTGGTACTAGTTCTAGAGGTAAGGTTCAAGAGGTAAGTCTGTAAAGGTTTCAATGGTACTAGTTCGAGAGGTAAGGTTCGAGAGGTAAAGGTTTCAGTAGTACTAGTTCGAGGGGTAAGGTTCAAGAGGTAAGTTCGAGAGGTAGTGGTTTCAGTGGTATGAGTTTGAGAGGTACAGGTTTGAGAGGTGAATTCAGGAGGTACAGTTCGAGAGGTACAGTTTTCAGTGAGGTGTTTGAGAGATATTCTCTGGTTCAGTGGGTGGAACGGTGAAGTTCAAGAGGTATGGGTTCAGTGGTATTAGTTTGAGAAGTATAGGTTCGAGAGGTAAAGGGTTTAGTGGTATTAGTTTGAGAGGTAAGTTTCGAGAGGTATAGTTCGAGGGGTAAAGTTTTCAGTGGCACAAGTTCGAGAGGTAAGGTTCTAGTAGTGAGGGTTCTGGTGAAAAGGTTTCTAGAGGTGAAGATATCGAGGTTTCTAGTTCGAGGGATAGGTTCAAGATATATCTTGTTCGAGAAGTAAAGGTATCAGTGGTACTAGTTCGAGACATAGATTCGAGGTGTACTGTTCCATAGGTAAAGGTATTAGTGGTACTAGTTCGAGAGATACAGGTTTCCAGTGGCGGTTTGAGAGATGAGGTTTTCAGAGGGGTGTTCGAGAGGTGAAGTCTTTCAGTGGGTTCGATAGGTGAATTTTTCAGTAGAGGTTCGAGGGGTGAAGGGTTCAGTAGGGATTCGATAGGTGAGGTTTTCAGTGAGGTTCGAGAGGAGAAGTTTCTCAGTGGGGGTTCGAGAGGTGATGGTTTCAGTAGGGGTTCGAAAGGTGGGTTTTTCAGTAGGGTTCGGGAGGTAGAGTTTTTCAGTAGGGGTTCGAGGGGTAGAGGTTTTTAGTTAGTAGGGGTTCGAGAGGTAGAGTTTTGGCAGGGCTTTAAGAGGTAGAGTTTTGGCAGGGCTTTAAGAGGTAGAGTTTTTCAGTAGGGGTTTGAGAGGTAGAGTTTTTAAGTAGGGGTTTTAGAGGTAGAGTTTCGGTATGAGTTCAAGAGGTGGGGGTTCAGTTTGAGAGAGAGTCAGGTTCTGATGGCATCATGCGTATACATACGTAAACATAAACCCAATTTAACTCAATTCATGCTAGGGCGATGCAACACTCACCTTAGTTAAACTTGGCTTGGCAACCTCCGCTTCTATTACTTAACCTCTGAATTTTGGTACTCAAAATATCTTAAGACTATAAGTTTTGGGGATGATATCACTGGTATTTATACTAAGTAAAATATAGGGTTCTGACACCTAAAATTTTATCCTGTAAACCTCAAGCCTACGTCCACTTTCCAAAATTACTTTGGATAAATTTCTCACGTATGTCATCCATTTCTTCTTCCTGGTAATTTCACTTGCCCAACAAAAATTATTTTGGACAATTTTTTTCACATCCGCCGCCAGCTTCTCCTTCATGGTAATTTCTTGCATTTATTTATTCATTTGCTCATTTATTTATTTGCTTATTATTACCATTATAATATATATATATATATATATGTATAAATTGGTATCTTTTCTTCTTGGTCTTGCTTATTTATTTATTTACTTATTGTTATTGGTATTATTATTATTATATATATGTTATTTTTTTTTTGTCACAAATTTAAAGGAAAGATTGGAATATTTGATAAAATTTAAATATTACATGCACTCTAATTCCATTTCAGTACGGGTTTTCACACATGCTCTTGGATTCCACATTAAAAGAGTGGGAGAATTAGCTACTTTCTCCCAACCCTAACAAGTAATCATACAAGCAATTCATATACTCAAGCTTCCAACAACATCAATGCCATTAACAATTCACATTCAAATCTCAATAAATGCACAATAACAAAAGCACCAAATAGATAGATATGGTTCTTACTACATAGATATGGAAGTTTCAACCCACTGCTCTCAAGATAAAACTAAGCTAGATAATTAAAAGACATGATTAACCTGCAAAAACTAAGAAAAAAAAGAAAGAAAAACTAGGGTTTGAACCCGGAAAATCGCAGGAAGAAGAAGATGGATACGTGTTTTAAGAGGAGAGGATAAGGTGAGTATTTATAGTACAAAAAACAAGAAGAATATCTGGCCATATGTCTGTCGCGAGTCGCGATAGGCTCGCGACGGACTCCATTTCCAGTAGCTTGATGTCTTTCCTCTTTTTGTTTCATATCCTCCTCTTCTCTTCACTTCTTCAATTCTTCAAATCTTCAAAAGTTCAAATACAAGTCTTCAAATCTTCAAATCTTCAAAGGTATTCTTCAAAGTCTTCAAACTAATTGTTTTGTCACACAAAATCCTCTAGAAAAGTAATAAAAGCGTAAAAATCGCTTTTAACTCTCCTTAGAGAATTTCAAGGCAAAATGTCACATTTAGAGCACAAAAGTGTACAAAAGTGAATCCTAACAGTCCTAATATAACCATATAAAATGGGCACATCAAACCTCCCCGCACTTAAACCTTACTCGCCCTCGAGTAAGAAAAGATTCAAGCACACGAAGGAATTCATATGTCCATATCCTAATCTAATATTCCCCCAATTAACACCTCACAAAAACTCTTAATATCATAAATCCAAAAATCAAAGCTCAAATGAGAATTTTTCACACATACAACCTCAATTCCTAAATATAACCAAACCTACCACTTATCAATTCACTACCCATAAAAGCGTTTCAAAGTCCTGAATTGATATTCCCAAAGTCCAATGTCACATAATGAAGTTAAAACCAATTAGGAGGTTCAAGCACATACTTCACATCGTACCAAGATATTAACCAAAACGAAGTATAAAAGAATCAAGAATTCCATAACACTACTTCATTTTTCAACCCACTAAGTTACCTAATCCCAAGAGGTTTAAAGATGTTGAGCTACCCGATCCATCCACATGACAACCGCAACCTTATGACTCCAACGCCGGCAAATGAGTGAAATCATAGCATTTTTTATTTTTCTCCCTTTCTCACATTTTTCCTAGGAGCCCCTTCAGGTTTTCATCCTAACCACACATCATGTTTCTTAGGCTCACATCTCACCTTTTTTCGCACATTCGTCCTCTCATTTTTGCCTAGGTCGTCCTTTCAGGTTTTTGACATATCCGGACCCCCAATGTTGACTAAGTTTCCCTCTCAGGTTTTCAACTTAGAGGGTTTCCTTTTCTTTCTATTTTTTTCATTTTCTATTTTTTTCAAAATTTTCAATTTTTCAATTTTTTTGTTTCTTTTTCTCATGTTTTTCCGATCAAAAGTAGCAAAAAGCATTCCAAATGAAGCTAGCATGCATGTGAGTCCTCTAACCCCTCCCCACACATAAAACATTACATTTCCCTCAATGTAAACATATAAGGCAAGAATAATAAAACTCAAGGTAAGAGGTAGAGTGACACCCGTTTCTCCGCATAGTCGCCGGTGATATAGCACAATCCAATGTACTTGTATAGAATCGGTCCCAAAATTGGTTTCGGAGCTGGAAGGGGGAGCAAAAGTGTCGTAGAAGAACTAACCCCTCGAGAAAAACGTTGTCTCCTTGGCGCCGTTTGATCAAGACTAACACCACAAAGAACAGCATCAAACTCACAAGTACATAAGGATTTGTAATACTAGGTTTAGCATCAAAAGTTAATAACCATAGTATTATCAAAGAACAATCAATCCATCGTGCAATCACTACTATAAGATTGTCCAATAAAAAATATCTAAAATATATCGACACATATCCAAACATCATTATAGAATATAGCAATTAAAGACTCAATGATGTAGTCGGCATACTATAATCAACAAAGATACTATAAAGATGCAAGAATTTTCATATGTCAATATATATGAGATGGTGAAGGAATCAGTGGATATGTGGTGTTTCTTGGGAGTATTTGGAGAAGAAGGAAGGATTATGCAGTGTTTAAGCTCAGTTGAAAAAGTTGGATTTATCATCGCGACTCGCAACAGCACTGGTCACAACTTGCAATGCATCGTCGCGAGTTGAGACAGGTAGGGAAGGCTCGGGTCTGGCTAGGCTCGAGGATGAAAGATGACATCTCGAGGAGCGTTGGTCTCGAGGGGATAAAAAGGCTTCACTGGTCTCGAGAGCTTCTAGTCTTGAGATCTCGAGAGACCTGAGGTCTCGAGGGCTTGAACTCAAATCAAGGGCTTGTGGCCTCGAGGACCCGAGTTCTCGAGGGCTTCAGCACGAGTCGAGGGATTGCAGTTATCGAGGACCTGAGGTCTCGAGGGCTTCAGCTCAAATCGAGGGCTTGTGGCCTCGGGGATCCGAGGTCTCGAGTGCTCAGTACGAATCGAGGGATTACAGTCATCGAGGATCCAAGGTCTCAAGGGCTTCAGCTCAAGTCGAGGGATTGTAGCTCGAATTGAGGGCTTGCAACCTCGAGGACCCGATGTTTTGAGGGCTTCAGCTCGACTCGAGGAATGATAGTCTCAAGGGATGATGGTCTTTCAGGTTCGGCTCGAGCCAAGGGCTTGCGGCCTCGAGGACCTGAGGACTTGAGGACTGACTGGTCTCGAGGGATGATGGCCTCGAGGACTCATGGTTTTTTCAGGTTCGGCTTAAGTCAAGGGATTGCAGTCTCGAGAACCTGAGGTCTCGAGGGCTGATAGACTTTCAAATTCTGGTTGAGCCAAGGGCTTGTTGCCTTGAGGTCTCGAGGGGATGATGTCTCGAGGACCCGTTGGTCGCGACTCACAACGGCTCATCACGACTTGTGGAAAGTGGAGGCTGGAAGGTTTGATTTTAGCACAAAACTTCTGATCACATCGTGACTCGCGATGGTCCATCGCAAGGTCATCGTGAGGTCATCGCGAGGTTGTCACGACTCGCGATGAGAAGACCTCTCAGCACTTAGAAAGAATTCAATCTTTTCTTACCAACATTCCAAGCTTTCTTCCCTTTCTCATGGATCTCATTCCTTCATCTCCTCCAATGCAATGCACTTCACTTTGCTACAAAATCACAGAAAAACACACCGAAAAAAGAACAAGACAAAATAACAAAAACTAAACAACAGAAACCAAAATAAAAGGCCAAGTTTATTTACGTCATCGGCACGACAAAGCACTGTATATTTAAGGTCATTGGCACGACCCTAATGTTATCCATATGGTGAAGGCTTGAACCCTTTCACCATGAGTATCCAAAAGTAGAGAGGTGGGGATACAAAACTTTTAAGAGGAAAGTCTTGTTGGGGTGGAGATGGTTTAAAGGGAGTTGGGTGGTTAGGAGACGTGGGGTAGTCTTTTGGCTTCTCTCTTATCTCCCTCAAAACTTTCAAAAATGGTGGAGTTGGTTCAATAGGTAGGGGTAGGGGTGACGATGCTAATGAATGTAGCACAATCACCTCTTCCTCCTTTTTATCATCCTCAACAACCAACTCCTCATCCCCTTCGAACTCAAGATCATTTCCCATGGTGACCTCACTCACCGAATCCTCGAGTTCGATTTGGGATGGTGTATTCTCGGAATCACGAGCTTCCATTCTGCCAACACTTCTAATATACTCCTCACATACCCCTCAATAGCCTCAACACTAGAGGAGAGCCAAGTGTCTGAATCCTCACTAGTAAAGTTGTTCAAGTTTGCTATTGTATTCATTACTTCCTCACGTGTCAAACTTGAACTTCCTTGTTGGGCTTGGTTTTGGGGTATGGTATAAGGTGGTGATGGCCAGCTATTTTGCTTTTATTATTGGTTTTCTGGCTCATTCTTATACCACCAATCCGGATTACCACTCCATTCCGAATTGTAAGAATTGTGGTATGGATACCATTCTTGAGCTTCTTGCCCTTGAAGACCAACATCTTCTACCTCTTGGTAGCACTCTTCATAATACCCTTGGTTTTAGAAACTAAGGGTTCTTTCTCCTTCATAGTGCTCTTCCCACAACAAATAGCAAGACTTGGTAGGATGGTCGGAATGACACATCCTACAAAACCTTGCTTGTTGAGCCTCTCTTCTCATCATGAGTTCCCTTAAGGTGAGACGCTCCATTATTTCATTTTTTTTAATTTTCAAATGTCTGAAATCATATTGCAAGGATTCTCGATAAATATTTAACAAGACCTCAAACAATACTTACTCCAAACACAAACAACCACCAAGGAGTAGAAAATAAAAAGCAACTAGCTAATATGCAACCAAATACACCCAAACACTTAAAAATAAACGCATCTTCCCCAGCAGCGGCGCCCAAATTTGGGAGTCCGTCGTCATACCCCTCAAAGTTAATATTTATAAGCCCCTAAATTCTTACTATCTACAACTAAGTAGATAGCGGCAAGTCAGGGTCGTCCACGAAAAAAGGGGATTTTCTTAAGCGTTTAGACACAAAAGGTTGCTATTAGGCTAGGAGTAGATATATATATATATATATATATATATATATATAAGCATGTAAATGGGGGGTTTGGTTGGTTGGTTTTCCTAAGTTATGAAAATTAAAAGACAAGATAACTAGCAAAGTCAAGTAACTATGCTAATTACCAAACAAACTAAGAAAAATGGGTTTAAAAACTATAAAAGCAAAGCCTTGGGGGAAATTGATAACCACTTGGGGGAAATTGATAACCACTTCCAAACCAAATGTAGATCATTGAACCATTCACTCTATCCTATCACGATTGTTACTTATGGACGAAGGACCATAGATTTGACAACAACAAGCCTTCTACCAAAGACATAGTCATTTAACCAAACGTAGCATTCACTAGGAAAAACCTAGAACAAACCACATTCAAGGTTCAACCTTTCATTGCATCTATAGGATAAATATGAGAACAATCCACATTAACATAATTATTTAGCAAGAATCACAACACATTATGCACAAGTTCTAAGTTTATGCTCTTAGATTTTCATGCAAAGGAGCTAAGGAATTCGTCACTTTCCTAACTCCCTAACACTTAATTCATACAAACACTTCCTATTCTCAAACAACCCATGGCATAAATGAAGTAAAACAAAGCATTAAGAACACATGAATGCTAAATAACAAAGGCTTCAAGAACGAGTGAAACAATCTATTCACTACTTCTACTACTTGTTGTGAAGATAAATCTTCCACCCTTCTTAGATAGTAATTTGCAAAAGTGAGCCGAAACACGACTAAAAGTATCCCATTGATGGCCTTGAGCACGAAGAACCAACAAGTTTGGCAACACTTATAAACACTACACTGTGTCTAAGCATTTAACCAATTCATGCATTTACACAAGATTAGTTAAGAACGATCGACATTCATAAACTTCTCTCATTTGCTACCTAAAACAAACATGACAACGAGTTCGACATCATCACATTCATCAAGCAATTATCAACACACCAACATCATTAAGAAGCTCTAACTCATGCTCTTGGATTCCACATTAAAAGAGGGGAGAATTAGCTACTTTCTCCCAACCCTAACAAGTAATCATACAAGCAATTCATATACTCAAGCTTTCAACAATATCAATGCCATTAACAATTCACATTCAAATCTCAATAAATGCACAATAGCAAAATCACCAAATAGATAGATATGGTTCTTACTACATAGATATGGAAGCTTCAACCTATTGCTCCCAAGATAAAACTAAGCTAGATAATTAAAAGACATGATTAACCTACAAAACTAAGAAAAGAAAGAAAGAAAAACTAGCGTTTGAACCCAGAAAATCGCAGGAAGAAGAAGTTGGATTCGTGTTTTAAGAGGAGAGGATAAGTTGAGTATTTATAGTACCCAAAACAAGAAGAATATCTGGCCATACGTCCATCGGGAGTCGCAACGGGCTCGCGGCGGACTCCATTTCCAGTAGCTTGATGCCTTTCCTCTTTTTGTTTCATATCCTCCACTTCTCTTCAGTTCTTCAATTCTTCGAATCTTCAAAAGCTCAAATACAAGTCTTCAAATCTTCAAAGGTATTCTTCAAAGTCTTCAAAGTCTTCAAACAAATTGTCTTGTCACACAAAATCCTCTAGAAAAGTAATAAAAGTTTAAAAGTCGCTTTTAACTCTCCTTAGAGAATTTCAAGGAAAAATGTCACATTTAGAGCACAAAAGTGTACAAAAGTGAATCATAAAAGTCCTAATATAACCGTATAAAATGGGCACATCAGGCGCCGTGTGAGGGAAATGAAGGTTAGAGTTAGGAGAGAAAAGATAATCTAAGGGATGGGTTAGGGTTTGGGAGGGAGTTCCGAATTTTGAACTCCTTGTGATCTTCATTAAAGGCGGTTCTTCAAAAGAACCACCTTTTATTGATGTCAATCAAAGGCGGTTCTTGATCAATAGAAAAGTGACTTGAAAATTTCTGATTGGGACTTGGGAGGGAGCTCCAAATTTGGAACTCCTTGGGATCTTCATTAAAGACGGTTCCTCGAGAACCGTCTTAGATTGAGTGTCTTTAATCAAGAGCTCTCCACTAGTGTATATTTATAACCCGATCAATGCAATCTGGAAATTTTATCTTGATTTCTTCTAATTTACAGTTTAAACCTTAACTTATGAAATAATCGTCTTTCAAAAGACGGACTCTTACTTAACAATTAGAGCAAATGACTTTGGTGGCTCCTTAACTATCATGATCATTCTTCTCTGGCCCCCCATTTTTGTCTTTGAATACTTTTGGACCCTAAACTTACAAAATTGATGAATGTGGCCACTCCGTCAAGTCAAACTGTTAACCCAGATTTCAACGTTAATTTTAAAAGGAAAAGTGACATTTTCCCTTTATCCTTCCCTTCTTTCTTTTTCTTTTTTCCTTTTCTCTTTTCCCCTCCCCCTCCCCCTCCCAATTCTGCCGCCCGCCACCCCTTCCCCCTTTTTCTGTCGCCCGTCACCCCTTCCCCCTTTTTTTGCCGCCTGCACCCTTTGGCCTTCCCTCTTTCCACCTCATGGTATCCCTACCTTTTCCCTTCCCCCTTTCTGGCGCCCACCACTCCTACTAGAAAACAAAGAGAAAGGAAGGAGGGTGTGGTGGGGCTTCGTTCCTTTTCCTCATTTCCCTTCCCTATCAAACCATGTCCTTCGCATCACCTCCTCCACATGCTCCCAACGAAAACCACCACATACCGCTGCCGTACCACAACCACAACCGCTGCCGTACCACAACCACAACCACAGCCTGCATAACGGCACCCTTCCTCCGTTGCCCCTCCTCCACCACCACCACAGCCACAATCCGTACCACTCATCCTCCTCTGCTAAAGCCTCCTTCAAGTTCAATCACTATTGTGCTGGGGCATTTTTCTGGGGTTTTACCAGTCTGCACACAACTTGCGCCAAGTCCAAGCCACCATTACTATCGATCGAGTCAACATGCTCTAAGTCGACGCCTCTGATTTGATCATGGATGCTGCCATCAATGAACGGGTCGAGCTTCGGGTCGTGAGCAATGTCGGAGCTAAGATCTAGGGAGGGCCTGGAAAGAGGTCCCCCCACTTTACATTCTCCCCACTTCCCACCCTTCAGTATCATATAACCGCCAATTAAAATCAGTCATTGTTTGCTTCTTGGAGCTTTGCGTCAACGAGTTTGAAATTTCTTCCTGATGCATTTGGGGAAAATCTGGGTGTGTAAATCGGCCTGGATTACGAAGTATTGATTATGTCTTTCCTTTTCTTTGGTTTTATGGTATTGTTATCATTTTGGACTCAATTCAAATGATGATGAATCAATAAGGGGGAAGGGGGAAGGCTGGAGTGGCAGGCGGCAGAAAAGGGGCAACGGAAAGGGAGGGGGGAGGGGCTGTCGTGCGGCGAAAAGTCGGGGGAAGGGGGAAGGGGAAAGGGGAAAGAGAAAAGGAAAAAAAGAAAAAGGCAAAAGGAAGAAGGGAAAAAAGAAAAGAAAAATGGAAAATATTATTTTTGCCCTTAAAATTACCGTTCAAAACATAGATTCACGGTTTGAACTGACAAAGTGGCCACAATTCATCATTTTTGTAAGTTGAGGGGAGGGACCAAAAGTATTCAAATTTTTTTAAAGGCCTGAAGGCGGGCAATTGTGATAGTTAAGGGGCCACTTAGATCATTTGTTCTGATAATTATTTTCATAATTTGTATGTTTGTACGATATATAAAATTACCCTTTCATTTCATATTTGTCTCTACATACACATTCTTACATGCACCTTATCTTGTATTTATTTCATCCTTCAATAATTCTGTAGCACCCCAACCTCAAAAGTGACCATGTAATCCTACATTATTCACGAAAGTGTACATATAATCCTGTGATAATTGAAAGTGAAAATATAACCAAAGATGGTTACTTTATGTGCAAATATAACATTTTCCTATAGTTCAGGGCCAAATTAGGATGAAATAACCAATTTAAACTTGATGATTTTTGTTTTAAAAAACTAAAAAACTCTCAATTAGATAATGACCATATTGCCAACGAGCTCCATTTCACACGTCATGTTCCACACCAATGGAGGACCAGATACTATCTCCTTCTCCATCCCTTAGATCGTACTAGGTTAAAACTCACCAGAAATCCTGTCCCCAAACCAATAACACCGCACAAATCAATAGCTTGGTGATGCTTCGCGATCGCAACAACGTACTCAACCCGTTCATCCATATAAAACACCTCACCCTCCACCAATTAAAACGCAGCCAAAAAGTGCAAAAAAACACAGCTTTTCCAAATCTTCCACGGCCTCCCTGCGCCTGCGGCGGAGAGCTTCATCTTCCACTCCACCCCAATCGCCAAAGCCCTTTCCCTAACCTCAGGATAAATTTCAACCTTAGCCTCCATCAACGCCTCTAGTAAAACAACCGCCACTCTCCTCAACCCGGCAGTATCCAAACCCAAAGCTGACCCGGAAATCCCCTCTGTGGCGTCCAGAACCAGTTTCGCAGGGTTTGGCGCGTGCTTCCACGCGTCAGGCAGTTCGACCTGAATTTCCATCCGCTCTCTCGGATTGGAAGCCATATACGTCCATCTTTTCTCTGAGCGCGATAGCGTCCATATTTTCTGAGAATGACTTCAATGCGGGTGTCCTCAAAACCGGGGCAGCCGGTCCCGGGTCGACCTGAACGGCTGCCGGCGGGGAAATTGGCGGGTCGGGTTTTTGGGCTTCGAGTAGGGCAAATTTTCGGTGGAGGTGGGATTGGAGGGAGGTGAAGTAGGCGTCCAAATCATCCCATTTCAGATTGGTGAAGGAGGATGAAGACGACGTCGTGGGGAGCAATGAAGAGGCGATGTGGAGTTCTTCTATGGCTTTTCTGAGATTGGCCTTTTTCTCGTCAATGGCTTCCAATCTGGAGGAAATTGATGCCGACTGTGTGGTGGTGGAGGGCAGCGCCGCCGCTGCAAGGAAAGCGAGAGAGAGAGAGGAGGGAAGCGACAGATAGGGTTATATTAAGTTTTTTGTGGGGCCCATGGTGCAAAATTGTGAATAAGATTGAGGCTTCAAGTAGTAGGACATTTTGATCTTTGCAAATCCATCAACGATCAAAATTACTTAGCCAACGCCAGGAATGGTGTTATATGGTTATATTTTCACTTTCATGTAATGGTTAAGATTATTTTTGCATTAAAAATTAGAGTGCGTCTCTTGAAAGATGGTCTTTCCATAAGTCATGGAAAGACCAAGGTTTAAAGTGTAAATTAGAAGAAATTAAGATAAAATTTCTGGGTTGCATGAACTGGGTTATGAATTTTATAATTATTACATGTTGCATACTAAATTTTTAATGTTGCAACTAACACCTTTTACTTTTTATTATTTGAATTAAACCCCGTCTTTCCATAAGCCTATGGAAAGACCGTCTTTCCCAAGACTTTGCCTAAAAATTATCTCATGGTTATATCTATACTTTTTTAATTATATAGGGTTATATTTGTATATTTTCCTACTATTTTTAGTGAGAGAATAAATATTGCCACTATCTCCATTTCATTGAATCAAACACATTTTTTTTTATTGTTTTTGTCAATATGATATACTTTCTTTTTATTGCAAGATTCATTTAATTTCATTTTCTCATTTGATTTTTATTTTTTAAATTTAATTTCTTCCACGTATTTCATTCAATTAAATTCAATCATCTAAGGATTACGGTGCAACATCCAACAAAACGGAGGTAATACTTGTTGTTGCGCCCAAGATGAATTTGTATGGTACTCGATGAAGGAAAAAATGATAACAATATACATACCCATCTTTAAGATATTGAACGAGTAATTTATATTTAATATTATGGAAAGTCTTAGGAATGGCGGTATATCCATAAGCTTATGGAAAGGTCAGAGACCTGTTTGAAATCAATAAAATTTGATTAATCTTCACGGGCCGAACCCATTTAGTTAAGATCCAAAACCTTACACGTCAATATTCCTCCCCCTCCCTGCGTCACCTTCATCCTCCTCCTCCCTGCGCCACCTCCTTCCTCCTCCTCCCTGTACCACCTCCTTCCTCATTGATGTTTTCTTTTTGAGCAAAGTGCCCATATGACCATATGTTTTGGTCTTATGTGCCAATATGACCCTGCAAGATTAGAAAGTGCTATTATAACCCTATGATTTGATGAAATGTGCTAATATAACCCCGGAGGCCTGAATTTGGCCGAAAAAATTTGGAATGGCGATTATACCCCTGATATTAAAAAAATAAACATTCAAAAAATGTGAAAGAACAGTTATGCCCTTCCACTTTTAGAGGATAGCCTTTATCCATCTGCTTCCTATCCTTCTTCTTTGCCACTTCATATCCTTCTTCTTCATCTTCGATGGCATATCCTTCTTCTTCATCTCCACTTCCGACGCTTGGATGAGCAGCACCGAAAATGGTGGCGGAGGTGAATCGAATGTGGCAATGAAGGTGAATCGAAGTGGTGGAGCGCAGTGGCGGGGATTGTTGTGGTAGGCCTAGGGTTTCCAATCGGTGTCGGGGATTGTTGGTTGGTGGTGGTGAGCGTGGTGGCGGATGTTCTAGGGTGGGGGTGGTGGTTGGAAGTGCGGTGGCGGGGATTGCTGTGGCGGGCTAGGGTTTTCAATCGGCATTCTAAGGTGGTGGTGCTGGGGTGGGTGGTGGTGGTCATTGGGACGAGTGGTGGCGGATGTGGTGGATGGTAGTGGTGGGGGTGGGGGTGTTGGGGTGGAGATGGTGGGGCTGGGGTTGCATTATAAGGTGTTGTTGCTGGGACGGGTGGAGGTGGTGGTTGGGACAAGTGGTGGCAATGGCTGGGGAGAGTGGTGGTGGTAGCGGAGGTGGTAGCTGGTGGTAGTGAAGGTGGTGGTACTAGGGCTGGTGGTTAGGATAGGTGGTGGTGGTGCTTGGGTTACGTTCTAAGGTGGTGTTGCTGGGGCGGGTAGTGGTGTTGGTTTGGACGAGTGGTGGTGGTGGCTAGGGAGAGTGGTGGTGGTGGTGGTACTGGGGTGAAGGTGGTGGAGGTGGTGGTGTTGGGGTTGCGTTCTAAGGTGGTGTTGCTAGGGCGAGTGGTGGTGGTAGCGGAGGTGGTGGCTAACGGTGGTGAAGGTGGTGGTACTGGGGTTGGTGGTTAGGATATGTGGTGGTGGTGCTAGGATGGGTGGTGGTGGTAGGACGGGAGGTGGTAGTTAGTGGTGCTAGGGCGGCGGCAGACGGTAGGGTAGAAGCTAGGGCAGCGGTGGAAGTGGCAGAGCAGTGGTGGCCAGTGGTTATGGAGATGAAGAAGAAGAACTTAGGGATGTTTTTGTCATTTCATTTTTTTAAGACTAGGGGTAGTTTAGTCTTTTTTATATTTGGTCAATTCTAGAAACTACATAGTAAACGCCAGAATAGTGACAAAAGGTTATATCGGCACTTTTAATGCAAAACATAGGGTTATAATAGCACTTTCTGATCTTGCAGGGTCATATTGGCACATATGAGCAAAACATAGGGTCATATGAGTATTTTTCCCTTTCTTTTTCTGCAAAATCAAGTGTCAATGAGAGCATTGGCCTGCCTCTTTCATCTTCTCTCCAAGTGATTTTCCTTAGGGTCTCAGATGTTTTACTGTAGTCCCGGGTGGAATTTACCCGGAGAGGAATTTACAAGTCCAGAACAAGTTTTTTCCCTCCTTTACTGGTGTCACAATAATTGGTCATAAATGAGGAATCCAGACAAAATAAGGCGGGAGCATTGAAATAGTTAATGTGTTTGTTGGGTCCAAATAAAACAAGGGATTACGATTTGACACCATACCATCTAGTTGGTGCCATAGTGAAGCTTTTAGAACGCCAATCACGCCTTCAACAATGTTATATTGATTTATTGCAAATGGAGGTCCGACTTTAGAGACGAGGCGCAAAATTTGGCTGGAGGAACAATGCTGTAATTAGGAAGGACTGGGGGGGTTTTTCTGTTGGGAGTAGGTCACAGCCAACCTTCCACAGGCAAACAAGTTGCGGACAATTGAGCAGAGGTTATAGATACAATTTCTTCATTTTGGAACTTTTTCTTTGGTGAAATTATTTGTGCAGAGGCTGGAGATACGATTTTTTTTCATTTCTAAGCCATTCGAAATGTAAGATAGACATTCATTTCGGAAATTTGTGGTGGCTTATGTTTAATGTCATGGATATGCGTTTATATTGTGCAAATTGATGCTTTTTTACTTCTTTTTGAATTGGTGGTCTTCTATGCTTAAACTGTCTTAAAGTCTTTATGAAATTACGAGGTGTATTCATTTGCTCATATGCTGCAGCTATTATTATCTAACTTGTATATGTTAGTTGTACTGTGAATGACCTTTCTTTTCTTCTCTTTTTTGCAGATTGTTCGTTTTGAATTCCGAGGTGCATCTTTTTACTTATATGATGTTGTTATTATCCAACGTGTATTTGTTAGTTTTACTATAAATGCCCTTTTTTCTCCTTTTTTTTGCTGATCGTTCGTTTTGAATTACGAGCTGCATTTGTTTACTTATATATTGCATATGTTAATATCCAATGTGTACTTGTTAGTTGTATTGTCTATGACCTTTTGTGAATGACTTTTTTTCTTCTCTTTTTTGCTGATCGTTCATTTTGAATCACAAACTGCATTTGTTTACTTATATGTTGCATTTGTTAGTATTTAATGTGTACTTGTTAGTTGTACTGTCTATGACCTTTTGTTTTCATTTGTTGTTAGTTGTATGTTTTGAATAACAATTTTCATTTGTTTACTTATATGATGCATCTGTTAGTATCTTGTGTGTACTTGTTAGTTGTATTGTGTATGACTTTTTTTTTAAAGTTGTTGGTTGTTTATTTTGAATTAACGACATATGTTTACTTATATATTGCGTCTATTAGAATCCAGTATGTACTTGTTAGTTTTATTATGTTTGACTTTTACTTTCATTGTTGATTATTGTTCATTTTGAATTAGAAATTGTACATGTTTGCTTATATTTTGCAATTGTTAATATTCAGTATGTATGACTTTTTTCAGGAGTTGGTTCAATAATTTTTTGGTTTTAAATTTTAAGGAATCAGACAACTCTGAACATTGGACTACACAAGACATTACGACACATGGAGGATTCAGACGAAGATAACACTGACTTTGAAGATTTGAAGATGATCCCCTTTTGAAGATTAATAATTGATGATTCATTGTATTAGAGATTGTTAGTTAATTTAGATAGGAATACTGTTGTAAGTTCTCTAATGGAATAATTTGTCACGAGCACTTTTTTCCATTTTGTTTAGATGTTGAGAGCCCCTCTCGTGTATGAAATTGACAAATTTGCATATTTTCTATACAAAGTATGCAATGCTTTACATGTATTGCTTTGACGACAATAATATTTTTTGTGACCTCTCTCTGATTTAAATCAGGAAAATATGCTCGTGTTTTTTTAAAACATACACATGTTTCAATGTAATAAGTATATATTGTAACGTATTAAATGCAGTACATATGAAAATTTGAAAAACTGCAAAATTTTGTGACCTCTGTTATGTATACTATAAGAGAATGCTAGTTGTAGGCTAACATATGCATGTTTTAACAAAAACAATTCATAAGTTTTTGTAGTGTAATGTAAGAAATACTAGTTGTAGGATAACATATGCATGTTTTAATAATACAGAAACGATTTATAAGGTAACTTATGCAGTACTACCTCCTCACAAAGTTTTGCTATTCATAAAAGAAATTGACATTTTTTATCAAGTGTGTGTTTTACTTTAAACAGTACATGTTGTAAAGTAATCAATGAACATGTGATTTTGAGGACAAAATGGACAATCTAGAATGCATAGTTGGTGACATTGAATTTAAGGACGTCAGTTTCAACTTAGAAGTAAACACATCTTTGCATAAATAGAAAAACATTAAACTTCAACTCATGAGGGAAAACTATAACAATTAAAACACCTCAACCCACACCATAATTACGGGCGACACTACATTATGCTTCCCACTGGACCAAGTGATCTTCCTCCACTTTGTTCGAGGTTTTCTTACAAAGTCGATTCGGGTTGGGTGAGAAATTTGGATCAGAGATTCACACAGTCAGAGCAAGATCACTCATAAAATCAAAGGATATTGCATATTGTATGTAACTACTAGGAGTAGCATGATAATACACAACATTATGATTCACATTACGGGTTCGGAAGCTCTAATCTTCCACCCTAAAATCTATTGAGTATCACAACTACATCAGATCTTCTTCATCCTCCTTAAGACTATGGCAAATGCTCGTCTTAACCATTCTGCCCTGCATCTTTTCCTAGCATATAATACTATACACAACTCCATAACCACAAATTTCACCGAATTCCACGAAATAATTTCACTGGAAAGTTTCTTTTCCCTGGTACCCAAACTAAAATAGTCGATCTTGATAGCACCAAAAATAGGATCAATCGTTGAACATATAATGTAGAAAACTACACCAGAACGAGTGCTTTCTTTCACTGTGCATGATCCCAAAAATTTGGATGCAACTGTAATTCTTCTAAACATTGGGCATCTTCGTGGAGGACGCATTTTCCCAATGCGTCCTCTTGAATTTTAAATTTTTTTACGCACCATTTAGAGGACGCATTCAGCGAATACGTCCTCAGTTTTACTATTATTTTTTTGAGCTTCTTTTGGAGGACACATTGCATGTTTTTTTTCCATGTAGAGGATGCATTATATTGGCTTAAATAAGTTTTTCAGTCCTCTCGATTTTATTAAATTAATTTTGACTTGCATACTGAAAACGCGTCCTGAATTTAATAAATATTTTTTTAATCCAGCATTTTCTGAATGCATCCTCAACTTAAAATTAATTTTCTAATCAGTCTATTATTTAATTTTTCAATTATTATTTTTCATATTTTCGTTTTGGGTGAAAATAGCGCATAAGTAGACATGTGAGTGTTTTATGATTTTTTAAATATTTTAGTAACGATAAATGCATCGGAAGAATTTGGAAGTCTGCTTTGAAATTTGTGATGATAACACATAAACATTTTTTCCGTGAGATTTGCAATTTTTTAACTAGTCTTGAATATAAAGTAGGAATGAATTATTTGAATTGTAAATTGGGAGATTCTTATTTTTTGTTCGAATTGTGCACTTTTTCCACTGTTTACGAATATAAATAAATAAAAATGTACAATATCCGAAGAAGAAGTGTCAAACAGATAGTTACAAACGTAATGAAATGAGTACTCAATGGTATGTCATGTCCTAATGAGGGTCTCTGCAAAGCTTTCCACCTGTTCCACATGGGGGAGGATGTATGGTGCGGGATGTGCATCGTGGAACAGCCATCTCAGTAGAAACATGTTCGTGATCATACAGAGCTCCCTCTGTAAAATCCTCCTATGTATCGTCTCCTGCGTCTTCATTTGAATCATACTGAACATGTGGAACACTACATGTATCTAATGGAGTAGTAGGCGACATGTATGCATGACTAGCAGTAGGAGTAACATATGCAGTGAAATTAGCTGTAGTAGTGTCATACTGTGAGGGTCCACCATGTGATGGTCTGAGGTTCGTTGGACTCGAATATATGGGTCCGGCTTCAGATGAACCAATGTGGTCTGTAGGGGCCCAAGCACACGGTCACCGACCGCCCTGTCGACCAGGTGGAGCTGGACAGTGGTTTCTGATGTCATTATATCTCACACTAGGGGAAGGTTCCTCACAGTGTACATATGGCTGATAAACTGCAGTCTGAAAGGCTCATGCGCATATTGTAGAGTACGTGTCGCAACACCATGTACCCCTCTGATAACGTCCGCGAAACATGGGGGACATTCATCCAAATTAATATTAGACATGAGCCGCATCTTGGACATTGCCTGCAACTACATAAATGAGATCAATATGTTAGATATCTAATATTGAGGGAATCTAAAGTATTATTTGTTAAAACTATTAGAAATTTAGGAAATACCATATACTCTATAGTAGCCCTGTCTCCATGAAAACCCTCCATAATTGTTTGGGGTCATCCGGGCTGATCAATTAGGGTCACTATCCTGCAAAAATACCACTCCATGTATTCTCGACCGGGTGTGTATGGATCCATTGACCCCAAGTGCATTAACTTATTGCTCTGATTGATGTTCCCAAGCATTGAGATATTTTCTTAGTTCAACACGCCAATCCATGCCTGACCTCCCTCGACGGTCTCTAGTATGAAGCAGTTTGTGTTCATCCCTAGTGACCAGCTGTGTAGGTATTGGCTGGATAAGGCCAAACTGCCTGAGAACATGATGAACATGATGGTACTCCACGACGTGCCAGAAATGAGATCAACACACAATACCCAATTGTTGCTACCAGCTGTACAGTACTGTGGGAGTTGTTGCACGAAATTATCAGTGTATGGTTGCCAAATAAACTGACATAATAGACAGGTGTTGCGGTTAGGAGAGAAAAAACTCTTTTTCCATTAGTTCAAAAAAAGGAAATCCGAATTACAATATACATGCCTGTCATGAAGAGATGTCAACTGATCGCGGTACACTTTTAGTACATGCATGGGTGATTGTGATAAATCGTACTGAACTCTCCACCTGTGAAGAACGGAATGAATAATATTAGTAATTCCTAGTAATTTCAAATGTTTAAAAATTATGTCCTTACTAATTGAATACGAACCTAGACCCAAGAGCACTCATCGTGATGGTCACTGGAAGTCATCCGGACGTACGGATGGATGGTATTCGCTCTCATGCCCATAACTGATAATAAATAAAATAAAATTTAATATAATATAAGAGGTCATTATGGATAGTATGTAAAACTAACAAGTTTAAGCAACAATGGTTAGTGGCCCAGATATGGATTTGACTTGTGGGATTGCAGCGTCACATAAGCACTTGTATAAGTGTGCCAAAATGGCCCTCCTCTAACTGTACTGATGTGCTGCATCTAGGTCCATCAGTACCGACAAATAGAGCAAAGGGATTAGGTGCCCGTATGTGTCTGACATGAGCATTCCACCAACCAGCAGTAGAATGAAAACCCTAGCCCTCTGTTGACAATCTACCTCAGTAGCATGAAGAGGAAATGGATTGTGCAATAAGTGTCCCAACCAGCTGGCCCTTATGCGACCCCCTCTAATAGCACTCGTGTCTGGTGTAGCCCCTAGGTAATCTGTGCATAATCTCTGCCAGTCATCAGTGCGCCTGCTAGTGTCTACACCAGTGATTAGCATGCCATCAATCGGTAGACCCCATAGTAAGCCCACATCCTGCAAAGTGACGGTAGCCTCCCCCATTGGCAGGTGAAATGTGTGTATGTCTCTAACGCTCGACTAAGGCAGTGATGAGGGAATGATTGATGTTGATTGGTGCGGAATCCAACTGTTCCTGGAATCCACCTTCACACACATAGCACATCACTCGATCAGGGATCCGACCAATCCAACAAGCTCCATCGCACCACCTCACATGCAGTGCCTTATCCTCTAAATTACCGTTGTACAGAGCATGTGTACGATGCTCCTGGTGAAGGTAAAATAACTCCTCGTCAATGGGTCCTGGATGATACATAGTGTATCCCTGGTTTTTTTTTAAATTAAACCATCCGTAGATGGGGGAAGATTTTATTTGGCCTTCCCAAGCCAAGAAATAAACCAAATGATAAAACAGTAATAAGAAGCCGAAGCTAAGTTCTAATATACAAAGTCGAGCAGTAGGGGGATATACAATGATGTGCACTAGGCTCATGAAGCAACCCTTGTTGCTTCCAAAAGAATGAAGTACAACCGACCTATCGTTAGAGGATTCCAAAAGCTCATTTAACTATGTTGGAGATGATCAAACTTATTAGTGAATCTAATTAAAGAAACACAAGGCAGTCCAATCTACTCAACATAGAAAATGAGCATATCCTCTACTGATCGGAGAAGTAGACAGAGAAACCTAACTATTTTGTAATGTAATCCCAGCATGCAGCAGATCCAGCAACTGTAGCAATTATATCTTCCTGTTTAACCATCAAATCCAGCAACAACAATTCACTTTGTACCATCAGCCTGCAATATACACAATAATCAGTAGCATCCATTCAAATTACAGTCCAAATATGGGTTACAATCAGAGTCATCCATTCAACTATCAATCCGGATTGTAGGTGTACCCAATTGATCTAATCTAATCAATCCTTGCACAACATTTGATAAACTCTGAAAACGCAGGAAAGAATAGGATGACAAGTTTTTTAAACAATCCTTAGCTAGTGCATCTGCAACCAAGTTTGCCTGTCTATGAACATGCAGTAGAGAAATTCCTCCAAGTAGATTATGAATCTCATCCGCTAATTGATATGTTTTCCATGGAGCATTATCAGGATCAAACACATACCTAACAGCATTTAGGCAATCAGATTCCAAAGAGTAAGAAAAACCTAGTTGTAAACCAATTTGTAAGGAAAACTTAATTGCCATAATTTCTGCCTCCAAAGGAGAATTGGCAGGAGTGATCTTAGTATGAGCAGCAAAGAAGGCACCCCTACCATCTCTAACAATCAAACTCAGTCCACTCATGTTTGTTTGACAGCACCAAACAGCATCCATATTAATTTTATACCCCAAGCATGGTTTTGTCCAAGCAATTTTAAAAATATTTGGTTTAGGATGTTGTTTGATCAGTGGCAGAAAAGAATGGTCTGCAATAGTCTTATCTATCCTAGAGATTACAAAAACCGATTTAGCAGTGAACATGTAAAAAATGTGGATCCTTATGTTATTCAGGGCTACACTAATCACAGGATTGATAGAATCATATAAACATTTATTCCTGACTTTCCACAAGTTCCAACATGTTATTAGAGCTGAAACATGAATCATTTCTAATTGTAACTTACTGATACCAGAATAAGTAAGATAAAAAGAGAGTCTATCCCATATAGATGTAAATCCCCTATCTCTGATTCCCATGAATGAGTGAATCAGTTTCCAAACATGCAAAGCAAAAGTACATGAGTTGAAAAAATGATCCAAGGAATCCTCATGATTGTGACACATACAGCATTTCGAAGCCAGTGGAATTCTCAAAGAAATCAAAACATTATCAAATGGAAGCAAGGAATTCATCAGTCTCCACATGAATACTGAGATCTTTTTTTCTATTCTAGGACCCCATAAGTATTTGAAAGAAGCCACAGCACCTCTTTGATTCCTTAGCAGAAGATAGGTTGCTTTGAATGAAAAATGTCCATTAATACCTGGTTTCCATATTAGTCTGTCCTTCCTATGAGGAAATAGCTTAGTATCCTGCAAAAGAGAAGAGGCATTAGTAGGAAGAACTGGGTAGATTTTAGCAGACATGACTGCTTTATTGTTAATGAATTCAGCAACACTACAGCTAGCTGGTATATCAACATTTGTTTGATCACAGAGATCCTGAAGGGGCCCTATATCTAACCAATTAGCAGTCCAGAAATTACACTCCCCATTTCCTATTATAACTCTAGATTGGGATTCTGCCCAGTCATTAATGGAGCAGATTCTTTTCCAATTTGGTGAGGTTCTGGAGGAGGGTGGAAGAGATGCCACAAAGTGTGTCCAAAGTGCCTCAGCCTTTTGGTATTTCCACCAAAGCTTAACTGAGCATGTATTTATAATGGTGGTTACTGATCTGAATCCTAGTCCATTTTGTGTGATAGGATGACATAATGCATCCCACTTTTTCCATGCTCTTTTAGGATTTAGATCATTGAACCCCCAAAAAAAGTTGCTCAGTTTTTTTTCTATTGTTAATATGACTTGCCTACCTGGTTTAATAACTGACCAAATATGCTGTGGAATTGAGTATATACATGAATGAATGAGAGTAATTTTTCCTCCAGTTGAGAGCCACCTATTTTTCCAACTTCCTAATCTACTGTCAATTTGTTCAATTAATGGTTGGAAATATATCTTCTTTGCTCTACCAGTGAAAATAGGAACCCCCAGATAAGTGAAAGGAAACTTACCTACTTTCATACCTAAAGTTCTCCTAATTCTATTGACTCTATTTACAGTAGCATGCTTTCCTATGTATAGGTCACTTTTACTGTAGTTAATATGTTGTCCAGTAACTTCCTCAAAAGTAGCCAGAAATGCTTTAAATCTGATCAGAGTATTATTACTGGCCTTAAGAAATACTACTGTATCATCAGGATAAGATAAGTGGGAAATTCTGATTGCATTACCTGGCACACCATAATATGACAAGCTACCATTCTGGAAAATAAAGGACAGGCTTCTAGTAAAAGCCTCTGAAAAAATATTAAAAAGAAATGGTGATAGAGGATCTCCCTGTTTTATACCCCTTGTAGATTGGAAGAAACCAACTGGCTTACCATTTATGAGTACAGAAAACCAAGCCTGAGACAGATTCTTCATAACAAGAAAAATAAATCTAGCATGAAAACCAAATTTAGCAAGCACAGAATAGAGAAAAGACCACCTAACTCTATCAAAGGCTTTTTTAAGATACAATTTAACAATGCAATTAGGTTCTCTTTGTTTCCTGTTTAAAAATCTCACCATTTCCTGAAGGTAGATAACATTATCAGCAATGTCTCTACCTCTGAGGAAAGCAGTTTGGTGATTAGAGATTATTTTTGGCATTAAAGGCCTTAGTCTCTCCATTAATATCTTAGAAAAAATCTTGTTTATGACATTAGAGAGACTAATGGGTCTATAATCATCAAAGGTAGTTGGTGTACTTTTTTTTGGTATAATTGTGATCCAGGTACTACCAATCCCCCTTGGAATATTATTCACTGTTAAAAAATCTTGAACAGCGGATAACAGATCCTTAGCTATAATATCCCAAGACTTAATATAGAATTTTGCAGTAAATCCATCTGGACCAGGACTACTCTTATGATTGAGTCCCAAAACAATGTTTTTAAGTTCTGAAATCGAAACAGGTTGCAACATTCTATCATTATCATCCTGAGTGATAACTTTTGGAATCTGACTTAAGAAATGATGCTTAAAAGAATCACAGTGAGGAGAAAACTGGTCAGTTAAAAGATCCTGAAAATAGTGGATGGACTCATTCTCAATATCTTGTGAATTATCTAGCCATTGTCCATTTCCACCTTTGATTTTTGTGATTTTTAACCTACATTTTCTTTCTCTAATTGAGTTATGAAAGAAACTGGTGTTATCATCACCTTCCTTCAACCATTTTACTTTTGCTTTATGTTTCCAGAAGCTCTTTTGTTCAACTAAAGCTCTAACTAATTTAGCCTTGGCCTTTTTCAGGTTAACCATGTTCTCAACTGTAGCATTCTGATCATACAGTACTTCTTTTTCTTTCAGAGTTATTTCAGCCTTTAACACATTATCATTTATATTTCCAAACACATCTTTGTTCCATATTTTCAATGTTTTTTTCAGCCTTAACAGTTTAAGAAAAAAACCAACCATTCCTGTTTGCTGAACCTGAGCCTCCCAGCATTGCCTAACTACATCATCAAATCCATCCCTTTTATGCCAGGTATTAATGAATCTAAATGGCCTAAGTGTGGATGGAATGTCACTTCCTATGGTGAGGAGCAGTGGATTATGATTTGAATAAATTCTATTTAGTATGTGGACAGAGGAGTTAGGAAAATTATTTGACCAGGAAGCTGTACATAAACCTCCGTCTAACCTCTGAACAGTCGGATTTCTTAATCTATTATTACTCCAGGTAGACAGGTTACCTACAGTACTTATTTCTTCCAAAGCCATAGCATTTATAAATTCATTAAAATCTCTCATACTACCAAGCTTCGGAGTGGAAGGTCCTCTATACTCATTAATAGATGTTATAGCATTAAAATCACCAATGAAGATAGAGTCAGATTGAGTAACTGCCTTAAGATCTGACCATAGATCTTTCCTACCGTTCCTAGTCCTAAGTCCATAAACAAAAATAGCATCCATACACTTGTTCAGCTTAATGCTATTCAAAGAAACAGCCAGAAACTGAAGATTATCAGTTTTACATACTACTGAAACACTATTTTTCCAGAAAAGCCAAATCTGACCATTATTAGCATGCATGCAATTGTCAAATTGTAGTAATTGTCTGTAGTGGTCACATTGAATATTATCATGTTTAGGCTCGATTAGGCAGATTAGCTCAAAGTGGTGTCTGTTTATCAAATTATTGAGTCTAATCATAGAAGTATCCATTCCCCTAAGATTCCAAACTAGTAGATTAATCTGAACTGCTGTGCAATTCATAAGGAAACATTATTAGAGCTTTTTGATCTAGTCATGATTGTATTTAACTGGGTTAAATAGGTCTCATTACCAAGTGCCTTAACCTTATGTTCATGTTGTCCCTTTTTTTGTTTCTGCTAATGTAGATTGGGGAGTTTTAGGGGTTACCTGACTTACCTCAGGAGTAACAGTGTCAGACTCCTTGTCCACCTGTGAGGTATTTATTTTTCCACTGAAACTATCTTCAGAATCAGATAGCACTTCATCCTCAAGTAGCAAGAACCTGTTTTGTCTATCTTTCTGCTGAGAGAGAATAAAACTTTTAGCAGCCAAAATAGGATTAAATGGTGAAAATAGCTTACCCCTTTTGCTAGGAATGTCATCCTTAGCAAAACCTGTCCTTGTGGTGAGATTTGGTGGAGCAGAAAGTGACAGTTTATGTATTTTTGTTGGAGACTGAGAACAGATAATTGAAACCTCTGGGGATCCATCCTTAGACACATTTGGTTTTTCATTTTTGTTATCACTTTGCTGGGCCACTCTAGTCTGATTTGGTGATAAAGACTGAACTTCTAATAGATCATCATTTTTATCAATTGGCTCAAGACCTGAGTCAAGATTCTGATCCTTCAAGTGATGATTTTCATAATTCTTTTCTACCCCCTGTTTAGGTGAAATAGGACTGTCTAGTTGTTCCACCTCCACGATTGATACAGCCTTTTGCTTGGGAACATATTTAAGTTTCTGAGCATACAAAGTCTTGAGTTTTTCCTTATCAGAGAGCCCCGAACCCCCAGCCTTATTATGTTCCTCTTGTGGTTTATTAATTCCATCTTATTGCATGATATCATTCCCAACCTGTTGATCTTTGTTTCCAGTTAATTTCTTTTGTTCATTGATGGACAGATTAACCTTTGTTGATTTATCCACCCTATTATATCTCAGCTTCTTCAGTTCTGGGTGTAAATAAATACAGAGACTATCATCATGCCCTATGGATTTGCAATGATTGCAGTAGAGTGGTAGTTCCTCAAATTCAATAGGAAGTTTAACTACATTATACTCTATTCCATCCTCCTCAATGCCAACCCTAATGCATGATGGTTGTTTCTTTTTTAGATCAATTTCAATACACATCTTAACAGCAGAGGGCCTAGATAGAGCTGCAGTTGCTGCATCCATTTTAATATAATTGCCTATTTGATTTCCAATTGATTCTATCATGGCAATATTGTAAAAGAAAACCGGAACACAGGGGATTGTAACCCACACTGGTACAATAGAGGATTCAATGTTAGGATTAAAATTAGTGTTCCATTTCAGAACTTTCATAGGTGCTTGATTAAATACCCACTGACCTTTAATCCAAAGTCTCTGGTAATCCTCCTTATCCTGAAATCGGATAAGAATGTGTCTAAAATCTATAGAACCTAATTGAAACTTACCTTTGAACCCGACCGAGTTGAAAGCCTCATTTAGAGCGGTCATTGATGGCTTCCCTCTAGCAAACTTTCCAACAAGGGCATTACTGTAGTGTGCGGCAAGTGTTTCCGCTTCCTTCCGAGTCACTAGACAGGAGATTTCTCCTTTATATTGAGTTTTGGGAACTATTTCGGGATTTGAAGGAAGGGAAGTGTTGAGAGGGGATGGCCGATTACCTAATGCTTGGAGAAAGGTTTTGGCCGCGGTAGAACCACCGCGACCAGGCGGAGGAGCTGCCATAGGAGTAGAAGAAGAAAACAGTGGAAATAACCGTTACACAGCAAGGAAGGAAGAAGAAAGAGATGGTTTCGTAGGATGAATAGTAGTTAGATAGTGCGTATTTCGCACCTAATTCGCACCTAGGAACAGTAGCAAGTACAGAGAGTGCAACATAACCATTTTGAAGTGTATCCCTGGTGAAAATCAGATTCACATAGCGAAATGAATCAGTCCAGATTTCCACAAAAAAGAATACTATAAGATGTGATAAATATTTAAACCAAATCGTACATTAGCTTCAATTTTAAAAAAATACACATAATACGAATCAACACAATCAATTGCACTAACAAAAGAATTTAGCATACTGGCTACATAAAATAATGTTTACATATTGGTCCAAATATAGAAACTCCATATTACAAACACGACCCTAAGCACGCCCTCGCCTACGGACGCCTCTGCAATCACCTGGCACCCTCTCATCCATTTAATTCCTTATCCTTCTCTCTGAAAACTGACAATGCCTCCTATTGCGAAACTTTTCAATATCGAGAATCAACCTCCAACTAGCACATTGCCATAGTGATGGATCTCATGCCGGTATGAAACCCTGACTATATTGTTGTACATAGGTGGTCGTGTGATATACCCTGTCACATAGAGTAGATGGATCATCACGCCTATACCTACAGACAGCCAATACATGGGAACAAGGGAAACGAAAGATTTTCCATTCGCGATAGCTACACTCCTTTCTTCGGTATTTCACTATGTACTGGCTCTCACCAATGCTTCCATCAACGGTCCTTGTCACAACCCTATAAGTCAGCGATGCATGACCAAACACGTTGACAATATGTCCCTATCCCCAAGTGTCTTGCTTTTGAAACTTTTTCCAAATCCTACTAGGGAACTCGGACCTACACAATTCAACATCAATTTAGAATACATAAACTAGTTTGCGAACACAAAATGATTTGTAATGAATCATGAAAGTACCTCTAATTTGTGGCGTCCATTACCCTTCGTGCAAACATTTCAACTGTTCGTTCAAAAGTGGCTTTGACACATGCAGTTATCGGGAGATGTCGTGCGCGCCTTCAACAATTGTTGTAACTCTCGGACAAATTAATTGTAAGAATTCCCCAACGATGATCACCTTCATCAAAGGCAAGGCACCACTTACTGCTATCATGTTGTCTCAACCAATCCCAAGCAGGTGGTTCGATACTCTCCAACTCCTCCTTGTACTCTCTCCACCTGCTCTCTCGTCTAGCACCATCAAGCTGCCAAACCAGAGTCTTCAAATGTACGTTCTTGAACTTCCCACCCTCAGCACTAAGGAAGTTTGACTAAAAATGCCGCAAGCAAAATCGGTGGTATCCTGCTGGCTCCATCCATTCATCCATATGTCTCATTGCATTCAAAATTCCATCATGGAAATCCGATATAATACAGATTGGCCTACTATTACCACCTACCACGTAGAGTTGCAGTATTTGCATGAACAGTTCCAACTCTCATTAGTCTCAGCATCAACTATTGCATAAGCAATGGGGAGTATGTAATCATTCGCGTTGTGCGTCACGGAAACTAGCATTGTGGCCTTGTATGCACCTCTCAAATAAGTCTCATCCACACTAATCACCGGCCTGCAGTGGCTAAATGCATCGATAGCCTGACCAAATGTCCATAACACAAACTTAAATTTCCTACGTCCATGACCGTGTATTCTATCAAGTACGTTTGCCCAATCAACAACGGTGCTCAGATTGGCCCTGATTAGCTCATCCATATATGTTGGCAACTGTTCAAAGGATTCCTCCCAATTTCCGAATACCAAGCCAATAGCCTTTTGGCGAGCATACCACGCCTTCTTGTAGGAAAGGGTCACATTTAACTCCGTCTTCACATGTGCTTGGACATCTCTTACCGTGTAAGAAAGGTTAGCATCAATCTGGTGGCAAATAGAATGGGCGATCATCAACGATGCCAGGTTAGTGTTACCACTCGATCGACCAGCACCAACACAACCATGACTACTTGCCCATTTGGTGATCTCCCACATCCCATGCGAAGCCTTTTTGCTGGCTCTAGAAATCCAATGACAATTATCAGTTCCTTCAACAACGTCCTTACATTTCGCATACCATGTACATGACCTATTCTCCACGACCCGATATTCCCTATTCATCATGGATCTTCACCTGGAAATAAATTCTACCAATTCTGGTTTCCTCCGGAATCGCATACCCAGTGCCACTTCACCAGTCGCTTGAGCATAACTAGGAAGTCCTTCACCACAATTAGTTGGGACATACCCATCCTCACCAGGGACTCCATAATCCCTAAAGTAGGCCTCTAATAAGGATTTGCCAAAAGATGGAACGGCGTGGCTACATTGTTCGGGCACACCACTTGTTCATCATCGTCCCCTGGATTCGAATCAGTTGATAAGGAACGATCATCTTCACTTTCTTCATCGAGTTCCCCTTCCTCACTGCCATCATCGCTACCAACATGTTCACTGTGACCAATAACATGCTCGCCAATTTCAACCACATAATCATCATCGAAGAAATTCAACTCCTGGTGATGCACAACATATATACCACCACGTGTAGACGGCTGCACGTAATCGATGTGAACATACGCACTGGGTTGGCTGGACTCACCAATGGAAAAACCTTGGCAATGAACTGGGGGTGGTAAGGTTGGCAAAGGTGTATAGTTCTGAATATTGCTCAACCACGACATGAACGTGCCCGAACTAACATCACCCGCACAGTCAATGGTGCTTGACATCTTCTCCATAATAATGTACAGATCGGCTGAGGACAAGGACATTCGATCAACGATGTTAAAGAATGTCGCGGTAGACTCGTCATCTTCCATATTATAACACCGATAGTATGCAGTCGAACCAATTAGCTCAGGACAACGATAATATATTTTCAACAGAAACCTCTCACTTGCAATGCCAAGCCTTCTGAAAATTAAATCAACTAACTCGGATTGGCTTAACCTCCGTTCGAGAGTCACATTTCTCTCCGGTATGGGAGGATCATAATACACACCCACGGTCAAATCCAGCTTAATCTTACCCCCTTTGTATAGGTACATTGTCAAAAACATTATATAACTGCATTATACAAATATAGAACATATAATTCGATATTCGAAAATACGGTATTATTCAGCAACTTATATTCAACTCCTCAAACCTTAAACCATACAGGGTTCCATTATCGTCAGTCAACCACATCATACACTATTATCTATTTTCTACCTGTTACACTATTATAAAATGTGTGCTCACTTACGCCACACAAATTAAATAGTTACTTCAACTTCAATACAAAAATTAGTGAACAAATCCCACAAAATGAAATCACTCATAGTTATGCATCCTCCTTCAACACTTTCATAGAATCAGACCAAACATAATCATTCAAACCACACAAAATCATTCAACACATTCATATCAACAAGCTTTTTTCAAATACCTCACAAATTACACTATTACTACAAATTCAATAAAAAATATTAGTGAACAAATCACACATAATCATTCAACATATTTGTATAATCATGAATTTTTCAGGTACCTCTCGGATATTCAAAAATTGTGGTGGCGCGTGACTATAACTCACGGACCAAGTGGAGGCGCGTGAGCTCCACGCGCGGTCGTCCCGGCGGCGCGTGTGGCGCGTACAACGTTCAGGCGTGTCCCGGAGCACCAGAAACAACTGGCCGGAGGTTCCAACTACAAATCCGGCAGCACTTAACACCAAAACACAAACAAGAGGAGCATATCTCAACAAAACGTAAAAGATAAAACAAACTAAAGCTTGAAGAGGTACCAACCGAGGGATGAAGATGGGTAAGAATGAAACCTTAGTCCCGGAGATGGAGATGGCGGTGGCAGAGCAGAGGCGATGGGAGTGAAGATTCGGGCGGTGGAGGAAATTAGCAAAGTCGTGTGTGTGTTGAATGAATGGAGAAACGGACGGACAAAACAAGGTTGCTGGATTTTATCATGAAGAAGATCTGTAAATCTGGAAAAAAAATCTGAAAATTCAGAGGTTGCATTTGCCAAATGCGTCCTCTATAATTCTGCAAAAAAAATAAAAATTCATAAGGACGCATTTGCCAAATGCGTCCTCGTCCATGCATGCAATTAAAAAAAAGGGAATTTCATGAAAACGCATTCAGCGAATGCGTTTTTCCCCCATGCATCCGGCATGGTCTACTGTAACCACAACATTAGAATTTTCTCCACTAGAACACAAATCACAATGCAGTAAATTAGGAGCACATATACAATCCTATGATTTTAAGACCTTAAACAACACAGATATTGATGATCCACCCTTCTACTTTCTGCATCCTGACAAAAAAAAAGGAAAATTGGCAAATCCTAATCCTACCCAGTACGATCCTGCATACGATCACAATATAGTGAACTTTGCTTACATAAGCCTGCAAATTAACCAAATAGCTTATATTTATGATCTGATTGATCCCACACATTTTGATCAACCATTTTTGTTCTAAAGCACTAGTACAATCTGCAGCATCAATTTCATATATATATTTAGCTGCATTTTACCAGCATTCTTGTCCGTCTGAAAGAAGAAGAAGAAAAAGAGAAAAGAATGGCACAGTTACCTTCCAAATTACCAAACCCGGCACCAAACTGGGCTGATTTTTTTTCAGTAGAAGATTCCCACGTTGGACGCCAACAGCGCCGGTGCTAACCACAACAGCGCTTCGTGGGTGGATGAGTTCCTTGAATATTCGTCAGCCAAAGGCAGGTCTCATAGGTGATCCATCGGCTACTCGATTGCATTCCTCAAGGTGGCACCCATGGTGGAAGACTGTCAACGGTCTACCAGAGTCCTCAGTTTTTTTGGAAAGCCGCCGGTTGTCGGAGGAGGACATCGGAGAACAAATCGGTAAAAGATTTGTGGTTGAAGAAGCAGAGAAATCGCAACTTTGATTTGTAGTAATTTGGAGAAGAAGGAAGAAAGTGAGGGTTTCGAATCCATTTTTGGGTAACCCATTTTTTATCTTATAACCTAGCTTGCGAATTTCTTCAACTTTCTCAAATTTGCAAATTGGTCCATAGCCTGTCCATGAGCTTATGGACAAACCGCGTGTCAGGAGACTCGCTCTTAATATTAATTTTGGATTTGATTGGCTAATTCGAGTTGAAGCGTGATAAAAAATTGATACATTATACTGATATTCATAATTAAAAAATACACTTAATAATATATATTTAACACTCCCTCCGTCCCAGGAAAAATGGCTCATTTACTTTTTGCAAGTTAACTATGCAAACTTTGACTCTATATATATATATTATATATATATATTATATATATATTTTTTATATATTATATATATATTATATATATTAAAAACATCATGTGAAATATTGTTAATTCGTGTTAACATCTATTTTCTAAATATCAAAATTTTATACAAAATTACTGTCTGTAATTAGAGATATTGTTGTTCGAACATGATCATTGAATACCATAAAAAAGTAAATGAGCCATTTTCTATGGGACGGAGGGAGTACTTATTTTTCAGACGATTGCTTGTTTTAGATCGTTTTACCATTAGATGTGGTCATTTTAAAATTAATATGATTTGATGTTTATTTTATTCATTGTAATGAGATTCTATTTTATAAAAGTAAATATATTCAGAAATATAAATAAGGTTCTATTTTATAAAAGTAAATATATTCAGAAATATAAATAAGGTTCTATTTTATAAAAGTAAATATATTCAGAAATATAAATAATTATAATTTAACCTAAAAGTTATAGGAACGAGGTTTGCATGATTGATCTAACTCTTAGGCAATCTAACAAGAGAAATTCTCTAATTTCAAACCTACATACTCCAACGGTCCTTCAATAAGTGTTTTCACTTATTTTTTAAAATATTCATCGATGATTTTAAAAGTTAATATATTAAATTATGCATTTTTTAAATAAAAATAGATATTATAAAAATATACGACACGATGAAAATAGCAAAAATCCACATAAAAGATGTCACATTTATATATTTATGAATATTTACAATCCAAACATTATTTATTTTTATTAATTAGTACTGAAGTAGGACATTTATAGATGCTAGGCTGAGATATTTTATAAAAGAGTGGGTCTCCTGATAGACGACCTATCTGTAAGTTTATGGACAGATCATTTATTTTTTACCTTATACACTGCATTTGTTAAATTACATTCTCTCTCCGTCCCAGACCAAACTGCACACTTTCTATTTTCGTCCATCCCACTTATAGCTGCACACTTTCTATTTTTATCTGTCCCACATAAAGCTGCACACTTTCTAAATTTGGAAATTAAACACCAAATATTAATGGTGAGAAGACTATAATACCCTCTTCCTTTTTGGGCTCAGCTGCCCCAAACCCTAACTATAATACCCACTTACTCCCATTCTCACCTACCGCATCCCTCATTCTCACCATTCCTCCTCCACCTTTCCTCACCCCCTAAAATCCATCACTTCCAATAGCCATCTTTATCCTCACTATTCTTCACCCTTACTCTCCCCAAAATTTCTAAACGGGCGATGGCCACTGAGAAACTCTAAATGGCGATGACGATGAGGCACCGACGGTGATGACGCGACGCTGACGGAGAGGACAACAGAGATGACAACGCGACGGAGATGCCGGCCGAGAGGACAACGGAGATGGCGACGAGGAGGCTGCGGGGACTACGACGGGACAAAGACAGAGGTTACAGGATCTGATTTGATAAGTTTTAATGAACAAATTGGATTCTTTGTGATTACAGGATCTGATTAATTAGTTTGTAAGTTTCGATATATTGAAAATTAGAACATTAATCGAGTTGTTGGTTGAGGTTTGTGGTGTTTGAATGCTGGTGGATGTTGGGTGGCTGGGGTGCGGCTGATGGCTATGGGTGGCAGAGGTGGTGGTGTTGGGGAAGATGTCAGAAGGGTAAAATAGTCAATTTGTAGGGTTAAAAAATTTGAGACTTCCTCCCCTCTCTGCAACTTGATCTTGGGACCGGGAGTACAAAATTTAGAATTAAAAATATTTTTATTATATTATATATTTTTATATTTTTACTTTTAAATATATATTATTTTTTATTTTAAATTATAAAATATAATATTTAAAGAAAAGGTCACGAGGACTATCTATAAGATTATGAAAAGATATTTTTGCTAAGACTTTCTCCTTATTGTGGAAATAGTAACCTTGGAGCGTATGGTACTCCTATAATTTGCTTTGAGCCATTTTTTTCATTCATAGTGCAGTCAACTGACTATTTGTATGACTTAGCCTCTGTATGGTAATATGTTGTTGGCGGTTTTATTTAACTAGTTTGACTAGTTATTTATGTTAATCATTTATGTTTGTGTTAACTATTTGATCATTAGTGATTTATAAAAGTGTTTGATAAATGTAATTGTTGGTTGTTAGTGATTTTATGCAAAATGACATTTATTATTTATAAACTTATTTTACATATTTTATTATGAGTCCGTCTCTTGAAAGATGGTTTAAAGTGCAAATTAGAAGAAATTAAGATAAAATCTTCGAGTTGCATGAATCGGGTTATAAACTTTATAACTACTACACGTTACATACTAAAATTTTAATATTGCAATTAAACTTTTACCTTTTATTATTCTAAATAAATATGTTTTTCATAAGCCTATGGAAAGATGGTTTTTCTCAAGATTTTGCCTTTTGTTATTGTTATTTTTATTAATAGTAAATAATTTATTTTAAATTATTTAACATATTCACTAATGAAAAAAAATATTTACAAACATTTATATTTGAATAACATTCAAAAAATTTATTTATTTTTCTTATGAATAATTTGATGTGAGGTGGATGGTTTGTCGATTCAAATATTTATACAATGTTAAAAATATTTAAAAGTATAGTTTTATATCTAATTATTTATAATATAAATTATTAACTTACATTAATATTAGTAAATCACATAAATGGTGAAATTTTAAAATTCTATACATAGACTTATCAAACCGATGTTTATCCATTAGATTGAGTAAAGAACAAATATTGAAATAAGGGGAAAATTAAAATTGAATTATATTAAAATTATCCGTGAAAAAGTAAAGTTTAAATCCCAAAAATTATCGATGAAAAAGTAAAAATTAAATTTCAAAATACATAAAAATATCTTGTATGTTATGGCATACCACTAGCGTAGAGAGAGGTGTAAAGGATCAAGTGTGGAATAAAATAATTTTGAACGTGGGAAGAAAAAGTAGAAGGTTTTAAAAAGTAATTGGTAAAAGTAAAAAGAAGAAACACTAGTATTATTAGTTTTTTTTGTATTTGGCTATACATGAAAAGGCCAAGTGACCATTTATTTTGGGTGTTGCTATATCCCGCCATGTATTTTACTATCCTCGCCCTAATACGTATAAATACACGTATTTTTAATTTAAAATTTAAAAATAAAATTGGGATAAGTAGTATAAATTGTGGATTTTCTCCTCTTTTTCTCTCCTGCCTTCTCTCTTTTTCTCTCCTCTCTTCTCTCTTTTTCTCTCCTTCTTCTTCTTCTTTCTCTCCATTTCTCTCCCCTTCCCTCTCTCCATTTCTGCCGCCCAGCAGCGCCGCCCGCCGCCGCCCGCCGGAAAACGTAAGTTTTGGAGGAATTTTTTTTTTTACTTTTCGTACGAATTGTTGCCCGATCTATTCGAATTTTGTTGAACTTGTTGGAATTGTTAGAATTGGAGTTTGTTAGAATTTTGTTAAATGTAGAATGGATGTTGGGTTGGTGGTTAATGTTGGAGATTAAGATGTAGAATAATTTGGAAAAATCTAATATTAGGAATTTAATGAATTTTGGAATTAAAACGAAGAAATTGTGTTTTTTAGAAATTATTTAGTTTAAATTTGGACATAATATTTTAGAAATCGTATTTTTTAGAAATTATTTAGTTATGTGACATACTAGAAATTATTTAGAAATTATTTTTTAGAAATTGTGTTTTTTAGAAATTATTTAGTTATGTGACATAATAGAAATTATTTAGAAATTATTTTTTAGAAATTGTGTTTTTTAGAAATTATTCAGTTATGTGACATAATAGAATATAGTTCTATTTAAATAAACTTTATTAATCCGATGTAAACAATTGTGTAGTAAATTATTATGATATGTTTTAACTATTGTTTCCTTGAATGTTAATAATAGTGTGATGTGGTAAAAAAATAAGATTATTTAGTAATGTAATTTCCAAAAAATGTGTAGTTCGTTGTATGGGATTGTACGAGAATTAAATTTGCTGTTTGTGGAGGGGTTTTTTTATGTTATATCCACTTTTTCCTATGCATTATAGAATATGTAGTTTCCATTAGTAAATTGAAATTATGTACTGTTCGAAAATATTAGTTCACACGTTGAAATGTATGTTAATTTATCTTATCATATCAGTTTGATTCAATTGTTATACTAATTACATATCTTGTGTTGTAGATGAGCACTGCTGGTCAACCTGACGGCCATGGTCGTTCCATACGACGAAGAGGTGTTAGTGCCTCGGCGAGATAGGCTAGAGGCCGCGTGGTCGAGGATGAACCGTCGCCTCGACCGCAGGAGTGTGATGTAGGAGCGGAGCAGCCTTCTCCACCGAGCGTTCGTGCATTCGATCCCATGCCAACATGGGACGGTCCGGAGATTAACATTCTCGCGTCTGGTGGAATCCGTCACAATAGTGACTGACAGTTGAATTATGACTTGCCGGCAGATGTCCCCCTGATGGGCCAACCTGGGACGAGTGTGCCATTGGATGCTGGGATCGAACGTTATGCTGCTGGAGGAGCCAGACACACCGTGAGGAATAGAGCTGGTCAATTCTCACAATCTTTTGGTGGATCGTGCAATGCCGGTGAGACTAGCACCGGAAGGGCACTGAGGAATAGGAGGAAGCGACCCGCCGATGAGACGTGGCTAGTGCGGGGACCAATGGCTGGTGGGCCGCAAGATGACCTCGTCATACCAAGCTTCGGAGGACACGTCGCTGTTGACGTTTGGAATGGTATAGAGCGAGGTGTGCTGAGATGCCATGCTCGGTCGCCGCTCTGCAAGCAGCTAGTTGCCACGCTCCCCGAACTGAGCGATGTTGCACAGGCCCGGATACATGCGACCGGGTTGGCCCACCTGCCTGCGATTATGTTCCAGTTCCTTGACATGGCACTGATATCCACTTTTGTCGAGAGGTGGCAGCCGGACACGAACACGTTTCACATGCCTTTTGGGGAGATGACCATCCTTATGCATGACGTTGAGATGATTCTTGGCATTCCCATCGTTGGTGACGCTGTTGCGAGTACCATTTCGGCGGAGACTATTGAGGAAGCGTGCGCTGAACTGTTTGGGAAAGACGTGGAGTCCTTTGTCGCGGAAGACTGGAACGGGGGTAACATAGATGCCCAATCGTTGATGGCGAGGTGTGTAGCGGCGGGGAAGAGCGAGAACTTTCAATTTATGTGCTACATGCTGACCCTATTTTCATCCACGCTTTTTGTGGATAAAACTGGGAATAAGGTTAGAGCCAACCTTCTACCCCTACTTGATTCGCAGTTGTCGTGGGGCTCGGCGACGTTGGCCAGTTTGTATCTGCAGTTGGGAATTGCGTCCCGGTCCAAGGCGCGCGGCCTATGCGGATGTTGCACGCTGCTTCAAGCATGGATATACGAGTACTTTTCGATGTTTCGGCCGAGACCGAGTACATTGCCAGCTCTTCCGGGCCGCGCCAGTCGGTGGCACACAGGGGATAAAACGGGGAGGGGTACGGGGAGGCTCGGTGCCATCAGGCGACAGTTGGATGCCTTACAGCCCGACCAGGTATGAATTCCATGCTTTTACTCTTATTCTGACAGTAGTAGGTAGATCGGATTCCATAGAAACGTAACATGTCTGTGAAACTTTTTGCAGGTGGATTGGTTGCCATATGGAGTGGACGTGGTTAGGGCTGCGAGGGGGAGGACTCACTACCGCGGCGTGATTCGATACCTCGACGCAATGGAGGCGTACATGCCAGATCGCGTTGTGCGCCAGTTCGGTCTCGTACAGGGTATACCGCGGGGTCTTGCAATTGCGCCCGAGCCTTGTTCCCGCCCGGCTGATCCAGCCGGCTATTCAGTGACCTACCCAGGGAGGCTGCAGTTGACCCTATGGGAGATGGCACACACTTGGCACGACGGTCAGCTTGCGGCGTTCCCGATAGCCACGAGCCAATCAGAGTGTACCATGGATTACGAGGGCTGGTACGCGACTCATTCGCACCCATTGATCGCAAATCCTGAACATGCTGCCACGAGTGGACCGGACAGGACACATCATCAGTTATCGGTAAGTTTTCCCGAACTGTTTGCTTCGAGTAATTATATTACATTTTACTGTTTCGTTATTGTAAAATCTGTTTCCTGTGCAACAGATGCTGAGTGACATGATGAGCGCCCTAGATCCGTTTGACTCGGCGACCGTTGATGGACTCGCCGACCCCAGCATGAGGGAGTTGATGACGACTTTTGTCAGTCATCGCGATGAGTATCGCAGGCTCGGTTATGGACCCATTCCTTAGTCGACTGTTTGCTTATGTATGATCCCACAGTTTTGCCATAGTTTGCTCATTTATGTAATCGGTAACTGTTTGTGCATATCAAATTTATAAGTCATCGATTTTTGCAACAGTAACACTTTCAAAATAATTGTGACGCTTCGATAATAACTGTAACGGTTGCGTACATGCCGAAATGTTTCGCTGGGTTGCAACAGTTAATTACTCTCAGAGTATGCTCTTCTCCAAGCCCTTATCCTCCTACGAAAGGGTAACTCCCAACCTACGACATCAGCCTTCCTCAATGTGGTCCACATATTAACCACGGGGGGCATGGGACAGTTTTCCTTCACGTGTACCCGGACGAAATGGCTTGCACTGCGAACGTATACAATGTGTAGCTCCCTACTTGTTCCATCCTCGCTCCCACCTGCCCTCAGTGGAAGGACTGTACAGCAATGGTCCGCCGACCCATTCTCTAAAATGTAATATAAAACTACAACCGTGTTGTAGTAGGTGGCGACAGGAAACATGTCTGCAATGACCGTAAACCAATGCTCTGGACCACATGGACCGCTGGTGTGGTGTATACGGGCTCTGGCGAATTCAACGTCATCTTGCGAACCGTATATGGGAACATAGTCAGGCCAATGAGTTGATATCTCGTTAAATACTGCCCGACGCGCTGTAGACCATTCACCTTCACCGTCTACGTGGAACGCATCAGCAACGCATCTGAAGCCACAGTTTCCATCACTCACGACATCGTTCCAGCCTTCGATGTAACGCCGGACAATGTGGGGGACACTTTCGAGGAACGGGAATGTCGCTGCAGGAGAACACATTAAGATAAATATCTTGTGCAGGCAGCGTTCATTAGGAAGAATGGTGCTTGTACTTACCGTGCCGGCGACCGCTCCCTGAAGCACGCCCCGGGGACCTTGAACTACTCCCGTATCGCTTGTTCACGTGCTCGTGGTAGCTCGGTGAACGTCGGGTTGATCTTGATCGGGGGACCTGCTCGCTTGGTCTCCCACGTGCACTAGTACAATTGTCCGGCTCGCCAATGCTGCTCTCCTCCGGACGCAACTGCGCATCTATGTAGGATGAAACTCGTCGGCGGACCGAAGGGTCGCTGCGTGCCAGCTCCTCCAACAGAGTGTTGAACCGCGACTGATCTTGTTCGGCCCTCGCAATGTTTTCCGTGCTCCGCACGTGATCACCCAATGCCAGGCTCTTAAACAACGGATGAATGTCGTCCAAGTACAAGGGGATTCCTTCAGCAACTGCCCCTGCCATGACGCATGCACACGGTATTCCGTGTGTCGAGCGCAGCACACAGCCACAGTAAGCATATACCTGTGCTCCGAGTGCATCAATCCTCCCAGACTCGACCGTCAATTTATCCAGACAGTATTTGGACACATTGTTGATCAAGTTGCTGAAAAGGGCCCTACGGTGCAATCTTCCAATGCACGTTCTTGATTTCTCAAGGCCGGCCTTGATCATAGTAATCTGCTGGCCTATCTGCAGGTCGACACGCCTCCATACAGTGTCCAGTGAACCAGTCGACGTTTGTAACCACCCTTTCAATGACGAGTGTGCACTTTCGACCCTGCATGTAGTTGTGTTCCCGAAATGCAAAAATCTGTTCGTCCATGCCCTCACAAATTTCTCCTTATGGGGGGTGAGCCACGTCGTCTCAACGTAACTAATAACAGCCTCGCTCCAAGACCATCCAGCCCTCATATCTACCAAGGCGGTTTCGTACTCTGAAACGGTGGACGCATTGCAAACCCGGAACCATGCACCATTCTTGAACGCTGCCCCGTTCCTTTGATTCCCTGTCAGCACAGTAACACGTGCCTCCACATCCTTGTTAATATGCCAGGTGCAGAGCAAATGATTCAATTCTGGAAACACAGTCCGAAGTGGCCTAATCAGTCCCATCTCCCGATCGGTGACCACAACCTCAGGGAACGGTCCATCCACAAGCAAGTTCTTCAGCGCGTTCAGCACCCACTCATAGGTATCTGCCGTTTCGTCAACGACAATTGCGTAGGCAATCAGGAAGTTTGTGTTGCAAGGGGACATCCCAACCATCTCAATGAATGGCATGCCGTAGCGATTGGTCTTGTACGTTGAGTCGATGGCCACAACCCACGGAAACGTGCGAAATGCCACAACAGCATCGGGATTGGCCATGAATAAATGAGTCAAAGTACCATCACCTGCTGAGCGGTGACTAGTGACATACCCTTTCGCGGTGGCCAGATGCAAACAATTCTCCGCTGTGTTGCGCCCGCCTCGCCTTTCTGTTACATATGCCGATCTCTCATTGTACACCTGCCTAATGTTCTGATCCAGGTCCGGAAACGAATTACTGAGGCTGGCATTGATATGCCTTGGGGCTGTTTCTGAATCTGTCAAATCTCTGATCATTTGCTTCGCGTCCGCATGGAGCTTGCAGCTCTGCCTATGACCCTCGGGGTACACTGAGAAAGAGTGGTTGTGCATCCCTCGTCTAGGATCCTTGCACGGCACTACATTCCAACCATCCCCCGTGATTCTCTGTTTCAAGACAATCGCGAATGGGCAGTCACAACTTCTGGTCGAGCTGCTACTCCGTCGGACTACATCAGATTCGCTCGTATCTACAACCTTATCCTTTCGGCCCCGATTGCAAATGCAATATAACCTCAGGGGACCATTCCTATTCTGTTTGTAGGACCCCGTGACAAGTTCAAATCCCACCTGCAGAGCAATCCGTTGCAGGTAGGAATAAGCCTCGGCAACACCTGGGAACACAGCTGAGGTGGCAAATGGAGAGTATCCATTCTGCCCTGCAGCAGCTTCACATGACTGATTGTCATCCTTAAACAGCAATAAACATCAAGTAATTAGTTACACTCAACTGCTATACCAACGACAATGATGTCGTCAATTAACGTTTACATATGAACGAATAAAGATAAAATTACAGTCAAAATGTTAAAACATATACTTAAAGAAGAGAACATAAAGACAAAATTATAGTACATGAAATGCCATTACAGTTATAAAATTCCCGTACACAAATTAACTCCCTAAACTAAAATTACATTCATCCATTTCAAACTGTCCTCCTAATGGACTTAAGGGTGCACTCCGCCATTTCTCATTAACAGCTAAAACATACATGTAATGGAAAAAAAATGTGACAATTTTATTTGATGAAATAACATTGTGGCTAGAATTAATATTACATTCTTACAGTTCAACAAATTAAAATATCAAAATAACGTAAAAATACGTAACTTAACGGTACAATAATTAACAAAATAACAAAATTAACAAAACAACAAAATTAACGTTACAATAATTAATAGGACATAAATTATTGTAGATAAATTAAAAACAACATTACGTAACAAAATTAACAACAAAATTAACGTTACTGCTATTAATAGGAGATAAATGTGCAATAATTTCTACGTAACAGTTAATAAATTAAAACACAAAGACGAGCATAAATTTCTACGGCAAAAATTATTAAATTTAACAACTACTTATGGACAGAAAGCTAATTAGTAAAATTACCTCCGAAGACATGGAATTTCTAACACCCTTTTTGGAGTAATTTTTGCTCGTCTTGGATAGCAAAAATTTCGAGTGCCCTCAGAATCAGTAGAATTCGAGGTAATTTATAGTAGTACAAATTTGGGAGGCAGCCTGGCACGGCTCGCGCCCAGGCCACGGCGAGCGGAGGCACGTCCGGCTCGCGCCCGTGGCCTGGCGACCGGACCCCGTCAGCCTCGCGCCCAAGGCACGACGAGCGGAGGGCCGTTCCGCTCGCGCCCAGGGCACGGCGAGCGGCGCCGGTCCGGCTCGCGCCCAGACCGTGGTGAGCTGACCGGCGGCGGCTCGCGGCCAGGCGGTGGCGAGCGGACCGGCGGCGGCTCGCGGCCAGGCGGTGGCGAGCGGACCGGCGGCGGCTCGCGGCCAGGCCGTGGCGACCGGACCGGCGGCGGCTCGCGGCCAGGCGGTGGCGACCGGACCGACGACGGCTCGCACCCAGGCGGTGGCGAGCGGAGACCGCCACGGCTCGCGCCCAGGCCGTGGCGAGCGGACCGACGGCGGCTCGCGCCCAGGCCGTGGCGAACCGGAGCAGTCGGCGGCGCCCGGTGGTCCGGCGGCGGCGGAATTTCTTTTACATTAATTCAGTTAATATTAACTAACTACAATTATCTAAATTAATTTTAATTCAGTTATTGAAATTAAATTTAAAAAATATACTGTATACGTATTTGGGCGAGGATAATAAAATACAGGGCGTGGTATAGCAATCCACTTTATTTTTGTATTTATTGATTGTTTAACTGAGAGAGAAAACGCCAATCAATCAATCAAAACACCATAAAAAAAAACTAATGCCAAAAGTGTTCCTTATGCATTGTTCTCTAGAGTTTATTTGAACTAATTTGGTTTGATTTGAACTGAACTGAATTTAAATAAAAAAGTGTGTAAAAAATAATAATGTATGACTAAATTAAACTAAATTTCACCAAAATATATTTACGTTGAACTGAATAGAACTGAATTGAACAAAACTTAATTGAAATGCAGATAAGTTCAGGAGAACATAGCCTCAGTTTGAACGCTTGGTTGCGCTCCATAAACCAGTGGTTCATAACTTTGAGAATCCAACGCTCCTAATTACCCCTGCCAAATAATTCAAAATTTCACCCAATTTTTTGTCTCCATCCTCACCTTTATCTACCCTTCTCCCCCGCAGCACAATTGCATCCCAAAATTGAAAACCTCATTCACAAACCCTAGATCCATAGCCTCTTCTCGCAATCACCATGGCCATAACTAAGCAAACAGCTTGCAAATCCACAGGCGGTAAGGCCCCCAGGAAGCAACTTGCCACCAAAGCCGCCAGGAAATCCGCTCCGGCGATCGGAGGAGTGAAGAAGCCTCACAGGTTCCGTCCCAGGACCGTCGCTCTCCAAGAGATCAGGAAGAACCATAAGAACACCGAGCTTCTCATCAGGAAGCTCCCATTCCAGAGGCTCGTGAGGAAGATCGTGCAGGACTTCAAGATGGATCTGAGGTTCCAGAGCAGCGTCGTGGCGGCGCTTCAGGAGGCGGCGGAGGCGTACTTGGTGGGGCTTTTTGAGGAGACTAGTCTGTGCGCGATTCACGCGAAGAGGGTGACTGTTATGCCTAAAGATATGCAGTTGGCAAGGAGGATTAGGGGTGAAAGGGCTTGAGTATTGTACTCTCTGAGATTTAGGTCATTTCTTGAAAATTTTAGGGTTAATGTGCTTGTTGTATAGCCTATATCTGGCTTCATGCTTTTGAAGTCTTGTTAAATTTGGTGAGTACGATGAAAATGGCTCCAGGACCTGTTTTGTGATTCATTGGTACTCGCTAGAATGCATTGATGTTTGATATTATTTGCATCGTTTTTTGACTTGGTCTTACGAGTAGTTTAATGAGTTTGCGGAGTACTCCATCCGTCCCATTTTAAATTACTTATTTAATTTTTGAAAGTCAAATTTTAAAATTTTTGAGACTAGATATAAATTGATATATAAATAATAAATATAATATGTTAGATGTTAGATTTATTTTAACATTTAGTTCTAAATATCAATTTTTTAAGTGTCATCATTATATGTAGATAAAGATATTTACGGTCAAACATACTCATTGAAAACTGTGAAAAAGTAAATACTCCTTCCATCCCTGAATAAACTGCACACTTTCTATTTTGGTCTGTCCCTGATTAAATTGCAAACAATCAGACATTGCCGTTTTTAGCAAAGTTGATCGCCAGTGAAATGACCAAAAGGCCCCTGGACCGTGCAAAATTTGCAGCCATTAAGACTGATTAATTAGGAAATCGGTAAAGTCTCTGGACACGTGTCCAAAGACTGGTGGTTGGCGTGAGATTAATTGCTTTAATCTCCCAACCACTTGCATCGCTCCACACGTGTCTCATTTATGCTCCAAAACCTCCATTATTCCTCTCCCAACTCACTCATTTACGCTCCCAACGCTCTCAAACGCTCCATTATCTTCTTCATTTCTCTCATTTCTCACAAAATCTTCACAGCTCATCCTCCCCTCTCTCTTAAATATGAAAACCCTAGCCGCTCAACCTCTTTTCTACCATCGTTCTTAGTTGGAAACCTGTGTTTTTGTGTTGGTTTACTTGGTTAAATGATCTTTTATCATAGCTTGTTGTTTCAGATCTAGGGTTTTCTTGATTTGGTTTGGGGTTTTGAAAACGAAATCGATTTCTTCACTTTTTTAAATAGAAATTACAACATTTAAGGCTCGGTTTATGTTTGACTGGTTGATTTAGGGTTTATTGAACATAAACAGATGTTGTTTATGTACTGGCTTTAGATCTAAGGTATTTCTCGAGTTGGATCTGTGGTATTTTCCATTGTTCTTGGGTTTTTCTTGTTGAAAACTGAATGCATGTGTCTGATTCTTGGCTTTCATGTTATTTTTCGAGGTAAATGAACATGGGTTTGTCATTTTTGAACTAAAATTCATGCTTTTTGTGGTCTGGGTTCCGATCTAAGTTATTTCTGGTGTTGTAACTGTGATATTTGCCATTGTTCTTCAATTTTTGTTGTTGAAAACTGACTGAATGTTTCTGATTTTGATTTTTATGTTATCTTCCGAGGTCAATAATTTTTTGTTCGCCTTTTTTTAACTGAAATTCTGCTATTTGTGATCTGGGGGTCCGATCTGAGTTTCTCATTAGGTTGGATATGTGATATTAGTCAATGATCTTCGTTTTTGTTGTTTGAAACTGAATGCATGCTTATGTTAAAAACTGATAATGATGTTCTTTGTTTGCTTGGTTCAGATCTAGGGTTTTTCATTGTGTTGGATATGCCATATTAGCCACGGTATGTTAACATTGTGTTGACAATTTCTTTTTGAACTGCCTTTGATGTGCACTGTGAACTGATTGCGATAATAATATGAACTTGTTTCGATCATACTGTGAGTCTTTTCTGATTATAATGTGAGCCTTTTCTAATTATATTGTGAGTGTTTTCAGATTATACTATAAACCTAATCTGATTATACCGTGACCTGATTCTCATCATTGTTTACTGATATCTACTGATTGTTTGCATATGAAACTGATGGATCATGGTGATAGGGTCATGGCTGGTCAGGGTAAGTCTGTCCCTTGCCAACCCTTGAGTGAATTCGAGTTTGATCCCTTAGTTTTCGTCTAATTTTGATCCCACATTAATTATTGGGCTTGATGACATTGAGTCCTAACCAAAGACCAGTACAGTTATCCCACCCCAGTACCCTGTCCTTGATACTGATTCAGTTGAGTCTTGGGATACCCCTTGGCCACACATTTTAGCCCTGTACCTGAATTTATCTTATACCACTCAGAATCAGATGATGATTCAAATGAAACACAGCCCTATAATACTGATCCTCATATAACACAACCCCTGATCCTGACACTGATTCTGATGAAACCCAACCCCCTGATTTCGATGATACCCTACCCCCCAATACTGATCCTGATATAACACAACATTGATTCTGGTGAAACCCAACCCCCTGACTCCGATGAAACCCAACCCCCTGATTCTTATAAATCTGATTCATCTGAATCTTGGTGTGATCCACATCCTTCAGTGTATTTCAAGGGTAATGAATTCCCTAAGTATGGCGAGCTAGGTTTCTGTGAAACCGGGGCTTGTCTTTATCCTGGTAACTGGCCAAAAAATGTGACTAAAAGTGATCATGATGTTGGAAAATAGTGTCATTATCCACATGTTTGTATTTTTGGCTTCTTTTAAGTTCTGATTTAACTTGTAATTTCAAATTGTTGTACATATACTAACTATCTGCGTCTTAATGCAAGATTGTTTATACAGTGTAGGTGTTGTTGGCTTTTACGTCAACTACTTTATTTTGTGTTTGTCTGTGGTTACCTGTTTGCTGCTTGGGTGTGATAGCACATGTGTTGCTTATTATATGCTAGGTTTTTTTTTTAATTTGGGTGATGTTTAACTTCAAACATGCAACCAATCAGATTTTGACTCAGGTTCAGTTAAAACCTTAGGTAACTGTTCCCCATTTTTCAACTGAATCTGAAGCGATACCTGAGTCAGGCAAGGCATGTTTCAGATCAGGGGCAATAATGAGAGCAGTAAATTGTGATGCATGTTCATGTGGTTTATATATGCAGTCATGCAGTGTTAGTCAGTAGACTTACCTGATCTTGGCAGGGCATTTGTTTATTGGTGTCATAGCTAATATGTGTGCTAGTTGGGTATGTGTTGGTTATGATATAGCTGTGATGAATGAATAAACCATGCTTATTAGTTGCTAAACTAATCTGATCTTGGCGGGGAATGATGTGATTAAACCCAGCTCTGAAATTATTTGCTAAGTTGATCATGTTGTAGTTGTTAGCCACCTATGATGATACCTTGCATGAACACTTTGGCAACAACCATGTTTTTACAAACATTTGGATGGCACATTTATAGTGTTTGTCACTTTGTTGTTATATGTGCTACTTGCCATTCATCCTAGTTTTAATGGTTTATCATTATGGACTAACCTGTTTTGCCTCATACTTAGAAACATATTTTTAAACACATGCTCATTTTAAAAAGCTTCAAACAAAAGGGAGTATAGCCCTCCCAGCTTTTACAAGGTTGCCCAATAAACATACCTTATCAAAATAACTTGTATGTTTACCCTAGACCTGAATCTAGCAGTACAACCCTACAAAAGTAAATCAGTTGCATGCCTACACTAACTCCATCATGATCAGCAGATCATGTATGTTCTCGGTTCTGCCAATGGACACTATGTGTTCAAAACAAGTCCTTACTAACTCAGAATCCACAATCAGATTGTGGGGTAGCGAACCAAGCCTTCTTAGCCTTTCCTTTCCCATATGTGGCAGTTTGAACTCATTACCACCCCTGCATTTCATGATTTCTGCCATAATACTTTGCAAGCTTAGGAATATCTTGTCTATGATCCTAGGATCCTCTCTGTCAAAAGCATCATGCACAGCTTGTAGTAGTCCATCTAGGTTTTGGCTAGGGTTTCGCTGTTGTAAAATTTGAATTGAGGCAAAAAAACCCAAGTCCAGAATTTTTAAATCGGGTGATTTGGCTGGTTGGCAAACTAACTGAATGTTAAATCTATCTGAGGTGGTTGCAGCTAAAATTCAAGGTCATTTGCAAATATGTGGGTAGGAGTATTATCTTGCTGTATGAGAATTTTTTTGCTTGCCTAAACTGGCCATTTTTCCTTGATAGCTTGTATGAGTTCATCGATAAGCTTGTGCCTAATGACATCTCGGGTGATGGATGTTATGGGTTGTAGCATCATGGTTCCCCTTGGTCTATTTACAGTTGTGTACTTGGCTGCTACATACTCAACATAAGGAAACACGCATATTTATACATCAAACATTACATTACCTTCTATGTCAAATATAGGTCTACACACAACACATAGAAACATGAGTTTTGGTATGTAATGCTTGCTTTGGGTGATTCTATTTGGTTTTGGTTCATTGGGACCAAGAATATACCTTGTTGTAGCCTCTGTGATGTATAACCCCTTTTCATCAATGTGTATGATGTTGTGCATGGACTTGAACTGCATGTTGCACTCCAGTTTGCTTAAACACCATTCTAGCCTTGATTCTTGCTGGGCTTTTGTTAGGCATGGATGAACTGCATTTGTGTGGCATCTTATCTCCTTGTTTGCTATTTCTCTGTGTATGCTACTTTTACCAACATACAGCTTGGCGGCTGTGCTTCGGCATGTACGCCTGAACTTGAGTGGCAATGCCATTAGAGCCTCTAGGTCGATTGGCTTCTTGCTTCTTCCACAGCGCCCGTGTCTTCTCGAACGGCCACACTCAACCTCTCCATTTTGAAGCTGCTGCCTAACTCGCGCCCAGATTGTGCTGATGGTCCTTACTGAGCATGACAATTTTTCTACTGCCTCCACTCTATTGTTGTTCTCAAGCTGCCCATTTTTATGTGTTAAAGGAGAAAATGTGCAATAGCCTGCCTTTGTTCAGCAATGAGGGTTCTCCCCACTATCACAGCTCTACTATTGCTCGATGATGAAGATTAGAAAAAGTGTGGGTTAGGGTTTTCTGACTCCAGAACTGGACAAAAAATATTTCTGAGGGGTTTCTTTTGGTTCAGTGAGTTGTGAATAAGAGTTGTAATAAATGCCCTTTTAGTAGACAAAATTTCTGAATTTTGGAGGTAATGAACAGTGAACGAAAAAGTGTAAATTTGGCTCCAAAACTAAAAATTTTGGAGCCAAACATTAAATTTTGGAGGGAATAATCAGTGCTAATACATGGCTTTGTACTATTTTTGAGTCAAATTTGGGGCCAAAAAAATTTGATTTTGACATGTACTATTTCAGCCTTTTGGACTGAAAAAATGTCATTTTGGCACTATTCAATTTTCCCTCTACTTTTCTCTTTCTTGCTATATATTCAGGGATGGACGGACGAATGGAGTATCTTTTGTATCGATAGTTTATAATTGTTACATTATGAAGCTGGAAAAATGTGTCATCGAAACTATTTGACCATTTACGAATCAAAACAGTATGATTGAAGATGATTTAAAGCGTTGTCATCTTTTCATTTAACATGAAAGGATTGTTGTATTGAAGGTTGTACATGAAAGCATGTAATAGATAAATTTTTATCGAATTTGCTCCGTTCTCTCTCTTACTTTACTCATCCATCCGTCTACTACTGAAACCACCAACACGCCACCACCAACGGTATTATCAAAAAAACCTCCACCACCATCACCACCGTACTCGCCACTGGCGTTAACCAATTCCACCACCATGGCGGCTCCACCATCTGGTGCAAGCCACCTAACTTACAAAGATAAATTACTCAAATCCTCCTATCAAAACCCTCAGAATTAGCCGCAACAATCCTCTACAATCCCTCAATTGAATCCCACCACAGAGTACAAAGGAGAGATTGTCGTGCTATTTGAGAAAGAGAAAATTGAGGTCCTATCAGAACCATGCAAACGTCATTTGGTAGGTAAATTCCCACGAAGTAGGCCAACTCTTGATTTCATACACTCTCATTTAAAAAAATTTTGGTTTCAAAGGAGAAGCTCTCATTACTTCCCTAGATCGTAGGTATGTTTTCATAAAATTTGACCATGATGAAGATATTCAGAGATGCTGGATAAAAAGAAACTGGAATATAGGGGGTGCTTATATAAAGGTTCTAAAATGGACTAAAAGCTTTGATGTTAATGAGGAACCCCATTAGTTCCACTATGGTTAAATATCAGCTTTCCCCCAGCCTATCACTTGCACAAAGAAGTCATTCCCATCATAGTAGCTAGGCTTGGTGAACTCATCTTTGCAGATCCCCCAACCCTAAACCAGTCAAGGCCCTCTACTATTAGGATTTGTGTTGAAATGGATCTAACAGGCCACTTTCTTGATAGAATAAGGTTAGGCTCAACTAAAGATAGTAAATGGTATCCTATCCACCATGAAGACCACCTTCTCTACTGTACTAAATGTTCAAAATTTGGCCATAAGGCCACAGAGTGTGGAATCCCAAAGGCTAAATATGCTCCCAAGCCTAAACAGCCTGAGAATAGAGTTGGCAAAACTGATGCAAAAGAAAAGGCCTTAGGACTGGGGATATGGCAACTAACAACAAAAAAAGAAGTTGATAACCACTTACATGTAGAGAGGGAAAGCACAATTGTCCAATCCCTATAGGTACAAGCACATAATCACTTCTCGTAGGTATAAACACAGCTGCAAGAACAGACTTCAGCCTCACAGACATAAGCTCAAGATCAGGAAGTCTTTGTTGATGCTTTGGATATAGAAGATGAAGTACTAAACACTACCAAGGGCAAAGGAAAGTCAGCTGCTCAACCAAGAGCTACTATAGCTAGATATCACAACTAGAAAGCAAAGGATAACAGTGCAACTCAGGCCCCTTCTGAAACCCTACTGATAATTAATAGAGATAAGAACCTGCAAACATTTAAACATTTCAGTACTAACTACCTCTCTAAAATCAAACTGAAACAGGTTCCCAACCCTCAACATGAAATCTCACAGACAGAGGACAAGGAATCCACTGCAACACCAGTGAGAAGTTCAGGCACACCCATAGGAAACACAACTGAAGGACTGGAAGATATAATGAATCAAAAAGAGCACCTTCCAGTTGATCATGGGACACTAGGTAATCCCAAGCCTCCAGATCAGCTAAGAAGCTTCTTCAATTCTCCAAATGTGATAATCACTCACGTGAAAGCTAAATCTAATGTAACCAATAAGTACGAACCTCCTAACTTGGAATGTAAGAGGAATACAGGGATCTATAGCAAGACTGCATGGACTGGTTTTGATTCATCATGTCTCAATTATTGTAGTAATTGAAACCAAACAAAACACTGAACAACTAGAATCATATGGCAAGAAATTAGAGTTCATCCAAGGAATACCATCACAGGATGGTAGAACTTGGACTTTCCTCAAGGATAGATTTCAGGGACTGTTGATATCTCAACATGATCAATACACACACATACTCATCACAGATACGGTCTTAAATAAGAAACTCAATATGATCTCTGTGTATGGTAAGCACCGCAGGGAAGATAGACAGAAGATGTTCAAAGACATAACTGGCATCTCATCACTAGCATGCATTTCAACAGTCATATTTGGTAACTTCAATGTCACCGGGACTGTTGATGAATATAAAGGGAAAACACCTCAAAATCCTAACAGTATGTTAGATGTTGAAAATTTTATAATCAGTAACAACCTGGCTGAAATCCCCACCTGTGGTAATTTGTATACATGGACAAATGGCAGACATGGTAGAGATAGAGTCTGTAAAATATTGGATAGAACCATTGCAAACACTAAATTTTTTTAGGAAATCCAGTAATGCATCAGTTCAAGTCTTAAATAGACTTACATCAGACCATGCACCACTCCTCCTAACCTATAAGGATTCCCAGCCAACTCATCCCAAAGCCTTCAGGTTCCAGTCAATGTGGGTTAGAATACCTGAATTCAAAGATTTAATTGCACAATCCTGGTCTAAACAGTTAGAAGAACAAGGAATGATTGGATTCAGTCTTAAATTGAAAAGGCTTAAACAGGACATAAAATTATGGAATAAGGATCCCTTTGGGAACCTGTTTGACATATCAAAAAAGCTGAACTGAATGTTCAAGAAGCTGAATCCTAGTTTGATAACCTAGAATCTATAGAAAACCTTAACAAGCTAAATCATGCAAGAATCCAACTCATAGATATACTCACTGAGGAAAATGACTTTTGGAAATAGAATTCAAGGAAAAAATGACTCAAATGAGGTGATTTTAACACAACCTTCTTTCATAACTCAGTAAGAGACAAGCATAATAGGCTAAAGATTAATAAAATCAAACATGACAATGTCATGATAACTGAGCAAGATCAGATAGGAAAGGCTGCAGCATTATTTTACCAAAACCCACTCACTGAGGATACCAAAGATAACTCAGGAATCAGCCTAGCTTACTTCCTAAATTTCATCTCAGCCATAATCACCTAGCAAGACAATATCTGTCTGCTAAAGCCAATCCAAATGGAAGAACTCCATAAAGCTGTTTTCAACTTAAGTGAACACGGCTGTGGAGGGCCAGATGGCTTCAATGGCTTCTTCTATAGATGGGCATGGGATACTATCAAACATGATTTACTAGCTTGTGTTAAAGAATTTAAGTGTGGAGTCCCAATGCCTGAATCTATCACCAGCTCCCTCATCACTCTGATTCCAAAAGTCCAAACTCCAGCCCAATTCTCTGAATTCAGACCAATTAACCTGGCCAATTTTAGTAACAAAGTCACCTCTAAGATATTTGTTGATAGAATTACCCCTTTGGTCAACAAATGTATATCCATAGAGCAATCTGCCTGTATCCAAGGCAGAAGCATCTCTGACAACATTCTTGTAATGCAAGAATCAGTCAGAATGCTGGATGAACCAGCACAAGGGCTCAATGTCATAGCCAAATTGGACATGTCCAAAGCATTTGACAGAGTTTCATGGTCCATGCTCAATTCTTTATTGTTAAAATATGGATTCCATGGCCATTTTGTGAAACTCATCATGAGTAACATAAAATCTGCCTACTTCTTAGTCTTAATCAATGGTTGCCATCATGGGTACTTCACAGCATCAAGGGGTCTCAAGCATGGAGACCCCCTCTCTTCAATTTCAGTACTGAACTTCTTAACGGAGGACTCAAGCAATTTCTATAGAGAAATTACTAGACCCATTCTCAGTTTCTGGTAATGCATTCACCCTATCCCATCTCTTAGATGCAGATGATACACTGATTTTTTTTTCAAAGCTACAAGAAAATCCTGCAATAATCTGATCAAATTCTTAAGGTACTACCAAATGGCCACAGGCTAGAAAGTAAATTGTGAAAAAAGTGCCTTCTATGTGGGTTCCAAAACCAGTTCAGTGACAAAAAATAGAATCTACTCACTAACTGGCATGCAACAAGGTTTCTTTCCATTTAAATATTTAGGAGTTAACATTTTCAAGGGAAGAAAAATGAACATCCACTTCAATGAAATAGTTGAAAAAGTTAACTCTAGAATATCCCACTGGAATAATAAATGATTATCCCCAACTGGAAGAATGATCCTCATCAAACACTCTGACATCAATTCCTATCCACATATGGAGTGTAATGTCTCCCACTGCTCACATTATAGAAAAAAATTGAACTCCTTTTTAATTCTTTTATTAGGAGAGATCAACCAGAAGAAAGCCATAGGCACTTTAAATCGCTCACCAAAATGTCCATTCTCAGAAAATGGGTTGAGATTTATACCACTGCAAGATTTCATCAAAAGTTTTTCATTAAAACTATGGTGGAACTTAAAACTATGGTGGAACTTGCAACAAGGTACATCTATCTGGTCTAAACTCATCTGGACCATTCCAAAATCAGCACGTAGTTCAGATGCATGGAATAGAGTATGTAAGGTGTCACAGTTAGCAAACCAAAACACCCAAATCCTAGTTGGGGATGGACAGGTAAACTTTTGGACGGCTAACTAGTCAAGTTCAGGTTGTTTAATCGACCACTGGAACCAAGATTTGAACATCTACATGCCTAATCTCACACTTGCACAATTCCAGGAGAACCCTACACTTCACACTCAACACCTATGTATAGGTTTACCACTGTGGATTATTAATAAATTGCAGGTGCCAATAGCTTTATATGCTAACAGAGATCAGATGGTATGGAAACCCTCTACATCTGGTATGTTCTCAATTAAAAGTGCTTTTCACTTGGTTAGGCAAAGAAGAAATACAGTAGCAAGTATGGAATAGGTATGGTCACAAATTATCCCTCCAAAAATGCCCTTTCTTGTTTGGAAATTAGTGAATAATTGTTTACCATTCTCTGAAATGTTGAATCAGATTGGCATCATATCAGTGCATAAGTGTCCCAACTGCCAATCCATGGACACCATGAACCATTGCTTCAATTCATGTTATGTTGCAAGATCTATGTGGGCTTATGTTTTAGACATGTTAGAAATTAGACCAGGGCATAAGGAACATATCTTCGATCATCTGTCAAGCTTGTGGTCCTATCCTAGCAAAACCAAAACTGGAAAGAATATAATCTCTGTAGCAACCTCAGTTACTTGTTGGATTATTTGAAAGTCCAGGTGCAACATCATTTATGATTACACTGAATATACCTGGAATGAAAAAGGAATTAACTTTTCTCTTAACTGATATTTTTAAAATCCATATTCAAAAATTGACTGATGATTGCTATAAGCTTAGGCGAATGGGGGTTATGACTTCTTTCAGATCTAAAAAACCAAAACATATTAAGGAGCACAAGTGGACACCACCAGACTGTGGATTTAAGCTCAACACCGATGCATCTTTTTCCACTATCTCACTATCTTCAGTTGGCATTATAGTTAGGAATATATATGGTAAACAGTACTCACAACATGCAAAATTTTAAACAGTACTGACTCATCTTTAGAAGCTGAAGTAAGTTCAATTTTGGAAGGTGTCAATCTCTGTGTACATTACAATTTTTTCCCCTGATTGCTAAATCTGATTCTTTGCATGCAATTAACATACTGACAAACTGCACAAAGGCTCCATGGAAATTACAGAGACTTATCTGGGAGATTCACAAGCTAATTTGAGACAAACATATCACATGGAGACATATCTATAGGCAACAAAACAATGCTGCACATCACCCTGCACAAAATCATCAAGCAATCCCTTTTACACCTGATATCCTGCAAGCGCATGAACTCACAAATTTGACAAGATTGACGATTGCAGCAGACAAACAGGGAATACGCTCAATCAGAATACATCAACAAGCTGCGGTATAAATCATTCCAAGAAGTAGATCACGCAAGCTGGGTACTTTTGAAGGCAGATTTAGAAGCATGCACTCTCAAGATTCAAGAAAAACACCAGGGCCATCAAAGGAGAAAGGGCAGATCAAATATGGAGTACATAAGCTCTTCTTGGTAGCTTCAATGCACCTGACCTACATCACGAATAACACGGGGGTGGAGTTCGTGTTGATAGGAATCGCGCATTGCAAAGCTATCTCTAAGAGCTCACATTTTCAACCACAAAACCTTCTCTCAGACTAGCATCATCATGGTGCTACCTTAGAAACATATTTTGTATAACATCTAGTATAGGGACTAATTTTGTCAAGGTCAAGTTATCACTTGAACCTTTTCTATATCTGTATAGATTTACGAGGTTTGGAAAGCCTAATATATCTCCCCCACGTCATGTGGTCTTAATTGTTTTTTAAAAAGAGTATTGAAGGTTTTCCACACTTGCTTTCACTGCGTTTGAGCTTCCAGCTAGTGATGTTGTAGGGACTAGAAATCTGTTGTTCCTTTTTCATTCGAGACATGATTTAGTAATAAATCTACTCCTATCATCTCCTCATAACTCTCCTTCCCCTCTTACCCCAGCATTTTTCATGTGTATTAATTCTTAATTATTTGAAATCACTTACCGTTAAACATCAGAAGCATCAACGAGGTTGTGGTAAATTTTTTTAATGGAAAACACCCGAGGGTGGGGGTTGATATATTTGGTACCCCAAGCCAGAAGAGAACCATAGTATAGTGAATGAACTTTACAGAAGGCAACCGCATTGCCCGCAAAAGTAGGTTTATGCTAAGAACTATACATAAACCAAAATATCGGTCAAGTTTAGTTTGTTGCGATTCCAAAGCTACGAATCTCCACACCCCGTGTTAATTCGCACTTTGGCCAGGCAACAAACTAGTAACTGTCCAGCTATGAAGTGATATAGCAAGAGTGGGATAACCCTGGTGATTGAGTCAGGTCTTCATACTCAGAGTGGCCATTGATCTGGAAGAGATCTCCGAACAGCAGCACGCCAAGGTCCGTACTTGTAATCAGCTATCCAAGGTGAGTTCAGTCAGGAGGAACCTGCATGATTGAAGGAGAACCCTCAGCAGTATCCATTCTATGACAAGCAATGCATGGAAGTCCTAATCTGGGGAGTTTGATTCTTATCGAGTGCAATGAGACCCCTAATATGGACAGGAGCATTATTAAGATGCAAAGTCAGATTTTGTGCATAGTGATATTTAGCTATTGCATCTGCCACAAGATTTCCCTCTCTAGGAACATACTTAAGTGCATCACGACTAAGAAGCTGATTAACTTTGTATACAACATCAAATACAGTCCAATGAGCAGTGTAAGGTTCACATATCATGTTGACCGCCAATAAGGAATCCGACTCAATGATAACAGATTCATCCAAGTTGTTATAACTCAGACAAGAAAATTTAACCGCAAGGATTTCAGCAAGAAGAGATGAATTAGCCGAGATAGAAGCAGATTTAATCATTATAGGTGAACCAGTACAATCCCTTATAATTACCCCAACTGATGCCTTATTCGAGAACCACGATGCGTCAGTATTAATCTTAATGCAATGTTGTGTAGGTTTCTCCCAGCATACAGTTTTAATAATCGGTTTCGGAGGAGGTCTGAACTGAGGGAATAGATTTTTTATAAACTGAGGCATGCCATTTGTGGATTTCATGAATGTAGGATTAGAGAACAGAACTAGCCTGATAATATCAATAGCTTCCCTACAAGTGTAATCAGCAGACAAGGGGATCTGTTAAAAAAGATATCGATTTCTAGATTTCCATAGGCACCAGCTAGTAATGGTAGGAATTATGTTGCAAAGCAGCTGATAGCCTTTAGAAAGCTCCTTACAATTCCAAAAAGTGAAGAAGGTTTGAACTAAGGATTGAGGTTCAGGTAGTTTGAATTGAACCAAGGAGGCCATGTAGCTCTATACAGATTTGGCCAGAGGGCATGTAATGAAAAAATGTTGTAGGGAATCCCTATGGCAACAAAAAGGACATTTCGATGCAAGACTAAAACCACATGTAATGAGCACATCATCAAACGGTAGTAGAGAATGTAGCATCTTCCAAGCAAAAATAGAGATTTTTTTTTGTAAAGCCCTATGCCATAGAAGTTTGGAAACCAGAGAATTACCCGACGAGCCAGTGATTGCACGATATGCCGATTTGGAAGAAAAATTTCCAATAGGATCAGGCTTCCAGATAATCCTATCTTCTCTTGTTTCTTCGAGTTGAGCTTCCTGCAGAAATGAGAGAGTATCATTTTCTAGATAAGGAGAAAGCAGTGGCATAATGTTAGCTTTATTCCTGATAAAATCAGCCACAGTATAGTACAGAAAATGAGCTGTAATATGATCAGGAACATGGTCAATTAGTAGACCTATCATGCACCAGTTTGATGTCCAAAAATTGCATAGCCCTTTACCATGGATTATAATGGAATTTTGTTCAGCAAAAGGGTTAACCGCACAAATCCTTTTCCAGGTGACTGATTTTTTATATGTATCAGGAAATGACCATAACATTTGAGCCCATAATGTGTTACCTAGTTGACATTTCCACCACAGTTTAAAGGAGCATACATCCAAAATATTACGAATTGACCTAAAGCCTAAACCACAGTTGGAAATTGGAGTTGCTATGTGAGCCCATTTTTTCCAGACTTTATTTCTTTTTCCATCTGACTCACCCCAGAAGAACCTGGACAACCTTCTTTCTAGGCTCTTGATTACTGATTTTGGTGGTCTAGTTACACTCCAAAGATGTTGAGGCATTGAATACAAGCAGGATTGAATTAGTATTAGTTTACCCCCTGAGCTTAGCCACTGATTTTTCCAGTTTTGAAACTTATTATCATAATTCTCCATAAGTGGCTGGTAGTACTTAGTAAGTGTTCTGCCTTTAAAAATAGGGCATCCTAGATACTGAAAAGGAAGGGAGCCTTGTTTCATTTTTAGGATCATCCTGATCTGATTAATTTTGCCAATTGAAGCCCTCTTACTAATATAGAAATCAGACTTATGGAAATTAAATTTTTGGCCAGAAGTATATTCAAAAACATCCAAGAAGGCCTTAATCCTAACAAGATTTGATTTAGATGCTTGCATAAATATAATGGTGTCATCAGCATACATAAGGTGTGTTGCTGCTGGGATTGGGGATGGTAACTGGTAATATGCAAGCTTGTTATTGTGAAAAATGAAAGATAAACTTCTAGAGAACGCTTCAGAGAAAATATTAAAGAGAGAGGGGGATAAGGGATCACCTTGCTTAATTCCTCTTGAGGCCCTAAAAAAACCAATAGGGTTGCCATTGATAAGTATTGAAAAGTAAGCTTGTGAAAGATTAGACATCACAGCATGCAAAAATTTTCTTTTGAAACCGAATTTCAGCATTATGTTTCTCAAGAAATGCCAGTTTACTCTATCAAATGCTTTCTGCAAATCTAACTTCAGAATACAGTTAGGTGTCCTAGCTTTCTTATCTAGAAATCAAATCATTTCCTGGAGATAAATGATATTATCCGATATGTCCCTATTTTTCATGAAGGCCGACTGATTAGAGGAGATTAGATTATCCATAAATGGTCTAAGCCTTTCCATTAGAACCTTAGAACATATTTTATTGAGAACATTAGACAAGCTGATAGGTCTAAAATCATTAAATGAGCAAGGTGTGGTTTTTTTTGGAATTAAGGTAATCCAAGTACTGGATATTCCCTTGGGCAGAGGAGTGCCATCTATAAAGTCATTTACAGCATTGAGTAGATCAGTTTTTATGATAGGCCAACATTTCAAGTAGAATTTAGGTGTGAATCCATCGGGGCCAGGACTACTGTTTCTATTCAAACCCTTAATTATTACCTCTACCTCTGATTCAGTTGCAGGCTTGGATAGTTCATTATTATCGGTTTCCGTAATGACATTCGGTATTTGATTAAGAAAATGTGAGTAGTATGTGTCATTAGGCAAAAGATTCGGTTCCTATAACAAATCTGTGTAGAAAGGAATAGCTTCATTATTAATGTTAGTTTGGGAATCAAGCCATTGACCATCTTTATTCTTAATCTTGCTAATCTGTAATCTGCAATTTTTCTCTTGAACTACTTTATGAAAGTATTGAGTGTTATTGTCACCTAGCTTATTCCATTTCAACTTAGCTTTTTGTTTCCAAAACTTTTCCTTTTCCTTTTGAGCTCGTAACAATAAAGCTTTTTTCCGATTTAATTCCATAAGTTCAGCATCCGAGGGATTTAAATCAAAGCTAGTTTCCTGGATTCTTAGGGATTATTCAGCATTTAAAACATTTGTATCAATGTTCCCAAAGCAATCTCTGTTCCATATTTTTATCTCCTTTTTAAGCCTGATTAGTTTAAGGTAGAACCCTAACAGGCCCCTTACTCTCATTTCTTTGTCCCAATTAGCCTGTATTAGTGGGATGAAATCCTGCCTATTAAACCAGACATTAAGAAACCTAAAAGGTTTAGGGCTATTAATGGTCAGATTTGAAATTTGTAATAGCATGGGGGAATGATCAGAGGTTTGTCTGTTCAAAATTTGAATGGAGGAGGAGGGGAACTTATGGTTCCAGGATATAGTAGATAAACCTCTGTCAAGCCTTTTGGACGTGGGGTTCCTAAGTCTAGAGTTGCACCATGTAAACAGATTTCCAACCGTATTAATTTCCTGAACACCCGAGGTATTTATCCATGCATTAAAGTCTCTAATGCTGCCTAAGGAAGGTGTACTAGGGCCCCTATACTCAGAGAGAGAGGTGATAGTATTAAAGTCGCCAATAAAAATGGTATCACCATTAGAGATAGGAGCCAGGTCTTTCCAAAGATTCTGCCTACCTTCTCTATTCCTAAGTGCATAAACAAAAAAAGCATCCATTTGAAAATTAAAGGTCAAATGTTTTATGTGCACATGTAAAAATTGTTCATGGAAGGATAATAGGGAGACTGTGATTGAATTTGACCACATAATCCATATCTTACTGTTAAACAGTGTCAGGCCATTTTGGTAGTTAAGATTATTCATGTAAGAGTGAAATTTAGAGTTATCATGCATCGGTTCAATGAGGCACAACATTTGAATCTTTTTGAGTCTAATCAGATTACTTAATCTTAACATTGATGATTCCATTCGCCTAATGTTCCATACTAACAAGTTTACTGAAGGGAGACTAGTCATTGTTCACTAGATTTACTACTTTTGGTCGATGATCTAAGCATCATTCTGTTAATCTGAGAGAAATAGTTAATCCTTTTACCTCTGGACTTACCTTGCAAAGTTTCCTAACCCCGGTTGGAAGGAGATATGGTGTTGGTTTGTAGACTGATGTTGTGTACTGGAGCTGCCACTTCATCCTAAGTACAATTGAAATCCTCCTGCTCATCCTGCAAAACTGCAAATCTATTTCCCACTCTACCATGAGGGGAGTTAGCAATAGCCTGTTGTCGTTCTGGAAATAATGTATGTTTTCCAACATGGATATCATCTATGGCATATGTCCTCGGGGTGAAATTTATAAGGGCAGAGTTATTGAGTAGCTTAGTTAAGGAGTTATCTGAGCTCACATTATTTTTAGGACCAATACATTTTTCAGGTGTGATATCCAGCTGAGTACTATGAGGACCAAAGGTCTCAATGTTGGGAGTGGAATGGTGATTTTGAGAAGAGGAAGGCATATCCACAGAGCCTACAATCATGTCATTATCTAAGTTGATATGGTCCGGATGTTCATCAAGTGTGATCAAGGGGAGGGTGTTTCAAACCTTTTCCCAGTTGGCTGCCACAGGGACTGGTTAATTTTCTTGTTTTCATCCTGAGGTTTAACATTATGATTAGGGGGAAAGGCTCTACATTGGGCCATAGAGTGACCTAGTTTAGAGCAGTGATCACAGTATAGTGAGATGTCCTCATACTCAATTTGATATTTCTTATTATTTGTTACAGATCCCAAACAAATATGATTACACAGTGGTTTTTGCAAATCAGTTTCAACACAGAGCTTAATGGCTGAGGGCCTTATGAACATATCAGTGGCAATGTCATTCTTGATAAAACTCCCTATACTATTACCAATAGATTCAATTGAGGCAGAGTTATAATAGTATAGAGGGACTTCTCTAATTATACACCACACAGGCACTATGGGGGATTCTTTGTGAATTGAGAATTCAGGGGTCCATTTTAAGAGTTTGAGCAGGATTCCACTAAAATTCCACACACCCTTCATCCAGCAACGCTGATAATCGTTAAGCAGTTCGAATCTAATGAGCACATGCTTATAGTCTAAGGATCCGAGTTGGTACTTACCTGAGAAGCCAACCGTTCTGAAGAATTGCTCCAGTTGCTCCATAGAGCATCTCCCTTTTGTGAATTTTCCTACCAGGGCATTAGCATAATGGGATGATAATTTTGCGATCTGATCCTCAGAGTATAACATGCCACATCACCAAGGTGTTGGGATTTGGGGATTAACTCAGGGTTACTGGGTAAGGTCATAGTTAGAGGAGGGGATTTACTCTGTAAAGCTGCACCGAATGATAGCTGGGTAGAAGGCTATTGATTTAGGTTACTGTTTTCTGGGTTGGGAGGAGCTTGGCCGGCCGCCATAGCTATCACCACAGATAGGCTTTACCGGCGAATTGCCGGCGGATGGTCGTTGCCAGGAGATTGGTAACGAATATCCAGAGCAGATTGGGAGAGATGAGAAGAGGGATTAGAATTGAGGAGGCAAAGAAGAAGAGATGAAAAATCGCACCGTTGGTCGCACCTTTGGTCGCACACAGAAACAGTTTTCACTAGTTTGTCTGTTTGACATCAAAGTTTTTTATCAAAGGTGTAGGGATAATTGGTGATAACATGAGGTTGTGGTAATTGGTGCTGCCCTGCCATTATCTTCTTCAGCTTTTGTTTTGCAGGTATTATTATACAACAAGCCCTGCAATTTTTATTTTGAGAAAAGTATATTTATAACCCTACATAATTCACATAAGTGTAAATATAATTTTTTGATAATTAAAAGTGCAAATAAAACCTTACATAGTTAGTGTATGTGTGCAAATTTACCCCTATGATTTTTTAATAGAAAATGAAAAACACAGAAGTTACTATTATACCCCTCATGTTTCATTTTATAAGCTTCCATTCTCCTTCTCCGTTTATATTCCTTCTCAGCCTCCTTCTCCATTCTTCACTGCCTCCTTCTTAATCGATCCTCCTCCACCCTCATTTCTGCCGCCCGTCGTCATAGTGCCACCACCCATCACCCATTCCCCACAGCGCCACAGTCGACGTCCACTACACATCCACATTTGGAGCTGATATGAATCTCCTCCCGAAGACTCTTTGCGGAATTTTGATAGTTTTTCGACTGCAATTAAGGGGAATTTCGCAAACCCTAATAGCAACTGCACTAATTGGTCACCAACTAGCCCTTGGGATTGACTCTCAATTCAAAATTTTGCTCACTAACTAGTCCGTATGATTAGCTCACAATTTGACAAATCGCTCACTCACTAGCCTACTGGATTAGCTCACAAATTTGAAGGAAATTGCTAACTTAATTAACCCCTGCGGGATTAAGTAACAATGAAACGCTCGCAAGCAAATAGTAATTACTCAATTTATGATGTATAAAATGTCAAACGTAATTAAAATGTTGAAAACCATCCGCCTCTTTATAGTACATAGGTATGGTCTTCAAGAATACAAAGAAGACAATGATTTGGCAATTCTTGTCAGAAACTCAAAATACTTACTCCCTATATTTCACTATGTTTGACACCATAGGTTTATGTGTTTTTTTTGTAAGTTGAAATGTGTGGAGGAAATTGAGTGAGAAGAGTAAAAAATTTAATGAGTGGTTTTGAATTATGTACTTTTTGCCATAAAAAAAAGATGACAAACTTAAAAAAAATATACAAATATGGTAAGTGTGTCAAACTTAAGAAAACAGAGGGAGTATGACAGCTTAAGAAGCTAAAACCATATTAAACTAAAATACCTAATTTAAACCTAAATGATGACCATATTCATCCAAATAAATCAATCAAAATATTGGATGAATTCTTGAATGAATCTGTCATATCTAAACTTACCATATCTAATTCTAATAAAATCAAAACTAAATATTCTAAACCCAAAAATAAATTCATGACCGAAATTAAGTCTTACAATGCCAACATGGCCGATTTATGGGCCTTAAATAAAATAAAATAATCTAAAATGATTACACTACCTCATTAAAAAACTCAGTGGGAAAAAGAGTATAATATTATCCTCCTAAAGCCATAATTTAATAATGAATTTAGAAACCCTAATTCGTATCATTCCCTCCGAAGTCAAAAAAATGTGAACGATCTTAAAAAATAAATGGAGATAAACGTCTCATGTCATCCCTGAGAATTTCTGCTAAAAAACGGTGACTAGACGCTGACTAGGCAGTGACTGGAATGCTGATGTGGCTCTGACCTGCGAGATAAATAACCAATGTCGAGAAAATGAACTAACTCGCGAGAAATTGATCAACTTGCGATATATTAATCAAGTCACAAGATACTGAGCAATTGACGAGATGTGGAGATGTACCAAAAGCTGAGCGCGTGTGTTACACGTGCCTTCAAGAGACGCACGCTTAATATTCATGTGCCCTGGTGTTGGCTCACGCGTGATGCCACGCACCGAACGTCTTCGTTGCTTTTGTACCTGCGTTTGCGCTGGACATGGATTTGAAGTCGCATGTCGGAGATAATGGAGCAGGTCCGACTTATTTTTTGGCGCGAGCGGCTTCAGAAGAAAAATGCCAATGAGGGTTGACGATTTTGCGGCGGCGGACTTGACCGGAGAAGAAAAGAGATGATCTGGAACAATGAAACACCCACAAGCAAAGAGTAATAACTTTGATGTATAAAATCCCGACGTTGCGTGACAGAGCTTTGTCCGTCAACACTGATAATTTGATATATTTTTATTTTTGTATCTTCTTGTTATTGATAATCTGTTCTTTGGTCATGTTTATGTTGAAATGGCGGTGCGGAGGCCAAGATGGGTGGTAGGCTAGGGTTTAAGGGGAGGGGAAGGGCTGGGAGGCAGGCAGAGATGGTGGTGGCTGGGGAGAGGAGGGATGGTGGCGCTAGGGTTTCGACGGTGCGGCGGAGAGGGAGGTGGAGGCGCAACAGGGTGCGTGGTGTACATAGTGTTCTCCAGCGCGGTGGGGTGGGTTGGGGTGTTTTTATGCGAGGTGGGGTGGTTGCGACTCGGTGGTTGCAGAGTGGCGATAGTGGGCGAGCAGTGGCGGTGGTGGCAGAATATCAGCGGGGTAAAGGGCATTTTTGTATTCATTTTTTTATTTGGCCAAAAGGGTTTTTTAGTTAGTCAATGGCCGAAAATTGCCAGTTAATGCCAGAATATAGTCTTTAGGGTTATATTTGCACTTATGTATATTAGTTAGGATTTTTTTACACTAAAAATTATCTCAAATTATATGGGCACTTATTGAAGTACTCATTCCATTTCACTAAGAGTGACACATTTGCCGTATTGTGATGTTTTAAAAAAAATACACTTTCCATTTTTTGCAAGATTACTACAATCGCATCCACTCATTCTACTTTTTACTTTCTACACTCAATTTCAACCTCTCCTTTTCTTCACGTTAATCCAAGAGATTAAATCTAGTATGACATTCTTCGTGAAACAGAGGGAGTATATAGGATTATATTTGTGTCTATCCCTTTTATTTATTATATTATTAATCAGCTTGAAATGGTAAAAGAAACTTAGTAACATGGATTTAATCCTCAGTCATCCCTGGTAAAGTGAGAAATGGGAAAGATTTTAATTATTTGTGCAGTTGAAGTCTCACTTTTGTAACAGGAAGATTTGGGGTGACTGGATATTATGATTTACTTTATTTTCTAATTCTAACTGGTTCAAGTGATTTGCCAATGTTAAAGATGCACCATTTTTCGCCCTTGGCGTCCGACATGTTTCTTGGACTTGCATCCAAATTTTATTTTATACTTCCTTTTGTTCCTTGAATTCTTGTTATAGTTTTCTTTAAAGTGTACTCTACTTTTCTTGCCACTTCTACTGTTGGTCTTTTCTTTACTATGACATGTAAAAAAGGGAATAGATAATTAGGGAAAAGATAAAAAGCTACTTTCTCTATCCCTTTATGTGTGTCTTATTGGAAGGTTGTCGCTACAACTCTCAAAGTTAATTTATAAGTTATAAATACTTCCTATCTATAATTAAGTAGATAATGACAAGTCGGGGTCGTCCACGAAGAAATGATATCTTTCTAAGTGTTTTAAACATATAAGGTTGATATTAGCAAGTAGGGGGGGTTTGGTTTTGGTCCTAAGCTATGAATTTAAAGACAAGACAACTAGCAAAGTTAAGTAACTATGCTAATCATGCAAAAAACTAAGAAAAAGAGATAAAAACTACAAAAGACAAAGCCTTATGGGCAATTGATATTCACTTCCAAATCTCATGTAGATCATTGAACAATTCACTCATTCTATCACATTCGTTATCTATAGGGAATGCTAAAACTTACCAATTGAAGATCAACATTCATTTCTTCTTAATAGTAATTCACAAAGACAAACAACGACCATTTGCAAACTTCATTGATAATCACTTTAGGCAAACTACACCAAAAAGGTATTTCATCAATGACATTATACACGAAGAACCATAAATTTGATAGCAAGTCTTCTACCAAAGACATAGCATTCATTAGGCTAAACCTAGAACAAACCACATTAAAGATTCAACCTTGCATTGCATCTATAGGATAAAAATGAGAACAATCCACATTAACATATTTATCTAGCAAGAATCACAACACATTATGCACAAGAAGTTCTAATTCCATGTTCTTGGATTCTCATGTCAAAGAGCTAAGAAATTTGCAACTTTCCTAATACCCTAACGCTTCAATCATACAAACACTTCATATACTCAAACAACCCATATCATAAATGAAGTAAAACATCACATTAAAACACATGACTGCTAAATAACAAATGCTTCAAGAAAGAGTGAAATAGAGGTTCTTACTAAATAGATATGGAAGCTTCAATCAATTTCTCCCAAGCACAAAACTAACCTAGATAATCAAAACCCATAACATAGAACAAAGATCTACAAAGAAAGAAGAAGAAATGGAAGAAAATGGTGAAACACTAGGGTTTTATAGCCCCAAGTCGGGCTTAGAGAGTTGGGGAAGAAGGGGATGAATGCTATTTATAGTACAAGAAAAAGGGGAGTAAAAAGGAAGTTTTTGGGCGATGTTCATGACAGGTGAACTAATATGGAAAATTGAGAGCTCCCAGTCTATCTAATTCGCGAGTCGTGACACACTTTTAATAGTCTAGGAAAAAAAGGAGTAAAAAACAAGTTTCTGGGTGATGTTCGCGACGGGTGAACATTTGTTCGCAATGGGCGAACTAATCAGGAAAATTGAGAGCTCCCAGTCCATCTAATTCGCAAGTCGTGACACTTTTCGCGAGTCGCGACACAAAAAAGTCCATTTTTGTTTTGCTTCCTCCGGGTGAACCGTTGATTTTTTTTGGGAGTTCTTATAGTCGATTTTATAGTACTCGAGAAGACAAATCCAACGGTACCACCCTTGGAGGATGATTCTCCTCGGATAATTCTCAGAACTCCGCTTCAAAACATAGATCATTCTTCACCCTTTGCTTTGCTCTCCTTTGTCCACTTTATCTTCTACCACTTTGTGAGTGGTCTTCCATCTTCAACCTTCCTTTTGAATGACCTTCACTAAACCACTCCTAAGTGCTCACGAGCAATCTACAAATTAAGCTTACAAAATGAAATCTAGATGTTCGTAAGGACCAAAAATCCATTAGACTAAACATATGTTACAAAATGAAGGATTTAGATATGAAAACCAAAAATGGTTATCAAAACCCCTTATGAGTAAACCTACCTAAATATAGCAATCTTACAACAAAAAGATGACAAAAGAGATGTTAAATGCTCCGAAAAATACATGCATTTGACGTCTCATCACTTACTTCACTATTCATCAATAGAGTTGATGTTGTATAGATTGTAAAAATTTATAGATACATAAATGTGAAAGTTATCGTGAGAGATATTGCTACATTCATAGTAACACATATTTTAAGGATACCTATCTTTTATAATTTATTATCGTACGTAATTCAAGGTATTAAAAGCATAAAGTCATCCTTGAATAGTGAAAAAAAAGGTAAGAAAGACACAATTAGAAGGATGGAGGGAGTAAGGTTAATAGTCAAAAAAATACCTTGCAATTTAGAGCTTACTCTAGCATCCTTCCAGCTTCTTGCAAAAAAGGGTGAACTGCAGTTAAGCAACTTTGGGAGTACTCCTTTTACATGTTTATTTTCAGAACCAAAATCGCTCTGAAACCGCTCATGTGGTTTCAGTTTATTAAATATTTAATATCCGTCTTTCACCTCATCGGCTGAAGCTACAAAGAAATCGATCTATTTTTTCCTCCACAATGGTTGAAACCGCCTTGAAACCACTCCATGAACCCTGCTTGATTTTCTCTATCCTACTCATTAATTTTACCTTCAATATTTATTTAAATAAGTGAGCGTGCCCAAATAAATTGAAGTGTGAAATTTAATAATACATTTGTAATTTTTGAATTGAATTTAATTTTTCAAATTTTCAAATTTAAAATTAATTTCAATTTTTAAAAGTTATTTTATGAACAAGAGTTAAAATGAACCATATATATTTTTTAAAGAATGTAATTTCAATTTTTGAAAAGAACCAAAATAATTTTGATTTTTAAAATAAAAATTGGATTTTTTCCATTTTATAAAAGGCACAAAAATATTTTTGAAATTTTAAAATGCAGTTTTTTTAATAAAAAAAATTGTTGGGATACGTGGCACCACATGATTGGACCACGTGTCCCAATCAGGATAAAATTTTTTCAAAAAAGCTAGGGATAGCTGCTGCCATGTGGCCTAGTCAGTAGCTACCATGTGGCAGCTGGGGGAGGGGGCAGCAAATTGCCCGCGTGTCAGTACGAGCCCCACAAGCACTTGGTTTTGGCTGAAAAAGAAACTGGGCACGGTTCCAGTTGTTAGAAACTTAGAGGTGGTTCCAATTTTTTTTGAACCACTTTGAAACCCTCAAAGTGGTTTCAGTTCCGAACGGAAACCACCTGAAACCCCCATTATACATGCTCTAACAACCAATTTCACATATTTATATAATTAAAATCCTTTTTCCAATTTTGGTTAATTCATCATCATTTAGCATTGCTTAGTTCTTCGGCGATTGCTTCGTCTTTCTCTGGTACCGTCTCTACTCCTTCTTAACTTTTCTTTCCCATGTCGCTTTATTTTCCCCATCGACATGGTTTCCATCGCCAATTCTCCTAAGAGCAAATCTTATTGTGACATTTCCAACCCCGAGTACCATTCCACCTGGGCTCTGCTTGAGAGTGCCTTTGTTGCTGGTGGGGTCAATTTTGTTGATATTCACTAGCATGTGACCTTGCTCGGCGTCTCTTAAATAGTTATGGATGCCCCCGCTGGCACGATTGCCGTTTATTTGGACACTTTACAAAATTGCCATCACAGGTTCCATTTGTCCTTTTTTTTCTAGTCCGTCTTGGGCTATTTTGAATTGGAGCTCACTGACCTTCCCCAAAACTCTGTCCGAGTTCTCCTGGGTTTTGAAGTTCTGTGCTGCCTTCTGCGCGCTGAGCCCTCTGTCACTCTTTTCTGGGCCTGCTGTCATTCGGCCGGATGCCCCCTGACTGGACTTTCCTGAAGTTCTAACAGGGCAGGGTCAAACTTCTGACCGATCTCCCTACCCGAGTCGAGTGGAAGTGAAGGTTCGCTTTGTGAGTGAGGAGTTAGTCTGGGGCTTCGAGGAGATCCAGCTGATCTACCCTGTTGGCTCTAAGCTATGGTGGGGTGCCCGTCCCTGTGCCTCTGAGATGGCAGCCCTGCAGCCTTTCATCTCTCGCCTTGAGGCAGTAAGCGTGAGGTTAGACCGGGTCCTAAGGGATTCCATTCTGCGGGCTATTGGGATGCCTTCTCTTTCTGTTGACCATCATGTTCAGGATGACCTTGCGGATCTGAGCAGTATAGGTTTATCAACTTATGTATGCTCGATGTATTCTTATTTATTTTGCCTTTTGTTCTTTCCATTTTCTTTATCTCGTTCAAACTCACTTGTCTTCTTGTTTTTTAGAGATTTCTGTCACTAACTACCTTAGGGACCTTTCAAAGCTGCCCCGCTATGCTGCCAGTTCTCGCTCCACTGCAGAGTGAATATACAGCTGGGGTCTTTGACTATAAAGCAAAAATCGTCCAGCTCACCAACACTGAAGAAGAAGTCTCGTCGTGGTCTTGCCTTGAAGCAGGGCAACGACTCTAGTCAGAACCTTGTTGAGGTGATTCTTGAGGAACTTCCCGAGATGCCAACTCTCCAGCCTCCAGGCCAGGTAGGGGCTGGGGCACACGCTGCTTAGCTTGTTCAAGCAATTGCATTTTCTCCTCCTTTCACCCGTGGCTCCTCCTTTCAGGGTCCCGTGCACAATGCTACAGCTCAGACCAAGTTTGTCTTTGAGATTCTGGCCAATCCCCATTGCAATGCTTGGCTTATGAAGCGCTCCCTGAACGTGGCGGGGACTGTTTCTCTCGCTGACCGCTCTGCAGCTACTATCTTGGAGATATCACTTTTATTCTTCTTTTTGGTCTCTGGTTATCCTTAGAAGGAAAAACTCTTTAGTTTTGTGTTTTCTTGGATGGTTTTCAAGAACTCTGCTCATCCAGGGCCATGCATCTTGAACTCGATAATGTGCAGGCTAAGAACAGCAAGCTTCGCCGTGGGATTACCTCCTTACAGAGGAAAGTTCAGCTGGTCCCTGAACTCGAGAAGGACCTAGAATTGGAGAAAGGCGTGTCAGGCTCCTTACAAGTTTCTTTGGCTCGGTCTGAGGCAAAGAATAAGCAACTAACTGCCTTTTGCTACTAGGCCTTCACCAAAAGCTTCTTGAGCCTCTACTCTCGAGTGGTGCAGAGCAACATAGTCTCTAAGATGCTGAGCAATGCCATGAAGAAAGCTATCCAGCTATATTCTCATAATGAGGATGATAGGGTGTTGCGTGGGCCTGGGTGGAGCTTTCATTCCTTTCCGTGAACACATCTTCACCGAGTACTTTGCAAATATGCACCGGACGTGACCCTTGAGGAGCTTAACAGTTGGAGCCCCAACGGTGCTCCGGCCGAGCCTGACGCTCTTTCTACTAGTGGGTCGCGTATAGGCAATAGTAATGGAGGTGAAGTTGTAGAGTAAAATGGGGCTCAGGGGGCCAAGGAGGATGAAGCTACTGGTGATGGGAAGAGTGTCGATGATAACGTGGAGAAGTCGTGAAGGCTATTTCTATTTTTATTCTAATGATGATGTGTATTCCCTTCTCTTTGAAGAGTTAAAAAAATTATTTTCTATGTTTTTGCTATGGCTTGGTTGGCCTAGACAATTTGATAACGACATGCTTCCTTTGCTTGAAAATTTCTTTTCTTTTTCTTGACGATTAGCTTCTTTTGGGCATTTGTGTATTTGTGTCTTTTGGAGGTGTCTTTCCCCCTTCAAAGTGCTGTGTTTTTATCACAACACTTCTTGTTTCGACCTCTCTATACATGTTCCATTTATGGTTTCTTTCTGGCTAAAATTTCCAAAAGATGGCCACTGTACCGCCAGGATTTTTTGTTCCAACCGGCTTGAATCGGATTATCCCAGAGTTGCAGTTTTGGGCGGGGTCAAGCTTGTCTTTTAATTTTCTGGCTGTTGGAGCCAGCGTTGCATACCTTGCCCGAGTTAGGATCATCGCTCGACGGTCCTTGTGGTGCTGAAGCTATTAATTTGGCTTGTTTTGACCTAACCTGCTATTTGCTGGTTGTTTGAGCCTATGTTGAATTTTAGGCCTGGTTCAGGCTCGTCGCTCTACAACCCTTATGGAACCGTTGCTAATAATTTGGCCTGTTTTGACCGGTCTGTAATTCGCTGGTTGTTGGAGGGAGGGTTGCATTTTAGGCCTGGGTCAGGCTCGTCGCTCTACGGCCCTTGTGGTGCTAGAGTTATTAATTTGGCATGTTTTGACCCGGCCTGCAATTCGGTGGCTGTTGGAGCTATAGTTGTGTTTTAGGCCTGGGTTAGGCTCGTCGCTCTACGACTCTTATGGTGTCGGAGCTATTAATTTGGCTTGTTTTGACCCGACCTGCAATTCGCTGGTTGTTGGAGCCAGAGTTGAGTTTTAGGCCTGGGCCAGGCTTGTCGCTCTACGGACCTTGTACTGTCGGAGCTATTAATTTTGCATGCTTTGACCTTTCCTGCAATTTGTTGGCTGTTGGAGCCAGAGCTACATTTTGGGCCTGGGTCTCAGACATTTGAAAATGCTTGTTCGGCCAATCTCCTTCCTGCATTGATAACTTCAAAAACAACAAGAGAGGACGGGAAGTATATACCGGGATCTTCTTAGGATCATACCCTTTATGGGTTTACAAAAGATTTGATCCCTTCAGGAATCCCGTCTCGCCCGTCAATGTACTAAAATTTTAAAATGTACGTGCCATGCACTTGGAATTAAAAATGCTTAAGCATAGTACCTTCTCAGGTGGGTAATGTTCCAAGTGTGGGGAATCAACCTTCCATCCAGCATCTCCTGCTTATAAGCTCCCTTTCCCAGCACTTCAATCACCCTACATGGGCCTTCCCACTTTGCGTCTAGCTTCTTTTTCCCATGGGCTCTGTTGGCTTCGTTCCTCCGTAGCGCCAGGTCCCCTATTTTCAAGGATCTAGGTCTGACCTTGCTGTTGTAGTGATGTTCCATCCAAGACTTGTATGTTGCCTCTTTCAACGCTGCTTTTTCCCTGAGCTCGTCTAATTCCTCCAAACTTTCTCTGATTGCTTGGTCATTTTCTCCCGAGGTCATTGGTTTGACTACCCTTCTTCTTGGGACAGCAACCTCCAGTGAGATGATAGGTTCCATTCTGAAACACAACCTGTAGGGGGATTCCCCGGTGGCTATTCTTGGTGCTGTTCGGTCTGCCCACAGTACACTCACCAGTTCTTCCTCCCAGTTTCCTTTTGCCTGTCCCAGCCTTTTCTTCAGCCCATGGATAATTGTCATGTTCATGACCTCTGTCTGCCCATTGGCCTGGGCGTGGGCCATAGAGGTTAACCGTTTCTTTATACTCATGCCAGCGCACCAAGATCTGAACAGTTCATTGGCGAACTGTTTACCATTATCGCTCACTATCTCTTGGGGAATTTTAAATCTGCAGACTATACTCCTCTGGGAAAAGTTTGTGATTTTCTTCCCTGTTATGCTTTCCATGGCTTCAGCTTCCACCCAATTGGTGAAGTAATCAATCGTCACCATTAGAAACCCGTTTCTCCTTGCTGCCTCTGGGAACAAACATGCAACATCAATCCCCTATTTCATAAAAGGCTAGGGTGACCTGATGCTAGTCTTCCACTCTGTGGGAAACCTCTACACCCAGGCACGTTCTTGGCACCAGTGACATTCCTTAAGCATATTCTCCACGTCTGTTCGCATGGTTGGTCAGTAGTAACATGCCCTTACTTCCTGCAGTTCGATAGTTTTCAGCCCCTGGTGACTGTCGCAGCTTCCTTCGTGTATCTCTCTAAGAACCGTTTCTGCCAATTCTAGTTCAACGCACTTGAGCCATGACTCTGTATACCCCATTTTGTACAACAGACCGCTCTTCATGGTATATTGGAGTACTTTTCTTTTCATTGTTTTTGCCTCCTTCTCATCTGCTGGCAGTGTTTCGTGCTCCAAGTAATTTTGGATGGGCGTAGTCCAATTGGGTGTCGTGTTCTGTATTGCCCCAACTCGTTTGGCATTAATTGATTTGCTGACCAGCTCCTCCACTAGCACATATTTAGTTAAGAGTGCATGCGCTGAGGATGCTAGTTTGCTCAGTGCATCTGCCCTTCTTTTTGTAACCCAGCTCCGATCGGGGGTCGTTAAGTAGCTAACCCGAGTGAAGGCTAAGGAAGGTCAAAGATAAGATTTATATTTCTGCACCTAACTCACTACTAAGCTACTTATGAGGTAGTTAGTGGCAAGTCCGTGTATGTCCACAGAGATGCTAGGGCCTAACAGTTAATTAAAAACAACCATGTATGGGTCATCAGTCCGTCTGTACTGCTAGGAATATATAGTATAGTAAAATGGGGGGGATTGGTTTTTCAACTAACAAATATAAACATAAAGGTAAAACACGAGTAAACTATATTACTTGGGGAATATTTGCGTAAAATGGCTGATTAAATGTTTCGATCCTCGATTCAATCACATGTAAGACATCAACAACCTAATCACATGTCACTAACCTCTTCTACTAAATCTGCTATCCATTTACACTCCACATAATGATCAGCCTTTTCATTTGGTTCACAAATAAACTTCACCACCAAGTTCAAACAATGAACTACACAAGAGGTCCAAAATATCTTAGGATATATATCCTCAATGAAACCCCATGCAGCTTTAAAGTTTGAACCATTATCAGTGATGATTTATTCAATGGTTTCACTAAAGATGTTTGCTATATATGGAGCATCTTTAGTCATCACATCACTTGCATCAACTGACTTATGAAACATTGGACCAACAATAAATGCAATCATAATATCGATGATTGGTCTTGATACACCATCCAACCATCCATTTGAGCATATAGATGCACCTTTTTTTCCACCCAGCTTTCTCTGACAGGTTTAAGTAGCTTCACTATGTGGGACTTTTGTTGATGCAACAACGTTTTCCTCATTTGATAATAAGTTGGAGGAATATAGCAACCCAGTGGAGTATTGGCCAACTTTTAATTGTGGTGTCTAAACCAAGGATTTCTAGCAAAATTGAAAGGAATCAAACCTGTGTAAGATATAAGGGCGCACAACTTATCAGCTTCATCTCTTTCTGCCACGTTGAAAGCTATCTGCAGAGCTCCTTTCCTTTTCTTTGGGTGATTCATGTTCGATGCTTCTGGAAGTGATTTATTTTTCTGCCTTTGTTTTGCTACAAAGGCATTGCTCGCCTTTTTTTTCTTCTACTTCATCATATTCTTCCTTGATCTCACAATATAACTCATCAGTTAGACCCCTACAAATTTGTATATCCTGATTGGGAATTTTTATAATATGTGCCCTAATTTTTTAATAAGAGATGGTGAATTTTTTCTCACAATACTTGTACTTCCAAACTCTATTGGCACCACACTCCATATTAGATATTACTTCACATGACTCCAGAGAGGTTTATTGCCAAACAACTTTTGAATACTAGTTGGACAAGTAGCCATTGATAATGAATGAGTATTGGGGTGCTTTAGATGGATAGTACTGGAGATGTTTTAGTTTTGTTTGTAAAAATTTGGAAAGTGATTAACTATTTATATTGAAGAGATGTCGCAGATATACTAATGAAGATGCATGTTAGTTTAATTAGATTGACATTAAATTAAATTCATTTGAAAGTGGTAAGAAGTTAATCACTAAAAACAAAAAAGTGGAATGTATTAGAAGATGTAAAGGTACACATAAATTAATAGTTCAAAATTTAAGTCTGAAACATTGAACTCTAAAATGTATTAAAAAGTCTAGCAATTTGTAACGTTTGAAAATTTATTAAAAGAAGGAAAATTGAATCTCTTGATATGGAAGAGATAATTGCTGCTATATTGAAGTTTGAAAATTAAATGAGATAGATATCAATAGATATTAGATACGTATGGTAATAAATTAGAAATATGTAAAGTTTATCTTCCAGTTATTTACCGTCTTTTAACATTCCCACATGCAGACTTATTGCATGAATCTAGACACGTAAAACACACGAATACTTCTAAATATTTACTGTCTTTCAAACCTCCTTACACCAAGAATTTCTCCTAATATTTATTGTCTTTCAAACTTCCCTGTATTCTAACTTACTCTATGAATCTGGACACGGTAAAAGCACCTATATTAGTGTCGTATCGTGTCGACACGGGTACGCTTTAAAAAGTGTTGTATCCTTGTAGCATAGATTATACCATGATTTAGTGCTAGGCTCGGGAATAAACCTGGATTATTTTTGTCTTTTTGTCGATTTGGTAATTAGTCAATGTGAAGGTTATGTTTAGGAGTGACAACTAGGCATAATTGTTTATTACATAATTGGATTAGGCTTAAGGATGAGATTAGAGTAATTTATGACTAATAAACGTGAGTTGCAAACTATTGGGTTGGCAATTATCTTTCTACTGAATCATATTGAGGTCATAGGTTAATCTCGAAGGTTATATCTCAATTTTATGGCCCCTAGGCAGATAAAATCCTGGAGGGAACTCGTGAGGTACTAATGTTCTAGTTGGCACAAAATGGGCCTATAATGAATATTCACATTGGGTCTCGGATGTTGTGTTACTCCTAGGTTTAATTTACTGTGCGTTCACAAGTTTATCAACTTCAGAAGTAGGGGTTAGTTGGTGGTCAGTGGTAGCACACCTCTAGCTAAATCAAGATGAGGTGAAGGATGTTGAGGGGATGTTGCCACTGAAGTGACAGTTTGGTGGTGGCTCCCAATGATTCAAGCTCTCCACAATGTGTGATGAAGCATTATAATAAGACATACTTGTATGATTTGAATATGGATCAAGGATCAAATTGAAGAGCTAAACAAGTGAAACATATGCCCCCAAGTCTCCTTATAATTACATTTACACTCTTTTATTAGTCTTGCATGCTAGTTAGTTGGTTATCATTTCTACACTCGTTGTTGATAGATTTTCACTGAAACAACCCCCCTTTGTATGAGCACACACTTGGTGACACCTGTGTATGTTTTTTTGCTACATAAATAATTTTCAAACCCATTTTTCCCGTGGATGACCCCAGCCTATCGTTATCTACTCTCTAGTAGTCAATAGTAATATGACAACAATTTATAAATCTTATCTTTGATTTGTGCCCCATTTAAACAATGCCAGAGCACGCATGAACATACCATGCTATGAGATATTGGTTTAAGAAATAGGGGTTCCATGACGATGATGTTATAGGTTTGGAATATCGTGCAGGGTTGAAAGGGATTCACAATATTTTCTTATGATGCTATACATTGTAAAACTTGGCTAACGTGTATAGTCATCGTGCTTCAATGGATAATAGGGTCTATAATGCTATTTGGAAGGGTGGGTATACCAACTAAGTACTCTTTTATTGCTTGGTTGTCTCTCCATGTAGTACTAATGACAAGATAACTACATGGTATTATATTGGTTAAATGTGCAAGTTATGTGGTTAACACGAGGAGTATAATGAACAACTCCTTTTCAGATGTCCTTACACGAAGGAACTTTGGAATCAAAATTAGACAATGGCTGCAAATTAGAAGACTTCCTATCATAATTAGGAGTGCAGAAAAGTGGGTAAAAAGGCATTATAGAGGTTCATGACCCTGGAGGAAAGCTAGAAAGTTAGCCCTTGTAGCAACAATTAATCATATCAGGATTGACAGAAATAAAGTGGATAATGATGGGAGGCTACCGGTTCAAGTTACAATATTAACTCTAGTTTTTAGGGATGTATATTATATTCTTAATTGTTTATTTCAGGAGTAATTGATTTCATGAAGTTGGGGGGCCGGATAGGCCATGCGAAGTAAAACGGCTGCCCAAGATGCATGGTCGCGGATCATGGATATCATACGACAGTCTCAAGATAGATCATCGCTTCATATGCCTATTTGCGGTCCACAAATATCATGCTACGACCTGCGAGAAATGACAGGTGCTTAGTATTCCTAGACACATATTGTGTGCATCACGATACAGTCCACGAGAGTCGCGCGACTGACAATTCCAGGTCAACATAATAAAATTATAGGGGTGACAAAAAGGATTCCTTTAGCATTATTGTTGCTGCATCATATGTAATTTTAAGGATTTAATGGATTTGTAATTGATGGATTGCAATAAGCCCTCGATATGCTGATAAAGTTGGCCACTTACACGAAGTGGTGGGGGCAGTTACAAAATTGTTATGTATAATAACACAGTTAAATTTATACTTGGTCTTCCAATCAAAGAGAGGTCACCAAAGAAAACCACTAGGTTTAGTATTCACTTAAAAAATTAATGGTAGAACCGACTCTTTGTTATTATGAAAAATTACACAAAACTGAATTGGTACCGTTGTAGTCGTGCATCTTGGCTGCTCAGATAGAAGGCAATGTAAAGCAGGAGTACAATGTAGAAGTTGTACACTTGATTATTTTTAGGATTTCTTAACATCTGGAAAGATCATTAGGTTTGGTTTTTATTATTGAAGGCCTCATTTGTTAGAGGTAGAAACAACTTCAGATTAGATGGAAAAGTAAGCTGACCTGTCCAAAGTTCACCAGTCCAATTGGGTTTTTGATCATATTGTAATATCTTTAATGCAATCTCAACAACACTTGAAGGCATGGACACTCCAACAAGGTTGCTATTGTGAAAGAAAAAATCTTGCTGCATTTATAGTTTGAGCAGACGACCTTGTATCAATTTATTGGACGAGTTCATAATCGAAGGCCTTAGAATTGTCTAAAGTAGAAATAGAAAAACATTATATTAGAAATTCACTTACTCCAATTTTATATTTCAATTTGATATCCTTTGTATTTTTAGGGATAGCTTATATGACCACTTGTATCCTTTGTGACTTTGCATTCTATACTCTCTTCGATCCTCTTTGAACCCCTCTTCAAGACGAGACAAATGTTTTTAAAAAGTTAAATGAAAGGTGGAGGTTGAATTGAAAATAAAAATTAAATGTGTATGAAAATAATCTTAAATTTTTCAAAAGAAAGAATGAACCAAAATAAAAGGACCATCACAACATTGAAAGAGGATCATTATAAGACCATGTACAATACTGAAATCGATATAAAACTACTTTTGTGGTTTCTTTCCATTAAATATTCAATCTCTTTCTTCCACCTCATCAATTGAAACAACAAGGAAACCACTCCATTTTAACCTCCATGATGGTTGAAAAAACTATGAAACTACTTCATGGACTACACTTGATTTTCTCTGTCATACTTATTAATTTCACCTTCAATATTTAGTTTAAATAAATTTATATAGACCCAAAATAAATTGAAATGTAAATTATTAATTTAATTTACTTTTATAATTATTTTCATTTTTTAAATTTGATAATACAATTTTGTTTTTCAATTTTAAATTTAACTTTGTTTTTTAAAATTATTATTTCAATTAAAATCAAAATAATGGCAGTTGGGTCTTGGACATGTCAGCAGGCACGTCAACTTCACTTGGGCATGTCAACAGAAATGGCAATTAGGGCTATTTCACATATGTGAAACCAAGGCCCGGTCTCAATTATTTGAGACCACATTGAAACTCCCATTGTGGGATTTCGAGGTTTCAATGTGGTTTCATTTCCAATTTGAAACCACCATAAAACTCCCAGTGCACATAATCTAACAACATGACTGAAGTGAGCATTATTTACCAATTTGAAACAAAACGTAAACCATCACATTCTCTCTCATAGTAATTTTGATAGCAACAGTAGAAGCGAAAAGTTTCACCCCCTTACTTAGAAAAGCAAACAATGTTCATCATCAAGATAGCATAATATCCATCCCAGAGTCACAAACTCATCCCATACTAAACTCTTCACCAAAACCAAAAATCCAAGAAAATTTCTTCAAGAATTCAAAGTGTTTGTTGGCAAATGTACATGTACAAAACCAAAACCAAAACCAAAACCAGATTTAGCCTTTTCATACCCCACCATCAAACACAAAAGCCAAAAACCATACAATATGTCAGCATCAACCAAAGTTGGCGGTGAATGCTAGCCAGAGGAATATTCATAAAGTTTTTTCAGCAGATAATCACAAAAAAGAAAGGAAAGCAACCAAAGAGTGTCAGCATCAACCAAAAGACAACAGGGACATCAGCAAAAGGAGTATCCATAAAGCTACAGAAGAAAATAACAAAAGAAGGGGAAAGTTACCGAGGAATATGGGGTGTAGGATTCTGGAGGACACTTGGTCGGACGACTCGCAACATGGTTTTGAATTTTCGTAGGAACACAGAGATGTGCCACTTGGAGCAGATCTCGGCTGAAATACATACAAACCACCAAGGAGGGGACCGGTCTTTGTCGAGGACGAGGACTACAATGATGGAATAAGAAATTTTGCCGACTCACTAGTAGGTTTCATTGTTAATGTTAGACATATATTGATTTTATCATGCTTCCAAACAAATCCTGTTGTATCTCTATGCCAAAATTTTCTTCCATAAGAGATACCGCCGTATATACTCGAATTCACCAGTGTGTACATACAAAACATTATTCATCGTTAAATATATGTACACATCAAATATTGTAGTATAATATTTTAACAATTATACATAACAAATTGCTCAATATAATTTTGTTGTAAATAACCAAAACCATTAGCATGCAATCAGATTCTCACAATTATATTCACAAATATTGCATGTCATCCTTTTTATTTACGGAAAACATGTTTCCGCATGCATATGCACAAATATTGCATGCCATGCTTTTTATTTACGGAAAACAAAACCGTCAACATGCAATGCAATCCGTATGCAATATACTAACCTTATGCATATTACGCATGCATCTTATTAACCAAATCAATATAATTCAACAAATTTCATTCGTTTCAAGACTGTTAGACATATATTGATTATATCATACGGAAAATCAAATAACAAAATTGAATGAGCAATTAATATATGCAAGAATAATAAATTTTTATTAATTATTCAAGCATACAATCGAAAAGCTTAAATTACAAATAATCAAAGCATAAACAATGTTTCAAGTAATCACAAATTGATGGAGTCACGAGTAACACTCGCTGCCCTTGAAACGAATGAGTCCCGTCGTGGACATCGTTCCCTAGGATAAAACCATTGAAGGTAACAATTAACACGTAAGAGTTACCTCGGATTCACGCAAGACCCGGAGGACTATCACCTCGACAGAGCAACAAATGGAAACTTCGAGAAAGACAGACAGAAGACTCAAGTTTAGAATATGGAGGGACTTGAGAAATGGTGTGTATTTTTTTCTGACTGACTTAGAGGCTCTATTTAAACTACTCTAAGAGACCCTAATCATGGAAACATGATATTCTGATTTTCTGTAATTAGAGAAGAATATTCTCCAATCACCAACTCATCAAATCCGAGACATTCCATGAATACTCGAATCAAATCTGCTGGAAAAGGATGAAATATTTGCACAAATATTTCTTCATCGTATTAAACATGGTAAACCGCATATTTATTTAAGACAAGATATCTCACAAAATATGGAAGTATTTTGTTCTTATCTCTTAAGAATTACACTCAAGCAATTCCATATATACTATGCGGTTGGGCCTTCCAGAGACTTCCATGCGGTCCATACGTTATTTGGACAGTCTAGAGAAAAATTACCCGGGCCAATTTTCGCCCATTTTTCTCTTTCAATAGTGATATTTCAAACATCTATATCTCATTCACCCTTGATCCGTTTTGAGAGTTTAAATAATCGATTTTATAGTACTCGCGGAGGAGAACTCAAAAATGACATCCACCGACCCAAAATCCATTCGGGTCCCACTCAAAATGACGCCCAAAAGTTGACAAATTTCAACCTTTTAACCATCATTTTCCAACAGTTGACTATAGAAAATTTAGTGCAGCAAGAATGCAGTCCCATGTTGATGAATTCTGGGGAGCAGTCGAGGTTGTGGAAAAAGCCGGGAGTAACTATGTGCTGAGGTTCGATAGTCGTGCACACATGAACGCATTGCTTCACAACAGACCGATGGCAGTGGCTGCAGGTCGGTTGGCGCTGCGACGATGAGTGCATGATATGTTGTTTACACACATGCGAGTCACACATGTCTTGCTTTGGATTAGGATGTACGGGCTGACCCAGAGTATCTACTACCATAATTGGTGTCGAAATGCGCCCGTGTGGTAGGGGAGGCTGAATAAGTGGCCTTCGGGGGAATGTCCGCGATGGAAAATGCTAATTACGCCGATGTAAGGGTGTGTGTATCTATCCATCAACCCCTAGTTTCATAATTCTATTTTTAGCGGAGATGTGGAGATAAGGCGTGGATAGCCATTGGCTATGAAAGAGTCCACAAGATGTGTAACCGATGTCGTGGAATAGGCCACACGATGCCTGTATATCGATTCCAAGACGATGCCATGCTGGAGTACTTTCTTGCGCAAAGATTCGCAGCTCTAAGCCAAGAGCTGGGAGTGGAGATTTTCAGGGACAATATTCAAGAGTTATTCCCAGCGCCAATAAAGGTGCATAGGAACTTACCGACAAGAAGATTCACTAGAATTCCAGAGGATTTTCTGAGGAATAGTGAAAACATATTCCAAGGAGAAAGGATGGATATACAGAGGTTTCTTGTATTAGGAGGATGTTATCTTCAACCCTCATGAAGCTAATCTAGAAAATACGGTATATGATCCCGATTATCTGGGAAGCCATGCCAACGCTCCAAATCATGCAAGCCATGTTGATGAACATATAGGTGATCTGGGAGAGGAGTCAGAACAATGTGAGCAAGAAAGGGAAGATGGAAACAATTCATCGTCACCGAAGAATTATTCAGATTTTGAGATGTTCATAGGCTTTATACCGGAGGAAGCACCATCAACCTCAAACCTAGTGCGCAACCCAAAAACTGTCGAGGTAAATTGTAAAATATGAATATGTTGTTTTACTGATGGTACAAGGGTGCTATATAAATGCACCATATGCATAATTACCAATGGAAAAGAATTCTAACTAAGGTACAAGATATATATATATATATATAGAATATGACAAAATATCTCCTTAACACTCTTTCTCAAGTTGGAGCATGTGGATCACGAATGTCCAACTTGCCGAGAAGAGTTTGAAATGACTGTCGTCCAAGAACTTTAGTAAAGAAATCCGCAAGACGACTGGAAGTGCGAATATGATGAGTAGCAACTTCTCTAGACTGTACCAAATCACGAACAAAATGACAGCCAATCTCAATGTGCTTCGTCCTCTCATGAACACATGATTGGCTATAATATGGAGGATTGCCTGACTACCACAATATAAACGCATCGGAGAAGAATGACCAACTCCCAAATCGTAAAGAAGGGACTTAAGCAATATCAACTCACAACAAACAACAGCCATGGCCCGATACTCAGTTTCAGCAGAAGAACAAGAAAAGTCAATTTTTTTTTGTCTTCCATGAAATAGGTGATTCACCAAGCATGAAAAAATATCCAGTCAAGGAACGACGCATAATTGGACAAGCAGCCCAATCAGAGTCGCAAAAAGTAGATAGTTGAAGAGAACTCTGAGCAGAAAGAAATAAACCTTGGTCGAGATGACTCTTCAAGTAGTGCAGGAGGCGAAGGGCTGCATGCCTATGGGTGACACGCGGCTTCTCCATAAATTGCGCCAAAGTATGGACCGAATAACCGAGTTCTGGACGAGTAATAGTCAGATAAATGAGCTTCCCAATCAGACGGCGATATTGAGCAGGATCAGGATAGAAGGGACTGGTCGAGTGCGCCAAATTGTGCTATTTTTTCCATTGAAAAATCTGTAGGCTTTCCAGCTAGCAATCCGGCGTCATGTAAAATGTCAAGGGTATATTTCCGTTCGGACAGAAACATACCGTAGGTCTTCTAACAATCTCAATACCCAGAAAATACTTCAAAGCACCAAGATCCTTCATGTGAAAGAAAGAGCTGAGATACTTCTTGAACTCAATCATCAGGGCCGAGGAAGAACTAGCAATATCAAATTATCAACATAAACCAAAACATGCAGGGTAACACCATTGCGCAAATAAGTGAACAAAGAGTAATATGCGTTACTCTGAACAAACCCAAAAGTGCATAGGGCAGTAGCAAGTTTTGCAAACTCGTTGCGCGGAGCCTGACGAAAACCATAAAGATATTTGCGAAGCTTGCAAACCAAACCCGGTGCAGGAATGGTATAACCAGGCGGAGGACGCATATAGACTTCCTCATCCAAATCACCATGTAAGAAGGCATTGTAAAGATCCATTTGATGAATATCCCAATTCCAAATTGCATCAATAGCCAAGAATAATCATACAAAGCTCATCTTGGCGACAGGATCAAAAGTCTCAGTAAAATCAGTTCCTTCAATCTGTCGATTTCCAAGACCAACGAGACGAGATTTATAGCGCTCAATAGAACCATCTGACTTGAACTTGGTCTGAAACACCCATTTGCACCCAATTGCGTGTTTGTCAGCAGGAAGATGAGACAGAACCCATGTATTGTTCCGCTCATTGGCGGAACTAGGGGGCGAGGGGGTGCTAGCGCCACCCCTAGGATCCGGCGGCCCAGAATTTAGGCCTAGAGCCATCGGATTCCGCCCCCCCTTGAGAGCCATCGGCGCCGGAGCGAGCAGTGGGCGGAAGAACCGAAGAAGCCGATCCGGACGCAGCTTGAAGATGAAGCAATTTTTTGTTTTTTTTGTTGGGCCGTAAGGCCATTAGTTACATATATATTGTTTGGGCCAATTGGGTTTCAGCCTAATTGGCCCTTTATTTTTTTACCCTTCAACTAAGCAAAACGACGTCGTTTCACTTAAGCCAAAACGACGTCATTTTGGCTTAAGTGAAACGACGTCGTTTTGTTTAGTTGAAGGGTAAAAAAATAAAGGGCCAATTGGGCTGAAACCCAATTGGCCCAAACAATATATATGTAACTAATGGCCTTACTGCCCAACCCTAACCTAATAATATGTACTCATCATTCATCAATCATCCTTATGAGAGTAGAGGTCATTAGTTTGGGACAAACTCCAAGCTCAGCCGCGCACCACCACCGGCCAGCCACCGCCCGCCGCGCCGCCGCTGCTTCCTGCCACCGTCCCCTTCTTCAACCACAATCAGCGGTCCGCATCCAAGCCAAAGCCAAACCAAGGGAGAGGTATCAAAAAGCCAATATATTTTTGTTGTATAATTTATGTTGAATAACTTGAATTAAATTGCTTATTTGTATGAATTGGGAATACTGAATGTAGATATGAAAAATTTAGGGGTTGTGTTGAAATTGTGATATTTTGAAATTGTGCTAAATATAGATTTGAATAATTTGACATATTTATATTTAATTAGACATATTTAATTAGTGATATTTAATTAGACATATTTAATTAGATGTATTTAATTAGACGTATTTAATTAGATGTATTTAATTAGACGTATTTAATTAGACGTATTTAATTAGACATATTTAATTAGACATATTTAATTAGCGTTGCAAAAAAAATTTAACCTCTTTTTTTCCCCCCTAATATATACTCCTGGTTCCGCCACTGGTTCCGCTCAAGAGCAATAAGTTCATCAGCCATTGCTTCTTGCCAGTGAGGATGACGAGAAGTCTCAGAATAAGTAATAGGGTCTGAGATATCAGTCACTGCAGCCAAAAATGCAGAATGCGAAACCGAAAAATTATGATAAGATAATCAGCAATAGGGTAACGAGTACCTGAGGATAGATCAAGCGGAGTAGAGAGCAGCAGAGGGGGGTGGTTTATTTCTTGAGTAACAGTGCAGACATAATCTTGCAGTTAACTGGAGCACGACGTATGCAAGGACTCATCGGTCAAAGAGGCGGCGGAGACACAATTCGAGGAAGCAGACTCCGGCGCCGAGAGCAGCTCAGACAGCGGAGCAAGGCGGTCCGATGGAGACTCAGACAGGCTCGGCCTCAACACCAGAGGTGCTGGCGGTGGAGAGGGGCTGGCCAGCGTGACTCCCGGTGGCATCTAGTAGGAGGCCGGTGATGCCGCCGACGATTGGTCGGTGAAGACCGGCAACGTTGCCGACAGCCGAGAAGCGGCCGGCCGTGCGACCGGTGGGAGAGTTGATCGAGGCCAGGGACGGGGCCGACTGGAAGTCTACAGCAGGTGGCCGTGACTCTACCGACTCCAGTGGTGGGTGATCGGACGCCGGAGGATGAACTAGAGTGGCCGGCGACGGCATCATCTGAGGCAGCAGCGTGGCTGGCTCAGCTGCAAGAGGCCACAACATCAAATCCTCGGAAGGAGGAATGTCAGCAATCAGAGCAAAGGGAAAGCAGTCTTCATAGAACACAACATCTCGAGTGTCAAACACACTACGAGACTCCAAGTCATAAACAAGCCATGCTTTCTTGGTAAGAGGATATCCAAGAAAAACACATATGCGACTTGTGGATGCAAACTTATCACGCGGCTTTGGAAGCTGGGATGCGAAGCACAAACAGCCGAATACATGGAGATGGCTATGGTTGGGCGCACGACCGAGAACAAGCTGATAGGGCGAACGACCATTCAACACCGGTGTTGGAGTGCGATTGATCAAGTACACAACAGTAAGAATGCATTCTCCATAGAAGTCAATGGGTAAATTGGCCTGAAATCGAAGAGCACGAGCCACGTTTAAGATGTGACGATGCTTTCCACCCGCCCATTTTATTGCGGTGTGTAGACAGTGGATGTCTCGAACCGAATTCCTTTCTCGTCAAAATAGCGTTTGAGAGGAAGAAATTCAGTTCCATTGTCAGTTTTAACTCTTTGAACTGACCGACGGAACTGCTTCTGAGCAAGGGCAAGGAACTCCTTCATCTTGGCAGGTACTTCAGTCTTAGATAATAATAAATAAACCCAAACAACTCGAGAATAATCATCTAATATAGTCAAGAAGAAAAATGCTCCACTAGAATATGGTGAGCTATAAGGCCCCCAAACATCACAATGAATAAGTTCAAACAAATAACTAGCCTTAAAGATATTTAAGGGAAATCTAGATCTAGACTGTTTTGCCCGATAACAAACAGAACAAGGAAAAGTTTTATTCAAATGACTATGACTTAAAGTAATATCTGGTATAGAAGACAACACCAAACTAGGAGGATGACCAAATCGCCAATGCCACAATAAAGGGGAACCAGCGGCGACAGTAAAGGCGGACGGCCGCAATTTCGGCAATAGTATCCCGAGTCCGTGCAACCAATAAACCCCGCCCTACTGATCACCTTTGCCAATCACTGTCCTCATGCTGATATTCTGTATGATTCATAATTTTTCAGTAAGCAAAACTAAACATTTTAAGGTTGCAGTTAACTTAGCAAAAGACAATAGATTGCATCGTAATTCTGGAATGAAGAGAACACGAGTAACAAGAATATCTCCAAAATATAAGTTCCCATGATGAGAAGCAATAGATATAGAGCCATCATGAAGAATAACATCAACATGATCAGCAAGTTTAATGTCATGTAGAAGATTCTTGTCGCCGGTCATACGATATGAAGCTCTGGTATCAAGAATCCAATGTAAAACGAACTCGCCTGGCATATTGTCAGAATTAGTCAACTTAGAGAACATGATAATAATCGAGTTCCACTGCTCTTTGGATAAGGCGGGACCGAAAGCTGTCCGATCAGCATTGGAAAGAATGGCACCGGTGTCGGCGGCGACAGCAGGGGCTGCTCCGGCGAACGGTGCGGCTGCTGGGGCGCTGATTTGCTGGGGCTGAGCTCTTTGACCAGATCCCTGTTGTCGTCATTGCTCAAATCATGCAGGATAACCGTGAATTTTAAAACAAGTAGCAGCATCATGTCCCTTGCGGTTGCAGTGAGTACAGAGTAAAGATTTTTGATCAATGGCAGTGGCAGGTGGATCGGATCCCTGTGCGGCTGCTACATAGGCCATATTGTCCGAGACAGACTCACGAGCATGAACAACAGTCTTGTAACACTCCTCCTGAATGGCAAGCGAGTGAACATGACCAATAGGAGACAAAGGATCAAGTGTCAAGATGTGAGATCTCAACGAATGGTACTCTTCATCCAGGCCTATGAGAAATTGATGAATAATCTCCTTCTCATGGGACTGAGCAACAATTTCAGTATAAGGGCAAACACATGTCTGAGCAAGTAATAAGTATTCAATTCATCTTTTAACTTCTTACATTTGTTATAATAAGCAGCAACAAGCTGACCATTCTAGCGACAAATATAAATGGCTACACGTATTTCACACGCGTGCACCATTACCAATAAAGAAGCGTTGTTTAAGGTCATCCCAAAGTTCCTTAACAGAAGCACGATAAGTGGCACCAGAACGAATGAATGGATCAAATGTCTGAACCAACCAACCAACAAGCATAGAATTTATACTATTCCAGTCACTGTAAAAATGGTCAGAGGGTGATGTCTTAACAACAGAACCATCAAGAAAACCCTCCTTATGTTTTGTAGAAAACACATTAAACAGGGATTCACTCCATTCATTATAATTATCACCCTTAAAGATCTCAGGACAGATTCTCAAACCTGGATGATCTGACGGATGAACATAGTAAGGATGATTGGTAGGCAAGGCATGAGAAGAGTCACCAGAAGACTGGCGTATGGCTTGTGAAGCGGCCATAGTTGCTGCCTGTACGACAGCCTTGAAAATGGCAGAATCTGTAGGAGGAAAGCCTGAAGGATGCGGCGGTGGCAGTAGGGGATTCACTAGTGGCAGCACGGCAGGAACGACGTTGCAGTTGGCGATCGGATTAGCTCCAGCAGCGCCGTTGATAGGCGATGGCGACGCGTGGATTGGTGGTCCTACGGTGGCGGCAGCATCATCGAAAACAGGATTAAGAGCAAGGTAAATATCTTCAATTTCAACATAATCAAGAGAGATTCATGGTTACAGGAACAGTGATGACAGCGGCAGATCCTTGAACGGCGGCGGCAGCGGTGACGCGTGAAGGACCGGAGGTGGCGGAAGCTACACGTGAGGTGCGGTGGTGATATTTTAGGATTTTGGTTTTCATGATTTTAGCTCTGATACCATGTAAAATATGAACGTGTTTTATTAATGGTACAAGGGCGCTATATAAAGGCACTATACGCAGAAGTACAAATGGAAAATGATTCTAACTACGGTACAAGATATACATAAAATAACACAAAATATCTCCTTAACATAAACCCTCAACTCTTACTGTCCAACCCATTTGCTATTTATGGACATGAATATATGGCGAAACAGGAGGAAACATTGGGAGAAGCAGAATAAATCAGAAGGTGGGAAATCCAAAGAATGGTGAAACCTAGTAGCTACAATGGCGTTATAACGGTTGTCGAGAATTGGTCTACGGCGGATGACGTGGCAAGATATAATGATGAAAATTCTCTGACACTTGAAACAATTAATGAAGATGGAAGAATTATCCAACACCCAACCAGGTTCCAACTCAATTGTCTAAGGTTGCCTTAGAAACAGGGTCAATTAAGAGGATTGGGAAATACATGGAAAGTAAAAAGTGGGCTGCAAAAGGTGGGTACAATCAGTGCCCACTATCTTCAGCGATGACTCAGACCCGGAGGAAGATACCACACCACAAGATGTTACACAAGTGGTTGACGGGGCAAGTGAACATTCATTGACGGGTCTTTCACTTGAAGAAGTTCCAAACAAAGATGTCAAGGGAAAAGGAAAAGGAAAAAGGCAGGGTGAGGAGCACTCAGATGTGAAAAAGAAGCAAGGCTACACATTACAAGTATTGTACGGGAGGTGAAGGAAGTAAAGCAACGACAGAAAATTCGACGGGTTATGAGAGGGAGCAGTCTGGCGATCTGGGAAAGCTGACAGAGGTAACATGACAAGAGGTGGGAGGTACGTCAATCTTAGAAAAAAAATGTTTTTATAACCCTATCTAGTTGACATAAGTGTCAGCATAACGTTTCAATATTTGAAAGTGCTAACCCTATCTAGTTAGTGAAAGTGTCAATATAACCCTCTCCGGCAACTTTTAGCCAAAAATTTATAAAATTACATGTTTGCTCTTTGGAAAAAAATTAAAATACAAAAAATAGGAAATGACGTTATTACCCTTAAACTCATTGTCGACCGCCGCCGGACCAGGTAGGGTTATATCAGCACATTATGAAATCTTATTGGGTTATATCAGCACATTGCTAATGTTTGTAGGGTAATATCAGCACATTTTTAATGTTTGTAGGGTTATATCAGCACATTCTTAAAATTTATAGGGTTATATCAACACATATTATAAATATTAAGTGTGGTACCCGACTGGCCTTAACGGGCTACCACATCATCATATACACGATTATAACATCATAACAATATCTTATACAACATAAAATTTGACATCATGACACCATCATTAATATTAAACACCATTATCACATATCATAAACTCATTTCAAAACTTATGAACATTAAAAATCCTAGGTCGAAGAACACAGCAAAATAACAATCACACACAACACCAAAGGTCATCCAATCATCAATCCGGACTAAACACAACAAAATAAATAAAATATCATTAAAACCCCTATATTCTATAGTATGTGCTGATATGACCCTACATTTTTAACTAATGTGCTAATTTACTTAATCCGCCGTCGGACCGGACCGGCTAATCCAGCGGTGGTCCGGCGAGTTACGAGGGTAAATTGCCCACCTAATTTTAGCCCAAAGGGTATTTTGGTCAATTTACATAGAGTCAACACTGGAAAATTGAGCTCAATGCCGAAAATGAGATTTGAGAGTTATATTGGCCCTTTCAATAACTAGTTAAGGTTATATTTGCACTAAAAATTATCATAGGATTATATTGGCACTTTCAATAACTAGTTAAGGTTATATTTGCACTAAAAACTATCATAGGATTATATTGACACTTATTAAGTAGATAGGTTAATATTGACACTTATCCCTTAATCTTATCTAAAGATATTTCTATTGACTAAATTATTTTTTGGGTAATATGCAAATATAACTCTATATGTTGGAGAAAGTGCAAATATAACCCTGAGTTGTTTTTTAGTGCAAATATAACCCTAAAGCCATTATTTCTGGCATTTACTGACCAGGGTTATATTTGTACTTTTAATTATCGCAGGGTTATATCTGCACTTTCATTGTTGCAGGGTTATATCTGCACTTTCATTGTTGCAGGGTTATATCTGCACTTTCATCAATTATATAGGGTTATATATGCACTTTTCTCTTTTTTTTGTCCCTTACAAAGTATCTTTTACTATCTTTTGGTCTTCATTTACAAAACAACCTTAGACGGTACTCAACAAATTCAAAATGATATGTTTTGGTCCCCAGAGGTGGTTTTCAGGTGAGATCAACGGTAAAATTGGTCAAAATCTGTAAAATGGTCATTTTACCCCTAGATTAGAAAAAAAGGGAAAAACTCCATCATCTTCTTCGTTCTTCTCCCGATCATCTCCGCCCTGCACCGCCGCCGCCGTACAAGGCCCCTTCACCGGCGCCGAGAACTGCCCCAAATTCACGACCTTAGCTTCTTCACGCCCGAGCTCGTCCAGATCCAAGCCTAATTTGCAGCTCAATCAAAACTGAAAGAAGGAATTTCCTCCTCCTTCGCCGACTGCGCCACCGCCTTACTGGAAATTGGCTGCCCCAAATTCACGACCTTAGCATCCTCCTTCATGCCCGAGCCATTGCTTCGTCTTCTTCGCCTTCTGCCGCTTCTCCGCTTCGTCTTCCTCGCCTTCTGCCATTGCTTTGTCTTCTTCAGCGCTTCTCCAGTTCATCTTCTTCTCCGCTTCTCCGCTTCGTCTTCTTCGACGCCTTCTCCACCGCTTCGTCTACGCCGACTTCTCCCCGTTGGGAACTAGATCTGGAGCAAAGCTTCAGATGAATCGGGGCCATTTAAAACTGAAGGCGGCGAAGAAGGCGGTGGAAATTGGCTGCGGCGGCGAAGGTGGTGGAATTTGGCAACGGCGAAGAAGGCGGTGGAAATTGGCAGCGACGTCGGCGGAAGGCAACATTCTGCATTTTCTTGAACTGGGTAGACAAACAAAGTCCACAATCATAGCCACGGTAGCATCTGAATATTGCAGATTCTTCATTTTCTTGAACTGGGTCTGCAACATGATAAGCTTGGATTTCAACATGGCTCCACCTCTGCTGGTGCTAACCTTATCAACATCTTTTTTTGACATTTCACCACCTTTTTCGCGCGCTTTTGCAGCTTCGCTTGTCCAAATGTCCGCAAGACTTGACATTCCTTTGAGAAGTAGTTGTTGCAATATCACTATCAAGGACAAGAGTAGAGAAGAGTTTGCAAGTGGAAATTATCTTATTTGGAGATTCTGGATTGGGGCATATTGATCCATTATATAGTTATATACTGTATTGAAGGATTTGAAGAGGATAAGATCGGAAGGCGGCGGCGGAAGGCAGCGGATAAAGAAAAAGAAAATTATAAAAATAGGATTTTTTTATTGGAAATGTTTTTAAATTAGTAAAATTACTATTATACCCCTGATTATACCGGGAAACCATTTAGTCTTACCGGAAACCATCTCTGGGGACCAAAACATATCATTTTGAATTTATAGGGTACCTTCTAAGGGTTGTTTTACAAATGATGACCAAAAGATAGTAAAAGATACTTTGTAGGGAACAAAAAAAATAATTTAGTCGTCTCTATTTATGAGCATAGAATCAGCCAGATATATAAGCTAGACACCTGTCAAACTAAAAATAGTCTTGCATTGCATGTTTCTGCACAAAATGAAATGGGCCAAGACAACCAGAGACACCCATCCCAACATAGCCAAAAACCAATAATAGTAGATGGACACTCACGGGTGTACCCCAGCGGTTGGGACATGGGTGAAATTGCCAATAATAGAAGATGTAGAAAAACGAATACCCTCAATAATGCCTGCTGACCAAATAAATGTCCAAGACAGGGAACCCAGGCCAAAACAACCACAAAGCTCTCAGCCCAAAAACCAGCCACCCATCAGCCTATAGTTCAACGCTTAAACTAGATTGACACAAGCCTGACCCAAGAAGTAGAAGGGCTTATGAAGGCTGAAACGACGCCGTTCAGTGCTTCTAGTAGAAAACGGGCGGAGATGAACCACCCAACAATAGCAGCGGACACCAACTACAACAACCCACAGCAGAATAGTATCAACACCAACAGCGGAGGCAAATTCAAGATTAAAAAGTGTTCAGACCCAAAGAAAATTTCAGGATGGATGCTCAACACCTCACCATTGGCGGTGCAATTCAGCAAGAATTGGGAGTCGGGCCTTATCATGGTGGCGCAGACGGAGACGGCGCCGAAAAGAGGCAAGCGAGTCGGGAAACTCAGATCAGAGCCCGACAAAGGAGAGCCGAATAGAGACCGACAAGTCGTACCTGGCGAGGACGGCGACGATACTCAAGGCCGACTGACACCGCCAAAACAAACCACCACGGCAACGGAAAAAGGTCAATGGAGCGGCGCCGGCGAGAGATCGGAGATGGAGAACACAAAGCAGGCATAGCTGACATATAGGGTTGGGAGTCAAGGATTGTGGGTACGGATGGGAGAAGGGGGAAAGGACAATGGAGGAAGAAAGACTGAGGATGAAAACAACGGTGGTTGGCGATCTGGGTTCCAATTACAGCAACCGAGGGGGCCCAATCACTATGTGACAATACTGCGGGCAATTTGGGTGTGGAAGAAAATGAGGATGCTGAAGTGGATTTGGAGCAAGGAAATAATTATATTAGTGGTGGGCTGGAAGCTTTGAAACTGAATGACCCAGCAGGATCCAAGGGGGATGAACAAAGAGACTAATCATCTTCCACTCGGGGTATTCGTTAAGGAACTAATCCAAGTGAAGGGTAAGGAAGGTCAAAGACAAGATTTATAGTTCTGCACTCAATTCACTACTAAGTTACCCATGGGGTAGTTAGTGGCAAGTTTGGATATGTCCAAAGAGATGTTAGGGCCTAACAGTCAATTAAACACAACCACGTATGAGTTTTCAATCCATCTTTGCTGCTAAGAATAGATAGTATAGTAAAATGAGGGTTTTTGGTTTTCAACTAGCGACTACAAACATAAAGGTAAAACACGAGTAAAATATATTAACAGACACTTGGGAAATATTTGTGTGGTTTATATATGGCCCAACGATCAAGAGGCTGATGGCCACTACGCCCAGCTCAATGTCATCCCACAATGAAATGAACGTTTCAGCCCAAGACGAGAATCAGTTCGGTTCGTGATGAAATACGTGAGCCAAAATACATGGAACGAACAACGAGCATGAAGGCCACGACCATAGAACGTGGTGATTGTGATACGCCTACGATCTCAATCCCTAAAAGAAAGGAACTGCAACCACATTAGCCTATAAATACAACAGGCTATGGAAGAGTTAGGGTAAGCGTTACTATCTTGAGAAATTCCAGTTCTAAAAGAGAAAACTGGCTTGATCGCCAGAGTTTTTCTCCCGGAGTCATTTCCGGGATTAACCTTGCAGGTGGAAGAATTCTTGGAGAGGACAACCAGCATACCTAAGTGATCAACCACATCATTTGGCGCTGTCTGTGGGGACAAAAATATTTTGTTTCTCATTTCAAGATCATTCAGGTAAGCAATGATGTTCACTAGGAGTGTGCAGAGCCACAACCATCAATCACGTACAAGTACTAGGACATGATAAGGAACAATCAAGAACACACCCCAAATAGAGAAAAAGAACACAACAAAGAGGAGACTGGGGAGGAAGCAGAGTCTCTAAACAATAATCATGACAAGAAAAAAAAAGGGCGTTCGCGGCATTCTTGGAAGCGAACAGCGAAAGCCTTTATGACCAGTTTTTGGAAATGCTCAAGCTAAAACCCACAAAACTAGAAAAGGGTAAATCAAGAGCGTGAAAACATTTATTATGGAGAAGAATTGGGCGATATTTTTTTTGCAGAAGATGACGCAGATAAATTGCCTCTAGCTCCGTATTTGCGTGATTTTAAAATGCCAAAGGACGTCAAGTTCCCTTTTCACGTTAAAATCTACGACGGGGCCACGGATACAAAGGAATTTTTGCACTCATATAGGAACATCATGAGATTTCGCGATGCGAGCATCGAGTTAGTTTGCAAGACATTTCCCATCTTTTCGAAAGGTATAACGATCACTTGGTATGAAGACCTCCCAAATGGGAGAATAAAAACTTGGGCACAGTTGTCTGAATTTTTCTTGGGGCGCTTCTACCAAAAACAAAAGTTCACTAAAACGATCGCGGACCTCAATAACATCGCTCAGCAAAGCGATGAAAGCCTAGCAGATTATCATTGTCAGTTTGTCACAGAAAGCTTACAAGTTTGGGACTAGTCATTCCAAACACCATTAGGAGAATTCACAAAAGGTATGCGATCAGGAGAGTTTTACAAGGAACTGACAAAGAATATGTCTGAAAACCTACGGGAACTGCAAAAGATAATCAAGCAGTATGTGTGAACAGAAGAAGCAAACAATCGTAAAATAGAGAGGGAAAGAGGCGAAAAGTGAACATGGGAAGATTCGCAAAAGGGACTTATGAAAAAATGAAATGGAAACATCACTTTCAAAGGAAGAGAACCAGGTTCGCAGGTGGCAACATTTCAGGATACATCTTTGACAAGGCCAAGGAAGGAAATATGGCAAGCACACAAGGATCTATTTTGAGAACTATCATCTATGCTAGCGCCACCAGAAAAGAGATCCAGGGAATATTATTGTGCTTTCCACAAGGACCATGGCCACGAAATTAAGTATTGCAGAGACCTAAGAAGACAAATTGAAGAGAATTTGAGGAATGGCTTCTTAGGTCAATATAGAAAGAAAGGAGGAAGCCAGTTTGGCGAACATAGCAAGACAGTGAACACCATAGTAAGGAATCAGGGGACAACTTCTACAATGCCAAATAATCAAAAGATGACTTTGGTGATTGACTGCAAGGAGGACGATAGAGATGGAATGCCAGAGACAGTCATCTTGTCTATTCATGGATCTATAGAGTCATTGTCCAACAATGCTTGGAAAGCTAGAGCACGATACTCGCCCCCGCAAGAACCTGTTAACAAAAGACTCCGCTCGGATAAGACGATCACCTTCAGCAAAGAGGATGCAGTACCAAACACATCGCCTCATAATGACCCTCTGGTAATTATAGCAAAAATCAGGAATGCTACTGTACATAGAGTGTTCGTAGATGATGGAAGTGAAATCGGAATACCATTTGTTGACTGCTTCGACAGACTAGGGTTCAAGCGAGTGGACCTAAAAAAATCCACGTCCTCGTTAGTTGAATTCACAGGGTGATCAGAAATGCCTTTGGGCAAGATACCACTACCTGTCACCATTGGGGAAAGCGAAAAAAGTTGCACCATTATGTGTGACTTCGTAGTCATGGACGCTCCAATTACGTTTAATGCTATCATAGGAAGACTGTGGATGAACATAGCAAAAGACATATGGTTTCCCTACCACCTAGTTATGAAATTCCAAACTCCAGCCAGAATTGCAACTACAAGAGGAAACCAGCAAACAGCGAGGCAATGTATGATTATTGTAATGCATGCAAGATGATTGGGAGAAAAAGCGAAGATGATTAGCACAATTTCAAATGGTGAATCCCTAAACCAGCTAGAGTCGGCAGTGGATTTAGGAGAAGAAACGAAGTTGGCAAGCCTGGAAAACGAAGATAGCTCAAAGTGTTTTAGGATAGGAAAATACCTTCCCAGCGAAAAAAAGAGAGAAACATACAAATCATGTGAAACTACAGAGAAACTTTTGCATGGAGAGTTCACAACATAGGGGGAGTACACCCACAAATTGCTACACACACTTTGAACATCAGTGATGCGATAACGCCGGTCAAACAGAAGCAACGCTGCTTCGCCAGTTATAGGCAGCAAGCGATTAAAGAATAGGTCACAACTTTGCTTCAAGCTAGCATAATAAAGGTGTTTGTATACCCAAAATGCCTTAGAAATCAAGTTATGGTGAGAAAGTCTGATGCAGGATGGAGGAAGTGCATCAACATTACGGACCTAAATAAAGCCTTCCCCAAGGACTGTTATCCACTACCAAAAATTAATCAACCGGTTGAAGCGATTTTAGGGTATTAGGTGCTAGCATTTCTGGACATATACAAAGGATACCATCAAATATTGATGAACCCGGAAAACACAGAAAATACAGCTTTTATATCAAGCTTTGGGACATTTTGTTACGCAAATATGCCATTTGGGTTGAAAAATGCAGGGCAACATACCAACAAGTAGTGGATAGCACTTTTCGTAATCAAATGGGGAGGAATATCAAAGTGTACGCCGATGACATGGTCATCAAAAGAAAGAATGTGAGTAGCTTCGCGGTGGATCTGCAAAAGACTTTGGACACTTTAAGTGCCATAGGGATGAAGCTCAATCCTAAGAAGTGTGTATTCGGAGTAGGAGCGGAAAAATTCTTAGGATGCAAGGTGTTCTTGAAGGGAATCGAGGCCAACCCAGAGAAAGTCAAAGCCATTGTCAACCTCCTTCAACCGCGAACTGTCAAATATGTACAGGTTCTAATGGGGTCACTAACACCACTTAGTAGGTTCGTCTCGAAAGTGACAGACAAATACTTTCCCTTATTTGAGGTTCTAAGTAAGGCTAAGAAGTTTAGATGGAGCCAAGAGTGCCAGACAGCATATGATGGTTTAAAAGAACAGCTTCAGGCACTGCTAACGTTGAAATCACCCACCCCTGGTGAAACATTATATTTATATTTATCGATCTCGTAGAACGCAGTCAATTTTCCTGGAAGACCAGAAATAAGTACCAGTCTATTAAATTAACAGAATATTACAAAGTGCGGAGAAATTGTATATGCCAATGGAAAAGCTAACCATGTCCTTGGTATACTCGGCACGAAGACTATAAATGTATTTCCACGCTCATCGCATCATGGTTTACACTGGTTTCCCAATTAAGGCCATTCTCAACAAGCTCGAGCCATCAGGAAGACTAACTAAGTGGGCTCTAGAACTAGGACAGTTTGGAATACAATTCCAATCTAGAACAGCAATCAAAGCTCAAGCGTTAGCAGACTTCACTCATAGATGACAAGTGAAGAAGTACAGAGAGCGAATAGGAATCGGAGCTCAAGGATTGATAAAGGCAAGACAAAATGGAAAGAAGTTGCATGGACATTGTTATTCGATGGCGTATCTAGCAAAGAAGGATTCAAAGCGGGATTATTATTCGCAGACCCTGACGGAGGTGAACACAGGTACTCATTACGCTTCGATTTCTGGCTCACCAACAATGAAGCAGAATATGAGGCTTTGATGTGCGGACTGGACCTCACCGTCAAAGTGAAGGTCAAGAGCGTACTAGTATCCATTGATTCACTAATTGTTGTCCAACAAGTGCGAGGAGATTATGAAGTGCGAAAAGAGCAACTGGCAAAGTATTTAAGGAAGGTTCAACAACTCAATACTCAGCTCGAATATTTTGACATACATCATGTGCCACGGAGCGAGAATGCATAAGCAAGCTAACAACAACGGGGTTTGATTCTCTTACCCACCAGGGAGACGTCATAGTGAAAGTCATCCTAGTTAGAAGCACGTTCTCAACCATTGTGTCAGCAATCCAAGCAGACGAGGTAAAGTGGATGTCTCTACTGATTGACTTTTTAGCAAAGGGAACACTGCCAGAAGATAAGATGTAGGACAGGAAGTTGGAGTTATATTCTGGCAACGCCAAGTTTCTTGTTGTAGCAATTATCTACTTCACAAAATGGGGGGAAGAGAAGCAATTAGGAAGGGTTACAGCTGAAGCGACTAGGAGATTTGTATGGCAAAATATAGTATGTTGCTTCGGGGTGCCTCATACCATTATCACGGATAACGGTACTCAGTTTACAAGGGGTGTATTCACCGATTGGTGATCGAAGCTGGGGATACTTGGGAGGTCGTCGCCGTACCTCTCAAAGTTATAATCTATTTGTCTATTATGCTTACTAAATACAACTAAGTAGATAGTGGCAAATCGGGGTTGCTCACAAAGAAGAGGAATTTTCTTAAGCATTTTGAACATATAAGGTTCATATTAGGCTAGAAGTAATAATATATATACATATAAAAGCAAGTTAATGAGGGGATTATGATTGGTTGGTTTTCCCAAGTTATGAAATTAAAAGACAAACTAACTAGAAAAGTTAAGTAACTATGCTAATCATCAAACAAACTAAGAAAAAGGGGTAAAAACTACAAAAGATAAAAGCTTTGGGGGCAATTGATATCCACTTCCAAACCTCATATAGATCATTGAACCATTCACTCATTCAATCACATTTGTTACCTATTGGGAATGTTATCACTTCCCATTCGAAGATCAACATTCATTCCTTCTTAATAGTCATTTGCAAAGACAAACAACGACCATTTGTAAACCTTGTTGACAATCACCCTAAATAAACCACACAATAGAGGTATTTCATCAACGACATTTCACACGAAGGACCATAGATTTGATAACAACAAGCCTTCTACCAAAGACATAGTCATTTAACCAAACATAACATTCATTAGGCTAAACCTAGAACAAACCACATTTAAGATTCAACCTTTCATTGCATCTATAGGGTAAATATGAGAACGATCCACATTAACATACTTATCTAGCAAGAATCACAACACATTATGGACGAGACGTTCTAAGTCCATGTTCTTGGATTTTCATGCCAAAGAGCTAAGGAATTTGTTACTTTCCTAACACTCTAACACTTTAATCATTCAAACACTTCCTATTCTCAAACATATGACGACATAAATGAAGTAAAACATTGTATTAAGACACATGAATGCTAAATAACAAAAGCTTCAAGAACGAGTGAACCAATCTATTAATTTCTTTAACTACTTGTTGTGAAGATAAATCCTCTATCCTTCTTAGATAGTAGTTTGCAAGAGTGAATTCAACATATCTTGTCAAACCTCACCAATGACTCCCTTAGTCGAAACACGACTAAACGTATCCCATTGATGGCATTGAGCACGAAGAATCAACAAGCTTGGCAACACTTATAAACACTACACCGTGTCTAAGCATTTAACCAATTCATGCATTTACACAAGATTAGTCAAGAACGATCGACATTCATAGACTTATCGCATTTGCCACCTAAAGCAAATATGACACCGAGTTCAACATCATCACATTCATCTAGAAATTATCAACACATCAATATGATTTAGAAGCTCTAACTCATGCTCTTGGATTCCACATTATAAGAGGGGAAACTTAGCTACTTTCTCCCAACCCTAACAAGAAATCATACAAGCAATTCATATACTCAAACTTCCAACAACATTAATTCCACTAACAATCCACATTCAAAGCTCAATAAATGCACAATAGAGAAAGGAATACATAGATAGACATGATTCTCAAGACATTAGCAAGGAAGTTTCAATCAATTGCTCCCAAGTACAAAACTAAGCTAGATAATCAAAACTCATAACATAGAACAAAGATCTACAAAAAAGAAGAAGAAATGGAAGAAAATGGTGAAAAATTAGGGTTTTGGAGCCCCCAGGTCGGGCTTAGAGAGTTGGGGAAGAAGGGGGTGAAAATCTATTTATAGTACAAGACAAAAGGGAGTAAAAAGCAAGTTGCAGGGCAATTATCACGAGTCTCAATGCCTCCGTTGTGAGTCACAACCAGATCAGGAAATTGTGAGCTCTCAAGTCAACATTTTGTGAGTTGAGTCGCAACAGAAAAAAGTCTCGTTTCTTTTGCTTCCTCTGGGTAAACCGTTGATCCATTTTGAGAGTTCTTGTAGTCGATTTTACAGTACTCAAGAATAGGAATCCAATGGTACCACCCTTAGAGGCTGATTCTGCTTGGAAAATTCTTAGAAATCTGCTTCAAAACATAGATCATTCTTCACCCTTTGCTTTGCTCTCCTTTCTTCACTTTATCTTCTACCATATTGTGAGTGACCTTCCATCTTCTACCATCCTTTCGAATTGCCTTCACTAAACCACTCCTAAGTGCTCATGAGCAATCTACAAATTAAGCTTACAAAAAGGAATCTAGATGCTCGTAAGGACTAAAATTCCATTAGACTAAACATAGGTTACAAAATGAAGGATTTAGATATAAAAAATGAAAATGACTATCTAAACCCCTTATCATGTACACCTACCTAAATCTAGCAATCTTACTACAATAATATGACAAAAGAGATGTTAAATACTTTGAAAAATACATGCATTTGAAGTTTCATCAATTCTCCAAAAGTTTACCTCCATAGCACACCCTCAAGCCAATGGCCAAGTCAAGGTGACAAACAGAACTATTGTTCAACGAATATAGAAGCAGCTGGAAAGAAGGCGAGCCAGATGGGTAGACAAGTTACCAAACACACTATGGACGTATAGAATGACTATTCGGGAACCAACATGAAGGACGTTGTATAGTTTGGTTTATGGTCATGAAGCTGTTATACCAGTAGAGATTGGTAATTCCAGCCTTCGAGTGGGCGATTACCTGGAAAATGACAACCCAGATGTGATGAGACTCGAGCTGGATGAAACAGAGGAGAATAGGGATTTGGCAATGATCACAGAATCCAAGTACAAGGGAAGAATGGCTAGAGTTCTCAATCATAAAGTAAAAGAAACACGGTTCTAGATTGGTGACCTAGTACTTAGAAAGAAAGAGGCGAGGGAAGCTATGCCCAAAGTGGGAAGGACCCTACAAAGTCACAAAAACTCACAAATCTAACAACTATGAGTTAGAAAGGTTGGATGATACCATTGTTCCAAACATGTGGCATGTGACAAACTTAAGGAAGTTTTATGTTTAGATTGAAGAAGGTAGCGAACATCCACCTATACAGACGCTATGATATTACCTTGGTCACTTTTTTCATTGTTTTTGACCTGAAATTATCGTGAAACTATAATATTAATACAATGAAACCACCTTGCTAGACCATGATCACGTTTTCTCATCCTTTAATTTTGTACGACTAAGAAGGTTTCTTCGCAACATGTTACCATTAAAACAACCACATTTTTTACTCAACTAGTTCAGCATACATTAAGCTACAAATTTTTGCACAATTAACAATGCTTGCAAGCTTTGGATCTTGCAACTTTGTGAATCGAACAATTACAAGCCATAGATCTTGCACAACTACCGATTCTAGCAAGCTTTCGATCTTGCAACTTTGTGAATCAAACAAATTGCAAGCTATAAATCTTGCTGTTAGGCAAACATGCCTCTAAAATAGAGACAAAAGTAAGCAATAGATCTTTCACATTTGCACGTTACAAAGCAAGCAATAGCCTTACTACAAAAAAAGATATGCCTACGAATCTCTGGCTAAAGCGAATAATAAATTTAGCAGCTTAGAAACTTCTAATTCCTCTAACTAAATCCACATGATTAAAAAGGATGGATGATAAATAGTCCAAAGACAATGTAAATGCAAAATTTGTGAAGCCATAGCAAGGTTTATTACAAGGAAGGGTAAGTACTTCAAAGAAATCTATCTATGCCACGAAGTTCACGAAGACCCAGAAGATGACGACCCACAGCGGTGACCACACTTAGATTTGCGATGGGAATGCTCAGCCCTACGATGTTTCTCCTTAGTGTCATTTTCCTCGTTAACTAAGTTCTCGTAACGCCATTTTATGTGAAAATAGGCAGGATAGCGTATGAAACTTCCTCATTCCATATGCTCAGGATGTTTTCCATAGTACGCCTTGAAGTCTTTAATGGGATCAAACTCCTTGCGATCTAATTGCATGCTCATAAAAATGAAAGTCTCTTCATACATTTCCATCTCCGCTCTCAAGTGTTGTATTTCATTTTCTAGGGACCGGATGTGCAACTAAACAGACTTAGACAAGTTAATCCTCTGCTCACCAACTTCCATAGTGACATCTACATGACCAGTGACCTACGAGAGGATGATGATAAAGCTTGGAGTTTATCTTTATCTTAAACACAAGCTTGCTCAAGTTGATGCACATATTTATCAAGTCGGGTGCACTCAGTCTGAAGCTCCTCATTGTCGTTTTGCAACTGTGTGTTTATAGCGAAGTGTTCATCGAACTTCGCCCGCCAGCCTAGAGCAGAAGTTGATAAGTGATCGCACATGTTCTTCTTTTTCTCCAACTTAACCAATAAATCCTCAATACAGGAACATTGTTTATCAATATTCAATGTCTTTTGATGGGCCTCGCTAAGTTTTACTCGCTCCATGATCTCTAGCTTCTACCTGTTGATGGAGCATCTTCTCTAAGTTCAACTGTTGCCGATGAATGAGACTATTTTGCTCGCCTAAAATTCTTCGTAATCGGGCAGAGCATCCTGGCTGTCCTTCACATTTGTGTTCCACTTCTTCTCAAGATCGCTTATACCCAGTAGAATATACTACAACCATATACCTAAACATAACGCCCATTCTTGAACACAGACAAGGAGATTAAGCGTGAAGACGAGACAGGAAGTTTCCACCCAATGCATAAGGGAAGCGATTCCATACATGAAAGTAATTCGGAGGAAACAATCTCTGCACACTCTTCAGTGAAGGATCGGGTGGTGTGAAACAAGCTAAAAGGTTCACAAAGAGGATCATTATGTCCTATAAAGTTAAGGATTTTCAAGAACTTGTGATAAACCAAAATATTGAAGCCCCGCACATAAGGAAGGGCAATGAGAAAGAATGGAACATGAAAAATATATCAACATTCATGCTTAAATTCGCACAAATAGTATAGACACATATCAATATATTGTTTCAGGTTTACAATCCAAAATTCAAAAATCAAAGTTAGTTAAAGATAAACTAACATCGGAGTTTGAGTTAGGCGGAGGTTGAACGAGAATCGCAGTTGCTTCTCGGCTCAGTGAAATTCTCCTTGCTGGGCTGCTGGATGGGAGTTTCAGTAATTGCACTAACCTCACCAGCCGCATTGGCATGAGGGTTAGGAGTTTGAGTAGCAGCTGTAGGCTTGAATGGAAGATCTTTCGAAGTAATCCACCTCGCACTCCTTCAAATCAGCTATGGAAGGAAAACTCTTGAGATTGACAATAGGATTCCACTTGCGTTGATTCTTCATAGCCTTGCAATAACCAACGATGCGAGCTTCTTTGGAAATATCCTCAAAAAATTTATAGAACGACTTGGACTTACAAAGCCGATCTACCAGCACTAGGGGGTATTGAGGTGATACAGGCCCGTTGGTGCATATTTCTTTTAACTCAGTACGAAGTTGAGTCACCTCCAACCCTACGAGCCTAGCACACTCCTCAGCGGCGCTTGCTCTTTTCTCAGTAGACTTCACCCTCTCCTCAGTGTCTTTAAGTGAACTCTCTAGTGTTGTACATTTGATTTCCTGTGCTTTATATTTCTCCACTAGTGACTCATCAACAGGAGAATGCTTGGACAACAGCCCACTGGAAATCTGGAGGCCTTTACCAACTTTATAAAATAGAAACACATAGGACGAAGTCATTAACAAGGTTACAAACAATAAATCAAGATACAATGAAGACTATTAATGTTTGATTACAGACTTACCGCGGTCGGAGTGTCGGGTAAAGAAAGATTAGAAAGGATATCAGCGATGATCACCTCTGCCAATGGATTCTCGGTTCGTGGTACAATCTGCGAACCGGTTTGTTAACATGCCCCCTTTTAAAGGGGGGAACAAAGTGTCCAGCAGGCCCACCACCCCTACCCCTCTTAGTCTTTGTCTCCTTCTACTCGATAATGGGTAACCAGGTGACAACCACTCGTCCCCCCAGTACTTTTACCCTTATCATCAGGGTTCATAGAGTTCACATCCTGAAGCGTGGAGTTACCACCAGCACCATTATTAGCCTGTGCAATAGCCTTGTCCATCTCCTCATCTTCACCGTCAAAGAGCGATGAGTTAATCTCACCTTTAGATATGCCCATATCTGAAACAGAGTGAACACCATAGATCAGAACAAATACATACACAAAATGAAGAAGTGAAAAGTTCAGCAAAATAGGAAAGACCACTGATCGAACACACCAAACAAAAGAAAACAAAACACCTTCAACATTAGAGTCAGCGTGGCGAAGATGTTGGGTATGTAAACGAAGCATGGCCACGATCTTTGTTTTTTCAGTATAACAAACACTCAAACCAGGAAGTTTAGACTTAGGAACCTTGTAGTTCCAAGAAGGAACTGAAGCTTCAGGAGCTTGTTTTTCTTTTATAAAAAAATATCGGGTACGCCAATCACCAACATTACTAGGGAAGCCGCTTACAAGCTCAACCCCCAGAATCACAAGATAAAAAGTAAATTCATCTATAGTGTTTTTTACTTTGTGAAGATGATAGAAGTTGCGAAACAAATCAAGACTGAAGGAAACGTTCGCTTTTTCACACCTAAAGAAACCCCATTATTATAGCAATGCCTTTAGGATGAAATTGGGACAACGCGACCTTATACAAACAAAGAAGTTCAATCACATGAGCTGGAAGAGAGAAATATAGGTCGAAGTTCAAGTAGGCTAAATAACAGGAGATATAGCCAGGTGGAGGAACGCGACACATTCAGCTTTGGCAGGTGAGTGGAGTTTAAAAGAGGCAAGGAAAGGGAAATAGTTCTTTAAATCATTCATATATGAACGAGTCAGAATACTTTGTACGGCGGAAGATCCGGTGGCATGATTGGAATCCTCATCAGAGGGAGCATCTTCTATGGGAAACTTATGACGGTTAGAGAAGACATATGGTCCTAGAGTAAAGTAAAAGCTGTAATTAGGCTCAAAATAATGCAGATACAAAAGTCGTAGAATAGAGTTTCACAGAAGACAAGTCGGAGAAGATGACCGGAAAGTAGTTAGACACAACCACCAAAGTTACCAAAAAATTAGGGACAACTCCAATATATTAAATTCAGAATATGTTGCAAAGGAATCAGAGATTGAGTTAAGAATGGAACTTAGTCGTGAAGAGGATAGAGATTGGATACGCAGAAAACCTAGGGATGCTCCGAGAGGAAAAATCTCGGGCAACAAAAGCGATGAACTAAAAAAAGTATCAACAATGAAATAGCAAAATTGAGGAAGACAACTGGTTGAAGAAATGTAATGATGGCAACCAGACACAAAAAATAAAGTACCATTTTCTTATATCGAGACAGCGACAGTAGATTAAAAGACGACATACTGATTGAGGACAATGTTTAAATTATTCATTTCAAATTCCTTATTTAAGAGGTGAAATGAAAACAAAAATCAGGGAAATACAGACTAGAATACAGAAGAATCCAGAGCACATCTCGGGATTCTGAAACAAAATCATCGCAAGAATAGACTTACCACGGCGAGTTCAAAATTCAGAAATTCAAATTTGAGGAAAATCGAAGACAGAAATATAGAAATGAAGCTAATGTCACTTCGCAAGGCAGGTGAACACGACATTAAATGATGAACAGCCTATGCACGTATAACATCTGTTCACATTGAAACCACAAGGCCATGCCATTACTCTGTTCATTTTAGTCTTCATGCCTAGGGGGGCTTATGGTGTATATATGGCCCAGCGATCAAGAGGCCAATGGCCACTAGGCCCAGCCCAATATCCTCCCACAACGAAATAAATGCATTTCAGCCTAAGCCGAGAATCAGTTCGGTTTGTGATGAAATACGTGAGGCAAAATACACATAACAAATAACGAGCATGAAGGCCACAACCATAAAATGTGGTGATCGTGGTACGCCCATGATCTCAATCCCTAAAAGCTAGGAACCGCAACCACATTAGCCTATAATTACAATGGGCTATGGAAGAGATAGGGTAAGCATTACTTTCTTGAGAAATTCCAGCTCTAAAAGATAAAACTGACTTGATCGTTGGAGCTTTTCTCCCGGAGTCACTTTTGGGATTCACCTTGCAGGTGGAAGAATTCTTGGAAAGGACAATCAGTCTACCTTGGCGATCAACCATATCATTGAGTAACATGGTTGATTAATTGTCCAATCATTAATTCAATCACATGTAAGACATCAACAACCTAATATAGTGCTCATAACAAGTGGTGTATTATGTGATCAACACTTTCCCATACCTGTCACATAGGGTGCTCTTGCAATATTTCATCGGTACTTCCTTCGTAATTAGGGAAGTGCAACCATGGTCTACCCATTGCGTAGATCTGTTTCTCCCCCGTATGATTACATCCCGGGCACTACGCCACGGATGCTCTGCCCCCTAGGCCTATAAATGAGGCAAAGGGAGGTAGGGACCTTATCGATGACACTAGGGCCTCTTACAACGCTTCCTTGCTAATATTTCCTATCTCTACCCGTAACCCTTCGGACCAACTTGCTAGCTAAGACAGATGTGCTGTCATCGTAATGGTAAAACTTAAAAAAGATCTACGTGTACACACCCACGTGAACCCGGACCCCGCTAACCATATCACATCTAGGTTTCTCTTCCCCAGGGGTTATCAATATTCACACCAACATGAATGTAGACTAGAGTGTGTGCTAATGGAGTGTATCATTCATGAAATTATAACAATTCAAGAACAAGTCATCATACTGTCACAGGTACATGAATTAGAATGATCAAATGAATCTCACAAAAACATAATCAACACATGAACTTGGAAAGCGCTTCTTCAACAACAATTTCATTCTCTCTTAAATTTTCCTTATTAGCCTCTAATACCCTATCATCCTCTTGCAACACCTTCTTCTTGGACTCACAAACTTCCTTCCCGCTTATCAACTTGAGTGCACCTATGTTCCTTGGACTGATCTCCGGTTGGGAAGGGAGTTTTCCGGACTCATTGGCCTCAACTTGGCTCACTGAGGTGGGAAGTTTCCCAACTTGGACTTTAAGATTTTTGATACTCAAAATGGCTCTATTGCCAAGATCTTTAATTTTGAGCCTTGTCCTTTCCGCGAAAACCTCATGCTTCTTCCCTAATTGGCCATTGGCTTCCAAAATATCTTCCTGGTCCAACTTGTAAAGAAAGGTGTGGTTGCTGGATGGACCATCACCCCTTGGATATGGTTGAGGTGGAGCTTGTCCTCCTTGATACCCTTGATCCTGGTTCTCCTTCCTCCAACAAAAATTTGGTTGGTCCCGGTACCTTGGGTTGAATAAGTTTGCATAGGGATCCTGCCTTTCTTCACCTTGGTTCTCTCGGAACCCCTGTGGTTGTTGATCCCTAGAAAAATGCTACCTATTCCCATTGTTTTATTCCACAGCCTTCACCTCTTGTAAGTCTTCCACTACATTAGGACACGCCTCGGTGTTATGGTCAAGGTTGCATACCCCGCACACTTTGACCTGATGAACCTTCCCTCTTAAGAGCTCCTTCATCATGGAAGAAAGAGCTTGGACTTACTCCTCTAACTTAGGTGATTGGGAGGGTTCATCCAAGACCTTAACCCTTGACCTTGTGACAAGCTGTCGAATTCCATTGGCCATTTCTTCAAAGACAGCCATCGCATCCTTTGGGATTTTGTTGGCGATTGACCCATTACCTGTGAAATTCACCATCTCTATGTCTTCATCACATAACCCTTCCAAAAAGTAGTAAACTAGGTCTCCATCCTTGAAAGGATAGTATGGACAGCTTGCCAATAACCTCTTGAAATGTTCCTAGTAGTCATAAAGTGAGTCAGTAGCTCTGTGGGTGATATTAGATAGTTGATTCTTCAGTTCGGCAGATTTGGATGCCGGAATGTACTTCTCCAGAAGTATCCTCTTCATATCCATTCAGGAGCTTATACAACCGGGGGGGGGTAAATAGTACATCCAATCCTAGCCCCATCTTGAAGAGAGAATGGAAATACATATTATAGATTATAGTCATCCTCCGAAACACCCAGAGGCCTCATGTTTGTAAAGACCAAGTGGAACTCCGACAAATGTTTGTTTGGGTCTTCCCTCACCATACCGTGGAAGGTGGGAAGACAATGGATTATTCTACTCTTTAACTCACAACTCACGTTCGGTGGCAATGGGCAAACGTGATACACAATGGCTGAATCACCAAATTAGGGGCCATGAGCTCCCTCAGTGTTCTGTTGTCCTCCGCCATCTCTGAAGTCTCTTCTACCACTAAAACCACTCTAAGTTAAACCACTAATTTAGTTCTATGCTTTCTTCATTTTCGACTACCCGTGTTTCAGTCGGGTAATGAAAAAATCCTAAGTTTGTGGTATGCGCATGTACCATAAACTAATGGGTAACAGTACCCTACCAAAGGTAACACTAGCAAATGGATTAAAGGCAACAATATTACTAACAAACAGATTCAATCAACAAAGACAGAAAAAACAAACAAAGAAAAATAAAAAGCGATACTGAATACTCAGCTAATGCGTTATGCTAATTGACAATTAAGCTTGACGCATCCCTGGCAGCGGTGCCAAAATTTGACCTGTCTCCACTCAGGGTCATTAAGTAGCTAAATTGAGCGAAGGCTAAGGAAGATCAAAGATAAGATTTATAGTTCTGCACTCAACTCACTACTAAGCTACCCATGGGGTAGTTAGTGGCAAGCCCGGGTATGTCCACATAGATGCTAGGGCCTAACAGTCAATTAAACACAACCACATATGAGTCTTCAATCCGTCTATGTTGCTAGGAATAGATAGTATAGTAAAATGGGGGGTTTTTGGTTTTTCAACAATCAACTACAAACATAAAGGTAAACCACAAGTAAACTATATTAATAGACACTTTGGGAATATTTGCGTAACATGGCTGATTAAATATTCCGATCCTTGATTTAATCACATGTAAGACATTAACACGCGGTGTGATCAATGGTCAACACTTCCCCATACCTGTCATGTAGGGTGCTCTTGCAATCTTCCATCGGCACCATCTCCGTAATTAGGGAAGTGCAACAAAGGTCCGACTGTTGCGCAGATTTGTTTCTCCCCCGTACGATTACATCCCAGGCTCTACACCACAGATGTTCTACCCCCATAGCCTATAAATGAGGCAAATGGAGGTAGGCATCTTATCGATGATACTAGGGCCTCTTACAACCCTAGTTTGCTACTATTTTCTATCTCTACCCGTAACCCCTTGGACCAAGTAGCTAGCTAAGAATGATGTGCTGTTATCGTAATGGTAAAACTCGAAAAAGACCTACGTGCACACACCCACATGGACCCGGACCCAGCTACACATATCACATTCAGGTTTCTCTTCCCCGGGGGGTATCAATATTTGCACCAACATGGATGTAGATTAAAGTGTGTGCTAATGGAGTGTATCGTTCATGCAATTATAACAATTCAAGAACAAGCTATCATAATATCACAAACACGTAAATTAGAATGATCAAATGAATCTCACAAAAACATAATTAACGCATGAATACAAATTATCTCCAAGCTATAAAAACTACTCCTTAGACATGGAATTCAATTATTTCATTGAATTCCCTATCTTAGGGCTAAAGAAAAATAAAAAGAAAAATAGAAAGAACCTAGAGATAAGAGAGAGCAAAATTTAAGTATTTCATTGGTCTCGTGTCGGCCATGAGCGGTCTGTGCCTGCATGTTGTAGCTTTTCCCGGCTGACTTCTTTACTCCGCTAAAGATGAACTGTTGGTTTGATTTGAGAGTTCTTGTAATCGATTTCATAGTGATCGAGAAGATGAATCCAATGGAACCAATCTCAAGGGCTGATTATTTTTGGATCGTTCCCAGAACTTAGGGCAACTCTCAGACAACAACCCTCTGTTTATTCCTTGGTCGGTTTGAACTTCAATGTCACCTATCTTTAGCTCAATACTTCTACTATCATGATGTAATGTTCGTGGCCTTTGTCTACTTTCATTCTAATGTGAATAGCCTTCAACATCTTCTACCATCCTTGCGAATAGCCTTCAATACAAAATGTGACGAAAAGTACACACAGGCGACCTTATAATGATGATCACAAGGGAAGATCTAGGTGCCCGTTGATACGAGGTGTCCATTAGTACCAATTAAGTATACAAAACATGGGATTTTAACAAGACAACCAAACATGGCCATCTAAACCCCTTGTCACATAAACTCAACTAATACTAGCAATCCAACATTGAAAATAAGCCAATTGTTATGCTGAATGCATATGCACGCATAATGATGCACATCATTTTGTGATCTCGGGACCCTGATAATGTTAAACTCCTCAAATTCTGCTGCCATGCTCCTAAATTTGTCTCTGTACTTCATCATTATCGGCTCTTTGGCTGTGTATTACCCATTGTACTGATTGGTCACCAGCATCGATTCTCCGTGGGCCTGCAGCTTTCTTGCTCCCAGCTTTCTATCTATTTCCATGCCTATAATTAGTGCTTCGTACTCTGATTCCATTTTCGAGGTCGAGAACTTGAAATGCAGGGCGTAAGTTTCCTCCACACCTTCTGGGTCTGATATCACCAGCCCCGTGAGGGCTCCTTCCACTCCAGATACTCCATCTACGTGCAACTTCCACACGTCCGGCCCTGCCTGCCCGCCTTGTTCTGCTGTAGGGGACAGGGCACTGTGTTTCTTCCACTGCTTTCATCTTACCTTCCTTAATCATTTCTACTAGAAAATCCATCATTACCTACCTCTTTATTGCTCTACTTGGGGCGTACTCAATAGCATGCTCTCCAAGCTCTACCGCCCACTTCACCAATCGTCCTGAAGCCTTTGGTCTGGTTAGTATCACTTACAATGGTTAGTTGGTCAAAACTATCACAGGGTGTGCCTGAAAGTACTGCCTTAGTCTCCCTGCTGTGTGGACCAGAACCAGAGCGACTTTATCCTGACTCGTGTATCCACGTTCTAAACCCTGCAGAGCCCTACTTATGAAATACATAGGTCGTTGCACTTTGTTTTCCTCCCTGACCAGCGCACCACTAACTGCTTCTTTGTTTGCCGCAACATACAGGAACATGGTCTCTCCCTTCTTTGGGCTGGATAGGGTGGGGAGATCTTTCAGGTAGACCTTCAGTTCTCCGAATGCTTTCTCCTCTGATTCTACCCATTACACCACCCCCTTTTGGTTCACACATCCCTCCAATGTCTTGAAGAAAGGGAGTGCTCTTTCTGCTGCCAAAGACTTGAAGCGGTTCATGGCTACCAGTTTCCCGTTTAGACTCTGGACCTCCTTCACTGTACTTAGTTACTTCATCTCCAAAATTAGTTTTATCTTCTTGGGATTTTCCCGCAACCCATCATTCAACACCATGTGTCCCCAAATTTTTCCCGCCTCTACTCCAAATTAACACTTGGATAACTTCATCCCTGTCTCTTTGAACTCCATCAAGGTCTCCCTGACATCCTCCCTGAAGGTTTCATATTTTTTTCTCTTTATCACCATATCATCTACATATACTTCCAGATCCCTCTCGATTTATTTCTGGAAGATCCTATCCACCACCCCTTGATATGTGGCTCTGGTGTTTCTCAGACCAAATGGCATCATCGGGTACCCAAAAGCTCATTTCTCCATTGTAAAAAAATCTTTTTTATATCGCTCTCCAGCATGGGGAATTGGTGATATCCCTTATATGCAATAAGAAAACATTTAATTGGGTAATTTGTACGGGCATCTACCTTTTAGTCAATAACCGGCAGCGGGTAGAAATCCTTGGGGCATGCCTTGTTCAGATTCGTGTAGCCTACACACATCCTCCATCCACCATCCACCATCCATCTTTTTTGCCACCACAGGGTTAACCAGCCAGGTTGGATAGGGGATTTCTTGCAGGATCCTTGCCGTAACCAGCTGACTCACCTCCCTGTTCACTGCTTCATTCCTTTCCCTACAGAGCGCTCTCCGATTTTGTTTGATGTGTCTGTGGGATGGGTCCACCTTCAGCTCATGAAAATCGATCTCATTTGAGACTCTTGTCATGTCTTCCAATTTCCAGGCAAAGGTTCACCGATTCTCCTTTAACACCTTCACAAGCTTACTTTTCACCTTAGGTGGGAGGGATGTCCCCACTTGCACTGATTAGTTTTCACCTAGTTGCACCGCTTCTACTTTTGCACCCAACTCTGATGGGTCATTTTTGCTTGTGATCATTCTGACAGGCTTGGCTTTACTGACCCACCTCTCATGGCTTCCACTTCCGTCTTCTCGCATGTTTTTTCAAAGAGCGATTCTATGACAATCTCTAGCCTTCTGCTGGTCTCCTATGATTGTGGATATTCTTTCCTTCGTTGGGAACTTCAAGAGCAGGTGCAAGGATGACTCTATGACCTTCAATAATGCTAACGGCGGTCTGCCCAGTATTAGGTTATACAAGCTTTTTGCCTTCACAACTATGAATTCCATATCCACGGTCTTATTCCTATCTTCTTCCCTCACTATCACCGAGAGGAGTATGGTCCTTTCCGGCCATAGTGTTCTATCTGCAAAATCCACCAACTGGTGTCTGTGGGTTCTAATTTCTTCTTCTTATTTTTGTCTAGCTTCTCAAAGCAGTGTCAGTACATGATTTCTGCAGAGCTTCCACTATCTACAAACGCATGGTGAATCCTCTTATCTATGACTCTGACCATTATTGCCACCGCATTTCCACCGGCCAACCTTTTTGGTGTTGGGGCACTGGTATCGGATGTTATCGCTTCGTTCATGCCCATTTTCTTATTTGCTGGCATTGGCTGCGGATTTATCCTGCAGCGTGCTTTCTGCTAGCGTCTTTCCTCTAACACTCCCACCTATGATGATGTATATGCCTGTAACTGTTGATGTTTGGCTGTCTTCCACGAGGGTGCTCTCCCTCTGCCTTTTACCTCGCTCATCTCTGGCCTCAGCCCTGGGTACCTCCTTTCCTTTTTCATGCCCTAGCTCCCTGTCAGGGTTTCTTGCTCTGTTGCACCCATCTTGCTGCTTGCGAAAGCCTCCATACTTGTTTTTGTTCTGATAAGTGGCCTTATTATGGGCCCTTGCACTTTTTTCTAGGTGCACCAGCTCACCACTTTGCACATAGTCCGATATGTTGTGCTTTAGATGCATACAGTTATTCGTGTCATGACCGTGATCATCGTGGTTATTGTAGAAGTGGGACTTGCTCCTCTTAGTTGGGTTCATCTTCATCTTTAGTGGGAAGTCCCGTATACCCTTCCCTGCGCACAGGGCAAAGATCTCTTTATGTGTCTTGATGAGAAATGTTAAGACCCTCTCAGTCTTTTTGAGCCTCCTCACCGACTGGGTGTTCACCCTGCCGGGTCCCGGCCTTCTTGACTTCCGTCTCCATCTGCATCAGCCTTTCTCTGGCCATGACCACCTTGCATTTATTTCCTTTTTTATCAGCTAGGTCCGCCCTGCTAAATTTTCTGACACTTCTCATCAGCTCATCAATTATTCTCGGCAGGTCCAGGGTGCAGTTCCTCAGCAGCAACTCATGCCTCAAGCCGTTTATGTATGTGTCTATGAGGAACTGGCTGGTGGTTTGCCTTGTCATTAAAGTGTTCCCAAAATGCTGACAGGGTCTATGCTGGCTTTTGCCTGATTGCCAGTAGCTCGGACCTAGTATTTTGGAATTTCTTTCTTTGCATGAAACGAGTAAAAAACTTATCCTCCAGCTGGCTGAAGCTATCAATAGTCTCTTCCTCCAGGTTATTGAACCACACCATGTCTGCTACTTTCAGGGTGCTCGCAAACACCTTGCATTAGATGGCCTTCGGTATCGCGAAAGTAGCTATGTTGGTACAAAATTTGTGCACATGGTCCTTTAGGTCTGCCTCACCGTGGTATTTCCCCAGGTTCATCGGTAACTTTAGCTTCGGATGAGCCGTGAATACCTATGGTGAACGGCGAACCCCTGCTCTATTTTCTTGACTTGTCTCTTTGTTCCCTCACCGGGGTCTTGTCCTTGGCGTGTTCTTTCCCTCACGGTGGTGGCATGCAACCAGCTTTCCACTTGCGGTCTACAATAATATCTCTATCTTCGGCCCGTGCTTTCCTTTCGAAAGTGGATCCGAGCCCCTCTTTTCACGGGTGGGTGCTTCGATGTCACCTTCCTACTCTGGAAAGAGCTCTGTCGGTATCATTCCGAGTCCCCTTCACTTTATCTTGCCTTTCTCTATGTCATCCATTTCCTTAACCTCCTCATCACCTCTTTCTATGATGTCATGATCGTTTAGAGGATATCCAAGTTATTTGCAAGCTCCACCATTGAGCAAAGCTGGTGTCGCTCTTCCATCGGCGTCAGCGTTGGTGTAGAGTGTTTCTCCAGGTGTGTCACATCCTTCATGACCACCTGGTTGAATAAGCTTCATGATGGTGGTGCCCCATTCTGTTCGAGCTATGCAGATGCTAAAAGTTGAAAGCGTTCCCCACAATCGGCACCAATGTTAAGTCCAATACTTGATCTCCTACTGCTCATGTTCTTTCATTCTTCAGCTTCTACTGGGACCTACAAGATAGGTAAACTGAGGTCAGGCAGGCAAGCGCAGGGTTGTTCTTGCTCCGACGCTCCGGTAAGTCTTCTTTGCCATGTAAAGAGTATTTTAGTGTTTAGTGATTAGTGAACTGGTTTTGTAAATATTACCTTGATGATTGCTTAAATCCCTAGTTATACATGTTTTAGGGGCTGACGTGACCTCCCTTTTCCCATCCCCATGATCGTCACTTTCCTTGCCAGACCCCGCATTATTCTCTTGATGGGCCAGGTTGCTCGTTTGGGCCTAGTTGCTATCTCATCAAGGCGGGCCTGATACACTTTTGGGTTGATAAGGGTTGCTCCCTGTCACCCTATATACCACACTTTCTGTGATATTATTTACTATATTACTATCAGTTTTTCCTTAGAAGCACGATTCATTCCTTTTCCTCCATATCCAGTACACCACTTCAACAATGGCCATCTTTAGAAGTTGCACCCTGTTCCCATTCTTTTTACATTTCATCATCAGCCACTCCAATTCATTCTCCCACTTCCTTGGTTCCCTATCTATCTTCAACCACTTTAAAATCTCGACCCAGATTTCCTTCGTTCCTGCGCACTCAAAGAACATGTGCTAGATTCTCTCTGCATCCGCACAGAATACACAATTTCCATCAATATCAGCCCCAAATCTTCTAAGCATGTCTTTCGTCACCAATATCTTGAAACAACATATCCACAATAAGAACTTAACCCTTGGTCTAGGAAAGTTCCCATCGAACATTTTCCTCCATGGCATCTTCGGCCACTTCTCCTTAAGTTCATTATACACTTTTCTAATAATGTATTTCAACACTCTTTCTTGCTCATTCCAGCTCTGCATATTATGAATTCTCTCTGCATTTTTTCAAGATTTTAACTATCCACGATGCATTACATGGAAGCTGCACATTCATGACATCCCTTTGATAATGTGTAAATATGTAATGGGCCCAAGTGCCTAATACCACCGGCCAAGGTCCATAGCATTATCCTTTGGGTAATACTCTTTGGACTGGCCAAGGGAGTAATACTTGCTCTACAAGCAAACAAAATAGTTGCCCTACTTTCCTACCTATATAAAGGCTAAGGTAAGCCTACACACTCAACTATTCATTCCTAATTACACTCTTGTAATTTTGTTTGCTTACTTGGCTGTTAGAGCCTCTTCCACCCAGACACCTCTGGGGGGCTTTGTCTTGCAGATTTTGGCAACGGACGGCGGCACAACTGCAGCGATATATTGGGGTGCTTCAAGTTGGCACGCCTCATCGGACCGTTAGTCAGATATGCATTTCGTTGTTGTTTATGTCCACTTCCATATCCACATCAAGTGCCTTACATGGAAGTGAGTGGCTAAAAGGTAAGGCTTTAGGCACCGACGAAGAAGTAAAATCCTCCCATCGGAGAAAGTGAAGGCGTAGGTCCAGTATGAAATCTGACCCCACCCCCTTAAGAGCCGGTAACAAACACCCAGAGGTTGACAGAGGCTAGATCCTAGAAACAAGGGGTCCAAAGGCTTCTCGGATAGGAGGTAATGTACCTCCAAGAACCATGGAAGTTAGCATTGAGCCCTGGGTAAGAGGTGTTGAGCTACAATTCATGGAAGCTACGATGGATTCATAAACAGAAGCTACATGAAAGGTTGTTCGAGCGACGAAGGGCACGGGCAATACGTTCCCCCAATTACAGCAAGGCCTAGCGCTATGGGTATCAGGTGGATCCCCCAATGCTCTACTAGAGAACTATCCAGCAACAGGTGGGCCCTCCCACCTTTAATGCCCTTGGTGTTACAGACAAGATTTTGGTTGCAGGCTAATAAGATATGGGCCAAAGTTACCCAACTCTCTTAGGAAAATGGGCAAATGGCCTAGAAGGCCTAGCGTGACCGAAGAGGGAAGTAACAGACATCTTACTGATGTGACTGGTCTCATCGTATCACCAGGAACACAAATACCGAGGAACCTAACAGGCAGGAAAGGTATGTTTTCACTTTTGAAAGATTCATACAGACACGAAACCTTAATACTCTCTGTTATGATAAGATTGTCACAACAGGCACGGTCAAACACTAGTCTATCTGACTTAGAGTGGAGATCATGTTATGTGATGAGCTATAGCAAATTAAGGACTCAACATTGGCATTGTCTATGGATATCACTTAATTCTTTAGCATCCACGCAACCCAAGCCATTATGGAAGGACCACCACCGCCACCGATGGAAAACCCGCTCAATCAAGTGTTTGTGGAAGACATAACACACTTGGAGGAAGAAGAACCAACATTGACACTGACAGGTGGATGTCACGGGTTCCAGATGAATGAGGAGTTGGTAAACAACTCAGAGATCTTGCAGACCATCATGGCCACTCAGAAAGAGATGATGGGAAAGCTGAAATCGATGGAAGAAAGGGAAAATGTTAGGGAAGCAGAAGACTAGATGGAAAAGAAGCATACCCTCAAGTAGACAAAGCCATTCCATGAGCATGAGAAGCAGGAGGCCAATTCTCAGTAGAAAGAAAGGGAATGAGAGAACAGTCCCAGCGCAGCCAAGGTCAAGAAGGTTGTGGCATCACAAAATAAGACAGATGAGTAGCATACAAAGCCGTACTGAGCTATGACAGAGGATAGCTTGGACGGCGTATATCACCCTGCAAAAGGTGTAGCCAAAAGAAGAAAGCTAGACAAGATGAAGCTAGAACACAGAGAGGAGCCAACCAGGATCGGCAAGAGGGGGTCACCGTTTACGAGGTAGATTCAGGTTTACACGGTAGATCTAAAACTGAAGATACATGTCAACTTAGGGAAGTACAATGGCGAGGTTGACCCAGAAGATCATTTGCGCACTTTTCCCACCAACATGGCTACCTTCTCGATCCCTGAGGCCATATGGTGCAAGGTGTTTGCAACCACCTTGATAGCAGGAACTAGGGTTCTATTCAAAAACTTAGAAGACGGGATGATTGACAGCTTTAGCCAGCTAGAAAAGAAGTTCCTAGCCCACTTGATACAAAGGAGGAAGTTCCAAAAAATAAGAGCGGAACTGCTAGCCATGGGGTAGAAATCAGGGGAGTTGATGTTAGAGTATTGGGAAAGGTTCGATGATGAGACTAACCAGGTGGAGGAAAGAAGCAACCAGTTCCTCAAGGACACGTTTGTGAATGATCCCAAGCACAAACTACTCCAGAGGGATTGCACCCTAAATCCCCCCAGAACAATCGATGAGCTGATGAAGAGGGTGGAGAATTTCAGCAGGGCAGACAATACCGATAAGAGGAGAAAAGAAACGCAACATGCTGGCACGGGAAGTAGAAAGACTGATGCAGACAGCGATAGGTGTAAGAGAGAAAGGGAGACAGTTTGACCCAACAAGTTGGAACTTTGACAGGAATTTCACCCCGCTCATCAAAACACAAAAGAAGATCTACGCCCTGGTAGCCGACGAGAACATCTTGGAGCTAGCAAGGAAATTGAAAGCTCTCCCGCATACGAGGGATAAGTCCCTATTTTTCAATTATCACGGGGACCATGGTCATGATACAAACAATTGCATGCACCACAAGTAAGCCATAGAGAACAGTGTTCGGAGCGGAGAACTAGCGCACTTGGCTAAGAGGCACATGCCCACAACAATGACACTCACTAGGGAAAAGGAGGAGGTCGATCGAGGAGTGATCAAAGGATTCAGGAAGACAGAGGCCGGAAGAGGTCTCCAGAGAGAGATTGCAGGAACAAAGGAAAGGCAGTAGCTCGAGCAGAAACTAGGGAGCATGGTAAGAGACAGTGGGAGAACACACCTACAGATGATAGCATGGACAAAACTATCACGAACATATACATTATCATCAGGGGGAGTGCAAGAGGAAGGACAGAATCACAGAGAAAGGCTCACTGCAAGCAGACCTCTTAGCCTACACTAGCAGACATGAGGCTAGTTATGGACGAGGTGATATCGTTCGGAGCAGAAGACCCCATACCAGACAGACCGGTAGGAGGAGACGCTGTAATTATCATAGTGAAGGTGATGGAAAGAAAGATGCACCGAGCCTATGTGGATGGAGGAAGCTCTGCAGAGATCATGTATTAGCATAGCTTTGAGAAGTTACACCAAGAGAAAGTAGAAACCCACTGATACGCCACTGGTGGATTTTACAGATAGAACCGTATGGCCGAAAGGAACCATACTCTTCCCGGTGGCTGTGGGGGAAGAGTCGATGAACAAAATAGTGGATATGGAGTTCATAGTTTTAAGAGCAAAAAAACTCGTACAACATGATTCTAGGCAGAATAGCCCTTGGGCTGTTGAAGGGGATTGTGTCAACTCTTCACATGTTGCTAAAATTCCATACCAAAAAGGGGATAGCGACAGTGAGAGGTGACCAACAATGAGCAAGGGAATGTCACAGGGTGGCTTTGAGCAAGAGGAAAAAGGATACAGAGGCCCAAGCAAGAGAAAATAAAGTAGGGAAGCCGAAAATGGTAGCAATGGTAGCAAATGGAGAAGATCCATCTCGTTTAGGCTCGAAAGTGTAAGAGGCGATGTTGAGAGAAAGGCAGACATTCCAAGTGGGAGCAACTATTCCTCCCTCAGTGAAGGAGAGGTTGATAAAAACTCTTCAAGAGAACAACCAGGCTTTCGCCTCGAAGCCCCGGGATATGACGAAAATGCCCAAGAAGATAGGGTACCATGAGCTTAAGGTGGCACAGGGACACCACCCCGTGAAGCAGAAGAGGAGGATCTTATGCAGGGAGCGAAATGAAGCAGTTAACAAGGAAGTGGAGTAGCTTATGGAAGCTGGGATACTGAGAGAGGTCTCATACCCAAGCTGGCTAGCAAGCTTGTTCCTAGTCAAAAAGACAGAATGTACGTGGACTACATGGACATGAGCAAGGCATGTCCTAAGAATTGCTACCTGCTTCTGGTCATTGACAAAAAGGTAGATGCTCTTCCTAGCTATCCGATTAAATGTTTTCTTGATGCATATAAGGGATATCATCAGATCCCCATGTTATAAAGTGATGTAGAAAAGACTGCATTTATTACGGAGAAGGGGGCATTCAAATACTGTATGATGTCATTCGGGCTGAGGAACACATAGGAGCCACTTACCAAAGGGTAGTGGACATAATTTTCAAGAAGCAAACTCGCAGGAACTTGGAGGTAAATGTAGATGACACGGTGTTAAAGATCCAGAGCTATGAACGCTTTGTAGATAACGTAGCCCAAACACTGAAGAAGTTCAAGGAGATAGGCATGAAGCTGAACCCTATCAAATGTCAGTTCAGGGTAGGAGCTGGAAAGTTCCTAGGTCACATGGTATCCAATGATAGGCTGCAGGAAAACCCAAAAAAAGTAAAGGCTATCTTGGAGAAGTCCCCCCCCCTCACACGGTGTAGGAGATTCAGAGCCTAAATAGGAAGCTGGCAGCAATGAATCCCTTCCTTTCCAGGGCAGCAGAGAGAGTACTTCCATTCTTCAAATCGTTTAAGGGATGCATAGACAAGAAAGGAACAGTACAATGGGGGGAATAGGAGCAAGAAGTATTTGAGAAGCTGAAGTCACACCTGAAGGAGCTGCCTGTGCTGACCAGTCCACCGCTAGGTGAGATACTATACCTGTATCTCGCAGCCAGTGAGGAGGCAGTCAGTGATGCGTTAGTCAGGAAGGAAAACAAAGTACAGACTCTTGTGTACTACATCAGTGGAGCATTGTAGGGCCCAGTAAAAGGGTATACAAGGCTGGAGAAGCTGGTGCCGGCTCTATTACACACGGCCAAAAGATTGAGACATTATTTTAAGTCATATCCAATCTCACTAGACCAGAAGCTTCAGGAAGACTAGTGAAATGGGCGGTGGTACTAGGAGAATACACTATAGAGTACGCCCATCGAAAGGCGGTTAAAAGCCAAGTGAATGCCAATTTCTTGGCAGAGATACCGACAGGGAAAGAAGCTGAGAAGTAGGAAACATGTGCAGTGAACGAATGAAGTAAGCTAATAGGGCCAGACATGTGAAGGTTACACGTGGACGATGTCTCTGGAGTAGAAGAGGCAGTTGCAGGTCTAGTGATTTCTGACCCCCATGGGGTAGAAGCTACTTACACACTCAATTTCAATTTCCCAGCTTCGAATAGTGAGGCTGAGTACGAAGCGCTGATAACGGGAATATATTTTGCCTAGAAAATGGTAGCGAAGAAGCTGCAGGCATATGGGGGATTCGATGATGGTAGCCAACCAGTACAGTGGTCAATATGCCTCAAAAAAGCCATCCATTATGAAGTAAATAGATAAGGTCAGGAGCCTGACAGCTGAGTTCAAGGAATTTGACATAACAAGGGTGCCACGATCTCGGAACATAAGGGCTGATGCCCTTATCAAGCTGGCATCCTCCGCTCACGCACACCTGACCAAGCCAGTCTTGGTGGAGGAGCTGGCAAAAAGGTCCACATATCGAGAGAAGATAGCAGCTTTAGAGGAAGCATAAGAGAACTGGATGATGTCGATTAGAGGGTTCTTGGAAGCAGGGATTCTCCCAAACGATGAAAGGAGGCCATGGTGGTCATCATGAGAAAAGCATTGTTGTACACTTTTAAATATAGGATACTCTACAAGCACGACTATGTTGAGCCATGGCTCAGGTGCACAGGGCCAACTAAGGTGGAGATTGTGCTGCAAGAGATGCATGAAAGAGGGTGTGGCAGTCACTAGGGAGCAAAAACCTTGGAGCTCAGAGCTGTTAGAGCAGGCTACTACTGGCCGACTATGAAGTCGGATGTAGAAAGGTTAGTGAGAGAATGCCACGGGTGCCAGGAACATTCCCAGGTGCCCAGGCTACCTGCAGGGGAGATGACCAGTATCAGGTCACCTTGGCCTTTTTTCCAAGTGAGGGATTGACATCGTGGGACCGTTCCCACAAGCTATAGGCAGGAAGAAATTCTTGATAGTGGCAATAAACTACTTCACCAAATGGGTGGAAGCCGAAGCAGTGCCAATGATCACAGGCAGAAAATTTGCAAACTTTGTATGGAGAAATATAGTCTGCAGGTTTAGGATTCCATAGATAATGGTCCGTGATAATGGGAAGCAATTCGCCAATGATCCATTCAAGTCCTGATGCAGAGAGCTTAACATCAAGCAGCAGTTCACTTCCGTCACCCATCTCCAGGAAAATGGGAAGATAGAGGTAACTAATAGAATGATACTCAAAGGACTGGAGAAGAGGCTGGGAGAAGTAAAGGTTGAGTGGGAAGAAAAGCTAATGAGAGTGCAGTGGACATACCGGACCACGCCCAGGATGGCGACTGGGGAGACGCCTTACAAGCTGTGCTACAGCTCTGAAGCAATCATTCCCCCGGAAATAATAGAAATGCCCATTAGGAGAGTCATGATGCCAATGCAACCTTCCGATAATGAGAAAGCTATCAAGGTAAACCCACAAGAGCTTAGGGAGAAAGCTGCTCTCAAGGAAGTGGCCTACAATTCGTGGATGGAGCAGCACTACAATAGTAAAATAAGCCTGAAAAATCTTTGGAAAGGAGAGCTGGCACTCAGAAATAATGAAACTAGTCAAGTCTAGGGCCAAAAGAAGCTGGACGCCGCATGGGAAGGTCCTTACAAGTGGATTTTGTGGGGTCACTTTTGTGCTCTTTTATTATCAAGAGCTTGTGTTTTACCTTGAAATTCTGTTAGGAGAGGTAAGATCAACTTTACGCTCTTTTACCTCTTCTAAGTGTATTTTGCGTGACAAAGGAAAAACATGGAGGCTTGAAGACCGGAGGCCATTAAAAGACCACTTTTTGAAGACTTTGAAGACCTGCTTCGAAGACACGAAGACTTGAAGACCGGAGGCCATCGAAGACCATTTTTGAAGACTTTGAAGACTTTCTTCAAAGAGTTGAAGACTTGGAAAATGAGAGGAATCATTGTGAAGATAAGTGTTCATCACAAGAAGAAGAAAAGAAAAAAAGGTTAAGTTCAGGCGCTCGTCGCGAGTCGCGACCAACGGGTGGCCAGAACCTAACCTTATCATTTTTGTACTATAAATAGTACTCTCTTTCCTCTCATTTACATCTCTTCTTCCTGTATTTTTTGGTAATGTTTCTAGCCCTAGTTTCTACCATTTTTCATCTTTAAATTCTCTTGTATTATGTTTGGTTTGTTAACATTAATTAGTATGAACTCTTGTAGCTAAATCTAGTTCTTGGGAGCAATTGATTGAAGCTTCCAAACTTATGTAGTAAGATTATATATCTACTCATTTATAAACATTTATTAGAGAGCATTTATTATGCAATTAATGTTGTGTTTTACCTCATTTATACCATGGGTTGTTTGAGTATATGAAATGTTTGTAAGATTGAAATGTTAGTGTTAGGAAAGTTGCAAATTTCTTAACTCATTTGATATGAAATCCAAAAGAATGGATTTAGAACTTCTTGTGCATAATGTGTGGTAATTCTTGCTAGATGAGTGTGTTAATGTGGATTATTTTCATATTTGTCATATAGATGCAGAGAAATGTTGAACCTTGAATGTTATTTGTTCTAAGTTTAACCTAATGGGAGGCCATCACGGTGCCTCTCAAAGTTAATATTTATAAGCCCTAAATGCTTACTATCTACAACTAAGTAGCTAGCGGCAAGTCGGGGTCATCCACGAAGAAGGGGGATTTTCTTAAGTGTTTAAGCACAAAAAGTTGCTATTAGGCTAGGAGTATATAAGTGTATATATATATATATATATACATACATACATATAAAAGCATGTAAAAATGGTGGGGTTTGGTTGTTTGGTGGTCCTAAGTTATGAAAGTTAAAAGACAAGACAACTAGCAAAGTCAAGCAACTATGTTAAATCATCAAACAAAACTAGGAACAAGGGTTTTAAAACTACAAAAGATAAAGCCTTGGGGGAAATTGATATCCACTTCCAAACCAAATATAGATCATTGAATCATTCACTCATCCTATCACATTTATTACCTATGGGGAATGCCAATAGAAGATGAACATTCATTCCTTCTTAATAGTAATTTGCAAAGACAAACAACGACCATTTGCAAACCTCATTGATGATCACCCTACACAAACAATGGCCATAGGGGTATTTCATCAATGGAATTATACACAAAGGACCATAGATTTGACAATGACAAGCCTTCTACCAAAGACATAGCCATTTAACCAAACATAGCACTCATTAGGCTAAACCTAGAACAAACCACATTAAAGGTTCAACCTTTCATTGCATCTATAGGATAAATATGAGAACAATCCACATTAACATACTCATCTAGCAAGAATCACAGCACATTATGCACAAGAAGTTCTAAGTTCATGCTCTTAGATTTTCATGCAAAGGAGCTAAGGAATTCGTCACTTTCCTAACTCCCTAACACTTAATTCATACAAACACTTCCTATTCTCAAACAACCCATGGCATAAATGAAGTGAAACATAGCATTAAGAACACATGAATGACAAATAACAAAGGCTTCAAGAACGAGTGAAACAATCTATTCACTACTTCCACTACTTGTTGTGAAGATAAATCTTCCATCCTTCTTAGATAGTAGTTTACAAGAGTGAATTCGACATCTCTTGTCAAACCTTACCAATGACACTATTAGTACTAAGAGTATCCCATTTATGACATTTAGCATGAAGAACCAACAAGCTTGGCAACACTTATAAACACTACACCGTGTCTAAGCATTTAACCAATTCATGCACTTACACAAGATTAGTCAAGAATGATCGACATTCATATACTTCTCTCATTTGCTACCTAAAACAAGCATGACAACAAGTTTGACATCATCACATTCATCTAGCAACTATCAACACACCAACATCATTTAAGAAGCTCTAACTCATGCTCATAGATTCCACATTAAATGAGGGGAGAATTAGCTACTTTCTCCCAACCCTAACAAGTAATCATACAAGCAATTCATATACTCAAGCTTCCAACAACATCAATATCATTAACAATTCACATTCAAAGCTCAATAAATGCACAATAACAAAAGCACCAAATAGATATATATATATATATATATATATATATATATATGGTTCTTACTACATAGAAATGGAAGCTTCAATCCATTGCTCCCAAGATAAAGCTAAGCTAGACAATTAAAAGACATGATTAACCTACAAAAACTAAGAAAAGAAAGAAAAACTAGGGTTTGAACCCAGAAAAATGCAAGAAGAAGAGACTGGATTCGTGTTCTTTTTAAAGAGGAGAGGATAAGGTAAGTATTTATAGTACAAAAAGCAAGAAGAGCTTCTGGTCATTCGTCCATCGCGAGACGCGATGGGCTCACGATGACCTCGCGACGGACTCCAACTCCAGCACCATTTCTTCTTTCTCCTTTTTATTTCATATCCTCTTCTTCTCTTCACTTCTTCAATTCTTCAAATCTTCAAATTCTCAAATACAAGTCTTCAAATCTTCAAAGGTATTCTTCAAAGTCTTCAAACAAATTACCTTATCACACAAAATCCTCTAGAAATGTAATAAAAGCGTAAAAGTAGATTTAAACTCTCCTTAGAGAATTTCAAGGGAAAATGCCACATTTAGAGCACAAAAGTGTACAAAAGTGAATTCTACAAGTCCTAATATAACCGTATAAAATGGGCACATCAAACCTCCCCGCACTTAAACCTTACTCGCCCTCGAGTAAGAAAAGACTTAAGCACACGAAGGAATTCATATGTCCACATCCTAACTAATATTCCCCCAATCAACACCTCACAAAAACTCTCAATATTATAAATCCCAAATAAAATGAGAATTTTTCACGCACACAACCCCAATTCCTAAATCTAACCAAACCTGCCACTTATCAATTCACTACCCATAAAAATGTTTCAAAGTCCCGAATTGATAATCCCAAAGTCCAATGACACAAAATGAAGTTAAAACCATATAGGAGGTTCAAGCACATAGTTCCCTTCATACCAATATATCAACTGAAATCCAATGACACAAAATGAAGTCAAAACCATAGAGGAGGTTTAAACACATACTTCACCCAACACCAATATATCAACCAAAACGAAGTATAAAAGAATCAAGAATTTCATACCCATACTTCATTTTTCAACCCACTAAGTTACCCAATCCCAAGAGGTCTAAAGATGTTGAGCTACCCAATCCATCCATATGACAAACGCAACCTTATGACTCCTACACCGACAAATGAGTGAAATCATAGCATTTTTTTCTTTTTCTCTCTTTCTCTCATTTTGCCTAGGAGCCCTTTTGGGTTTTCATCCTAGCCACACATCATGTTTCTTTGGCTCACATCTCACCTTTTTCCGCACATTTTGGCCTCTTATTTTTTCCTAGGTTGCCCTTTCAGGTTTTCAACATATCCGGGCCCCCAATGTTGCCTAAGTTACCTTCTCGGGTTTTCAACTTAGCTGGTTTTTCTTTTTTTTCTGTTTATTTTTCAAAATTTTCAAAATTTCAAAATTTTCTTTCTTTTTCTCATGTTTTCCAATCAAAAGTAGAAAAAATCATTCCAAATGAAGCTAGCATGCATGTGAGTCCTCTAACCCCTCCCTGCACTTAAAACATTACATTGCCCTCAATGCAAACATGCAAGGCAAGAATAATTAAACTCAAGGGAAGAGGTAAAGTGACACCTGTTTCTCTGCATAGTCACCGGTCAATGTAATTGTATAGAATCGGTCCCAAAATTGGTTTCGGAGCCAGATGGGGGTGCAAAAGTGCCGTAGAAGAACTCACCCTTGAGCAAAATGTTGTCTCCTTGGCGCCGTTTGATCAAGGCTAACACCACAAAGAACAACATCAAACACCAAGTACATAAGGATTTGTAATACTAGGTTTAGCATCAAGAGTTAATAACCATAGTATTATCAAAGAACAACCAATCCATCATGCAATCACCACTTATAAGATTGCCCAATAAAAATATCCAACATATATCGACACATATCCAAGCATCATTATAGAATATAGCAATTAAAGACTCAATGATGTAGCCGGTATACTACAATCAACAAAGATACTATAAAAATGCAAGAATTTTCATATGTCAATATATGTGAGATGGTGGAGGAATGAGTGGATATGTGGTGGTTCTTGGGAGTATTTGGAAAAGAAGGAAGGATTATGCAATGTTTAAGCTCAGTTGAAAAGTTGGATTTCTAATCGCGACTCGCGACAGCATTGGTCGCGACTCGCGATGCATCGTCTCGAGTCAAGGGCTTTTGGTGTCAAGCACTCGAGATCTTGCAGGACCTGAGGTCTCAAGGACTTCAGCTCGATTCAAGGGATTGCAGCCTCGAGAACATGAGGTCTCGATGGTATGATGCACTTTTGAGCTCAGCCCAAATTGAGGGCTTGCAGCCTTGAGAACCCGAGGTCTCGAGGACTTCAGCTCGAGTCGAGGGATTGCAGTCTCAAGAATCACGAGGTCTCGAGGACTTCTGCTAAAATTGAGGGCTTGTGGCCTCGAGAACCTGAGGTCTCGAGGGGATGATGTATCGAGGGCTTCGACTTGAGCCAAGGACTTTGCAACCTTGAGTCTCAAGGGGATGATGTCTCGAGGGTTGGTCTCGAGAACTGGCCTCGAGAGGGTGATGGACTATCAAGTTCTGCTCGAGTCGAGGTCTTACTGCCTCGAGGCCTCAAGGGGATGATGTCTCGAGGGTTGGTCTCAAGAACCTGAAGTCTCGAGAGGCTGATGAACTTTCAAGTTCTGCTCGAGCCAAGGGCTTGCGGCCTCGAGGACACGAGGTCTCGAGGGCTGACTGGTCTCGAAGGACTGATCTTGAGGGATAATGGTCTTGAGACTCCTAACTTTTTGAAGGGCTGGTCTTGCGGCCTCGAGAACCCGAGGTCTCAAGGGTTTCAACTCGAGTTGAAGGATTGCATTCTCAAGAACTTGAGGTCTCGAGGGAATGATGTCTCGAAGGTTTCAGCTCGATTCAAGGGCCTGCATCCTCAAGGACTGATGGTTTTTTGGGTTCGGCTCGACTCGAGGTCTCGAGGGGATGATGTCTCGAGGACCCTCGCGATGGCTCATCGCGACTCACGGAAAGTGGTGGCTGGAAGCTGAATTTTTAGCACAAATCTTCTTATCACATTGCGACTCGCAATGGTCCATCGTGAGGTCATTGCGAGGTCATCGCTAGGTCATCGCTAGGTCATAGCGAGGTCGTCACGACTCGTAATTACAAGACCTCCCAGCACTTAGAAAGAATTCAATCTTTTCTTACCAACATTCCAAGTTTTCTTCCTTTTCTCATGGATCTCATTCCTTCATCTCATCTAATGCAATGCACTTCACTTTGCTACAAAATCATAGAAAAATACACCGTAAAAAGAACAAGACAAAATAACAAAAACTAAACAACAAAAACCAAAATAAAAGGCAGAGTTTATTTACGTCGTCGGTATGACAAAACTCCAAATATTTAAGGTCATCAGCATAATCCTAATGTTATCCATATGGTGAAGGCTTGAACCCCTTCACCATGAGTATCTAAAAGTAGAGAGGTGGGGGTACAAAACTTTCAAGAGGAAAGTCTTGTTGAGGTGGAGATGGTTTAAGAGGAGTTGGGTGGTTAGGAGGCTTGAGGTATTCTTTTGGCTCCTCTCTTATCTCCCTCAAAAATTTAGAAAATGGTGGAGTTGATTCAATAGGTAGGGGCAAGGGTGATAATGCTAATGAATGTAGCACAATCACCTCTTCCTCCTTTTTATCATCCTCAACAACTAACTCCTTATCCCCTTCGAACTCAAGATTATTTCCCATGGTGACCTCACTCACCGAATCCTCGAGTTCAATTTAGGATGGTGTATTTTTGGAATCACAAGCTTTCATTCAGTCCAATGCTTCTAATATAATCCTCACATGCCCCTCAATACCCTCAACACTAGAGGAGGGCCGGGTGTCCGGTTCTTCACTAGTAAAGTTGTTCAAGTTTGCTATTGTATTCATGACTTCCTCACGTGTCAAACTTGAACTTCCTTGTTGGGCTTGATTTTGGGGTATGGTATAAGGTGGTGATGGCCAACTATTTTGCTCGTATTGTTGGTTTTCTGGCTCATTCTCATACCACCAATCTAGATTACCACTCCATTCCAGATTGTAAGAATTGTGGTATAGATACCATTCTTGAGCTTCTTGCCCTTGAAAACCAACATCTCCTACCTCTTGGTAGCACTCTTCATAATACCCTTGGTTTTGGAAACCAAGGGTTCTTTCCCGTTCATAGTGCTCTTCCCATAACAAATAGCAAGACTCGGTAGGATGGTCAGAATGACACATCTTACAAAACCTTGCTTGTTGAGCCTCTCTTCTCATCATGAGTTCCCTCAAGGTGAGACACTCCATTATTTTTTATTTTTTTTTCAAAAGTCCAAAATCATATTGCAAGGATTCTTGATAAAAATTTACCAAGAACTCAAGCAATACCTACTCTGAACAAAAACAACCACCAAGGAGTGGAAAATAAAAACAACTAGCTAATATGCAACCAAATATACCTGAACACTTTAAAAATAAACGCCTCTTCCCCGGAAGCGGTGCCAAAATTTGGGAGGCCATCGCCGTGCCTCTTAAAGTTAATATTTATAAGCCCTAAATTCTTACTAACTACAATTAAGTAGATAGCGGCAAGTCGAGGTAGTCCACGAAGAAGGGGGATTTTCTCAAGCGTTTAAGCACATAAGGTTGATATTAGGCTAAGAGTATATATATATATATATATATATATATATATATACACACACACATATAAAAGCATGTAAAAATAGGGGGTTTGGTTGTTTGGTGGTCCTAAGTTATGAAAGTTAAAAGACAAGACAACTAGCAAAGTCAAGCAACTATGCTAAATCACCAAACAAAACTAGGAACAAGGGTTTTAAAACTACAAAAGATAAAGCCTTGGGGGAAATTGATATCCACTTCCAAACCAAATGTAGATCATTGAACCATTCACTCATCATATCACATTTATTACCTATGAGGAATGCCAATAGAAGATCAACATTCATTCCTTCTTAATAGTAATTTGAAAAGACAAACAACGACCATTTGCAAACCTCATTGATGATCACCCTCGACAAACAACGACCATGGGGGTATTTCATTAATGGCAATATACACGAAGAACCATAGACAACGACAAGCCTTCTATCACAGACATAGCCATTTAACAAAACATAGCACTCATTAGGCTAAACCTAGAATAAACCACATTAAAGGTTCAACCTTGCATTGCATATATAGGATAAATATGAGAACAATCCACATTAACATACTCATCTAGCAAGAATCACAACACATTATGCACAAGAAGCTTTACGTTCATGTTCTTAGATTTTCATGCAAATGAGCTAAGGAATTCATCACTTTCCTAACTCCCTAACGCTTAATTCATACAAACACTTCCTATTCTCAAATAACCCATGGCATAAATGAAGTGAAACATAGCATTAAGAACACATGAATGCTAAATAACAAAGGCTTCAAGAACGAGTGAAACAATCTATTCACTACTTCCACTACTTGATGTGAAGATAAATCTTCCATCCTTCTTAGATAGTAGTTTGCAAGAGTGAATTCGACATCTCTTGTCAAACCTCACCAATGACACTCTTAGTACTAAGAGTATCCCATTGATGGAATTTATCATGAAGAACCATCAAGCTTGGAAACACTTATAAACACTACACCGTGTCTAAGCATTTAACCAATTCATGCATTTACACAAGATTAGTCAAGAACGATCGACGTTCATAGACTTCTCTCATTTGCTACCTAAAACAAACATGACAACGAGTTCGACATCATCACATTCATCTAGCAATTATCAACACACCAACATCATTTAAGAAGCTCAACTATTTCAGAATCATATCCATATTCAAGCTTGAGGAGTACACTCTAATCCATCACTTCAGCAGATTAGACATAGAAAGTTAACTTTGAGAAACCATCTTTTTACATCTCAAAATACACACCTAACAGAATCATTAAACTCATCAAACAAGAAACAAAAATGGTAGAAGGCTCCCTGCCCTTTAAATACTTGGGATGTCCTATCTACACAGGGAAAACAAAAAACTCATTCTTCTTGGGAATGCTAACATCAATTAAAGCAAGAATAAACCACAAGAATAATAAGCTATTATCTCCAGCTGGCAAGGCAGTTTTAATTATACATGTTTTGGCAACAATTCCAATTCATTTAATTACTGTCATGAAGCCAACCAAACATATAATCTCTCAGATTCACAAAACTCTTGCAAGGTTTTTCTGGAACTCAGATTCCAGTCCTGGAAATGACTCAAAAAATAAAACTTGGAAATCATATCCTAAACTATGCTTTCCAACAGATGAAAATGGATTAAATTTTAAAAACTTAACAATTCTAACTAAAAGATTTTCCATCAAATTATGGTGGAAAATGCAACAAGGGAATTCTCTTTGGACCCAAACCATGTGGTCAATGAGTGACACTCATAAGACCTCAAAAACATAGAAGAGAATCAAGGAGATTCAACAAATAGCAGCTGATCACACACATGTTCAGATTGGCCAAGGATCAGTCTCTTTTTGGTATACAAACTAGACTTAGATTGGCCCCTTAGCTGATCATATTATGATATCTGATATTCCTTATTCAGTTATATCAATTGCTACATTCTTAGAAATTAAGTCTTTCTATGTAAACACTTTCATAACTGTATTACCCGATAGTATTATCAGCATTATGGACTTGGATCATAGAATTTTCTAAGAATATAAGGATAAATTAACATGGAAATTAACATCAAGTGGCCAGTTAACTTTTAAGCCAGCTTATGAGTTAATTAGACCAAGGAAAACAAGAATACCATCATTTAAACATCTGTGGCCTAATTTAGTACCAAAAATAAAATAAAAAAGCTACTTAAACTGGAAACTACTAAATAGGTTAATAGCCCTTCCTGATGTGCTGGAAGATTTTCAGTTTCATCTTCCACCAAGGTGTTGCTTTTTGCTTCAAAGAATCTGAGTCTATACATCATAACTTTAATAGCTCTGATCAGGTGTAACACATATGAAACACCATTGATAGAGTTTTTTCCCTGAGCACCAATCAGTTTCAATTCCTGTGGGATAGATTTTATCCCTATTGGAATCTTGACACCTCTGATGCTACTTTTGCTAAACTTATTAGAATAATCCCTTGTGTAGTTATCTGGTATCTTTGGTGTGCCAGATTCTCTTAACTTTTGAAGGGATAAAGCCATTACCAAGGAATATCATCAGTAGAATTCTATTTCACTTTAATGATACTCTTCTGGCTCACAATCTAGATTTTAGATGGGATCTAACCAATGTCCCTAGACTCCTATATCATAAAAGAAAATTCCAGAATCCAGTAAGAATCATTAAATGGACATTACCAACTAACTTTAAGTTAAATACCGATTTATCTTGTTTAAAGAATGGGAAAACAGGTATTGGATGCATCATACGAGATCATAGAGGTAAGGTGATTGTAGCTTAGACATCAGATCTAATCCATCACATCAGCAGATTAGACATAGAAATTGATTCAAAGACATTGATAAAGATGGTGAACAAAAAATACAAGATCCCTTGGAAATTTCTGCAACACATGAGAATAATTTGGCAGCTACTCTAGCAAGTTGACTTTACAATTCAACACAATTTCAGAGAGGCTAATGGAGCTGCAGATACACTGTCAAAGTTGGCCAGCAAAAATCAGATAAACCAAACTTTCAGTTCTTCAAATCTGCCAAAAGATGTGGATATAATTATGAATCAAGCTTGAATATGGATATGATTTTGAATCATATCCACATCTTAGAAGTACACTCTTCATCAGCTTTACACCACATTGTAGCAGAATATTACACCAGAGCATTGAATCAGTTTCCATCAGCTTGGTGCCAGAGCATTGTCAAAGATATGATGCAATCATGGAATGAAGCACTTCAGGGGAAGTGTTTTGCAGAAGGCCATCCCTTTATGCCAACACGCGATGTGGAGGCATAAACATGGCAGGCCGTAGAGACTAAAAAATGGGTTTCAAAGGCCGAATCCTTGTTTACACATGGGTGTGAACAAGAGATTCAAAACAAATCTTAGTGCAAATAGCTTTCCACTTGTTTATCTCCATTGTATAACTTATTGAGCTCATGAAGCTTCATTTATTAAGGGTTTGGGGAGCCTAATATATACCCCCTCACTACGGTGAGTTTATGATTTAAAAAAATTATTAACCTCCACTTCTTAGCATGGTATCAATCGACTCAAGTGGTTGGCTACAAGATTTTTCCTGCATTTTTTGTCTTTCACCTCCAAGTTGAATTCGCTCAAAAGTAGCATTCACATAATCAGTTGCGGAACATAGGGGGGATCAGGGAGTGGCTGGTCCCCACAAACTTTTTTTACCATTAGTTTTTAAATTTTTCTTGTTTTTTGTTTGTTTTTGTATGGTAAAAATGGTTGTGTTCCCCCCAACATAATATTTACTTCAGGATATGCGTAGAATTGAAGACACGAATGTAATAATTTTTTGTTTTAATTTTAGAGTCCAACAAGAAATAAAATTCCTTCCTATCTAAATTTATCTTTAATATTTGTCAAAGTTATATATACTTGGAGATTTTTTTAACAAAAATAATTTTTATCTTTAAATATCAATCCAAATAAGAATTGATTTTTATCCAATTATGCAAAACAAATTGTCATGTCCAAGTTATATGTATTAACATCAAAGGTTAAAAAAATTTGTATTATTTTGATTCCAAATATTTCTATTAATTAGAAATAATATTTATCTTAATCGGAAAATTGTGAAAACATGTCTCTGCAATTGAATGGAAGATGATTTTCAGCGAGATTATTTGTTGATCTATATCGAAAAGGATATTGCAGAGATATCATTGATTCAATCATTGATACTTTTTATATATTCAAAGAGAGGAGATGAAATAAATCTCCTTGTGAAAACTCTGGATTGCGAAACTTAAATATTTGACCAAATGAAGGGATCTGGCTTACTAGATCGGACTAATTGAAGAATAACTAGCCCTCGGGATTACTCTCAACTCGAGTATTTGCTCGCTAACTAGCCTGCATGATTAGCTTACAAATAAAGGGTTCTTTGTTCACTAACTAGCCCACAGGATTAGTTGACAATAGGTATTGATACTTAATTAACCAGGAGAATTAAGCAACAATGAAGAATGCAAGCAAAGAGTATGAAATAAAAAATTTGAATATATTGTGTATAAATTTGGTGAATAAAATCATCCAAGGTCTCCCCTATTTATAGGGCATAACTCGGCCAAAAACTCTAACCAAAATAGAAAATGAAAAGATTTATGACAATTTAAAGAAGTTAAAACCATATCTAACTTAAATACCTAATTTAAATCTAAATGATGACCATATTCATCCAAGTAAATCAATCCAAATATTGTTTGAATTCTTGAATGAATCTACCTTATCTAAACTTACAAAATCTAATTCTAATCAAATCAAAACTAAATATGTTAAGCCTTAAAATAAATACATTGTTGAAATTAACTCTTCCAACGTTAATATGACTGAGTTAATGGGTCTTATTATAAAATGAAATAAATTACAAATGATCACAATACCTCATTAAAAAAAATGTATAGTATTATCTACCTAAAATCCGAATTTAATAAATGAATTTAGAAATCTTAATTCGTATCAAGAGACCACGACTTAAATAAAAGGGTTAAATACACTTCTAACCATAAATTTTGGTTGAAAATCTCAGTTTAACTCTACAAAATGAGAAAGTGCTAAAATAACTCTAAATTTATGATAAATTGTTCAATTATAACTTGTTGGGCTAATTCTGATAGTGACCAAAGAAATTATGCATTGACCAAACCTGAATGGTATAAAATACAGCTGCTCCAAGTTGAAATTTCCCCCTATTTTTCCCCACCTGCCACCACCTCTCCTCCCCTTCCTCTCTACTCTCGCCACTTGGCAAGCCACCACCTCCTGCTACCACTCGCCCGCCACCACCTCTCCTTCGACTTCTTCCCTCCGCCCACCACCATCTTCGATCTCCATCCTACACCCTAAACCGCAGCCATCTGACCACCCTATCCCAAAACCAACCTACACCTCACTACAGCTGCTCCAAATCTACCTGCCTTCGTGCAATACAAATTCATCTCACAAAGGCAGGTAGATTTGATTGTCCAACAAACTAATTTCATTGCACACAAAAACACAGACATCCAATCATTGCAGCTGCTTGCGGCGACAACAACGAAGTTGCTTGCAGCGGCAGACGTGTGGCGAGCAACAAAATGGAATACAGTAATTATGTGAGATGAATTGTATTGCGCGAAGGCATGTAGACTTAATTATCCAACAAACTAAATTCATTCTACACAGAAAAAACATCCAATCACTGCAGTTGCTCGAGGCGACGACGTTGCTCGCCGGCAGGAAGAAGAAAAGAGGGAAAAGATGATGTATTTTCCCTTTTTTCTTTTTCTTTTAAATTTAGGGGTAAAATAGTTATTTTATTAAATTTTGGTCAAACTTTTGGTTGACAATTGAAGTCAACGCCGTTTAGAGTTAGATTGGCACAATATTAATAAGTTAGAGATATTTTGGTAATTTCTAATTTTGCATAGTTATATTGGCATTTTCAACCAAAAAATAGGGTTATTTTAACCATTTACTCTTTTTAAAAATAAGAAGTTCGTTCGTTTCAAAAGTATCAATTTTGTGTTTTCCTTAGCACTAGTTTGTCTTCAACATTTGATTTTTTTCCCCTTTAAATGAAATAATTTACTATGATTCGTTATTCTAATGCTTGATTTGAAAAAAAATTATATAACTTTAGTCCCTCCTGAAATGAAATTCCTGGTTCCGCCTATGCACTTAATCTCTCTCGGTGTGGCTTCTTTCTTCGTCATTAAATGATGAAACGATGCATGGTCAGTGTACACATTAACTTTTATACTTAACAAGAAGATCGAAATTTTTTGAATGAAAATAGCACCGCTTCCAATTCCTTCTTGAATAATTTCGTTGGGTCTCATTGAGAGTTATGGATGCATAATAAATGGCGTGAGCCACTCTCCCCACCCTTTGACCTAACACGGTCCGATGCCATAATCACTCGCTCGCCACCTCAATATCATTAAATGAGACAACATGTCCTAACACAACGCCTTGTTTAACCATGAAATGACATTTTTCGATATTTAACACAAGATGAGCATCGATGCATCGTTTTAAAATAGGGGTGGGCAAAAAAAAGTTGAATATCGAAAACCGAATCAAAAATCGAATTATCCGAATTCGAATAACCCGAACCGAATTTAATATACGGTTTTTGGATAACTGAATTAAATAAACCAAAGTTTGAATATGTTTTTGGTTTGGTTTTGGATATTGAAACTCAAACCGAAAACTGACCCGAATACCGAATTGTGAGTAAATAAATATTATATATGTATATTTATAGAATGCTACTCCTAAAACTTGGGCCAAGTGTAATTTCTTAACTAACCTTGCCTTTCCTAAGCCCAAGCCCAAAATGTCAAAACCATAATAAGCTAACTATATAAAAGGCTAATGATGTTTCACAATTTTGCAAATGCAGCAAAGGCAGCAAAGCTGCACACCCTGCTATTTCAACAAAACCCCAACCCTTCCCATCCTTTTCCCCCATCACCCATTCTTCTCTGTCCATTTTATTTTCTCCATCCTTTTCAGATTTTCTTCACCTACCAGTAGGAAATTGTATCCACGCCGTCTCGGATCTACATGGCTTTTCAGTTGGATGAAATCGATCAGTCAAAGAGCCAGCTGGTTCACTCAGTCAGACCGCCAAACCAGGTTCCGGGCTTGATCTCTAGAATGCTAGAGAGGGACTCATTTTTCATCCTTTTTACTAGGTTGTGTCCATAGATATTTTTTTATTCACTCAAAGCTATGTGTTATTTAGGAATGCTAAATATTTGGTCTTCTGTATCAATGTCTTACAGGTAGCTGAGATTGAAGTGAAAACATCGGGGGGCTTGTTACTCACAGAGGCAACCAAGGAGAAACAATTCATTGGCAAGGTAAGCATTACTCTTCAGCCAAGTATTTACATGTTAGTATATGTTTTCCATTGAAGGTTACTTGATATATATATATGGGGACCCAAAATCGTTAGATATATGTCTTCCTATTTCTAGTGTAATTTATGCACAATTTTCGTGTTGCATCCTTTGTATATGCTTAACTCTTTTCTCATGCATGTTTGTTGCATTTCAGGTGATAGCCGTCGAGCCTGGTCCCCTCAATGAAGAAGGGGTCAGGACACTACTGTATGTATCTACTGGAAATACAGTATTGTACTCCAAATATGCATGCAGTATGTTTTTGTGTTTATTTAGCAATCTGATTGTTGAATATTATCTCTATTTAGTCTTTTGCTTTTGGTGTTGTTTAGACCTAATCTAAAGCATGATTGCAAGAGTGCCTCTTTCTATGACATTCATGTATGGATGATTGTTTGATTGTTGATTGTGAAATGTTCTTTATTTTGATCGATGTATGATTGGAGATTGTTGTGTTCTTTATATCCTAAGTTTACTTTCAGGTTTTGGTAACTCAAATTAGAAGTATGGGAACAATATTGCAGGCAGGCATTACTCTTTTATGAGTTGATGCTATAAATTTTCCCAGGCTCTGTTACATTTGACTCTGATTATTACTTTTTTATGCTATTTGGAATGTCTATAAAATTTTCGTTACATTGGGGATGATTTCAAAGATAAGAGCCCAGAAGTTTAGTACAGTATATGATGTGCACTGGATTACATTTAAATAATATAGTGTGCTCTTGTTTATTTTCTTCTGATGCCCTGTGAATTGGTTATGTTTGTGTGGTTCTAATTTATACTTGGTTTGATTCAAAACTAATACTCATTGACATGCTTGCATATGCTTAAAACCAGTAGCACACATAATTTTCTTCTTCTTCCCCTTTTTTTCCCTTCCTTCTTTTACTGGTTTTCTTTAGCTTATTCCCTTCACAACATGCATAATTAACTCACTACAGTAATCTTATATGGAAAACTTACTTGAGCTCACCATGAACTCTTTCTCAACACCATAACAAATGGTCGTACTACATACCGAATCCTCACTTCAAACTCACTCACCGTGCACCCGCAGCAACACCGAATAGCACAACCGCTCAGTCCATTACACATTTAAAACACCCTTGACACATACCAAATCATGCATAACTTTCACTCATATAAGCCAAACAACATGCATTCTAATGCACTGTACAATTAGTTTGCACTTGTCTGCATATTAATTTGCAGTACATAATACCCAGTACTCACACTCATCCTCACTTTCTTGTTCTCAGTTAGCCGTACCATCATTTCTATACTCGGTTAGAGGTTGCATAATTTCAAATTATATCATACAAGGATTACGGTTATACCGTTGAACCTACAGTCACCGGTTATAGGCTATCAGAAACGTTCTAAATGTTCTCCTTGATCCAATATAGAATTTGTTTGGATTCCAACACCTTGCAGCATAATTGTCTTTGTGTGGATAAATATTTTATTTTACATTTCACAATGTAGTCCTTATTTTTTACCTTGAGTAAAATCTTTAGTTTATAAACTGACCCCGAATTTCAATTAAAATTTTCGGGTATATATCTATGGGAAGCTTTGAGATGAGCATAGTTTTGTACCTTGAGAGTGAGCATAGTTTTGTAGTGTACCTCTTTCTGTTCATCACTCAACTAATTGAAGATATTAGAATAAATAGATTCTTTGGTTCATGGAAAATGTTACAAATATGTTTGGAAGCTTTTGACAATGAAAGACACACGTGTTAATGTGTTATCACAAAGTGTTGGCATCTGGAATACTGTTTTAACTAATGTATTTCAGGTCCAAACTCTACATTGTCGTAAATTAGTTTCACTTTGTATGTGTTTCTTCTTCCTTTTGTATCTGTAGTCAACAGTATGAATTGTGTGACCATATGTTTACTACTAATGGTAACTTTGAGTATACTACTCAATTTTTGGTGTGCATATTCTGATGATTACTGTCAAAAGTGGATGGTTCTTTTCATTCAACAGAGTGGCATGCTGCTCGATTGGCAAGCTCGATTGTTGCAAGCTTTAGTTATTCCATATGAGGATTAGTTTAATGAGTAACCGATTGAGTACCAGATTTAATGAGTTCGATATTTGTATTTAGCCATTCATTGACATATTAACAACATTCTGACCTTGAAACGTATACTTCTCATGCATTCAGACGTGAATTGATGTTTTAATATTCTCAATTCTTTGTATTTTCAGGGTAAACGTGAAGTGCTTCAAGTCTTGAAGAAATGTGAAGGTTTTAAAGATAAATATTAAGACAAACTATTGATCCTTAATACTAAGTGTAATCCTAAAAATTTTATAATTAAATTTATATTATATTTGCGGGATTGTAATTTTGAAGAATTGATTTTTGGTAATGTAGAATTTAAATTACATATTCAATATTTTTCTTGAACTTTGAATTAAGTTATGTATTTTAAACATTTTAAAAAAATGTTCAACTCCAATTCGGTTTATTCGGATTAGATCCAAATTCAACCCAAAACCGAATTCCAAATTTGGTTCGGTTTATTCGGGTTATTCGGGTCGGATTCGATTTTAAGCTTTTTAGAGGCAAAACTGAATAATCCGAACCGAATAACCCAAAAACCGAATAACCCAACCCGACGCCCACCCCTATTTACAAATATGGGGTAAATTATTCAAGCAATTGTCAAAGAAATTAACATGAAAGGTGAAATCATCCAAAAACTTTATTAAAAAATCAACAAATTCCAAGAAAACTATAGCAAACACTAATGAGATCTTTCTAAATAAATCAATATCAAACAATCATATCCTTCTACGGTTGACCTTTCTCGTCCTTTGAATTTCATCCAACATCAGTTTGTTTCAACCTTAGAAGATCAAATTAATGATGAAAATCTGAAACCTTATCATTATCAGCTCACTAGAATTGAAACATCAACAAAATAAAACTCAACAAAAAAACATGTAAACATCAACTAAAATTGTATAACATCAACAAAATTGATATACACGTATAAACATCAACTAAAATATACTAAACATCAACACTGCGATAAAATGTCATGCATTGAAATTAAAACTGCAGAAAATTTGTAGAAACAGTGAAAAGACTCTCTCTCTCTCTCTTTTATCTTGAACAATAACAAAAACACACTATACATCACTAATTCCGATCAAACACAATGGTGAAGACCTAACCAACTCACTGTCAAACAATTTGAATCCAAAAAACAACATTGTCTCCTTTGAAGTCGATCAATTTCATAACTATATTCAAGAAGATTCAGAAAAACTAGGGTTACAAAATTTGAAGACAAAAAATAAGTAAACAAACTTGGAGGATAAATATGTGACCAAATATCACAAAATAGAGTGAATCCTATGGTCAAGAGCGAAGAAATTGAAAAAAGAAATAGTGTGATTGACATAGAAGAAGATGCGAGAAAAAATGGGAAAGAGAGAGAAAATAGGTTTTAAATGAACACATTTTGATAATTGCATTAATAATCATTCAAATTATTTTTATCTTTTATTAAAACATCCAAATTATAAAGTTTATCATTTAAATAATGACTTCGAATCCATCTGTTAGTCCGGTAAAACAAAACTTTATTGCGATACTATAAAAATCCTATATGAATCACTAAATAATAAATGAGTGGATCTCCTAACAATTGGCATGTTCATAAGCTTATAGACAGGTAATGAACCAATTTGCAATTAACAAAAATTAAACAAAAATCACGGCTTAAATTGCAAATAACCAACCCATGCTCTTCTTCCCAAAAACGGTGGTGGTTCCTGTCCCCAAAAACGGTGGTGGTTCCTGTCTCCAAAAACGGTGGTTAGATCGACTGGAGATTGATGCCGGAGATCCAGGCGGTCGTGGAGATCGACTGGGAACTGCCGGAAGCGTGACGACCAGAAGCTGTGAAGGTGGTGGACTCCACCGTGAAATTGGGGCGCGCTACTTCTCGTAACCTCCGCAACACGCGCGTGTCCGAGTGCTTGGTCGGCGACGAGACGGCGTCCATTTCTCTCTCACATACACACGCATACAGTTCCTGTAATGTCAGTTGCTTTCATCATATATGTTTCCTTAGTTAGGAATCTCGTTTTCAGACGATTTTTTATATGTATAAATGGTTTCCTCAAATGGGTTTGCCTCAATTTTGGATGCAGTTGCGAGTTCTGTGAGATGCAGTTTGGATAATGACAATGATAACTGCTTTTCCTCTGACCATACATCAGAAAACAGTCATAAAGTGGTTGGTCTTTTTCTTATCCTCTTGAATATGTTTTCTTTTCTTTGAATTGTTTCTCAAGTTTGATTCTTTAGGCTACTGAAGGGATGTGGAGTCGGAAAATGCTGTATGTGAATTGTAGATTGCGTATATTATGTTTCTGAACTTCATTTGTTAGTTATCTGTAGTTGCATATTCTGGGATTTTGATACGAAGTTTTCCTGTCTTGAGTGTTTCTGGCTTTAGTGTATAACTGGGATTTTGTACAAGGTTCTATTGACTGTATGATGTTGATTGTTTACTCTTATGCTATGATATCTTCTATTGACTCAACTAGGAATATCATTTACTCAAAATTCTCTTCAGGACCAATTAATCCATTGAAATCAGTTGGGAAGTATTGATGTTTGAAGGCTGTGTTAAGGAGATCCTACTGTCAAATCTTACATGTTCAATTTGCGTTCTTTATTGGAAATAACATCAGATAGTTAAGCCTGAATCTTGTCATTTAGTTGTAGCTTATTATGTGTTTCTTCATCCTTGGTGGACATGGCTTGTGATTAAGTTAAATATATTCAGTTTTTTACCTCAGGTCTACAGTGCTCCAGGAAATGGTTACCATGAAAAATTGGGTTCAAAGCCCTTAGCTCATGACCGGAGATGGAGGTTTATGTATGATCCCCTGTATCAAGATGTGCGGCTTCTTTCAAGATGAGTATTTTCTCAAGACAACCAATGGTTTGAAGGTGGTCTTCCTCCCGTGTAGTCCTGCTAACTGATTGTGATGGGAGGTAAACAGGTGAATCCTGCTTTCCAGTAGTTTGAACTTATGTGTCTTGGATGTCTGCTTTGTCATTCAGTAGATTTCGGTAATGATTTGTTTATTTATAGTATCTTGTACAGCTTAAGTGACATGCTAATCTTTTATTCATGCTATATTTGCATGTGAGCTACATATCATATGTCAAAAGTAATGAGTAATATTTGTCCATGGTTGTCATGATGTCAGCTGGGCGGCACTATGTCCTATCAGTTTGTCATAATATGTTAGTAGTAGCATTAAGCTGAAAGTGTGTTAGTCATAATATGTTCCAAGAACTAGATTATGGTGATGCCAAATGGGGATTACTTAAATTGCCAAAAGTCAGGCTTATGGACATCTTTTCCGTGAATGTTACCATTTCATAGTTTCCTACCCCAACCTGGATTGATATTCATTTTTTCTATTTCATATGAATCCAAACAGGTCCCTGAATGTTACTATTTCATATTTTTTCCTTCAACGTTGGCATTGGAAGTTTTTATTCAATTTTTGCTCTGCTTTTTGGATTTGACCAGGTTGTTTATTGTACATGTTCTTTCTTCTTATTGTTTCTTTATCACTGTGTAGGCCTCTAACTGAGAGAATGTCACCGAGTAATGCCTTTGAGCCCTAACGTTGAAGAAAATGCCTACTCTGAATCTGGCTTTGTCACGGGGCTTCACTGAGAGCCTTGATCCATCACGAAGAATGTCATGTTGCCCTCAATGCTTTGATAAATACGAACAAGAGCTTAAACTTGTGATAAAAGAGTTAGAGAGCTCAACAAGTTTTGTGCTGAACAAGTTTTGCTAAATTAGTGTTTTAATTTGTTGTAACATATGGGGGCTACAGGCATTTCGATACTGCGAAGATTATGGTTAAGAATTTGCCTCGGGACAGCTATGAGATTCTTTAGACTAAGAAGATTGAAGAGTGGAAGCTAATGAGGGGAGAATTCTTCACTAATCAAACAAGAAGCCCTTATAAGACCATCCAAGATCTGTAGGATAATGAGATTTGATACACAAATACATATTCTCTCCCCGATCCTAATGTACATTTAGCGAAATAGTTATTATCAGTGTGCAAAAAACTAGTTATTAGTAGGTTAGGTTACAATACAGAAGACAATGAGCCGAACAATCTCGGACTTGAATGTTTCTAAATGATGCATACTCAAATTGGTATCCGAAAGTAGATGACTTCTAAATTCTAACACAAATAACTTCAAAAAGAATGTGGCAGGAAACTAGTAAGTACATATTGGATTCTAACCAGTACATAGTGAATAATAACAGCTGCAACATATAAGCAAACTAATGATCTCGTAATAAAACTAATAAGTACATATTGGATTCTAACATATGCAATATATAAGTAAACATATGTCATTCCTAATTAAAAATGAACAATCAAAAACATTTTAAAAAAATCATACAGAACACGACTAATAAGTACATACGAGATACTAATAGATGCAACACATAAGTAAACAAATGCAATTCATTATTCAAAACGTGCAACTAACAACAAATGAAAACAAAAGGTCATATACAGTACAACTAACAACTACACATTAAATACAACAGATGCAACATATAAGTAACCAGATGCCGCTCATAATTCAAAACGAACTATCAGCAAAAAAAAGAAGAAAAAAGGCCATTCATAGTACAACTAATAGGTACACGTTGAATAATAACAGCTGCAGCATATAAGAAAACTAATGCACCTCGTAATAAAACTAACAAGTACATACTGGATTCTAACATATGCAATATATAAGTAAACAGATGTAGTTCCTAATCTAAAATGAATTGCCAATAAATTTTTTTAATTAAAAAAGTCATACTAAACACAACTAACAAGTACACAAGAAATACTAACATATGAAACATATAAGTAAATAGATGCGACTCATTATTCAAAACGTACAACTAACAACATATGAAAACAAAAATTCATAGACAATACGACTACAAGTACACACTAAAAACTAACAGATGCAACATATAAGTGAACAAATGTTGTTTCTAATTCAAAATGAATAATCAACAACATATGAAAACAAAAAGTCATAAACAGTACAACAAACTAGTACACACTGAATCTTAACAAATGCAACATACAACTAAACAAATGCAGGTTTTAATTTAAAATGAACAATAAACTACAAATGAAAAAGAAAAAGTCATACTCAATACAACTTATTATAGACATTGAATACTAAATAATGCAACATATAACTAAACAATTGCAGTTTCTAATTTTAAACGAACAATAAAAAATTAATGAAAATAAAATGCCATACACAATAAACTAATTATTAAACATTAAATATTAACAATTGCAACATATAACTAAACATATGCATAATATAACGTCTCAACCACCATTCGTCGGCATCTCAGTTGCTCGTCCGTCAATCCTTTCCCAGCTTATGAACTCTATCTTCTGCCCTACACAACAAATTTCACGTGCCTGCATAAAAGATTGCATCTGTGGGAATGGGAAGAGCACTTTTCTTGACTGGATCATTATTCAGATTTTTCACAATGACTTGGTTGTTGCTCTTCTCAAGCACAGCGAACCGGTTTCGTGCCATAAAAACTGCTGAACCTCCAGTTCCTTTTTTAGCATCTTGAGCAGTATCACCTCTACCAGAGCTATCTTTGGGAGCAACATAGAGTTCATAAGAACCTTCATCCATGTCTGAGCACAATAGAACAACATTTCCAGTAGGACACACCATTCAACATTATCAATCGAAATCGAAAGTAACATTTCGATGCCCTATTCAATTCATAAACTAATAATACATGCCCTACGACATAATCAATTCTAGATGCAACATTAACAATCGTAGCTCAACATACACTTATTATCAACTGTACATATAAAGTCAATTTCATGATTTCCATACAATAATACCAGGTCAAGCACAAACAAATTATCAACAAATGTAAAACATGTTGAAGTACGTAAGGTCGCCGGAATGAACATAGAAAATCAATGCATACATAGGACCCTCTCAAGCATACTATCATCAAACAATTGCAACAACTATCAGCCCTCACTTGAAGATGTGAACATGCAAATAAAAACATATGATCAGAGTGATAAAAGTTGGACTTCAGCTGACCTAAGACAATGGAAACACCAATGCCAAACCGATCATGCCTACCCACTCAAACCATTCACTAATTCTTGCATCTGAACAACTATGCCTACAGAATTACAGGATTCGAAGAAAGAGTGAGTGAAGCGATGTCTCAGATTACAAGTAGCCATAAATTGCAAATTAAATAGAAAATTCAAACATCTAGAGCATCAAAAAAACACACTGGACCTCAAAACAACATGTATTTAGCTCACTGGATCATGTTTAAATGTAGGGAAGCGATAAAATCATTGACATTTCATTGCCAAAAAAAGAAGACGACAAAACTAAAACCAAAAGGAATCATTATGTAAGGTCCGTAAAACATGCTGAAGTCCGTAAGGTCACCGGAATTAACAACAAATGTAAGGTCGTCGGAATGAACACGAGCAGGGCTGAGTCCGTAGTTACCGGAATGATTGCGCGTGCAACTCACACGTGGAAAATAGCTGTGGCGCTCCCAAACAGCTTTGATCGTCCTCTTGGTTGGGGATTTATCGATTTACAGAAAATTCAGGGCATTTCTTTACCAATTTGAACACAATCATGCCACTGTAGTCGGAGGTGTCCAGAGGCAGACGGCGGCGCCTGAGTTTCAGCGCCGGTCGTTGGAGGTGATCGAAGCAGTGGCTTCTAGTTTCCGCCAGAGGCGTCTCGAGATGGTTGCTCCACCGACGCTTGACCTCTCCGACAATGGTGGTTCTGGGCAGATCAGGGCGGCGAGCAGCAGTTTCTCCCGTCACAGTCTTCTTCCCCATTTCGGCTTATACGATCCTCACTAGGAAGCGCGATCCTCTAGTTTTTATATCTGAAGTGGGCTTGACCTACAAAAATTAACCAAATTTTATCAATTTTAAATAGATCTCTGGATGGGCCCCTTTTATGAGACTTACCCGTAATAAATTATAAGATGCTGTAATTTAATTCCACCATCTCACAGTGCCAGGTAAGGAGTTACGAATAGGGGTGGGCAAAAAAACCGAAAACCGAAAATCGAACCAAAAACTGAATTATCCGAATTCGAATAACCCGAACCAAATTTAAAATACGGTTTTTGGATAACCGAATTGAATAAACCGAATTTTGAATATGGTTTTTGGTTTGGTTTTGGATATTGAAACTCAAACCGAAAACCGACCCGAATACCGAATTGTAAATAAATAAATAATATATAATAATAAATAAAATTTAAAAATACAAAACTAAATTTATAAGTAAATATAAGTGGGAGGACTAATCTATACATTTTAAAAAATTACCCCAAACATCTTAACATGAAAATGTGAAATGGATCAAATAAACAATAGATTGATATTCAAGTGTTTTACCATCCATATTCATTATAAAAAAAGTTTAATAAATTAGTTCGTTTAAATTTCTTATAAATTTAAAAACAAGTATATATATTCTTATAAATTCTTATTGGCATGAACGTAAATGGAAAGCATTAACTATAATCAATAAATATTCATATCTAAACTACAGTGCTCTTAGTAATCACAATGATAAGGTGCACGAATAATTGATTCTCAACAGTAAACTTTCACTACACTAAAGCATTCCTCAAACAATGGACATTTTCCTCTGCTCTAAAAAATTAACAAACTACAATGGACTCAGAAGAGATTACTTGGTGAAGAGATGAAGACAGTGAGATTACTTGGTGAAGAGATGAAGACAGTAATATATAAATATCATAGTTAATTTAGGAGAACGTCTCCTATTAGACCATCTAAATGTTAGACTAATAATGAAAAATCTCGTTTTAATAACTATTAGGGTCAAATTATAATTATTTATACATTACCATACATTTTAAAAGTTATAAGAAATTTGTTGCAATAGATAAAAACAAATATCAAATCAGCTTATTAGTTATATCAATTATAAAATAATATTGTATAATGATTTGTCAGTCTAAAACAAGACGTTGTGTTTATTTAATAGTGGAATTTTTGTATCACCCTCTAAATGTATTTAAATTACTTATATAAATAGAAGAGAAAGAAATCATAAAAATATATGAGTCTGTCTCTTGAAAAACGGTATTTCCATAAGTTATGGAAAGACCAAGGTTTAAACTTTAAATTAGAAAAAATGAAGATAAAATTTCTGGGTTGCATGAACCGGGTTATAAATTTATAACTACTATATATTGCATACTAAAATTTTAATATTGCAACTAAGACCTTTTACCTTTTATTATTCTAATTAAATCCCGTCTTTCCATAAACCTATAGAAATACCGTCTTTCCCAAGACTTTGCCAAAATATATTATAAACACATTCATCATGTATGAAAAAGGTAAAAACATAAGTCAAATTAATAGGGTAATAATAATAAAAAGTATTAAATAATCATCAGTCACAAAATACTCCTCAAATTAAATAATGTAATAATAAATGGAAAAATCTTGGAAAATACCGTGTTTCCATTATTCCGTAGGCTTATGGAAGGATAGAGTTTAATTATAATAATACAAAGTAAAATTTCTTAGTTGCAATATTAAAATTTTATTATGCAATGTGTAGTAGTTATAAAGTTTATAACCCGATTCATTCAACCCATAAATTTTATCTTCATTTCTTCTAATTTATATTTTAAACCATAATATTTCCATGACTTATGAAAAGACCGTATTTCAAGAGACAGACTCATAATAAATTCAATAAAAAAATGGAAGAAAAGGTGAACTAGTGAAGGCAGATGCATGAGAAATTGATTACGCCGCATTACATGGTTTGGAAAATTGGAATTGCGTAGTCACTAGTCCCACATCGGAAACATGTAGGAGGCTCAGGGTAAGTTTCACCTATAAATACCATCCCTCCTCCAACGTTTCTCCAAGACTCCAAGGCAAAGCATTTGATGCTTTTGGGCCATAATTAACAAATAACTTGGCTTTATATTATTGGGCCGTAATTTGTTAAATTAAAGTTAAAATTTTATCATGTTCATGAAAGCATAAAGCAAAGCATAAGATGCAATGCATATGTCAAATGGGCTTTTAATGATAAATGATTTGTCCATAATTTTTGGGCTATAATCATTGATTTGAAGTTGAAATTTTGGTATGTTTGTGGACTTTTAATTTATTCGGTCCAGAATTAATTTAATTAAATTTAATTTAATAAAAGTTGAAATTACTTCGGTTTATTCGGTTTTAAACCGAATTCAAACCGAATCTGAATTTCAAATTTGGTTTGAATTATTCGGTTTATTTGGTTTTTCGGGTCGGTTTCGGTTTTGGCATTTAAAAAAAAACCAAATAAATCGAACCGATTAAACCGAAAATCGAACAACCCGACCCGACGCCCACCCCTAATTACGAAGGAAGGGTTTTGCATTTTGGTACAGAAAATCCGTCAGTCAAAACCTTTTTTTCTTTAGTTAAATGAGTCGAACAATTTTAAATGTTAGTTAGAGACTAGATTTGACATTGATTCAAGATGATTTTATCATAAACCATGAAAAAGTAAAGAGTCCATCTCTTGAACGACGGTCTTTTTATACGTTATGAGAATGCCAAGGTTTAAAGTGTAAATTAGAAGAAAAATAAAGAAATTTTTTTTTAAATGGCATAAATCGGGTTATAAACTTTATTACTACTACATATTGCATAATAATTTTTTAATATTTCAATTTAGACCTTTTACCTTAGACCTTTTACCGTTTATTATTTTAATTAAATCTCGTCTTTCCATAAGCCAACCTCTGAAAAAACCATCTTTCCCAAGACTATCTTTCCCAAGACTATGTTTAAAGTTTAAATAAAAAAAATAAAAATAAAAATTTTGAATTGTATGAATTAGATTATAAACTGTATTATAACTACTACACATTGTATAATAAATTTTTAATATTGTAACTAAATTCTTCACATTTTTATTATTTTTAATAAAATATCGTCTTCCCGTAATACTATAATAAGACCGTTTTGTCCCCAAGAATTTGCGCTTCTATATCAACAATGGGATCAGTAGTATATGCCATCTACAAGTAGGTTTGACCAATCCTTCCAAATCATCTCAAAATCCACACCAGTTCTAATTTCAAAGTTGAGTGGAATCATGAAACTCATCCCACTCTCACTGTCTCTCCTTTTCATCCTCCTCATTCGAAACGCGGAAGCTCATAACAGTAACAAAAATGGGCAGTGCAAAGCGTGGCTGGTTCAGTCCATTCCCACCGACATGCCCCGTCTCCCTCCCGTACCCGGGATTCTCTCCACTGGTAAACATGCAAATATTTTCATACTTCCCCGAGTTCATACTTTTTAAGGATTGTGTCTTCCTTTACATGTCTGTTTGGCTGACTGTAGTTATAAGAACTGAACTTAATGACTGTCTGCTACGAACACAGTTGACTTGGTACCTTCTTTTCGAGTTTGATTATTAGCCTGAATGTCTTAAAATGTAAATACTCCCTTTGTCTTTTAACAATGGCCCCTATTTTTTTAAAAAAAAATTCAAGGTATGTTTCACCGCCATAACTTTAGAATTTTACTGTACGTTACGAAGAATCCAAGACATCTCACATGAATTTTACTATACGTTACGAAGAATCCCAAGACATCTATTGTATGCAACTAAAGTTATTGATGGTCAATAACTTTTCTTTGGGATTCTTCGTAACTTTTCTGTTGAGTTGTTTTTATCTTCTGAAAAAATGTGGCTGCTGAGCTTGAAACATTTCTTCAAGTGCTAATGCTTTCTTTGGGATGTGCCATTATCAGCGGATGTATTTCAATGGTTGGCTGGAAACTCTTCGAAAAGCCTGGACATAATTGCTCAATACTGGCAGTTGTTAGCGCATCCTGATGATCCGCGCTCTGGAGATTACGGGTACTCAGAAGATGAGATGCTGAAATTCGGTGCTCAAGAGGGCTTTAAAGTGTATAGAGCGCTGGAAAATGCTGCTGACCGGAATATCTCAATCCATTTTTTACAGCATTCTGGAGTTTATCCTGATTTCACTGAGGAACCATCAGATCTCGCCTCTGGTCGGCCAAATGTGAAGAATGTGACTCTGTTGCTTGGTGACTGGTGGGGATCAGGCATAGTTCATGCCAAGGTTTGGATATCTGATGGTCGAGATGTTTACATTGGATCGGCCAACAATGACTGGAAATCCCTCACTCAGGTACTATAAGGAACTAGCTAGATAGCCCTGCTGATGGTTGTTTTCTATAATTTGCAAAGCCTCGATGTAGCTGCTAGTGCATTTAAGCTCATGTTGTTGATTAAGATTAAGAGCTGAATTCCCTATCAAATTCCTGGTAACCGATGTATATGAGTACAAGTGCAAGTAAGCTAAAGCTAAGCTTCTTAGATTGTACTTTGGACAAGTGCAATTCTGGACCTGTGGCTATATCCCTCAGTTCCTGCTGAAGAAATGTTTAGGACTCTTTGTTCTGATTTAGTGTAAACTATAGCTCATATTATTACGTGTTCAAATTTTTCTCTACTGAAGGATACATAAAACTTGCAGTACTTCTTTACTTGGATACACTGGCAATTCTTTTCCATTTTTCTTTCACCTTTTCTTTAAGCATATTGAGGAATATTTGTGTCTGCAATTTAGCATGTTCAAATTAGTGTCTGCCATTTTTTTAGCCGTGACTTTGTCTTGACAATTAGAGAACTTGTTTCCCATTTGTTCATAGGTGAAGGAAGTTGGAATGTATATTTCCGGTTGTCCGACAATAGCAAGAGAGGTCACAACTTACTTTTCCAACCTATGGAAGCTTGCTCATCTGAACGCTACATCGTACACTAAACTAGCAAGGGATGAACAATGGCAAGTGAGCAGGAAGATTCCATGCTGGTCACATTTTCTTCATCCGAAGGAAAGATGTAGGTAAGCTGAAGGATTATCATTGGACTCAGTTTTCTGGTTTATATTGTGGGATGTAGAAGGTAGCACCCTTTTATCTTGCAAAAACATACTTGAAGGTAATGAAATGAGAAATTACAGGTGAAATTATTCTAGAACCTGCTTGAAACCAAAAGGAAAAGATTTTTGAATTAACGATTGTTGTATGTTTCAAATGTCGAAATGACGATTCTTCATCCACTGACTGCTGATCGCTGATCTGAGATCTTCATAACCAAGTGTATATCTGGGGATTTTGTGATGAAATATTAATGTCTTATTGTACATTATATTTCTGTAGTTCCTGCCACATTTATCAACCCCTTAAATGGCTACTCCTCTGGAAAATGTTCAATTTTTGCTAAGCCAGATTCTAGTATTCACATTTATCAGCCTATATAATTAGTTTACTGTCTCACGTTGAAGAACCTCCCTTTTGTTTTGGGAAGTTGATATTGGAATTGAACATCAGTGAAGCAGTGAAACTTACAGCGTAGTAGTTCCTCATAAAATAGTGAAACATGAAATAAAATTGATACTTCACACAAGTTGTTTTTGATCCAAGGATGAGCTCAACAAACACTACTCATTTTATTTCATGCTAAAGACATAAGTTGTCCATTAATTAAACCATGCTAATGAAGAATTGCCAATGATGTGACAGTTATTCACAGTGACTGCCCTGATTCTTTTTTTTTTTCTGTTTTTTTTTTGATAAATTTCTATGAATGTGGATGTATGATAACAGTATAAAGATCCAGAATTTCTAATCTTGTGGGTGGGTGAGGCAAGAATAGTGTACCTTCAAGTAAGATGTGAGTGAAAGTCTCAACATTGGTGCCGGGTTCTGGTAGACATTGAATTGTACTGTTGTAGGAAAATCGTTTCCCGTGTTACAACCAATCTTCAATGAGGCTGTAGGTGATATCATTTTGTACTTTCACCGCATGGTTTGAAAGGGAGGTTATGCTGTGAAGAGATGCTGGAAGCTTCTTCATTATCAGATGAACAGATCATGCATTTTTATATGAGCTTATTCGGCGTATTTCTTTTTGAACGCCTACTAGATTAAGACTAGAAAACTTTAGTGTATGTGTTCTTTATTCCAGTTAGATTTGATTTGGTGACTTCTGTAATTTAAGATCAGTTAGCGGACATTATCTTGGTTTTATATTTGATGTTTTATCCTTAATTATTATCCAAACTTAATTTCATTTATAGATGCCTGATTTAGTTCTCTTTCTTTCCAATGATTACTGTAGATGTGGTCATGTGTTACTTCTATCTAAGTTCTGTATGTGCCATTGCAGAACACCCCTTCATGATACTGTGGACACTCCTCATGTAGCAGGCTATCCCCCCCTGTCAGACCCTTCGACGTTCAACATACCAATTGAAACACCGACAGTTCCTGATTCAGCATCGCAGCACGAGGCCAGCTATGTATCCTTTGCTCCTCCAGAGGTTTGTCCTTTTTTTCTTGATGTTCATGAACCATACTATCAAGTTGTTTCTACTACACATTGTGTCCAAACAAGTGATATCTTTGGAATTGCAAGTGCCGGCCCATTCTTGTAAAAGATCAGAAAACATTCACTGTTTCATTGTTAAAGAAAGTCATAAAAGAAATTTATGATCATTGTAGCTTTCATTTGGAAAGTACCTGACTGATGAACAAGCCTGGGTGGATACAATCAAATCGGTTCGAAATGGATCGACCATCAGAATCAATACAATGGATTGGCTGGGCCAATCACAGTACACAAATGACACAATTTACTGGTCTTCCCTGTCTTCAGCTGTCTCTGAGGTATTTTACTTCTTCCATACAAAAATGTGCTTATATATCTCACATAGTTTGTGGAAAGGTGTGGTAATTTTATGCCGATACGTTTGAAAGTACCTTATTTTACTTAATTTTATGCTTTCTTGCATTAATCATGAACCTTTTGCATCATTGCATGATAGGTTGTCTTCTCCAAGCATGCAAATGTGAAGATAATGGTTGCGTATTGGGCGCATTTCATTAACAATACAGACCAGTACCTGAAGTCTCTCCTGTATTCGAATAACTTATGCTCTTCCTCAAAGTATAACAGATGTTCTAGCAAAGTTGAGATCAAGTACTACATAGTACCAGGATATAACCTAACTGGACCTGCGAAAAGCAAAGGTTCCTCCACTGGAAATCTTTATCCGGGATACACGAGGGTGAATCATGGAAAATACGCAGTTAGTGATGTCCGAGCTCACATTGGCACTAGTAATCTGGTATGGGACTATTTCTATACTACTGCTGGGGTCAGCTTTGGGACATATAACCCTGCCATTGTTTCCCAGCTTCAAGCAATATTTGATGCTGATTGGAATTCACCTTATGCTGTACCTGTTGAACCATTGGAAGAAGGACATTCATGCCAAAGTTAGTTGGTAATTCTGAACCATACTGTCATACCATTAGAGGTTTTCGAGGACTGATTCGGACATTGTTGTCAGCACTCAGATTAACATGTTCTGCAGTGATTTCATCTCATGAGATTGTTCCAGTTCCAGGTTTGGAAGTAAACCTCCGAAATGGCCATAGCTGAGGCCTGATGGTGTGGATGAACACTTGAGAATTATGTTTTCTCACTTAGTTTGGCATTTGTTTTTAGTCCTGTTGCGTTGTTATGACCTTATTATTTATTTATAGTCTTTAATGCATGTAGTAGGGATTCCTCTATTTTCCCAGTTTAGAGCAGTTACTATGAATTTACAACAATCATTTCTCTTTTTTTCCCCTGAATATAATCTTCTATTGATACCCTATATAGTTTATTGTGTATTAATCATTGTACTTTGTTAGTGTTATATGTTCTACTCATGAATTCATAAGGATTCATTTCATTTACATATTTGAAAAAGTTTTGTATAATACCGTCTCATAGCGAGACCAAAGATTAATGTGCAATATAATGATATTTAATTAGAGATTGAGTTCTAAATATAATTAAAGAAAGTTTGGGCGATGAAGGAGGAATCTAGGTACAAATACCATTTTTTAGAGGTGTTGGCCATAAATAATTTGGGAATTAATGATTCCGAGTTGTAAGAATCTCCAGTTAAGAATACTGGTCGGAGTAATTTGCTGATCAATTTTTTACCCATTACTGTGCAATGCGCAAACTTGATGTTTCATTTTCAGGATTCGACATTTCAACAAATCCATGTGTTTTTTTCAGAATACTTTTTTCACTAAAATCACGTGTTTTAAAGTTAAATTTTGATCTTTTATAGTAAATCTAATGTTTGCATGTTAAATTTTTGATAATTTAAATTTAGTTTTATGATTTATATTTTTATTTTAATTGATGTGTTAGTTTTTAGTGCGTCGTTTTAAAAATTGATATTGATATTTCTTCTTTTCCGAATATTATATTTTTATTTGGTGTGTCCTTGATGTTTCGTTTGATGTCGTATGAAAGCAATACTCTAACCATTTAGATTTGAGATTGAAGATAACTGTCAAGGCACAATTTCAGTACCTAAACAAAAATTGAGAATTCCCACTCTTCACTGAGGCTTCAGTTGCCAGCTCCCTTGTCATTAGGTCTTTTTCCCTTTTAGATTCTATTTTTCTTGATTCACTCAGTGATAAAGCAGGTAAGGGCGTAGAGACAGGTCGGATGTAGTAGTGCGAAAAGAAGGTCTGGCTCCAAGTTGTTCTGGACTGATCTTATGACTCTCTCTGCCTAATTTTAAAATTTTTAGTACTGATATTTTCTTTATATCAGTGTCACATTTTATTGCATACTTTGATGTTTTGAAATTTATGTGTGTTTTTATTTGATATTTTAATATTATAATTTGATTTTCCCCCCTCATTGTTTCAATTAGATGTTCCATTGTTATTATTTAATGTCTTTTGAGTTATTAGTTTTTATTTAATGTGTCCTTGATGTTTCAATAGTATGAAATGATTTTTTAAAAAGTTTTTTGTACTGATGTTTATTTTTTTCGATATTAGTGTCACATTTTGATGCTTTAAAATTCATGTGTGTTTTTATTTGATATTTTTATAGAGTATTAAAATTTGATGTCTTTTTCAGTGCTTTTATTAGATGTTCAACTATTTCTTTTTAATGTTTGTTTTAGGGTTATTTGATGTTTAACTATTTTAATTTTAGAGTCCGTCTCTTGAAAGACGGTCTTTCCATAAGTTATGGAAAGACCAAGGTTTAAAGTGTAAATTAGAAGAAATTAAGATAAAATTTTTGGGTTGCATGAACCGGATTATAAATTTTATAACTACTACATGTTTCATACTAAAACTTTAATATTGCAACTAAGACCTTTTACTTTTTATTATTCTAATCAAACCCCGTCTTTCCATAAGCCTATGGAAAGACCGTCTTTCCCAAGACTTTGCCTTAATTTTATGTGAATTTTAATGTTTTATTTTAATGATTCATTATTTTAGTTTGATATGTATTTTTTAGTACTTTATTTGATTTTTAACTATTTTAATTTGAGTGAGTCTCCTGACAGGCGGCCTGTCCATATGCTTATGGACATGCCACTTATTTTTTTTATCTTATACACTGGATTTGTTAAATTACATACAAAATTTAAATTTTAAAAATATTTTTTATATCGTATATTTTTATATAATCACTTTCAAATACATATTATTAATTGTTTTAACTTATTAAAAACAATATTTAAATTTTATTAAAAAAACTACAACATTTAAGGTAAGGGTAAGTCAGGAAAGGCGGCATGTCCATAAACTTATGTACAGGCCAGAGACCTGTTTGAAATTAATTTAAAAAGGTAACCGTGGGCCAAGCCCAATAAAATGACAAAGTCCTGTATAAGACCGTTTCACGGTAAGACCAGAGATTAAATTGCAAAGATTTCAAGATGGGGTTTCATATTGATGTTTTAAAAGCTTAGGGATTTAATGTGTAATTGTGATAATTTGCAATTTAGTCCTATTATATAAATTATGTCGAACGGCTTGTTTTCCAAATTTGGCGACATTTTTCATTCCCATTTTTTCAGGAAGCTCAATCGTTTTTCTCAGTATTCAAGTTTTTTCACTTACAATATTCAACCGCTTAGAATTCTTCTATATAACCGGTTATTGTTTCATTTTTTTTCAATTTCAAGTGTGCATTGGTCGGATTGAAGCTGCGTTTCTGTTTCCTTTGGGTTTTTTGTTGACTTCCGTTCGGTTTTTAACGATCTACTGGAAGAGTTCGGATTGTGCTTAATCTGCGAAGGTAATGTAGTCCCTAGGTTTTTTTTTCTTATTTTGTTGTTTTTCCCAATTTTTTGGATGCATGTGATGTTTTATGCTTTGTGTAGGTTTTCTGAGTGTTTCTTTCGCTTATTTTGTGTTTCTCTTTTGTTTGTGTAGTGTAATGTTGCTTTAATGTGTTCGATTTGAAGTTTATAGGGTTTCTGTTGTTTAGTGTATTTATATTTTGGGGATTGCTCTGGTTTTTGTGTAGGTCTTACTGTTTCTGTGTTCTATTGCTTGCATGTGATGTAATATTACTATTTTTAAGGGATTTTGCATTCATTTGGTTTTTGTGTTGAATTTCTTTGACATTTTAGGGTTCATTTAGTTTATATGTTAATATCTGTGTTTTTGTTGTTAATTTGTAGATGTTGAAGGACAAAGTTACAGATGATTCAGATTTATATGTTCTTGCTATCATTGCAAAGAATTATGAAGACTCTGATGAAGTTAGTCATCCTCCTGTCATAAAAAATCCAAGGAAACGAGGACCTGCTGAAGGTAATTCTCTTTCTCTGTTTTTGCGTGAACTTTTTAATGTATTTTGTAGTTGTTGAGTAACTTGTGATGTTGTAATTTTATGACATGATGTTCCATATACTTCTGTTGATGTTTCACCTTTCCTCTTTGTGATGTTGCAATTTTATGACATGATGTTCCATATACTTCTGCTGATGTTTCACTTTTCCTCTTTGTGATGTTGTAATTTTATGACATGATGTTTAATATATTTATGTTGATGTTTCATTTTTTCTCTTTGTGATGTAAATTTATGACATGATGTATCACATACTTCTGCTGATGTTTCACTTTTGCTCTTTGTGATGTTGTATTTTTATGGCATGATGTTTCATATATTTATGTTGATGTTCACTTTTGCTCTTTTTATGTTCATCAGTCATCTATTTGTGTCTTTCTAGTGTAAATTTTCATCTATTGTGTCTTTCATGTGTTGTGCTTCAGTTTTAGTTATCTATGTTTTCAAGTATTTGATTTGTCATGTTTTGTTTGAGCTGGTATGTTGATTTTTTAAGTTTATTGTATGGTGTTCTAAGTTCAGGTCATGATGTATAATTTTTAGTTTGATATGCTTTCAAGTTCAGTCTATGGTGTTTTATGTTTACTGAATGAATGTTTTAAATTAAGGTTATGGTTTATGTTTTTTTGCTTGTTCTTTTTTCAATTTCAGGCTACGATGTTTTTTAGTTTGATATGTTTTCAAGTCAGGCTATGATGTTTCTAAGTTTGTTGAATGATGTTTTGTCATTTTTGGTTTGTGCTAACATGTTGATTTTTAAGTTCATTGTATGATGTTCCAAGTTCAGTTCATGATGTCTGCCCTTTAGTTTGATATTCTTTCGAGTTTTGGCTATGATGTTTAAGTTTACTGAATGATGTTTTAAATTCAGGTATGGTGTATGCTTTTCAGCTTGATTTTCTTTTTAAGTTCATGCTATGATGTTTCAAGGTTACTGAAAGACATTTTAAATTTACATTATGCTGTATGATGTCAGTTTTTTTATATCCTTTTCAAGTTTAGGCTATGATATTTTAAATTTATTGAATCATGTTATAACTTTAGTGTATGAACTTGTAAGTTGGATGATATTTTGTGTATGTTGTATCTGTTTAGTTGTATGTTTCAACTTAGGAGTGTGATGTAGTTTGTGATGTGGGATGAGTTTTTAAATTATGCTTTGTATATTTTTTATCTTTAAAATTTTTCCATCTTACTGTTGCATTATATTTTCCTAATGTTTATATAATTAAATTTAATGTTTCAGATGTAAATGTTAGCTGTGCTGTGAGACAATCACATCGACGGAGGGGTGATCCTAATGTTGATTTGGTTTCAGGTCTGTTTGTTCTTATTTACTTTTTGTGAAAGATGTATATTAATGTTTTGTATTTTAAATTTTATGCTGCTTTTCTGTTTCAGGACTGTCCTCTATAAAGAGGAGACTGAAAGAGAAAGCCAATATAAATCTTAATTTAGCTGATGATGAAGTTCATAAAGATGAACCGGATGGTGCACGCAATTTAGAGACGGTGCTGACTGAATCAGGTTCTAGTTTGGATGGTGTTGATAAGGCTGACAAATCTGGTCCGGGTGTTGCTAAAAAAGCTGATAAGGCTGACAAATCTGGACTGGTTGGTGTTGTTACTGATGAAGTTGCTATGCCTCCGGATTGTGTTGTTGCTGATGAGGCTGCTAAACCCGAGAGTTTGTCTTTCACTTTTTTATTTACTTTTCTGAATATGTATATTAATGTTTCATACATTTGTATTGATGTTGTTGTTCTGTTTCAGGAATCTTTCCCAAAGAGGAGACAGAAGCAGAAAGTGAAGAGGAATGTTAATATGTATTATGAAGATGGAATTTCGAGAGATTCTAGTGGTCCCAATTTACAGAATGTGGTACCTGAATTAGGTTCTGATCCTGCTCAGAAAGTTGCTGATCCTGGGATTCCATATTATAGGTGGATGTTACGTAAGTTTGTGGTTGTGAAAAAACCCAAGAAATCCAAGGTTGCTGCTGAGGGTGTCAGTGGTAAAGGTATTCAAAATTAAGTTACAATGTTTTATCCTCTTTTCTTATGGAATTTGACATGATGTATTTTTTTTAGCTGTTGGTGTTGGTAATGGTAAAAAGCCTGTTTTGAGGAGTGATGCTAGTTTGAAGAATAATTGAAAAAGGGTGATGATGTTGGAGGCGAAAGTGCCAAGAGCAGGGCTTTGCAGAAGACTGTGGCTGTGCGAAATACTGCAGCTGTGAAGAAACCTAAAGTTTCTTCTGAGGGTGTCAGTGGCAAAGGTACTGTTTTAAATTAATAACGTGATGTTTTAACATTATGGTATGATGTTTCATATTTTGTAGTTGGTCATTTCAGATTTCTATCTTTTTTTATGATGCCAATGTCTGATTATCTGGTTTGATTTTTTTTTGTCTCAGTTGATGATGTGAAGAAGAAAGTTGTTGAGAAACAAAAAAAAAATCAGGTGTTAGTGAGAAACAAGCTTCTGGGAATGCTAGTGAGAATGATATCATTTTTATTGGTAGGATTTAAAAAACCATTTTTAAATAGCTCTTCTTTTTAGATACCAGTTTTTGATAATTTTCCATTTTGATATGATGTTTCAATATTTGTAGATGAAGAGGTGTTCTGCACTATTTCTGAAACTCAAAATGTAGATGCTGGATTTGATAATGTTGATGATGCTGAAGAGAAGTCTAGAAGTAAATCATCAAAAGATGAAGATGAAGATGATAATGATAATGGTAGCTCTCATTCTATTGAATCGGAATCTGAAAGCATGGAGGAGAGTGGTAAAGTTGTGAATGTTGCAAGTGGTTCTAATTCTGAATCAGAACCTGAAGTAGTGGTTGTGAAGAAGCCTTCTAGACTGTTTGACCAGATGAAAGTGAAAGGGAAACAGGTTGTGTCTAATGATGATGAAAGGTTAGTTGATATTTTAAATAATGTGTTTGGTGATTATTAGTTTATGTGTTTTGATTTTTTTTGTGAGACTTGATGTTTTTCTTTCATATTGTAGTTGTGTTGATGCATCTTGTTGATTAATATGGAGCAGTTTATGTGTCAGTTATGTCTGTAATCTAGCTGTCGTTTTAATTTTTCTAGCATTGTATTTTCTCGGCAGTTTTCTTGCTATTTTTTTCAGTGACTTATGTTTTAATTTCTGCATATGATGTTTGATGAACTGTGTCATGTTAATGTTTTTAATGTGACTTGATGTTTTACTTTCAGTTGTTGATTTTTTAAAATTATGTATGTGATGTTTCATGAATTTTTACTTTTCTTTTTCAGTGTTGAGAAGGGCTTCACTACGAAGTGTTGCCCTTGGAGAATTGAAAAAGTGTCTTCTTTGCTGACCTCAAAACAGATAAAATCTGTGGAAGAGATTGGTTTTGATGGTCTCCTTAAAATTAAATTTTGTTCCCTTCCTGAAGACATCCTTCCCTACCTGAATCAGAATTTTAATCCAATTAGCTATGTTCAAACTATTGGTTCTGATAGGTATTTTATAACCCGCGATGACGTGTATGATGTTTTAGCACTCCCTATTAGTGATAAGGAAGTTGCTGAGGTTAGTAATGCCGGGAAGGGCGAATGGAAGGACATAGAACTTAGGCAGAGATGGAGGGAAGAGTTTGGGTATGATCAATTGGGTAACATTTATTGTAAGAGACTGTTTGACAAGATGATAGGATTACGTGAAGGTGGGGATGAATTTACAAAACTATTAGTGATGTTTGTAGTTTGAAGCTTCTTGAGTCATACTGCTAGATCCTTTGTGGATTTTAAGCTGGTTCGTGTTGTTGAGAATGTAGCAGAGATTAAGAGTTATGACTGGTGTGGGTATGTGCTTAAGAAGTTAGATGATGTTGTACATAGGTATAAGACTACTAAATACTCGGCAGTTAATGCGTGTGTAGTTGTTCCATTGATGTGCTACCTGTATAGGTTTCCTTTTCAAGGTTCTTTTCAAGGAAAACCATGCCCTCCCATAGTTCCTTTCATTCGTCACTGGGACACTAGTTTGCTGCTGAAACATTGTAGGAAGATTGTCGAGGCAGGTTTTGATTCATGCCCCATGTCTAAGGATGAATTTCCTTTGACTTTTATAGGAAAGTATGTGTCCAGTGTTCCTGCTGCGACATCCAAAGAAACTGCGACATCTAAGGAAGGAAGTCATACAAAAGAAGAAGCAGCTGGTTCAAGCTCGCAAGTTTTATGCTTTGTGCTTCCAGAAGATTTGCCTACTGATGCTGCAATTATGAATGATGAGGGGTCTGTAAGTTTTTCACTTCTGATGTTTTAATAGGAGTATCTGATGTTTTAGATTTTCTATGGAATGTTTTAAGATTGTGGTGTAGGTTTTAATAGATTTGATGTTTTTACAATCAGTAGTTGGTGTTATAGAATTTGTATGTGATGTTTAAGTTTAATTTTTTTGTGCTACTAGCTTTGATGTTTTAATATCAGTAGTTGATGTTTCTTATGTTGTATGAGACATTTTAAATTTCAAATTTCTGCTGTTGTTATCTTTTTATAATTTATTTTTTTGTTTTTTTCCTAGGTTGCTGATCAAGCTGTCCGTAGGTTCAAGAGGAATATTGAGGTTGTCACTAGGGTCTTGGTTTCTGAGTTGGGTGGAAGTGCTAAGGATGTTGTATCTACTGTTAATGCCCAGCCTGATTATCCTCTTTTTGACTCGGACGATTTTGATAACTCTGAGTTGTTTGATGTTGTTGATGAGATTGTAAGGAATGCTTTTAGGAATCACACTCCTGTTGCTGCTTCAGTTGCTGCTGCTAGTAATATAGGAGTGACGTCATTATTTGATCTTGGCATTGAAGAAGTTAGAGGGGCATCATCTGCAAAAGGTCCAGCTGTGAAGAGAATCAATAAGAATTAGGATTTGAGTATGATGAACTAGTATTTGAGATTGTTTTTAAGAATATTTGTTGGTTTGAATAGTTCATTTTTTCAGTTAGGGATTTGATAGGGGCAGTTGTACCCTTTATTCGATTAATTGTCATATTGTTATGGTTTGACAGTATGGGATGATATAAAACTGTTTATAGTTTTCTATGATTTGTTGGAAATGATCATTTTATAATTTGATGTGATGTTTCATTATCAGTGTGTGATGTTTCATTATCAGTGTGTGATGTTTTATACTTTTGAGCAATCATTGTCTGAAGTTTTATGTTTAATGGGATGTGATTATTTTATTTTTTGATATGATGTGTCATAATCAGTGTGTGATATTTTATACTTTTGATCTATCGGTGTGAAGTTTTATGTTTTGTTGCCTGTGATCATTTTATATTTTTGATATGATATTTCATAATGATTGTGTGATGTTTTATATTTTTTATCAACCAGTGTTTGAAGTTTTATGTTTTTGTATAAAATTTTCCGGAAAATACTTGGTCATTCGTAAGATAGATTAAGACTTATGAGGCAATTTTTATTTGTAAATCATCATTTGAGAAAATAATAACACCAGTGAATACAAGGGTAGCATCCAAAATAGAAGTATATTTATGTTTTAAATATCATGGTAAAAAAAATTAACATCCTGATCAGAACTTATTTCTAAAACCTCAAACTGTAACAATGTAACATCATTCCATAAGTGTGTAAGATCACAGTATTGCAGTAAACATATACCAACAAGCTGGTTTTATATCAATTGACCTTTTAGTGTCTTGGATCTGAATTCCTTCTTGACTGGCTTCTTCCTTTTTTCAAGCTTACCTTTCACTCTTGCACTTCTTCCTTTTATTTTTCTTTTTGGTGGATCGAGCACTTCGGGAGCAGCATTTGTTGTTGAACCTCTTACACTATTAGTTGCTGAATGCTCTTGTGTATCTATTGCTTTGATTTGATTGATTGTAGTCGAGTCTCTATTTAGCCCTTCTTCAAGGATTCTTCTAGTTTCTATGTCCTCTTCACACTTCAAGACAAGATTGTAGTACTTTCGTAGCATATCATGACGCTATGGTACCTTACCTTTGACCTCCTTGTTTTGTGGTCCTGTTCCTCCGAGCACCTTGTTCCATATTTCTTGCTTTGCCATCTTTGTCCATCTCTTGAGGATGTAATCTTCAGGGATGGAAGTGATGTTTTGTAAATGCAGGATTCGAAGTGCATGTAAACACAACAGACCTACCTCTTCGAAGTACTTGCAAGAGCATTTGATTTCCACCTTTTGATCATGTTTCTTGAAAGTAACCTTCTCCATTTTTGTGTCGTCGTTTTCTAGTTGTACTTCAAAACATCTTCGAATCCAAGGTTGAATGTTTTTACTACTTTACTTTCCATGGCTAGCTTCCATTCTGCCTCGAAGTCCATGTACAACTTATGTGTGTAAATTTCAGTTGCATGTTTCAGAAGTCCAGGTCCTTGTTCGGCTGACCTTGGTTTTCCTATTGATCCATTGTATTCTTTGCTGGTTTCTGTGCTTCTCCAGTTGTGTACCATTTTTTCAAAGATTGAGAAAAACTGTGTTAAGTTTGTTGTTTTGTTTGTACTGAAGCTGATTGCTTTGTTTGTGCTTTCGCTTCTCTGTGATGATAATGTCCCAGCCGAGAAGAAGTCTTTGCTCAATGCGGTACACCAATTCTCTCGTAGTCCGTATAGGCGCTTAAACCACTGGTTGTCATGAAGCTGGTACTTATCCATCATAGAGTTCCATCATCTCTGGAATTCTTCTTCATTTGCGCATTTTTTAAAACAATGGTCGAATGTCATGCCAAATTTTTCATCGCTCTTCACTTTACCATAGTGACTGGTTGCTATCTGTTTCAAATGCCATAGACATAACCTGTGTTTTGTGTTGCTAAACACCCGGTACAAAAATTTGTTTCCGTATGAAACAACATACTTTATTTATGAAAGGTTACCATATGATATTGAAACATCACACATAGGTATTTTATGTTTAAATTGATTTCAGTAAGAATCAAGCAATTTTTCATGAAATTTAATTTCATAGTACAAGAGCATCATATATGATTTTTAGAAATGATTATGGTGTTTGTATAATCATATATGTTGAGTTATGAAAAATCAACTTAACATCACAGTAACTGAGGAAGTTCTGAAACATACAGATTCTGAAACATCATATACCGAGGGTGAAACATCAACACAGTAACTAAGCAGGTTGCGGTAAGTACCTTTTGGATTGCATATGCTATAGCTGAGTGATGATCAGAAAATATTCACTGGTTCTTTTCCTTCCATTGACTTTTTGAATGTTTCCAGCAGCCAAATGAAAGTCCCTTTCTTTTCGTCGCCAATAAATGCACAACCAAACATCACATTGTTCCAATGGTTGTTGATTCCCACAATCGGTGCACAAACAAGGTTGTACTTGTTTGTCTTGTATGTGGTGTCAAAGATCATCACATCACCCTAGAGCATGTAATCCTCTTTCATCATTGCATCTCTCCAAAAAAAAAGCGTGGATAGTTTACCGTCCTCATCCAACTTGACTCTGAAGAAGAAATCCTTGTCTCTTCCATCTATTTTGTAGAGCTCATCTATCACATTCTGTGTATTGCCTCCTTCAATTGCTTTCATCCTTAACCTGTTGACATAATTAATGTGGTCCCTCATCGTGTGCCCTACATTTTCTTGTCCATTTGCGTCGCATGCCAAGTACTTGAAACTTGTTGCTGGTTTTAAACCTGCCAATTCCATAGCCTCAATTGCTCTTGACTTTTCATCCTCTCTCTTCCTCTCACCACGCTGCAAGTATTGCCACTCCTTCCTTGTAAATTCATGGTTGTGCTCAGTGATATGGTGCTTGATTTCATAGAAATTTTCATCTACAAGCTTGATCCTGATTGCAGCCTTACATTATGTCCTTGTAATGGGAAATTATTTTGTCTTTCTTCTCTTGTTTTGTGGTTGTTGGGTCGGGGTGTCAAGATTGTTTGAAACCGATTTCCCTTGGCGCGAGCATGTATAATATTTTTCCTTCACCTTCCCTTCAGTTGTTAGTCTTTGTGTTGACTTCCGTATAGAAAATCCAAGTGTAGTTGCATGTGCACAGTATAATGTTTCAAGCTCTTTCCCATGTAGTTGCTTGCACTCCTTGAAGGGATTATGTTTGATCTATTTCCAACAAGTTTGGTAGACCTGTGATTGAAAACTCCCAATTAATAAAAATGAAAAGATGCTACACACAATGTTGGAGACGTAGGACATCATGTTATATGTTTGAATCACCAAGCAACATATGAGAAACATTACATCACATTTTCTGCAAATTGTTATTTTGATTAGGCTAAGTTAGCATGTAACTCCATGTTATATATTTAAAACATCGTGCCAGATTGTATGAACTGAGGAGAAGTTCATAAGATTCTACGATAAACCGTGAACATGTTTGAGCTACTGAAATCTTTTGATTGTCATGAACATTAAAAAGGAGCACATAAAATTCTGAGCAAGGTGGCGTTATTCCTACATGAAAGCATCCTAACCCAACATACATCGATCAAACACAATTTTCAAATGCATAATAGAATAAGAAAGTACAACTAAGTTCAAGATCTGAAATATTGATTAACGGCACTAAATAGCAAAGTTGGTGAAACTCTAATTCATCACAGAACACAATAACATGGATAGAAACTAATAGAATAACTCATCATGTAACTGAAAACTCCAAATAAATTATAAAAAGAAGCTATACATAATTTTGCAGAGCTAGAACATCATGTTATATTTTTGAAACATCAAGCAGTACAAGAGTAACATCACACTATGTTTCTGCAAATTGTTATTCTGATTATGTACAACTAGTATGTAACATCATGTCATATATTTAAAACATCATTTCATATTTCGTGAACACTGCTGCAATAAATCAGTACATTGTCCAATTATTTGTCAATTCGCAAAATGTGAACAAATCCTATTAAAAATAAGTTCTTATAACGTGACCTCTACAATTTGAAAGGTCTGACATTTTAAATGAAATTTGTAGCATATTCAAAAATAATATACACTATTCTAGAACAGAGCAACATGATGTATTCATTCATATCAGAATTTTGCTACTAATTAGTTTTTCTGCTGTTTATTTTACAGGAGCTAAACGTAATGGAATTGTTCACATACTCATTCTACTGCTCTCCAAATCAGAAAACAGAACATCATACTTAAGTACAGAAAGTTCAGCTTCTTACCTTGTGAAATAGGTACGATCTGTTCATCATTGATATTTGTTTCTCTTTCTTGTGTAGGATTTTGTGTTTGCGTTGATTGTATGATTTCTAGTTGTTTTCCGATCTGTAAATCACCGTCTTCCATATTCATCCAATTTTGAATCTGCAAAATATCTAAATTCTGTTTAGCAACAGATTTGTTGCAATTGATGTTGAATTTAAACCTAATCTAGTTGTACCTTGCTTTCTGGGTGAATTTCTGATGTGGATTGAAGTTTTCATTCAAAATTGGACTGGTTGAATTTCGATGAAGAACAATGTCGGGAGTCCCAATGAGAGAGGGAAGAAACTTTTTGGTTCAGATCTATGTGTTTGATCTGTTTTTCTTTCACCCGTTTTTTGTTTTTGTGTTTTGGGCCTGATTTGTTTTTCACGCTTTTGGGTTGGGAATGGATAATGGGTTAGGTGTTATGTTTATTGCTCCTTGGTCCCTGAGTTTTTTAGCACTTTACATGATTTACCCCACATCCAGTTCTATTAGTTTTTTTGCCCCCGAATTTAGTTTGCACTTTTTCTATTTTGCCTCGTCCTTGGTCTCACCACGAGAAGGTCTCACAGGAGACGGACTCCAATAAAATCATGCCCAAGCTTTCTAATTCATCACTCAACCGGTTATTCACCAACGCCAATGTCGTCTCCGATGACGCCAACGCCAATTCAATCAGCCGGCATTGATGGAGACCTTTCTCGACATTTTTCTCTGCATTGTTCCAATTTGGCTAGCGGTGATAATCGGCATCGTGATTAGATGGATATAGAAACCGAGGTGAACCAAAATCATGTTTCTCGGTCTCCGATCAAAGCTTCGGCTGGCGTGGACCTTGCCATCGAGGCTCGGGGCTCCAAGGATGTAGCTTGCGTTCACCGCGCTCTCTGCGTTCTCGGTAGGGCACTAGTTCCTCTTCAGCTCCTATGGATTGTACCGGTTTAAGAGGTTCTCACGCACCATCGCTTATCGAAGTGATGAGGTGGATTCCTTGGAGGATGGCAGGGATGTTGCTAAGAGGTTAAAAGCTGGTGATGAAGAGACAGAAGAAGAAGAATGAGAAGGAGGTATATTAAAAGTGAAGCTTGGTAACTTGGAAATTCTTTCATTCAGACAGATTAAGAAGTACCATGGTTGTTGCCTTTGATTTGGATGCTTGTTGCACATAACTTCTGGCTTATACCATGCCATTTTGAAGAAATGAAATAGTAGAGAAAAATGGAAGAAATTGAGAAAATTGGACCACTTTGTAGTAGTATTTATATTGGTAGGTTGAAGCGTTCTTCCAACCGTGTTTTATCAGTTCACTTTGACTTGAGATGAAAATGTTTGTTTTTTTTAAGTTGAAGACAAATATGTCCAACCTTTTAAGTTGAACTGATGGAGTAATTTAGTGGTAGACTACTGAATTTTTTTTTTCCATTTAGTGTAATATGGAGGTAGAGCCTTGGACTCTTGGTTGTTGGGGGCAAATTCTTGCTGTTGGGTTATATCCTGGTTACCTTCTTCACATAGTGGTTGGAATTTCCCTCGCATTGTTTGAGATGTTACATTTGAATGATCAAAGTTTCTTATTTCACCATGATCACATGAATTCTGATTCTTCTAAGCCAGTGTAATCACGAACTCTCATTATTATGTTATAATTTTCAATTTTGGTGTACGAGGTGCATTCATTTATTTATATGTTGCAGTCGTTATTGTCCAACGTGTATTTGTTAGTTATACTATGAATGACCTTTTTTTCTTCTCTTTTTTGCTAATCATTCATTTTGAATTAAGAGTTGCATCTGTTTACTTATATGCTGCATATGTTAGTATTCAATGTGTACTTGTTAGTTGTACTGTCCATGACCTTTTGTGAATGACTTTTTTTTTCTTTTTTTTATTTTGAATTACGAACTGCATTTGTTTACCTATGTATTGCACATGTTAGTATTCAATGTGTACTTGTTAGTTGTATTTTCCATGACTTTTTTTCCATTTGTTGTTAGTTGTGCGTTTTGAATTATGAGCTACATCTATTTACTTATATGTTGCATCTATTAGTATTTAATGTGCACTTGTTAGTTATACTGTGTATGCCTTTTCATTTTATTTTGTTGTTGCTTGTCAGTTTTGAATTAGGAACTGCACCTGTTTACTTATATGTTGCATATGTTAGTATTCAATATGTATTTGTTAGTTTTACTTTTTTTTTAAATATTTTGTTGTTGGTTGTTTATTTTTGAATAATGAACTACATATGTTAACTTATATGTTGCATTTGTTAGAATCCAGTATGTACTTGTTAGTTTCATTGTGTTTGACTTTTACTTTCATTGTTGATTATTGTCGTTTTGAATTAGAATTGTACATGTTTGCTTATATGCTGCAACTGTTAATATCCAGTATGTATGACTTTTTTCTCAGGAGTTGGATCTATATATTTTTTGGTTTTAACTTTTAAGGAATCAGACAACATTGAACATTGGACTACACAAGAAGCTCCGACACGAGAAGGATTCAGACAAAGATGACACTGAACTTTTAAGGAATCATATGCGTGTTTTTTTAGACAATACATGTGGTAAAGTAATTAATGAAGAGTTAATATGATAATGTTAAACTGTCAAATTTTAGTCTCCTCTATTTGTGTAAACTATAATGTATACTAGTTGTAGACTAACATGTGCATGTTTTAACAAAACATGATCGATTCTTAACATAGCTTATGCACCACCTCATGGAAAAGTTTTTCTATTCATAAAAGGAATCGATAATTTAAAATCATACGTGTGTTATTATTTAAGCAATACATATTGTAAAGTAATTAATGCAGAGTTAATATAACAATGTTAAATTGTCAAAATTTAGTCTCCTATGTTTGTATAAACTATAACATATACCAGTTGTAGACTAACATATTAATGTTTTAACAAAACAAAAATGATTCATAACTTAACTTATACATGATCTCCTAGAAAAGTTTTATAATTCATATTCAGAGTTTTAAAACTAGTGCATGTTGTAATACAAACGATATGTATTGTGAGATAACATGTGCATAATATATACAAAAACTTTCAGCAGCATTTAGTTCATTTTTTGAATCTTTGTCACATGTTCATAGCACCAGAATTAATACATATAGAAATTTCAATAACAATATCCAAACTTCCAAATACGCCAACATCTTTTGGATCCCTAGATGAGGATCATCCAAGTGTTCTTGGAATTTTGTGTCTTTACAAAAAGTCTCCTCTAACAATGTAGGTCGTCCAACTTATGCTTGTGTTAGAGCCATGATAATGATAAGAAGAAAATAGCACCGGACAATGAATGTCTGGAACAGGTGTATTTCATAGCAACAGACTCTTTCTCTTTATTTTAACTGTTGTACATTGATACACCGTTCAGGCGCCAAAATGGTACCCGCAGAAAACATTTGTACATGTGATGAGCAATCCGTTTGACTCTATCTTTGGCCTGGAAAGCTCACAATAGTAATACTTTCATCCTCCAAACACCGAGAAACATGTGAAGTTGTGTACTGCTATCCTAAATAATGAGCATATTGATGTAATCAAGACCAGATGCCATTTGCTGTATTGTATCCTCAGCTTGCCCGCCAAAAGTTTTAACTATCGATGTGAAGCAGTCCTCCCTGAATGTTAAAATTCATATAATCATCAACTTGAACATAACTGTACATATATGAAAATAGACAATCTGCAAGATTTATAGAAATCTTTTCACCAGATGGCATTTTGAAAAATTATAGTCTATCAGTAAGTATATGAAGCACTGCTCTCAAGAAATTACTTCTTATAGAAGCAGTATACCTTCAAGTCTTCTAACAATTTTAGAATTTCTTAGGGATTGAACTCTTTTGAGATGAGGTGCAACTAACTCATCCAACTTCACCAACCAAAGAGCGATTGACAATGATGTCTGTGGAATGGATGGAAAGCTGGAGACAATCTCCTCTAAAACAAAACTTGATCCAGGGGAATCATCATGTTGGTAAAACATTTCCTCCCTAATAGCATTCACAAAATTGGCAACAACCTTTAAAGTGTAACCATCAATCATTCGTAAAAATTAAACTAGATCATCCAGAACATTACCACCTATGCCAAAATATATGACCAACTTAAACTAGATTCGCAAGTATGAAGGATGCCAATTATCTCTATGCTCCCAATCCACCTGACAATATCTCATTCCAATCAGTAAGTTTAAGGACCACTTACATGAATTCAACAGTTACAGTAAAATATTGACATTCACATCAATCTTCGGGCCGTGTATTAAATAAAACGAAGTGAAAATTACAAGACTTACCAAATATTGCTTGAGAATATTACGCCGCCTGAGAGAAGCAGGTCATAATTACAGGCTTCCCCGAACAGCACCTAGCTACATAGACCTTGACAACCGGCGACGAAATCCCAAGCTTAGGCTGGAAAAATGCAGAGCAGCCAGAGGCCATAGACGCTGCCGTGTAATAATCCATACTCTACCCAGTCTTAGCATTGTTCTCGACCGTGCTCTCATTAATCCACGATGCTTCATCCACCCTCTCCAGGGACCCACAGAGGAACAACTCGGCGTCTTTCTCCCTCACCTCGAATTCCGCTGCCTTGGAAACCCTAACCATATTGGTGCTCTTCTCCTTTCTCGTCACCATTAATGTAGGCTTTGTTGGAACTCACTGTGGTCGAGATCTTCCTTGAGGAGGGTTCTATAGCCTGTAGGTAACGATGCAATCTTCATCCTTGAGCTTTGTCACAATGAATGGTTCGTAATATGAGCCCTCGAATCAGGGAGAATGGTGTTGGAGGAGGACATCAGAGAACAGATCGGTAATTTGGAGAAGAAGAATGAATTAAGCAAGGGTTTTGAACCCATTTTTTGGGTGACCCATTTTTGTCTTATAACCCATCCCAAAAATTTCTTCAACTTTCTCTAATTTGCAAATTTATCCCTGGAATGTCCATAAGCTTATGGATAGGCCGCTTGTCAGGAGACCTACTCTTAAGGTAATAGTCCTTGTTGACTGTTCATAAGCTTATGGAAATGCCACATTTCTTGAGACTTTCCCTTTCTATTTTGATGTGTATATTTAGTATTTTTATTTGATGTTTAGAATTTATACTGTGATGTTTAGCTGTTTTCTCTTTTATTATATACTCCCTACGTCCCATAAATATTGGCATATTCACATTTTCACGGTTTTCAATGATCATATTTGACTGTTAATATCTCTATCTACATATAATAATTTTGCATAAAAATTGATATTTTATAAAATAGATGTTAAGATGAATATAAAAATATCTCACATGATATTTTTATTATTTATAATTATGGTCAAAGTTTACCAGTTTCACTTGAAAAAAAGTAAATAAACCAATATTTATTGGACTAAGGAAATACTAGGTATGGTGGGTTGCACTGAGTGCGGCCTCAGCTCGTTAGTATCTATAGTTTCAAAAGCATTATTAGGAACAACCACATTAACTAATATCTAACTGACTTTTCCTCAAGAATGAGGCATGAATGCTGATACATTCTCCTAGCTCTCAGAGCTCACGCAGAAATAGAGAAATTCTCATCAGATGTTGAACCTGTGATCTTAGTTCTAGTCAGTTATTGAATCATATTATCATCGTCCAATTCCTTCCATGGACTTTCCTCCCACTCTGCCTATGTATCAGAAGTCTCGTAGAGATTTCTATCCCTCATGAGTGATGAAGTTAGAGATTGTGTTGCTCTAACATGGCGTGAGCAAATGGAGAATCCATTTTTAACTTTTAATAAAATGATCAACGAATGAACTCTATCGTAGGAAAATAAAGCGAAACAATATAAAGAATGCAACTATTTAGAATCAACTCAAGAATGCCAAAAGAGTGTGTTGGATGCCCATCGATGAGCTGCTGCCGGTGTTGTCATTGATTCAGTGAGATTGTCATCCACATTTTAAGAGTGTGGTTATAGGCTATAAGATCCCGAAAAGAAGAAGGTGGTGAAAAGTAGAGATTTGTGTTCTTTGAGCATAAGATGAGTGATGATCTTCTGAGTACAAGTTACACTTCCAACTCAGATTCGTCTTTTGATTTCACTAATATTTCTTCTTCTACTTTTGTTTATCAGCCATTAAATGAGAATGTTGAGGTGACACCTGGTGAGGTTGATAATGTGCAACCTGATGCTGATACACCTGGAGATAGTGAGGTTCCTCGGGATGAGGATGAATGAGATCATAAGCAGGGGGAGAAACCTACCCCTAGAGTGAAGGAAGTTGAGCCTCAAAGGTCCATTCAAGGGAGGATACCATCGAAGAAGTATTCAAGGTCAGATTACATTCTTGTTACCTGTTATAAAGAGCCTGAAAGCTGTCAAGAAGTTTTAGCTTGAGTCAATGAAAGATGAGATGAATTCCTTGAAGAAGAATGATACTAATGATATTGTAAAACCACCCAAGGGAAAGAAAGTTCTAAGAAACCGATTGGTTTACAAGCACAAGAAGGATGGTGATAGGATTGTGCAACATAGAGCCGGGTTACTAGTTAAGGGATGCAACTAGAAGAAAGGTGTCAACTATGATGAAATCTTCTCATCGGTGGTCAAGATGACTATGATTAGAATCATGCTTGGTTTGGCTGCGAGTTTTGACTTGGAGTTGGAGTAGCTTAATGTGAAAACTGCTTTCTTGTATGGCGATTTGCAATAAAAGATATATATGATGCAATCAAAAGGTTTTAAAGTTAAGGGGAAAGAGGATCATGTTTGCAAGTTGAAAAGTACTCTTTATGAAATGAAGCAGGCACCAAGACAGTGGTACCAAAAATTTCATTTGTTTATGATGAGCAGTGGTTATAAACAAACTTTGTCTGATCCTTATGTCTATGTCAGAATAATCCCAGGAGGTAACTTCAATATTCTTCTTTTATATGTCAATGACATGTTGATTGTTCGCCAGGATGCCAAGATGATCGGTGATTTGAATAAATCCTTGTCCAAGGTGTTTGAAATGAAAGACTTAAGTCTAGAAAAGAAAATCTTAGGCATGGAGATTGCTCGTGATAGAAAGGCTGGAAAGTTGTGGTTGTCACAGGAGAAGTATATTGAATGGTGCTTGAAAGGTTCGATATGAAGAATTCTAAGCCTGTTAGTACACCATTGGCCTCTCATTTCAAGTTGCGCAAGGAAGATTATCCTCGGATGGAGAAGGACAAAGACAGTATTTCTTTTATTCCTTACTCTTCGGTTGTTGGTTCTTTGATGTATGATATGTTTTGTACAAGACCAGACATTGTGCATTCCATTGGTGTGGTGATTAGGTTCTTATCCAATCTGGGTAAGACTCACTAGGATGCAGTGAAGTGGATTTTCAGATAATTGCGAGGTGCTTCCAAATTGTATTTATGTTTCGGAAGTGACAGGACCATTCTTGAAGGATATACCGATTCTTACATGGTTGGGTACATTGATAGAAGAAGGTCTACCTCGGGTTATTTGTTTACATTTCCAGGGTGAGCCATCTCATGGAAATCCAATCTACAAAAGTGTGTGGCGTAGTCCATGGACAAGGTTGAGTACATTGCAGCTGTGGAAGCTGGTATGAGATGCTTTGGCTGAAGAGATTTCTTCAAGATTTGGGTTTGAAGCAAGAAGATTATGTAGTGCTTTGTGAAATTCAATCAGAACGTTGATTTATGTCGTGTGCTTGTAAGTATGTGTTCCAAGTTTGGAACCCCCAAAAATGGTCATAAATAAATGCAGCAGTCTAGATGCCCTCATTTGTCTATTTTTAGAAAATGGGGAGCTTTAGGTTAGAATGAGATCAACAATCGTACTTCTTGAAGAGCCAAGGTATGTTTTTTGTTATGTTTATTGCTTCAATAAATGGAATCTTGATTAAATTTGTAATGTGTGGTGTAGGGTTTGTTTGTTAGTAATTAATGAAATTGATTTTGATGTGATGTGATGATCTCTTGTGTGTTAGTTGATGATTTGAAAATGATTATTCATTGTAAGTAGTTAGTTATGGATCTAATTAAACTTATTGGTAGAGATCTTAGAAAATCTCTGAAATATCTCCCCTTGATTGAATCCTTTGTTGCTCTAGCATTTGAACATACCTCAAAAAATGGTGTTGTAAGGGCATGTTTCTCATGTAAGGATTGTAAGATTGAGGTATATTTGGGTAGGGAGAATATGATGGGAGGTTTTCAAACAAGCTGTACTAGTTGAGTATTGCACGGCGAGGTTGATAAGGGTAAGCGTGAAGTTCATACAAATAAAGTAGATAATGTCTAGGATGAATTAGATGAAATGGTGGAGGATGTTGCTAGAGAATTCCATGGTAAACCTGAGGTTCTAGAAGCTTTGCATAATGGCAATAAGACGACATTGTTTGGGGGAGCTAAACATTTTGTTTTGAATGCAATTTTACAATTAATGAACTTGAAGACAAAATTTGGGTGGACTGATAAAGGCATGACGGAGACTCTTCAATTGTTAAGGAAATTTCTACCCGAGGGTAATTTACTGCCTGAACGATCATGACCCGCTTCCACTCGGGGTCATTAATTGTAGCTAATTAACACGAGCGAAGGCTAAGATCAAAGGTCAAATTTAAAATTTATAGTTTTGCACCCAACTCACTACCATACTACCAATAGGTTGGTTAACGGTAAGCCCTGGGTATGTCTAAAGAGATGCTAGGGCCTAAAAACCAATTAAACACAACCCCATCCGAGTTGTCAATTTGCACGAGTTGCTAGGAATGCTAGTAAAGTAAACAATGGGGGTTTGGTGTTTTCGACTAACAACTACTAAGCATAAAAGTAAAACCAAACTTAAACTATATAATCAGGCACTTCGGGGTATTTTCATAACATGCTTGATAAATTACTTCTATCCTCAATTCATTCACATATAGAATTATAAACCTATCTTATGCTCATGTCACACAGTGTGGAGATATCCAGGTATTTCCCCCTGTTTGTCACACGTGATACTTACCACAATGCCCATATCTCACCGTCTCCATAATTTAGGGAGTGCGCTTTAGTCTACCAATGCTGAAGACCATTACCTAGTCACTTCACTCCCATGGTCAATTCCCCCCCCCCCCCCCCCCCCGCTTAGAGGAATCCAAAACCCACCAACAAGGGCAATGCCTTGCTTAGGTCAAAACTGTTAGATATGTAGTGAAGTGCATTACATCCCAGATACTCCACTGTAGATCTCAATCCCTAGGCTTAGAGAAGCATAGGAAAAGACACCTTGTGATGACTCTAAGACACCTTGTGATGACTCTAGAGTCGGCACAGCTCTAGTTGCTACAAACAACATGCTAGGCTTTCCCCTGACCAGATTTGCTTAATCGACTGCCCAACATGTTGATTTCTCACACAACTAGCCAATCTGAGTCACGGTATAACACATATAATGATTTTCTCTCAAAGGACATGAATACACTCATCTCCCCGATGCTCTTTACCTACTCCACAATTCCAACACTTTCCAAGATCGCAATGAATCCTAGCACGAATTTATACTACTACACATGCATGAGTGCATCATCATAATGGCATAGCATAAATCATAATCCTCATAAATCACAAGTTCAAGCACAAATATTCATGAGACAATAAGATAAGAAAATATAAATCTCAAAAAGTCATCATCAAAACATGAATACAAATAGCCCCACGCTACTAATCTACTCCCTAGACATGGAATTCAAATAAATATTTGAATTCCATATCATAGGATGAAAGCAAAATAAAAAGGAAAGAAATAAAGAAGAGAGAATGTTTCTCTCTCTAGATGCTCTCTAATTACAATAGTAGAATGGAAAATATGATCTAAGATTTAGAAAAGAGAAGAAAAGAGAAGGAAAATAAGAGAAGAACTCTAGAGATAGAGTTCTCCTCTTCCTTCTATCTAACTAGAGAGGAAAAAAATCTAGATTTTGCCTACTTAGGTTTTCCTACAAGACTAAGGACTTCTATATATCGCAGTAGGGGATTTGGCCTAAAGATAGGCCCAAAATAGGCCAAAATTAGGTTAAAACCCCTAATCATCCGCTACTTGGTGCGCTCTGCATCGTGTGTTAGGTCCGTGCTGGTGCGGGGTGCCAGATCTGGCGAGGCCCATTTGGTCCATGCTAGCGCGGTCCACTGCATCTGGCGCGGTCTACATCGACTCCTTTGGTGTGGACCGTAGCCTTTGGCGCGGACCATCATCAACATCTTTTTTTTACTCAGTAACTTGGCATAGAACACTCGATTCTTCATACCCCGCCAGTTGGTCTAGACCTTTTGCACTTGGAATTGCATGGGCCGTTGGAAACAGGATGGTCCACACCCCTACTTAGTTGTTTTTGAGTGAAAGTCGAAACATACACGTGTAACCCGTTGAGTTTGGAAAAGTCCACGTTGGGCCTTGGCACAGTTCATGCCAAGACATTTTGCGTGGACCACTTCATCTGGTGCAGGCCGTTGGTGCCATCCATGAGCGATCTGCGCTGACCCATTTGTTCTTTGATCGGCTGAACTTCTTTCCTTCACTATAGATGAATCGTGAGTCCATTTTGAGAGTTCTTTTAGCCAATTTTATGGTTATCGAGGAGGCAAATCCAATGGAACCAACCTTCAAGGTTGATTCTTCCCGGATTATTCCCAGAAGATGGCACAACTCTCTCGGACCACAATTCTCTATTTCTTCATTGGCCGCCTTGAACTCCAATTCAACCTATCTTTGGCTCCAACCTCCTTCTACCACGATTTGATGTTTGTGGCCTTCGTCTACTACCATTTTAGTGTGAATGGCCTTTGATATCTTCTACCATCTGACCTGCACTATTTTGCATGCTTTAACCAATGCATTTGGCATAGTTTTTAGTTACTTTTGGTTGGCGGTTTGGAAACATTAGTTGAGTTTACATGAAAAGGGATTTAGATAACCATGTTTGGTTTTCTATTCTCAATCCCACATTTGGTATACTTAATTAGTGATTCTTGACATCTCGTGTTCACAGGCTTCTTGGTCTTCATTATGAGTACATTTTAGTAAGTTGCCCATTAATGCTATTTGTTACATTAAATTCTTGCAAAGGCCATTTTCTTTTAACCGTAGAAGATTTGAAGGTCATTCACATTTGAATGTATTAGATGAAGGCCACAAACATCAATACATGGTATAAGGAGATTGAAGCCAAAGATAGGTGGCTTCAAAGTTTAAGACGGCCAAAGGAGAAAATGGTGAATCATGGTCAGGGGAGTGTTTCCTTAGTCCGAGAATAATCCAGGAATAATTAGCCTTCAAGACTAGTTCCATTGGATTCATCTTTTTTAGTACTATAAAATCGACTACTAGAACTCCCATATTTGGACTAACGGTTCACCCATAGCAACCAAATGAAACTCAGTCGACAAAGTATCAGCGGCCGGTCATCGACCACCCATGGTCAAGCACCAGCTGCATGTGACAAAGCACATGGCCCATACTACACAAGAGTTCCATAGGTTCCTTGAAGACATGCATAAGACCTGCACGAGACCTTCACGAGGTAAAATGCCGGGACGTGACAAAATCACCGCACCATGAAGCAATGGGATGAAGAGTTGAAGAATTTGGCTAAGTATGGAGTCGGTCCGTAAAACCTTCATGAACCGTGAGAAGACTTCTGAGCAAGACCATAAGCTACTAGCGGTCTATAAAAACCTTCACGGGCCGTGATAAAATTTCTGATCGGAGGCCACAAGTTGTTAGCGGTCCATGAGAACTTTCACAGACAATGGAAAAAATCAGAACAAAAACCATGTACTACTCGCGGTCCATGAAAACCTTCACGGACCGTGGAATAAACCCATCTTCATGGATCGTGCTAGATCCCACGGACCATGGCTATGAACATTCATGGACCATGACAATTCTGGCATTCTGCGGCTATCCATGCTACACGGAGCGTGGCATCCGTGCAAGCTCGTAAAACCTTGGCCGCTGACCTAGGGTTTTGCTACATTTGTCCTATTTTGGCCTATTTTTAGGCTCAATATCATACTACTATACATAGGACCCTAGTCTACTCATTTAAAAAAGGGTGGAACATATTTGGAAACACATTTAGAGAGTAGAGAGCTTGGAGAGAAGGAATGAGTTCCTTTTGTAGGTTTTGTAATCTTTTCTTTTCTTCTAGCTTTGTCCCAAATATGTGGAATTCAAATCCATATTTGATCTCCATGTCTAGGGAGTAGTTAGATTAACTTGGGACTCATTTTGGTACTTGGTATGTTCTAAATGTTTATTGAGATTCATTAGATTAACCATATCCTTGTGTTTATGATATTATTGTGATTGTTTTTGAATTTTATAAATGCATGAATAATACACCACGTATAAGCACACACTTTGGGCTATATTCATGTATAGTGCAATTATTGATATGCCTCATTGGGAAGAGAAACCTGGATGTTAGAATGGGTAAGGAAGAATGTGTCTGTGTGGGTGTGTGCACGGGGGATTCGAGAATGCTTTGACTTATTTGTCATTTCACTAGTCTTAGCTGACTTCGTAATTGCTATTCGAGAGGTTGTGAGTAGAGATAGCTAATAGTAGCAAGTAAGGTGTTGTGTTTAAACCCTACTATGCCTACGATCCTCGGGACTAGCGTATATAGGACTCGAGAGGAGTAGTTGCATTCGTGGTGGAAGCCCGGTACATAATAACATGGGGGAAAAACAAACCTACAACGATGGTTGGACCTCGTTGTACTCTTGTAATTACAATGGCAGTGCCGATTGAGGGTTACGAGCGCACCCACCGTGACAGGGTTGGGGAAGTGTATGCCATCGGTCACACCACGTGTTGTGAACACACTGATAGGTCTTTTGTAAGTCTTTATGTGAATGAATCAAGGATTGAAGCATTACAGCTACCATATTGCTAAATGATTCCCAAGTGCCTAGTATAAATAGTTTCTCATTTGTTCATTTTATGCTTTGTAGTTGATAGTTGAAAATACCAACCCCTCCCCCCCAGTTGCATGTCTACACTACTAGTTGTTCCTTTCACTCGTGCGGATTGATGACCCACACGAGGTTATGTTTTCACTAGTACTTGAGCCCTAGCATCCTTGTGGACATACCCGGGGCCTGCCACTAACTACCTTCTAGGTAGCATATCAGTGATATCAGGGTGAAGAGCTACAAATTTCATCTTCTTGGCCCATAAGTCCTCCGCGCATGTTTTAACGATGGCCGGGTGGAAGCAGGTTAAGAATTTTGGCATCGTTGCCAGGGATGCTTTTCAGTTCAAGTATCATTTGAGCATGACACGTTAGTATAGTAGTTAGTAGTGTCTTTTATTATTTTTCTTTTGTTTGTTTTGTTTGCTGCGAGTGGAGTTTTTGTCTTAGTTTTCTTGTTACTTTGATTCTGTTTGCTATTGTGACATTGGAAGGATAGTGTGACCCTAGTTTATGGTACATACCCGTACCACGAATCTCAGTGTTTTACATTCTTTAACTAATTCCACAGGTAATTGGAGGAGAACGAGAAAGAGAACTAGATCGGAGGCTTAACCTAGGGGTTTGAATTTTAAGGAAGCATCGCCCAAGATGACAGAACATAACCGTACTTTGAGAGAGCTTATGGCCTCGAACTTAGAGAACCAGCCCTTATGTATCACATTCCCACCTTTGCCTCCAAATGTGACTTGTGAGCTGAAAAGTGGGATGATAAATTGCCTTCCTACTTTCCACGGTATGGCAGGAGAGGATCCGAACAAACATTTGTCGGAATTCCATTTGGTGTGCACGAATATGAATCCGTCAGGAGTGTCGCAAGATGATTACAACTTGAGAGCATTCCCCTTTTCACTGCAAGATGGAGCAAAAGATTGGTTGTATTATCTACCACCAAGTTGCTTGGAGTCGTGTATGGATATGAAGTGATGATTCTTGGAAAAATATTTTATAGCATCTAAGTCAGCCGGGTTGAAGAAGAAATTGTCCAACATTACTCAAGGAGTGACCGAGAGCCGATATGATTTTTAGGAGCGATTCAAGATACTCCTAGCTAGTTGTCCCTACCACACCTTCAAGGAAGGAGATTTGGTCTATAATTTCCTCGAAGGCCTTTGTGACAAAGACATGAGGATGGTAAATGCTGCTTGCAACGGTTCTATAGCCAACAATAGCCCGGAGAATGCGATGGCACATTTTGAAGAGGTGGCCAATGGGATGAGGCAATTTGGTACAAGGTCTAGGGTTAAGTTCTTGGATGAACCCGTACATACACCCAAGTTGGAAGAGCAAGTCCAAGCTCTAGCATCTATGATGAAAGAGCTTTTACGACGAAAGGTGCACCAAGTCAAGATGTGAGGGATTTGCAACCTCGACCACCACTCTGAAAAATGCCCTGAAGTCGTTGGTGATGTGCAAGAAGTGAATGTTGTGGACAACAACAATTGGGAGAGACCTCAATTTGCTAGGGGTCAACAAGAGGGGTTCCAGGGGAACCAAGGCAAAGCAAGACCTGATCCCTATGCAAATATATTCAATCTGAGGAATAGAGATCACCCTAATTTCCAATGGAGGGATGACAATCAACCTCAAGGATATAGGGGTGGACAAGCAGCACCTCAACCTTATCTTAGGGTGAAGGTTCATCCAACAATTATACCACACTTTACAAGTCGGATAAGGAGGAAATCTTGGATGACATCGGGCAATTGGGAAAGAAACAGGAGATTTTTGCATAAATGACTAGTAGGGAAATTGAAAACCTTGGTACTAGAGCCTTCTCAAGAACCAAGAACCTTGAGATTCAAGTTGGACAACTCGCCACCTTGATGAGCCAACTTGAAGCAAAAGAGTCCAGTAAACTACCTTTCCAATGAGAGGTGAATCCAAGAAATGTGAGTGCACTCAAGCTAAAGAGTGGGAAGGAAGTTCGCGAAACCAAGAAGAAGATGACACAAGAGGATGACAATTTAGTGGAGGCCACCCAAGCACATTTCAAAGAAGAAGAGATAGCTGTCAAGGAAGCACCCTCCAAGGAGCTTCCACCACCCGAGGCACAAGTTGCTATTCCACCTCTATTTCGAAGAGCTTTGAGGGGAAAGTCGATGGTGGAGACAAATGAAACCAACATTCGGAAAGTCTTCGAAAATGTGGAGGTATCTATCCCTATCTTGGAATTGATTGATAATGTTCCTTCATATGCTAAATATCTTAAGGTTGCATGTACTAAGAAAAGGCGCAGACCACCTAAGAAGTTAGGGAAGCTAAAAATTGGGGAATTCACCATTTTGAATCATAAAAATATTGCCTAAGAAATGTGATAGAATGTTTTCTATCGCAATTTCTTTAGGTGGAACACTTGTTGAACTTGTCATGATAGATTTAGGAGCTTCTATCAATGTGATTCCATTTATTCTATTTGAATGTCTTGAAGTTGGTGAACTTAAATAGACTAGAGTGATTTTTCAACTCGCTGATCACTCCCAAGCTAGCCCTCGTGGGCTAGTGAAGGATGTGATGGTCGAGTAAATAGGTAAATAGTATAGACGGTGGAACCCACGGTAGAGCCCTAAAAGAGCCCTACCAAATACAAAAAATAATCCAACCCTAGGCTAAAAAACCTAGGGAAAAAGAAGTGGAGGGGGGATGGGGGCACCCAAATGAGTACTCCCCCCCACCCCAAATTATTTTTAAAGAAATGCTAACCCTAAGCTAGAAAGTACTAAGCCTAGGAAAAATAACTGCAAGCCCGGATGTGTGAATTTGGACCTATACATAGCAACCAGAAATGTGTACTGGCTCTTCATATGAAATTCTCATCGCAGCCGGGACTCAGATATCGGGTCTTGAAGAAAACAGTGAAGAGGACGCCAGTGATAGACAAAAAGTGTAGGTGAGTGTGGTGTACTCGGGTCTTGAATGGTTGCCATGGTGCACTGGTGTTGCTGAATCCGAATGAAGCTATGACCGCCAAAGAAGGACCAGCTTATACCATATACACCCCTAAGATGAGGATAGAGGGGTGTTATTGGCCTTCAAACGTTCTCGTGATATGAACCGAGGCTAATTTAGAGGGCAAGAGTGTCGCAAGCAGTGCCAATAGCTCTTGTGAATCCCTCTAAAAGTAGCCCTCCTAAGGGTGGAGAGAACGGACACAACTTATACGGCGTGTGTCAAGCCTGGCGATTCTGTAATCGCCCACTCCATTTTGAGCAAATGGACAGCTTTATGCTAATTTAACACAAAAGTGTAGCGCGAGCATAGAGCGCAAAATAACCGTCAAGTCCAAGTAACAACTAGCAGTGGATTAATTAAGTTTGCGTACGCTAATTAATTAACCCACTACCCAACTCCTATGGTCGTGCAACCAAATGTAGAAATGATGCTCTCCGACCCTCCGAGGGAAAATATGCAATTATCAACCCAATACAATTTTAGCCCAAAGAGAAAGCTAAAACTCAACAAAAATCACCAATTAGAGCCCAAAAAATGAAGCAAATTCAGCCCAAGAGTAGGCTGAAAATTCCTAATTTAATTAGGCCCAAGAACCCTTGAATTCGGCCCACCCACTTGATTTATTCACTCGGCCCAGCAGCTCCATTTTCGGCCCAGCGCTCGGCCCAGTACCCAATAGCTAGGGTTTCAACTTGACCACAGCACCTCCTTTAATGTTGCCATTGACCGGGTTAAAAATCGGGTTATAAGCTTGACCCTTGTCTTCATGTATTGTAATCCTCCTTCTATTATCATTTCGGCCCAGTAGCGTCGAATTCGGCCCAGCAGAGCCTTTTATTACGGCCCAGCAGCTTGGCCAGCCTTCCATCCGCGTGACCCGGCCTCCATACCCGATTTGCAACCGGGTTATAAGATGACCCGGGTACTATTTTCAAATCAGCCCAGCCGCATGTGATCTTTTGGCCCAGCAGCTGAATAAACGGCCCAACAGCCTTGGCCCAGTAGCTAGGGTTTAAGCTCTTGCTCCGAATTCCTTCCTTAACGGGTCATATGACCCGGCCGCCACCAAATGGGTCAAAACCCTAAAAAGCTTCAGACCCGGTTCACCTTGTTTGGATTTTTTGACCCGACGGCGCAGACAGCCGGGTCGAGCACCCATATCCAAAATCCTGCCGGATTCGCATTTTTCCGGCGACGAAGAACCGCCGGAAACTGGGAAAAGTCACCGGAATCCCAAAAATTTTTTGCAAAACTTTCCACCCAAATTTGGGCTTTCTTCCCACGGGTAATTTCGATCGGATGTAGCACAAAAACACGGAAATTCCTTCCTCCAAACCAAGCAAATGCATTCCGGCAAAACACTTACCTTGCCGGAATCCGGAAAAATGTGGCCAAAAATTCCACCCAAATCTGGGCACCTATCCCACGCGCAATGCTGATCGGATATAGCACCGAAATCATGGAAATTCCTTTCTCCAAACCAAGCAAAGCGTTCCAGCCGAACATGTACCTTTCTTCTTGACGGGATCGCATTTTTTCCGACGGGCAAAAACAACCAAATCAATACCCGTTTATTCACTATTCCATCCTTAATAAGCATATCCGAGTCAAGGAACAGAGAATCGAGGCTAATTAATGGTGTACACTCGCCAGAATAGTGTTTTCCGGCGACGTCCGATCGGAAAACTGAAAATCCAACCTCCAAAACCGAAATTCACCAAACACGTCCAAATCCTTCCAACCATCATCATCCAAATAATCCATCCGTCATGAAAAATTTGCTCCTCCATTCATCTAGATCTGAACATTATCATGAGATTGAAATAACGTGGAAAATACCTTGGGCCTATCATCGTTGATGATTCCAATTAAACCTATTCTCTCCAAACATCTGTCTTGAATCCGACTAATCCTAAACCATCAACCCTATCAAACAATAACATTCAAACATCCAAAATCTTGAATCCCACACGAGTGTTCATCAGTCAAGAAAATAAATGTAAATTCTTGGCATGAAACATAGCAATCTGGTCAAAGTTCCAATTAAAGCCCACAATCATGGATTGTGGGGATCACATGAATGCCTTCTCAACAGATCCATCATGAACTCTTCCAAATACTAAAAAAAATTCATGCTTCAAATTCATCTCTACTCTCAATCCAACATGAACATCACATTGACTATCCACCATTAACATATAATCTTCCATACAAACCCACACAGATTCATCATAAACAAACCCCTCATCAATCATCCAGATTACATCTATCAACGAAAGATTAAAACTTACTTGGAACAATGATAGATCTTCATCATAGACGCTCCATGAACAACTTCAAGATCGAAAAGTCTGATCTTCACCCAAAACCTCCAGATCCAAAGATCAAATCTTCAAATTCAAGCACAAATCATACCTCGAAAGATGCCTGGCGAGGAATCCAACATTAATGTCGGATTCCTCGCCGGAAACTCTGAATCGTAGGAGAGAAACTGGAAGAAAATCGGCCTCAGTAGTCCGGAGAAGGGCTGCGCCCTTTTTTCTCTCCAGAGAGAATTTTCTCTCCTTTTTTGTGAAGGATGTGATGATGCGAATAGGCAAGTTGGTTTTTCTGGCAGACTTTTATGTCCTAGACATATTGCAAGATGGAGGTTCACCCCCAATCCTTTTGGGGAGACCTTTTCTAAAAATGTCTAGGACTAAAATTGATGTCCACTCGGGAATCTTGACTCTAGAGGATGACATTGACAAAGTGGGGTTCAACATTTATAAATCTAGGCATGATTCAACAAAATCTTCTCTTATGTGCAAAGGTTTGACACTTTTTGATGAACATGATATTCTTGAACCTTCTTATGTGACCAATGAGCATGAATCTCTTGTTGATGAGTTTGTGGAGGTTCCCGATGAATTTCATGATTTGGTTAATGATATGTCTGTACTAGATTTTTTTTCTATGCTAACAAAATTTTAGCGGAAAAAGGGAAGCATCGAGGATTTGATACCTCCTCAACCTCCTTCTAACCCCAAATTGGCATTCAAGGAGTCCAGGTTAGCAAAGCAATGAGAGACATTTCTAGGTGCCGACAAGTGCTAAAAAGGTAAGGATGGCTCGTTGTGGAGACATCTTCACAATGACGTCATTGTGGGCGGAGTTGCCGATGGCGATTCCGGGGACCCACCGGTAAGTACTTCAAATTAGAATGCGTGAAGGGGAAATAAGTCGTGATGACAAAAATAGATATACGTGGTTCTTTTGTTTTCTTGTATGAAGAATTTGCATATCTTGCTTGAAATAAAAGATCCTTTGAATGAAATTCTTGCTTGATTTGGAGATCTAGATGTGAAAGTGTGTGCTTATGTGTAGATGGAATGGATTTTGATAGGTGACATAGTTTTCTTTCAAAAGTTGAGAAAAATTAAGGAATAGTGAAAAGTTTGGGGTTTGCTTCGTGACAATGCTTGTCACGAAGGCAGGTCTCATGCCATGATGATGGCCACGAGACTCTATCTCGTGAAGGTAGGAAAACTGGCCAGAAAATTATTTTTGTAGAGTTTTGATTTTCCACCCCCCAACTTGTTTAAAAAATGTAACTTTTCAAAAAGAAAGTTTGGATTTCAAAATTAAAAATGTATTTTTGATTCAAAAAGTGATATTTCTTATTTCCTTAGGATTTTATTATACAAATAGTACTTCCAACACTAATTGATTGTAATACTTGTCCCCTAATTTGAAATTTCACCTTCATCCAAATTTTAACCCTCTCTCTTTTTCACCTATGCTGAAATTCTATTCTCATAGTACATTTCTCCACCTAATTTCATCATCTACACATCTTTTCTTCTCAAGAAACACTCACTCACACACACTCTTTGGTGAGCTAAAAAAAAGTGAAGTTTTCTCCCAAAAATTAGCAATTTTTGCTTCTTCTTGTGTGAATCATACACTTCTTGGCTTCAAATTTTTGGTAACCCTTTGATCTCTTTGTATATATGCTTGATTGGCATTTTGGTGCTGTTATGAAAGCATGATTTTTAAATGAGCATGTTATGTTGTTTGGGTTTGTGTGTGCAATCTTGTGATGGTGAAATTATGGAAGTCTTGAATGTGCTATTGATTCAAGAATGATGTGTTCTTCATTTGTGGGTGATTAGAGGGAGTATGAATCTTGTTTTCATGAATCTATTGATGGGTTGGTAAAAGTCATCCATGATGTTGTTGATTGATGAGGAATATTCTGATTTTAAATGACCTTTATGCTTATACCATCACGTTTTGAATGTTTGGACTTTTTGGGAGAATGTTTTTTGTTGAATGACACCATGGGCCATTCAATGCTTATTAGTGATCACATTACCATTATTCTCTTCCATTGTGTTAGGATGCATTCTAAAAAGGGTACTTCCGAGAGAGAGAAGTCTTTGTGGGGTGAAAAATGGAAGAAACTGGTAAAAGGTGCAAACCCTAAACCGGCGACTCCCGTTTCTCGCAACCTCAAGTCTGTGATCGATGAGTTTATGAGTTTAACCAACGTTACAGGGACTGCAGCCCGATAATGGAGGAATTCGAGGGAACCAAAGGGGAGCATTTTGGAGACTAGTTTTGCTTGCAAGAGCATCTTGATGGCTCTAGACTTACTTGAACCTGTGACCTTTCTTTTGGGTAGGGTAGGCCTAGAAGGTTTTCTTGACATGCATTCAAAAACCTACACAAGGTGTACCCTAGAGTTTCTAGCCACTATTTGGAAGGTCACAGATAAGGAAGGTCACAAGGGAATTAAGTTTAACTTGGATGGCAAGGAGTACCAAATGATATATAATGAGGTGGCACTAGCTTTTGGGTGAAAGGCTGGTCGGGACATTCCACGGACTCATTTCCAGGGAATGCCATTCTCCCTTGGAAATTTTTGGAGACAACTAACTGGGACAGATAGGAGGAATCTTAACAAGAGCACAGCTATAGTCCTCCTAGAAATACGTTATATTCATCTACTCATTTCTATGGGCGTTCTATGCCATGATGAATTGACATATTGTCCGGGCTTCGATGAACACCTTCTTTGGTCGATAACACCAGAGGGGAACATCTACCCAAACTTGGTTAGTTTTTTTATTCAAGAATCCATAGCTATGGGAGAGTAAATGAGTGGGAAGATTCCTATGGGAAGCATGGTTGACCTCTTGGTGCATTATTTGGGACATCCTGTCTCGTATTGGGGATTAGCCAATTTGGGTAGGTAGGGATTGATCTATACAATTGAGAAGTTATTTGGAGTATTCATGGTGGGAACTACAACTTCGAAGGATAGATTTGTGTGGCTTTACGGTGGGGCATCTACTTGCAAATTCATTGGTTCTTCCGCAACTGGAATGCACCTCTATCAACCTTGATACGAGGCTAGATGACTTGTTCATTGAACCCGATTCACGATTTGAGAAAGACTTTTGTGGAGTATTGGCCAACCCAGGTGTAAACCTAGAAGAAGTCGAAGGGGAGACTTCTTCGAGAGCACTTCCGAGCCAATCTCATCTTTCCACAGACATTATGGATCAACTACACCTACTTGGGGAGCAAGTCTCACGTTCTTCCCAGGTGCTTCAAGGGATAGTTCAAGCTCTTGGAGGAGTAATGCACAATTTGAGGAGCTAAACACGAGGGTGGATTGCCATGAGGCCACAATCCAAGCAACGGGATTCATTGAGAGGTGTTTCACTAGCCGCAGGGAGGCCGGCCCTTCGGTGAAGTGTAAGTATCACTAGTCCCCTTACTTCACCTTTGATTTGACATGAGAATGCATAAGGGGGTATGCATTGTTTAAGTGTGGGCAAGGTATTACTGAGCACTTAAGAATTTTCATTCATGGTTTTCTTCTTGCATGCATGCTTTGTTTGTTTTTCTTGGTAGATTTTTGGTCACTTGTGATTGGGATACTATTGGAAAATTTTGGTGGTTTGTATGTTATGCTAGGATTTGAGGATTCAAGTTTGCATGTGGAATGTGGCTTTAGGATTTGGTGGTGTATTGGTTTGTTGCTTATCTTTTGTGGTATGAACCTCACTTTTGGGGCAAATTTGTACTACACCAAAAAAATTGGAAAAACTGGAAAAAAAAATTTTAAAAATTAAAACCTAGACAAGTCGAAAACCCAAAAAACTTGGGAACATTAGGAAAAGCTCAGATAGGTCGAAAGGCCTAGGTAAAAGTGAGAGGCTTTGCCCGACTAGACTTACGAGTCTGGGAAAAAATGAGAGACTGTGTGGAAACAGGTGAGAGGTGAGCACATTTTGTGGGATAAAGCTAGGATGAAAACCCAAAAGGACTTATAGGGAAAATGAGAGAAATTGAGAGAGAGATAAAAAACAAGAAACCAGGTTGACGATACATTGGACTCCTTGGTTGCAACTAGGTCGCGAATATAGAGTTATCCCTATGTTGAAACCAAGTTGACGGCTTTTGGAATTCCTTGGTGGATTGTTTTTCTTAAGGATTACTCTTTGATTGCTTTTGAGACTACTTTGGGGGGAGTAAGATTGGCTTTATTCTGATCTTTTGTCACTTATCTTTTTCCATACACATTTACTTGCTTTGGGTGGGTTGGTTGCTTTAGGAACTTTAAGGAGTGTGAGAGTTGTGAGGATTTTCACCTTCTTGGGAGAACTAGGGTAGCTTGGGAATAAGTTGAATGCATTGGTTATTTTTGCATGCTTCATTCTACTTGAACCTTTTTCTTTGATTTTATTTACTCGTGGACAAGTAAAGGTTTAAGTGTGGGGAGTCTGATCTGCACCATTTCACATGCTTTAACCCAATGCATTTGACATAGTTTTTAGTTACTTTTGGTTGGCGGTTACGTGACATTAGTTGAGTTTACATGACAAGGGGTTTAGACAACCATATTTGGTTTTCTATTCTTAATGCCATTTTTTAATACTTAATTAGTGATTCTTGACATCTCGTGTTCACGGGCTCCTTAGTCTTCATTATGAGTACCTTTAGTAGGTCGCCTGTGAATGTTATTTGTTACATTACATTCTTGCGATGGTTGTTTGCTTTTAACGGTAGAATATTTGAAGGCCATTTGCATTTGAATGGTAGTGGATGAAGGCCACAAACATCAATGTGAGGTAGAAGGAAATTGAAGCCAAAGATAGGTGGCTTCGAAGTTCAAGACAGCCAAAGGAGAAAACTATGAATTGTGGTTTGAGGAGTGTTGCCTTAGTTCGAGAACGATCTAGTAAGGATTAGCCTTCAAGTCTGGTTCCATTGAATTTGACTTCTCGAATACTACAAAATTGACTACTAGAACTCCTTATTTGGACTAACGGCTCACCCGTAGAAAACAAACAAAGTTCAGCTAATGAAGCACCAGTGGCCGGTCACGAACCGCCCATGGTCAAGCACCAGTGGCCGGTCACGAACCACCCATGGTCAAGCACCAGTGGCCCGTGACAAAGCACACAGCTCTCACTACACAAGAGTTCCAGGGGTTTCATGAAGACCTACACAAGACCTGCACGAGACCTTCACGAGGTAAAGTGTCGGGTCGTGAAAAAGGCACCACGTCATGAGCAAGGGGATGAAGAGTTGAAGAATTTAGCTAAGTATGGAGCCGGTCCATGAACCTTCAGGGGCTATAAGAAGACTTCTGAGCAAGACCACAAGCTACTGGCAGTCTATGAAAACCTTCATGAGCTGTGACAAAATTTCTGAGCGGATGCCATAAGCTGGTAGAAGTCTATGAGAACATTCACGGGCTGTGGGAAAACTCTGAACAAAACCATGTACTGCCCGCGGTCTATGAAAACCTTCACGGACCATGGCATAAACCAAGCTTCACAGACCGCGCCAGATCACACAGACCGTGGCTATGAACATTAACATACTGTGACAGATCTGGCACTTGCGGCTATGCATGCATCACGGACCGTGGCATCCATGCCGGCTTGTGAAATTTTGGCTGCTGACCTACGATTTTGCTTTTATCCTATTTTGGGCCTATTTTTAGCCCCAATCTCCCACTACTATATATAGGACCCTAGTCTACTCATTTAAAAAAGGTTGAAACATATTTGGAAACACATTTGGAGAGTAGAGAGCTTGGAGAAAAGGAATGAGTTCCTTTTGTAGGTTTTGTAATCTTTTCTTTTTCTTTTCTTCTTTCTTTGTCCCAAAGATGTGGAATTCAAATCCATATTTGAATTCCATGTCTATTTATATTAGCTTGGGACTCATTTTGGCACTTGGTATGTTCTAAATGTTTATTGAGATTCATTAGATTCACCCTATCCTTGTGTTTATGATTTATTGTGATTGTTCTTGAATGTTATAAATGCATAAATACTACACCACATATAAGCACACGCTTTTGGCTATATTCATGTATGGTGCAATTATTGATGCCTCATTGGGAAGAGAAACCTGGATGTTAGAATGGGTAGGGGAGAACGCGGCTGCGTGGATGTGTGCACGGGTGATTCGAGAATGCTCTAACCTATTTATCATCGCATTAGTCTTAGATGACTTCGTAACTGTTATCTGAGATGTTGTGGGTAGAGATAGCTAATAGTAGCAATCTAGGTGTTGTGTTGAAACCCTAGTATCATAGATAAGGTGCTTACGATCCTCGGGCCTAGCGTATATAGGACCCAGGAGGAGTAGTTGCATTCATGGTAGAAGCTCTGGACATAATAGCACGGAGGAGAAACATACCTATAGGAATGGTCGGACCTCGTATACTCCTCTAATTACGATGATGGTGTCAATGGAGGGTTGCGAGCGCACCCACCGTGACAGGGTTGGGGAACTGTATGCCATCAGTCACACCACGTGTTGTGAACACACTTATAGGTCTTTTGTAAGTCTTTATGTGAATGAATCGAGGATTGAAGCATTAGAACTACCATGTTCCTAAATGATTCCCAAGTGCCTATTATAAATAGTTTATCATTTGTTCATTTTATGCTTTGTAGTTAATAGTTGAAAATACCAAACTGCCCCCCAAGTTGCATGTCTGCACTACTAGTTGTTCCTTTCACTCGTACAGATCGATGGCCCGCACATGGTTTTGTTTTAACTAGTACTTGAGCCCTAGCATCCTTGTGGAGAAACCCACAACTTGCTGCTAACTACCCTCTAGGTAGCATAGCTGTGAGATCAGGGTACAGAACTATAAATTTCATCTTCTTGACCCATAAGTCCATGCGTGTTTTAACGATGGCCGGGTGGAAGCAGGTCACCGTCCTTTCAAACGGCCTTCAATATCTTCTACCGCTCTTATGAACGGCCTTCACATAGAATGTAATGAAAAGTACCCACGAGCGACCTACTAAAGATTATCACAAAGAAAGATCTAGGAGCTAATGGTCAGGAGATATCCATTAGTACTAATTAAGTCTACAAAATGCGGGATTTAGACAAACAAAAACTAAACATGGCTGTCTAAACCCCTTTTCACATAAACTCAACTAATACTAAGAATCCAACATATAAAACAAACCATTTATTACGCTCAATGCATTGGTTAATGCATGCATAATTGTGCACATAAGACCATATGCCGCGAAATGGATTCGTTGTCATATGGGATTGGAATTGAAAAAGATTCATGCATATCCGAATGATTGTATTTTGTATATGGGGGGAGAAAGATGAAGCCCTAGATCGATGTTGTGTCTTTGGTGAGTCGCGGCACAAGATGAAGAGTGGTCACATTGAGGTTGGTGCAGAGTGACTAAATATTGATGGTATCTCCCCATCATTCCTCAGTTAAAGAAATTGTTTGCTTCTAAGAAAGATGCAAAGTTTTTGCTTTGGCATTCCGAAAGAGTTCGATCGGTGGATGACGTTATTAGACATACGTCTGATGGGGAGCAGTGGAAGAAATTGGATGCTATGTACCCCAATTTTGGTTTTGAGCCTCGGCATTTAAGATTAGGTCTTTCACCAGATGGGATAAATCCTTTTGGCAATATGACAGTGCACATAGTTTGTGGCCTATTATACTAGTCATCTACAATCTCCCATCGTGGCTAACAATGAAATGGAAGTATGTGTTGTATCTATGACGATTTCAGGGCCAAAGCAGCCGGGAAATGACATAGATTTTTACCTTGCTCCTCTAGTTGATGATTTATTGACCTTGTTCAAAGATGGCGCCATGACATTCGATGGTAACACTAATGATATTTTCACATTGAAGGCCTTATTTTTTGTACAATAAATGATTTCCCCGCGTATGGTATTCTATCAGGGTACTCTGTAAAGACCACTTTGTGTGTCCAGTTTGTGAGAATGAGACATCTTTTTATCAATTGAAACATGGTTGCAAGACTGTTTATCTTGGTCACAAGCATTTTCTTCCCAAGCGACATCCTTGGCGTTTGGCAAAGAAGTGGTTCAACGGGGAAGTTGAGACAAGAGGTTCTCTGTATTAGGGAATTGCCAAATGATTTCGGAAAGGGAAGCAAAAAATTTCAGTTGAAGGGAGTTGGAAGAAATGCTCCGTATTTTTTAGGCTCCCTTACTGGAAGCATTTGGATATTAGGCATTGTCTTGATGTCATGCACATTGAGAAGAATATGTGTGATTATTTGGTAGGGACACTGTTGAATACCCCTGCGAAAACAAATGATGGGTTGAGGCTCACCTTGACCTAGTTGAATGGGGATTAAGAATAATTTGGGACTGGTTAAAATTGGTGATGATTATTACCTCCCTCCTGCATGTTATTCGATGCTGAGCTAGAGAAGAAATCGTACTATGAGACATTGAGTAGTGTGAAGGTCCCAGGGGCATATCCGTCCAACATCGGTTCATGTGTCTCACTAACCGAGTTAAAGTTACGAGGATTAAAATCTCATGACTGCCACAACCTAATGCAAGAATTAAATGTCATTGCCATTAGGTCAACATTGCCATCTCATGTTAGATTGTGCATGACTAAACTTTCCTTCAAGTCCATATGTTTGAAGAGCATAAGTGTTGCAAGGTTGGACCGGTTGCAAGCAATGATTGTTGAAGTTTTATGTTGGATGGAGATGTACTCCCCCCCCCCTCATTTTTTAACATTATGGTGCATCTTATAGTTCATTTGGTATGGGAGATCAAGTTTTTTTGTCTTGTATTTTTGCGGTGGATGTACCCATTTGAGAGGTACATGAAAATATTCAAATATTTTGTCAAGAATCGCTATTGGCCTGATGCTAGTATTGTGCAGCGTTATGCTGCTGAAGAGGCCATCAATTTTTGTACTGATTATTTGAAAGATGTGGATTCTATGGGGGTTCCAAAATCAAGGCATGATTGTCAGTTAGGTGGGCAAGGGGTCAGGCAGGGTAAGCTATTAAACCCTACTGCAGAAGATTTATGTGTTGCGCATCTCTATGTACTTTGTAATCACAAGGATGTTTTACCCTATATCGAGATCCACATGGACACGATAAGAATGAAGCATCCAATGTTTAATGAAGCACGGGTTCCGTAACAACACACTAGTACTTTTGTTTCATGGTTGAGAAGTCACGTCGATATTAGTAAACACCCGGTACAGTGAAGTGATTAGCACATAGACCCCTGGGCACGGTTCTATCATACGGGTTATGATATCAATGGTTTCACTTTTTCCATAAAATTAGTGGATGACAAGTCTATAACTCAAAACACTGGTGTGGCACTTGTTTCGGAAGCATTACATGTTGGCAGTGTCAAAGAAGACAATCCAATGTAAGCCCAGAACTCTTATTTGGTACCATATGTGAGATGTGAGAGCTTAATTACATGAATATGAGAGTCCTTGTATTTAAATGTCAATGGGTTGATGTAAACACTAGAAGAAAAATTGAAGAGTTGGGATTCACGATGGTATATCGTAGTCGAGTCGCTTGGAGGGAAGATCATTTCATTTTGGCTTCAAAAGCTCATCAAGCATTCTATGTGAAAGATCCAGTTAAATCTCAGTGGGAAATAGTTGTAGAGGGTAAGCGAGCATTCGTTGAGGAGTTTGAATTGGAAGATATTATTGGATTTGGTCAAGAGACTCCAATTGTTAACAACGACGAAGGTATTTTGCACGATGATGAAACGAGTTTGCAAAACAATTTTGGTTGTCCCGACCACGATGAAGGAATGTGGATTAATGGGCGAGGAAAAATCAGCAAGAGAAAAAGGAAGAAGATAAAGGCGAAGAAACAAAAGAAGAAGAAATAAGGTCGACATTAAGATTGGATGTTTGTTTTAATTCCAATGACATGGAGCTCAGACAGAGTTCCGAGCTCAGAACTGCTTCGGCTCATGTGGTTAACTTTTGTTTTATTGGTATTTTCAAATAATACTTGAAATAGGTTACATTTAAAACCCTTCAACAAAAACCACATTTCAGTCCAAACCTTGATTTCTAACATAAATCATTCAAAATGACAAACCAAAGCAAACAGTAATCGTTGTTGTGTAACACAAGTTTGAATCCATGGACTACACCATCCTAAAAACAAAATCCATAGAAGAAAAACATTCACAACAAAAGTCGAGGGAAGAAACGTGCAAAATTAAAGGGATTCAAAACACTTGAGATGAGGAGCTGCAGGAGATGCCTTAGCTTTATCCAAAGCACGTTGATTGCGTTCAAGCTTCCATATCCGCTTCCGCAACCAAGAAATTTCATCACAAACCCATCTATAGAATTCTTTGAATCCTTTAATGAAGCTCGTATTCGATTCATCTAGAAGAGAATAATATTTTTTGGTTGTGAATTTATCTACACCAAAAAAACTAATAAATTGATAAAATTGACAAACATCTACATACCTTCTCTTGTACCTTGTTCAACCCTTTGCCTCTTGTTCAGTTCCTCATCATCAATGGGTTTATGAACCCACTTATAGTCGACCAATATCCATTTTTTTTTCAAAGTACTGTTCTTCGAACCACTTGCATTTCTTCTCTTCCCCTTGAAACTCAAATTCATTGATGCCCCTCAGAATCAAAGTTATGAGAATCCTGGAAGGGAGACTCTTCACCACTCTCTTAGATGTCCCAACATAGATCATACGTTTAAATATCGCAGACCCAGGATTGATCCTTCTCTCCTTAATAATGTAGTAAAACAACATGAGTGATGCATACTTTGGCCCAGTTACATTCCCAGATGTTGGTGCGAGACATCTACTAATCATCTGAAAATCTATGCGATAGTCGATGGGAAGCAGTTTTAAATCAAAACTCTCTTGCTTTCCTAAATTGTTTGCATTATGTGTAAAGTATCTTACACTACAAGCAGTAGGGTCAATGTGCGGGTATTCGTCAACAAGCAGCCATCTCCCTATATGATAAACATCGTCTAGTGACCCCTCAATGTCCTGGGGATACAAAACTCCTAGCCCTTTGTAAGGCCACTCTAAAATTTCGTTTATCATCCAAGGACTCATATCAATGTCATGACCGCTAACCCTAGTTGCATAACCACCCCCTTCTTTTTCATATAAGTTACTATAGAATTGATAGACCTCGTCAAAATATGACGGTTCATTTAGAGTTAACCATTTTTCAACATGTTGTCCATCAAATTTAAGCACAGGATCGGCCAAACCTATGCTATGGTAAACATTTAAATTGAGCACATAGCAGTCCAATAATTTACCACCCTCATGCAATGTATTGTATATATCTCGAGCTTGAGGAGAAACAAACCGGGGTAATGTGAGAGTCTAGGTTGGCCTGCTTCTTGACGAGGTCCCAGATTTTCTCTTCCCTTTGCGGCTTGTTGCTTCACTTGGCCGTTGAATCCATTTCCCACTGAATTTGAACTTCAAAATGGCAAGACGATTGGGACTCTGATGCTGGAAGAGAGTTTTGCTCGGATGCTAGGGTTAAAATTTTGGGGCAATTGTATATGCCTATTTTTTTATATAGTAGTGCTAGCTCCGAATATGGAACTGGTGGGGCCCTTCTTTTTTAAAAATTCATGAATTCAAAACGAAAATCCCCTTGAGGCCCAAGTTGTCTCCAGAAATGACAACTTCATTCGGAAGTGATTTTTCGAGTTTGGGACTAGAGGCGGACTCTAGAAAAATAACACACACAATTGTTGTGTAAAGCACATAAATGACAGGTTCATACTGGAATTATAACCTTAACTCGGAAGTGTTGTTCCGGGCTCGGGACTAGAGGCGGACTATAAAAAAATAACACACACAATTGTTGTGCAAAGCACATAAATGGCAGGTTCATACAGGAATTGTAACCTTAACTCGGAACCTAGGTTCTGAGTTCGTAACGCATGAAGGATTCCTTTATGATCCTGAGAAAAATTCTAAGTAAATCTCCGGATTTGGCCTATGAGGTCAGAACATATTATAGGTGGGAAGACATGAAATCAAGCCTTTACTTGGAACAACAATTTCGAGTTCGGGACTAGTGGCTGGATGTAAAAAAATAGACTAAATTATTTTTTTGATCCCTAACATGTGATCTTATACTATCTTTTGGTCCCCGAGACCAATACTCTTCCTTTCAGTACCCAACAAATTCAAAATGATTTGTTTGGTCCCCAAGGTGGTTTTCAAGTGGGTTTGGGGACCAAACTATGGTGTAAGATCATATGTTAGGGACCAAACAAAATTTAGTCTACTTGAAAACACCCAAAATTTGGTTTGGGGACCAAATAAATCATTTTGAATTTGTTGGGTACCGAAAGGAAACGGTATTGGTCTCGGGGACCAAAAGATAGTATGATCATATGTTAGGGACCAAAAACACAATTTAGTAAAAAAATAACCTGATCAATTGCTAGAGGGGCACACAAATGGCAGGTTAACATCAGATTTGCAACCCTCACTCGGAACCTAGGTTCCAAGTTCGTAACACATTCGCGCCGTTTTCGACATGTTGAAAAACTGTCTAAGTAAATCTCCAAATTCAGGGTCTGAGTTCGGAACTTTGATGTGTACAAGATTTTTTTCTTATAGGCAAGGAAGACCTTCCTCATTTGGAAGTGATGGGGACATATATTTTCAAAGGGATGATGGTGTTACAGACTTGGAACTTCGTCCGCTCGTAAGGTAAAGATCATATATTATGCCTTTTTATTTCTCATGCGGTGCACAAACCACTACACACGGAACTATGGCAAATAAAAATGGAAGTAAGAATCATGACAAACAAGAAGTCACCATAGAAAAAAAAACCCAATTCCTAACAATTGAAAATTATCTAGAATCATAGTACAATTTAAAGTCTAAGTCAACACTAATAATGTTATTCTTCAACATTCAACAACAAGTTCAAAAGTCAGTTCATCCTTTTACTCTAGGAATCACTCGCATCTTCACTGTCATATTCTTCTTCATCCTCATCAAAGTATTGGGGGTCAAAATTTGGTATTGTATCATCATCGCTCAATTCCAACGTAAAGTTGGCATGGCGTACTTCCAGTGCTGCGAGTTCAGAGCTTAATTTTGACAGGTCACCTCGGATGCATGACAAGTACCGGCTAATAGTGCTCTTCCAAGACTGCGCCCAACCTAAACATTAAACAAGGAAAAAATATAATACCAAACAGTCACTACTAAATTAAGATGATGATAAATTGTAACAAAGACATTATAGACTCACTCGATGACTCAGCCGTATCAAGTTGCGCTTCCCTCACTCTCTTTGCAGCCTTAGCCTTAGCACCCGAAACCACCTTAACCAACCACTTGTTGTCCTCACCTTGAACCAAACCTTTATGTTGGAACTAACTTATATCATAATACTCCAAGCGCAATGGCTTGTCTACTGGAACAACCCCAAATTGGCGAAGCAACCTCGTGATTAACCCTCCATAGGGGGGATATTTCTTTCTACCTACTGCTGCTTTTAACATGTAGTTCAATATGGTGGATCCAGGGTTAACTGGGATCCCATCCATAAAATAGTAGAACAACATCACGTTGTTGATAGTGGGGCTCAAAAGCGTGACCACCCGACGGAAGAACGTTCAAGCAGATCCACTCATACACCAACCTCTGCTCAACAGTTAAATCCCTTACATCATACATCTCGGCTTGCCCCGCCCCACCACCTACCCTATGGAAGTACTTCTTGTCCATGGAAATCGGACAAAGAGGGGTGGCCTTGGTGACTGCAGGCTATTGTTGTTGGTGAAATATTTCTAAGGGGTCATCTGGTGAATCGGGACACAGCTTAGTTGGGTCAGTGTGCGGGCAATCTATGACAGCAATTATAGTGTACTTCGTCATAGTAACAGTTACTCCTTTCACTTTAGTAGAATCCTTATTAGAAAATTTTTTGCCAAGATTAGTATAAAAATGAACTACTTCATCAAAATGAACACAATCCTCTAAAATCATAAACGTGTCTATTTGTTGATTCTTAAAATAATGGAGTATGTAACCTAAAGACAATTCCTCAACATCCCCACTACGACCAACCTTAGGATCTGTGCACTTATGCATTTGGAGAAAATCAACATACCTTCTCTTAGCTTCTTGGTTGAAGAACTTTGTCGATGTCCCAATCTCTACGTAAGGTTGATGGCTCTGGAGGTTTTCATTTCTATTGTTGATTGTTTTACCACCTTGATTTCTCGTCATTGCAGAGATTGATGACTCCGGGAAATTACGAGGTTGGATAATTTTGAACGTTGTTCTAGGGTTTGGGGGTCTCGATTTGGGGGTTTTAATTCTAAAAGGCTTATTCTTTTTTAAAGTAAAGTTAACAGTTCCAAACTCGAAACTGTATCATGTCCCGTATACAAAGCTAAGACAAGGTTCCGCAATCAAAAGAACGTTTGGACTGGTTCCGAGTTTGGAAGAGGGCAATGTCAGGGGGAAAAGGGCATCATTAAATACATCTCAAAGGGCATTAAAGAACCCATTTTTGGGCACAAATCCCCCCCCCCCCCCCCACAAAAAACACTCTTCAAAGCCACAAAAACCATGTTCCATCCTCTAAATCACCATCTCCATCTTCATCCTCCACACCAAACCCTAGGTTATCATGAATATATGCTCATGATTAACTACCATTTGCAAATGACACTAAATTTTTGTGGGTTTAGTAGGGAAGAAGTATTTTTGGCTTAGGGTTTGTAGTCTATAAAATCATCCTTTCATTGTTGGTCATTCTATTATAAATGTATGTTTGAGGTGGTTGGGTGTACATTTTGTTTAGGATAATATTTTGATAAAGGATGTTTTTGAAGAGTTATATATGTATATAATACCTATCTATAGTTAATTTACTTGTTTTTAAACCATAATGAAAACATGCTCATTATTTGTAACTCTTATCCACTTAAGAATATGAAAATATGGCAGGAAATGCCCATATCGAGTCCAATTGAGTTGTGGTTCATTGTTATTAGGTGGTAGAATGTCAAAAAAATGATCTGTTAAGAGCCAACATCTTTGCATGGTGTGGATATGGAAATAACATGTGATGATATTGATTAAGGGGATGGGGCGGAGGAAATAGGAATTTTGAAAACACATTATAGAACATTAGAAAGAAGAATGGCGAGGAAGGAAATGACCTTGTTGGTTTTTAAAAAGGTGGGCCGATGTTTATTGGAAGAACTAACTAAATGGTATAGTTGGGTAGGGAAGGTCAATAGGACGAGGGTAGACATTCGCTATGATAGTTGGCCCGATGTGCTGAAGGAATATAAGGAGACACTGTGGGTGGAGGTGGAGTGCCAGGTAAAATTCTTGTGATGTTAGCCATTTTTGCAACCTATTATCCCTTCAATATTATAATTTGTAAGGAATTTATTATTTATGTTATTCCTTATACTCCTATATAGAGACCATTTGAAATACATACACCGGACATGTGAGAATTAAGAAAAAAGGTAATGGGTATGTTGTCGAAGAGTTGGCGAGAACACAAGTACACCTTGTCTAGAGATTACATCTTTTAAAAAAAAAAAGGGAGATCACCCGTGGCTCACTTACACACATATTCAACTTGAGAGTTAGGAGATCCACAAGTACTCAATACTAATTATTTTAGATTTATAAGGGATATTTACACGAATCTTCTACATCATCGCGTAAGGTACTAGTACTGAAAGCATCAATTTTTTGCTATGAATGACTTCCCACATAGGAAGAGTCGTGGGGGTTATGGTCTTGCGGCCCTTGAAATTATACAAGAACGATTCGAACAAGATGTGTTGTTGGTGATTGAAAGAGGAATGACTGGAGAAGAGGCTAGATCGGTGGCCATTCCGATCAATGTTGATCAAAGACATCAATGTGACTTTTTTCTCAAAGTTTGACAAACAAACAAGGTCATTATGTAAGGCCGACCGAGATTCAATTGGTGAAAAAAGTGGTAAACCAAATATGAAATTCTTTTATTTTAATATCATATGCATTTGTTGATTATATTGTATTTTTTAATTGCTCTACTCTTTTCACAGGACAATCTGAAACAAGATGATATTGAAGGTAGATTTTTGCCAACTGGTAAGCACGACATATTATGTGAGGCTATCAACAAACCCTACCACCCAAGAAGGGCAAGAGGATTTGGTGCATACATGTCACAAAGAGATTCTTTTGGAATAGCTCGTTGTTTTGACAAGGCAAGGCCATTTAGAGTCCACACTTTGCAAAAGGAAGCCAACTATGAGATAAAAAGATAGATCAACAAGAAATTTTGATTCAGAAATTGATCAAGCACACCGGTCTCCCTTTACTGGAACATTTGGAATATCTCACTGACGATTGAGAGCTACCCTCAAGAGTATCTCACCATTCTTCAGGCGATGTTGAGGTTAACCGCAAAATCATAATCCCCAAGACAATCAAAGAAAATAATCTCGACGATGTCATCTTAGCCACCAAAAAAAGGTAATAACATTTCTATTAAGGTTATGTATTTTATTCTTCCATATAAGTAACTAATGTATATTTATGGACTTTAGCCTTCACATTTATGCGACATTTGATTGAGAATGGTAATAAGACAAGAACTATACACGTATCCGATGGTATTCTTCATGAAACAATGCGACATCACACTCGAGACCAATTCTTGGTGGAATTTCTAGGATAGCCTTGGAAAAAATGTCATTACACAAAGCTAATTTGCCCTTCCCAGAAGGAGAATACAAGACTAAGGGTCCCGCCCAAGGAGTGTTCCTTCTATGGCCAAGACAATTAATTTACGCAGATCCAAAAACAAGTGGTCATGTGAAAGTGAACCGAGCAACGACCCCGCTGAAAAAAAAAATACCCACATCAAAGGCTACGGTAGAACCGATGTCAAGGGCAAATATAGCAAAGGAATGTTTGGTCTTTGTCCGCATATTATATGATGTGATCGCCTGACACGACCATAACTCTACATACACATTTTTGAGGAACGAGTGTGTTTTTGGTCAAAGCCAAGATATCATCGCAATGTGGATTGACTTTGAGGAATTCTGGAGGTGTGATCAAGTCAACCAAACCATAATGCCACAATTCTTATTGTAAGGTCAACTTTCGTCTTGTTAAATTATTCTGCAAAATATGCTTGTGCTTATAATTCTACATAACTTGTTGCATTAGTACATGTACTACTTTGCCAATAAAAATGAAAAGGGATGGACAGGTTATTTGTGTCTGATAATGAGTCAAGAAATTGGGTTGTCAAGGGTTGAAAGGATTAAATATGTGCGCAAATGCCTCGGGCGATGCAACAAGAAGCTATTTGTTGCACCTTTCATTGAGATGTGGTGTTTTTTCCTAAATGTTGTACATATCGACATTTCATTAATGGTTACATGTTGACATTTCATTCTAGGGATCATTGGAGATTAAAATTCATATAATTTCTTCAATTAATGGTTACATGTCAACATTTCATTCTAGGGATCATTGGAGGTTGATTTTCATAGTACCAAGCGAGAATCATGTGTATTAGATGGATCTGTTGCACTTAAACCGTCCAAATCATTTGTAGACATTATGGAGAACGCACTCAATGAACCTAGTGTCGCAAAAAAAATGAACGTCGTCCAAATCAAGGTGCGAATTTATACTATAATTTTTTTCAATTTTTTTGAACAAATTAAGGTAGTTTATTCACAATTTATTCTTTTAAAAATAAGTACAAAAAACAAGCAAAATCATGGGAGTGCAGCTATTACGTTATGCCATACGCAGCCAAGTGTCAAAGTGTCCGGTTAGATTACGTGAAAATTGAAAAGGTGACTATTAAATGTATTTGCACACTAATCTTTGTGTAATGATTAAATATTCAACAACCCAAACTAACAAATTCTACTATGATATCCACAGATATTTTTGAGAGGACTACAAGCCATATTCACTAAATGACATCAATCATGAGAGAAATAGTGTGGTCAGACATCTATTTCATGTTCGTTCTGCAACTCTTGGAAATCCTAATATGGTAGTGTGCCCCAAATTTCTACGTCATTGACATGCATTATATGGAATGGAGTTTCAAGATATTTCTATTATGGTCTATAGATAGTTGCTTGTATAGTGTTGTCTATATGTTTTTGTTATTGCCCTAACGAAGTAGTGGGTAAATGATAGGAAAATTATATGTTAGGTGCGGAATAGGATTTGCTATCTTCTATTCCAATGTATAGATAGATACTATCTTAGTTGTATCGATAGATTTTTGTTATCCGAGACAGTGGATTTGTAAATTGTTGGCAATAGGATTCAAGTTTTGAGGCTAATATTGAGCCGGATATACGAAAATGAAAATTTACCATCCGACCTGAAACACATTCCGAGTTTTGAACTACTCACCATATCTCAAACTATTGCCCCGGATTTTGCTTTTCGAGACTAGAACTGCCAGGTGCACATTCATGTCATTTCAGATGCAATTCCAGGTTGGGTCCGGAATGATGACTCAATTCAGGAAATCCCACATCCGAATAAATCACCGGTGGAGGAACTAGCAATCCCGGAAAATATGTTCCAAACTTGGAACAAACAAATTCGGTGAAAAAAAAAAGAAAAACTAATACAATAGTTGGGACAAAAATGGGAGGGAATGTGAGAACATGTCCGACATTGATACCTCCATTGAAACCAAATTTTCGTTCCGATTCCGGAACCAATTATTTCACACGACAAACATACACGTGTTCCAAGCTTGGAACGTATTAAAGGCGGTTCCACCACCCCCACAAAGGCGGTAAGGAACCGCCTTCCTTGATCACATTTAAAGGCGGTTCTCAAGACCGTTTTCGATCGTAGAGGATCAAAGGTAGAGCCAGAGAAGCCCCACTCTACACTAGTGCCAAAATCTCCTGTTGATTTCAATAATGAAACTCTTTTAACCTAATCTTGTAATATTGTTGTTGCCATTAAAGCAGTAAAGCAACAAAAAGATCGAGTCAAAAAACATTTCAATCAGTTCAAGACACTAAATAGCATTAGTTCAAGACACTAAATAGCATTCAGGGTATGAAAACCTATTGCACGCAAAAATAATAAGGTTAAATATTTTTCTAACCCTACCTTTAGGATGAAAGTTTCAATATAATCTTCTAAAATCATAAAGTCCCAAACTTATCCTATCTTCATGATAAACAGTTGACCGGATGTAAAAAGATAAATTAGCCCTCGGACATTTCACCTAAAGGTTTTTTTCGTTTTCACCCCTCCTATTATACTATATATTTTAATTAAATCTTATTTATAAATAAATAAATAAATAAATATATGTATATATATATGTATATATATACATATGTATATATATAAACTGGAGCCTTTTTTTCTTCGTCCTCCTCCCTTCTTCCTAACCGTTAGCCGCAAGATGCTAACGGAGATGACTCTTTTTCTCCTGTTGCGGAGATGCCGAAGAGCTGTCGCCAGTGGCGGAACCAGGAGTATATGTTAGGGGGGCAGCAGGCAGCGGTGGAAGGCAGAGCCGGCGGTGGAAGGCGGAGCCTGGGCGGTGGAGGTGGAGCTTGGAGTTGGAGGCAAAGTGAGCTTGGAGTTGGAGGCAAAGTGGCAAATGCCCAGTTTGCTGCCCCAACGCCTATTAATTAGGTTAGGCCATAATGGTCATTAGTTGTTTAAGTTCGTTTGGGCCAATTGGGATGAGCCCAATTGGCCTTCTTTTTTTTTCCCACCAGCTAAGCAAAACGACGTCGTTTCACTTAGCCAAAACGACGTCATTTTGTTTAGTTATACCAAAAAAATGAAAAAACATCATCTTCTTCAAGTATTCCTCTGCGTCGCGCCTCCGCCTCTCACACCACTTCCTCCGTTCCTCGCTCCGGCAACGACGACAACTCAAGGGGGGCGGAATCCGGCGGCTTCCGGTGGCTCTAGGCCTAATTTCCGGGCCGCCGGATCTTAGGGGAGGCGCTAGCACCCCCTCGCCCCCAGTTCCTGACTGTCATAGTAAAATTCTTGCTCATTCTATTATGAATCATTAAAAAAACACCAAAAACTATTTCAGTGGCAGTGGTCCATTCAGCTTAGAGTCTCAAGCACATAATCTAATCAATCCCTAGCTATACATAAATACACTTCCGTGCACATTACATAACAAAAGGAGCTCATAAAAACACACAAAATGGATGTATACAACACACTTAATTGTAGAGCGAGGAAAGAAAGAGCACCAGCCGCTTACAAAGAATGGAAAAAGGCATTTCAGCAGCAGCCGCTTTCACATAATTTGCAGAGAAACCAAAGAAAGTTGAATAAAAACAGCGCTTCTAAAAGAGCCATCGATCTGTAGCAATGTTGTGTCTTGTCCCTCTAAAAGGCAAGCTTCCATTAAATATTCCCGATCAAGATTGTAGATCAGTAGTATAAGTCGGCTGGAATCGTGAACCGACCAGAAGCTATTTACTAGGAACACATCTGATAAACGTGTTGAGATTCTCTTCATCCATGACTCGTTGTTGCCATATTCCGTCATCATCCACACATCCATGCCCCATACATGACGAAACCCTATATTCGTAAAGCAAATGGCCAGAGAGTCATCCAACACACCCATACATGAATTGTACGGATTGCCTGCATAAGGAAGTTGTATGGTGCCAAACATCTGTCTCAAAGTCGAATGTAAGGATAGTCTGTCCTCTCGTCGTCCACCAGTGACAGAAACCATTCACAAACAACCCAGACCGTCGCCCAATAGTGGTGACTATGAAGGAGATGCAGAAGCTTTGTCACCTGCTTGGAGACAGCGTCTCTGAAGAAGCAGCATCATGATAGCGACGCTGCTGCAGAAGCACCGTCATCTGAAGATAATGGCGAAGCCCCGCAGATAGCGGAGCTGACGAGGAAGCGTCCTCCCCCTCCAATGCAGTAGAACCGCCATCCTCCGGCGACGACAGCACCACGGAGGAAGCAGAATTTTCGCTTACTGCCATTGTTTTTCTAAGAGTAGGTCCGACCAACACTTCATTTTCTGCTGTAAGAACTACCTTTTCATTTTCTCTGGAAGGAAAGGGTTTTAGCAATGACGGGTCCCGACGCTTCCGATGCTCTCCCAGGTATTAATTCATTTGCTTATTACGAATTAGGTACTTGATGTTTTGTGAACTCACTGTCATCAGTGCATATAGCGAGGGATTAGGTTCAGAAAAACCTAAATGCCACCGCCTCCAGTTCGATTTCGACAAGTTCCCCAACGACGTCCATTCACTCATCACCAACACGAGCGCCAACGTCAAAAAAGATCTGTTCCAAAATCGATAGCCCCGACCTTTGCATCGCTGCCGTTACCCTGACGCCATCTCCAAAGCCAACCTTCGTCACCAATCCTTGCCAAATCACCACCGGAGCAAGCGTCTTCATGCAAATCACCATCGTTGGGCATCGAATAGGGTGGGGAGAAGAGGGTTCCGAACAGGCTTCGGGAAGAAGAAGAGGGGAAACGAGGGGGGTTAATATGATGACAGTTGGGACAAATTTTTCAATTTTTTTCTTTTTTTAGGGGTAAAATTGTAATTTCTTTAAAATCGACCAATTCCAACGTTAAAAATCAGAGGTAACGGATCCCAGAGTTATTTTTAACACTTTGTGATTTTACAGGGTTATATTATTACTTTCAATCTAAAGTAAGGGTTATTTTGATATTTACTCAAAATAAAAGATATAAATTGAACAAGAAGAGCGACAACAATGATAAACTAACACACAAACGAGTGGGGGCAAGATTCTTCTAGAATATAAAGTGGTTTATGTGACCTGCTCATAAACACCACCGGAACTAGGTTAGGCAGTGGGCGATTTCGGTGGAGGTCTGTCCCGCATCCGCACTAATGGGGAAGATATGGAGGTAGTTTTGGTGGCAGTAGAGTGGGTATGGGTATGAAAATTATACCCGCCATGGGTAGTGATTCAGGTGTAGATATTAGTCCATACTCGTCTCTCCTCACTAAACTCGTTATATATCCGCTAATTTAATATAAAATAAATCATATATCTTACCTATAATACTTTCATGTAAATACAGTTATTAATTTTAATATAAAAGTTAATATAAAAAGTGAATTTTAGCTACTTTTGGAGATATAAGCATGATGAGTACAATAGGTATGAAATGGGTGGGGAGACCCAAGTGAGTGATGGGGCGGATATGAATTTTGTATAATACCCGATGAGACGAGATGGATTTTAAAGTTGTACCTGCTATAAGTAATAGGGTGAATATGAGTATGAAAATTTTATATAGATATGAGTAAAAAGGTACCATAATTTGTATCTGCCCCATCCCATTGTTATCTCTAGTATGAAGAGGTCGGGAAAAAGATTATAAAAAGGAAAGCTTGTCTTGTCTTGGTTATTGAACTTTTGCTTTTAGATATCATATCCCCACTAAGTTTTAGGGTAAGAAATCAACATCTTTATGGTAATACAGCATAAGGATACAACTTCTGAGATTATGTGGGATGGGAATAATCATATTAATGGGAAATCTTGAACACAATGGGTCTCATTTTATGTTATTCCAATGAGAACCCATTAAATATCCAATAAATACTTAAAAATACCCAATTAAATCCATATACAATGTCTAACTAAAAATTAATTATAATTCACAAATTATCCATCTTTAATACATGTATAATTCAATAACATAATAGTTTGGTGTTATTGTACAGATCGTCACTCATTCACATGCTTAAATTATATTCTAATATGTTGGTGGACAGTAATTTGTATTCTTTCACAAATTAACCACAGTTAGAACTTAGGACCATAAATGAGTTGAGCTAAACTCGAACAACCTCTAATTGGAGCTCGGGAAAGTCTCAGGAAAGAAGACATTTCCATAACCTTGTGGACAGTCCTCAGGGGCATTTGACTTAAATGTTGTAATATTTTTTATAAAATTTAAATATTATATTTTATAAGTTAAAACAAGTAATAATATGTATCTGAATGTGAAAATATAAAAAATATATGATATAAAAAAATATTTTCAAAAATTTTGAATTTTGTATGTAATTTAAGAAATGCAGTGTATAAGATAAGTGTAAAGTCAATAGATTTGCAAGAGAATATTTTATTGGCAATTTTGTGTGAATTAATTTTGAACAGAAATTCTGACCATGTTGGAACATGCTGGTGCAGAATATTTACGCCAAGGTTTTATGGAAATCAAAGTCAGAATATTGCAGTAGTTTAGTATAAATGGAATTCGTATATCTGACTATATATCAGGCGTGTGAAGCATAATTAGTTTATGGAAAATCTCTACTTATATGGAGAAGATTTATTCGAATATATGGGATAGAATGATATAAGGTAAATCCCTTTATTTATGGGATTTGGATATGCTTCAAGAATCAGATTTGGAATAGGAATATTGTGGAGATAATCAAGGAGTATTCAAGTCTGATTCGTGGATATAAATTGGGGACAAACACGGCTGCATACTCGGGGGATTTAACAGAGCAAAAATCTGCACTCGGGTTTTTGAGACTTTCGAGAAGTTGCAAAGAGTCAGAACACTGTGTTCCAACACACCTGACCTGCCGCACTAAGTTCAGAATCGTAAACCTTAATTCCTCGGGAGGAGGAGATCCTGCGTTGACGGAGTTCAAGATCAGAGGGAGTCTGATCAAGGCGGATCGGTAGCTAGGGGAGCTAGCAGAGTCCACACGTTATAGTTAGTAAAGATAAGTATTTTGTAAGTTGTACTCTGTACTGTATCTTTCTAATTTGTGGATTCATTCTGAACTGGGCCAGGCCCCGCAGATGTAGGTGGATTACACCGAACTGCGTAACCAAGTCGTGTGTCTTTTACGTATTACGTTATTATGCACTTGGCTAAATTAGTCATGTTGGAACACACAAGTAAAAACTAGAAAAATTGGTAAAACTAAATTTCAATTGGTATCAGAGCTGAGTCACTTATCGTTCCCTTGGTTGTTTCAAGGAAAGTGAGATCCAGTTTTACCATGACGACAAGAGAAGGAGCTTCAGTCCCTCGACCACCTCTGCTAGAAGGCGACAACTACAACTATTGGAAGGCACGCATGAGGGTTTTCATCAATTCGCTGGATGAACTGGCATGGTTTTATGTTGAGAATGAATGGAATCATCCTACAGAAGATGCTGATACAAGTTCTAAGGCTGTAGAAGGGGAGTCAAGTCAAAAAGGTCAGAAACCCAAAGACAAAGCCAGATGGACTCCAGATGACCTTAAAGAATCTCTGGAAAATTCAAAGGCACTTAATGCAATCTTCACTGCTGTTGATGAAAACCAGTTCAAACTTATATCTACGTGTCACCAAGCAAGAAAGAATGGGATATTCTACAGATTGTTCACGAAGGAACCAGTCGAGTGCATGAATCAAAACTACAGATGCTTGCTACTAAGTTTGAAGAACTCAAAATGGAGAAAGATGACACCATTGCGACATTCAATGGAAAACTCAGGGATATCTCTAACATGGCTTATCAACTCGGAAAGGTGTACAAAGAAACTAAGCTGGTGAAAAAAACCTTGCGATCTCTTCCCAAAAGATCAGTAATGAAAGTAGCAGCAATAGAGGAGGCAAGAGACGTAGCCACCATGAGCCTAGATGAACTAATGGGTTCGTTGCAGACATATGAGATGACATTCCAGCAACCCACAAAAAGAATCTCCAAGGAATTGGCGTTCAAAGTTTCTCCAGCTAAGGAAAGTCATGAGTCTGACAGTGATGATGAGATTGAAAAACTGGCACTCATCACAAAGAATTTCTCAAGAATGCTAAAGAAGGTGGTCAATAATAAATCTCAGGAAAGGTTTGGCGGAAGCGGACAAAAACAACAAGATTCGAGCAACAATCGTGGAATGAGATTTGAACAAAGGAATATGCAGTTCGGGAGAAATCAGAACAACAAACCAAAACAGGATGGACGTATTCAATGTAGAGAATGTGAAGGATATGGTCATATTCAGGCCGAATGTGCTAACACTCGCAAGAAACAAGGAAAATCATATGTCACCTCTTGGAGTGAAGATGAAGATGATGAAAAAGAAGAAGAGGAACTTACCAGTAATTATGTAGCCTTTGGAGCAAAGGTCCATGATATGTCAGAGGATCAGTGTTCCAACACACTGAACAAAGGTAAAGCTGTATGTTCCGACACAGATCTGGACGATGCACACAGCGACGAAGATGATGATCTGTCTGTAAGTGATGAAGAAATCTATAGCACATATGAACAAATGTATGCCATGTGGGTTCAAGTAGCTGACACAAACAAAGAGCTTAATGAAGAGAAAAGAAAGCTAATGGAAAGTAAAAAGGAATTACAATCCACAGTTGCAGATCTTGAAAAACGTAATGAAGAACTGAACATGAAACTGTTAGCAGCAGTCAAGAGGGCCGAGATGTCTGAAGCAACTATCTTTAAATTGAATTCCGGAAAGGCAAAGCTTGATGATATTCAGGATATGGGAAGAAACTTTGGTGATAGACACGGGATTGGATACAGGAAAGAATCCAAGACTGAATTTCATGAAAAACCAGTAACTCTCAAAGCTAGGATCCGAGAAGTAAAACGGAAGTATGGGATGCCATATCAAAGAAAGCCACTCATCTGCAGATATTGTACGTTCCAAGAACATGCTGAACAACAGTGCAGAAGACTGATCAGAGATTAAATGACAGGAAGACAACTGTGTTCCAACACAGGCGATACTCATACGGGAAAAATTATCAGAAAGATATGGGTTGTTAAAAAATCTAGTACGTGTCTAGTGGTACACACTTCTCTAACAGCCTATTCCAGTGATTCGTGGTACTTTGATAGCGGTTGTTCTCGCCACATGACTGGCACTCCAAAACACCTCACGAACACTACTCTGTATGATGGCGGATATGTAACCTTTGGTGATGGAAAGAGAAGCAGAGTAATTGGCAAGGGCGAACTGAAAATTGAAGGCTTTCCAGTATTCACAAGTGTATTATTTGTTGAAGATCTAAAGGCAAACTTGCTAAGTATAAGCCAGTTGTGTGACGACAATATGGTAGTGGAATTTCAGAAGGACAAATGTATAGTGAAGCATGGAGAAAACAAGGTTCTTACTGGAACAAAATCAGCAGACAATTGCTATCTGCTAGAACAAGGAGTTCGATGTATGATTTCCAAACAGAATGAAGGAATTCTTTGGCATAGAAAGCTCGGCCTCATCAACTATAAAACACTAGTGAAAATTGCAACTGTGAAAGCTGTACAAGGAATGCCTACCTTAACCAGCAAGGATGGAGTTGTATGTGGGCCATGTCAACAAGGTAAACAAATTCGATCTCCTCACTCTTCAGTTCAGTATATCACTACATCTAGAAATCTGGAATTATTGCATATGGATTTGATGGGTCCAGTTAATACACCTAGCATAGGTGGAAAGAAATATATTTTTGTATGTGTTGATGACTTCTCCAGATTTACATGGGTAGCCTTCTTGAAAGAAAAATCTGATACGATAGAAGTATTTAGAAGCCTTGTAGTGAAGTTACAAACTGAAAAGGGAAGTCCAGTAGGAAAGATAATCCGAATTTGAAGTGATCATGGTAGAGAGTTTGAAAATGAACAATTCAGTTCCTTCTGCGATGAGCTAGGAATCCAACACGAGTTCTCGGCTCCTATTACCCCTTAACAGAATGGCATCATCGAAAGGAAGAACAGAACTCTACAAGAGATGGCTCGAGTTATGTTGGCAGAAAAAGATGTTCACAAGAAATGGTGGGCAGAAGTGATCAATACAGCTTGTTATACAATCAATAGAGTGTATCTTCGACCATTCACTAGCAGGACATCCTATGAGATCTGGAAAGGCAGGAAACCAAATGTCTCATATTTTCATGTGTTCGGAAGCACTTGCTATATTCTCAGAGATAGAGAACAGTTGGCAAATTTTGATAATCGGAGTGATCCAGGAACGTTTCTCGGGTATTCCATCAACAGCCGTGCCTATAGAGTTTTTAATCATCGAACCAACACTCTCATGGAATCCATAAATGTTATTGTGGATGATTCAGAAAAGGAACAACATCCAGAAGGTGTAGAGGAAGAATCTGCCAACACTCATGTTCCAACACAGTCTCAAACTTCAGACAAAGAAAAGCCATCAGTTGACCTTCACCAACGTGCTGAACCAAATGAGCAGAAGGATCCTAAATCTGTCGAAGCTGACCATGTTGGAACACAGTCCCCTACTACTGACGACCATGTTCCAACACACGACCAACCTGGTTCCACCATGAGAAGTACTCGATCAGTGTCTCGAGTTGATTATCGATGACTGGCTGGACTACACTGTTTTGTTTCTCTAATAGAACCCAAGAACTATAAAGAAGCCTTACTTGATGAGTATTGGAGTGCTGCAATGCAAGATGAACTCGGTCAGTTTACAAGGAATGATGTTTGGTATCTTACTCCTCGCCCCAAGGGCATTAATGTTATTGGTACGAAGTGGATCTTCAAGAATAAATCAGATGAAGATGGCTTAGTCAGTGGCGGAACCAGGAGTATATGTTAGGGGGGCAGCAGGCGGCGGCAGCGGTGGAAGGCGGAGCTGGCGGTGGAAGGCGGAGCCTGGGCGGTGGAGGTGGAGCTTGGAGTTGGAGGCAAAGTGAGCTTGGAGTTGGAAGCAAAGTAGCAAATGCCCAGTTTGCTGCCCCAACGCCTATTAATTAGGTTAGGTCATAATGGCCATTAGTTGTTTAAGTTTCGTTTGGGCCAATTGGGCTGAGCCCAATTGGCCTTCTTTTTTTTCCCACCAGCTAAGCAAAATGACGTCGTTTCACTTAGCCAAAACGACGTCGTTTTGTTTATTTATACCAAAAAAATGAAAAAACATCATCTTCTTCAAGTATTCCGCTGCGTCGCGCCTCCGCCTCTCACGCCACTTCCTCCGTTCCTCGCTCCGGCAATGACGACAACTCAAGGGGGCGGAATTCGGCGGCTTCCAGTGGCTCTAGGCCTAATTTTCAAGCCGCCGGATCTTAGGGGAGGCGCTAGCACCCCCTCGCTCCCCCCTAGTTCCGCCCATGGGCTTAGTCACCCGTAATAAAGCAAGACTTGTTGCTCAAGGCTATACACAAGTGGAAGGTGTTGATTTTGATGAAACCTTTGCGCCAGTTGCCAGGTTAGAATCCATTCGAATTCTACTAGCTATTGCTTGCTCTATGAATTTTACTTTGTATCAAATGGATGTCAAAAGTGCTTTTTTAAATGGAGTGGTGAATGAAGAAGTATATGTGGAACAACCAAAGGGTTTTGAAGATCCTCATTATCCACAACATGTATATCGTCTCAAAAAGGTGCTGTATGGACTCAAGCAAGCACCAAGGGCATGGTATGAATGACTTACTACCTTTCTTCTTCAGAAAGGTTATCGTCGAGGGGGAGTAGATCGCACCTTGTTCGTGCTTGACAAAGCTTCAAGGTTTCTGATTGCTCAAATATATGTTGATGACATAGTTTTTGGTTCTACCTCACAATCTATGGTATAGGATTTTGTCACCATTATGCAGTCTGAATTTGAAATGAGCATGGTTGGAGAGCTAACTTACTTTCTTGGACTGCAAGTCAAACAAGGATGGAATGGCCTATTCATAAATCAAAGTAAGTATGCTTTGCATTTGGTTAAAAAATTCGGACTCAGTAGTGCTCGATCAGTTTGAACGCCTATGGGAGTGTCTGATAAATTGGTGAAGGATGAAAAAGGAGTTTCGGTCGATCAAAATTTATACAGAGGCATGATTGGAAGTCTATTGTATCTCACCGCAAGCAGACCAGATATATGTTTCAGTGTTGGAATATGTGCAAGATTTCAAGCTGATCCTAAGAAATCTCATCTTACTGCAGTGAAAAGGGTTATTCGATATGTAAGTGGGACTTCAGAATATGGTGTGTGGTATTCTAAGAATCAAGATTCAGAGTTAGTTGGGTACAGTGATTCTAATTGGGCTGGTAATGCCGATGATCGAAAAAGTACCACAGGTGGCTGTTTCTTTATTGGAACAAATTTGGTGTCTTGGTATAGCAAGAAACATAATTCAATCTCTCTATCTACTGCAGAAGCGGAGTATCTGGCAGCAGGGAGCTGTTATGCACAACTGTTATGGATGAAACAAATGTTGAAAGATTATGGAGTTCATCAAGGACCTTTGAAGATTCTATGTGACAACACAAGTGCTATTGATATTTCGAAGAATCCAGTTCAGCACTCAGGAACCAAACATATTGACGTAAGGCATCATTTTATTAGAGATCTGGTTGAAAGAAAAGAAGTGGAAGTAGCCTATGTTCCAACACACGAGCAACTTGCAGATATATTCACAAAGTCGTTGGATGCCACCGCTTTTGAGAGCCTTAGACAACACCTAGGTGTGTGTCAAATTTGAGGTAATTTTACCAAAATTATTTTCCCTGTAAATATGTCTTTTTGGTTATTTTCGTTTTGCAAAATCAGAAAAGAAAAAATATGGAAGGAGCAAAGGTGTACAAAAATAGGAGTTGGTAAGTATGGTGTGTTGGAAGTTATTTATGACAAGTAGAGAAAGGGCCATCATTACCATGTTTGGGAAATCTAAAAAGGGACTTTGCGGGAAAAGAGGTGAATAAGATGAAGAGTTAAAGTGGGATTCAAATTAGTATACATCCTTTCGCATCTCTCTCTCGGCCAAATATTTTTCTCCCCACAATCTTTGCCGAAAAATCTTATACTCGACACTCCTCTTCATCTCGGCATTGTGCTCAAGAATGTTGAATCCAAGTTCCCCTACAATTGAAACTGAGGTACCAGAAATCATGAATGAAGATCAAATTTCGATGAATTTGGATTTGGTGGTGGCTACGGAACAGAGAAAATATGTTGAACAAGCTGAGGAAGAAATTCAAGCTCAGATCGGAGGTATTCTGGACAATGCAGAGGATAGGGAGACAGTGGAACTATGAACTGATGAAATTAAAGAACAAGGAGAAGAGGAAAAGGCCTCTGTCAACAATGAACAGAGAAGTGAATCTGAAGTCGAGAGTGGGAATTCCGAGGGTAAACCCGATGTCCAAGAAGAAGCTTCTGAAGGCAAGAAGAAGAAAAAACCTAAGGTAACTGGTCCTGACCCTCATCCATTTAAATTCATGGGAACTGAATGTAGAAGTGTGGGAGAAGTGTTTGAATGGCTTGAGGCCAATAGAGTAACTATAGACTTAAGAAAGATCAAGAAAATTGAAGGAGAATATTTGACAGTTAAAGTGAAGGAGTTGGTAACTGGGAATCTAGGAGGAATAAGGCTTGAGAATCATTCTTTGAAATTTGTTATGGGCAGATATGCCGAGTTCAGGGAAAAAGATAAGTTTTACATGCACTGCTATATTCCTATACCAAGTTGTGTTTCTTTGAAAGAAATTAGGGAAAGTGAAGTGGCTGGATTAGAAGTAAATAGGAATGGAGATAAACTTCAGGTAGGATTTTTTTATGCGAATTCTGCAAGGAGAATGGAAGAATTGAGGAAGCCTATCTTCATTGTTCTGTTTGATAGTGAAGAGAGTGTTCCAACACAGACGGATGAACCAGAGTATATGGACTTAGACTCTGATGCTGATTTAGGAGGAGAGCATAATGATGATTTTGATAATAAGGATCATGAAGCATCTGATGAAAACATGTCTGCCCAGAGTGATGATTCTGAGAGTGGTGAGAATATTCAGTCAGAAGAAGAATCTGAGAAGGAAAAGAAAGCTGAAGGATCAGGGTGTGTTCCAACACAGGATGTTCCTGATCTGACATATTCCAGTGATGAGGTACTGGATAAGTTTTATCAGAAGGCAAAAGGCAAGAGGAAGGCTGGCCCAGCCATGGATTCTGCTCAAGCTAAAAGGAGCAAGAAAAGGCACGACAGCAAGACAAAGAAGGTTTTACCTCCTTCATCTGTCAGCAAGACCTACTCTGTGGTGTATTTTGATGAAAAAGGTGCAGAGATGGGAGATTTTTTCTCCGAGAAGAAATTCATAGCTGAAAGGCCATTGGATCTAAAAGCTTATCAGGAGAGCGGCTTCACAGATTTTCTAAAGATGACGGGCATGACAATAACAGCAACAATCCAGCTACAGTACAACAGACAGGTTGTACTAGAGGTATATTCCAATCTTATGCCTGGTAATTTAGAGGTTACCTCCCCATGGTTTGGTAGAGTATATGTTAGGGGGAAAGTCATAGATGTATCTGCTGCTAGGATTAACATGTTGCTAGGCCTGAAAACACCTGAGACAGGGGGAGTGTTTCCTGAAAATCTGGGATTGTCTGATGATGAAATCTTAGGTGTGATATCTGGTGGATATAAGGTAGAATGGCCAGCAACCGGTTACTCACAAGCATCCTACTTGTCATCAAGATTTTTTGGTTTATATCAGGTGGCAGTGCACTGTTGGTTGCCCTCGAGTAATACAACAGCTTTGATAAGGGAGATGGCAAAACTGTTGTACTGTGTTGGAACACAGAAAGAAGTTAACCTTGGTCTTCTCATTCAGTAGCACTTAGTCAGACAGGCTACTGCTCCAAAAGTCAATGATGTTGTTATTTATCCTACCTTAATATCTGCCCTAGCCAAGAGTGCCAAAGTGGAGGGAAAGGCTTCAGATGTGGTAATTGATACTGAGTTTCTACGGCCCAACAAAAAGACTTTCGGGCTGAGACAGGTTCATGATCTCCCGTGGAAATCTTTTGGATCAACCTCGTCATCAGCAGCAGACAAGAATGCTAGATTGATGGTTCTCAATGCCAGACTTGGAGCTTTAGGTATAAAGATGGCTGCTTTGCAGGCATAGAAAGCAAGTTTGGAGACAGAGAAGTCCAGATTGGAAGATTGAATTTGTATGCTTAATGCAGGGGGGTACTACAGACTGATGTTTTTCTGATTTTGATGATTTTGTTTGATGAATCTGCGGTACCTTTGGCCTATGTGTGGTCCCATGGGGAGAAATTTTGGATTTGAATGATTTAGACTTTGATTCAATTTGGCTATAATTTGTTTGTTTTGGATTTCTGACTACTGGTTTCTGGCTTTCGGATTTTTCTGTCTAAGGGAATTCTGGTATCTTGTTGATTATTGGTTTATAAGTTTATGATATTGATGCTGGAAGTTACTGTTTGGGAATTACAGTCCAAAATATTATGGGTCCACAAAAATGCCAAAGGGGGAGATTGTAAAGTCAAGAGATTTGCAAGAGAATATTTTATTGGCAATTTTGTGTGAATTAATTTTGAACAGAAATTCTGACCATGTTGGAACATGCTGGTGCAGAATATTTACGCCAAGGTTTTATGGAAATCAAAGTCAGAATATTGCAGTAGTTTGGTATAAATGGAATTCGTATATCTGACTTTATATCAGGCGTGTGAAGCATAATTGGTTTATGGAAAATCCCTACTTATATGGAGAAGATTTATTCGAATATATGGGATAGAATGATATAAGGTAAATCCCTTTATTTATGGGATTTGGATATGCTTCAAGAATCAGATTTGGAATAGGAATATTATGGAGATAATCAAGGAGTATTCAAGTCTGATTCGTGGATATAAATTGGGGACAAACACGGCTGCATACTCGGGGGATTTAACAGAGCAAAAATCTGCACTCAGGTTTTTGAGACTTTCGAGAAGTTGCAAAGAGTCAGAACACTGTGTTCCAACACACCTGACTTGCCGCACTAAGTTCAGAATTGTAAACCTTAATTCCTCGAGAGGAGGAGATCCTGCGTCGACGGAGTTCGAGATCAGAGGGAGTCTGATCAAGGCGGATCGGTAGCTAGGGAAGCTAGCAGAGTCCACACGTTATAGTTAGTAAAGATAAGTATTTTGTAAGTTGTACTCTGTACTGTATCTTTCTAATTCGTGGATTCATTCTGAACTGGGCCAGGCCCCGCAGATATAGGTGGATTACACCGAACTGCGTAACCAAGTCGTGTGACTTTTACGTATTACGTTATTATGCACTTGGTTAAATTAGTCATGTTGGAACACACTAGTAAAAACTAGAAAAATTGGTAAAACTAAATTTAAGTAAGAAATAAGTAGCTTGTCCATAAGCTTATGGACAGACCGCCTGTCAGAAGACCCACTCTAGGAGCTCAACTCGTTTAAAATATTTTGAGTTCGAACTTGGCTCAAACTCGTGCAAACTTGTAAAATATTGGCTCAAACTCGAGTTTGAGTGAAATTTGTTTGACTCGAGTTCAATTTTTAGTGAAATTAATTTGATTCGAGCTTTATTTCGAATTTGAACTCAAGTCATGATTAAATATAAATTTTCTTTTCATATACATGTTAATATATTTTTTTTAATAAATATATCTATCAAAAATATATACATATTATGTTGGCTCAATAAACTCAACGAATTCAACGACCAGTTTTAATTGAACTTGAGCTCGAGCTCGAGCTAGAATACTATATGAGCTAGTTTGAACATGCTCAAATTCGCTCAAACTCAAATTTGAGTCAAGCTTTGATGGAGATGCTCGTAAAAAGTTTGATTCGTTTACACCCCTAGTGTGAAGAAACTCGAGCTCGTGAACATTTTGGGTGCTCTTTAACAGTTCTGGTGTAAACAAAGCTAAATGTTTATGAACAATTCGGTTAAATCTCGACTCGAATTCCAATTTGATCGAGTTCGAGCCGAACTTGTATAATATTCGAGCTCAACTAATATTGTTTGTTAATATCGTCGAGTTTATTGAACTAGCATATCATATATTTATATTTTTACAAAATATAATACTCCCTCCGCCCCAACCTATTTTGTACAGAATCTTTTTTTGGTCAAAGATGTCAAACTTTGACCACATATTTGAATAGGTATATTGAACATAATTTTATCGTATGAGATATGGTTAGATTCACCGTAACATGTAGTTTCTTAATATCAAATTTTTTTGTGTCATTATTGTCTGTATCTACACAAATTTACACTAAAACATGTTTATTTGAGACCGTGAAAAAATTCTGTGCAGAGTAGGATGAGAAAAAAAGGAGTATAATATAATGTAGAGTGCGTCTCTTGAAAGACGGTCTTTCCATAAGTCATGGAAAGACCAAGGTTTAAAGTGTAAATTAGAAGAAATGAAGATAAAATTTTCGGGTTGCATGAACCGGGTTATAAATTTTATAACTACTACATGTTGCATACTAAATTTTTAATGTTGCGACTAAGACCTTTTACCTTTTATTATTCGAAGTAAACCCCGTCTTTCCATAAGCATATGGAAAGACCGTCTTTCCCAAGACTTTACAAAATATATATAACCCTATATTTATTCATGGATCAATGAGTTTGAGCTAAATTGCCCTATATTTATTCATGGATAATGAGTTTGAGCTAAATTGGTTTTACTCTATTAGTGATGCATTAAATGAAAATAATTAGAATCCTTTTCATATTACAAAATCTGATTCTTTTCTTATCCCTTTCTATTCCTTCTATATATACTATAACTCTATAAACCATCAGTCTCCTACAACACTACCAATCGATGTAATGAACAACTTGTAGCAGAGTGCAACGATTAGGCTTCAACCGAGTTACTGGTCTCTCTAGCATACCTAGACCTTACAATCATAAGAACATACTTCACACAAAATCAAATAATACCATAATCCCATTTCGAATAGGCTAGCTATTGTAAAACTCTATGTTAGTTTGCAATTCAAACGGATCTCCAAGCAGGAGCAACCTACAAATACAAGGTAGGTGGGTAAACGAACCGAGCTATTCGCAAAAAATACAAGGTACCATTTCGAATAGGCTAGCTAATAGCGTAAAACTCTATGTTAGTTTGCAGTTCAAACGGATCTCCAAGCAGGAGCAGCCTACAAATACAAGGTAGGTGTGTAAACGAACCGAGCTATTCGCAAAAAATACAAGGTAGGTGTGTAAACGAACCGAGCTATTCGCGAAAAGCTCGCAAACAGTTCGATCCAATCTCATCTCAAATTCAAATTTGACCAAACTCGAGTCGAACTCGAGCCAAACTCGAACAGTATTCGAGCTCAACTAAGAGTGTTAGTCATGTTTGTCCAGTATATCGAGCCAATATAATGTATATTTAATATATTTTTATTAAATATAATATATTATAAAGTATAAAAAACAATATATTGGTTTAATATATTATAATGTACAAAAAATAATATATTTAACCATGGCTCGAATTCGAGCTCGAACACGAACTCGAACAAATTAATTTCACTCAAACTCAAACCCGAGCAAAGTTTTTATAGGTTCGATCGAACTCAAGCCGAGCTCGAACTCGAGAAATTTCCAACGAGCTCAAACTCGAACAAAGGTTCTTTGACCTCTGCATAAAATAGTCACAAAGGAGTAAACAAATATGTCGAACTAATTCGATCGAACCTTGTTAGCATAAAATAGTCACAAAAGAGTAAAAAAATCACGCTTAAGTGGTGGAGCCCATCCCACTAAATAATAATGTCTTCATCAAAAGGCGGGAATCGATCGTAATCCTAACTTAAAAGATAAAGTGAAATTTTCATCACATTACTTTGTTTTTAAAGGGTCTCAATAATTATTGGGATCGATTCCCTCCTCTAGGTGTTACCAGAACATTGTCATTTTAAAATTCTACTGCATTTCACACAATCCAACAGACACATTCCTTAGGTCAACATGTTTTATCTTCACATAATCACATCAAACACTCAGTCTCTTTACTACGCATCTCTTTAGTCATTTTTCTTCACATATTAGTACATAAATAAATTCATGTATGTAATTGCACAATATATATCCAGTTAAATCACACTATATAGTTATTTTTTGTCTATCAAAAGAAATCAAATACCGAATTAACCAACTGAATAGCTCGAATGAAACAGTATAGAACAAAAGTACGAAGGAGCGAACTTCCATTGTTGAACTTGATGGCGCTCTACAATTTGACGGTGTTAGGGGCATCGACCCTTGTTAATTGCATCATCAAGTTGCTTGAGAGCTTTGTTTTAATTAGTGATGTAATTCCGGTGATGATTTTGTACTCTGGTGGTGGAACTGCATGATCTCGTTGCTTATGGAGGGTTTCAAAGCTCTGTGGTCGTAGGGGATATCCGGCAGCTTTAAGGTCTGCAATCCTTGGAGCTGCTGCCTAACCCCTATGAGCTGCTGCCGTCGAGGAATATTTTTGCCATTACGGTTTGCAATGCCATGCCGGAAATTCATAGCTGAAGAATTTTTCTACTCAATGGAACAGACAGCGGCATTAGTGATAGATAGAATAGGAATAGACAGGTATTCTGGGCGAACCGGTTACCAGACTAAAACTGACCGGGTGAAGCATTAGTACGCTTTTATTCTTTTAGAGATATAGTATTTCATTTGATGTTTAACTATTTTTATCTGATGTGTATTTTTAAATATTTTGTTTAATGCTTAACTAATTATTTTAATATGTACTTTAGTATTTTTGTTTGATGTTAAACTATTTAAATTTGGGAAATATGCAAATATAACCCTATGTAATTGAGAAAGTGCATATATAACCCTGAGATAAATTTTAGTGCAAATATAACTCTAACAACTAAATGAACGTGCAAATACAACCCTATGCTACCAATTTCGGCGTTGACTCAGTAATTCCGACGGTTGACTAACTTGCAAAGACCAAAATGCCCTTTTTGCTTAAACCCTAAAATATGATGACAATTTTGCCCTCATCTTCACCATCTTCACCATCTTCACCCATCTTCAACCACTACCACCACCACCATCCTCACCCGGTCACCACCAGCAACACCTCCCGACCACCACCCTCACCCGAACACCACCACCAACCCTCTGACCACCACCAACAACCCTTCCCGACCACCACCACCAACCCTTCTGGACCACCACCAGTACTGTCCCACAATCTTCGGCACTGATCTTCCACAACCGCCGCTCTACTGCCGTTCAAAACCCATATTTATATTAAAATAATTCCCTGCCCCACAACAAAGCATCCCCAATTCTATTCTCCAACCATGGTCTACTCTAACCACACTTCCACCGTGGAAGATCTCAAGCTCTCTGTTTCCAACCTTCCTATGCTCTCATGCCACTCCATCCAAAAGTGATGTCTCTTCACCCGCCCGCAGATTCCCATCTCCGACCTGATCCCTCTTCTCCGGAGAAACCTCACTTCCACCATCCACCACCATTTCTGACGCCTCTCAGCCAAGCGCCAGAAAATTGAGACCCACCATCCCCTCTTTTCGCTCACCAATCTTCTCCCCGCCCACCCCCTCTCCCCACTACGACCTACCTCCTGAACACCACCATCTGGTACCACCACAGCCACCCCAATCAGGCGATTGTCATTAATTATCCACGCTGGCGGCGTAAGAGAACCCAATGGTTGGATTTCGAGTGTTGCTCCAGCGATTGAGCAGGAACCCAACTCCGGCGATTGTTATCAATCATCTGCGGCGCCGGCGTAAGAGAACCCAACACTTGTCTCTTACACAGCGGCAGCGACGTAAGAGAACCCACCATAGGAACCCCACTCCAGCGATTGTCAGTAATCATCTGCGACAGCGGCGTAAGAGAACCCAACATTTGAATAACATAGTATTGCTGCATAATGTCGTCGTCTCGAACGTGCTGTTCATTATCCATCAAAACCCTCTGCTCTTCACATCAAATCACTAGAATTGAGAATGCACAGGGGTGGACAGATGAGAATGGATCTTTACATATCAGGTTTGATCTTTGGGTACAGTTTTGATAAAGGATTGAAAATTTTCAGTTGCAGAATATTTACACAAAGAAGAATTTTGATTCGTGTAATTCAGATAATTATGTAGCATTAAGAAAAATTCAGCAGGAAAAATGTATACTTTGGGCAAATCCCAGTTTAGGGCAAAATCGCAATAATAAACAGGGGCAGTTTGGGCATTTTGTTTCAGGGGTATAAATGTCATTTTTGTTATTTTTGTATTTTTTTTTACTTTTTACAAGGGGGTAAATTTATATTTTTAACACAATTCGGCCTCAAATTACCGAAAAAGGTTATATTTGCATACACAATAACTATCTAGGGTTGTATTTGCACTTTCAATTATCGCAGAGTTATATATGCACCTTCGTCAATCATGTAGGGTTATATATGCACTTTGCTCTTTAAATTTTGATCTAATATTTTAGTGTTTACATTTGATGTTCAACTATTCTCGATTTTTTTTGTATTTCTAATTTCTCTTTGACGTTTAAAAGAATTTATTTAATGTTTAACTAATTTGATTTGATGTTAAACTTTAAGAGTCCGTCTCTTGAAAGACGGTCTTTCCATAAATTATGGAAAGACCAAGGTTTAAAGTATAAATTAGAAGAAATGGAGATAAAATTTTCGGGTTGCATGAACCGGGTTATAAATTTTATAACTACTACATATTGCATACTAAAAGTTTAATATTGCAACTAAGACCTTTTACCTTTTATTATTCTAGTTAAACCTCGTCTTTCCCGTCTTTCCCAAGACTTTGCCAAACTTTAATTTGACCCATATGCAATAGTCCAACTACAACAGGCCCAGAATAATGGGCAATTGGCCAAATTTGGATCACCGTCTTCGAGTCTAAACCCTGGCTCAGAAACACAGATCGGAGCATCGCCGAGGTCCCGAAAAATCCATTCTTCACCGCGGGAATCAAAGCCAACCATTTGCCGGAAAAACCACATCTCCACCCCAAGAAATGTAGCCAACGGGTCACCGGGAAAAACACAATTTCCATCCCAATCAACGAAACCAAATGACAACCCAACCAACAAAGATCTTCGAAAATCGGAATTGTTGAAACCTACGGCAACATCGCGAGAAAAGCGACGAAGATCTTAGGGTGTACATCTGAGACCCCGGAAAACAGCAGTATGCCTACTGCGCGATTTAGACCTCCAATCTCGTGACAATGGCTATGCCTACTACGCTCATCCCATCGACGGTGAAACCCTGCAGGGAAAGAGAGACCGAGTCGTGAAAGCGCCAAGGTTCCACCCGGAAGGAGTCCCGCGACAAAGGTTTCTCCTTTTTTTCTTATAGAAGTTGTAGATTGGTCCCTAATGTTCTGCATTCCTTTAGAAAAACTCGGAGTAAAAAGTATTTATAAATTAACCCGCGAATGTAAAACATTACCATCTTATGTTTATCTTATAATATACAATTTATTTATGTTTATCTTAATATACAATTTATCCCAAGTCTCGCAATAGACGGACTCCTATTCCCCACTTACTTTTTATTATACTTTAATTTCCGATTTAATTTTTAGGCGATCTAGCAAGAAAGGTTATCTTTCAATACACAAAACTAAAAATAGATTCTTTATTTAAATAAAAATATAATATCTTTATCTCAAACCATCCATAATAAATATTGTTTGTTTTCTGTTTGTCAATCGGGGATATTTGTGTCATTTTGACTACTCTAAGTTCAAAATTTTGTCTAAAAATAACACATATATCAATATTATAATACGTTATAACTTATTAACATGCAAATATTATAATATGTTACTAATATTAATTATTTACTATATATAATCAATCATAACTTGTTAAAATACATACATTTAAAGATATATTTTAAAACATAAATATCTCATTATAATATATATATATATATATATATATATATATATATATATATATATATATATATATTTGAAGAAAATCCAAAGAAACGCATAATCTGAAATAACAAAATGTTTAGTTTTTTATACAAGGATAGAGTATTTTTGATAGAAATGTGTATACATATTTATTTATATACGAAATAGTCTTATTTTAGACTGACTAACTATTAAAGAAAGACATTTTATAATTAGTGAGACTAATAAGGTCATTTGATATTTATTTTTATTCATTGCAATGAGACATATACATATAATTATGATAACCTTTTTAAAATAAATGTCAACATATAAACAATTACTTTTTAAATAATTTGAATGAAATATTATAAATTAATTATTTTTTATTGTATTCAATATTTAATGTTTTTCAACTAAATTATTTATTTCACTTCATAACTCATATAATTTTCCTTAAATGACTAAACTTTAAAATTTTAAATAAAACTTAATTTTAATATTTTAATTAGTGATATTGCGCAATGCGCGGGTGCTCCGCTAGTAATAATGCAATGAAAAGTCTCATGTTAGACCGACTAACGGTTAGACCAATCATGAAAAAGTTTGTTTCAATAACTTTAAGGTCAAATTATAATTATGAATAATGTGCATTAATACCCCCCAGTTCTCGTGTTTGTGCATATATGTCCCCCAATATTTTTGGAACTGCACATATGCCCCTTGTGTCACCTAAAAATTTGGACAACTGCGGTCTTTGCCAGATTCAGTTGAAATGACTGATTTGCCCTCTTTAAAAATACAATAATGTGCATTTATATCCCCGGTTCTTGTGTTTGTGCAGATATGTCCCCCGATTTTTTAAAAGTGCACACATGCCCCTGGCCTGAACTGAAAATTTGGTCAACTATTATCTTTCCTGGATTCAGTTAAAATGACTGATTTCCCCCTCTTTTAAAAAAAATAAATTATAATGTATGTTGACCATTTTTTCCTCTCAAACCCTAAATCTCAAATCCCAATTCATTCTCATTTCATTTTCAAAATTTAAGGGTTGAATTCGAGTTCTAAGGGATAGGGAACCTTGTGCGGCGAAGAGGTTGGCGGAGAAAATGAACCTTTGCTCCCAGCTCAAACAGCGCTGCTAGCTTGAAGAGTACTTCTCTGGGTTACGTTAAGTATACTGTATTTTTTGAATATTTCATTTGTTTCCCTCAATCTTGTTTTCTCCATTTCATCTTCATAAGCCTGTCTTTAACTCTATCTCTTAAGCACTAGAACGTTGTTTTTCCTCTCACCAAACCCTCATTCATTATCCATACCCTAAATGGCTTCTGCAAACGTTATTTCTACAGCTTCAATTCTCGCTTCTACCTTTAAGGAAGTTATTTATCACTCAACTGCAGTTGACTAGGAGAGGTCTGCTTAGTGCTTCCATTCTTTTTTTATCCATCAGCACTCTTGTCTTTCTTTCCCCACTCGTTCTACAGAAAAGAAAGGAAACACAAGAAAGAGTGGTATTTTGATCATTGGTATCGAAGTTTGGCATGTTGTTAGTCTGAACTTTATGTGTTATACTAATTTTATGCGTAGGATTTGATTTGTTGCAAAGAGACGAGCTTGTTCTTGAATTTTGATTGTCCAAAATTCTTTGTTTTATTTGGATGTTAATAATAACAATATGAAGTAACATACTCCCTCTATCCCACCTTAATTTTCAGAAAGAGAAATTGAGGTGGTATTTTTCTACAGTAGCATAAGGACAAAAAAAGCTGCCAAACGCTGCCAATTGCCACTGTTGAAGTGACTGAAAAGGGATGGCTTGTCTGCTGTGAACAATGCAAAATTTAAAATAAAAATATGAAATTTGCAAGGCTATTACAGCTTAATAGTTCCCTCCAAAATCCCTAATTTAGCTCCAAAATTGATTTTGGAGCATAAATTTCAAAATTGGCTAAAAAAATCAGAAACTTTTACACATTGAATTCCAGATTCTCCCCTTTATAAAAACAAGAAAACATTCATTTCTGCATTTAGAGCAGCATTAAAGGCCCTCGGAGAAGAATCACTCTTGGTCCGTTCTTTGCAGAATTGGCCTCTTACAACCTTGGGTCCCTCTAAATCTACATTTTCATTGAACCTTTAATGTTGAAGATGTTGTGATGGTAGGCCGGAATTTAACTAATGAGGAAAGCCATCAAATAACTCAGTTTCTTCTTCAACAAAACCAACAAGGTGTTCTCTGGCACAACAGGCATCTGGAGGCAGTAGCTCAATTAAGGGTTACCAGCCGCACAATCAGCTTCATATGGACAAGAGTAAGGCAACAGATTGCTGCTGGGGAAACTGTAAAAGCAAGGTCAAAGCGACATAGGCGACCATGTCTATAAAAAAACCCATCAGCACCGAGGCATTGATGGCTTTACCACTGAGCAGTAATGGAACATGCAAAAGCACTGTTGTTGGTCTTCATATTGGCAAAAGCATAGTTCATCGAGTTGTAACAAACAAAGAGACAAGGAGTCACACAAACGCAGTTCATCCCTTCTTATAAGCAAATGCAAAGCTAACAAGGATGGAATGGTGCTTATCAAAGATTGAGTGCAACATGAAATTTAAGGATATGCACAACACATTCATATCGATGATAAATGGTTCTACTTTACTGAACCTACTACAAGGTACTTACTAGCCCCTGATGAAGTAGAACCATATAGAACCAAACATAACAAGCATTACATACCCAAGTTGATGTTTTTATGTGTTGTGTGTTGGCCTATATTTGACATTGAGGGGAATTGTGTGTTTGATGGTAAAATATGTGTCTTCCCTTACACTAAATACATTGGAGCCAAGAATAATAGTATCAATAGGCCTAGAGGAATACTTGTATTAACACCAATCACAAAAATAAATAGGAAATGCATTAAAAAGAAGCTCATTCATATCACTTCCATTAAAGCTAGGTGGCCAATTTAAGCTAGCAAAAACACATCTAGCCAGCAAGACAATGCACCCTCACATATATTAGAGAATGATCCTGAGTTCAACGTAGCAACCAATTCAGATAGTTTCAGAATTACCCTAATGTGCCAGCTAGCTAAGTCAGCAGATTTAAATACCCTAGGCCTGGGGTTTTTTTTTACGTCCATTCAATGTTTACAACATGAAACCCTTAACACTACTTTAGAGGGATTTTTACAAGTTGTTTAGCATGCATTTTAAAGATATGACCCTTAAAAGCTTGGTCTTATTTTCCTTTCTTTACAAAGTGTCATGATTGAAATCCTTAAGAACAGTGGTGGAAATAACTTCAAATTGCCACATATGGGAAGCAAAGACTGATGAGGCTGGGATTTTTACCATATAACTTGATTGTAGATTATGAAATAGTAAGGAATTGTTTAGAAGATAAGGTTATTGTTGGAAGAACAAGGAAAATTCATGACATGTTGCTAAGTATGGAGATTGGTTGAAAATAGGCCTTTTAAAAGTATTTTGTAGAGTTGTGATACTAGTCCAAACATGCATTTTGGTTTGAAAACATGTTTATAGTTCAACCTTGTAAAATAGGGATGGTATTACCCATGTTTCATTTTGGATGTTAAATCATATTTAGAAACGTAATGTATGAATGCAGTTTCAATTTTAAAACAATAGTTCATGCATTTATAGTTTTTTTTTTTGCAAAAAGCCCCAAGGGAAAGGAAAACAAATAGCAATCATAATGACGCAGTTGGTTAAGCACACATTAAACCATTCCCACAAATATTTACAACCCATATGAAAACTCCATCCTAAAGTTCAAAATCAACTAAACGTGGTTGCATTAATCAGATATAAAAAACATGTATCATCATTATTGGCTGTTAGCTGCTAAGACTCGATCACATTTACTCTAATAATCTCAGGTTGTTTTAAAATTATGTTAATGCCCCCACTAAGATCAAAACAAATTTTGAAATCGAAATGCATGACTGCATTGATTTTACTCATTTGTCATAGATTCATCATCGATTTCTAACCAACTACATCAATTATGACCTTGAAGTGACACAAATCTAATGTCCCACCAAGATCAATTAATTTCGTTTACCCAACCACATGGCTGCATTAGTTATTCACATACATATTCACACATTATTACGCTCCATCCCAATCACTCAATAACATAGCATACAAATCAGATTAGAGCATGCAATTAGATTATAGCATACAAATGTCATTATTATACAAACCAGATTAGAGCATGAAAATTAGATTATAGAACGCAAATAGAGCATGCAAATCAGATTAGAGTATGCAATCAGATTATAGAAAACAAATGTCATTAGCTCATACAATTAGATTATGGCGTACAAACCATATTAGAGCATACAAATCAGATTAGAGCATACAAATCAGATTAGAGCATTGGTGTATACCGAGCTCATAGCTGATATCATTGGGATGTAAGCCCAACCTAAAGAACAAACAAACATAAGCAGATGAACCAATAAAAGCGGAGCCTGGTCAAAAGCAGGCGATAACGAGCCGACAAAAATGGAGGCAAGATCAAAGACACGATGGGGAAGTTTAACCACGAACCGGAGTTGTAGGGATTGTGGTATAATCCACGTTCTTAAATGAGAGAAATGTGGAGCCGTGATAAATGTAACGCTCTACGAGGTAAGTGTAACTATCCAAAGAAATTCCAGTTCTTGAGAGAGTGACTGACTAGATCGTCAGAGCGTTTCTCCAGGAATCACTTTTGGTATTTACTTTGCAAAAAAGATGACTCGTGGTGTGAGCAGCGAAGTTTCTACCTGATTGGATCATTACATCAGTTTGCGTCGTCTGTGGGGAACATAATTTCCTTTTTGTTTTAAGTTCAATCAGGTAAGCAATGGTGTTCACCGAGAGTGAAAAGAGCCATAATAATCAGTCACAGGAACAAGCACTGAGACATAATAGAGGAATGCATCAAGATCATACTCCAAACAGAGAAAAAGAACACAGTAAGGAAGAAACCGAAGAGGGAGCAAAATCCCCGAATGATAACCATGATAAGGAAATGAGGGCATTCACGGCCTTTTTAGAAGCGAACAGAGAAAATCTGTATGATCAGTTCTTGAGAACTCTCAAACAAACACCTCAAAAACCAAAAAATAAGACAAGTCAGGCGCGTGAAGATCTAAAGTATGAAGAAGAATTGCGTGACATCGTGGCAGAAGATGATGCAGACATATCGCTCTTAGCACCGCATTTGCAAGATTTTAAGATGCCAAAAGACTTCAAACTCCCTTTGCATGTAAAAATCTATGACGTGACCACAGATCTGAAAGAGTTCCTACACTCATACAGGAACAACATGAGGTTTTTTAATGCGAACATCAAATTAGTGTGCAAAGCATTCCCCATCTTTCATTCGGGAACAATGATCACTTGGTATGAGGATCTTCCACAAGGGAGCATCAAATCTTGGGTGTAACCGTCCGATCTATTTCTAGGACATTTCTATCAGAAACAAAGATTTACAATGACGATTGCAAATCTCAATAACAAAGCCCAGTAAAGTGATCAAAGTTTGGCAGAGTATCATAATTAGTTTGTTATAGAAAGTTTACAGGTTTGCGACTTATCATTCCAGTCGTCATTAGAAGTATTCACAGGGTGCATGCTTTCAGGTGATTTCTACATAGAAATAACAAAGAACATGACAGAAAACCCTAGAGAACTGCAAAAGATGATTTAGAAACATGTGCGAATAGAGGAAGCAAACAACCAAAAAATAGAATGGGAGCGAGGCGAGAAGCGAATGATGGAGGATTCGCAAAAGGGATTCATGAAGAAAGGAAGGGGAAACGCCCTTCTCAAATGAAGAGAATTGAACTCGCAAAGCACATCGTTCCAAGATACACCCTTAACAAAAACAAGGAAAAAGATATGGCAAGCAAACAAGGAGTTGTTCCGAGAACCAGCGCCTATGTTAGCACCGCCAGAAAAAAGATCAAGGAAGTATTATTGAGGAATGGTTACTTGAGCCAATATAAAAAAGAGGGGGAAGACAATATGTGGACACCACCAAAACAACGAGCCTCCCAGTAAGAAACCAAGGGACAACAACCGCACCGGGAAAAAAAATCAAAAAATGATTGAGGCAGTGGATTACAATTATGACGTAGACGAGAAAGCTTCGGAAAAGGTCATCTTGTCCATATACAGCTCCACAGAATCACTTTCCAACAATGCTTGGAAAGTAAAAGCAATGTATTCTCTCCCACAAGAACTCGTGGACAGGAGATTGCGTTCGAATGAAGCAATCACATTTAGTGAAGAAGTCGCAGTGCCGAACGCTTTGCCTCACAATGATCCCATGGTTATTATAGCAAAAATTGGAAACGCCAATGTTCACAAAGTGTTCATGGATGGCAGAAGTGCGGTCGAGATGTTATTTGTAGACTACTTTGATAAGTTAGGGTTCAAGCAAACTGACCTTAAAAAGTCCACGTCTTCGCTGGTAGGGTTCACAGGACGGGCAGAAACATCTTTAGGAAATATACAGCTGTCAGTCACTATGGAGAGAGTAGAAAAAATTGTACCATTTTGTGCGACTTTGTAGTCATTGATACCCCAAGTACGTTCAACGCCATCATAGAAAGATCATGGATGAACAGAGCAAAAACAGTATGGACCCCTTACCACCTAGTAATGAAATTCCCAACCTCGGCAGGAATCACAACTATAAGAGGAGACCAAAAAATGGCAAGGCAGTGCATGATTATTACGATGAAGGCAGGAAAAGGTAGAGAAAAGGTGAATATGGTTAGCACAATCTCAAATGGAAGATCACTGAAGCAGCTACAATCAGCAGTGAACCTGGGAAAAGAAACAAAGCTGGTTAGCCTAGATGATGAAGATAGTTCCAAATGTGTAAAAATAGGAAAACATCTTTCGAACAGGAAAAAGACGAGGGTTATAGAAATCCTACGAAGTCACAAGGATACCTTCGCATGGGATGTCTAGAGCATGGGAGGAGTGGACCCAAGCATCGCTATGCATTCATTGAACATTAGCAATTTGGTTAACCAGTTAAGCAAAAGCAGCGTTACTTCGCTAGCGATATACAAAAGGCAATTGAAGTGGAAGTCACATCGCTGCTCCAAGTTGGAATATTGAAAGAAGTGATATATCTAAAGTGGCTAGCGAACCCAGTCATGGTAAAGAAATCGGATGCTGGATAGAGAATGTGCATTGATTTTACTGACCTGAATAAAGCATGTCTAAAAGATTGTTATCCTTTGTCGAAAATCTATATGTTAATCGAAGCGATTGCGGGGTATAAAGCCCTAGTGTTTCTGGATGCATACAAGGGATACCATCAAATATTAATGAATCTGGAAGATGCAGAGAAAATGGCATTTATAACAAGCTTCGAAACTTTTTTTTACATAAAGATGCCATTTGGATGAAAGAATACAGGGGCCACGTACTGGAGAGTAGTTGATAACGTATTTCATAATCAGATAGGATGAAATATGGAAGCCTATGTTGATGACGGTTATCAAGAGCAGAAAAGTGGGTAGCTTCGCCACAAACTTACAAGAAACATTGGGCACATTACATGCTATAAGGATGAAGCTCCCAAGAAATGTGTGATAAGGGTAGGTGCAGGAAAATTTTTGGGGTACAAAGTATCCTCAAAAGGTATCGAAGCTATCCCAGAGAAAATTCAAACTGTAGTGAACCTCCCCCAGCCACAAACAGTCAAGGAAGTACAGATTCTGATGGGGTTGTTAGCAGCACTTAGCAGGTTTGTTTCAAAAGTGGCAGAAAATCATTTCCCACTCTTCAAACTACTAAAGAAGGCCAAGAAGTTTAGCTAGAGTGAAGAATGTAAGAGATCATATGATAATTTGAAGGAACAACTCCAAGCACTACCAACGTTGAAGACACATGTCTCTGGAGAAACATTATACTTATATATGGCAATCTCGTGGAATGCAATTAGTTCCATTTTGGTTTGCCAGGAAGGCTAGAAACAGGTGTCAGTCTATTATATCAGCAGGATATTGCAAAATGCAGAGAAAGCGTACATGCCAGTAGAAAAATTGACACTACCTTTAGTATACTTAGCATGAAGACTAAGAATGTATTTTCACAGTCACCCCATCGTGATCTATAAGAATTTCCCGATCAAGAATATTCTGAGCAAGCCCGAGTCATCAGGACGATTAACGAAGTGGGCTCTGGAACTGGGCAAATTTGAGATCCAATTCCAACCTAAAACAACAATCAAGGCTCAGACGCTAGCAGACTTTACTACATAGATGACTAGTGAAGAAGCGCATAAAGCAAGCATGTATCACAGCCTAAGAATCGATAAAGGAAAGTTAAAATGGGAGGAAGTGGCATGGATATTGTTCATTGATGACACGTCCAGGAGAGAAGGCTATGGGACTGGACTGCTGTTCGTAAACCCAGACGGATAAGAACACATATACTCACTACCCTTCGATTTCTCGCCCACCAACAACGAAGTAGAATATGAGGCCTTGATTTTTGGATTGGATCTTAGCATCAGAATGAAAGTTAGAAGTGTCGGAGTCTCTAGTGATTCTCTAATTGTGGTCCAACAGGTGCGAGGGGACTATGCGGTACGAGAAGAACATTTTGTAAAGTATTTAAAGAAAGTACAACAACTCATAGCCTAGCTTGAATACTTTGACACAGCATGTACCACTAAGTGCAAATACAAAGGAGGATGCATTAAGCAAGCTAGCAACAACAGGGTTTAATTCCCTCAGCGAACACGGAGATGTGGTTTTAGAAGTCATTCTAATCATAAGCATTGCGTTAACTAGTGTATTAGCAGTTCATACAGATGAAGTAAATTGGATGACGCCACTAATAGATTCCTTTGCGAAGGGAACATTGCCAGAGAATAAGGTGTAGGCTAGGAAGTTGGAGTTACGATCTAGTAATTACACCTACAAAGATGGGATCTTGTACAAGAAGGGTTTTTATCTCCATGGATAAAATGCGTAGAACCAACACAGGCAGCGGAAATTTTAAATGAGGTTCACGAAGGGCTATGTGGAACGCATCAGGGAGCAATAACTATAGAGAAGAGATCATTTGAGCTGGATACTACTGTCCGACTATGTTTAACGATGCACACAGTTTTTTGCTTAAATGTAGAAGTTTCTAAATCAACGCTTCTTTATCATATAAGCCATAGACAGCTTTGACAGGTGTATATGGAGCTTGGTTGTTCGAAAAATGGGGGATTGACTTAGTTGGACCATTACTAAAGTGCGAGAGCAACGCCAAATTCCTTGTGGTGGCAATCGATTACTTTACAAAATGGGTGGAGGCGAAACCATTATGATGAATACAACTAAAGTCACTGGGAAATTTGTATGGAAAAATATAGTATGTCGCTTCGGGGTGCCACATACCATTGTCACGGACAATGGAACGCAGTTCACAAGTGGTTTATTCACGGATTGGCATTCGAAGCTCGGAATTGTCCAGAAGTTTACCTCTATAGTGTACCTCAAACCAATGCCCAAGTGGAAGTAACGAACAAGACTATCGTCTAGTAATCCAGAGGTGATTGGAGGGAAAGAAAAACAGATGGGTAGATGAGTTACCAAACACCCTTTAGTCGTATAGAACAACTGTTCGAGAACCAACGAGGAAGGCACCATACTCTCTAGTTTACAGTCACGAAGAAATTGGACTAGTGAAATTGGTAATTTAAGCCTTCGAGTATGCAATTACAAGGAGAAGGACAACCCAGATACGATGAGGTTGGAGCTGGATGAGTTAGAAGAAAAAAGAAACTTGGCAACAATCACAGAAGCTAAGTAGAAGAAAAGAATGGCTAGAGTTTATAATCAGAAAGTAAAAGAAACACGGTTTCAAGTTGGTGATCTAGTGCTCAGGAAGAACGGAGCTAGCTTGGCAGAAGAGCGTAGAAAATGTGGGAAGGGGCGTACAAGATAACGAAGGCACACAGATCAAACTGCTACGAGTTAGAGAGAATGGATGGTAGCAGTGTTCCTAACACTTGGCACATAGTTAACTTAAGGAATTTTTATATGTAGAACCAGTAAAGTGGCAGAAAAATCTAGCTCCTATGTATAGAAACCATGAAATGAATCATTGGTGGCTGGGAGGTCGTCGCTGTACCTCTCAAAGTTAATATTTATAAGCCCTAAATGCTTACTATCTACAGCTAAGTAGATAGCGGCAAGTCGGGGTCATCCACGAAGAAGAGGGATCTTCCTAAGCGTTTAGGCACAAAATGTTGATACTAGGCTAGGAGTAGATATATATACATACATATAGAAGCTGTAAATGAGGGGGGTTGGTTGTTTGGTGGTCCTAAGTTATGAAATTAAAAAAAGGCAAGATAACTAACAAAGTCAAGTAACTAGGCTAATCATCAAACAAAACTAAGAAAAGGGGGTTTAAAACTACAAAGATAAAGCCTTGGGGGCAATTGATATCCACTTCCAAACCTAATGTAGATCATTGAACCATTCACTCATTCTATCACATTACTTAACATTAACATACTTATCTAGCAAGAATCACAACACATTATGCACAAGAAGTTCTAAGTTCATGTTCATAGATTTTCATGCAAATGAGCTAAGGAATTCGTCACTTTCCTAACACACAAACACTTCAATCATAAAAACACTTCCTATTCTCAAACAACCCATGGCATAAATGAAGTGAAACATAGCATCAAGAATACATAAATGCTAAATAATAAAGGCTTCAAGAACGAGTGAAACAATCTATTCACTACTTCAACTACATGTTGTGAAGATAAATCTTCCATCCTTCTTAGATAGTAGTTTGCAAGAGTGAATTCGACATCTCTTGCCAAACCTCACCAATGACTCCCTTAGTACTAAGAGTATCCCATTTATGGCATTTAGCACGAAGAATCAACAAGCTTGGCAACACTTATAAACACTACACTGTGTCTAAACATTTAACCAATTCATGCATTTATACAAGATTAGTCAAGAACGATCGACATTCATAGACCTCTCTCATTTGCTACCTAAAACAAACATGACAATGAGTTCGACATCATCACATTCATCTAGCAATTATCAACACACCAACATCATTTAAGAAGCTCTAACTCATGCTCTTGGATTCCACATTAAAAGAGGGGAGAATTAGCTACTTTCTCCCAACCCTAACAAATAATCATACAAGCAATTCATATACTCAAGCTTCCAACAACATTAATGCAATTAACAATTCACATTCAAAGCTCAATAAATGCACAATAGCAAAAGCACTAAATAAATAGATATGGTTCTTACTACATAGATATGGAAGCTTCAATTCATTGCTCCCAAGATAAAACTAAGCTAGATAACCAAAATCCATAACATAGAACAAAGATCTACAAAGAAAGAAGAAGAAATGGAATAAAATGGTGAAAAACTAGGGTTTTGGAGCCCCCAAGTCGGGCTTAGAGAGTTGGGGAAGAAGGGGGTTAAAAGCTATTTATAGTACAAGAAAAAAGGGAGTAAAACGCAAGTTGCAGGGCAGTTATCGCGAGTCGCGAGGCCTCCATCGCGAGTCGCGAGGCCTCCATCGCGAGTTGCGACCAAATCAGGAAATTGTGAGCTCTCAGGTCTAGATTTCGCGAGTTGCGACACACTCATCGTGAGTCACGATGGAAAAAAGTCCCGTTTTGTTTTGCTTCCTCCGGGTGAACCGTTGATCCGTTTTGGGAGTTCTAATAGTTGATTTTATATTACTCGAGAGGAGGAATCCAATGGTACCACTTTTGGAGGCTGAATCCTCTCGGAAAATTCTCAGAACTCTGCTTCAAAACATAGATCATTCTTCACCCTTTGCTTTGCTCTCCTTTCTTCACTTTATCTTCTACCACTTTGTGAGTGGCCTTCCATCTTCTACCATCCTTTCAAATGGCCTTCACTAAACCACTCCTAAGTGCTCACGAGCAATCTACAAATTAATCTTACAAAAAGGAATCTAGATGCTCATAAGGACCAAAAGTTCATTAGACTAAACACAGGTTACAAAATGAAGGATTTAGATATAAAAACCAAAAATGGTCATCTAAACCCCTTATCGTGTAAACCTATGTAAATCTAGCAATCTTACAACAAAAATATGATAAAAGTGATGTTAAATGCTTTGGAAAATACATTCATTTGATGTCTCATCAGTGGCATTCACGTCCGTAGTTTATATTGAAGGTGATATGATCACAGTATGAATCTTTTGGAATAAAATTTTTCCTTTTCAAGCGTATGTACTTTGCATTTGCAACATTAAGCTACGCATTCTTAATAGACCATCATGAGGAAGTTAATGGCATAAGTGTTTACCACGAACGCTGCTCAACTCACTTCTTCAGAAAAAACAAACGACAACAAGTCATGAACTTGACAATAAGGCAGTATGCCCACATTGAAGCAAAAGCGAGCAATACATCTCACAGCTTCGCACTCTTATTAAAACCGCAAGCTATGGATATTGCGGCTTCGCATATTACATACTCTCAACAAGGCAAGCAATAGATCTTGCTGCAAAGCAGATATGCCCACAAAATAGTGACTAAAGCAAGCTAGATATCTTGCATCTTCACACAACAAAGCAAGCAATAGATCTTGCTACTTGGAAGATATACCTACATTACAGCAACTAAAGCAAGCCATAGATCTTGTAACTTCGTACAACAAAGCAGGCAATATAGCAACTAAAGTAAGCTATAGACCTTGCGGGTTCGCAAAAAATAGAGCCAATGCACTAAAAAAATGAGTTGGAAATACGGGAAACAAGTCCGATGAAGATACATGAGCCACAATGTTAAAAGTATTTAAAAGTGTGAAGGCAGAATAAATGAGAAGAGAGAACAACAACATCCGAAAACTGCAACAAAAACAATATCATTGTAAATATCATATCTATCCACACTTAGACGCTCGTGCGGAACCAGAAGAAGATGAATCACCACAGCGATGGCTGTGCTAGCTTCACGATGAAGCTGATGTTCAGCTCGATGCCAATTTTCTTCAACATCACGCTCCTCGCTAACCATATGGTCATATCTCTATTTCATGTGTAAGTAAGCAGGGTGTCATATTGCACCCCTTCGCTCTTCATGACCAAGATACCAAGCATAATATGCTTAGAAATAGGTGATCGGTCCAAACTCCTCGCGGTCCAGCTGCATACTTATCACATTAACGGTCTCTTCATACCGCTTCATTTTGGTCCTTAAAATCTCAACTTCCTCTTCCAACTTGTGAATATGTGACTAAACAGACTCTAAAAAATTGATCCGCTGATCACCAGTCCCCCACAATGAGATCTCCACAGCTAGTACCTCTCCGAGATGAAGATGGGAGAGTCTGGAGTCTGTCTTTAAACTCAACACATGTTTGTTCAAGTCGGTGCACTAACGAATCAATCCGATTGCATTAAGTGTGAAGCCTTTCATTCTCACTTCACATTTATGTGTTTATAGCTAACTGCTCCTTAAACTTACTTTGCTAACCAAGGGCTGAAGAACTTAAATGATTGCCCTCACGGGATTTTTTCTTCAACTTATCAAATAGATAATCAATTTGGACACATTGCTTATCAATGATCAATGTCTTCTGATTGGCCTCGTGAGTCTTACTAGCCACATAATTCCTAGCCTCTTCCTACTGTTGGAGCATCTTTGTCATAGCCAGTTGCGAATGATGGATAAGAACATTATGTTTGCTTAAATTTTTACGTAAGTCACTCAATGCATCATCGGCCTCCTTCACGGTCATATTCCACTTCCTTTCAAGATTGTTAATACCTAGAATCATAAAATTCAAATGAATCCCCAAACTTGTTGCCCACTCCTAAACACGAATAGAGAGGTTAAGTGATCGCATGTATTCACCAGCAGATTCAAGATCAACTAAACCATGGATAATGTTATTGCGAAGCGATTCTACATTGTACCCATCAGGAACAAACTTACTGCAAGAACAGGTTGAACACGAAGAAGGAGATGAAAGGGGAACAGGAAACTGCCACCCAAAACATAAGTAGGGGTGTGCATGATCCGGTCCGGACCGATAAAATAGACCGGACCGGACCGGAAATGTAAGGACCGGAATTGTATAGATGAAATTCCGGTCCGGTCCTCGGTCCATGTTTTTGTTAGATTCCGGGTTTCGGTCCGGTCCGGTCCAAAATTAGATTTTTTTCGGTCCGGACCGGATGGACCGGTATTTTACATATATATATATTTAAAATGATAATGAATTAGTTTAAAATACTAGTTTAGATTTATTCATGATAACTAGTATTCTTTTATTATTTTGAGGTGAATTTTTCTAATAACTTTTATTTTACTATGTTTTAAAGGGGAAAAAATATTGATTTGACATTTTTATAGCAAAATGTAAAGTAAAAAAAATAAAGAATACTAAAATCCGGTCCAACCGGTCCGGACCGGTCTAAGACCGAAATTATTCCGGTCCGATCTCGGTCCAAAATACCCACTAACCGGTCCGGTCTTCGGTCCAAGATTTTTGGTGATTCCGGTTCCGGTCCGGTCTGGTCTTGTCTTGGACCGATGAACACCCCTAGACATAAGGGCAAAAAACTATCAGAAGAAACAACCGCTTTAATTCTTTGGTGAAGGATTGAGTGCCACAAAGCAAGGTAATAGGTTCAGAAAAAGGATCCCTACATCCCATAAAGTCAATCCATTTCAAGAATTTATGATCAACCAAAATATTGAAGCCCTGCACATAAGTAAGGGTGATGAGAAAAATAAAACATGAAGAGTAAACCAACATTCATATCGGAGGTCACATAAATAGTATAGACGTACACCAAAATATTGTCTTAAATTTACAATTCAAAAATCCTGAATAACCATAACACTAGAAATCAACTAACTTCAGAGGTAGAGGTAGGCATAGGCTGGACAACGATAGGAGTGGTTTCCTGGCTTAACTGCTGAGAGGGATTCTCTTCGTTTAGCTGCTGGGCAGGAGTTTGAGTGCTTGCATCAACCTCACTGGCCACACTAGCATCATGATTAGGAGTCACAGAATCAGTGCTAGGTTTAAATGGCAGATCTTCCAGATAATCCACCTCGCACTCTTTTAGCTCGACCACAGAGGGAAGATTAGCAAGATGCCACAACAAAGCATAAGGATGTCCCCCACCAACAATTTTTTTCAATAAAGGCTTTGTTCAGCTTTTCCATCTTCTTCTCTAGAGTCTCAACACACTTTTTCTTAGAAGGTAAGCTCTTCAATCCGATAGTAGGATTCCACTTGCATTGTTCCTTCACAACTTCGTAGTAACCAACAGTGCGAGCTTCTATGGAAATGTCCACAAAAAATTTATAGAAAGACTTGGTCTCACAGGTTATTCTGGAGAAGCAGGTCCATTAGTACACATCTCCTTTAACTCAACAGGAAGATGAGTTGCCTCCTCCTTCGCAAGCTTGGCGTGCTCCTCAGCAGCACTTATCTTTTCCTCAGCAGTTTTCGCTCTCTCCTTAGCGGCTTTAAGAGAAGTTTCCAAAGTCATACATTTGATTTCCTGGGCCTTATACATCTCCGAAAGTGACTCATCAACAGGAGAAAAATTTGACAGGCGCTCGCAGCCAAGCTGAAGGCCTTCACCAACCTTATAAAATAAGCACATGCAAAATGAAGTCAGATCGCATCTCACATACCAACTACTAAGATGCTGGTAAGATTACTACAATTCTGCCGCAAACTTACCACAACTAGTGTATCGAGTAAAGAGAGGTTAGACAGGATATCAAATATCATTCCCTCAGCTGGAAAGTTCTCTGTTCACACCAAAGTTTGCGAACCTGATTGGTTATTGCGCTCTTTTTTAAAAGGAGGAAGCGAATGTCCTGAGGGCCCTTCACCCCTACCCCTAATTTCCTTCTTCTCCATTTACCCACCAGTGGAGCGATGCCCAATTTTTCCCCCGCCCTCACTGGATTTACCCTTATTAGTAGGGCCTGTTTCATAACCACCTTGTGAGTGGGTGGTACTTCCGGCATTATTATTAGGCAGAGCAATATCCTCAGCCACCTTCTCATTGTCGCTCTCAAAGAATGGTTTTTCGATATCACCTTTACCCAGATCCATGTCTGAAATAAAATAAACATCATACATCAAGCGAGCACATAAAAAAATGTGACTGTTTGTCAAAATAAGAGACTACATATGATGCACATCAAGGCAATAATTAATAAAACACCTTCCGCATCAGAATCGGCATGGCGGAGATGTTGTGTATAAACACAAAGCTTAACCACAAACTCTGGCTCAACAGTAAAGTAGACATTGAGTACAGGAAGCTTAGATTTAGGAACCTTGTAGTTCCAAGAAGGTAGGACAACTTTGGGAGTTTGGTTTAATTTTATAAAAAAAAAACTTTGAACGCCAATCACCAATATTACTAGGGAAACTGCTCACAAGCTCAACCCCGGAACAACGGGATAAAAGGTAAACTCATCCATGGTGTTCTTCACTTTTCGAAGATGATAGAAGTGGAAAAACAATTCAAGAGTGAAAGGGGTATTCGCTTTCTCACAAACTTGAAGAAACCCCATTATGATAGTGATGCCCTTAGGGTTAAATTGGGACAATGCGACTTTGTACGAACAGAGAATATCAATTACATGTTGAGGAAGAGGGAAACAGAAACCAAAGTTTAATTAGGATAAGTAACAGGATATATAGCCAGACGGTAGAGTGCTAACACATTCATGGTTCGCTGGAGCCGAAAGAGTAAAAGAATTTTAAAATGGGAAGTAGTTTTTTAGTTCTTCTAAATACAATCCAGTCAGCATACTGCCTATGGTAGAGGATCCGACAACATGATCGGAATTCCCACCGGAATAACCATCTTCTGCCGGAGACTCAACGCGGTCAGATGAAGTCATAGGATAAGTAAGAAGCCTAGATTTGGAAATAACAGAGTTAACTATAGGAATGACTATAGATAAAAGTCAGTCGGAACAAATTTCAAGAGAAAGTACGTCGGAGAAGATGACCGGAATTATATACGAAGAAAGAACAATCAGTATATTGCCAGAAAATCCAAGAAAAGGTATATATTATCAGTTTTAGAGCATACAGTAAATAGATTGGAGAGTGAAAACAAACTTTACTCTTCAAAAAAATGAGGAAAAATAACGCAAAAAATCTAGTTTTGGCTGGAGAAGATGGAGCTTTTGGAAAACGAAGGTGATAACACTGAAACAATCAGAGAGCCTCAATACTTGAAATACAAAGAAAGAAAATGGCAAAATCAAGAAGGACAGGAAGTTCAAAAGCATAATGATGAAATACTGTCACAAAAGTATTTACCTATTACATATATCGAGGAGACGATCGTAGTTGAATAGATAACGCACTGAATGAAGCTACTTGTTTGATATTCCCAATTTAAGAAATATAAGTAATAACAAACGTCAGGAAAACATGGAATCAAACAACAAAAAATGCAGATAGAATTCCAACTCTTTCGAATGTAATCCTCGATATCATCCGCATCAATAGTGATAAGGAATTCAAAATTCAAATTTGAAAGTTGAAGAGTTCGTAGAGGAAGAATTGTATCAGCCACGAAGCTATTAGCACTTCACACTTTCTACGAAGGTAAGACCAAATGCCAACCAGATGGTACAACTTTGGTTCACATTCAATCACTTTGAAGATATTTCTCCATGCTTCTCAATCTTCATGGTTGTGAGCCAGAGCTGATACCATTGGGTTGTAAGCCCAACCCAAAGAACAAACAAACAAAAAGTTGACGAACCGATAAAAGAGAAGCCTGGTCAGAAGCAGGCGATCACGAACCTACAAAAGCAGAGACACAATCAAAGACACGACGAGGAAGTTTAACCACGAACCGGGGTTGTAGAAGTGTGGTACAACCCACGTTCTCGGGTGAGAAATACGGAGCCACGGTAGTGGACCCTTATAAATACAACAAGAGTAACGTTCAATGAGGTAAGAGTAACGTTCAACGAGGTAAGTGTAACTATCTAAAGAAATTCCAGTTCTTGAGAGAGTGACTGACTTGATTGTCAGAGCGTTTCTCCCGGAATCACTTCCGGGCTTGACTTTGCAGGAAATAAGACCCGTGGAGTGAGCAACAAAGGTTCTACCTGATCAGACCACCACTTCAAGCATACTATCAGATTATGACGTACAAATAATGTTAGATAGAACTGGCTCATACACATAGTGTAAAAAAACACAAAGTTGTAAACACATCCAACATGAAGTAACTCATTAACAAAGAGTTATAAACATAGTCAACACGAAGTGGCTCATAAACATAGAAGCATAAACACAGCCAACACGAAGTGACTCATAAGAACATAACAAGAAGCAATAAAAACAATTTGAAAAGTTTAATCAATACAAACACAACCAGTTGAAAGGTCCATCAATTCATAAGTAGTCCAATTTTTAAAATCTTCACAGTTGCGAAGACCCCTGCTCTAAGGGAAACTGTGCACTAACAGTCCAATATTTAAACATTCAGGTCAGCTCCCCCGACTGAAATATGCACAAACAAAAATGAATCATTTAGTAAAATAGATGCAAAAAACAAAAATACAACAAAAATAAAAATCATGTAAACGTATAGGATTGATAAAACCTTAGGGAATGACTGCCTATTTGTTTGGACTTTATGGCTCAGTGGGAGCCCAGCCTTGCAATAGCCTTCTCAGCCATAGCATACATTTCCTTTCGAGCTGCACATCACATAGTACATGGTCTTTTGGATATCTTCCTTTTGGGACGGTTCCCATGGAAATATCAAGCACCATATTATAAAATCTGGGCTCACCAAATTTTATGCTACGATAATAAAAGTTCTCCACGTTTGGGTGAGGGTTCAAAAAACTCAGATGCACGACTCCCCATTTAAGAACACTCAATTTTAGGCAATTCAGAGAACGCATGCCAGGAATCAAAATTAATGAGAGAGAAATGGGTGGCCACAGGAATATCTGAACAGGTGAATGAGTCATCACATGGCTATAAATCACTCTCAACTTTGTCCTATTTCAACACCAAGGAGCTGGATGCTCCGACACATGTAACAGGTTTATGAAACAGGGATTTCAGATGCATTGTAAAGGGTGAGTCAAGAGCACTGGATGACTGTCAGGCCTTAACTTGGTCACCTTTTCCCTTGTTAACTTGATCACGAACCGACATTGACTCAAATGAACTAAAAAATAACACATGTAGATGCTTGTTCAAACCCAAATCTAACAAAAATAGTTGAAAAGCCAAAGAACAAGAAAAGATTCACAATTTCATAAATGATATAGTGCATCACAGTGAATATCAAACCAAGAGAACCTACATGCTACAATATTTGTACCATAAAATGACCACCCTTGTGAAGAATCCGAAGAAATGTTGAAAAAATGTGAGTTCTTGCAAAAAATCGGAAAACAAAGGACCTCGTGACACACAATATTCATCACAATGAGAAACCCTAACACTCATTGACTTAAAAAATTGAAGCCAGAGTCATAAGAGTTGAAACACATCATTTTAGGATATCAAAACAAAGACAGAGTCACAAGGGATGAAAATCACCCAAAACAAAATGAATTCAACAAATATGACACGTGCACATTCAAAAACAGAATCTAAAACACATGTTTTAATATCATCTCAAAAACAAAATCTAAGTGATAAAAAATTCAAATAGCAGATATAGCAAAAATATTACAGATTCCTACAACAAAAAAATGATTCGTACAACAAAAAACCCACATGCATCCAGATCTACAAAACCCTAAACTATTTTCGCCAAAAAAACTCTAATCCAAACAAAAAATGATGAATATATGGAACTACAATCATCAAAATCCATACTTAAACCCTCAAATTTCATATTTTCACAGAGAAACTTACGATCACGGAGACAACAACGGGATTGAATCCCAAAACTGTGACCAAATTGGCTAAAAACAACTAGGGTTTCGTGAGCTGTGATAATGAGCATTTGAGTAATAAGGAGAGCGTTGTATAATGAGAGAGAGGATACGAATAGAGTGTTTTGATTATGAGAGATAGAGGATAAGAATGGAGCGTTCTAAAGAGGTGGAGAGATTAAAAAGAGAGAGCTTTGGATTCTGAGAGAGAGGTTAAGAATGAAGTGTATTATTAAGGGAGAGTTTGAAATCGAAGTGTGGAACATGTGGGATCGACGCCACTATTGAGGGAGAGGGAGCGCTGGGATTTAATTTAGGGCAAAATACTGATATGACCATATGTTTTGAAGGTTTGTGCTATTGTAAAGTGTTATTGTAGCCCTGTATTTTGCATTAAAAGTGCCGATATAACCCCGTGTCACTATTCCGGTGTTGACTGATTAATTTCCAGCGTTGACCAAACTTAAAAAGACTAAACTACCCTTAGCATTCAAATTACAAATCTATAGACTAAAATACCCTAGAATTATCTCCAGAAGCACCACCATCACCACGTTGCCGCCGCTCTGCCACCACCACTACCGCGCTCAACCACCACCACTGCCGCTCCACCACCACCACCGCCGCTCCACCATCACCGCCGCTCCACCATCACCGTCGCTCCACCACCACCACCGCCGTCGCTCCACCACCACCACCATCGTCGTTCCACAACTACCACCACCACCACAGCCACTCCACTACCACCACAGCCACTCCACTACCACCACCACCACAACAACCACTCCACCACCACTACCACTCAACCCTAGCCCTGCCACCACTGGTCTCAACCTCTACCACCACCACCGGCGTTCCACCGCCGCTCCACCACCACCACCGCCGCCGCCGCCGCCACTCCACCACCACCACCACTCAACCCTAGCCCCGCAACCACTGGTCCCAACCACCACCAACACCACCGCTCGTCCCTAGCCCCACCACCACTCGTCCCAACCACCACCACCACCACCACTCGTCCCTAGCCCCACCACCACTTGTCCCAACCACCACTACCACTACCGCTCAACCCTAGCCTCGCTACCACTCATCCTTAGCCCCGACCTAGAAAAACCAAACCAAATCCATCTCAAATCCGCTCCGCCACCCAGTAAACAATAAACCCATACTCAAGAACCAACCCAGAAAAGAAAGAAAATTGAGAAAAGGGATCTAATTGCATACCTGAAAATAAGGAAACGACGGCCGTGGTAGGATCTGATTGCGGACGGCTGCGGTGGTAACGATGGGGAGTATGGTGAGTTTGAGAAGGAATAAGGGCAGAGTGGAGGTGGCAGCGGCGGAGCGGAGGTGTCGGTGGCGAAGCGGAGGTGGCAGAATGAATGAGGAACAGAGCGGAGGTGGCTGAAGTTTGTATAAACTGAAGCTTATTATAAAAAACTGAAGTTACAATATTTAATGTTAAATGAACGAGGGCATAATTGTCCTTTCACCTGTTCTGAATTTTTATTTTTTACAAAATAGGGGTATAATAGTCATTTCATGTATTTCCAGCAAAATTTAGGCTTCCAGGGTTATATTAGCACATTCAAGCAAAACACAGGGTTACAATAGCACTTTCCAACTTCACAGGGTCATATTAGCACAAGTCACCAACATATGGTCATATGAGCACTTTACTCTTTAATTTAATCAGCACGCTCGTCAGCTCAAATAGGAGGGGGGCAGCTAAAATTAATGAGACTAAACCTTAATTAAAGGGCATGTTCCATTTGCAATTCAGACCAATAGTGAGTGTGTTTTGGGGTTTTTATGTTGAGTCAAATGAGCTTTATTTGGAAAATTTCAGAATGTGAAATTTGAGTTGGGAAAACCCAATATGGAAGTGTGAAATTTGAACTGGGACGAAGGGAGTAAGTGTATAAAACATAAGTGCTGATATAACCCTTAAATTTTAAAACATGTGCTGATATAACCCTGGATTTTAAAAATAAGTGCTAATATAACCCTGGAATTCCTAATCATTTTCTTACCGTGTGGCCCACTCCAAGGTAAAATTATCCAAAATTATATTGAAAATAGAATAGGGGTATTTTGGTCATTTTTAGTCCAATCAACGCCCGATCTCCAACTATAGGTAGGGGTGTTCGAATTGACCGACCCAACCCAGCCCATTTTGACCTACCTATTTGGGTTGGGTCGTGTCGGATCAATGTCCCATTTGAGTCAAGTGAGTCGGGTCAAAACGGGGAGGGTCAAAATTGGTCAGGTCGTATTTTGACCTAAATCGACCCATTTTGACCATTTTCTTGAATTTTTTTTACTAAAAAAATTATTTTAATACAACTTATCCTATATTATATGAAAACAACTTATTAATTTGATTTATTATTTAAGTATTAATATATTTAAATTTTATTTATTTTATTTGGATAAATTATACTTCATCTGTCCTATCTCAAACTTCCCACTTCACTTTATGTCAGTATTCAGTGTCCGTCTTTGACCATATATTTGAATAGATATATAAACAATAATGTTATCAAACTCCAAATGTGATATTGTTGAATTCATCATAACGAGTAGTTTATAAAAAAGTAACTTTTCATTTGCTGATATTATAAATAGTTAAATATATTAACGGTCAAACATGTTTCTTGATAATCGTGAAAAAGATTCCATGAAATTTGAGGTGGGACGGAGGAGTATAAATTATTACTATGGGTTAATTTGGGTTGACCCATGACCCAATCCAACCCGACCCAAAACTATGGGAAATTTAACCTGACCCGACCCATTTGACCCTAAGTTTTAGGTCAATTTGGGCGGGGCAGCTGACCCACCCCGATCCACGGGTCAACATAACCAGCCTTAGCTATAGAGGTATGGATTTTTTAGTCACTGTCGGTCAATGAGTATATATGCACTTTTGAAAGTTTGGGTGGTATATTTGCATAAACCTAAGAACCGAGGGGTACAAATGCATTTCACCCTATAATTATTTATACATTGCGATACATTTTAATTTTTTAAAGTTATACGAAACTAGTTGGAATAAATAAAAACAAACATCAAATCACCACATTAATTATATTAGTTGCTACCTCCGTCCCAGCCAATTGTTCCCATTTTTTATCAACTTTCTTAGTCCATATTTGACCATCGATAACTTTAGTTGCATACACTAACGATGTATAAAAAATGGATCTTTAGAAACTAGATGTTACATGGAATCAAATAACATCTCACGTAATGATATTGTTAGCTATGTACTAATTGGAATTTGAGTCCGTCTCTTGAAGGACGGTCTTTCCATAAATCATGGAAAGACCAAGGTTTTAAGTGTAAATTAGAAGAAATGAAGATTAAATTTTCGGGTTGTATAAATCGATTTATAAATTTATAACAACTACATGTTGCATACTAAATTTTTAATATTGAAACTAAGATATTTTACCTTTTATTATTCTAATAAGCGCTATTTTTCATACGCCTATGGATACGCCTATGAAAAGATCGTCTTTCTAAAAATTTTGCCTTGATATTTATGGTAAAATATAACCTGAAAAAGTAAAAGAGAAGAAGGAATATTTGGTTGGGAGGGAGAGCATTAAATAATCACGTGTCTATTTGATAGTTGATGTGTGTCATGAAATTCGGACGGCATACATTAAAATGACATGGTACTAACAACAATTAACCAAAAGAAAAAGACCAAAGAAATAAGCGCCAGGGGTAAAAAAAAGGATCACCCAAACAAACGAAGGAAGAGCGCCCGCCACCGCTAGGCTGCCACTGCTGAGTTGAGTGTACAAAAAGAGGCGCACACAGACACGGAAAGGCAAGAAAGATGCAGATGCTGAAACGTTTGAAACCACTGGGCAGTGCTTTGCGGAGAAAGGGTTGCTTTGTTAATCAAACTAGAACCGCATATGCTCTTCCTAGCTATACCCTTCTGGACCATCTTCAAGAACAGGTTTAATCCAGATGCCTCTTTTCTTTGTTGGATTTCATGCTTATTTATGCACGGTAAAATGTTAACACATAAGGGATTATTGTTACTTTGGATTGGTACACTGCATTTGCGTTATAAACTTTCTATTTTTATGAGAAGTGTATGGTGCTTTTTGGTGTGGCTAATTGCAGGTTTTAGTAGAAGGAAGAGCAAAGTCTAGAGCTGCTATACTCAACAGGCCACATGCTCTCAATGCCATCACTACTGATATGGTATGGTACCCCTTTTGTTTCTTTAGGGAGATTGTAAGACTCTATTTTCTTCCTTCATTTTCGTCATTTAGGGCAACCCGGTTAATGAATCGTGTGGCAGGTGGCAAGGTTGAATAAATTGTATGAGTCGTGGGAAGAAAATACTGATATTGGGTTCGTACTAATGAAGGTAAAGTAAAACATTGGTGTATATCTTTTTCTAAATGAAATTGGCATCACATTATTTTGTTTGATTCTTGATTCTTTGTGTTGAAGGAGAATTCCGACATAATATATGAACTTATTGTAGGGTAGCGGCAAGGCATTCTGTTCTGGAACTGATGTGGTGGTGCTCCATCAGTTGATTACTGAAGGCGAGTTACCATATGTATGCTTTATAGATAATACATGAAGATCTTAGATTGTGGTATTGATATTGACTTAATAAAAGAGACTTTATTTGTAATGATTGGGTGTTTTAGTTTTATTCGTTGTGTAAGATTCAGCATAATATTCATTCTGCTTTTTGTACACTTCATAAACGTTGTTGGTGAATGAATTCAGCATGTGACAACTATTATAGTGCTATAACTTCTTTCTTCTGGTGTCTGATTGTGTGCAGCTCTCTTCTTATGTTTGAGCTCAGTATATAAAATGATAAAAATGCTCATTCCCTTCGTCTCCCCAAGAAAAACGCACATGTCACTATTCATGAGTTAAACTTAATAATTTAGACTGTAAAATTCTTTGGATATATGAGTAAAAGTCCTACCACGTGAGATCTTAATGCACATGTCGTAACACATATATCTATATTTTTATAATTTTTGGTCATACTTAAATTAAGGATATCAGCGATTTAAAATCGTTCCTGAAGACTGTGAAAATGAGCATACTAAGACATTCTTAGAGGGATGGAAGGTATTAAAAAATAACGTAGGTTTAGTAGGTAGATCTGTGAATGTGAAGTCTTGGTGCACCATCCATGGGCTTCAAGTATCTCATTTTGATTTCTTTAAATGCTGAAATTTCTTTTATTTTCTGGATGTCAAGTGCTCAATCTTTTTACAGAATGTTTAGCTGGGTGAAAAAATTTAGATAAGATTTCAAGATCAAAAGTGATGCTTCTTGATTGTGTATTGAACTCAATGTTGTAGGTAAAAAAATTTGATCATTACAGTGCTAGTTGGATAGATGTAAAACTTTGGGAAATTTGTATGTTAGCTTCCTGTTGATTGATTTTTGTTTAGCCTTTAAGTATTTAGTTTTAGAAATCATTCTGATTATGGCTACCTGGTGTTTTTTATACCATCAAACTGATATTGTTTGCTTCTCTATGACTTCGAGCAGCAATGACACGTGCCTTGTACCTAGACAGTTGCAAATGCTTTAAAAGCTTTCTTTCAAATTAAGCCAGACTTATTATTTGGATATTCCTTGCTTATACACATTTCTCTCTAGTTTCAAACTTACAATGGGTTGGTTCCTGGGAGTAAGGGGTTCAAAGTCTGATATAAATGGTGCTTGAATTTTTTTAGACTGTCAATGGCATGGATGTCGTCTCAAGTTCTATAATCTGCTTTTGCTGTTTGGCGACTAATACTAATTTGCTTATATCGAGGACTTTATGAACTTTAGGTTTTATCATTGGTTAATACTTGATTCTGATTGTATATACTACCATTAAAGTCTTTCTTATATTTGATTTTGTAGGGAAGGTTGACGAGTGTAAGGTTTTCTTTGAGACTCTGTATAAATTCGTCTATCTCTTGGGGACATATCTCAAGCCTCATGTGAGTATTGGTTTCAATGTTTAGTTTTTGCTCTACATTCTGCACTTGACTGTTTGAAAATACTAAAAGCAGTTGACTATTCTACAAATGTTTTCTGGATGAGCTCTTTGCTTATTACTAATGAATTTAGTATATAATGATAGTTTTCCTATGTGTTTTAGTCATTTCCTCGAGGCTTAGCATGGGTGTTATTTTGTTTGTATCTTGTCCATTTCTTCTGCTGCTGACGGTGATATCCTTTTTGTCATTTCTTAGATGTCGTGGAAAATTTTTTCCCCTCAAATGGTTTCTTAGTTAAGGCTTAAGCCTAGTTATTTTTCTAAGTATCTGTTTTCATTGTTTCTGTTGATGGTCTTTCAAGCAAGTCTACAGCTGAGTGAAAATTGACACTCTGTACAGGTGGCTATTTTGGATGGCATCACAATGGGAGGAGGGGCAGGTATTTCGCTTCCCGGAATGTTCCGCGTTGTGACTGATAGAACTGTATGCAACCATTCTTTACAAAGCTTCTCTTTTTGGATTGTTCTAATTTCAGTTTGGTGTTAAAAATTATCAAGGGTGTATAGTGTACTGTTTCTTGCCACAATTTCATTATATTTCGTAGTTTGACATGCAGACGTGTACTATATAATATGGTTTATGCCTAGCTGATTGCTTAGTAAGCACTGGTACACACTTTAAGCATATCATTGGATCTTCTAATGGATTTTGTGAATAATAGCACATAATCATATATCGATTATGAGTCTCGACTTTTACCCAGAATAGTGTTCGTAATTATTTGTGCATGGTGTGCAAGTCACACTACAAAAACTTGATGTTTGCGAATGTGTTGATTCATTATTTCATACGCAGAGGCACTTTAATGCATGAGCACATTCACAACTACAATGTGGTTGCTGTACTGGCACCCATTTTTTTAGGCACCTAATTGTTTAGCCTTAGGATCATCAGAAATTTCCTAGGAACATGACTACATGTATGGACTTGTCAATTCCACTTCACAATCATTAGCTGTGGGGAGCATGAAGCACTGGTGCAGTACACATCATGTTACCAACTCTGGCTATAGAGTCAGATGTACACCAATATCTTTTTTGTAGTGATTATTGAGTCGATTCATAGCACTAGCAGCACGCATGAGTGAAAAGTGTTAAAGAAGAAATGAAGAAAAATGCATTGGGCCCTTTTTCTGAGTTGTTGCAGTTAATAATTAATCATTGCTACCTTTCACCATTGTTGCAGTAGGCAAGTATTGTCATCTTTTGTGTATATGTAATGTGACACTCTGATAGGAATTACCCATGCTATTAATACGTGAGCCAATTTTCATATCCTCAGACAAGCTACATGCAACTAAAATATGGGCAATTTGACGATGTAATTTATATAACTGGTTTATCATATGTTATACTCATTGTTCTGATAAAATTGCATTGATCATTTTCCTCCGAGGGCATGTTTTCATTGACTACATGTCTTCCACAGATGCAACGCTTCTGGTTTGATTTGCTTGTGAATTTTTTTGTTATAAGAAAAGGGGAATGTGACTTTGATTGTGTAATCTGACATTTATTGTGTATTCTAACAATAGCTTTCCTTGAGTTAAAGGGGAGATAGAAGAGTAGAACCTGACGTGACTTAGAATGCACAGCACTCTGTACTATAATTATTTATCTTTGGTTTGATTTTCTTGTGAATAATCATCAAAATAAAAAATAAAAAATAGGGGAACCGTGACTTTGATTGTGTATTCTGACAATTAATTTGTATTCTAACAATAGCTTTCCTTGAGTTAAAGGGGAGATAGAAGAGTAAAACGTGACGTGACTTAGATTGCATCACACTCTCTACTAAAATTATTTATCTGTTTGGCTGCAGAGTTTTTCCACACCAGAGGCTCAGATTGGTTTTCATCCTGATGCAGGGGCTTCCTATTATCTCTCTCGTCTCCCTGGTTATTTAGGTAAGTACAAGAAGAAATTTGCGATCAACAAGAGGTTATGTCTGTGATTTAGATTTGTAACATAATAATTGTAATATTTTCTTCTTCCCACATTTGAGAAGTACCACAATCCCACATTAAAGATTGTAATATTATGTTCTTCTCACATGTTTTTTCCTGCATGTGTTGTTTCATGGACTAAGTACTGTTGTGACTTAACCTTATCGTGTCAAATTTTATTTTATTTAAGTTTGACTTTGCCCTTCGAATCCTGTGATTGCAACGCATTGCATAAATGTAAAGAAAAATCTCATAAATAGCCATAGACTGGGAATACTTCATAGATCAGTGCTGGGTGACTGAATGTGAGTTTGAAAGAAAGATATGGCTAGTAGTAAACCAAAAAGTTGAGTTGAGGATAGAATAAGTAACAAGTGAATTGAAAATAAAATGGCAGCAGTTCAGTTATCGGATTAAGGAGATGATGAGATGCCAATGTTTGTGTTTTGAAACAAGTGCATCATTACTCTATTTAAAAAGGTAAGGGAAAGAAGTAGAAAGAATTGAATAATTTATTAAAAATTTGATGTATACTTAAACCCTAAATAAGAAATGTGGTTTGAATGGACACTATTGAAAAATATGATCCGTATAGCCGATCTCCCTGCAGTAGAATAAAGGCTTAGTTATGGTTGGGCTAATTTGGTGCTCTTCAAAACTTGAATGGTTTTTGTAATATTACAACATTTTCTAACTTAATACCATGGCTTACTTGAGACATAGTGTAGACACTGCTTTAAGATTGCAGTTTCAGTGACCTTTTGATGAAAACCAACTTATAGAGGAGCATCTAGAAATCTGTCTTTTATAACTTTTCTAATACTTAAGAGATGAAAGAGCTGTCTCTATAAGATATGGAAAATCTTTGCTGATTATTCTTTTGATATGTATTGCTCAAGAAGTCTAGTAAGGGCTGTAGTATGAATTTCATGTAAATTAACTGATAACCAACCATTATTTGACCAAGAATGATTGCATTTGGCAAGGCTATGATTTGTTAAACCTTTCAATGCTTTAGAAGAAAGCAACCAGCCAAAGGAACTGTCTATTAAGAGAAGGTTAAAAGTAGCTTTATCAGGTATTAATTAACTTGTTTGTGGATGTGTGAGTCAAAATTTTGACTATGTACACATCCTTTTAAATGCAATGTAGTTAGTGGCAGAGCCAGAAACTAAACACAGGAGGGGCTACATGATAACTGACTAAAAACAATCGCTTTATCCAAATTTACATTTTGATGCATGCTTTATACTCCCTCTGGTCCTATAAATATGGCCTCTTAAAAAATGGCACAAGGATTTTTAAAAATTGAAATGAGTGGTGGAAGTTGTATTGGAAGAGTAAAAAGTGAATTGAGTGGATGAAAACAATCAAGGATTTGTCAAAAGGGGAAGGAGCCAAAATAAAAAGACCATCCTAAATTAGAAAGGGAGCCATTCAAAATCATTGAGTTAGATTTATAGTAAGTCGTATTTCCCTCCGTCTCAATTCAAGGTACTCTTTTGTATTAATATAATATAATACATCTCAGTTCAAGGTTTTGATATTTTTTTTTCTTTGAAAGGTCTATTAGTTTTTTTGTTACTATATTCTCATTTATATGGTCTCCGATTTATTTACAAAAATATACTCCCTCCATCCCATAAATATTGGCATACTTTCTATTTTTGCCTGTCCCACTGGCAATGACATACTTTAAAACTTATTTAGGGCGTGTTTGGCGGTGCTATGCTTACTAGCAAGACTTATTTTAAAAAGTGTGAGAGACCAGCCTATGCTATTGCTCTAAATATAGCTTATGCTTTTAAAGTAAGCACTTTTTAAGCTGTTTACCAAATACTAAAAACTGCTTAGCTTATAAGTAAAACACTTATAATCCACGCCAAACACATCCCTAAAATGGCAAAGAATATGTCGTTACTTTCCCACAATGACCCCTTGTTTTCCTAAAATATCCCTACTTTTCCACAATTATTTCCTGCCACGTTACTCTCCTAAAATGTTATGTCAAAAGTAAATATGCTGATATTTGTGGGACCGAGGGAGTTTTTTTTTTTACTTAATTCACTTTTCATTCTCTTTCTTTGAGAAATCATGTAGGTAATTAAAGAGTCAATAATACACAATTATGCTAATAGCTTATTCTATACTAATAAAAGAGGACTAAACAAATAAATAGAGATTTATGTTTCACAATTTTTGTCGTGAAAAGTCAAAAAATATACTCACTCCAGTCTTCTAATAATGGCTCCCTTTCTTTTTTAGGATGGTTTTTGAATTTGGCTCATTACCTTTTTTTTGGCAAATTCTAGATTGTTTTTATCCATCCAATTTACTTTTTACTCTCCCAATACAACCTCCTCCACTCATTTCACTTTTTAAAAAACTTTGTGCCATTTTGAAGGGGGACAACTATAGAGGACCACAGGGAGTACTAGTAAACTCATAAAAACAAAGATTACAACTGACGTCCATCCCACTCATATCATTTCATGTAGTTTCTGTCTTAAGTTTAAGAATGTATAGATGAAGTTTAAGTGCTATCAGAAAGTGTAGAGATGCATGAATGACTAACAGAATAGATTAGAGTCAATAGACACGTGTGGAATCACATCCAAACACGTGCATATTAAAAAAAACATTCGGGTGGTTCAAGGAGGGGCTTGAGCCTTCCCCCTGCCCCTCCTTGGGTCCTCCCCTAGGTGTAGTCTATGTTCTGTTGCTGTTTTTTGTTCTTTATGCTCGTGTTATGTGAGCCATTGCTGGGTTTAGGATATAGAATGGGTTCACGTGGGATCAGTGATATGAGTCATGTGGTATACATTTTTACCACATGGCTTCTGCGTGTCATGATTTTCACGTGATATAAATGTATCACTTCTGGCGGAAATTAAATTCTCATGCTCCTTTACTTTCCACCACATTGGCAATCCCCTGCTACTGCTGCTTATTGCACGACGACGGCCACAAATACATGCTTTCTGTGCAGTCACTTTTGTTTCTCTTGCCAGGGCTACCTATTGAATTGTCATTACAAACCTGCGCTTTCGCCCCCTGACATCCCTTTCTCAACGTAAATAGGTAAATAGTATAGACGGTGGAACCTGCAGTAGAGCCCTAAATGGACCCCACCAAATACAAAAGAATCCAACCCTAGGCTACATAGTAAACCTAAGGAGTAAAGTACAAATGAGGTAGGGGGGGGGGGGAAATAGTAGAGTGTAGATCCAGTAGACAACACTCAACTATTCCCCCCCCCCTTTTGTCCATATGAAATAACAACCTACCCAATGCAAGATAGCCAAGCAAAGGGAGCACAAAAACAACCTGGAAAAACACAGGCTATAACCCAAATGATGGGGTGAGAACAAACTCACTACCCATAAAACAAATCCGCTTCTACCCCTAACAAATGGGGCCTTCTTCAATCCAATTCCGAAATGCAACCGAGAAGGGTCTCGGGTCTTGAAAGTATTTGGATCGTTGATGAAGGGACTAAGAACCAAGAACGGATGATAAGAAAATCCTAATGCAGCCGAGTGGTGTCTCGGGTCTTGGACATCACATATAATTTGAAGCCGATGAACCAAATGGACAACTGCTTCTACCATATACATCCCTAAGATGAAGAAAGAGGGATGTTATTGGCCTTCTGACATTCTCGTTTTGCACCGAAGCTGATCGTATGGACCAAGATGAATGAGGCCGTGCCTCGGACCTTAGTGTCTCCCAGTAAAACCAACTTCCGAAAGATGTGAGAATGGATGCACTTCTACCGCGTGCACCAAGCGTGGCGAGTGTGTACTCGCCCACTCCATTTTGAGCAAATGGACAGCTATATGCTATTTTAACACAGAGTGTAGCGCGAGCATAAAGCGCATAAATAACCGCCAAATCAGTAGTAAAAACTAGGCTTAGGAGAAAGAGTGAGGGAACGGATATCCTTACTCTAAAACCTAATGCCTCTTCCTGAATATCGAGCTGCAAGTGCCAAAAGACCCGAGAAAAGATTCACAACCCCCTACTGTTGTCGGTCACAGTGAACATTACATTAAATGAAACAGTGCAGGTGTGCCTGGAAGAAGCTTTGTGCACAGTACAGGATGAATTAGGATTGATATATTGTCACAGCTATTATTTGGTACAAGCAGTTCTCAAGATATTTGCATTTTTTCCTTTGTTTTGCAGGAGAATATCTGGCTCTCACTGGAGAAAAGCTTCAGGGAATAGAAATGATTGCTTGTGGGCTTGCTACGCATTTTTCTTTGAAAGAAGTAATCTTCAAGATCTGAATATAGAATTGTTTACATAAGTATCAATTCCAATTTCCATCATACGTTTTTTAAATCGCTTTTCATTTACAGAGGCTTCCTTGGATTGAAGAGCGCCTTGGTAAACTGATCACAGATGATCGCTCTGTTGTTGAAAGTTCTCTTGCACAATACGGTGATCTTGTTTTCCCAGATCGGAGTAGTGTGCTTCATAAGTAACTATTTCCCATTCCCTGATATTTTGTTAAATTTCTCAATTATTCTTTTTCTAGCTTCTCACTAGCTGCTGAGGTTTTCAACTTCTGTGTCACTTATATGGACAATTTGTTACCTTCTGTCATCAAATGCTTGAGATCATACTGTTTTCTGAAGTTTTTCACCTCTCACAGTACCTAACTTTTATGTCCTCGACATTTCATTTCCTTATTTTTGGTCCTTGCACTACCCCAGAAGGGCTTCAATGGTGTTTATTGGTTGAATCCCAAGGTCTTTGTAATTATTATGAGGGGGAAGAGTGGATAATTACGTGAACTATATACCTGAAGTACTAATGATAGTTCCCTAAAACAAATTTTGGAAATCAATGTGAACATATGATTAGTAAAGTACTTGAGACATTTTTAGGATAAAGACTTTTGTATATAACCTTTACTCTTGCTGTTGTGAATAGAGAGGTTGGGTCCATGATTGTGGTCTGTGATTTGTCAGCTTTTAATGGACCTCATGCTTTCTCGAGTTTCAAGTTGGAAGGTAGAACTTCTGTGTAAATGGAATATCCATGATTGAGCAATATATTGGCTTATTGTCCTAGACAATATACTGTTTTTTTTTGGGTGGTTATAAGAGCAGTGAAACTTGGAATTAGATTAAGAATGTGCAATTTGATGACCAGCTGAAAACCTTTGTAGAAAGTTTGGAGGTTGGCCATTTAACACTTCTATATTATTGTTAAATCATTTCTCTAATCTTTCAGGTTAGATAAAATTGATAAATGCTTCAGCCGGGATACTGTTGAGGAAATTGTACATGCTCTGGTAAGCCATACTGCTCATATTTTCAGATTCAGATATCCTTTATTTTTTGGTGCAAAAGCTAGTAGTTTAAATTTTAGCTTTAGAGTTTAGAACTGCAGAGCAAACTTGACAAAAATCTTTCTTAAGTACAATTTAGTGATTTCATTTTTCCAAAAAAAAAAAAGAATTGCTATCTAGTGAACCAAAGTCTATATTGTTACATTTAGTGTTTTTCTAAGCTTTGGGTCATCAATCCTTATTCCCTGTTGTTTGCTGTGCCATCAGTTTCATCTTTTAACCATCTCAAGATGGTTCAAAACCTTTAGATGGTAAGGCTCATGCTGAAGCTGCATGTAATATGTTAGGTGCTTTTGGTCATTAAGCCTTAACCCTTGTGTTGCAGCACCATCAGTTATCATCTATTTACCATTTCAAAATGCTTGAAAACTTTTATTTGGTTAAAAGGGCTTGGAGTAGTGGTATTGAAGCTGCTTGTGTAATGTGGTGAGTCATTAGATGTATACATGAGTTTTCATTCATTAGTAGTACAAGTAGATGTTTTCATGATAACGGGAGCTTACTTGACGTTCTTTGTACTATTTCACTTGAGATGCATTGAGGCCTTGAGAAATCTATTTTGCACTTAATTAAGTTAGATTTTGGTTCATATGTTTGCTCCTGCCTAAGCAGGAAGAGGAAGCAATGCAACCTTCAGATGATTGGGGCAAGGCAACACTTAAAAAAATGAAGGAAGCTTCTCCTATAAGCCTTAAAGTTACTTTACAATCTGTAATCTGTTGAAACCCTTACTTTTGTTCCATTGAACGATTTGGTCCATCTTCTACATCATTAAAATCTGAAGCATCCATTTCTCTTTCTTAATATAGATTCGAGAAGGTAGATTTCAACCTCTTGATCAGTGTCTGGCACGTGAATATAGAATATCCTTAAATTGCATTTCAAAAACTGTTTCTAACGACTTTTGTGAGGTATGGACTCTGTTACATGAATCTCTTGTCGATCTTTTAATACCAACGTGTCCACTGGTGCTCACAATGATGTTACTTCTTCCTAAAGGGTGTTCGTGCAAGATTGGTTGATAAGGACTTTGCCCCAAAGGTACTATAAGCATTAGTCATAATACTCATTGTTTGTCAATTTGAATGTTTTTGTCTCGGCTTGCTAGCCAAGAGCAAAGCATGTGGAGTAATGCCAAAGATGACTCAAAATCTTTCGTTTGCAGTGGGATCCTCCATCCCTGGAAGATGTCACCCAAGACATGGTCGACGCCCATCTACTCCCCTTGAGTGAATTCGAGCCTGATCTGAACTTGCCTACGTCAGTGCGGGAGCCTTCTGCATAAATGCGTATCCTGCAGATATTTATAAGTATGGAGCACTGGTTTATATGGCTTTTGCGCTGATAGCGTGGGTAGTCTTACCCGCCATTTAGGAGCTTTGTCAAGAAGAAACATCAACTGCTCATGTTGGCTGAGGTAGTTTTTTGTAGCTCTCACTGTAGTAGCACTTGGGGGAATGCAATAGAATGCATCTCTTGTATTACAGGGTTCAGTTATAATTTTGTACCATGTTTGATTATTTGGTTAAATGAGTGGCACATATGAGAGGTAAAAGTTGGTTCATAGCTTGCTTTACTCATAAATTAAGCTACGAAAAAACCAAAGTTTGTCTTCCCCTATTTTAAAAATAAGACAATTTTATTTGTAAGTATGGGCTAGTGTCCTTTTATGTACTCCCCCTCTCTCACCTAAATTTGCAGCAAGAGAAATTGAACCTAAAATTATTATCTATGTGAAATGACTATTTTACCCTCCTCAACTCCATCCACAATCTTTGTGACCTCTCTTTCTGCTTCTCCTTCCACCACCACCTAAATCCTCCACCCACTACTGCCACCTGCAACCCTTCATTCCCCACAAATTCTCACCCTCTCAGTTTTGAATTCAAGAAACTCACCATATTCTTTGATATACTTTGAGTACGACTTTTTGCCACTGTCGGATTCGCTCATTGGGGTGTGGTGGTTCTGTTTTTATTTTGCTGGATTTTCTTCTAGTACAACGATGAGAAGAGCGAATAGAACAATGGAAATAGCAGAGAGATTGTTGTGGTGGAGAATCCAAGGAGAGTAGATGAGAAGGCAGAGAGGCAGAGATTAAGGTGGAGAGAACGACGTAGCTGGCAAAGAAGTTGTTGTGATGGAGAATCCGAGGGCGGTAGAGAGGAATGCGGAGGTGGAGGGAACGGAGGAACGATGATGATGGAGAAAATAGGTGGAGGTTTGGAGGAAATAAATGGTGGAGAAAATAGATGGGGTACCAGAAAATGGGAGGAAAAAAATGTTCTCGGCTGGCAGATTTTGTCCATAAAATAAGTGGAAAAAATGGGCCAGGAGGGGATTGGAGAAGATGAGGTGAGATTTTTAGGGATAATAAAGTCTTTCACATGATAGATATGTCTAAAAATGGGAAGAATGTAAATTTGTATGGGACGTTCCGATAAAGAAATAGTGCAAATTCAACTCGCACGGATGGATGTAGTACAACACTTGTCAAGAAATTCCATTTTTTTTTTTTTTTGCGTTTTTCTCAAACACCCTATAATAGATATTGTTTGTTTTCGGTTGTCAATCTGGGTATTTGAATCATTTTGACTGTACTAAGTGTCTAAAACGACACCGTTAAATACTTTCCTCACTTGATTGACGTCAATCAAGGTCATCGCCATCGCTGTTTTTTCTCAAACGATACCCATCGGTCGTCGTTGTGCTCCGCAGGCTGCTTCGTCATTGCCGTTGCTTTGCCGTTTTCATCGTCGTCGGACAAGTTCAATCCGCTGCTCTGGCTGCCGTCGGAATCCGATGACTCTCACGTTTGTCCTCGGCGCTCCGGCGAGGGGGCGGAATCCTACCCGGTAAAGTGAACTTATTAGCTATGGAGTTAATAAGAAAGCCAGAGGACGCACCATGGGAGGTGAAAGTGATCTTATCGGTCTGAAAAGTCTAATTATATCAGTTGAAACCCAGAGGTCACTCACATTCTAGGTTCTTGACAACAGCTGTTCTGGTTTTCAACAAGGTTTGCCCCTTTACTTCTCTCTGGCTCAAATCATGCTTTGTGATATGATTTGATTATGTCCTGAGTCGTAGCTTCAAATTAATGTCAAACAGATAATCACGTTTTGCTGTGGAGATCATCCCTACAATCTCATTCACCGTTGATGCTTGTTTCATATGGTAAGCTTTCGTAGTTTGTTAATTGTATTTGTTGGGTCTGACGAATGGCCTCACATTGGCCTACATGTCGATGAACCGTGTGGATGTTGAAGTTCTTCAGAAATTCGGCGTATTAAAGAGCGGTCTCTATTCATGTATGTCATTTCTTATTTTCTCACTAACATTTCTCATCAGTTCTGAACTTGCTCCAATGGTGTTGCAATTTCTTCGTTCAGTTTCTTGCTTGATACCACGTAGAATTGTTTATCTTCAAGAGCAACAGATAACATACTGTTCTTCAAGAATCTTAATTGCTCCCAAAATAACACTGAAAGTGCATGCTTTTACAGTGAAGATGGATTGAGAATGGTTTTCCCATTGAACAGAAATTATAGCTTATGAAGGAAAACCATTCTCATGTCAACGGTACTGATACTTTTATTTAGTGAGGTAGGAGTTCAGAGAGCAATTTTTAGTTTTAAGAAACTGAAATGTCGCATTATGTTGATTATAGCAAGTTTTGCGTGCAGATAATACCGCACTCCATTTGTATAAAACATGGTTTATCAATAGGTGCTGCCTTGGCTCCTGCTATTCAATTTCTTGTATGGATTTGCGTTCTCGTGGCGTATCCAACTAGCAAGGTACTTTCCTTTGCAAGAGCTCACGTACTATCGCAATGGTCATTCAAATCTTGCTCAAGTATTTTTTGTTTCAGCTTCTAGACCTTTTGCTTGGAAGAGGACATATTGAACTATATCGCCGGGCTGAATTAAAAACACTCTTTGACTTTCTTGGAAATAAGGTACTGTTATTTGTCATCGAGGAGAGGAAGACTGAGTTGAAAGTGTACGAGCTTGGGTTGACAAATGTCGAAAAGTTGGTCAATATTAGGAAACAGAACCTCAAAATATTGATTGACAAGACCAGATTGTCTGTGACATGGATTTGAAAGGACAACCACTTGCGAACACGCTTTTTTGCAATAACAACAAAGATATGGATGGCTTTCGTTTCTGGAAACAGATGGATGCATGCTCTTCTAACTCACCGTTAGTACTCCGATCCTTGGATGTTACTTTTTCACATTCTGATGTCCACTCCTGACGATATCACTCTATTTTCTGTTTTTTTCAAACAGGGTTTTCGGAAAGAACATTTACGAGGAACACCTTATCACATTAGGTAATGAGGGCACTTCCGTTTCGTGCTATAGATGTAAGATATCATTAAAATAATACTGCAATTTATACATTTGTTCCTATTGTCATACTCTCTACGTTGTTCATCTTGCAAATTTCCGAGAAACTGTTGTTGGAGATTAGTTAAGAGTGTTCTATGAAACTCTTAGCAAGGATCCAAACAGTGTTTCCAACCTCGATCGGGCAAGTATAAATATTTGCAATCAGCTTTATCTGTTTTCACCACCATATGTTGCCTAACCTAACAATGTTCCCATTATCCCTCAAGACCTTCCAAACTATGCTCAGCATTCGGTGCCCTCTTTTCACTGCCACACTAATGACTTTGGTGAGAGTCGTGGTGTGGTAGTGCAACTAAAGCAAAGACAAAGATGGTAGATCTCTGCAACAATCCACAGAGCAAAGAACCAAAGCTTCTGGTGATTATTAGTTATACCCTTTATATGTTATATTGTTCATCTTGTCTAAACATTTAATCTGATCTGGTCTCTCGTGAAAAAGAATTGTGGCCGAGTGGCCGTATCTTGATATGGAAGACAATACATTTCAAAAACCTTAGGTGAACCGATCACTCCTCAAGATCAAGCTACGCCACCACCAGAACCAAGAAGTTCAACAATCGGTTCAGAAGACCAGGAATAAAAATCAGAATTATAATTAACCGGTGTAACATTGCAACTCCATTTAGAGTTTTGAGGAGCAGTAAAGCAACCATAAAATCTGGTGTTGCATGGACTTAACGGTAGGCAGGACCACTCTACTCTACTTCAATGACTCCCTTCCTGAGGGAGCACTTGAACCTGGTCTTTGTTGTAATGACCTTGAGCTTAGTAAGTAGTAGCATCTAGCTTTCGACGTAAATAGGTAAATAGTATAAACGATGGGACCTGTAGTGGAGCCCTAAATGGGCCCCACCAAATACAACAGCGTCCAACCATAGGATAAGTATGTAATCCTATGGAGTAAGTCCTCAAAGAAAAGTAGGGGGGGGGGGGACGGGAGATTGCAAAACTAAAAGTTAGCTCTCCCCCATCCCCCCCCTTTTGCTAAGTAAAGATCTACGAACCCTAAGCATGATAATGCAAAGGGAGGAGCAACACAACCTGGAAAAACACAGGCTATAAAACCCAAGGAAATGGGGTGAGAACAAACTCACTGCCCATCAACAAACAATCCGCTTCTACCCCTAACAAATTGGGCCTTCTTCATTTGAGTTCCATAGTGCAGCCGAGGTTTGTGGTACTCGGGTCTTGAAGTGATGACGTAACTGGAATGTCAATGAAGGTACCGTGATCCAAAGGCTTGATGAATGAAAATCTCCTAGTGCAGCCGAGAGTGTCTCGAGTCTTGGATGTCGCCTAAATTTGGAGCTGTCTTCAAGTGGCACCATCTGGTACGAATGAGGATCAGCTTCTACCATATACACCCCTAAGATGAAGAAAGAGGGATGTTATTGGCTTTCTAGCATTCCCATTTATTGAACCGAAGTTAACCATATGGGCAAAGATTAATGAGGCCGTGCCTCCAAGCTTTGGGACTCCCAGTCGGATTAACCTCCTAAAAATGTGAGAATGGATGCACTTGTACCGCGTGCACCAAGCGTGGCGAGTGTGTACTCGCCCACTCCATTTTGAGCAAATGGACAGCTATATGCTAATTTAACACCAAAGAGTGTAGCGCGAGCATAAAACGCAAAGTAACCGTTAATTCATAAGTAACAAACTAGGCTTAGGTTAAAGAGCATCGGAGTGTAAATCCATACTCTAAAACCTATTGCCTCTCCGTGCAATCAAATTGCCACAGCCTCTAGAAAACCGAGAAGACCAAACTGATTTCGGAATCCATTGGGCCGAGAGCAACCCCTCCTTGGCGCTGGAAATCGCAACAATCTGCCCCCAAAACTTCAAAACCGGCGCCAAAAGCCCCTAGTCATGATGCCGTTATCCAGCAACCAGTCGCCGTAAACCATCGCTGCATGGTGCACGATCCAGCACAACGCCTGGCGCCTAGTACAGCGCCAGGAACGGAGCACCTCGCCCTGCAAATGAAGCACCGGGTGCTAGGCAGGAAGCACCAAACACCCGCCCAACAGCCTCTTCATCTAGAATAAGTGCTCATCCGGAAATAGCCTATTCATCACCATGTAGCAATCCTTCATGATGATTTTCACCACTCTTTCCGAACTAGGTTGAGCACCATCCATAACCACATTGTTCCTTTCCCTCCAAAGGCGATAAACCGTGGTGATCAAGGCTAGAATACCAAACTTCTTTCGCAACTTTGAGCCTTTAATTTGCCTCTTCACCCAAGTCATGGAACTTGGAATTGAATTAGTTCGTCTCCTTAAACCAATCCAAGTCCGAATACGCCCCCAAACAACCTCAGAAAATTCACACTTGAAGAACAAATGCTCATTTGTCTCCTCCTCCAAATGGCATAAAGAGCATACCTTCTCCATGCTATCCCCTTCCTCCATCCGATGCTTATCTTTAGTATGAAGTCTCTGGATGACCGCCAACCAAGTGATGAATGAGAATTTCGGCGGAACAAACCCACGCCAAATACTGTTGAAAACCCTTTCACTTGATCGACCAACATCATAGACATTCGGGTATCTATGACGATGCATATGAAGATAAGCTGCACTAGTAAACTTTCCCGAGCCAGACCAAACGCCAAGATGGCCGATTACCTCTTGCAAATCACCATTAAACATTGCGAACAATTCATCCCTGAGTTTGCAGAGATCACCAAAGTAGCTCGAGTATCTCTCCCCTAATCTACCATTTGCAATTCTCGGATTTAATCCCCAAAAATCTACCCCCTGAAGGTAGTACGAATGAATCCATTGGACCCAGAGGCTATCCTTTTTCAAGTGAACATCCCACAGCCTTTTAGCCATTGAAGCCCGATTCCACGTAATAAAGTCCCTCAAGCCGAGACCTCCAAAAGACTTAGGCGCACAGAGTTTCTTCCATGCAACCTTCGCCTTATGTTTACCTCCCCATAAGAACCTTTTGCATTTCTGTTCGAGAGCATCCATTACCGTAGTTTGTCTAACAAAATTCTGGATCCAGAATCCCGCAATACCTCCAACGATTGATCTCACAAGTTCCAATTTGCCTGCATATGAGAGGGTATGGCCCTTCCATTTAGCTATTTCCGAATCTACCTTTCCCAATAGAGTACCGAATTGTGTCACCTTCAACTTGCTGGAATCAAGTGGCACGCCTAGATATCTAACTGGGAATGTCGCCCAAGGAATACTTGTGAAGCTCAAATCCTCCTTTATGCCAACCCCAAAGAACTTTGACTTTGCTGCATTAATTCCCAAACCCGAAGTGCGCTCAAACTCATTCAAGGCGTCCATGAGTATATGTACAGAACTCGTGTTCGCCTTAGAAAAGAGCATGAGATCATCTGCAAAGGCCAAATGCGTGATCCGAAGAGTCTCGCATCTCGGATGGAATGTAAAATGCCTAGATGCCGTCCTCCTTTTCAGTAATCTCGAGAAATACTCCATGCAGATCACAAACAGGTGAGGCGACAAAGGATCACCCTGACGAATAACCCGACCCTGAAAGTGATCGCACAGTTTGCCATTGACTGCAATTGAGAACGAGGAAGTGCACACACAGGTCATAATTCTGTTCGTTAGTCTTTCCGGAAATCCCAGTCCAAGTAAAACTTCTTCTAAGAAATCCCAAGAGACTGTATCAAACGCTTTTTGAAGATCCACCATAATCATACATCTGGGCGAATTTCGAACTCTTCCATATCCCCGGACAAATTCCTGCGCTAACATGACATTGTCCGAAATGTTTCTGCCCTTCACGAATGCTCCCTGACTAGGGTCAATAATACCCGGTAAAATACCTTCAATCCTGTTCGCCATAATCTTCGTGATAATTTTATAGACCACATTGCAGCACGCAATTGGTCTGAAGTCGCCGACCTTCAAATTATCCGGCTTCTTCGGAATTAGGGCCACCGCAGTGTGATTAAGCTGCGCCAAAATGTCGCCTGTCTGAAAGAATTCAAGTACTGCAGCCGTGACTTCCTCTCCCACTGTATTCCACTGCTTCTTAAAAAATCCTGCCGTATAGCCATCCGGACCGGGAGACTTTTCATCTGCCATTGCAAATAGCGCCTGTTTAACTTCAATACTCGCCACATCCTGATCTAAGTAGGCTCTTTCCACCTCGGTTATCTTCGTGCTCGCATCAAATATGCTTGGATCTGTGGCCACTCTATCCTTCTTCATACCGAATAATCCTTTATAAAACTCAGCAAATAACTCTCCCTTGCGACTATTGGAAGTAACGATCCGATTGTCACTATCAATAATTGCAGGGATACCTCCTCCTCTTCGTGCAGAGACCATAGAGTGAAAATACTGTGATCCCTTATCCGCCTGAGTAATATGATTAATCGTTCCTTTTTGCGCAAGAAAAGAAGACTCCGCCAAATAAAACAACATTGCTTGCTTCTTCAATTTACGCAATGCCGCAACATCATCCTCCGAAGCATACTTAGCATCGAATTCATCAAAAGCCTTGTTGTACTCTGCATCCGCAGCCTTTGCCTTCTCGGAAATATGGCTTAAATCAAGTCGACCCAATTCCTTCAAGGGGTACTTCATACGAAATAATTTCCTGGTCACCGAAAACTGCTTAGTCCCTTCAACCGACAGACTCCAATAATCTTCTACAATCTGTCCACAATTCGGATGACCCAACCACATATTCTGGAAGCGAAAAGACCTTCCCTTTCCATCTATCTCCTGCGACATATCCACCACCATGGGAGAGTGGTCTGATTGAGCCGAGATTGGTAAGAAGGTTGTACGACAAGCAGCTTCATCCCAACCGTGATTCAATAGTACTCTATCCAGCTTCCTCCAAATCTTCCAATCCGCACTATAGCATCTAGCTTTCGAGAATTAAGAAAAGTGGCATCATTCTACAGTTCTGAACAACTTGTAATGACGTTGATTATGTATAACTAAACAATTTTGACCCTCTTTATTTGGAGTCGAAATGCGGTATTTCCATGAGCCATGGAAAGATCAAAGTTTAAAGTGCAAATTAAAAGAAATGAAAATAAAATTTTTGGGTCGCATGAATTGGGTTATAAACTTTATAACTACTGCACTTTGCATAATAAAATTTTAATATTGCAATTAGGATCTTTTACCTTTTATTATATTCTCTATTTCATATCTTAAACAATTTAGGGAGCTCCAATTGAACAGTTGAAGGAGAGCCCCAATTGCTTTCTGATAGTTTATTGTTTTGAGTTGATTTGAATCATATTTGTCTATTTAATTTGATTTTTTTTAAAGAATAATGATATATGTATATTTTTTTTCTAATTGAATGATGATATATGTATTGATTGCATTAGTTAGGGAATATATTTCCAATTACTATAATGTTTACCCTTTTTTTGGTTCATTCTTTTAACTTAATAAACTACTACGTGATTTATTTGAGAAATCCATACACAGATTATTATAATAAAAAAATTGTAAGATAATATTTCATGTTAGACTTACTAACAGTTAGACCATTACCAAAAATAAATCATCTTAATAACTTTTAGTGTCAAACTATAATTATTTATACAGTGCAATACTTTTAAAAGTTTTTTAAACTTGTATGAATCTCATTGCAATAAATAAAAATATACATCAATTAATCTCATTAGTTATGTCAATTATAATACGTCTAAAGATTAGTAGGCAAAACAAAGTTTTGTGCAAATAAAATATTAAAATTAAAATAAATTCCATTTATATGTGTCTTTAATATTTTTAATTTGTGTTATATTATAAATAATTCCATCATATATAAGTAACATTCTTAATTATACCCAATTCTATCAAACTTTTAACTATTTTAGAATAAATTCCATTTATATGTCTTTAATATTTTTAATTTGTGTTATATTATAAACGATTCCATCATATATAAGTAACATTCTTAATTATACCTAATTCTATCAAACTTTTAACTATTTTTTTTAATGTTATCGACTTACAAACTGTGCCCCTCTGAAAAATTATTCTGGATCTACCACGTGATTCATGCCATGATGATTCATAAATAAATCTCGGAGCATGAATTGTACATGTTTTCAAATATTAACAGTGTTAGAGTGAGATGTCTAATGATTATTTTTTTATTCTCTTTTGAAACCTAAAGTAAAAATGAAAAATTTAAAAATTAGAAAATAAATAATTAAATTAAACCATAAAGATGGTAATAAATAATTCATTTTTAATTAATTCAACCTCAATTGATTACTTTTCCCAAGCACCCTATAATAGATATTATTAGCTTTTTGTCTGTCAACCAAGGATATTTGAGTAATTATTTGACTTCCTTACCTTGCAAAAACGACACCGTTTTGCCATCTTCTAATTCATTGTCTTTCTCCTCTTCTTCTCCATCGCAAAATTTTCCCTCTTTCTTCTTCACCGAAGTTGTTTTCTTCAAGCAGACGTTTTGTTGCTCGAGGATGTTGCTGATGGCGCAAAGTTTCCGTGGCTGGCGAAGCGGCAGACAGTAGATTCATGGTTTCATGGATTCACAGTTGTTGTATTGTGATAGCTACGTCATTTTCGACGTGGCGGAGGAGATTTTCAGGCTCTTATTGGTACGGTTCAAGTTAGAGTTCTAGGAATTCTTCCAGTTCCAGGTCGTTACTGTGTTCTTCCGAAGATTTTCAGGCCGTTTCTGTACTCCGGCGATCTCACCACCGTCTTCCCACTCTTCACTCCTTCCAATCCCGCAGCCACTCCACCCTACCGCCACCACCACCTCCGACACCGTCGCCGCGGCGTACTGACACCAGTAGCACCAAGGGCTCCTTCGCGAACTGCTCCCCGGAATCATAACAAGCTCCTCCATTGGCCTCTCTCTCTCTACGCTTTTTTCGATTCAAGCTCCACTTCTCTATCATACGCCGATGGGTCCGTAGCAGTAGTAGCCGATCACTAAGACGTCCCCTAAAGTCAATCAAGATTTCTTTTTGGAGGTAACCCATAATTTTGATTTGATTTTGACTTTGTATTGACTGAACTCTGAAGGCCGAATTGGTATGGGGATTTGTTGTTGCTGTCAGAGGCTTACAGGAGAAAAATATTCTTCAATTATGGGAAACAGAGTCACATGAGGAACCCTCCTGAGAAGGTATTTTAGTTAAAAGAATCCATATTTCTTGGAGCTTATGTGTAGTTTAAACTTTGGAGTTCTTTATGATTTTTGACACGGATAATGATGGCCTGATATCTTTCAAAGAGTGAGCATTGCCGCCATAATGAAATAGGAATTTGTTTTGTTTTCACTGATGCAAATCTGGCTGATAATCACATGTATATATTTTTTTGTTACTCCTCTGAGCCTTCTGGAATCGAGTTAGTGGCATTTAAGATGTTTGATCTTATTGTAATAGGTGGGGTTGGGTTTGCATTGCAATATTTTTCTTTGACTGAATTCCTCCATAATTATGGCACTCATTTTATATGACAGGGAAATAGATATGGAGGAATTCAAGAAAATAATGGCTCTGATGCGAGCTCATAACAGGCAAGGGGCTATCCATTGTGATGGAATTCGAGCAGGGCATAGTCTTGGTGGTTCAGTAGAAAATGGTGGCCTGGTGGAGTACTTCTTTGTTAAAGATGGTCAGATGTGTCTTCATCATGATAAATTTGTCCAATTTCTAAGGGATCTTAACGATGAAGTATGAATTGCTGAACAAGGAATTAATTTTGTACATTTGGTGGGATTTCTTGCGTTGACTTTAGTTTGCTATGATATTCTTTAATTTTGATAATTTATTGTGAAGCATGTGTTGAAAGTCTATGATTTAAGGCCCTCTGGAAATACTTTGTACTTTGATGCTAGGCTTTTCTGGGCATTTCTTGGCTGATAGTATCTACAGAATGGGGGCATTTCGGGTTGCCGCCCAGATTGTCAAAGATTTATGTGGTTGAGAGCAAATGAGGGGCTATAACATGCATGTTGCTGGCTTTGTTGTTCTTGGGAACACGACCTGCAATCATGACTTTGCAAGAGAGGCGCGGGCACCTTCCTCGGCATACTTATCTTGATTATATAGTCACTAACCTATTGGCGGCTACCACCATCACGTTTACACCAAAGGTCTTATTGCAATGCAAAGTGTAATTCAAATGGTTGTTTACTTATGATCCCTTTTAATTTTTTCAAGTATGGTTATATTGTTTGTTGCTTTTGCTTGATCAGATTATGTACTTATCTGGGGTTAAATTGAAGATTGGGTTGAAGCCATCTCTCCAATTCTTCATGAGAACTTGAATATTAAGGTTTGATCTCGACTCACTTTCTCTTTGTTGGTGTGTGCTCTTCATTTCATTTCTTACTACAGATTTAGTTTGGTATGTTATGTCACTGGATGGGTACAAGTTCTTTTGGTGTCAGGAGAATTCAGCTTCTTGCCATCTCAATCAAGCAACATGGATTTTTTTTCTACTTTGAAGTAAACTATCTTGTTTCCTACATATTTAATTATTATCAGTTTGAGACAATGACTTTTATTCAATTATCTTCTAGGCACATATACAATGTTATTTGGTCCACATACAATGTTATTTCGATTTCCTCCAACATTGTCAAGCAACAAATTTTATGGAGACTTGTGTTGTATAGTGCTTATGTCATTATCATTAAGAAATGGTTAGATTGAGGTTCTCCTTTCAGAAATATCATATGGAAATACAATTTAATGTATAAATATAGTGAGCCGGACAATCAAGCTACTAAATTTCATGTTTCTTTTTATTTTAATTATATTATGTTCACTCAACCGGATCACCCGTTAATCTGGCCTCTTTGACAACATGTTAGAGCTCTTAGATTATTTATTTTCACACAATCAAAGTTGAATTCAACATGTTTGGGATTTGTTTTACAGTTTTGTTGGTGTAGGAAGAAAGAGATGAGCTTTGGGGGCTTGAACAATGTGTTGGTTGGGGAAGCCTTGAAAGCGGTCAATGAGGCAAGAGAAAAGATATTTGGTCACATACTAACACTACCGTCAAAGACCAGCTCACATGGTTTTGCGTAAGAAGGAAAGAGAGCAGGTAAAAAATGAAGGAAAGAGAGGGGTCTAATCGGTGAAAGGAGAGCAGGTAAAAAATAGAAGGAAAAAGTGAAGGAAAGAGAGAAGGAAAATTAGGGTTTAGGAATATTATTGACATTCATATATATATATATATATATTTATATAAATTTTGTTACAGGGTTTAAATAGTCTTTTCACTGAATTGCAGCCTAAATACATCGGAATGGATATATTTGCACTTACACTTACTATCTAGGGTTATATTTGCACTTTCAATTATCAAAAGATTATATTTGCATTTATGTAAATGAAATAGGGTTATATATGCACTTTTCTCATAAATTTAATTTAATATTTATTTTAATAATTTAATTGGATTTATTATTATTTAATTTATCTTGATGTTGAAGGCAAAGTCTTGGGAAAGACCGTCTCTCCATAGGTTTATGAAAATATGGGGTTTAACCACAATAATAAAAAGGTAAAAGGTTTGGGTTGCAATATAAAAAAATTATTATGCAACGTGTTGTAGTTATAAAGTTTATAACCCGATTCATGCAACCTAAATTTTATCTTCATTTCTTCTAATTTACAATTTAAATCTTGATCTTTCCATGACTTATGAAAACACGTCTGTCAAGAGACGGACTCGATGTTGAAAGGGTTAAAAGTAGGTTAAATAGGTTAATTTTGTATAAGCCCAAGTCCATGTCCATTTCTCCCCTCCCGTGAAAAACCTTTCCTGGTTTTGGTCGTCTTCTCCAACTGTTGGCTGCGTCGCAAAACTAAGAATTCGACAGCAAAATCGTCTAGAATTCGTCAATCCATTGAAGCTATCTATTTCTACCTTTCCTTTCCAACGAAACCCAAAACGGAGCCATTCATGTTATACCCTCCTTTCACTACAACAAACAACACTCTTTACCTCGGTTCTACAGGGGTTTTATATTGGTTTTTAGTAAAAAAAAATCGAGGTAAATGTGGCCGGAGTATAAAGTATGTTTAAAACCAAGGTAAAAAGTATTTTTTATCTAATTTTTGAAAAAAGAACTGAGATAAATAGTCCATAGGCGACATGGGTACCGATTATAGTGCGACGTGGGTCTACATGTCCAGGCGACCGACATGCCAAGAAGCTTGCGATGTCAACACGATCGATGTCTCAAATTTGTGGTGCAATGTCGTCTGTACCTGTATACGATGTCGCACATTTATGTCATCGACATCGCAGATTCGGACTTTTGACCGCAGTTTCAAACCACAGTAAATCTTTTGCATTACTCTTTTTTTTTTTTGCAAAAAAGCTGCGGTAATTATGAAATTGGCAATCCCCCGGGTGACCATAGTGTGATGTCGACATGAAAAAATTCATCGCAGTCGATTAGCATGTTGTTGTGCGACATCTAGTTGACCGACGTTGATTAGGTCGACACCCGTGCGATGATGATGTGGAATATTGATAACACGAAGTCGTTTTAACATACCGATATTGCTTGCAACGGTGCAACGAGGGTGTTGTTTCTGTGATGTAAAAGGTGCTTGTGAGGTCGCCTTAACTGACGTCGCTCTTTTTGGGGTACCATCCATAATGTGTAATGAACATTTAGCGACATCGCGTAAATGCGATCGGTTCAACAGAACGTCAAATTATACACGCGGGATGTCATTACATGTAATATAAATAGCAATACAAATTTCATTAAAAATGTATTTTTGACGTCGAATGCCATTCAGATGACATGTAGCTACAAGAAGCATAATGCATACAAACATGAAGAATAAAATGATACACCTTCAATGCACAAAAAAGTTATCAAAATTCTTATAAAATGAACTATACCATTGATACTTCATAGCTAGAGAGATTTATATCAAGGTGTCAAAAAAACCTTGGAAAATATCAATGATCATTTTAAAGAATGATGCTCGCACAAAAAACGAAACCTAATGATTGTTTCTCATATAGTAGATGGGTTTAGAAAATCCTTCAAAAATTTTGCCATCATGAAAAGTGTCCAACTTTCACGTACTTCCTCCAAATGCCTAATGACATATGGTAATTTGTCTTCAGGAAAAGACTACAACATGGAGTAATCACATAATCAATACAAAGGTTAAGTATAGTAGTGTCATTCTTTATTGAAACATAATGTGTTAATAAGAGATACCTTTTGTAGATCATATTGATTCTTATTCACATTCACTACGAAATCCTTCATAAACCGCATGCGATTTACTTATAGCAATAATTATATCATTATTTGATCAGGAACACATAGTGATTTACTTATAGCAATAATCATTTTCATATTTATATTTTGATGTGAATTCTAACCTTTGGGGATTTCCAATGGAATGCCTTGCGGTTGTTGATTAAGGGATCCGTTATCACCTTTGTAATTGCAAATGAAATTGTCTCCGGGGGCGTTTGATGTAATGGATCACACTAGTACACTGTGCTTAAGGGAATAATGAAGATGGTGACCATCCAATGTTTGCTAGGAAAATGAAATTGTCATTAATTTATTATAATCCAATAATCTATAATAGAACCAAAACATCAGATGATTAGGAAGTAAGTACAGTTGACCCACCTCTCGTAATAAGGTGCGATATATATCGAATTGTCCTTTTTCATCAACCGGGAGCTCAAGTACGCCCAACGCTCTTCCATCACCACATGTTCATGTTGGATCTTCAATGGGCAAAGAACCCCTATACACCCTTTCATTTTGGAAATTGATTGTACATGCAAAAGGCTATATACATAGTAAGTCTCGATAAACTGATGTAAAATGCAATAATTTAAAAAATGAAAACCGTTTGGTTGATGGATCATATATACTTACATGCAATTTAGTGCATCACAGAAGGGGGGACATTATTGAAGTGAACAAGGCCCCGGAATCCTCCTTTCGGATGATTGGATTTACCTTGTAACCCAAAATACCAACTTCATCAATGGTAATTTTGTACGAAGATGAGGGAGGGTGAGTTTTCACAGTCGCGTGGATGTTATTTAGAGATCCTTCATTCAAGAGATTGAATGTAGGTGCCTTCAATCTAGAGACACGAGCTTCGTAGGTTTTGGGTCCCCACATGTACTTGCCAATTTGGTCGGGCTACTAATCATTGACTCGATCTATATGAAATAAATTTGAAAATTTATGTTTAGAACTTTTGTATGTACTCATAAGTGAAACCACCTAATTTTTTTACCTTCTTGGGGGCCGCTTGTCCAAAATAGAGACCAAACGAAGGGGCCACTCAACAAATATTCACACGGTCTCGTCCACTATAGTTGCCTCGGCCTCTGGGATTGGAAGAACTATACCATCTACAAGTCTCTTAGTGACATTGACCACCACGTTCTCTTTCGCGACTGGCTTATGATGGTTCAATCGTATGAATGTGTACACTTTTACCTACCGCCACAACATGGCTCTCACCATCAACACGTTCGAAGAGAAGAATGCACAAGGAATTTTCCTTCACAAGAAGAATCACTAATTTAAAACAAAGTATAAAATAATTTGAATATGAAAAGTGTAATATATATACTTATACCTCATTCGTCCATTGGGTTTCCTCTACTAACTTCGTTCTTAGTCGGTCAAATGCAAGAGGTGTTGTTGAAGCCGGAGAAGGTGGTACATGGCTACTATCACACTTTGGTGGTCATGTGTTGGGGATTTGAGAGAAGAAGCGCTAGGGGTAGTTGAGGATGTTGGCTTAGAACTTTCAATGATATTCTCCAATTCAAGTGGCATTTTTCTTCCATTCGATTCTTGCGAGACATAAGCCACTATTTGGCTTAATATGGATTTCAAAGCATCAATATCTCTTTGTTGACTACTTGACGCATTATTAACCTTTGGTGGTCAAAGTTTGACAAAGATGTCCATATGTGTAGCAAGAGTGCCAACACCCCAGACCCGACCTAGATGTTCTTTCTTGTAAAGCGCTACACCTAGTATGTTCTTCTATCCAACCCCGACGAACTTGCCAGACTCTTGTTTTCTTTTTAAGTCCACCTATAAATTACCAATAATCAATCTTATTTATTTGGTCAAAATTATCTTGAACAATTTCACATATATTAAATCAACTAAAAATTTTGAAAACTTACAATTTGTTGGGTAACCACCTTAGCAGCTTTGGTGTGGAACTTACCCTCTTGCTTCCCTTGCCTTTTATATACCTTTAACCAATTTTCAAATTGGGGGACCTCATCCGGTGTGGGATATTCCGTAGAATTCCTTGCTTCATCATCCGTCATCTCATGCTCAACTTTATCAAACACTCTTGCCTCAAACATTCCTTCATGATAATTCTTGTGGCTAGTGCATAGCCACCTCGACTCATGGTATGTCGCATTTTGTTTCCTTATGAAACGTCAATATGTTTTGCTCTTAGACCCCGTGAAATCATCAATAAAGCGGTTTGGTTGATTAAAATCAACAAGTTAAATGATGAGGAAAAATTATAACAAAATTCCCATTTGTCTGTGCAACGTCGTTCACTAGTCGGTAGGTAAATCGCACCACTCAAATGGACATCATGAATCGTCGCTATCATTGTCAGACAAAGAAAGTACCTAAACTTAGTTTTTAAATGATGTCGCACACTACTCGGTTGAGACGATCAATAGTCCGGTTAGTACTATGCGGCGTCGCATGGCCAGTTTGTAGTACTTTTATTTAAGGAAAACAAGGGACCTTTACACTTATAAAGCATTGAAAATCACAAACCACATACACAATTGATTGTAGTCATGATATTAAACTCACGCATAAGCTACTTTATCCAACAAAAAATGTATTTGCATACAAATATAATTATGTATCCACTTCAAACCATGTAAAGGTAATTTCTTACCGATACTTTATCCGCCAGTTTTCTTCCAACAAAACCCTTCCATCTCAATTCACTTATGAACGGATGCTCAATTCTTGGGTCGCAATTTTTCTTCTTCCCAAAAATATAATCCCTTGTCAATTTGGCTTTGAACTCTCTCCATCTCTCGCCAAATCGACGTATTGTTCTAGTCTTCAACTTTGCCATGTCTTCACACTCAATTTTGAAGACCAATTCAAGGGCCTTCCACAGATTTTCCTTTTAAGCATCATCAACCCGAGGCCGTGACTCGTACAAGAAAATGTCAACCTTTGTCCTAGCAATCAATCCTAAGTAACTAGACCACCAATTTCTATCCTCGCCTATTGCATTTCCAATCTGGTCAAATTTCATTGGACATTTCATACCTTTATCCACTATGTCTATTAATTTCTTGCAAATATCCCTACCCCGATCTTGCTTACATCTTTTTGAAACATTTACATCTCTCTCTCCTTCGAACCATTTCCTCTTATCGTGGATCACCACTCCACGACCTAAAAATAAAGGTAATTAATCACACAAAACTATGTCATCCACAACACTAAGTTAATTAAGTACACAAAATAATGCTAGAAATATGCTAATAATCAAGGATTTTGGCACAACAACACTATATCATTCATTAGGTGACACACTAGATACATATCCATTAAGGATGATCTTCATGTGAATAAAGAAATGATAAAATTAAACATTTCATGTCCTTTCCATATCAAATAACCACCATTAGAAAACTTCAACAAGTGGTACACACAATACACATTAAAAAATGAAATCTTTAAAGTAACCACACAACCTTTCGTTTATTGGCCACATAACAAAATAGATGATAAGTAAGACACACAACAACAACAAACCCTCATTCAACAATCAATCTCAAGGAATGTAAAATGGACAGTAGGATCATGTATGTGTTGTATGAAAGATGGAATCTTACCACAATTTTGATACATGGAATCCCCCACTACGGTGACCTCTTCATTTCTCTGTTTCTCCATTAAGCATCTATGTGGGAGATGGATTTGATGATTTTTTTGCTTGATAGGTTGGAGGAGAAAGAAAATGAGGGCGATGAAATTTGGGTCTTAGAGGATGGAGGGCACCATTTTTGGCAATAAATGTTTTTTCAAAGATTTTGGGCCTTTTTGTCCAAGTCTGGTGCATACATGCATTCTTCTACCAATGATGTGATATCGCAAGGTTTGTGGGACATGTCTGTCTTATTTATTTTAGGTCTTCACGTGGGTCAAAATTGGCCCAATAAGCCCGTTTCATAAGAATGTTCGACGTTGCAATATGGCCGATCAGGTATCAGATTAGACGTAGTTAAAGCCGACGTCACTAACTTCGTGGATTGGAATTTTTATAATGGGCCTGCTTATGGATCGAATGGCCCATTTGACTTTCATGTGCGACATCGCTGAGTCTTCGTCTCCTCCTTGGTAAATGTGAGGTTACGTACGATGTCAACAATTAGGGTATCTCTAGGTTTTACATAATTAGTTCTATTATAGAAATTAAATGTTGTTCATCGTTAGTCATAACCAATGTTATTAGACGAGTATAGATATATGTTTCACAAATTACAGTGATTTTTGTTAATTTTTAGCCCACAAGTAATGTCAACCCTTTCACAACTGTTATGGTATAGTCAGTTACAACCGAACGTCAGTTACAACATCAATGCAATTACGTCCATAATGGGACGAATATTACTTGTTCAATAATATCGGATATGTTTAGGGATTGTTACAGTTAATGTTATTCAAGACTATAATATTAATTATACCAATTGAATAGGGTATTCACGTTAAGCCTAAGACAAATCAATCATATTACACGATTAATGTTTTGAACACTAATGGTTCATTTATCAAGATTGTGGAGGGCCTTGCATAGTCGATGTTATAATAAACTACTCCCTCCGTCCTAAAATAAATGGAACCTTAAAACTTGGCTTGGTAGTTTATGCAAGATGATGTGACAAACAATAATTGTGAAAAAGTAGGGATATTTTGGGAAAAAGGTGGGCCAAGTCATAAAGTTGAACTTAAAGAGGATATTGTCAGAATTTTACAATACATTATTTACCACTTTGGGTAAGAATTAAAGTGTGACATTTTATGTGGGACAGACGAAAATAGAAAGTGTGCCATTTATTCTGGGACGAAGGGAGTATTTGATATCAGTTATAGTAATTACGAAGGGTTCTCTCGTGATCCTCAAGAATAGTCAATCCTATTGGGCGAGTAATGTTTTGGACAAGTGTAAATCAAATGATTGCGCTTGTTAAGAGTCTGGTATAACTGATGTTATTCAAAACAAGTAAATATCAGTTATAACAATTACAAAGGGTAATTCCGCTACGCATGGAGAAAAGACGTACCGTATTACTAAAGAAATTATTTGAACAAGTAATATTACTCATTCGATGGTTAAAACTGTTGTGGGCTAGAAAAAGCTGATCCCATTCAATGGCAAGCTATATCAGTTCCTCATGTCACATTTGGTTTTCCTTTTAGTTCCACAAATATTGAGCCATGTACACGAGTAACAGTTTTAGAAAAAACCATTCGACGGTTGACATTGTGAATAGGCGTTCGCTGGTTATAGTCACATTTGAGACTATAAAGTAATCAGTTGTACTAATTCCACAGTGTTTTGGCTACGAGTTACAATAATGAACCCCAACAACAAGAGTTCGGGGTTAATGAAGAACTATTCAAGATTATTTTCATGATACCATTTATTTTATCATTTAATATTCTACGTAACAATATTTCAAAAAGAAGTACTCCATGCCTGGCATTTGAGCTATTGTGTTAATGAATTTGGACTGAAAGCTTTATTAGGCCCATTGTAATATGCGACGCCGTTTCCTTATCAGCATTATGTCGATGAGGCTGATGATGAATGCGATAACGTGTGATAGTTTTTTAACCCACTATTGACAAAGCCCAAATTGTATTGCCAACTGGCCTAGTTGTATTATTTGGCACAGTAACTCATTAGTGCGACCTCGGTCATTAATCGACCATCGTGCAATAATATCAAGTATGAGTTCGACGTCACATTCGAGGGTTAAATAACACTGTCAGGTCTGAGTATTTAAATGGCCGAGGCTCCAACCCATCGTATTCCCAAACTCGACGTCACACATTCAAACCTCCCCATTGCCAAAAATCCACCACAAAACTGCCCAATCCTACTGACTAACCGCTGCCTTATCAAAATCCCAAGCCCTCCTTTATTGTTTGTTCATCAGTATCCATCGACACCGAAGGAGACAACCACATTGTTGCCAAACCCTAGACGAGGTCAGATTTTGAATTCGATCTATTTTTTTCTAAAGCTGTTTAGGATTCTTGTTTGAATTTCTTTCTTGTCTAAGGTCCATGTGATTGATTAGGTTTTAGGGCTATTTTATTAGTGTTTCTTAATGTTCTTTAGTGCTTGGATGAAATAGGATGGATGTGATGGGGTAAATACTCTTTTCTGTGTCGTAATGAGGGAGTTCTATGATAGATTTATTGCAATATTTTTACCATTCGGCCGAATGTTGCAAATTTGTTTTGTCCAAGTCAACATGCTTTGTGACATCGCACATTCATATTGACTTAAAATTGCGACCTCGCAAGAGCTACTCAGATTAGCCGAAATGTTAGCGACATGGCAGCGAGCTCGGTTATACCATCAAATTCATCTAATTATCTGAACACATTACTGATCATTGTATAAAACCTTGTCCTACAGATGCCAGTGAAGTAGACAACCAAAAAGTCCAGGGGCAAGGGCAGCGATGCCGACACCACTTGGGTGAAGAAGGCAAATAATGCCCCTCCACCACCAACTTTCGATGATAAACAATTTTTTGCAGAGGAAAATGAGAAGCGTTACAATGTGATTAGCAAAAGGATGCTTAAGGAGGTGAGGACAATGAAGGTTGAGAATATGTAGTGACTCCACCTAGACGTATTTCTCAAGCCCTTCAAAGCATCGGGGATAGAGGCCTGATTTTCCTGGACAATCCCACATATGACAACGAGGTCAAAGAGTTCTACTCAAATTTAACTTGTATCAGTACCGGGAAGTACAAAACCCAACTGAACAATGTGAATATGGTTTTGACAAGTCAGTTGGTCAACGAGGCAATTGGGTGACCAATTGGTCTAGAGGAGGAGAACCCGGTTGAAAGACTCCAAGTCTACTGCCGTGACAATTGGTCTAATAGGGTCCCCAAAGACAACGAATCAGGGACCCTTGCCCCTAATCGTACGGTGGAAAAATACTTCAAGATCAGAGTGGGCAATGATATTTTCAAGCCAATGGACATCAAGATTGATGTTCAGGAGCTCGAGGAGAGGATGATGTACCACATCATCTTCCACTGCCTCATCCCATCTGGCCATCCTTTAGAGCCCACAATCAACGGCACCGTTCTCTACTGGCACATTGCGGAGAACAAGGCGTTGACCCCGGTTACACCATCATCCAGGAGATGTACATTGTGGCTGTAGCTTTGAAAAATATGACCCTCTCGTATGGAAACATAGTCACTGTCCTGATGGAGAAGCAAGATGTTCCCATCCAATCTACGCTGAAGATTGCGCCAAAGTACTACGATACGAACGACTTTGACCCAAAACATTGGCACTAGGAGGCGGGAGCGTGGATTGATTGCAATGTTCCCAAGGGTGATCTTGATCTGACATCCACCCTGGGCATGAGGGAACTTCATTACCACCACAGCTGGGCATCCTGTTCTATCCACTCATGTCCCACAATATGGTATTAAAATTTTTGATATTATTGTTCATTCTTAATTAATGTTTATTAAATCAATCTAATTAGAATGAGTTGGACATAATTTTTTTTGCATCCAGGTTGAGACGCAGTGCCTGGAGCATGCTCTTGAAGGACATGGCGGAGACTAAGGCACTTGTGCAACGTTTGGTGCAAAACTAACATAGGATCTTGGTGGAGTTGGCGGGTCTAAGAGCCCTTATTGGTGGTGGAACTGCTGCACCGGAGAAAGTACAAAATCAAGATGAAGAGGATTCCAAGGACAAAGATGAGGATGCATTAGCCACTGATGAAAAAGACTCGGATTCCATTGACGAGTCGGGGTCTACTGAGCGTGGGGAAGGGGTCGACTATCTGGGTAGTTCGACGAAGGATGATCAGGAACCCAAGATGCTCGAAAACCAGCCATGATCAGTTTTATGTTTTCTTGGATGATTTCATAAATGTTCTATGTGTTGTGTACTATTTTGAAGAATTATTGTGTTAGCGATCATACACTAGAATTTGATTATGTTTTCCTTTTGCTTATGGTAGAATACAATGTTCTCGTGGTCTCTCCTCAACGCTAGCTCCACCCCAATTATCTCTTCCTAGCCCATTACTGGAGATGGATAGTGTATGGGGAATAATCTCATACAATGAAGATGAGCTAACCTCTCCCAGAAATGGACTTTTACCTTGAATGACCATTGATTTACTAGAATCGCAAGGATAATCAACATAAAACACTAATGTAGCATGTGATGCAAGAATGTAAGGATCGCCAGTAGAACGTGTCATGCTCAAGTCAATGACTGTAAAACCTAGCTCATTTATCGATACACCCGCATTGTTGTCAATCCATTTGCATTTGAAAATTTGGACCCTGAAACCTATGTAGACGAGTCCTCAATCACCCCATAGTACGACATGTTCTCGTAGACTGGATTCTTATCCTTTGTGTTGCTGATAGGTGATGTTTCCACAACTTTTCTAACATCACTATTTTGTGTTACGGTGTGTGTGTCCCATTTAAGGGTTGAGAAGGTAAACCCATTCATGTTATAGCCAGTGAAAGAAATTGCAGCAGCAGAAGGCATGGAGGCTAACTAGTTCAAGATTTCACCGTGACTTTCTCTGACTACTGTTTTCCATAACCAATCAATGAAAGTGTGATTGTGTTCTGAAAGTATTTGCTTCTCCAACCAACTGGGGTGCCGCTCTTTGATAGAGACCATGTGCATATCCACGTAGGGTGAACCACATCTGAATTGCATAAGACATACAAGTGGTCTTTCATCAACTCATCATGGGTTAATACCAGAGTTGTTCCTTTTCCCAAACCTTTGCTCCCCACTCTATTTCCATGGTGCAATTTTGGTGCACCAACCAACTCTTTATTCTTCAACAATTCCATGTAGTATTCTACCACCTTCTCAGTCACATACCTCTGGACAATACTAGCATTTGTGTGAAATTGATTTTTTCAATAACCCTTGAATATCTTCCTATATCTCTCGAAGGGATACATCCATCGAAGATAAACATGACCACAAATCAATATTTCCCGTAAAAAGTGAGCCAACAAGTGCACCATGATGTCAAAGAATGTATGGGGGAAATACATCTCTAACTCGCACAACACGATAACTATTTCCTCCTGCAGTACCTCCAATTTCCGACGCCTAATCTATTTACAACAAATTTCCTTGAGAAGCAACACAATCTGGTAGTGCACTTCCTGACGTGAGTTGGAAAGATGTATCTAATCGCAACTGAGAGAAATTCTTGAATAAAAAAAATGTTAAACATGCGATTTCATACTCCCCAATCTCAATCCCTCATCAGACACTAGATTGCTTACCAAGCACAAGTAGCCCGTCCGGACATCTATTCCTTTTAGACTGGAACATATAAATTCTTTCTCTGCTTTTGAAAGTGTGTAACAAGCTGCAGGCAAGTCTGTCTTCGTCCCCAGCGCCTCTGGGTCTAAATCAGGTCTAATTCCCACTTCTACCATATCTTTCCTAGACTTCACACCATCCATTTTCTTACCCAAGATATTCATCAAAGTGCCAATCAAACTATCACATACATTATTTTCAATATGCATCATATCCACACAGTGTTGGATGTCAAGTATCTCCTAATATGGTAGTTTGAAAAATATGGAACGCTTCTTCCAACTACCGACGACCATAGGTTTCCTCTTCCTCTTGCCAAAGTCATTACACAAATCTTGCAACATGTATGAGATTGATGCACCTGTTAATACAAAATGGAGGGGTGATAACTCTACCTTTCCATTGAATTTGTCACGTCGATTCCTCCACAGATGAGTTGTTGGAAGCCATCTCCGATGCCCAAGGTACACAATCTTGCTTCCATGCCTCAACTGACAATAATATATTCCATTTAAACAAATGAGTCATGCCTTGTGATCTTTCACGGAATAGCTAGACAAGTTTCCATACGAGGGAAAGTCATTAATGGTGAAAAATAACAAGGCTCTAAAATCAAACAACTCCTTCCAAAACTTATCATACATCCTCATTCTAGGATGCCGCGGCTTTTTTAGGTCATCCATCAAGGGGGCTAGGTACACATCGATATCGTTGTTCAGTTGTTTCAGAACGGGGATCATTAGAGATAACATTATGTACTTCCTTTTCATGCACAATCATGGGGGCAAATTGTAAATCATTACCATTACCGACCATGAACTATGATTGCTGCTCATATTACTAAACATGTTTATTCCATCAGTGCACAAATCAAGCCTTAAGTTATGTGGCTCATTCCCAAATAACGGAAAGGCAGTATCTATCTTCTTCCATTGATCACCATCGGCCGGATGACTTTTCACTTCAAGATTAACCACTATTTGGTGTGCATGACAACTCAAATTATTTGCATCCTCAGGATTGTCAAACAATATTCTCAATCGAGGAATAATAGGTAGATACTAAACAACCATGACGAAAACCTTCTTCGTCTGCTGATTTCCAATTTCTCCATCAACATCCACCTGCTTCAATTTGAACCCTGGAGCATTGCATCTAGGGAAATCCTCCACATTTAGGTGATCTCCCCTATAAAAGATGAAATCATTCCAAAATTAATGTATCTTTTCATAATCCATGCCCATCAGACATAGTACCTTCTTTGACTCATATACCTTCTTTGACTCATATACCTTTTGGGCAGTCTGTTTCTAATCAGAAGCATTTCTTTCAACACTTTCAACAAACCACAGAAACCTACTCACTATAGGAATACTTAGCTTTAACATTCATCAACTTTAACGTAGCCTTCAATACCATCATTCCTCCGGGGAATCCATCATATAAAAGTATCAAATTATGTCCCTGGAGGTTTGAAAGTCTTTTAGGATTTCCTCTGTAGTTCTTAACAATCTCCTCAACCAAATCATCCATCCTATCATCCTTCTCGGCATCTCCTTCATTTCTAGTGTGCTCATCCACATTCTCCCCATGCCAAAACCAAATTTTGTATGTTGGATCAAAATCGTATATAAATAAGTCTTCCTTCAAAGAAGTTGCTTCTTCATGAATAGCAGTGATCCGACACTTCTTGCAAGGACAATATACATAAGAAAAATTCACCTCAGCTTCATTTGCAAATGTATATTTAATGAAGTTGGCTACAAAAGATTGATACATCTCGCTTGTTCGATTTTCATCAAAACAATGGGTTTTATCCATAGACATTCCTACAATACATCAATAACTACACACTCTTTATGGACCTATCTTAGCAACAAATACATCAACTTACATTCATTCAATTCATGACATGCATACATAAATCATATGCACACACACACACACACACATATATATATGTCAAAGGAAATATTCATTATATTACCATACACATATATATAACATCAACCATACACAATAATGCAATGCCTAATTTCAATCAACCCATACTTAAACACATCCTCTCATATGAAATGAACTAACCTAGAACCTAAATTGAATATGAAACTACAAATTTCTGGTATTGGAAACTTACTTTGGTAGTTGAGTTAGCACAATAAAAAAACCCTATAGCCCACCTGCAAGAATGTGGATTTGGTTTTTGAAGAGGCATCTTGGAATGGGGAGAAGTTTTTTGGGTATATGGAACCAAACTTACTAGCTAAATCCCGATAGATGCGATGTTGCTCTAAGCCATTAACTAAAAATTGGTCATACCAATGACGAGACTGAGGTCAGTCATGTCACGAATAACTACTATTGCATGATCTGACCCACACAACCGACGTCGCACATACGTTAGTCATACTATTTACTTCAATTTTGAAAATTATTTACCTCACTTCTATTGAAACCTTCTATTGAAACTGAGGTAAAAAACCAATTATTTACCTTGGTTTTTTATAACTGAGGTGAAAAATACCTTTTATTTTTAAAAAATAACCGAGGCAAAAGAATTTTTTGCCTCGGTTATTTGGGGTTAACAAAAAAGCTGAGGTAAAAGGGGCGAAGTAATAAGTCATTTTTCTTGTAGTGTTTCTAACTTCCCTATTTAGGATTTCACATGTTGACATGGAAAATTTGGCCTAACTTGTTTGTGGCATTGTGAGGGAAGTTACACATCAGTCGAAAAAGACTGTGTGGAGGCTTGGGTTCGACCGGAAACCACGTCAAGGAGGGAATCACCACCGATGAGGATCTCTGATCGGAACCTAGAAGTATGTGTTGACAAATGCATTTAGAACACTTATTAGTAGCTTTTGTATGATTGATTGCTAGATTTGGTTGGGTTTATATATAAGGGGTTTAGATAGCCTTTGTTGGTTTTCTTGTGTAAATCCTTTGTTTTGTAGATTTATTTAGACCTAATGGATGCTATGTTCTTACGAGCATCTAGATCCTATTTTGTGAGCTTATTTGTAGATTGCTCGTAAATACTTCAGAGTAGTTTAGTGAAGGCCATTTGAGAGAATGGTAGTAGATTGTAGAAGGTCATTCGAAAGGATGGTAGAAGACTAAAGACGTTGAGTCAAAACTTGGTAGAAGATAGAAAGGTTTTGGAAGGAAGACAAAGAAGCGGGAGGAATTGTAATTCGAGATTTGTGCAGAGTTCTAGGAACGGTCCAAGAAGAATCAACATCCAAGGGTGGCACCGTTGGATTTGTATTCTCGAGCACTATAACTACAAGAAATTTCAAATAGGACCAGTGGTTGATCTGTAGCCGTGCAAACAAGTTGAGGGAAAAAACTAAGTTTTGGAAGAGTTGAAGACTGGCATGACCCATGTAGCTTGCATGACATGTGCCGTGCCTGTTCCACACCAAGAGCTAAAGCGACTAAGTCTCGACGTGGGCCATTTTCTTTTGCACGGCCCGTGCACCTCAAAGATCGAGAATGGAGTCCCAGTCTGTGGGCCGCAAGGATATGCATGGCCCGCATGTTCAGAACGAAAGATGAAGACTCTGGCCCACGGATTGTTGTGCTTTTGCAGGGGTCGCACACTCAGTGCACCTGGGAAGTAGCTCCAGTTGATGGCCCGCAAGGATTTGCTCGGGCCGTGTGGCACGAGCCATGTGCTTTTGCACTGCCCGTGCCGATGTGGCACTAGTGGGGCACTTAGAGTTTCACTAGAGTATCTTCCAAACTTGGGCCTTTAGAGGCCCATTTATCTTCTCCTATATAAGGAGCCTTTAGTCTTCTAGGGTTTAACAAGGAGGCATAATGTAGACTCTTAGTTTTTGTTAGGTAGGAAGGAAGGGGGGATTCTCCCTCTCTAGAGTTCTTCTTCTATTTTCCTTCTTTTTAGTTTTTTGATCCATGTATTTAATTCAATGAATGAAATTGATTTAAAGCTTGGACAATTGTAGTTTTCATTCTCCTAGTTTTTCCTAAGAGTAGGTAGAGAGAGAGGGGGAATAACCCTTCTATCTTCTATTAATCTTCCTAGTTTTGCCTAAGGGCATTAGACCTAATGGAAAGATAGGGTTCAATGCTTAGAGAGTGGTTATTTTGCTTGGGAATTTAAATTTATATTCGTGATTTGGTAGATATTTTGTGATATTCCAAGACCTGTCTATCCTTTTATGTTTATGAATATCATGCTTGATGAGTTCTTTACATTCTTGTTAAATGCATGATTTATATCCTATGTTGGCATACACCTTAGTATATTTTTCATGTATGGTGCTAGTATCTTTGTCCCCTTGGGAGTGTCACTAGGGTAATAGGGGGAGTGAGAGTCCACGACTGTGTGAGTGTATGCATGTGGGTCGTGAGCACATCTTCGATAAATGTACTTTAGTATGACTGGAAAATAGTATCCCGATAGGCGAGGGCATGATAGTTAGTAGCAACTACAGCTATCATAATTTGACTTTTGTCGTTGTAACCCTAGAGTCACCATGAGATGCCAATCCCCTTGCCTCTATAGCCTTAGGGAGAATCATTCATAGTGGAGTGCCCGAGATGTAATTCTTTACGGGGGAAGAGAATCACATAATGGTCGGGCCACTTGATGCATTTTCCTAATTACGGAGGTGGTGTCGATGGAATAAGACGGGGCACCTCTGTGTGGCAGAAAAAGGGAAGTGTTGACTAATCGACCACACTATGTGACATAAACATTAGGATAGGTTTATACGTCTTGTATTTGATAGAATCTAGGATCAAAGTACTCTACCGATCATGTAACACAGATATCCACAAGTGTTAGCTTAATGTTGTTTATACCTTTGTTTGTGCATGTTGAGTAGTTTATAGATAACCCCCCCACCCTCCCAAAAAAAAACACCATGTTTGCAATATTGACTATTCCCAACACGCAATCAGATTGATGACCCAATTGTGAGTTTTACGCAGTTAACTTTTAAATTCCTAGCATCTCTGTGGACGACCCCCAAACTTGTCACTATCTACCCCTTGGTATTTTAGTAGTAAGTACTGGAGCAACGATAAAAATATCTATCTTTGATTCATAGCGCTCCGTGAGTTAATTCTCCCACATGTTAACGACACCGCATAGTGCAGATCAAATTTTGGTGCCGCTGCCGAGGGTGCTAATTTAAAGATTTAATTGTTAACTTGCATGACTACTTGGTAGAGTAGTTAGTGTTGTTTTTATTTTGTAGCTTTTTTTAGTTATTGTATAGAGATATAGTAGTGTTTTTGTGTTTTTATATGTTTCCTTTGTGTGTGTGTGCCAGTTTCCAGAATAGGTTTGCGTGAGTTCTTAGTTTGAATCGAGAACCCTTGCACTATGATATCAAATTTTGTGTCTTTTTCTTTGTTTTGATTTTATTGGAAAAAATGTGGATAGAGAGGCTCAACGAGTGAGATTTTTTAGGATATGTTATTGCAATCACCCTACGGAGTCTTGCTCTTGGTTGAGCGAGTATGAACGAGAGGTAGGAATTGTTAGTTCCTAAGACCGATGGGATCGAGATTGGTACCTATACCATGATTCTCGCAATTTGGGGCTGAGTGGTAACATGAATTCATGGTTTGGATATGCATCGGGAAACCAACTTATACTTTGTCCCAAAATTAATCCCTAGGATTAGTTCCGAAATCATATTAGAGAGAAGTTTTGTAAGCTACTCTAATGTGACCAAGAGTAATGAGTTTCTAAAATTATAATTTCTTAACAACTTTAGAAATTTGGGAACTTAACTCTCCTCAAGCATTGAGAGAGTTGAAGGGAAAGTGAATGATTTGATGGAAAGAGTGAGCCAACTAGAAATCCAATATTCCAAAAATGAACCATCCTTAGTTGAACTTGAAATTTTGGTAGATAAATCCAAAGGTGATGGGGAGTGGTTTGTTAAGAGCAAAGAAGTTGATGAATGGGTTATTGTGATTAATTCACTGTTTTACCTATCTTCACCCCAACCTCCACCTATAGAACCAACTCCCACATTTTCGGAACCCATCGAGAAGCCCATTGAATATGCTAAGATTTTGAGACACCAATTTCCTCTAGGGTTGACTCCTCCGCTATTACGTCTTCCTCTTGGAAGATTCTTACCCCCACCTCTCCATTTTTGGTTGCCTATGGTGATGGGGTACAAACCCGCATCATATGGATAACATTAGGGTCACGCCGATGACCTTAAATATACGGAGGTTCTTGGGAGGCAACTCAAGTCTTTAAAAAATCATTTAGTTAATTTTCATTGGAAAAAAAATTCCACACCTTTATCCTCCCATTCTTACCCTAAACCCTTAGACACCACCATAATCCACCACCTAAACCACCCCCAAATACACAACCTAGGCCGCACAATAGTTGTTTCTTTGTGTGGATGCTGATTGATACTTAGTGTGAATTTGTTGTGGCTTGATTCGAATTGAATGTTGGGGTACATTTGAGGATATTTAGGTGAGAGCAATGCATTGGGAAGTTATGATTGTTTATAATTTTGTTTACCTCCCTTTGTTTTCATGTCACGTTTCTTATTTGAGGAATATGTGTGTTTTAAGTGTGGGGGAGGAAAGATGTCCCATTGCATTGTGTTGTAGATATTTATTGATTTTGGTGTGTTTTCTTATTTTTAGTTTTGGTTTTGAAACACTGTTACACTTGGTGTGCATGTTTGTTTTTGTAGGACGCATATGGTTTTTGGAGGAAAGTAAGAAAACGGGGTTAGGAGGAGTCCAACTCATGGACCATGTAGACATACATGGTTTGTGATACTCAAAATTGTGGACAAGGAGAACCAAACCCCAAATTCATGGGGCGTGTAGACGTGCACAGCTCGTGAAGCTCACATACCCTCCTACATCCAAATCACCATTTCTTCTCTACCACCCCCAAAATACCACCCCAACCAATTTTCCCTCAACACCCTTAAAACACACAACTCGAAACCTAAGAGGTAACTCTCAATTGTGATTTAATTCTTTATCTGATTTGTAGTGTATAATAGTGGTTCTGAATGAACTTGCTTTATTAGAGGTTATGAGTAGTATATTGTGGTGATGGTAGTTTGTTCATTAGATTCATGCTTGTGCCACTAAGGGTATATTTTAGTGTTCATTTTTTTGTAAGTGCTCTCCTATTTACTTCCCTTGGCATATGTTCTAGATTGTGTACATGCATTAAGGACAATGCAAGCTTTAAGAATGTGGGAGAGGAATTAGATAACACTTATGATTCTTAGTAGTTTCTATGTAGCAAGTAGCTCTTCTAAGAACACTTTGCAAATTTTAAAAAAATGAAAAAAATATATACCCGGCTAAGTCGAAAACCCGAAAGGGAGACTAAGGGAAAAATGGGAAAGACGCGGATATGTTCAAAAACCTATACAAAAGTGAGAGGCCATGGTGTGGAAAAAAGTGAGGGTGAGCTTGAAAAATAAAAAAAAGTGTGAAGCTAGGATGAAAACCCAAAAATGCTCCTAGGCAAATTGAGAGAAATTTAGAGAAATTGAAACCATGTTATGCTTCTCTTGATTTGTCTTTGGTGGATTCTTCGGTGGAGTAAGCTAGTTCTACATATATATTTTTGTATACCTAACCTTTGATTTGGTACGTTGGTTGGATAGGTTATCTTAGTTTCTTTGGGGAGTGAGAGTTGTGAGATTTGTATGCCTTTGGGGGAACCAGGGTAGTGAGATTTGTATGTCTTTGGGGGAACCAGGGTAGTCTAGGAATAAATATTGGATGTTTGGGGGAACTCCTTGCATTTCATGTTTCACTTAGATCTTTGCTCGTTCTTGTTTACTCGAAGACAAGTAAAAGTTTAAGTGTGGGGGAATTGATCTCCACCTAGAAGCATGTGTTAAACAATGCGTTTAGCACACTTATTAGTATCTTTTGCATAGTTGATTGCTAGGTTTAGTTGGGTTTACATCACAAGGGATTTAGGTAGCCTTTGTTGGTTTTCTTGTCTAAATTCTTCATATTGTAGATTTATTTAGACCTAATGGATGATATGTCCTTACGAGCATCTAGATCCTATTTTGTGAGCTTATTTGTAGATTGCTCGTAAGCACTTTGGAGTAGTTTAGTGAAGGTCATTTGCGAGAATGGTAGTAGATTGTAGAAATCCATATGCAAGGACGGTGGACGACTAAAGGCCACAAGTCAAAACGTGGTAGAAGATAGAAGAGTGGAAGAAGGACGACAAAGAAGCAGGATGAATTGTATTCCGAGAGTTTTTACATAGTTATAAGAACTATATGAGAGAATCAGTGTCCAAGGGTGGCACGTTAGATTCTTCTTCTCGAACATTATAAAATTGACTACAAGAACTCTCAAATTGGATTAACAGTTCATTCGTGGCGTTGCAAATAATTGAAGGAAGAATCCAAGCTTTGGAAGAGTCAAACACTGGCACGACCCATGTAGCTTGCACAACCCGTGCCACGCCCATGTCATATAAAGAGCTCAAGCAACTAACTCCCGGCGTGAGCCATGTCCATTTGCACGACCCTTGCTCCTCGAAGATTAAGAATAAAGTCCCAGCCGGCGGCCCGCAAGGATGTACACGACTTGCACGCTCAGAACGAAAGATGAAGACCTTGGCTCGCATCCCATTGTGCTTTTGCACGAGTCGAGCACTCAGTACACCTGGGAAGCAGCTCTGGTCGATGGCCCACAAGGATTTTCACGGGTCGTGTGCTTTTGCACGGCCCGTGCCGATGTGGCACTAGTGGGGGCCTTAAGGTTTCACTAGGGTGTAACTAGGGTATCTTTCAAACTTGGGTCTTTAGAGGCCCATTTGTTTTCTCCTATATAAGGAGTCTTTAGTCTCCTACGGTTTAACGAGCAGGTATAATGTAGGCTCTTAGTTTTTGGTAGGTAAGAAGCAAGAAGATAATTCTCCCTCTCTCTCTAGAGTTCTTATTCTCTTTCCTTCTTTTTAGTTTTTAGATTCATATATTTAATTCAATGAATTCAATGGATTTAAAGCTTGGACAATTGTAGTTTTTGACTCATAGTTTTTCCTAAGCATAGGTAGAGAGAGAAAGGGAATAACCTTTCTCTCTTCTTTTAATCTTCTTAGTTTTGCCCAAGGGTATTGAATCCAATGGAAAGATTGGATTCAATGCTTAGGGAGTAGTTATTTTTCTTGGGGATTCATGATTTGGTAGATATTTTGTGAGATTCTAAGATCTCCCTATCCTTTTATGTTTATGAATATCATACTTGATGTGATCTTTACATTCTTGTTAAATGCATGATTAATATCCAATTGTTGGCATACACCTTAGTATATTTTTCATGTATGGTGCTAGTATCTTTGCCCCCCTAGGAGTGTCGCTAGGGTAATAGGGGGAGTGAGAGTCCGCAACCGTGTGGGTGTATGCAGATGGGTTTTGAGCACTGCACCGATGATCGTATGCTAGTATGACTGGAAAATGGTAGCCCAATAAGTGAATGATAGTTAATGGCAACTATGGTTGTCATAATTCAACCTTTGTTGTTGCAACCCTATAGTCACCACGAGATGTCAATCCCTTTACCTCGATAGGCCTAGGTAGAAACGTTCATAGTGGAGTACCCGAGATGTAATTCTTTGCGAGGAAGAGGAGCACATAGCAACCGGGCCGTTTGACGCACTTTCCTAATTACATAGGTGGTGTCAATGGAATAAGATGTGGGCACCTTTGTGTGACAGACAAAGGGAAGCGTTGACTAATTGACCATACTATGTGACCTAAACATTAGGATAGGTTTATAAGTCTTGTGTTTGATAAAATATAGGATCAAAGTACTATACCGATCATGTAACGCAAATATCCCCAAGTGTTAGCTTAATATTATTTATTCCTTTGCTTGTGCATGTTGAGTAGTTTATAGATAACCCCCCCCCTCCCCCACCCCACCCCACCCCAACCCAAACCATGTTTGCAACATTGACTATTCCCGACAAGCAATCGGATTGGCGACCCGATTGCGAGTTTTGCGTTGTTAACTTGAAATTCCTAACATCTCTGTGGATGACTCCAGACTTGTCACTATCTACCCTTGGTAGTTTAGTAGTAAGTACGGGAGCAGCAATACAAATCTCTAACTTTGATTCACAGCGATTTGTGGGTTAGATCTCCCATAGGTTAACGACCACATGAAGTGCTGATTAATCTCTGGCAACAAGCACAATAATGATGACGGTGAATTTAGTGAGATTATCTAATATATTTTTGATAAATTGCACATTGATCCCTCAGTTTCAATATTCTTTAAAAAATCCCAAGTAAATAATATGTACAATATAGACCCCATGTTTTAAAAGGTTTTTTTTATTATATTCATTATTTGTAATATGCTTTTGGTCTCAGCACGGTCTTGCAGGACACAAACTCTCGCTCTAAATTTGAAGGAATGTGTGTGCTTTTTTTTTTAAAACCACATTGACTATAAATAAAATTTAAAACTTCTCTGCCCAAGTTGAGCGCTGCATTGTGCCGGCAAGTGCTGATCTTGGGATATATTTTATCTGAAACTTATTAAAACTAACAGTGATGAAAAGCTTTAAATCTAGCTACAGACTTTGAATCTCCCAGGGATCCGATTTCGGATCTTCCATTGCCTCAGCCAGAATCGATGAGTCTGTCACGATGATGATCTCCCCATTCTAATTTATTGCTGCTGCTTGAACTGATATCCAACACACATGCCCTCTAATGGAAAATTTGTAGCTCATGTTGGAGCTTTAGTTTCCATATACTGATCCTCATTCTCTTATCAATTTGCTGAGTTAAAGACAGGTTCTGCCGTATGTGATAACTTTGAGACTCCATTTCCAAGTGATACCCTTTCGTCACAGTATACTTTCCATTGTGATTTGGCCTCCAAAGGGGGTACATCTTGTCCTGTATCCACGTTTTTCAAATGTATTGAAAGGATATGAAGCACCAACTGTACTGGGAAGATGGCCCTGGCTAGAGGAGATCTCTAGGATCTGTGTTCTGTTATTAGGTGTTCAACTCTTAGATTTGTTGATATTTACAGCACAAAATTTGAATTCAGGGGGTTCTCCACATTTGGGATCCATTGGTCAGTGAGTTTGACCCTTTTTCCGTTGACAATCCTCCACAACAAATTTTCTATGATGATATGTCTTGCTGATATTATGGACTTCCATCCCCAAGAATCTCCACTTTTGCAGAAATAGTGTCAAAATTATCCCTCTCAGATACTTTTCTATGTAAGTTCGTGTGAGAAGGCTTTCATCATCGGACATAATCCGCCATGCATGCTTTGCCAACAGGGTGGAAAGGTAGCCTATCCATATTTTTTTACCTTAAATATTGTAATTTTTTTATAAAGTTTAAATATTGTATTTAAAAAGTTCATACAAGTAAGAATGTATATTTAAATGGGCAAACTCTTGGAAAAAAACTATCTTTTCATAGGCTTTTGAAAAGGTGGGGTCAAATTAGAATAATGAAAAGGTAAAATGTTTTACTTGCAATATTAGAAATTTATTATGCAGCGTGCAATACCTATAAGTTTATGACCCGATTAATGCAACTCAATAATTTTATCTTCATTTCTTGTAATTTGCAGTTTAAACCTTAGTCTTTCCATGACTTATGGAAAGACCGTCTTTCAAGAGATGACTCATTTAAATGTGAAAATTTAAAAATATATAGTATAAAAAATACATTTTAAAATTTCTAATTTAGTTTGTAATTTACAAATGCAATGCATAAATGAAAAAATACAGTGATATGTCCATAACCTTATTGATAGGCCACCTGTCAGGTGACCCTCTCTCTCCGCATTTAACCACATCAGCTTTTACAAATTTTTGACAAGTCACACTTCCAAAACATGTCATGTCAACTTTAAGAGGTATTTACTAATTGAATAAAATATTAAAAAATATGACATTATTTACTTTACCATTACAATGTATTTCTTAAAAACCTGATGATTCATCTCAAATAGGTGCGATTGACTAGGTGCGAAAAAAACACACTGAAGGTGCGATTGTGCCCTAACGGCTCTGCGCCGCCTGTCCGATCAGTCTCCGGCGCCGCCGCCATGGCGGAGCCACCGTCAGCGATCTCCTACGCTCAGGCCGTAACCCAGGAGCTACGTGAGGCTCTGAACATCGCTCCAATGTCCAATCTCGCAGACTATAATTTCACCCCAAAAGCCAAAATCGATCATTTGGGTGAACCGGGGCTCCATTTCTCCGACGAGGAGTGCCTTCGACTGGAAGCTCCTCTCAGGTGGACGCTGATTGGTAAGTTCTCCCGTAGCCGCCCCCAGCTCGAAAAACTCCGGAAAGATTTCCATACGGCTGGCTTCAAAGGGAGCTGTAATATCTCCTTACTCGATAATCGTCAGGTTCTGATCTCTTTCTCCCTATCTGATGACTATTATCGATGTTGGTTACATAAGGTTTGGAATTTCGGAGCTTATTCCATCAGAATGTCTAAATGGGTGCCTACTTTTAATCCCAATGCTGAATCCCCCATTGTACCAATCTGGATATCCCTATATGGCTTACCCCAGCAGTTTTTTGATTATAGTGTTCTCATGTCGATTGGCAATTTAATCGGAACCCCAATTAGGGTAGACAGAGCATCCATTAACGAAACTAGGCCACATGTTGCTAGGGTTTGTGTTGAGCTTGATGTTACTAAGCCTAGATTGGACAGAGTTTGGCTCAGTTTCAGGGAATGTGGGTTCTGGCAGTATATCGAATACGAAGGAATCCCTTCTTATTGCTCAAATTGCCTTAAGTTAGGGCATACTGACTCTGTGTGCAGGTTTGACAAAAATACTGCAAAGTTTATACCCTGGAAACCACAGAGCAAATCCACAAGAGAAGGTAATAAAGCCATTCCCAGAGACGAACAGGGAAGATCTCAAGGTAAAGGAAATGGTATTGCTTTCACTGGTCTATCTGTCCCCAAAACTAACCATGTTTACAGGCCAAAAGATGACCATTCTGGCAAACAATACTATCAAGTCCCTAACGCTGCCAGGAACCCAAAGATGAACACAGTGACAAGTACTGAAGCATTGAGCCCTTCTCAGGGCTCTCAGGTACCACTAATTCCTACTCCAACTATTGTTAATACTGCAGCTTTACCAAAACAGCATGTTTCCACTGGCTCATCCATACCAAATGCTGAAATGAATGAAACAAACCCCCTCTCCCAAAATGTTATAACCAAAACCTCTACAGCCTCCCCCCTTGCAGTCACACTCAGTAACACAACAAGCCCCACTAACAAAACAACACACTCCCCTTCCAATGATACACAAGTTGACTGCTGCCCAGAAAAGCAAAACTTGATGCAACAACAAGCCAACCATTCTGTTTCTGTCAGCTTAGATGTTTCTGCTGATGTAGAGGCAGAGTATCAGCAGAACATAAAAAATCAGCAAATCCCTCACTTCTTTCCTGAAACTTTTGAGCACAATCTGACTGACTCAACCTCATCAGAAACCCTTACAAGCCACTCGACTGGATAAACAGTGAAACACCTACTAGAAAACCGGAAAACACCTTAGAACTTGACCAATTTAATTTTGAGGAAATTAAAAATATATTACTTAAAGATCAGATAAGAATTAACAAAATTCTCCAAGCTAACCCTAACCAAACCACTATTAATCAGAGGAAACATACAAAGAAAGATTACTCCTCAATACCAAAAACGGTTCACACCCGTTCCTCACTGAAACTTTCCAAAACCTTTCCATGAATAGTATCCACATTTGTGCATGGAATGTTAGAGGAATAGGAAATAACCCAACCAAATTTCGTCTTAAACACATTAAAAGACACAACAGGATAAAAATCTGTGCCCTAATGGAACCTCTTCTTAGTCCTGATCAAATACATACAGTCTCCAGGGAGCTTGGATTTATTAACTGCTTTGCCACTCCCATCAACAAAATATGGATAATGTGGGATACTGATATCTCCATAGACTTAGTAAAAGTAGAAGAACAGATGACTGTTGTCAAAATCAAATCTGCTTTGCTATCATCAGACTGTCAGGTTGGATTCATTTATGCTAAACACACTATTCGGGAAAGGAATGAACTGTGGCAAGCCTTAGCACCTTTTAAGAATGAATCCCTCAGTCTTATAGGAGATTTCAATGTCATCAGGACAAATGAGGAATATCTGGGGAACTCCATACCCAACCAAAACAGCCTAAAAAACTTTAACTCCTTTCTAAATGATCAGAACTATACAGAAATCCCAACCTTTGGCAGTTTATTCACATGGACTGGCATGAGAACCAAAGGGAGGGTCTGGAAACGCCTCGACAGAGGAATTTCCAACCATGAATGGTGGCACAGATTTCCCACCTCAAAAATTAACACACTCCCCCGTGAAGGCTCTGATCATACACCACTAATCTTAACTGTCTCAGACACACCTCCCTTGAACTCCCCAAAGCCTTTCAAATTTCAGGAGTGCTGGGTAAACCACCCAACATTCATGAACCTGGTAGAAAAATCGTGGAATACACCAACTCATCTTAAAGGAATGAGTAAATTGGTCTTCAAACTTAAGACCTTAAAAGCATCGTTGAAAATCTGGAACAAAGAGGCTTTCGGAAACATCTTCGATGCTGTCCATGAATGTGAGGAACGCTTGATGCACGCTGAAAGAGATGTCCAGCGAGAGGAATCCATTATAACCATCCAAGCTTTAAGTCAAGCACGGGCTAACTTAAGATTAGCCCTCAAAAACCAGGAAACCTTTCTCAAGCAAAAATCAAGACTTAAATGGATGAAGGAGGGGGACGCTAACTCAAAGTTCTTTCATCAATCTATCTCAAACAAGCATAAAAGGCAAACAATATCCATGATAAGGAATAAAGATGGTAACTGGTTGCATAAAACGGAAGATATTGAAAGGGAAGCAATCAATTTCTTTACAAATCTCCTCACTGAAGAGACACTTGATCCCTCAGGTATCAACTCAGCATGGATTCTGGATAATATACCAAAAAGTGTAACACAAGAAATGAACAACCACCTTCTCAGACCAGTTAACATGGAAGAGTTAACTAACATGGTCGCTTCCATGGATAGCCACTCTGCCCCGGGGCCAGACGGTTTTTCTGGCTTTTTCTTCCAACAATGCTGGGAATTTATTAAACAGGATGTCTTGGAAGCAGTGAAAGATTTCTTTACCGGAACAGCAATCCCAAAAGCAATCTCATCGACACTCATCATACTAATTCCTAAAAAAGAGATATGCTCATCTTTCGGAGATTACAGGCCCATAAGCCTAAGTAACTTCACGAATAAAATCCTCTCCAAAATAATCTCATCCAGACTTAAAGCCTACCTTGATATCATAATCACCCCAGAACAGTCAGCCTTTGTATCTGGTAGAGAGATAGCTGACAATGTCCTCCTCATGCAAGAATTCACAAATCATCTCCATTCCAAAGCTAGGGGACACAACATGATCCTCAAGCTTGACATGATGAAAGCATTTGACAGAGTATCGTGGACATTTCTAAAAAACACCCTATCCAAATTGGGTTTCTCCTCCACCTTGGTCAATCTCATCATGGGAAACATACAAGCCGCACACTTCTCAATCCTGATCAACGGCAAATCTGCTGGATTCTTCCCGGCCTCCAGAGGTTTAAAACAAGGGGACCCCCTCTCCCCCATGTTATTCATTTTAATGGCCGAAGCATTCTCCCATAACCTGAATTTCCTATACCAGTACGGGAACATCCATCCGTATAAGCTTCCCAGAGGCATGAAACCTTGCTCACACCTCTCATATGCTGATGACACAGCAATCTTTATGAAATATACGAAGCAAGGACTTCAAACAGTTATGAAATTTCTGAAATCATATGAATTAGCCTCTGGACAGAAAGTCAACTTTGAAAAATCGACCTTCTTCATCTCAAAACACACACCTCACAGAATCACTCATCTCATTAAAAGTGAAACGAAAATGATGGAAGGATCCACACCCTTCAAATACCTTGGAAGCCCCATTTTTGTTGGCAGAACCAAAAATGCCTATTTCCATAACATGTTACTCTCAATCCAGAACAAAATCAACCACTGGAACAATAAACTCTTATCTCCGACTGGAAAAGCAACACTCATTAGGCATGTGTTGGCATCAATGCCAATACATCTCCTAACTGTTTTAAAGCCAACCTCACACATCATAACCCTCACTCACAAGGCTTTGGCAAAGTGTTTTTGGAACAACAACCTTGACAAAACCAAAAAGCATAGGACCTGGAGATCCTACTCTAAACTTTGCTTTCCTCTGACGGAAAATGGCCTTAATTTTAAAAATCTTTACACACTAACTGAATCTTTCTCAATCAAACTTTGGTGGAAACTCCAGAGAAGGAAATCCCTATGGGCTTCAGTATTGTGGTCGATGAGTGACAACCAGAAAACCTCTAGAACCTGGAAAAGAATCAAGGAGGTAAACCAGATTGCAGTAGACAACACAAAAGTCATACTCGGGAATGGATCAGTCTCCTTCTGGCATTCCAACTGGACATCTATGGGTCCACTATCTGACTCTCTGATTAACCCCCAATTTTTTCCCCACCAAGCACTCACAGTAGCTGAATACTTCAACAATAAAGCCACACTCTCTGACCAGATCAAACGAGCAATACCTGAACATCTTTTCCAATGCTTGGAATTTGAATATCACATTACACCCGGCTATGATGATACTCTCGTCTGGAAACCAACCCAATCAGGTAACTTCACAGTTCAGTCGGCCTATGAACTAATCAGGGAAAAGAAAAACAAAATCCCATCCTACAGCCACCTCTGGTCACAACTGTTACAAAAAAAAATTTCTTTATTTAACTGGAAACTCTTGAACAGGTTAGTTGCTTTCCCTGATGTCTTGGTGGATTTCAATTTCCATCTCCCCTCCAGGTGTAGTCTATGCTTGTGCAAATCAGAATCTATACACCACTGTTTTAATTCTTGTGTGAAAGTACAGCAACTCTGGAAGATGGTGAACTCTACTTTCAATATGCATGACAACACTTTTCAACTCTTATGGGATAGGTTTTACTTCTACTGGAATTTCCAGTCTCTTGACAGACCCATCACCAAGCTAATTCGCATTTTACCATGCATCGTGAATTGGCACCTGTGGTGTGCTAGGTGTTCATATACATTTGAGGGCACAAAACCGGATGTTATGATCATATATAGGCGTATTCTGTATCATTACAATGACATCCTTTTGGCCTTCAAATTGGATTTTACATGGGCTATGTCAAACATCCCTAAGTTGTTGTCCCCGAATTCAGCCAAACAAAAGCCACCTAAAATTCTGAAATGGTTACTGCCTTCGGCATTTAAACTGAATACGGATGGATCTTATCTTAGCAAAGATTGTGCGGGAGTTGGGTGTATCATTAGAGACCATATAGGCCATGTAGTAGTAGCTCTCTCTAGAACTGTTGTGGCAGACAATGTCTTGCAGGTTGAAGCTCTGGCTTTGCAGCATGGACTCCAGCTTACTAGGGACAAGGGCATATCAAGCGTTGACATAGAAGTGGATTCAAAAGTACTGATAAGCATGATTAGACGCCAGTTCAAGATTCCATGGACACTCCTGCACACGATCAGGCGGATCTGGGAACTTCTTCAAGGACTCAACTTCACTCTCAACCACATTTTCCGAGAAGCAAATGGAGCAGCAGACATTTTAGCTAAAATGGCCAGCCGGAGTCAGGTTAGTAACTTATATAATTGTGCAGGTTTACCTCCACTGCTGGCAGCCAAAGTGAAGCTCGATGCACAAGGCATTCCGTATGTTAGAGAAGGTTAATCTCAGCCAATATGTATCATTATGTATCAAACTGATTTATGAGAGCCCATAGACTAGATATAGCAAGTATTTTGTACTAGGTTTAAGGGCTCATCAGATGAATCAGTCGAGGTCAGGTATTAAGCCCCCCTCTTTCTTTGTACTTTTCTTTTAAAATTAATAAACGGGTAGGGGTCTGCCAAACCCCCCACCATCACAGGTGGTTTTTCTAAAAAAAAAAAAAAACCTGATGATAATTGATGCAAATTACGTCTCCTACTTCTCCTTAGTTAATATGCTTAAAACGCTTAAGTGTGTCTAATACAACTTTCTATAAATCAATGGTTTTTGTTTTTTCTAACATTAATAAATAATTAGTTATACTTTTATTCCTTTACGAATAATTGTTGGCTAATAATTTCATTAGGATATCTCCTTTTAGTTTAATTTAAATAGACATTTTTCATATAATTTTTAATGTTAGGTTTTTATTATTTTTATTTTTAAATACCTTTTAAAATTATGAGAGTCTCTTTTAAATAAATGAAAATAAAAATTAAACCACCTTATTAATTATAATAATTATAATATGTCCCGTATAACAATTGTGCAATACAAATAATTTTTAGTTTCATTTAGAGCACGGATGATGAGTTGATTAATATTAAAATTCACATTAAATAAAAATTCAATTGTCAATTGAAAAATTGCTGTTAACCTTTTCATTTAATTTTAAATTATTACAAAATTTACATCTTTAACTTATAATATAACATAAATTTTCAATTTATATTTCACCAAAAAATATATAAAAAGTATTATATGACTAGAAAAATAGAAGGACGTAAGTGTAGTGTACCTTCAACATCAACTAATCACTTTGAAAAAAAATATTTAAAGGAACAATCACTTTTAGATGCGATAAATTTTGGAGTGAAAATTTGTGTGCGAGTGTTCGGACAAGTGAAGGATAATTTTTACTTTTTTTTATAATGCTTCTAATCGAGAATAATTTTAATATTTTCTTAGAAACATGATAAATTTACTAAATTTATTATGTAATGAATACATATTTTTATGTTTACAAACAAGATTATTATTTTCACATAAGTAGCTGGAGTCCCACCGCGCGTTGCGTGGTGTTCTTGATTAAAAATATTTAATTTAATTAATATATAATATTTACATGTCACATTTGAATTGAAATAAATAAATAAATTATAAGTATATTCATCTAAGAATAACTATGTGAATTGTAAAACAAATAATAAATTTTGTTAGAATTTATTAAATAATCAATAAGATAAAAAATATTATTTTTATAACCTTTGAAGAAATAATATATTGCAAGTACATGAAGTAAGTAAAATATAAAAAAGAAACGTTGAACTTGTGTAAAAACAAGGAAGTGCATGTATATATGAACTAACCAATGAATTGGGTGGCATAAATGCAGACAAGTTTTTATCACAATCATTGTCTATATGTTTATTTTGGAGAATTGTTGTCTATATACCAATATAATCTTATTTACTTGGGAAAGTGCCGATATAACCTTCAATCGTTTGAAAGTTAGAAAAAAAACTACCTAATTAATGAAAGTGCCAATATAATCCTCTGGTAGACTTTTCGGTGTTGACGGTACTTTTCCAACTGTTGACCCACCTTAAAATGACAATAATGCCATCAGACCAAAAGATGAATTAGGGTGGACAATTATAACCTTACCCACAACCATTAAACCATCGTCGCTACTTGCCGTAACAGGTGGGGGTTATATCACGACATTATGAATTTGATAGGGTTTGGGTGGTACTGGGTTGGAGTGGAGAGGTTCGAGTGGTACTGGGTTCGAGTGGAGAGGTTCGAGTGGTACTGGTTTTGTGGACAGGTTCGAGTAGTACTGGTTTCGTGTGGAGAGGTTCGAGTAGTACTGGGTTCGTGTGGAGAGGTTCGAGTGGTACTAGGTTTGATTCGAGAGGGTCGAGTTGTTTTGGGTTTGAGTGGAGAGGGTTCAAGTAGTACTGGGTTCGATTGGAGAGGGTTCGAGTAGTACTGGGTTTGAGTGGAAACGTTCGACTGGTATTGGATTCGAGTAAAGAGGGTTCGGGTGGTGAGGTTCGAGTTGGAAGAGTTTGAGTCAAGATTCGAGTAGATAGGTTCGAGTGGTACTGTGTTTGAGTAGAGAGGGTTCGAGTGGAGAGTTTCGAGTGGTACTAGGTTTGAGTGGAGAGGGTTCGAGTAGAGAGGGTTCGAGTGGAGACTTTCGAGTGGAGAGGGTACGAAATTCGATTGGAGAGGGTTCGAGTAGTACTGGATTCGAGTGGTACTGGATTTGAGTGAAGAGGGTTCGGATGGTACTGGGTTTGAGTGGAGTGGTTCGAGTTAAGAGGTTCGGGTGGCGAGGTTTGAGTGGAGAGAGTTCTAGTGGAACTGGGTTTGAGTGGTACTGGGTTCGAGTGGAGAGGGTTTGAGTGGTACTGGGTTCGAGTGGTACTGGATTCGAGTGGAGAGGGTTCGAGTGGAGAGGGTTCGAGTGGTATTGGGTTCGAGAGATACTGGATTCGAGCGGAGAGGTTCGAGTGATACTGGGTTTGAGCGGGGAGGTTTGAGTGATAATGGGTTTGAGTGAAGAGGGTTCAAGTGATAATGAGTTCGAGTGGAGAGGGTTTGAGAGGTTCAAGTGTAGAGGAATCGAGTGGAGAGGTTCGAGTAGAGAGGTTTGAGTGGTGAGGGTTTGAGTGATTCTATGTTCGAGTGGCACTGGTCGTGTGGTAAGGTTTCGAGTGGAAAGGGTTTGAGTAGAGGAGGTTTGAGGGTCCGAGTGGAAAGGCTCTGAGTATAAGGTTAGAGTGGAAAGGGTCCGAGTGGAGAGGTTCGAGTGATGAGGTTCAAGTGATGAGGTTCGAGTGGTGAGGGTACCATACCATCCACCCCTCAAGAAGTTTGTCAAACACCCTTCGAGGGTACACCATCTACCTCTTGATAGATGCCCTCGAGGGTGTATAAGCCCTCGAGGGTGTGTCAGCCCCTCGAGGGTGTGCCAGCCCCTCGAGGTGTGTATCAGCCCTCGAGGGTGTATCAGCCCTCGAGGATACACCACCCCTCGAGTGAGCGTCGAACTATCAATATTAGCTCTCGAACCATGACCCACTCAAGGTATGTACCCCTGGAACCATCCACGACACCACCATTCGAACCACCTATCCCTCAAACACCAACCATCTATTCCTGGAACCATCACCCCTCGAACCTTCAGTTCTTGATCATCCACCACGCCATCACTCGAACCATCCACCTCTCGAACATTAACCATTCGCCTCAAGGCTCTCTACCACTCGAACTATCCACCCTTTGAACATCAACTATCCGCCTTGAGGGGTGTTGATTCGAGACATCTCTACTCGATTCATTAACCCTCGAGGCCCTGTAACCATCAACCATCCCCCTCGAGGTATCACCCCTCGACTCATACCTCTTCACTCTAAACTCTACTTGAACCCTCACCACTCGAACCAGTACCACTCGAACCCTTTCAATTCGAATCCTCTATTCGAACATCTCCACTTAACCTTCACCACCTGAATGCTCACCACTGGACCCCTAACCACTCAAACCCTCTCCACTCGAACCCAGTACCACTCGAACCTCTTTACTCGAACCCATTACCACTAGAACCTCTCCATCGATTCATTAACCCTCGAGGTCCGGGAACCATCAACCATCCTCCTCGAGGCATCACCCCTCGATCCATCAACCATCCGCCTCGCCACCACTCAAGCCAACCACCCCTCAAAGATTATCCATCCGCCTCGCCACCACTCAAACCATCCACCCCTCGAACATCAACCACCCGCCTCCCACCACTCAAACCTCTCCACTCTAACCCAGTCTCGAACCTCTCCAGTCGAACCCAGTTCACTCGAACCAAGTAGGACTTAAACCCAGTACCACTCGAACCTCACCACCCGAACTCTCTCCACTAGAACACTCACCACCCGAACCTCTTCACTCGAACCCAAAACCACTCAAATCCAGTACTACTCGAATCCACTTCATCAAGACATCAACCTCAGTAAAAGTGGAAAGAACACAACACCGCACATTAATACAAGTGAACCCAGTTATAACAGTACCCCGAGAGTTAGCAATAGGATACTGTAGGAGTTACAGGGAAGGTGGGACCCACACGTAGCCGTGTGTATGCACGAACTTTAACTAGACCTCGGCTGCCCGGCTAGTATTTCACGGACTTTAACTCTCCCCTGTTGATTTTGTGTAGGAGTGGGGTGAATATTTTCCACGCTTCCTGTAGTAGATAACCAAAATGTTTCGTTATATATTTATTTCATTCATATGAATTAATTAAGGAAATCATGACATTTGCTATACCTTTAACTCATCTCCACGCACAAAGTGTTGGTGATCACTGCGTATCCTGTACCAGAATCCAGAGAAGTCAGTGATTCAGGAAGTGAAATTGAATGGCGTCTTAGAGTAAAGGTACAATAGAATGAAAATGTTCATACGTGTCAAGAATCAAGCGCTCATAGGCCTACTGAGAACGTGACACCAAAGATCAGAACAAGCATGTACACAGATCAGAACAACTGAGAAGCGAAAATGACAACACAGATTCGGGCATCAGCAACCGCAAGAACACCTGAATGTTCCTCACCTTTTGATCCTCCATTGATATTTTCCACTCCACCGAAATCCTTCTCCTCTAAGGTACTGCAGTCCAAGGGTTTATACAATTGAAAGTCAGACAATCTCAAGTGGTCGTGTCTATCAAGTAGCAAGTTGTCTGGTTTAATATTTCTGCAAAAAAAAAGAGAAGGAATAGGTGAAACTATGCAATCCAGAAACATATGAAAAATGGATATCCTAATGTTGCATTGAAACTCTTGTACAAACTTATGTATATAGTTATATCTATGAATAGATTCAATAGCCAAAATAGTCTCAGCAACAAGGAATATCGCCTCATCCTCAGTTATGATGTCCTTTCTCATTAATTATGTCATCATATCGCCTCCGAGGAGTTATTCCATGATAAGATAGAGATAATCATCATCATGGAAAGAATAGTACACTTTCACAATGCATCTGCTGTCCACCTCTGCAAGCAGAATTCTTTCTGCTTTTACATGCTCAACCTTTGATATAATGACCGTGCTAAGCTCATTGAAGTATAGAACTAAGAAACATAATGACAGGTCAGATAGTTGGAGGACTGATGGTTAGGTTACCCGGCCTGTAAGAAGCATTTCTGATTTCTTAAGCACTTTCATATCTCCACATACCCCGTTGTTCTTTCTCTACAAACTCTGAACTATAGAGAGAATGAACCAAAAGTAGGTCCAATGCAATTGCACAGATTAACACTCAAGAGCAATAACTTCATCCACTGGGAACCAACAAAGAGCATAACAAAGACGATTATCTTATAATGATCAGTACCTCACCAAATGCACCCTTCCCAATCATTTTCAGTAACTCAAAATTGTCAGCACCCATTTTGTGCCTTTGCAGATGCATATGTTCCATTTCCCAAGTCTCCACAAATTTCAGCAGGTTACTTTAATCTTCCTATGAAACATCAACATTAGCCAACTTCTGTTCCAATAATATTCATCAGCTTAGAAAAAGAGAAAATTCCAAATCACTTTTAACAAAAAATCAAACTAACTTCAAAAGTTACATATCAGTAAAAATCTTCATAACTTGATGTCTATGAAATAAATGCAATGTAACTAAAAGTTAAAACATCATAGAGTCTTCACTACATCTGTGCATAAGAAATGTAAAATACATACCGCTATCTTATCTCCTGTAATCTTTTCATCTGTACCTTGTAGTGATTTTTTATGAACTGCTTCGCAGCTGCAACCCTTTGTTTCGTTACATTCGAGGCTTTTTTGCCCGATATACCACTTGAATCCTCTCTCGTACTGCTACCCATTAATTCTTTCTTCTAGTTAACTGAATTAACTGACTGTGGAAAAACAACGATGGTGATGACCTTGAATTACTACTACCCATTATGCCTACATATTAAATGAGTTTATCTCTTACAATGAACAACATCATCAAAATTGTTTTCTCTAATCTCAATAATCACATTAGTATTCATTTGAGAAAGTGCAATCAAGCCACACCATATCAGAAACATAAATGAATTGATCATGTGCCATAGTCTAGCACAAATAAGCTTCCTGTTCTTTACATGATAAAAAAAAGAGAAATATCCAACTGTTAATGACATAATCCTCAAGGATTTCAAGTGTGGAGATCACACGTATACAGAGAAGAACATGGCTCGCCATCTAATTTACAATCCAACACCCAGGCAAGCTCACTAAAGAGCATTACGACAGAGTAACATATAAATTTCTTTAGACAGCAAATATATAAAGTATATATAAGTAGGTAATCTAAGATATTCACCATTTATATTCATTCTTCACTTCGAGAGTAACAATAAAGGACATAGTATTCAACGAAGATTGAAGAGCATTCCTCTATAGCTACATCAGATGCTTCAAAAGAGTCATAGCTAACAATTCCAAAGCCTCTTGAATTTCCCTTCATTCACAGATTTCAGTAGCATTGGACAAGAGACTACTGAACAAATCAGCTTCAATGTTGACAATGTTGGATGGAAAGTATGTTGCCATGCAAGTACTTGATAATTATATAGTTTATATGGTTTGAGGGGTTAGTAAAAACACTCACTCACACGATGAACACGATTAAAAGGAAAAAATAGTATGGGAAAAATCTGCACAGGAAAAACCAAAACCCAATTTTGAATTACAAGCAAGAATGAATACAACAGTGATTTACTTCCTCCGCTCCTCTATCAGTGACACACTTGCCTATTTGGGATTTTTTTTATGTTGCCACTTTCTAGTAATGGAAAATTTAATAAGGTTATTACATCTACTCATTTTACTATTTCTTCTTTCAATTCAATTTCAAACATTCATTTAACAACTCTTAACTCCTGACACCCAAAAATAATGTGTCAATCATAGAGAAACGGAGGGAGTACTTTTTTCCCCTACAACTTGTTTTTAATGCTTATCATACAAAATCCCAGATCAATCTAAGAGTCCCTCTCAACAAAGTCAATGTAAAATTTGAAAATAATTAACCTTTACTAACAAACAATACAAAAAATGAAAAACACAATAACTGCAGGAGATTAGCAATGGTCTCAACAGTAGAAGTTTTGTTAATACCCACCTCATAGCACCTCACAATACTGAATCCTCCCCAGGAGCTAATTGAATCCCTAAATCTTTTGCATAGCTAATTGAAATCATCTAAATCCTCCTCTGAGTAAGAATCCTCCTCAGGAGCCTACCCTTTTCAATTAGCTGAGAATCGAGATATAAATCATGCATAAAAACTGAGTCTCTTTCCCCTCTAAAGGAAACATGAAACATGCCCAGATGTCTAATCAGCATCTGGTGAACTTGTTGAGAAAACCAGAATTCATTGCAAAAATGAGTCAAAGGGTCAACAAGCATTCTCAAGAGTGAGGTTCAAGATCTCATGAACAAAGGCACAAGAATTCTTTTCCTTCTATATTGTCACTGGTCTCAAATAAGTGAAATCAGAATAAAAAATGAATGGAATGTCTCTAAACTGAGAAATCCTCCTATTTCAACTGGCAAAAGACTAAGCCCCTTCGATATCTTCACTCTGTTGGACTTCACAGGCTGGTCAATGATCAAATCACTCTTTTCCACTTCTCTCATCCTGCTTTCCTCTTCACCAAGCTCTGCAGCAGACACAACAAGTTCTTGTGCATATGAAACACTGGCACATGCAAGCTTTGCAGGACTGCAATAAATGTTTGAATAAGCACCGATGGATAACTTGAGACCAGAAAACATGTAATCACCTGAAAGAAACGACAGAATAAGATTCAATCACAACACGTAGCAGAATACCGGGTAATATATTCCTAATACGACAATGGCCGAATAGCGACACTTTTTCTGCGACATCTCCAACAACTATGTGGCATAAACCAACAAAAACAAACTTTTCAATACAGACCAATAAGACCATGCACAAAAAATCTTAAGGAAGTAAGCTTACTTCCATGGTTAGATAAACAACCAGAGCAGCTATCCCATTTATACTACAATCTATGACATAAATACCTAATGCATAAATTAGTTAAGCTGAGACAAGAGAACCTAAGCCTAACCTAATTTCATGATCATATTATTTTAAGATGATAGCCATCATTCCTTTTGTGCCTTTTACTTGTGACACATAAAAAAATTACAATAACCTCAAGACCTAAACAAATATGGATAATTTTGATTCCTAAGATTAAACCTGAAGATCACATGTAGGATTCATCATGCATATGCAAGACCTAGTCTACTCTATGTAGTGTTCCAATTCAAATCTAGACATTGATGTGTGTTTTTCCACAATGTAATCTTAATCATTTCAAAGAATAAATATTGGATGCATAATCCCAATTTTAAACTACAAACAGAACTACAAAACAATTTCAATTAATATTAAATTAATATAACTTGAGTACATTCTAATCTTCAGACTCTAAAACAACCAATATCTAGCCAATACAACTGCAATCACAGAGTCTAAAACAAATGATCATAATCAAACAAGAACTTGAAATGCTCACCACTGTAACTAACAAGAGCATGTGTGTTCACAAAAAATAACCCAACAAGAATCCAAAAGGATCAAACTTTTCAGCAAAAATAGCAGAACCCAGATAAGATCTTCAATATATCTCTATGTCGTACGTGTTCACTAGGAACGATAGCGACTCGATCACGTTCGCAACAAAATTTGAATCGGGGCAACACCATCCACGTTTTACCCTTGTCGTTGGAGTAGAATAATGCTACCTATGGTGTGGTCGGGCAAGATGGATTGCGGTGGAGAGGTTGAAACAGTGAGATGCGGTGTAGCGGTAGGAACGGTAAGGAACAATTGTGATAAAGAAGAAGATGAAAGAAATTTGGATGAAGATTGGGAAGAAAACAACTTCAGTGAAGAAGAAAGAGGGAAAATTTTGCGATGGAGAAGAAGAGGAGAAAGGCAGTGAATTAGAAGATGGAAAACAGTGTCATTTTTGCAAGGTAAGGAAGTCAAATAATTACTCAAATCCCCCCCAGTTGACAGACAAAAAACAAACAATATCTATTATAGGGTTCTTGGGAAGACACTCAGTTGGTTTTCCTATTTATGACACGCTTTCCTTTTTGATTGTTTATTTTATATTAACACACCTTCTGATTTTGTCACAATTTTTTCAACTTCATCCGCTCATTATACGTTTTACTTTTTATCTATAACATATATTAAAAGAGCAACTTTTTGGTTAAGTTGCACTCCCAAATTTAATCACATCAGCTTTCATAAATTTTTGACGAGTGGCACTCCCTAAACGTGTCACATCAACTTTAAAAGGTATTTACTAATTGAATAAAATATTAAAAAATATGACATTATTTACTTTTCAATTCCAATGTTCCTTGATAATTGATAATAATTAATGCAAAGTACCTCTTGATATGAATTTCCTTGGGAAAACTCTGTATTACGGAATTTGAATCTTTGACTAAACGAGGGATTTCGCAAACCCTCGTATAGCCGCACGAACTGATCAGTAACTAGCCCTCAGGATTACTCTCAATTTGATATTTGCTCAGTAACTAGCCTGCAAGATTAGTTTGCATATCGAAGGTATTGATACTTAATTAACCCGCAGGATTAAGCAACAATGAAAAATGCTCGCAAGCAAAGAATATGAAATCAAAAAGTCTGTATATATGATTGATAAAAGGTGAAGAGAAAATCAGTCAAGCCCCCAATTTATAGGACTTGGTTAGGCCAAACCGTAATCCCAATAAGAATAGGATTTGGTAATTTCTTTCAGAAACTGAATAGACTTATAGTAGCTTGAAGATGCTAAAACTATATCTAACTAAAATACCTAAAATAAAATGAACCATGGTCGAATTCTTCCAAGACACACCTTGGATAAATATTGCCTTATATAATATTACCAAAATCAAATTCTAGTCAAATTAAAACTGATGTTCTTAAACCATAATGGACTGATTTTGAAATTTATCATCTTCAAAGCCCACATGGCCAAAACTTAACTCCAAAATTCAAAATGAAATAATTTTACAGTAACTTACAATAATCACACTACCTCATTAAAAATCCGGTGGGAAAAAAGAGTACAGTGTTCCTCATGATGTCTTCAGTTCCTCAACACTCTTGAATAATTAATCCAAGATTTCAATGATGAATTGCTCTTCAATTTTTCATCATGAATTTGATCCATTAAAGCATTCAAATTCGTATCTCATAGCTTCATTCTTTCCCTAGTCATAGGACCTGCCATGTCACTTAGAGGATCCTGATCATATCCTTTGAATATTTGATCAACCTTTGGCATATCATCATCTATAGTGCTAGAAGTCTTGGCATTTGTATCATTCTCTCTAGGGTTAGAAGGTTTCGCCCTTGAAATTGAATCATCTTTAAAGGTGAATGGAGATAAATCAATAGTATTGAAAGTAGTACTAACACCATAGTCGCCAGGTAAAGCAATCTTGTAAGCATTGTCACTCACACATTCTAGCACTTTAAAAGGATCTCCACCACGCGGACTCAACTTAGATTTTCGAGCATTTGGAATCCTCTCTTTTCGGAGATGCATCTAGACCCAATCTCCTTCTTGGAATTTCATAACCCTACGGCCCTAATTGCCTCCGCCAGCATTATGAGTATTTGTCCGTTCAATCCTCAAGCACACCATTTCATGTAATCGCTTCACAAAATCAGCCTTCTTTTCTCCATCAAGGTTCATAACATGTTTAATATTCAAAGGAATTAGATCAAGAGGAGTAATAAATGGAGATAAAGAAGTATTAAAATGAACAATGCGATTATAAGCAAACTCTGCAATTGGAACGCTCGCTTCCCAATTCTTCAAAAATTTTCTGAACTAGGGCACACAGAAGAGCCCCTAAAGTTTGGTTGGTGACCTCTGTTTATCCATCAGATTCAGGATGAATTGTTGTGGAAAATAGTAATTTCGTCCCTAGCTTGCGCCACAGTGTTTTCCAAAAGTAAGATAAGAACTTAACATCATGATAAGACACTATGCTCGTAGGGACCATGTAACCGAACTACTTTCTTAAGAAATAAATCGGCAACATGTTTTGCATCACTTGTCTTCCCACAAGGAATAAAATGTGACATTTTTGAAAATCTATCAACCACAACAAAGATAGAATATTACCTGACTGAGATCGCAGTAATCCTAGGATAATATCCATAGATATATCAACCCAAGGATAAGTAGGAACATGTAATGGAGTATAAAGTACATGAGGCTTAGTTTTAGACTTAGCCTTCATGCAATCAATACAATTCCTACAAACCCTATCAATAGAGAGTGACATTTTCGGCTAGAAGAAGTGTTCCTTCAACAAGTTATAAGTTTGAAGTGCACAAAAATGTCCCATAAGACCACCTGAATGAGCTTTCCTATCAACTAATTCACACATAGAACATTGAGGAACACACAACCTATTATCTCGAAATAAAAACCATCATGCCAAAAAAAATTCCTCATAAACACCATTCTCGCATGCATCATAAAAAGAAGAAAAATCAGGATCAGTAGCATATAGATATAGCACAAAAGAAAACCCTAACATAATACATTCCAACTGTATAAGTAAAAAATGATGTCTACGACTCAAAGCATCAGCAACAACATTTTCTTTACCCTTTTTGTATCTCAACACATGTGGAAAAGATTCAATAAACTAGACCATTTAGCATGACTCTTATACAACTTCATCTGACACTTCAAATATTTCAATGACTCGTGATCACTATGAATGACAAATTATTTATGCAATAAAAAATGTTTCTAAGTTTCTAATGCTCACACAATTGCATAAAACTCTTTATCATAAATAGGATAATTAAGAGCATCGCCCTTTAACTTTTCATTGAAATAACTAGCTCAATATGCTCACAATGAATCAGAAGCATCACGGTGAATCTCGAAAGTGCCATTAACATTAGGTAAAGCAAACAAATGAGCATTATATAATCGTAATTTAAATTCATTAAATGCATTCTCTTGGCTCTTGTCCCACACGAATTTCACATTCTTTTTAACTAGTTCATTTAAAGGTACATCAATAGATGAGAAATCATGCACAAGCCTTCTAAAAAACTAGCTAAACCATGAAAAGATCTCACCTAATATGCGTTGGAAGGTGCCAGCCATGATTTGATTGCCTTTATCTTGGTTTCATTGACTTTGATGCCATCCTTGGACACCACAAATCCGAGAAACACAACCTTTGAAGCTCAAAAGGTACACTTCTTTATGTTCACATACAATCTAGCCTCACAGAGTGCAACAAGAACCATCTTAACATGCTCAATATGCTTATAAATCGACTTAGAATAGATCAATATATCATCAAATTAAACCACAACAAATCGACCAATAAACTTTCTCAAGACATGATTCATCAACCGCATAAAAGTACTAGGTGCATTAGTTAAACCGAAAGGCATAACAATCTATTCTTACAATCCAAACATAATCTTAAATGTAGTTTTCCATTCATCCCCCTCCCTTATCAAAATATAAAGATAACCCCATGCAAATCTTCAAGCATATCATCTAACCTAGGGATAAGATGGCAATACTTAATGGTTATTTTTAAATAGAACAACAATAAATGCACATATACCAAATTTTATCTTCCTTAGGAACTAAAATGATGGGTACAACACAAGGACTTAAAGATTCATGCACATAACCTTTATGAAGTAAAACCTCAATTTGTCGTTGTAGTGCTTTTGTCTCCTCAGGGTTTGCTTTATACTGCGGGAGATTTGGAATAACCAAACCCGCAAGTAAGTCAATCTGGTGTTCAATACCTCTCAATGGTGGTAAATCGCGAGGAATGTTTCTGGAAAGACATCCTCATTGTCCTGTAACATCTCAACATACTGTGGAGGAACATGTATAGGTATATCATCCTTGGCAAAATAGCTTTCTTTAAAATGTAGGATAAGCACATAAGAATGATTAGAAAAAGCACGATTCACATCACTTATCTAAGTATAAAATGATTTACCAGAATCAGTAGGAAGTTCATGTCTCATCATGTAAATCGAAGGTAACTGACTAAGATGTGAAGACAATATTTTAAGTGACTTATCAGAATCATTCTTGGACTTACCTGACTTACCTGGATCAACCTTCCTTGAATTTTGGTAGAACGTATCAGGGTTTTTACCTCCAATTTTCACCTTTTGGCCGATCTCCCCCAAACCCTTGCTAGGATTTTGTTTGGCCACCTGTGTATCAGTCGCAAACTTCTCGTTGTCAAATTTCATGTGCCTTTGAGCCTCAATAATTTCCATAGGAGATGATGGTGTCAATGTAAACCTGGTTCTTTCCTTAATCACAGTGATTGTATTAGTGTAACCATCATGCAAAGATTTTCTATTAAACTGGCAAGGTCTACCTAACAAAATATGACTAGCTTCCACAGGTATAACATTACACAAGATAGAATCATGATTTTTTCCAATCTTAAAGTTAATCATGCATTGTTTATTAACCCTAATTTCACCACTGCCATTTAACCAAATAGATTTATATGGAGATGGGTCAGTAGTAATAGGCAAGGAAAATGGTTTAACAAGAAGATTAGAAATAATATTAGCACAAGAACCACCATAAGTAATTAGTAAACATTTCTTATCTTTCACAAGGCAACAAGTATGGAAAATATTGACTCTTTGTACCTGAGTTTTGGCCAATTGATAATTTAAGTGTCTCAATGACACAAAGTTACCTTGTGTTTCTGGACCTTGTTCACCGTGGTTATTTATAATGATCTCTTCATCTACCTGTTCTGCCTCACTTTCATATAAAGTGGACATATCAGCATACTCATCTTCTTGCTCAATTGTATTTAAAATTTGAGCATGAGGACAATTACTACAGTTATGTCCTCTTTCTTTGCAATGGAAACAAGTAGTATTATTAGTAGAAAATGAATTTGATGAAGAAGTACTGCTTTCCTTCTATCACTAGGATTGTAAGTTGGATTTTAATAGGATTGCACCGACCCACGACCACCTATGGTTGATTCTCTACCACGGCCCAAACTAGGGTTTCCCAAATAAAACCCTATTTTTGACCGGGAAATCCAAACTCTTAGGTCGCAAAGTGTTCTCAACCATTATCTCTTTCACCAATAAATCTCTCATCGACACATGATGTTGAAGCTTAATCGGTACTTGAAGATTTTCCCGTAAGCCTTCTATGAATCGATTCTTGATAAATGTGTCATCTTCTTTCATTCCAACCCTTCTCATGGTCAAATCGAGATCTTTCCAGTATTCATCAACATATTGACTTCTTTGCTTCATATTGCTCAAGTAAGAATGGTGCTACATCAATTATGTAGGCGGACCATGATATTGTCGAAGCTCGAACTTTAATCCATCCCAATTGGAGATAGGTATCTTCCCAGAAATCTATCTCGATTCTCTCAAATTATTCCACCACTTAGTCGCATAATTGGTGAAGGAGTACTACGCCACTTTAACTTTCTCTTTTTCCTGATAACTATTGAGATTAGACAGATTCTCAATCTAAGGTCTCAATCAAGGTACTTTACTGAATTATGTTGACCATCAAATCGAGGGATATCATATTTCAAACCCCTGATATCTCGAGCTGAATCTCAGCTCTCACTGGAATCTGAACTGGTTCTTCTTTGGAAAATGGTGTTTGATATGGAGATACTTTCTTGAAGACTCTCAGTGCGATTGTCTTTCCAAAACATCTTCATATTCTTCCTCTGAACTACCATAGCCATGAAATCCATGGACAAACCCTTGGAATTTGTCTTTCTTGGTCGAAAATAGTGGTGTTGGTTTGGCTATGCCGTCAACTTTTCTCGCTGATTGTTGTACTTCACTCATGAGCGCATTTATTGCAACAACAAATCGATCTGGATCAACAGGTTCATTTGGGTTTATCCGTTGTTGCTCCCAACTATCTGGTGGATTTTCACGTGATTGAGGACCACGTCTACCATTAGTAGTGTTCGTCAATGGTAAATTGTAGGGATTTCCAATAAAGGATGGCAGAACGAATGAGTTATTGGCTTTCATATCCACTAAGCTGCTAAGAAAAACAAAATGATTAGTAGAAAAATGTCCACCCCTTCCCCTTTGTTTGGTATGGTCACTCACCAATTGTATAACACTCACAACTCACAAGGCCAAGGCTAAAACAAGGGCAGACAAAATGCAATTTCAATGGCTTGAATCAGAGTTATATCGAATGAGTTATGATCAAAATAAGAATGCTTTAAATAGGCGATAAATAAGTTAGGGAGCTCAAGTAGCTTTACCAAAATCAAATAGGATTAGCTACCCAATCCAAATCCTTTGTAAAATAGGATTTTCTTCACTTAATTAAGCTGCCCAAGTCAAAAATTCAAGCCAAACTCCTAACCCTGGAGTACTTTTCACAATCAGAATATTATTCCCTAAGCAAGTAGAATTCAAGTACAATCCCACTTTTTTTCAAAAATTGTAAAATAGACCCCAAACTTCCAAAAATTACAAAATAACCCCAAACTTTCGGTTTCCTAAACCCTAGATCGGATTTTGAACCCCAAAAATCCGTAACCCTTTTGTTGGTGTTTTTGAAAATATTTTGGAACAAATTCTCCTATTTAAAACTTAGAGTAAGAAATCCGCGACAACTTCCTCTCGATTCAAATAAACTTTAACGTATTCAAGATTGTAAGGATCAAGATGCACTATATCTGGAAAATGACACAAAGATTCTATTTCTTTTTGTATAAGGTGCAATCAAGAATTCAAGAACAAATTCAAGATCACGGAATCAAAAAATAATAAAGAAAACAAGTAGGATTATGGGCGTGCAATATTTTCAGAAGAGTGGATGAAAAATATCACAAGTGCGTAACCTATTTAAGCTACCTAAAAAATATGAAACTGACCGGGAGGTGAATGCAGATAATAGTTGTTAACGCTCAGACCCTTTGACGACCCCTGAAATGATTGATGAAAATGAAGGCGGATAGTAATACCAAAATATTCTAACTCTCCGATCATTTGACGTCCTTCGACTCCATATTCAATTATCCTGATAAGAAAGATCAAACAAACACAATTAAAATATGACATGAAAGAGTTTATAAATTTAATTAATAAATTCGAAAATAAACTCAAACAAAACTCGAAACCCCTGTTGAATTTTCAGCCACTAGGAATTCTTTCGCTTTGCTCTAATACCAACTAATATGAATCTCTGTGCGAAAACTCTGGATTGCGGAATTTGAATCTTTGATTAAACTAGTAATTTTTCAAACCCTAGTATAGCCGCATGAACTGATTAGTTACTAGCCCTCAGGATTACTCTCTTCGAGATTTGCTCACTAACTAGTCTGCATGATTAGTTTACAAATCAAAGGTATTAATACTATATTAACCCACAAAATTAAGCTACAATAAAAAAAATGCTCGAAAGTAAAGAGTATGAACTCAAAAAGTCTGAATATATGATCGATAAAAGGTTATGAGAAACTCGGCCAAGCCCCCTATTTATAGGATGGTTCAGCCAAACCCTAATCCTAATTAGAATCGGATTTGGTAAATTCTTTCAGAAACTGAATAGACTTATAGTATTTTGAAGAAGTTAAAACCATATCTAACTAAAATACCTAAAATAAACCAAACCATGGCCGAATTCTTCCAAGACACACCTTGGATGAATATTGCCTTATCTAATCTTACCAAATCTAATTCTAGTCAAATCAAAATTGAATATTCTTAAACCCTAATGGACTGATTTTGAAATTAAGCCTCTTCAAAGCCCACATGGCCAAAAATTAATTCCAAAATTCAAATTGAAATAATTTTACAGTAATTTACAATGATCACACTACCTCATTAAAAATTCGGTGGGAAAAATGAGTATAGTGTTCTTTATGATGTCTTCAGTTTCTTGACACTCTTGAGCAATTAATCCAAGATGTTGATGATGACTTGTTCTTCAAATCATCATCATGAAGTTGTACCATCAAAGTATTCAAATATGCGTCTCTTAGCTTCGTTCTTGCTATAGTCATAAGACCTGTCATGTCACTTAGAGGATCCCGAACATATATTTTGAATGTCTGATAAAGTTTTGGCATATCATCATCGATAGTGCTAGTAGTCTTGGCATGTGTATCACCTCTCCTCCTTATCCTTAGTTAATATGCTGAAAACGCTTAAGTGTGTTTAATATAGCTTTCTATAAATCCATGATTTTTGTTTTTTCTAACATTAACAAATAAATAAGTATACTTTTATTCCTTTATAAATAATTGTTGGATAATAGTTTCATTAGGATATCTCCTTGTAATTTCATTTAAATAGACATTTTCATATAATTTTTAATATTATGTTTTTATTATTTTTATTTTTGATTACCTTTTAAAATTATGAGAATCTCTAAACAGGTAGGGGTCCGTCAAATCTCAACCATAACACATGGTATTCTTTAAAAAAAATTAAAAATAATAATGAGAATCTCATTTTAATAAATGAAAATAAACATCAAACCACGCTATTAATTTATTAGTAATAATATGTCTCGTATAACAACTATGCAACATAATTTTTTTTTTGTTTTATCTAGAGCATGAGTTCTTAATATTGAAATTCACTTCCATTTTTCTAATCATTTCTCTCCTATCGCTCACTTCCATTTTTCTCTCTTCTCTCTCCTATCGCTCTTTTCACTACTGAACAATCTCCTGCCGGTAACGGCTCTATCCCCATGGTGGAACACCCTCCACCAGGGAACACTAAATCCTTCCTAGCTGCACTTTAATCGAAATCTCCACCTCTTACCACAACCCTCCCAAATAACCTAGAAATAATCCCAAAATCTAAACACCTAGGTGAACCAGCATGTCTCTACTCCGATGAAAAATTTCCAAACTCTCCGCTCACTACGCTAATGCCCTAGTCGGAAAATTCACCAAAGGTCGACTTACAATGGAACTACACAAGGTGGCTTTCAAGACAGTGGGATTCGCTGGGAAATACCGACTGGGTTCACTCGACTACAAGCACACCCTAATCAGGTTCGACCAGATCAATGATTATCAAAGATGTTGGATTAAGGGTATATGGACCTTCAACGGAATCCAAATGAAGGTGCTCAAATGGACTCCAGATTTCTCTATCCATAGAGAGTCATCGATCATTCCCATCTAGTGTACAATCAGGGAAGTTCCTCTCTATTACTACAATACTTCTTCCATTGAGGCTATTGGTAATAATATAGGGAATTTCATTAAGAAGGATTTGGCAACTGAAATGTTAACAAGGCCATCTGCTATTAAGCTCTGTGTTAAAATTTACCTACAGAAACCACTCAATAACTTCATCAGATTAGGATCTCTTTCAAATAATAGAAAATACCCATTGAATATGAAGACATCCTTATGTATTGTACCACTGTGCTAAGCTAGGTTACTCTCACACTCAGTGCAGAGTTATTCCCCAAAACTATAACCTACCACAATGGCAAGCCACTGGTAACAAGTTCAACAAGGTACCAAATAGGATAACAACAAACCAGACCCCTAGTAATCCCCAACACACTGGCCAACCTAAACAACAGCTAGCCACAACCAATCCCATTTTAAACCCATCCTCCTACACATAATAGCCTACAACATCAGAGACTGAGAACAATACACCTCTACAAGTCCCAAACTCTCCAACCCCAAGCCTAGCCATTAACCATCCTGAATGTCCTGAATCACCACTCACAACACTAAAAAATGCCACAGCTTTTACTGTTCCAAACATTTCTCACAAAAGCTATGCTAAGGATGATATTCAAATTGACTCACATAAACTGATCATCCACCACTCTCATCTACTAACCCTGCACTATCTCAAAAAGGAAAGATGGAAAATAGGTTTTCTTTACTGCAGGATGCGGAATCTTTCTCTCAAGCAGCAGACCTTCTGGAACAGGAATTACAAACAGATCAGGAGATGGAAGATATCTCAGCCATGCCAATCACAGACAATACCCAAGCTCAACTATCACTCTCACATGCTCTACTACAAACAACAGGTAATCAAGGTAAGCTTAAGCATAAAAAGAATAACTACCTAAGCCACATGAATAAGATGATGTTAAGATCATCCACTAAAAGCCACAAATCATGTGAACAATGATACACAACTGTAAACTTAATTTTTTAGTTTGGAATCTGAGAGGCATGGAATCCTCAATGCTTAGACTGCAAAATCTAATCAAACTGAAAAAAATACAGGTGTTATGTATCATTGAACCAATGCATGATAATAGCCAGTGTCAATCTTACATGGTACAACTGAATTTCTCTCAAAGTTTACCTCTACAAAATGGAAAAATATGGCTTATGTGGAATGACTCTCTAGTGATATTTCTGATTTCCCACAACAATCAATTCCTGTATGTTAGAGTTCTTCACCCAATATCAAATACAGAGATGGATGCTGTTTTTGTTTATGGACATATGACTAAAGATGGTAGGAAAATTTTATGGAATGATCTCAGTCTCTTACCAAACTCTGACACTATTTTCATTGGATATTTTAACACAATCACCTCTATCTCAAAATATAGAGGTCCCAGTTCTCTCAAATTAGGTAGTATTAATGATTTTAATGAGTGGATTAGCACTAAAAGACTTCAGGAAATCAATACTGTAGGTAATCTATTTACTTGGACAAACTTAAGACTAAGAAATCCCACCACCAAGAGATTAGATAGAGGACTTTGTACTATACAATGGAGTACGAAATTCCCAGCTTCCTCTATCCAAATTCTCAACAGACAATCCTCTGACCACTGCCCCTTATACTTACAGATCTCAACCCTAACACTCTATTATCCTAAGCCTTTTAGGTTTATAAACACCTGGTTTAATAGACCCGAGTTCATAAACATAATTAGGTCTAACTGGTCTACCCCACTTCCTCAGTCAGGAATGTTGGGGCTGTACCTTAAATTAATTAGACTCAAAAAAGTAATCAAGATCAGGAATAAAGAATCTTTTGGGAACATTGACTCTAATGTCCTCACAGCTGAAGAGAATATCAGATTACAGGAAATTAAATTTGACTCCACTCATTCTCAAACAGATCTAATCAAACTTAATGAAAATAGGGCCTTGCTGATTAGAGCACTTAGGGAAAATGAAAAATCCTTGAAGAAAAAATCAAGAACCAATTGTATTAAGCTTGGAGATGAAAATACACATTTTTTCCATAAAACTGTAGCAGAAAAAAATAGCAGGTTACATATATCCAAAATTAAAAATAGGCAAGGTTAATGGCTTAACAACCACCTGGAAATTCAAGATGAGGCTGTAGCTTACTACACAGATCTCCTATCTGAACCCAACCTCCCAGCAAATAGCACATACTACCCACACTTTCCCAGTCAAATACCTAGCATCATCTCTGACCATGATAATTCTCAACTGTCAAAACCAGTTTAAGAGGAAGAACTTAGAATAGTAGTCATGGGTCTAAATAAAAATAGCAGCCCTGGTCCTGATGCCTACTTAAGTAAATTCTATATCAAATGCTGGGATTTCATTAAGGATGATTTAATATCTGCTGTTAATGATTTTCTTTTAGGCACTGACATGCCAAGAGGTATTACAAGCACTTGGATTGCTTTAATACCAAAAACACCAACCCCAGCATCTTTAGATGACTACAGACCAATTAGTCTATCAAATGTAGCTAATAAAATATGCTCTAAGGTTCTCATGGATAGGCTTAAACCTTTCATGGAAAATTTGATTTCACCTAATCAAACTGCTTTCATGAAAAATAGAGATATATCTGATAATATCCTTTATCTTCATGAAATGGTAAGATTTCTTGGTAAAAAACACAGAATACCAAATTGTATCCTTAAAATAGACCATAGAAAGGCATTTGATAGGATTAACTGGAACTTTTTGAATAGCATCCTCTCTAAATTTGGTTTTCATGGTAATTTTGTGGATGCAATCATGAAAAATCTCTCTCAGGCCCATTTTTCAGTGCTTATGAATGGTAATCCGGTTGGTTTTTTCAAAGCTACCTGAGGCATCAAAAAGGTGATCCTCTCTCTCCCTTCTTATTCAACCTATTTTCTGAAGCATTTTCTAGAAGCCATTCTTTTGTTTTCATGAACAACAAACTGAAATATTACCAGCTTCCACAAGGCATAACACCAGCTTCACACTTGAGCTGTGTAGATGATACCATAATATTTATGCAGACATCTAAGTCTAACCTAATTAAGATTAAAGACTTTTTAGAAACCTTTGAACTTACCTCAGGCCAAAAAATGAATTATGAGAAATCAAATTTTTACATAAGTAAAAGGGTTACAGTTGGAAAGATTAATCAGACTAGGACAATTTTAGGCATGAAAAAAGGACTTTTTCCTTTTAAATACCTATGTTGCCCAGTCTTTACAGGAAGAACTCCGAATATTCATTTCCAACCTTTGCTTGAACTCATAGATAAAAAAATTGATGAACTGGAAGATAAATGGCTAAGTACAGGAGGAAAAATGGTTCTTATTCAAGCATGCATATACTCTATTCCACAACACATATGGTCTGTTCTTAATCCCCCTAAACAGATAATTAAATCCCTAGAAAAGAAAATGTCCAGATTCTTTTGGGGTGAGAGAGAGGGTAAGCTGAACAAAGTGTGGAAAAAATGGTCAGATTTATGACCACATAGGTTTCAAAATGGTTTAGGATTTAGATCAATTCAAGCAATAGTTGATGCATGCTCCTTAAAATTGTGGTGGAAGAGTCAACATGGCATAACTATGTGGTCTAAGCTAATCTGGACACCACCCCAGTCTTACAAAAAATAAAAACCTTGGAAAAGAATCTGCTCCATCAATTTGTTTGCTGAAAATAACACTATAGTTATCCATGACCAAGGTCTTTGTAACTTCCGGACCTCCAATTGGTGCCCAAATGGCCCACTAATTAACTGTGTTTCTCCTGACTTATCCTCTATCCCCTCCTCTTGCATAGTAGCACAATTCATTAATAATAAATTCTCTTTCCTGTCTCAGATTAGCTCCTACTTGGACAATGATACTCTGGTTTTTCTGCAGGAAGCAGCAATAAATAAGGATAGGTAGGACAGACTGATATGGAAACCTGAAGAGAATGGATCTTTTACCTTTAGGTCAGCATACAATGCACTCACTCAAATATCAGGTAATTTCCCAGTTACTAAAATGATTTGGAATTTTAGACTGCAGAAAAAAATCTCAATCTTTACCTGGGAGATGCTAAACTCTTTCTGCCTTTTGATGATGTCCTAATTAAATGTGGTTTTAGCCTTGCCTCTAAATGTCCTGCCTGCAACCAATCGGATTCCCTAGATCACTTTTTTTTAAACTCTTGTCAGATTGCTCAAGCGTATGGAATGATACTGCAAACATCTTAGGTCATTTTAATCATACTTTGAATAATCTAACTGAGAGATTTTTTGCCTACTGGAACAATAAAGGCCTCCCAAAAATTCATAGACTGATTTTCAACTTTCTTCCATCACTGGTTTGCTGGTTCCTGTGGAAAGCTAGAAATACTTTTCTTTTTTAAAATTTTTTTCCATTCCTCAAATTTGCAGGGAAGTAAGAGATTCAGTGTTTTTAACCCTCTTAGAAAAACCTTGTTTCTCAAATGAATCACCTAATCTTAGATTTTCTATCACCTCCTCAATCCCACCCTTTAGACCTCCCCCAAAACCTTCACTTACCATTATGCATTGGGAAATACCTGAACTAAATAGCATTAAGATCAATGTGGATGCAACCTGGTATGTTTCTAACTCAACACTTAGCCTCATAGCTAGAGATAATGATGGCAACCCCATTTTAATCAAGACATCAAATATCACTGCCACCTCCCCCCTTGAAGCTGAAATGAAAGCCATTCTTTTTGCTTGTCTTTCTTTTCCTACACCTTCTTGTAGAATCATAATTGAATCGGATTCACTTTTAGCTGTTACTATGATCAACGCACCTATGAGAGCTAGATGGTCTCTCTACACCCTTGCTTTCCAAATCCACACTCAGCTAAAAGGGGCTATACTGAAACATGTTTTTAGAGAGTGCAATACTGTTGCTGATGCGATTGCAAAGCTAAAATCCACACCCTTTTCAGAAACCAGTTGGTGTCTATCTGATCTCCCAGCTAACACTAGAGGAATTATCAACCTAGATAGGACTCAAACTCCTTATATTCGAATACATAGATATGCTTATGATGATGATCGATACTGCTGATGTTCTTTCTCTGATGCTAATTTAGGTAAACAACAGATGCTGCACTTTCAAATTGCACTCCAAGTTTTGGCAACAGAAAGATTTCAATGCTGGCATGGATGCAGCATACCCACTCTCTCATCTAATTTTCAAACCTGCACTACCAAGGCTTCGCACACAGATTTGCTCAACCATTTTGGCAATACTGAATGATCCGACACCACTCGTAGAATGCACACTCATTTCTGGACTAGGTCACTCCAAGATTTCTTTTATCCGGGACCTCATCTTGACACTCAGTAGATGACCGGCCAAAGTTAGAAATTAACATGTGGGATGGAGATTTCTAATTTTTGAAATGCATATGTTGACATAGTTTGTACATACGCATAAATAGCTACTCAAACTCTAGTTTATGTGCTTGCTATTCTCTGCTAGTTTTGGAGGCAATAATGTTGCCTCGGCCACTATGTTTTTGGCCTCAAACTTTTTTACTGTATCATTTCATCTTTAAAGGATTTGGGATCCTTATAAAAATATCCCTCACCTCCGGGTGTTTTAACCAAAAAAATAAAAATAATATTGAAATTCACATTAAAAAAATTCAACTGTTAATTGAAAAACTGTTATTAACCTTTTCATTTGATTTTAAATTATTGCAAAATTTATATGTCCAAATTATAATATAACATAAAAATTAAAATTTTCATTTTATATTTATTTCGCCCAAAAAATATAAAAAGTAATATACTACTAGAAAAATTGAAGGACGTAAGGTGTAATGTACCTTAAACATCAACAATCACTTTGGAAAAAAATATATTAAAAGGAACAATAAATTTTATATGAGACAAATTTTTGGGTGAAAATTTGTGTGTAAGTGTTTCAACAAGTGAAAGATATATTTTCAACAAGTGTTTCAACAAGTGTTTCAACATGAAGAATAGGGATATTTCGGATAATATTCTTTATCTTCAGGAAATGATTAGATTTCTTGACAAAAAGGCTAGAGTCCCTAACTGCATTCTCAAGTTAGATTTACAGAAAGCATTTGATAGAGTTAATTGGGATTTTCTCAAGAACGTTCAGATGAAGTTTGGTTTTGGTGGTAAATTTCTAAATACTGTTATGACTAACCTATCTCAAGTTTATTTTTCGATACTTATTAATGGCAATCCAGTGGGCTTTTTCAAGGCCACAAGAGGAATTAAGCAAGGTGATCTCCTCTCTCCTTTTCTCTTTAACATTTTCTCGGAAGCTTTCTCTAGGAGTCTATCATTTATTTTCCATAATAATAAACTCTCATATTACCAGTTGCCATCTTCAATTTCAGCAGCTTCTCACCTTATGTATGCTGATGATACTATCATCTTTATGCAAGCTTCCAAGTCCAACCTCATTAGGATTAAGGCTTTCTTAGAAACCTTTGAATACACTTCGGGTCAAAAATTCAATTTCCATAAATCTGATTTTTACATTAGTAAAAGGGCATCAACTACTAAATTAAATAAGATGAAGATGGTTCTAAAAATGAAACAGGGCTCCTTCCCTTTCCAGTACCTAGGCTGTCCTATATTCAAAGGTAGAACATTGAATAGGTATTACCAACCTCTCATGGAAAAGCTGGATAGAAAATTGCAAAATTGGAAAAATAAGTGGCTAAGTACAGGGGGTAAACTAATCCTAATTCAATCTTGTTTGTACTCAATGCCACAACACTTATGGTCTGTAACTAAACCCCCAAAATTTATAATCAAAACTTTTGAAAAAAGATTGGCTAGATTCTTTTGGGGTGAGTCAGAAGGAAAAAGAAACAAAGTATGGAAAAAATGGGCTGATCTAGCTACACCTATTTCACAGAATGGGTTGGGGTTTAGATCTATCCGAGCTATATTAGATGCATGCTCCCTTAAACTGTGGTGGAAAAGTCAGCTAGGTATCACCGTATGGGCTAAATTGTTGTGGTCTCTGCCTGAATCTCATAGGAAATCAGTTACCTGGAAAAGAATTTGTTCAGTTAATCTTTTTGCAGAAAATAACTCTCTCATCATCCATGGTAAAGGTAGCTGTAATCTATGGACTGCTAATTGGTGCCCGAATGGTCCACTCCTTGACTATATTCCTAATCATATATCTGCTGCATTACAGCACTGTTCTGTATCAGATTTTATCAGGAATAAAGCAGATATATTAGCACAGATTTCTTCATTCCTGGAAAATGATACTCTGTTATTTTTGCAAAATGCAGAAGTTGTAGAGGAAAGAGATGACAGGATTATATGGAAACCAGATCCATCAGGCACCTTCTCTTTCAAGTCAGCATACCGGGCTCTCACAAGCTCATCAGTTAATTTCCCGGCCTATAAGTTCCTGTGGAACACATCACTTCAGAAAAAGGTTTCCATTTTTACATGGAAAATGTTACACTTTTTTCTTCCTTTCGATGATGTGCTTATTAGTTGTGGATATAGTCTAGCTTCGAAATGCCCAGTATGTTGTCACTCGGATTCAATTGAACATTTTTTTTATATCCTGTCCCATGGCCCAATCTATATGGAATAACATGGCACCTCTAGTTCAATTCCACCTCACTCATCATCATTCCATTTCTCAGAGATTTTTCATTTTCTGGAATTGTCTAGATCTCTCTAAATGTCATCAACTGTTATGTAACATACTCCCCTCTATCATATGTTGGTGTCTTTGGAAAGCTCGAAATAGATATTTGTTTGATCAGATTCCATTCTCTACTGAATTCATTTGTAAGGAAGTACTGGACCTCATCAAACTATCTCTGTATTCCAATCCTACACATCTGAGCCCTTCTACAGCAATTCCACACTCACTAAAGCATATAATCCCTCACCTTAGGCCACCTCCTAAGCCAATCATATAGACTGTTTGCTGGGAAAGGCCTAGTTTAAACTCCATCAAAATTAACATAGATGCTTCTTGGTTTTCTCATATGGCTGCAGTTGGGGTAATTGCTAGGGATATCTCTGGTACTCCCCTCATGATTAACTCTGTAACCATCTCTGCAAAATCTCCACTTCATGCTGAAATACTTGCCATACAATTTGCTTGCTAAAACTTCCAACAGTTAGATGATTCATTTATTATTGAATCAGACTCCCTGTTAGCAGTTAACATGATAAATGATCCATACTCTGCTCACTGGAAACTTTTCAATTCTGCTTATAAAGTTAAAAGGCTTCTATGTGGTGCTGTGCTTAAACATGTACATAGGGAATGTTACTCAGTGGCCAATGCAATCGCTAAACATCACTCTTCTCATAATCAGGCTCTTAATCTCTCTAATGTTCCTGTACATATAAAAGGTCTCATAGCCATAGACAAGGAACAAATTCCGCATATAAGATTGCATAAAAACAGCTATGCTAAGGATTGATACTGCTGATGTTATATTTTGCTAATGCAGGTACGACCTTGGTTCTGTACACAACTAATCCAACGCAATCTCCTTTGCTATACACAAGGCGGTTCATTCACTTAAATATCACCCCCAAAGCAACGGCGCAGAGAGGAAAGATTTTGGGGATTTTGTCCAGAATATCACCATTGATGGTTCACTAGCTAATATCTCTAGCATGCTAACTTACTGATAGATTTTCTAATGGTAGTTGCCTGGACAAAGTACGAATTAACACGGGGTGTGGAGATTCGTTTACTTTGGAATTGCAACTAACTCATTTAGGTACTCCCATCGATCTTGTATAGATTTGATCCTTAGTAGTAGATATCTCTTTTGGAGGCAATGATGTTGCCTTTTGTAAAAACTAATGTCATCTTACTATGGCTTGCTTATTACTGGCTTGAGGTACCAATATACGAACCCCCACCCTCGGGTGTTTTCCATAAAAAAAAAAGATATATTTTTTACTATTTTCATAATGCTTCTAATCGATAACAGTTTTAGTATTTTCTTAGAAATATGATCAATTTACTAAATTACTATATAATCATTGTTTAATCATGAATACATATTTTATGTTTACAAACAAGATTATTACTTTCATATAAAGATGCTCAGTTCGTTTCCTTATACATGTAACACTTCATTTTTTATTGTTTCTTTTATATTACCACACCTTCAAATTTTGTTAAGATTTCTTCAATTTTATCAACTCTTTCTACTTTTTACTTTTTATATTCAATGTCATCCACTCATTTCATTCAACTAAATCTAAGATCCTACACACATTGTGAGATATATAGAGGAAAGAACTGAATATATATATATATATATATATATATATATATATATATCTCTTACTATTTGATTAAAAAATAGCCAACCAAATTATATTTTTAACCTTTTAACCTTAATGCATCACATTCCATTCCTCAAAGATTCTATCTGTTTTGGGATTGTCAAGATTTATCCAAGTTTTACCAAATATATTGCATGTTGCTCCCATCTGTGATATGCTGGAGTTTATGGAAAGCTAGAAACAACTATCTATATGACCACAAGCCTCTATCCATGAATGTTATCTGTACTGAGGTAGAGAATCTGATTAAATTGAGTTTTAGTGGGTGTCCTCCCTCACTGTTATCTAAAATCTCAGTACCACAATATTTTCATCATCTCACTCCACTGCTAAGGCCTCCCCCTAAGCCAAATTTAAGGATTATTTGCTGGGGAAGACCTAAACATGGCTCTATAAAAATAAATGTAGATGCAGCCTGGAGTTCTAACATAGCTACTGTAGGTCTTATAGCTAGGAATTGTCTAGGCTTTCCGGTTAGAATTAGTTCGGCAAAAATAACATCCTCATCCCCCCTACATGCCGAAATTGAAGCAATATTATTTGCTACTGAATTATTTCCCCATCTGAATGGTAACATTATGGTGGAATCTGATTGTAAGCTTGCGGTTGATATGATTCGGAATCCATATGAGGCACAATGGCAACTTTTTGATAAGGTATACAAAGTGAAATCTTTGCTTGGTAGTGCTCAACTGATTCACACGTTTAGGGAGGGCAACACGGTAGCTCATGCCATAGCTAAACATCATTTTGATTTCAACCAAGGGCTAGATATGACTAATGTTACACCTCGAATTCGAAGGCTTATTGATATGGATAGAGGCTGTTTTCCTCATATTCGAGTTGCTAAAACTCCTAGGCTATAGAATGTGATGCTGCTGAATACCTTTCTTGTCTTGTCTTTGCAGAACAAGGAACTTTACAATACTATAAGCAGGAGAATGCACAAGCTCATATTGCTGATACTAGTTCTTAACCTGGATACTCCCTTGCTTTTCTTTGCTGCTGGAGTAGCTTCTCTACTGCGGGAGCAGCTATGGAAGCTGCAAGAGATTTCTGCACACATCAAGGAGCGGGAATCCTTCCCATATAGGCTCCACTACAAAGCTACAAAGCTCAACATACATGTGATGATTTTATTTTGCGATTGAAGTTGCCTGGCCATTACAGAGGATTAACACGAGGGGTGGAGATCCTCTTGTTTTGGATCGCAACTTCGACTCCTATCCTTTCACTTAGGATAGTTTTATTTCACTATTAGCAAACACTGTTAGGTCTTTTGGAAACAACCATGTTGTTTCACATTCCAAACTCTAATTGTATATTCGATCATTTGGAAATCAAGGCTTGGGGTACCTATAATAAAATAACCCTCACCCTCGGGTGTTCTCATTAAAAAAAAAAAAAAAAAAAAAAAAAAAAACCAAATTATATTTTTATTTTATTTTATAAAAAGTATATATTAAGAAAATATAATTACTTAGTTAAATTCGAGCATCGCATGAGTATTATCTAGTTTTCCTTATGCTCCAACACCATTTTCGTCCTTCCACAGTTAAGTCACTTTTCCCACCTGGCACCGGACGTGTCAACCATCCATTTTCTACTTGAGTGATGAAAGAGAGAGTGAAAATTCATAGTAAAACCCATAGTGAATGATGTGGAAGCTAGTAAAAGACTAAATTACCAACCACCTTTCTTAAGATGTGCAATTAATTATGGCTACATTTGTCTTTTCATTTAAGCCATATCAGTCACTATGTAATTTCACTATAAATTTTCACTCTCTTTATCATTACTCTTTCTACTTTCTAGGACATCTGAATTTTCCATGCCATTTCTCCCGAAATAGCTTACCAAGATCATCTTCAATGGTTAACTTCTGACATCGGAAGTGGCCTCGAAAGTTTACAAAAATATGGGTTGTTTGGTTATGTCGAAATCAGAAAATTCATATTTACCATATTGTCCCATTCTCCATATGAATACAAATCGACATTCGTCTTCAACATAGCACAACCACCATCATCCTCATCTCTTACGCTCATATCAAACTCACCTACAATTAAACCCGATAATAATATACATTCAAACAAAAATCATCAATTCTCATTGAACAATAATATACATCAAATTTTGTAGGTGGATTCACCAATAAAAAATCCTAAACGGAGAAGAAACAATACCTTCATATTATGAAATTTATCACCTCACATTCTATAAATTTGAAATCGTCACCGTGGTGCCAAATTTAAAAGGAAATTGAGGTGTTAGATTTGGGGAATGAGGGGGGAGAAGGAGGAAGAAAGAAAGAAGAAGGAAAGAAGAAGGAAAGAAAGGAAAAATAGGAGGTAAAAAGCGAAGGAAAAGAAAATTTTCAACTAGTGGAAAGGAAGGGCATAATAAAGGTGATTTTTTTAGAGTTTCTTACTTTTGTGCACTGCACAAACCAATGCCGATGTCAGGAGTGCCTTAAGAAATGCACTTCCACCACCGGTTCCTCTTTCATAAATTCCTTGGAAGTGCTTTAGTGCACTCCTGAAACATGTTCCCAATTCAGGACTGCAATCAGAAGTGCACTAAAGTAAACAATGGAGCCATCGTACGTCACTTTGATCATACACTGTTGATCATACCAAAATTTTGGAGCGGGCTATCATCAATTCGACTACCAAAACACATATTTTGAGTTCGGAATAGACAACATTTCTGAAGAAAAAATGCACAACCGTGGTGCAAAGGAGTCGTTAATGTCGATTCATGCACTAGTAAATCTTGCATAAAAGTGAGTACCAAAACTGTCAAATTCTCATTCTAAAAAATATTTGGTAGTGCATGCGCATGACAGAAGCTAGGTTTGATGATGTTGTCCATGAAGACTTAAGGTGGTCAAAGATTTTGATCATTAAGATAATCGACTTTATAGGAAAAATTCAAAACTAGGGTATCAAACTTTGAATTTTGATTAAAAGTGTGTAATATTGTGGATACTTTCTATAAACTAATACAGTTTTTTTTCTAGGGACAAGTTATCAATCAATCTAATAGTTCAATGATCAAACGTAACATTTACTCTAATAGAAAGAACGAGATGTTTGGGTGTCCACACAAGATACACAACACAGATGTGGAGTGTGGAGTTTTGCGAGCAATACAAAATTTTGACAACATACAATTTCTGAAGATACAATAATTAGTACACATAATATATTATATATCTATAGATATGGTTTATATGGTTCAGCGGGTCAAATTTTGGTTTTGATATTTGGACCTAAATTCAAACTCTTTTTTATGTATAAACTCAAACCCAACCTAGATCTGATGTGTTTACGAAAAATGGACTTTTACCCTCAAATTAACATGGCGTTCTTGTTAGTTATATTGGGTCCTAAAGACATATTTATCCTTACATAAAAGTTTAAACATACTTAAATTCTATGTGGAATCTTATTGTTATTAGATAGTTTTTTTATGGGATGGATGAAGAAAGAAAGTAGGAAGTTTTGAATGGGATGAATTTTGAATGGGACGAATGGAGTATAGCAATGATAAAATTTATTTATATAGCATATATTTAACGATGTGATATAATTTGTGCAAAAGTTGTGTAAGAATTATTCGTCTAAGTTTTGATAAAACTGAACGAATCCGCACCTTTTCAAAATATTTTAATAAAAATGCACAACTAATCGTGTGGAATTTGTATGAACGTATTAAAATTCAAACTAATTGCTTGCATAGAATGTCTATGAAACATACCACACACTTCGTTAATTTACGTTTTATTTAATTAGAAAGTCAAGTTTGTCGAGAATACATATGTGTCATTTTGGTTTGCATAAAAATGAACTTTGAGCTAAATATTTAACTAAAACAATATAGATTTTTAAGATAATAATTATCGGATAAATCAAATCTCAATTCTTCGAATATTAGATCATGAATTGATCGAATCCGATGTTTGTGTTTGGTAAATTGAGATTCGGTCAATTCAATATATAATGTATGATGTATATTCATATATTTCATCTTGTTTCGAACTCCAAGTTTTTCCTAGTGAAAGATTGAGATTGTGCAAGAAAGAATCCGTGGGTCAATGGTAGATTCTTTGAGACTTAAGTTAAAGATGGTATTTTTTTTTGTAATGAGAATCAGTGTATATAATTGGATGTTACATGGACATTTATTAACTTTTTGTTCTATTCAAAGATTTATAAAAATATCAATGGTTTCACCAAAGTAATTATGATCAAATAATCAATGCTTACTTGGACTTCGATATTAGAAGAGGAAGAAGGGTATGGCTAGGTACCAAAAGGTTTTTTACGGGAAATATCATAAAAGAAATGCCATAGATTTTGGCCATTAGAAAGCAGAGAGCATGTGTTGCTGAACGAGAGCAATAGGCAGTCGGTCCTAGGGAAAGTGGGGGAGGATCGGGTGCATGTGGTAATTTTGGAGGAACTCAGATGGTTATTTGTAGGAATTTATGACAGTTTCAATGGCCCCGATGCTCGTGTATCTTTTATGAGTAACTTGTACAAAGCCATGTATAATGAATTAGAGGGTTTGTTTCAAAGCAATATCAATAAGTTTTCAAGTATCATAATTTGATTATTCTACCGTTAAATAATTGAAAAAAGTGCTTATATAGCCCTTAGTTCTTTGACAAGTGCTAATATAACCCCCGATTTTTAAAAAAAACTCTTATACCAACGACTGGCATTCAAAAGTGCAAATATAACCCTTTCGCTGGAGACCGGCATTGAAATGTCAAATTATGGCGTAGAATGGATTGAAAATGACCAAAATATCCTAAGATAAAATAAGTGTTGATATAACCCTAAAAGTTTGGTTTATGTTCTAACCGCGGGGCTCACTTTAGGAGTAAAATTGACCAAAATTAAGCTGAAAATAGAGCGGGGTATTTTGGCCATTTTAGTCCAGTCAATGCCATTTTTTGGCGAGAGGGTTATATTTGCACTTTTAAATGTCGGCTGTAGGTATAAGAGCACTTTAAAAAAATTAGGGGTTATATTAGCACGTGTCAAAGAACTAGGAGTCATCTAAACATTTCTCCCTAAATAATTACAATAAATATGAAACATTATTTAAACGTGTTTTTCAAACAATATACGCTAATGAAATGTCAAGAGTCGATTGGTTTATACGATAATAGATCAAATATAATTTTGATTGTATATTTTACAATAAATAACAGTGCGGAATATATATATATATATACATATATCACAAAGTCTTACTTTATGCAACCTAAACTTTAGGCAGGCCATATTATACAATTAATATAAATATGAAATTTGGGGTGAGATTTTTTTTTAAATGCTGATAAGTTTTGGGACCTACTATGAAATACTATATATATCACAAAAAAAAAAAAATCAGATTTTTCAATTTTGATTTTCTTCTCTACCTGATCGAAAATATCTCGCCGATCAGAAACCGCCACCGGCCGACGGTTTCCTGCGGTTTTCTGCCGAATTTATGCCGGAAATTCACCAGACTTACGTTGGAAATCAAATAGCCTGTTTTTGCGATCTGATTCTTCAATTCGATGAGACGCCGCCATGCCCTAGCTACGTTGCTGTGCCGTTGCGTTGACTGAAGCTGCAACGCTGGCGATTTGCTTCTTCCAGCTAGATTCTCCGCAACGTCGGTGAGATGACCGTGGCGTGACTTCACGACGGCGAGATTGGTGATTTCTTTGGCAACGGTGGTGAGACATCAACGAGATCGGTGATTTCTTGGCGGAGATCGGTGATTCCTTGCCTCTGCAATGACTTCACGGCACCAGCTCTACGAGACACTCCACGGCGGCGGAGCAAGGGTTTCGGCATCGCGGTGGAATTTGAGGATCAGCGGTGCTTGAATTGCAGCGGCGTCACATCTCTTTCCCGTTTGTTTCTTCGCCAGCGAGAAGAAGCAGAACACGACGACGCCGGTGTAAGTAGCAAAAGATAACGATGATAGGACAAAAAAAAGCTAAAGACGAAGGTGCACGTGGGATGCACGCGCATAAAGGATAATGGCAACACGCGTGACTTCACGTGCGGCCTGAGGCAGCTGACGCCGGGTGGAGGCGACGTTGGGCGGCGGACGACTGGGCTTCTTTCTCATGAGAGGTGAGGTTTAATTTTGTGTTTATTTTTTTTCGAAGCTTTGTTGAAATTTTTACTTGACTGAATTTGTTATCAACAATGAATGTCTAGTATAGTGGTTAGTGTTCCAGTTGTTAAACTGGAGGTCGGGGGTTTGAGTCTCACTCTGGCATTTTTATTTTGAAAACTTTATGTTCTTGATGTACATGTTGAGGTTTACTATTATTTAACTCAATGCATGTTCAATAATATTCTTTGGTGTAGTGGTTATTGGTCTAGGTTTGGAGGTCATAAGCCTGGGTTCAAATCTCACTAGGTTCAATTTTTTTGAGAATTTTTATTCTTGAGGTACTGTAACTTTTTGTTGATATTTTTAGCCTTTTTTTTTTCTCTTATGTTGATATTTTTTCATTATTTGGGTGAGATTTAGTTGATATGAGTTGAGGTTCTGTGGTTTTTTTGGGTTATATGGATTGATATTTGTAGTTTTATAAATTTTCTCATGTTGATGTTTTTCATTTTCCTACTGAGGTTTTTGCAATAGGAGTTGATGCTTTTAGTATTTTTTATGTTGATATTTTTCATTTTCCGAATGCGGTTCAGGTGTCAGAAGTTGATGTTTGTAGTTTTAAAAAAAATAAAAATCGTTGATGTTTTATGATATCTAGAGTGAATAATTTATACTCTTGAGGTACCGTAGTTTTTTTGTTGATGTTTTGTTTTTCTCATGTTGATGTTTTTTATTTTCTAGATGAGTTTTAGGTGATAGAAGTTAATGTTTGTAGCTTTTTTTTGATGATATGGTTAATTTTGTTTTAATGTTTTTTCCTTATGTCGACGTTTTTCATTTTCTTGGTGAAGTTTAGATGATAATAATTGATGTTTTTAGCTTTTTGAGTGATACATACTTATTGATGTTTGTTGTTTTTAAAAAAAATAAAAATCGTTTATGTTTTAAGATTTTCAGAGTGAATAAGTTATACTCTTGAGGTACCGTAGCTTTTTTGTTGATGTTTTTTTTTTATATTTTTTTCCTCATGTTGATGTTTTCAACTTCTAGATGAGTTTTAGGTGATAGAGGTTGATGTTTGTAGCTCTTTTTTTATGACATGGTTAATTTGTTTTAATGTTTTTTTCCTTATGTTGACGTTTTTCATTTGTTGGGTGAAGTTTAGATGATAATAATTGTTGTTTTTAGCTTTAAGTGATATAGTTGATGTTTGTAGTTTTTTTATTTAAAAAAACAATAATTTAGGTTTGTTGAGGTTTTTATGATGTTTCAGTTAATATTTTGTTAGTCATAGTCGACGTTTTTTTTCCAATTTTTATTTGATTTTTAATATTTAAAAAAATTTCCATTTTATTTGATTTTTTAATATTTTTTCTGTAGTTTTTAGTTGGTATTTTATGATTTTTTGTTGATGTTTTGCTATTTTTTGTTGAGGCTTCTGCAGTTTTTTGCTTTGGTTTTTAAAATTATTTTTTGCATTTTAAAAATATTTTCCTAAATTGTTTTTGATTTTTTTGCAGATTGCAGGTGGTGGGAAAATAATGGAAAAAAGTTGGACGAAAAAGTCCCTGGAAAGTTATTAGCATAGGTCCCTGTAAAATAATTAGAGATAGGCCCTTGTAAAATTATTAGAGATAGGTTCCTGAAACTAGAATATGGTTAGAATTGTATAAAGATCCCTACTGCCTCACCGGAGATCACACACACGCGCGCGCACACACACACACATATATATATATCTGATGCTCTTTAATGTGAAAAAACCTACTTATATGTGAACAAATACGGACCATTAATATACTTGAATTGAGGGCTCTGCTTTGCATTGCATATTTACAAATTATTAAACCGCTTATAACTCCGGTTTCATCATACATCCCTAACCACTTCTTCCCTAACCACTACGACCTCACCTTTCCTCTCTTCATTTTCTACCTATGGTGATAATGCAGTCGGTTCCCTGTGCCACAACATCTGTGAGGTCGAGGTCTCGGCCCTTGAAGGGATGGAGTCTTCTGTCCTCGAAGGGGTCGAGGTCTCGGCCCTCGAAGAGATGGAGTCTTCTGTCCTCGAAGGGAGGGGTTCCATTGGACATGTTCGAGAGGCACCTACTCGAGATGTTATGTTTCAGGTGGAGGGGTTCGAGACATTGAGGATTCGAGTGGTGGATACTTAGTGTGTGTGTACCTCGAAGGGATGGAATCTTCTGTCCACGAAGGGGTCGAATTCTAGGCGCTCGAAGGGATGGAGGCTTCTTTCCTCGATGGGGTCGAAGTCTCGGCCCTCGAAGGGATAGAGTCTTCTGTCCTCGAAGGGGTCGAGTCTTCTGTCCTTGAAGAGATGGAGTCTTCGTTCCTTGAAGGGGTTGAGTTCTCGGCCCTCAAAGGGATGGAGTCTTCTGTCCTCGAGGGGGTCGAGTTCTCGGCCCTTGAAGGGATGGAGTCTTCTATCCTCGAGGGGGTCGAGTTCTTGGCCCTCGAATGGTTGGAGTCTTCTGTCCTCGAAGGGGTTGAGGTCTCGGTCCTCGAAGGGATAGAGTTTTCTGTCCTCGAAGGGAGAGGTTCCATTGGACATATTCGAGAGGTACCTACTTGAGAGGTTAAGTTTTAGTTTGAGGATTTGAGTGATGGATACTTAGCATGTGTTTGCCAATGGCTTGACATGTGGCAGACTCGAGGTGTAGAAGGGGGATCCTCAAAAGAATTCAGTTCTCGGCCCTCAAAGGGATGGAGTCTTCTATCCTCGAAAGGATCGTGGTCTTGGCCCTCGTAGGGATGGAGCCTTCTGTCCTCAAAGGGGTCAAGTTCTAGGCCCTCGAAGGGATGAAGGCTTCTGTCCTCGAAGGGGTCGAGGTCTCGGCCCTCGAAGGGATGAATTCTTCTGTCCTCGAAGGGGTTGGGGTCTCAGCCCTAGAAGGGATGTAGTCTTCTATCCTGGAGGGGGTCGAGTTCTCGGCCCTCGAAGGGATGAAGTCTTTTGTCCTAGAAGGGGTCGAGGTCTCGGCCCTCGAAGAGATGGAGTCTTCTTTCCTCGATGGGAAGGGCTCCATTGGACATGTTCGAGAGGTACCTACTCGAGAGGTTAAGTTTCAGGTGGAGGGGTTTGAGACATTGAAGATTCGAGTGATGGATACTAAGTGTGCATGTGCCAATGGCTCGACAGGTGAAAGACTCGAGGGGTAGAAGGGGAGTCCTCGAAGGAGTTTAGTTCTCGCCCTCAAGGGATGGAGCTTTCTGTCCTCGAGGGGGTCGAGCTCTCAGACCTCGAAGGCATGGAGTCTTCTATCATCGAAGGGGTCAAGGTCTCGGCCCTCGAAGGGATTGAGTCTTCTGTTCTCGATAGGAGGGGTTCCATTGGACATGTTTGAAAGGTGCCTACTCAAGAGGTTGAGTTTTAGGTGGAGGGGTTTGAGATATTGAGGATTCGAGTGATGGATACTTAGCTTGCGTGTGCCAATGGTTCGACAGGTGGAAGACTCGAGGGGTAGAAGGGGGGTCATCGAAGAAATTCAGTTCTCAGCCCTTGAAGGGATGGAGTCTTCTGTCCTTCGAAGGGGTCGTGAGTCTTCTGTCCGCAGAGGTGTCGAATTCTAGGCCCTCGAAGGGACGTAGGCTTCTATCCTCAAAGGGGTCGAGGTCTCATCCCTCGTAGGGATGGAGTCTTTTGTCCTCAAAGGAGTCGAGGTCTCAGCCCTCGAAGGGATGGGGTATTTTCTCCTCGAAGGGTGGGGTTCCATTGAACATGTTTGAGAGGTACCTGATCGAGAAGTTATGTTTCAGGTGGAGGGGTTTGAGACACTGAGGATTCGAGTGATGGATACTTAGCGTGCGTGTGCTAATGGCTCGATAGGTGGAAGACTCGAGATGTAGATGAGGGATCCTAGAAGGAGTTCAGTTCTCAGCCCTCAAAGGGATGAAGTCTTCTGTCCTCGAAGGGGTTGTGGTCTCAGCCCTCGAAGGGATGAAGCCTTCTATCCTCGAAGGGGTCTAGTTCTAGGCCCTTGAAGGGATGGAGGCTTCTGTTCTCGAAGAGGTCGAGGTCTCGGTCCTCGAAGGGATGAAGTCTTCTATCCTTGAAGGGGTTGAGTTCTTGGCCCTATAAGGATTACATGTTCTATCCTCAAGGGGGTGAGTTCTCGGCCCTTGAAGAGATGAAGTCTTCTATCCTCGAAGGGGCGATATTTTGGCCCTCGAAGGGATGGAGTCTTCTTTCCTCGAAGGGGTTGAGGTCTTGACCCTCGAAGGGATGGAGTCTTCTGTCCTCGAAGGAGTTAAGTTCTCGGCCCTCTAAGGGATGAAGTCTTCAGTCCTTAAGGGGGTTGAGTTCTCGGCCCTCGAAGGAATGGAGTCTTCTGTCCTCGAGGGGGTCTAGTTCTCGGCCCTCGAAGGGATGGAGTCTTCTGTCCTCGAAGGGGTCGAGGTCTCGGCCCTCGAAGAGATGGAGTCTTTTGTCCTCGAAGGGACGGGTTCCATTGGACATGTTCGAGAGGTTAAGTTTCAAGTGGAGGGGTTTGAGACATTGAGGATTTGAGTAATGAATACTTAGCATGCGTGTGCCAATGGCTCGATGGGTGGAAGACTCGAGGGGATGAAGGGGGGATCCTCAAAGAAGTTCAGTTCTCGGCTCTCGAAGGGATTGATCCTTCTGTCCTCGAGGGGGTCGAACTCTTGGCCCTCGAAGGGATGTAGTCTTCTGTCCTCAAAGTAGTCGAGGTCTCGGCCCTCTGAGGGATGAAGTCTTCTGTCCTCGAAGGGAGGGGTTCCATTGGACATGTTTGAGAGGTTAAGTTTTAGGTGGAGGGGTTCGATACATTGAGGATTCGAGTGATGGATACTTTGCGTGCCTGTGCCAATGGCTAGACAGGTAGAAGACTCGAGGGGTAGAAGGGGGGTCCTCGAAGGAGTTCAGTTCTCGGCCCTCGAAAGGATTGAGTCTTCTGTCCTCGAAGGTGTCAGGAGTATTCTGTCCTAAAAGGGGTTAAGTTCTAGGCCCTCCAAGGGATGTAGGCTTCTTTCCCCGAAGGGATGGAGTGTTTTGTCCACGAAGAGGATGAGGTCTCAGCCCCCGAAGGGATGAAGTCTTCTCTCCTCGAAGGGAGGGGTTCCATTGAATATGTTTGAGAGGTACCTAATCGAGAAGTCAAGTTTTCGGTGGAGGGGTTTGAGATATTGAGGATTCGTGTGATGGAGACTTAGCGTGCTTGGGCCATTGGCTCGACAGGTGGAAGACTCGATATGTAGATGGGGGATCCTCGAAGGAGTTCAGTTCTCAGCCCTCGAAGGGGTGGATCCTTCTATCCTCGAAGGGCTTATGGTCTCAGCCCTCGAAGGAATGTAGTCTACTGTCCTTGAAGGGGTCGGGTTCTAGGCCCTCAAAGGGATGGAGGCTTTTGTCCTCGAAGGGGTCGAGGTCTCAGCCCTCGAAGGGATGGAGTGTTCTATCCTCGAAGGGATCGGGGTCTCGGTTCTCGAAGGGATAGAGTCTTCTGTCCTCGAAGGGGTTAAGTTCTCGGCCCTCAAAGGGATGGAGTATTTTGTCCTCTAGGGGTCAAGTTCTCGGCCCTCGAAGGGATATAGTCCTTTGTCCTCGAGGGGATCGAGTTCTCTGCTCTCAAAGGGATGTAGTCTTTTGTCTTTTAAGGGGTTTAGTTCTAGGCCCTCGAAGGGATGGAGTCTTCTGTCATCAAGGGGGTCGAGTTCTTGGACTTTGAAGGGATGGAGTTTTCTGTCCTCAAAGGGGTCGAGGTCTCGGCCCTAGAAGGGATGGAGTCTTCTGTCCTCGAAGGGGCTGAGTTCTCGGCCCTTGAAGGGATGGAGTCTTCTATCCTCGAGGGGGTCAAGTTCTCGGCCCTCGAAGGGATTGAGTCTTCTGTCCTCAAAGGGGTCGAGGTCTCGGCCCTCAAAGGGATGTAGTCTTCTGTCCTCGAAGGGGTTGAGGTCTCGGCCCTTGAAGGGATGAAGTGTTCTATCCTCGAAGGGGTCGAGGTCTCGGCCCTAAAAGGGATAGAGTTTTCTGTCCTCGAAGGGATTGAGGTATCGACCCTCGAAGGTATGGAGTCTTCATTCCTCGAAGGGTGGGGTTCCATTGGACATGTCTGAGATGTACCTACTCGAGAGGTTAAATTTGAGGTAGAGAGGTTAGAGACATTGAGGATTCGAGTGATGGATACTTAGTGTGCGTGTGCCAATGGCTCGACAGTTGGAAGACTCGAGAGGTAGATGAGGGATCCTCGAAGGGATGGTTCTCGGCCTCAAATGGATGGAATATTCTATCCTCAAAGGGGTCGAGTTCTAGGTCCTTGAAGGAATGGAGGCTTCTGTCCTCGAAGGGGGTCGAGGTCTCGGCCCTCGAAGGGATGGAGCCTTCTGTCCTCAAAGGGGTCCAGTTCTAGGCCCTCGAAGGGATGAAGGCTTCTGTCCTCGAAGGGGTCGAGGTCTCGGCCCTCGAAGGGATGGAGTCTTCTATCCTCGAAGGGGTTGAGTTCTCGGCCCTCGAAGGGATGGAGTCTTCTGCCCTCGATTGGGTTGAGTTCTCGGCCCTCGAAAGGATGGAGTCTTCTGTCCTTAAGGGGGTTGAGTTCTCGGCCCTCGAAGGGACTGAGTTTTCTGTTCTTGAGGGGGTCGAGTTCTCGGCCCTTGAAGGGATGAAGTCTTTTGTCCTCGAAGGGGTCGAGGTCTCGGCCCTCAAAGAGATGAAGTCTTCTTTCCTCAAAGGGAAGGGTTCCATTGGACATGTTCGAGAGGTACTTATTCAAGAGGTTAAGTTTCAGGTGAAGAGGTTCGAGACATTGAAGATTCGAGTGATGGATACTTACTGTGTGTGTGCCAATGGCTCGAAAGGTGGAAGACTCGAGGGGTAGAAAGGGGGGTGGGGGTCATCGAAGAAGTTTAGTTCTTGCCCTCGAAGGGATGGAGCCTTTTGTTCTCGAGGGGGTCGAGCTCTCGGCCCTCGAGGGATGGAGTCTTCTGTCCTCGAAGGGGTCAAGGTCTCGGCCCTCGAAGGGCTTGAGTCTTCTTTCCTCGATAGGAGAGGTTCCATTGGATATGTTCGAGAGGTACCTACTCGAGAGGTTACATTTTAGGTAGAGGGGTTCGAGACACTGAGGATTCGAGTGATGGATACTTAGCGTTCGTGTGCCAAGGGTTCGATAGGTGGAAGACTCGAGGGATAGAAGGGGGGTCCTCAAAGAAATTCAGTTCTCGGCCCTCAAAGAGATGGAGTCTTCTGTCCTCGACGGGGTTGTGAGTCTTCTGTCCGCAGAGTGGTCAAGTTCTAGGCCCTCAAAGGGATGTAGGCTTCAGTCCTCGAAGGGGTCGAGGTCTCGGCCCTCGAAGGGATGGAGTCTATTGTCCTCGAAGGAGTCGAGGTCTCACCCCTCCAAGGGATGAAGTCTTTTTCCTCGAATGGAGGGGTTCCATTGAACATGTTAAAGAGGTATCTAATCGAGAAGTTATGTTTCAGGTGGAGGAGTTCGAGACACTGAGGATTCGAAGGGATGGAGTTTTCTGTCCTCAAAGGGGTTGTGGTCTCGGCCCTCGAAGGGATGGAGCCTTTTATCCTTGAAGGGGTCCAGTTCTAGTTCCTTGAAGGGATGGAGGCTTCTGTTCTCGAAGAGATCGAGGTCTCGGTCCTCGAAGGGATGGACTCTTCTGTTCTCGAAGGGGTTGAGTTCTTGGCCCTCGAAGGGATGAAGTGTTCTAACCTTGAGGGGGTCAAGTTCCCAGCCCTCGAAGAGATGAAGTCTTTTGTCCTTGAAGGGAGGATGTTTTGGCCCTCGAAGGGATGGAGTCTTCTGTCCTCGAAGGGGTCGAGGTCTCGGCCTTCGAAGGGATGGAGTATTCTGTCCTCGAAGGGGTTGAGTTCTATGCCCTCTAAGGGATGAAGTTTTCTATCCTTGAGGGCATTGAGTTTTTGGCCCTCAAAGGAATGGAGTCTTATGTCCTCGAGGGGGTCTACTTCTTGGCCCTCGAAGGAATGGAGTCTTCTTTTCTCGAAGGGGTTGAAGTCTCGGCCCTCGAAGAGATGGAGTCTTTTTTCCTCAAAGAGGGGTTCCATTGGACATGTTCGAGAGGTACTTACTCGAGAGGTTAAGTTTTAGGTGGAGGGGTTCGAGACATTGAGGATTCGAGTAATGGATACTTACCGTGCGTGTGCCAATGGCTCGGCGGGTGGAAGACTCGAGGGGATGAAGGGAGGATCCTCGAAGGAGTTCAGTTCTCGGCCCTCGAAGGGATTGATCCTTCTGTCCTCGAGGTGGTCAAACTCTCGGCCCTCGAAAGGATGAAGTCTTCTGTCCTCGAAGTAGTCGAGGTCTCGGCCCTCGAAGGGATGAAGTCTTCTGTCCTCGAAGGGAGGGGTTCCATTGGACATGTTTGAGAGGTACCTACTCGAGAGGTTAATTTTTAGGTGGAGTGGTTCGATACATTGAGGATTCGAGTGATAGATACTTTGCGTGTGTGTGCCAATGGCTTGACAGTTGGAAGACTCGAGGTGTAGAAGGGGATCCTCGAAGGAGTTCAGTTCTTGGCCCTCGAAGGGATGTAGTCTTCTATCCTGGAAGGGGTCGTGAGTATTCTGTCCTCAAAGGGGTCGAGTTCTAGGCCCTCGAAGGGATGTAGGCTTCTGTCCTCGAAGGGGTCGAGGTCTCGGCCCTCAAAGGGATGGAGTCTTTTGTCCACGAAGAGGTCGAGGTCTCAGCCCTTGAAGAGATAGAGTCTTCTCTCCTCCAAGGGAGGGTTCCAGTGAATATGTTCGAGAGGTACCTAATCGAGAAGTTAAGTTTCAGGTGGAGGGGTTCGAGACATTGAGGATTCGTATGATGGATACTTGCGTGCATGGGCCAATGGCTCGACAGGTGGAAGACTCGAGAAGTAGATGGGGGATTCTCGAAGGAGTTCAGTTCTTGGCCCTCGAAGGGATGGAGTCTTCTATCCTCGAAGGGATGGAGTCTTCTATCCTCGAAGGGCTTGTGGTCTCGGCCCTCAAAGGGATGTAGTCTTCTGTCCTGGAAGGGGTCGAGTTTTAGGCCCTCGAAGGGATGGAGGCTTCTGTCCTCGAAGGGGTCGAGGTCTCGGCCCTCGAAGGGATGAAGTCTCCTGTCTTCGAAGGGGTCGAGGTCTCTGCCCTCCAAGGGATAGAGTCTTCTGTCCTCGAAGGGGTTAAGTTCTTGGCCATCAAAAGGATGAAGTATTCTGTTCTCTAGGGGGTCAAGTTCTCGGCCCTCAAAGGGATATAGTCATCTGTCCTTGAGGAGGTCGAGTTCTCTGCCCTCAAAGGGATGAAGTCTTTTGTCCTCGAAGAAGTTTAGTTCTAGGCCCTCGAAGGGATGGAGTCTTCTGTCATCGAGGGGGTCGAGTTCTTGGACCTCGAAGGGATGGAGTCTTCTGTCCTCAAAGGGGTTGAGGTCTCAGCCCTAAAAGGGATGGAGTCTTCTATCCTCGAAGGGGTTGAGTTCTTGGCTCTCGAAGGGATGGATTCTTCTGTCCTCGAGGGGGTCAGGTTCTCGGCCCTGGATGGATGGAGTCTTCTATCCTTGATGGATTCCTCGAGGGGGTCAAGTTCTCGGCCCTCAAAGGGATGGTGTCTTCTGTCCTCAAATGGGTCGAGGTCTTGACCCTCGAAGGGATGGAGTCTTCTTTCCTCGAAGGGGTCGAGGTATCGGCCCTCGAAGGTATGGGATCTTCATTCCTCGAAGGGTGGGGTTCCATTGGACATGTCCGAGATGTACATACTCGAGAGGTTAAGTTTCAGGTGAAGGGGTTCGAGACATAGAGGATTTGAGTGATGGATACTTAGCGTGCGTGTGCCAATGGCTTGACAGGTGGAAAACTCGAGAGGTAGATGGGGGATCCTCGAAGGGATGGTTCTCAGCCTCGAATGGATGGAATCTTCTATCCTCGAAGGGGTCAAGTTCTAGGTCCTCGAAGGAATGGAGGCTTCTTTCCTCGAAGGAATGGAGGCTTCTACCCTCAAAGGGGGTCGAGGTCTCGACCTTCGAAGGGATGGAGCCTTCTGTCCTCGAAGGGGTCCAGTTCTAGGCCCTGGAAGGGATGTATGCTTCTATCCTTAAAGGGGTTGAGGTCTCGGCCTCGAAAGGATGGAGTCTTCTATCCTCGAAAGGGTTGAGTTCTCGGCCCTCGAAGGGATGTAATCTTCTGTCCTCGGAGGTATGATGTTTTGGTCCTCGAAGGGATGGAGTCTTCTGTTCTCGATGGGGCCGAGGTCTCGGCCCTCGAAGGTATAAAGTTTTTTGTCCTCGAAGGGAGGGGTTCCATTGGATATGTTCGAGAGGTACCTACTTGAGAGGTTAAGTTTCAGGTGGATGGGTTCGAGACATTGAGGATTTGAGTGATGGATACTTAGCCTGCGTGTGCCAATGGCTCCAAATGTGGAAGACTCGAGGGGTAGAAGGGGGGTTCTGGAAGGAGTTCAGTTCTCGGCCCTCGAAGGGATGGAGTCTTCTGTCTTCGAAGGGGTCGTGGTCTCGACCCTCGAAGGGATGTAGTTTTTTGTCCTCGAAGGGGTCGAGTTCTGGGCCCTCGAAGGGATGGAGGCTTCTGTCATCGAAGGGATCTAGGTCTCGTACCTCAAAGGGAGGGGTATTATTTGACATGTTCGAGAGGTACCTACTCGATAGGTTAATTTTCAGGGGGATGGGTTTGGGACATTGAGGATTTGAGTGATGGATACTTATCGTGCATGTGCTAATGGCTCGAAGGGTGGAAGACTCGAAGGGATTGTTCTCGGCCTTAAAGGGATGGAATCTTCTGTCGTTAAAGGGGTCAAGTTCTAGGCCCTCGAAGAGATGTAGGCTTCTATCCTCGAGAAAGGTCGAGGTCTCGGCCTTCGAAGGGATGAAGGGGTCAAGTTCTAGGCCCTCGAAGGGATGGAGGCTTTTGTCCTCGAAGGGGTCGAAGTCTCGGCCCTCGAAGGGATAGAGTCTTCTGTCCACGAAGGGGTTGAGTTCGCAGCCCTCCTAGGGATGTAGACTTCTGTCCTTGTGGGGGTCGAGTTCTCGGCCCTCAAAGGGAAGAAGTCTTCTGTCCTTGAAGGGGCAATGTTTTGGCCCTCGAAGGGATGTAGTCTTCTGTCTTTGAAGGGGTCGAGGTCTCGGCCCTCGAAGAGATCGAGTCTTTTGTCCTCGAAGAGAGGGGTTCCATTGAACATGTTCGAGAGGTAACCAATCGAGAAGTTAAGTTTTAGGTGGAGGGGTTCGAGACATTGAGGATTCGAGTGATGGATACTTAGCGTGCGTGTGCCAATGGCTCGACATGTGGAAGACTAGAGATATAGATAGGGGATCCTTGAAGGAGTTCAGTTCTCGACCCTCGAAGGGATAGAGTCTTCTTTCCTCGAAGGGGTGGTGGTCTCGGCCCTTGAAGGGATGGAGTCTTTTGTGTTTGAAGGAGTCGAGTTCTAGGCGATCGAAGGGATGAAGGTTTCTTTCCTCGAAGGGATGTAGTCTTCTATCCTCGAAGGGGTTGAGTTCTCGACCTTCAAAGGGATGGAGTCTTCTATCCTCTAGGGGGTCGAGTTCTCAGCCCTCGAAGGGATAGAGTCCTCTGTCCTCGAGGGGGTCGAGTTCTCTGCCCTCAAAAGGATTGAGTTTTCTATCTTTGAAGGGGTTTAGTTCTCGGCCCTAGAAGGTATGAAGTCTTCTGTCATCGAGGGGGTCGAGATCTCGGGCCTCGAAGGGATGGAGTCTTCTGTCCTCGAAGGGGTCCTCAGAGGGATGGAGGCTTCTGTCCTCAAAGGGGGTCGAGGTCTCGGCTATCGACGGAATGGAGCCTTTTGTTCTCGAAGGGGTCCATTTCTAGGCCCTTGAAGGGATGGAGGCTTCTGTCCTAGAAGGGGTCGAGGTCTCGGCCCTCAAAGGGATGGAGTCTGCTGTCCTCAAAGGGGTGGAGTTCTCGGCCCTCGACGGGATGAAGTCTTTTATCCTCATGGGGGTCGAGTTCTCAGCCCTCGAAGGGATGAAGTCTTCTGTCCTTGAAGGGGCAATGTTTTGGCCCTCGAAGGTATGGAGTCTTCTGTCCTTGAAAGGGTCGAGGTCGCGGCCCTCGAAGGGATGGAGTCTTCTGTCCTCAAAGGGAGGGGTATCATTGAACATGTTCGAGAGATACCTACTCGAGAGGTTAAGTTTCAGGTGGAGGGGTTCGAGACATTGAGGATTCGAGTGATGGATACTTAGTCTGCTTGTGCCAATGGCTTCACAGGTGGAAGACTCGAGAGGTAGAAAGGGGTCCTCAAAGGAGTCCAGTTCTCGACCCTCAAAGTGATGAATTCTTCTGTCTTCGAAGGGGTCGTGGTCTCGGCCCTCGAAGGGATGGAGTTTTCTGTCCTCGAAGGGTTCGAGGTCTCGGCCCTCGAAGGGATGGAGTCTTCTGTCCTCGAAATGAGGGGTTCCATTGGACATGTTCGAGAGGTACTTACTCGACAGGTTCAGTTTTAGGTGGAGGGGTTTGAGACATTGAGGATTCGAGTGATGGATACTTAGCGTACGTGTGCAAATGGCTCGATGGGTGGAAGACTCGAGGGGTTGAAGGGGGGGGGGGTCCTTGAAGGAGTTCAGTTCTCAGCCCTCGAAGGGATTGAGCCTTTGTCATCGAGGGAGTCGAGCTCTCGACCCTCGGAGGGATGGAGTCTTCTGTCCTCGAAGGTGTCGAGGTCTTGGCTCTCGAAGGGATGGAGTCTTCTGCCCTCGAAGAGAGGGGTTCCACTGGACATGTTCGAGAGGTACCTACTCGAGAGGTTAAGTTTTAAGTGGAGGGGTACGATACATTGAGGATTCGAGTGATGGATACTTAGTGTGCGTGTGCCAATGGATTGATAGGTGGAAGACTCGAGGGGTAGATGGGGGGTCCTCGAAGGAGTTCAAATCTTGGCACTCGAAGGGATGGAGTCTTCTATCCTCGAAGGGGTCTTGAGTATTCGGTCCTTCAAGGGGTCGAGTTCTAGGCCCTTGAAGGGATGTAGGCTTCATTGCACGAAGGGGTTAGAGTCTCGTCCCTCGAAGGGATGGATTCTTTTGTCCATGAAGGGGCCGAGGTCTGAGCCCTCGAGGGGATGGAGTCTTCTCTCCTCGAAGGGAGGGGTTCTATTGAAAATGTTCGAGAGGTACCTAATCGAGAAGTTAAGTTTTAGGTGGAGGGGTTCGAGACATTGAGTATTCGAGTGAAGGATACTTAGCGTGCGTGTGCCAATGGCTCGACGGGTGGAAGACTCGAGATGTAGATGGGGATCCTCGAAGGAGTTAAGTTCTCGGCCCTCGAAGGGATGGTGTCTTCTGTCCTCGAAGGGGTTTTGGTCTCGGCACTCGAAGGGATGGAGTCTTATGTTTTTGAAAGACTCGAGTTCTAGGCCCTCGAAGGGATGGGGGCTTCTGTCCTCAAAGGGGTCGAGGTCTCGTCCCTCGAAGGGATGGGGGCTTCTGTCCTCAAAGGGGTCGAGGTCTCGACCCTCGAAGGGATGGAGTCTTCTGTCCTCGAAGGTTCTCGATGGAGTCTTTTTTCCTCTAGGGGGTCGAGTTCTCGGCTCTCGAAGGGATAGAGTCTTTTGTCCTCGAGGGGGTCGAGTTCTCTGCCCTCGAAGGGATTAAATCTTATGTCCTTGAAGGAGTTTAGTTCTCGGCCCTCGAAGGGATGGAGTCTTCTGTAATCGAGGGGGTCGAGTTCTTGGACCTCAAAGGGATGGAGTCTTCTGTCCTCGAAGGGGTTGAGGTCTCGGACCTCGAAGGGATGGAGTCTTTTGTCCTCAAGGGGGTTAAGTTCTGGGCCCTCGATGGATGGAGTCTTCTATCCTCAAGGGGGTCTTGTTCTCGCCTCTCTTAGGGATGGAGTTTTTTGTTCTCAAAGGGGTCGAGGTCTCGGCCCTCGAAGGGATGGAGTCTTCTTTCCTCGAAGGGGTCGAGGTCTTGGCCCTCGAAGGGATAGAGTCTTCTGTCCTCAAAGGGGTCGAGGTATCGGCCCTCGAAGGTATGAAGTGTTTATTCCTCAAAGGGTGGGGTTCCATTGGATATGTCCAAGAGGTAGCTACCCGAGAAGTGAAGTTTCAGGTAGAGGGGCTCGAGACATTGAGGATTCAAGTGATGGATACTTAGCGTGCGTGTGCCAATGGTTCGATAGATGGAAGACTCGAGGGGTAAATGGAGGACCCTCGAAGGGATAGTTCTCGGCCTCTAAGGGATGGAATCTTCTATCCTAAAAGGGGTCGAGTTCTAGGTCCTCGATGGGATGGAGGCTTCTGTCCTGAAAGGGGGTCGAGGTCTCGGCCCTCGACGAGATGGAGCCTTCTGTCCTCGAAGGGGTCCTGTTCTAGGCCCTCGAAGGGATGGAGGCTTCTGTGCTCAAAGGGGTCGAGGTCTCAGTCCTCGAAGGGATGGAGTCTTCTGTCCTTGAAGGGGCTAAGTTCTCGGCCCTCGACGGGATGGTTTCTCCTGTCCTTGTGGGGGTCGAATTCTCGGCCCTCGAAGGATGAAGTCTTCTGTCCTCGAAGGGGCAATGTTTTAGACCTCAAAAGTATGGCGTCTTATGTCCTCAAAGGGGTCGATGTCTCGGCCCTCGAAGAGATGGAGTCTTCTGTCCTTGAAGGGAGGGGTTCGATTGGATATGTTCAAGAGATACCTACTCGAGAGGTTAAGTTTCAAGTGGAGGGGTTCGAGACATTGAGGATTCGAGTGATGGATACTTAGCCTACGTGTGCCAATGGCTTCACAGGTGTAAAAATTGAGGGGTAGAAGGGAGGTCCTCAAAGGAGTTCAGTTGTCGACCTTTGAAGGGATGGAGTCTTTTGTCTTCGAAGGGGTCGTGGTCTCGGCCCTCGAAGGGATTGAGTCTTCTGTCCTCGAAGGGGTTGAGTTCTTGGCCCTCGAAGGGATGGAGTTTCTATCCTCGAAAGGAGGGGTTCCATTGGACATGTTCGAGAGGTACCTACTCGAGAGGTTAAGTTTCAGGTGGAGGGGTTCGAGACAATGAGGATTCGAGTGATGGATACTAAGCATGCGTGTGCCAATGGCTCGATCGGTGGAAGACTCGAGGGGTTGAAGGGGGTCCTCGAAGTAGTTCAGTTCTCGGCCCTCGAAGGGATTGGGCCTTCTATCCTCGAGGGGGTCTAGCTCTCGACCCTCGAAGGGATGGAGTGTTTTGTCCTCCCAGGTGTCGAGGTCTCGACCTTTGAAGGGATGTAGTCTTCTGTATTCGAAGAGAGGGGTTCCATTGGACATGTTCAAGAGGTACCTACTCGAGAGGTTAAGTTTTAGGTGGAGGGGTTCGATACATTTAGGATTTGAGTGATGTGTACTTAGTGTGCGTGTTCCAATGGCTCGACAGTTGGAAGACTCGAGGGGTAAAATGGGGGGTCCTCGAAGGAGTTCAGTTCTCGGCACTCGAAGGGATGTAGGCTTTTGTCCACAAAGGGGTTGAGGTCTCGGCCCTCAAAGGGATGGATTCTTTTGTCCTTGAATGGGTCGAGGTCCCAGCCCTCGAGGGGATGGAGTATTCTCTCCTCGAAGGGAGGGGTTCTATTGAATATGTGCGAGAGGTACCTAATTTAGAAGTTAAGTTTCAGGTGGAGCGGTTCAAGACATTGAGGATTGGATTGATGGATACTTAGCATGCATGTGCCAATGGCTCGATAGGTGGAAGACTCGAGATTTAGATGGGGGATCCTCGAAGGAGTTCAGTTCTTGGCCCTCAAAGGGCTGGTGTCTTCTAACCTCGAAGGGGTTGTGTTCTCGGACCTCGAAGGGATGGGGTCTTTTGTCCTTGAAGGAGTCGAGTTCTAGGCCCTCGATGGGATGGAGGCTTCTATCCTCGAAGGGGTCAGGTCTCGGCCCTCAAAGGAATGGAGTCTTCTGTCCTCGAAGGGGTTGAGTTCTCGGTCCTCAAAGGGATAAATGCTTCTGTCCTCATGGGTGTCGAGTTCTTGGCCCTCGAAGGGATAGAGTCCTCTGTCCTCGAGGGGGTCAAGTTCTGTGCCCTGAAAGGGATGGAGTCTTCTGTCCTCGAAGGGATGGAGTCTTCTGTCCTCGAAGGGATGGAGTCTTCCTTCATCGAGAGGGTCGAGTCCTTAGACCTTAAAGGATTGGAGTCATCTGTCCTCGAATGGGTTGAGGTGTCGGCCCTCGATGAGATGGAGTCTTCTGTCCTCGAGGGGGTCAGGTTCTCGGCCCTCGATGGATAGAGTCTTCTATCCTCGAGGGGGTCTTGTTCTCGGCCCTCGATGGGATGGAGTCTTCTGTCCTTAAAGGGTTTGAGGTCTCGGCCCTTGAAGGGATGGAGTCCTCTTTCCTCGAAGGGGTTAAGGTCTCGGCCCTCGAAGGGATGGACTATTCTGTTCTCGAAGGGGTCAAGATATCGGCTCTCGAAGGTATTGATTATTCATTCCTTGAAGGGTGGTGTTCTATTGGACATGTCCGAGAGGTACCAACTTGAGAGGTTAAGTTTCAGGGGGAGGGGTTCGAGACATTGAGGATTCGAATGATGGATGCTTAGCGTGTGTGTGCCAATGGCTCGATAGGTGGAAGACTCGAGATGTAGATGGGTGATCCTAAAAGGAGTTCAGTTCTCGGCTCTCGAAGGGCTGGAGTCTTTTGTCCTCGAAGGGGTTGAGGTCTCGGCCCTCGAAGGGATGAAGTCTTCTGTCCTTGAAGGGAGGGGATCCATTGGACATGTTTAAGAGATACTTACTCAAGAGGTTAAGTTTCAGGTGGAGAGGTTTGAGACATTGAGGATTCGAGTGATGGATACTTAGCCTGCGTGTGCCAATGGCTTCACAGGTGGAAGACTCGAGGGGTAGAAGGGGGGTCCTCGAAGGAATTCAGTTCTCGGCGCTTGAAGGGATGGAGTCTTCTATCTTCGAAGGGGTCGTGGTCTCGGCCCTCGAAGGGATGAAGTCTTCTGTCCTTAAAGGGGTCGAGTTCTAGGCTCTCGAAGGGATGGAGGCTTCTGTCCTCGAAGGGGTCAAGGTCTCGGCCCTCAAAGAGATAGAGTCTTGTCCTCAAAGGGGTCGAGGTTTTGGCCCTCAAAAGGATGGAGTATTTTGTCCTCAAAGGGGTTGAGTTCTCGGCCCTCAAGGGGATGGATTCTTTTGTCCTCTAGGGGGTCAAGTTCTCGGCCCTCGAAGGGATGAAGTCCTCTATCCTCGAGGGTGTCGAGTTCTCTGCCCTCGAAGGGATCCTCGAAAGAGTTAGTTCTCGTCCCTCAAAGGGATGGAGTCTTCTGTCCTCGAAGGGATTGTGGTATCGGCCCTCGAAGGGATGGATTCTTCTGTCCTTGAAGAAGTCGAGTCTAGGCGCTCAGAGGGATGGAGGCTTCGTTCCTCGAAGGGGTCGAGGTCTCGGCCCTCGAAGGTATGTAGTCTTCTATCCTCGAAGGGGTCAAGGTCTCGGCCCTCGAAGGGATGGAGTCTTCAGTCCTCGAAGGGGTTGAGTTCTTGACCCTCAAAGGAATAGAGTCTTCTGTCCTCTAGGGGGCCGAGTTCTTGGCCCTCGAAGGGATAGAGTCCTCTGTCCTCGAGGGGGTCAAGTTCTGTACCCTCAAAGGATGGAGTTTTTTTGTCATCGAAGGGGTTTAGTTCTCAGCCCTCAAAGGGATGGAGTCTTCCGTCATTGAGGGGGTTGAGTTCTTGGACCTCGAAGGGATGGAGTCTTCTGTCCTCGAAGGGGTCGACTTCTCGGCCCTCGAAGGGATGGAGTCTTCTGTCCTCGAGGGGGTCAAGTTCTCAGCTCTCAATGGATGAAGTCTTCTATCCTCGATGGGGTCTTGTTCTCGGCCCTCGAAGGGATGGAGTCTTCTGTCCTCAAAGGGGTCGAGGTCTCGGCCCTCAAAGGGATGGAGTCTTCTTTCCTCGAAGGAGTCAAGGTTTTGGCCCTCGAAGGGATGGAGTCTTCTCTTCTCGAAGGGGTTAAGGTATCGGCTCTCGAAGGTATTAAGTCTTCATTCCTCGAAGGGTTTGGTTCCATTGGACAAGTCTGTGAGGTACCTACTCGAGATGTTAAGTTTCAGGTGAAGGGGTTCGAGACATTGAGTATTCGAATGATGGATACTTAGCTTGCGTGTGCCAATGGCTCGATAGGTGGAAGACTCGAGGGGTATATGGGGAATCCTTGAAGGGATGGTTCTCAGCCTCGAAGGGATCCTCAAAAGAGATAGTTCTCGTCCCTCAAAGGGATGGAGTCTTCTGTCCTCGAAGGGATTGTGGTATCGGCCCTCGAAGGGATGGATTCTTCTGTCCTTGAAGGAGTCGAGTCTAGGCCCTCAGAGGGATGGAGGCTTCATTCCTCGAAGGGGTCGAGGTCTCGGCCCTCGAACGTATGTAGTCTTCTATCCTCGAAGGGGTCAAGGTCTCGGCCCTCGAAGGGATGGAGTCTTCAGTCCTCGAAGGGGTTGAGTTCTCGACCCTCAAAGGAATGGAGTCTTCTGTCCTCTAGGGGGCCGAGTTCTTGGCCCTCGAAGGGATAGAGTCCTCTGTCCTCGAGGGGGTCAAGTTCTGTACCCTCAAAGGATGGAGTTTTTTTGTCATCGAAGGGGTTTAGTTCTCAGCCCTCAAAGGGATGGAATCTTCCGTCATTGAGGGGGTTGAGTTCTTGGACCTCGAAGGGATGGAGTCTTCTGTCCTCGAAGGGGTCGACTTCTCGGCCCTCGAAGGGATGGAGTCTTCTGTCCTCGAGGGGGTCAAGTTCTCAGCCCTCAATGGATGAAGTCTTCTATCCTCGATGGGATCTTGTTCTCGGCCCTCGAAGGGATGGAGTCTTCTGTCCTCAAAGGGGTCGAGGTCTCGGCCCTCAAAGGGATGGAATCTTCTTTCCTCGAAGGAGTCAAGGTTTCGGCCCTCGAAGGGATGGAGTCTTCTGTTCTCGAAGGGGTTGAGGTATCGGCTCTCGAAGGTATTAAGTCTTCATTCCTCGAAGGGTTTGGTTCCATTGGACAAGTCTGTGAGGTACCTACTCGAGATGTTAAGTTTCAGGTGAAGGGGTTCGAGACATTGAGTATTCGAATGATGGATACTTAGCTTGCGTGTGCCAATGGCTCGACAGGTGGAAGACTCGAGGGGTATATGGGGAATCCTTGAAGGGATGGTTCTCGGCCTCGAAGGGATAGAATCTTTTATCCTTAAAGGGATCGAGTTTTAGGTCTTCAAAAGGATGGAGGCTTCTGTCCTCTAAGGGGGTCGAGGTCTCGACCCTCGATGGGATGGAGCCTTCTGTCCTCGAAGGGGTCCAATTCTAGGTACTCGGAGGGATGGAGACTTCTGTTCTCAAAGGGGTCGAGGTCTTAGCACTCGAAGGGATGGAGTCTTCTGTCCTCGAAGGGGTTAAGTTCTCGGCCCTCGAAGGGATAGAGTCTTTTGTCCTCGTGGGGGTCGAGTTCTCGGCCCTCGAAGGGATAGAGTCTTTTGTCCTCGTGGGGGTCGAGTTCTCGGCCCTCGAAGGGATTAAGTCTTCTATCCTCGAAAGGGTAATGTTTTGGCCCTCGAGGTATCGAGTCTTTTATCCTCGAAGGGGTCGAGGTCTCGGCCCTAGAAGGGATGGAGTCTTTTGCCCTCGAAGAGAGGGGTTCCATTGAACATGTTCTAGAGGTACCTACTCAAGAGGTTATGTTTTAGGTGGAGGGGTTCGAGACATTGAGGATTCGAGTGATGGATACTTAGCCTATGTGCGCCAATGGCTCCACAGGTGGAAGACTCGAGGGGTAGAAGGGGGGTCCTCGATGGAGTTCAGTTCTCGGCCCTAGAAGGGATGGAGTCTTCTATCTTCAAAGGGGTCATGGTCTTGTCCCTCGAAGGGATGGAGTCTTCTGTGCTCAAAGGGGTCGAGTTCTAGGCCCTCGAAGGGATGGAAGCTTCTGTCCTCAAAGGGGTCGAGGTCTCCGCCCTCAAAGGGATTAAGCCTTCTGTCCTCAAAAGGGTCGAGGTTTTGGCCTTAGAAGGGATGGAGTCTTCTATCCTCGAAGGGGTTAAGTTCTCGGCTATCAAAGGGATAGATTCTTTTATCCTCTAGGGGGTTATGTTCTCGGCCCTCGAAGGGATGGAGTCTTCTGTCCTCGAGGGGGTCGAGTTTTCTGCCGTCGAAGGGATCCTCGAAAGAGTTAGTTCTCAGCCCTAGAAGGGATGAAGGCTTCTGTCCTCGAAGGGGTTGTGGTTTCGGCCCTCGAAGGGATGGATTCTTCTGTCCATGAAGGAGTTGAGTTCTAGGCCCTCAAAGGGATGAAGGCTTCTGTCCTCGAAGGGGTCGATGTCTCAGCCCTCGAAGGGATGGAGTCTTCTATCCTCGAAGGGGTCGAGGTCTCGGCCCTCGAAGAGATGGAGTCTTCTGTCCTCGAAGGGGTTGAGTTCTCGACCCTCAAAAGGATGGAATCTTCTGTCCTCTAGAGGGTCGAGTTCTCGGCCCTCGAAGGGATAGAGTCCTCTGTCCTCGAAGGGGTCAAGTTCTCTGCCCTCAAAGCGATGGAGTTTTTTTTCCTTGAAGGGGTTTAGTTCTCGGCCTCGAAGGGATGAAGTCTTCTGTTATCGAGGGGGTTGAGTTCTTGGACTTCGAAGGGATGGAGTCTTCTTTCCACGAGGGGGTTCAGTTCTCGGCCCTCGATGGATGGAGTCTTATCTCCTCAGGGGGGTGGTCTTGTTCTCGGCCTTCGAAGGGATGAAATCTTCTGTCCTCAAAGGGGTCGAGGTCTCGGCTCTCGAAGGGATGGAGTCTTCTTTTCTCGAAGGGGTCGAGGTCTTGGCTCTCGAAGGGGTCGAGGTCTCGGCCTTCGAAGGGATGGAGTCTTCTGTCCTCGATGGGAGGGGTTCCATTGGACATGTTCGACAGGTACCTACTCGAGAGTTTAAGTTTCAGGAGGAGGGGTTCGAGACATTGAGGATTTGAGTGATAGATACTTAGCCTATGTGTGCCAAAGGCTCCATAGGTGGAAGACTCAAGGGGTTCAAGGGTGGTCCTCGAAGGAGTTCAGTTCTCGGTCCTTGAAGGGATGGAGTCTTTTGTCCTCGAAGGGGTCGAGTTCTAGGCCCTCAAAGGGATGTAGGCTTTTGTCCTCAAAGGGGTCGAGGTCTTGTTCCTCGAAGAGATGGAGTCTTCTGTCCTCAAAGGGGTCGAGGTCTCGGCCCTCGAAGGATAAAGTCTTCTGTTCTCGAAGGGAGGGGTTCCATTTGGCATGTTCGAGAGCTACCTAATCGAGAGGTTAAGTTTTAGGTGGAGGGGTTCCAGACATTGAGGATTCGAGTGATGGATACTTAGCGTACGTGTTCGAATGGCTCGACAGGTGGAAGACTCGAGGGGTAGAAAGGGGGTTCTCAAAGGTGTTTAGTTCTCGGCCCTCGAAGGGATTGAGCCTTCTTTCCTCGAGGGGGTCGAGTTCATGGCCCTCAAAGGGATGGCATCTTCTGTCCTCGTAGAGGTGGAGGTCTCGTCCTCGAAGGGATAGAGTCTTTCCTTGAAAGGAAGGGTTCCCTTTGACATGTTCGAGAGGTAACTATTCGAGAGGTTAAGTTTTAGGTGGAGGGGTTCGAGACATTGAGGATTCGAGTGATGGATACTTAGCATGTGTGTGCCAATGGCTCGATAGATGGAAGACTCGAGAGGTAAATGGAGAATCCTCAAAGGGATAGTTCACGACCTCTAAGGGATGGAATCTTCTATCCTCAAAGGGGTTGAGTTCTAGGTCCTCGGTGGGATGGAGGCTTCTGTCCTGAAAGGGGGTCGAGGTCTCGGCCCTCGACGGGATGGAGCCTTCTGTCCTCGAAGGGGTCCTGTTCTAGGCCCTCGAAGGGATGGAGGCTTCTGTGCTCGAAGGGGTCGATGTCTCAGCCCTCGAAGGGATGACGTCTTCTGTCCTTGAAGGGGTTAAGTTCTCAGCCCTCGATGGGATGGTTTCTCCTGTCCTCGTGGGGGTCGAATTCTCGGCCCTCAAAGGATGAAGTCTTCTTTCCTCAAAGGGGTAATGTTTTAGACCTCAAAGGTATGGCGTCCTATGTCCTCGAAGGGGTCGATGTCTCGGCCCTCGAAGGGATGGAATCTTCTATCCTTGAAGGGAGGGGTTCGATTGGACATGTTCAAGAGATACCTACTCGAGAGGTTAAGTTTCAAGTGGAGTGGTTCGAGACATTGAGGATTCGAGTGATGGATAATTAGCCTACGTGTGCCAATGGCTTCACAGTTGTAAAAATCGAGGGGTAGAAGGGGGGTCCTCAAAGGAGTTCAGTTGTCGACCTTTGAAGGGATGGAGTCTTTTGTCTTCGAAGGGGTCGTGGTCTCGGCCCTCGAAGGGATTGAGTCTTCTGTCCTCGAAGGGGTTGAGTTCTTGACCCTCGAAGGGATGGAGTTTCTGTCCTCGAAAGGAGGGGTTCCATTGGACATGTTCAAGAGGTACCTACTCGAGAGGTTAAGTTTCTGGTGGAGGGGTTCGAGACAATGAGGATTCGAGTGATGGATACTAAGCGTGCGTGTGCCAATGGCTCGACTGGTGGAAGACTCGAGGGGTTGAAGGGGGTCCTCGAAGCAGTTCAGTTCTCGGCCCTCGAAGGGATTGAGCCCTCTGTCCTCGAGGGGGTCGAGCTCTCGACCCTCGAAGGTATGGAGTGTTCTGTCCTCGCAGGGGTCGAGGTCTCGGCCATTGAAGGGATGGAGTGTTCTGTCCTCGAAAAGAGATGTTCCATTGGACATGTTCAAAAGGTACCTACTCGAGAGGTTAAGTTTTAGGTGGAGGGGTTCGAGACATTGAGGATTCGAGTGATAGATACTTAGCGTGTGTGTGCTATTGGCTCCACAGGTGGAAGACTCGAGGGGTAGAAGGGGGGTCCTCGATGGAGTTCAGTTCTCGACCCTAGAAGGGATGGAGTCTTCTGTCTTCGAAGGGGTCGTGGGCTCGGCCCTCAAAGGGATGGAGTCTTCTGTGCTCAAAGGGGTTGAGTTCTAGGCCCTCGAAGGGATGGAGGCTTCTGTCCTCAAAGGGGTCGAGGTCTCGGCCCTCGATGGGATGAAGCCTTATGTCCTCGAAAGGGTCGAGGTTTCGACCCTCGAAGGGATGGTGTCTTCTATCCTCGAAGGTGTTGAGTTCTCAGCCGTCAAAGGGATAGTTTCTTTTGTCCTCTAAGGGGGCATGTTCTCGGCCCTCGAAGGGATGGAGTCCTCTGTCCTCGAGGCGGTCGAGTTTTCTGCCCTCGAAGGGATCCTCGAAAGAGTTAGTTCTCGGCCCTAGAAAGGATGGAGTCTTCTGTCCTTGAAGGGGTTGTGGTTTCGGCCCTCGAAGGGATGGATTCTTCTGTCTTTGAAGGAGTCGAGTTCTAGGCCCTCAAAGGGATGAAGGCTTCTGTCCTCGAAGGGGTCGATGTCTCAGCCCTCGAAGGGATAGAGTCTTCTATCCTCGAAGTGGTCGAAGTCTCGGCCCTCGAAGGGATGGAGTCTTCTGTCCTCGAAGGGATAGAGTCCTCTGTCTTCGAGGGGGTCGAGTTCTCTGCTCTCAAAGCAATGGAGGTTTTTTTTCCTTGAAGGGGTTTAGTTCTCGGCCCTCGAAGGGTTGGAGTCTTCTGTTATCGAGGGGGTTGAGTTCTTGGACTTCAAAGGGATGGAGTCTTCTTTCCACGTGGGGGTTAAGTTCTCGACCCTTGATGGATGGAGTCTTCTCTCCTCGGGGGGGTCTTGTTCTCGGCCCTCGAAGGGATGAATTCTTCTGCCTTCAAAGGGGTCGAGGTCTCGGCTCTCGAAGGGATGGAGTCTTCTTTTCTCAAAGGGGTCGAGGTCTCGGTCTTCGAAGGGATGGAGTTTTCTGTCTTTGATGGGAGGGGTTCCATTGGACATGTTCGAGAGGTACCTACTCGAGAGTTTAAGTTTCAGGTGGAGGGGTTCGAGACATTGAGGATTTGAGTGATGGATACTTATCCTGTGTGTGCCAATGGCTCCACAGGTGGAAGACTCAAGGGGTACAGGGGTGGTCCTCGAAGGAGTTCAGTTCTCGGCCCTCGAAGGGATGGAGTCTTTTGTCCTCGAAGGGGTCGAGTTCTAGGCCATCAAAGGGATGTAGGCTTTTGTCCTCGAAGGGGTCGAGGTCTTGGCCCTCGAAGAGATGAAGTCTTCTGTCCTCAAAGGGGTCGAGGTCTCGGCCCTCGAAGGATAAAGTCTTCTGTCCTCGAACGGAGGGGTTCTATTTGGCATGTTCGAGAGCTACCTAATCGAGAGGTTAAGTTTTAGGTGGAGGGGTTCCAGACATTGAGGATTCGAGTGATGGATACTTAGCGTGCGTGTTCGAATGGCTCGACAGGTGGAAGACTCGAGGGGTAGAAAGGGGGTTCTCAAAGGAGTTTAGTTCTCTGCCCTCGAAGAGATTGAGCCTTCTTTCCTCGAGGGGGTCGAGTTCATGGCCCTCGAAGTGATGGCGTCTTCTGTCCTCGTAGAGGTGGAGGTCTCGTCCTCGGAGCGATGGAGTCTTCTGTCCTCGAAAAGAAGGGTTCCCTTTGACATGTTCGAGAGGTACATATTCGAGAGGCTAAGTTTTAGGTGGAGGGGTTCGAGACATTGAGGATTCGAGTGATGGATACTTAGCGTGCGTGTGCCAATGGCTCGATAGATGGAAGACTCGAGGGGAAATTGAGAATCCTTGAAGGGATAGTTCACGGCCTCTAAGGGATGGAATCTTCTATCCTCAAAGGGGTCGAGTTCTATTTCCTCGATGGGATGGAGGCTTCTGTCCTGAAAGGGGGTCGAGGTCTCAGCCCTCGACGGGATGGAGCCTTCTGTCCTCGAAGGGGTCCTGTTCTAGGCCCTCGAAGGGATGGAGGCTTCTGTGCTCGAAGGGGTTGAGGTCTCAGCCCTCGAAGGGATGACGTCTTCTGTCCTTGAAGGGGTTAAGTTCTCGGCCCTCGACAGGATGGTTTCTCCTGTCCTCGTGGGGGTCGAATTCTCGGCCCTCGAAGGATGAAGTCTTCTTTCCTCGAAGGGGCAATGTTTTAGACCTCAAAGGTATGGCGTCCTATGTCCTCGAAGGGTCGATGTCTCGGCCCTCGAAGGGATGGAATCTTCTGTCCTTGAAGGGAGGGGTTCGATTGGACATGTTCAAGAGATACCTACTCGAGAGGTTAAGTTTCAAGTGAAGGGGTTCGAGACATTGAGGATTCGAGTGATGGATACTTAGCCTACATGTGCCAATGGCTTCACAGGTGGAAAAATCGAGGGGTAGAAGGGGGGTCCTCAAAGGAGTTCAGTTTTTGACCTTTGATGGGATGGAGTTTTTTGTCTTTGAAGGGGTCGTGGTCTCGGCCCTCGAAGGGATGGAGTCTTCTATCCTCGAAGGGGTTGAGTTCCTGGTCCTCAAAGGGATGGAGTTTCTGTCCTCGAAGGAGGGGTTCCATTGGACATGTTCGAGAGGTACCTACTCGAGAGGTTAAGTTTCAGGTGGAGGGGTTTGAGACAATGAGGATTCAAGTGATGGGTACTAAGCGTGCGTGTGCCAATGGCTCGACTGGTGGAAGACTCGAGGTGTTGAAGGGGGTCCTCGAAGCAGTTCAGTTCTCGGCCCTCGAAAGGATTGAGCCTTCTGTCCCCGAGGGGGTCAAGCTCTCGACCCTCGATGGGATGGAGTGTTCTGTCCTCGTAGGGGTCGAGGTCTCGTCCATTGAAGGAATGGAGTCTTCTGTCCTCGAAGAGAGAGGTTCCATTGGACATGTTCGAAAGGTACCTACTCGAGAGGTTAAATTTTAGGTGGTGGGGTTCGAGACATCGAGGATTCGAGTGATGGATACTTAGCGTGCGTGTGCCAATGGCTCCACAGGTGGAAGACTCGAGGGGTAGAAGGGGGGTCCTCGATGGAGTTCAGTTCTCGGCCCTAGAAGGGATGGTGTCTTCTGTCTTCGAAGGGGTCGTGGTCTCAGCCCTCGAAGGGATGGAGTCTCCTGTGCTCAAAGGGGTTGAGTTCTAGGCCCTCGAAGGGATGGAGGCTTTTGTTGTCAAAGGGGTCGAGGTCTCGGCCCTCGAAGGGATGAAGCCTTCTGTCCTCGAAAGGGTCGAGGTTTCGGCCCTCGAAGGGATGGAGTCTTCTATCCTCGAAGGGGTTGAGTTCTCGGCCGTCAAAGGGATAGATTCTTTTGTCCTCTAGGGGGGCATATTCTCGGCCCTCGAAGGGATGGAGTCCTCTGTCCTCGAGGCGGTCTAGTTTTCTGCCCTCGAAGGGATCCTCGAAAGAGTTAGTTCTCGGCCCTGGAAGGGATGGAGTCTTCTGTCCTCAAAGGGGTTGTGGTTTCGGCCCTCGAAGGGATGGATTCTTCTGTCCTTGAAGGAGTCGAGTTCTAGGCCCTCAAAGGGATGAAGGCTTCTGTCCTCGAAGGGGTCGATGTCTTAGCCGTTGAAGGGATGGAGTCTTCTATCCTCGAAGGGGTCGAGGTCTCGGACCTCGAAGGGATGGAGTCTTCTGTCCTCGAGGGGATAGAGTCCTCTGTCCTCGAGGGGGTCGAGTTCTCTGCCCTCAAAGCGATGGAGTTTTTTCTTCCTTGAGGGGGTTTAGTTCTCGGCCCTCGAAGGGATGGAGTCTTCTGTTATCGAGGGGTTGAGTTCTTGACTTCGAAGGGATGGAGTCTTCTTTCCACGTGGGGGTTAAGTTCTCAGCCCTCGATGGATGAAGTCTTCTCTCCTCGGGGGGGGGGGGGTTTGTTCTCGGCCCTCGAAGGGATGAAGTCTTCTGTCTTCAAAGGGGTCGAGGTCTCGGCTCTCGAAGGGATGGAGTCTTATTTTCTAGAAGGGGTCGAGGTCTCGGTCTTCGAAGGGATGGAGTTTTCTGTCCTCGATGGGAGGGGTTCCATTGGCCATATTCGAGATGTACCTACTCGAGAGTTTAAGTTTCAGGTGGAGGGGTTCGAGACATTGAGGATTTGAGTGATGGATACTTAGCCTGCGTGTGCCAATGGCTCCACAGGTGGAAGACTCAAGGGGTACAAGGGTGGTCCTCGAAGGAGTTTAGTTCTCGGCCCTCGAAGGGATGGAGTCTTTTGTCCTCGAAGGGGTCGAGTTCTGGGCTATGAAAAGGATGTAGGCTTTTGTCCTCGAAGGGGTCGAGGTCTTGGCCCTCGAAGAGATGAATTCTTCTGTCCTCAAAGGGGTCGAGGTCTCGGCCCTCGAAGGATAAAGTCTTCTGTCCTCGAAGGGAGGGGTTTCATTTGGCATGTTTCAGAGCTACCTAATCGAGAGGTTAAGTTTTAGGTGGAGGGGTTCCAGACATTGAGGATTCGAGTGATGGATACTTAGCATGAGTGTTCGAATGGCTTGACAGGTGGACGACTCGAGGGGTAGAAAGGGGGTTCTCAAAGGAGTTTAGTTCTCGGCCCTCGAAGGGATTGAGCCTTCTTTCCTCGAGGGGGTCGAGTTCATGGCCCTCGAAGGGATGGCGTCTTCTGTCCTCGTAGAGGTGGAGGTCTCGTCCTCGAAGGGATGGAGTCTTTCCTTGAAAGGAAGGGTTCCCTTTGACATGTTCGAGAGGTAACTATTCGAGAGGTTAAGTTTTAGGTGGAGGGGTTCGAGACATTGAGGATTCGAGTGATGGATACTTAGCATGTGTGTGCCAATGGCTCGATAGATGGAAGACTTGAGGGGTAAATGGAGGATCCTCGAAGGGATAGTTCACGACCTCTAAGGGATGGAATCTTCTATCCTCAAAGGTGTCGAGTTCTATGTCCTCGATGGGATGGAGGCTTCTGTCCTGAAAGGGGGTCGAGGTCTCGGCCCTCGACGGGATGGAGCCTTCTGTCCTCGAAGGGGTCCTGTTCTAGGCTCTCGAAGGGATGGAGGCTTCTGTGCTCGAAGGGGTCGATGTCTCAGCCCTCAAAGGGATGACGTCTTCTCTCCTTGAAGGGGTTAAGTTCTCGGCCCTCGATGGGATGGTTTCTCCTGTCCTCGTGGGGGTCAAATTCTCGGCCCTCGAAGGATGAAGTCTTCTTTCCTCAAAGGGGTAATGTTTTAGACCTCAAAGGTATGGCGTCCTATGTCCTCGAAGGGGTCGATGTCTCGGCCCTCGAAGGAATGGAGTCTTCTGTCCTTGAAGGGAGGGGTTCAATTGGACATGTTCAAGAGATACCTACTCGAGAGGTTAATTTTCAAGTGGAGTGGTTCGAGACATTGAGGATTCGAGTGATGGATACTTAGCCTACGTGTGCCAATGGCTTCACAGGTGTAAAAATCGAGGGGTAGAAGGGGGGTCCTCAAAGGAGTTCAGTTCTCGACCTTTGAAGGGATGTAGTCTTTTGTCTTCGAAGGGGTCGTGGTCTCAGCCCTCGAAGGGATGGAGTCTTCTGTCCTCGAAGGGGTCGAGTTCTTGGCCCTCGAAGAGATGGAGTTTCTGTCCTCGAAAGGAGGGGTTCCATTGGACATGTTCGAGAGGTACCTACTCGAGAGGTTAAGCTTCAGGTGGAGGGGTTCGAGACAATGAGTATTTGAGTGATGGATACTAAGTATGTGTGTGCCAATGGCTCGACCGGTGGAAGACTCGAGGGGTTGAAGGGGGTCCTCGAAGCAGTTCAGTTCTCGGCCCTCGAAGGGATTGAGCCTTCTGTCCTCGAGGGGGTCGAGCTCTCGACCCTCGAAGGGATGGAATGTTCTGTCCTCGTAGGGTCGAGGTCTCGACCCTCGATAGGATGGAGTGCTCTGTCCTCTAGGGGGTCGAGCTCTCGACCCTCGAAGGGATGAAGCCTTCTATCCTCGAAAGGGTCGAGGTTTCGGCCCTCGAAGGGTTAGAGTCTTCTATCCTCGAAGGGGTTGAGTTCTCGGCCGTCAAAGGGATAGATTCTTTTGTTCTCCAGGGGGGCATGTTCTCGGCCCTCGAAGGGATGGAGTTCTCTGTCCTCGAGGGGGTCGAGTTTTCTTCCCTCGAAGGGATTCTCGAAAGAGTTAGTTCTCAGCCCTAGAAGGTATAGAGTCTTCTGCCCTCGAAGGGGTTGTGGTTTTGGCCCTCGAAGGGATGGATTCTTCTGTCCTTGAAGGAGTCGAGTTCTAGGCCCTCAAAGGGATTAAGGCTTTTGTCCTCGAAGGGGTCGATGTCTCAGCCCTCGAAGGGATAGAGTCTTCTATCCTCAAAGGGGTCGAGGTCTCGGCCCTCGAAGGGATGGAGTCTTCTGTCCTCGAAGGGATAGAGTCCTCTGTCCTCGAGGTGGTCGAGTTCTCTGCCCTCAAAGCGATGGAGTTTTTTTCCTTGAAGGGGTTTAGTTCTCGGCCCACGAAGGGATGGAGTCTTCTGTTATCGAGGGGGTTAAGTTCTTGAACTTCGAAGGGATGGAGTCTTCTTTCCACGTGGGGGTTAAGTTCTCGGCCCTCGATGAATGAAGTCTTCTCTCCTCGGGGGGGGGGGGGGTCTTGTTCTCGGCCCTCGAAGGGATGAAGTCTTCTGTCCTCAAAGGGGTCGAGGTCTCGGCTCTCGAAGGGATGGAGTCTTCTTTTCCCGAAGGGGTCGAGGTCTCGGCCTTCGAAGGGATAGAGTCTTCTGTCCTCGACGGGAGGGGTTCCATTGGACATGTTGGAGAGGTACCTACTCGAGAGTTTAAGTTTCAGGTGGAGGGGTTTGAGACATTGAGGATTTGAGTGATGGATACTTAGCCTGCGTGTGCCAATGGCTCCACAGGTGGAAGACTCAAGGGGTACAAGGGTGGTCCTCGAAGGAGTTCAGTTCTTGGCCCTCGAAGGGATGAAGTCTTCTAACTTCGAAGGGGTCGTGGTCTCGGCCCTCGAAGGGATGGAGTCTTCTGTCCTTGAAGGGGTCGAGTTCTAGGCCCTCAAAGGGATGTAGACTTTTGTCCTCAAAGGGGTCGAGGTCTTGGCCCTCAAAGAGATGGAGTCTTCTGTCCTCAAAGGGGTCGAGGTCTCAGCCCTCGAATGAAAAAGTCTTCTGTCCTCGAAGGGAGGTGTTCCATTTGGCTTGTTCGAGAGCTACCTAATCGAGAGGTTAAGTTTTTGGTGGAGGGGTTCCAGACATTGAGGATTCGAGTGATGGATACTTAGCGTGCGTGTGTGAATGGCTCGACAGGTGGAAGACTCGAGGGGTAGAAAGGGGGTCCTCAAAGGAGTTTAGTTCTCGGCCCTCGAAGGGATTGAGCCTTCTGTCCTCGAGGGGGTCGAGTTCACGGCCCTCGAAGGGATGGCATCTTCTGTCCTCATAGAGGTGGAGGTCTCGGCCCTCGAAGGGATGGAGTTTTATGTCCTCGAAAGGAGGGGTTCCCTTTGACATGTTCGAGAGGTACCTACTCAAGAGGTTAAGTTTTAGGTAGATGGGTTCGAGACATTGAGGATTCGAGTGATGGATACTTAGCATGCGTGTGCCAATGGCTCGACAGGTGGAAGACCCGAGGGGTAGAAGGGGGGTCCTCGAAGGAGTTCAGTTCTTGGCCCTCGAAGGGATGTATTCTTCTGTCCTCGAAGGGGTTGTGAGTCTTTCGTCCTGATAGGGGTCAAATTCTCAGCCCTCGAAGGGATGTAGGCTTCTGCCTCGAAGGGGTCAAGGTCTCGGCCCTCGAAGGGATAGAGTCTTTTATCCTCAAAGGTGTCGAGGTCTCAGCCCTCGAGGGGATGGAGTCTTCTCTCCTCGAAGGGAGAAGTTCTATGGAAGATGTTCGAGAGGTACCTAATCGAGAAGTTAAGTTTCAAGTGGAGGGGTTCGATACATTGAGGATTCGAGTGATGGATACTTAGGGTGCGTGTGCCAATGGCTTGACAGGTGGAAGACTCGAGATGTAATTGGGGGATCCTCGAAGGAGTTCATTGCTCGGCCCCCGAGGGGATGGAGTCTTCTGTCCTCGAAGGGGTTGTTGTCTCGGCCCTCCAAGGGATGGAATCTTCTGTCCTTGAAGGGGTCGAGTTCTAGACCCTTGAAGGGATGGAGGCTTCTATTCTAGAAGGGGTCGAGGTCTCGGCCCTCGAAGGGATGGTGTCTTCTGTCCTCGAAGAGGTTGAGTTCTTGGCCCTCAAAGGGATGGATTCTTCTTTCCTCTAGGGGGTCAAGTGTTCGACCCTCGAAGGGATGGAGTCATCTGTCCTGGAGGGGGTCGAGTTCTCTGCCCTTGAAGGGATGAAGTCTTCTATCCTCGAAGGTGTTTAGTTCTAGGCCGTCGAAGGGATGGTGTCTTCTGTCATCGAGGGGGTTGACTTCTTGGGCCTCGAAGGGATGGAGTCTTCTGTCCTCGAAGGGGTCAGGGTCTCGGCCCTCAAAGGGATGGAGTCTTTTGACCTCGAAGGGGTTGAGTTCTCTGCCCTCCAAGGGATAGAGTCTTCTATCCTCGAGGGGTTTAAGTTCTCGACCCTCGATGGGATGGAGTCTTCTATCCTCGAGGGGGTCTTGTTCTCGGCCCTCGAAGGGATGGAGTCTTCTATCCTCAAAGGGTTCGAGGTCTCGACCCTCGAAGGGATAAAGTCTTCTGATTTCGAAGGGGTTTAGGTCTCGGCCCTCGAAGGGATGGAGTATTCTATCCTTGAAGGGGTCGAGGTGTCGGCCTTCGAAGGGATGGAGTCTTCTGTCCTCGAAGGGTTCGAGGTATCGGTCCTCGAAGGTATGAAGTCTTCTGTCCTCGAATGGTGGGGTTCCATTGGACATATCCGAGAGGTGCCTACTCGAGAGGTTAAGTTTCAGGTGGAGGGGATCGAGATATTGAGGATTCGAGTGATGGATACTTAGCGTGTTTATGCCAATGGCTCGACAGGTGGAACACTCGAGGAGTAGAAGGGGGACCCTCGAAGGGATCATTCTCAGCCTCGAAGTGATGGAAACTTCTATCCCCAAAGGGGTCGAGTTCTAGGTCCTCAAAGAGATGGAGGCTTCTGTCCTTGAAATGGGTCGAGGTCTCAGCCCTCGAAGGGATGGAGCCTTATGTCCTCGAAGGGGTCCAGTTCTAGGCCCCGAAGGGATGGAACTTCTGTTCTCAAAGGGGTCGAGATCTCGGCCATCAAAGGGATGAAGTCTTCTGTCCTCGATGGGGTTGAATTCTCAGCCCTCGAAGGGATGAAGTCTTCTTTCCTCGTGGGGGTCGAGTTCTCAGCCCTCGAAAGTATGATGTCTTCTGTCCTCGTAGGAGCGATGTTTTAGCCCTCGAAGGGATGGAGTCTTCTGTCCTCGAAAGGGTCGAGGTCTCGGCCCTCGAAGGGGTGGAGTCTTCCGTCCTCAAAGGGAGGGGTTCCATTAGACATGTTCGAGAGGTACCTACTTGAGAGGTTATGTTTCAGGTGGAGGGGTTCGAAACATTGAGGATTCAAGTGATAGATACTTAGCATGCGTGTGCTAATGGATCGACAGGTGGAAGAATCGAGGGGTAGAAAGGGGTTCCTTGAAGGAGTTCATTTCTCGTGCCACGAAGGGATGGAATCTTCTGTCTTCGAAGGGGTCATGGTCTCAGACCTCGAAGGGATGGATTCTTCTGTCCTCGAAGAAGTCGAGTTTTGGCCCCTCAAAGGGTTGGAGGCTTCTGTCCTCGAAGGGGTCGAGGTCTCGGCCCTCGATGGGATGGAGTCTTCTGTCCTCGAAAGGAGGGCTTCCATTGGACATGTTCGAAAGGTACCTACTCAAGAGGTTAAGTTTCAGGTGGAGGGATCCGAGACATTGAGGATTTGAGTGATGGATACTTAGCGTTCGTGTGCAAATTGCTCGATAGGTGGAAGACTCAAGATGTAGATGAGGGATCCTTGAAGTGGTTTAATTTTCGGCCCTCGAAGCGATAGATTTTTCTGTCCTTGAAGGGGTCATGGTCTCGGCCCTCGAAGGGATGGAGTCTTCGGTCCCTATAGGGGTCGAGTTCTTGGCCCTCGAAGGGATGGAGGCTTTTGTCCTCGATGGGGTCGAGGTCTCAGCCCTCGAAGGGATGCAATCTTCTATCCTCGAAGGGGTTGAGGTCTCGGCCCTCTAAGGGATGTAGTCTTTTATCCTCTAGGGGGTCGAGTTCTTGGCCTTCGAAGAGATGGAGTCTTCTGTCCTCGAGGGGGTCGAGTTCTCGGCCCTGGAAGGGATGGAGTCTTCTGTCTTCGAGGGGGTCGAGTTCTTGGCCCTCGAAAGGATGGAGACTTCTGTCCTCAAGGGGTCAAGTTCTCGTCCCTCAGAGGGATGGAGTATTTTATTTTCGAAGGGGTCGAGGTCTCGGCCCTCAAAGGGATGGAGTTTTCTGTCCTCGAAGGGGTTGAGTTCTCGGCCCTCGAAGGGCTGGAGTTTTCTATCCTCAAGGGGGTCGAGTTCTTGGCCTTCGAAGCGATGTAGTCTTCTGTCCTCGAGGGGGTCTTGTTCTCGGCCCTCGAAGGGATGGAGTCTTCTGTCCTCGAAGGGGTCGAGGTCTCCGCCCTCGATGGGATGGAGTCTTTTATCCTCGAAAGGGTTAAGGTCTCGGCCCTTTAAGGGATGGAGTATTCTGTCCTCGAAGGGGTCGAGGTCTCGGCCCTCGAAGGGATGGAGTCTTTTGTCCTCGGAGGGGTCGAGTTCTCGGCCCTTTGTGGGATAGAGTCTTCTATCCTCGAAGGGGTCGAGGTCTCAGTCCTCAAAGGGATGGAGTCTTCTTTCCTCGAAGGGGCTAAGGTATTGGCCCTAGAAGGTATGGAGTCATCATTCCTCGAAGGGTGGGGTTCCATTGGACATGACTGAGAGGTACCTACTCGAGAGGTTAGGTTTCAGGTGGAGGGGTTCGAGACATTAAGGATTCGAGTGATGGATACTTAGCATGCGTGTGCCAATGGCTCACTAGGTGGATGACTCGAGGGGTAAATGGGGGATCCTCGAGAGGATGGTTCTCGGCCTCGAAGGGATGGGATCTTCTGTCCTCAAAGGGGTGGAGTTCTAGGCCCTCAAAGGTATGAATGCTTCTTTCCTCGAAGGGGCTCGAGGTCTCGGCCCTCGGAGGGATGGATCCTTTTGTCCTCGAAGAGGTCCAGTTCTAGACCCTCGAAGGGATGTAGGCTTCTATCCTCGAAGGGGTCGAGGTCTCGGCCCTCGAAGGGATGGAGTCTTCTATCCTCGAAGGGGTTAAGTTCTCGGCCCTCGAAGGGATGTAGTCTTCTGTCCTCGAGGTGGTTGAGTTCTCAGCCCTCGAAGGGATGGCATCTTCTGTCCTCGAAGGGGTCGAGGTCTCGGCTCTCGAAGGGATGGAGTCTTCTGTCCTCGAAGGGAGGGGTTCCGTTCGACATGTTCGAGGGGTACCTACTCCAGAGGTTAAGTTTCAGATGGAGGGGTTTGAGACATTGAGGATTCGAGTGATGGATACTTAGCGTGCGTGTGCCAATGGCTCGACAGGTGGAAGACTCGAAGGGTAGATGGGGGATCCTCGAAGTGGTAGATGGGGATCCTCGAAGGGGTTGAGTTCTCGGCCCTCGAAGGGATGGAGCCTTCTGTCATCCAAGGGGTCAAGCTCTCAGCCCTCAAAGGGATGGGTTCTTCTGTCCTTGAGGGGATCGAGGTCTCGGCCCTCGAAGGGATGGAGTCTTCTATCCTCGAAGGGGTCGAGTTCTAGTCCCTTGTGGGAATCTCCCCTCGAGGATCTCGCATGTACCACTGGAGCCTTCTACCTCTCGAACCATTGCGACTAACTCGAACCCGCAGTACCCTCGAGGGCAATCCGTGAACCAGCCCTCGAGGTAAATATGGTTTTTTTTTTTTTTTTTTTTTTTAAATGAAACCATCCATAGATGGGGGAACTTATATTGGCCTTCCCAAGCCTTAAAAATAACAGGTAACTGAAAGTAAAATTACAGGGAGAAACCATTGGCTTAGTCTATATGTACATTTAAGCTCCATAGGCTCATCGAGGCAACACTTGTTGCTTCCAAAATGATTAAGAGGATATATCTAATTGTGAGAGGATAATTAAAAACTCTTAATTGAGAATGGAGTTCATCGAACTTATTAGTGAATCGTAATGACGAAACACTGATCAGTCAAACTCACCCCATCCAAAACTAAGAGTCTTATTCCCTGTAGCCTAGAGTAGCCATGAAGCTTCTAGTAGAGGCTTCAAACTAGAGCTAAGAAACAAAATATTCAGCAATTGGCACTGAAGAAATATGTAGCAGCAATGCTTCCAGCAAAAAAGTTGGCTTTTCTGAAATCTCCATGTGAAAAACAGTTCCGTGCATCAAGCTAGACAGCAAAGATATGGAATCAAAAAACCAGAAGCAAAGAAGATCTGAATCTTCGTGGATGAACATCATTGTGATTGTAGTGAGAACAAACAGCCTCCTTCACCTACAAGTTGTAAGAAACATTTAATCAGTAGCATCCATTCCTTGTGAAATTCTTAAGGAGGGTGTCCCTAACTGATCTAGCCTAATGAGTCCCTGAATATGATTAGGTAGCATATTAAAGGAGAGAAAAGATTCACCTGTACCATGTTTAAGACATTTCTTAGCTAGTGCATCAGCTACAAGATTCTCTTGCCTCAAAACATGAGTAAGTTTAAGAGGATTCAAAGATTGTTTAATGTCATCCGCAAGTTGGAACAATTGCCAAGGGGCAAGCAACGGATCTAATATAGATATCACAGCATTCTTACAATCTGATTCTATGCAAACATTTACCATGAAACCATCAATCTTTGATATGGCAAACTGTATTGCCTTCATTTCAGCCTCTTGAGGAGATGTAGCATTTGAAATTTGAGTATGTGCTATAATAAAATTACCCCTATTATCTCTTAGGATCATGCTAACTCCAGTCAAATTCAGATGGGAATTCCAAGCAGCATCAACATTTAATTTGTATCCCCAGTTTGGCCGAGACCAAGCAATTTTGAAAATTTTTGGTTTAGGTAAATAGTATAAACGGAGGTAAATATGGTAAATAGTATAAACGGTGGAACCCATGGTAGAGCCCTAAAAGAGCCCTACCAAATACAAAATAACCCAACCCTAGGTTATGTGGTGAGCCTAAGGAGAAAATCCGAGAGAGGGAGGGGGAAGCGATAACCCAAAGGGAAACACTCCCCCCATATTCTAAGTAAAGACTACCATCCCTAAGCAAGATAAATCGAGCTAAGGGAAAAAAAACAAGTCCCAATGGAAATAGGACCTATAACTGCAACTTGAAAAGAAAAACAGGCTAAGATAAACTAGGTAAATGGGGTGAGAACAAACTCACTACCCATAATCAAGTGATCCGCTTCTACCCCTAACATACGAGGCCTTCTTCATTAACATTCCAGAGTGCAGCTGAGTGTTATGGAACTCGGGTCTTGAGTAGGTTTGTTGCCGGAGTCATGAAGAGGGTACAAAAAATCCAATGACAATTGATTTAGAATTCCTAGTGCAGCCGAGATGGTCCCGGGTCTTGAATGTCACATAAAGAGTGAAGCTGATGCCCTTTGTTGAACCATAGTGGAACGAGTGGAAATCTGCTTCTACCATTTACATCCCTAAGATGGAGAAAAGGGAATGTTTTTGGCCTTCAAACATTCTCTTAAAGAGGGCCGAGAGTAATATAGTAGGCAAAGGTGTGTTGAGGCCGTGCCCCATACCTTTGTGATTCCCAACTAAATTAATCTCCTAAGGATGAGAGAATGAATGCACTTATACCGCGTGCATCAAGCGTGGCGATTATGTAATCGCCCACTCCATTTTGAGCAAATGGACAGCTTTATGCCAATTTAACACAGAGTGTAGCGCGGACATAGAGTGCATGAATAACCGTTAAATCAAAGTTAAAAACTAACCTTAGGTAACAAAGCACCAGATAAAAATCCTTACTTTAAAACCTATTGCCTCCTCCAGAAAACCAAGTTTCATTAGCTAGAAAAAACCGAGAATACATTGTGACTCTATCGGGCTCTCAGCAACCATCTTGGCACTGAAAATACCACCATCCAGCGTGCCAAACCAAAACTCCAGTGCCCAGCATCGCCAAACCATGGAAAAGCCAAAGGAGTGGTCTTAAGTGATTCACACCTCGGATGATAGGTAAAGTACCGTGATTCAGTCCTCCTTTTCAACAATCTCGAAAAATACTCCATGCAGATCACGAAAAGGAGAGGAGACAAGGGATCACCTTGCTGAATGCCTCTTTGACCCTTAAAGTGATCGCATAATTTCCCATTAACTGCAATCGAGAATGAAGATGTTCTCACACACGTCATGATTCTATCTTTCAGTCTTTCTGGAAAACCTAGTCCAAGTAACACTTCTTCTAAGAAATCCCAGGAGACTGTATCAAACGCCTTTTGCAAATCAACCATGATCATGCATCTAGGAGAGCTTCTTGCCCTCTCATATCCTCGAACAATTTCCTGCGTTAGCATAACATTGTCTGATATACTTCTACCTTTTACAAACGCACCCTGGCATGGGTCAATAATCCTGGGCAGTATTCCCTCTTATCTATTGGCAATAATCTTAGTGATGATTTTATAAACCACATTGCAGCATGCTATTGGTATAAAATCACTCACCTTAAGATTTTCCGGCTTCTTCGGTATAAGAGCAACAGAGGTATGGTTCAATTGGGCCAGTATATCACCTGTTTGAAAGAATTCCAAAACCGCACCTGTAATTTCTGCTCCTACAATATCCCATTGCTTTTTGAAGAATCCAACAGTGTATCTATTCGGACCTGGAGATTTATCATCCGCCATTGCAAATAATGCCAGTTTTACTTCGTTATTGACAATATCCTGATTCAAGAATGCCCTGTCCAAGTCCGTCAGAATGTTTCCCGAAGTGATTATATCATGATCGATGGAGACCCTATCCCTTGAAGTTCCGAATAGGATCCGTAAAGAGCTCACCCTTACGAATATTAGAAGTCACAATACGATTGTCTCCATCAATAATCGCCGGAATGCCTCCACCCTTTCTTTACGAGACCATTGTATGAAAGTACTTTGATCCCTTATCCGCCAGTGTAACATGGTTAATCCTACCTTTTTGCGAGAGGAAGGATGATTTTGCAAGATAATAAAGCATAGCCTTCTTTTTTAATGCTCTCAACGCCTCAATGTCCTGACCCGAAGCAATCAAGGCATCAAAATTGTCAAAAGCCGCACTATAATCCTTATCCGCCTTCTTTACCCTTTCCGAAATATGGCTAAGATCGAGAGAGCCCAACTCTTTCAATGGACGTTTAAGCCTTAATAGTTTTATGCATACCGAATATTGAATAGAACCCTCAACCGATGGCTTCCAAAAATCTTCAACAATCTGTCTACAATTCGGTTGATCTAGCAACATATTCTGAAACCGGAAAGGTCTTCTTTTTCCATCAATTTCCTGCTCCATATTAACAACCATGGGACTATGATTCGATTGTGCAGAAATGGGAAGAAAAGAGGTTCGGCAAGCATCAGAATCCCATCCATGGTTCAAAAGCACACGATCCAACTTCCTCCATATTTTCCAATCCGCACTATGCCATGTTAAGTGCTCCCCTATGGAGGGCACATCTCTCAATCCGCACTTAATACAAACATCTTGAAATTCCCTCATTGGATATAAACTTGGGACTGAAGAAACATAATGGTCATCCACACTAAGAATCGAATTAAAGTTCCCAAGAACCATCCAAGGAGAGTACATTCGCACCAAAAGATTTAAATTCAGCCCATAGAGGCAAACGAGCCGATCTGCCCTCACTATGACCATATACATATGAACATAAGAACTCAACACCAGTAGAAAGATTACGCACCTTAAGATGAATACATTACGGAGATTTTCCAAGAACATGTACCAAGAAACCTTTCGGATCCCATATGATAAGAATTCTCGAATTCTTCCACAACTCAAAATTATGCGTGAATTTCCACCCCTTAAAATGCTTCAAAAATATGCTAAAAGCCTTCTCCTCCAATTTAGTTTCTAGCAAGCCGCAAAGTCCTACCTTATGCGCGGAGATGATATTTTTTACCCATCTCCTCCGTACAGGGGCCGAGAGACCCCTAACATTTATTGATGTAGCATTCATTGGGAACCCAAGGTCCCTTTACGCTTTGGACTGCCGGCTTCAAAAGATTTACTACCCGAATTGTCATAATTGCTTCTTGTTGCAGATAACATGCGTTGGAAGGGCTTCTGAATGATTTTCCCATGTTCACGAGATCTACTCTTGCTCTGAGCTCTAGTAATAGCCCCTAAGGCAGGAGGAGGTCTACACTTGCTCTTACTCCTATTCAGCCTCGAAATTTTAGATCCACGAACTTCTGGATGGATCATTTGTTAAGGAAATTTTCCAGCTCCAGCAATTGGATGATCATCGTCGCCAAAAGCTGGTTGCTGCCTATCGGGTGCTTGTTCCAGCGCAGCATTGGCAGATTTGGCACCACGGTATTTCCTGGATTTAGAACGATCAACACTTCATCTGCGACGCACATCCTGGGAATCTCTGGCGTCTTCAGCGTGTTCTCCAGCGCCACGGTTCGCGCTGGCAATGCCTTGTTTGCTGGAAGCGCCCTGTTTGCTGGCAGCGCTACTACCATTTGCTTAACCTCATACATGCAACACCAATAACGATACCAGGCCCTCGGTTTACATCCCCAACCTTCACAATGTTCTTACCCGTGCCTACCTTGATTTTTCCTTTGCCTTTCCTCAACCTCTCTGAATCTTCATTGTCCGAGGATACATCCTCAATAACTACATTTTCTTCCCCTTGGACCGAGCCTACACTTGGACTTTCATCAACATTAGTAGCATGCATTTTTTTTACCCATATTTGGTTCTTATCCCGGGCTCTCCAATTTTTCTTCCCCCTTACCATCTGGACATTATTTTCCTTCACTCCCGTGGGGTTATTCATCCCCCCTTCCTTAGCTTTCCAGAAATCTTCACACTCCTCCACTAAATGGGTGTTCTCTTCACAATTCGGACAAGGACGACAATAATCATAGTTTATTTTTTGCGTGTGCACCTCACCACTTGGGACACGAAAAATCACCTTTTCTTTCAACTCCTTGGATGTGTCAATCCAAAGTAAAAGGCATGCATAGTAGCCTCTTAACTCGAGAGTGCCATTGTCCATAAGAATTGGCTCTCCTATGGAAGTAGCACTTTTTTCCAAAGCCTTCTTATTCCAGTAGGTCTTTGGCAAGTGCTCCATCCTAATCCATACTGGCTTAGTAGCTTGAATCTTTGAATCATACTGCCCAGATTCTGCTACCTTCATCATGAACAGCATTTTTCCATGGAGATAATGGTCAAGACCATTCATCACCAAGTCTCTATCTTCAGCACTGTTGAACTTGAACATCACATAACCATTGAGCTTAGTCTGAACAGTGCAAGCTACGTTCCACTTAGCTACGTTCCACTTAGCTATTAACAGGGTTCGGATAGCAAACATTCCAGGAAAAAAATCCTAGAAAAACTCCCAAGAAACCGTAGAAGGGCTTGTAGAGATCTTTGTGAATATCTTCCTCAGTAAGAACAAAGTCGAGCATATCTCCATTGTTTTCAACAATTTCAGCATTCGACCTATTCATGAGGATATCGGAGTCATCCCATAACCTTCTCCTCTTGAGCTTTGGATCATTCCAATCCCTCGGATGAATCTGTTGAGTTTGCCGCCCTTTATGAAAACCATCGGCATGCCCTTGCTTCTTGAGATTGTTCTTGTGTTTGTTACCCAAAGATGATTCCCCATTGACCACCATGATGATCAAACAAAGTTAATCCGAAACAACACAATTTGATCTGATAAATAGATCGGATTAACCAAAAACAAAGCACCAATACGATTATCACCAATAAACAATATTCACGCTGCAATGCTTCAATCCAAATCCGAATCAAAACAAACTATCCGATGAGCAGGTCGGATACAACACACCATGCACACAATGCACCAAATCGGAAACCAAATAAATAATAGAAACCGTGTGGAATTGAAACAACAAAACCTGGAAACCGTGATCACCAAGAATCCTATCGCAAGGATTTAAATCCTACGATTGTTGTGCTTCAAAGCTGCAAACTCCCTTCAAGTAGATCCGATGTAGCTGCTTAGGATTTGATTAAAATTCATGCTGAAAATTTTAATCAAACCCTTATAAACCCTTGCCGCAAACTAAAACCCAATAAAGATTGGATTTTTCTTCAATTTCTCCAAATCGGCCAAGGATTCGATGCAAGAACCAAATCCGATTGCAAATCCAGGATTAGATCCAAATCCACAACAAAGAAATCAACACCACGAGAAAGATCCGTGGAAGAACTCAAAATTTTGAAAAAACCCTAACTCCAAGATCAAAATTAGATAAAAAAACTCTTCACAAATTTCATATGATTTTGTGTGGAATTCAAAGGAGAATCCGTTAAACCATAATTCATCGGTGAAAAGTGATTGAAATTGAAGAAATCGGCCTTCAAAAGATGGAAGAAAGGCTGCGCCTTTTTTCTCCTTATTTTTGCCATGAACCAGCCCTCAAGGGGTTATACATCCAGCAGTCAAGATTACGTCATCTTCGAGGGGTCAGCAGTCGAGGTTACATCCACGTCATCCATGAACCACCACTCGAGGAGTTATACATCCACCCCTCTAGAGGTTACACATCAATCCCTCGAAGGGTTAAATTACCACCCCTCGAGAGCATTCCATGTTATTCATACCACCTGTCGAAGGGGTTAGTCAACCACCCCTCGAGGATAGACATCCAGCACTCGAGAGGATGGACATCCAGCATTCGAGAGCACTCAAGAGCATATCAACACATGAATCACTCCTCGAGGATGTAGATTCCTGCCATCATTTTGAGCCATGTACATCTTGAGACATTCATGTCTCCAATCAGTAATCATCTATAACTCGAGTGCATGTTCCCTCTCAAATCCATTACAGTTTCTACTTTGAGAGCATCCACACCTCGCGAGTACATTCTTTCGAGAGAAATTGTACCTTGTGTCCACACCATTCGAGGCATCATTCCACCACTCGAACTACCATTCGAGGCTTCAAGCTGCTATGGTTTAAGACCCATGACCTGGCCTTATCTTTTAACTGGTCATTTGACCCAGCCGCCTTGAACTGGGTTGGAACCCTAGGGAGCCTCTGCTCCGTATCTTCTTTCTCAAGTTGAATGGCTCGATGGCTCCCTAAAATAGGTCGAGCGCCCATATTTGAGTCTTCCGATGCCGGTGAGTTGTCGGAAACTGGGCAAAATTCAAAGAATCCACCAATTATGAAAAAAAATATGCTCCTCAATTCATCTTGATCTGGGCATTCTCATGAAATTGAAATACAAGGACAACACATTGGGTATAACATCATTGATGATTCCGATAAAAAAACAATCCACCATGGTCGGCCGCCGAACGGCTCAATTCAACCAACACATAGCAAAACATCTCCTAACATCCATGTTGAACCTGACTAGCCCCAAAGCATGAGCCCCATCCAACAATAACATTCCAACACCCAAAATCAAGAATTCACTTCTCGAACCTACTATTCAACCCTCACCACTCGAATCCGTACCTCTGGAACCTTCCGCTCCAACCAACTACCTCTCAAACTTCCACTGCAACCTTCACATCCGTACCTCTCGAACCCCTCCACTTGAACCTTCTCCACCTGAACCTTCACCTCTCGCCATCTCCACGCTTCAATTACATGTATAATTGGTACATTTATATCTTAAATTACAGATCTTTTAACATTCCTATACAATTTCTATAATTTGTTATCAAGCTCACCGCGCAACGCGCGGTGCAGCCAAACTAGTTATTTGAATTAGTTAGTTAGTGATTGACAATAATGGTCAATTGCAGCTTTAGGCCTGCGTAGTTTTGGAACAATTAAATTTACATCTTTAACAATTGTCTTCTTAATTTGTTTGCTATCCAATATATACTGGATACCTTTTATGAAAATGAATCCTTTTCCCTTCATGCCTGCCTTCATGAGATCAGGGGCCTCATTTATGACATATTTACTGCCCACCAGCTTTCTGGAAACCTAGAAAGGAATAGACACTGGATCTGCTCTAACATTATTCCAAGGATCCTCCCCAAGAAGAAGAAAAATATAACAGTTGTATCATGGAAGAAACCTTCCTCTGGTTTTAAAATTAACACTGATGCCTCATGGATACATCCAGGTCTGGCCTCATCAGCTGTAATTGTAAGAAATACATCTGGTAATGTGATTTGCATGAGGACCAAAATCTTCCAGTCACCAACACCTTTTGATGCAGAACTTGTAGCAATTCAGGATGGGTATGAAGTAGGATATGAACTAGGAATTGCTAACTGTGAATTGGAAACTGATTGTTTAAATGCTGTCAGAGGTATACACAATCCATCGAAAGCTCCATGGATGAATTTTTCCATCTGCAGTGCTCTCCACACTTATCATATGAAATTTCCAATCTCTCACATACACAGGGAAGCCAATAATGTAGCTGATTATCTGGCCAAATTCTCATTACAGAACAATATCCAAGGGAACCTTGATCTCCTTTTGGCTCCAACTGTGCTTAGAGGCCTCATCTGCCTTGATAGATTAGGAATTCCCTCAGTAAGAATAGGCTCAAGATCAGGAGATGATTCTTTCTTCTCTTAATCATACTATCTGGACTACATAATGTATTTTTCTTCATTGTGGAATGGAATCTACTGTGTTTCTTTTTCCTTTTCAGGTCCGGGATTCCAACCTCGAGGCACCTCAGGAACGAACCCTCCCAGCTCGAAGCTCTTGCTGCTACTCCTCTACCCAAGACTGACACACCAGGAAGAATGCCTTCCTTAGCTTCAACCTCACAGTTTGAAGCTTTTGCTGCTACCTCTACCCAGCTCGAAGCTCTTGCTGCTACATCCTATATTGCTGCTTCTCCTGCAGATTCTCCCCGAATGTTTTCCACGGACTAATAGGAGTCTCGCTTTGGTGATTCGCCGACATGTTTATGGATTACATTTGGTAGCATTCTGTAGGAACTATCTCACTAGACTTTCATTCGTTTTGCCAGAAGATCATCACTTTGATGAATTTTGTAAACCGATATACACTTTCAGGCTTAAGCCAGTTCTTCCGGCCCGGGGAGCCAAATAAAATTCCCCCCATCTTTTGGATGGTTTAATTTAAAAAAAAAAAAAAGAATTAACTGTTGATTCGGAGTAAAACATTGATTTTCCGAATTCATTGACGCATTTGTAGATCAAACCTATTTGAATAAAGTATAGTTTCACGGGGCACCAAAAATACAATTTTCAATCACCCACACCTTTAACGTGAAGCACCTACGAAACATAACTCGAAGCACCAACACTTTACGCTCAAATCTCTTAATAGAAATACATAAACTTGTATGAAATTTTTTTAAAACACTTATTTATAAACACCCACACCTTTAACTTGAAGCACATGTGACATAACTTGAAGCGCCTACATTTTATGCTTAATAAAATTTAAACAAACAATCAAACGCACGAAACTTTAACTTGAAGCACCTACGTGCAATACTTGAAGCACCCACACATTTAACTTAAAGCACCCACACCTTTAACTTGAAGCACCTACTCATCACGCTCAATATAAATTAAACACAAAATTGCATGAAATTATTAAAGCACCAAAAATACCATTTTCAAGCATCCACACATTTAACTTGAAGCACCTACGAACATAACTTGAAGTACCAATACTTCACGCTCAAAGCATTTATAAGAAATAATTAAACTTGCATGAAAATACCTTGAAGCACCTATGCTCTACGCTTAATAAAATTTAAACAAACAATCAAACTTGCACGAAATTCTTGAAGAACCGAAAATACAATTTTGAAGCACCCACACGGTTACACCCTTAACTTAAAGCACCCACACCTTTAACTTGAAGCACCTACTCATTACACTCAATATAACTTAAATACAAAAGTGCACAAAATTCTTAAAGCACCAAAAATACCATTTTCAAGCACAAACATAATTTGAAGCACCAACACTTCACGCTCAAAGCACTTATAAGAAATAATCAAACTTGCATGAAAATATTAAAAAAACACTTATTTTCAAGCACCCGTACATTTAACTTGAGGCACCTACAAGCATAACTTGAAGCACCTACACTTTACGCTTAATAAAATTTAAACAATCAAACTTGCACGAAATTCTTGAAGAACCAAAAATACAATTTTCAAGCACCCACACCCTTAACTTAAAGCACCCACACCTTTAACTTGAAGAAGTTACTCATTATTGCAATGATTATAGCGTGTAAGTGCTTCAACCATTGCTTATAAGTGTTTCAAATGTAATATGTAGGTGATTTTTTTTATAACATGAATGTAGATGAAAACAACTTGGTGCTTAGAGTACAACTCATAGGTGTTTCAAGCATCACTTGTACCTGTAAATATTTCAAATGTAAGTGGGTGCTTTAAATCAAAGGAAATAAAAAAATTACAATGAAGAAAATTAGATTTGAAATTAAAAAAGGCATTAGATAAAAGAGTGCGTCTCTTGAAAGACGGTCTTTCCATAAGTCATGGAAAGACCAAGGTTTAAAGTGTAAATTAGATAAAATTAAGATAAAATTTTCAGGTTGCATGAACTGGGTTTAAATTTTATAACTACTACATATTGAATAGTAATTTTTTAATGTTGCAACTAAGACCTTTTACCTTTTATTATTTGAATTAAACTCCGTCTTTCCATAAGCGTATGGAAAAACCGTCTTTCCCAAGACTTTGCCTAGATAAAAAAGGCATTACATATGAAATTCTAATTATTAATCTTTGTGACAATAAAGAAAATCGCTGGGCTAATCCATCTTTTCTTTTGGGCCATTCAAAGCTGGCATTAATCTTCGTGACAACAAAATCTCGTTCATAGGATGACATAATTTAATGGTCCAGATTTGTTTTCACATAAATAGGTGTTCGCACATTAAGGGTGTTCTCACCTGATCCCATCTGGGGGAGATAAGTTGTGAATATCTTCAGCAGTATTATTATACCTTAGATAGAATCCTACCTTAGATAGAATTATTTTCCTTTCTTGACTCTGAAATGTTGTCTATATATTGTACCCTTGTACTATCAATGAAAATACACGTTCATATTTTACATGGTATCAGAGCCTAAATCATGAGACCCTAAATTTTCCTTATTCATAAAAGACCATCGCCGCCGCCGCCCTCCTTTCTCCATCCACTGCCACCGTGCTAGTCACCGCCACCGCTGTCGAGAAGTCGGCGCCGCCGACGCGTTACGTCTCCATCACGGACCGATGCTCGCTGTTCCAGCCCGTCACTCCATCCCGCCATGCTCCGGACCGCCGCTCCGCGCTCCATCCTGCTCCGGAAGGCCGCTCTTCGCTCCAGACCGCTGCTCCCCGCTCTATTGCGCTCCTGCTCCGTGCTTCATCCTGCTCCAGACCGCTCCGGGCCTCCTTGGACCACCGCTCCAAACACCGCCGCTCTATTCCACCACATGCCACCGCTCCGCGCCTCCACGCGACGTTGCCGCCTATGTCCGAATGGATCCGATTAATCAAGTCGTGATTGAAAATCTTGATGCCAAGACCGAGGCTCCTGTCGTTCCCATCATTCTTGCCGCCGACCAGCCGCTCCAGCCGGATGTTCCTCCACAGCCAGACGATGCTGACCTGCTCCGCCAGCTCTTGCTCGACGCCGATGGTTCGGCCTCTTCCAGTTTCGGCGCCCTACCTCCCCCGCATTCGTACTACGTTCGCCCCTTAGATCATACATATTTTCTTATTTCCTTTACGATCTTGTAGGGTACTGATAATTATAATGATTGGAGTGCTACCATTCATCGTGGTTTTAATTCTAGAAATAAGCTTGGTGATATGAACCTCCTTGCGAAGACTCACAATTGCGGAATTAATATCTTTGATCTAATGAATGGATCTGCAAACCCTCACCATCTCATATGAAATTCAGGAGTCTAGCCCTCGGGGTACGGCTATCTTCAACTTGCTCTCTAACTAGCCCTCAGGATCATATTACAAGGTTTATTGATACTTAACTAGCTCTCGGGGTTAAGCTACAATGAAATAAGCTCGCAAGCATAGAGTATGAACTCAAAAGGTTGTATATTTGATTGATAAAAGTGTTTAGGTAAAAATAATGTTGAAAACCACCCCTATTTATAGTATATATGTATGGTCTTTAAAAATACAAGCAAGAAACTGAAAATGATTATGGCAGCTTTAAGAAGCTAAATCCATATTTAACTAGACTACCTAAAATAAATGACTATATTCTTCAAGATAAATCTTGAACGAATATTGACTTATCTAATCTTACCAAATCTAATTCTAATCAAATTAGAAATGAATATTCTAAACCCTAAAATAAATGCATGACCGAAACATTAATTCTTCCTAGGCCAACATGGTTGAATTAATGGGCCTTATTCTAAAATAAAATAAATGATCACGCTACCTCATTAAAAATCCAATGGGAAAAAGAGTATAGTGTTATCCTACTAAAAATACTAAACCAAGAAAACTGTAAATAAATGATATTTTGACATCGTATCACTTGGTTTCCTGGATGGTTCCATCACCAAACCTTTACCTGGTGAACCTTTTGCTGATATTTGGAGTAGTTTAAATTCAATGCTTATTGGTTGGTTCTTTCAGACTCGATCCATCTGTTCGTTCTGCTGTTACTTATTATGACTCGGTTAAAGAACTTTGGGATGATCTGCATCTCCGTTACTCAGTTGGGAATGGCCCACGCATGTGTCAGATTCGTGCGGACATTTACAACTATCGTCATAATAGTCAGGCTATTAATGCTTACTTTAGTCGTTCCAAAAAGTTGTGGAATGATCTGCTTGCTTACATGCTTCCCCATACTTGTATGTCTTGCCCCAATGCCGCCATTGCTCAGAGTGATCATGAGAAGGAGATGGTTCATCAATTTTGCATCGGTCTGGATGATGGTCATGCTACTCTTCGCTCATATATTCTTACACAAGAACCATTGCCTTCACTCGACAAGGTTTACTCCCTTGTCTCTCAGGAGGAGCGTCAAAAGACTGTCATCTCAGCTTGTGATTCTGTCACTTTTCAGGCACCATGGCCTTTGCTGCTCATCGTCAGGCACAATTCTCCGCTCTGAAGTCTCCTGTCGTCGCTCCGGGATCCACTCTAGCCACCGTCGTTGATCCTCAGAGTCTTACTTGCACTCATTGTGGCCAGATATCACTACTTGCTTCCGCATTATTGGTTATCCAGAATGGTTCTCTGAGAATCATCCCCCTGCATCAAGCCTGAAGGCTTTCGCAAAACCCAGGACACGCGCCCCACCTAGTGCACCGTTCACCAGAGTTGCTTAGCCAGTGGCCGCCCCACTCCTCCTCCTGCGGGTGCAGCCGCTGCCATAGTCTTGGACTCCAATCGATCCGTCTTCGGCCTGGCACTATTCAAGGAGCAATGGAGTACGATTTTAAACATGTTCTCTAAGTTAAATTCTTCTGACAATCTATCAGGTAAGACTACTTTACCTTGGATTCTTGATACCGGTACATCGTATCATATGACCGGCTACATGGATCTTCTTCATGATATTGAGCATGCTGCAAATGTTGATGTTATCCTCCCTAATAGTTCTATTTCAACTACTGTTTAAAATAGAATGATTTGTGTATGAAATATTTTCGTGAATCATGTTCTTTTTATTCAGGCATTATGATTCAATTTACTATCGTTTGCCAAGTTAACGGCTGTCTTAAAATGTCTAGTTTTTCTTATCGGAAAATTGTGTGTACTACAGGATATCAGCACGAGGACAGTGATTGGAATGGGTGAACAATTAGGAGGGGTTTATTGGTTGCGCAGATTGGGAGTTTCTGGGTCTACACAGTCGTTCTTTTTTCGTTGCTTCTTCAGTATCTTTGTCTGCTTTATGGCATTAGCATTTTGGGCATTCGTCCTCATCGGTGTTGTCTTCTATCCCGGTCATTTCTTTACATGATAGTGATTTTAATAAATCTGTTCCCTGCTCGGTATGTCATCGTGCAAAACAGTCTAGAAATAGTTTCCCTGTTAGTTCAGCTAAGACTAGTAATTTGTTTGAACTTATTCATTGTGATGTTTGGGGGCCTTATGGTTCACCCTCTTCTAGTGGAGCATTTTTATTTTTGACCATAGTTGATGACTATTCCCAAGCTGTTTGGGTTTATTTATTAGTTTCTAAGTCTCAAGTACCATTGAAGATGAAGGAGTTCTTTGCGTTTGTTCAGACACAGTTCTACCGTCCCATTCAACGAGTTTGGGAAGACAACGGAACCGAATTCCTGCCTCTCAAATCATTTTTTGTGGAGAAAGGTGTTCATTTTGAGACCTCCACGGTCTACACACCTCAGTAAAATGGGCATGGGGAACGGATGCACAAACATATCCTTAATGTTGCTCGTGCTCTTTGTTTTCAAGCTCATTTGCCTATCAACTTTTGGGGAGAATGCATTCTTGCAGCAACTTACCTCATCTATTGCATGCCAACACCTGTGTTAGATGGCCAAACCCCTCATCACTTCATGTATGGTCGCGCACCAGATTACAACCATCTCCCTATATTTGGTTCATTGTGTTTTGCCTCTCAACTTCCACGGCCACGTCACCTGCCAATTTCTATGACTCTGTGCCTGAAGCATTCAACCCGGAGGAATCGCCCAATATCGGTACAATGTAACTAGCAAAGCCGAGCCCGTCTGTGGCCATTCACCTGGGACCGATCAACCGGGGCCAACTAAGGCCAACCGAGGCCGCTTGCCACGAAGCAGGGCCGACCGAGGCAGCTCTTCTCCCACAGCCGTCCATGGCCGATCACGAAGAACCGCAGCTAGCTCTCTATCCACAACCGTCCATGGCTGCTCAACCAGTACCATGGCCAGCTCTTCTCGAACCCCCACTGTGGCCGTCCGTGGCCACTCCTGCCGAGAAAGTGCCTGCTTCACCTCCAGCTGCTCCATCTGCTGTACGTCTTTCCAACACTCATCTTTGTCAGCCTCCAGCTAAATTTAAAGACTACATCTGCACTACTACTCACTCCATAAAACACCTCTTTACTGATCCCGTGTCCTCAGATTTACTATCCTCAGGTACACATTACCCTATTGCTGATTATGTTTCTGGTAGTAATTTTTCGGTTTCACATTCTAGATTTATGGATGCAGTGACATATGCTGCTGATCAGGTTACTTTTCCTGATGCTTATTTCCATGCTTATTGGCGTGTGGTTATGTCCGAAAAGATCAATTCCCTAGATTGTAATTATACATGGGTTCCTGCTCCTCTTCCTCATGGAAAGTAAACTGTTGGTTGTAAGTGGCTTTATCAGACTAAGTTTAAGTCAGTTGGTTCTATTGAGCATTACAAGGCTGGTTTGATTGTTCTTGGTAATCATCAGATTTGGGGGACTGACTTTACTTTCAGATTTTCTCATGTTGCCAAGATGAGTTATGTTTGTCTTTTCTTGGTTGTTGTTGCTATCCGTGGTTGAGATCTTCATCAGATGGACGTTCACAATACATTTTTGCATGGTGATCTTGAGGAGGAGGTGTGCATGCGTCTAGCTCCTAGTTATACACTTCCAGCACCTAGGTTGGTTTGCAAGCGTTACAAATCTCTTTACAGTTTACACCAGGCTCCGCGGAATTAGTTTGCTAAACTTGCAGCGGCTCTCCACCTCTTTGGGTTTGTTCAGAGTAAGGCGGATTACTCCTTGTTTTCTTACTTGAAGGATGGAGTTTCTCTTCATGTATTGGTTTATGTTGATGATCTTATCATTGCTGGTTCCTCTCCTGAGATGGTGACTAAGTTCAAAATGTATTTGTGCTCTTGTTTTCATATGAATAATCTTGGTGCACTGAAGTATTTCTTAAGTATTGAGATAGCTCGTCAGCCTGATGGAATGTTTCTGTCTCAGCAGAAATATGCCTAAGATATTTTGTCCAATGCTGGTTTATTGGAGGCTAAGCCCACAGATATTCCCATAGAACAACAACACAATTTTCCGCAAGATGATGGTTCTTTGCTTGATGATTCTGCACAGTATCACAGACTCATCGGGAAGCTCATTTACCTTACTATCACTCGTCTTGAGCTTAGTTATTCAGTCCATACCTTGGCCCAGTTCATGGAAAAACCATGTTAGGCGCATTGGCCTGCAGCTTTGCATGTTCTGCATTACTTGAAGAGTCATTCTGGTTAAGGTTTGTTTCTATCTGCTAAGAGTTCTCTTCAGCTTACAACATTTTGTGATTCCTATTAGGCCGCTTGCCTAATCACTAGGTGATCTTTGACTGGATATTTTGTGATGATTGGTAAATCTTCAATTTCTTGGAAGACAAAGAAGACCGCCAATAAATTTCTTCGATCTCCACTGTTTCTCGGTCTTCGGCTGAAGCAGAATACCGGGCTATGGTAGTCGCATATTGTGAATTGTTATGGCTCAAGTCCTTTCTTCGTTCGTTGGGAGTGGCACATCCTTCTCGGATGCGTTTGTACTGTGATAGTCAGGCTGCTGCCAATCCAGTTTTTCATGAGAGGACAAAGTATATTGAGTTTGATTGTCATTTTTTTCGTGATTTTATACAATCTGGTGTTGTGGTTACTTACCATATTCGGGCTATTAGTCAGCCATCGGATTTGTTTACGAAGACACTTGGTCGACAGACATTTCAGACTTTGCTTGGAAAGTTAGGCATTCGAGTTCCACATGCTCCAACTTGAGGAGGAGTGTAGGAAATATTTTGTGAATATCTTCTGCAATATTATTATACCTTAGATAGAATCCTACCTTAAATAGAATCATTTTCCTTGCTTGACTCTGTAAATGCTGTCTATATATTATACCCTTGTACTATCAATGAAAACATACGTTCATATTTTTACACCACCCCTATATATGTAGAGAGAGAAAAATATATAAAAGTTTAACTACATGATATATTTTGTGTAAAATTTGCATAAACATTCTTCGTGCAAGTTTACCAAAAGTGCACAAATGCGGGATTTTTTAAAACTTTCACAGAAAAATTGCACAATTATAAGCATGGCTCCTGATAGAATTGATACTGCTAAGATTTTGCCACTTTATTTTTTGCAAGTACTACGGTTTGAATTCCAACATCTGAAGCTCAGCTACACTTATATGGAGATCCATCTCAATTGGTCATCTTCCCCTTCCTGTTGCGGTTAAGAGAATGGAATGCTCCATTATCAGAATTTTGACTACTCAGAAATCCAACATTAGGTTTCGGATTTTAACATTAATCTCTGAAGTTTTTAGATTGAAGTTGTCTGGCCAAAGGAATGAATTAACACAGGGGGTGGAGATTCTTTCTTTTGGAATCGCAACTTCAATAACTATCCTCTTCTACTCTGGATAGTTACACCAATCTACTACTAGATAGGTATTCTTTTGGAGGCAACTATGTTGCCTCGGAGATCTTAATGTATAAACCATTACTTTGTATACTTAAGTTGTTTTAATTAAGGCCTGGGGAACCTTATATATAATCCCCCACCCTTGGGTGTTTTCACTAAAAAAAACAACTGTGCGTAAGTTGTAGATATATATTGCAATTAAAACTAATTAATTTCAGAGAACATATCTATAAAAATAATAAAATATACATTAAGTCCTCTTTGATTACAATCTATTAATTAAAAATTTTAATCTAAAAATCTAATTTCTCGAATACATATATGAATATTTTTCTTTTTGCATAAAAATGGTAGTTGAATTAAATATTGAACTAAATAAATGGAAATTTTCTAGGTACAATTAACGGATCAATCTAATAGTTCAATGATTACATGTACCATTTACTCTAATAGGAAGGACAATGTGTTTGGGTGGACACACTAGACACACAACACAGATGTGGAGTGTAGAGTGTTGCGAGCAATACAAATTTTGGTAACGGAATACAATTTTAAAAGATAAAAAGTTTAGGATATATATATATATATATATATATATATATATATATATATATATATATATAATGGTTTATATATTTCATGGATCGGATCTTGGTTTTGATATTTTGGACTTAAATCCAAACTTGTTTTTGTACGTATTGACCCAAATACGACCTAGATACGTGTTTATGAAAATCGGACCCGTACAATTAAATGCATGTTAGGTCTTGCTTTTCAAATCGGGTCCTAAAGACATATTTATCCTTAAAAATGATAAATAAGTATGAATGCTTAAATTCTTAAGAAAGATTGAATTAAATTGAAATTTATTTATTATTGGACAGAGTGTTTGGATGGGATGTACGGAAAAAAAAGTATGAAGTTTTGAATCAGACGAATGGAGTATAGAAATGATAAAATTATTCGTATAATGTAATAAATATGAAATTTAAGCGATGTGATATAATTTGTGTAAAAGTTGCATTTGAATTCTTCGTGCAAGTTTTGTGAAAATTGCAAAAATGCACAATTTTTTAAAATACTTTCTTTTAGTTATTGAATCTCTCTTTTATTGATCAGTGTACTTTTATTGATCAATGTATGATATTCCGAATTCTCATTACTAATGGAATCCAAATAATCTCTCGATTGATCAGAATATCCTTTTAGCTGCCTATAATTCATTACTTGAACGAAACTCTATTTTGTAGAATCATATTGAATATTTGATGATACATTCCATGCCTTGCTAAAATCCTGATCCTGATTTACCAACCACACATTGTCTAACCAAATCCAATTCTCTCTCCATACGCTCCTAAAAAAATCCTATTCGTGCGGATTCTTCCCCCTCAACTAATGAAGAGATCTTGACAAATTGCTACATATGATATTAAGTACTATTTTACAAAGAAATTGCTCACTTATTTCTCAAGAAGAGATATGAAAGATGCTCAATATCATTTGATTGAATAGTTAACGCACCTCCTTATTCTTTGAAGAAACCCTACAATAACAATGCACAACTAATTGTGCAAAATTTGTACGAACATATATAAATTTTCAAAAAAATCTTACCTAGAACATGTTTACATAATCAATAAAATATAACATGCGCTTCATTGATTACATAATACTTAATTTTAAAACCATTATCTAAAATCAAATCTTAAGGAATATAAATATTACTTGTAATTATAATTAGATTATATTTCCTTTTTCTATCTTACATAGGTATTTTGTACTACTATGTAATGTTTCATGAGGTCATGAATAAACACAAATCATTACCATTATTTTCAACATGGTATCAGAGCATAAAATCCTGAAACCTAAGACCTAAAATACCGTCCTAAATTTTCCGCCGTCGTCCATGCGTGACTTCCACGCGCCGTCGATCCGGACTACCTTTCTGCAAAAAAAATCCCTTCAGTTTCGCCACAACCTTGCTCACCACTGCCGCCGTCCGGCCGACTCCGTTCCGATCTGCTCCGCTCCAGCTTTCTCCCGCTCCGGCTCCGTCCTGGTCTACACCGTTCCGGCCTCCTCCTGCTCCGACTCCGTCCGGTCTGCTCAGTTTCCTCTGGCTTCGCCCCGCCCCACTCTGGCACGCTCCCGCTCCAACCGGCCCGCTCCCCACTCTGTCCCGGCCCGCTCCCGCTCCGACCGATCTCCGTCCGCTGTCAGCTCCGTCTGTCCGCTGCCAACTCCGTCCGTCCGCTGCCAACTCCGTCCGGCATCCGTTGTTAGCTTCCGCCAAAAAGAGGTGCGCGTGATATTCACATGTGCGACCTTCCAAAAGTGTGTGAAGTCCACGCGCGGGTGTACCAGACGCGCGGTTCTCTCTTCAGAACGCGTGTCTTTCACGCACCAACAGTAGCTGCGCATCCTTGGAACCTTTTGGCTTTGATTCAGCGAATTTTTTTTCTTCCCTTACTTTAATTGTACTTTCCATTTGTGGTATGGCTCTTTTCGCCGGCGTAGTGACGTCACCGTAAGGGTTTGCGGTGGCCGCCTCCTCTGGCTTACCCACATGATCGGATTTTGGTTTTGCTCTGTCTGATGACCAATGGAGTACAACCATACATATATTTAATCAGTTTTATTGGTTATCTGACAGTGGGTCAGGTAAGTCTACTTTACCCTGGATTCTTGATTGAGGAGCCTCATATCACATGACTGGTGACAAAGGTTCTCTTACTGATATTACTACTGCTACCAATACTGTGAATGTTATACTACCCGATGGATCTGTGTCGTCTGCTACACAATATGGGTCTATTTATTTTGGTGATGTCACCCTTACTCATGTGCTCTACATACCTACTTTGCGAGGCAATTTATTATCATGCTCTAGATTGTTATATGCCTTAAAATGTCCAGCCTTGTTTACTGAAAATTATTACATTTTACAGAAAATTAGTACAGGGATTGTGATTGGCGTGGGTGAACAGCAAGGGGGGTTTATTGGCTTCGTCTGTTGGATACTCGCGTTCGTCCTCATATCCTGCAGTTTATTCCGATAGTTGCTTCAGTTTCTTCATCTAATTTATGGCATCAACGTTTTGGTCATCCATCATCTACGGTGTTGTCTTCTATTCGTACTCTTAATTTTAGCACAAATAATACTACCATACCTTGCTCTGTATGTTATAGAGAAAAATAGACTAGACATAGTTTTCCATTGAATTCTACAAATGCTACTGCATTATTTGAATTAGTACATTGTGATGATTGGGGACCTTAGCGGACACCATCCTCTAGTGGTGCATTTTATTTTTTGACTATAATCAATGATTATTCCCGAGTTGTTTGGGTTTATTTATTAGTAGCTAAGTCTGAAGTATCCTCTAGATTTTTAGAATTTAGTGCCTTGGTGAAGATTCGCTGGGGCCGAACCATACACCTTGTTCGGGATAATAATGGGACTGGATTTCTGTCTTTGCAATCTCATTTTGCTGCATTTGGGATAATCTTTGAGATATCTATGGCTGACACACCACAACAGAAAGGCCGGGTTGAAAGAAAGCATCGCCATTTACTCAATGTGGCCCGTGCTTTACGATTTCAAGTCATTCTTCCTATTGAGTTTTGGGGAGAATGTGTTCTTACTGCTGCTTACTTGATTAACCGAACACCGACACAGCATCTTAATGGTCGTACTCCCTTTGAGTTGCTCTTTGGGCAAGCCCCAAATTACTCATCAGTAAGTTTTTTTGGATGCTTGTGTTTTGCTGCTTATGTTCCCAGATATCGTGACAAGTTTGCCCCAAGAAGTCGGCGGTGTCTATTTCTTGGTTATTCTGCCGGAAAGAAAGGCTATCGCCTTTTTTACTTAAAATCTCGTGTGATCTTTACTAGTCGGGATGTAATTTTTTTGAAGACCAGTTCCCATATTCTGCTACTCCATCTTCGGCCCCTTCAGACAAACCTGGTGGCACCACCACATCACCGCCGGTCTCTTCCAGCTCACTTTCGAAGTCGCACGGAATATTCATTCCGCCATTCACTGCCGGCCAGTCACCGCCGGCAGATGCCGGCCCGTGGCCGTTAGTTGTCACCGATCAGTTGTTGTCGGCCACCGCTGGACAATCCCCGTTGTCCAACTGCCACCGGTCAGTTACCGCCGGTCAGATGCCGCCGCCGCTGGTCAGTCACCACTGGTCACCGGCGGTCAGTCACCGCCATTCGCCGCCAATCAGTTACCACCGACTGCCACCGGCCAGTCATCCAGGCCACTGTCAGTCAATCACCGTCGGTCGCTGCCGAGAAGTTATCATCGGTGTCTCCTTTTGCCGTATCTCTGGCTCCGGATGGTTCCGTTGCCAAGTTTCCACCTGTTAGACGGAGTATTCGTGCTTGCCGACCGCCTCCTTACTTGGCAGATTACGATTGTGATGATCATGCATGTGCTCTTACTACTGAAGACCCCCCCCCCTTACGTCTCCGTTCACTTATGCATCGTCACTTTCCTCAGGTGTTCTCTATCCACTTACTGATTATGTAAATTGTGATAATTTTTCTAGTATGAATTCTAGATTTTTGGTTGCAGTAACAACTAGTGCAGATCCCACTACTTATTCTGAGGCTTCCCGTCATTCTCATTGGCAAGATGCTATGACTGAAGAACTTACTGTGCTAGAGTGAAATCAGACATGGACATTGGCTCCTCTACCTGTGAATAAGAAGGTGATTGGGTGTAAATAGGTCTATCGGACAAAGTTCCGATCATATGGTACTATTGAATGTCATAAGGCGCGCCTCGTGGTTCTTGGGAATCGCCAGGTTGAAGGAATTGATTATACTGAGACATTTTCTCCTGTTACGAAGATGAGTTATGTTCGCCTATTCTTATCTGTTGCAGTCATTTGTTGTTGGGAACTGCATCAGATGGATGTCTATAATGCTTTCCTGCATGGTGATTTGCATGAAGAGGTTTTTATGCGACCCCCACCAGGCTATGCTGCGCCCCATGGTCAGGTATGTCGCCTTCAGAAATATCTTTACGGTCTTCGCCAGGCTTATAGAAATTGGTTTTCCAAACTGGCTCAGGCTTTACGCACATTTGGTTTTGTTCAGAGTAAGGCATATTACTCTTTGTTTGTTTTTTCCCGTGGATCGGTTTCTTTGAATGTTCTGGTTTATGTGAATGATTTGGTCATTGCTGGAAGCTCTTCTGTGCTTATCTCTGAGTTCAAGAAATAATTGAGTTCTTGTTTCCATATTAAAGATCTAGGTTTACTTAAGTATTTCTTGGGCATAGAGATTGCTAGAAGACCGGAGGGGATGTTTCTTTCGCAAAGGAAATATGCCTTGGATATTTTATCTGATATAGGTTTGTCTGCCTCTAAACCAACTGACTTTTTGATGGAGCAGCAACACAATGTGGCGCGTGTTTATGGCCCGCTTTACCATGATCCTGATCAGTACAGGCGACTGGTTGGGCGCCTGATATACCTTACCATCACACGTCTTAAGCTTAGCTATTTGGTTCACACACTTGCTCAATTCATGAAGTCCCCTTGTGTTCCTCACTGGCAAGCTGCAGTTCATGTGTTGCACTACTTGAAGAGACATCCGGGTCAGGGCTTATTTTTCTCTTCCCGTAGTGTGTTACAGTTGGCTGCTTACTGTGATTCTGATTGGGCTACTTGTCCTATTACTCGGCGTTCTCTTTCTGGTTACTTTGTGATGATTGGTGATTCTCCTGTTTCTTAGAAGACGAAGAAGCAACCTACAGTTTCTCTGTCTTCTGCTGAAGCGGAGTATCGTGCTATGGCAGTTACCTATTGTGAGTTGTTATGACTTAGGTCTTTACTGAAAGACTTGGGGCCGCGCATACTGCTCCTATGCGTTTGTTTTGTGACAGTCAATCTACTCTTCATATTGCAGCAAATCCAGTGTTCGATGAACGTACGAATCATATTGAAATTGATTGTCATTCTGTCCGGGATCTTGTGCAGTCTGGTACTATAGTTACTCATCATATTCGCACTACAGATCAACCTGCGGACTTGTTTACCAAATCTCTCGGACGTAACCAGTTTCATTACTTACTTGGCAAGTTGGGCATTTCTAATCCCCATGCTCCAACTTGAGGGAGGGTGTTAAGGAATATAAATATTACTTGTAATTATAATTAGATTATATTTCATTTTCCTAGCTTGCATAGGTATTTTGAGGCCATGAATAAACACGGATCATTACCATTATTTTCAACATCAAATTTATCGAATACATAAATAATAAACTAAACTAATATAGAATTTTTGGATAATAACTCTGGATCAATCCAATCCCAACTCATCGGTAACTAGATTATGAATTATTCATAAGTTGCACAGACATATTGCAGTCCAAAAAAATTACTTTCAAAGAACATATTTATAAAACCAATAGAATATACCACGTACTTGCATATGATTGCAATCTATTTAATTAGAACTATCAATCTAAAAATTAGATTTCTCGCACACATATATGTAATTTTTGTTTGCATAAAAATGATATATGAATTAAATATTAAACTGAACTAATATAAATTTTCTAGGTACAAATTACGGAATCAATCTACTGGTTTGTGATCAAATGTACCATTTTAACACAAATTATGAGATGTTACGGTGGACACAAGACACGGGACATAGATGTGGTGTGTAGAGTGCTGCAAGCAATACAAGGATATACTTTTGGAAGGTACAAAAATTAGGGAGTAATATGTTATGTATTTATAGATATGGTTTATATGGTTTAACGTGCCGATCTTGGTACTCCAATTTATTTGAATTTACTATGTTCGTGCGAATTCTGCACAATTCGTTGTGCATGTTTATTGCAATCTTTAAAAAAATCGTGCATTCGTACAATTTTGGAAAAACTTGCACAAAGAATTATTATGCAAATTTTGCACAAATTCTATCATATCTTTGAACTTTCGTATTTGTTATACTTTAAAATAAATTAAATTATTGATATACTCCATCAAAAACTTACTACTCCCCCGTCTCAATCAAATCTGGACACTTTTTTTGAGTTCGTCTCAATCAAATCTGTACACTTTTTAATGTAAGAAAGATTTAATTAATAAAAAGACATATATACCCCTTTTAAAAACCAACATCTAAAATAAATTTCACCTTAATTCATTTTACATTAAGGCCTAGTTTCTTTTGATCCGGATTAAGGTCCAAGCAAGCATTATATAAATGCCTTATTCCAATTATAAATATGTTAATCCATTTTTCACATCCCTATCTTCTTCAGCAGCTCTTTAATCTCACGCCCAACCAAATCTCCAAAAATCTCTGATGACGCCACCTTCTCAAATCTCCTATGAATTCTCTCGTCATCTCCTCAAAATCTCCAATGATGCCGACTCCTCAAATCTCCAAAATCTTCAACAAATTCTCACACCGGAATCAGTGCTAGATTTGAAAATTTGTCAACCCTTTTCGCCGCCGTCAGCATTCCAATTTCAGGGCACCAATTCCAGGGTTGCTCGTTGACATCGGTGCCCACACCAATTCTAGGCCACACATCGGCGTTCCAGGTGCACGTCGTTGCTCTGTTGTTGATAGAGGTTAAGCGTGAGAATGCCATTGGGTTGAAGATGCGGTGACCCGATTAGAAACATATTTAATACTCTAACATAATTACCTCATTCGTGGGGTAATTGAATGCGATAATTAAGGAGAACGTTATTTAGGACCCGGAGTATAAATACGAGGTATACATTTACTTATCATTCATTATGTCTTAATCATATTGGACTCTTGGACTAACTTAGGTGGTTGGGCATTAGAGTGTTGATCCCTAAAACCCTAGGTAAAATTTTATTACAGTTTAGTTCGAGAAGAACTCAAGCCCACACCGGTCGATTATTCGAGATGCATCAAGTGGCACCGTCTATGGGGACGACTAAGCCGGATCAAGGGTTTTGAGAGTTTATATCCACGGTTATTCGAAGGAATGAAAGGTCAAGGTTGTTAGGTACGGGGCAGGGTTTTCGCAAAGGTTAAGAATGGAGAATTCTTGAGTAGGAAACGATGCCCGTGTCGAGAACATCGGTATGACTAACCTTTAAACGTCAGGAATGGAGTCGTGTACGGAGCCTGTTACGGTTGCAAACCACGAAGGGGAGCAAACCTCAGTGGCATTTGTTCAAGATACCCTGGCATTAATTTAGAATGATGCGTCGGGGCCCTCGAGGATATCGATAATGAAAAGAGAGCAAGAACAGAGAAACCCCAACTCCTTACTCGAAGGGGTAGCCGATCCGAGGGATGGAAGGTTTACGAATGTTTTGGGAGATTCATATATGGAAGCCTATGGCCAGCACGGGCAAGAAAATCATAATGCGGGGAGGGCGACCCCGAATCAAGATGTAGAACGAGCAGCTCAGGTCCTAGCTGTGGCTGGCTATCGAGTTACCCCTCTCCCGAGGGATGACAGTCACGCAATGTGTATTGCCACCCTTTCCTGGAGGAATAACTATGGAGTGGGCCTCTCAACCCATAATAGCCAATCCTTATCACGCATATGCTGGAGAGCCATTGCAAGCTAGGCCTCAGCTTTCTATTCCGGGTTACTCACAAGGCCCCGTATATTCTTTACCTCTACTAGCCATATCTGCTCCTACCCTCGACCTCCGGTCCAGGAGCAGCATATGGGATGATGGCCTCTTCTGCCATTCAAGGATACAGAATTATGGGAATTCAAGGAACGATGATTAGTCAGGGGCTTTACAATCCCTATGTCCAACCACCACCACCACCAGCATATCCAAGTTTCGAACAGCCTTGGATGAACCTCGGTTACGGAGTGACTCAACCTCCTTATCTACCGCAGTTGGGCGGTCACGACAAGGGGCTGAACCTACCAGAGGGGAAACAGGAACCCCCCCGAATGTAAGTGAATTATTAAGAAGGGAATTGGGTAGGTTGATTGGACCCTTGGGCCATGCTGTGGGGTCTCATTTCAGCTCGGTGATTACCAGGGTTCGATGACCAATAGAAGTGAAGCCTTTAGAAGGACTTCCCACATAAAGTGGTGAGACTAACCCTCGAGAGTTTATCCAGACGTTCCTGGGATTGATGAGTTCGAGGGATTTTGTGAAAAATTCACATGTAAGCTGGTAGGAAGCAACCTGCGGGGAAAAACACATGAGTGGTTCAATAAGTTACGAAGAGGCTTGCTCCGATTGTACCGAGACTTCAGTGGAGCATTGTTGAGCATGTATGCACAGAAGAAGAAGTTTACCAAAACTCTGTTAGAACTCTACCAGACAAAGTAAAATACTGGGGAAAGCACATAAGCCTTCTATCATCGGTATGTAGATAAGGCTTGGGAGTGATAGAAACAATGGAGAATGAGGTAATCCAAGGATACCAACTGGGGATGCAGGACTTAGAATTATACAAGCTGAGTACTAACACCCCCAAGACCTTGCAAAAACTTCAGGAGGTTGTAGAGCAGTACTCAAGGGTAGGGGAGGCAACTAGAAGGAAAAGAGATAGCTTTACAGAGAAAATGGGAAGAAACACAGAGCATGGAGGAAAAAGGCCAGTTGAACCCATAAGAACACCATTCAAGAGATACACTCTGTTACCACCAACGCTCAGAGGGAGATCTCCTGCACATATCTTAAGTATACATAGATGGTTGTTCAGAGCACCTCCACCCTTGCAGAATTTGCACAACTCGGTAGTGGCCCGGAGGGCAACAAATCAGTAATGCGATCACCACAGGGATTACAGCCATGATAGAAACGATTACATGCATTTGAGGATGGAGATTGATAGGTGTGAGCGGGAAGGATGATTTTGAGAGCAAGGACACAGGAACCAGACTACCCCCTCGAGGCCTTGAGTGAAACAATGGCAGCCTTATAGAAGGAACAACAAAAAAATGGGGGAAGAAGAGATAGAAGACCTCGAGAATAGGTGGTTCAAGATAGAGGACAGGAAGGAAGGCAAGACAGACCCCAAGAACAACATGGGGGAAATCAAGATAACCAAAACAGGGAAAACCCACCCGTGCAAAGGTTAATTAATGTCATCAATGGCATGGTGGGAGAGAGATCTTTGAATGCTGTGATAAGAGCAGAGGTTCGAAGGGTCCCTGAGGAAGAGCCCAGTCACAAGAGGTCTGGACCGGACGGGACGGTCACTTTCTCGGAAGCGGATGTTGTACCAGACCAAACCCCTCATATGGATCCTATGGTAATTTTAGCCATTATTGGAATGTCTTTGATAAGAAGGGTATTCGTGGATGATGGAAGTATGGTAGAAGTGATATTTTCTGAGTGTTTTGACCAGTTAAATATAGGGTGTGACAACTTGAAAAATTCAACTTCCCCTTTATCATGATTCAAGGGAAACCCGATATTCCCCATAGAAGAGAAAAGGGGTGACTATCAGGAGTAATTTCACTGTCGTGGATGCCCCTTCCCCTTATAATGTGATTTTAGGAAGGCTCGGGCACTCTGGTCACCCTATCACCTGGCAATGAAGTTCCTGACTACAAAGAGGGTGGCATCCATTTAAGTAGATCAAACTGTGGCTTGAAGATGTAGCCTTACGGTGGTACGAGAAACGAGAAGGCAAAGAGATGTAGCAACGGTACACACAGATGTGGGATTGGATGATACAATACAGATGCCTATTCGGGGTATGAGATCAGTAGCTGTGGGGAAGCTAATTCCCGAAGATGACAAGGAGAGATTGAGAGACTTATTAGGAGAGTATGGAGATGTGTTCTCATGGGATACTTCTGACCGAACGGGGGCCCCTTCGAGTCTCACACTGCATAGGCTAAACATTGACCCCTCAATTAAGCCAGTCAAGCAGAAGAGAATGGTGTTTGCTCACGAAAGAGCTGAAGCAATTAACAAATAGGTGGAGAAGTTGTTGAGCAAAAATGTCATCTGGGAGGTGTTCTACCCCGAGTGGATTGCTAACCCAGTCATGGTTCCAAAGCATCATGGGGCCTGGGGAATGTGTATAGACTTTACCGATTTAAATAAATGTTGCCCCAAAGATAGTTTTCCGTTGCCACCAATCGACAAATTAGTGGAAGCCATCACTGGATAACAGATTCTGGCATTCTTTGACGCACATAAGGGGTATCACCAAATACTCATATTGGAGGAAGACAAGGAAAAAACATCGTTTATTATGGATATAGGCACATACTGCTATAAGAAGATGCCCTTTGGCTTAAAAAGAGCTGGGGCTACTTACAAGAGGCTAGTTGATAAACTATTCGGGGGCAGACAGGGAAGAACATGGAAATATATGTGAATGACATGGTTGTCAAAAGAAAATGTCATGAAGAATTCTTTAAGGGCCTGAAGGAAGCATTCAATAGGGTTCGGGCTAATTTGAAGTTGAACCCATCTAAGTGTGTTATTGGTGTGGGGGCGGGGAAGTTCCTAGATTCATGGTCTCAGAGAGGGGTATTGATGTAAACCCAAAAAAGATTGAAGCTTTGAAGACAATGAAAACCCCGCAATCAATAAAGGATGTACAAAAGCTTACAGGGTCTCTAGCAGCATTGGGCAAGTTCTTATCGAATGGGGCGGAGAAGAACCTACCCTTCTTCGATGTCCTTCGAAGAGCAAAGAAATTTGAGTGAAATGGCAAATGCGACGAGGAATTCAAAGAGTTGAAGGAACAATTGGGGACACTACCTACCTTGATGAAACAAGACAAGGATGAGATGCTATACTTATACATTTCCGCATCGCCATTGGCAATTAGTGCGGCCCTAGTAAAAGAGAAAGAAAAGGTTCAGTATCTGATTTACTTTGTCAGTAGTGCCTTGCAGGGGCCGGAGACGAGGTATACTATCCTCGAGAGGTTGATTCTATCCCTCGTACATGCATCGAGAAGATTGAGACCCTACTTCCAGGGACAAAAAATAGTGGTGCTCATGAACCACCCCATTCGACAGATTCTGCTGAAACCAGAGATTTCAGGAAGAATGATCAAGTGGGAAGTGGAATTGGGAGAGCATGATGTCTAATAACAACCTCGAGTTGCGATTAAGGGCCAGGAGCTGGCAGACTTCATAGTGGAAACTACAGAGCCCCTCGAGGTGTGTTTAGATCACATTCGAAAGGTGGGAGCAACCCAAAAGGAGGTATGGAATTTTTATGTGGATGGTTCGTCACATTCAAGAGGAAGTGGAGTCGGGGTTCTGTTGACCAGCCCCAATGGCAGAGATTACCCTTATGCTTTGAACTTTGCATTCAAAGAAACTAACAATGAGGCTGAGTATGAAGCATTGATCACTGGATTGTGCCTCACAAGGAAGCTATAGGTGGAGAAACTGGAGGTTTTCAGTGACTCTCAAATCGTGGTTTAGTAAGTGAATGGGGAAAACGAGGACAGAGAGCGTAACCTGCAAAGATACCTCATGGTAGTGAAGAATCGGTTAAAAACTTTTAAATCTTACACTTTGACGCAAGTTTCGAGGGAAAGAAATCATAAAGTAGACTCTCTAAGTAAGCTCGCTTCTTCAGATTCGGGAACCTAATCCCAGAAGCAACTACTCATGGAAACTTTGAGCAAAAAACGTTTCAAAGGACCTGTGGTTATGGCAGTGGAAGTAGAAAACTCGTGGATGACATCGTTTGTGGCATATCTTTGAGAGGGTGTCCTGCAGGAAAATGAAGTGGATGCTAGATAGATAAGGTTGAAAGCTCCAATGTATGTGTTGCGAGAATAAGTGTTGTACAGAAGAGGTCATTTGCAGCCATTACTTTGATGCATTAACACTCGTAAGACTGATTATCTCATAAGGGAGGTCCTTGAGGGGGTATGCGGCAGCCACCAGGGAGCCAGATCTTTGGAGAGTAGGCTTATCCTAGTGGGATTTTACTGGCCGACAATGTTTGATGATGCAAATTGATACATCCAGGCTTGCCACCAGTGTCAAAGACATGCCCCTATAACACATGTTCCCCAGGAAAAGATGAGAAGCATCTATAGTTCATGGCCATTTGATAAGTCGGGGATCGATCTGTCCAGAAGCGCCAGGAAAATTTAGATACCTAGTAGTGGTCGTTGATTATTTCACGAAGTGGGTAGAGGCTTCACCCCTGACAAACATAAGAGGAAAAACAATCATTTCCTCATGCTGGAAGAATATTGTGTGCCATTCCAGAATCCCAAGGATGATCATTACGGACAACAGAACACAGTTTGCTCATGATCCCTTCTAGAAGTGGTGCGAGGAATATCGAATTAAGTAAAAGGTACCAATGGGCCCTTCCGGGCCTCGATTTCCCCGTGCATGTTGTGAGTTCTCAGACAAGACGGATTGTACCAAAGAATTATCCTCAACTGGGAAGCTCCTTCGAGGGGATGTATGGGGTTCGCTTGAAGAAATGGCGTCCTCGCTAGCTATCTTCCAAGAGAGCAATTCTTCTTCAAGGCTAGTTATTTTGCGCTGAGACACTAGATGTTGCTCGTCGAGTAACTCTCTTTGGGCCACTAGCCTGTGATTTTTGCCTAGGCAACCAATTAGACGCCCTTCCACTACTAGAAGCCTAGTTGTAGTAGCAATGCATAACTTCAAAGAACCAAACTTTAAATACATTTGTCGCATCAGCTCTTCAAAGTCTTTATCAGTGGGATCATGACCTTCGACCACCTCTAAAGGATATGTACCATTATTTTCTTTGCTCAGGAAATCCCCAAGAAATCCCTTAAAGGTTGGATGGTCTTTTGACTATCACAGCTTTATCTTAGCTTCGAGCTGGTGGAGCTTGTCCTTCAAAGATTCCTTCTCTCAGTTACAACCATATAAATCCCGTGTTGCTTTTAATAGTAGTTTCTGTGTCTCACTCAACTCTTTTTGAGCACTCAAAAGCTCCTCATAAGCGCCTTCTAACACTCTCTTCAACGAGTTTACAAAAAGAGAACAAAGGAAAAAATCAATAAAGAAGTCATAATAATGGCAAAAAAATGTTCTTATATTGAAGTTTTAAAAAAAGAGTTACAACTGGGGGGCCTAATTAGCAAAATTACAATCAAGGAAAAACCCTAGAATCATCCTCTTTTGAGGTTGATGCGATCATTTCTTCCACTAGGCGGGCCACTGAGTTCTGCTTGAGAGAGGCGTCCATGGCCTCTGGAAGGGGGATCGCTGAAATCCCCTCAGCAGTGAAGAACTACCCTTTGGGCTTAATGAAATCCATCAGGGCAAAGCGAAGACCGTCGTTCTTGATTGCCTCATCCCATTTCACATCTAGAGTGGCTTCGAGCTTTGGGTTGACCAGATCGACCACCTGCTTAGCAAGTTCTTCAAATAGGGAGTCTGAAACTTGAGGCTTCTGGAATTCCTCGGCTAATTTGCTACAGCCGAGATGCTTAGCCACCCCAAGAGATCCACGAAGAATTGAAGCAGCTCAGAGCTGTTCAAAAGTTTTCTTTTAAATGCCTCGAGCAGTTGAACCTGCGAGGCTGGATCTTCAGCAGCATGAACCCTCTTCTTGAGGGTATCTTTCTCCAGCGTCCATTGATACCTCTTGGCATCAACATTCCACCTCTCCTCTTCCAGAATTTTTTTATTTTTCTTCTCGAGCACTCTCTTCAAATCTAAAATTTCAACATCCTTTTTCATGAGCTTTTCTTCGAGAGAGCTATGGCCAGCAGTGCAAGCGAAGGCGAAAGCTGCCATCTTCTCAGTGGCCTTGTGGTAAAGTCAGGAGACCTAGCAATATAGTTAAACTTTGATCGATACTAGGAACAAATGAAAATCTTAGAGTTAGAGACAATCCTCGAGAGATGATGCTCATGCCGGACATGGACACCGCATCACTCGAACGGGTTTCCGATTGTTGATGGGCATTCTCACCGCCACGTGCTCCTATTGACAGTGTTGGAGAGGCATTACCATTCCCTCGTCTTCTGGCGAACATTCCTAGTACGAGGAGGATGACCATCATCAATGGTCTAAGTAGGCATTCCACCACCTACTGTAGGAGGGGAGGCCTGATTCAAGGGAATGAAGGCCTGATTTGAGGGAGTAACGGTCTTTTTAGGAGGACCCTGACCCTACGTGGGCTTTTGTTTCCTTTAGCCTTTAGCAAGACCCACTGAAAATACAAAAAGAGAGACTATCAGTAAAAGTACACTCAATGATACAACAGATAGGAGAAGTAGAATTCTATTAAGGCACCTTCAGAGGCTTCTGAGTGCCTAAAATCACTAGCGAGGGGCTTGAGGGGAGGGCCTTCTTTGGGTCTTTCAAGTTCTCTTCTCCTTTTCCTGATATTCTTTTGGAGTATTTTATACACATACTCCTCGTAGATTTCAGGAGAGAATGCAAAGCCTCCAATCTGGGAATTAGGACTGTTGAAGAGGCTGTAGTCAAGAGAGCTGGATAAAAACTTTTGCTTATCCCTCTTGAGGGCATCTGGACAAATATACTCCCCAGGTTTTGGAGACTCGACTCGCACGTCTCAATTCCATGAGGGAACTCGATACCTCCTGCTGTCAAATGAAATCCCCTTCTTCTAGCTTCTCCAGTCATCCGAATTAATAGGCACAGCAAAAACCTTGTGATGTGCCTCCCGGCTGGTAAAAGTGATAATCATGTTGGTGGACCGCCGATAATAAGACACGAAGTACAGCGAGCGAAGCAGCTTATACCTTGGCTTGATACCAAACTCATCACATCATGTCAAGAACATCATGATGATCACCCAAGACATTGGGATGAACTTGTGCAGGGCTCGCCTGGAATTGTTTAAGAAGTTTGGAAAAAAAGGGTGGAAAGGGAAAGGTGAGCCCGCAGCGAAGGTGTCTGAGGGAAATGGTTGATCTTCCCTCAGGGAGGTTATTAGGGGTATCTTCTTCTCAAAAGGGTTGAAAATTGGCATCTGAGGCTATTCGTTGGCAAAGAGGGTTCGATTCCAAAATTGGTGAAATAGCTTTCCCAACTACTGGGGCTGGGGGCTCCTTCCCTGAGTCCCTTACCCTTATCCTTTGAAAACCCCTTATTCTTCTTTAGAGAGGGTTTGTCCAAAGAAGATACCTGAGGTGCTCTCTAGGGTGCTTCCTCCTCCTTGAGGGACATCCTCTCTCTCAAAAGATATGCATTCTCCTTCTCTATGGCATTGAGGGATGCTTCCTTGCAGGCAAGAGATGTATTTGACGTCCCTTCAAATTCAAGCTCTGGATTCGGGGGAGGGTAGAAGCCAATTTTGCCATTTGTAGGGGATCTCCTTATATAGGTTTTGCCCATGCCTGGTGGTCATTTCTTAACAGGCTCTTGAGGAGGAATATCAGTTACTGGGAAAACCCTTTCTTCCCCAGGACTGTTAGTAATGTGATCAGACATACCTTCTCCGGCATCGAAATTGTATTAGAATTTTCTTCAGAATGAGTGCATTTCGAGTCACTAATAACACTTCCTGGTGTACTAATCCCCACTCCTCCTACCCTAATATCACCAAAAAATCTCTCGGAGGCGGAACCCTCATCAGAGTGGGGTATGATGGTAAGGTGAGGAAACAAAAATATTAGAATAAGAAGAGGGATGGAGGTAATTACTGTTTTTTTGGGAAAGGTAATGAAAATTAGATCGCTCGATAGAGAAGTAGAGAAAGAGTACTCATAAGATGTTCCTGTAAATAAGAAAAGTGAAAGGAGGAAGAGTGGTTAAGGGGTAATAATGGGGGCTGAGACGGTGGATAATTAATTATTGCCTTAGAAATATAAAAGTTATAGAAAGATACAATTTCTTTTCTTTCTTCTGACAACACAATGTTTGGGGAGCAGTGACATGTGCACGCCTTTAAGAATCCTAACGCTGAGAGCAGTGAAACGCGTGGTTGTACGACACGTAGGCCTTTTTGAATCCTAACGCTGAGAGTTGAGTAGAAACTAGGTTCCCTCCCTCGAAGGCAAGAGCAACAGAGTGCAAGGTTCATTTCGAGCCTTCAGAATTCTGAACTGTCTCATACATTCGAAACCTCGAAGAACCTTTGTACCGTTCCATCCTTCGGAGGTCGAGAACCAGCTTTTCTAGGGGCTCTTGATAGAGGTTAAGCCCAAGAAGGCCATTAGGCTGAAGATATGGCGGCCCAGTTAGGAGCATATTTAGTACCCTAATATAATTACCATATTCATGAGTAATTAAGGGCGATAATTAAGGATAGTATTATTTAGGACACAGAGTATAAATACGAAGTATGCATTTACTTATCATTCATTATATCTTAATCATATTGGACTCTTGGACTAACTTAGACATCAAAGTGCTGACCCCTAGAACCCCCAAGAACAGTTTTATTGCAGATTAGTTTGAGAAGAAATCAAGCCCACGAACCGGTCTGTTATTCGAGACGCATCAATTGTTGTTTTTGTTGTTCCAATTGGGGTGTTATTTAATTTAATTGATGGTTGTTTATTTGTGACGTTGGTACTCGGGATTTGATGAAAGATTTCTTGTTGAAGGTGGTCACAGTGATTATTTGTTGGTGGCGGGGAAGTAGTTTGTGGGATGAGTGTACGGGGCAGTATTGAAATATCACTAGGCTGGACTTTTTTCTGAACTTTTTTGTTTGTTTTTCTCTCTCTGTAGATATTCTCTGGGACAAATGAGGTACCCCCTCCGTCCCAGGGGAATCTGCACACTTTCCTTGGAGGGGTGTCCTAGGCAAATCTGCACTCTTTTTGTTTCTTTCCATATTTGGCAAAAAAAATGGCCTGAATTCTCCAAACTACTCCCAGCCTATTTTAAATTTTACAAAAAGCCCAAAATTACTTATGCTAATTGGGCCCAAATCCATTCAACTAAACTCAAGTCAAACTCAACCAATCCACCTAATTCCATAAAACTGTTTTCAGTTATTTAATACTCCCAACTATTTTCAATTCAAACTTAAGATCTTGAATGATCTTATCTCTTCTACACCGAAAGTAGCATCCAATGAATACTTCTTGGTGAATGTAAAAAGCTGTGTTCTCCTTTATTTCTTCCATACTTTTCCACACCTCAATCACTTTCTCTGCCTTCCTCTCACACGCTCATCTCCATCTTCCTCTTACTCCTGAAACCCTAGTTCATATTTTAGAGTATCTTCCCTCAATTTCCGTTGCTATTTTCACCTTTTTTTTGTTAGATCTTTTCACTATCATCCATCTTCCCCCTATTATCGCTGAGATTTGGTGGGTTTTCAATGTTATTTCAGACGAATTCCACCGGCCAATCATGCCAGAGGTGTTCGTTGTGCTATGTTTCCGATTCATACAATAAATCAGAGTTTATCCCTAAGACGGAGGTGGATGATGCCACCTCTGCCAGGAGGTTTGACGCAGCCTTCGGGAAAATGGTGGTCTGCCACCACAGTGAAATCCTCTCCAACCAGATCCAGGGGAATTTGGTCTCGTTAAGCCTCAGGTTGATGTTAAATCTCCCACCGATGACTTTCATGGTTAAATAGTTGTTGAAACACGCCACGGAAAGCATGGTTTGGTGCCTCCCGGCTGGGATATGTTCGATGGTGAAGGTTTGGGGCGCATCGCCGAGGCCACACGCTTCCCCTGGGACGCAGATGTTCCAGACGACCTAGATGAAACCATGTATGGCAGCAATGAAGTGCTTTTTCTGTTATGTCCTTGGTTGCAGGAGGAACGCGATGTCTGGCGGTGCAAACCCTAGATCTATTGCCGTTTCTTTAAAAACTGACCCAAAAAAAATAAGTTCCCAAGTTCATATTATTAGGGTTATTTTGTTTTTAGCCTCGTTGTTCTGGAATGTTCAGTTTTCTCCATGAATCTAAATTTTGTGTTCTCTACTTGGATATTCCGATAAATGTACAGGGTTTAATTTCATTGATGGGTTTCAGCCACAGTCGAAGAAATGACCATGAAAAAAGATAAGTCCATAATTCACGATTATTAGGGTTTGTATGAGTATATTCATGATTGTTAGGGTTTGTATGATTATATTCATGATTGTTAGGGACTGTAATATTGCCATAAAATTAACAATTTTGTTCACACTACTTGATTTGCAGACCAGTACTGATGAATCCCTGTCCGTTGACTATTCCATGACAGTAAACGAAAAAAAGATTACAAATAAATGGGATAAATGCATTGAACATCTTCCCTCACTTGATGAAAAATACTAAAGGAACATTAAGTCTTCAAATGAGGTGAAATTATTCCTTCCATGAATGTAACTTTTTATGTGTTATGTGAGAGAGCCACTGCTTAATGCAGTTGCTTGATGATATATTTTTGATATTACTGTCCACTTTTTCCACAAAATTTAGTGTATCATGCATGCATACTTATGTACTAGAACCCCTGATTGTTTCAGGGGTTCGAGGATATATGTGAAACTGTTCTCAGAACCTTTGTAGTTGTGCATCTTCTTTGAATTTTGATGATTTGTTAAAGCCTAAGTGTGTTGTAGCATCTTGTGCCTCTGCCGTCTATTTGAATATAGCAGTAACATTGAGCATCTTCCCTGATTGTTGCCTGGCTGTAATATTAAGCATCTTCCCTAACTGTTGCCTGGATGTATTATGGTCATTTGTGGTAATAACTGAATATGGAAAAGATTAGAGAGTATGTGTTAAAAAAGGTTAAATTTCATTGGTAAAATAAACATTTAACTGAGGTTGGTCTCAGAACATCCCATTCACACCAAAAGTGGGATGTTCTTGGCTTGAAAAATATGCCATCACTCCAAACCCCAAAATGTTTACAATTCTTCATCTAAGGTCTATAACCTAAGGCATGCATAAGTGGCAGCACAGTTTCATCTACTGCTTCTTTCGTGATTAGATACTCAATTATGCCCTCTACAACCTCCTCACTTTCTTGTAGTGATCTTGGAAGAGTTCCTTCCCTTATTTTTTTGTCCTTTTTCATGTGATGCATCTTGTAGTTGTTTGACCCTTGTGCGTTCAGTATTTCTATCATTGATAGTTGATGTGTAAGAAATACCTTGTTCAAAGTGACTGCATCTTCTCTTTCATATACTGATTGTACTATTGCCATTAACTCATCAACCCTAGATGATGTATGTTCTTGTTGTAAGCTTTGAATGAAGTTGAAAAATTCTAAGTCTAGGATGTTACAGTCGGGTGAGTTTACTAGTTGGCTAACTAAGTGTATGGTAAAACCATCTGAATCAGCTACTTCCCTGAAATCAGGCTCATGGTTGAATATGTGTGGCTTTGCATTGTCTTATTGAATATGTATGAATTTTCCTAATATGTGAGATGTCCACCTTGCCTTGATTGTTGGGATGAATTTTTTTATTAGTTTCTCTCTTGTTACATCTCTTGTGATTTTTGGTACTGGAGCCTTTTCCATTGTCCATACTAGCCTGTTCTTGCTGTTTTTTATTGCTACTTGATCTTGAACAAATGGAAATATGCCTAGTTTACCATCAAATAACAGTTCACCATCTTCCACCCATATTGTTCTGCTTACCGCACATATATACATTAACTTTGGGATACGTGACTTGTGTTTAGCTGTGCAATACAACTCCGGTTCATCCGGGGCCAGCTAGTACCTGACTGTTTCCTGGCTTAAATAAAGCCATTTCTCATCTAAGTGTATGACATGGTCCATTGATCTGAATCTTAGTTCGGGATCTAGCTTTTCTAAAATGAACCACATACGTGATACCTTATTGTATTCTGTGAGAGCTGGTTTGATGTTGTTTGTGTGGCTTTTTATCAACTTGGATGCCACTACCCGTTAAACACTACTCTTCCATATTCTGAGTGCTTTTGTTGTTCCCCTAATAGTGCACCTCTTCAATGCAGGCAATGATTTCAAATCATCAACGTTGATTTCTTTCTTGTTCTTCGAAGGGTGGCCTGCCATTCGATGATGCAAGTCTAGAGGTCTTCCTTATGACATTTGAGCTCGAGTAAGAGCCTAGATGGTGCTCACTGTTTGTATAGAACAATCCAACATTGTTGCTGCCTCCAACCATTTTGAATGCAAAAGCTTCCCATCCTTGTGATGCTCCAACAAAAACTCACCTAAATACTGCCTCTCCTTGTTTGTCAGATTCTTCTGCATCGAACCTAAAAATAACCCAGTGAGGAATGGGAAGATACAAAACACTGAGAGCAACCAGCACCCTCGGGTGACTAGGGACAGCTCGATGAAGTATAAAACAATACCTGAGGGTTTCCCAAAAACCCAAACTTTTATTGGGTTTGGGGTTTGATGCTGTGAATAGAGTCTTTTTGGTACCTTCAAGTTTTTATCCTTCCATATTTTGAAGCCTTTTTGGTGCCTGTAATGTGTATGTATTTATAGAGTAAGGATTCTTGTATTTGCTGTAAAATATTTTTTCTGAAATAGTGAATGTACAGTGCCAAGAATTTATTTTGGCGCCATCCCAGCTTTCCAAAACAGCGGGAAAGGAAGAATTAATAAAAATGACAGAAAAATTATCCCTCCTAAGTTCCCTAAATTTTGACTACTATATGGGCACGTGGGGGGGGTCAGACTGGAGTGGGGCCCAGGGGAATATTCTGCAGAGATTTCTCTCTTTACAGATTCCCCTGTAACGGAGGGAGTACTTTTTTTGGCCCGTACCTTTCAAAAGTTATGTCTACTAACAATATAGAATATGTTTATATTATCAATAACATATACCATGCACTTCATTGATTACTTCCAACAGAATAAAAAAATTATTATGTAAAGTTGAATTTGTCAAATATATACATTTCATCTTGGTTTCAGCTATTTGTAGTCTCGGGTTGAGCTATTTGTGCCTACCCTAGGGCCGCACAATGATAACCATTCATCCTTAGTGTACCCTAATCATTTATCAATTAGTGCCTTTGTGTACTTCTCTTTTAGGCACTAAGATTTTAGTTTAGAATTGTAACATTTAATTAGCATCTCTGTTTAAATGGGTTTATCCCATATCTCATTGTGATGTAAGCCTTCAGGCAATGCTAGATGTAAGCCTTCAGGCATCATGTAAGCCTCTGGGCATCATGTAAGCCTCTGGGCATCATGTAAGCCATTTATTAAGCAACAATTGATATTTAATAGAAAAGGGTCGACAACCCTATAAATTCGATTAATTAAAAAAAATGTCATCTTGGTTTGCTTAAAAAAGGACTTCAAACTAAATAGTAAACTAAACTAATATAGTTTTTCTGGATATTAGATAATGAATTGATCGAATATGATTTTTTGTGTTTGGCAAATTGAGATTCACTCAATTCAATATTCAGTATATGGTATGATTCCACATATCTCATCTTGTTTCAGATTTCAGTTTTCTCTTAGCGAATGATTGAGATTATGCAAGAAATCACCTCTAGGGGTCGGTGGTAAAGTTTTTGAGGGTCGAGTTGGAGGTAGTTTTTTTGTAATAAGAATCGGGTTGTTCATAATTGGATGGTACGTGGGCATTGATTTACTATATTTTCTATTAAATGATTTACAAAATATCTATGGCTTTCTCAAATTTATTTTGATATATATATATATTTATTTATATAAATTATTATAATCTAAAACAGTTTCTAATTTATTGATGACTAGTGAAGTATGACACTTAGAAAGGGACATAAAAAGTATTACTCTCTCTGTCCCAGCGAAAATGACACAATTTCCTTTTTTTGTCCGTCCCAACAAAAATGACATACATTGGAAAACTACTCAAAAATAGCAAAGAATATGTTGTTAATCACCACATATCCTTAGTACTTTAACCTCTTTCAGACTGACCCCACAACCAAAATATCCCTACTTTTTCACTATTTTCTTATGCCACTCAAATTACATAAAAGAGTGAGGCAAACACAAATGCACATTTTTGTTGGGTTATAACTAAGATAATGATTATGAACCTTTTTTTTCAAGAATTCAACTATAGTATCAAGAAATCCTAGAAAGTTCTCATTACAATCTTCATTAATTTTATCATTTGTTCCATAAAATGCCAAATTATTCATTGCTAAACACTTAACAACAGAAAATATTCTACCCATAACTTGTTTCCAATGTTCAGTATCTTTTTTAATTTGTTCTTGTGATTCCTTATCATTTGTTTGATTTGTTTTCAATCTAATTTGAAGGTCATACCAAGCTCTAAGGTTACTAAGATGTTCATTAGTATTTTCATGACGTCTAAGTTCATCACTTAAATGTCTCCAATCATCTACCCCTGTTAGACCTAAATGCCTTTTAGAACGAACATTTCTTACAAATTTATAATAAAAATAAAAATAATTCTTTTGAGTATACTAGCAACTATATTATTTCTTCATTTATTAACTTTTGACCAAAATGAAATGTGCTATTATCCTTGGGAAAGATAATATTAGTTTATCTTATAGGACCATTTTCAATTAGCAAATCTCTAATTTTTCAATCTAAACCATCCCACACACTAGGATCATATATGTCTAAAGATGACAACCAATTTAACCCATCATTAATTTCTTCATTAATTTCACTAGTCTCATTTGTGGGTACACTTATGTTTTCATTTACCTCATTTTACTTTTACTTTTCATTTTCAAACACATTTGTTAGTTTTTCATTCACGTCATCAACATCTCTAGCATAATTTTCAACTTCATTTTCCAAAGAACAATTTTCTGAATTTTTTTTCCCAAAGTTTTTGTAGTGGTCCTTTTTGTGACTTTATTTTTTCCTCTTCTTTTTTCTTCATTTTTCTTTTCTCAAAACCAGATGGCTATCCTTTAGGAAAAATATATTAGTTAAATACAAAAAAAGTAGAATTTAGAACTAAAATAATAAAACCTGGATAGTGGAGCAACCAAAGCCGCAATGTGGGTGTAAACTATCCAAAATATTCCAAATTCTATACTTTCTTCAATCTTTAGTTGATTGAATCATTGCACAATGAAAACATAATGTAGAAATAGATTAATTAATATTTTTATCACAACAATCATGACAAATAAAGGTAATAATAACTAATTTTTTAATGAAATTTCATCATTAAACCATCAATAGTAATAGTACTATATTAACAATTTAAACACTCAAAATTTAGAATTCAAGAAATTGGGGTTATTTTTTCTTACCAAATTAAATCCAAAGAACATGCGAACAGGAAAACCACAGAAAATGAATATGCTAATGAAGGTTACAGATTCGGTCAAGAGGAAGAAACTTATAATATTGTAGCTGCTCATGGTTATTTTGGCCGATTGATCTTCCAATATGCTAGTTTCAACAACTCCCGCTCATTGCACTTCTTCCTAGTTGCGTACTAATTTGGATTGAAGAAGAACTAGAGAAGAAGAGAACGACTAGGAGCACGACGTTGAAAATTGTTTCCATCGCCAAAACAGAGAGCAATTGTGTGCATGTTTAGTGTAGGCGACTTACCGGGCAAAGCTAGAGCAGCGCAATGAACAAGATACTGAGAATTAATTTTTCATTGGGCCAGGTAACAATATAGAACTTTATTCAAGTAAGGACTAAGGACAGAATGTTTTTACGTTAGACCATAAAAAAATTGGTTAAAAGAGGCCAACGAAAAGCCCCAATGTGTTTAAAAGAAAAGGAAAATATTTTCTAAAAAGTTTTAAAAGAAAATAAAGGAATAAAGAAAGATACTGGTCCATATGTAAATAAAACAGGAATCTAAATTTTTATAACCTATGCAAATAAAAAAATTAGGGCCACCGTTTAGAAAATAAAAGAAAAAAATCAAAAAAAATTTACCCATCTATAATAGGTAAATATAAGATTTTTGAATCCCCTTCAAATATTAGGTCAAGTGCGGGTGCCCAACCCACACTGCTTTCGGGATGGCCCTAGTGTAAACTATCCCACGTATTCCAAATTCAATAATTTCTTCAATCTTTAGTTGATTGAATCACTACACAAAGAAAAGAGAACATAGAAATATATTAGAAAAAAAGTGTTCTTATAACCCTGAGTTCTTGGGTATGTGCTGATATAACCCCCCGTTTTTCAAAAGTACTCTTGTACCTATGTCCGGCCAAATTATGTGTACTTATATCCCAGTTTCCATTGACCAACGTTGACCCATAAATTTTTGATATTGACTAAAAATTAAGTTACCTAAATACCCCTTGTTCTCTTGAATGAATTCAGACAGTTACCTTAGAAAAAAAGTGGGGCCCGCATTTGACCTCTGGGATACAAACTGATGGCTCATTGAAACCTCTTATACCCCAAGGCCGAGAAAGGAGATCACAAAGTAGACCATATTCGCTCCCAAGAAGACACAATTAATATACGTCATTGCCTTGGCTATGGTGCTATAGTTGCATACCTTCAATGTTGCAATGTTGAGATATCCAATGACCAACACCACCTCTCCTTCTTCGTCTTCAACAGCCATTCGTCGAACATCGCGCCAAGAGTGAATTGAACTTACACCAATCCCTCTTCCTCTTTCAGACGCATCAACAACCACCCACCCTTGCAACTCATGAGCAGGAAAACAATAATATTTTCTCTCGGGAATTTTAGACGTCGTCAAAACACATATTTGGTTTACTGTCGTACATATCAGACAAGCAACATGCTCGCAACGGATGTGATTGCTACAGCTAGAACCCTCCATATCAGCTGCATAACAAAACAACATAAATACTTCAACACCACATTCTAGACATCAACCAAAGGCCTAAAATCATTATGGAATTATCCCTCTCATTTCTCAAATCAATTGCCACTAAATGGACAAAATCAAATTAGGGTTCATGTATTATAAAGTTTCCCGTTCCCAAACATACCTCTAGTCCACCGTGAATCGAAGATATAGATCTGATTCTACCTTCCCGGAAAAATTTCAAAGCTCTCCACAATGACTCTGATCCTAACCGTAGCTCCAAATCCCAGAAAATTTGTGCAAAAAGGTGAAAGTTTTTAATGAGCTATCGATTTATATCCAGGAAGTCAAATGTGGGCCCCACTTTTTTCTAAGGGTAAAATTGTCCAAATTAATTCATGAGGACAATAGGGGGGTATTTCAGTAACTTTAGTTTACGTCAATGCCAAAAATTTGTGGGTCAACTCCGATTAACGGGAACTGGGGTATACGTGCACAAATTTTGGGTTGACATGGTTATAAGAGCACTTTTGAAAAGTTAAAGGTTATATCAGCACTTTCCCAAGAACTGGGGGTAATATAAGCATTTCTCCCAAGAGTAAGTCTCCTGACAGACGACCTGTCCATAAGCTTATTGACATGCCTGAGACTAATTTGTAAATAAAAGAAATTCAATGAAATTCACGAATAAGATCCATCCAACTTCGGGTCATAAGGTTCCAGTAAAGAGGGCCAATTGTCATTGTCGTTGATTCCTCACTTAACCTCGCCGCCTCCAGAGCCAGTTCCTCCCCTTTCGCCGCCAGCATCACCACCCCACTCACTTTCGGCTCTTCGTCCTCGAAGACACAGTCCGCGATCACCTCCACTGTGTCTAAATGGCAGAAAGAAGTGGCGCTGAATCTGATGAATGTTTTCATTGATTCCCCTCGTTAGTTTATTTGGTATTTTTCAAAGTAGCAAGTTTTATTCTTTGAGATGTCACAGTTATCTGTGGGGGGTTGGTGTATTTATTTATTTGTTTAAATGTTACATTATGATTAGGTGATTGGGATAGTACCTTCACTAGATGATGAACCATGGAAAAACAGAGGGTATTTATCTAAGAGTCTCAAAATCCATGCATTCAGCCTATGTGACAGTGTTGGGTGAGTATGTGGAGTTGATAATGAGTGATAAGATTCAACTAGATTCACGTGTCTTAGCTTGATTTGAGCTCCCTAGTTCTGGTGCTTTGTGGAGTTAAACCTGTGCCGAAGAGGCGGCCTTGTGTTGGCAGTCCAAATAATTTGATCTCCAATGATGCTTTGACTGGTAGGAAAACTGCATATACTATAATTACGGCTCTAATGTTGACTCCAGAGCCTTCAGAGGGCAGCTTCATTAAGCCGCAAGAGGAGCATGCAATGTGCCCATTGTTACTCTGTATGTAGACCAATGGAACAAATTAGTGACTAGAAGTAGTGTAGAGGAGGATAAAAATAGCTCAAAAAGCAGAAGAGATGAGACTACCGGGGAGCAGTGTTCTAAACGGCGGTGCCTAGGCGATCCTAGGCGGCGCCTAGGCGCTAGGCACCACCAAAACGCCCGGATTAGGGCCTGTTCGGCGACATTAGGCGTTTTCGCCTCTGGGCGGCGCCCAGACCCGCCCAGACCTGCCCAGACCCGCCTAGAATTCAAGAGGTTAGAGAATTACATGAAGATGATTTTGAATCGGATGAGGAGGAGGAAGTAGATGAGATGACTTATGACTTTGAGTCCGATAACGATGAAGTGCAAGAGATAAATGGTGAAGAAGAATTTGAAATGTCATAGGCTATGTGTGAATTGTATTTGGTACTTTTTTTATTTTGTCTAACTTTTAATTTTGGCCTATGGCTATGTGTGGATTCACTACTCACTAGTTTGTATTTGGTAATTTTTGCCATGTGCCTCAAACTTTGTAAGCTTGTATGGATTTCATTTTTCAACTCCAAGATAATATTTCGACAATATATATATATATATATATATATATATATATATAATATATTCATTTGTGTCGTTTATCATGAAATTTTCGTTCTTGTATTGTATCATTTGTATGTAATATAAGTTATTGTGACTTGGGAAATAGGTTTTTATTTTATTTTTAAATATAATTTGTATTATTTTATTAATTATATATATAAAATAATTAAATAATACAAATCCGCCTAGACCGATTAATCCCCGATTAATCCCCTAGGCGCTAGGCCCCAGCAAACCGCCCGACTAGCGCCTAGCGATTTTTAGACCACTGCCGGGGAGGTGAGAAATTAATCAGCACCTAAAACTCAGGTTTGATATTGTCACTAATTAATCTTTTTGCATAATCGAGATTTGAGTTTTTGAGTTTATGTTGCTTATATTTTCATGGTTGTACGTGAAATTGTTGTTGAACTTTTGAATGTATGAATTTTGTTTCTATGTACATGTAAAAAATATGTGGCAAATATTTAGAAAACGAACAAAATGCTGCTGGTTGTTTTTGTATATACTATGCACTTGCTACCTTACAATGTGTAACGTTTGTATTAAAACATGCACCTATTTTAAAAGCTCTAAAATATGAATTATGAAACTTTTCCAAGAGATCGTGTATTAGTTAAGTTATGAATCATTTCTCTTTTGTTAAAACATGCATATGTTAGTCTACAACTAGTATATGTTATATTTTACACAGACAGAGGAGACTAAAATTTGACAATTTAAAATTTTCATATTAACTTTGCATTAATTACTTTACAACATGTATTTTCTAAAAAAAACACACATAAAAAATATGAGGTTGTGCATAAGCTTATCAGCATATATTCTAACTTATCAATTCCTTTTATGAACATAAAAAAATTTCCATGAGGCAGTGCACAAGCTACCTTATGAATTGTTTTTGTTTTATTAAAACATGAATATGTTAACCTACAACTATTTTTTTTTTTTTAATAAAACCACACCATGGTGGAGGGGATTTATTGGGCACCCTAAACCCCAATGGTGGCCAAAATGGCACTTAGAAGTAGAGTTAATACAAAAGAGATTTACAAGCCAAATTTGGCAAGAAGCAAGTGAGGTTCCAAAAGATAGTTCTAGAATAAAACTACATCTAGTCTGGGTTTGGAGCAAAATCAAGGTGTACTTGATGCGGATTTAGATCATCACAGTCCAATTTGTTGTCAAGGAGCAGTTTAGTGATCGAAAGTTCGAAGCACAACTTAGCCACTTGATCAAAATTGGACCATAAACTAAATCCATTCAAAGTGGAAATGAGCAAATGCATCTTTGTGGTTCTGGTACTGTGAGCAGCTCACCATGGCACTGGCACTGTGAGCAGCTCATGTTTGCAGTTGAGCCTCTCCCGAATGAGTCCAGAAGACACTGTCCATCCATATGAGTTGAGCTCCAGCTGTCTCCTGCCAAAAAACAAAAACATTAGCAGTACCTAGTCCTTTCTTATGTTTGGAACTCCCAGTTCATCCAGAGAAATCAGTCCTCTGAGTTTAGTGGGAGCTTCCAACAATGAGATGGTTCCGGAGAAGGAGCAGTGGCGACTTCTCTTAGATAAAAAATCTGCCACAGAGTTTGCCTCTCTAAAAACATGCCTCAATATGCCATGTAGAGAATGATTCAGATTGTAACACAGTGTAAAACAGGTCCAATTTACTGAAGAGGGGATTAAAATTCCTGACACAGCCATTTTGCAATCAGATTCAACAAGGAATGAGTCATGCAACTGTCTTCCAATCTGAAATCCCCACTCAATAGCTAAAAGTTCAGCATGCAAAGATGTTAACCTACAACTAGTATTCTCTTATAGTATACATAACAGAGGTCACATAAATTTGTAGTTTTTCAAATTTTCATAAGTATTGCATTCAATACCTTACAATATATACTGATTACATTAAAACATGTATTTTTATTAAAAAAAAACACGATCATATTTCCTTAATTTAAATCAAAGAGAGGTCACAAAAAGTATTGTCGGCTTGAAAGCAACACACGTAAAATATTGCATACTTTGTTTAGAAAACATGCAAATTTTGTCAATTCCAAACACGAGAGGGGTTCTCAACATCAAACAAAATGGAAGATAAAGTGATCGTGACAGAAATCTTCCATTAGGGAACTTAGAACTACAACAGTATTCATATCCAAACTAACTAATAGTCTCTAATCCAATGAATCATCAATTATTAATCTTCCAAAGGGGATCATCTTTAAATCTACAAGTTCAGTGTCATCTTCTTCAGAATCGTCCTCGTGACGGAATGTCTTGTGTAGTACAATGTTCTTAAAACCAAAGAAAGTATAGATCAAACTCCTGAAAAAGTCATACATACTGGATATTAACAATTGCAGCATATAAGCAAACATGTACAATTTCTAATTCAAAATGTACAATAACCAACAATGAAAGTAAAAGTCAAACACTATAAAACTAAAAAGTACATACTTGATTCAAACAGATGCAATATATAAGTAAACAAATGCAGTTCTTAATTCAAAATGAACAACCAACAACAACTTTTTTTATAAAAAAAGTCAAACACAATAACACTAACAAGTACATATTGAATACTAACATATGCAACAAATGAGTAAACAGGTGCAATTCCTAACGGACAAGCAACAACAAAATAAAATGAAAAGGCATACACAGTACAACTAACAGGTACACACTGCATACTAACAGATGCAACATATAAGTAAACAAATGCACCTCGTAATTCAAAATGAACAGTCAACAACGAATGAAAAAAAAGGTCATTCACGGTAAAAATAACATGTACATGCTGGATAACAACAACAACAACATATAAGTAAATGAATGCACCTCGTAACTCAAGACGAACAATCAATAAGTTTGTTATAATAACAAGGGAACCGTTCCAAATCAGATATCAGAAAACGCTCATAGCAACTCAATCTAGAAAACGATGCCTATCTAACGCTCAACAAAAGAACATATGAACAATCTAAGAACAATAGTAATAATCACCAGTTGTAGTATCATCGTCTCAACCAATTCATTTCGCTTGATCCATAACTTAGCGCAAATATTAAAAAAAATTAATTGAAAACAAAACAAATGCAGAAAAATTAAACAACAATACCTATATCTACAAATATTCACAGAATCATAAATATGGAAACGTGATGCCGGAAAATGGCCGGAAAATGAGCATGAAGAAGAGGCGGATTAGGATTGACGCCATCCTTTTTTTGTCGATCATTATCACCTTTATCTTCTTCTTTTGCCATCTCCCTACAAAATCATTGTTTTCTTCTTGCCAAATTCCTCAAATCCTATTTTGGAATTAAATCAAGCTAATTTGGTGATACAATCCACACTCAGCATGTATCTTTTTCCTTTTCCAATATGTAATATTATGAAAACCTTTCAAAGGGTCGAGCGATTGCGCAAAGGGAACTTTTTTTTCCCATCCACGTCTACATGTGATGAGTTGAAACAAGGTGGAGAATAGGTGGAGAACAGGAGGAGAAAGAGAGGAAAAATGAGAGAGGCGGAGAAGAATGAAGAGAGAGAAAGTGCAGACTAAATATGAGGAAGAAGAAAGGATTCAGGAGAGACTTTCTCTAATTAGTACACAAATTTTAATTAATTACAAACTGAACTCCATTTTTCAAAATAGTCTATGGTCTGTCCATAAGCTTATGGGCATGCCGCCTTTCCTATGACTTTCTTTTCTCCCAATATATTGATTAATATTTTCTCACAACAATCATGAAAAAAAGTGAATAATAACTGAATTTTAATGAAATCTCATCCTTTAATCATCAATAGTGCTCCCTCTATCCAATTTCAAATTGCACACAAATCATTATCATGCTGCTCAAGAAACATGTTTGACGATTAATATATTTAACTATGTATAATACCCTGTAAATAAAAAGTTGATACATAGAATTTACTTGTTACGATAAATTCAACAATATTACATACGATAATATTGTTACTCATATATCTATTTAAATATGCGGTCAAATTTTGAAAGAGAGTAGTGTCCAAAAAGTAAGTGTGCAATTTAAGCGGGATTGAGGGAGTACTATATTAGCAATTTAAACACTCAAAATTTAGAATTTAAGAAACTAGGGTTAATATTTCTTACTGAATTAAATTTAAATAATGTACGAAATACTAATTTGAATTGAAGAAAAACGAGAGAAGACGAGGAGAGTGACTAGGAGCACAACGTTGAAAATTATTTCCGTCGGCAAAATTGAGAATAATTGTGTGCGTGTTTCGCGTCGGCGACTTGGCAAGCAAAACTAAACCAGAACAAAAACAAAAGATACTGGGGATTAATTTTTCATTGGACAAGGTAATATTATACTACTTCCTCCGTTCTAATTGAATTTGGACTCTTACTTTATGGACATTGTTCTTAATGAATGTTTGACATCATATTTAAATTTTTATATAAACACCAATATTATGGTATATGAGATAGTTCACTTCGTCGTAACAAATTGTTTTTAAAATTAATTTTTTATTTGCGGTTATCATATACATGTAAACATATTAACGGTCCAACATATTTCTTGAAGATCCTGCTAAAGGCAAAAGTGCAATCTTGGATTGGACGGAGGGAGTAATTTAATTATGTAAGGACTAAGGAAAAAATGTTTTTAAAATTTGCTCATCAACAAATTGATTAAAAGGGCCAAAGAAAAGGAAAATGATTTCTAAAAAGTTTAAAGGATAAAAATGAAGGAAGAAATTAACCCACACGTAAATAAAACAGGCCCAATTCAAATTTTTATAATCGCTGCAAAAAGGAATTGGGCCCCGTTCAACAAATAGAAGTAAATTTTTTTTTTATCCAAATAGAATAGGTTAATACAAGATTTTGGGTCCATTCAAATATTGGACCCTGTGCAGGCAACCAATCCACAGTCCATTCGGATTGGCCTTGATGTAATCTATTCAAAATATTCTAAATTTAATAATTTCATGAATCTTTAGTTGATTGAATCACTACACTAAGAAAAGAGAAATATGAATAAATTAATTAATATTTTGCTCACAATAATCATGACAAATAAAGTGAATAATAACTGCATTTTAATGAACTTTCAGATCATCAACAGTACTATATTAACAATTTAAACACATAAAATTTAGAATTCAAGAAATGAGGGTTATATATTTTTACCAAATTAAATCCAAAGAACGTGCAAAATACTAATTCAAATTGAAGAAGAACTAGAGAAGAAGAGGAGAAAGAGTAGGAGCATGGCGTTGAAAATTGTTTTCATCGGCAAAATTGAGAACAATTGTGTGCGTGTTTGGTGTTGGCGATTCGATGGGCAAAGGTAAAACAGTGCAATGAATAAGATACTGGGGATTTATTTTTCATTTGACTATGTTATATTATAGTACTTAAATCAAGCAAATATTAAGGAAATAATGTTTTTAAAATTGGCCCATCAACCAGTTGATTAAAAGGGCCAAAGAAAAGACCCAAGAGTCCATCTCTTGAAAGACGATATTTCCATAAGTTATGGAAATGCCAAAATTTAAACTGTAATTTTAAAAAAATTAGGATAAAATTTTTGGGTTGCATATGAGTAATGAACTTATAACCATTGCATGTTGTTTTTAATATTGCAATTAAAACTTTTTATCTTTCTAAAATTCTAACTCAACCCGTCTTTCCATATGCTTATGGAAAGAAGTATTTTACAAGACTTTGCCAAGGCCCAAATGTGCTTAAAAGAAAAGGAAAATATTTTCTGAAAACTTTAAAAGAAAATAAAGAATTATAAAAGAAATTGGCCCATATGTAAATAAAAAAAATCCAATCCATATTTTTACTACCTCTGAAAAATAAAAACAGTTAGGCCTCAGTTCAACAAATATAAGAAAAAAATAAAATATATTTACCCATACACTATAGGTAAATATAAGATTTTTCAGCCCTTTCAAATATTGGGCACTGTGCGAGCTCCCGCCTGCATTGCATTCGGACTGGCCCTAGAGTAAACTTTTTATAATATTCTAAATTCAATAATTTCTTCAATTCTTAGTTGATTGAATCACTGCACGAAGTAGAGAGAACATATAAATAAATTAATCAATAGTTTTCTCACAACAATCATGACAAAAAAATGGAATAATAACTGAATGTTAATGAAATTTCACCATGAATCATCAATAGTACTATATTAACAATTTAAACACTCAAATTTAAAAATTCAAGAAATTATAGTTATTTTTTCTTACCAAATTAAATTCAAAGAGCGTGCGAAATACTAATTCAAATTGAAGAAGAACAAGAAAAGAACGTGAGAAAGACTAGGCGCATGACGTTGAAAATTGTTTCTGTCATCAAAATTGAGAACAATTGTGTGTATGTTTGGTGTTGGCGACCTGGCGGGCAAAGTTATAAGGGAGCAAAGTACAAGATACAAATAATTAATTTTTCATTGGACTGGGTAATATTATAGTACAAAAATTTGTGTGAGACCGTCCAAGATTATGTTGAGACCAGGGTTCTATATGAAAATAAGAAAATATGGAGGACCTTCCATACAATTATATATAAACTACTTTCCCCCTAATTATGCTTCTCTGCCCTCCGCCTCTGAACTGCGACTCTTCCACGCCTCTTCCTCCACCGCACCGCTCCTCTTTCAATGCGCCGCTCCTTCTTCTCCACCATGCCTCATCCGCGCTGCTCGTCCTCTGCCACGCCTCCTCCTCACTGCATTTCCTCCACTGCGCTCCTCCGTGCTTCTCCTCCATCGCGATTCCTCTGTGTTGCTCCTCCTCCACCGCGCCTCCACTGAGCTACTCCTCTTCCGTCACACCTCCATCGGTATGCTCTTCCTCAACCCAGCTTCTCCTCCGCTCTAATTATTCTCTTCTGAAACCCTAGGTTCGTCCTTTGCTTATATTTTTCTCAAATTCTAGTTGTAATTGTTGATTTACGGTCTAGATGTGGTTATATAATCGATTTTTATGTGATACTCTTTTGTTCTGTAAACAGTGCATCATTCTCTAGATCACAACTGGAAATACTTCTAGATTTGGGAAATTTTCTTCTCCAAGATCGAGTGCTGAAGCTCTACCGTCATGTTCTAAGGATTGTTCGTGGAGCTCTTGTTCAATTTAGAGGTGTTAATTTTATATTTTTTCTGAAATTCATGAGCTTAGTTTGATGTTTTTAGTATTTTGTTTATGTGTTTATATGTTATGTTACTATAATTGTTTTGAATGTCAATTATGCACTTTTGGAGGTGTTATGGTAATCTTGAGGAGTTACCTCTGGCTCGTGTTGCTGTGAGTAAATCTTCTATTATGATACATTTATGGCCTAGTAAGTAGGAGTGTACATTTCTTTTGCTTATGTATTTTCTTAGCAAGTCAAGGCACTTTGTTTCATGTACAACAACCTAGAATTCTAATTGTTTTGGACTTCTTGCTTGCTTTATGTAGATTTTTAGTGCCGTTTATGGGAATTTTACAGGGAGAGGGGAGGATGGATCCAAATAATGATCTAATTGTAAAAAGCAATAGCATTGTTTTACTTATACCGCATTGTGTGCGGACTGTAGAAGTGGTGAAATTACAAGCATTAGGACATATGTGTTAAGTGTTGCTACTAGGACCTTGTGCTGGGAGGTGTTTAAAATACTATACATTTTGTTAGTTTGATATTTTCAGTGCTTTACTTATGTATTAATAGGTTCTGATTAAACTTGTGTTTTTATGTGTTTGTGCATTAGTTTTGATTTTTCTGAATTGTTAATAGATTCTAGGGTCCTTATGCTTTTTCCGCAGATTTAGGAGAACTTTGTGGCCGGAGATATGCCAGGAGGTGGAGCTGCAACTCTTTGCCTTTTCTTGTGAAGTGTTTTTTTTCAATGAAAAGCTTCTGTTAGCATTTTGATTTCGTTTGTTACAGTGAAACGCCATTTGACGTATATTTTTTTTTTCATTAAAACCATCCGAAGATGGGGGAAATTATATTAGGCCTTCCCAAGCCGTGTAATAAAACAAAAACTTAACAGCAGAAAGAAGAAGTGAAGCCATAGCTTAGTTGATATATACATGAGTGAGCCATAAGCTCTTGAAGCAACAATGGTTGCTTCCAAAAGGAAGTAGGGTATATAGCTAATAGTTAAAGGATTACAAAAACTATTAGTCTATTAGGGAAGATCATCGAACTTATTAGTGAATCGTAATAACGAAACACAAGTCAGTCAAAATCACCCCAAACAGACTAAAAAGCTTATCCTCTACTAGTAGAGAGGCCAAGAGTATAAAGTGAATGTCCAGAAGCCATCGACCAGAGAAGTCCTTCAATCCATATGCTATCCAGATCAATTGTACCAGCAGTTTGATGCAGAATCCTCCTACAAATAACAGTTGAAATCAGTAGCATCCATTCATTGTACCATCCTTAATGAAGGTGTACCTATCTGGTCTAGCCTAATTAGACCTTGAGTAGTATTGGATAGCATCTTAAATGTAAACAGGGAGGAACTGGTCTGAGCTCTGAGACAAGCCTTGGCAAGAGAATCAGCAACTAAATTTGCTTGTCTCTGAGTATGCACTAGGTTAATATTACCCAGAAGTTGGTGAATATCGTCAGCTAATTGGAACAGTTTCCAGGGCGCATATAGGGGATCAACAACAAATTTAACCGCATTAAGACAATCCGATTCCAAGCAAACAGGAGAAGAGTAACCTGCATACTTATCTAAGGCAAACAGAATTGCTTTCATTTCAGCTTCCAGAGGGGAATTGGCCTGTGTAAATTTAGTATGAGCAGCAATAAAACTACCCCTACTATCTCTGATAATCATACCAAGTCCACTCATGTTAGAATGACAACACCATGCAGCATCAACATTAATTTTATAACCCCTGCATGGCTTTGTCCAAGCAATTTTGAAGATTTTAGGCTTCGGAGTAGGTTTGATCAAAGGTAGAAAGGAGTGATTCGCAATGCCTAAGTCCATCTTAGAGACTATGAAAACAGGTTTAGCAGTGAACATATAGAAAATTTGTTCCTTTGTGTGAGTGAGAACTAAACCTGTTAATGGAATGGCAGAGTCATATAAGCATTTATTCCTCATTTTCCACAGATTCCAACATGTTATTACAGCAGCAGATTGAATAATTAATGAGTGCAAAGAGCTCAAACCAGTATAAGTGAGGTAGCAAGAAATTCTATCCCATATAGATGGGAAGGATCTGTCCCTGATTCCCATGAATGAATGGACAGTTTTCCAAACTTGCACAACAAAAGTACAGGAATTTAAAAAGTGATCCAAAGAGTCCTCATGTTTATTGCACATACAACATTTGGAAGGCATTGAGAATCTCAGATTGCGCAGGACATTATCAAAGGGTAGAAATGAGTTCATCAATTTCCACATGAAGACAGAGATTTTCTTTTCAATTCTAGAACTCTAAAGATATTGAATAGAAGCAATAGTACCTCTCTGTGATCTGAGCAAGAGATAAATGGATTTAAATGTGAACTCACCCTTGATTCCCGGTTTCCATATGAGTCTATCGTTTCTGTGTATTGAGAGCTTTGCTTCCTGTAAAAGAGAAATAGCATAAGAGGGAAGAACAGGAAAAAATTTTTGAAGCAAAACTGATTTATTTGAGATGAACTCTGAAACCGTACAGGCATCAGAGATATCGACAAGATTTTGATCACAGAGATCCATATGGGACCTATATCTAACCAGTTCGATGTCCAGAAATTGCAGTCACCTCTACCAACTATCACTCTAGAGTTAGATTCTGCACAAGCATTAATGGAACAAATCCTCTTCCAGTTAGGAGAAGTCCTGGAAGAGGGTGGCAGCGATGCAACAAGATGAGTCCATAAAGCCTCGGCTCTTTGATATTTCCACCATAGCTTAACTGAGCATGTATTTATTATGGTGGTTATTGATCTAAATCCTAGACCATTTTGGTTTATCGGAAAGCAAAGTGCATCCCATTTCCTCCATGTTCTTTTAGGTTTTAGATTAGTAGACCCCCAAAAAAATTTTGCTAAGTTTTTTCTCTATGACAGAAATGATCTCTTTGCTAGGTTTTAGAACTGACCATATATACTGAGGAATAGAATAGATGCATGACTGTATGAGTGTGATTTTCCCCCCAGTAGAGAGCCACTTATTTTTCCAGCTACCTATTCTACTATCTATCTGTTCAATTAGTGGTTGAAAAAAGATTTTCTGTGCAATCCCAGTAAAAATGGGAACACCCAAGTAAGTAAACGGGAACCTCCCAACTTTCATGCCTAGAATCCTCTTTATATTGTTAACTGTGTGAACACTAGCATGTTTCCCAATGAAGATGTCACTTTTACTATAATTTATCTTTTGGCCGGTAACATCTTCGAATTTAGATAAAAAAAGCCTTAAATCTAATCAAAGTCTGATTTCCGCTTTTAAAAAGATCACAGTATCATCAGCATAAGATAAGTGTGAGATTTGGAGTGAATTACCTGGAAGGTCATAATATGCCAACTTACCATTCTGAAAAATAAAAGCTAAGCTCCTAGTGAAAGCCTCAGAAAAAATGTTAAATAGAAAAGGGGAGAGGGGGTCACCCTGTTTGATACCCCTCGTAGATTGGAAGTAACCAACATGCTTACCATTTATTAAGATAGAGAACCATGCCTGTGATAAATTCTTCATGATGGAAAAAATGAATTTAGCATGAAATCCAAATTTAGCAAGGACAGAATTTAGAAAAGACCACCTAACTCTATCAAAAGCTTTCTTAAGATCCAATTTAACAATACAGTTGGGGTCTCTTTGCTTCCTGTTCAGAAACCTTACCATTTCTTGTAGGTAGATGACATTATCCGAGATGTCTCTACCTTTAAGAAAAGCTGTTTGGTGTGGAGAGATGAGTTTGGGCATTAGAGGCTTAAGTCTTTCCATTAAGATTTTGGAACAAATTTTGTTAAGTACATTGGAAAGGCTTAAGGCTTTTCTTGTGAAGTGGAAATCCCCTTTTGGTTGATTTCATCAAGCTGAAGTGCATCTACTTACTGACCTTGATTACGGTTGAAGGTTCCCAAATTTTGTTTAGTATTGTCAGTTTTGTCCCTGTTTTTGTGTATTTTTAAGTTTTGTGCGTGGAAAAAGGCTGGCCTGATTCTGTATTCTAATATTGTGTATATATTTTGTTAGTTTGATGATTTCAATACTTTGTTTATGTGCTCATAGCAACTGTTATGTTTATGTGTTGATCATATGCCTCACAAGATTTTTGATTAAATATTTGTCTCATGCAACCTTTTGAGATGGCTTTCTAGGTTTATGATCAACTGAAGTTGTCGAGTTAATGAAATTATACACTCTTGTGCTGCTACTTCCTTGAATTGTGTGAAAGGTGATAAAAATCTGTGATATTGAATTCGTTGCCCAGTCAGATATTAAATGGTGTTGACATGATGTTGTTTGCCCTTTGTTGTTGAAAATTACTGAGCATTGATGCCCATTTGTGGCATTGATTTAAGCTAATTTTCTACCTTTAGTTATTGTCGTCATTCCGATCAGCGACTGATATCCCGGTAAAAGGAGGAAGGTCAGCCACAATATGTTTCCAAACGTATTCTCAAGCAATGACAGCTCAATTCTTTTTTGTCAGCAAGCGAAAAGTGAATTTTTTTTCTTCACAGCATATTCTACTTTTTTTGTTCTTCTTTTTATATATTTAGTCTTGGATTAGATGTCTTTGTTTTGTCCTTTATGTTGGAAAAAAGTGAAAATATCATGACTGTTTTAGTCAGTGGCGGAACCAGAAAAAATTTCTAGGGGAGGCTGATACATGGTGGTGGCGATGGTGGGACGACGGCAGCTTCCGACGGAGACCTGGTGGTGGCGCGGTGGCGGGCTGCTCTGCTTGCTGCTTCCTCTCTTCAGCTTTCCGTTTTCCAAATTTGGGAAGAAATGGATTACCTATTGGATTGGGATTTTTGTTTTGGCCCAATCCAATACATAAACCCATGATTCGTTTTTTCCCGCTTATTACAAATGAAACGACGTCGTTTCACTAACGTGAAACGTCGTCGTTTTACTACTTCAGTAGCAAAACAAATAGAAGGCCGCTAAGCGGCCTTCTCTGAGCTTCTCAGCGGAAGACGGGCGGTGCTGCGGCGGAAAACGTGCTGCGCTCTTAGCGGAAGACGCGCTGGAGGCCTGAACCGATTCCTTCTACCTGCGGCCGGCGATCTAGGTAGGGCTGGAGCCCTACGCATGCCATTGGTTCCGCCACTGATTTTAGTGGTTACTTCTCTTTATATTATGTCAAGTACCTTAGTGCGGTAACATAATTCACGTTTACAATTGTGTTCAGTTTGCAGAAAACTTGTGTTTTTAATTGCTTTTATACATCAACAGTATAGTAATTGCATGGCTAATTTAAATCTCGCGTCTCTCCACAATCTATGTGAGGCATATTGAAAAGTTATTCAGCTACGTCTTTCTCATGTATACATTAAGCAACATCCTGATTCCTCGACCTGAGGTCGGGCAACATTGAAAAGATTCATTGTTTATGTATGTCTTTATATCTTTAGTTCAAGTATTTAATGCCTTTATTTTTTAATGTGAATTTAAAAACCGGTACTATTTTAGTAAACAATAGCACCGGTTTTTAGTAAACAATAGCACCGGTTTAAAAAACTGGTGCTAAAAATTTAAAATAGCACCGGTTTTGGAAAATTTAGCACCGGTTTTGAAAGAAAATAACACCGGTTTAAAATTTTCCCGCTAAAGAAATCGCCAAAAAAATTTTCCGCCAAAGAAATTGCCAAATATTTTTAAAATAGCATCGGTTTTGGAAGAAAATAGCACCGGTTTAAAGTTATGCTACAAATTTTTAAATTTTTCCAGCCAAAAAAATTTCCCCCCCTAAGAAATGCCAAAAACTTCTAAATATTTTTCAAAATTTTTTAAATTTCATTATTTCAGCCCAAAGAATTCAAAAAATTCGCTAAAAATTTCAAATAATCTTCCCAGACATTTCCGCCCATAGATGACTTTGACTACATATTTGAATAAATATATAAACAATCGTGAAAACTTTACTTGAATTTCAATATATAAACACTAATAAGTGGATCTCCTGACAAACGGCCTGTCCATAAACTTATGGACAGACCACTTTTTTTTTAATGAAAACACCCGAAGGTGGGGGTTATATATATAGGGATCCCCAAGCCCTAATAATAAGAGAATATACAAAAGGATCAAATGATCACTAGGAGTACTGAAGCAAACATGGTTGTCTCCAAAAGAGATACCTGACTGTGAATACGACTCAACCAGTTGGCTATTCTATAAACTAACCAGAGCTAAACTAGTTGGCTATTCTATAACTAACCAAAGTAGATATGGCTAGTTGTTAAAGTTTCGATTCCAAAGAGAAGAATCTACACCCCTTGTGTGAATTCTTCCTTTGGCCAGGCGACTTTAAACCAAAAAATATGTATCCCAAGGTTGCATCCAAAAGTAAAGAAATGGATGACACTGTCAAAGAGAAAAGATGAATCTGACAAGCATTTGAATAACATGAGCAGTAGGAATCCATTTGAAGCTGTGCTAGGAGAGAAATCCGTTGGAATCGGTTGAAATCAGTTGAAATCCACTTGAAAGCAGTAGGGAATCCACTTGAAATCTGTTACTTGCAAAGTCAACCAGTGAGCCCGGTCGAATGCCTCCAGAACTCGGAGGCCTCCTCGAGGACTCGAATCCCTCCTCGAGGACTCGGACGACCGCATGACTCAGACGCCTCCATAACTTGAATGCCTCCAGGACTCGAATACCTCTATGACTCGGATGCCTCGAGGACACGAAAGCCACGAGGACTGGAATGCCTCAAGAACTCGAATGCCTCCTCGAGCACTCGAAGACCTCCAGCACTCGAAATCACCCTTCGAACCACCATACCCGTCGAACTGCCATGGCTCTCGAGTCATTTTGCCCCTCTAACCACCACCCTAGCCCCTCGAAAACTCTAACCACCATACCCCGTCGAACACTCGAATGGCTCCGGAGTGGAATGCCTCCTCGAGCCACCCTACCCATCGATGCCTCCAGGAGTCAAATGCCTCCAGGAGTCAAATGCCTCCAGGACTCAAATGCCTGGAGGACTCGAATGCCTTGGGAACTTAAAATGTCACCTCGAGCACTCGAAAACCTCCAGCACTCGATAGCTCCCCTCGAACCACCATACCCCTCGAACCACGACCCGACCCCTCGAGCCTCTACCATACCCCTCGAGGACTCGAATGCCTCCAGGACTCGAGTGCCTTCTCGAGCACTCAAAAGCCTCCAGCACTTGAACCACCATACCAGTCGACTTATTTCTTATGGACAGACCACTTATTTCTTACTTTATACACTGCATTTCTTAAATTACATACAAAATTTAAAAAATTTGAAATTTTGTTAGATTATATATTTTTATATTTTCACCTTCAAATACATATTATTACTTGTTTTAACTTATAAAATGCAATATTTAAATTTTATAAAAAATTACAACATTTTAGGCAAGTATCTCTGAGGAATGTCCATAAGCTCATGGAAATGCCGCCTTTCCTGAGACTTTCCCAACACTAATAGCTAGGCTAACTTTGACTAATCAATGGTCAAACTATACTTGACTAATCAATGGTCAAACTATACTTGACTTTCAATATATAAACACTAATAACAAAGTTGACTTTAACTAATTAACGGTCAAAATTTATTTAAATTAGTATATAATAAATGCTAATAAAAATGTTTGACTTTGTCTAATTAACGGTTAAACCTTACTTGACTTTCTATATATAAAAACTAGCGACTAAGCTGACTTTAACTAACCAACAGTCAAACTTTACTTGACTTTCAATATATAAACACTAATAACAAAGTTGACTTTAACTAATGAATGGTCAAGCCTTACTTTAACTCGTATATAATAAATTACAAAAACTTGGGTGAAACGGTCTCACCCAAAATTATAGTGAGACTGAGGTCTATATTAAAATAAGAAAAGGGGTAGGGACTTCTATGTAATTATATTAGAATAATAATACATCTTTCTTCCTCAATTCACCAACCGTTCTCTATTCGTCCTCTGCTCTTCCTCCATTCTTCCTCCGCCGCTTCTCCTCCGCAGCTTCGCTCCTCCTTCGTTTTCTCTTCCATGGTCCACCCCACTCCAATCTGCTCAGATATGCTCTTCTGTGCTCCGATTTGCTCCATCCATTGCTTCACTCTTCTAGGTTTGTCTCTTTACTAGTTTTTTTCTCATTTTCTAATTTTAATCTTTGATTTGTGGTCCCAACGTGGTGATTCCGACATATTTTCACTGTTTAATTGATTTTTTTATTGTTACTTGCAGGTCCTTGCTCGTTCTCGAACTGAACGAGTTGAGATATGCTCCGACCTGTTTAGATATGCTCCGCTATGTTGCTCCCCTCTGCTCCGATTTGCTACGCTCCATTGCTTCACTATGCTATGAAATCCTGGGTTCGTCACTTTATTTGTTTTTTTTCTCATTTTAATCTTTGATTTGCGTCTCGACGTGATGATTCCGTCATCTTTTCACCGTTTAATTGATTTTTTATTGTTATTAGCATGTCCTTGCTCGTTGTCGAGCTGAACGGATTGAGGAGGATCCTCTACCACTGGCGTTGCCACCCTCCGCTGCCGGAGCCTTTAAATCTAGCATTGGTGAGTCTCTAAAGCTCACTGTAATTTACTTCTTCATTTCTCCATTTTCAGTTTAATGTCTGCCGATTTCAATTGCATTTGTGATGTTTAAGCGTTTGATGTTACTAAGCTATAGTAGATAAATTCTATATATTTCCATTAGTTTATTGTTTTAAGTACTGTTGTCTATTCTATAAGTACTGTTTTTGCTGTGTTTGCATTTTAAATCAATCGTGAAAAGTTAAATTGTGTAACTGAAGTTCGGATAGAGGGAGTATGATTATTTAAAAAATTGGAATAATCAGTGATTGAACTGATAAGTGTTTGAATGTGACTACAATGGACTCAGAAGAGATTACTTGGTGAAAAGATGAAGACGGTGAGATTAATTACTTGGTGAAGAGATGAAGATGGTAATATATAAATATCATAGTTAATTTAGGAGAACGTCTCCTATTAGACCATCTAAATGTTAGACTAATCATGAAAAATCTCGTTTCAATAACTAAAGGGCCAAATTATAATTATTTATACATTACCATACATGTTAAAAGTTATAAGAAATTTGTTGCAATAAATAAAAACAAATATCAAATCAACTTATTAGTTATATCAATTATAAAATAACCTTGTATGATGATTTGTCAGTCTAAAACAAGACGTTGTGTTAATTTAATAGTGGAATTTTTGTTTCACCCTCTAAAAAATTTACATTACATATATAAATAGAAGAGAAAGAAATCATAAAAATATATTATAAACACATTCATCGTGTATGGAAAAGGTAAAAACATAAGTCAAATTAATAGGGTAATAATAATAAAAAGGATTTGAGATCAAACGGTATTAAATAATCCTCAGTCACAAAATATTCCTCAAATTAAATAATGTAATAATAAATGGAAATTTTTTGGAAAATACCGTTTTTCCATTATTCCGTAGGCTTATGGAAAAACAGGATTTAATTACAATAATACAAAGTAAAATGTCTTAGTTGCAATATCAAAATTTTATTATGCAACGTGTAGTAGTTATAAAGTTTATAACCCGATTCATTCAACCTATAAATTTTGTCTTCATTTCTTCTAATTTACATTTTAAACCATAATATTTCCATGATTTATGGAAAGACAATCTTTCAAGAGACAGACTCATAATAAATTCAACAAAAAAAATATATAATAATAATCAATAGTGGAAGAAAAGGTGGAAAATGGAGCATGAAGGATGAAGCCGCAGGAGGTGAAATGAATCAAAGCAAGGCAGCAAGGCCTTACTACATTAGTCCTACATCGAAAGTGGTGGAGACTTTGTCTTAGATTTCAACTATAAATACTAGGGAACTCCTCCATTCTTTCAAGGCAAAGCATTAGATGCAATTGAGCCATAAATGACAAATTACTCGGCCTTGAATTTTTGGGCTGTAATTGTTAATTTCAAGTTAAAATTTTAACATGCTTATGTGTTTTTTAGTTTGGCCCATAATTATTGTGGGCCAAAAAATTGATTGAATTGAATTCAATTTGATTAAGATTGGAAACAATTTATTCGGTCGTATTCGGTTTTAAACCGAATTCAAATTTTGAATTTAGTTCGGATAATTTGGGTTATTTCAATAATTTGGGTCGGATTTGGTTTTTGATTTTTTAGGAAAAAAATTGAATAACCCAAGCCAAATAGATCGAAAACTGAATAAACCGAACCGATGCCCACCCCCTATATACATTAATGTGAAAATAAATTATTAATTTTGTGAAGTTGATTTTATTATTAAATTAATGTGGAATAAAATTGTTAATTTTGAGTCTTTTTCCCTTTCTCTGAAAGCGGCAGCGCACTGCAGCTTTCAGAGGAAGGGATTTTTTTTCAACGTCGTAAATAAATTAGCACCGGTTGAAAAACCGGCGCTAACAAAAAAAACCGGTGCTAAAAAACTGGTGCTAACAAAAAAACCGGTGCTAATTTAGCACCGGTTGAAAAATCGGTGCTAACAAAAGAAAAACTGGTGCTAATTTAGCACCGGTGGAAAAACCGCGGTTGAAAAACCGGTGCTAAATTAGCACCGGTTGAAAGACTGGTGCTAACAAAAAAACTGGTGCTAGTTTAGCACCGGTTGAAAAAAAACCGGTGCTAATTTAGCACCGATTACTTAGGCATCGATTTTTTTACGAAAAAAACCGGTGCTAGTACATAAAAAAACCGGTGCTAGAGGTGGGTTGATGTGGTAGTGACCACTCCTCTCAGCCCTACCAAACAACCCAGAGATTACCCCAAAATCCGAACATCTAGAGGAACCTGCTTGCCTCTACTCCGACGACGATATATCTACACTATCCGCCCATTATACAAATGCCCTAGTAGGTAAATTCACCAAAGGTCGGCTCACCATGGACCAGTTGGAGGGAGCTTTCAAAATTGTGGGATTCTCTGGGAAATATCAGCTGGGCTCCCTCGATTACAAGCTCGTGCTGATCCGATTTGAGCAAGCGAATGACTATCAACGTTGCTGGATCAAGGGTCTGTGGAGCTTCAACAATATTCACATGAAGATACTCAAATGGTCACCATACTTCTCCACCCAGAAGGAATCACCGATCGTCCCAATCTGGTGCACAATCAGGGAAGTTCCAGTTTACTATTACAATACTCCGTCAATTGAGGCTATTGGAAATAGTATAGGGAATTTCATTAAGAAGGACTTAGCTACTGAGATGCTAACCAGGCCCTCTGCCATCAAACTTTGTGTTGAGATAGACCTCCAGAAACCCCTAAACCACTTCATTAGATTGGGCTCTGTTTCTAACAATAAAAAATATAACATTGAGTATGAGGACATACCCCTGTATTGTGAAAATTGTGCTAAACTAGGACACTCACTTAACCAATGTAGAGCTCTTTCCCAGAATCAGGTGGCACCACAATGGCAAGCCACAGGGAATAAGTTTGATAAGATACCAAAAATGGTCACTGATCCCCAAAATTTTAACAATCCGCAGAACAAAGGCCAACTAGTTCATCACCTAGCCACAACAAATCCTACCCTACAACCCTCATCCTACATGCCCAAACCCCTGGAATTAAATTCTGTGATAAAGACACCACAACTATCACAATCTCCCCCAATTCTTGACCTAACAGACTCACCCCCTGCTGTTCCTGAAACACCAATCACAAGACTGATCAATGCAACAACTCTACCCAACCCAAATAAGACTCAAATGATCTATGCTAAAGATGATATGCAAATAGGCTCCCATAAGCTTAACTTCCAACAATTCTCTTCCATTAATCCCCCACTTTCTCAGCAAAGAAAGATGGCAAATAGATTTTCTGTTTTGCAGGACACAGATTCACCCCCACAAACAGATGAAGTTTTGGATCATTCACTGCACCAAATATTGCAAGATGAGGTGGAAGAAGAAGGATCTCTCTTAGATAGCACAATCTCCAAACCAGGGCCAGCATCTCTCCAATCTCAACCAACAGGTAATATGGACTCCCAAGGTAAGTCCAAACCTAAAAATACCACCTACCTAAGTCAGTTAAATAAGATGATGCTGAGATCAAACACTAAAAGCTATAAATCAGGTGAACAATGATATACACCACTACTATCAATTTTCTAGTTTGGAACCTTAGGGGTTTAGAGACTTCAGTGCTTAGATTAAAACACCTCATCAAACAGGAAAAAAATTGATCTTCTATGTATAATTGAACCAATGCATGATAATAGCAAATGTCACACCTATATGGAGAAGCTCAAATACTCTCATTCCCTGCATCTACATAATGGCAAAATTTGGCTACTATGGAATGATTCTTTAAATGTTGCTTTACTTTCACATCATGAACAATTTCTATATGTTAAAATCACTCAATCAACCACAAATGTTGAAATGGATGCTGTTTTTGTCCATGGCCTTAGAAATAGGGAAGGAAGGAAGGTTTTATGGCATGATCTTAGTCTCCTTCCTAATTATGAAACCATGTACATGGGGGATTTTAACACAATATCCTCACTTACAGAATATAAAGGACCCTCCTCCCCTAACCTAGGCAGTATCAGGGACTTCAATAACTGGATACATTCTAAGGGTATTCAGGAAATTAATACCGTTGGGAATCTATTTACATGGACTAATTCTAACTGGACCAGTTTATATTAAGAGCTAATATTAAGTTCCGAAGAAAAAATAGTGTTTCATGTCGGTTTGCATATTTTGAAAATTTTGAAAGGACTTATATCTTAAAATCTTTAAGCAGATCAAGAACCAAACATATGGATTTATAAACAACCGAGTAACCGAAAGACCTACTCCTAACTCTAAGTAGGAGAGACGGGAAATAATTTTGAAAAAGTAGGAATACTTTGGGTAAGTGGCGAGTCCATTCTGAAAGTTATTAATGTTAAAGAGGACATTGTGGGAATTTAACAACATATGCTTTACTATTTTGAATAATTTTTAGATCATGCTAATTTGGTTGGGACAAATAAAAAGAAAGAAAGAAATGGTGCTCTTTTTGCATGGGCCAAGGAATTAGAAGATACTGGTGACAACACGACATCATGCAAAATAGCACAAAACACTTTAATGGACGTGAGGAGCTAGGTTAAGCTAAGAACTAATGGGGGCATTTGACAAATCACATTGGCACGAAGCAAGATTATGGAGCATCACCCTCAATCGAAATTCCAACATACACTATCTTAAAGGAAGGTAGCATTTCAACCCTAAACAACGCTACTGCAAAAAAAACTTAGGCTAGTGGAATGATTTACAGAAAGTCTTAGACAATAACAAATTAAACCTCATCATCCAAACATTTTACCTGCATCTAGCTCAACTTCTAACAAATCGATTTATTAATCTATCAAGTTGCTGACTTCTTTGTGATCATCGCTTACATATATTCTTTCCTTGTCGGTATTCTATATGTATTCCGTTGTAATTTGATGAGATAGTTTAGGAAGTTTGATGTTAATCTTCTGCATAAAGCTTACTAATTGAAAATCAACCTTCCGCATAAATATTAAGCTCTTAAATGGTATTAAAGCAAGCAGATTCAGCGATTCCTTCTTCTGATTTTTTGGCCTTCATTCGGACTATTTTCCCATAAGTTTTCTGCAACTATTTCCCCTTCTTTCTGCTGCAATTTCGTCCATGTCCTGCTACAATATCGACGTCAGTTTCTGCTGCAATTTCTGAACCGTTGTTGCTGTTAGCTTTTAGAATAAGAACACAATACTTTGGTGCAGAAAACTTGCTGCTTTTCTTCATATATTTTGCTATAAATAGAATTGAAAAACAAGTTACAAAATGGGAATAACAAATGTTCCTAGATGCTCCTAAATGCTCCTAAATGAGGAGTTACAAAATGGGAATAACAAATGTTCCTAGATGCTCCTAAATGCTCCTAAATGAGGAGTTACAAAATAGGAATAACAAATGCTCCTAAATGAAATTAAACACAAAGAAAAAAAAACTGACAAGATTTATTACTAACAAATCACCCCCTAATCTTGTCGTTGCTTATGTTGTGTTGGCAACACCAATCTTGCTCCTTAGCTCCTGGAAACGAACTCGTCCAAGTGCCTTCGTCAGAATGTCAGCGAGCTGCGCTTCCGTGTTGATGTAGTCAATTTCAAGATCACCCTGTTCCACATAATTTCTAATCAAGTGGTAACGTGTATCAATGTGTTTACTTCGATCGTGAAACACAGGATTTCGGATAAGATTGATTGCCGATTTGTTGTCCACCAGTAACGTTGGTGCTTGTGGCTGTTCACCTTGCATTTCTCCAAGCAATCTACTAAGCCAAACACCTTGGCAAGCGGTAGTGGCAGCTGCAATATACTCTGATTCGCACGAAGAGATTGCCACCACCCGTTGTTTCTGTGATTTCCAACTCACCGGAGATTGGCCTAGGAAGAAAAGTACTCCCGTCGTGCTCTTCCTGTCGTTGATGTCTCCAGCCAAATCAGCATCACTATAACCTGTCAAAAGTAAAGGTCCAACGCCTTTTCCATACGAAACTCCAAAATCTAGAGTTCCCGCCACATAGCGTAGAATATGTTTCACCGCTGCCAAATGCTCAATTTTTGGCTCCTCCATAAATCGGCTAACATAACCAACTGCAAAAGTAATGTCCGGCCGAGTGTGAACTAAGTACCTGAGGCTTCCTACCAAGCTGCGGTAATACGTGGCATCCACCGGTCTCCCGTCTCCGGTCTTGCTTAGTTTGAGCCGTGCCTCCATTGGTGCCGCGCATGGATTGCACTCTTCCAGTCCGGCCTTTTGTAACAGCTTCCTGGCATAAGATGATTGGCAAAGAGTGACCAAACCCTTCCGTTGTTGTACTTGGATGCCGAGGTAGTAACTTAGTTCGCCGAGATCGCTCATCTCAAAGAGATTGGTCATTTCCTTCTTGAACTTCGTCAGTTCTTCGATTGAAGTTCCGGTGATGATCAAGTCATCGACGTAAATCCCAACTAGAAGTTGCTCCTGCCCGTTGCTTCGGCGATAAACCGCGTGCTCGGTTTCACATCGCACAAACTCCAAGTCGCGGAGACTTTTGTCAAGTTTGGCATTCCAAGCCCTCGGAGCTTGGCGTAGTCCGTAGAGAGCCTTCTGAAGCCGGAGAACCTTGCCTTCGTTGCCTTGAATTTCGAAACCCGGCGGTTGCTTGACGTAGACCTCCTCGATCAGATCACCGTTGAGGAACGCAGTCTTGACGTCCATGTGGTGGACCGGCCAACCATGGTGAGCCGCAAGCGCGATCAGCACTCGCACGGTTTCCATCCTTGCGACGGGAGCGAAGACTTCCTCGTAATCCACCCCCTGACGCTGTACATAACCCTTCGCCACCAGCCGTGCCTTTCGTTTCACAACCTCCCCGACTGCATCCTTCTTGAGTTTATAAACCCACTTCAGGCCGATTGCTTGTTTTCCCGGTGGTAGCACAGTGAGGCGCCAACTTTGATTCGCCTCAATACTGCCCAACTCCTCCACCATCGCAGCTCTCCACCCTTCATCCTTCTCGGCTTCAGCAAAGGTTGTTGGTTCGTTGGCGATGAGGAGACACTGTTCGTCATCTTCTGCTTCAACAGGGGCAGTTTCATCGTATAGACTTTTTAGCGTGCGGTACCGGAGAGGCGCCGGAGATGGTTCTGAAGCACCGGTCGGTGGGGACACAAACTCCACCGTGGGCGGTGGAGGTGCAACCAAAGTAGTTTGAGTGACTGGTGAGGGCACGTCTCCGGCTTCGTTTCCGGTGGAGATTCCGGCGTTTGAAGACGATGCTCTCTCTGCGTGCATCTCTGGAAGAGTCCAGTTCCATGCTGCATCCTCGTCGAAGACGACGTCGCGGGAAATTTTACCCGGTCCGTGGCGGGGTCGTAGATGCGGTACCCCACGGTTCCAGTTTCGTAACCAAGCAGCACCATCGGCGTGCTCCGGTCCTCCAGTTTCTTCAAGCCCGGCTGCGTGGCCTTGACATGTGCAACGCACCCAAACACCCGGAGATGGTGTACACTCGGCCGGCACCCGTGCCATGCTTCGTAGGGTGTTTTGCCGATGACGCTTTTCGTGGTTCCCCGGTTCAGGAGGTTATGGCGTCACCGAGAGATCGAAGGTTATTGACGATGCCCGTAATCCTCATGCCGAAAGCGTCGAGCGACTCCCCGTCCTTGAAGGTGATTTGCTCGAACTCCTTGCGCAGACGCTGCGCCGTGGCCTCGCGCACCCGATCTACGCCGACTCGCATCATCCGGATGGCTTCCCAAGCCTCGTGTGCCGTCGTTTTGACAGCTAGCATCGGTACCATCTCCGGTGGCACCGCGCGGATCAACGCCGAGAGAGCCGCCATGTCTTCCCGTTCGGACGGATCTCCGATGCCAGAGGTGGCCTCCCATAAACCTTGTGCCCGTAGGTTTATCTTCATCACGAGAGCCCATTCTATGTAGTTTGTTGTCGTCAACGTGGGATACACGATGTTGGCACCAAGATTTGTCCGTTCGTGGATGATCACTTCGTTATGGTTCCGCCGTGCCATGCTCCGTCCACGCTGCCTTCCACGTCCCTGAGGTGGCGACAGTGAAATCTCGTTCTCGCCAGACATTGTCGCCGTGATCGTGCGTGCTCTGATACCAAATGTTAGCTTTTAGAATAAGAACACAATACTTTGGTGCAGAAAACTTGCTGCTTTTCTTCATATATTTTGCTATAAATAGAATTGAAAAACAAGTTACAAAATGGGAATAACAAATGTTCCTAAATGAGGAGTTACAAAATGGGAATAACAAATGTTCCTAGATGCTCCTAAATGCTCCTAAATGAGGAGTTACAAAATAGGAATAACAAATGCTCCTAAATGAAATTAAACACAAAGAAAAAAAAACTGACAAGATTTATTACTAACAGTTGCTCTCCTCTTGTTCCCAGTTCCTGCAATTTTTTGACACGGGTATGAATCAATCCATCACTTGGGCAACTTAAATTGTCTTCAAGGCATCCAGCGGTGCCCCGGCCGACCTCCAATTTTCAGCGCTCGATGCACGTCTTGATCGCACAAATTATTCTCTTTGGCGTAGAACCGTCCTTATGGAGGTTGAAACTTATTTACTTGAATCCTTCCCTGTCTCCCACGATGCCCCATCGCCAATATTAACACCAGGGAAGGCCTACCGCTGGTGATTAGAACCCAACTTTTGTAAAATGGTACCTATCAATTCTCGAATATATCGAGAAGAATCGAGCGGATGGCTTGAACATCTTCTGAAAAGATGGCCGCACCCTCCCCTGGTCAGCCTATTCTTCTCTATGATAACCCCAGCGCCACTTTCCTCACTGCAAATCTTGTGTTCCATCAACGATCAAAACACATAAAGATTGAATATCCCTTTCTTCGTGAGCAAGTTCAAACTGGTTAGTTGATCGTTTGACACGTCAAATCCGTTGATCAAATTGCAGACATCTTACCAAGGCCGTGGGCTCTTCTCGCAAGAACTTAAGGTCCAAACTGCACGTTCATAACCAATTGTGAGCTTGGGTATTAAGTTGTTGACTTTTTCTTTGTAATTATCTCTTCCATGTATCCTTTCCTTGATCCTAGGAATTCTCTTCATATTCAGTTTTAACTTCATGAGGTAGTTCAGGAAGTTTGTTGTAAACCTTAGCTTCCTTATTAACCTGTTGACTTCTTCTTTGCAATTATCTCTTCCATGTATCCTTTCCTTGATCATAGGATCTCTAATTGCATTCAGTTGTAACTTCACAAGGTAGTTTAGGAAGTTTGTTATAAACCTTATGTATAAAGATTACTGATCAGTATGAGAAAATCAACATTTTCCATAAATATCAAACTCTTATAAATCCATCATGAATAATAGCACACCTTATCCCATATACTTGTAGTCGTCTAGATCACTTGTAAGAGTACCATGTTGACAAATTAGGAAGAAATGTGGTAAAAAATGAACACAACCAAGTTGTAGCCCTACCACTACTGGAGAGTACCCCACATAGGCACCGGTATTTTCATACCATAGGCACCGGTATATTATGAATTTTCATACCGGTGCATATGTGAGCGGTGCTAGTAATGTGATACATAGGCACCGGTGTGTGGTACCGATGCTAGAAATTTAAGCCATCACTGGATATCACTTGTCGGTGCCCAATTTTCACTTTGTCATACCGGCACCATTTACCGGTGCCTATGCATGAAATACCGGCACTAGTAAATAGGCAATCAATTAAAAAAAATGGCCAGTGAGAATAAACTCACCAGTCGGAATATGAAACACAGAACGAACAAAAAATAAATAAAAATAGAAGCTAATGTAAAAAATGGAAAATTCATACCACAACCAAGAACTTCATTACATATAATTGAAAATACATAACTCCTCTCAATTCAAGAAACAAACTATACCTAAACATAGATTAACAACATCAATCATTATAAAAACTAGAACCTATTTTCTAGTAACCCTAGATAACATCAACAAACAAAAGCAGTGAAGGTGACTCAGATCTTAGTGGAGCTCGCAACTGCGACCAGCGAGTAGAGCGCGGGGAAATGGTGTCGGGGATGGTGCACCGCGGGAAGGGCAGAGATGGATTCGGGATGGTCCGTGAGATGGCGTCGTGGGTGGCATCGTGATGGTCCATGAGATGGAGTCGGGATGGTCCGGAGATGGTGTCGGGATGGCATCAAAAGATGGCATCGGCGGCGACGTTGAAGTAGAGAGGGGAGGAGGAGGGGGGAGAAGATGGAGAGGAGAAAAATGAGGGTGGGTAGATTTAGGGTTTCAGGGGATAGTATATAGGCAATTTTTAACGGTTGAGATTCAAACAACAAAAGAATTCAACGGTTCAGATGAAATCAAGTTGGGCACTTTTTTTTTCAAATGTTGAGCACTGGTACTGGTGCCCAAAATGCTCATACCAGTGCCTAAGAAATCGAAACGCAGCTGCTTAGGGTTGCTTTGAATGGTTTAAAAAAAATTAACCCAAGACTAAAACTTGGAAATGTTTTCTAAGTGTTGAGCACCAGTACAAAAGTCGGTACCCAAAATGCTCATACTGGTGTTTAAAATTTCAAAACGCAGCTGCTTAGGGCTGCTTTGAATGGTTTTTTAAAAAACAATTGAACCCGAGAGAAAACCTGGGAAATTTTTTCTAAGTGTTGAGCCCCGGTACACATACCGGTGCCTAAGTAACTATTACCGTTGCTCATTCCAAATTTCAAAATTTTTAAAAATCTCTACAAAATTTGGAATGAAAATTCAAAAAATTCATTATCTCGCCATAACAAGCACTGGTATGAATGAAAAATAATGCCAGTGCTAGTATTATTTTATCTCTAAGTTAAAATTTTAATTTTAATTATTAGGTCCATAGAAGAAATTTGGAGGTGGCGAATCACAGAATTGAAGACACGAAAATGAAATTAAATAAGAGATGATTGCATCTTTAAAATTCGAGGTACAATGGGTGGACGAAAGCGCCTCTAACATATTTTTAGAAAATTACGCTATGGCCCAACATTTTGTTACAACATTATCCTTCTGTCCAAAATATATGAATTTTGTTATTCTTTCATAAATATGGAAATAGAAAATAAATTGTTTTTTTGATGAAATTTTGAAAAGTGCTACTACATGTTCTATAGTAACCTAGAGTTGATTACTTAGAAGATAGAAAGAGAAATCGGAAAGGATTATGGATATATTCTTGTGCCTAATTGTTGATAAATATTTTTTATGGACTTAGAAAATACAATGAGGGTGTATAGGGTAGGATCGCGTTCGAGCGGATTTATATTTGGAGTTACGAGTAAAGTTTTTACTTTTTGCACTTATGTCTCTCCAAGAAAGTTGGTGCTGTCGGATCACGAAATTGGTGGAACCAAAATGCAATTAAATAATATATGATCGCAACTCTGCAATTTGGTTTTGTATAAAAGGATCTCGAAAGTAAACATTGATTACTTCTATAAATTCTTGGAAAATTACACCGTGGCCCAAAATTGTGCTGCCCCATTATGCATTGCTCCAAAATACATAATTTTTGTTATTCTTGCATAAATATGGAAATATAAAATAAATGATTTTTTGGTGAATATTGAAAAACGCTAGTATATGTTATAGAGTAACTTATGGTTGGTTACTTGGAAGTTACAAAGTGAAATCGGAAAGGGTTATGGATATGTTCTTGTGGTCTATTTTTGATAAATACCCCCTTACATGCATGGAAAATATAACGGGGGTGTATAGGGTAGGATCACGTTCGAGCGGATTTCAATTTGGAGTTGTGAGTAAAGTTTTTACTTTTTGCACTTAGGTCCCTCCAAGAAAGTTGGAGTCGACGGATCACAAAATTGGTGAAACCAAAATGCAATTCAATAATATACAATCGTAACTCTCCAATTTGGGAATGTATGGGGGAACGGAAGGGTCTCGAAAGTCAAGATTGATTACTTCTATAAATTCTTGGAAAATTACACTGTGGCCCAAAATTGTGTTACCGGTGCTGACTTGATTCAGAGGCACCCATTTTTTGTGTACCGGTACTGAATTTTAGTTTTGTAGCATCGGTATTCAGTGCATAGGCACCGATGTTTTGTTTACCGATGATGAATTTATTCATATGCATCAGCTTTTTGTGTACCAGTGTTGAATTTTAGTTTTGTAGCACCGGTATTCAGTGCATAGGCACCGATTTTTTGTGTATCGGTGCTGGATTTTTTTATAGCACCGGTATCACTGAAATACCGGTGCCTATGACATTTTTAGCACCGGTATTTTGGCACCGGTACATTTGTATCGGTGCCTATGTACTTGTTTTCCTGTAGTGAATGTAAGAATAAGTCCAACAATTTCCCCAAAATATTTTTTGAAATGAGGAATGAAAATAAATATTTTTTAAAACATTTTACCTCAGCTCCAACAATTCCCTATGTTGCATAATATGATATTTATCAACACCAAGTATTACTTTTATAATTTAAACTTAGTACTTCATTTGTCCCGGATAAAATGGCACATTTACTTTTATCTGGCACTTTTATGCAAGTTAATGTGGCAAGGAGTAAGTGTGAAAAGGTAAGGATAATTTGGAAAATTACTGGGCCATGTCTAAGAGTTGTTGAAATTAAAGAGGACGTTGTAGGAATTTTACAACATATTCGTTACTATTTTAGGTAGTTTTCAAATTGTGTCATTTTTATTGGGATAGACGAAAAGGAAAATTGTGTCATTTTATCTGCTACGAAGGGAGTAATAGTTTTAAATAATTTTAAAAGATATTAATAGAAATTCAAAACTTAACAAATAACAAAGTTGATGCAATTCAAGTAATATCAAATCTCTCAACGTGAATGAAAATTAAGCTAAAAATAAAGTATGGCTACATGAATGAGAATTAGTCAGGCGTGGCAAAAAACTAGAGATTATAATTAAATACTGCTTCCACCACAATGACCAAACGAAGGGAGAAGACAGTAGCACAAGGAAGCAAAGTAATACATCACATTCCAATGGTTTACTGGAAATAGACCAATATGGGGCGATGATATGACTAGGAATTTCAAAGGTAATTTTTGTCGAAAGCATAAGACTGCATTGTTAATACTGTGTTTTTTTTCCAGAATTGATAGTTAATTCATTGGAAACATAAGGTTGTGTTTTGAATGAGACTTGAAGTTTCTAAATGAATAACTAGATATTGTGTTCTATATTAATACAATTGGATTGCATTTTCATTCACCCAATTTGTTTCCGTGAAGCAAATATTCTCTCTCATCAAAATCATGTTTTAAGGAATGGGATATGAGAGAAGCAGGGAAAGAGGCGATAAAAGTCTTATAGAGAAAACAAGGGTTTTCCCGGTTTGAAATCCAAAATTAACACAAGATTACAACAACATAAAACAATCGAAGCTGCCAACTAAAAGAGAAGAGGAAGAGCTTTCTTGAGCACTAAGTTTGATACGCATGAAACAAGGTAGTTATGGTGACTACTCACAGGGCTCTAGGGTTTTTTAGCATCAGAGTGATGTTAATGGTTGAGGCTTAGATAGTTAAACAAGGAAACATTGGGGTTTAAAGTTGTAGTAATGGGAGTTCCAGCAAGTAAAGTTAAAGAAAAGGTGATTAAGGGATTGGGGGAAGATCAAGAGGATTATCTCTTGATAGTAGTAGGTAACTGAGACTAACACGATTTGGGGTGGACGTGATTGCGGGTTGGGCAGTAGTTATTGGGAAGATGAAAGCTACAATAATTAAGAATGCCAAGGGTTGATTAGTATCAGATTGTGTTAGTTAATCAAATAGGAGAAGAGGAGAGGATGTTTGATGATACTGTAAATACTGTGTCATTCAATGCAATGACAGTATCTCCCAACCATCTCCTTAGCTCCTTTGAGCATAAGTTAAGTAAAAGCCTTAGAAACATGAGTGATGTGCAATTAATTTCTCTCTCAGATGCTTTTTACACTCCTCGCAATCTAGATTACTCGGAAGCAGATGAGTTTACTTATACCCGTGACCAATTGAGCTGACCTCCCTACGACTAGTTACTGTACCTGTGTGCGATTAAAAGTGCGAAACACACACTGAACATCCTTTCTTCTTCCTCTATCTCCATCTACTCTGATAACGGTTACTTTCACTGTCCTTGCCGCCGATTATGGCGGCGCCAATGCCAAACCCAACGCCTGATACCTCCCATCCTAATAACAAAAGCTTCCTTCAAGCTCTGAATACGAAACCTTCCCTGCTCTTCTCTACTCTACCCGACACGCCTAATTTGCATCCCATCACTGAGTACAAGGGCAAGATTGCCTATATCCTTCCTCCGGAAGAAGGCGATCTTCTAGCTTTACATTATCAAAATGCCCTTGTTGGGAAGTTCAACAGAGGGAAACCAAATATGGAGACTTTACAATCTGCTTTCAAATCAATCGGTTTCAATTCCAAATTCCAATTAGGCTCTATTGATTATCGCCATGTTCTAATTCGTTTTCAGGACAGCGAGGATTACCAGAGATGCTGGATGAAGGGCCAATGGATGATTCAAGGTACGATCATGAAGGTGCAGAAGTGGTCTCCTGACTTCTCTCCAGCTGCTGAATCCTCCATTGTTCCAGTCTGGGTAACAATTCACAAACTACCTATACACTTTTATTATACTTCGGCAATTATAGGTATTAGTAGCTAGATAGGTAGATTTCTCAAAATGGATGCAGCCACAAATGCCCTGACTAGACCCTCAGGCATTAAAGTATGTGTAGAAGTTGATCTATTAGCTCAGCTCCCTTCTACTATTGTGGTAGGAATAGGCAACAAAGTAGCAGACTACCCTATAGAATATGAGGAACTGCCATCATACTGTACCCACTGTAGGATAATTGGTCATAGCCAGGAAAATTGCAACTTCCTGCATCCAGAATTGAGAAAAAAGATTAATAATAAGTCTGAAGTCAATGAGAATAAGGATAGAAAAGTCCCAGAACATGTTGATACTCAGAAAGTTGTAGAGTCACCTCTCATAGAAACAATAGATATTGAAGGATCCTCAACTCTGTCTATTTCTCAAAAAGAAATTGTTTTTCAAACTCAAAAAAAGAAAATAGGTTTACAGCATAATAATAATTTTAACTCCTTCAATGTAAGTCATACGAAAAGAAACGTTCCTTTCTACTCTCTGGATGACATCTCTAAACCAATAACCACACTTTTTTGGAGAAAAAAGAATCAACAAGCTGAACTCTCTCCTATCCGGGAAGATTTAACTAAAAATAACACGGTCACAATATCAAATGCTTTCCAAACCTTAGATGACTTACAGGATGATGACCAGGAAGGTGAAGTAGTCGAGATTTTCCATGAGTCTTTGGAATCACAGGAAGCCATTGTGCACCATACATCTGATGACAAGATGGCAACACCAACAGTAAGACTGTCTACCCCTGAGGACGTGCAGGTAGGTGAAATTTTCACAACAAAACAGAGCACAAATGAATAGCACATCAATCAGGCAAAGGTAAGTAATCCTGAACAGATATCTACTCTAGATAATAAGGAGAAAAGAGAGGGCAAGATTGGTAACAAAAGTAAGGTCTCTGATACGAAACTCAGAAAACTAAGATCTACACAAAAAGCAACCCCTGTAGTTTTTAAATGATAAAACACACCATTATAGGGAATATACTAGTCTGGAATGTTAGAGAATATGGAACATCACTGGACAGATTAAAGGCCCTCAAATTTAAACACAAGATTGACATTTTATGTTTAATAGAACCTTGGCATGATAAACAGAATTTAAACACTTTGATGCATGAACTTGGTTACAAATATGCCCTCCCTGCACAGCATGCTAAAATTTGGATCTTATGGAACCATGTTTTTAGTATAATCAGTTTAAGGGAATCAGATCAATTTTTACAAGCTAGAATTTCTGAAAATGCCTCAGATGTTAGTTGGAACTGTTTTTTCATCTATGCTAGTGTCAGTAGACAATCGAGGGAAGCTTTATGGAATAATTTACAAACTCCAACCCCTGAACCATCTATATATATAGGGGATTTCAATACTGTCGCTTCTGTTACTGAATACAAAGGAAGGAAATCAATACCCAAAAAAAGCATGAAACAGTTTAATGATTTTATAAATAATTTGGACCTACATGATATCCCTACAGTAGGAAACTCTTTCACTTGGAGTAATAATAGATATAGGGATAAATGCAAGGACTTAATGTTTCAAAGATTAGACAGGGGCATTGCCAATTTAGAATGGATAGAACTCTTTCCTAATAGCTCCATACATGTGCTAAATAGAATGACCTCGGACCATTCCCCTTTATTTCTATCTGTTCAATCTGCTGAAGAACAAGTACCAAGGCCTTTTAGATATCAAGAAATGTGGTCAAATAAGCAAGATTTTCAAGCTTTAGTAGTCTCTGACTGGAATTTAATATCCCCCTTCCGTGGGATGCATAAATTAGTTTTCAAACTGAAGAGGCTCAAGATTGAAATTAAAGAATGGAACAAATCTAACTTTGGTAATGTTAATCAAAATCTTTTACAATCTGAGACAAAAGTCAATGATTTGGAAATAAAATTCCAGCAAACTCAAGATGAAACAGTCCTAGCTGAACTTAATAGGTCAAAAGCCTTGCTTCTGAGATCTCAGAAAGAAAGAAATATTTTTTTGAAGCAAAAGGCTAGGTTAAACTGGATAAAACATGGGGATGCAAACACTAGTTACTTCCACCACACCATTAGGGAAAGGAGAGCAAGGTCTAGAATTAGTAAAATTAAGGATGGTAGTGGGAATTGGATATCAGAACCACAATTGATTAAAGAAGAAGGAGTTAGATTTTTTAAGGAACTACTTAATGAGGATGCCCCTCAAAAAATGGGAACTTACTTACAGCACTTTCTAAAAGAAATTCCTTCAGTTATCACTGACCAACAAAATCTCCTCCTGATGCAACCATTTAATATCGAGGAACTCAAAAGTGCGGTTTTTGAATTAAATAAATCTAGTGCTCCAGGTTCAGATGGTTTCTCAGGAGAATTTTACACCTCTTTCTGGGATACCATTAAAGATGACCTTTTAGAAGCTGCAAATGACTTCTTAAGTAATGGCAATATCCCAAAAGCCATCTCTAGTACTTGGCTTACCTTAATCCCCAAAAAACCAATTCCAATCACCTTTTCTGATTTCAGACCTATCAGCCTATCAAATTTTGTGAATAAAGTATTCTAAAAAATGCTTATAGGAAGGATCAAACCACTGATGCCATTACTGATCTCCCCTGAGCAGAGTGCTTTCATTAAAGGAAGGGATATCTCTGATAATGTCATTCAAATGCAAGAGATGACCAGAATGCTATCTAGAAAATCGAAGGCTTCAAATTTGATAGTTAAATTAGATATGCAAAAGGCTTTTGATAGGGTTTCATGGTCATTTCTGAATTCCATCCTCCTGCATTTTGGTTTTCATGGTCAATTTGTTAGAATCATCACGCATAATATTGCTGCTGCTCACTTTTCAGTCTTAGTCAATGGAGTTACTTCAGGCTTCTTTGCATTCTCTAGGGGTATTAAACAAGGAGATCCACTTTCTCCTTTTTTGTACAATTTATTGTCTGAGGCTTTCTCCAGAGGTCTAAAGAAACTGTTCAACATCGGATACTTACAATATTTCAGTCTTCCAAATTCCTGTTCCCCATTTCCCATCTGATGTATGCTGATGATACAACTGTTTTTTTGAACACCAACCCCAAAAATTTGAAGAGGTTTAAACATTTTCTGAATGCATATGAGCAAACATCAGGTCAAAAGGTTAATTTTGCAAAATAAGAATTTTTTGTTGCCCCCAATACATCTTTAGCAAGAGTCCAATCTGTTAAAAGGATTCTGGGAATGGTGAGAGGCTCCTTCCCTTTTAAATATTTAGGAGTCCCTATCTTTTCAGGACGTAATTTACAGGCTCATTATCAACCTATCCCGGAAAGAATGGAGAAAGCTATTAATAATTGGAAGAATAGATAGCTAACTACGGCAGGTAAAATCATACTGATTAATCATTGTTTTCTTTCAATTCCCACGCATATTTTTGCATTTTTAAAGCCTCCAAAGATAGTCTTAAAAAAATGGAAAAAATTGCTTCTAGTCTATTTTGGGGGAAATGTGACAACACAGAAAGAAAAAATTGGCGATCCTAGAAAAAAATGAGCTTCCCCGTAGAGGAAAATGGTGTAGGTTTCAGGGATTTAAATTCCATAGTTGATGCTTTCTCTTGTAAACTATGGTGGAAACTGCAAAAAAATAATACCCAATGGTCATCTCATTTATGGTCACTCCCTGCCTCTTACAAAAAATCTCACACTTGGTCTAGAATATGTAAAATCACTGCTAAGGCCAACAGCTTCTCTAGGGTTATTCATGGTATTGGTGATTGTTCTTTCTGGAATGATAACTGGATAGGAGATGGAGCTTTGTGTTATAAATGGCCTCAGGAGATGGATATTCCCTTCGTGGATATCTCCCTAAGGTCGTTCATAATTAACAAAGCTGATATCCTCCCAAATCTGGAGCCTCATTTGGCTACCAATACTTTTACTATCTTGCAGGAAGTTAAACTGGCATACTCTCATGAAGATAAGCTAGTCTGGACACCAACCATAGATGGGAATTTCTCAATTAGCTCTGCTTACAGGATGTTCAGACAAAAAAGATCTAAAATCAGACATTTAAACAAGGTTTGGTCTCCTTTCATTCCTAAAAAGATGTCTGTTCTTATGTGGAGAGCCCTCAATGGTATCCTTCCTTTTGATAATATTCTATGTAGGTCTGGAGTCTCCCTAGCTTCTAAATGCTCCCTATGCATGAATCATTCTGATACCTTGTACCATTTTTTAAACTCTTGTCCCTCTTCTACTACTGTATGGCAAAGAATTAATAACCTTTTACAGCTTCAACAATCAGTTTTTGGGAGTTTAAAGAGCAGAGTGGAATACTATCTATCTTTTATGGCTGGATCCAAGATACAGTCAAACCTGATAACTGCTGCCCTATTAGTCACAACATGGTTTCTATGGATCAGTAGGAATAAAATCATTTTTAAAAATAAGTTTTTTTCTACAGATGCATGCTTTCATGATATAAAAGATATGATATACCAAATATTCACGGCTCATTATTTGAAAGGTAATCCAGATAAGCATAAGCATTGGATCCAGGCAAAAATCATTCCTCATATCCTTCAAAAGAAGAAAAAACCTGTTATTGCGGTGAACTGGAATAAACCACTAATTGGATACAAAATTAATACTGATGCTACATGGAAAACTGGTGGACTATCTTCATCTGCTGTCATAACAAGGAATTCGAATGGGACTGTGGTCAAAATGAGAGTAAATACTTTCCAGTCTCCTTCGCCCCTACATGCTGAACTTTTATCCATTCAAAGTGCCTATGAAGTTTGCTTAGAACTAGCACTACATAATTGTGTGATTGAATCTGATTGTCTATTGGCTGTTAAGGGTATTCATAATCCAATGATATGCCCATGGAGAACTTTCACTATTTGCAGTGATCTCACCTTAAAACACCTCGTACATCCAATTCAACATACTCCTAGGGAAGCTAACTCTGCTGCTGATTTCTTGGCAAAATTTGCTTTGGAAAATAATATACAGGGTGATTTAGATATCCAGTCAATCCCCCTCTTCCTTAGGGGTCTCTTGTTTCTTGACAGCAAAGGTTATCCTGGGATTAGAATAGGAGTTTCTATGGATAACAATTTGGAATTAGAATAGGTGTGTTTGAGTATGTTATAGCTGCTACATCATTTCTACTCTCTCTGTTATGGGTTAACATTAGGCAAATCATATAAAAACTTCCTTTCAGATTAGTACAGAAACTTCTGCTTCTTCTTCTATGCTTTGCAGGTCTGATGCTGAACCTTCTCTGATGCTGCTGAGATCTCCTATTTGGAGTTTCATGGAGTTCCTGCAGGAAGCTAAGGACAAGGATTGCCATCCCTCTACATTGTGCGCAACAAAGATCTCTACATGCAGGAAATCTTTGCTCCAAACAAACACAGCTCCTTCCCTGATATTTGCATCCTGGATTTCCACTGATCTTTTTGGGTCCTTTCATTCCATTCGGCTGGGATTCCATTGGACAAAAGGGGGTTTCGACAATTCGATTCACCGACCTGTTCATGGTATCTCAGGTGGATGGTATATAATGAAGGTCCAACGTTGGATCAACGATGATCATTAGCTTGTATTAGTTTAGAATTGGTGGATACACCGCTTTTGGAAGCAAGTTACCTTGCCTCAAGAGCTTATTTTGGCTCTTGGATCATCAAATGGATGCTCTTTTTGTACAGAACTAAGACATTTCGCGCCTTTTCTTTTATTCTCGTTCGGTTCGGGGAGCCTAATATATTCCCCCCATCCTTGGATGGTTTAAGTTAAAAAAAAATAGATTACTCGGAAGCAATTAGGGAGCCATTGGATTTGCCCACTTTTTATAGAACAACACGTAGGGGAGAGGTAGTTAGATTAACCCATTCAGAAATTGAGGAAGTAATAGAGACGGAGCAAAACTATTTGCTTGGGTCCTGGCTCGATGATGGGATTTTAGTGCATAAAGGCTCAACCAGTATTTCAGTCACCATTGGAGCATAAGTGCATTTGTTATCCATTGCTACAAAACCCCTACATGTTCAATTTCAAACAAGGGAAGAAGTTATTGCATCATTTAGGAGGTCGTCATCGTACCTCTCAAACTTATAACTTATAAGCCATAAAGTGTTTCCTAAATACAATTAAGTAGAAAGTGACAAATCGGGGTGGGGTCATCCATGAGAAAGAGGGATCTTCCCAAGGGTTTAAAAATATAAGGTGGATACATAGTTATATAAAAGAAAGTAAAAATGGGCGGGGGTTGGTTTTTATAAGTTATGAATTTAAAGGACAAAGAAACTATCATAAACTAGAAATCAAGATAAACATGCAACAAACTACAACGAGTGAGTAAAACACAAATTACGGAACCTTGGGCGCAAATGATTTCCACTTCCAAGCTTCTTATCTATCCTTGAATCAACTACATATTCATTACTTTGACTACTTGTTGTGAAGATAAATCTTCTATCCTTCTTTGTAGTAGTTTACAAGAGTGAATTCGACATCTCTTGTTAAACCTCACTAATGACCCCTTTAGTCGAGAAAGGACTAGAGATATCCCATTAATAGCATTGAGTATGAAGAATCAACAAGTTTGGTAACACTTATAAACATTAATCCAAATGTTCAAGCATTGAACCACTCTATGCATTTACTAAGATATTCAAGAAAGTTCAACATTCAATGACCTCTCCTATTTGCTACCTTAAACAAACATGACAAAAGGTTCAACATCATCACATTCATCTAGCAATTATCAACTCATAAATCCAGTTAGAAGTTCTAACTCATTCTCTTGGCTTCTATATCAAAAGAGGAGAAAATTAGATATTTTTATCCAATCCTAACAAGTCATCATACAAGCATTTCGTATTCTCAAACTTCCAAGAACATTTATGATATCAACAACCAATACTAAAAGCTTTATAAATGCACAATAGTAAAAGCAATAAATAGGTAAAAGGATTCTCAAGACATGGGCATGGAAGCCTCAATCAATTGCTCACAAGACTAAGAGTTTATCTAACACAAATCATACTAAGATTCATGGAACAACTCATACATAAAAAAAGAGAGAAAAGATGAAAATAAAGAGCAACCTAGGGTTTGGAATGGAGGATTATTTTTTCCAAGAGAAGAAGATTAGAAGTGGGGATAAGGTAGAGGCTATTTATAGTACAAGAGTTGGTCAATAAAAAGTAAAAAAAGTAGCAGAGGCGAGCGGGCTACGCACTTAGGTGCGCTAGCAGCAAGCTTTGCTTCCAAGGGCTGGTTTTTTCCTTTTTTGGGTGCAAGGACACGCGCGCCTGTTGGTCCCCTTTTTCTTCAATTTCTTTGCTTTGCTATGCGTGAACCCCTGATCCGATTTAAGAGTTCTTGTAGTCGCTTTTATAGAGCTTGAGAAGAAGAATCCAATGGTACCACCCTTGGAGGCTGGTTCTTCTCAGATCGTTCTAAGAACTTATTCCAAACTTATGGGTCAAAATTCATCCGCTTCTTTGTCTACTTCTTCGACCCTTCTAGCTTCTACCACATTTTGACTTGTGGCCTTCAATCTTCAATTATCCTTGCGAATGACCTTCACTAAACTAATTTGAAGTACTTACGAGAGATCTAAAAATTAAGCTCACAAAAGGAATCTAGATGCTCGTAAGGACCAAAATTCCATTAGACTAAAAATAAGTTACAAGATGAAGGATTTGGATATGAAAACCGAACACGGTCATCTAAACCACTTATGATGTAAACCTATCTAAATATAGCAATCTTCCAACAAAAACATAACAAAAGAGATGTTAAATGCTTAGAAAATTACATGCATTTGACATCTCATCAAATCCTCCACACTTAAACCTTTACTCATCCTCGAGTAAACAAGAACAAGCATAGACCTATGTGTAAACTAGCATGATAAGGTTTTCCCAAAATGCCCAACACCTTATTCATAGACTACCTGAGCCCCCTAAGACATAAGAATCTCTCACACTCTCACATCCCAAAGCCTAAGATAATCTACACAACCATCATACCAATCAAAGGCGAGGTACTAAATACAAGTGTAAAACTAGCTTACTCTACCAAAGAAGCTACCAATCAGACAAAATAAGAAAAGCATTGAATGTTTCAATTTCTCTCAATTTCTCTCATTTTTTCTAAGAGCCCTCTCAGGTTTTCATCCTAGCTTCACACATTTTTTCAATGCTCACCCTCACCTTTTTCCACACCATTTGGCCTATCATTTTACATAGGTCTCCCTTTTAGGTTTTTGACCTATCCGGGCTTCCTGGTTTTGCCTAAGTTTCCCTCTCAGGTTTTCAACTTAGCGGAAAATATTTTTTCAAACAAAAAAAATCAAAGTAGAGCATATGCACACTACAATATACCCCACACTTGCAAGTCTCGATCAACACCTGTAAAAAGAAACTAGTAGTACTCCTAGATGATGGTTTTGATGGCGGTTTTTGGTGGTGGATTGTGGTTGTATTTTTGTGATCTTGGGTAAGAGGTCGAGGACATGGTTGAGAATTATATTTTTTTCAAGAAAATAAAAACACTAGCATAAGTTAAAAGCTCAGGTTTCCTCCCGAGAAACTCCATATAATTAAGGCCGTCGGCACAACCCTAATGTTATACATATAGTGAAGGTTTGAACCCCTCACCATGAGTATCCAAAAGTAGAGAGGTGGGGGTAGAAACCTTCCAAGAGGAAAGTTTTGTGGAGATGGAATTGGTCTTAAAGGAGTTGGGTGGTTTGGAAGCTTGGAATAATCATTTGGCTCCTCTATTATCTCCTTTAAGAATTCCAAAAATTGGGGAGTTAGTTCATTTGGTGTAGGTAGGGGTGATTGATAAGACGTCAAATGCATGTATTTTCCAAAGTATTTAACATCTCTTTTGTCATCTTTTGGTTGGATTATTGCTAGATTTATGTAGGTTTACATCATAAGGGATTTAGATGACCATTTTTGGTTTTCATATCCAAATCCTTCCTTTTGTAACATATTGATAGTCTAATGGATTTTTGGTCCTTACGAACATCTAGATTCCTTTTTGTAAGCTCAATTAGTAGATTGTTTGTGAGCACTTCAGATTGGTTTAGTGAAGGCCATTCGTAAGGATGGTAGAAAATTGAAGTCCACGAGTAAAAATGTTGTAGAAGATATAAGGGTCGAAGAAGGAAGACAAAGAAGCGGATAAATTGTGACCCTGAAGTTTGGACCAAGTTATTATAGTAATACGAGAAGAATCAACCTCGAAGGGTGATACCATTGGATTTTTCTTCTTGAGTAATATAAAATTGACTACAAGAACTCTCAAAATGGATCATTAGTTCACTCGTAGCGATAGAAATATAAGAAGAGAGCAGCAGCACCATTGCGGGCTGCATCCCACATTGCGGCCCGCAACCAAAAATGCTCATTTTCACAAACAGAGAAGAACCTTCATTGCAAACTTGTGGCCGGCTTTAAAGGCATATTTTCAGCCCAAAAAAATCTATCGATTCATTCCCTTCTTCCCCAACCCCCAAACTACCTCTTTAGTTCTTCATTTATTTTCCATCTTTTCTTCTATATTTATCATGGATTATTGTTATTTTGTTATGGGTTTAGCTAATCTAGGCTAAATACACTCTTGAGAGAAATTGGTAAGAATTTTTAGTATGAATTTGTGAGATTCAATTTATCCTATTTTGTGTTTTGATTATCAAGTATATTTGGTGCTTTCTTATGTGATTGATGCATGATTTTGACTAGGATGATCAACTAGTTGATGATTGTGGATTGATTATGTTCTAGGTTTTTGGTCAAACCCGGAAGACTTTGACTTTTAGTTAATGTGATTGTTGTTGGCCAATGCTAGGATATAATTACGAGTGGCAACTAAGTATGATTATCGATTGATGGAGTTACTTCGACTTAGGTTGAATTTAGATGGATTTGACTAATTATCAATGTAGCCCACTAATAACGATTAGCATGAAGGCATATCCTCATAGTCGTTATTAGTATACTTGTGTTATCTATATATTTCTCACTTGTAGGAAATTGTGGTAGTCATGCTGGGTCTCCGTGTGTATTACTATCCTTGAAGAAATTTATGATGGTGATTGTCTAGGTTGACCTGAGGATAAGGGTTATTGTGTGGCGCCGATCAGCCACTCTAACTATAACCGAGGATAGGTGAGAAATGTCAACACTCGAAAGGTGTTAATAAGTTCTCCACAATATGTGATTAATGCATAAAAATAGGATAATTAATCTATGATCAAAGGATGACTAGAAATGTAAACCAATTGTGTCCAAGACTCGTTATAATCTTATTTAAGTTATTTGTGCTAGTTGTGATCGTAATTAATTTTCTTGCTCTAATTGTTGGTTAATTTAGTTGTTTAAGTAGTCGTAGTGTTTTCAAAATCAATCCCCCATTCCCCCCAACTTGGTTACCACACGTGAAGAGTGACTCCTTCATGTGCTTTTTGACTACGCTTTAACACTTGATAAAGCCCTATTTTCATCGTGGACAACCCCATATTACCACTAGCTACTATTTAGTAGTTATCCGTGAGTTGGGCTTGTAAATATTACCTTTGAGAGGCACGATGAAGGCCTCCTAAATTTTGGTGCCGTTGCCGGGGAACATACGTATTTTATTAAAGTGTTAGTGTAGTTTTTGTTTGTTTTTTCTTTTAGTTATTTGTTGTTGTTATGCTTTCTCTTGTGATTATTACTCGGGTTAAGGATGTATGGATTTTGTTCTTGGTTTATGGTCGACACTCGCACCAATAGACAAGAACCCTTGCATTACAACTCTGATCTCTTAGGAACGCTCCGGAGAGCAAGGAGAGTGGCATGTTTTGCTAACCAAGCCACCCAATCATCATCCAAAGTAGTCACACCAACTATAGTGGATGATAATAGAACCTTGAGGGAGTTCATGGCCCCCGACCTAGAAAGCCAACCCCTTTGCACCACATTCCCTCATATTCCGGAAAATGCCACTTGTGAGTTTAGGCCTGGGATGATCCATTATCTACTAAATTTCCATGGGATGAGCGGGGAGGATGTAAACAAGCATTTTTCTGAGTTCCACTGTGTGAGCATGAACATGAAGCCATCTAGAATTTTGGAGGAAAATTTCAACCTAAGGGCGTTCCCTTTCTCTGAAGGATGCGGCCAAAGATTGGATATACTACCTTTCCCCAGGAAGCATAACATCATGGAAGGAGATGAAGGGAAAATTCTTGGATAAGTTCTTTTCAGAAACCAAGTCGACGGGGCTAAAGAAGGAGTTAAGCAACATCTCTCAATATTTGGGTGAATCATTATACGTATTGCCAAAGTTTCAAGAGGTTGCTAGCGAGTTGCCCCTACGTTTTATACAAGAAAGGAGATCTTGTGTACTATTTCTTCGATGGTTTGTTAGTTGAAGATATGATGATGATCAATGCCGCTTGTAATGGGTCAATTGCCAATGAGAGCTCGAAAGACGTCATGGCATTGTTTGAAGAGATGGCTAATGGAACAAGACAATTCAGGGTGAGAGAAAGGGCAAGGGTGCAAGAGGCTTCACAATCAAAAAACCCCAAGCTTGAGGAGTAAGTTCAAGCTTTAGCTTCCATGATGAAGAAGCTAATGAAAGGGAGGATGCATCAAGCCAAAGTTTGTGGGGTTTGTTCATTGGATCACCACACCGATGTATGCCATCAACTCCAAGATAGAGGGTATGAAAATGTGAAGGCAATGGGCTACCAAGGTGGTCAAGGCCAAGGTTTCCAAGGAAATTGCGACTACCAAGGTGGACAAGGGCAAGGCGAACAAGGACCCTAAAGGAGACCATCTCATGAGAAGAAGTATAATCCATACTCCCAAACTTACAACCCTGGGTGAAGAGACCATCCAAAATTTTGGTGAAGAGATGAGTAAGACAATCAATTAAATTCTTAAGGCGGTTCTCAAGGCAATCAAGGTGGGTTTCAACCAAATCATCAAGGGACACAAGCCATTTACAAAGGAAACCAAGGGTATAATCGGGAACCACAATAAGGCTACCCAAAGGATGAGGGCTCATTTAACCCCCGAGAGGGGAGATCAATGTCAAAGCATGAGGAGCTTATGCATACCAAACAAATATGGTCACAAATTTAAAGGACTGCGCACCTCGGCTAGATTCAAGAACTTGGAAACTCAAGCTAGTCAAACTGCATCCTCCATGGCTAGATTGGAGGCTTGGGATTCCAGAAAACTTTCCTCACAACTGGAATTGAACCCAAGGAAAAATGTAAGCTCAATCACCTTGAGGAGTGGGAAAGAAACCAAGGAGCCTGACTGAGTTGTTAAGGATGGAAAGGAAGTTGAAGGGGAGCTTGTGGTGAAAGGCCAAAAGGTCCAGGAGGTGAGCACTCAACCACCAAAGAAGAAGGAAAGTGAAAAAATCCTTCTACCACCACCTTTTCCGACGGCTTTGCAGGACAAGAATCGCAAGGATGAGAACAAAGCCCTTTTTTAAGTCTTCCGCAATGTGAGGTAAGCATTCCCCTTTTTGATGCTATCAATCAAGTGCCTATGTTTGCTAAATTCCTTGAAGAGTTATGCACACCTAAAAGAACTAAAGCATTGAAGAATGTTGAAAAAGTTAAAATTGGTGGACAAGTGGCGGCTCTCTTTCAAAAGAAATTACCTCATAAATGCAATGACCCGAGCATGTTCACTATCCCTTGTGTCATAGGTGACAAAATTTTTTGAAAACGAAATTATAGACCTGGGAGCCATTTTTAATGTAATTCCTTACTTGCTATACAAGAATCTTAACTTAGGGACTTTGGATGAAACTAGGGTGATCATACAACTAGCCGACCATTTCCAAGCTATTCTGAAAGGACTAGTACGCGATGTGCTGGTTAAAGTGGATAAACTAGTTTTCCCCACCAATTTTTATGTTCTTGATATGTTGCATGATGAGAGTGTGCCACCTATCTTGTTAGGGAGACCATTTTTGAAAACGGTGAGAAGTAAGATCGACATGTATATTGGTTCATTAACCTTAGAGTTTGACGGAGAAAAATTAGGTCATGAGATCTACAGGGATAAGGAGCTTCCCAAGGAAAAAATATCCTACCATGGTGTCACTATTTTTGAAAGTTTTCATGAGCCTCACAATGAATTTGAACATTGCCACATGACTGACTTAGTTAAAGTCGATAATGGAATGAGTAAGGCGTCTAAGCAAGTTTCTAGTACTTTGAACAAGGTCAATGTTGCATATGCGAATGTCTCTAGTACTAACTTGCAGTGAGTGAAGAAAGGGGTTGAAGAAATATCATCTAAACCCCCTTCAATCCAAGGAGTCCCCCAAACCACCCAAAAAGGGAGAAGGCGCACAAGTCCACTTGGCTCCAAAGGTGAGGTTTAAGGCGAGGCAATATTGGAGACCAATACATGTGGAGACAAGAATGGGTGGAATCACGGATGGTGATTCTGGAGACCGGAGGAGTGTTTTGCATGAAGCTTAAAAATAAAGAGGAGTATGTCGTGTCGACAGTGTTAAATAAACTGGTTTTGATCATCCGTATAGTCAGGCGTGAAATTCTGTCGATGTAATTGTGATCTCTTTTATGTTAAGAATTATGGAAATTTATTGTTTTAATTGGAACTCATGATTATTTTTTCTTCTTTTTTATTTTTTGGAACACTATTACGCTTGGTTTGCATGATTGTTTTGCAGGGAGCATTTGGTTTTAGAGAAAAATGGGCGAGCAACGAGGGCTAGGAGAAGTTCAACTTGCGAACTGTATTAAAGTGCAAGGTCTGTGATGATCACAAACTCTCCCATCTCCAAAGTACCAAAATTCCCCCTTACCACCATTAAATACACCCCGGACCTATTTACACGTGATCCACTTGAAACACGCAATTCGAAACCAAAGAGGTATATCTCTCCACCATTGCGATTTCAATGCTCTATTCGATTTGTTGTGCATAGCAGTGGTTGTTATTAGACCCTTATGATGGAGGTTGTTGGGAGAGTATATTGAGGTTGTGGTAGTTTGTCCATTAGATCTTATAGTTGTGCTACTAAGCGTATTTTGGTGTTTGTTACTCATCATGAATATTCTCTCATTTTCCATCCTTTCCATATGCTCTAGAATGTTAATTTTCATTGAGGACAATGCAACATTTAAGTGTGGAGAGGGGAATATGATGATACTTGTGATTAGTAGTTAGTTTAGTTGTAGCAAGTAGCTCTTTTGAGAGAATTTGTAATGAAATTTTTTTAAAAAGAATAGAAAACACCCCACTAAGCTGAAAATCCGAGAGGGCAACTTAGGCAGAATTGGGGGGCCTGGATAGGTTGAAAACCCGAAAGGGCAACCTATGAAAAAATGAGAGGCCAAATGGTGCAGAAAAAGGTGTGGGTGAGCTGGGATGAAATATGTGTGAAGCTAGGATGAAAACCCGAGATGGCTCCTAGGCAAAATGAGGAAAATGAGAGAAATTGAAAATTTTTATGCTTCTCTTGATTTGTCTATCTCGCGGCTTTTGGTAGGGTAAGCTAATTTTGTACTTGCATTGTATACCTCACCTTTGATTGGTACGATGGTTGTTTAGATTATCTTAGACTTTGGGAGTTGAGAGTGTGAGAGATTCTTATGTCTTGGGGGTTAGGTTAATCTAGGAATATGATATTGGATGTTTTGGGGAAACTTTTGCATGCTAGTTTATGCTTAGATCTTTGCTTCTTCTTGTTTACTCGAGGACGAGTAAGGTTTTAAGTGCGGAGAGGTTTGATAAGACATAAAAGGCATGTATTTTCAAAAGAATTTAACATCTCTTTTGTCATCTTTTGATTAGAAGATTGCTAGATTTGTGTAGGTTTACTTCATAAGGGGTTTAGATGACCGTTTTCAGTTTTCATATCTAAATCCTTCATTTTGTAACATATTTATAGTTTAATGGATTTTTGGTCCTTACAAGTATCTAGATTCCTTTTTGTAGGCTTAATTTGTATATTTCTTGTAAGAACTTCGGATTGGTTTAGTGAAGGCCATTCACAAGGATGGTAGAAGATTGAAGGCCACGAGTAAAATTGTGGTAGAAGATAGAAAGGTCAAAGAAGGAAGAAAAATAAGCGGATGAATTGTGACCCTGGATTTTGGACCAAGTTCTTATAATGATCCGAGAAGAATCAGCCTCCAAGGGTGGTACCATTAGATTTGTCTTCTCGAGCACTATAAAGTTGACTACAAGAACTCCCAAAGTGGATCGGCGGTTCACCCGTAGCGATGGAAATAAGAAGAGGGCAGCAGCACCATTACGAGTCATAGCCCACATTGCAGCCCACAACCAAAAATGCTCATTTTCACAGACAGGGAAGAACCTTTATTGCAGGCCCAGCCCACACTGCTGCCCGTAGCGGCGAGTTGCAGCCTGCTTTAAAAGCATATTTTCAGCCCAAAAAAAACTATCGATTCATTCCCTTCTTCCCCAAACCCGAACTACCTCTTTAGAAACCCTAGTTCTTCATTTATTTTCCATCTTTTCTTCTATGTTTATCATGGATTATTGTTATGGGTTTAGCTAATCTAGGCTAAATACACTCTTGGGAGCAATTGGTAAGCATTTTTAGTATGAATTTGTGAGATTCAATTTATCCTATTTTGTGCTTTGATTATCAAGTATATTTGGGGAATTTCTTGTGTGATTGATGCATGATTTAGACTAGGATGATCAATTAGTTGATGATCGTGGATTGATTATGTGCTAGGTTTTTGGTTAAACCCGGAAGACTTTGACTTTTAGTCAATGTGATTGTTGTTGGCCAATGCTAGGTTATTATTATGAGTGACAACTAATTATGATTGTTGATTGATGGAGTTACTTAGACTTAGGTTGAATTTAGATGGATTCGACTAATTATCCATGTAGGCCACCAATAACAATTAGCATGAAGGCCGATCTTCGTAGTCGTTATTAGTAAATATACTTGTGCTATCTATGTGTCTCTCGCTTGTAGGACATTGTGGTAGTCGTGTTGGGTCTCCATGTGTATTTCTATCCTTAGGGAAGTCTATGATGTCGATCATTTAGGTTAACCTGAGGATAAGGGTTATTGTGTAACGTTGATCACCCACTCTAACTATAACCGAGGAGAGGTGAAAAATATCAACACTCGAAAGGTGTTGATAAGTTCTCCACAATATGTGATTAATGCATAAAAAAGGATAATTAATCTATGATCAGAGGATGACTAGAAATGTAAACCAATTGTGTCCAAGGCTCGTTCTAATCTTATTTAAGTTATTTGTGCTAGTTGTGATCATAATTACTTTGCTTGCTCTAATTGTTGGTCAATTTAGTTGTTAAAGTGTAGTACTGTTTCAAAATCATAGCCCCCCCCCCAACTTGGTTACCACACGCGAAGAGTGACTTCTTCATGTGCATTTTTATTACATTTTAAAACTTGATAAAACCTCATTTTCCTTGTAGACGACCCCGTTTTACCACTAGCTACTATTAAGTAGTTAGTCGTACATTGGGCTTATAAACATTATCTTTGAGAGGCACGAAGACTGCCTCCCAATGATGATGGCAATGGATGTAGCACAATCACCTCTTCCTCAACTTCTTTGTCTTCAACAACCGACTCATCATTCCCTTCAAACTCAAACTCATTTCTGAAGGTGAGCTCACTCACCTTATCTTCAAGTTCAACTTAAGATGGTGTATCTTTGAAATATCGAGCTTCCATTTGGATCACCATTTCCATCATATCGCTCACATGCCCCTTCAAAGCCTTGAGACTTGGGGAAATTTTAGTTTCTGATTCCTCGTTAGTCTTGGCCAATTTGGTCAAGTTTTCTATTGCATTCATGATCTTCGCATGTGTCAAACTTGATCGCTCTTCTTGAACTTGGTTTTGGGGTATGGTATAAGTTAGGGAAGGCCAACTATATTACCCGTATTGGTGGTTTTTTAGGTGCATTCTCATACCACAAATCAAGATTACCACTCCACTTTGGATTGTAAGAATCATGGTATGGATACCATTCCTGAGCTCCTTGCCCTTGAAAACCAACAACTCCAACCTCTTGATAGCGCTCTTCCTAATACCCTTGGTTTTGAAAATCAATGGTTTTTTCCTCATCGTAGTGCCTCTCCCTTAACCTATAGCAAAACTTGGTAGGATGATCGGAATGACAAATCCTACAAAACCTTGCTTGTTGAGCCTTTCTTCTCATCATGAGTTCCCTCAAAGTGAGATTTTGATCTTTTTTTTCTTTTTCTCTTTTTTCAAAGATTAATAATCATATTGCAAGGATTCTAGATAAACTTTCGCCGAGAACCCAAGAAATACCAACTCCGAACAAAAAAAAGGAAAGGAAAATAAAAATAACTAGCAAATATTCAACCAAATATGCCCAAACACTTAAAAATAAAGGCATCTTCCTCGGTAGTGACATCAAAATTTGGGAGGTCGTCATCGTACCTCTCAAAGTTCTAATTTATAAGCTATAAAGTGCTTCCTAAATAAGTGGCAAATCGGGGCCATCCACGAGAAAGAGGGATCTTCCTAAGGGTTTAAACATATTAGGTGGATACTAGATATACATAGATATACATAGATACATAAAAACAAGTAAAGATTGGGGGGGGGGAGGGAGAGGTTGGGGTTTGGTTGGTTTATCTAAGTTATGAATTAAAGGACAAAAAAAACTATCATAAACTAGAAATAAAGATAAATATGCAACAAACTACAAGTGAGTAAAACATAAATTACGGGAGCTTGGGCACAATTGAAGTCCACTTCCAAGCCTCTTATCTATCATTGAATCTATGACCCATTAACTAATTTACTTGTTGTGAAGATAAATCCTCTATCCTTCTTTGATAGTAGTTTTCAAGAGTGAATTCGACATCTCTTGTTAAACCTCACTAATGAACCCTTTAGTCGAGAAACGACTAAAAATATCCCATTAATGGCATTAAGTACGAAGAATCAACAAGTTTAGTAACACTTATAAACATTAATCCCAATGTCTAAGCATTGAACCAATCTATGCATTTACTAAGATTATTCAAGAAAGTTAAACATTCAATTACCTCTACTATTTAATTTGCTACCTTAAACAAACATAACAAAGAGTTCAACATCATCACATTCATCCAGCAATTATCAACTCATAAATCCAATTAGAAGTTTTAACTCATTCTCTTGGTTTCCATATTAAAAGAGGGGAAATTAGCTACGTTTACCCTATCTTAACAATTCATCATACAAGCATTTCATATTCTCAAACTTCCAAAAACATTAATGATATCAACAACCAACATTAAAAGCTTAAAAAATGCACTATTACAAAATAAATAAATAGGTAGAAAAGATTCTCAAGACATTGGCAAGGAAGCCTCAATCATTTGCTCGCAATACTAAGAGTTTAGCTAATACAAATCATACGAACATTCATGGACAAATTCATACACAAAAAAGAGAGAAAAGATGGAAAGAAAGAGGAACTTAGGGTTTGAAATGGAGGATTTTTGGCCAAGGGAAGAAGATTAGAGGTGGGGATAAGGTAGAGGCTATTTATAGTACAAGAGTTGGTCAAGAAAAAGTCAAAAATCCTCCAGAAAATTAGCTGGAATCTGACCAGAACTTGACCGGAATTTCGTCGGGAACTGGCGGTAATTTGGTCGGAAAAAAATAAAATAAATATTAGGTTAGGATCATAACTTTCTCTGATACCATGATAGAATGATTTGCCATAAGGAATTGTTTTATTGATGACTAAATTTATAGAGAGTACAATAGAGGTATAATAAGGAAAGAACTCTAATTATAATAAATCATAATCTAATCATTAATCTGATTTATCCTAACAGTTCAATATATTTGAAAATAGTAAAACTCAAATCTATTAATTCTAAAAAAAAATTAACGGTTGAGATTCAATCAACAAAAGAAATCAACGGTTCAGATAAAACCAACTTGGGCTCTCTCTTTTTAAGTGTTGAGCACCGGTACCGCTGCCCAAAATGCTCATACCGGTGCCTAAGAAATTGAAATGCAGGTGCTTAGTGCTGCTTTGAATGGTTTAAAAAAATGAACCCGAGAGCAAACCCAAGAACATTTTTTCAAAGTATTGAGCACCGGCACACATATCGGTGCCCAAAATGCTCATACCAGTGCCTAAATATACATAGAGCAGCTGCTTAGGGCTGCTTTGAATGTTTTTTTAAAAAAATTATTGAACCCGAGAGCGAACCTAAGAAATGTTTTCTAAGCACTGAGCAGGATACACATACCGGTGCTAAAGTAACTAATACCGGTGCTAATTCCAAAATTTTAAAAAAATCCCTACAAAATTTGGAATGAAAATTTGAAAAATTCATTATCCCGCCATAACATAGCATTGGTATGAATGAAAAACAATGTCGGTGCTAGTATTATTTGATCTCTAAGTTAACTTTTAAATTTTTACTATAAGGTCCATAGAAGAAATTTGGAGACGGCGAATCTCAAAATTGAATACACCAAAATGTAATTAAATAAGAGATGATTGCGTATTCAAAATTCTAGGTCCAATGAGTGAACGGAAGCGCCTCTAACATATTTTTGGAAAATTACGCTATGGCCCAAATATTTGTTACGACATTATCCTTCTGTCCAAAATATACCAAATTTTTTATTCTTGAATAAATATAGAAATAGAAAATAAAAATTTTTGGAGAATTATTGAAAAGCGCTAGTGCATGTTCTAGAGTAACTTATAGTCAATTACTTGGAAGTTACAAAGTGAAATCGGAAAGGATTATGGATATGTTCTTGTGCTCAATTTTTTATAAATATTCCCTCATGGGCATGGAAAATACAATGGGGGTGTATAGGGTAGGATCACGTTCGAGCGAATTTCAGTTTGGAGTTACGAGTAAAGTTTTTTATTGTTTGCATTTAGGTCCCTCCAAGAAAGTTGGAGTCATCGAATCATAAAATTGGCGGAACCAAAATGCAATTCAATAATATACGATCGTAACTCTACAATATGGGGATGTATCGGTGAACGGAAGGGTCTCAAAAGTCAATGTTAATTACTTCTATAAATTCTTGGAAAATTATACTGTGGCCCAAACTTGTGTTACCGATGCTGAATTTATTCATAGGCACCCGTTTTTTGTGTACCGGTGCTGCTGAATTTTGGTTTTGTAGCATCGGTATTCAGTGTACCGGTGCTAAGTTTATTTATAGGCACTCATTTTTTGTGTACCGGTACTGAATTTTAGTTTTGTAGCACCGGTATTTACTGTACCGGTGCTTAATTTTGATTTTTTAGCACCGGTTTCATGCTCATACTGTGTACCTGTTTTCCATTAATGATATTTCTTTCTATTGCAAAAGGAGAATCATTTTCAACCACTTATTAAACTTTTAAAATTTTTCACTCAGTTCTGTCCACACAGTTTAACTTGCAAATATAAGAACACCTAAAATTATGATGTCAAACATTACAAAACGGAGGGAGTACAATTTATTTTTGATAAAAGTGGTAATGTCATAGACCGAATGTGCAAGTTCAAAAAATTTCCCTCCAGCCTAGAGCAATATTCTAACCACCACACTAACCCAATTAGAGCTATCAATCCCTGACCCGAATTGAAAACCCGACACGGACCGAAACGATTGATTCAACCCAAAAACGAATTTAACCCGTGAGATATCAACCCGAACATAAGTCGACACGACCGAACTCAACCTGAAACCTGATTATAACCCGAGAAAGATCGACCCAACATGAACCCGACACGACCAAGTTTAATCCGAAACCCAATTCCAACCTGAGAGATATCAACACGAACCCGACACGACCAGGCTTAACCCGAACCCGAACCCAACACGACCAGACTTAACCCAAACCCGAACTCGACATGACCAGACTTAACTTGAACATGAACCCGACACGACCATACTTAACCTGAACCCAACATGACCAGACTTAACCCACACCCAAACCCGACACGATCAAACTCAACCCGAAACCCAATCTAAACCTAAAAATGATTCAACTTGGCTCACAATCAACCTGAACAATATTCAACCAGATAAATTAACAAAATAACCCTATAAAACTATAAGCGACACTATAGATAAGATTTAGGGTTGTTTTCATGCGTCCTATTATATACTTTTGGATCACTTTTTTACATCCTAAAATTAACATATTGGGTTGCTTTTTGCATCTTAAAATTAACAGATTAGAACGGTTTTTTGCATCCTAAAATTAACATATTGGGATGCTTTTTGTGATTTAAAATTATATTTAAGGGTGCTTTTATGTATACTGAATTTAATTAATGGGTCGCTTTGTTATGATGTATAATTGTATATTGGATCTTCTTTTTTTGCATTCTAAATTGAACATATTTAGCCTTTTTTTTGTGATTTAGAATTTTATCTTGGACCACTTTTTTGAACAGGTAAGAACTGACAATAGGACGCATATCTGCGATGATGCGCGAACCACACAAGTATAGTTATTGGAAAACTAACAGTTCAAATATATACTCCCTTATGAACATTAGGAACTGATAATTGTACAAATGTAGTTAACCAAAATATAAAAGATAATTGATGTAAAAGATACATCAGATATATCCTCCCTTCATATTAACCAAATATAGTTACTTTGGAATTCATAAATGTCAATAATGAACAATCATTAATTAACTAAACCTAGAAACAAAAAGCAAGGAAACATGAGCATATCAAAGAATTCAAATGCTGTGTCGCATAGCAAAGAATTATAGAACCCTTTTATCACCGCAGAACTCATTAATGACCTCCAATAGCCCACAATTTCACCTACAAAAACAAGAAAGAAAAATTATAGTAGACAACAAATTAATAATGACTATTTTTAGTAGTTTAATATGAAGCTCTCAGATCCAGTAATTAACCATAAGGAAAATTTCCTAGGTTTATTATAAGAATGTTCATCATAGAGTTCTTAGTTGACAATTTGCAAACATAGAAGCCATCACCAGCAAATACAATATGGGCATCACTTCACAATGGAAGAGCCACCATCACATGTAAGGGCAATAACTTCAAATAAATTGCAAATGACAACATATTAGTAATCTTTACACAAGAGACCTACCAAAACCACCCACCATTAGTTGTCACTATGCTATTAAGTCATCACCAGCAAATACAATATGGGCAACTTCAAAATGAAGTCACCATCACATGTAAGGGCAATGACTTCAAATAAATTGCAAATGACAACATAGATCAAGATTCAAGAAGACTCATTTTCAAGCTCATTCCCTATTTCAAGAACATTCTCTTCGATTTCCTCATATCCATGCAGCCAATTTTGAGTTGTAACCAAAATTTCTACATTCTTCGGTAAGAGAGCAGATCTGTATTTGTTCAAAGTACGTGCTCCCATGCTAAAAGCTGACTCGGAAGCAACCGAAGTAATCGGAATAGTCAAAACATCTCTAGCCAAAACAACAAGCACGGGATAACTAACAAGTTGACTTTGCCAATATTTAAGGACATCATAATCATCATGATCAACATCAACATGTTTAGGCTCAAGTGGAGTTAACAAAAAACGCTCAATTTCAGATTGAGAGGTCATCGTTGTGGCTGAACTATTTTGAAATTCCTGGTAGCAACAACAAAAAGTTACTTAAGTAAGTACATTGTACAAAACCTAAACCTGGACAAATAATTCACAAGGAAAAACTTAAACCTGTAGTATGTTAGCCCTTTTAATGGGTCGAAATGAACTTATCGCTGTATTTGTTGGAGAAGTAGATGAAACTTGACGAGAAGAATTAGAAGTGGATGATAGAGATGAATAATAATCATACAAATCCTTTAAAGCTAGCCTAACCTGATTTACCTTTAATTGACATTCTGAGTCAACATAGAGACGACTATACATAGAAGCAACAAATTGTAACTTGTAACGAGGGTCAAGAACAACAGTAACAGAAAGAATTACAGAATAACTATCCCAATAAGATTGAAATTTATCAAGCATGGATTTAGCCATTTCATTAAGTTTTGGATCCAAGTGCCCTCGCATTAAATTTTCTTCAATCATAATTATGTTCAAAAAATACTGATTAGCAGTAGGGTATTAGGAGCCAGAAAATAAATTAGTTATAAAAGAAAAAGGTTCAAGAAACTCACAAATACTTCCAATAGTTTCCCATTCCTCATCATCCAATCTATCCACAACATTCATATTACGGACAACAAAATAGTTTAATGGTTCCTTGGCTTGTAAAGCTTTTGAAAGCATTGAAAATGTAGAATTCCATCGAGTTGACACATCAAGTATTAATTTACATGAAAAATTAGACCCAACTTCAGCACAGCTCGTTCAAATGATGTAATCCTAGAATCAGACCCATCAATAAATTTCACAATATTACGTAGTTTACAAACACTAGAATCAACACACTTCAAACCAGATTGAACAATAAGACTCAGTACATGAGCACAACAATGAATATGAAAAATTTTTCCACCACAAGGTAGAGGTGTCATATTATTCAATTCAGTTTTCAAAGAGTTGACCATATTATCCATACACCGGGCATTGTCTAGTGTCATAGATAGAACTTTTTCTTCAAGTTTCCATTCTTTTAATAAATCAAGCACAAAATTTTTAATATTGGCAGCACAATGAGGAGGCTCAAGATATCTAAAATTCAGTATTTTAGACCTAAGAATCCAATCTTTATCGACATAATGAGCGGTAAGTGTGAGATAACCACGACTAGTGCAAGCAGTCCATAAATCACATGTAAAACTAATCCTACCGGGAACATCAGCAGTCAAAGTCTTAAGCAACTCGCATTTGAACTTTTCATGTTCTGAAATACAATACTTAAGCATCGTATTACGAGACACATGTATCACATTGGGGTTCAAATAGGTAAGCATTTTCCTAAGGTGCTCATGCTCGACTATTCTCAATGGATATGCATGACAAATAATGGCACGTGCAAATAATTCACAATAGATTTTTTGATCAAATGCAACTGAATTTGAACACCCTTTTTCAGTTAATGAACCTTTACCTTTGCAAACCTGTATATGCTTTCTTGGATTTCCAGTACCATCTTTACCTTCAGCGGGGTATGTCATACCACAAAACTTACAGCGAGCACGCAATAGAGTTACCCCATCTTTAACTTCTTTATAAAAATTATAGTGGGCCCATACCTCTGAACGCTTTAGTAAAATCTTCCGATCACTGTCATCAACTGGTATTTCCTCCACAACATTGTTACCTACCTGGGAATTTAAGTCCACAAAACTTTCAGCATTAACTTCAAAGGATCTAGAAGTTTCATCCATCACCACCTGCATAAAAAGATTCGGTAACAAGATTCAGTAACATTCAGTATCATGACACAAGTTAACATTCAGTATCGGGTTCCAACAAAACCCTAATTACATTACTTCTAAATCAACCAAAATTTCAGACCCGATATCTACACGGAGAAAGACGAGGGAGTAGCCAAAAAAGTAACAATAATATTTTTAGAAATCCCAACAGTACATTAGTAAGACATTCAGTAAACAGGGCAACACCAAACTCCATGACCACAACTCATACAGACTTATCACAGACTTATCTCAACTAGGGCAACAACAAACAGCATGAACACGACCACTAAACATGTCTCTAAATTTTTTTAAAAAGCAAACAGATCTGAGCCAAGTAATATACATGCAATAAATAAACAGATCCTAACATAAACAGGCAACACACATATCTGAGCAAGTTAATAAACAAGCCATATTTTTTAGAAAGCAAACAGGAAACAGCAAACAAGAAAAGAAGCTTCAGACAACTGTACAATCAGAATAAATCGATCTTCGGACCCAGCATACAAATCGGTCTGGATATGATCAACTAAAAAAATCAGCCAACAAGAACAATAGCACAATGCAAAAAAGAAAAGAAAAGAGAGGGAGAGCAGATACAGATATGAGAACAGAGGGAGAGCAGAGGCGGCATAGAGAGCAGAGACGGGATAGAGAGCAGAGGAAGAGCAGAGGGAGAGCAGAGAGAGTTCGAGCAGAGACGAAGGAGAGCAGAGGGAGAGCAGAGGGAGATGAGGTTTCAGGGAGTTCGAGAGAGAAAGAAATAGGGTTTCAGGGAGAGACTCTTGAGAAATTTTATACTAAGGGCCTGAAGAATTAACACCACAGATTAACCCTAGTTGAAATCAACGACTGGGATTATTTTGCTCTACTTTATTCTTCTTTTCTCATTTGTTAAATACCTTTTCACCTAATTTAATTTCTTTGATTTTTTATTTGTTTTCTAATTAATTCAGCTTTTTTTCTTTCTTTTTTTCTTTCTTTTTTTCTAAATTATTTAAGCTTTGTTATGAATTCTCAATCATAAATTTATTTAATTAATGATATGCTAAACTGTAAAAATTGAAATAAAGTATTATTTATTTTATTTGTGAAATATCAACTGATGATTAATTAATTAGTGCCAAACTAGTTATAAATGGAAATGTTTATTAAAAAAAAGTATAAAGGATAATCAGTGTAGATATAAATGCAGTTATTCAAATTCAATCAACTTCTCATGTAAGAATGCAGCTACGTGATTAAGAATGCTAATTAGAATCGTAACATCTATACCTTATTATATCATTGCATTATTGCATTACAATCATAACATCTAGTTCAAAGGAAAATCATATACTCCGTATATGTTACTTATAACTTATACCTTATATGTACTTATAACCGGAAAATTACCGTATATGTTACTTTTAAATATATTTTTCACTTATTAAGACAACAATAGTCATAAAAAGTTACATCAGTTATCGTTATACGTGAATGTAATAATCATTAGACATATGTACAAATGTAAAAGACAATTGATGTATATAAACCATTTTATGAGTTATTACAAAAAGTCATAATTAAATGATTATTTTAAATTAGATATTAAATTTAAATTAGTGTCTATACAAATGAAACTTATGCTTTGTTAGATAAAAATATATAGTTATGTGAAAAATAATATATATATATATATATATATGTATATATATATATATATATAACCAAGTGTTGATTTGTGATTTCTGTTAGTTATACACAATATATATATTTATATAGGGATACAGTTAGTGTGTAAAACTCATTAACAATGTAACTATATAAAGTCTACTTACATTAATATGGAACTAAATAAACTTGGTTATATGTTAGGCTAATAAATTGGTTGGACATATTTATGAGAATAAAGTGAGATTTATGTTTATTAAAAATCTACAAATATAATTACATAAATTCATCTCGTCATAAATTTTATCAAAATGCAAAATTACGATTAAGTTTATAAAGTCAATGAATAATATTAAGATAAAGAGAGGTGTTTAATCATAATCATGATTTTGAGTAAGTAATATAGAAGATCGACTAAAACTTGATTTTAATAAATTGTAAATAAAAATTACATGTTACAATGAACATAAACCAATAATATTGTAACTATAAGAATGTGAATCAACCTAAATTTAGTTGAGTAGTATAATGACTTGATCCAAAATATACCCAAAATCCCAAATCCAATATGAAATTTAATAAACTGACATGACCTAACTTGAATAAAACTCTAGTACAAAAACCTACAGGAAATGGCCAGACCTGTAAAAAACCCGACATGATCCAACTCGACCTAAATATAACCCGAACAGACCAAACCCGATAGTAATCTGACCTAACCCGACCTAACCCGAGTAAGGAAATGATACGATAGTAACCCAACATGAGTGCAATCACCCGACACGACCCTACTAAAAAACAAATCTGACACGTTTTACCCCAACATGACAGGAACCCGACTCAACCCGACCCGATCCAAAAAATAAATATAACATGTTATAACCCGACCTATTTCAACACGAACTATTTTCAACCCGACCCCAACCCGACACGATGACCCGAATTTACACCACGAGACTCAATCTGACCTAACCCGAGTAAAGAAATTACACGATAGTAATCGGACACGAGTGTAATCGAACCCAACACGACCCGACCCGAGAAAAAAACTGACACGTTTTACCCCAACACGATAGGAACCCGACTCAACCCGACCCGATCCGAAAATAAATATAATACGTTATAACCCGACTTGTTTTAACACAAACTATTTTCAACCCGATCCGAATCCGACACGATGACCCGAATTGACACCACTAAACCCAATGCATGTTGCAACCCCGACAATTGTGGTCACCATCCCGCTTTAAATGCAGCCGGCAGATATCAACAAGGAATTCACCAAATCATTCAGAAAATAGGTACATACACATTATGGCGATTCACGAGGAGTTCATGAAATATTCATTTTTCTCACCTGATGTCCTCTTGTTCAAAATCCAGAGCCCCAGATCATTCATTCTCTTCAGCCAAAATGGCCGACCCCTTCACGGCGGCGACAGAGGCTTGTCGTGCCCGGCGTGAAAAGAGCAGAAACGTCTCGTGCTTTTCGCCCTGGAGCGTCGTCTCGTGCTGGTTCCGTATGAGAACATCCAGGGGACGGATGAATTTAGACGAGCAGTGTGGTGAAGATGCAGAAGATGATCAAATTGAACTCGGATGCTTCAATCCGGAATCATCATCATCAAACTCTGTTTTGGAGGTGTCTACAGGTAATTTGTATTGCTAACGTATTTAAACTGTGGAAATGCATGCTCCCTCCGTCCAACCTCAAATTGCACACTTACTATTTGACACTATTATCCATTAAACTTTGACCGTGGCAATAATACTATGTATGTGATATTATTGAATTCGCCATAACAAGTAGTTTTAAAAAAATATGCATAATTAAATATATTAACGGTCAAACATATTTTTTAAACATTGTAAAAACATATTCTATACAATTCATGGTAGGACGGAGGGAGGAATGGAAATGATCAATGGAAATTGAAACTGGCCCTAGCCAAAAGGAATACACGGAGTAACCAATTAGAGTTTGTTTAATGAAGTTGCGATTACAGGTAAAATTGACTTATTTTAAAAGAATGAGAGACCCATTTCTGCTTTAATCTCAAATATAGGTTCTACTTTTAAAATAAACAGTCTTTTAGGAATTTACCAAACACTTTTTTAGGTGCTTAGCTAGCTTATTTGTAGAAGTTTACCAAACTCTATAAGCAAAGCACTTAATTATTGTGGCTGTATGCATTGATACATTTAGTGAGCAAAAGGTATGCATGACCTAAACAAATATGATTTATTTACGTCTCTATTAATGACCAAAGTTGATTTATTTTGAAAGTAAGGGAGATCACCTTCTATTTTCCACACAGAAAATAGCTTCAGCATCTTAAATAAACATTAAAAAATATTTAACGTTTATAAGTATATCAGTATATAAAATATTTAATGTTTAATGTTTTTAGTACATTACCCAACATTAAAAAAATGTTTAGCTTATAAATATATCAGTATATAAGATCGGTCAAACTCAGCCGTATAAGCTCTCAGCTCTGTTAAACCCATCATGAATTCAGCAGCCTACCTTGCTTTTCAATTGTGAGCATATATTTTTGCATTTTAGTCCTTGACAATTAAAGATATCAACAGGATTAGCTAAAACAGATGCTTCCTTGGGCTTGGGAATTGGGCTTGGACTACTCTATCTAATGGTCACAAACAATGCTGAAATGAAGAAGCTAGCAGAGCTGTGCAAGCAAATGGAAGCATTGGTTCAGAATTTCAGAAGGGAATTTCCCCATGGGCAAGCAATTAATGAAAATTGCACACCAAAGGCTCAAGTCTTCTCAAATTACCCTGCTGATCAGGTGTATATCCAAGAATATTGTCCATCTTATTCAGGCTCAGATTTCACTTCATCTAGCCATCAGAATTCTCATTCCAAATTAAGGAAAAGAAAAGGGAAAAAATCGGGAATGGATCAACTGGAGGCTGAACTTGAGGCAGAATTGGAGAATCTTCAATTGAATTTGGATGACGAAGCTATGATGAACTATTCCGACCACAAAAACCCTCAGGTATAGCAAGATTTTTATCGTTTAAAAGGTGCTTCTCTGTTTGTTGATTCTGGCATTCCAAGTCTAGGCGCCTATTAAAACTCGATTTTCTAAAGCTTATTCATAATCCGTGGCCATGTTTCTTTAGAGTGTAAACGATCCATCAAATGACATTAATTGTTTACAATTAACAATTAAACAACCATTTAATAGGATTGTAGTAGAAGACAACTCCACATAAATATATTAATTAAAATTTATTTAAGCCAACCATTTGAATCTACACCATTAACCATTAAACAACCATTGAAATTGCACCTTCATTATCATGATTGCATATTCATAAATCGCCTGTGATAGAATGATTTGCCGTAATCAATTGTATTATTGATATCTAAATATATAGAGAGTACAATAGAGGTGTAATAAGGAAAGAACTCTAATCATAATAAATCATAATCTAACCAGGAGTCTGATTTATCCTAACACCCCCCCTCAAGCGGAGCGTCGGATGCTCGCCGACGCACAGCTTGGACCTGAAGAACTCGAACAGCCGACGAGAGAGCCCCTTGGTGAAAATGTCCGCAATCTAAAGAGAAGTCGAAACATGAGCAACACGCAGCTTTCCGGATGTCACCAACTCACGAACAAAATGGTAGTCGATGTCGATGTGCTTCGCCCGCTTGTGAGCCACTGAATTCTGAGCCAAGAAGATAGCACTACTATTGTCGCATAACAACAGTGGAGAACCAGAAAGCGGAAACCGAAGATCACGAAGAAAATGAGTGAGCTAGACCACTTCTGAGGCAGTGTTGGCGAGAGCACGGTATTCAGACTCAGTGCTAGAGCGAGAAACAGTGGGCTGTTTCTTGGCACTCCAAGAAACCAGATTCCCACCAAGAAAAACTGCATAACCATAAGTGGACCGACGAGTCTCCAGACAGCGAGCCCAATCTGCATCAGAGTATCCTAACATATCAGGAGTACTAGCAGAACAAAATCGGCGACCAAAATGAAGAGTGCCACGAACATACCGTAAAATTCGAGTCACAGCAGCAAAATGATCATCTCTGGGATCCTGAAGAAACTGACTCACCGTGTTGACCGAGAATGCCAAATCTGGGCGAGAGATAGTGAGATACTGGAGAGCACCAACAAGAGAACGATAAAGTGTAGGATCCCGAAATGGAGGACTTGTAGAGCTGTGAAGCTGAGAACCAGCAACAAATGGAGTAGAAACAGGTGCCGCGTCAGACATACCGGCCCGATTCAAAATATCCCGAGCATACTTTGCTTGGCCAAGCAGTAATCCTGAGGAGGTAGGCGAAACTTCAAGACCAAGAAAGTAATGAAGAGCACCAAGATCCTTGATCACAAACTCTCTGTGTGTCCGATCAATGAACTGGCAAAGAAGAGTCGAGTCATTTCCTGTAAGAATGATATCGTCCACATACACAAGTAGGTACAGTAACGACGACCCTCTCGAAAGGACAAACAAAGAAGTATCAGCTGAGCTGCACCGAAAACCAAGCTGTGTCAGATAACTGCTGAAACGCTGGAACCAAGCCCGGGGAGCCTGCTTAAGACCATAAATGACCTTTTTCAAACGACAAACATAGTCTGGATGGACAGAATCCTGATAACCAACGGGCTGCTTCATGTAGACTGGAACATCAAGAACACCATTAAGGAAAGCGTTCTTGACATCCAACTGATGAAGTGGCCAGGAATGCATGGTGGCTATGGCAAGAACCGTCCTAACAGTGGAGGCTTTGACCACAGGACTGAAAGTGTGGTCAAAATCAAAATCCGGAATCTGCGAGAAACCTTGCGCCACAAGTCTAGCTTTGTGACGCTCAATAGTGCCATCTGGTCGATACTTGAGCCTATAGAACCATTTGGAGCCAAAAATGTTAACATTCAAAGGTCGAGGCACCAAATCCCAAGTGTGTTGACCACAAAGAGCATCTATCTCATCATCCATGGCTGAAACCCAGGCTGGATCCTGAAGTGCAGTGCGATAATCAGTGGGCTCTGTCTGAGAGAAGAGTGCGGCAGTGAGACCATGAGCAATAATATCCGAATAATCTCGGCACTGAATGGCACCAGTAGAAGACCGAGTGGCCATCCGATAAGTACGAAGCTGGGGCGGCGAATCTGGAGGAGTCGAACCAGCTGATGACACGGAGGAAGATCGAGCTGTGCTGACTGGAGAGTAGCCGTCGGAAGTCACCGGAGAAAGAATAGCCGATACTGGCTGAGATGTGGTGGCCGGTGGCTGAGACGGTGGCTGAGGAGTGCTGGCCAGCGGCTGAGATATGGTGGGTGTTTGGCGAGGAGCCGGGTCCAGGTCGGCCGTCCAGATGGAAGATGGTGGTGAAGGAGGGGCAGCTGGAATATACACAGACACAGGCACATGCGTGGTGGCCCCAATCGATGAAGTAACAGTTCCATAAAAAATGATGAAATCTCCAGATCTGAAATTGAACGACTGTCCGTGGAAGATGAGACATAAGGGAAGAAAGTTTCATCAAAACGAATGTGGCGAGAGATATAGATGCGCCCAGAAGTCGGGCCGAGACACTGGAAGCCCTTGTGACGAGGGTGATAACCAATAAAAACACAGGGAATGGATCGGGGTGCAAACTTATCAGTAGAAGTGGCACGCAGACATGGAAATGCACGGCAACCAAACGGGTAAAAGAGGGTATAGTCAGGCACATGACCAAAAACAACCTCAAAAGGTGATTTGCCACTCAAAACCGAACTAGGCAGATGGTAAATAATGTAAACCGCAGAAGAGAAAGCTTCCACCCAATAACAGTGCGGCACAGAAGAGTGAAAAAGCATGGCAAGACCAGTCTCTGTGATGTGGCGATGCTTCCGCTCAGCCCAGCCATTCTGAGCAGGTGTATAGGGCGAGGGCATCCGATGGTGAATGCCACATGATATGAGATGAGCCTGAAGTCGGCGATTAGTAAACTCGGTGCCACCATCGGTCTGAAAAATTTTAACCCTTGCGGAAAACTGATTCTCAACAAATTTCTGAAACTGGATAAAGGTGTCATAGAAATCCGACTTATGCTGCATCGAAAGAAACCATGTGAATCACGAAAAATCATCAATGAAAACGGCATAATAAGAGAAACCGTTGATAGATAAAACAGGAGCTGGTCCCTACAAATCACAATGTACTTTATCCAATAAACCAGTAGCGCGCTTGTCACTAGTGGAAAAGGGCAAACGGCTACTCTTGGCCATCTGACAAGGAGAGCAACTGACAGGTGCAGGCATAGCAGAAGTGACAGAAATAAGGCCCCGTCGATTCAATAACTGAACAGTATCATGAGACACATGACCAAGGCGAGAGTGCCACTGCTCAAAAGAAGCATGAAGCTTTGTAGAGCGTAGTTCGCCTAAAAAACTGGAATCACCAGTCTCAAGAAAATAAAGACCAGACCTATGACGGCCTTTACCAATTATCGCCCCTGTAAGCTTGTGCTCAATGTAAAATGCATCGGCATCAAATATAACACGGACAGGTAGATCACGAGTAAGCTTACTAATGGACAATAAACTTCTAGTAATCTTAGGGACCACAAGGACATCATTAACAGAGAAACCAGATAAATGACATTGGCCGATGTGAGAAATAGATAATAATTCACCATTTCCAACAAGAATAGAATCAGAACCACGATAACGTTGTACCTGATCAAGATGACTGGTGTGAGCAGTGATATGAGATGTAGCACCTGAATCAACAATCCACTGATTTGACGAAGAATGACAGTTGGGACCATTCAAACTGGCCTGAAACAACACCTTGTCCGCAATCCAATTAGTAGAGCAATCTTCCCGAGATATAGGGCCCAAATGAACCATAGCAGAAGACCAAAAAATTGCACAATAGACCGAATTGCACAAAAATTGACTGGATATTGACGAGAATTTGAGAAACTCGTGAGAATGTGAGCAACTTGCGAGAAACAGTTTCAACTCGCGAGAATTTGATCAACTCGCGAGAATTTGATCAACTCGCGAGAATTTGATTCAACTCACGATAAATTGGAGGCACGAGAAACTCCCTTGCTGGCGAGTCAAATCGCACGTGGCTTCACGCACGAAATATTCCTTCTTGCTGGCGAGTCGACTCGCGCATGGCTTCACGCGCGGAATAGTCCTTCTCCGTGTCGCGCTTCGGCCTTTTCTTCTTCGTGTGGCTTCACTTGGTTTTCTTCTTCTCCGTGTCGCGCTTCGGCCTTTTCTTCTCCGTGTGGCTCCGCATGGTTTTATTCTTCTCCGTGTCGCGCTCGCGCTCGGAGTTTCTTTGCCGCGGTTGACAACCTCTTGATGCCGAGGTCTCTCTCTCCATCCGGCGTCTGCTTCGGCTGAAGAGTAAAAGGGGCAAGTCAGATCTACTTACAACCGGTAGTTCAATCGGCCGTAAAAAGAGAGAGAGACCGTTGGAAACTTCGCCGCTGGAAGAAGATGGAAAGTTTTCCGGAAAATTGAGACTTGAGAGGACGCCGGAATTTGATCGGAACTTCGCCGGAAAAGAGAGAAGTAGGGAGGCGCTGAATTAAATTAAAATTTGGGGCTTAGCATCAGAACTTCTTTGATACCATGATAGAATGATTTTCCGTAATCAATTGTATTATTGATATCTAAATATATAGAGAGTACAATAGATGTGTAATAAGGAAATAACTCTAATCATAATAAATCATAATCTAATCAGGAGTCTGATTTATCCTAATAGCATCTAGTTTGAGAAGCTTCAGTAGAAATCATCAAGAAGCACCAACACCATCTTAAAACATTGGTTATCTTTATCAAGAAATTACTTTTAAAATAGTAAACCTAAAAGAGGTATAGTTTGTAGTTTGAAGCTTAAACCCTTTTTTTTTTATAAAGATGAGTTGACCACTGAATCAAAATCCAATAAACTTTTTATGAATAGTTTTTTGTCATCATCTTTATACGAATATAATTCATAATTGTTGACCGCTAAAAATTGAAAATTAAACTAACATAATGATAAATAAAAAAAACTTTTACTTAAAAAAAAATATTATTCTTAAATATTTGTTTTGTAAGTTGGGCAAGGCCACTCATGTTCTAAATCTTGAACCTACTTTTGCAGATGATGACTGATTCTGAATATCCACCAGAAGAATCTTTACGTACATGTTTTCAAGGAGCACTTGAAAGATTGGAGGTCGAAAATAAGAGACATCAAGGTGGAGTGCATCCGAGAGAGCTGCAGAGGAGATTGCTTGAACTTCAAGAAGTGAGGAGACAGGAAGAAAGGATTAGAGAGCTTGAAATAGCTTTAGAAAACGCTACAAAGAATATTGATGAAAACCAAAGAGAGCTTTCTTGGTGGAAAGACACTGCACGAATTGTTTTCCAGCATAGTCCCCTATAATTTTATCATAGGAATTAGATATTAATTGTAATTGTAATTATATTTTATTACATCTTCCTACCTTGTATAGGTACTCTGTACCACTATATCATGAGATCATGAATACAAACACACATTATTACCCTTATTTTCTTTATGTTATCAGAGTCCAAAATCCTAAAACCCTAAAAAAAATTTTGCTGCTACAGTCGAGCCATCGTCACCGCCGTCAAGCTATGCGTCGTACCCACGCACCGCTCGTCATTCCCCCGCTCGACAATCCCCACTGCCACTGCCACCGTCTAGTTGTGGTGATCCATCAGCTGCCGTCCCAGATCCGAACGGTCAGTGCGTTAAGTCTCACGCACCGATCCCGAAGTCCACGCGCCACCATGTTCCGTCCACGCACCACCACGTTCTGTTCACGCATCGCAGCTCCAGATCTGATCCGCTGCCACCGATCTAGTTTGCCACTAATCCGAACCTAATTTTGCACAATGTCTGTTTCTGAAAAATAGGCTCGTATTGATGCTGCAGTTGAGGTTTCGAGGCTTCGAGATATGAGTGGTTATGATGTGATTGCGACTTTACGGAAGCAGTTGCAGTTGAAATCTGGCCCTCGGACTACTGTACCTATTGGTCATCTGTCGACTGATGCTTACTTTATTGGCTCTGGCGATGGTCCAGGTCTATAAATTATACCGAACATGCTGAAAGATTAAGAAAACTACAGTGGATGGTCTAACGTGATGTGCCGCACATTCCTTGATAAGAACAAGATTGGGTTCATTGATGGATCCATTACCAAACCCCATGATGGTCATCCTGATGCTACTGATTGTCCTGTGGTTAATGCTACTCTTGTCTGCTGGAACTTGCAAACCCTAGATCCAGTGTTGAGATCTTCTACAAGCTCATTTGCCACAATTAAGGAACTATGGGATGACTTGAAGGCACGGTTTATTCTTGGTGATGGTATGAAGGTCTTGAAAATGCAAGAGGCTATTCCGAGTTGCAAGCAGAACAGTTTTCCCATCGACATTTACTTTGGTAAACTGAAGAAGTTGTTTGCAAATTACCACTGCATGCGGCCTGCTCTAGTTTGTGACTGTGAAGAGAGCAAGGGAATGTGCCATTGTAATATTTCTGTGAGAGTCTTCCGAGAAAGAGAGAGAGAGAGAGAGAGAGAGAAGGATTTCAACTACCAATTCATCACTGGTCTCGATGAAGGATTTCACACCTTGCGATCACATATCATGAGCATTGATCTGATGCCACCTATTATGAAAGTGTATGCCCTTGTTGCCCAGGAGGAGAATCATCAAGCTGTCATCCGAGCTCGCGAGCCTTCTTCTAACTCCATGGCGTATGTTGCACGACGCCCACCACCTACGAGTTATTCGCTAGTTGATCTTTCTGTATCTGACTGCAAGAATCATGTTTGTACACATTGTCATTGCAAGGGTCATGAAAAAGTTTCCTCTTTTCAGATCATTGGTGTACCAGAATGGTTCAAGAAGTTGAAGGAGAAAGGTAGCACCGCCAGGAGGATGGCCCAAGCCTCTCGGCCGACCACCGCCGCCATGAACGGAGGATCCGCCATGACTCTTCCACTCCCACCGCCGTTCGCCAGTGCCGCCATGTCGTTGCCTGGCCTAGCGGCGGCGGCTTCCTCTGGTCGCGTCCCTATCCGGTTTGATTTTGGCTCTGCTCTATCTGATGGCCACTGGAGCACGACCACACATTTATTTAATCAATTCAATTCTCTTACTGACAATGGGTCAGGTAAGTCTACTTTGCCATGGATACTTGATTCGGGAGCCTCATATCACATGACCGGTGACAAGGTAATCTTACTGATATTACTACTGATATTACTACTGCTATTGACATTGTGAATGTTATTCTGCCTGATGGCCCTGTGTCATCTACTACCCAATATAGTTCTATTTGCTTTGGTGTTGTCACTCTTACTCATGTGCTATATATACCTACTTTGTGGTGCAACTTATTATCATGCTCTAGATTGTTATCTACCTTAAAATGTCTAGCTTTGTTTACTAAAAACTATTTCATTTTACATAAAATCAGTACAAGGAAAGTGATTGGCGTGAGTGATCAGAAAGGGGGGGGGTGTTTTGGCTTCGTCTGCTGGATACTCGTGATCATCCTCCTATCCCACAGTCACTTCTGACAATTATTTCTGTGTCTTCTTCTAATTTATGGCATTAGCTCTTGGGAATCCATCCTCTACCTTGTTATATTCTGTTTCTTCTATTGACTTTAGCACTAATAAGACTTTTGTTCCTTGCTCTATATGTTATAGAGCAAAACATACTAGACATAGCTTTCCATTGAGTTCTACAAATGCTACTGCACTATTTCAATTAATACATTGTGATGTTTTGGGTTATTATAGAACACCATCTTCTAGTGGTGCATTTTATTTTTTAACTATAGTTAATGATTATTCCCGAGCTGTTTGGGTTTATTTATTAGTGCCTAAGACAAAAAGTAGCTTCTAGATTTTTGGAATTTTGTGCCTTGGTGAAGAACCTATGGAGCCGAACCATACTACGTGTTCGGGCTGATAACGTGACTGAATTTTTGCCTTTGAGATCTCATTTTGCTGCATGCAGGATCATTTTTTATACATCTATGGTTGATACACCACATTAGAATGGTCGAGTTGAAAGAAAGAATCGTCATTTACTCAATATGGCACGTGCCTTACGGTTTCAAGCCAGTCTTCCAATTGATTTTTAGGGAGAATGTGTTCTTAATGTTGCTTATATGATTAAGACAAAGCATCTCAATAGTCGTACTCCCTTTGAGTTTCTCTATGGGCAAGCTCCAAATTAATCATCCTTAAGAGTTTTTGGATGCTTGTGTTTTGCTGCTTATGTTCCCAGATATCGTGACAAGTTTGCACCAAGAGTCAGCGTTGTTTGTTTCTTTGTTACCATGCCAAAAATAAATGTTATTTCCCTTTTGACCTGGAATCCCTCATAATCTTTACGATTCGGGATGCATATTTTTTGAAAAACAGTTCACTTATTCTGCAGCTCTAACATCCGCCTCATCAGAAGACCCTGGCGGTGTCACCATCTCACCACCGGCCTCCTCATCACCGCTGCCGGAGTCACACATCCCATTGCCTTGAGCCAACACTGGCCCAATACTTCTGGCCACAACTGGTCACCCACTGCCGCCCTCTTCCAGTTTTTCAATGCTGGTCGCCGCCGGTCCTCCTTCACCGGCTATTGTCAGTCCCCTTCCGCTGGTCGTCGCAGGCTTATCTAAGACGGCTGCCGTCGACACCAACCCACCGGTGCTCACCGGCCCATCCCCTATAGACGAGGTTTCATTGTCGGATCTCAACTAAGCCAGGCCAGACGTTGCATCGCCAAGAACGCCGCCACCTCTTGCGCTGCTGGCGACGAAGTCTTACGTGCCTCCTGCCCAGCCTCCTTCTAAGGCATCTCTAGCTCTGGATAGTTCCACCACCGAGTTGCCACCTATTAGACAGAGTATTCATGCTCGTTGACCTATTCCTTATTTGGAATATTATGATTGTGATGATTATACTTGTTTTGTTACTACTGAAGATTCCCCCCTAGTGCTACATTTACTCATTCGCCATCACTATCCTCATATGTTCTCTATCCTCTTACTGATTATGTAAATTGTGATAATTTTTCTTGTATGCATTCTAGATTTTTTGGGTGTAGTAACATCTAGTATAGATTTCACCACTTATTCTGAGGCATCACAACATGCTCATTAGCGAGATGCTATGACTGGAGAGCTTACGCGCTTGAGCGCAATTAGACTTGGACTTTGGCCCGTCTGCCTATGGATAAGAAGGCAATTGGTTACATATGGGTTTACCGGCCAAAGTTTAAGTCAGATAGTACTATTGAACGTCATAAGGCGCGCCTAGTGGTTCTCGAGAATCGCTAGGTTGAAGGGATTGATTATACTTAGACATTTACTCTAGTTGCAAATATGAGTTATGTTCGCATATAATTATTTGTTACGGTCATTCGTGGTTGGGAACTGCATCAGATAGATATCCATAATGCTTTCCTGCATGGTCATTTGCATGGAGAAGTTTTTATGTGACCCCCACCAGGCTATGCCGTGCCCCATGGTCAAGCATGTCGCCTTCAGAAATATCTTTATGGTCTTCGCCAGGCTCCTAGAAATTGGTTTGCCAAATTGGCTCAGGCTTTACGAGTATTTGGTTTTGTTCAGAGTAAGGCAGATTACTCTTTGTTTTTCTTTTCCCATGGATCGGTTTCTTTGCATGTTCTCATTTATGTGGATGATTTAGTCATTGCTGGCAGCTCTTCCGCGCTCATCTCTGAGTTCAAGAAATACTTGAGTTCTTGTTTCCATATGAAAAATCTTGGTTTACTTAAGTATTTCTTGGCCATAGAGATTTCTAAAAGACTGGAGGGTATGTTTCTTTCACAAAGGAAATATGCCTTGGACATTTTATCTGATACAGGTTTATCTGCTTCTAAACCGACTGACTTTCTGATGGAGCAACAACATGATGTGGCACATGTTGAGGGCCCAGTTTACCATGATCCCGAGCAGTACAGGCATCTGGTTAGGTGCTTAATATACTTGACTATCACACGTCATGAGCTTGGTTATTCGGTTCATACACTTGCGCAATTCATGAAGTCTCATTGTGTTCCTCACTGGAAAGCTGCAGTTCATGTGTTAAACTACTTGAAGAGTCATTCTGGTCAAGGTGTATTTCTCTCTTCCAGTAATACGTTACAGTTGACTGCTTACTGTGATTCAGATTGGGCTGCATGCCCAATTACCCGGTGTTTTCTTTCAGAATATTTTATGATGCTTGGTGATTCTTTGGTTTCTTGGAAGACCAAGAAGAAACCTAAGGTTTCTTGGTCTTCCACTGAAATGGAGTATCATGCTATGGTTGTTACATGTTGTGAGTTGTTATGGCTTAAGTCTTTAATGAAAGACTTAGAGGTTATGCACACTTCTCCTATGCGACTGTTTTGTGACAGTCAATCTGCTCTTCATATTGCGGAAAATTCAGTGTTCCATGAATGCACTAAGCACATTGAAGTTGATTGTCATTTTGTTTGGGATCTTGTTCAATCTAGCACTATTGTTACTCAGCATATCTGCAAGCCTGACCAACCTGCAGACTTGTTCACTAAAACTCTCAGACGTAACCAGTTTCATTCCCTGCTAGGCAAGTTGAGCATTTCTGATCCCCGTGCTCCAACTTGAGGAGGATTATTAAGGAACTATAATATTACTTGTAATTGTAATTATATTCTATTTTCTTTTCCTAGCTTGTATAGGTATTCTGTATCACTATATAATTTATCCTGAGATCATGAATACAAACACACATTATTACCCTTATTTTCTACATTACGATTAATATATTTTTTTTACAAACTCATACTATTTTTCATAAACAAATAGACATAAAGATGTTATCAAATTTTAAATTAAACCCTTAAATAATAATTGTATCATCTTGAAGTCAACATTGAGTGGATGGTTGCAACATACTTCTCATTTCAAGGCCTTGGATGGCATTAAAAATGGACCATTTGTGTTGGAACTGCCAAACCACCACAAGCAACATTAATATGATATTGTTCGCTTTGGGCAATCCCGCACGATTTTGATATTGGGTCCAACCTTAAATGCCTCATACTAATGTGGTGGGACTCTAACTTATATAGTGAACAATCACTTTTGTAACTTTCAATGTAAGACTTGGATTGAACACACCCAAAAATCTCCCCCTTAAACCAAGGACCAAATAACCTTGTCCTTCATCCTTGCAGATCATCTTGCACAGCCCTAACACCCGCGGGACACACCACCTGAATACCACCTTGGTCAGGAAAACTTTCAAAACAAGGGCACTCTTGTCACCACCAAGGGCACAACTGAAGGCCTCCACATTGGGCACACATGCAGTCTCAATCCCAAACACAACCAACCATGACTCTGATACCACTTTTTGGGATTGCCAAACTCATCAAAACCAACATTAGTATGATATTGTTAGTTTTGGGCCAAGCCTGCATGGTTTTATTATTGGGTGCGAGGTCATCGTCGTACCTCTCAAAGTTAATACTTTTAAGCCCTAGTGCTTCCTATCTACAATTAAGTAGCTAATGGCAAGTCGGGGGTCATCCACGAGAAGATGGATCTTTTCAAGTGTTTAAACATATATAGGAGAGAATATACTAAGCATATACATACATAGGTGCATATAAAAGCATGTAAACAAGGGAAGGGGGGGGGGGGCGTTGGTTGGTTTTTTATCCTAAGTTATCAAATTGAAATACAATAACTAGCAAAGCAAGATAACTATGCTAATCATGCAATACAACTAAAGATACGATGTAAGTGATAATTAACGGAGCCTTGGGGGCAATTGACTTCCACTTCAAACTTCATATAGCTCATTGATTCATTCACTCATTCAATTACATTTATTGTCTATGGGGAATGTTATCACTTCTCATTCAAAGATCAACATTCATTCCTCCTTAAGAGTAGTTTGCAAAGACAAACAATGACCATTTGCAAACCTCATTGATAATCACCCTAGACAAACAACATCATAGGGTATTTCATCAATGGAATTTCACCCAAAGGACTATATGTTTGATAATAACAAGCCTTCTACCAAAGACATAGTCATTTAACCAAACAAAGCATTCATTAGGTTAAACTTAAAACAAACAACATTTAAGGTTCAACCTTTCTTTGCATCTATGTGACAAATATGAAAACAAACCGCATTAACATACTCATCTAGCAAGAATTACCACACATTATACACAAGAAGTTCTAAATCCATGCTTTTGGATTTCCATATCAAATGAGTTAAGAAATTTGCAACTTTCCTAACACCCTAACATTTTATTCTTACAAATATTTCATATACTCAAACAACCCATGGTGTAAATGAGGTAAAACACAACATAAGCTTGGAAGCCTTAATCAATTTCTCCTAAGAACTAGATTTAGCTACAATAGTTTATAATAATTTATTCTAAACAACTAAACATAATACAAGAGAATTCAAAGATGAAAATGGAAGAAAATAGGGCTTGAAGCAGTACCAAAAATGCAGATGAATAGGATCCAAATGAGAGGAAACAAAAGGCTATTTATAGCACAAAAAGGATAAGGTTAGATTCCGGCCACCCGTTGGTCGCGACTCAAGACGGACTTGTCGTGATTTGCAATGGGCTCGCGGCGAGTCCATCGCAACTTGCGACAAGTGCCAGAATTTAATCCTGTGTTCTTTCCTTCTTCTTGTGGTAAACATTTATCTTCATAGCAATTACTCTCATTTTTCAAGTCTTCAATGTCTTTAAAAATGGTCTTCGATGGCCTCCAGTCTTCATGTCTTCGAAGCAAGTCTTCAAAAGTCTACGAAAATGTGATCTTTAATGGCCTCCGATCTTCATGCCTCCGTGTTCTTCCTCTGTCATGCAAAATCCACTTAGAAGAGGTAAAAGAGCGTAAAATTGCTCTTATCCCTTCTAAGAGAATTTCAAGGTAAAACACAAGCTCTAGTTAAATAAAATAGCACAAAAGTGACCCAAAAACAGTACTAAATTAGCACATAAAATGGACATATCAAACCTCCCCACACTTAAACCTTACTCGCCCTCGAGTAAGAAAAGATCCAAGCATATGAAGGAAATGACGTATCCATATCCTAACTACTATTCCCCCAAATCAATCCCTCACAAAACTCTCAATATCACACATCCCAATGTTAAGGTCAAATGAGAAGTTTTCCACAACCCCCATTCATAAATCTACCCAAACCATATCAACCCATCAATTCATTGATATCCCTGAAACATCTCTGAATCCCAAATTGACAATCCCAAATTCAATGATACTAGGTGAAGCTAAAGACATGCATAAGGTCAAAAACACATGCTCCACTTTATATCAATGTATCAACCTAAAAATGAAGCATATTAACCATCACGAGTTTCATAACTTACTTCATCTTCTCCCGCTAAATTTTCCACTCCTAAAAGGTCCTCAAGATGCCAAGCTACCCGATCTATCCGCATGGCCACCGCAACGTTATGACTCCAACGTTGGTAAATGAGTGAACACTTAACATTTTTCTCTCATTTTCTATCATTTTTCCTAGGAGCCTTTCAGGTTTTACTCCTAGCCACACGTCATGTTTTTGTTTTCCGCTTACATCTCACATTTTTTCCACACATTTGGCCTCTCATTTTTCCTAGGTCACCCTCTCAGATTTTTTACCTATCCGGGCCCCCAATGTTGCCTAAGATGCCCTCTCGGGTTTTCAACTTAGCGGGATTCTTTTTGTTTTTTCTTCATTTTATATTTTTTTTCAAAATTTTCACATTTCTCCAATCCAAAAGTAGCAAAGTGCTTTCCAAATGTTAAGGCTAAGAAAAGTATCAAAGGCAACATTATCCAAGCACACCAAAAGAAAAACATCCCAAAAAAAGGGGAAAAATATCCAAAACTAAACAAAAGAGTTATCCAAAAGTATCTCCAACCCTAATCACCTCAAAGTAGATACCCTTCCCCATACTTAGAACACTACATTGCCCTCAATGTGGACAATAGGGGAAAAACGTACAAAGCGAAGTATGTAAAGGGTAAAGATATGGTGCTCACAAATCACTGAAGTGAGGAAGAAGGGTCACCACCAAAATAGCGTTGCTGATAAAGAGCCAACCACTCGGTGCTCCTCTGTCTCCTAACTGTCCACCTCTTCGCGCTTGAGACACCGCCTGCCTGGGACTGCATCTCATGGATGCGAGCTGACAAGTGATCAATCTCTTCATCCATGTCGATCAAGGTCTGGGAGACAAACGCCTTATGCTCCCATATCATGCTGTCCTGGCAGCAGAATCCATCATGTATAGTCTGAATCATCTGCTCGTAGAAGTCTGGTAGAGGCTGGGAATAGTTACGTGGCACATCATTCTCCTGCATCGGCTCGGTATCTGGTGGAGGCTGCGTGAAGTGCTGCTGTTGCTGCTGTCGCTTAGAAAAAGGTAGGGTGCTATCATTGTGTTGGACGGGAGCTGGGCAAACATCGCGGAACTCGCGCTAGAAGTCATCTCTACATGAAGAGTTAGGTGAAATCGCCAAGTCTCCTAGAGGTGTATCAAATTCCAGCTTCGTCTTGTTGGGCTGAGGAAGTGCTATGAATGTGACCTTCCTGGTGCCATACAACCAGTGGAATAGACATGTGGTCCATGTGGCACTGAGCATCTCAAATCTAACTAACCTCTCAGCAATGATAAGATAGGAAGTGCGCCTCCCTAAGTGCGGAAAGTCAGCCGGAGGAACCAATCCTAAGTACTCTGCTAAAAGGCCTATCATGCCTCCGACTATGATCTTCCCCTTTGGCTTTCTTGCCACCTCCACAATCCTCTTCATCCACAACTCAGCCCATAACCCATATCCTGGTCCCTCAATCGTTAAGTGCCATAGAAAATTAATGTCATTGTCTGGCACATTCGTCGGCTCCTCGGAGCAAAGTACTATGCCAGCCAACTGTCAGTGCACATAACGGAGTCCAGGGTGGATAATGGTGCTACTCTTATCATGGGAGTTCTTTGGCCTCATGTTGATGACATTCTAAAATTGCATGTTATCCTCGATCGATTGCTCCTGGACCTGTGGCTCCAACCTTGCCCTTATCTCAGCAGTGTCACATCCAAACTCTTCCTCAATCTGCAAGATGGTCATCTATCAGTATATATCATCCAAATGGAAAGCGATGTACGTCTCGCATGGTTGATTGCTTATCCAGACCGTGGATAGGAACTCTAGTATGTATCTCCGGTAAGAGGGTGCGCTCCTACTCATGAATCTTTCCATCCCCCCTTTGGAGAGAAGGCGTCAGACAGGCTGGGTGAGCCCAAGAGCGTCCAACGTGGGTATGTCTACAAAACTCGTCTCTTTAAGTTGGTGACTCTCCAGGGCCTCCCACCTCTCAGCATAGGACCCGGTGATCTGGGTCAAACCCATGTACCTATCCGAAGGGGGAGGCACATGGCTCGATTCTGGAACCGGTGAGCGGCGATGTTCCCGGCTCGGGGGGGAGCCCTGGGTTTCTTTGTGGGGCCATATCTAACAACCACAACAAACAAGTCAAACACACAGGAATATGTGTATATGCAATATTGCAAATTCATACTCAACCTTAAACTAGTTCATTATCACAAGCCAAATCAAATTCAATTAAACTAGTTCAAGTCCTAATCACAATGGCATATACAATCCATATTATGTCCAACAATCCAATATTCTCAAGTCCTTGAAGTTCTCACATAGTTGAAATCAATACGTTATATCTCAAAACCACAGTTGTGGTCAACTAGTTTAGCCACCATTAGTACATTCACAATGTCAACATCCACGTCCCATGGCTAAACTACCCTAAGCAAAATAACATTGCAAAGCACAATAACATTTTATCCAAATAACAACTATGTTTAATCAAGGGCCAACATGCCTCATATCTAACATAAGTCACAATCCATTCTCAGTCAAAGAAACACAAATGTACACAATCCAAAATCGGACAAGCACAATACAATCTAAACCGCAACCACAAAATATACAATCCAAACCGCAACCACAAAACATGCACACAATACCCATAAAATTAAATTGCAAGCACAATATATTCACCAAAATCAACCAAGGTCCAACCATTTAATTTCCTAAGGCATCACACATAATCTACACAATATCCAATAAATAGAGTATACATTCATAATCAAAATTGAAGCTCAGTAAAGTGAATAAATGTACCACTTAGATGCTTTGGAAGAAGAAAGAGGAAGTCCACAATCAATTCGAAATCAAATTGCCCAAAGTCACAAAACCCCCAAATTCTAGGGTTTGTGTTCTTCAAAGTTTTATGGTGATTTTTGGGTGGAGATTAGGAAGAATGGACAGGAGTATGGAGTGAGGGCGGTGACATGGTGAGAGGCAGTGAAATGGTGAGAGGCAGCAAAATGGAGAAGATTGGAGGTTTGATATTTATGGCAAAAACTGAATCTGGCCATTTTTTAAAAAACAGAGATGTACCCCCGTCGTGACTCACGACGTGTTCATTGCAACTTGTAACGGGTAGGGAGGGCTTAGGTCTGGCTAGGCTCGAGGATGAAAGATGACGTCTCGTGGGGCGTTAGCCTTCGAATTTGAGAGGCAAGTGGTTCTCGAGGGGTTAAAAGGCTTCACTGGTCTTGAGGGCTTCTGGCCTAGAGGACCCGTGGTCTCGAGAGGGTGACGTCTCGAGAGATGATGGACTTTCAGGTTTGGATTGAGTCAAGGGCTTGCAGCCTCGAGAACCCGAGGTCTCGAGGGGATGATATCTTGAGGGATGATGAGATTATAGGTTTGACTAGTCTCGAGGGGCTGATGTCTCAAAGGCTTTGGTTCGAGTCGAGGGTTTGCGACCTTGAGGACCCGAGGTCTCGAGGGGATGATGTCTCGAGGGGATGATGTCTCGAGGGATGATGTCTCGAGGGATGATGAGATTACGGGTGTGACTGGTCTCGAGGGGCTGATGTCTTGAGGGCTAGTCTCGAGGGACTAATGGCTAAAGGGATGATGGACTCACGGGTTTGTGCCCTCGAGGCAATGGTAACGATAAGCCCTCGAGGTAACAATGAAATGGTGAGAGGGAACGGGTAGGACAAAGAATACCAGAAGTCACTATTTATGTCGTGACTCGTGACCACTTTGTCGCAACTCGTGATGGTCAATCACGACTCGCGACGAGGCCATCGTGACTCACGAAAAGTGGAGACCGGGAGCTGAATTTTAACAAAAAATTTCTGATTATGTCGTGACTCGCGATGGTCTGTCGCAACTCGCGATAGACCATCGCGACTTGTGAAAAGTGGAGGCAGAGACCTCCATTTTTTAGCCAAAATCCCTGATTTGGTCGTGACTCTCGACCACTTTGTCGTGACTTGCGATGGTTCATCGCAACTCACGACGAGGCCATTGCGACTCGCAAAAAAGTGGAGGCTGAAAGCTAAAACTCCCCAAAAATTTATGTGCCCGTTGACTCGTGACTATGTTGTCATGACTCACGACAGACTACTAACTTGGTACTTAGAAATTTTTTCCGATTCCTTCTCTTGTCCAAGTCTTTCCTTCTTGACTCCAAGCATTTATCCCTTCAAAATTCCAATGCCTTGGCTTCAAAAATGCTACAAAATCATGGGAAAATAACCCGTGAAAAGCACAAAGCAAAACAATGAAACTAATGAGAAAATCCAAAATCAACCAACATAAACGGAAAGTCACGAATGACGATCCGGATGATCAAAACCAAGTTTATTTAATTTTGTTGGCATGACTTACTCCCCTTCTTGATGTTTGCTCACAAAATTAATCGAGATGATCGGTCCCTTTTCCTCAATTAGGATCAAAACATTCAGGATTCGTATCGTCCCCTAACAAAACCTCCTTCAAGTAGCTTAGTGTTTCTTCATGTTCCCTTAACGTCTCCAACAACTCACCTTTTTGTTCCATGGTGATCTCAAGAACGTAAGTATTCGGGGGTAGCTATCCTTTTCCAAGGGATGAACATTTAAGAGCTTTCGGTGGTGGTTTTCACTTTTCCACCAAAGTCTTCTGAAGAGAATGAGGGAAAAACACCCTTACTAGCTTACCCGCAGACACACAAAAAGGGTTGGATGTTGCATCCCCAAGAGTGCATTCGCTGTTGCTTTCCTTCAAGTTAGTACTAACAACATTTGAAATCTAATTATCACTCAAAACATCATCTATGGCAACATTTAAGGAAATACCATTTATGGGCTCAATTTCATCTTGCCCTTCGTCATCAATAACATGAATAGCTTGGCAAGAATGATATCTACTATGGTGATCAATAGAATTATTAGTGTCAAATTCTATCCTCCGTCCCTTAAATTCCATGGTTAATGTTCCTTTATGCACATCAGTTATGGTTCTTGAAGTCTTTAGAAATGGCCTTCATAAAAGAATAGGTTTAGTACTATTGTCACTTCCCATTTCAAGAACATAAAAGTCTGCGGGGAATGTCAAAGAATCCACTTTTACCAACACATCCTTCACAATACCTTTCGGGTATGTGCTAGAGTGATCGGCTAGTTGGATGACAACCCCAATTTTGTGCAAATTGCCTAGATTTAGACTTTTATACAAGGAGTATGAGATTACATTGATTGAAGGCCCTAAGTCTAACATGGCCTTATTAACACATTTGCCTCCTATCTCACAAGGGATTGTAAACATTCCCAGATCATCACATTTGGAGGGAATTGAACACGACGGAGACATATTCACTCTTCACATTCTTTTTCTTATTTTTCAGTTATTGTTTCCTATTGGCGGTACATAATTCTTTAAGAAATTTAGCATACCTAGTAACTTGATTCAGAGCAGTTAAGAGTGGAATATTTACCTTGCATCTATGAAAGACTTTGTAGATGTCCTTGTTGTCCTCCTTGGTCCTCCTATCCTTTAATGCCTCCGGAAACAGTGGTTCTGGTACGTAGATAGGGGTTTCCGCTCCTCTTGATTTCTTGTGAGGTGGGGACGAGGTCTCAGGATTTGATCCCGATCTTGGCACAAATGTCTCCACCTCTGCTTCTTCTCCTTTGTTCCCCTTGGCCAACTCCTCCGCCTTCTTCTCATGATCTTCTTCTTTCTTAACCTCTCACTCAACGACATCTCTTGCTTGGGGCTCTATCACCTCCCTTCCACTTCTCAATGAGATTGCACTCACATTTTGTCGAGGATTAATCTCCGATTGTGAGGGAAGTTTTCCTTTTTCTCGGGCCTCCATCCGATTCACCACTTGAGCTATTTGGCTCACTTGAGTTTCTAAGTTTTTGATGGTAGCCTTGGCTTCATTTTGGAATTTCTCACTTTTCTCCGCACACATGCCTAACTGGTGAATGGCTTGCATCACCTCACCCTTCATTAGCCCCAAGCTCTCCCCTTGGTCTCGGGGTTTGTCTTGGAGCCTTTGAAATTGTTGTTGAGGTGGCCTATATTGTTGTTGAGGAGGCCAATATGGTTGAGGATTTTGGCTTCTTTAAGGGTTTCCATACTGGAGGTTTGGGTTATCACGATTTCTCGAATTGTACGGCCGGTTTGGGCTAGAAACTTCATTTTCATATCTAACCAACTCTTGATGCTTTTGGGCGGTAGGTAGTGGAGCCAATCTCTTGCACCATCCCTTAGTGTGAACGGGAATGCTTTCAACTTATAGAAATCTTCATCCACTTCATAGGAGACCGTACCACCGCACAAGAAGTGAAATTCGGGGAGGTGTTTATTGGCATTCTCCCCTTGCCTACCAAGGAAGATGGGTAGTATGTTGATGAACTCGGTCTTTAGCTCAAAGTGCCCGTTCGGTCCAACCACGGGATACTCAATACACACTGGTTGTTGGTCAAGGTTGGGGGCCATGATGTCTCTTAACAAAGCTTGCCCCAAAGGAATCTCCCTTTGGTGGAGAGGAGGAGCTCGCCCTTAGAGAGGAGGATGTTGAGGTCCCCCTCCCGGATGCTCATCTTCAAGCTCAATTTGATGTTTCATAGAGGAAGATGTATCCAAAAACTGGTCTCTAGGAGGGGTCTTATTCATACTTTCCAAAGAAAGTCTCCTAGCCCGTCTCAAATTCAACTCTAACTTGGGGTCGTAGTGTAGGGGTTCTTGTGAAGAGGATCGTATACGAACCATACACCAAGAACTCGAACAATAAGTTTCCATGCCAAGTGAAAATGGCAAATCAACTAAGAAATTAAAATAAAAGCAAACCAACAAATATTTACAATTAGCATATAATCACACATAATATGCCCAAACACTTAAAAATAAACGCCTCTCCCCCAGCAGTGGCGCAAAAATTTAGGAGGTCATCATCGTACCTCTCAAAGTTAATACTTTTAAGCCCGAGTGCTTCCTATCTACAATTAAATAGATAATGGAAAGTTGGGGTCATCCACGAAAAGAGGGATCTTTTCAAGTGTTTAAACATATATATGAGAGAACTTACTAAGCATATACATACATAGATATATATATAAAAGCATGTAAACAGGAGGGGTTTTGTTTTTTATCCTAAGTTATCAAATTGAAATACAACAACCAGCAAAGCAAGATAACTATGCTAATCATGCAATACAACTAAAGATACGATGTAAGTGATAATTAACGGAACCTTGGGGGCAATCGACTTCCACTTCAAACTTCATATAGCTCATTGATTCATTCACTCATTCAATTACATTTATTGTCCATAAGGAATGTTATCACTTCTCATTCAAAGATCAACATTCATTCCTCCTTAAGAGTAGTTTGCAAATACAAATAACGACCATTTCCAAACCTCATTGATGATCACTCTAGACAAACAACATCATAGGGGTATTTCATCAATGGAATTTCACCCAAAGGACCATAGGTTTGATAATAACAAGCCTTCTACCAAAGACATGGTCATTTAACCAAACAAAGCATTCATTAGGTTAAACTTAGAACAAACAACATTCAATGTTCAACCTTTATTTGCATCTTTGTGACAAATATGAAAACAAACCACATTAACATACTCATCTAGCAAGAATTACCACACATTATACACAAGAAGTTCTAAATCCATGCTTTTGGATTTCCATATCAAATGAGTTAAGAAATTTTCAACTTTCCTAGAACCCTAACATTTCAATCTTACAAATATTTCATATACTCAAACAACCCATGGTATAAATGAGGTAAAACACAACATTAATGGCATAGTAAATGCTCTCCAATAAATGTTCATAAATGAGCAAACATAGAATCTTACTACATAAGCTTGGAAGCTTCAATCAATTGCTCCTAAGAACTAGATTTAGCTACAAGAGTTCATACTAATTAATGCTAAACAACCAAACATAATACAAGAGAATTCAAAGATGAAAATGGAAGAAAATAGGGTTTGAAACAGTATCAAAAATGCAGATGAAGAAGATCTAAATAAGAGGAAAGATAGTGCTATTTATAGTACAAGGATAAGGTTAGATTCTAGCCACCCGTTGGTTGCGACTCGCGACGGGCTCGCAATGAGGCCATCGCAACTCGCGACGAGTGCCAGAATTTAACCTTGTTTTCTTTCCTTCTTCTTATGGTAAACATTTATCTTCATAGAAATTCCTATCATTTTTCAAGTTTTCAATGTCTTCAAAAATGGTCTTTGATGGCCTCCGGTCTTCATGCCTCCGTGTTCTTCCTTTGTCTAGAAAAATCCACTTTGAAGTGGTAAAAGAGTGTAAATTTGCTCTTACCCCTCCTAAGAGAATTTCAAGGTAAAACACAAGCTCTTGATAATAAAAAAAAAGCCCAAAAGTGACCCAAAATAGTACTAAATTATGCACATAAAATGGACATATCATTGGGTCCAACCCTAAAAGGCCTCAAACTAATGTGATAGGTGAACAATCACTCTTCCAACTTTCAATGTGGGACTTGGGTTGAACACACTCAACAATTTGGACCATCCGCAATCTACATTAATTGTTTTAGGGTTTTAAAAATTAAATAAAAAATTTTAATACTACCTCTATTTCACTATGTTTGGCACCAAATGTTTAGGTATTGCATTTTTTGCAAGTTGAAATGTGTGCAGAGAATTGAGTGATGAGAGTAACAAGTATAATGAATATTTGAGAATGCTGTACTTTTTTCCATAAAAGAAAATGTGACAAATATAGAAAAAACATACGAAAATGGCAAGTGTATCAAACTCAAGAAAACAGAGGGAGTAAGTAACTAATAACATATGAATACTTAAAGAGTTATTATCTCTTTTTGGACAAGACTATCTATAATTTGAAGGCCACTCTTTTATTTTAGGGCGAGCGAATTGGGAGGCCCCTGAACTTCCTCCATTGTCCCCTTTTATCCCATTATCTTCTTCTTTTGAATACTTTTGGCCCCTCAATTAACTAAATGTTTAAACCGTGGCCCTTCCGTCTGGTCAAAGGGTTAATTTCAGTCAAACATGTTAATTTTAAGGGCACGTTAGTAATTTCACATTTTCATTTTTATTTTTCATTTTCTATGTTTATTTTTCCTTTTCCATTTCCCCTTTCCTCTTCCTCCGACCTTCTTCTTCTCCGCAGCGCTGCCACATGAACACTGCCATCTATGCCCGCTGCCACATCGCCAACACACACTCCGACTACTGCTTGTAGCACCGTGGCTTCCTCCAAGCTCCCCTCCTCTTCCCACTGGCGGAAAAAGAAGAAGGTCGTACCTCCCTTCCAAGCGCCCTCGTGGATCAAGATTCAATGTTAAATATACTGTGAGTACACCTTGTGATGCATAGGTGATGCAGGGTTGCTAATAAGGATTTCCCCTTTGTTTTCCTGGGTGATTTCTCTTGGAAATTGAAAAAAAATGGATCCAAACCCCGAGAATTTCTTGATTCTGTCCTACGTGATGGACAGATTGGCCACCGGCAAACGTTCCTCGGCCGGCGAAGAGCACGACATTGATTCACCAATGCCGTAGATGTTATCGCCATTGTCTCTCAAACCGCACTTCAAGTACACAGAGTGGATGCCTCATCTAACCAACCCAAAGATCATCTTCGAGATGTGATCCACGATGGCCGACGTACTTCAGCCGCGCATCATACTGAAATTGCTTGGCGAGCGATCGAATCATGAGACGGTGGGCTCTGCATGTGCGATGCTAGCGAAGATCAATGATAAATTGACCGGCCGACCATCCCAGTTTCATCCCAGCCCATTCTAGTGCTCGCCTCCACCATCCAAGTTCAACACCGTCCATCGCTCATCCTATCCCAGTTCAACACTATTTGCCACCGCCCATCTCAATGCTCACCTCCACCATCCTAGCCTACCAACACCCATCCCAGCCCTCGCCACCACCGTCCTAACCTACCACCACCCATCCTAGCCACATGTTGCTCGAATCGGTGGGAGAAAATGAGAGTAGCGTAGTGCTGCTCAAATTGGAGAATATGAGAAGCGAAGCAGGCGGCGATGGGAGAAAAAGAGCAGAGGAGAAGAGAAAAGGAGAAAAGAAAAGGAAAGAAAAGGAGAAAAAGAAAGAAAAGAAAGGGGAAAAGTAGGAGAAAGGAAAGGAAAATGAGAAAAGAAAAATTAAAATAAAAAATGAGAAAAGGAAAACGAAAAATGTGAGATTACTACTTTGCCCTTAAATTTAATACTTTTGACTGAAGTTAACGTTTTGACCAGACAAAAGGACCACAATTTAACAGTTTTGTTAATTGAGGGCCAAAAGTATTTTAAAAGAGGGGGGAAAAGGGGGAAGATGGAGGGAGTTCAAGGGCCTCATAAGTCGTATGCCCTTTATTTTAAGCTAGTGAAAGGAAAATCTTATTAAAAATCATTTTAAATATTCATTGCTTGTTAAAAGTTGGATTAAAGTTGATAACTCATTAAAATGTGAAAAAGTGCTTTTATAACCCTACCCAGTTGACATAAGTGCCAATATAACCTTTTGATAGCTGAAAGTACAGATATAACCCTACTTAGTTGATGTAATTGCAATTTTACCCATTCCGGCAGTTGAAGGTTGGATTCAATGGAAATGTTTATTTTACCCCTTCTTAAAATTATTTTTTTTAAATTAGATAAAAACCATAATGCCCCCAGGCTCTTTAACTCACCTTATCTCTTCCAATCTCGCCTAACCCAAGCCATTATTGTTTTTCTCCCCACGAGTTCAACAAAAATCCTCGTACCATGCTACCGATCGAAAACCACCAATAATCTGTTCTCCCACACTGCAACGGCCGATTCAGCCAAAATCATAGGCGTTGTGGCGAGTCTGACTTGGAAATGGCGTGTATTATTTGTTCGTAAACTCTAGTCTCTAAAAATATTTTTTTTCATGTGCTACTGTACATTGGGACTGGTTCTCTTTATAAAGGCATTGTATTGGTGGATTCCATCGGATTAAGTTGCGCTTCGACGAGTTTGACAGGGTGGCGATGCTTTAGGATTTGCGCAATCTTTGACATATCATCTCGTCTACAATAAACCCTTGCGAAATGATACCCTCTTTTCCATAATTTGATGAAAAAAATTGATTAATGTCTTCGATAATGTGATTATGTGATAATAGGTGGGTTACTGTCATTTGAATGTTGAAAAAAAAGTATATGTGGGTTTTTTTTGATAGATTACATACAAGAAACCAAATTACATATTAACATCCTAATCTAGGACCTAACTAGGAGACACCACCATTGAATCCATTGAAGCTCACTAGAGCCTGAAACTCCATCCATTTGAATAGCTAGGGATACCCTTCTGAGAACACCCAAATGCTGCACCACCAACATACTGCTACCATCGAAACTGGAACCACCACGATCTCACCATAATTGACCACCTGTAGGTTGGGAAACCACATCGAGGACCACCGACACGGCCCCATAACTCTGGGTATTCCCCATCAAGAAATTGCTCTATGGGGGTGTGTTGAACCCATGATCTCTCAGTTATAGAGAGTGTGGCTTAACACTAAACCAGGCCCATTACACAACAGTATATGTGGGTTAGAATATAGGGTTTTGGGCAAAATTTTATTGATTTGAAAGTGTATTTTCTAGATTGATAACTGGATGATGTTTAATGTTGTGTGTGTGGTTGTTATGTTTCTTTTTTGTTCGAGCCATGGTACAAATGGTTTAATGTTCTTCTATTTCTTTGGTGTTTGTACAAGTAGATTTGGTCGAAACTCCTGGTATAGCTTTGGATTGGTTAAGGGAAAGTGGTGAAATGTAAAGTTGTTGTTAAGGTTGTTGTGATGTTGTCCAAAAATGGTTTTTGATTAGATTTGGTATTTGAGTTATTGTGAATAATGTTGGAATGTGTGTGATATTGTTGAAAATTTTGTGGGATATTGTGTGGGGATATTGTGATATAGTTGTGTAAATTGGGGAAGGATCAGTGATGTTGTTGTGCATGTTGTGGGAGGCTTAGTCCTGATTGGTTAATTAGAAGAAGGAATATAATTGGCTATACTTGGTAATGTTGTATAATAAAATGTGGAATGTTTAAGGGATATCGATTTGAAGAATGTGCAATGTTGCTGTAATGTTGTAGAACTAGGATAATAGGCCTCATTGTTGTATACCCAAATGTTGGTCGCACACTTTATTGTTTTAAGGCAGATAGCTTCTTTAATGTGGTTATATGACCTTGTATGTTTTAGTTATGTGCATATATGACCCTAACCTTTCCTTACATGTTCTGATATAACCCTAACTAATTTTTATATGTGCTTATATAACCCCAAGTAATTATTATATGTGTTGATAGAGCCCTTAATATTTCTTGTATGTGTTGATATAACCCTTATATTTCTTGTATGTTCTTATATAACCCAAGTAATTATTATATGTGCTGATATAACCCTTAATGTTTCTTGTATGTGTTGATATAACCCTTATATTTCTTGTATGTTCTGATATGACCTTACTAATTATTATAAGTGCTGACTTAACCCCAATTACTTATTTTATGTGATGTTATAACCTCATATGTGGGCGTTTCATTTTTTGGTATCTAATATTGGAGTGGTAAAACAATATCGTAGGATGACATCCATGCTATCTATTCAATTATCCTTCATTATGGTAGTCGCTAAAAGGCTTCAGAGGGTTTCGATCAGATAGACACTCCCTCATTGTGTTGAAATCAGATTTCACGGAGGATTTTTTGGGTGATCCCGAGGCATGGAAAATTATGGATGTGAAGCTTTGTTACAGTATCCCTGGATTTGAGAGAGTGTTCCTCGAATTAGAAGATGATGTGACCAAAATGTTTACCTCTTACCGGGGAGAAAATATGCTGGATATATTTTGTGAGGTTGCACCTCCTACCATTGGTGCCAGGGAACATGGCAGAAAGAAGGCGAGGAAGCCCAAATCTGTGAATAAAGGTAGTGAACAAGTTGGAGAATGACCAAGAAAATATGTCGGTAAAGCCTTTGAAGCTCTGATGATGAATGTGTTCAAGAATCTGATGAGGAATGGGAGTCGGATCAAGATCACGACTGGTATCATAGGTAAACGGAGGCTGGGTCCGAGATTGACTTTGATGAGAATGGTGATGGTGAAACAGCACGGGATGTCGATGAATTCTCGGACAGCGACATAGAGGAAAATCTTATGAGTAAGTGTATAAATAAGGAGAAATTTGACACTGGTAAGGGTGACAAAATTACATTGGAGGAATGGATGATGTTTCATACTTATAAGGACATGAAGTTGTTATTGGTTGAATTCTCCTTACAAGAGGGGTTTTTGTATGAACATGTGAAGATTGAGAAAAATAGAGTAATTGTTATGTGTGCAGATAGTAACTGTGAATAAAGGCTACACAGCTTAAAAATAACTGATGGTTTAACATTCTACATTTGGTTGTTGGATGGAGCTCATACATGTAGGCAGCAAGGGCTTGTGAGGCCTTGTGAGGCCGCTGAAGAAATGGATAGCCAAGAATATTATATCACTACTGCGGGCTGATCAGAAATGTCCAATAAAGTGTTGATGGACCACTTATCTAAAAATTTTGGTGTTCATCCAAAGCGACACCAGCTGATGAGGTCTAGACATTTGGCTGAAAAGATGGTAGATGGGAGCCATGGAGAGTCATTCCCTCTCACAATATTGTTTAGAGGTGACCAGTAAGACCCGGGCAGTTATGCGATAATAGAGTACAGTAGGGAGGGACTACACAAAGTTCCACATATTTTGGATTCGATGCGGCAAAGAAAGGTTTTCTTGAAGGATGTAGGCCATACTTGGGGTTTGATAGTTGTCACCTTAAAGGGCAAGTACAGTGGGGTTTTGCTTAGTGCGATTGGGAATGATCTGGATGGAGGCATTTCCCCCCCCCCCCATGCTGTTGTGTATGTGGAGTCGGAATCAAAAGGTACCTGGACCTTTTTCTTCTAGTAGATGGATGAATTCCTAGGCAGATTTGCTGAAGACAAGAAATGGACCTTCATGATCGATCGATAAAAGGTGACTTATCCAACCTATTTTGTTTTGTGCAGGTTTACAAGCTGATTGTTCTATTGGTTTACACGCTGATTATTCTGTAGTTTTTGGTCTCTAATATAACTCAATATGTCAAAGTGTTGATCATTCAGTTCGGGTTGTTGTGTGATGATTGTTCTTTTGTATTTGATATATGTGCTGATATAACCCTGTGTAATTTAACTATGTACTGATATAACCCTGAATAATTTAACTATATGCTTATATAACCTTGTGTAATTTATTTATGTTCTAAAATGACCCTACATAGTGTAAATAGGTGCTGATATAAACCTATATAATTTAACCATGTAATAATATAACCATGTATAATTAAACTATGTGCTTATATAACCCTGTGTAATTTAACTATGTGCTTATATAACCCTGTGTAATTTAACTATGTGCTTATATAACTCTGTGTAATTTATTTATGTTCTGAAATAACCCTACATAAGTTAAATATGTGTTGAACTATATGATGTTATGACCCTATGTAACTTATCCACTGTTTGTACTGAAATGCAGGGTCTTGACCAGGCTATCCTGGATTGCGTGCTTCACTCGACACAGTGGAAGTGTAGTAGGCACATCTATGCAAAATTTTGTAGTAGGCATTATGCGGATATCTTCAATATACTGTTTTGGAGGGCTTCACTGGCCTAGAACAAGAGAGACTTCACAATTGCAATGGCGAAATTAAAGGAATTATCTGTGGAGGCTTACGAGTACCCGAGTGGTCTTGGTGACTCCTTGTGGGCTAGGCACACATTCTCCACAACATTGAAGTGTGGCAATGTCACAAAAAATCTAGCTGAGTCATTCAACAACTGGATTGGAGGGTTGAGGAACAAACCAATTCTTTCACTGATGGAATGGGTGCGGAAGAAGTTCATGGAAAGGTTGAATGACAAGTTTACGAAGTCTGTTGGATGGGATACTGTTATGTGTCCACGGAGGGAAGAGATGTTAAAGCTGGTTACAAAAGAGGCTCGCAGAGTCATGTTCAATGCTTGCTCTGATATAACCTATAAGGACACACATGGTGAGTCACATTACAGAGTGCTGCTTGATAAGCGGTCATGCAACTGTGGTGTTTGGGATCACACGGGGATACCATACAGGTATGCTGTTGTTGTGCTTGTGCACAAAAAACACCCCCTCCATGAAGCGTGTGATGTTTTGTTGTCTAAAGCTACCTTTCAAAAGGCTTATGCACACATAATTGAGCTCGTACCTTATAGGTCATTCTGGATCCCCAGCCCAAGATCTAGAACATGCCAAGCCCCAGAATTGCATCGTCGTGTTAGAAGACCAAAGTTGAATAGGTCGAAAGAGGAGTGGTAAGGACAGGGCAAAGTGAATACGAGGAAGTGTAGTAATTATGGAAACTATGGACATTATATAAAGACATGTCAAGGTGGGCCTACAACCAAGGAGAAAAAATTAGCACAAACAACTATGTCTGCTACAACATCCCAGGTCATAACTATTTTTTAATGTTTTTTGTTAATTAATTATGTTGTTTTGTTTGACCTATTTATTTCATGTAGTCTCTGTTATTAGCAGGGAGTGGATGACAATACCATATCACCTTCACATGCCACTTCACAAGGCACTTCACATGCCACTTCACAGATTGCTACTAAGAGAGGTAGGAAAAGGGCTGCAACAGGTACCACTTCTAGGGAAATATCAAAGCATGGAAGACCCCATGGCAGTTCTAGTTATAAAGCCCCGATCAAAATGAGAAAGACGACAAAGGTTAAAAAAGAAGGAAAAATTGATGTTTACACTGTGGCGTAAAAGTTTATACAATTCAACAATTGTTGAATTATTTGTTAAGTGCAGGATAAGCGTGATAATGACATACAGGAACCTGAGCAACTAAATATTTTATCTAGCAATGAGGTTAATTTTTACATGTGTATGAATGTTTTTTCATGTACGTTTCAGCCTATTCCTAACTTGATGTTATTGTATAGGTCCAGGAACAGGATGACATTAAGGTTCACATTTCTAACATAGACGAGCCAGCAACTGACCGTAATCAGGCCTATGAGGTAAAAAGGATCGAACTTGGTTACCTCAGCACTTCTAAAAATTATATAGGGTAATATTTGCACTATTGAACGATATATAGGATCATATTGACACATATTATATTTATGTAGGGTTATATCAGCACTTTATGTTTTTATGTAGGGTCATATTAGCACTTCTTGTATTTATATGTCGTAGTCATTGTGCAGGGAGCACCTGAAAGTTTGGATATTATACCATTCACTCAGCAATCTCAGGATGACAATGTTCAACCGCCAGCATATCCAGTTAACAAGAAAAAGCCCGTGCAGACAAAGAATGCAAGCAGAACCAGTTCTAGGAAAGCATCAAAGCGTAGAAGAACGCCTCCTAGTTCCAATTTTTGTGCACCCCGACCAAAACATGAAGGACGAGAAGGGTAAAATCCAAAGGATTTTACCTAATACTGTGTTGACTAACTGGATGTCATAGAGAGGCATAGGAAATAATTCTTGAATTACAATTGGATTGCTGAGTAAGGTTGTTGATGATGTGAAGGAACATGAGGAAATTGGTATTCTGTCCGACAATAAGGTAAATTTACATGCTGCGCATCAATGTTATTAAATTTTTGTCACTGCTTGTAAGTTGAAGTATTTGCATATAGGTCCAAGAACAGCTTGACCTTGATGGTCACATCAATAAGAATGTTAAGCCTACTACTGATCGTAATCAGGTCGTTGAGGTAAATAAGCTCACTCTTGTTTAAGTAGGGTCATATCAAAACTTCTTTTATTTATATAGGGTTATATCTACACAGTTTTAACTTATATAGGGTTATATCAACACTTCTTTAATTTATATAGGGTTATATCAGCACTGCTATTATTTATATATGGTTATTTATGCACTTTAACAATTTAGGTATGGTTATATTAGTAACTAATTTAATATCATTACTTTTTTGTCGTTATACAAGCATGACCAGGAAGTGTGGATGTCTTACCATTCAGCTGGCAAGACGAGAATGACATTTCTCAAGCGCAAGCACAACACATTGAAAAGAAGCCCAAGCAGGCAAAGAGGACAAAGGAAATGACACGGTATAGAGTAACTATTGACCTGGTGAGTCACCTCAATATTTACAAAAAAAATATTGTTCATGTTGCTTAAATGTTAGCCAACTTCCACCCTTCCTCAAGTTCAAGATTCTCATGATGAACCTCCTTTTGAGCTTGATGAGGAATCTGAGAAGCTAATGCAGGAAACACTCAATGTTGTGGAGAAAGAGTACTTCAACTAGGATGCAGCTACATCTTCCACTATCTATGATAGGAAGGGTGTTCCAGTGCAGGTTGTGGTAGAGGAGCTTCCTCATAGGGAGGACCTAGTTCTATGGTTCCGAATGCTGTTTCTATGGTTCTAGTCCAAGTTATGGTGGAGAAGCCACCAGCTGTAGAGGATCCATCTGTGGTGGAGGATCCACTTGTAGTGGATGAGGCTATGTTGGAAGATTTTGTGTAGGAAGAGTAGCTTGTGGCTAAAGAACATGTTGGTGTTGCAAAGGACCAAGGTTTGTACTTTGTCAGGATCCAATTACCGAGGACGATATCGTGATGAATGAGAACACTAGGGAGACTGAGGGCCTAACACCTCCAGCTGACTGTACTTGACATTCTCACCACCACCTTTTGTGTCTTTTGACAAACTTGGGAAATACATTTTACTTTTTTTGCCTTTGGATTACTTAGAACTGTTGCCCTGTGGTTTTTCAACACGTATAGGGCACCTTATAGTTTCAGTAATTCCAATATTGACTATTTTGCTACCTATGCTGGCTTTTGTAGACAATTATAGGAACCATGTGGCACACTCTGTATACAGTGTGGTCCACTTCCATTGTAAAACAATTGAACCTATATTAATCTAGTTCAATGTTGGTTTGAAATGATTATCATATTTTCTACTATGCAGGTGCTTGTAAGACTTGAATATGGTGTTCAAAGTAGTTTTTGTTCATATACACAAATTGACTAAATCCGAGTTATTTCAGTACTGCATAAATTAACCAGGGTTATATTCGCACTTTAGTAACTTATTTAGGGTTACAACAAAATGTGTTCAATATATATAGGGTCATATTTGTACTTTATCAAAATAGGTAGGATTATGTCAACTCTTTAATAATATAGTTAGGGTCGATTTATTACTTACTTTTTTAACACAATAACATTTCAGTACTGTCATGTCGGCCATAACCAGGCTACAAACATGTAGTTCATTTCAACTCCTGCAAACGATCGAATAGTTTTATCAACTTACAACATCAAGTAACACTACCTCGATATGTCTAAATCCTTTCAAACTACAAATAAACTTAACGGAATACATACCATATCTTACAACTATCATCTACCTCAACATTCAACTAAATGCACCAACAATCACTTATGAATAAATCCTACAAGATCTGGAACATATTTGCACCAAGAAAACCCAAATTCACTACCATCAATAACTTAAGAACGAATGAGCATTTGCAACCATTTTGGGGAGCAACAAAACATTCACCAACCCCAATCAAATCTTCTTCGTCCTGAATTGGATTATCCACTCTCATTACTTTACTACAAAACTGTTGCTGGGAAATTGAACTTGCACTACTGTCTTAATCCGAATCAAAGGTATCTGGCATAACCCAACCCTGCCATCCATGATTTGTACATCGATAATATGGTCTCCTAGTATTTCTGGCTATTTTGGACAAAAACGCACTTGTTCCCATCTTATAAACCCTACAAATTAATCCTTCGCAATGCACATGGTTAAGGGTGCAACTCGATCAATCCATTCTACACCTACATCAAGAAATAGTACAATTCAACAATCAACACACCAATATTAATCACAAAACCCATTATTTAACACAAAACCCTAACGAAATCGACTCAAATCTGAAAATGATTTTCCCCCAAATTCAAATCTAGGGTTCAAGTGAGGAATTGGGTTACCTTGACCAGTGGATGACTAATTAGAATCTCCAGATGGTGGGCTAGAACTTCTATGGACGAGTTTCATGGGAAGGACTTGACGGACGGCGGCGGCAAAGCAACTCATAGATGGTTGGATGGTGTGGAGCCAAAACACAAAGGATTTTTTTGAAACCTGGGAGACAAGACATAAATTTTTTTAAAGAAAATAATAATTAAAAACAAAAATTTGAGGTGGGGCCTAGGGACAAAAAAGGGTAATTTTTTTTAAATTCAATTCAGTATATAACACAAAGGGTATTTCAGACAGTTTACATACAGTCAACGCCATAAAGGGGATCTGTTATATTGACACTTACATCAACTAGTTAGGGTTATATTTGCACTAAAAAATATCTGAGGTTTATATTAGCTCTTATGCAAGTAGATAGGGTTATATTGGCTCCTTTGACAAGAATTTGCTTTTTTGACAACCACAGTTCATTCATTATGTCTCACACAAAGGGGTGAAACTTTCTGTGTCTCACATAAAGGAGGGGGTGAGCCTCTCACATGGCTTACACAAATTGAGGCTCTACACGTAACACGGTGTATACAGAGACTTAAAACCATAGTAATGCAACTGAATGGGAAAGGGGGAGTCAACTTTAGTTGCACCTAGTTGGGTACATTGCCCTAGACACTTGAGCTAGCCCAAGTGGTTATGTGACAAGAAGTTAATCATCTGTATAGAAGCTCAGTTTATTGCCAATGCCTATAGTATGATCGATTATGAAGCTTTGCATTAATTAATGCAACATGTGTAGCTTAAATGACTACCTTCAAATTTTGTTTTTCCTCTTATGCATTGATAGAGGTTAAGCCCAAGAAGGTCATTGGGCCGAAGGTATGGCAGCCCAATTAGGGGAATATTTAATACTCTAACTTAATTACTGCATTCATGGGTAATTAAGGGAAATAATTAAGGAGAACATTATTTTGGACATGGAGTATAAATACAAGGTACGTATTTACTTATAATTCATTCTATCTTAATCATTTTTGGACACCTGGACTAACTTAGGCATCGAAGTGCTGACCCTGGAACCCTAGGGACAATTTAATTGTAGGTTAGTTTGAGAAGAACTCAGGCCCACGAACTGGTCGGTGATCAAAGATGCATCAAGTGGCATCGTCTGTGGGGATGACTAAGCAGGATTAAGGGTTTTGAGAGTTTATGTCCACGGTAGTTCGAAGAAGTGAAGGGTTGAGGTCAATAGGTACGAGGGACTGGATCTCCACCAAGGTTAACATCGGAGAGTCTAGGAGGAGAAAACGATGCCCACATCGAGTACAGTGAGATGGCTAACGTTCAAACAATAGGAATGGAGTTGATAGGCAAAGCCTAATACAGGCGTAGGCCAGGAGGGGGAGAAAACCTCTATGGAATTTAGCACAAATAACCTGCACCAATCCAGAATGATGTTCTGGGGCCCTCGAGGATGCTAGAAGTAATGGGAGAGCAAGAAAAAAGAAACACAGATTCCCTGCTCAAAAGGGTGGATGATCCGAGGGATGGAAGGTTTACAGAGCTTTCGAGAGATTCATATATGGAAGCCTATGGTCAACATGGGCAAGAAAATTAGAATGCTGGGAGGGCGACCCCAAATCAATATGTGGAACGAGCAGCTCAGGTCTTGGTTTCGGCCGGTTACAGAATCACCCCTATCTGAGGGATGATAGAGTCATGATGGGGGCATTACCGCCCTCACCTTTGGAAATAACTACATGGTGGGCTTCTCAACCCCCAATAGCCCACCCTTATCAAGGATATGTTAGAGAACTAATGCATCAACCGCTACAGGCTAGGCCTTAGCCTTCTATTCCTGGTTATTCCCAAGGTCCCGTATATGCGCTGCCTCCGCTAGCCCCATCTACTTCTACCCTCGACTTGGCGGTTCAGGAGCAGCATATGGAATAATGACCTATTCTGGCACACAAGGATACATGAGTATGGGAATCTATCAGGGGTCATACAATCCTTAAGTCCAACCACTTCTACCACTAGCATACCCAAACCTCGGACAGCATTGGATGAACCCGGGATATGGAGGAACCCAACCTTCTTATGTGCCACAAATGGGTGGTCACGATAATGGGGCTGAACCTGCCTGGGGGGCATCACAAACCCCCCCCCCCCTCAGATGCAAGTGAATCATTAAGAAATGAATTAGATAGGTTGATCGGCCACTTGGGCTAGGCTACAAGATCTCCTTTCAGCTCGGTGATCACTGGGGTTCGATGGCCAATAGAAGTGAAGCCCCCTGAAGAACTTCCTATATACAGTGGTGAAACTGACCCTCGAGAGTTCATCCAGACGTTGTTGGGCTTAATGAATTTGAGAGATTTTGATGAGAAATTGACATGCAAGCTGGTAGGTAGCTACCTGCGGGAAAAGGCACAGGAGTGGTTTAATAAGTTGCCAAGGGACTTGCTTCGATTGTATCGAGATTTTAGCGGAGCATTTTTAAGCCAGTATGCACAGAAGAAGAAGTTTACCAAAAAATTTTAAAGCTCTACCAGACAAAGCAAAAGGCAGGGGAAAGCACAAAAACCTTCTATCACTAGTATGTAGACGAGAGTTTAGGGTGATAGAAATGACGAAAAATGAGGTAATCCAGGGGTACCTGATGGGGATGCAAAATTTGGAATTATACAAGATGTTGAGTACTAATACTCCTAAGACTTTGCAAAAACTTCAGGAGGTCATAAAGAAGGCAACTAGAAGGAAAAAAGGATAGCCTCACCGAAAAACTAGGAAGAAATATAGAGCATAGAGGAAAAAGGCCGGTTGAACCCATAAGAACACCATTCGAGAAGTACAATCCATTGCCTCTAATGCTTGGGGGAAGAACCCCTGCACATATCTTAAGCATACATAAAGGGTTGTTCTGAGCACCCCCACCTTTGAGTGTTTTGACCAGTTAGACATAAGGTGTGAAAACTTGAAAAAGTTGGCCTCCCCTTTGTCAGGATTCATGGGAAACCCAATATTCTCCATATGAGAGATAACACTGCCCATTCGAGTAGTGGATGGTGACAAGGGAGTGACCATCAGGTGTAATTTTGCTATCGTGGATGCTCACTCCCCTTATAATGTGGTTTTAGGAAGGCCATGGATATGCCAGGCTCGGGCGGTCTGGTCACCCTATCACTTCATGATGAAGTTCCCAACTGAGAAGGGGTGGAATCCATTCGAGGAGATCAGACTGTGGCCTGAAGATGTAACCTCACAGTGGTACATGAAGCAAGGAAGCGAACAGATGTAGCTACAATACATGCAGAGGTAGGATTAGCTGATACAATACAGATGCCTATTTGGGAAAAAGGTCAGTAGCTGTTGGGAAATTAATTCTTGAGGATGTTAAAGGAAGACTGAAAGACTTGTTGGGAGAGTATGGAGACGTGTTCTCATGGGATACCCCTGACCTGACAGGGGTCCATTCGCGTCTCGCAATATATAAACTGAACATTAACCCATCAATTAAGCCATAGAAGTAGAATAGAAGTGTGTTTGCTCCCGAAAGAGATGAGGCAATTAAAGAAGAGGTGGAGAAGTTATTGAGGGCTGACATAATCGAGGAGGTATTCTATCCTGATTGGATTTCTAACCCAGTCATGGTTCCAAAGCATGATGGAGCATGGAGGATTTGTATTGACTTTACTGACTTAAATAAGTGCTGCCCCAAAGATAATTACCCATTGCCACCAATTGACAAGCTGGTGGAAGCTATCAATAGATAGGATTATTTTGTGATTTAAACCTCTTCCACAAACAGAGCCTAGGGCTTATACATTTGTGGCATGAATAAAACACTTTGTACATTGGATGTGATTTATGTGATGTTTAGTTATTATTTATTTTGTGATTTTATCATTTTATTAAATTATAATTTCATATTCATTTAATTTGGGCTGAATGATGGTCATGAATTGGTTGCATGGATGCAAGTTGGGAACTTATATTGGACAGAGCCACCATAAGTATACTTTGAGATATTCTAAATATCAAAGTATTTCTCATTGACTATTGGATCACACTCTTCATACCTAAGTAATTCAGTGTTTAGTTACTTGTGGACTGGCGTACTTTGAGGCTATCAAGCGCCGCACCATAAATGGAGGGTATAAAGTCAGTTCTTGGATTTTCATGAATAAAGTGGAAAAGGCTTAGATGTACAAGAGTGTGATTGTCCTCTCATCTATAAGAGACCACTACCAGCACTACTGGAAAACAAGTACTATAGCACTGGTCTCTAACCTGGTGGCCTCCAGAACCAGTGCTGAAATCATAATTGGCACTAGTATTATGACATAATTCCACAAAATCGGTGCTGAATTATTCTTACAGCACCTGTTTTGTAGAAACCGGTGCAGAAAACCGGTGCAATACATGATAAATAGCACCAAGTTTGTATAAACTGATGCAACACATAAATGATAGCACTGGCTGTCATGAATCGATGCTCTAAATAATGATACTTGTTGAAGGTTAGAAGTAGAGTATGTGCTCTATTCCATTATTGGCACCAGTTGTTGAAATTTCAGCATCAGTCCGGACATCGGTGCTGGGTACTTAGACAAAATTTCCAGGATTAGCTCTCAGGTTGAGAAAATGTACTTAATAAATCAATGCAAGCTGCCGTAAGCAGCTGCTTTTTTGTTAACACCACTGGTTTCACAATATTCCAGCACCGGTTATTGAACTGATGATGGACCCTTAGAATTTATTTTTCAAGCTTGTTCTCGAGTTGGGAGAAAATTCTGAACAAATAATACAACGCAGCCTCAAACAACTACTTTTACTTATCTTAGCACCAATTTTCAAGCTTCATACCGGTGCTAGTAAATTTAAGTAATTTTCTACAGATCCACGCGCAACTGCTCTTCATTTTCTAAACTGTGTAAAGGAAAACTAACCTATCTTCCCCATCGATATAGACTCCCAAACCCTGTGAAGGATTGAAGTGAGTTCACTTTCAAACATTTCTATTATATTGTACTGGATTATTAATCATGAACCCAAAGTTTTTGGAAAAGTAACAACTTTTTTCAATGTTGGTTCACTTTACTCTCCAACTTTTTTTGATATTGCAATCATATACATAGAGTTATGTGTAATAACAAAATTTATGTATAGATTGGATTTGATTGGGTCGCATGATGATATGTTGATGTTGAAGAAAGCAAGTATTGTATAGGTTTTTTTGGTTGCATGGAAGGTGTTTGTTGAACTGCCTCATTTGACATTGTAGGATATCACTCCTAAAACTCCCTACAAAAGGACACATGATTCATCTCATTCCTCTCCGGAGGTGCAATCTAATGTTGAACAACAGGAGAAGAGGTTCATTTCAGAGCAGGAAAAATTAATAGCACAAACCTACATACAAAAGCGACATTTTCCGGAGAGAGGAATAAAAAATGCTCCCCCTTTGAAGAAACAACTTGGGCATTTGGGTGAGAGAAATTCAGTGACATGCCCCCAATGTTTAACCTCAGCATAGTGTGAGTGAGTTCTATGCTAATTTGCGGTGTGTTGGAAAGTGGACTGAGGCATTCTATCGTGGGAAAATGGCGAAATTAACTGCAAAATCCATAAACGAGTTGTATGGGTTGCCAAATGTTCCTCCCGAGAAGGATGAATTTCTTACATTCCACTACTATATCAATGAGGGTTAAGATTTTGACGATCCCACAAGGCAGGAAATTGTGAGAATGGTAACTAGGGAGGGAACTGATGTTGAGTCTATTGTTAAACCAGGTTGGAAAAAGATGCCAAATAACCTACTGACTCCCGAGATGAATGGACGGTACCACTTTATAGCATCCAGAATTGACCCTATCACACTGAAAATTGAGGTTCAAAGTATGAGGCTAAGACATCTGTATGCCACTAAAAAAACTCCGATGGAATTTTGGTAAGCAAACAGTATATGTGTTGAAACATGGTGCAGAGAGAACAGGTTGTTACGGTTTCTGCAACTTAATCTCTGAACTGTGCACAAAAGCAGGTGTCCCCCACTATTCGCATGACATATACGGGCATCCAGTGGGTAAGATTATAGCAAATGATTTCTTCAAATTCCCTCAGAACATTGTGGGTCCTACTTTGGAATCTAGGTGTTGGAGGTGGGTGTACAAAGTCTACTGACGAAATATCAATATCACAGGTCCTGGTGCGATCACATGGGAAAGATATTTCAATACTAGTTCTCTGACACAATGAAAGCAGTTGGACCTTTTCTTACATATCCAGGCCCGGGCGTTGGGGAGAGCGACGTTGGATAAGCTCTGAAGATGCACACATGTTGGATGAAGAGTTGTTTGCTAAATAATATTCATGAATTTTGATCCTCATTGTCCTTATAATACTATTGTTTTTGAAGTGATTATTTTATTGACTACTGCTTGAAACAATTCTATGTTATTTTGCAGACGATATATAGTTATTATCCACTACTTCGAGGATTATCATGCTTTTACATTAATCGTGTGATATTAAAAAAAATGATTTTCTGCTTATATTTCCAAGCCTTTTTGCAAAATTTAGTCTAGGATATGTATTGCTGCTTTGAAATTTATACATTCAAATATTCCATTGAACATAATTCATATATTTAGGAATTAAAAACAAGAATCAAGTGTTTCAAATCAATGCTCAAGGTGAAACTTAGTTTTGGGCAACATTGCAATTCAATGAAAATGTAGTAATTGTTCTGTATGATCAGTTTTGATGATGCTCCATGTATCCAGTTAAGTTGTAATCATGTAGTTATAATCATACAATAGTCAATTGCATTATAGCCAATTTTGTGTTTGGACAATCACAAGATTCTTGGACGGACCTAGGAGCAAAAAGAAAAAAGTTCACTCGGACCTCCAAATTCAATTCCGCTCGTATACAATCCTACACTTTTGGAACCAAAAGGGAATTCCTAGAACGAATCAGAAAAATATTCAATATTTGGTGTCAATAAATAACTAAGAAAACTTTCCATTATGACTTGCTAACTTCTAGGACATCTATAGTTAGATACTCTAGCACATATACTAGCGCTTTACCAAATTCTAATAAAACATGACATTCTTTTTTATCCCTCCATCCCAAGATTATTAGCCTATTTACTTTTTCATAGTTTTCAATGAGCATGTTTGACCGTCAATATCTCTAGCTACCTATAACATTTTCGCATTAAAAAATTGATATTTGGAAAATAGATGTTAAAATGAATCTAAAATATCTGATATGATATTTTTATTATGCATATATTATTTATATTTAGGGTTAAAGTTAACCAAGTTTGACTTTGAAAAAGTAAATAGGTCAATAATCTTGGGACGAGGGGAGTATTAACCAAAGAATACACAATGTGGTGTTATTTGGCCAACAATAAGGAGTTGAATTAAGTTTTGGGCAACAGTGTTATTTCTACAAAGTTCTTATCGGAGGGTTTGAGGGTATCCATTGGACACAATCTTGAAACACGAGGTCTATTGATTGCTAAATTGAATATCTTTTAGCCCAATTGGGTATAAAAAAATACTAGACGAAACTTTCCCTCATGATAGGGACCTCGATTGAATATTTAGAAATAGTTGTACATCAAATCCGCACTGGTTATTAGTTTTGATTAACCGGTGCTAAGTTATTTTGGATGTACCAAACGAAAAAATTGATAAAATTTTGGGTGGGAAATTTCATATTGTGTATGTTAATATTCAACACTGTTCACCTATACCATCAACACCGGTTACTGAATGTGGCACTAGAATTCTACAGCGCATCAAGATTAAGTAGCATCAAGCAGCTGCTTTAATCATATTTCAACACTGGTTCAAAGTTGTAGCACTGGTCTGAATACCGGTGCTCCATAGCTAGAAAAATATTTACATATGTCCTCTCGAGTTGTAAAAGAAATTAATACCCACGCAATATGAAGCAGCTTCTTTAATGGTATTTCAACACCGGTTTACAGTTTTAACACTAGACTGACAACCGGTTATCCATAGTTAGACAAAAAATTACATGTCTGCTCTCCGGTTGTAAAAATATGTATTTGCAAGGCAGCTGCATTAATCAATACTTAGCACCGGTTTTAATAATATTCAGCACCGATTCCCATTATTAATGAAGATCTCATCTAGGTTTAATCTAAACCCTTGATTTCTATATGTTGATTTCATTTAAACCCTTCAAAAATTGTCCATATACACCAAACTTGAAACCCTGAAGCTACTCACTCTCTCATTTGCCTCTCATCCTCTCATCCTCCTACTCCACCAATTCTCCCTTACTGTCGCCGCCTACTCCCTCATCCGTCCACAACAGCCTTCTTCATCTCCTCTACCCCCTGCCACCTCCTCCTAATCATCCAACCATTACCACCACCGCTTCGCCCCTCCTCCCTTCATACCCGTTTTCTTCCTCGTGCCACTCTTCCATTCTTTTCGTATGATTTTTTTTTGTTGGTTGTGTTAGATTTTTTTTAGGTCATTATTTTTTTATGTGTCATTATTTTATTTTTTCTGTCTGGATGGGTGTGTTGGATTTTCAATTATGTTGTCTTTCAAGGGGTGTGTGAGATTTTTACCATTTTCATACTTTTTGGGTTGTGCGATGTTTTCTACATTTTGTGATGAAAGCGAAAGTGTATTAAATATATATATATATATAGTTCCTTGTTTGTGGTTTGAATTTTTGGTTTTTTTACTGTGAAAAATTTGTAGAGCACCTGTGATATATAGAGAATTGTGTCATGTTTAGGGAGGGGTTTGTGATAATTAGAATTCGTATCATGTTGAACGTTTTTGTACACTGTGATATACACTGTGATATAAACTGTAGATTTTTACTATGTGATATAAATTGTATAATCTGTACCCTCTGGTATAAACTGTGATTTTCTATTTAACTATGTACGTAATGTGATATAGTTTTTGTAAGTAGTGCGATATAGTTTAGTGTGGGATGTTGATGTGTTTATGTTTTAGTTTTAAATGCGCCAAACAAGTACAATGTTTTGAATGAATGATGAACTAGATTAAGGTTTACCGGTTTTCCCTGTTTTGATGAATTCTAGTTGAACTTTAAAATGATGAGATATTGCAGGCTAACAGCCCCGAGGAAACCTGGAGTGTTTGACATGGTTTGTTTAAACACACCATATTTCCTCGGTCCTGTAAAGCTGCTTCATTTCCACATTTTAAATGAATAAGCATTAGTTATATGGCATTGCATTGGTTGCCTTTGATTCATGTATCGCCCTCTAACTATGTAAAGCTTCTTCCATTACAAAAAGTGTTGTAACATCTGTACAACTCCAAAATTTAAATTGTGGAGAATTTTTAGAGTATGAGCACTGATGATCTTGATGTGTTGATCTATTTAATCAATAGGTATGCACACCAAAAGCCTTGGTACTTAAATGCTGCAAGATTTTGACATTTTAAATCCTTTTCAAGTTCATGTTTAAACTGTGGAGAATTTTTAATATTATGAGAAATGAGGAACTTGGTGTTTTTATCTGTTGAACATGGTGTGCTTAACATTAAAGTGTTGTTAATGTTAAACACATAGTTTATACAATAGGTATATGCATCAGTTTCCTCAGTGCTTAAATGCTGCAACATTTTGACATTTTAAATATTTTCGTATCACAAAATGTACTTAGTAGAAGAAGCATTAGTTAAGGTTAACATGTTTTTTGGCTTGCTTTGAGGATTTCAATATCATGTTTAAACATGGAGATGTTACAATCTATCAGCGCTAAGGAAACATGATGTGTTCGACATAGTATGTTTATGCACGCTATGTTTCCTTGGTGCTATAAAACTGCTTCATTTCAACATTTTAAATGGTATTCAATGCCAAATCGTGTTCTGCACAAACTTAATGGAAGTTGGATCAACACCGGTTCACATGTCTTTTTGCTTGTTTTGATGATTTGAATTTGATGTTTAAACTGTGGAGATGTTGTAATCTATCAGCGCCAAGTAAACATGGCATGTTTCACATGGTTTGTTTATACATTTCATGTTTCATAGGTGCCGTAAAATTGCTTCATTTTGACATTTTAAATGTTTTTCTATACTAATTGTTATTGTGAACAAGCTTAACAGAAGAAGAATTCGTTAAATGGCACTGCATTGGTTGCTTTCTATTCATGTAGTGCCCTTTAAATAAGTAATGCTTCTTACATTATGAAACGGTGCTATAACATTTGTAGAACTCCACTATTTCAAATGTGAAGATTTTGTAGTGTATGAGCACCAAGTAGACATGGTGTGTTTATCATTAATTTTTTTAACATTGTGTTTTTAACATTAAAGCAGTGTTAATGTTAAATACATTGTTAAAACATAGTTATGCACACCATGTTTCCTAGTGTTTAAATGCTGCATTATATTGACATTTCAAATTGTTTTGTTTGACAAATCGTATTTATTTTATGGACAACAGATATTTCCCCCCCGGCAAGAGGAACATACAATGCAATGAGATAAACGTCGCAGACACAAGACTTCAGTAAACCTAGTGTATTTTCAACGACTTCAATGGACCTAGTGTATTTTCAATGTGTATTTCATAGGGACATAGTTTCACCTTTTCTATGAAGTTGTATCATATTGATGGATTGCTTTTTTTCCACTTAAGATTCTTATAGTTTCAAATGTTGTTGTTCGGAATCAATATTATTTTACCCCGGTTTCAATTCCAGGAGGGCCGGGAATAATTTTAAAAAGATATAGAAATTTTTTAAAAAATAAGCACCAATTTTACAAATAATAATAATGATACTTAGATATCCATCTCCAAAGCAAAAATACCGGAAAATAAAAGGCAACCTAATGCTAGTTTTTGCAATCTATCATATTTAAGGCACCGGTTTATGTTAGTAACTGGTGTTGTACAGGTACCGGTGATCATTAACAAGAACTCAGAGTTCAGCACTGGCATATCAAATACCGATGTTGTAGTATCTATCTTTCAGCATCGGTTTTTATAACCGGCGCCATAGTAACTACGTTTCTGCACCACCCTAGTTAGGCACCGATCGGCAGGAGGCATGAAATACCGGTGCCATAGCCCCCAGCATTCGGTGCCATAGGGGGGGTTCCTGTAGTAGTGCTAATGGGCATTTTGGAGACTTGAAATTGTAAAATGCATAATTGTGATCAGATGGTCTATGGATTAATCATTTGTTTTAACAATTTGGCTCAGGAATGGGGAAATATGTTTGAACATGGTAAAAACTACGTGTTATCTTACATTATATTCATATGAATAGACTAAGCGACAAAAAGAATAAGAATGCACATTTGTTCTTAAGAGCAAGTAGTAGATTCTTGGAATAGCATCCTTCAATCAATGTGTGTTGAAAGATATATCCCACATCAGTTTCTTACAAAGAAAATGACTTATATATAATGTCTTGGGTCACCTCCACTTAGTACCAATTGGTTTTAAGATGGAAGCCCAAGATACCTTGAAATTTAACATGGTATTAGAGCATGGGTTGGGTTATTGGGCCCATGTGTGGATCCCCTTTAATTTGGCCCGATGTGGGTTGTGGAGTATTTCCACGTTGGCACGTGAGAGGGTGTGTTGAAAGATATATCCCACATCGGTTTCTTACAAAGATAATGACTTATATATTAGGTCTCGGGTCACCTTCACTTAGTACCAATTTGTTTTAAGATGGAAGTCCAAGATACCTTGAAATTTAACAATGTGCATTTTCAAAGAATAATTGTAGCATTAATTACGAAGGTAATTAATTCAATTATTTTGAGTGATCGGAATGCTTAGTTTAAAACTGCTCTTGATCTGCTAGTTTCGATTGTACTGGATTTGTAGGTTATTATAATTTAACCTAAAGGGTCACAAACAAAGTATGAAGTTGGACAAAAAAAAATTAGGATAGAATTTCATTAGTAAATAAATGAGAATTGAGTTTAAAAGTATTAAAGTCTATTTGGGCCAGACTTAGGTTGACTTGAATTAGGATGTCATGGAGTTCAACTTATTATGTACAAATAGATGTTTACAATGATAAACAAAACCAATATTAAGAGAATCCTGAAGATACTGAACTTCAAAAACCAATCCATTCATTTCCAGGAAAAAAAACCTCACACCATCAAATGAAAAAGAAAGATAAAGTTTTTGCTTGCTGATCAATGCTCTAAGCTGACAATAGTATAAGTGATCAAATCGTACCATGTGGATATGTATTGAGGGATCACACTTGATCGGATCACGCTTTAAATATAATCTAACTATATAAATAAATTTGAATAATTTATATGTATGGAAATTTGGAACAAAAAGTCTTATTTTAGACTAATTAACCGTTTATTTTTTTATTGCAATAATGTTCCTGTGACTTTGAAAAACTTTTAAAATAAATTGCAATGTGTAAATAATTATAATTTGAGCCTGAAACGAGATTTTTCATGATTAGTCTAACCGTTAGTCAGTCTAACAAGAGCCTTTGTCAGTTCGGAATTAAATAATTAATACTTTATAAATTTAGGAGAAAAGTGTGTTTTTAACCCTATGTTTTGGAGAAAGTGCAGAAATGACCTTGTAAAATCTAAAAGTGCAAAAATAACCCTGTAAACCGTTGATCGAAAGGTCAATGGCAAAAATGGCTAGAAATCGGTGAAATGACCTTTGACCCCGAACCAAAAAATTTTTTGAAACATTAAAATTGAAAAAGACATTTATACCCTCCTTAAATTTTAAGAAAAAAATGAACTCTTCATTTTCCTTCGTTTCTGTCACTTCCTCTCCCATTTCCCGCACACGTTTCCTCTATTCCTCGAAACTAGCCGGAGTCCCACTGCAGACGTTTCCGGTATTTTTGATACAGTAGTTTGATTTGAATAAAAAAAGTTAGATTTCAGAGATTAAGTATAAACTAAAATTAAATTCTAAATATAATGAGTACATCTCTTGAAAGACGGTCTTTCTATAAGGAATGGAAAGACCAAGTTTTAAAGTGCAAATTAGAATAAATAAACTTCGTTAGTCAGTCTAATATGAAATATTGTCTTTTATTTTTATTATAATAATCCTTGTATGAATTTCTCAAATAAATCAAGTAGTACTTGATTAAGTTAAAAGAATGATTTAAAAAAGGTAAACATTATAGTAATTAAGAGGTAATTTATTCTCTAACTAATGCAATCAATACATATCTCATCATTCCGTTATTAAAAAAAATATGTGTATAATTATTCATTAAAAAGGAGAAACTAAAATTAAAAAGATAAATATGATTCAAATTGAACTAAAAACAATAAACTAAAATGGAATAGAGAAATAGAGAAATATAATGGAATAAGGATCATCCTCGATAATGGATAAATTTTGAAACCTATGTCATCCTTGTCCTTGAGTTTGGTTGCTCTTCATCTTTACTTTCAAGTTCATCTTCACTTTCAAGTTCATCTTCACTTTCAAGTTCATCTTTCCTTTCAAGAGTTGACATCAAATTAAGTTGGACCTTTTTATTTCTTCCTCTTGAGTTTTTTACTATGTGACAATAAAAAAAATTATTAGCTTATTAAAAAGAAGTTTGTATAGCATATTGGTTTAAGAATTTACCTTTATAGATCCAACTAACATTAATCAATCAACTTACATGTATCAAATCATACAAAAAACAATAGCTCGTGAAGTAAGGCAATTGTTATGTGAGTAGAGAGGTTAGAGTGGAGAGGGTTCAAGTGGAGAGGGTTCGAGTGGAGAGGGTTCGAGTGGAGAGGGTTCGAGTGGAGAGGGTTCGAGTGGAGAGGGTTCGAGTGGAGAGGGTTCGAGTGGAGAGGGCTCGAGTGGTACTGGTTCGAGTGGTACTGGTCCGAGTGGTGAGAGTTCGAGTGGAGAGGGTTCGAGTAGGACTGAATTCGAGTGGAGAGGTTTTGAGTAGTACTGGATTCGAGTGTTAATGGGTTCGAGTAGTACTGGATTCGAGTGTTAATGGGTTCGAGTAGTACTGGATTCGAGTGTTAATGGGTTCGAGTGAAGAGGGTTTGGGTGTTATTGGGTTTGAGTGGAGAGGTTCGAGTGGTACTGGGTTCGAGTGAAGAGGGTTTGGGTGGTGAGGGTTTGAGTGGGGAGAGTTCGAGTCGAGATTTGAATAGAGAGGTTCGAGTGGTACAGGGTTCAAGTGGGTTTGAGTGGTATTGGGTTCGAGTGGCCAGGGTTCGAGTTGTACTGGGTTCGAGCGGAGAGGACCGAGTGGTACTGGGTTCGAGTGGTATTGGGTTCGAGTGGCCAGGGTTCGAGTTGTACTGGGTTCGAGCGGAGAGGACCGAGTGGTACTGGGTTCAAGTGGTATTGGGTTCGAGTGGAGAGGTTTGAGTTGAGGCGGACGGTTGATGTTCGAGGGGTGGATGGTTTGAGTGGTGGCAAGGCGGATGGTTGATGGATCGAGGGGTGATGGATCGAGGGGTGATGCCTCAAGGAGGATGGTTGATGCTTCCAGGACCTCGAGGGCTAATGAATTGATGGAGAGGTCCGAGTGGTACTAGGTTTGAGTAAAGAGGTTCGAGTGATACTGGGTTCTAGTGTAGAGGGTTTGAGTGGTGAGGGGTCGAGTGGTGAGGGGTCGAGTGGTGAGCGTTCGAGTAGTACTGGATTTGAGTGGAGAGGGTTCGAGTGGCACTGGATTCAAGTGGTACTGGGTTCGAGTGAAGAGGGTTCGCGTGGTATTGGGTTCAAGTGGAGAGGTTTGAGTCAAGGCAGATGGTTCATGTTCGAGGGGTGGATGGTTTGAGTGGTGGTGAGGCGGATGGTTAATGGATCAAGGGGAGATGCATCGAGAAGGATGGTTAATGGTTCCAGGACCTCAAGGGTTAATGAATCGATGGAGAGGTCCGAGTGGTAATGGGTTCGAGTAAATAGGTTTGAATGGTACTGGGTTTGAATGGAGAGGATTCAAGTGGTGAGGGGTCGAATGGAGAGGGGTCGAATGGAGAGGGTTCGAATAGTACTAGATTTGAGTTTTGAGGGTTCGAGTAGTACTGGATACGAGTGGTACTGGGTTCGAGTGAAGAGGGTTCGAGTGGTACTGGGTTTGAGTGGAGAGGTTCGAGTGGTACTGGGTTCGAGTGAAGAGGGTTCGGGTGGTGAGGGTTCGAGTGTAGAGAGTTCGAGTGGTGAAGGTTCGAGTCGAGATTTGAGTGGAGAGGTTCGAGTGGTACTGGGTTCGAGTAGAGAGGGTTCGAGTGGTACTGGGTTTGAGGGGAGAGGGTTTGAGTGGTTCTGGGTTTGAGTGGAGAGGGTTTGAGTGGTACTGGGTTCGAGTGGGTGGAGGGTTCGAGTGGGTGGATGGTTTGAGTGGAGAGATTCGAGTGGTACTAGGTTCGAGTAGAGAGGGTTCGAGTGGGGATGGTTTGAGTGGTGGCAAGCCGGATGGTTGATGGATCGAGGGGTGATGCCTCGAGGAGGATAGTTGATGGTTCTAGGACCTCTATGGTTAATGAATCGATGGAGAGATCCGATTGGTACTAGGTTCGAGTGTTAATGGGTTTGAGTAAAGATGTTCGAGTGGTACTGGGTTCAAGTGGAGAGGGTTTGAGTAGTGAGGGGTCGAGTGGTACTGGTTCGAGTGGTGAGTGTTCGAGTAGAGGTTTGAGTGAAGAGGTTTGAGTCGAGGGGTGATGCCTCGAGGGGGATGGTTGATGGTTCTAGGGCCTCGAGGGTTAATGAATCGAGTGGAGATGCCTTGAATCAACACCCCTCAAGGCGGATGGTTGATGTTCAAAGGGTGGATGGTTCAAGTAGTAGGGAGGCCTCGAGGTGAATGGTTGATGTTCGAGAGGTGGATGGTTTGAGTGGTGGCATGGTGGATGTTCAAGAACTGATGGTTCAAGGTTTAAGGGGTGATAGTTCCAGGGATGAATGGTAGGTGTTTGAGGGATATGTGGTTCGAATGGTGGTTTCGTGGATGATTCGAGGGGTATATGCCTCGAGGGGGTCATGGTTCGAGAGCTAATGTGGATGGTTCGATGCTTTCAGTGGTATACTCTCTCGAGGGCTGGTGTACTCTAAAGGGGTGGATGTGTGACCTCTCAAGGGGTGGTATACTCTCGAGGGCTGGTACACCTCTCTCGAGACGTTGATGGCGTACCCTCGAGGGGTGGATAGGTCCAAGTGGAGAAGTTCAAGTGGTGAGGGTTCGAGTACACCTTTCACCCCTCGAGGGTACGGCATCAATGTCTCGAGAGAGGTGTACCAACCCTCGAGGGTATACCCCCCTCGAAAGAGTATACCACTGAGAGCATCAACCCATCCACATTAGCTCTCGAACCATGACCCACTCGAGGCATATACCTCTTGAACCATCCACGACACCACCATTTGTACCACCTATCCCTCAAACACCAACCATTCATGCATGGAACCATCACCCCTTGAACCATCAGTTCTTGAACAGCCACTATCCCACCACTCGAACCATTCACCTCTCGAACATCAACCACTAGCCTCGAGGCCTCCTTACCACTCAAACAATCCACCCTTTCAACATTAACCATCCGCCTTTAGGGGTGTTGATTCAAGGCATATCCACTCGATTCACTAACCCTCTAGGCCTCGAAACTATCAACCATCCCCCTCGAGGCATCACCCCTTGGCTCAAACCTCTTCACAATAACCTTTACTTGAACCATCACCACTCGAACTAGTACCACTCGAACCCTCTCTCTCGAACCCAGTTTTACTCGAACCTCTTTACTCGAACCCATTACCACTCGAACCCAGTACACTCGGACCTCTCTATCGATTCATTAACCCTGAAGGTCCTAGAACATCAACCATCCTCCTCGAGGCGTCACCCCTCGATCCATCAACCATCCGCCTCGCCATCACTCAAACTATCCACCCCTCGAACATCAACCATCCACCTCGACTCAAACCTCTCCACTCAAACCCAGTACCACTCAAACCTCTCCACTCGAAACTCTTTACTCGAGTGGGGGGGTCGAGCGATGAGGGGTCGAGCGATGAGGGGTCGAGTGGTGAGGGGGTTCAAGTGGGTTATGACTTATGACCATTAAAAAGTGCAGCATTAGTACATGTTAAAGACAAGCTTACAGTGAAGAACCAACAACTGAGAAAGCAACTTCATAACAAAATCAACATATCTAGTTTACAATGATATTACATGAGGTTAAAATGGACAAAAGAGCAAAAACTTCACACGTACAAAGGGATTATCCAAAACAATATTCATGTTTTCTGGAAACTAAAGTCTTGAAAACACCAAAACTGGCAGATAATAATGAAGCTTTAAACTTCCAAACTGATTAACATACCTTCTATGACCAATAATCATCACCCTAATTAAGCAATCAAGCTGTTGTATTCTAATCAAACGGATAAATTAAGTACCTTATTCCAAACAGTAGGTCTTTGCACCATAGATTCAATCATAAAAATAAAAAAATAAAAAGAGCTCAACAACTGACCATATGGTGAAACCAGCAAGATAAACTGGTCTAACTAACAGCATACCAAAAAACAAAAAATAATTATGATTACATGTATACAACTTATGATTGTGAAAGCTCGGGCCCAATTATAATATTTTTAAAAAAATCAACAATAAAATGTGGTATGGACTTGTCTTTCAATTTATAGAATGGCAGAGAAAGAGCACTTACTTGGCAACAAATCCATAAATTGACACATCAAATTCTGATCATTTTTATAAACCACATTTACTTTTTAAGGAAACTAAGACTGAAGTTTAGATCTGTGAAAGAAACCACAGTAGAATAATTCGTCTAACCCACTTATATAGAACAGAGCTGAGATATTGCAACAACTGTCGAGAACGGAGAATAACTAAAGTCTAGCAATGACCAGCTTGCAGAACAGTACCTTCAATTAAGTTTTGTAAAAATTTGACACAAGAATTTAAAAATATGGCAATGAAAGATTCAAATTCAAACACTTATAGGCCATTCTTATGAATGTAATGAAATAAGCAAAGATCCCCAAGTTGATGAGCAAACTTTAAGTAGTTAAACTAAGCAAGGCAGAATGAATCTCATAAAAGATTAAATAATGACTTACTATTAAAAACTTCTTCAAGTGCCTTCCCGTAGAAAATTCAGGCGACACAACAAGAGCAATGTTAATCTTAGCTCTCAGGACAACAACAGTCTGAACAAATGGCTTCTTTGCTAGACAAACTGCTGGAATTCGTGGAGGGGATCTACACACAAAGTACAAAAACATTGATACAAAAACTAAACTATACCATAACATCTTAAAACTACAAAGAAAACGATGAAGAATTGGGATGCAGCACAACCAAGAAATTAAAAATCATATTTTTAGAAAGCCATAGCCTTTCCGAGTAGCTTGATTAGCTTTGTGTGAACCCAGTATGCATAAACATGAAATAAACAGGCACGCATGCACAATTAATCAAACTGATAGACACCTCACGAACATCACAGGGAGTTATCATGCATTGTCAATAAAATAAGAGACACAAACAACTAATTATATAACTATACCAAACCTTCATAACTATATCTGAAGAATCTAAGTTAAAAACTATATCAAAGTGAGGATGTATGTTTTTGTTACGGTTCATTTGCCTCAACATCTTGAAGCAAATCACTTTAATTTATTATAAATTTCTTCCAGCAAACCAGTCTAACAATGCCCAAGACGTTTAAGCTAATGATTCTCAATCACAAAGGCAATAAACTACAGCAAAGAAAACACAAAATCACATACTTCCACTATAAAAGAACCATCTTAAGTAAAAATCAAAAAAGTTTGAAATCAGAGTTTTTTTAAAAAAACCATAGACAATACCCAGAGAGAAGAAAATTTTGTATGCTGGGAAGCATTCTATGTTAAGATGAGGGGTCAACCAAATTTTAGAAACCTACTAAAAGTTCTAAATACCTGTTCTCTTGCAAAAGCCTCAGCTCAGTTTGTTAACGAGTTTAGTTTGCAGTCACTTAACATGGGTATTTGTGAACACTTTTGTTCAGAATACTACTCAACTTCGCAAGCACTGCAATCAGTAAACAAAAGCTACATAATAAGGTCCTAATCTTCAAGTGTAATCAGATGACTATTCTATTACACCCACTACACTTGTAAACAAACACAATACTTGACATTTTCAAGTAAAACTACTAACCAGATAGATGCCACTACGATCAAGCTTTTTCAAGCAAAATTACTATCTAAGCAAATGCTACTCCGATCAGGTAACATCCAACTAAGTTCAACTGTTCCCCTAACAAACCCTCATCTTTCCATATTACAACAGTATGTTCAACTCATTACATACACTCTCAGATTACGGGACTGCATCTAGTACAACTATATACTAATGGATTGCAGATCAGTACAAAATTTCTATCAAACACAATGTGCAAAAGAACAAGTAGTAAGAATAGAATAATAACACAAAATAACACAAACATACCGAACTTTGTTCAAGATAAGGCAGGAAGGCCAAAGCTTTCACCGCTAATGGCATCCCATTCAATTGCGAACTCAAACGGGAAGAATACAGCAACGGCCTGGAACTGGAAGAATTCCTTAAACTCTAACTTTAACCGTACCAATAAGGGACTGAAAATCTCCTCCGCCGCGTTGGAAACGACGTGGTTATCACAATATAGCAATCGCAAATCCATAAATCTACCGTCCACCGCTTCTCTAGCCACGGGAAATTTTCCACCATCAGCAACATCCCCGAGCACCAAAAATGTCTGCTTGAAGAAAACAACTCATGTGAAAGAGGGAAAATTTTGCAATGGAGAAGAAGAGAAGAAATAAACAGTGAATTTTAAGATAGAAAAATGGTTCCCTTTTTGCAAAGTAAGAATATTAATAAATTACTTCAATAGTCCTGGTTGACAGACAGAAAGCAAACAATATCTATTATAGGGTGCTCGGGCAAAGACAAATCAACCTCTCCTCTCCCCTCTGCACACCACCGTTTTGACACCGACAAAGTGGAAGCTTAGCATCGGAGTTTGCTATGTTGCTCCGCCGCTGGAGATTGTGCTCCGCAGTGCGTTTTTGTCCTGAAGTGACGGAAGAAAACACAGGACCCGGAAAAATGCTAAGTCCATATGAAATTCATAGATTTAAAGTGTGATTGATGCTATGTGATTGTAATATTTGGGTTATATTCTAGTTTTTGAATAATGTCTGTAAAAAATTTGATGGGTGAGGGTTCTTTGAAAGGTTATCATACCTATGAATGATGATGTCGAAAATCATGTTATTGGGAGAATTTTGGTTTTGTTGAACTTGTATTATGTAGTTAAATCGTTGTTTACTCATTTGAGTTTTGGATGTTGTTTACTCATCGTTATTTTATCTTGGTTTGCTTTTTTAAAAAATGGGTGTGCTCTGTTTAAAAGTTTGGGAATTTTATCTTGGTTTGCTTTGTTTGTATGGCTCTTTGTTGTTTTAAACCTTTATTTTTACTCGTAGCTAGGTTTGTATAGTTAGTGAAGTTGTTGGGTTTTGTGTTTGTTGCAGGATGATGTTGATGATAAATACAGCTTGACTCTTCGCTACGGCGATCAATCTAAAGTTTGGTGGGTATCAACCGGGATTGATATTCTTTGGTTGTGCTGAAGGCTGATTTTACGGAGTTTTTTTGGGTGATGTTAAACTGTGGAAGATAATGGAATTGCAGATTAGTTATTGATATCTGATTCAGCACAAGATTATTTTCCTCAATGAGGAAGATGTTGTTCAAAATTTTGATGCAATGGCGGAGGAGAAAGAAGTGGAGGTATTTTTAGAAGTTGATGACGTGATTAGTGATGGTGGCGTTCAAGAAAGGGTCAAGGGAAATAGGGGGCAAAGCCACGAAGAAGGCGAACAAGTCAGGTGGTGTTTAAGAAATAGCCTAGAGCAGCAGGGGCAAAGCTGCGAAGAAGGCGAACAAGTCTGGACCATAAATGGCGAATGTGTTTGCTTAACTTGATTACCCGTTGGGTGATGGTGGTGTTACCGAAAAGGCTGAGTGCAGCATAGGCAAAGCCACGATGAAGACAAAAAATTCTGGGCCAGAAATGGAGAAAGCAAATTCCGACGACACCAGTGATGATGAGGAGTTTAATGTAGAATCACACAATGAGTCAATTTTGAAGGATGTGGTTGAATGGGTACAGCGGTACACTGAGGAAGGATCTGACATTGAAAAAGAGGCGGTCAATGATACCAATGGAGAGGAGGAAATTGATTATGAGCATGAGGGTGACTCAGATAGTAGTGGAGGAGATTTTCATCCTCTTAGGAAGTGTCTCAATAGGGAGCAGTTTGAGCCGGAGGAAGGAAAGAAGGTAAGCTTGAAGGATGGGATGCAGTTTCCTTCACGGAAGGATATTAAGCAAGCTCTTGTTGATTTCTCAGTACATAAGGGGTTTCGGTATACATCGGTCAGGAGTGACAAGAATCGGGTTACTGTGAAATGCCTAATCAATGGATGTGGTTGGAGGCTGCACAGCTCAGTACTATCTAATGGTTACACATTTTGCATTAGGAAGCTGGAAGGAAAGCACACTTGTAGGCAGAAAGAAAATGTCAATGCCCCGGGGGTTTGGATAACTCTAAGGGTAATGAGCCTATTGAGTGCAGACCCGAAAGTGTCAAACAAAGTGTTAAGGGATAAGTTGCTCACATTTCAGGTTCAACCAAGCAGACACCAATTGATGAGGGCTAGGTAGAATGCATTGCGGAATCTGCACATTTATTAAACACAAAGGGTTAACACTGTAGTTACTGAAAAATCACAACATCGGTTCAGTACTAAATTCATTGCAAATCAATAGCTTACAGATGAAACAAAACACATCGTACAACAAAGGTGACAAGAAGCGACATCAAGTTCATTGGCCAAATGACAACAAAGGTGGTTCGTCCACAAAATACACTTAACTGTAAGGGATATCATACAACATACACTTGCGGAGGAGAATCGGCCCCAACATCAGTCCAAACAACACCAAGTTCACAGCTTTCAACACCCTAATGTATAACGAACAATTGCAATCGTTAGCAGGTGCAACAATCGTCAGACTTGGGTCAACCATTTGGACATTAACTCCGCTGCCTAAATTTGTCCTCATTACCCTTCTACGAAGATCGGACTGGGGATGAGACGGGGTCGGAACAACACTTTCTCCTTCGAACTCAATGCCCCGAGGGTTTGGATAGCTCTAAGGGTAATGAGCCTGTTGAGTGCAGACCTGAAGGTGTCAAACAAAGTGTTAAGGGATAAGTTGCTCACATTTCAGGTTCAACCAAGCAGACACCAATTGATAAGGGCTAGGCAGAGTGCATGTGAGCTGATAGAAGGTAGCCATGAGGTGATTAAAACCATTCCGGTAGCCTTTCGTTCAAAGCGCTTCCGCAATAGTGCAAGGAGGTGATTAAAACCAATCCGGGTAGTTTGGCCATGATGGAGTGTATTTGCGGTGCTACTTTATTAGTTCCACTAGTGAAGAGGTTGTTGGATGCGGCGAAGAAAGGCTTCTTAGATGGATGCTAGCCTTTTTTGGGTTTTGATGGATACCATTTGAAGGGTAAGTATGGAGGTGTGCTTCTGAGTGTCATTGTGAATGATCCCGACGGAGGATTCCCCACCCCCCCCCCCCCCCCCCCCCCCCCCCCCCCCCCCACACATATTCCCCCAAGGACAATTGGTTTTTCTTTTTCCAAATTGGTTTCCCCGAACGGAGACCTTGGACCTTCATGTTCGACCGCTAAAAGGTGAGAACATTGAACCCCATATTATCGTTTCTGAGCAGCCTGAGGTAATAGTTTCTAATCCCAAGGAGCCACAACAGCCAAATACAATTTCCGACGCTGGGAATGAGGTAACCAATTCTGAATTTTAAATTAGCTCTTTAAGTAAACTGTTAAATAACTATAACATGTATTCTTAGTTCAGGGAACACTAGGATCGGCTCCAGTATCACTTATTATTGAAGAACCACAATTCTCAACAAGGAAGAAAACCACCCGGACGAAGCAAAAAAGTAAGACTTCAATTGGAGAAACTTCAGGTAAACTTGGCAACTATCCTGAATAATTTATTACATGTGTTCCCTTATTTATTGTGATCCCTTATTAATTTCATTATAAGTGCATGGATCACAATTTGATGAAAATTTATATGACCCATTCCCACCTGAGGATCCCAACTTTGAGAGCCTGATGTTGGAAACCTTATAGCAGGTTGAGAACCAATTCTTGAGCGAGGGTGCGGGTAAGTCATCCACCGATCCTTTTCCTGCTGGTGATGTTAATCAATCCAAAAATGAGGTTGAGAATCATATTGTGCTTATTGAGGGTTGTGATGATGGTGTTATTGAGGGTGTGGCTGGTGAGGATTGTGATAATGGTTTTAATGATATGGCTGGTTCGGATGCCAGTGAGGGTTTGGCTGGTGAGGTTGTAGTTGTAGATGAAGGTGTTGATCACCTCTTTGTTGATATCCCTGTTTTAGAGATGAGGGAATGTGACATACCTTCTATAGAGGTGCAACCTAATGTTCCAATTGCAGACAAGGTCAAACAGGGACTTTGCAAGGAGATTCTTGACATGGATAAATTGGTTGACATCACGGTTTGGCAAGGTGACATGGTCAAGGATTACACTCGGAATAAGGGTCTTTACGATGGCTCATACATGACTGTCAGTGAGCTTATGCCAGATTTGGAGATGGAAGGTCACGACATAAATCCTACCCTTGCAATCATACCGCGCCACTACACCCCTGAGGTACAAATTGATGGTAAAATATTGTGTTCAATCATACTATTCAATGTCCGATATATTAACTTATGGCTTTCGCTTCACCTTAGGGAGAAAATTCATTAACGCCCACGCCACTGCTGCCGGAATAACGTAGGGAGAAGTCTATGCTGCCTCCATCTGTATATGCTTGGTTATGTTTGCACTATTTTGTGATTTATTTATATCATGGACAACTATATGCCACCTGAAACCTATCTTTTGTAGACTTTGCATTAGTTAGAACTTTTTCCCTATTCTTGTACTACACAGATAGGTCACTTTCTAGTTTCTGTAAATCTAGTAAGACTAAATTATTTTTTTAGTCTCCTACAAAGTATCTTATACCATGTTTTGGTCCCCGATTGCCAATCAACCCTTAGGTGGTTTTCTGGTAAGGATAAATGATTTTTCGGTATAGTCCGGGGTATAATGGTAATTTTACTAATTTAAAAATATTTTCAATTAAAATTTTCTAATTTTTATTTTTCACCGCCGCTTTCCATCGCTGCTGCCGAACCCAACTTCTTGTTAAAATTAACAATGCTAACAATGAAATCCAAGGGCCATATGGAGAATGTAGTAGTTAACCCAACTCCTCCGTCGAACCCAACTTCTTCAAAGCAACGCTGTCATGAGTTCCAATTTTTATGGAAAGAAAAACCGAACCCAACTTCTTCAAAGCAACGCTGCCATAAGTGCCATGAGTTCTTCCGTCAAACCCAACTTCCTCTGTTTTGAACACACTTTGCTTTCGCCATGATTTTCTGTCCCCCAAAGGTGGTCTTCAAAGTAATGCTTTCGCCATGAGTTTCGGTTCCAACAGCAGTGGTAGAGTTCCAACAGTGGCAGGTTCCGGTCCCAACGGTGGCGTCGAAAAAGATGCGAAGAAGGTTATTTCTTGGCCTGAGCGACCACAATGAGAGCAGAGAAGGTTATTTCTATTGGACACAACACCGGTCGGCATCGAGAAGAATGCCAGAGAAGACTGAGAAGAATGCCGGCGTTGAGCAGCAAAGGCCACAGGATCAGCTGGTTCTTCTCGAGCAGCCACCAATTGTTTGAGGCATTCCTCTTGAACAGCCAAAGTGTAGAATTGGTTTAGGGATGGCAACAATTCAAACGGCGGCAGCAGAGTTCCGGTTCTAACGGTGGCAGGTTCTGGTTCCAACGGTGGCAGGTTCCGGTTCCAACGGTGGCATCAGAGAAGATGCGAAGAAGACGAAGACGAAGACTTTTTATTCTTCTTCCTTTTTTTATTTTTTTAAACTTGGGGGTATAATGGTCATTTACATATTTTGACCAATTTTACCGTTGACTTTCCCTGAAAATCACCTTTGGGGACCAAACAAATTGTTTTGAATTTGTTGGGTAACGTGTAAGGGTTGATTTGCAAATGGGGATCAAAATATGGTATAAGATACTTTGTAGGGGACTAAAAAAATAAATTAGTCTTCTAGTAATTTCTATTAGGATCTATTTTGGCACAATTACTAATTCTGGATCCCTACTATTTATTAATTAAGACTAACTTTTGTTCTCCTTACTTCGATGAAATGTTAATTGTTCACCATAACAATGTATTCATCATAATACATCTTGATGTGGTTATTGTCGTATATTTTATTGAGTGCGTCTCTTGAAAGACGGTCTTTCCATAAGTCACGGAAAGACCAATATTTAAAGTGTAAATTAGAAGAAATTAAGATAAAATTTTTGGGTTGCATGAACCGGGTTATAAATTTTATAACTACTACATGTTGCATACTAAATTTTTAATGTTGCAACTAAGACCTTTTACCTTTTATTATTCGAATTAAACCCCGTCTTTCCATAAACCTATGGAAAGACCGTCTTTCCCAAGACTTTGCCTATTTTATTACATTGTACATTAATTGCTCAATACAAACAGGATGATCCAAGCACTGCATGGACAAAATTGATAGGGAATCATCGACACTTGCTTGAATGGCGTTAGTTTAAATTAGTACAGACTTTGGAAACATGGGGTTAAATATGTACTTAATCAAATTACATAGGGTTAGATATGCCCTTAATACAACATTGCAGGGTTACACCTGCACTTCATCAATTATAACAGGGTTAAATCTGCACATTTATTAAACACAAAGGGTTAACACTGTAGTTACTGAAAAATCACAACATCGGTTCAGTACTAAATTCATTACAAATCAATAGCTTACAGATGAAACAAAACACATCGTACAACAAAGGTGACAAGAAGCGACATCAAGTTCATTGGCCAAATGACAACAAAGGTGGTTCATCCACAAAATACACTTAACTACAAGGGACATCATGCAACTAACACTTGCGGAGGAGAATCAGCCCCAACATCAGTCCAAACAACACCAAGTTCACAGCTTTCAACAACCTAACATGTAACGAACAATTGCAATCGTTAGCAGGTGCAACAATCGTCTGACTTGGGGCAACCATTTGGACATTAACTTCGCTGCCTGAATTTGTCCTCATTACCCTTCTATGAACATCGGACTAGGGATATGACAGGGTCGAAACAACACTTTCTCCTTCGGACTCAACCACATCCAGGACAGCCTAACCATGCCATCCATCGTCGCGACATTGGTAATAAAATTTCCCAGATTTCTCACACACCTGAGAAACAAATTCCGAGATATTGGAGAATTACAACAGGGTAAAGAAGAACCAATTATGTCTGAAACCCAAGTACGAATAACTAACAACAAACTCGGGAATTCACAATTCAAAATACACCCAAATTCAAACTAGGTTTCAACGCTATGGGGGAATTTCAAAGACTCGGGTTACCTATCCTCGAATTCAGCGCGGGAAGTCAATTTTTGGAAGATTCCGACGGAGATTAAAGGAGTAGAGGCTGATGGCTGTTGGAATTCGAAGCAGGAGCAGGGGCCGATGATTTCAGCTGTCGGGGAAGAAATGAAATGATTTTTCATCACTCAAACTAATTAGGTTTTTAATTGGAAGCAAGGCCACGTAAGTGAGGGGTATAATTGTTAAGAAAAAATGTGTTTTTTGGCCTAGGGATAGTTCTGTCTTTTCATAATGGTCAACGCTTGACTTGCATCGGTCAACGCGTAAAAAGTGTAAAATGGGTAAAACTGCACAATTTGACAAAAATATAGGGTTAGTTCTGCGCTTTCAAATTTTACAAGGTTCTATCTGCATGTTCTTAGTTTAATAGGGACATTTTCGTAATTTTCTCGTTTTTAATTAGTGGAGCCAAAGAAAAAGTTCTCCCACCTAATGGTGGTGTATTAAGGATGTGTTTGGTAGGGTTTGAAAGTGTTTTGCTTATAACCTAAGCACATTTTTAGAGTTTGATAAAGTGCAAAAAAGTGCTTATTTAAGAAGCATAAACTATTTTTTGGCTCCCCCTATCTTTAAAATAAGTCAAAATAACTCAGTTTTACTTATAAGAATAGATCTACCAAACACACCCTAAAACTCTTAAGGAAAAAAGAGAAAGGAAAAGGATCCTATGGAGTAGACATATACTCAATGGTGAATGAAATTTAATTGGTACTGAATTTAATTTATTTGTGTTGAATTTAATTTCTTGATAGTTTATTTTTTCAAAATATGAAAATATTGACTCCTAAAATTATGTTTTACTTGTAATATATTCTATTTTTAGACTTACTACTTGAGCGGTGTCTGTCAGAAACCCAAATAAATATTTTTTTTTTTCTTTCAGTGTTGAATTTAATTTATTTATGGTGAATTTTATTTATTAATACTGAGTTTAATTTATTAGTACTTAATTTAATTTATTCGTGTTGAAATGGGCTGAAATTAATACCGGATAGGGTATAGTCAACTACCAAGGAATATTGGATCAATATACTCCCGAAAAAAATATGGGAATTTAGATCAACAATAGTTTTGGCCAATGGCCGATTTAACTCTTGAATCAGTGCGAAACAGTTTGATTGGGCAAGAAGATACCATCATTTTCAATCTCATTGCGAGAGCAAAGTACCCCTTAACCTCTGATTTGTATCATAGCGGTTCCTCCGGTTCCTTCTTTGAGGGATTTGTGAAAGAAACTGAAGCTATCCAATCAAAGGTACGATTTTTTCCATATGATTCTATGTCTTTTCTGTGCCAATTTTAGACTTGCTAGCTAAATCGGGAAATTGATAGCGGCGGCAATCCTTCCAGTTTTGGAAGTATCGAAATTCATGGCTTTTGATCATATATAGTAGCTGATTGTGAGTCTCTCTCAGTGCTTTCTTTTTTTGTTCTCTTCTGGAAATCGAGTAAACATTGGATAGTCGTTCAAAGAAATGAATTTGTTGACAAGTTTGTTTGTCCAGTTCAAACTGAAGAGGATAATTGTTTGTCTGGTCCAATAAAGTTACAAGTTGGATTACTCTATTCTCAGTCAGAAACAGGTAATTGTAGTTATCATTGGATAATTGTTTGTCCTTAAACATAATTTTTTTTGCTTGAAATGGCAATTTGAGTAGATATTAGTATAATTTAAGAAAACGTACACGGTAAGGTTTAAAAAGTATGATCAAAAGTTCAGTTACTGATTCGTATTTACTTTTAAATTCAAATACTCCCTCTGGTCCACTTATATTGGCCCCTTTTTTCTTACATTTTTTAAGGCATGTTTGACCATCGATAACTTTTGTTACGTACGATAATAGTTTATAGAATTTTACTTTTAAAAAACTATACGTTACGGAGAATCCAAAGACATCTCACATAAGGTCCATTACTATATACAACAAAAGTTATTGATGGTCAAACATGCCATAAAAAATTGGCTGGTCAAAGGGGCCAATATTAGTGGACTAGACCAAGTACAAATGTTTATATGGAACAAATTAAATTTAAGTTAAGAAACAGGACTTTTCATCTGGAATTTAGGGAGTAACAAGTGTCACTAGTTCCTTGAAAACAGTTTCAGATAGAATTTATGAAGCACAGTAGCATGCAATAGTTTCTGAGGTTATGCAACAAAAGCAGTTCAACATCATTTTTTGGTATCTAGTTCCTGATCCCAGCAAGGGAAAATTTTCAATGTAACATTTATAAAGCAAAAAACTTTATTTCAAGAGTACCATATAGAATCTGTCGATGCACTGACAGCGATTTATTTTTTGTCGTTCTTTTGTTGAGGAAACAATTGAGTATTAGTAAACAATTAGTATTAGTAAATTGTATGTGTGGTAGTTCTTATTCCCAACACACATATTTCTTCATCAAATGATGTTGTGGATTATGCACTGAATTGTTGAACTGTAAACTGTTCCCTGTTTGTGGTCATGGTATAACAGATAGTTGTGTATGTTTCCCAGTTTGGTAGATATCTTTACCCAGAAGAATGTCCTTTTTTCCCAGATAACTTGACAGAAAATTCAGGTCCAACTAGAGTCTATGCACAGGTAAGTATTTACTAGAAATGCATACTTAAGGCTTACAGGACGGATTGAATGTTTAAATTTTCTCAGATGCCTATTGCGATGCAGCTTTTGCACCCTGCAGCAGTCTGTATAAACTTAAATGACAAGATCTGGGATATCTATATCAACAAATTGCTTCCCCTCATTGCGTCCGAGGGCCAGCCTGAAAATTACATGTGCATTGCAGCTTGTGACTTGCAGTGTTTGCAGGTGATTTCGGCTACTGCACAAGCTATAATCACCTTACTCTTTAAATCGGCCAATATTGGAATCAAGTGATGCTTCATTGATATCAATGAAATTTTCCCTACAAACTTGTGAAAAGCTTCCTCTGAATGCCATTTAATGCTAAATGTTTTGCTTGCTAGGCACTATCTAGAAGGATTCACTATGGTAAGTTCGTGGCTGAAATAAAGTTCAGAGATGCTCCTGAAGATTATACACCAGCTATTAAAGCACGGGTAATTTCTCTCAATTGTAGTTAATCACCTGACCAGCATCATTTCTTTCGGTCATTTTTTTGTGTTCATAGCCTTCCAGATGAGCTTGCAAGCATTTGATTACAACTCTCATTAAAGGGAAAGGCCTGCTTTTCTGTGAAGTGAGTAAAACCGGTATCCAACAATTGCGTATTTACGCACTCATGAGATGAATGGATACTTGCAGGATAGAGATGCTCTCATGAAGCTCTTAACATTTGAAAGTGTTGAGGAGATGGTAAAGAGGAGGGTGGAAAAGAAAGCAAAGGTGCTGGGGCAAGAAGTACAACTCGAGGACAATGATTCTCAAGGAAAGTGCAAAATTGATCCCACCGTGCTTCCTCACCTATACGCCGAGTGGCTGATGCCTTTAACCAAGGATGCTGAGGTTGAGTATCTGCTCCGACGACTTGAATGAACTTTATGACACCTCTCATTTTATTTCGCGACCAGCAACCCATTCTTGTGCGATATGGTACCGTAGTATATATGTTGTTGACATACATTATGCATAGATTTTCTTCTTCACATTTTTCCCTGTTATAATTATCATGGAAGGGTACATGGTCACCAAACGAATTTGCCTCTGCATAGGCAAGACGAGTTTCCCCTTTCTGAACCTTACGAATACAAACTTTGGAAATAGACAACCATTTTCCTGATATCCAAGGTGAGGTTCTGTATTTCCACTGAAGACAAAGTCTTGTATAAGATCGTCTCACGGTGAGACAAGAGATTAAATTGCAAAAATTTCAAGATGGGGTTTCATATTGATGTTTTAAAAGTTCATGGATTTAATGTGTAATTGTAATAATTTGCAATTTAGTCCAGTTCTATTATTTTTTTCGCCCCCGATTGAGTTTGCTCTTTTCTTATTTTGCCTCTAGTCTTTGGTCTCACCATGAGACGGTCTCACAAGAGACGGACTCTCCACTGAAGCCTTTATGGCTGGTTAATATCCGGCACTAAAATAGTATTGGGAATATTTGATATTTCCCTCTTTGTGTGATCAAGATAATTAATAAAAAAGAAAGAAAAATACGCGGAAAACCCAAGGATGGCACTTTGACCATCACAACAGAGGGCACACTTCTCTTGTTTTAACCTCAGTCCCAGTAGAAGGTTCTTCATCCACAGCATCTCCTTGCAGGTTTGAGTTACAACAATGTACTATGTTTCTGTTGTAGAAAGAGCCACACATTTTTTATGTCTTGACTACCAAGACACAACTCTCCATGCAAAGGTAGTTAGCTATCTCGATGTTGATTTTCTAGACACCCAGACTCCAGCCATGTCTGCATTTGTGCTTCTTTCCAACATAGGTTCTTGTGTTCCAAAGAACAAACACCATTTGGTTGTTCCTATGAGATATGAAATATCCATTTCACAGCTAACCAATGTTCCTTCCTTGGTTCAACCTCCAAATCAAAACTAGTAGTGAGACCCAACACAACTCGGATTGATGATATCTACACCACATGTGAGAATATCTCATCGAGTATATGACTTTCTTCTAACTACATTCTTTAACAACAATCAGAACCTTATACCTTGGTTCAGTTTGTTTTCTTTGTTCTTAAGCTTATACATCCATTTGTACTTTAGAGCTCATTCCCCTTCTGGTAACTTCACGGGATCATAGGTATGATTCTCATGTAAGGAATGCATCTCTTATTGCATAACCCTTTTCCAATCATCACTGTGATCACTTGCCATAGCTTTGACGTAGTGTTGAGGCTCCCCCTCATCAATAAGCGTCACATACTCATCTTGAGGTACCTGGACGAAAGTCGTCTCTCTCTAGTGAAACATCGAAGCTCAAGTTATACTAAATCATCTGCTTCCTCTATTGCTTCACCACCTATCTGAGGTTGCTCTATTGTGTCCTGAATGTGATCCTTATCATGGATCTCAACTTTATCATGATTGTCCTCAGCCATTGTATTATCTTCTACCACATGTGATGGCTTATGATCATAATTCCCTTTGGTCCGCCTAGACTAAGATTCTTGTGACATCTTGCAATGTTAATAGTTTAATCCTCGAGGAAGATAACATATCAATTTCTAACGATCCTTTTCTTGGACGGATCCCACAACCAATACCAAAACTCATCTTTGTGTGAGCCAAGATAGATGCACTTATTTGTCTCTGAATCTAACTTGGACCGCCCATCCTTAGGAATGTGAATAAGTGCTCGACATTAAACACATTTAGATGATCATATGCTACCTTTTTATTCGACCGAATTCCCTCTGGTATACCTCCATCCAAGTTAACTGAATGGGATATGTTGATGATGTCAACACTGGTCTTCACAGCTTCTCCCCGGAAAGCTTTTGGGAGGTTGGCATGGAACAACATGCATCAAACTCGTTCTTTAATGGTGTGATTTATTCTCACAACAACTCCATTTAACTGAGATGACTTTGGAGGTGTCTTCTCAAGTTGAATGCCATAAGACTTGCAATATTCATCAAATAGGCCACGATATTCTCCACTTCAACTTCTTACTTGTGTTACGTTTCACCCTTGCATGGAAATCCTTGAACACCTCAAGCACATGACATTTTATTTTCAAAAAAACACCCAAACCTTTCTCAAAATGTCATCAGTAAAAGTAACAAAATATAATGCACCTCCAATAGATCTTCCAGTCATTGAGCATACATTAGTGTGCACTAATTCAAGAACATTCTCTCTTCTATGTGGATATGTTGGTCTAACAAAACAAACTCTATGTTGCTTTCCATCTTAACAATCAATGCAATGGTCAAGTGTTGTACCTTTAATGTCCGGGAAAATGTTTTTCTGGGCGAGGATTTGCAATCCCTTCTTTCTCATATTACCAAGCCTCGTGTTCCATAGCCGGTAGCCGGTTGTACATGACTTTGATCTTCTCTAAGCTATTTTGAGCATAACTTGGTTAATATAATATGTGCTTCGTTTGAACATAAATATGGTATATGCTTTGTTGAAAAGTGCCTCTTTGTATTTGTGATCAATTATATGCTACCCAACACCTGTATTTTATACATATTGTAAATGTATTTATATATTTTTTTTAATTAAACACCCCTTGTAATAAGGAGAGAGGGTTGTATATGGGATACCCTAAACCCTTTAAAAAAACTGAAAAAGAAAGAGGAGCTTAAGCTCAGTTCGTTACAAAATGACGAAGCAAATTAACTTGCTTCCAAAAGCGATAGTGTTGGATGCCACACGGCTCCAATCGCAAATTAGTAGTTAGGATGTCGGTTCGCGTTTCAAGGCAATATAAGAACCAAACGCAGTTTAGCGAATCGTAGATACGAAACTCAAATTAGCATCCGATCTATATCAGCCTTAAACAGGAACTCAAATACCACTAACCATATTAACAAAAGAATGGTGAGATGTAATAGTCCTCTATAATGATCAAAAGTGATGAAGGATTGAGCACCAATAGAAAGAAATCCGTGCGGGTGCTGCTCAGAAAGATTACTGATCAAGGAGGCTGATGGATTCTGATTGTGGGAAGATTCAGAGCATCCCCAGCTATTGCTTGTTTTAATTGAAGAGGAGCCTCCTGTGCAGAGATCTGACCCCTGTTTTCATCTTGTTGCAATAAACTCCTAGCTAAAGAAGCTAACTGTGAGCCACCTGATTTTGCTCCCTGTAGGCATGAACAAAGGAGATGTGTTTATCTGCTGTGAGTTCTTTTATCTGCCAAATGAGTCTCTGAATATTCCAAGGCCCATGTTTAGCACCATTTAAGAGCTGCACACCCTGCAAAGAGTCCATTTCTACAGTCAAGGGGAACAAGTTAAGTGCACAACATATTTGGATCCCTGTAAAGGAAGCCATTAATTCTGCAGTGAGGGGATCAGATATGGAGTCCATTTTTTCCGTTCCCATAAAAAGAATCGTGCCTGAATTGTTTCTGATAACAGTACCTCCTGCAGCATAGTTTAGCTGAGGACAATGTGCATCAGAGTTTAATTTATAACCAAGATCTGGGGGATTCCATTTGTAAGACTTGATCATCCGAGGTTTTGGAGTTTTGAAACTTGTAAACATTCCTATGGCTATCAAATGATTACAGTCAGGGTGCTGAATGATAGGTTGCAATGAGAAAATAGATACAGCCATTTTCTGAATCTGTATGATAATTGACTTTTCCACAATATTTTTAGAATCATACAGGAAGCTGCATCTATCCTTCCAAAGGAACCAGATCAATAAATTTGGCAAAATATGACATGCACTATTTTTTGATTTTGAGAAATGTGAGATCGACCAGAACCATGACAATGCATGAAAAATATGCCCAAACTGTCTGTATGGAATTTCCAGAATATTGAACAACCATTTCCAAAGCTTAGAGGCTAGATGACAGTGTAAGAAAAAGTGAGTGAGTGAGTCTTCATTTTGACAGCAGATGCACTTAGAAACAACTTGAATACCCATCTTCCTTAGTTTTTCATCGAAAGGTAAAAATTAGTTAACCATTTTCCAGACAAACACAGATATTTTAGGAGGAACCAAAGGATTCCAAATCTGTTTCATTGACCTAATATCTGACCTTTTGCTGGAAATGGTTTTGAAAGCTGATGATACCGTGAAATGACCTGTAGAAGATGGTGTCCAAATCATATGATCATCCCTGTTAAATAGTGAAAAGGGTGAAGACAAGGAGTTTATCAAGTCCAAGTTAAAACCATCCGAGAGCTGGGGTAGAAAAAGATTTTTATTTTCCTGGAACTGAGCTATTGTAAGGTCTGGGAAAGGGAATTCAGAATTTGCTTCCCAATGATCTGAGAGGAATCCTGAGCCCCTCCAGTTACTGTTCCAAAAATTTGAAGTTCCTCTTCCAACCTGTACTTTAGCAAAGGTCTCAGCTATATGAGTTATAGCTTTGACTCTTTTCCATGAGTCTGATGAGCAGAGGGGGGTAATGACCAGATGAATCTAGACCATAAGGTGGATCCGATCTGTAATTTCCAATAAAGCTTGAGTGAGAAGCTATCAATTACTGTCTGGAAGCATCTGAATCCAAAGTCATTCTGAGACTTAGGATAGCACAGATCAATCCATGCTTTCCAGTGTCTCTTTTCCCCTTGGTCTGATTTCCCCCAAATAAAATTGCTGCACATTTTTTCCATCATTTCAATCGTATGTTTAGTTGGGGACATGACACACCAAACATGTTGTGGGATGGAAACAAGAACATGTTTCACTAGAATTATTCTACCAACCATATTCAACCACCTATTGTTCCATTTCAGAATCTTTCCATTCAGATTTTCAATAAGAGGCTGAAAATATACATTTAACTTCCTACCTTTATAAATAGGTACCCCTAAATAAGTGAATGGAAAAAAAACCTTCTGACATGAGTGTTATGTTTCTGATCATCCCAGTTCTTAAAGAACTAGTTTTATTTCCTACATAAAAAGCACTCTTTGTGAAATTCACCAACTGTCCAGAAGCTTTTTGATAATGTTTTAGAAATAAAACTAGGTTTTTTAGAGATTTCTTAGTTGTCTTAATGAAGATGACAGTGTCATCCGCATAAGACAAATGAGAGATCTCCATTGAACCCAGTGGGACTGCAAATCTATCAATAAATCCTAACTGAAACATGCACTTTAGGCCCCTATTTAAAAGCTCAGTGATAAAATCAAACAAAGTAGGGGACAGAGGATATCCTTGTTTGAGACCTCTAGAAGCCTTAAAAAATCCATATGGAACCCCATTAATTAACACTGAGAACCAGGCAGCTTGAATGTTACTGAGTATCAGAGAGACTATGTGTCCATGAAAACCATATCTCAAAAGCAGGGAATTTAGCATAGGCCATGACACTCTATTAAATGCTTTAGACATATCAAGTTTAAAAATAGCATTTAGACTCTGTCCCTGCTTATCTAACAGCCTAACCAGCTCCTGCATAATCAGTATATTATCAAAAATTTCTCTACCCTCTATGAATGCAGATTGCTCCTCTGAAATACATTTATGGCTTAACAACTTTAACCTCTCACTCAGAATCTTAGATAAGATTTTGTTAGAGAAGTTAGAGAGGTTGATGGGCCTATATTCAGAGAAGGATGTAGGGGTCTGAACTTTGGGAATCAAAGTTATCAGAGTGCTAGAAAAAAATTTTGGCACTGGAACACCACACTGAAATTCCTTCACAGCAGTCAGTAAATCATGGTTTATAATGTCCCAGCAAAACCTATAAAATCTACCATTAAATCCATCTGGACCAGAGGCACTATTTTCACTTAAATAAAAAACAACCTTCTTTAACTCATCCATTTCCACGAGTTTGAGTAATGAAATATTATCCTCCTCTGTAATGGGAGATGAGATATATCTTAGAGAATGGAGGAGATCTTGACCAGAGGGATCATTGTTCTCATCAGATAGGAGGAGTTTGTAGAAGGAAACTGCAGCCTCACCAATACTATCCTGATCACTACACCACTGATTGTTACCTAAATTGATTTTATTTATCCTAAGTCTAGCATATTTATCCCTAACAGACTGATGGAAAAATTTAGTATTTTTGTCACCATTTTCTAGCCAATTATTCCTAGCTTTTTGTTTCCAAAAAGACTGCTCCTGGTGCAAAACTTTTGTCAATTCAGCATTATTTTTTGATAATAATAGTAAATCAGATGGATCAGCAGATATGTCATATTTCCTTTCCAATTCCATTATATCTGATTCCATGATTTTTATTTTATCAAAAATATTGCCAAAATGTAGTTTATTCCAGGTCCTAAGATGCCCCTTTAATCTACTCAGTTTAAGTGAGAATCCAACCATACCCTGCGGCCCTATGGGGATTTTCCAGTTATTTTCAACCTCAGATAAAAACTGTGGGTCAAGTGTCCACATATTTTGAAATTTAAAAGCTTTTGGATAGGATTACTTAGAACTTTGGGCATCTAAAACTAATGGAGAATGGTCAGATGGAAGCCTGCATAAAATCTGAATGGAGGAGTTGGGATATTTTTGAAACCAGGCAGTATTAGCAATAGTTCTATATAAACGTTTTGCTACCTTATGCTCCAATTTCCTACCATTCGTCCAAGTAAAGAGATTACCTACTGTTGTAATGTCATTTAGGTTATTAGAGTTAATAAATGCATCAAAATCATTTATGCTGTTTATATCAGGTGATGACTTACCTCTATATTCACTGATAAACCTGATGACATTAAAATCCCCAGTACGTAGATAGGGAAGAGAGGTCCTTTTCAAACTATTTTCAATATCATTGAACATTTTAGACCTCTCTGATCTATCATGGAATCCATAAATAGCATACAGATAAAAATCAATATCATGGATAGCATTTGAGACAGATAGCAAGGAAAATTGTTCATGGACTTGGATCATAGAGGCAGTAAAAACATCTTTCAACATTATCTAGGTCCTAGAATCAAAAGAAGAGAATGCAAAATGAAAACCTAGCTCATTTTTAAAGTGATCCAGTTTCCCAATTTGCTGTTTGGTTTCTACAATAACTAATATTGAGATTTTATGAATTTTGACAATTTTTTTAAGTCTCAATAATGATTTCTGTATTCCCCTAGCATTCCATGTTAAGAGTTTTATATTCATTTTTAACTTGGGACCTGGTTTTAGCACGAGAAGATTTTGAGGTTGATATAATATTAGGTTCTTGAAAGAAAGTCCTAATATTGTCATGCAAGGATGCTAAATTCCCAGGGTCATGACTAAGAGCCTGTGATGTCAACTGATCAGCGGAAATTGGAGCAGTAGAAGTTGGAGGTGTACCTGATGAGGTATCATGGGATATGGGATCAGGATTGTCTGAGTTACCCTCCTCTCCCTCTCATATTTTCTGGTTCTGTTGGGAATTGGGAGCAGGATCTCCTTGCTTATCCTGCGTTTGTAAAGGGGGGTCAGTGGTTGTGGTTGGTATGTCTTTGTCTTGCTCTTGATTTTTTTGAGTGTCTTGTTGCTGCTGAGGAGTTGCTGAGTCTTGTTGAGGCACAGGAGCTTCTGATTCTTGTTGCTGCACAGAAGCCTCTGAAACTTTCTGAAAGTCATCAGTGGAAACCTCCTGAGCTTCTTGTATTTCCTGCTCTTCTTGTATTTCTTGCAAAACTTGTGTTTCCTGCAGTTTTGAGAATTTAGAGGACAAAGTCAATTGGAAATCTTTGAACTGTTGAGAAACAATGGTTCTATTAAAGTCAAAGGGTTCAGGAGTCTTAGTCTGTGAGAATGAGTGCATAAGATCATCAGTAGATTGCCAGTTAGAATGATTTTTGCTGGTCTTGTTTTTCACTGGCATCCACTGCATTGATGTTGGGATATTGTAAGGAGTGACCAGATCTGGGATCTTCTTGCCATATGTGACATTATGCTGATCTTCCTGAAGAGAGTCCACCACTTCAATTACTTCTATCACTTCTTGGACTTCTTGAGAACTGTCAGCTTCAGCCTGATTCATTGGCAGTTTGCCAAGCTGTTTTTCAGTGAGAAAGACAGGAGTTGGAGTGGCTGATGGACCTTCACCATTTTTTGAGTAATTCTGAGTGGTCTTAGGTGCCTGAGTATAGGATTTGGGAACCACTTTGGCATTTTGTGGTTGAAGGTTACCACTGGAAGATGCTTGTTTCTGAGCAGGAGCTAATGGTTGAGCTGATGCCTGTTTTGGATGGAACTGAGCTGATGGTTTAGGGGCTTTAGGCTTGTCACAGTCACCATATTTGTGTCCTATTTTGGAGCATTTGGTACAATAAGAGGGATGATTCTCATAAGACAAAGTGTACCATTTATTCTCAGTTTTTGAACCCAACCTGATTCTATCAGGAAAATGTCCTGTGAGATCCATTTCTACACAAATTCGAATTGTTGATGGTCTAGTATGGTTCAATGTAGGAGGATCAACAAAGATCAAGTTTCCTAGCCTACTTGCTATCAAAGGGATGTAATCATAATCCAAACAGTAGGCAGGGGGGGATTCTACAGTTAACCAAATAGGAACAAAAGGAGGTTCTTCATTCACATCAAATGATTTCTTCCATTTAAGTACCTTCATTGTCGAACCTCCTATGTTCCAGTTTCCTTTGATCCAGGATCTCTGTATATCCTCATCATGCTCGAATTTGATGAAGATGTGATTTCTGTCCAGAGTTGTGATTGTGGCTTCTCCGATGAAGCCGATGCGCTTGAACTGGTGCCTGATGAAGTTGAGCGCCGGTCGTCCTCCTTGAAACTTTCCGACTAGGTGCTTGCTCCACGGCTCAGATAAGATGTCTATGTCAGAATCATCAAGGAGCACCGCTATTTCACCTTTGTATTCAGTAATCGGGTTGAGGATGAGATTCCTCGACTTTGATGGTTGTTGTTGGTGGGGTTTAAGAGCTTCTCTGTATGATCGATTGGGATTGGGGGGTGTTTGCAGTGGTGGTTGGAGTGAATTACCACCACCAGGGGGCGGCAACGCCGCCATGCGGCGGACGGGGACGTTGTTGTTCTCCGGAAAAGATGTAAAATGTAACCGTTGTTCTAACCGTTGCGGCGGACGGGGATTCCCTAAACTATTTTAAATACTGCAAAAGTGTAATGTAAATGTATTTATATGTTTTCCTTTTCATTTATCACCACCAGCATCTCCACTCCTCCTCCTCCACCGCCAAATCGACAACCACCACCCTCAGTCCTGATTCCTGGCACCATCACTCACCATATTCATGTGTCGTCATTGCTCACCAGCTCATTAGATTCTAGCCCTAGCTTCTCAACACCACCACCACCAACCCCCCCAATTCTATCAGATCCTAGCCTCAATGACATCTGGAAGTGGCTTTGTTAGATTTGGTGGTTGGTTGCGATTTAGTGATGTGTGAGGGCCGATTATGATGTAGTCAAGAGCGATGGAAAGTGATAGAATATAAAACCCACAATGATTGGGGTTGTGCACATTGATACGTAGGTGACTACAAAGGGTATCACAGTCATAAAGAAACATAATATTACAATCATAGCTGAAAAGGAATTAATTTCCTTACCCTGTTTCTATTATACCCATTGCTTCTATTAAAATAGTAATAATAATGATAAGAAACTAATCATCCTCATCTAAAGGATTCAAGTGCATATGAACACATATGAGCTTTAGAAAGAAATGGTTGCATTGAACCATTCAAAAGGGATTCTCACCTAAGATGATAATCTCAACATCAATTTAAGGAACCAAGGTACACAAATTCTTGACAGAATTGTTAGAATGGCTAATAACCTAGATAATAAGTATAATCAAACACAAAGAGAGAGAAAATACTATAAGGAATGCATGAAAATTGGCACAACTCTATGAAGACCCCTAAACAAACAAATAGAAGATAATAAAAAGTCATTATATGATAAAATTAACTACCGGATCTTGAACAACGAATTCAAAATTGGATCAAGCCTAGAAGCACCAGATTCCAGTTCACAAGTGTCCTGACAAGGACAACATTAGTAAGAGTAGAGGATAAATCCATAATTCTGACCACCACATGTATAGGAAGAATCCTAGGCTCGAGCTGAGGTACGTCTAAAGAGCAGGCAACAACATGAGCTGGAAAGAAAATTTAAAATATAACATGAACTTGAGGGGAAAAGGAAAAACAAACATAAGAGAATGCAAATAAATGGTTTGCACACAAGCAAGTGATCTGCACTTAAAAACAAGCGTTAACTAATGCATTCGACACATTTGTTAATATGTTTTTGTTGGTTGATTGCTAGTTTTAGGTAGTTTTACATTACAAAGGGTTTAGATGACCGTTGGTAGTTTTCTTATCTAAATCACGAGTTTTGTAGAATTAATTGGATCTAATGGACACTTTTTCCTCACAAGCACCTAGATTGTGAGCTTACCAGTAGGTTACTCGTAAGCAGTGAAGGTCATTTGCAATGGTGGTAGTAAATAGTAGAAAGTCATTCGCAAGGATGACAGTAGACAGAAAAAAGCCGCGAATCAAAATGTGATAGTAGATGGAATTAAGCCAAAAAAGGAAGGGAGCTGATCCCAACTTTTGAATACCTAGAACAGCCGTGCCAAAAAACACGAGTTGTGCTAGCCAACAAGGTTGTGCCAGAGACCCTCAGCACAGGCCGTGCCAGCTAGCACTGTCATGCCACAGACCCTCAGCACGGACCACTTGTTTCAACACGTCCCGTGCCAACCTGATGCTCCGTGCGGCTAAGTATGGACATGGGTTGTTCCATTTTACACGGCCCGTGTCGCTTCAATTCCATCATCCGAAGACCAGCCCACAAGGTGTGACGATTTACACGATTGCATCATCGTTTTGCTCAGAAATTGACTCCCAGTCGATGACTTGCAAGGATTTACACAGTTCGCATCATTCAGAAGGAAAAATCATGCACCCGGTTGGCAACTCATGAATATTTACACGGCCTATGTTGTTCAACCGATCAAGGAAGAGCTTTTGGCCGATAACCTGTGCCCAACAATGCGATTGTATACTCATAATGGCCGAGACAAAGCCCCAGCTGACAGCCCGTGCCAAAAAGGATGGCTCATGCTAGGCCAAGCTAGCACAGTTGTGCCAGAGAACACGGGTCGTACTAGACACAACCAACATAGGTTGTGTGCTATAGCACAACCCGTGCCAATTTTGGCTGCAAGGGTTTTTAGCCTCATTTTGGGCCTTTTAATGGCCCGGTTCCCTACTACTATATATAGGAGCCTATGTCTAGTATGGGTTTAAGTTGGATTCATTTTATTTTCATTCTCCTAAGAGTAGATAGAGAGAGAAAGGGATTAACCATTCTCTCTAATTTATTTCTCTTTGTTTTTGACCAAAGGCATTAAATCAAATGAAATATTTGGGTTCAATGCTTAGGGAGTAGTGATTTAGCTTGGGGTTTATATTTGTAATCATGACTTGGTGTTTGTTTTGGGAGATTCTATATATCTACCTATATTTACATGCTTATGAACATTATGTTGACTTGTGCTTTTTATTCTTGTTAATTGCATGATTGTTACACTATATTTCCATACACCTTAGTCTACTTTCATGTTGGCGAATTTATTGATATCCCCAAGGGAGTGAAACCTAGATGTAATAGTAGTAGCGGGGTCCAGGATCCTATGGGTGTATGTTGTGGGTTGCCAAGTTACCGTTACGATGATTGTACACTAGTCTTGGCTGGAAAATTGGCCCGAAGGGTTACAGATAGAGATAACTTTAGTTGAAAACTAGGGTTAGCGTAATTCAAAACCTTAGAGTCAATGATAACGTGCCGATTCATTTGTCTCTGTAGGCCCAAGGAGAAGAATTCATAGTAGAATGTCCAGGACGTAATTGCACGGGGAATGATCTGCACCTGAAAGCATGTGTTAACTAATGCATTCGACACATTTGTTATTATTTTTTGGTTGGTTGATTTCTAGTTTTGGTTAAATTTTACATTACAAAGGGTTTAGATGATCGTTGTTGGTTCTATTATTTAAATCCCGAGTTTTGTAGACTTAATTGGATCTAATAGACACTTTGTCCTCACGTGCACCTAGATCTTCTTTTGTGAGCTTATTAGTAGGTTGCTCATGAGCACTTAGGCGTAATCTTGTAGAAGGCTAATAGATATTAGAAGGTCATTCTCAAGGATAGTAGTAAACAGAATGTCACGAGTAAAAACGTGATAGTTGGGAGGTCGTCGCCATACCTCTCAAAGTTAATACTTTTAGGCCCTTAATGCGTCCTATCCACAATAATGTAAATAGTGGCAAGACGGGGTCGTCCATAGGAAAAGGGATTTTTCTAAGTACTTAAACACCTATATGAGAAAATGTACTAAACACATACATACATAGATATATATAAAAGCATGTAAACAAGGGGGGTTTTGGTTGGATGGTTCCTAAATTAGCAAATTAAAATACAACAATTAGCAAATCAAGAGAATGATGCTAATCATGTAAACGCAAATAAAGATGTGATGAAAATACAATTACGAAGCCTTGGGCGCAATTGACTTCCACTTCCAAACCTCTTATCCATCATTGAACATGCAACTTATTTACTACTTTCACTACTTGTTGTGAAGACTAAACTTCTATCCTTCTTAGATAGTAGTTTGCAAGAGTGATTTCGACATCTCTTGTCAAACCTCACCAATGACTCCCGTAGTCGAAACACAACTCAAGGTATCCCATTAATGGCATTTAGCACGAAGGATCAACAAATTCGGCAACACTTATGATCACTACACCGTGACTAAGCATTTAACCGATCTATGCATTTACACGGGATTAGTCAAGAACGTTCAACGCTCATAGACTTCTCCCGTTTGCTACAAATGATAAACATGGCAAAGAGTTCGACATTACATATCTATCTAGCAATCATCAATCCATCAACATAATCAAAAGCTCTAAATTATACTTATACATTCCTAACAAGAACAGGGGGGAAATTAACCCAAATCCCCCAAACCCTAGCAAGCAATTAATACAAGCATTTCATATACTCAAGCTTTCAACAACATTAATAAAATCAATAAACACATTTAATGCTCCATAAATGCACAATAGAAAGAGTAATAAATAAGCTACAAATTGTTCTTAAGACATGGGTTTGGAAGCCTTAGTCAATTGCTCCCAAGAGATAAGTTAGCTACAAGAGTTCATGATAATCTAACTAAAACAACAAATCAAATCATCAAGATAAATCAAAGAAGAAAAATGGAAGAATAGGGTTTAGAACAGTACAAAATCCACAGCTCTCGAAACTGGAATGAGAGGAGAGAAAAAATGGTATTTATAGTGGAAGGAAAAGAAAGTAGGATTCTGGTCAGTGGCCGTCGCAACTCGCGACGAAGTTCTTCGCGACTCGCGACGAACATGTTGGTCTCGACAAGTCCGTCGCGACTCGCGACGGTAACCAGAATTTTTGCATTATTTCTTCTTCTTCTCCTTGTGGCATGTAGTCATCTCCATAGTCACTCCTCTCAACTTCTAAGTCTTCAACGGTTTCAAAAGTGATCTTCAATGGCCTCCGGTCTTCACGTCTTCGAAGCAAGTCTTCAAAATCTTCGAAAGTGTAGTCTTCAATGGCCTCCGGTCTTCATTACTTCGTCACACAAAAAATCTACTTAAAAGAGGTAAAAGAGCGCAAAGTTGCTCTTACCCCTCCTAAGAGGATTTCATGGTAAAACACAAGCTGTTGTAATGAAAGAGCACAAAATGGATCCTAAATAGTACTAAAATAAGCATATAAAGTGGACGCATCAATAGTAGATAGAATCAAGCCAGAATAAGAAGGGAGTTAAAGTCCAACTCTTCAAGATTTGGCACGGCCTTGCCGGCCAACACGGCCATGCTAGGGACCCTCAGCATAGGCTTTGCCAGCCAGCACGCCTGTGCCATTGACCCTCAGCATGAGCCACTTGCTCCAACAAGGCTTGTGCCTGCCCAAACCTCCGTGCGGCTAAGTATGGACATAGGTCGTGCCCTTTTTTACAAGACCTGTGTTTTTTCAACTCCAACATTCGAAGATCAGTCTACGGGGTGTGATGATTCACATAAACGCACCATCGTTTTTCTAAGAAACCGACTCCCAGCCGACGGCCTACAAGTATTTACACATCTCACGCCATTCAGAAAGAAAATTCATGCACCCGTCCAGTAGCCCATATAGATTTACTTGGCTCGCATCATTCAACTGATAAAAAAGCACTCCCAGCCTACGACATGTGCGGAACAACACGGGCGCAAGCATCTGAAAGGCCAAAACAAAATCCCAGCTGGTGGTCCGTGCTAGCCAGCATGGTCTGTGCCAGTCAGCATGGCCAGTGCCAGACCCAACCAGCACAGGCCGTACCAATTTCGGCTTATATGGGTTTTGGCCTCATTTTGAGCCTTTTACAAGGCCTAGTTCTTGGTGAGGGTTGTTTAACTCACCAAATATCCTGCAAATTCAGAACAATACTAATCAGTACAATGGTAAGCAGGGTCGATCCGACGAGGAGCAAAAGCAATAGTCAATAATTATTTTTTCCTACTAACCTTTTTGGTGATGCCACCACGTCTCAAATATAGTGATTTTACTAACACTAACAATGCAAATGATTACTCTAAAAAATGATAAATAAATATATAAATGAATGATATCGGCTAAGAATAACTCATACTAAATATTATCGATCATAGGCGCAAAAATGAATCAATTCCTACACATCTACACTTCGTTGGTAATGATGAGGCTACTGCGGAGGGGGGCCTTGTTCTCTCCACTGGAAATTAGGGTGATCCCTTTTAGTTCTTGGTTTATATATGCATGATATTTGAAAATTGGATGCAGGTGTGCTTGGTGATAGATTCCTCAATGTTGCTATTTTGTTTTGCTGAAAATTGAGAGGACGCATTCCACGAATGTGTCCTCAATTTTGTTAATTTGTTTTTGCTGAAAATTGAGAGGACATTTTCTACGAATGCATCCTCAATTTTGTTTTTTTTTGCTGAAAATTGAGAATATGCATTTGTAGAATGCGTTCTCATTTTGGTCAATTTTTTTTATTCCCGAAAATTTATTCCTGAAAAAAAATTTATCCCAGAAAATTTATCTCAGTTTGGTCAATTTTTTTTATTCCGTGATTAAATTTTTTTTGTCTAGAAAATTTATTTTTTATTCCCAGAACTTTAGATTATTTTTTGTTGATGATAGCTGTGTTAAATGTGTGCTCTTGGACTTTTCAGGAAAAAAAATCAGAAAATTGTATTAACATCTTGTTTGAAGAAACTTTCGCAATGCATCTGGTTTCGTTGTTTTAAATATATATTTTTTTGCAGATTCGGTAGAGGATGCGTCTTGAATTTTTGTTAAACGTGTCCTGAATTCAACAAATGCGTATTTTTTTAAAATGCGTCGTGAATTTAAGTAATGAATTTTCTTTGAATGCAGCAATGTATAACTTATTATTTTTCATATACTTGTTTTTGGTGAAAATTGCACATAAGACTTGTGTTTGTTTGATGATATTTTTAAAATTAGTAAAACGATAAATTAGGATCGTGTGATTTGGAAATTTTTTAACTAGTCTTGAATATAGGAGTAGGAATGAATGATTGCATAGCTGGAATGAATACAAATTAGCAGAAATGTACATTAGCCGAACAAGACGTGTGAAACGTAATGAAATGAGTGTTGAATGGCACGTAATGTCCTAATGACGACCTCTGCAAATCTTTCCACCTGTTCCACACGGGGGAGGACGTATGGTCCGGGATGTCCGTCGTGGAACAGTCATCTCAGTAGGTACATGTACTTCCTCACGTGGAACTCCCTCTGGTATTTCCTCATCCATTTCGTCTCCTGCCTCCTCATTCGAATCATTATGGACATGTGGAACACTACATGTATCTAATGGAGTGGTATGCGACATGTATGCATGACTAGCTGTGGGAGTGACATATGCAGTGAAATCAGCTGTAGTCGTGTCATGCTGGGAGGTTTCCCAATGTGATGGTCCGGCATGACTAGCAATGGGAGTACGATATGCAGTGAAATCTGATGTAGTCATGTCATATTATGAGGGTCCACCATGTGATGGTCTGCCAATCGTTGGACTCGCTTGTGAGGGTCCGGCTTGTGATGAACCAATGTGTTCTGTATGGCCCCGAGCACTCGGCCTCCAACCTCCCTATCAACTAGGTGGAGCCGGACGATGGCTTCTGATGTCAGTATATCTCACACCAGGGGGAGGCTCCTCACAGTACACATACGGCTGATAATACTGCAGTCTAGAGGACTGATGCACATATTGTAGACTACGTGTGAGAACACCATACATTCCCCTGATAACGTTGGCGAAACGTGGGAGACATTCATCCAAATTAATATCTGACATGATGTGCAACTCGGTCATTTCCTGCAACTACATAAATGAGATAAATATGTTAGATATATAATATTGAGGAAATATAAAGTATTATTCCTTAACAATATTAGAAATTTAGGAAATACCATATACTTCATAGTTGCACCGTCTCCATGGAAACCCTCTGTAATTGTCAGGGGCCATCCTGGCTGATCAATCAGGGTCACCATCCTGCAAAAGTACCACTCCATGTATTCTCGACTGGGTGTGTGTAGATCCGCACACCCAAGTGCATTTACATGTTGATCGGATCGATGTTCCCAAGCATCGAGATATCATCTCAGTTCCACACGCCAATCCATGCTAGACCTTCCTCGAAGGTCTCTAGTATGAAGCAGTTTATACTCTTTCCTACTGACCAACTGAGTGGGTATTTGCTGAATTAGGTCGAACTTCCTGAGAGCACGATGTGCATGATGATACTCTATGACATGCTAGAAAATGAGGTCAAAGTAAAGTAGCCAATTGTTGCTACCAGCTGTACGATACCACGGGAGTTGTTCCACGACATCCTCCATGTATGGCTGCCAAATAAACTTAAGCAACAGACAGGTGTTACGGTTAGGTAACTAAAACCATTTTCCCACCAAGTCAATGAAAGGAAATCTAAATTGGCCTATACCTGATTATCATTGAGAGATGTGAGCTGATCGCGGTACACTTTCAATACATGCATCGGTGATTGTGATAAATTGTACCGGCTCTCCACCTATGAGAAATAGAGTGAATTATATTAGCCATTTGTTGGAATTTCCTGTGGTTTAAAAAGTGTCTCTTGACTAATTTGACACGTACCGGGACCCAAAAGCATTCATCGTGATTGTCACTGGTAGTCGTCCGGCAGGTCGGATGGATGGTATGCGCTCCCATTCCCACAACTGCCAATATTTAAAATAAAATGTAATATAAAGTAATATTATGGACATTATGTACAAATGACTAGATTGATCAACAATTTTACCTATAGCAAGACAAGTGGCCGAGATATGGATTTAACTTGTGGGATTGCAGCGTCACATAAGCACCGGTACAAGTGTGCCAGAATGGCACTCCCCCAACTATACTGATGTGTTGCACCTAGATCTATCAGTACCGACAAGTAGAGTAATGCGATAAGGTGGCCGGATGTGTCTGACATGAGCATTCCCCCAACCAGCAGTAGAATGAAAACCCTAGCCCGTTGTTGATATTGTACCTCAGTGGGATCAATGGGGAATGGACTGTGCAATAAGTTTCCCAACCAGCTGGCCCTAATGCGACCCCCTCTGATAGCACTGGGGTCTGGTGTAGCACCCAGGTAGTCTGTGCACACTCTCTGCCAGTCCTCTAAATGCCTACTAGTGTCTACACCTGTGACTGGTATGCCATCAATTGGAAGACCACATAGGATCCCTACATCCTGCAAAGTGACCGTAGCCTCCCCCATCGACAGGTGAAATGTGTGTGTCTCTGATCACCAACGCTCCACTAGGGCACTGATGAGAGAATGTCCAATGTGTATTGGTGTGGAATCCAGGATTCCCTGGAATCCAGGATTCCCTGGAATCCAGGATTCCCTGGAATCCAGCTTCACGCACATAGCGCATAACTCTATCAGGCATTCGATCGGTCCAACATGCCCCATCACACAGCCTTACTTGCGATACATCATCCCCTAAATAACCGTTGTACAATGCATGGGTACGATGCTCCTGATGAAGGTAGAAAAAATCCTCCTCAATGGGTCCTGGATGATACATTGTTCGTCCCTGTTGACAATTATTAACACATGTCAAAATTAATTATTCAAGAATAGCACAAATAAAAGTAATACTACAGCATGTGATACATATTCCACAAATACAAGTAATACTACAGCATGTGATACATATTTCACTAATAAAAGTAACACTACACCATCGGACCAGCATATCCCACGAACACCATACTACAAAAAAACACTAAGCACGGCATCTCTTACGGACCCCTCTGGATTCACCTGGCGCCCTCTTATCCATCTGATTCCTTATCCTTCTCTCCACAAATTGACCACGCCTCCCATTGCAAAACCTTTCAACATTAGGAATCAACCTCCAACTGGCACATTGCCAAAGTGACGGATCTTGTACAAGCATGAAACCCTGACTATATTGTTGCACATAGGTGGTCGTGTGATAAACCCTGTTACATAGACTAGCATGATCGCTATGCCTATGCCGATAGACGGCCAAGGCATGGGAACAAGGGAAATGGAATATTTGCCATTCACGACAAGTACACTCATTTCTCCAGTATTTGACTGTGTACTGCCTTTCACTAATGCTCTCATCAATGGTCCTTGTCACAACCCTATGAGTCTGCGACGCATAACCAAACAAGGTGATGATATGTCCCTGTGCCCATGTGTCTTGCTTCTGAAACTTTTTCCAATTCCTGTTAGGGAACATAGATCTAGACAAATGAACCAAAATTTAGAATCCAGAAAATGGTCTGTGAACACATAAAGAACTCTAATGAATAAACAAAGTACCTCTAATTCGTGACGTCCATTACCCTTTGGGCAAACATTTCAACTGTGCGCTCGAACGTCGCCTTGACACACACTGTTATCGGGAGATGACGTGCGCGCCGTAAACAGTTGTTGAAACTCTCTGAAAAATTCGTTGTGAGAATTCCCCAATGTCAATCACCCTCATCAAAGGCGAGGCTCCACTTACTGATATCTTGCTTTACCAACCAATCCCAAGCAGATGGATCTATACTCTCCACCTCTTCCTTGTACTCCCTCCACTTTCTCTCTCGTCTAGCAGCACCAAGCTGCCAAACCAGAGTCTTCATAAGTGCATTCTTGAACCTCCCGCTATCAACAGTAAGGAAGTTGGACTGAAAATGATGCAAGCAAAATCAGTGATATCCGGCGGGCTCCATCCATTCCTCCATATGTTTCATTACATTTATAACCATCATGCTAATCTGATATGATACAGATTAGCTTGCTATCACCACCAACCACATATAAATGCAGTCTCTGCATGAACAAGTTCCAACTCCCATTCGTTTCTGCGTCAACAATTGTGTAAGCAGTGGGGAGTATTTAGTCGTTCGCATCGTGTGTCACGGCAACTAGCATTGTGGCCTTGTATGCACCACTCAAATAAGTGTCATCCACACTAATGACCGGCCTGCAGTGGCGAAAGGCTTCAATCGCCTGACCAAATGCCCAAAAAATAAATTTAAATTTCCTACACTCGTGCCGTGTATTTTGTCAGGCACGTCAGCCCAATCAACAATGCTGCTCGGATTAGCCATGACAAGCTCATTCATATACGTTGGTAGCTGTTCAAATGATTCCTCTTAAGTTCCGAATACCATGTTAATTTCCTTCTGTCTAGCATACCACGCCTTCTTATAGGAAAGGGTGACATTGAACTCCGTCTTGACTTGAGCTTGTACATCTTTAACTGTGTATGAAGGGTTTACATCAATGTGGTGGTGAATTGAACGGGAAATCATCACCGATGTCAGGTTATTGTTACCCGTAGATCGACCAGCACTAACACACGCATGCCTACTTGCCCATTTGGTGATCTCCCACATGCCATGTGAAGCCTTTTTGGTTGCACTGGCAACCCAATGACAATTACCAGTTCTTTCAACAATGTCCTTGCATTTTGCATACCATGTGTGTGACCTGCTCTCCACAACTTTGTGTTCCTTGTTCATCATTGAACTCCACCTAGAAATAGCTTCTACCAATTTCGGCTTCGTCTGGAATCGCTTACCCAACTCCACTTCACCAGTCGCTTGAACATAACTAGAAACTTTGGCACCACAATGAGTTAGGTCATAGTTATCCTCATCAGGGCCCCCATAATCCCTATAGTAGGCTTGTGTATCAAGATTCGCCAGAATGTGAAACGACGTGGATACATTGTTCGTGCACACCACTTGTTCATCATCGTCCCCATAATTCAAATCTGTTGATAAGGAACGATCATCTTCACTTCCTTCATCAAGTTCAGCTTCCTCACCATTGTCTTCGCTACCAACATGACGAACGACATAGTCGGCAATGTCACCCACATAATCATCATCGAAGACATTCAGCTCGTCATGGTCCATACCATAGATACCAACACTTGTGGACGGCTGAGCGCAATCCACGTGAACATACGCACTGGGTTGGATGGACTCACCAATGTCAAAACCTCGGCGATGAACAGGTGGTGGTAAACTTGGTACAGTGGTAAAGTTTTGCATGTTTCTCAACAACGACATGAACGTTCTTGGCCGTGCCCCATCCATAGTACTTGTCAACTTCTCCGCAATAATGTACAAATCCGCTGAGGATGACGACAGTCGATCAACAATGTTGAAGAAGAATGTGGTTGACTCATCATCTTCCACATTATAACACCGATAGTATACGACCGAACTAATCAGTTAAGGACAGTGGTAATATATTTTCAAGATATACCCCTCACTTGTAATGCCAAGCCTTGTCACGACTAAATCAACTAACTTGGAATGGTTTAACCTCCTCTCGAGAGTCACTTCCGCTCCGGTATTGGAGGATCATAATACACACCCACAGTCAAATCAAACTTAATCTGACCCCCTTTGTACATATCCACCGTCAAAAACATCGTACAACTGCATTATACAAATACATAACTTTTAATTCATTTTCATTCGATATTCCATTTCATTCTATCCTCAAATATTTGCTCTATTCGGCCATACTAATAAAACTATTACTACAAACTTAATACATTAAACAGTAAACAATTTACATAATCGATTCACATAGCCACGCATTAACATTAAATGCTATCATAACATCAGAACAAACATAATCATTCAAACTACACACAATCATACAACACATTCATATTAACAAAATTATTTTGGGTTCTCCACAAATTATAGTGTAACACAAAATTCAACAACAAATTTTCTAGGACAACTCACACATAATCGTTGGACACATTCGTAAAATCATGTAAGGTTCAATTAGCTTTAGGAAAATCAAAAATTTACTGGGCGGGTGTCTGAGACTCACGGATAAGGTGACCGAAGCAGCGGTCAGCGGTGGTCAATGACAGTCAACGAAAGTCAGCTCCGGTCAATTGTAGTCAATGGCAAAAAAATCTCTGCTATTCTACGTCGGGCGTGTTCGGAAACAACCAAAAAAATATTAATATCAGCAAAAAAACCAAAAACAACAGAAAATAGAAAATTGGAGAGCTAAGAAAATCAACCAATCTGGTTTGCGGTGGCAGCGAGGTCAACTGGACGAGAACCGGCGAGGACAATGTCGGAAGGAGGCAAAGAAAGACGTGGAATGGTGGAGAAGTTGGGAACTTGAATTCACAAATTGATCCCAAACGTGAACGGAGAGCGGGAAGGAGGCAAAGAAGGGTGCGGAATGGCAGAGAAGTAGCAGCGAAATGGCGGTGAAGTCTTCGGGAAGGAAATGGAGAAGAAGATCTGAAAACGAGAATGGCGAGGTCTTTTGGCCATTTTAACAAAGATTGGAGGACGCATTCACTGAATGCGTCCTTGCCACGTGGCAGCGTGGACTTCAAGACTAGAAATTCAAAAATCATAATGAAAAAAAATATATAAATAACAGAGGACGCTATTGCCTAATGCGTCCTCAAGAAAAGTAAAAAAAATCTGCAGGTGGGAGAATGTATTTGCCGAATGCGTTCTCCACATTTGAAGCCGCTGTGAGCTACTGTAGCCACAGTTCTAGAAATTTTCCGATCCCTTTACCTTGGATTGAAATTTTGGGGATATGGTCCACATTTTTGCTACCTCTCATTGAAATTTCCCATAGCATTTGCCTGGACAGATATTTCTCCCATAATAAGAATGCATTGCGATGTCATATGGTTCATTGTTCCACACGTATCGCAAGTCCCTTCTTGAACAGACGCAACCTTGTCAACGACCTTGGATAGAATTTTCTCCATTCTTTCCATCCTTTCCTTAATCTTATATTTTTCGGGAGTGGATGTCTGTGCCACCTTCTTCAATATTCGTACTTCATGTTGATCATACTCCTTCTTAGAGTCCACCAACCTCTTGATGATCTCTTTAGCTTCGTTCACTCAAGGTGAGAAAATCCACCACTACTGGAAGAGTTCACCAAGTCCTTGTTGCTGGATGTCATCCCTTGATAGAAGCATTGGAGCAACTGGCCTTCCGACATTCGGTGATTATGGAAACTATCCACCAATTTCCTTAACCTTAGCCAATACATACTCAGTGGCTTATCATACTCCTGTTTGATGCTTGTAATCTCCTTCTTCAAGGCATACGTTCTTGTGGCTGAAAAGTAGTACTCCAAGAATAATTTCTTCAGTTCTGCCCATGTCGCAATGGAGTTGGGAGGCAAGCTCGAAAATCACTAATTTGCTGCTCCGGTCAAACTGAATGGGAATGCCACCAATTTGAATTGATCTTCTGTCACGGTGGATGGCCTCTTCTGAACCTTACTAATCTTGACAAATTCGCTCAGAAAGTTGTAAGGGTCTTCAGTGCTTCTCTCGTGGAACTTTGGTAGGACGTTCAAGAATGCCAGCTTGATCTCGATAGGATTTTCAGTCTTTAGCAGTTGAATGGGGGTGGGGGATCATTTTCACTATGTATGGGTTGTTTGGGTTATGCCCAGGATTCAGATTTTAGCCAGCTCCATCCATCTCGGTATCAGTTCCCAAATCAGAGGTGGTTGCTGAAACCTTAACGGGTCCAGTTTGGCCAAACTGAAAGGCCTCAGCAAAAACTGCTTTCTGCACCTTTGTTCACTTTCTATTATGTTTGGCTGCCTTCTCAACTTCCGACTCGAATATTAAATTCGGTATGTATGATCTGCTCATAAACTAACAATGCAAATGATGACTCTAAAAAGAATGAGAAATAAATATATAAATAAATGATATCGGCTAAAAATAACCCATGCTAGTTATTATCGATCATAGGCACAATAATGAATCAATTTCTACACATCTACCAGTTATAGGGAAGTAGGTACGCTTAAACCCCCCCCCCATTCTTTCTTACTTTATCGACAGTCAACCAATTATGATTAATTAACTGTTTCCCTTACCAAAATGTCCCCATAAAGTATTCGCTAAACCAAAACACATTTTGATAGCCTTAAGTATTAAAAGAACCTGATATAGCATATACCAAAAGTGAAAGCAAATAGTAATGCGCACTCAATTATTCTCTATCTTGCTATTACAGTCTTAGCTAGTTAACTATTTTTCACAAGACTGTAAGATTTACTAATCTCATCCAACAATTACGTATTGGCAAAAATTAGATAGCAGTATTCTAAAAATATTTAAGTTGATCAGGCTTAAACATATTAAAAATAAAATTCAACCAAGAACAATCAAGAACATGCAAGAATCAATTATAATGTAATTATGCCTCACAATTTATAAACTAACATTTATTATTCTCTGCCAATATATAAATTAGCTACTCATGATAATTAAACTGAACAAACAAATAATATTATATATCAACATGATCACCAAAATTAAGTAAATAAAAGACAAAACAATTAAGCGAACCAAGTCTGGATGCTTGACTCGGAATTCATGAAACAAATAATCTAGTGATGAATAAGCACGGAAACCAATGAATACGATGCGGACTTATGAACTAAAAACTCCAAAGTAAAACTACTGTTTGGCCGAATAAAACAAAAAGCCAAGAGAATCCTCTATTCTCCCCTCTTATATGTCCAGTTTCGAATTAAAAAACAAGTCCAAGTCTAATTCCCTCTCCGAAACTTCCCTCTCCGAAAATTCCGTCTCCCACCCCCCCTAACCCCCTAAAATACAATTCTTACACCCACGGGTGTACCCCAGTGGTTGGGACATGGGTGGGTAAGCCAATAATCCCAGGTTCGATCTTCGGCAGCGGCAGTGTGGGGAGTTCTTGCTTTGCAAGGCTCCCTTGTGCGCACCGAGGCAATGCCAAGCCCATGGGTCCTGGTGCTGGGCTACCGTGATTTACCTCTCATACGATGGCCTGGGTGTGGGCTGGTATGGGCCGCTGAGGGCGAGCGGATTGATCGCCTTTTGCCTAAAATACAATTCTTTCCCAATTTAAAATTTGATTTGAAGAGATAAAAATTAATTACAATTTTAAATTATCTCCAAAGATATCTCCACAAATCTCTTCAAAATCAACCCAAATCTGCTCCAAAATTACTACGGTTCTGCTATACTTTGAATGCTTCATTTGCCATAATTTCAATACTTCTCACCAAGTTTCTCCTAATTTCTCTTAAGCCCCAAAAACTGTGACTGTGACAAATAAAACACTTAAAATGCACATTAATCTCGTAAAATCACATTTAATCTCAATAAAATAAATAACATAATTAACAACATCAGTTCTCTACTACTACATAAAGAAGTCTGTGTCTACTAGGGTTTAAGTTTGGTTCATTTTATTTTCATTCTCCTAAAAATAGGTACAGAAAGGGATTAACCTTCCTCTCTAATTTCTTTTCTCCTTGTTTTTGACAAAGAGCATTGAATCCAATTAAATTTTTAGGTTCAATACTTAGTGAGTAGTGATTTAGATTGAGTTTTATATTTGTATCATGACTTGGTGTTTGTTTTGGGAGATTCTATAGATCTACATATTTTTATGTGCTTATGATCATTATGTTTACTTGTGCTTTTGATTCTTGTTAATTGCATGATCGTTACACTATGTTGGCATACACCTTAGTCTAATTTCATGTTGGCACATTTACTGATATCCCCCAAGGAGTGAAACCGAGATGTAATAAGGGTAGCGAGGTCCGTGATTGTATGGGTGTATGCATATGGGTCGCCGAGTTACCGTTACGATGATCGTACACTAGTCTTAGCTGGCAAGTTGGCCCAAAGGTTATAGATAGAGATAGCATTAGTAACAAACTAGGGTTAGCATAATTTTCGACCTTAGAGTCTTTGATAAGGTGCATATTCATTTGCCTATGTTGGTCTAGAGAGAATAATTCTTAGTGGAGGGCCCGGGATGTAATCGTACGTGGAAGAATCAGGCCTGCACAATGGCATGGACGTTGTTGCACTTCCCTAATTACAGAGGCGGTGTCGATGGAAGAAAATGTTCGCACCCTTATGTTACAGATAGGGGGTAGTGTTGACCATCAATCACACTATGTGGAATAAGCATTGCGATAGGTTTGTATGTCTTGAATGTGATCGAATAAGGATCAAAACATATTACCAGTCATGTTACGCAAATATTCCCCAAGTGCTAGCGATAAATGGTTTTACTCTCTTGTGATTTTGCATTGTTGTAGTTATTAGATAAACCCCCCCCCCCAAGACTTGTTTTGCAACATTAGCTATTTCTGACACATGATCAGATTGACAACCCAAGTTCTAGCGATAAATAGTTTTACTCTCTTGTGATTTTTCATGCTCGTAGTTGTTAGATAAAAACCCCTCAAAGCCTGTTTTGCAACATTAGCTATTCTGACACGTGATTGACAACCTTATTGCGGTTGTATGTAGTTAACTTTTAGATTCCTAGCATTTCTATGAAGGACCCCGGTCTTACCGCTATCTACCCTCTATGTAGCTTAGTAGTAAAAACGAGAGCAACAATATAAATATATCTATATTTCTGAAGCCACTCTCCAGGTTAGTAGATCTGCCGTAAAAAGGTTATTTATTAGCAAACCCACGGGGAGGCGGATTAAATTTTGGCGCCATTGTCGGGGATGCTAGTATAAAGGTTTAATATTTAACTTGCATAACTTGTTGGCAGAGTAGTTACCGTTGTGATTTTCTTGTGTATATTTGCTATTTTTCGGAGTAGGTATTGATCGAGTTCTTGGCGTGAATCAAGGACCCTTGCACTAAAACTACGAATTTTATTATTTTTATTTGGTTTCGCTTATATAGGAAAAGATAGAATGTGGGGAGAAAGTACTCAGCGAACAAAATTTTGTAAGGTATGTCATTATGATCACCCTACAGAGTATTGTTCATGGTTAAGTGATTATGGGAGAGAGATGAAACTTGCTGTGTTACAAGACCTGAGGGAACAAAAATGGTACCCATACCATGACTCACCCGACTCAGTTTTAAGACACGCTCCCATTTCATTGAACTAATACTTGAATCTAATTCCTAAATCCGTGTGTGAGAAAATACTTGGGGCATTAACCAATTTTGGTAGAACTAGAGAATCGCTCCAAACCCAAGTATTTGGTTGAATTAAGGAATTTGGGATTCAACTTTCTTCGAGTGCTGATAGAGTTAGGGAGAAAGTAAGTTAGTTAATAGGGAAGGTGGGCCAACTGGTTGGAAGGCGGAAGCTAATGGATGAGGAAGCTTCACCGCCCCCTTTTTTTAATGGGTTGAGGAACAGGCAAGGATTTGAGCATGACAAGAGGCCATTTGAGATCCTCGACCACCGTGAGGTAAGTCCTTCTACTTTTGACACTATTGATATTATGCCTAAATGTGAAAAATTATTGAAAGAATTATGTATTTCAAGACATGAATTTAGGCATAGATTGGTAGATCAAACTAGTAGGCACCCCCTTTCTCTCATGCAAATTGATCTTATCCCTAAGTGTAAGGATCTTGGTATGTTCACTATTCCTTTTATAATTCAAGAGACCTTGATTAAAAATGCTATGATAGACTTAGGGGCCTCAATTAATGTTATCCCTTACAATCTATATAGATCGCTGAACTTAGGAAAAATGCAAGCCACGGGGGTGGTAGTCTAATTGGCTAATCGCTCCACCACATACCCGCTAGGTATCATGGAGGACGTAATGGTCAATGTAAACGGACTAAATTTCCTAGGTGATTTCTATGTTCTAGATATGGAAAATGAAAAGGAGCCTACCCCTATATTGCAAAGGAGAACCTTCTTGAAAACCTATAGGGCTAAAATCAATATGCATATTGGGAAATTAAGCTTAAAGTATTGTGGATTTTAACATGTATGAGAGCATAAATTGTCCTACTGATGAATCTCCTCCATTTATGATTGATGTTCTTGATGATATTGTGCAAGAGACTTTTGATGTTGCCATAAGGTAGCTTTAGAGAATGATCCTTTGAATGATGCATGCTTTAATTCTCCTATGCTAGCTTTGTGGGGGAGGTGAATCCCCAACTTGAGACTCACATAGAGGCCTTACCCAAGGACCTAGATAAACTAGTTTTTCCTGAGACCAAACCTTCAATATAGGAACCACATGTAGTCAAACTTAACTCTTTACCCAAAAACCTAAAGTATGCTTTCTTAGGCGAGAGAGAGACACTACCGGTGATCATTTGTGATAGGCTAACTAGTGACCAAGAGGGTAGGTTGCTTAAGATTCTTAGGAAGTTCAAGGGAGCCATAGGCTGGACTTTAGCTGACATTAAAGGTATATAAGTCCCTCCGCCTATATACTCTATATATTATAATAGGAGGGTACAAAGCTCATGCGCCAACCTCAAAGGTGGTCAAACCCATCGATGATGGAAGTAATAAAAGGTGAAGTCCTTAAGCTACTTAAGGTGGGGGTGATGCAACATATCTTTGATAGTACTTTAGTGAGTCCCACTCAAGGGGTGCCAAAGAAGAGCGGGGTGACTGTGGTAAAGAGCAAGGATGGAGATTTGGTACCTACTCATATCAAAATGGGTGGCGAGTGTGTATTGACTATCACCGGCCTAAATGCAGTAACTTGCAAGGACAATTTTCCCCTACCCTTAATTGACCAAATGCTTGAGAGCTTGGTTGGGCATGCTCATTACTACTTCCTCGATTATTATTCAGGATATTTCCAAATAGGCATTGATCCTAAGGACCAAGAAAAGACCCCCTTCACATGCCCTTTCGGCACTTTTACCTATAGGTGCATACCTTTGGTTCTTTGCAACACATCACTAGGTACCTTCCAGAGATGTATGGTAAGCATATTGTCAGAATTTATTAAGTGTTTTGTTGAAATGTTCATGGATAATTTTACCATTCATGGAGACTCATTCGACTCTTGTCTACATCATTTAGCACTTGTGCTAGAATGGTTTATTGACACAAATATCGTGTTGAATTCTGAGAAATGCCATTTTATGGTGGAGAAAGACATTGTTCTAGGTTATGTGGTCTCGGCCCAAGGTTTAGAGGTTGATAAAACCAAAGTGGACACTATTAAATACTTACCCCACCCTACTAGTGTTAGGGAAATTAGGTCATTCTTAGGGCATGTTACCGGTGTTTCATCAAGGATTTCTCTAAGATTTCCTCTCTTTTATGAAAATTGTTGCAAAAGGGTGTTGAGTTTATTGTTGATGACAAGGGTAGGAAAGCCTTTGATACCTTGAAAGAGATACTTATGACTGCCCATATCATCCAACCCCTAAATTGTTCTTTCCCATTTGAAATCATGTGTGATGCAAGTGATTATGCTATAGGAGCAGTTTTAGGCCAAAGGGTATGAAAGGTGCCACACGTCCTACTATGTGTCAGCAACTCTTAAAGATGCTCAATGCAATTAATCCACCACAGAGAAAGAGTTATTGGAAGTGGCCTTTGCCCTTGAGAAATTCAGGCAATACTTGTTAGGAACTAAGGTCCATAGTTTACACGGATGATGTGACACTTTTCCACTTGATGACAAAGAATGAAGTTAAGCCTAGGCTCATTAGGTGGATAATTCTTTTGAGTGAATTCGACCTTGAGGTGAGAGACAAGGAGGGTAGTGATAATGTAGTGGTTGACCATCTAAGTATATTGACACCCCTTGAGAGCCTAGACCCCACAAAGGGAAAGTCAAAGTTGTAACCCATTCGGGAAGAATTTCCTAACGGGCAATTGTTCCAGGTGACCACTAGCTAACCATGGTATGCCGATATAGTGAATTACCTTGCCACGGGAGAGTTTCCCCCCTCTTATGATCAATCAAGGAAGAATAGGTTGGTAAATGAGGCAAAATATTATTTTTGGAATGATCCTTACTTGTGGAAACATTGTTTCGACCAAGAGATTGGGAGGTGTATTTCCAAAGATGAAGTAGATACCATCCTTAGGTTCTGCCATTCCTCCCATATTGGTGGACATTTTTGGAATAAGAAGACCACTAAGAGAGTAGCTAAATGTGGCCTCTATTGGCCCAACGTGTTGAAACATAATCGAGATTTTATTCTAGCATGTGATCGGTGCCAAAAGATGGGCACTATCTCATTAAAAAAATGAGATGGCCCAAGTTCTTTCAATGCCAGTTGAGATTTTTTATATGTGGGGAATGGATTTCATGGGTCCTTTCCTCGATTCCAATGGTAATTATTATATTCTAGTGGAGGTGTACTACATGTCTAAATGGGTCAAGGCCAAAGCAACAAATAAAAATGATGCGACAATGGCGATGAGTTACCTCAAATCCAACATCTTCTCACGGTTCGATGTTCCTCGAACAATTATCAGTTATAGAGTAACTCATTTTTGCAACAAAGTCATGAAAACCTTGCTCAAAAGATACAGAGTGACCCATAGGACATCCACCGCCTACCACCCAAAATGGTCAAGTGGAGATATCCAATCGGGAAATGAAGGCCATCCTTGAAAAGACAGTAAACCCATCTAGAAATGATTGGAGTACCCAGTTGGATGATGCACTTTGGGCCTACCAGACCGCATACAAAACTCCAATAGGCCTATCACCCTTCTAGATCCTCTTTGGCAAGAGATGCCACCTCCCTGTCAAACTCGAGTTCAAGACACATTCGATCGTTAAACGCTTGAACATGGACTGGAGTGAAGCTGGGAAATATAGGTAGTTGCAACTACAAAATTTGAAGAATTTAGGCGTGACACCTATGACACTGCACTGATTAATAAGGAAAGGACAAAAGCACGACATGTTGAGAAAATAGTGAAGAAAGACTTTTTTGTGGGACAAAAAGTCTTAGTCTTCCAATCTTGGTTGCATCTCTTTATGGGAAAATTGTGATCAAGGTGAGGGGGTTCATATGAAGTGACCAAGGTATATGATCAAGGAGAAATAAAAGTGAAAGATGAAAAAAATGGCATAAAATGGTTGGTAAATGGGCAAAGGGTAAAACCTTATTTTGAGTGGAGAACCTTGGGAGTGGGCAAGGAGGGAAATCCTCTCCTTGATGAGAAAATACATGCATGAATTGTTCTAATACAAATAATTTGAGAAAAGAAACAATACTTTTATTTTGAGTTAGTAGGTTTCAAAATTTTCTTGTGAATCTTTGGGAATGTGTTTGATTTTTTGTGGCATTTTCAGGGTTTATTAGCCGTTAGATTCTGGATGGAACAGTTATACTCTCGATTTTTGTGTTTTTAATGAAGGGATTTTGCGATAAAAGTTGGAAGGAGGAGAGCTTGGCCAGCCTCGTGCCAAAGCCAACCAGCATGAGCGTGCCAGAGCATGACAGCACGAGGTAAAAGTCCAGCACGAGGCAAAAGTCCAGCATGAGGCAAGCATATAGCAGGGATAAAAAATTTGAGGCATTTTTGGTGTCTCCAATCTTTCTGCTTACCTTGGTCACATGTATTGGGGACAATGCATGAACTAAGTATGGGGGAGGGGTTGGAATACCTCATGGTGGCATCTCATTTGCTTCTTTTTATCTGTTTCTGTCTTTGATTTGCACTTTTGTGATGATGACTAGTTTTCCCATTGTTTTCCCTCATTTTGATTTTGAACTCTTGGTTGTTGGTTTGCTTGTTTTCGGGTGTGAGGGCACCTTTTTGTAATTTGTTTTTGGTTATGTTTTGGAAACACTTTTGGTTGTGTCAATTTTTTTGTTTTGCTTATCTCCATGTAGTGTGAAGCCCATCTTTGGGGCATTATATGCTACACACTTTTTTTTTTGAAAAATTGAAAATATATATGTGTATATATATAAACCCGGCTAAGTCGGAAACCTGATTGAGACAAATTTTTTAAAATCCTATTGTTCTCTTTGGTTGTTCTTTTGGAAGTCCTTTTAGTAGAGTAACTTAGCTTCACACTTATATTTGTAAATTTCCCCCTTTTTGTTTGGTATGTTCGGTTGTATAAATGCCTTTAGATTCTTTGGGGATAGTGAGCGTTGTGAGATTCTTATTTCTTTGGGGGAACTAGGGTAGTCTAGAAATAAGGTTGAATGTATTGGTTAACTTATCATTATGTGCTACTTTCCTCTTAGATCTTTGCTCGTTTTCATTTACTCGAGGACGAGTAAATGTTTAAATGTGGAGGAATTTATCTGCACCTGAAAGCATGCGTTAACTAATGCATTCGACATATTTGCTATTATGTTTTGGTTGGTTGATTGCTAATTTTAGTTAGGTTTACATTGCAAAGGGTTTAGATGACCGTTGTTGGGTTTCTTACCTAAATCCCGAGTTTTGTAGACTTAATTGGATCTAATGGACACTTTGTCCTCACAACCACCTAGATCTTCTTTTGTGCGCTTATTAGTAGGTTGCTCATGTACACTCCGGCGTAATCTTGTAGAAGGCCATCCACAAGGGTGGTAGTAGAAAGTTGAAGGTCATTCGTAAGGATGATAGTGGATAGAAGGCCACGAGTCAAAACATGGTAGTAGATGGAATCAAGCTGAAAAAAGAAGGGAGTCGAGTCCAACTTTTGAAGACCTAGCACGGCCGTGCCAAACAACACGGGCATGCCAGCCAACAAGGTCGTGCTCGAGACCCTCAGCATAGGTCGTGCCAGCCAGCACGGCCGTGCCACGGACTGAGAGGTCGTCGACATACCTCTCAAAGTTATATGTTTAAGCCCTAATCTTCCTATCTACAAGTAAGTAGATAATGGCAAGTCGGGGTTGTCCACGAGAAGAGGGATCTTTCCCAGTATCAAACATATATAGGAGAAAATATACTAGATATAAGCATGTAAAGAGGGGGGGTGGTTGGTTTTTGGTCCTAAGTTATACAATTGAAAGATAAATTAACTAAGGAGCAAGTTAAATATGAAAAGCATGCAACAAAATTAACATAACCTTGGGCGCAATTGACTTTCACTTCCAAGCCTCTTATCCATCATTGAACATGCAACCTATTTACTACTTTCACTACTTGTTATGAAGACTAAACTTCTATCCTTCTTAAATAGTAGTTTGGAAGAGTGAATTAGCATCTCTTGTAAAACCAATGACTCCCTTGATCAAAACACGACTAAAATGATCTCATTGATGGCATTAAACACGAAGAATCAACAAGCTTGGTAACACTTATAAACACTACACCGTGTTTAAACATTTAACCGATCTATGCATTTACACAAGAATAGTCAAGAATGCTCAACATTTATAGACTTCTCTCATTTGCTACAAACAGCAAACATGACAAAAAGTTCAACATTATCATATTCATCTAGCAATTATTAATCCATCAATACAATCAAAAGCTCTAAATCATACTCTTGGATTTATTATCAAGAAAAGGGGAAGTCAACCCAATTTCCCAAACTCTAGCAAGCATATCATACAAGTACTTCATATACTCAAGCTTTCAAGAACATTAATGACATTAACAAACACATTCAATTCTCCATAAATGCTAATAGTAAGAGTATTAAATAGGCTACAAATTATTCTTAAGACATGGGATTGGAAGCATTGATCAATTGCTCCCAAGAACTAGATTTAGCTACTACAAATCATAATAACATCCATAGACAAATTCATAGAGAAATAAAGAGTGAAAGGATGAAAAAGATGAAGAACCTAGGATTTGTACATGAGAGAATTCGGCCAAGATGAGAAGATTAGAAGTGGGTGGCCAAAAATTCCTTTTACAGTACAAGAGAGAGGAAAAGAAAAGAAATATAAAAAGTGTAGCAGGATCCCGCCCGGGCAGGCTGCCCATTTTCACCCTTGTGTCGGTTCCTCTTTGCTTTGTCTCCTTGCCTTCAAATCATCAATTCTTCTTGTCTTTAATCTTCAAAATTGGTCTTCAAATCTTCAAAGTCTTCAAAATGTGATCTTCAATGGCCTCTGGTCTTCAAGTATTGATGTTATTCCTTTGTTACACAAAATCCACTTAGAAAAGGTAAAAGAGCGTAAAGTCGCTTTTACCTCTCCTAAGAGAATTTCAAGATAAAACGCAAGCTCTTGATAACAAAAAAGCACAAAAGTGATCCCAAAAAGTACTCAAATTTGCACATAAAATGGACACATCACAGACCCTCAGCACGAGCCACTTTGATCAACACAACTCATGTCAACCTGATGCTCTGTGCGGTTAATTATGGACACGGACTGTGACATTTTACACGGCCCATGTTAATTCAATTCCAACATCCGAAGACCAGCCTATGGGGTGTGATAATTTACATGGACGCGCCATCATTTTGCTCAGAATTTGACTCCCAGATGATGCCTTGCAAGGATTTACACAACCTGCGTCGTTCTGAAGGAAAAATCATGCACTCGGGCGGCGGTCCGTGAAGATTTACATGGCTCGCCCATTCAACTGATCGGGAAAGAGCTTGCAGCTAGCAGCCCATGAAGATTTACATACCCCGTGTCATTCAACTGATCGAGGAAGAGCTTCCGGTCGATAGTCTGTGCCGAATGACGCAGTCGTGCACTTATAAAGGCGAAGATGAAGCCCAAATTGGCAGCCTGTGCCAAATAGCACGACTCGTGCTAAGCCAAGCTAGCACGTCTGTGCCAGACAACACAGGTTGTGCCAGACACAACTAACACGGGTTGTGTACTACAGCAATGCTCATGCCAATTTTGGTTGCTAGGGTTTTTTGCCTTATTTTGGGCCTTTTTTTAGGCCCAATTCCCTAATACTATATATAGGAGCCTATGTCTACTAGGGTTTAAGTTGGGTTCATTATATTTTCATTCTCCTAAGAGTAGGTAGAGAGAGAGAGAGAAAGAGATTAACCATTCTCTGTAATTTATTTCTCCTTGTTTTTTCCCAAGGGAATTAAACCAATGAAATATTTGGGGTTTAAGGCTTAGGGAGTAATGATTCAGCTTGGGGTTTATATTTTTATTCATGACTTGGTTTTTGTTTTGGGAGATTCTACAGATCTACCTATCTTTACTTGCTTATGAACATTATGTTGGCTTATGCCCCTAATCTTGTTAATTGCATGATTGTTACACTATGTTTGCATACACCTTAGTCTACTGTCGTGTTGCCACATTTATTGATATCCCCTGGGGAGTGAAACCTAGATGTAATAGGGGTAGCATGGTCCGGGATCGTATGGTTGTATGCATGTGGATCATTGAGTTACCATTAAGATGAACGTACACTAGTCTTAGCTGGAAAATTGGGCTGAAGGGTTATAGATAGAGATAGCTTTAGTAGTAAACTAGGGTTAGTGTAATTTGAAACCTTAGAATCAATGATAAAGTGCCTATTCCTTTGCCTCTATAGGCCTAGGGAGAAGCATTTATAATGGAGTGCCCAGCATGTAACCGCACAGGGAAGAATCGGACTTGCACAATGGCAGGGGCATTTTTGAACTTCCTTAATTATTGAGAAAGTGCCAATGGAAGATTACGTATGCAACCTTATGTGACAGGTAGGGGGTAGGGTTGATCATCAACCACACTACGTGGCATAAGTGTTAGGATAGGTTTGTATGTCTTGAATGTGATTGAATCTAGGATAAAAAATTGTTACTTGTCATGTTACACAAATATTCCCCTAGCGCTAGCGAATAATAGTTTTAATCTCTTGTGTTTTTGCATCTTCGTAGTTGTTAGATAATCCACCCCCCAAACCTGTATTGCAACATTAGCTATTCCTGACACCTGATCGAATTGACGACCCGATTGCAGCTGTGTGAAGTTAACTTTTAGATTCCTAGAGTCTCTATGGATGACCTCGTTCTTGCCACTATCTAACCTTTAGGTAACTTAGTAGTAGGAATGGGAGCAACTATACAAATGTCTTATCTTTGATCTCATCAGCTTCTCTGAGGGTTAGTAGGTCTCCCTTAGTTCATTAACAACCCTGCGGGGAGGCGGATCAGTAAGGAAAGGGGATGATTATTTCTAAAGCACTATAGTACAATTTTTTAGATCCATGCAGCTCTGGAAACTTGTGATTAGCTAACAAAGGCATAAGGTAAGGAATACAATTGAGTAAAAATTCATAAAGAGGGCTTATCGATGGGTCAGATGAACATAAAATGGAAATGTATAGTAAAAATCACAATAGAACTAAAACAAATTATATCTTCCTTTGTATTTTTGAAACATATATTTGGATTTTACATTTTCTTTATATGTTTGATTTTTTTGTATATCTTGATTAAAATTTAATTTACACAACAAAATGAAGTCACCTTTCTTCTTTTACAGGCAATTCACCAACCATAACATCACTAAGCCCTGAGATGAATTTGGTAGCGAAGTGAATAATAATTTCAAAAATGTGTGGATCCTATATATTATCATGCCAATCAATGAATTTTCTCTACCTGCTCCAAGCTCTAGGGGATGAGATAAGACAAAGTACTTCATGGTATTGGAAACCATAAAAAAATCACTATGAGCTTTTGCAATGTCAACTATTTTCTATAGATGAAAAATTGGGTGATTGAGAAAACACTTGTCCAATTAATATTTGAAATTAAACCGGCATCAACATACATATATATATAAGTAGGCACTGATTCAAAGTCACTGAAATACACATATGAATGTAACAAATGTATTAGATTCCACCCAAACAAGCTTTGTCAGGAGGAGATTGCGGAAGCAACATCATCCAATTGAGCAATGGCATCGGAACACCTGCATTTGCTAACCATCAAGCCAAAGACATGTGCCAACAAAAAGACCTAACTCATAAAGGCAGAGTGATTAAAAAAATTTAAAGAACATTTGAAAGATATAATAATGCAGCAAACAATGCAAAATTTAAATCAGTAATAATCTCATAAAGAACGTGGAAGGATGAAAACTCATGCAATAATAAAAATAAATAGGCATAAAGATAATTATGGGATAAATAATCACACATAGATATAATTCATCTCTGGTAAGATTTAGACATAAGGGGCACACACTTCATACAAAAGATAAGTTACAACATTTCAATACTTTCTCTCTCAAAAATTCGCTCTCTAAAAATATATTGTAACTCACCAATAATGGTTCCTTCACCACCATCCCCACCACATCACCACCGCAGCCTTTAGTACAACCCTAAATATGGAGACATAATACCCTCCCTCTACCTACTAATGGCGGCTTCGCCCATCGGTTTGAGTCTTCCAACATATGGCCAAGCACTATTGAACCCAATCACCTCCCCCAAAAAATCCTCAATCTCCGTACTAGCAAAAGATCAATAGGTTGCGACTCTAAATATGGCAGAACTTCATCTTATTCTATGCTACAAAGAAGAACTAGCTTGTCTATTCCTAGAAGTAGATATTCAAATCATTTCCAAACCTTTTCAAAATGCACTCAAAGGCAAGCTCTCCAAGATGCGCCCAAAGCTCGACTTTATCAGAAAATAGATAGTCATTATAGGGTTCAAAGTTGAATTCCAGATAACTCATATGAATTCTAGACATAATTGATTAACTTTTAACCTAGCTAAGGATTTCCATAGATGTTGGTCTAAACCTGTATGGAATATTGGTTCTTTCTCTATGAGGATTCTAAAATGGTCTGTTGATTTTGATTTGGATGAAAAACCCCTTTTTATGCCAATCTGGATTGATGTAGAGTATCCCCCTATGCACTTCTTTTTCCCGAAAGTCTTACAGGGTATAGGGAATCCGTTGGATACCTTCATACAGGCAGGCTTAACCACTAAACTCTGTACAGTTGAGCTTATTTGGTGTTGAATCTAGTTTATTGGTTTTGAATTTAATTTATTGGTGTTGAATTTAGTTTATTTTAGTTTATTTGTATTGAATTGAGTTTATTGGTGCTGAATTGAATTTTTTGGTAGTTTATTTTTTCAAAAAAATGAAAAGAATGACTCCTGGATTGATGTTGTACTCATAACATATTCTATTTTTAGACTTATTACTCAACCAGTGACTGTCGAGAATCCAAATATATATTTAGTTATTTAATTTTTCTTTCAATGTTGAGTTTATTGGTGTTGAATTTAGTCTATTTGTGCTGAATTTAGTTTATTGATATTGAATTTATTTTATTAGTGTTGAGTTTAGTTTATTAGTGCTGAATTGTGCTGAATTTCAACCCAAATGAAATCTTACCAAACCCTCAGCAATCAGAATGTGTGTTAAGTTTGACCTCGGGAAGCCTCTGCCTACCAAGATAAGACTAAATTCAATTTTAAAAAATAAAGCATAACAAATCACATATGAACCTATGTATTTCTTTACATATTCAAGCTAGGTCAAGAGAATTCTTATTGTAGAAGAAATATACGTATGCCTGATCACAGTAAGGTTAACAAAAAGCCCCAAGAAAACTCCAACCTCTCAATTTTCAATAGGTTCAATATAGATAGTTCCTAGCCAAACCAAAAGTAATTAGAGATGACATCTAAATCAGTCACTCATAATAAACAAATAGAAACATGTGGTACTTAAGGAAAACATACCAATTTAGTCCATAAATCAATTGGAAGACTCTCAGATGGAAAGCACTCTAATTAACTCAGAAACTAGTTGGAAAATTTTCAATGGATGAAAAATTCACACAACCCAGGCTTATCAAGCAAGGAAAAGGATTAGCATGTCATTACGCAGAGCCTTAGTAAATAAATCCAAATATAAGCTACTATAGGAGGAACAAATAAGAAAAACATATAATTACAGGAACTGCGCAGTTTCAGGAAGTTTTAATTGCAGATCTCAACCAACATTTGACTCAACCAGGGTCCAGAAGGATTTTTTTTCCCTTCAAATTTTAACTTTAAAAAATCATCTTTACCTTTTCAATCCATGGATGATTTCTTTTTATCCAACTTAATGGATAAAAATAAACCTTCCTCCTTAGTGCCTTACACGGGGCATATTTCTACTACTAGCAATTTCCTTGCTTTACCGGTTGAACCTCTTTCATTCCAACAAGAATATGACAATGCTGGCAATTTGGCCCCAACTCTATTGTCCAATACTCAGAAGAGGATTTTGAACTACTGCACTGACCTACATCAATCCTTATACAATCCCCCAATGATTTAAATGTATTATCTATTTCTCATAAAACAAACAATAAATAAATGAGGAGCTACCTCACAAGTGGCCTCAATATGGTTTTAAGATCTCCAAAAGTAATAAGCAAAAATCTAATCTGTAATGAATCCACACCACAAAATATGTTATATGTTAGTATGAAACAATAGGGGCTATAATAAATCTAACCGCAGTTTAAAAAGATTAGTCATGAATCATTATCTTAAATATTTTAGGCTTAATAGTGAATAACCAAAAAAAAAGAATTAGGTTTTTCTTAATTCATTGCTGCTTCAAATTAGAAAATCTGGATTTTCTGGAAGAGCAATGTCTCTTTATATTTGATATCTCAAACCCCCAATACATAGCAATGGATATTTTGATAAAGGGTTCCAATGAAAACTTTTAGGTATATTCATTTATGCTAAAGTAACTAGGGAATTAAGGTTACCTCTGTGGGATGATCTAAAAACGCTTCCACGAGGCCCAAAATTATACATTAGTGATTTTAGTGCAACTGTCTCCCAATCAAAATATAAAGGTAGAAGTATATCCCTTCAAGAGGTAGCTTCTAGGATTTCACTCAGTTAATAGGTTCCCTTCAGCTATTACATATTAACACAACAGGTTCTCTATTTACCTAGAACTAACCTTTATTCCTTTATTAAAATGAAATTAAAGAATAGTTAAAGCACTTTCTTTTAAGAATTCACCTAGTGTCATTTTTATTTCATTATTTAAGCCACATTTATCTAAAAATGATTGTCATAATTATGGTTTTACACTGTTTGGAATAACTCTCTCATATTGAGAAATTTTACGTTGAAAATTTGTCCTAGAGTTGCTCCACTTCATATCCCCAACCTAGTAAAGTCTCATTTTTTTTCCAAAAAAAATAACAGAATAAAGAAATGGATAGTCCATATCCTGTATCGATCATATAATCACACTATGAATAGGTATGGGTAAATTCTCTATGACTCCTACCATTCATGGCATCCCTTGCTTCTAGCTATGAACGGCTCCTCGGTGGAGGAGTAGAAGTGTTGGTCCCCCTTTTTAATCGGTTTAAGACACTAGACCAACCAATCTGCTTGCTTGTCGCTCCCTTTCCAGCATGGGTAACACTTTGTTCCGCCTCCAAACCCCTACTACGTTCCTCGTAGGTGATTTCCAGTCGTGAGGCAAAGACTCAACGAGAATGACCCCGCATATGTCAGAGAAATCTGTACATTAAAGTAAAGAAATAGAAAAGACACAATTTATATGAGGCTAGATAGAGAAATTTGTAATAAGGAATGGTTGGATCTATTTCCTAATATCACTATTTAATCTTCTAGCTAGACACAAATTTGATCATGCTCCCTAGTTAAACATATATGAAGAATTTTAAAAATATAGACAAGTCTAATAGAGTAACCCCATGCCTAGAATCAAGTCTAAAATTGAGAAGACTGAAATTAATTTTTTTAAATGGAAAAAAGGAACCCTTGGTAATTTAAATGATAAACATTAAAAATGAAGAAAGAGAAATTTAGCTAGCAGAAGATACTTACCTAATATCATGCTCAGATTATTATCTCATAAACCTTAATAAAATAAAAGCATTGCTAACTAGAGCCCTTAAGGAAGAAAGCATTTTTTGGAAACAAAAATCAATGGTTAAAATTTGGAGATCTGAATAAAAAAATTCTTCCATTTAACTACTAAGGGGAATAATTCTAAATCACTGATTACTTAAAATAGGAATAGAGAAGGCCGATGGATTACTGACCCTTAACTAATTGTTGATGAATGAGTGTTTTTCTATCAAAATCTTTTTAATCAGCAAACATCCAATAAATATGGTACATTTATAACATATTTCCTTGATGAAATCCAAAACTTAATCAACCAAATAGACAACAACATGCTCTGTCGTCAAATTGACATGGAGGAATTAAATAAAATTTGTGTTTAGTTTGAAAAATGATTCTGCTCAGGCCTTGATGGCTTTTCAGCCATTTTCTTCAAAAAAAAAATTGGTGGGATATAATTTGTAATGATCTGTTAGAAGCATCTAATGAATTCACGACGGCTAAAATTGTCCCAACAGCCATCTCAGTCACCTAGATAACTTTGATTCCCAAAAATATCAATTCCTTCTTCTTTTGCTGACTTTAGGCAAATCATCTGGTATAATCTGATCAATAAGATTTTTCTAAGATTCTAATGGGAACAATGAAAGCTATTATTCCTAATTTGATTTCAAAAAAGAATAATCAGCCTTTGTCAAAGGCAGAGACATCTTAGATAGTGTGCTCTAAAGTAGCAAATGTACTGTAATATGGTAGAAAAGAATGTAGGAACAATAGTTTAATCACTGTGCATTAGGCCTTCAACATGGTTTTCTGGGGTTTCTTTAATTTTTTTACTATTTAAATTTGGTTTTAATGGAACTTTAGTTAGGATTATCCTTAATAACATTTCATCTCTCTGGTTTAAAGTGCTATTTAAGGTTCACTTTCTGGATATTTTTAATCTACTAGAGGTATAAACAAGAATATCATCTATCTCTTTTCCTATAAAATAAAATCAACTCACCGAACCCTTTTCCATATCTTAGAAAAATTCTTTCAATAAGGATTAATAGACTATTACTAATGCTCTAAGTCTGCCACCAAATCACCCATCTAATGTATGCAGATAACACCGTCATCTTCCTAAAATATGTTTTAAAAAAACTTAAAAGACATCAAATCCTTCCTAGATACTTATTAGAAAGCCTAGGGGTCAGGTTATCAACTTTGCAAAAAGTGATTTTTACATTTCTGGAAAAAAACGCAAGTCAACCAGTATTTTAGTCCAGAGAATTCTAGGTTTGAAAGAAGGAGATCAATCTTTCCAATACCTAGGAGTTCCCATGTATAAAAGCATATCGAAAATCAGTTTTTACCCGCCTTTAATTGAAAGAATAGACAAAAGACTCAACAATTGGAAAAATAAATGGTTATCCCAGAAAGGTAAACTTATTTTTGATAAAATCTTGTATTTTCTCCCTGCCTAACCATATTTTCTCCATAAAAAAAACCCACCAAAATAGGTATGTAAAAATAAGGTGGGGAAAAATTGACAAATATATTTTGCGGGACAACTGATAACAGGCCTAAAATAAGGTGGAGAAAATTGTCAACCCTTTCTTTCCCTACTTCTGAAAATGACCTAGGACTTAGTGAACTATCTACTATGGTTTATGCTTTTTCATGTAAGCTATGATACCATCTGGTCATAATTTATATGGTCCTTGTAAGAAAATTAGTAAAAATGTCACTTTTGGCAAAGAATCTCACCAATCTCTGAATTCTGCACTAAGAATACACAAATTGCTCTTGGAAAAGGTTCCTCCTCCATTTGGGATGGAAAATGGACAGATTCAGGTCCACTTTTCTATAAATGGCCATAGAATATACAGAGACCTTTTTCAGAGATTACAGTGGCCTTCTTTGTTACACATAAGTCCACCGGTTTACCACACTTGGAGCTAATATTGGCTACCAACCTTATCTCATTCTTGAAGGACATTCAACTTTCACATCTACATGAAGATAGACTGGTATGGACTGCTAATCCAAATGGACTTTTTCCACAAAATCAGCCTATGAAGGCATGAGGATCAGAAGACATACAACTTCATCTATCATAATTTTTTTGGAAACCATTGACCCGCTTCCACTCAAGGTCGTTAATGTAGCTAACCCGAGCGAAGACTTGTGATCAAACAAACAAATTGAATGAGAGATGATAAAATTTAAATTTATATTCTGCTCCCAAACTTACTACTAAGCTACCTATAGGGTAGTTAGTGGCAAGGCCAAGTTTGTCCATAGAGATGCTAGGCGTCTAATAGCCAACTACACACAACTACGTAACATCTACAAGCATAAAAAATAACTCAAGATTAAACTGTATGGACAAGCACTTGGGGAATATTTGTGTAACATGATTGGTTAAATATTTTGATCCCTAATTCCATCACATACAAGACATCAAAACCTATTCTTATGTTCATAACACGTGGTGTGGTCGATGGTCAACACTTTCCCATACCTATCTTGTAGAGTGTTCTTGTAATCTTCCATCGGCACCGCCTCCGTAATTAGGGGAGTGCAACAACGGCCCTGTTATTATGCAGATCTGTTTCTCCCCCATACGATTACGTCCTAAGCACTACACCACGAATGCTCTATTCCTAGGCCTACAGAGGCAAAGGAAATTAGGCACCTTATCGATGGTTGTAGGGTCGTTAAACCCTAGTTTGCTACCAAATGCTATCTCTACCCGTAACCCTTTGGACCAACTCGCTAACTAAGACTAATGTGTTGTCATCGTAATGGTAAAACTTGGAAAAGACCTATGTGCACACACTCACGTGGACTTGGACCCCGCTACCTATATCACATCTAGATTTCTATTCCCCATGGGTATCAATATATGCACCAACACGAATGTAGACTACGATGTGTTCTAACTTAGTATATCATTCATGCAATTCAAGAACAAGCCAACATAATATCATAAACACCTGGACATTGGTAGATATAAGGAATCTCACAAAACATAAACAAAATCATTAATACAAATATGATCCCAAAGAAAATAAACTACTCCCTAAGCATTGAACCCAAGTATTTCATTGGATTCAATGCCTTTGGGCAAATGAAAAATAAAGAGAAGAAAAGAGTCAATTCTAGAAAGAAGGAAGAGCTCATTTACCTCTCTACCCTACTCTTGAAGTCTAAAATGAGCATAAACTTTAACTTTAGATTAAGAAAATAAGATGAATAAAAGAAAAGAAAAGAGAATAAGTACTCTAGAGAGAGAAAATTATCCTCTTCCTTCTACCTACCAAGAGAGAGAGAGAGAGAAAATATACATTAAGTATGCCTACTTAGTTTTTCCTAGAAGAATAAAGGCTCCTATATATAGAAGTAAGGAATTGGGCCTTGAAGAAGGCCTAAAATAGGGTAGAAAACCCTAGTAGCCGCAATTGACATGGCCTGTGCAAAATGGCACAGGACGTGCTAGCCGGTTAGCTTCTTGCTCACACGGTTAGCCTCATGCTGACACGGGTCGTGTATCCTGGCACGGTCTATGTCGGGTACCTATGGCACGGTCTGTGCTGATTGGTATGGTCAATGCTGGGTGCGCCTGGCACGGTCCATGCTGATTTGCACAGTCCAAGCTAAGTGCCTCTGGTATGGTCCGTGCAGGGTGCCTCTGGCGCGTTCTGTGCTGATTGGTATGGGCAGCTGGTTGTTGCTTCATTTTGAACTTCTAAATCGTATGCCCCGTGTCATTTGGTGAGGGCCATCAGCTGGAAGCATTTCTTGATCAGTTGAACGACACAGATCGTGTTGTTCTTTGCACCCCGTAGACTGGTCTTTGCATTTTTGGAGTTGAAATGACACAGACCATGTAAAACATTATGGTTTGTGTCCATACTTAGCCTCACAAAGGATTTGGGTGTCATGGGAGGTTTTGCACCAAACGGTTCGTGCCAAGGACCTGTGGCACGACCAAAATGGCCAAAATGGCTCTTGCCGACTGAAATAACTCTTGCTGGGAGGTTAGCCTCGTGTTTTTGAGGCATGGCACAAAGTTTTCTTGTGTTTTGGAGGCCTAACATGAATTTTCCTCGTGTTGGAGGTCTCTGGCACAAGGCCGACCAGTCCTTCTCCTTCCAAAATTTATTGCAACGCTCCGGATGAACTGCTGATCCTTTTTTAGAGATCTTGTAGTCTATTTTATAGTGCTCAAGAAGGGGAATCCAATGGTGCCATCCATAGAAGATGATTCTTCTTGAATCGGTTCCAAAAACTCTGTACAACTCTTGGATCTCAATTCCTCTGCTTCTTTGTTTTCCTTCTTCGACCCTTTTATCTGCTACCACGTTTTGACTCATGGCCTTTAGTCTTCTACCATCCTTGCGAATAACCTTCTAATATCTACTACCACCCTTGCGAGTAGCTTTCTACAAATGCTGACAAAATACCATGAGCAACATACTAGTAAGATCACAAAGGAAGATATAGGTGCCCGTGAATATAATGTTTCCATTAGTTCCAATTAAGTCTACAAAACATGGGATTTAGATTTAAAAAATAGCAATGACCATCTAAACCCTTTGTCGTGTAAACCTATCTAAAACTAGTAACTAACCAAGTAGCACACAGTAACAATAGTATTGAATGCATTGATTAACGCATGCAATACGGTTCACATCAACCATATATTCTTAGTAAAATCCCCATATTTGTTTGGAGGTTGATGAACAATCTCCTTCCTTTTGAAAATATTTTGGAATCTATATGTTTTAATCTTACATCTAAGTGTATTAACCGTGACAATGTTGAAACTCTTGACCATTATTATAATAACTATTGTTCTTCTTAAAGTGTTTGGATCTCAGTTCAGGGGCGGAGGAACAAGAGGGCTGGAGGGGGCTCCAGCCCCCTCCAAGAAATTTCCAACAGTTAGAAATTTTTTTGAAAATTATAGTTCATCCCCCTTCAAATAAATTTATTACACTTCAATCCCCTCAAGAATTTTTAAAAAATAAATCCAAGTGGATAATCATGCCACATGTAATAAGTTTATTGGTTACCTACATTTTCTATCCTCTCATATCCTAACTTACCCATTTTCTCTCCTCACAATCACATTCATACACACATTACGGAAACTCTCTTTCAAATTTTCCCAAAAAAAGGTTCTTCCTTCCAAAAATTTAAAATTTAATCATTTCATTTCCTTCCTATTTGTATGGAAAGAGAAGGCTTCAGTTTTAAATTTCCAAGCTCAATAATCTCAAATTTCTACTCTACATTCACGTTTATGCTCAATATGGGAGGATAAATTCAATCTTTGGAAGCAAATCAAAGTGTAGTTTCATTTTTATTTATTTAAAATATGCATTATTTATTTATTTATTTGACTACATAATATGAATATATAATTATTATTTTTATTATACATTTATTATACATGTTGGGCTAACTATATATTAGTTCTTATGATTTAAATGTTGAAGAAGAAAAATTAATTAGAAAGTTACAAGTTGAACTATACAAAAATTACTTCTTAATCACATAAATTCAATTGTACATAAATTACTTCTTATCAATACAAATTATAAAAATTACTTTGTTTATGTATGTAGGATATGAAAAGATTTTTTCAACGTACTAAAAGAAATCGTAGTGGGGAGTCTTCTAGTAAACCTAATGATGAAATCTCGGAAAATTGCTCAAGTGCACAATTTAATGTGGATGATATTGTTTATGATCTGGGTTTAAGGAAGTCAATTGAGGAGTTTGATAATGCTATTCGAGATCAAATTCGAAGAGAGTATATTATTAAGGGGCCTTATCAACCAATTTGTCACATTTACCCAAAAAAGAAAGTTGGCAATCAAGAAAGGAGTTTTCAAGCTAGTTGGTATAGAGACTTTCCATGGTTAGAATATAGTGTGTCCAAAGATGCGGCATTTTGTTTTTGGTATTATCTTTTTCCACCATCACATAATAAGGGAGGTGAAGTTGCTCAAAAGGCTTTCTTAGTAGATGGATTTACTAATTGGAAAAGGGCAAAAGAAAGATTTTCTCTTCATGTTGGGGATGTGAATAGTTATCATAGTGATGCAAGGATGAGTGTTGAATCTCTTAAAGATCAAAGACATAATTTGATAAATGTGTTTCAAGTACGTGATTCTACCTCTGAGGTTTCTTATCGCACTCGTATAACTGCTACGTTGGATGTGACATGATTTCTTTTGAGATAAGGGCTATTTTTTCGTGGATATGATGAGTCTTATAGTTCAGTGAACAGAGATAACTTTCTTGAATTGGTTGAATGGTATTGTCAAAACAATGAAGATGTTGCCAAAGTTCTTAAGCAAAATGCTCCGGGTAACAATTAAATGACTTCCCCTCCAATTCAGAGAGATCTAGCTCGGGCTTGTGCTAAACAGGTAACACATTCTATTATTACTTATCTTGGTGATAGAGTTTATTCTTTGATGTTTGATGAGTCTCGAGATGTTTCTAAAAAAAAGAGCAAATGGGGGTTGTTTTTCGATATGTGAATGAAAAGGGAGAAATTATTGAGTGATTTATTGCTATTATACATGTGCTAGACACTACTTCTATTTCATTGAGAGATTCTATTGTGGCTTTGTTTGTGAAACATGGGTTGTCCTTAGAAAAATTGAGAGGACAGGGATATGATGGAGCTTTGAATATGCGAGGTGAATTTCACGGTTTACAAGCCTTGATACGAGAGGAAATTCCACAGACTATGTACATTAATTGTTTCTGTCATCAACTCCACTTAATTTTAGTATCAGTTGCTGAAAAAATTTCTACAGTGGCTATTTTTTTTCTTATGTCACTAGGATTGTGACTATGGCTTGGGCATCTTGCAAACGAATGGATAAAGTTAGGGAGTATGAACGTGCTAGAATTGTTGTTGCTTTAGAAGAAGGACAAATTACTAGTGGTAAAGGGTTGAACCAAGAAACTGGTTTGGCAAGACCCGGAGATACTCGTTGGGGATCACATTACTTGACATTGCTTCATTTACATATGATGTGGCCTTCAGTGATACAAGTGTTGGGTGATATTCATGACCATGGAAGCAGTTCGGGAATAGAGGTACTGCAAGAAGTTTGATTGATAAAATGGATACTTATTAGTTTGTGTTTGTGATGCATTTGATGAAATACTTGTTGTCAATTACGAATGAACTGTCAGTTGCCTTACTACAAAATGATCAAGGTATTGTCAATGCCATGAATTTGATTGCTTGCGTGAAACAACAATTACAAGCCTTTAGGGAAGATGGATGGGATATTATTATAGAAGAAGTTAACAATTTTTGTGGGTTGCATATGATCTCACTACTTGATATAAATGACAATATGACTAGCTATTGCTACGGAAGACGAATGGGGCAAGTCATAACCAATTATCATCATTATCGCGTAGATTTGTTTCCTTAGGTATGCTTGTTCATCATATTTAGTTAAGAAAGAGATATTTCTTTGTGTTATTGACCGTTAATTTTAAAATTTCGGGTTGTTGATTTGATCATACAAGAGATGAACACTCGTTTTTCAGAAGTTAGCTCAAGATTGCTTGGTTGCATTGCATGTCTTGATCCAAGAAATTCTTTCTCCCAGTTCAGCGTTCCAGAATTGATTCATCTTGCAACTATGTATCTGGGAGACTTCTTTCATACTGATCACATGTATCTTGAATCTCAGTTGAGGAACTATATCCATGTTATACAATATGACCCTCGCTTTTCAAGCATTGAAAACTTGGGTACTCTTGCTCTGAGGTTAGTTGAAACTGATTTTCATAGAATATTTCCATTGGTATATAGGTTGATTGGGTTGGCATTGGTTTTACCGGTTGTAACTGCTACTATGGAGAGGGTGTTTTCTGCTAGAAAATTTGTGAAGACTGATTTGCGTAATCGCATGGGAGATGAATTGATGAATGATAGCCTTGTTGTGTACATTGAGAAGGATATTTTTGCAACAATCGACAATGAATCCATTCTGCGACGCTTTCAAAACATGAAATCTCAAAGAATGCAGTTGTCTTCGCTTCCTCCTCGAAGATAGGTTATTACTGTTCAAATAATATTTTATATGTATGTTAAGAATTTCACTATTCATCATATTAATTTCAAGACTTAAGTATTATTGTATTTTTTTTGTTAAAACTTTCCTAACTAGCCCCCACCACAAAAGTTTTCTAGGTCCGCCCTTGTCTCAGTTCATTAGCTTATGATGATTAGACACGGGTCCTTCCCATTAATCTGGGCTATGATATCCTTCTGTTTGACATATAAAGGCCTTACAAAAGCTCATAATTATATACTCCATACTCTATTATCTCTAATGGTCTAAGTCTACCATACTGAGGGTATATGTATTTGGGTTTATCTCATTCTCAAGGTATTGTTCATCACTGATCTCATTCTCAAGGTATTGTTCATCACTGATCTCATTCTCAAGGTATTGTTCATCACTGATCTCATTCTCAAGGTATTGTTCATCACTGATCTCATTCTCGTCGTTGTTTTGGTTTGCACATTCTTCTATTTATCTAATGGTCCATCAACCTGTTTCTCTATCAAATATTTGTGTGGGCCTTGTTATAATTTTACAGATTCAGGAAGTGTTAGTTCTTTGTTTATATAGTCATGGTTCTTTGTATATCATGCTCATGTTGCTGATTGGGATCTTCCATTACATGTGTACATCGCTCTATCTCTCCTATGCATGGAAACTGCTCGATTTTATTTTATTTTTGTAAAATTTTGTATTTAAGGACAAATTAAGTCCCATACTGTATTGCTCATCTGCCAATCAAGAACTTTTAACACATTAAAGTAGCCAGTGAGATGCACTCACCAACAAATCTAAAAGACGATCTCATCATGCTCATCACTTGGAGTCTTCCACATTCTAAAGTCGTAGTATAACTCGAATGTCAAGAAGGACAACTACCTCCTTCATGCACAAGCCACACCAATGAACCGAGATTGTAACGACAATTAAGGCTTCATTTTCACATTGTTCTACACCAAAACCCTTAATGTTTCTTCCTGCTATTGCATCTCTAGAACTATATATTTTATACTTTAGGAAGGTGATTTCATTGGATATTTGGCCTTCATTATGCTAACACATAAGGTGAAAGTTTTTTTTGAAAGATTACATAAAAGCAACCTTGGACCTCTCAGTTGTGGAGGATGTAGATTACCACCAAACAAGACCCGGTTCACATGAGGTGAAGGTTAATGCAAGGAAACATACTCCCTCTGTCCCAGCCTATTTTACACAAAATCTTTTCACGGTCTCCAATAAACATGTTTGACTGTAAATATGTGTAGCTATGGATAATAATGACACACAAAAATTTGATATTTAGAAATTACATGTTACGGCGAATCTAACCATATTGTTAAATTTCAAGATATCTTGGGCTTCCATCTTAAAACCAATTGGTACTAAGTGGAGGTGACCCAAGACCTTATATATAGTCATTATTTATGTAAGAAACCGATGTTGGATACATCTTTCAACACGCCCCCTCACGTGTCAACGTGGAAACACTCCACGACCTATATCGGGTCAAATTAAAGGGGATCCACACATCGGCTCTATAACCCAACCCGGGCTCTGATACCATGTTAAATTTCAAGGTATCTTGGACTTCCATCTTAAAACCAATTGGTACTAAGTGGAGGTGACTCATGATCTTATATATAAGCCATTATCTTTGTAAGAAACCGATGTGGGATATATCTTTCAACACATATCTCATACGATAAAAATATTTTCCATATACCTATTCAAATATATATTCAAAGTTTGGCATTTTCGACCAAAAGAAGATTCTGTGCATAATAGGGTGAGACAGAGGGAGTATAAAAAATAACCACGTTCCTATTTTTTTTAACTCCCCTCCTCTTACTAAGACAATTCAAACCCTCTATTGCATAATGAATTTTGTTCAAGGTTGGTGATGCCAATAAATATCCCCTTCCTCCATGGTGGAAGTTTAAAATTTTTTTAATAGTCCTAACACTACCATTTAGCTATTTATTACAATGAGAACTTGATTATTAGGTTACTATATAAAAGGAATACTTGGAAATGGTACGCTTGTGACAACCATCGTCAGGGGCATAGTGGTCATTTCTAGGGATAGCCGAACGTGTGCCCCAGGAAGTTCTCTGAAGTGGCCGCCTAAAACGACGTCATTTTAGTCAACACTTTTGTCATTTTGTGCATCCCATTTGTCAAAAGTTGCGGCGCCTCCATGTGCAGCTACATGTGTTGCCTGGTGGCCGACCAAAACGATGTCATTTTGGGCACTTATTCGAGGGGTACCTACTCGAGAGGTACCCATTCGAGATGTAAGCATCCAGGCGGAGGGGTTCGATAGGATGGGTTCGAGAGGTACCCATTTGAGTTGTGAACTTTCAGGTGGAGGGGTTCGATTAGATGGGTTTGAGCGGTACCCATTCAACATGTGAATTTTTGGTTGGACGGGATTGACTTGATGGGTTCGAGCGGTGTCCTTCGAGGGGTTGTGCTAGTATCCTCGGAGGGATGGAGTCTTCTATCCTCGAAGGGAGGGGTTCCATTGGACATGTTCAAGAGGTACCGATTCAAGAGATGATGTTTGAGGTTAAGGTGTTCCATTCGATCCATTCGAGAGGTACCTATTCAAGACGTACCGATTTGAGAGGAACCCATTCAAGAAGTTAAGTTTCAGATTGAGGGGTTCGATTGGATAGGTTGGAGAGGTACCCATTTAAGATGTGAACTTCCAGGTGGAGGGGTTCGAGACATTGGGGATTCAAGTGATGGATACTTAGTGTGCATGTGCCAATGGAATCTTCTGTCCTCTAAGAGGTCGAATTCTAGGCCCTTGAAGGGATGGAGACTTTTGTTCTCGAAGGGGTCGAGCTCTCGCCCCTCGAAGGGGTTGAATTATTGGCCCTCAAAGGGATGGAGTATTAATTCCTTGAAGGGAGAGGTTCCATTGAACATGTTCGAGAGTTACCCATTCGAGAGGTGATGTTTGAGGTGGAGGGGTTCCATTCAATCCATTCGAGAGATACCTATTCGAGACGTACCGATTCGAGAGGAACCCATTCGAGAAGTTAAGTTTCAGATGGAGCGGTTCGATTGGATTGGTTCGAGAGGTACCCATTCGAGATATGAACTTCCGGGTGGAGGGGTTCGAGACATTGGGGATTTGAGTAATGGATACTTAGTGTGCATGTGATAATGGAATCTTCTGTCCTCGAAGGGGTCGAGCTCTCGTCCCTCTAAGGGGTTGAAATCTCAGCCCTCAGAGAGATGGAGTCTTCAGTCTTCGAAGGGGTTGAGTTCTCGGCCCTCGAAGTGATGGAGTCTTCTGTCCTCGAAGGGGTTGAGGTCTCGGCCCTCGAAGGGATGGAGTATTCTGTCCTCGAAGGGAGAAATTCTATTGTACATGTTTGAGAGATACCCATTCGAGAGGTGATGTTTGTGGTGGAGGGTTTCCATTCGATCCTTTCGAGATGTACATATTTGAGACATAACATTTCGAGAGGAACCCATTCGAGAAGTTAAGTTTCTGATGGAGGGGTTTGATTGGATGGGTTCGAGAGGTACCAATTGGAGATGTGAACTTCTAGGTGGAGGGGTTCGATACATTGGGGATTTGAGTGATGGATACTTAGCTTGCATGTGCCAATGGAATCTTATGTCCTCGAAGGGGTCAAGTTCTAGGCCATCGAAGGGATGGAGGCTTTTGTCCTCGAAGGGGGTCAAGCTCTCGCCCCTTGAAGGGGTTGATTTCTTGGCCCTCGAAGGGATGGAGTCTTAGGTCCTCGAAGGGGTTGAGTTCTCAGCCCCCAAAAGATGGAGCATTCTGTTCTCGATCGGAGAGGTTCAATTGGACATTTGAGAGGTATCTATTCGAGAGGTAATGTTTGAGGTAGAAGGGTTCCATTCGATCCATTCGAGAGGTACCTATTTGAGACGTACCGATTCGGGAGGAACCCATTCAAGAAGTTAAGTTTTAGATGGAGGGGTTCGATTGGATTGGTTCGAGAGGTATCCATTCGAGATGTGAACTTCCAGGTAGAGGGGTTCGAGACATTGGGGATTCAATGATGGATACATAGTGTGCATGTGCTAATGGAATCTTCTGTCCTCGGAGGGGAAAAAGCTCTCGCCCATCGAAGGGGCTGAAATCTCGGCCCTCGGAGAGATGGAGTCTTCAGTCCTCGAAGGGGTTAAGTTCTCAGCCCTCGAAGGGATGGAGTCTTCTGTCCTCGAAGGGGTCGAGGTCTCGGACCTCGAAGGGATGGATTCTTCTGTCCTCGAAGGGAGAAGTTCCATTGGACATGTTTGAGAGGTACCCATTCGAGAGGTGATGTTTGTGGTTAAGGGTTTCCATTCTATCCTTTCGAGAGGTACCAATTCGAGACGTAACGATTCAAGAGGAACCCTTTCAAGAAGTTAAGTTTCTGATGGAGGGGTTCGATTGGATGGGTTCGAGAGGTACCCATTCAAGATGTGAACTTCCAGGTGGAGGGGTTCAAGACATTGGGGATTCGAGTGATGGATACTTAGCTTGCATGTGCTAATGGAATTTTCTGTCCTCGAAGGAGTCGATTTCTAGGCCCTCGAAGGGATGGAGGCTTCTGTTCTCAAAGCGGTCAAGCTTTCACCCCTCGAAGGGGTTAATTTCTCAGCCCTCGAGGGGATGGAGTCTTAAGTCCTCAAAGGGGTTGAGTTCTCGGCCCTTGAAGGGATGTAGCCTTCTATCCTCGAAGGGAGAGGTTCAATTGGACATGTTTGAGAGTTACCCATTCGATAGGTAATGTTTGAGGTTGAGGGGTTCCATTCAATCCATTCGAGAGGTACCTATTCGAGACGTACCAATTCGAGAGGATCCCATTAGAGATGTTAAGTTTCATATGGAGAGGTTCGATTGGATGGGTTTCAGAGGTACCCATTCGAGATGTGAACTTCCAGGTGGAAGAGTTCGAGACATTGGGGATTCGAGTGATGGATACTTAGCGTGCATGTGCCAATAGAATCTTCTGTCCTCGAAGGGGTCGAGCTCTTGCCCCTCGAAGGGGTTTAATTCTCGGACCTCGGAGGGATGGAGTCTTCAGTCCTCTAAAGGAGAGGTTCCATTGGACATGTTCGAGAGTTTCCCATTTGAAAGGTGATGTTTGAGGTAGAGGGGTTCCATTCGATCCATTCGAGAGGTACCTATTCGAGACGTACCGATTCAAGAAGAACCCATTTGAGATGTTAAGTTTCAGATGGAGATGTTCGATTGGATTGGTTCGAGAGGTACCCATTCGAGATGTGAACTTCTAGGTGGAGGGGTTCGAGACATTGGGGATTCGAGTGATGGATACTTAGCATACATGTGCCAATGGATTCTTATGTCCTTGAAGGGGTCGAGTTCTAGGCCCTCGAAGGGATGTAGGCTTCTTTCCTCGAAGGGGTCGAGCTTTTGCCCCTCAAAGGGATTGAATTCTCGGCCCTCGGAGGGATGGAGTCTTTAGAACTCGAAGGGTTGAGTTCTCGGCCCTTGAAGGGATAGATTCTTCTGTTCTCGAAGGGGTTGAGGTCTCGGCCCTCAAAGGGATGGATTCTTCTGTCCTCGAAGGGAGAGGTTCCATTGGACATGATTGAGAGGTACCCATTCGAGAGGTGATGTTTGCGATGGAGGGTTTCCATTCGATCCATTCGAGAGGTACCTATTCGAAACGTACCGATTCGAGAGGAACACTTTCGAGAAGTTAAGTTTCTAATTGAGGGGTTCGATTTGATGGGTTTGATAGGTACCCATTCGAGATGTGAACTTCCAGGTGGAGGGGTTCGAGACATTGGGGATTCGAGTAATGGGTACTTAGAATGCATATGCAAATGGAATGTTCTGTCCTCGAAGGGGTCAAGTTCTAGGCCCTCGAAGGGATGGAGTTTTATGTCCTTGAAGGGGTCGAGCTCTCGCCCCTCGAAGGGGTTGAATTCTCGGCCTTTGGAAGGATGGAGTCTTCAGTCCTCGAAGGGAGAGGTTTCATTGGACATGTTCGAGAGTTACCCATTCAAGAGGTGATCTTTGAGGTGGAGGGGTTCCATTCGATACATTCTAGAGGTACCTATTCGAGATGTACCGATTCGACAAGAACCAATTCGAGATGTTAAGTTTCAGATGGAGGGGTTCGATAGGAAGGGTTCGAGAGGTACCTATTTGAGATGTGAACTTCCAGGTAGAGGGATTTGAGACATTAGGAATTTGAGTGATGGATACTTAGAGTGCATGTGCCAGTGGAATCTTCTGTCCTCGAAGGGGTCAAGTTCTAGGCCCTCCAAGGGATGAGGGTTTCTGTCCTCGAAGGGGTCGAGCTCTCGCCCCTTGAAGGGGTTGAATTCTCGGCCCTCGAAGGGATGGAGCCCTCTGTCCTCGAAGGGAGAGCTTCCACTGGACCTGTTCGAGAGTTGCCCATTCTCTAGGTAATGTTTGAGGTGGAGGGGTTCCATTCGATCCATTCAGGAGGTACCTATTCGCGATGTAACGATTCGAGTGGAACCCATTCGAGATGTTAAGTTTAAGATGGAGGAGTTCGATTGGATGGGTTCGGTAGGTACCTATTCGAGATATGAACTTCCAGGTGGAGGGGTTACAGACATTGGGGATTCAAGTGATGGATACTTAGCGTGCATGTGCCAATGGAATCTTCTGTCCTCGAAGGGGTCGAGTTCTAGGCTCTCGAAGGGATGTAGTTTTCTATCCTCAAAGGGTCGAGCTCTCACCCCTCGTAGGGGTTGAATTCTCGGCCGTCGGAGGGATAGAGTCTTCAGTCCTCCAATGGAGAGGTTCCATTGGACATATTCGAGAGTTACCCATTTGAGAAGTGAGGATTGAGGTGGAGGGGTTCTATTCGATCCATTCGAGAGGTACCTATTCGAGACGTGCCTATTCGAGACGTGCCTATTCGAGAAGAACCCATTTGATATTTTATGTTTAAGATGGTGGGGTTCGATTGGATGGTTTTGAGATGTACCCATTCGAGATGTGAACTTCCAGGTGGTGGTGTTCGAGACATTGGGGATTTGAGTGATGGATACTTAGCGTGCATGTGCCAATGGAATCTTCTGTCCTCGAAGGGGTCGAGTTCTAGGCCCTTGAAGGGATTTAGGTTTCTTTCTTCGAATGGGTTGAGCTCTCGCCCTTCGAAGGGGTTGAATTCTCAGGCCTCGGAGGGATAGAGTCTTCAGTCCTCGAAGGGGTTGAGTTCTCGTCCCTCGAAGGGATGGAGTTTTCTGTTCTGGATGAGGTCGAGGTCTTGTGCCTCAAAGGGATGGAGTCTTCTGTCCTCGAAGGGACAGGTTCCATTGGATATGTTTGAGCGGTACCCATTCGAGAGGTGATGTTTGTGGTTGAGGGTTTTCATTCAATCCATTCGAGAGGTACCTATTCGAAACTCACCGATTTGAGAGGAACCCATATGTGTAGTTAAGTTTCAGATGGAGGGGTTCGATTGGATGGGTTCGAGAGGTACCCATTCGAGATGTGAACTTCGAGGAGGAGGGGTTTGAGACATTGGGGATTCGGGTGCTGGATACTTAGCGTGCATGTGCCAATCGAATGTTCTGTCCTCGGAGGGGTTAAGTTCTAGGCCCTTGAAGGGATTAAGTTTTCTGTCCTCGAAGGGGTCGAGCTCTCACCACTCTAAGGGGTTGAATTCTTGGCCCTGGAGGGGATGGAGTCTTCAGTCCCCGAAGGGAGAGGTTCCTTTGGACATGTTTGAGAGTTACCCATTCGAGAGGTGATGTTTGAGGTGGAGGGGTTCCATTCTATCCATTCGAGAGGTACCTATTCGAGACGTACTGATTTGAGAAAAACCCATTCGAGAAGTTAAGTTTCATATGGAGGGGTTCGATTGGATGGGTTTGAGAGGTACCCATTTGACATTTGAACTTCCAGGTGGAGGGGTTCGAGACATTGGGGATTCAAGTGATGGATACTTAGCGTGAATGTGCTAATGGAATCTTCTGTCCTCGAAAGGTTCGAGATCTAGGCCCTCGAAAGGATGTGGGCTTCTTTCCTCAAAGGGGTCAAGCTCTCGCCCCTCAAAGGGGATGAATTCTCGACCCTCGGAAGGATGGAGTCTTCAGTCCTTGAAGGGAGAGGTTCTATTGAACATGTTCGAGAGTTACCATTTGAGAGGTGATGTTTGAGGTGGAGGGGTTCTATTCGATCCATTTGAGAGTTACCTGTTCGAGACGTACCAATTCGAAAAGAACCCATTCGAGATGTTATGTTTCAGATGGAGGGGTTCAATTGGATGGGTTCGAGAGGTACCCATTTGAGATGTGAACTTCCATGTGGAGGAGTTCGAGACATTGGGGATTCGAGTGATGGATACTTATCGTGCATGTGCAAGTGGAATCTACTGTCCTCAAAGGGGTCAAGATCTAGAACCTTGAAGGGATGTAGGTTTCTTTCCTCGAAGGGGTCGAGCTCTGGCCCCTCGAAAGGGGAATTCTCGACCCTCGGAAGGATGGAGTTTTCAGTCTTCGAAGGGGTTGAGTTCTCGACCCTCGAAGGGAGGGAGTCTACTATTCTCGAAGGGGTCGAGGTATAGGATCTCGAAGGTATGGAGTCTTCTGTCCTCGAAGGGAGAGGTTTCATTGAACATGTTCGAGAGGTACCCATTTGAGAGGTGATATTTGTGGTGGAGGGTTTCCATTCGATCCATTCAAGAGGTACCTATTCAAAACTTACCAATTCGATAGGAACCCATTCGATAAGTTAAGTTTCTGATAAATGGGTTCGATTGGATGGATTTGAGAGGTACCCATTTGAGATGTGAACTTTCAAGTAGAGGGGTTCGAGACATTAGGAATTCGAGTGATGGATACTTAGCGTGCATGTGCCAATGGAATCTTCTGTACTCGAGGGGGCAGGTTCTAGACCCTCGAAGGGATATAGGCTTCTTTCCTTGAAGGAGTCGAGCTCTCGCACCTGGAAGGGGTTTAATTCACGGCCCTCGGAGGGATGGATTCTTCAGTCCTCAAAGGGGTTGAGTTCTCGGCCATCGAAAGGAGGGAGTCTTCAGTCCTCTCGGCTCTCGAAGGGATGGAGTCTTCTGTCCTCAAAGGGAGCACTACATTCCCTCTGAGGAGTCGAAGAGGTCGTGGCGGTGGCCCTTCGTCCTCACAGCATTGATAGTGTGAGCACTACATTCCCCCCTTGCCAATGTTTTGCTTTGTACGGTTCTACCTTAGTCTACATTGAGGGCAATGTAGCATTTTAAGTGTGGGGAGGGGTTTCTACTATCATAGGGTGATACACTATTGCACAACTCTGTTATTTTCTTTTGGATATTTTGTTTCCCCCTTTTGTTTTGGGATATTTTGCTTCCGATGTGTTTGGGATAATGTTGGTTTGGATACTTTTCTTAACCTTCACATTTGGAAGCAATTTTCTACTTTTCGGATGGGGAACATGAAAAATTTTTTTTAAAAAAAATAAATAAAAAGGAAAAAGATTCCCGCTAAGTTGAAAACCCAAGAGGGCAACTTAGGCAACATTGGGGCCTGGATAGGTCGAAAACCCGAAAGGGCGGCCTAGGTAAAAATGAGAGGTCAAATGTGTGGAAAAAGGTGAGGTGTGAGCTAAAAGAAAAATGATTGTGTGGCTAGGATGAAAACCTGAAAGGGCTCCTGGGCAAAATGAGAGAAATTGAAAGACATCAAGTGTTTACTCATTTGCCGGCGATGGAGTCATAAGGTTGCGGTGACCACACGGAGAGATCGGGTAGCTCGACATCTTGAGAATCTTTTGGGGATGGATAATTTAGCGGGGAAAAGACGGAGTAAGTTGTGGAATTCTTGATCATTAATAGACTTCGTTTTTAGGTTGATATATTGATATAGAATGAAGCATGTGCTTTGAACTTTATGCATACTTTTGGTTTCATCTTTCATCATTGGATTTGGGATTGTCAGTTCTGGATTTGGAGACGTCTTAGGGAAATTAATGAATTGACGGGGTGATATGGTTTAGGTAAATTTAGGAATAGGGGTTGTGGAAAATTCTCATTTGATCTTAACCTTGGGACGTGCGATATTGAGAGTTTTTGTGAGGTAGTGAATTGGGGGATTAGTAGTAGGATGTGGAGGTGTCATTCCCTTCGTATGCTTGGATCTTTTCTTACTCGAGGGCGAGTAAGGTTCAAGTGTGGGGAGGTTTGATGCGTCCACTTTATATGCTTACTTTAGTACTATTTAGGATCCATTTTGTGCTCTTTCATTACCAACGGCTTGTGTTTTACCATGAAATTCTCTTAGGAGGGGTAAGAGCAACTTTGCGCTCTTTTACCTCTTTTAAGTGGAATTTTGTGTGACAAAGTAATGAAGACCGGAGGCCATTGAAGACTACACTTTCGAAGATTTTGAAGACTTGCTTCGAAGACGTGAAGACCGGAGGCCATTGAAGATCACTTTTGAAACCGTTGAAGACTTGGAAGTTGAGAGGAGTGACTATGGAGATGACTACATGCCATAAGGAGAAGAAGAAGAATTAATGCAAAAATTTTGGTTACCGTCGTGAGTCGCGACGGATACGTAGCGAGTCGCAACTAACATGACCATCGTGAGTCGCGACGTACACGTAGTGAGTCGCGACCAATATGACTGTCACGAGTCGCGACGAACAAGTCGCGAGTCGCGATGACCACTGACCAGAATCCTACCTTATCTTCTTTCCACTATAAATACCATTCTTTTTCCTCTCATTCCAGACTTTTGCAGCTGCGATTCTATACTGTTCTAAACCATTTTCTTCCATTTTTCATCTTTGATTTATCTTGTTGTTTTGATTTGTTGTTTTAGTTAGATTAGCATGAACTCTAGTAGCTAATCTAATCTCTTGGGAGCAATTGACCAAAGCTTCGAAACCCATGTTTTAAGAACAATTTGTACCTTGTTTATTACTCTTGCTATTATGTATTTACGGGTATTGAATGTGTTTGTTGATATCATTAATGTTATTGAAAGCTTGAGTATAGGAATACTTGTATGAATTGCTTGCTAGGATTTGGGTGAGTTGGGTTAAACTCCCCCTTGTTCTTGTTAGGAATGTATGAGTATGAATTAGAGCTTTTGATTATGTTGATGGATTGATGATTGCTAGATAGATATGCAATGTCAAACTCTTTGCCATGTTTATCATTTGTAGCAAACGGGAGAAGTCTATGAGCGTTGAACGTTCTTGACCAATCCCGTGTAAATGCATAGATCAGTTAAATGCTTAGTCACGGTGTAGTGGTCATAAGTGTTGCCGAGCTTGTTGATCCTTCGTGCTAAACGCCACCAACGGGATACCTTAAGTCGTGTTTCGACAGCGGGAGTCATTGGTGAGGTTTGACAAGAGATGTCGAACTCACTCTTGCAAACTATTAGCTAAGAAGGATAGGAGTTTAGTCTTCACGACAAGTAGTGAAAGTAGTAAATAAGTTGCATGTTCAATGATGGATAAGAGGTTTGGAAGTGGAAGTCAATTGCGCCCAAGGCTCCGTAATTGTATTTTCATCACATCTTTATTTGCGTTTACATGATTAGCATCGTCCTCTTGATTTGCTGATTGTTGTATTTTAATTTGCTAATTTAGGAACCATCCAACCAAAACCTCCCTGTTCGGTGACATGTGTTCATATGTATCTATGTATATATGTGTTCAGTATGTTTTCTCGTATATGTGTTTAAGTACTTAGAAAAATCCCTTTTCCTGTGGACGACCCCGTCTTGCCACTATTTACATTATTGTGGATAGGACGCATTAAGGGCCTAAAAGTATTAACTTTGGAAGGTACGGTAACGACCTCCCAAATTTTAGCGCCGCTGCCAGGGAATAGGCGTTCATTTTTAAGTACTTTAGCATATTATGTGTGATTATGTGCTAGTTGTGAATATTTGTTTGTTTGGTTTTATTTTGGTTTCTCAGTTAATTTTCCATTCTCGTTCGTCTTGGAGACGTATTGTTCAAGTTCTTAGTGTATGGTTCGCACGCGATCCTCTTCAAAAGAACCCTTACACTACGACCCCGAGTTAGAGTTGAGTTTCAAACGAGCTAGGAGGCTTTCATTGTAAAGTGTGAATAACAATCCTCCTAGTGACCATTTTGTGAACACATCTTCTTCAATGGACCCCCGGACCGAGCCTGAAGACGAGCAAAGGGAAGAGGAACCCTACCATCCTCATCCCCACCAAAGAAGGATCCCTTTGGGACAACCCTTGTTGAGAGAAATCATGGCACCCAATCTTGAGCAACAACCGATATGCATTGAGTACCCATTGGTTAGGCCAAATAGGCATTTCGAGCTGAAAATCGGGTTCATCAATATGCTACCCGCATTCCTTGGAAGGTAAGGGGAGAATGCCAACAAGTATCTCACTGAATTTCACTTCTTGTGTAGCGGTACGGTTCCTCACGGGGTGGACGAAGATTTTTACAAGTTGAAGGCATTCCCTTTCACTCTTAAGGATGGTGCTAGAGATTGGCTCCATTACCTACCACTAAGGAGCATAAAGAGTTGGCTTGATTTGAAGACAAAATTTCTCGCCAAGTACTTCCCAGCCTCGAGGTCCGCTGCTATGAAGAAAGACATAAGCAACATTCTGCAGTGGCATGAAGAGTCTTTCTTCGAGTATTGGGAGAGATTTAAGATGCTCCTCGCAAGTTGTCCCTACCATGGCTATTCGGAGGGATATTTGGTGTATTACTTCTATAATGGCCTTCTTGATGAGGACCAAAGGCTGGTTAGAAGTTCTTGTGGTGGCACCCTCGGAAACAAAACGTCCACCGAAGCCATGCAACTAGATGAAGAGCTAGCGGAAGAGTCGAGGAATTTTAGCTCAATGGCTGATTTGAGGAGGAGAAACCCAATGCCTGCAAGTGATTTTGCCAACAGTGGGAAATTGGAGGATCAAGTCACGACCCTCACATCCATGATGAAGACCTTGATGACAAAGGCCGGAGGAAATGCGCCACATGTTAACTCATGTGAAATTTGCTACTTGGCGCACCCTATGGACACATGCCCCACTCTACAAGAGGATTGCGTTGAGGAAGTAAGTGCTATGGGGTATCAGGGAAATCAAGGATACCAAGGTAACTATGGGTATCAAGGTGGTCAAGGCTACCAAGGTAACCAAGGCTACCAAAGGTACCCAGGGTACCAAAATCGGCCGTATAATTCAGGAAATCGTGATCACCCGAACCTCCGGTATGGAAACCCTCAAGGAGGCTAGAACTCTCAATCGTATAGGCTTCCCCCACAAAAATACAGGCCACCTCAACAACAGTTCCAAAGGCTTGAAGATAAACCCCGAGACCGAGGGGAGGGCTCGGGGCTATCCAAGGATGAGGTGTTGCAAGCTATTCATCGATTAGGCATGAGTGCTGAAAAGAGCGAACAATTCCAAGATGAGGCTAAAGAAAGTATCAAAAACTTAGAAACTCAAGTGAGCCAAATAGCCCAAATGGTGAACCGGATGAAAGCCCGGGAAAAGGGCAAACTACCTGCCCAACCAGAGATCAACCCGAGGCAAAATGCAAGTGCTATCGCTTTGAGAAGTGGTAGAGAGGTCGGTGCTTCACCAGAGGCTGAAAATGTTGAAAAGGAGCCAACGAGAATTGAAGAGTTTGAAAAGGGAGTTGAGGAAGAGGCAGTCCATGAGAAGGAGACCGATGAGCTAGCCAACAAAGGCAAGGAGGAAGAAATCGAGTTGGAGATATTGCCACCAAGACCGAAGTCAACCTCCACCCCGGAACCACCCTCTCCCCCACACAAAAGAGCAAAGATGGTGGAGATCCCTCCATATGTTCCGGAACCCCCATTTCCGGAGACCTTGAAAGACAGGAGGAGGACGGAGGATAACAAAGACATCTACGAAGTCTTTCGTAGATGTGAGATAAACATTCCTCTCTTTAATGCAATTGAACAAATTCCTAGGTATGCCAAATTTCTCAAAGAATTATGTGTTGTGAATAGGAAACAAAGGGCCAAAAATAAGTTGAAAAATGGAAAAAGTGAGCATGTTTTCGCATTGTGTCAAAGAGAGCCACCCTCTAAATGTAGCGATCCCGGCATGTTCACAATCCCGTGCATAATAGGACATACTAGTTTTGAAAAAGGTATGCTTGATTTGGGTGCATCCATAAATGTGATTCCTTACTCTTTGTATGAAAATCTCAACTTGGGAACATTGCATAAAACCGGGGTGGTAATCCAATTGGCCGATCGTTCTAGTGCATACCCTAAGGGTATTGTCGAGGATGTGTTGGTTAAGGTGGATTCCTTAATTTTCCCCGCGGATTTTTATGTCCTTGACATGGAGCATGATAAACATGCCGCCCCAATTTTGTTGGGGAGACCATTTTTGAAAACGTCTAGGACAATGATTGATGTTCATAAAGGTACCCTCACCATGGAATTTGATGGAATGAAAGCAGAGTATAACATAAATGACTCTATGAAGTATCCTAGTGAAGAACATTCTTGCCATGCCCTAGATATTGTTAAAGAAGTTGTGCAAGATGTTTTTGAACTAAATGGTGAGGATTCTTTGTTGGTTGCTTTGCAATGTGATGTTAATGATGCCCACAATGTATATTCTATGAGCACTAACTTGAAGGGCAGCTTTGAGGATTTGAACTTGCTTGAAGAGATGACACCGAGTGTCTCAACACCTCCTCCTCTACTCTTAGAGGAACCCGAGGAACCGGAATTCCTCCCCTCACTTGAGAAAGCCCCGGTGCTTGACCTTAAACCTTTGCCAGATGATCTCAAGTATGCATTTCTTGGGGAAGGGGAGACGCTTCCGGTTATCATTTCGAGCAAGCTCACCAAGGAGCAAGAAGAAAAGTTGATGGTGTTGTTGCGGGAGAACAAGGAAGCAATTGGATGGACTATTTCCGACATCAAAGGCATAAGTCCATCCACTTGTATGCACAGAATCTTGTTGGAAGAAGATGCGAGACCCGTCCGACAACCCCAACGCCGTTTGAACCCACCTATGATGGATGTGGTGAAGGCGGAAATCCTCAAGTTGCTTCAAGCGGGCATGATTTATCCAATCTCGGATAGCAAGTGGGTGAGCCCAACCCAGGTGGTACCCAAGAAGAGCGGGATGACGGTAGTCGAAAATGAGAAGGGTGAAATGGTGCCCACCCGAGTTCGAAACGGGTGGCGGGTTTGCATTGACTACCGGAGATTGAATGCAGAAACCCGGAAGGATCACTTCCCATTGCCATTCATTGATCAAATGCTTGAGAGGTTAGCAAGCCACCCCTTATATTGCTTTTTGGATGGATACTCGGGGTATTTTCAAGTGGCTATTACCCCGGAAGACCAAGAGAAGACCATTTTCACGTGCCCCTTTGGTACGTTCGCTTAACGACGAATGCCTTTCGGGTTATGTAACACCCCAGCAACTTTCCAAAGGTGTATGGTAAGCATTTTCTCAGAATTTGTTGAAAATTTTGTCGAGGTATTTATGGATGACTTCACCATTCATGGTAATTCCTTTGACAATTGTTTAGCAAATTTAGCGCAAGTTCTTAACCGTTGCATTGAAACTAACCTAGTGCTAAATTCTGAGAAATGTCACTTTATGGTGGAGAGAGGTATTGTCTTAGGCCATGTTGTCTCCTCTAGGGGTATTGAGGTTGACAAGGCAAAGATAGACACGATTCAAACTTTGCCTTATCCTACTAATGTGCGCGAAGTGCGCTCTTTTCTTGGCCATGCAGGATTCTATCGCCGGTTCATCAAGGACTTCTCAAAGATAGCATCTCCTCTATGCAAATTGTTACAAAAGGAGTTGGAATTTGTGATGGATGAGGGGTGTAAAGGGGCCTTCGATGCATTGAAGGGAAGGTTAGTCTCAGCCCCTATCATACAACCCCCGGATTGGGCGTTGCCTTTTGAGATAATGTGCGATGCGAGTGATTACGCCGTTAGAGCGGTGCTTGGTCAAAGGGTGGGGAGAGCACCTCACGCCATCTACTACGCATCCATGTCCCTAAATGAGGCCCAAAGGAACTACTCCACCACTGAAAAGGAGTTGCGAGCAGTGGTATTCTCTTTAGAAAAATTTCGATCTTACTTGCTTGGTACAAAAGTTATTGTGTACACTGACCATGCAGCGCTTCGTCATTTAATGACGAAGAAAGAGGCCAAGCCAAGATTGATTAGGTGGATCCTGCTTTTGAGAGAATTTGATTTGGAGGTGCGGGATAAAAAGGGCGCTGAAAACCTTGTGGCCGATCATTTGAGCCGGTTGACTCCGGGGGAAGACATTGAGGTAAGCCCCAAAATGAAGGAGCAACTATGGGAGGAATTCCCTGATGAACAATTGTTCACCATTAGGGATCTCCAACCGTGGTATGCCGACATTGTAAATTTTCTTGTCGCTGGTAAATTCCCTCCTCATTTTTCTAAGGCCCAAAAGGATAAGTTAAAGAGTGATGCTAAGTATTATGTGTGGGATGATCCCTTTTTGTGGAGACATTGTGCGGATCAAGTTGTTAGGAGATGTATCCCTGATAGTGAAGTACACTCAATTCTTGAATTTTGTCATTCTCATGCATGTGGCGGTCATTTTGGAGCAAAGAGAACCGCTAGGAAAGTTTTAGAGAGTGGGTTTTATTGGCCTACGTTAAATAAGCCTGCATACACCTTTTGCAAATCTTGTGATGAATGCAAGAGAGTAGGAAATATCTCCACTAGGAATGAAATGCCCCAAAGACCTCTTTTGTACTGTGAAATCTTTGATGTTTGGGGTATTGACTTTATGGGGCCTTTCCCTAGTTCTTGTGGCTTTACGTACATTCTTCTTGCTGTTGATTATGTGTCGAAGTGGGTTGAAGCAAAACCCACTAGGACTGACGATTCTAAAGTGGTTGCAGAATTCTTGAAAGATAACATCTTTTCTAGGTTTGGGGTACCCCGAGCCTTGATTAGTGACCGTGGCACACATTTTTGCAATCGGACCATAGCGGCACTCCTAAAGAAGTATGGCATCACTCACAAGACATCCACCGCCTATCACCCACAAACCAATGGACAAGCCGAAGTTTCCAATCGGGAAATCAAGTTAATTCTTCAAAAAATGGTTGACCCTAACGGAAGGATTGGAGTTCTCGGTTGAATGATGCCTTGTGGGCGTATAGGACGGCTTACAAGACACCAATCGGTATGTCCCCATACCGGTTAGTGTTTGGTAAGCCCTGTCATCTACCAGTGGAAATTCAACGCAAGGCTTACTGGGCGGTCAAAGAGTTTAATCTTGATGTAGATGAAGCCGGTTTGCATAGGAAGTTACAATTGGATGAACTGGATGAGATCCGGAGGGAGTCCTATGAGAACGCCGAGATCTACAAAGAGAAGACAAAGGCGTGGCACGACAAGATGATCATCAGGAAGGATTTTGACGTTGGCCAAAAGGTCCTCCTATTTCAATCTCGCCTTCGCCTATTCCCAGGAAAGTTAAGGTCCCGATGGATCAGTCCTTTTGAGGTGGTTAAGGTATTCCCGTATGGTGCGGTGGAGATTCTAGATCAAGCTAAGTCCAATACCTTTAAGGTTAATGGACAACATTTGAAACCTTACCACGAGACTTTTGTACCGGAAAAAGGAGAGGACGTTGTTCTCCTCGATCCGGTTTGTGAGTAAGCTCCAAGAAGGGGAGTGATTCGGGCCGACGACGTTAAATAAACTTGGTTTTAATCATCCGGATCGTCATTCGTGACTTTCTGTTGATGTTGTTTAGTTTTAAGCTTTTATCCTTAAGCTTCATTGTTTTGCTTTATGCTTTTCACGGGTTGTCCTCTCCATGATTTTGTAGCAATTTTGAAGCCAAGGCATTGGATTTTGGAAGGGGGAAATACTTGAATTCGAGAAGGAAGAACTTGGACATGAGAAAGAAACAGAAAAATTTTCCAAGTGCCAGGTTAGTAGCGAGTAGCGAGTCGCGATGAAAACGTCGCGAGTCACGACGGGCTCAGAACGTTTTGTGAAATTTTAGGCTTTCGGATCCCACTTTCCGCGAGTCGCGATGACGTCGTGAGGCCTCATCGCGAGAGCCTTCTTTCCTCGAAGGGAGAGGTTCCCCTGGACATGTTCGAGAGTTACCCATTCGAGAGGTAATGTTTGAGGTGGAGTGGTTCCATTTGATCCATTCGAGAGGTACCTATTCGAGACGTACCGATTCAAGAGGAACCCATTCGAGATGTTAAGTTTCAGATGGAGGGGTTCGATTGGATGGGTTCGAGAGATACCCATTTGAGATATGAACTTCTAGGTGGAGGGTTCGGAGACATTGGGGATTCGAGTGATGGATACTTAGCATGCATGTGCCAATGGAATCTTCTGTCTTCGAAGGGGCCGAGTTCTCGGCCCTCGCAGGGATGTAGGCTTCTGTCCTCGAAAGGTCGAGCTCTCGCCCCTTGAAGGGGTTGAATTCTCGGCCCTCAGAGGGATGGAGTCTTTATTCCTTTAAGGGAGAGGTTCCATTGGACATGTTCAAGAGTTACCCATTTGAGAGGTGATGTTTGAGGTGGAGGGGTTCTATTTGATCCATTCAAGAGGTATCTATTTGGGACGTACCTTTTCGAGACGTAGCTTTTTGAGATATTATGTTTCAGATGGAGGGGTTCGATTGGATGGGTCGTAGAGGTACCCATTAGAGATGTGAACTTCCAAGTGGAGAGGTTCGAGACATTGGGGATTCGAGTGATGGATACTTAGCGTTCATGTGCCAATGGAATCTTCTATCCTTAAAGGGGTCGAGTTCTAGGCCCTCGAAGGGATTTAGGCTTCTTTCCTCGAAGAGGTCTAGCTCTCGCCCCTCGAAGGGATAGAGTCTTCAGTCCTCGAAGGGGTTGTGTTCTTGGCCCTCGAATGGATTGAGTTTTCTGTTCTCGAAGGGGTCGAGGTCTAGGCCCGCGAAGGGATGGAATCTTCTGTCCTCGAAGGGAGAGGTTCCATTGGACATGTTCGAGAAGTACCCATTCGAGAGATGATGTTTGTGGTGAAGGGTTTGCATTCGATCCATTCGAGAGGTACCTATTCGAAACGTACCGATTCAAGAGGAACCCATTTGAGAAGTTAAGTTTCAGATAGAGGGGTTCGATTGGATGGGTTCGAGAGGTACCCATTCGAGATGTGAACTTCCAGGTGGAGGGGTTCGAGACATTGGGGATCCGCGTGATGGATACTTAGCGTGCATGTGTCAATGGATTGTTCTGTTCTCAAAGGGTCGTGTTCTAGGCCCTCGAAGGGATTGAGTTTTCTGCCCTTGAAGGGGTTGAGCTCTCGCCCCTCGAAGGGGTTGAATTCTGAGCCCTCGGAGGGATGGAGTCTTCAGTCCTCGAAGGGAGAGGTTCCATTGGACATGTTTGAGAGATACACATTCGAGAGGTGATCTTTGAAGTGGAGGGGTTACATTCGATCCATTCGAGAGGTACCTATTCGAGACATACCAATTCGAGAAGAACCCATTCGAGAAGTTAAGTTTCCGATAGAGGGGTTTCAATTGGATAGGTTTGAGAGGTACCCATTCGAGATTTGAACTTCCAGGTGGAAGTGTTCGAGACATTGGGGATTCGAGTGATGGATACTTAGCATGCATGTGCCAATGGAATGTTATGTACGGGGTCGAGTTCTAGGCCCTTGAAGAAATGTAGGCATCTGTCCTTGATGGGGTTGAGGTCTCGCCCCTCGAAGGGGTTAAATTCTCGGCCCTCGGAGGGATGGAGTCTACAGTCCTCGAAGGGAGAGGTTCCATTGGACATGTTCAAGAGAAACCCATTTGAGAGGTGATGTTTGAGGTGGAGGGGTTCCATTCGATCCATTCGAGAGGTACCTATTCAAGATGTACCGATTCGAGAAGAACCTATTCAAGATGTTTTGTTTCAGATGGAGGGGTTTGATTGGATGGGTTCGAGAGTTACCCATTCGAGATGTGAACTTCCAGGTAAAGGGGTTCGAGACATTGGGGATTAGAGTGATGGATACTTAGGGAGCATTTGCCAATGGAATCTTATTTACTCGAAGTAGTCGAGTTCTAGGCCCTCGAAGGGATGTAGGCTTCTTTCCTCGAAGGGGTCAAATTCTCGGCCCTCGAAGGGGTTGACTTCTCGGCCCTCGGAGAGATAGAGTCTTCAGTCCTCGAAGGGGTTGAGTTATCGGCCCTCGAAGGGATGGAATCTTCTGTTCTCGAAGGGAGAGGTTCCACTGGAAATGTTCGAGAGGTACCCATTTGAGAGGTGATGTTTGTGGTGGAAGGTTTCCATTCGATCTATTCGAGAAGTACCTATTCGAAACCTACCGATTCGAGAAAACCCATTCGAGAAGTTAAGTTTCAGATGGAGTGGTTTGAGAGGTACGCATTCGAGATGTGAACTTCCAGGTGGAGGGGTTCAAGACATTGGGGATTCGAGTGATGGATACTTAGCTTTCATGTGCCAATGGAATGTTCTATCCTCGAATGAGTCGATTTCTAGGCCCTCGAAGGGATGGAAGCTTCTGTCCTCAAAGGGGTCAAGCTCTCGCCCCTCGAAGGGGTTAATTTCTCGGCCCTCGAGGGGATGGAGTCTTAAGTCCTTGAAGGGGTTGAGTTCTCGGCCCTTGAAGGGATGTAGCATTCTGTCCTCGAAGGGAGAGGTTCAATTAGACATGTTCGAGAGTTACCCATTCGATAGGTAATGTTTGAGGTTGTGGGGTTCCATTCAATCCATTCGAGAGGTACATATTCGAGACGTACTGATTCGAGAGGATCCCATTAGAGATGTTAAGTTTCATATGGAGAGGTTCTATTGGATGGGTTTCAGAGGTACCCATTCGAGATGTGAACTTCCAGGTGGAAGAGTTCAAGACATTGGGGATTCGAGTGATGGATACTTAGCGTGCATGTGCCAATAGAATCTTTTGTCCTCGAAGGGGTCGAGTTCTAAGCCCTCGAAGGGATGTAAGCTTTTGTACTCGAAGGGGTCGAGCTTTTGCCCCTCGAAGGGGTTTAATTCTTGGACCTCGGAGGGATGGAGTCTTCAGTCCACTAAAGGAGAGGTTCCATTGGACATGTTCGAGAGTTTCCCATTTGAAAGGTGATGTTTGAGGTAGAAGGGTTCCATTTGATCCATTCGAGAGGTACCTATTCGAGACGTACCGATTCAAGAAGAACCCATTTGAGATGTTAAGTTTCAGATGAAGGTGTTCGATTGGATTGGTTCGAGAGGTACCCATTCGAGATGTGAACTTCCAGGTGGAGGGGTTCGAGACATTGGGGATTTGAGTGATGGATACTTAGCATGCATGTGCCAATGGATTCTTCTGTCCTTGAAGGGGTCGAGTTCTTAGCCCTCGAAGGGATGTAGGCTTCTTTCCTCGAAGGGGTCGAGCTTTTACCCCTCAAAGGGATTGAATTCTCGGCCCTCGGAGGGATGGAGTCTTTAGTCCTCGAAGGGGTTGAGTTCTCGGCCCTTGAAGGGATAGAGTTTTCTGTTCTCGAAGGGGTTGAGGTCTCAGCCCTCAAAGGGATGGATTCTTCTGTCCTCAAAGGGAGAGATTCCATTGGACATGATCGAGAGGTACCCATTCGAGAGGTGATGTTTGCGATGGAGGGTTTCCATTCGATCCATTCAAGAGGTACCTATTTGAAACGTACCGATTCGAGAGGAACCCTTTTGAGAAGTTAAGTTTCTAATTGAGGGGTTCGATTTGATGGGTTTGATAGGTACCTATTCGAGATGTGAACTTCCAGGTGGAGGGGTTCAAGACATTGGGGATTCGAGTGATGGATACTTATAATGCATATGCAAATGGAATGTTCTGTCCTCGAAGGGGTCAAGTTCTAGGCCCTCGAAGGGATGGAGTTTTATGTCCTTGAAGGGGTCGAGCTCTCGCCCCTCGAAGGGGTTGAATTCTCGGCCTTTAGAAGGATGGAGTCTTCAGTCCTCGAAGGGAGAGGTTTCATTGGACATGTTCAAGAGTTACCCATTCGAGAGGTGATCTTTGAGGTGGAGGGGTTCCATTCGATACATTCTAGAGGTACCTATTCGAGATGTACCGATTCGACAAGAACCCATTCGAGATGTTAAATTTCAGATTGAGGGGTTAAATAGGAAGGGTTCGAGAGGTACCTATTCGAGATGTGAACTTCCAGGTAGAGGGATTCGAGACATTAGGAATTCGAGTGATGGATACTTATAGTGCATATGCCAGTGGAATCTTCTGTCCTCGAAGGGTCGAGTTCTAGGCCCTCTAAGGGATGAGGGCTTCTGTCCTCGAAGGGGTCGAGCTCTCACCCCTTGAAGGGGTTGAATTCTCGGCCCTTAAAGGGATGGAGCCCTCTGTCCTCGAAGGGAGAGCTTCCACTCGACCTGTTCGTGAGTTACCCATTCTCTAGGTAATGTTTGAGGTGGAGGGGTTCTATTCGATCCATTCAGGAGGTACCTATTCGCGATGTACCGATTCGAGAGGAACACATTTGAGATGTTAAGTTTAAGATGGAGGAGTTCGATTGGATGGGTTCGGTAGGTACCTATTCGAGATATGAACTTCCAGGTGGAGGGGTTATAGACATTGGGGATTCGAGTGATGGATACTTAGCGTGCATGTGCCAATGGAATCTTCTGTCCTCGAAGGGGTCGAGTTCTTGGCTCTCGAAGGGATATAGTTTTCTGTCCTCAAAGGGTCAAGCTCTCGCCCCTCGTAGGGGTTGAATTCTCGGCCGTCGGAGGGATAGAGTCTTCAGTCCTCCAATGGAGAGGTTCCATTGGACATATTCGAGAGTTACTCATTTGAGAAGTGAGGATTGAGGTGGAGGGGTTCTATTCGATCCATTCGAGAGGTACCTATTCGAGACGTACCTATTCGAGAAGAACCCATTCGATATATTATGTTTAAGATGGAGGGGTTCGATTGGATGGTTTTGAGAGGTACCCATTCGATATGTCAACTTCCAGGTGGTGGTGTTTGAGACATTGGGGATTCGAGTGATGGATACTTAGCGTGCATGTGCCAATGGAATCTTCTGTCCTCAAAAGGGTCGAGTTCTAGGCCCTCGAAGGGATTTAGGCTTCTTTCTGAGAATGGGTTGAGCTCTCGCCCCTCGAAGGGGTTGAATTCTCAGGCCTCGGAGGGATAGAGTCTTCAGTCCTCGAAGGGGTTGAGTTCTCGTCCCTCGAAGGGATGGAGTTTTCTGTTCTAGATGAGGTCGAGGTCTCGTGCCTCAAAGGAATGGAGTCTTCTGTCCTCGAAGGGACAGGTTCCATTGGATATGTTTGAGTGGTACCCATTCGAGAGGTGATGTTTGTGGTTGAGGGTTTTCATTCAATCCATTCGAGAGGTACCTATTCGAAACTCACCGATTTGAGAGAAACCCATACGTGAAGTTAAGTTTCAGATGGAGGGGTTCGATTGGATGGGTTCGAGAGGTACCCATTCGAGATGTGAACTTCGAGGAGGAGGGGTTTGAGACATTGGGGATTCGGGTTCTGGATACTTAGCGTGCATGTGCCAATCGAATGTTCTGTCCTCCAAGGGGTCGAGTTCTAGGCCCTCGAAGGGATTAAGTTTTTGTCCTCGAATTGGTCGAGCTCTCACCCCTCACGGGGATGAGTCTTCAGTCCCCGAAGGGAGAGGTTCCTTTGGATATGTTTGAGAGTTACCCATTCGAGAGGTGATGTTTGAGGTGGAGGGGTTCCATTCGATCCATTCGAGAGGTACCTATTCGAGACGTACTGATTCGAGAAAAACCCATTCGAGAAGTTAAGTTTCAAATGGAGGGGTTCGATTGGATGGGTTTGAGAGGTACCCATTTGAGATTTGAACTTCCAGGTGGAGGGGTTCGAGACATTGGGGATTCGAGTGGTGGATACTTAGCGTGAATGTGCTAATGGAATCTTCTGTCCTCGAAAGGGTCGAGATCTAGGCCCTCGAAGGGATGTGGGCTTCTTTCCTCGAAGGGGTCAAGCTCTCGCCCCTCAAAGGGGATGAATTCTCGACCCTCGGAGGGATGGATTCTTCAGTCCTTGAAGGGAGAGGTTCTATTCGACATGTTTGAGAGTTACCATTTGAGAGGTGATGTTTGAGGTGGAGGGGTTCTATTCAATCCATTTGAGAGTTACCTATTCGAGACATACCAATTCGAAAAGAACCCATTCGAGATGTTATGTTTCAGATGGAGGGGGCGATCCATTGGTTCATATAGAATCCATGTCCTAGGTGTATCAAAAAACATTCTTCAATTGGATGGGTTCAAGAGGTACCCATTTGAGATGTGAACTTCCATGTGGAGGGGTTCGAGACATTGGGGATTCGAGTGATGGATACTTATCGTGCATGTGCAAGTGGAATCTACTGTCCTCGAAGGGGTCAAGATCTAGAACCTCGAAGGGATGTAGGTTTCTTTCCTCGAAGGGGTCGAGCTCTGGCCCCTCGAAAGGGGAATTCTTGGCCCTCGGAAGGATGGAGTTTTCAGTCTTCGAAGGGGTTGAGTTCTCGACCCTCGAAGGGATGGAGTCTTCTATTCTCAAAGGGGTCGAGGTATAGGCCCTCGAAGGTATGGAGTCTTCTGTCCTCGAAGGGAGAGGTTCCATTGGACATGTTCGAGAGGTACCCGTTTGAGAGGTGATATTTGTGGTGGAGGGTTTCCATTCCATCCATTCAAGAGGTACCTATTCGAAACTTACCAATTCGAGAGGAACCCATTCGAGAAGTTAAGTTTCTGATAAAGGGGTTCGATTGGATGGATTCGAGAGGTACCCATTTGAGATGTGAACTTTCAAGTAGAGGGGTTCGAGACATTGGGGATTCGAGTGATGGATACTTAGCGTGCATGTGCCAATGGAATCTTCTGTACTCGAAGGGGGCAGGTTCTAGACCCTCGAAGGGATATAGGCTTCTTTCCTTGAAGGAGTCGAGCTCTCGCACCTGGAAGGGGTTTAATTCACGGCACTCGGAGGGATGGATTCTTCAGTCCTCATAGGGGTTGAGTTCTCGGCCCTCGAAAGGAGGGAGCCTTCAGTCCTCGAAGGGGTCGTGGTCTCGGCTCTCGAAGGGATGGAGTCTTCTGTCCTCAAAGGGAGACGTTCCATTGGACATGTTCGAGAGGTACCCATTCAAGAGGTGATGTTTGGGGTGGAGGGTTTCCATTCGATCCATAAGAGAGGTACCTATTCGACACCGATTCAAGAAGACTCATTCGAGAAGTTAAGTTTCAGATGAAGGGGTTTGATTGGATTAGTTCGAGAGGTACCTATTCGAGATGTGAACTTACAGGTGGAGGGGTTTGAGACATTGGGGATTCGAGTGATGGATACTTAGTGTGCATGTGCCAATGGAATCTTCAGTTCTCGAAGGGTCGAGTTATAGGCCCTTGAAGGGATAGAGGTTTCTATCCTCGAAGGGGTCAAGCTCTTGCCCCTCGAAGGGGGTTGAAATTTAGGCCCTCGGAGAGATGGATTCTTCAATCCTCGAAGGGGTTGAGTTCTCCGCCCTCGAAGGGATGGAGTCTTCTGTCCTCGAAAGGATCAAGGTTTTGGCCCTCGAAGGGATGGAGTCCTCTGTCCTCGAAGGTGTCGAGGTCTCGGCCCTCGAAGGGATGGATTCTTGTGTCATCGAAGGGAGAGGTTCTATTAGACATGTTCGAGAGGTACCCATTCAAGAGGTGATGTTTGTGGTGGAGAGTTTCCATTCGATCCAATTGAGAGGAATCTATTCGAGACGTACCGATTCGGGAGGAACCCATTCGAGAAGGTAAGTTTCTGATGGAGGGGTTCAATTGGATGGGTTCGAGAGGTACTCATTCGAGATGTGAACTTCCAGGTGGAGGGGTTCGAGACATTGGAGATTCGAGTGATGGATACTTAGCGTGCATGTGCCAATGGAATCTTCTGTCCTCGAAGGGGTCGAGTTCTAGGCCCATGAAGGGATGGAGGCTTCCGTCCTCGAAGGGGTTGCTTGCTCGGCCCTCGAAGGGATGAAGCCTTCTGTCCTCGAAGGGTGAGGATCAGTTGGACATGTTCGACAGTTATCCATTTGAGAGGTAATGTTGGAGGTGGAGGGGTTCCATTCGATCCGTTCGAGAAGTATCTATTCGAGACGTGTCGGTTCAAGAGGAACCCATTCGAGATGTTATGTTTCAGATTGAGGGGTTCGATTGGATGGGTTCGAGAGGTACCCATTCAAGATGTGAACTTCCAGGTGGAGGGGTTCGAGACATTGGGATTCGAGTGATGGATACTTGGCGTGCATGTGCCAATGTAATGTTCTGTTCTCGAAGGGGTCGAGTTTTAGGCCCTCAAAGGGATGGAGGCTTCTGTCTTCGAAGGGGTCGAGTTCTCGCCCCTCGAAGGGGTTGAATTGTCGGCCCTTGATAGGATGGAGTCTTCAGTCCTCGAGGGGAGAGGCTCCATTGGACATGTTCGAGAGTTTACCATTTCACAGGTGATATTTGAGGTGGAGGGGTTCCATTCAATCCATTCGAGAGATACCTATTCGAGACGTACCGATTCGAGAAGAACCCAGCCAAGATGTTAAGTTTCAGATAGAGGGGTTCGATTGGATGGGTTCGAGAGGTACCCAATCAAGATGTGAACTTCCAGAAGAGGGGTTCGAGGCATTGGGGATTCGAGTGATAGATACTTAGAATGCATGCGCCAATGGAATCTTTTGTCCTCAAAGTGGTCGAGTTATAGGCCCTCGAAGGGATATAGGCTTCTTTCCATGAAGGGGTCAAGCTCTCGCCCCTCGAAGGGGTTGAATTCTCAGCCCTCGGAGGGATGGAGTCTTTAGTCCTCGAAGGGGCTTGAGTGCTCGGCCCTCAAAGGGATGGAGTCTTCTGTTCTCGAAGGGTCGAGGTCTCGGGCCTCAAAGGGATGGAATCTTCTTTCCTCGAATGGAGAGGTTCCATTGGACATGTTCGAGAGGTACCCATTCGAGATATGATGTTTATGGTGGAGGGTTTCCATTCGAGAGGTACCTATTCGAAACCAATTCAAGAGGAACCCATTCGAGAAGTTAAGTTTCTGATAAAGGGATTTGATTGGATGGGTTCGAGAGGCACCCATTCGAGATGTGAACTTTCAGGTGTAGGGGTTCGAGACTTTCGAATTCGAGTGATGGATACTTAGCATGCATATGCAAATGGAATGTTCTGTTCTCGAAGGGGTCGAGTTCTAGGCCCTCGAAGGGATAGAGTTTTCTGTCCTCGAAGGGGTCAAGCTCTCGCCCATCGAATGGATTAAATTCTCGGACCTCGGAGGGATGGAGTCTTCAGTCCACGAAGGGAGGGGTACATTGGACATGTTCGAGAGTTACTCATTCGATAGGTGATCTTTGAGGTAAAGGCGTTCTATTCGATCAATTCGAGACGTACCTATTCGAGACGTACCGATTCGAGAAGAACCCATTCGAGATGTTAAGTTTCAGATGGAGGGGTTCGATTGGATGGGTTCAATAGGTATCCATTCGAGATGTGAATTTCCAGGTAGAAGGGTTTGAGACATTAGGGATTCGAGTGATGGATACTTAGCATGCATGTGCTAATGGAATGTTCTGTCCTCGAAGTAGTCGAGTTCTCGCCCCTCGAAGGGATTGAATTCTCGGACCTCAAAGGGATGGAGTCTTAAGTCCTCGAAGGGGTTGAGTTCTTGGCCCTCGAAGGGATAGAGCCTTCTTTCCTCAAAGGGAGAGGTTCCCCTGGACATGTTCGAGAGTTACCCATTCGAGAGGTAATGTTTGAGGTGGAGAGGTTCCATTCGATCCATTCGAGAGGTACCTATTCGAGACGTACCGATTCAAGAGGAACCCATTCGAGATGTTAAGTTTCAGATGGAGGGGTTCGATTGGATGGGTTCGAGAGATACCCATTCGAGATGTGAACTTCTAGGTGGAGGGTTGGGAGACATTGGGGATTCGAGTGATGGATACTTAGCGTGCATGTGCCAATGGAATTTTCTATCCTCGAAGGGGTCGAGTTCTCGGCCCTCACAGGGATGTAGGCTTCTGTCCTCGAAGGGGTCGAGCTCTCGCCCCTTGAAGGGGTTGAATTCTTGGCCTTCAGAGGGATGGAGTCTTTATTCCTTTAAGGGAGAGGTTTCATTGGACATGTTCAAGAGTTACCCATTTGAGAGGTGATGTTTGAGGTGGAGGGGTTCTATTTGATCCATTCAAGAGGTATCTATTTGGGACGTACCTTTTCGAGACGTACCTTTTCGAGATATTATGTTTCAGATGGAGGGGTTCGATTGGATGGGTTCTAGAGGTACCCATTAGAGATGTGAACTTCCAAGTGGAGAGGTTTGAGACATTGGGGATTCGAGTGATGGATACTTTGTGTGCATGTGCCAATGGAATCTTCTATCCTTAAAGGGGTCGAGTTCTAGGCCCTCGAAGAGATTTAGGCTTCTATCCTCGAAGGGGTCAAGCTCTCGCCCCTCGAAGGGATGGAGACTTCAGTCCTCGAAGGGGTTGAGTTCTTGGCCCTCGAATGGATTGAGTTTTCTGTTCTCGAAGGGGTCGAGGTGAAGGGATGGAATCTTCTGTCCTCGAAGGGAGAGGTTCCATTGGACATGTTTGAGAAGTACCCATTCGAGAGGTGATGTTTGTGGTGGAGGGTTTGCATTCGATCCATTCGAGAGGTACCTATTCGAAACGTACCTATTCGAGAGGAACCCATTTGAGAAGTTAAGTTTCAGATGGAGGGGTTCGATTGGATGGGTTCGAGAGGTACCCATTCGAGATGTGAACTTCCAGGTGGAGGGGTTCGAGACATTGGGGATCTGCGTGATGGATACTTAGAGTGCATGTGTCAATGGATTGTTCTGTTCTCAAAGGGGTCGTGTTCTAGGCCCTCGAAGGGATTGAGTTTTCTGCCCTTGAAGGGGTTGAGCTCTCGCCCCTCGAAGGGGTTGAATTCTGAGCCCTCGGAGGGATGGAGTCTTTAGTCCTCGAAGGGAGAGGTTCCATTGGACATGTTTGAGAGATACCCATTCGAGAGGTGATCTTTGAACTGGAGGGGTTACATTCGATCCATTCGAGAGGTACCTATTCGAGACATACCAATTTGAGAAGAACCTATTCGAGAAGTTAAGTTTCCGATATAGAGGTTCAATTGGATAGGTTTGAGAGGTACCCATTCGAGATTTGAACTTCCAGGTGGAAGGGTTCGAGACATTGGGGATTCGAGTGATGGATACTTAGCATGCATGTGCCAATGGAATGTTCTGTTCTCGAAGGGGTCGACTTCTAGGCCCTTGAAGGAATGTAGGCATCTGTCCTCGATGGGGTTGAGCTCTTGCCCCTCGAAGGGGTTGAATTCTCGGCCCTCGGAGGGATGGAGTCTACAGTCCTCGAAGGGAGAGGTTCCATTGGACATGTTCGAGAGAAACCCATTTGAGAGGTGATGTTTGAGGTGGAGGGGTTCCATTCGATCCATTCGAGAGGTACCTATTCAAGACGTACCGATTCGAGAAGAACCTATTCAAGATGTTTTGTTTTAGATTGAGGGGTTCGATTGGATGGGTTCGAGAGTTACCCATTCGAGATGTGAACTTCCAGGTAGAGGGATTCGAGACATTGGGGATTAGAGTGATGGATACTTAGCGAGTATTTGCCAATGGAGTCTTATGTACTCGAAGAGGTCGAGGTCTCGGCACTCAAAGGGATGGAGTCTTCTGTCCTCGAAGGGAGAGGTTCCATTGGACATGTTCGAGAGGTACCTATTCGAGAGGTGATGTTTGTGGTGGAGGGTTTCCATTCGATCCATTCGAGAGGTACCTATCTGAAACGTACCAATTCGAGAGGAAGCCATTCGAGAAGTTAAGTTTCAGATAGAGGGGTTCGATTGGATGGGTTTGAGAGGTACCCATTCGAGATGTGAACTTCCAGCTAGAGGGGTTCAAGACATTGGGGATTTGAGTGATGGATACTTAGCGTGCATGTGCTAATGGAATGTTCTGTCCTCGACGGGGTCAAGTTCTAGGCCCTCGAAGGGATGAAGTTTTCTGTCCTCGAAGGGGTCGAGCTCTCGCCCCTCGAAAGGGTTGAATTCTCTGCCCTCAGAGGGATGTAGTTTTCAGTTCTCGAAGGGAGATGTTCCATTGGACATGTTCGAGAGTTAACCATTCGAGAGGTAATCTTTAAGGTAGAGGGGTTCCATTCGATCTATTCGAGAGGTACCTATTCGAGACGTAACGATTCGTGAAGAACCTATTCGAGATGTTTAGTTTCAGATGGATGGGTTCGATTTGATGGGTTTGATAGGTACCCATTTGAGATGTGAACTTCCAAGTAGAGGGGTTGGAGACATTAGGGACTCGAGTGATGGATACTTAGCTTGCATGTGCCAATGGAATCTTCTGACCTTGAAGGGGTCGAGTTCTAGGCCCTCGAAGGGATGTAGGCTTCTTTCCTCAAAGGGGTCAAGCTCTCGCCCTGCGCAGGGGTTGAATTCTCGGCCTTCAGAGGGATGGAGTCTTCAGTCCTCGAAGGGGTTAAGTTCTCGGCCCTTAAAGGGATGGAGTCTTCTGTCCTCGATGGGGTCGAGGTCTCGGCCCTCGAAGGGGTCGAGGTCTCGGCCCTCGAAGGGGTCGAGGTCTCGGCCCTCGAAGGGATGGAGTGTTCTGTTTTCGAAGGGAAAGGTTCCATTGGACATGTTCGAGAGGTAATGTTTGTGGTGAATGGTTTCCATTCGATCCTTTCGAGAGATACATGTTCGAGACGTACCGATTCGAGAGGAACCCATTCGAGAAGTTAAGTTTCAGATGGAAGGGTTCGATTTGATGGGTTTGAGAGGTACCCATTCGAGATGTGAACTTCCAGGTGGACGGGTTCGAGACATTGGGGATTTGAGTGATGGATACTTAGCATGCATGTGCCAATGAAATGTTCTATACTCGAAGGGGTCAAGTTCTAGTTCCTCAAAAAGATGGAGGCTTCTATCCTTGAAGGGGTCGAGCTCTTGCCCCTTGAAGTGCTTGAATTCTCGGCCCTCAAAGGGATGGAGTTATCAGTCTTCGAAAGGAGAGGTTCCATTGGACATGTTCGAGAGGTACCCATTCGAGAAGTGATGTTTGAGGTGGAGGGATTCCATTCGATCCATTCGAGAGGTTCCTATTCGAGATGTACCAATTCAAGAGGAACCCATTTGAGAAGTTAAGTTTCAGATTAAGGGGTTCGATTGGATAGGTTCGAGAGGTACACATTCGAAATGTGAACTTCCTGGTGGAGGAGTTTAAGACATTGGGGATTTGAGTGATGGATACTTAGCGTGCATGTGCCAATGGAATGTTCTGTCCTCGACGGGGTCGAGTTCTAGGCCCTTGAAGGGATGGAGGCTTCTGTCCTTGAAGGGTCGAGCTTTCTCCCCTCGAAGGGGGTTGATTTCTCAGCCCTCGAAGGGATGGAGTCTTCAGTCCTCGAAGGGAGAGGTTCCATTGGACATGTTCGAGAGTTACCCATTCGAGTGGTGATGTTTGAGGTGTAGGGGTTCCATTCGAGAGGTACCTATTCGAGACGTACCAATTCGAGAGGAACCCTTTCACAAAGTGAAGTTTCAGATGAAGGGGTTCGATTGGATGGGTCCGAGAGGTAGCCATTCGAGATGTGAACTTCCGGGTGGAGGGGTTCAAAACATTGGGGATTCGAGAGATGGATACTTAGCGTGCATATGCCAACGGAATGTTCTGACCTCGAAGGGTCGAGTTCTAGGCCCTCGAAGGGATGTAGGCTTCTATCCTCAAAGGGGTCGAGCTCTCGCCCCTCGAAGGGGTTGAATTCTTGGCCTTCGGAGGGATGGGGTCTTCAGTCCTCAAAGGGGTTGAGTTCTCTGCCCTCGAAGGGATGGAGTTTTCTGACCTCGAAGCGGTTGAAGTCATGGCCCTCGAAGGGATGGAGTCTTCTGTCCTCGAAGGGAGAGGTTTCATTGGACATGTTTGAGAGGTACCTATTCAAGAGGTGGTGTTTGTGGTGGAGGGTTTCCATTGGATCAATTCAAGAGGTACTTATTTTAGACGTACCGATTTGAGAGGAACCCATTCGAGAAGTTAAGTTTCTGATGGAGGGGTTCGATTGGATGGGTTCGAGAGGTACCCATTCGAGATGTGAACTTCCAGGTCGAGGGGTTTGAGACATTGGAGATTCGAGTGATGGATACTTAGCGTGCATGTGCCAATGGAATCTTCTGTCCTCGAAGGGGCCGAGTTGTTGGCCCTCGAAGGGATGGAGGCATCTCTCGCCCCTCGAAGGGGTTGAATTCTTGGCCCTCGGAGGAATAGAGTCTTCAGTCCTCGAAGAGGTTGAGTTCTCGTCTCTCGACAGAATGGATTCTTCAATCCTCGAAGGGGTCGAGGTCTCGCCCCTTGAAGGGATGTAGTCTTTTATCCTCGAAGGGATCGAGGTCTCGGCCCTCGAAGGGATGGAATCTTCTGTCCTCGAAGGGAGAGGTTCCATTAGACATGTTCGAGAGGTACCCATTCGAGAGGTAATGTTTGTGGTGGTGGGTTTCCATTCGATCCATTCGAGAGGTACCCATTCGAGACGTACCGATTCGAGAGGAACCCATTCAAGAAGTTAAGTTTCAGATTAAGGGGTTTGATTGGATGGGTTCGAGAGGTACCCATTCGAGATGTGAACTTCTAGGTGGTGGTGTTCGAGACATTGGGGATTCAAGTGATGGATACTTAGCATGCATGTGCCAATGGAATCTTCTGTCCTCGAAGGGGTCGAGTTCTAGGCCCTCGAAGGGATGGAGGCTTTTGTCCTCGAAGAGGTTGAGCTCTCGCCCCTCGAAGGGGTTGAATTCTCGGGCCTCGAAGGGTTGGAGTCTTCAGTCCTCGAAGGGGTTGAGTTCTCGGCCATCGCAGGGATGGAGTCTTCTATCCTCGAAGGGGTCGAGGTCTCGGTCCTCGAAGGGGTGGAGTTCTAGGCCCTCAAAGGGATGGAGGCTTCTGTCCTCGAAGGGGTCGAGTTCTCGCCCCTCGAAAGGGTTGAATTCTCGACCCTTGGAGGGATGGAGTTTTCAGTCCTCGAAGGGGTTGAGTTTTAGGCCCTCGAAGGGATAGAGTCTTCTGTCCTCGAAGGGGTCGAGGTCTCGGCCCTCTAAGGGATGGAGTCTTCTGTCCTCGAAGGGATAGAGTTTTCTGTCCTCGAAGGGAGAGGTTTCATTGGACAAGTTTGAGAGGTACCCATTCGAGAGGTGATGTTTGATATGGAGGGTTTCCATTCGATCCATTCGAGAGGTACCTATTCGAGACGTACCGATTCGAGAGGAACCCATTCGAGAAGTTAAGTTTCTAATTGAGGGGTACAATTGGATGGGTTCGAGAGGTTGCCATTCGAGATGTAAACTTCCAGGTGGAAGGGTTCAAAACAATCTTCTGTCCTCTATGGGGTTGAGTTCTAAGCCCTCGAAGGGATGGAGGCTTCTATCCTCAAAGGGATTGAGCTCTCGCCCCTCGAAATGGTTGAATTCTCGGCCTTCGGAGGGATGGGGTCTTCAGTCCTCGAAGGGGTTGAGTTCTCAGCCCTCGAAGGGATAGAGTCTTCTGTCCTCGAAAGGGTCGAGGACTCGGCCCTCGAAGGGATGGAGTCTTCCATTTTCGAAGGGATGGAGGCTTCTGTCCTCGAAGGGGTCGAGTTCTCGCCCCTCGAAAGGGTTGAATTCTCGACCCTTGGAGGGATGGAGTTTTCAGTCCTCGAAGGGGTTGAGTTTTAGGCCCTCGAAGGGATAGAGTCTTCTGTCCTCGAAGGGGTCGAGGTCTCGGCCCTCTAAGGGATGGAGTCTTCTGTCCTCGAAGGGATAGAGTCTTCTGTCCTCGAAGGGAGAGGTTTCATTGGACAAGTTTGAGAGGTACCCATTCGAGAGGTGATGTTTGATATGGAGGGTTTCCATTCGATCCATTCGAGAGGTACCTATTCGAGATGTACCGATTCGAGAGGAACCCATTCGAGAAGTTAAGTTTCTAATTGAGGGGTACAATTGGATGGGTTCGAGAGGTTGCCATTCGAGATGTAAACTTCCAGGTGGAAGGGTTCAAAACAATCTTCTGTCTTCTATGGGGTTGAGTTTTAGGCCCTCGAAGGGATTGAGCTCTCGCCCCTCGAAATGGTTGAATTCTCGGCCTTCGGAGGGATGGGGTCTTCAGTCCTCGAAGGGGTTGAGTTCTCAGCCCTCGAAGGGATAGAGTCTTATGTCCTCGAAAGGGTCGAGGACTCTGCCCTCGAAGGGATAGAGTCTTCCGTTTTCGAAGGGAGAGGTTCCATTGGATATGTTTGAGAGGTACCCATTCGTGAGGTGATGTTTGTGGTGGAGGGTTTCCATTCGATCCATTCGAGAAGTACCTATTTGAGACGTACCGATTCAAGAGGAACCCATTCAAGAAGTTAAGTTTCTGATTGAGGGGTTCGATTGGATGGGTTCGAGAGGTACCCATTCGAGATGTGAACTTCCAGGTGGAGAGGTTCGAGACATTGGGGATTCGAGTGATAGATACTTAGCGTGCATGTGCCAATGGAATCTTCGGTCCTCGAAGGGGTCGAGTTATAGGCCCTCGAAGGGATGGAGGCATCTGTCCTCGAAGGGGTCAAGCTCTCGCCCCTCGAAGGGGTTGAATTCTTGGCCCTCGGAGGAATGGAGTCTTCAGTCCCTGAAGGGGTTGAGTTCTCGGCCCTCGAAGGGATGGTTTCTTAAATCCTCGAAGTGGTCGAGGTTTCAGCCCTCGAAGGGATGGAGGTTTCTATCCTCGAAGGGAGAGAATCCATTGGACATGTTCGAGAGGTACCCATTCGAGAGGTGATGTTTGTGGTGAAGGGTTTACACTTGATCCATTCGAGAGGTACCCAATCGAGACGTACCGATTTGAGAGGAACCCATTCAAGAAGGTTAGTTTCAGATGGAGGGGTTCGATTGGATGGGTTCGAGAGGTACCCATTCAAGTTGTGAATTTCCAGGTGAAGGGGTTCGAGACATTGGGGATTCGAGTGATTGATACTTAGCGTGCATATGCCAATGGAATCTTCTGTCCTCGAAGAGGTCGTGTTCTAGGCCCTTAAAGGGATGGAGGCTTCTGTCTTCGAAGGGGTCAAGCTCTCGCCCCTCGAATGGGTTGAAATCCCGGCCCTCGGAGAGATAGAGTCTTTAGTCATCGAAGGGAGAGGTTCCATTGGACATGTTTGAGAGGTACCCATTCGAGATGTGATGTTTGAGGTGGATGGGTTCCACTCGATCCATTCGAGAGGTACCTATTCGAGACATACCAATTCAAGAGGTTGAAAAGTTAAGTTTCTAATGGAGAGGTTCGATTGGATAGGTTCGAGATGTACCCATTCGAGATGTACCCATTCGAGATGTGAACTTCCAGGTGGAGGAGTTCAAAACATTGGGGATTCGATTTATGGATACTTAGCGTGCATGTGCCTATGAAATGGTTTGTCCTCGAAATGGTTGAGTTCTAGGCCCTTGAAGGGATGGGGGCTTCTGTCCTTGAAGGGGTCAAGCTCTCGCCCCTCAAAATGGTTGAATTCTCGGCCCTCGAAGGGATGGAGTCTTCAGTCCTCGAAGGGAAAGGTTCCATTGGACATGTTTGAGAGTTACCCAATTGAGAGTTAATGTTTGAGGTGGATGGGTTTCATTCGATCCATTTGAGAGGTACCTATTCGAGATGTACCAATTCGAGAGGAACCCATTCGCGAAGTTAAGTTTCAGATGGAGGGGTTCGATTAGATTGGTTCGAGAGGTAGCCATTCGATATGTGAACTTCTCGGTGGAGGGGTTCGATACATTAGGGATTGGAGTGATGGATACTTAGCATGCATATGCCAATGGAATCTTCTCTCCTCGAAGGGGTCGAGTTCTAGGCCCTTGAAGGGATGTAGGCTTCTATCCTCGAAGGGATCGAGCTCTCGTCCCTTGAAGGGGTTGAATTCTTGGCCCTCGAAGGGATGGGGTCTTCAGTCCTTGATGGGGTTGGGTTCTCGGCCCTCGAAAGGATGGAGTCTTCTGTCCTCGAAGGGGTCGAGGTCTCGGCCCTCGAAAGGATGGAGTCTTCAGTCCTCGAAGGAAGAGGTTCCATTGGACATGTTCGAGAGTTACCCATTCGAGAGGTGATGTTTGAGGTGGAGGGGTTCCATTCGATTCATTCGAGAGGTACCTATTCGAGACGTACCGATTCCAGAGGAACCCATTCGAGAAAATAATTTTCAGATGGAGGGGTTCGATTTGATGGGTTTGAGAGGTACCCATTTGTGATGTGAACTTCCAAGTGGAGGGATACTTAGCGTGTATGTGCTAATGGAATGTTCTGTTCTCGAAGGGGTCGAGTTGTAGGCCCCCGAAGGGATGGAAGCATCTATCCCTAAAGGGTTCGAGCTCTCTCCCCTCGAAGGGGTTGAATTCTCAGCCCTTGGAGGAATGGAATCTTCACTCCTCGAAGGGGATGAGTTCTCGGCCCTCAAAGGGATGGATTCGTAAATCCTTAAAGGGGTCGAGGTCTCGGCCCTCGAAGGGATGGAGTCTTCTGTCCTCGAAGAGATCGAGGTCTCGGCCCTCGAAGGGATGAATTCTTCTGTCCTCAAAGGGAGAGGTTCCATTGGACATGTTCGAGAGGTACCCATTCGAAAGGTTATGTTTGTGGTGGAGGGTTTCCTTTCGATCCATTCGAGAGGTACCCATTTGAGACGTACCGATTCGAGAGGAACCCATTTGAGAAGTTAAGTTTCAGATGGAGGGGTTTGATTAGGTGTTTTAGAGGTACCCATTCGAGATGTGAACTTCCAGGTGGAGGGATTCTAAACATTGAGGATTCGAGTTATTGATACTTAGCGTGCATATGCCAATGGAATCTTCTGTCCTCGAAGGGGTCGTGTTCTAGGCCCTCGAAGGGATGGAGGTTTCTATCCTAGAAGGTGTCGAGCTCCCGCCCCTCGAAGGGGTTGAAATCCCGGCCCTCGGAGGGATAGAGAATTCAGTCCTCGAAGGGAGAGGTTTCATTGGACTTGTTCGAGAGGTACCTATTCAAGAGGTGATGTTTGTGGTGGAGAGATTCCATTCGATCTATTCGAGAGGTACCTATTCGAAACATACCGATTCGCGACGAACCCATTCGAGAAGTTAAGTTTCAGATGGAGGGGTTTGATTGGATGGGTTCAAGAGGTACCCATTTGAGATGTGAACTTCCAGGTGGAGGGGTTCGAGAAATTGGGGATTGAAGTGATGAATACTTAGCGTGCATGTGCCAATGTAATGTTCTGTCCTCGAAGGGGTCGAGTTCTAGGCCCTCGAAGGGATGGAGTTTTCTGTCCTCGAAGGGGTCAAGCTCTCGGCCCTCGAAGGTGTTTAATTCTCGGTCCTCGAAAGGAAGTCTTCAGTACTCGAAGGGAGAGGTTCCATAGGACATGTTCCAGAGGTACCCATTCGATAGGTGATGTTTGAAGTGGAGGGGTTCCATTTGATCTATTAGAGAGGTACCTATTCGAGACGTACCGATTCGAGAGGAATCCATTCGAGAAGTTAAGTTTCAGATGGAGGGGTGTTAGATTGGATGGGTTTAAGATGTACGCATTTGAGATTTGAACTTCCAAGTGGAGGGGTTTGAGACATTAATTGGGGATTCGAGTGATGGATACTTAGCGTGCATATGCCAATGGAATGTTCTGCCCTTGAAGGGGTCGAGTTCTAGGCCCTCGATAGATGTAGGATTCTGTCCTCGAAGGGGTCGATTTCTCGGCCCTCGGAGGGGTTGAATTCTTGGCCCTCGAAGGGAAGAGTCTTCAGTCCTTGAAGGGAGAGGTTCCATTAGACATGTTCAAGAGTTGCCCATTCGAGAGGTGATGTTTGTGGTGAAGGGATTCCATTCGATCCATTCGAGAGGTACCTATTTGAGACGTATTGATTCGAGAGGAACCTATTCGAGATGTTAAGTTTCAGAGGGAGGGGTGTTCGATGGGATGGGTTCGAGAGGTACCCATTCGAGATGTGAACTTCCAGGTGGAGGGGTTCGAGACATTGGGGATTTGAGTAATGGATACTTATCGTGCATGTGCCAATGGAATGTTCTATCTTCGAAGGGGTCGAGTTCTAGGCCCTCGAAGGGATGGAGGCTTCTGGCTTCGAAGGGGTCGAGCTCTCGCCTCTCAAAGGGGTTGAATTCTTAGCCCTCGAAGGGATGGAGTCTTCAGTCCTCGAAAGGAGAGGTTCCATTGGACATGTTCGAGAGGTTCCCATTCGAGAGGTGATGTTTGTGGTGGAGGGTTTCCATTCAATCCATTCGAGAGGTACCCATTCGAGAAGTTAAGTTTCTGATGGAGGGGTTCGATTGGATGGGTTCGAGAGGTACCCATTCGAGATGTGAACTTCTAGGTGGAGGGGTTCGAGACATTGGGATTCAAGTGATTGATACTTAGCGTGCATGTGCCAATGGAATGTTTTGTCCTCGAAGGGGTCGAGTTCTAGGCCCTCGAACGGATGAAGGCTTCTGTCCTCGAAGGGGTCGAGCTCTTACCCCTCGAAGGGGTAGAATTCTTGGCCCTCGAAGGGATGTAGTCTTCAGTCCTCGAAGGGAGAGGTTCCATTGGACATGTTCGAGAGTTACCCATTCGAGAGGTAATGTTTGAGGTGGAGGGGTTCCATTCAAGAGGTACTTATTCGAGACGTACCGATTCGAGAGGAACCCATTCGAGATGTTAAGTTTCAGATGGAGGGGTTCGATTTGATGGGTTCGAGAGATACCCATTTGAGATGTGAACTTCTAGGTGGAGGGGTTCGAGACATTGGGGATTCGAGTGATGGATACTTAGCGTGCATGTGCCAATGGAATGTTTTGTCCTCAAAGGGGTCGAGTTCTAGGCCCTCAAATGGATGGAGGCTTCTATCTTCAAAGGGGTCAAGCTACCCCTCGAAGGGATTGAATTCTCAGCCCTCGAAGGGATAGAGTCTTCAGTCCTCAAAGGGAGAGATTCCATTGGACATGTTCGAGAGTTACCCATTCGAGAGGTGGTGTTTGAGGTGGGGGGGAGGGGGGTTCCATTCGAGACGTACTTATTCGAGACGTACCGATTCGAGAGGAACCCATTCGAGATGTTAAGTTTCAGATGGAGGGGTTCGATTGGATGGGTTCGAGAGGTACCCATTTGAGATGTGAACTTCCAGGTGGAGGGGTTCGAGACATTAGGGATTCGAGTGATGGATACTTAGCGTGCATGTGCTAATGGAATCTTCTGTCCTCAAAGGGGTTGAGTTCTAGGCCCTCTAAGGGATGGAGGCTTCTGTCCTCGAAGGGGTCGAGCTCTCGCCCCTCGAAGGGGTTGATTTCTCGGCCCTCAAAGGGATAGAGTCGTTTGTCCTCGAAGGGGTTGAGGTCTCGGCCCTCGAAGGGGTCAAGTTCTAGGCCCTCGAGGGGATGGAGGCTTCTGTCCTCGAAGGGGTTGAGCTCTCGTCCCTCCAAGGGGTTGAATTCTCGGCCCTTGGAGGGATGGATTTTTCAGTCCTCAAAGGGGTTGAGTTCTCGGCCGTTGAAGGGATGGAGTATTCTGTCCTCAAAGGGGTCTTGGTCTCGACCCTCGAAGAGATGAAGCCTTCTGTCCTCGAAGGGATGGGTTCTTCTGTCCTCGAAGGGAGAGGTTCCATTGGACCTGTTCGAGAGGTACCAATTCGAGAGGTGATGTTTGTGGTGGAGGGTTTCCATTCGATCCATTCAAGAGGTACCTATTCGAGACGTACCAATTCGAGAGGAACCCATTCGAGAAGTTAAGTTTCTGATGGAGGGGTTCGATTGGATGGGTTCGAGAGGTACCCATTCAAGATGTGAACTTCTAGGTGGAGGGGTTCGAGACATTGGGGATTTGAGTGATTGATACTTAGCGTGCATGTGCCAATGGAATGTTTTGTCCTTGAAGGGGTCGAGTTCTAGGCCATCGAACGGATGAAGGCTTCTGTCCTCGAAGGGGTCGAGCTCTTACCCCTCGAAGGGGTTGAATTCTCGGCCCTCGAAGAGATGAAGTCTTCAATCCTCGAAGGGAGAGGTTCCATTGGACATGTTCAAGAGTTACCCATTCGAGAGGTGATGTTTGAGGTGGGGGGTTCCATTCGAGAGGTACTTATTCGAGACATACCGATTCGAGAGGAACCCATTCGAGATGTTAAATTTCAGATGGAGGGGTTCGATTGGATGGGTTCGAGAGGTACCCATTTGAGATGTGAACTTCCAGGTGAAGGGGTTCGAGACATTGGGGATTCGAGTGATGGATACTTAGCGTGCATGTGCCAATGGAATCTCCTGTCCTCGAAGGGGTTGAGTTCTAGGCCCTCGAAGGGATGAAGGCTTCTGTCCTTGAAGGGGTCGAGCTCTCGCCCCTCGAAGGGGTGGAATTCTCGGCCCTCAAAGAGATGGAGTCTTCAGTCCTCGAATGGGTGAAGTTCTCGGCCCTCGAAGGGATAGAGTCTTCTGTCCTCGAAGGGGTTGAGGTCTTGGCCCTAAAAAGGGTCGAGTTCTAGGCCCTGGAAGGGATGGAGGCTTCTGTCCTCGAAGGGGTTGAGCTCTCGTCCCTTGAAGGGGTTGAATTCTCGGCCCTTGGAGGGATGGATTTTTTAGTCCTCAAAGGGGTCGTGGTCTCAACCCTCGAAGAGATGGAGCCTTCTGTCCTCGAAGGGATAGAGTCTTCTGTCCTCGAAGGGAGAGGTTCCATTGGACCTGTTCGAGAGGTACCCATTCGAAAGGTGATGTTTGTGGTGGAGGGTTTCCATTCGATCCATTCAAGAGGTACCTATTCGAGACGTACCGATTCGATAGGAACCCATTCGAGAAGTTAAGTTTCTGGTGGAGGGGTTCGATTGGATGGGTTCAAGTGGTACCTATTCGAGACGTGAACTTCCAGGTGGAGGGGTTTGAGACATTGGGGATTCGAGTGATGGATACTTAGTGTGCATATGCCAATGGAATCTTCTGTCCTCGAAGGGGTCGAGCTCTCGCCCCTCGAAGGGGTTGAATTCTTGGCACTCGAAGGGATGGAGCCTACTGTCCTCAAAGGGAGAGGTTCCATTGGATATGTTCGAGAGTTACCCATTTGAGAGGTAATGTTTGCGGTAGAGGGGTTCCATTCGATCCATTCGAGAGGTACCTATTCGAGACGTACCGATTCGAGAGGAACCCATTTGAGATGTTACGTTTCAGATGGAGGGGTTCGATTGGATGGGTTCGAGAGGTACCCATTCGAGATGTGAACTTCCAGGTGGAAGGGTGCGACTAGATGGGTTCGAGATGTGAACGTTCAGATTAAGGGGTTCCACTGGATGGGTTTAATTGGAGGCCATTCGTGATGGAGAAGTTCGATTGGATGGGTTCGACTGGTACCAATTCGAGAGGTACGCATTCAAGAAGTGAACTTTCAGGTGGAGGGGTTCCATTGGATGGGTTCGAGAGGTAGCTATTCGAGAGGTACCCATTCGAGATGTGAACTTCCAACTGGAGAACCTTCACATCTCGAATCTGTACCCCTCGAACCCCTCCAATTCAACCCTCTCTACCTAAACCTTCACCTCTCACCATCTTCACGTTTCAATTACATGTATAATTGGTACATTTATAGCTTCAATTACAACTCTTTTAACATTCCTATACAATTTCTATAATTTGTTATCAAGCTCACCGCGCAATGCGCGATATAGCCACACTAGTTAACTCCAATTGGAGTCATTTATCCTGACATGTCTTTCTTTGAGCTTCATACCCATTTTAAAGTAAATCTTAAAAATCATGTTCCATTAAAATAAAAAAATTTAAAAACCAAGAATCCCAAGCCAACACATCATAATCAAATATTCCAGGCGGCAATCACATTAATCAATATAAGAGCAAGAACGTTATCTTGAATTAGAGATTAGTATCATCATTTTCACCACTGATTTCTGACGAAACTCCAAACTCCAAACTCCAAACTCCAAACTCCAATATACAAATAATAATAAAAAAATCAATAAAGTACGTAGAAGATAAAAAAAATTAGGGTAATATGGAAATATAACCCTATGTTGGAGAAAGTGCAAATATAACCCTGAGTTGTTTTTTAGTGCAAATATAACCCTAACTATTATACATATGTGCAAATATAACCCTAACTATTATACACATGTGCAAATATAACCCTAAAGTCATTATTCCGGCATTGACTGATCAGGGTTATATTTGCACTTTCAATTATCGCAGGGTTATATCTGCACCTTCATTATTGCAGGGTTATATCTGCACTTTCATCAATTATATAGGGTTATATATGCACTTTTCTCAAAAAACTATGTGAAATTTTATAGGTAGGGGAGGTGAGAGTGAAATAAAAAGTTGACAAGCGTTATATAAAAGTTACATCTAAATTTATCCTTATTTTTTTGAGTTCGTCTTTTGAAAGACGGTCTTTCCAAAAGCAATAAAGAGACTAAGGTTGGTGTACATGTAGCCCAACGATCAAGAGGTTGATGGCCGCTAGGCCCAGCACAATTTCTTCACGTAACAAGGCGAAGCCTTTTCAGCCCAAGCCGCTAATTAGCTACGTGTGAGACTTCCAGTCATTACAGAGAACGTCGGCCGGGAAATGCAGAACGAACAATGAGCACAAAAGGCATGATCACAGAACATGGTGATTGTGGTGTGACCCACGATCTATGTTCCTAAAAACAAGGAAGCATACTATTTCAGCCCATAAATACAACAAGCTCATGAGGAGGTAGGGTAAGCGTGACTATCTTGAGAAATTCCAATTCTCAGAAGAAAAACTCTGATAAAGACTGACTTGATCATCAGAGCTTTTCTCCTGGAATCACTTCCGGGATTGGTTTTGCAGGTGAAGAAGTTCAAGGAGTGAACAACGAGCGGTTTGCCTGAACGGATCACCATACCATTTGGCAGCGACTGTGGGGAACGTAATTTTGTTTGTTTCAAAGTCATTCAGGTAACCAATGGTGTGCACCATAAAAGAGAAGAGCCATAACCACCAAACAGAGAAGCAACCACCTGGACTTAATAGAAGCATGCATCCTCCCCAGGATCAGGACTACATCCCAGTAGAGAAAGAAAGCGTAGTAAAGAGGAGACGGATGAGGAGGAAGAAGCAGAATCCCCCAACATGAACCAAGAAATAGAAAGAATGGTGTTCACATCATTTTAAGAAGCGAATAAGGAAAATTTGTACAACTAGTTCCTGACAACGCTCAAACCAAACAATCCAAGAATGGAAAAAATGGTAAGTCAGGAACGTGAAAATCTCAAGTACGAAGAGGATCTGTGGGACATCGTTGCAGATGATGATGCAGCCAAATCACCCCTAGCGGCACATCTCCGGGATTTTAAGATGTCAAAGGACTTCAAACTTTCTCTACATATTAAAATCTACAATGGGACCACAGATCCAAAAGAGTTCCTACATTCATACATAAATAGTATGAGGTTTCGCGATGCGAACATCAAATTAGTGTGCAAGGCGTTCCCTCATCTTCTTGTCAGGAACATTAATCACCTAGTACGAGGATCTCCTGAGTGGAAGCATCAAATCGTGGGCACAATTATCAGATTTATTCCTGGGTGGCTTCTTTCAGAAGCAAAGATTCACAAAAATGATTGAAGACCTTAATAACATAGCTCAATGAAGTGAAGAAAGTTTGGCAAGGTATCACAGTATGTTCGTGACAAAAATTTTACAGGTTCGCGACTTCTTGTTCCAATCGTCACTAGAAGCATTTATAGGAGGTATGCGATCAGGAGAGTTCTAAAAGGAACTAACAAAGAACATGCCCGAAAACTCGAGAGGGCTACAAAAGATGATGATTGAACAGCACGTGCGAATAGAAAAGGCGAACAACCATAAGATAGAAAGGGAACGGGGCGAGAAGCGAACAATGGAGGATTAGCAGATGGGGTTTCACAAAGAAATGCAAAGGAAACGTGACTTTCAAATGGGGAGAAACGGGATTGCAAGGCGAGTCCTTCCAAGGTATGCCTCTGACTAGATCAAAGAAGGAGATATGTTAAGGAAACAAGGATGAGAACCAGCACATATGCTAGCACCACTAGAAATGAGATCTGGGGAGTATTATTGTGCCTTCCACAAGGATCATGGTCATGACATTGAGTATTGTAGAGACCCGAGAAGAAAAATTGAAGAAAATTTGAGAAATGACTACTTAAGCCAATATAGGAAGGAATGAACAAACCAATATGGGGACACTAGCAAAATAGTGAACCCATCTCCAAGAAACCAAGGTACTACGATCACAATGGCAAAGAATTGAAAAATGATTGCGGCGGTAAATTACAATAATGATGCGGGCAATGAAGTACTGGAGACAGTCATCTTATCCATACATGGATCCACAAAGTCATTATCCAACAATGTTTTGAAGGCCAAAGCAAGATATTCGCCCCCACAAGAACCGGTGGATAAAAGGTTTCGTTCGAATGAGGTGATCACCTTTAACGAGGAAGATGCAGTACCCAACGCTTCGCCTCACAACGATCCCATGGTCATCATAGCAAAAATAAAAAAATGCAACCGTTCACAGAGTGTTCATAGATAACGAAAGCGCATTCGAGATAATATTCGTAAACTGCTTCGACAAGCTGGGTTTCAAGAGAGCTGACCAAAAAAAAGTCCACGTGATATAGGGCGACTCATCAAAGCAAATTTTCACTTGGCGAAGATGGTAAAGGTTTCAGAACAAGTCAATGGAAAAAGGAATGATAGCTACTTCGCATACATGATAGAAGAAAACAAAAATCGACACATCTTTAGGGTGCAGCTGACATAAAGCAACTTTATAGTGAGAAAGCAAATCCAACACATGTTGGGGCAATAGAAAGGAAAGCCCAAACTTAAGGTAATCTAAATAACAGGAAATGTAATCATATGGAGGAGTGCAAACACTCTCAGATGCCATATTTGCCTTAAGATCGTATGAACGTAAATAAAGGGCAGCTGTTTTTCAAATCCTCAACATAAGAATCAGTGAGGAGGCTACTGATAATTGAAGAACCGGCAAGGTGGTTGCAATCCCCCCCAAGAATCAACACCGGTTTCACGGACGTTTGGCACAGAAACTCCAACATTGTTAGAGGCAGACATTGAAGAGTTCAAGATCCCTAAAATCTAGACTAAGGCGGCGTCAATTAAAACAACAAAGGCTAGAATGAACAATGCAGGCCAAAATCCAGAGCATAAACAGAGCACCGGAGAAGAAAAATAGTAAATCACCTCAACTACAAGGGAAACAAGTTACACTACAAAAAGAAAGCTCTACAGTTTGAGACCTATACAAATAAACTAATAGCAAATAAAGATAGACATAGGAAAGCTTACTGGTTTAGTGCGGAAGACGAGAGAAATTTGGAGCAATAAAGAAGGTGATAGAAGACGAAACAATCTAAATCTGTGTGAGGTTTTAATTAAAGAAAATGGAGAGCAAAGAGACAAAAAAGGGAATAACATGCAATCATGGTGACCTGACAAAATTTAAGTTACCTTTTTGGGAACTCGAGAAGGCGGCGGTAGTAGTACACTGAATAGGGACAATTTTCAAAGCACAAGATTTAAGGTAATTATAATAAAGGGAAACTGAACCAACCGAGGAGTGAATTGCGGAGTGAACATCGAATACAAATGAGCACATCTTGACTACAAGATCGTAACAGCTAATCATGTGTGTGATACGAAATCATTCAAAAGTTTAAAATTCAAATGAATGAGTGATTTTTGAAATTAGAATACACAACCAAGAAGTATACAACACTTTGCAAAAGCAATTCACATCGTAGCAGAAGCGAATGTACTATTATGCATGGCTTCGAGGCGGAATAATAAGTTTGAAAAGTAGCTCATGAACATGGTTATAGCTTCGTGTAGTGTGAACTTCATGGCTTAGAGAGCTTATGGTGTATATGTAGCCCAACGATTAAGAGGCTGATGGCCGCTAGACCTAGCCCAATTTCATCCTGTAACAAGGCAAAGCCTTTTCAGCCCAAGGTGTTTATTAGCTACGTGTGAGACTTCCAGCCTTTACAGAGAACGTGGGCCAGGAAATGCAGACCGAACGGTGAACACGAAAGCCATGAACATAGAACGTGGTGATCGTGGTGTGACCCACAATCTCTATTCATAAAAACAAGGAACCATAACTATTTCAGCCTATAAATACAACAAGCTCATGAGAAGTTAGGGTAAGCGTGACCATCTTGAGAAATTATAATTCTTAGAAGAGAAGGCTGAATTGATCGTCAGAGGTTTTCTCCAAAAATCACTTCTGGGATTGGTTTTGCAGGTGAAGAAGTTCAAGGAGTGAACAACGAGCGGTTTGCCTGGACAGACCACCACATCAAAGGCTTAAACTGTAAATTAGAAGAAATGAAAATAAAATTTTTAACTTTTATTAATCGGATCATACACTTTGTAACTACTACACGTTGCATAATAAATTTTTAATATTGCAACTAAATCATTTTACCTTTTTATTATTCTAACTAAACCTGTTTTTCTATAAGTAGAAGGAAAGACGGTATTTCTTTAGAATTTACCCTTTTTTTGTCTTTAAATTTAACAATCAACTTTTCCCTTAGCCATCACATTCCCACTTATAAAAACCATAATATAAATTTTTTTGGGGAAAGTCTCAGGAAATGCGGTATTTCCATAAGTTTATGGACAGTCCATAGGGATTTTTACATTAAATGTTGTAATGTTTTTATAAAATTTAAATATTGTATTTTATAAGTTAAAACAAGTAATAATATGTATTTGAATGTGAAAATATAAAAATATACGATATAAAAAAATATTTTCAAAAAGGCAAAGTCTTGGAAAAGATCATCTTTCCATAAACTTATGGAAAGACGGAGTTTAATTATAATAATAAAAGGTAAAATGTCTTAGTTTCAATATTAAATATCTATTATACAACATGTAGTAGTTATAAAATTTATAATCTGATTCGTGTAATTTAAAATTTTTATTATTATTTTTTTTAATTTATACTTTAAACCTTTATTTTTCTATGGCTTTAAATGTAAAGACGTCTTTCAACTCCTTTAACAATTCTAAATATTGGATGTATTTTATAAATACGATGCATAGGGTAAAAGATAAGTAAACCCGTACAGGCAGCCGGGCCTGTGAGGAGAACCCACTCAATTTTCTTCTGAAATAAAAGTGGTTGTTCATTTACACACAAACTAACCGCATCTGAAAAAGTACTGCAATACTCACCGTGTCATCGGGCTTGAATCTAGCCGTTGCTGCCTTTCTTGGCCAGAGCTCCACCCGGTGACGCCGCCAACGCCGGTGTTCTCATCTATCAACGAAAAGACACTCCAACACAACTCCATCACATACACCCACAAACTCACCGGCTCCTAGTCGCCCTAGGCTCACCATCCCTCTGTATTGTATTAATTGTTTCATCCATTCTTTTTTAAGTTGCTAAATTTTATTGCGATTCTTGATACTCACAATTCCACGTGAAGTAGTTCTTTGCTCAGTATATTGTGGACTGAATATTCTGTTTCCGGCACATGGAAAACCTTTCTGTCATTCTTTCCCCTTTTGGGTTTTTTCTTGTGTCACAACAAAATTGTACTATACTCTAAGTACTCTTTTATGCATTGCTTGCAGTTGTGATTTTTTTTTGTTGGGATTGGAAGGCATAAAGTGATAGAGCGGGACAATGGTAAGCGAATGGTTTCTCCCTGATTGTTTGTTCGTTCTGATCTACAATGTGATGGGAAACGATTGTGTTCGTATTAAAAAGTATATATATGTTTTGGTTTTGGTGAAATTCTTATTGAAGTACTTTTTTTGACGAGCAGTCAGACATTAGGAAATGGTTCATGAAGGCACATGATAAGGGAGCTGGCAACGGAAATTCTCCAAAGCCCAAAGCAGCAGATAAATCGTCTCCAGCTACTCTACCATCCGATAGACTGGTATACTAATAATCTTTAATGGCTATTACTTTTTGGGTGGTGTGAAGAACTTGGAATTGAACTATGAATACCAAATGTTTGTGAATGTAGAATGTCGACAATCTTAAATATACTGTGCTTTTTATGCTGGGATTGCTCACCTCGTTTTTGCTTGAGTACATTATAACCTAATCCAAGTATATTATTGAACTGCATGTGAATGCAGCAGCGCAATAATTTATTTTGTCCCAGCTCCCAGAAATCCACCCCTTATTTCTATATACAAGCAATCCTTAATCTCGCTTCATCCTCATGCATGAGCGAAAACCGAAGGGCTAATCTGGCATTACTGGTTATTAGTTTAAAATTTTCATCTTATCTGATGAAATCTTGTGCTTCCTCTCTTTTTTATGAGTATGAGTGATGAAAGTTATCTAAATTGTTTGATAATGCATCATTTTTGTGGGGAATCTAGGTTGAAGGAGGCCTTGAAAGCACAGGAAGAAGGAAAACTAGTAAATATTTTGCTTCAGACAAAGAGAAGTCTAAAATTGAACCGGATGTGGAAGAAATTTCCGCAAAGAGGAAGTCTGAGACTACTGATTTGAAGCCTCCACCTGGGAAGAAGGTTCACAAGAATAAGAATGATGATGATGAAGATTTTGTTGTGGCACCTAGGAGGAAGGTTTCAGCTGATGTCACCCCCACGAAGAAGTTAAAAGCTGGTTCTGGAATCGGAATTACCAAAAAATCTGAAAAAGTAGATGAAAGTGCGGAAGATGAGACTAAGGAGGCAAAATCAAATTCAAAAGCTTCCGGAAGAGGGAGTGGTGGAAAAATTAACAAGACAGCTCCAGGTGGTCCTAAAAGAATGGTTCCTGATGAAAGTCGTGGAGATGAAGAAGATGATAAAGATAGTGAATCTGTCAAATCTGGTGGACGAGGCCGCGGTGGAAGAGGTGCATCAAATGCATCAACTGGAGGGCGGGGCAGAGGTGGTGGAGGACGTGGTGGATTTATGAACTTTGGTGAAAGGCAACCTCCACCTCACAAAGGAGAAAAGGTGTCAAACTTTGAAAATTCTAAACTATTTATTTTACTATAAATTATGCTGAATTGATTGAGGTTTTTTTTTCGTTTCCAGGAAATACCTGAAGGTGCTCCGGATTGTTTAGCTGGTTTGACCTTTGTAATAAGCGGTACACTTGATAGGTATGCATTTCATGTCAGTGATGATGTTTGTATTGTATTGCATGGCATCTTTCCACTAGGGAAATTTCTTCCCCTCGGGATCTTTGCATTTTGAGCTGTGTGATGTGGATTTAACCCTAGATTCCTCCCCATGTTCTTGAATGTGCAAGTGCCAGACCCATTTTATAAATCACTACAGTCCAGGTGCTGAAACTTTGTTTTTCCTTATTGTAGTTTAGAAAGAGAAGAAGCTGAGGACTTAATAAAACGCCATGGTGGTCGAATTACTGGATCCGTCAGCAAAAAGACGGTTGGTACAATGTCTTTTGTGTCTAGCAGCTTTAGGGTTGCTGGTATATAACATATATCATACTTGCTTTGCAGAATTATCTACTATGTGATGAAGATATTGAGGGACGGAAATCTTCTAAAGCCAAAGAACTAGGGTCTGTTGTACTTCAATATTATTTTGTAGAATCTGACTACTTCGTCTTTTAATTAGACTACTAACATTAGTTGCATTTTTCATCTATGCAGAACTGCATTTCTAACTGAGGATGGGCTATTAGATTTGATTCGTAAATCAAATAACTCCAAGTCAACCAAATCTGAAGAATCGCAGAAACCTGTGGGCACTGTTCTCCCTTGTACATCAAAGAAGACCTCTCCGATGTCAGCAGCAAAAAGTATGTTTTTTACTATGTTTTTAGCTTTATTATTATCGTATATAGCAGTCTGCTACTCTGTTCACTAGATAATAGCTATCGAATTTGATGTAGTTTCCATTAGCGGTCCTGGAGTCCTTTCTGAATATACTTCTCCATTTGTTAGTGTTAAAAGGATTACGATTTCCTCAATCATAGATATAAACAAGACTGAGGCTAGGCATTGTTCACTATACATATTTTGAGTGCTGGTTTGTTTCTTTATTCCTAAATCTCGGGGTACTACGTGAAAGTGCTGCTCACGTATCATGTGTTATGTTTGCTGATTGCCTCTAACCCTTTAGTTGCTTTTGTAACTCAGCTATCATGATATCTTAATTGCTGTATACTTCTCTTTCCTAGAAGACCAAGTGAGCAACTTTTCTTCAAAAAATATAGCAACAAAAGTACCAAGCACCAGTGCAACCTCTGTGAAGCAAAAAAGTAAAACAACGGAGGACTCATGGTTGCCATGGACTGAAAAGTACCGCCCGAAAGTCCCAAGTGACATTGTTGGGAATCAGTCAGTGGTATGTGGGGTATCAAAATAATTTATAGTGCAGCAGCTACTAATCTGTAAAATGAAAAGATGAGTTTTAAAGAGCTTTTTACTCAATCTTGGATTGATATGCAGGTTAAGCAACTCCATGATTGGTTGGCAAATTGGAATGATCAGTTCCTTAATGCTAGCAGTAAAAGTAAGGGGAAGAAACAAAATGATTCCAGTGCTAAAAAGGCTGTACTATTATGTGGCACTCCTGGAATTGGGAAAACTACATCTGCAAAGTTGGTTAGTCAGATGCTGGGTTTCAAGGCAGTTGAGGTGAATTCTGGAAACTTATTCTGATAATAATGCATTATTTTATTTAGGTGTGGTTTAAAGACTTCTTGGGGCTATGGTTATCATGAGAAAGAACCTCTTCCATGTGTTGGTAGCATATTTGTTGCTCCTCTCTAGTGCCAATGCTGTGTATACAAATTCTTCTTTGGTTATAATTGTGAAGAAGGAAGTTTCAAAATGCGAAAATGTCTTTTCTTGCATATTTTGAGATTATTTCACTTGCTAACATATTTGGTTTAGGTTAATGCTAGTGACAACCGTGGAAAAGCAGATTCTAAAATCGAGAAAGGAATTGGTGGTAGTACTGCTAATTCAGTAAAAGAGCTGGTTAGTAATGAAGCACTTAGCAGTAAGATGAATCGGTTAGTCCCAAATCTTTTAACTCCAGCAAGAGAGTTTTCCTCTGGCTACTAATCATTCTTTGATGTTGCAGCTCGGAACTTCAAAGAACAGTTTTGATAATGGATGAGGTGGATGGTATGTCTGCTGGTGATAGAGGCGGCGTGGCTGATCTTATTGCTAGTATCAAGATTTCTAAGATTCCAATTATCTGTATCTGCAACGATCGCTACAGCCAGAAGCTGAAGAGTCTTGTGAACTACTGCTTGCTTCTCAGCTTTCGAAAACCAACCAAGCAACAGGTGATGTGATTGCAGTTTCATCTTTAGCATATATGAATAATTATTCTAAATTTTTTTTAGTCAACTCTTCCTGTTACTCAAAACCAGGCTATGTTTTTTTTATGGTTGCATGGTATATATTTGTTTGCATTGTAAATATGATTTGTGATGCTCTGTTAGTGATTACGAAAGAAGATGGGTAACCGCTAATCTTGGCATGTGAAGTGGAAATATCATAAACTAGTGGGGTACCATCGCGCAACATATCATTAATTAAAATATTGAGATTAAGTTTTATTTATAATTTTAAAGTTTAGTCGTATAAGAAAAATTACATGAGTTATGAAGTGAAATAATTAATTTAGTTACAAACTGTTAAACATTGAATATAATTAAATATACCTTAACAAGTTATGATTGATTATATATAGTAAGGAATTAAAACCTGTAAAAAATTATAATATCAGTATGTTAACAAGTTATGATTATATATAGTAAATAATTAAAATGAGTAACATATTAAAATGTTAGTATGTTATTTTTATTAGACAACTTCATGGGTTTAAGTTAGTCAAAATGACTTCAATTTCTCTGGTTGAAGAACCATCCAAAGCTAAGAATTTCTATTATATGGTGCTTGGGATTATGATTGATTATATATAGTAAAGAATTAAAACCAGTAAAAAATTATAGTATTAGTATGTTAACAAGTTAAGATTGATTATATATAGTAAAGAATTAAAATCAGTAACATATTAAAATATTAGTATGTTATTTTTATTAGACAACTTCTTGGGTTTAGGTTAGTCAAAATGACTTCAATATCCCCAGTTGAAGAACCACCCAAAGCAAAGAATTTCTATTATATGGTGCTTGGGATGATTAATGATAAATTAGTCATCAAGTGAAATTTTTTTTGAATAGAGAAACATGATACGGCTGACAGTTGAAGGTGCTAGAGAAAAAACGGCTGTTTATGTGATTGTCAGATAAAGCCTAATGATGATAGGTACATGAGAAATGTATCCGACAGATTGAGCTCTTGATGATGATGGTTTGGACTGTAGGGATTGATCTCATTAAATAGTGCACTATATTGATCCGTGTGTCATGCTTCAGACTTTTCATGTTCGGTGCATTATGACAGAGGTACATTTAATGTTTTCTTCTCACATGACGCACTGAACAACATGGATATTGTTTCGGCATAATAATGCTGATACCCAAATAGGTTGGGTTAGGGTTGAAGAATGTCAATCTGCCAGCCTGAACCTGACAGAGAGTTGCCAGCCCTAGTTAATTGCAGCTGAAGATTGGATTTATGGCCATTTTATCTGTTTATAAGACTTCAAGTTGGTGGATCTTGCTGTTGTCTGAGTACATCCACATGGTAGTTTGTAGTGTCTTTTAGTTAATTGAGCTTGAAGATTGATTGTATTCAGAATCATGAATCCACGTGCATTGTTTCTACTATCAAATTTTTTTTCTTTCTGCATCGTATGTGGTAAGAAGTTGCAAAAAGTCGTGCTAAATGTGTAATGTTGGCAGATGGCGAAGAGGCTGTTTCATGTTGCTAATGGAGAAGGTCTTCAAGTAAATGAGGTATGTGCCTTTTATGTTCTGGTCTTACCTTCCACAGGGTTTTAACTTCTCATTAGTTAAGCTGTTTAATATTTTAGAAATTAAATTAAAAATTCACAAAATACCTTCTCCGAGTCATGGAGGCTTTTCATCTCTAATTTTCTTTGTACAAATTGTCACTAGTAAATAGAACTTGTTAAAGCTACCTTTTAGCAACATCAGATCTTAGAAAGTATAAGACTGTTACTGTGTTGGACCATTTTAGATCTGAAATGTGCTCATAACTGATGTAAATGATGAAAGTACTGTTTAAGTTTTTGTATCCCTTCTGTAATTCTGAAGTGGGTTTATTGTGTTAACTGTTGCTTTGTTGCCTTGCAATAATATAAAGTTGTTTCTTCTTTCATACTTTTGGTATATTTATTTATCAATTATCTGTTTGGTGGTGGATGGGAGAATATCATGGAACTCTAATTAATAAATTTTGCATGTGTAATTAATATGGCATTGTGTGACAAGAAATAAAAAACAGAATGAAGCCATGTCTTCTTGGAGACTTGGACTGAGTGTTTCCTGTTGTTTGGAAGTTTTAACTGAGCTTACTTTCATGCATGCAATCTTCTCAGTAGCAACACAGGACGCACCTACACGCCCCAAAAGCGAACAATACTTTCATCTAATTCTTTTGTCTTAGTTAATTTTAAAAAATGGAAAATCAATAACTTGTATTTCATCCCAAAATTTGAATATTTACAACTCTTCTCCACCTCCTTAACTTTCTACCACCATTAATCTAGCACAATGTTTCCTCAATCTCATTTTTCGGCCAAGCTCTCATAACCATACATTCTAGTGTTTCCCTGATTACTATTTCTTCCTTTACTCCATCTCCAAAGCATTCTTCATTTCTCCATTTCCATATTCTATTAACTGTTTCTGTTGCCACCAGTTTTGTTGATTGAGCCTTCCACCCTTTGTCTCTGCAAACCCGTAGTAGCCATTCCATCTCAACATCCCAGCAACCTGGTTCCCTTTTTAGTTGCAACCACTTCAGAACTTCTTTCCATACAGCCTTTGTTTTGTCACATTCATAAAACAAAGGCGGGCAAACTTTCATCTGCATCACAAAAACAGCATTTAGTCCCCACATCCATTTCCATATTCTATAAACTGTTTCTGTTGCTGCCAGTTTTGTTAATTGAGCCTTCCATCCTTTGCCTCTGCAAACCCATAGTAGCCATTCCATCTCAACATCCCAGCAACCTGGTTCCCTTCTTAGTTGCAACCACTTCAGAACTTCTTTCCATTCAGCCTTTGTTTTACCACTTTCATAAAACAAAGGCTGCAAACTTTCATCTGCATCACAAAAACAGCATTTAGCCCCCACATCCATTCCAATTTTCTTCAGCCTGTCTCCGGTAGCTAATCTTTGGTGGCAGCACATCCATAGAATAAAATTAGCTCTTGGTATGGCATGATTGTTATACGGCAGCTTCATCCATATCACCTCATTCTGATCACCCCTTAAAGCCCAGTACATGTTTTTCACACTAAACTTGTTATACCCCAACTACCTCTTCCATTCATCCATACACTTCACTTTATCTCTGCTATGCATAATACTTCTAACTATCCAAGAACAATCAGCAGGGTTTTTGCAGTCATAGCATCATCATTCCTCAGGTAATACACATGAATCCATTTTATCCACATCCTATCAGCTTTTTTGCATAGATTCCATAGGGTTTTAATCATACAAGCTTCATTCCATTCAATCAAAGAAGTCACATTCATACCACCATCTTTTTTACCTTAGCATACCTTATCCCAAGCTATAGGTGCTTTCCTAGTTATGATTTCTCCTCCACTCCACAAGAAGGATCTGCACATAGCCTCCACATGCTTCAGTACAGATTTAGGGATAGGAAAACTCTGCATCCAGAAATTGGTGATGGCAAACAGAACTTTTCTAATTAGTTGCAGTGTCTTCCAGCATAACTCAGAGTTGTAGCACTCCAGTGTTTTAACTTTCCTGTCATCTTATCTGCACATAGCTTCCACATGCTTCAGTACAGATTTAGGGATAGGAAAACTCTGCATCCAGAAATTGGTGATGGCAAACAGAACATTTCTAATTAGTTGCAGTCTTCCAGCATAACTCAGAGTTTTAGCACTCCAGTGTTTTAACTTTCCTGTCATCTTATCAATCAATGGCTGACAAACTTGCAAACTAGGTTTTTACTGGTTAAGGGAATTCCCTGATAAATGAAGGGAAGCTGTCCCTCTTCAAATCCTGTGATCTCGAGTATTTCCTTTTTCTGATCTTCATCTACGGATCCAAAGTAAATTTTGCATTTTGCATTATATACTTTAAGATTAGTTGAATCAGCAAGCATTCTGTAAGCCTCAGAAAAACTTTGAAAAGAAATTAGAAACACCAAAGAGGATCTAATACTGGAGAATTTTAAATATGTTGCCATTTGTGCTTTTCCTTCATTCTTTTGAGAAGTTGTTTTCTTTGAGTGTGTTTGGGGGTGTTGGGGATTATGTATTTTCAAACCTTGGGTTTGTGTTTCCTTAATCTTTTTGTCACAGTCTTAAACTTGCACATCCTCATCTGGCTTTTGTTCATATCCTTTGTTTATATATAATTAAGCTGCATGGTTTTCTTAATTTTTCAGATTGCTCTTGAAGAATTGGCTGAAAGAGTTAATGGAGATATGCGGATGGCATTAAACCAGTTGCAGTACATGAGTCTCTCCATGTCAGTCATTAAATACGATGACATACGACAGCGCCTACAGAGCAGTTCCAAAGACGAGGATATGTCACCTTTTACTGCTGTTGATAGGTATGACGCACGACAAGGGCTTCAGAGCAGTTCAAATTTTGAGCTCTATTTTTTAAAATCGAGTTGAACTTTCCATTTGCAGTTATTGTTTAGTAGTTCATTTCCAAGATGAGATAGAGAGAATGTGAATGAACTATCAGTTTGATGCTTTAATGCCTTTAATATTAGTGGTTTTTATTTTATTTTGGTGGGAAGTTCAAAATGTTCAACATAATAAGTAAGTAGATTTAAAATGAGTCAATCAGACAGCAAATGACTTTACCACTAAGTGTTGCATCTGATGCCTCGTATTCCTTATTCTCCTGGATAATAATGGCAGTTACTGATGATATTTAGTGAGGCTAACCTTGCATGTATGAAATTTATTTTTGACTTGCTCTACTATTACTGCATCAGAATGAACTCTGGCCCAAAGTAAGGTTCTTATTGTTTGAGACTCAATTTAGCTAACTTTGAACATAAATATACTTTATATATAAGTAAAAATATTATCATGTGAGATATTGTTTCAGCTGTGACGTATATTTTCAAAATATCAACTTTTATAATTTTTAATTATGCGTACTTAAGATATTATTGGTCAACCATTGAAGACCGTGAAAAAAGGGTTAGGACTCTAGGATAGAGGGTGTATATGCATATCGTGTGGCTCTGATACTTGCGTTAAAAAGTATGATCTTGTGACTGTCTATGAGATTCTTGTTTTGCCTAAGATGTAGTGATATCTACAGGTGGCATTTTTCGAGGCAGGTAGATAATTATATCCTCATTCATCACTCAGTATTATATGTATCCTAAGGGCTTTTAAGTTGCTTCACTGTTTTGGATGCTCAGTGAATCTTTCACATTATTATTGGCCATGAATTACTTTTGGCCCTGTGTGGTTGGAATAGTGTGATTACTGTTCTTTGTAACTATTATGACTTCAGTATTTGCATTTCCAGAATCTGCTTCCCTGTCATCACATGGACATTATTGACATTGCAGATTAAGTTCTTCAAACTGCTGATTACTTGGGGGTTTTCAACTTTTCACTATTCATTGCTAATGATGGTTGAAATGTCTGTATATTTGATTAATTTACAAGTTTGAATAGTTAACTCAACTGATTCTCTATATCAAGTTTGTTTGAATGCCACCTTTGACATATTGTTGCATGCAAATTTACAGATAACCTATTTTACCAGTTATAATTGGTTTCTTACCTCTCTATGATTTCTACCATCTGTCTTTAAAGGTAATCAAAGTTGTTAACAGCTTGGACTCTGTCCTTATTGTTTGACCAATGCAGGCTTTTTAGTTTTAATGCTGGAAAATTGCGCATGGATGAATGCATTGATTTAAGCATGAGTGACCCTGATCTAGTCCCTCTTCTTATTCAGGTAAATACATGGTTGTTGGACTGTTTTCTTAGTGTTTTTTCCTTTTCTTTTAATGGTTTTAATGGATAGGTCCAGTGCAGTTAAAATCATAATGTTCCTAATTGAGTCATTTTCTTTCAGTATCATGAATGATTTTCAATGGTGCTGCTTTCATGTATGACTATTTAATTGTTCAGTGGATCAAATTCCGGGAGAAACTTAGGGGATATGAAATTTTGTTTTAGTTCTGATCTTTCTTTTCAGGAGTAATGTTTAGAGAGTCACTAAATTAGCCTTACGGAGCGGCATTTATTAGTTGCAAATGGTTTTGCTCTAAAAGGGAGTTCTTAGAGATCCAAGTTATGGGTCCGGCTTTTATTAATGCAATTGTAAAATGTGGTCAGCTTGCGTATGCAGAAATCATCAGCATCATCTACCATGAGTGAAGTAAAGAAGTGGAAATTCCTCAATTTGTTTTGGTAGTAGTGTTATATATTGAAACTCTACTACACTGAACTCCTTCCTTACATTTGTCTATATATTTTATAGCAGGCACACCATATCTTTTCCTATTGACTAGAGAATCAGGAAAAATAAGTAATTTAACTCATCTTCTCCAAATATATATCCATTGCAAGGTTCCTCCAAATTGTTTACCTGTTTTGGGCTTCGGTTTTGTGATTCTGTGTTTCTGATTCTGACTCCGACTTAAGGTTGTGGAGATGCTATCACTTCTATTGCATTAATGGACTTCACAATGTAATGGCAGGAAAACTATATCAACTATAGACCAAGTTCAACTGGGAAAGATGATAACGGGCTGAAAAGGTTGTGTTCCATTGCCCGTGTTGCAGAATCTATTGCAGATGGTGATATAATTAATGTGCAGATTCGAAGATATAGACAGTGGCAACTTTCCCAGTCCAGTGTCCTTTCTTCTTGCATTATTCCGTGAGTTATTTTTATAAGCATTCTGTTGATGTTATGTGGTTTGGTTTCCTTTTCTGTTGTTTGGGTATTATTAATTTTTTGTTTCTGTCGTTTCCTCTGTAGTGCTGCTTTGTTGCATGGGCAAAGAGAAACGCTTGAGCAGGTGATGGGTTATTCTCATTTTATTGACAATGACTTTTGAGGCAATTATCCCTTTGTCCACTACAATATAAATTGAAAGACTACTGTCTCTTGTCATGGAGAACTTGGGTTCTCCTTTGGCACTTGAGCAGGTTCCCATAATATTTTGACATGTATCACATATTAGATGTTTGCATAATTTCATTTTCTGATGGTTGCAATTGTCAGTTAGAGGATTCTTATAGTGAAAGCTAGAAGATTATATTCCTCCATTGAAAGTTGTTTGTTTATAGACAGTTTGAGATCCCAAATTCCTGAGTAACAATTTTTGTAATTGATTGCCCCGATTCTTATAGTGAAAGCTAGAAGATTATATTCCTCCATAGAAGTTGTTTGTTTATAGACAGTTTGAGATCCCTAATTCCTGAGTAGCAGTTTTAGTTATTGATTGCCCCGAATTAGACATTTTATCATACTAAGTGGTCATTTGGTTGGATGCATGAAATGAAGTAAGATTTCCTGGGAAATCATGTTTGCTTCATAATCGTATTTCTTGGGGTGTAGAGGATTGTGATAGGTTGGTTGTGGGAAGTTGAACTTCCCTGGGAATTTCATTTCACTTAGGGAAACCTGGGTAAACAACTTCCTCCATTTTCCGTGAAGTTGAAATACCCAGAGTTCCTGCATTTCGTCAACCAAACCACTCTCCTTCCACTTCCTAGGATTTTGCACTTCCCATGAATTTTAATGTGACCCAAACAATTCCTAAATATGTTGCATCTCTTGAAGACCATTTTTCATAGAGCATCTTTCCTTCTAGAGTGGCATTTCAACAAATTTTCATTGAAACTCAAAATTTTATTGTCATTCTGGGTAAATTGCTGCAGTTATTTAAGAGGGTGTTCCTTCTACCTATTTGCAGGGAGAGCGCAACTTCAATAGGTTTGGTGGCTGGCTGGGCAAGAACTCAACAATGGGGAAGAATTATAGACTTTTGGAGGATATGCATGTTCATCTACTTGCTTCTCGTGAATCCTATTTGGGAAGGTACTTGCTGTGTTCTCTCTTGTGTATTATTTCCAGCTACACTACTTGCTTGATTATCCCCTCGTTATGTTTTGTAGCTACAAGTAAGCCTAGCCTTCATCCCACTGTGTGGGTCCTTTAAATGAATTATATCTCATGATTGTATGCTGTTTAAACATTATGCGATCCATATTGCGAGGTGTCTATTATATGGATCATATCTCCTCAATGTTCTATCAAAATTGATTTATTATATGATCTATATCATGACTTTGACAAATTTATGGACGCTGTTGGCCAAATGCTAACACCTGGTTTATAGATCCTTGTTCTAGGTCAGAGAGCATTGGTACATAGATGTGCTCATATATTGGATTATCTGGTCGAGATTATTTCCCAAGTGAACTAGACAATGTTTGACACGAATATATCATTAAACTATACGATTGTCTTTGTGAAACAATCATTTCCAGTTCACTTTCTTTTTTAGATGTTGGCTTTTGTGCTTCCAAATTTTATTAAGCTTATCAATGGAAAGTTATTTACTGTTCAGCACTTATGGCATCCTTATTGTGTTATTGTACATGGTTCAGGTCAATATTGCGAATGGACTACATTACTCCTTTTTTGAAGCAGTTGACTGACCCATTAAGAGTTCTGCCTAAGGTTTGATTTGATCTTTCCTCTTTTACAAGCATGTTGTATCTAAGAATCATGAATGTATCGATTGCTTAACTGTTGGTCATAATTACCAGGATGAAGCAGTGGAAAAGGTTGTAGAGTTCATGGATTCATACTCCATAAGTCAGGAAGATTTTGAAACTGTAATAGAGCTGTCTAAATTTAAGGTACATCTCAATGCACAAAATGTACCACCCATTCTTTCATGTTCCCTGATATTTAGTCTCAACTGTTTGTGGATCAGGGCCATCCAAATCCTATGAATGGCATACAGCCTGCTGTGAAAACTGCATTAACAAAGGCTTACAAAAGAGGAAGCAGCTCACGTGTTATTCGGACTGCAGACATGGTAACCCTTCCTGGAATGAGAAAGGTCCTTAAGAAACGCGTTGCTGCAATGTTGGAACCAGTAGAAGAAAGCTTGGCAGAGGATAATGGTGAGACGGTTGAAGAAAATGAGAACTCTTCAGACGCAGAGGATTTAGAAGATGAGGACGGTTCAAAGAAAGAGCTGCAATCAGATCTCCACACCCTCAAGTCAAAAGGAATTGAGGTAGAGTTGGACTTGAAGGGTTCTGGAAGTTCAAGTGCTGGAAGGGGGGAATCTTCTGCTAGGGGGAGAGGGAGAGGTAGGGGTAGAGGAAGAGGAAGTTCTGAAGCTGCAGAAAACAATGCTAAGAGGAAGAGATAGAATTGAGGTCTTTAAACATCTTCTCGTAGGCATATTCGATCACTGTGTACATGTTATTTTGTCCCAGCTCCAACATTTTGGCACTTAAGTTGGGGGGCTTTGAAGGATTTTGCGGTCATTGTACAGAAATTGCTTGAAGGTGTTAGTGACTGCAGCAGTGTACTGACTAATTTGGAAATTGTAATCTCATGGACGCATATGGTTTTTTTTTTTTTTTGGCTTCTTCACAAAACCATTTTGATTTTAGATGGATGCCTCTGCACTTTCCTTGGTTACAAAAATTAATGATCACCACCACACAATATAATTAATGCCCGGTAAGGGATTAGTTTGACCAAAGACAGATTAAACTTTAGGTTGGGATCATTATGCAATTATTTTATCTCATGATTGGAATGAGGTTCTTAAAAAACTTGCTCAAAAAGTGGAGGAATTTTTGTGTAAATAGAATAATTTTGGTCCATATACATAGGATTGGGATCATGTGAAACTTATATGAGAATAAATCATGACTATTGGTATAAATAAATCTAAGGGTTTAAATTTTAATTTTTTAAAAAATCAAATCTAAAGCCAATTAATTTCTCAAAGTCTCGGTTACGCGCTGAGCTCACCTTCCTCACCTCTCTGATCGTTATGACGGTGCAGCTAACAACTACCCTAATGTAAACCATCAAGAGCAGCACCAACGATCATCCCCGCGGTGGCGGCGTTGTCCCATTCCACAAAAAATTTTGCCTTCCCTCCTTCCATCCCGGTGTCGTACGCACTGAACACGAAGTCGTTTTGGTTCTCGTCCTTCTCCGCCCCCAAAAAGCACCTGAAGAGTGTCATCACAATATTGCTGCTTGTCATAATGTTTATGCATAAAAGGTAGAGAAAAGTGCATATATAACCCTACCTAATTCACATAAGTGCAAACATAACCTTTTGATAATTGCATATGCAAATATAACCCTAGATAATAAGTATAAGTGCAAATATAACTCATTCCGACAGTTTAGGCCGAGTTAATTAAAAAGATGATTTTACCCATTCAAAAAATAAAATAAAATATAAGTTAAATTAACCCTAATGTCCACCCTCTTCTTCCTTCGCTTCCTTTAACCAATTTCTGTCCACCCCTACAGTGCTCACCTCTTCTTCCTTCACCAATTTCGGCAAGGGTATCAACCAACTTCACGACATAGGACAAGTAAGTTGCCAGCAGATTGTTGTCAGTGCCGTCAAAGCAAGTGCAGGACATTGGAATGTCCTAGTTGGTACCGACATTGGTGATGGAGGGGTCGAAAATGGCGCCAACGTTGGCCTCCCTAATCTGGTCCGCGGAGACGAGACCGCCATAGATGAAGTCGGCACGTTGGCCTCCCTATTCTGGTTAGCGGAAACGAGACCACTGCAGACGAAGGTTTTGTTTGGCAGAGCGTGCTCAAAACATTTTTTAGTGTTTGGTAAGCTGCTAAAAACAGCTTATTTTGAAAGCATGAGCTATTTTTTAGGAATAAACATAAACTGGTCTCCTCTGCTTTTAAAATAAGGCAGATTTGCTTATAAGCACAGTTCTGCCAAACAGAGCCGAAGTTGGCACATTGACCTCCCTATTCTGGTCGGTGGAGACGAGACCACCGTAGACAAAGTTGGCGCATTGGCCTCCCTATTCTGGTCGGCAGAGACGAGACCTTCGTAGATGAAGTCGGTGATGAAGAATAGTGTGTCAGACGAGTGGGTCTTGTAGGTGGTGGCGGTGGACTTTCGGATGAAGAGGGAGGCGACCTGGGAGGCTTTGAGGTCAGTGTAGAACATGTAGGCCCGACGGTGGACCAGGATTCTACGTTGGAGCATGGTTCGATGGTGGACTTGCAAGCACCGAGGGCGTGGAAGCAGGCTAAGCAGAGGAACAGGGCGGAGGCAGTAGCGCCGGAGCAAGGCATTTGCGACCGGAGAATGGCGACGGGTTTGATCTGGATGAGGGGTGGGTGGTTTGTGGAGTGAGAGAGTAGAGGACATTTTTATCTTTTAAATTTTTATATTTGGTTCAAAGGACATTTGGTCACTTCTGGTCGATCAATGACCGGAAATGGCCAGTCAATGTCTAGGGTTCTATTTGCACTTTCATTTAGTAGCTAGGGTTATATTTACGCTAAAAATTATCTCAGTGTTATATGTGCACTTACTGAAGGTATATAATGTTATATTTACATATATCCTTAAGGTATAATCTTAAGAAACTAGCCTATGAGCAAAGGAGAGCCAAGTTGATTGAGAGGTTGAATGCATTGAATTCTGCTAGTGATAATGAGGAGGAAGACGATGACAAGTAAACTTGAATCCGCTATTCAACTTTCCAATGGCTTGATACTACTGCTCTTGCTGACTATAATGTTCTTCTTTTGGTTGTTTATTTGTTGATATTAGTGTGTTGCGATAAAATGCCTGAATTTGCTGAGTTCATAGGTGGGGTGGAGATTAAGAAGTCTAAGATAAACGGAAGGGGGTTGTTCGCTTCGAAGAACATAGAAAGTGGTATCTCCTCAAATTCCAATTAATGAATAAGTTCAGGATTTCAATAGGTGAGGAATTCATGAGCTTCGTTAATGTCCTATTCAAGAGCTAGCTTAATGACGAGCATTTGAAAAGCTGATGTACTCTTATAAATAGGGAGAGTTAGTTTCTGTAATATATGTGACTTTAAAAATACATGTTCTGATCTAAAGTTCACCCTCTGCCTAATACTCTTATAAAAAATTGGGTGGGGGGTGGGGGTCTGGAAATAATTTAAATACTGAATGGAGAATGGGGTTTAAAAAATCATTAAAATGAACATAGAAAAATTACAAATCATGATCGAGGCCATTAAAAACAAACAATTAAAAAGTAATACATCACAATAAAGCTGTAATCCATTATGAAAAGTACAATGATTTACTAGTTTCATAAGTCCCTCTAGTCACAGTAAGTGGCATAATTTATACTCCCTATGTCCCAACTGAATTTACACAAATACTATTTATTCAGTCAAAATTGATTGATTTGAAAATTAAAATTTGAGTAATATATAAAGTAATATATTATCATGTGAGATCTTGTTAGAATTGTCGTAACATCTATTATCATAATGTCAAATTTTTTTATTTTTAAATATTCCCAAGTAAAGATATCAATGGTCAAAAATAATTTTGGTCAACTTGCAGAAGTCAACATGTGCAACTTTAGGTGGGATAGAGGGAGTATAAGGAATGGTCTCCTGTGAGGCTGCATAAACTTTAGGCAGAGACATTTCTACAATTCTAATAATATTCTAGCTCCAGAAATCTATTTCTAATAATTTTACATGGGTCTATCTCTAATTATTTTACAGGACCTATTGCTAATAACTTTCCATGGGCCTTTTCGTCCAATTTTTTTCAATCATTTTTCCGCCATCTGCAATCTGCAAAAAAATTCAAAAATATATTTTAAAATGCAAAAAATTAATTAAAAGCTGTAGTAAAAAACTGCAACAACATCGACATAAAATAGCAAAACATCAACAAAAAATCAAAAAACATTAACTAAAAAACTACAGAAAAAATATAGTAAAAAATCCAATAAAACAACAAAAAATATATAAATCAAATAAAAGGAAACAAAAAAACTGAAAAAAAGCGTCGACTAACAAAAAATGAACTGAAAATCATAAAAACCTCAACAAAACTAAATTATCATGTAAAAAAAATACAAATATCAACTATATCACCCAAAAAAGCAACATCAATTATTATTATTTAAACTTCACCCAGAAAATGGAAAAAAAATTCAACATAAGGAAAAACACTACAAAACATCAACCATATCACCATAAAAACTACAAACATCAACCCTGTCACCTAAAACTCACGTAGAAATGAAAAACATAAACATGAGAGGGAAAAACTAAAAATATGAACAAAAAAATTACGGTACTTCAAGAGTATAAATTATTCACTTTGAAAATCATAAAAATCAACAAATTTTTTTTATTAAAAAAACTACAAATATCAACCTGCATCACCCAAAAACTATAAACATCAACTCCTAACACCTGAACCTCATCCGGAAAATGAAAAACATCAATATAAGAAAAAAGACACTACAAACATCAACTCTTATTACCAAAACATCAGTCGTAAAATGAAAAATATCAACTTGAGAAAATAAAATAAAAACTACAAATATCAATCCATATTACCCAAAAAAACTACAAAACCTCAACTCATATCAATTAATTTTCACCTGAATAATGAAAAACATCACCATAAGAGAAAAAAAGCTAAAAACATCCACAAAAAGTTATAGAACCTCAAGCATAAAATATGAGAAAATAAAAAAAACCAACAAATATCAATCCATATTATCCAAAAAAAAATACAGAACCTCAACTAATATCAATCAAATCTAAACCGAATAATGAAAAACATCAACATAAGAGAAGAAAAAGCTAAAAACATCAACAAGAGCTATAGTACCTCAAGAAAAAAAAATTAAAAAAAGAACCTAGTGAAATTTGAACTCAGGCCTACAACCTCAAAGCCGAGAGTAATAACCGCTACACCAAAGACTATTATTGAGCATGCATTCAGTCAAATAATAGTAAACTCAGCATGTACATCAAGAACTCAGTCAAATAATCGTAAACCTCAGTGTACATCAAATAACATAAAGTCCTTATAATAAAAATGGTATAGAGAGTTGAAACCCATGCCTTCAGCTTAACAACAGGAACACTAACCGCTAGACCAAACAATTACTCATGAAATAAGCTCAGTCAAAAACATATTATACCTCAACAAGTATTTGAAAATGTAAAAAAATATTAAACATCACCTCCCTGAGAAGAAGCTCAGCTATCGCCTCCGCCGTCCGACGCTCGTCCGTCTTCCGAACTACCAATACTGAGGCGCGGGTGAGATCCACGCGTCTTGTTGTTAGCTCGCACATGAGTACCATGCGCCGTTCTGTTAGTCTTCTTTGCGTCTGCAAACCCTAGCGGTTGCCTTGTCGCAAATCATGACAGCGGTGCCGACTGATGCCCCGAGTGTGAATCTCGACAGCAATGCCAGCCTCTGATGCGTCGGTGAAGATATGTTGGAGCTGGAGATTGATCAGAGGCGGAGAAGATTGAACATCGTTGGAGATCCTGCAGCCTCGCCGCTCTGTGTTCTCCTCGAAAACGGCACCGCTGTCGGAAGCATCGAAGCAAAGGCAGTTACCATCGTAAATTCGATAGCATCGAAATAGAGGTAATTGTGTCGGAGCAGAGGAAAATCTTTGGAGCATGCAGAGGCTAATCGTAGGAGCAAGAAGAGGCTAATCGTAGGAGCAAGAAGAGGCTAATCGTAGGAGCATGGGTGAATTGTCAGAGCGGAGGCGAATCAGAGTAGATCCGGTAAAGATCCAGCAAAAATCCGGCTATAATCTGGTTAACGATGCCGGTTTCGTAGGAAATCCAACGTCAAATCTAGTGAGGGAGCGACGAGATGCAGAGAACGCCATTGCCTAGGGTTAATTCCAGTGAGATTTCGGTAAAATACCGGCGGAAGCGGCGGATACCAGCAGAAATTTGGCGAGATACCGGTGGAGGAGGCGTCCGGTGGTGGTTGCCGGCATCAGGTGACGATTACCGGTGGGAGGAGAGGAAAAGAGAAAAAAGAAAATACTGGATATTTTGGTTATATTAATTGCATAATAGAGTCTGCCTAAAGTTTAGACTGCATAAAGTAAGACTTTGTGTTTATACAACGGCTCAACTTTTTATGTACTCCCGTACTATCACACTCCCTTACTATCACGTTGTTCAAAAATTATATTTGATCGTTAATATGTTTACCCAGGTATAATAAAGGTAAATAAAAAATTAATAATTGAAAACTATTTATTATGACAAATTTATTAATATTTTACACGATAATATTAATGTTCATATATCTATTCAAATATGCAGTCAAACTTTGATGATAACTATTACAAAAAAAGAAAGAAAAGTAAGAATGCAAATAAAGGTGGGACGGAGAACGTACTTTAGATTCATGCAATGACTTTAATAATAAAAAAATGTTAAATTTTGAAATAAATTAGAGGATAGCACATGTATACACAAGGAAATCTAATCATTTGTCCTTCTTCTAAATGAATTTTGATAAGAGTGTCAACTACAAAAACCAATTCAAAAGTGAAAGGGCACTACTATTATAAAGATTTTGTAGGTTGGAAGACTATATTTTCATATAATATGAAAAGATGTTTAACGGTAAATTAGAATAAATTAAGATAAAAGATTTCTGGTGGTCAAATAAAGTTATCAGTCTTAAACGTGCATAGTAAATCTGTAATCATCATCGTGTAGATATTTGTTTATCTTACCATGAATGGTTGGTTTGTCTCACCGGGTAGATATTTGGTCATAGCATAACCTAAATCATATCTTAGGCTCTCGTTTTGTTATAGTTAGGCTAAACTGTGTGCGAGTAACCGTGCGAAATCACCAAAACGACTATACTGTCGTCGTTTTCCCCTGCTCTGTTTCTTTTCTTCTTCAATTTCCTCTGCTAACGGCTATATTTTTCTTCATCGGAGTGTCATCCTTCCGCTGCTATGGCGGCTCCGCCGTCTGGTAGCGGTGGCCACGGGGGAGGAAAATCCTTTCTCCAGGCCCTCGCCAACCGCCCACCGCCCCTACGTGATTCCCTCCCCTCAAACCCGGAGATTTCGCCCAAAGTCCAATTCAAAGGGGAGATCGCATGCCTTGTCACGCGCAAGGATGCTGAGACTCTTGCCTCCCACTACTGCAACTCTCTGATAGGTAAGTTTGCCCGTGGAAAGCCGACGATGATCCAACTAAATAGTGCTTTCAATTCTGTAGGCTTCAAGGGCAAGTTCCAGATTGGCTCGATTGACTATCGCCACATTCTCATCCGATTCCACGAAAAGGAAGATTATCAACGATTCTGGCTTAAAGGACAGTGGACTCTCAACAATGCCCAGATGAAGGTCCTCAAATGGACTCCTGATTTTTCACCGGAGGCAGAATCGTCGATCGTTCCGGTATGGGTATCAATTCCCCAAGTTCCAGTTTACTTTTATAACTCTTCCATGCTTGAGATTATCGGGAACCAAATTGGAAAATTTATCAAAGTTGATGCTGCTACTGAGGCACTGACTAGGCCTTCCTGTGTCAAAATGTGTGTGGAAGTTGATTTAAAGAACAAATTACCAACACATATTAGAGTGGGTATTGAAGAGGAGGGAAATGAATTTAATGTACGAAAATTACCCCTTGAATATGAGGATATCCCACCCTACTGTTTTCATTGTAAATGTATTGGTCATGAGGACAACTATTGTGTATATTTACACCCTGAACTTAAGAGAACTTGGACAAAAAAACCAGAGTTCAAAATACCTGAGGCTCATCAGATTAACTCATCTCAACTAGAGTCTCTTAAAGCTGGGAGTTCTGGAATGTCTATTTTGGAAAAACAGAAAAACTCCCAAGCTCAGAAAATGGTATATGTTCCTAAGAAAGTCCCTAATATTGAGCAGGACACCAATAAGACTAATCCTTCTGGTTCTGTTCCCCTATTAGCTCCCCATAGCTTACAGATTCCTGATCCTGTGACAAATGGATCTGTTCCCCCAATGATTTCTGATCCTGTGACAAATGTTTCTGTGCCATCTGGTTCTGTTCCCCTACTGGCTCTACAAACTACAATGATTCATGATGCTATGACAAATGATATGCTAGATCATAACACTAAGACTGATGCTATTAACTGTACTAATGAGATGCCATATCAAGATCTGAGCCAAATACTGATAATAGAACAAGACAAGGAGAACCAACAGCTTAATAAGGCAACAATGGTTCCTCCCCTCCCTCCCCCTCTGGAGATGACAGGAAAAAATAAGGTTTCAAATTCATGTACTACTCAAAATGATCTGGTAATCTCTGGAGAAGTTCTACCCTTGTATGGGGACACTTCCCCTGCTGCTCCTTCCTCTGGTTATAGTCCAATTAGGCAGATAAACAAGATATCTCAATCTGATCCTACCAACCGTAGGAAAACCTTTGCAAAGGATGATCTGTATGGTAAGCGAGGTAGATCTTTCTCTCCTCTTAATTCCATTATTGCTGCAAAAAACTTCATTTTTTCTCAACAGAAACATAAGCAAAACAGGTTCTCCCTTTTGGCTGATGAAGCATGGAATGAAGACCTGCACATTAGGGAAGATCCTTTACAAAGTGGCACACTGGAAGTAGTTTCATCCTCAGCCTCTCCAGGTACTATGGAGGACCTGAGCCATAAGGTTAGTCCCTCCACTACTCATCAGGGTAAGGAAGGATCTGATAGTCCTCAAATGAAGCAATTAAAAAAAGGTAAAGAATCTTTTTTCTCACAAAAAAACATTATAATGACCAGATCAAAAAGCTCCTCTAATGTTTCTCAATGAATTGTACATCCACCAAGCTTAAAATGTTGGTCTGGAATATTAGGGGCATGGATACATCCATACTAAGGCTTTGTAATCTATCTCAAAGACATAATTTTGACCTTATCTGCCTAATAGAGCCAAAACATGATAACTCCCAATGTGAGTCATATAGGCAGAAACTAAAATTTGATTTCTGTTTCTCTGCTAATAGTGGCCAAATCTGGTTATTCTGGTCTTCAAATCTAATCCTAAAGGTTAATACAGATAACCTGCAATTTCTAGCAGTAAACTTGAGTAGTATAAAGCTTAATTGCCCAATGGATGCTTTCTTTATCTATGGACTTAGGACAAGAAATGGAAGATTACCCCTTTGGGCAGACCTTAGTTCCTATAGCCATTCTGAATCTTTATTTATAGGTGATTTTAATGCCATTTCTTCTATCACTGAGTATAAGGGACCATCATCCCCAAATTTAGGTAGTATAAGGGATTTTAATGGTTTCATAAATGGTTTGGCTTTGGAAAACATCAACACTTCTGGTAATCTGTTTACTTGGTCAAATAATAGATTAAGATCTCCCACAATAAAAAGACTGGATAGAGGTTTGTGCACCCAATCTTGGTCTTCATGTTTCCCTCAATCCTCTATCCAGATTCTTAATAGAGCAACCTCGGATCATAGCCCTATGCTATTAACTGTAGGAAATGATTCTCCCTCTTGCCCAAAGCCTTTTAGATTTCTTGATACATGGTTTAAGAGGAATGAGTTCAATGAAATCATCAAACAAAATTGGGAAATTCCTGTCAACAATACTGGAATGTTAGCCTTCTACCTTAAATTAATTAGACTTAAAAAGATTCTAAAAATCTGGAACAAAGAAAAATTTGGTAATATTCATGATAATGTGATTCAAGCTGAACTTGCAGTACAAACTCAAGAGTCTCTAGCTGATGTTTCAGATTCTTTGTCAGATCAGGTTAAGTTGAAAGAGGCTAGAGCCAGGTTAGTTTTGGCTCTATCTGAACAAAAAAATTTTTGGAAACATAAGGCTAAACTTAAATGGCTGCAAGAGGGAGATAACAACACTAGTTTCTACCATAACTCGGTTAAGGATAGAAATAACAGACTGAAAATAACAAAAATCAGGAGCAGAAATGGATTGTGGCTAGATAACCCTAATGATATTGAAATGGAGGCTATTAATTACTATCAGGAACTCCTGAGTGAAGAAACTGCAACTCTCAGCTCTCCTTTTCAATCTCATTTTCTGAATCATATCCCATCTCTAGTGACTGAGTCAGATAATGAAAAGTTACTCAGGCCAGTCTCCCTTGATGAACTTAAACAGATTGTTTTCAGCCTGAATAAGTCTAGCAGTCCTGGTCCAGATGGTTTCACTGCAAAATTTTACATTAAATCTTGGAACATTATTGCTATAGATCTTCTTAGTGCGGTTCAGGACTTCCTATCTTCATCCATTATGCCTAGAGGTATAGGAAGCACATGGATTACTATTATCCCAAAGAAGAAAACTCCAATCTCTTTTGATGATTACAGGCCTATAAGTCTTTCTAATGTGATTAATAAGATTTGCTCTAAGGTGCTTATGGAGAGACTTAAAGATATAATGCCTAAATTAATTTCCCCTAACCAAACAGCATTTCTTCAAGGTAGGGACATTTCAGATAATGTCATCTATCTACAAGAAATGGTAAGGCTGCTCAATAGGAAGAAAAGGGAACCTAATTGCATAATGAAATTAGATCTTAAAAAGGCTTTTGATAGGGTTAGATGGTCTTTCCTATATAAAGTCCTTGCTAAATTTGGTTTCCATCCAAAATTCATCTTTTCAGTTATGAAGAACTTGTCTCAAGTATGGTTCTCTGTTATCATTAATGGCAAGCCTTGTGGTTTTTTTCAGTCTTCTAGGGGTATTAAGCAAGGGGATCCTCTTTCCCCTTTTCTATTTAATATTTTCTCTGAGTCTTTTTCTAGGAGTATGGCATACATTTTCCAAACAGGTAAGATCTCATCCTATGACCTGCCAGGTAACCCTCCTAAAATCTCACATCTTTCATATGCTGATGATACTGTCATTTTCTTTAAAGCTAATAAACTAACTTTGATTAGGTTAAAAGCTTTCTTATCTACCTTTGAAGAAGTCACGGGCCAATCTATTAACTATAATAAGAGTGACATTTTTATCAGTAAACATGCTACTGCTCAAAGGGTAAATCAGATTAAGAGAATCATGGGAATGAAAATTGGCACTTTTCCATTCATGTATCTAGGTGTTCCAATCTTCTCTGGTGCTTTAAAGAAGATCTATTTTCAACCTCTATTTGAGCAAATTGATAATAGGATTAACAATTGGAAAAATAGATGGTTGTCTACAGGAGGTAAACTCATTTTAATTGAATCCTGTATCTACTCTATCCCTCAACATATCTGGCAAGTAATTAAGCCCACAAAACTGATTATCTCCACCATGGAGAAAAAACTGAGCAGATTCTTTTGGGGAGATAATGAACAGAAACCAAAAAGAGCATGGAGAAAGTGGACTGCATTATGTGCATCAACTGATCAAAATGGTTTGGGCTTTAGAAATATTAGAACTGTTGTTAAAACTTGTTCAGTTAAGCTGTGGTGGAAATTCCAGATGGCAGATACATTATGGTCTCACTTGTTGGCTAACCTCCCTCCATCTTATAGAACATCTCCTAACTGGAAAAGAATCTGTTCAGTGCATTCTTGGGCTGAACCTAACTCAAGAGTAATAATTGGAAATGGAGAATGTAACTTCTGGAATTCCAATTGGTTGGGAACTGGAATGATCTCTGATTTATGTGATCAAAATAGCATAGCTATTGATGATAATTGCTCTGTTGCTGAGTTTATACATAATAAACCTAGCTTTCTCCCTTTAATCCAACCATTCCTACCACCTCACACTACTCTTCTCTTGCAGGAATCAAGAACATGGCCACATAGACCTGACAGACTGATCTGGAAGCCAGGATCCAATGGTAACTTCTCATTCAAAGCCACTTATTTGTTACTATGTAACAATTCAGGTCAGTATGCTTCTCCAAGTCATTTCTGGAATTCCAGATTTGAGAAAAAAATATCTGTGTTCATGTGGAAAATGACAAATTCACTGCTTCCTTTTGATAATATTCTTCAACATCTAAGAATTAACCTGGCCTCTAAATGCTGTATGTGCAACTTACATGTGGATGATCTGGATCATTTTTTCAACTCCTGTGAGTTTGCTTTGAAAGTCTGGAAATATATTCATCAGTTTATGGGAATTAGAGATAGATTTTTCCATTCTGTGTGGCACAGATTATCTGTTTATCTATCCCTCCCCACTCTTTCTAAATTACATACCACCATTGTTAGAACAGCAGCAATCTACACCTTCTGGAACTTATGGAAGATGAGAAATAGTTTCATCTTTGATTCAGTTAAGCCCTCTGCTTCTATTGTTCTTGACCAGATCAGAGATCAAATCTTCTTTTCTTTCTCTGCTAAACCAGTATACATATCTTCTCCATCTGATCTCAGCATTGCAAACCACTCTTTTCTTCCTCTCATTAAGACTCCCCCAAAGCCAAAAATTTGGAAAATTGTATGGATCAGGCCATCAACTGGTTTTAAAGTTAATGTAGATGCAGCTTGGTGTTCTAAGACAAATAAATGTGGCCTCAGCATGATCATAAGAGATTGTAGAGGGTGTTTCCATGAAGCATATACATCTTTTACTGATGCAAAGTCTGCACTTGAATCTGAACTAAAAGCTATTCTGTTTGCTATTCAATTCTGTGACTCTTTGTCTAGTGTATGTATGGAATCAGATTGTCTGAATGCGGTGCTATATGCAAATGATCCATCAAAATCACCTTGGCAGCTGTTTAACTTAGTAGATGAGATCCATCTCTCTTTAAGGGATATTCGCATTATGCATATTTTCAGGGAAGCAAACCAGGTAGCACATTCTCTAGCAAAGACATGCTTCTCACAAAAATGTAACTTAGTTTTTTCTCAATTCTCATTGCTGCCTAACCAAGTACAAGGACTAATTAGACTGGACCAAATGAACACTCCCTCTGTGAGAATTGATCATTAGTTGGAAGCTACTGTTTTTCTTTCATGTTTTCCCATGGCAGGACAAAGATTGGATCTGGTTTTCACTGCTGGACTCTGGTATTCACTGCTGGACTCTGACAAAGATTGAACAAGTTTGGATGCTACTAACTTCCAATTTTTTGGATGCAGGTTTTTCAGGATGCAGGTTTTTAGGATACCCTCCCTAGGGTTATCCTAAACAAGTTCGGATGCTACTAACTTCCAATTTTTTGGATGCAGGTTTTCAGGATGGTCACTATGGATGGATCAAATCAAGCTCCAGCTCAGAACAAGCTCACAGTTGCTGCGAGCAACATTAGGTTTCAGGTCTATGTTGCTCTACTGCATCCTTTTCGCTTCAACAACCTATACACGGCTCTCAAGATTCTCAAGTTACAAGCTCTTAAATGAGCATGCTATGGTCAGCACTGATCATCCAATTTGAAGTAGGTTGTTCATCAGTTTTGAGTAGGGAAATGAGAAAGATCACAGCTTTTTCTTCTTTCCACTACAATTTGCTAGTTTTCACTTGTTTTTGCAAACTAAGAGACTATGCTTATGGTTGTTCTCTCTGACTGACCTGTGTCTCGACATCGATTCACTAACAAGTTCGAGAGTTCATCCTATAGCATCCAAATACTCTAGTTCATTCTTTTGGAAGCAACTTATGGTTGCTTCAGGAGCAATCCGCTCAGTCTGTACATTAACTTAGCCTTCTGGCTTCTTTATTTTTGTTTTATTACGGCTCGGGAAGGCCAATATAATTTCCCCCATCTACGATGGTTTCATTTAAAAAAAAAAATATTTGGTCATAGCATAACGGTCGGACAGTTGTTTGTGTTAAACCAAGGAGAAGAAGTGCTTTACGATGGGATGGATTATTTTCACCCGAATGTAAATATGTTGGTTTTAAATCTAAAAACTTTTAGGGTTATCTATTTTTTTATTTATTTGATGAAGAGAACGCATTCTCTAAATTCCCTTTTATTTTTAACATTCAACGTAATTTTCAAAATTGGTTCGACGGTGACAATAGGTAGAATTTTGATCACTAATGTTAATTAATTAAATCAAACTTGTACATGATGTCACAATTATTAGTTCTAATATTGGACAGTATATATTATTAAAATAATATTAACTATTTTATTATTTAAAATATATTAAGTAGAATTTGAGTTATTAAGAGATCGAATCCATTTTTAGTTTATAATTATATAATATTTTTTATAAAAAAATACCTAAAATAATGTATTACTATGTAATTTGAGTTTATGTTTAAAATCATAATTTACTTTATTTAACTCTATCTTCCATATTTCTATTATAAAAAAATTTCAATTTCAAAATTTTTTTGACTAACACACAATATAATATATTTATTTTACCTCGCATCCATCAAGCTATCAATTTCTTAAGCTAAATTCTATATTTAGTTTAAAATTATCTTAAATGACGCCTTTAGTTGTGTTAATTTATGAAATTCTAGGGTTTTTTTCTGTTTTTTAGATGAAAAAGGTTATTATGTAACTTTTTTTCTTTTATTGAAATTGACTTGTATGTACAGAAGAATAATGACTAGTTTATTATTGGTGTACACATATACAATATTGGAATTTTATTTTAATATTATATTTGATCTCAACATATATTATATTCATACGAATAATTATATATTAAATGCATCTAATTATTAGACAAGAGTAATGATGGTGGATAAAAAATTAAATTGGTTCAATAAAATAGTTTTCATGAACTCGAGTATAACCATAATTGACTTTAACTTATTTTGAATTCATGTTTAAAATAAATTTGACTCTATTTTAAAAACTAATTTTTTATTTTAATTATTAACTAATTATTAAATAGATAATGAGTTAGGAAACTTTCTAATTTACGTCTCAATTTTACTTTTTTAAAGATGAGTTCATTTAAATTGATATTAATTTTAATTTTTGCCAGTTATAATAGAAAATTACAATATGTTATAAATATACTCGTTCATACTTAACATATTGCTTTGCCATTATTATTAATTTTATTATTAAACAAGTAAATGTATCATTTACTGAGAACTCATTCAGAGAATGCGTCCTCTACTTTCTTTCTTTTTTTGGCCCAATCACAATAAAAAACAACTGCGTGAAGGCAAAGTCTTGGGATAGATCGTCTTTCCATAGGCTTAGGGAAAAATCGTCTTTCCATAGGGTTTAATCATAATAATAAAAAGGTAAAAGGTTTTAGTTGCAATGTTAATAATTTATTATGCAAAAGGTTCATCCTGGATGAACCCTGTATACTTATATTGAATAGCATCAAGTTACCCTACACGATGCAGTAGCGCTTTTCAAAATTTTATGGGCTCAATTGTATTAGCTTTGAATTTCATAAAAACCCTCGAATATTAAATTTGAAGTGATACCAAGTGTCACAATATGATTTTTATCATACCGCTCATAGCAAGGGTATTAATGGAATATTCTAAAAAAGACGGACGATTAACACAGGTTCGAGGACGTGGACTATTTCCATCCCCCAGTCAAACTCATGATAACCGTTATTCATGACAAAGAAACTGGGGTGATTCGAAAATGGAGTTCAACAGTTTAATCCTAGATAAACCCTGGATACTTATATGGAATAGCATCTGTTACCTTAACCGATGTAGTAGCGCTTTTAAAATTTGACGGGGTGAATTGTATTAGCTTTTGATTTAATAAAAACCCACGAATATTCAATTTGAAATGATACCACGTGGTGGAATTTTTTTCTCATACCGCTTATAGTAAGGGTATTAATGGAATATTTTAAAAATGACGGACGATCAACCCAGGTTCAAGGACTCGGATCCTTTCAATCCGCCGGTCAAACTCAAGACATCCGTTATTCATGACAAAGAAACCATTATTCCTGACATACCGCTTATAGTAACCGTATTAATGGAATTTAAAAAAATTATGTACGATTAACCCAGGTTTGAGGAAGTAGACCATTGCTATCCCCTTGTCAAACTCATGACAGCCGTTATTCATGATGAAGAAACTGGGGTGATTTCAAAAAGGATTTCAACAGGTTTATCCTAAATGAACCTTGGATACTTATATGGAATAGCATCAAGTTACCCTACACGATGTAGTAGCGGTTTTTTACACGATGTAGTAGCAATTGTGTTAGCTTTTCATTTCATAAAAACCCTTGAATATTAAATTTTAAGTGATACCGCGTGGCGGAAAATGATCTTTCTCATACCGCTTATAGTAAGGGTATTAATGAAATATTCTAAAAATGACGAACAATTAACCCAGGTTCGAGGACGCGGACCATTGGTATCTCCCAGTCAAACTGTTGAAAACCACTATTCAAGACAAAGAAAGTGGGGTGATCCCAAAAATAATTTCAACAGGTTCATCCTGGATGGACCCTGAATACTTATATTGAATAGCATCAAGTTACCCTAAACGATGCAGTAGCGCTTTTTAAAATTTTATGGGCGCAATTGTATTAGCTTTGAATTTCATAAAAATCCTTGAATATTAAATTTGAAGTGATACCAAGTGATGCAAAATAAATTTTATCATACCGCTTATAGCAAGGGTATTAATGAAAGGGAAAGTCTCAGGAAAGGCGGCCTTTCCATAAGCTTATGGACAGTCCTCAGGGACATTTGTCTTTAATGTTGTAATTTTTTATAAAATTTAAATATTGAATTTTATAAGTTAAAACAAGTAATAATATGTATTTGAGTGAAAATATAAAAAAAATGATATAAAAAAATATTTTCAAAAATTTTAAAATTTGTATGTAATTTAAGAAATGCAGTGTATAAGGTAAGAAATAAGTGGTCTGTCCATAAACTTATGGACATGCTGCCTGTCAGGAGATCCACTCTTAATGAAATATTCTAAAAATGACGGCCGATTAACACGGTTTTAGGACGTGGACCATTGCCACCCCCCAGTCAAACTCATGATAACCGTTATTCATGACAAAGAAACTGGGGTGATCCAAAAATGAAATTCAACAGGCTTATCCTCGACAAACCCTGACATACCGCTTATAGTAAGCGTATTAATGAATTATTTTAAAAATATATACGATGAACCCGGGTTTGAGGAAGCGGGCCATTGCTATCCCCTTGTCAAACTTATGACAACCATTATTCATGACAAAGAAACTGGGGTGATCCGAAAAAGGATTTCAACAAGTTTATCCTAGATGAACCTTGGATACTTATATGGAATAGCATCAAGTTACCCTACACGATGTAGTAGCGGTTTTTTACACGCTGTAGTAGCAATTCTATTAGCTTTTCATTTCCTAAAATCCTTAATATTAAATTTAAAGTGATACCAAGTAGTGGAAATTGATCTTTCTCATACCGCTTATAGTGAGGGTATTAATGAAATATTCTATAAATGACGGACGATTAACCTAGGTTTAAGGACACTGACCCTTTTCAAAATTTGATGGGTGCAATTGTATTAGCTTTTAAATTTATAAAAACCCACAAATATTCAATTTGACGTGATATCACGTGGTGGAAAATAAATTTTCTCAAACCGCTTATAGTAAGGGTATTAATGAAATATTCTAAAAATGACGGACGATTAATCCATGTTCAAGGACGCGGACCCTTTCCATCCCTCGGTCAAACTCATGACAATCATTACTCATGACAAAGAAACTGGGGTGATCCCGAAAAGAATTTCGACAAGTTCATCCTGGATGAACCCTGGATACTTTTATGGAATAGCATCAAGTTACCCTACACGATGTGGTAGCACTTTTTAAAAGTTGATGGGCACAATTGTATTATCTTTTAATTCCATAAAAACCCCTAAATATTAAATTTGAAGTGATGCTATGTGGTGAAAATTGACCTTACTCATACGGCATATAGTGAGGGTATAGTGGAGTATTCTAAAAATTACTTACGATTAACACGGGTTTGAGGACGCAGACCATTGCTATCCCCTTTTCAAACTCATAACAACCGGTAATCCTGACAAAGAAACAAGGTTGATCCCAAAAAGGATCCCAACAGGTTCATCCTTGATGAACCTTGGATACTTATATGGAATAGTATCAAGTTACCCTACACTATGTAGTAGCAATTGTATGAACTTTTTATTTCGTAATAACCCACAAATATTCAATTTGAAGGGATACCACGTGGTGGAAAATAAATTTTCTCATACCGCTTATAGTATTAATAGAATATTCTAAAAAGGACGGACGATTAACCCAGGTTCAAGGATGCGGTTCCATCCCCCTGTCAACCTCATGACAACCGTTATTCATGACAAAGAAACCATTATTCCTGACATACCGCTTATTGTAAGTGTATTAATGGAATAGTTTAAGAATTATGTACGATTGACCCGGGTTTGAGGAAGTGGACCATTGCTATCCCCTTGTCAAACTCATGACAACCGTTATTCATAACAAAGAAACTGAGGTGATTCCAAAAAGGATTTCAACAGGTTTATCCTAGGTGAACCTTAGATACTTATATGGAATATCATCTAGTTACCCTACACGATGTAGTAGCGGGTTTTTACACGATGTAGTAGCGGGTTTTTACACGATGTAGTAGCAATTGTGTTAGCTATTCATTTCATAAAAACCCTTGAATATTAAATTTAAAGTGATACCACGTGGTGGAAAATGATCTTTCTCATACCGCTTATAGTGAGAGTATTAATGAAATATTCTAGAAAAGACGGATAATTAACCTGGGTTTGAGGATGCTGACCCTTTTCAAAATTTGATGGGCGCAATCGTATTAGCTTTTAAATTTATAAAACCCCTCGAGTATTAAATTTATACTCATGACAACTATCTAACAAAGAAACTGGGGTTATCCCAAAAAGGATTTCAACAGGTTCATCCTAGATGAACCTTGGATACTTATATGGAATAGCATCAAGTTACCCTACACGATATAGTAACGCTTTTCAAAATTTTATGGGAGCAATTTTATTAGCTTAAAATTTGATAAAAACCCTCGACTATTACATTTGAAGTGATACCACGTGGTGGAAAATGATTTTATAATGCCGCTTATAGCAAGAGTATTAGTGGAATATTCTTAAAATGACGGACAATTAACCCGGGTTTGAGGACGCGGACCCTTTCCATCCTCTAGTCAAACTCATTACAACCGTTATTCATGACAAAGAACCATTATTCCTAACATACCGCTTATAGTAACCGTATTAATTGAATATTCTAAAAATTATGTACGCTTAACCCGGGTTTGAGGATGCAGACCATTGCTACCCCCCTGTAAAACTCATGAAAACCATTATTCATGACAAAGAAACTGGGGTGACCAAAAATGGATTTTCAACAGGTTCATCCTTGATGAACATTGGATACTTATATGGAAAAGCATCAAATTACCCTACACGATGTAGTAGCTCTTTTCCACATGATGTAGTAGCAATTGTATTAACTTTTAATTTCATAAAAACCCATGATTATTTAATTTGAAGTGATACCACGTGGTGGAAAATAAATTTTCTCATACCCCTTATAGTAAGGGTATTAATGGCATAATGTAAAAATGACGGAAGATTGATTCGGGTTTGAAGACCTAGTCCCTTTCCATCCCCTAGTCAAACCCATGACAACCGTTATTCATGACAGAGAAACTAGGGTGATCCCAAAAAGGATTTTCAACAGGTTCATCCTGGATGAACATTGGATACTTATATGGAATAGCATCAAGTTACTTAACAAGATGTAGTAGCGCTTTTCAAAATTTGATTGGCGCAATTGTATTAGCTTTTAATTTTATAAAGCCCCTCGAGTATTAACTTTGAAGTATACCATGTGGTGGAAAAGGATATTTCTCATACCGCCTATAGTAAGGGTATTATTGAAATATTCTCAAAATGACGAACATTTAACCCGGGTTCGAGGACACAGACCATTGCCATCCACAGTCAAACTAATGACAACCGTTTTTCATGACAAAGAAACTGCGGTGATCCTAAAAAGGATTTCAATAGGTTCATCCTGGATGAACCCTGGATACTTATATGGAATATCATCAAGCTACACTACACGATGTAATGGAACTTTTCAAAATTCTATGGGTGCAATTGAATTAGCTTTTAATTTAATAAAATCCCTTGAGTATTAAATTTGAAGTGATACCACATGGTGAAAAATGATCTTTCACATACCGCTTACAGTAAGGGTATCAATGAAATATTCTAAAAATTACATACAATTAACCCCGGGTTCGAGGATGCAGACCATTGCTATCTCCCAAAGAAAATCATAACAACCGTTATTCATGAAAAAGAAACTAGGGTGATCCCAAAAATGATTTCAACAGGTTCATACTAGATGAACCTTAGTAACTTATATGGAATAGCATTAAGTTGCCCTACACATGTAGTAGCGGTTTGCTACAAGATGTAGTAGAAATTGTGTTAGCTTTTAATTTCATAAAAACCCTCGAATATTAAATTTAATGTGATACCACTTGCTGGAAAATGATCTTTCTCATACCGCTTATAATGATGGTTTTAATGGAATATTCTATTAATGACGGATGATTAACCTGGGTTCGAGGATGCGAACTGTTGCTATCCCCCAATCAAACTCATAACAACCAATATTCATGACAAAGAAGCTGGGGTGATCCCAAAAAGTATTTCAAAAGGTTCTTCCTAGATGAATCTTGGATACTTATACGTAATAGCATCAAGTTACCCTACACAATGTAGTAGCGCTTTTCTACACGATGTAGTAGAAATTGTATTAACTTTTAATTTCATAATAACCCACGAATATTCAATTTGAAGTGATACAACACGATGGAAAATAATGTTTCTCATAACGCATATAGTAAGGGTTTCAATGGAATATTCTAAAAAAATAACCCGGGTTCGAGGATGTGGCCCCTTTCCATCCCCCAGTCAAACTTATTACAACCGTTATTCATGACAAAGAAACTGTGGTGATCCTAAAAAGTACTTTCAACAGGTTCATCCTGGATGATCATTGGATCCTTAAGTCGTATAGCATCAACTTACCCAACACGATGTAGTAGCGCATTTTAAAATTTGATTAGCGCAATTTTATTAGCTTTTAATTTTATAAAACCCCTCGAGTATTAAATTTGAAGTGATACCATGTGGCGGAAAATGATCTTTCTCATACCGCTTATGGTAAGGGTATTAATGGAATAATCTAAAAATTATGTACGATTAACCCGAGTTTGAGGATGCAGACCATTGCTATTTCCCCGTCAAACTCATGACAACCGTTATTCATGACAAAGAAACTGGGGTGATCCCAAAAAGGATTTCAGCAGGTTCATCATGAATGAACCTTGGATACTTATATGGAATAGCATCAAGTTACCCGGCACGATATAGTGTCGCTTATCAAAATTTTATAGGTGCAATTGTATTAGCTTTGAATTTCCAAAAAACCCTCGAATATTAAATTTGAAGTGATACCACGTGGTCGAAAATGATTTTTATAATACCGCTTATGGCAAGGGTATTAATGGAATATTCTAAAATTGACGGACGATTAACCAGTGTTCAAAGACGCGGACCCTTTCCACCCCCCATTCAAACTCATGACAACCGTTATTCATGACAAAGAAACTGGTGTGATTCCAAAAAGAATTTTCAACAAGTTCATCCTGGATGAACATTAGATACTTATATGGTATAGCATCAAGTTACCAAACATGATGTAGTAGCACTTTTAAAAATTTGATGGACGCAATGGTATTAGCTTTTAATTTTATAAAACCCCTCGAGTATTAAATTTGAAGTAATACCATCTGGCAGAAAATGATCCTTCTCATACCGCTTATAGAAAGAGTATTAATGAAATATTCTATAAAAGATGAATGATTAACTCGGGTTCGAGGACACGGACCATTTGTATCCCCTAGTCAAACAGTTGAAAAACATTATTCAAGACAAAGAAAGTGGGGTAATCCCAAAAAAAATTTCAACAGATTCATCCTGTATGAACCATGAATACTTATATTGAATAGCATCAAGTTACCTTACACGATGTTGTTGCGCTTTTCAATATTTTATGGGCGCAGTTATATTAGTTTTGAATTTCATGAAAACCCTTGAATATTAAATTTGAAGTTATACCACGTAGTGGAAAATGATTTTTATCATACCGCTTATAGCAAGGGTATAAATGGAATATTCTAAAAATGACAAATGATTAATCCGGGTTTGAGGGCACGTACCATTGCCATCCCCTAGTAAAACTCATGACAAGCGTTATTCATTACAAAGAAACTACGATGATCCCAAAAAGGATTTCAATAGGTTCGTCCTGGATGAACCCAAGATACTTATATGGAATATCATCAAGCTACTCTACACGGTGTAGTAGCACTTTTCAAAATTTGTTGGGCACAATTGAATTTTCTTTTAATTTCATAAAAACCCTTGAATATAAAATTCGAAGTGATACCACATGGTGAAAAATGATCTTTCACATACCGCTTACCGTAAGGGCATTAATGGAATATTCTAAAAATTTTGTATGACAGTTGGGTTCGAGGACGCGGACAATTGCTATCCTCCAGTCAAAATCAGGACAACCGTTATTCATGACAAAGAAACTGGGGTGATCCCGAAAAGGATTTCAATAGGTTCATACTAGATGAGCCTTGGATACTTATATGGAATATCATAAAGTTACCCTACACAATGTTGTAGCTATTTGCTACACGATGTAGTAGAAATTGTGTTAGCTGCTAATTTCATAAAAACCCTCGAATATTAAATTTAATGTGATACCACGTGGTGGAAAATGATCTTTCTCATACTACTTATAGTGAGGGTATTAATGGATTATTCTATTAATGACGGAAGATTATCCTGGGTTTGAGAATGTAGACCATTGCTATCCCCCAATCAAACTCATAACAACCAATATACATGACAAAGAAACTGGGGTGATCCCAAAAAGTTTTTCAACAGGTTCTTCCTATATGAACCTTGGATACTTATATGGAATATCATCAAGTTACCCTACACGATGTAGTAGCGCTTTTGTACACGATGTAGTAGCTATTGTATTAACTTTTAATTTCATAGAAACCCACGAATATTCAATTTGAAGTGATACAACATGGTGGAAAATATTTTTTCATACCACTTATAGTAAGGGTATTAAAGGAATATTCAAAAAAGGATGGATGATTAACCCGGGTTTGAGGACGCGGCCCCTTTCTATCCCCCAGTCAAACTTATGACAACCGTTATTTATGACAATGAAACTGGGGTGATCCCAAAAAGGATTTTCAACAGGTTCATCCTACATGAACCTGGGATTTTTATATGGAATAGCATCAAGTACTTAACAAGATATAGTAGCGCTTTTCAAAATTTGATGGGCGCAATTGTAGTAGCTTTTAATTTTATAAAATCCCCCGAGTATTAAATTTGAAGTGATACCATGTGGCGGAAAATGATCTTTCTCGTACCGCTTATAGTAATGGTATTAATGGAATATTCTAAAATTTTTGTACGATTAACCCGGGTTTGAGGATGTAGGCCATTGCTATTCCCTTGACAAACTCATGACAACTGTAATTCATGACAAAGAAACTAGGATGATCCCAAAAAGGATTTCAACAGGCTCATCATGGATGAACATTGGATACTTATATGGAATAGCATCAAGTTACCCTGCATGATGTTAGAGCGGTTTGCTACACGATGTAGTAGCAATTGTATTAACTTTTGATTTCATTAAAACCCTTGAATATTAATTTAATGTGATACCATGGGGTGAAAAATGATCTTTCTCATACCGCTTATAGTGAGGGTATTAATGGAATATTCTATTAATGATGGTCGATTAACCCAGGTTCGAGGATGCGGACCATTGCAATCCCCCAATCAAGAATTTGTCTCTTATGAGACCATCTCATGGTGAGACTAAGGACTAGAGGCAAAATAGGAAAAGTGTAAACTAAATTCGGGGGCAAAAAATTAATAGAACTGGACTAAATTGCAAATTTTCACAATTACACATTAAATCCCTGAACTTTTAAAACATCAATATGAAACTCCATCTTAAAATCTTTGCAATTTAATCCCTGGTTTCACCGTGAGACGGTCTTATACAAGACTTTGTCCCCAATCAAACTCATAACAACCAATATACATGACAAAGAAACTGGGGTGATCCCAAAAAGTTTTTCAACAGGTTCTTCCTATATGAACCTTGGATACTTAAATGGAATATCATCAAGCTACCCTACACGATGTAGTAGCGCTTTTGTACACGATGTAGTAGCTATTGTATTAACTTTTAATTTCATAGAAACCCATGAATATTCAATTTGAAGTGATACAACATGGTGGAAAATATTTTTTTCATACCACTTATAGTAAGGGTATTAATGGAATATTCTAAAAATGATGGATGATTAACCCGAGTTTGAGGACGCGGACCCTTTCCATCCCCCAGTCAAACTCATATGAACCGTTATTCATGTCAAAGAAACAGGGGTGATCCCAAAAAGGATTTTCAATAGGTTAATCCTGGAGGAACATTGGATACTTATATGGAATAACATCAAGTTACCCAACAAGATGTAGTGGCGCTTTTCAAAATTTGATGGGCGCAATTGTAGTAGCTTTTAATTTTATAAAACCCCATAAGTATTAAATTTTAAGTGATACCATGTGGCGGAAAATGATCTTTCTCATACCGCTTATAGTAAGGGTATTAATGGAATATTCTAAAATTTTTGTAAGATTAACCCGGGTTTGAGGATGCAGACCATTGATGTTCCCTTGACAAACTCATGACAACTATAATTCATGACAAAGAAACTGGGATGATCCCAAAAATGATTTCAACAGGTTCATTATGGATGAACCCTGGATACTTATATGGAATATCATCAAGTTACCCTGCATGATGTTAGAGCGGTTTGCTACACGATGTAGTAGCAATTGTGTTAACTTTTAATTTCATTAAAACCCTTTAATATTAATTTAATGTGATACCATGTGGTGGAAAATGATCTTTCTCATACCGCTTATAGTGAGGGTATTAATGGAATATTCTATAATGATGGTCGATTAACCCGGGTTCGAGGTTGCAGACCATTGCTATCCCCCAATCAAACTCATAACAACCAATATTCATGACAAAGAAACTTAGGTGATCCCAAAAGGATTTCAACTGGTTCTTCCAAGATGAACCTTGGATACTTATATGGAGTAGCATTAAGTTACCCTACACGATGTAGTAGCTGTTTGCTACATGTTGAAGTAGCAATTCTGTTAGCTTTTCCTTTCATAAAAACCCTCGAATATTAAATTTAATGTGATACCACGTGGTGGAAAATTATATTTCTCATACCACTTATAGTGAGGGTATTAATGGAATATTCTAGAAATGGCAGATGATTAACCCGAGTTCGAGGACACAGATCCTTTCCATCCCCCAGTCAAACTCATAACAACTGTTATCCATGACAAAGAAACTGGGGTGATCCCAAAAAGGATTTTCAATAGGTTCATCCTGGATGAACATTGGATACTTATATGAAATAGCATCAAGTTACCCAACAAGATGTAGTGGCGCTTTTCAAAATTTGATGGTCGCAATTGTATTAGCTTTTAATTTTATAAAACCCCTTGAGTATTAAATTTGAAGTGATACCATGTGGCAGAAAATGATCTTTCTCATACCGCTTATAGTAACAGTATTAATGGAATATTCTAAAAATTACGTACGATTAACCCGGGTTTAAGGATACAGACCATTGCTATCCCCCTGTTAAACTCATGACAACAGTTATTCTTGACAAAGTAACTGGGGTGATCCCAAAAAGGATTTCAACAGGTTCATCATGGATGAATCCCAGATACTTATATGGAATAGCATTAAGTTACCTTGCACGATATAGTAACACGTTTAAAAAATTTATGGGCACAATTGTATTATATGTTAATTTCCAAAAAACCCTCGAATATTAAATTTGAAGTGATACCACATGGTGGAAAATGATTTTCATAATACCGCTTATAGCAAGGCTATTAATGGAACATTATAAAATTGATGGACGATTAACCCGGGTTCGAGGACGCGGACCCTTTCCCTCCCCCAGTCAAACTCATGACAACCGCTATTTACGACAAAGAAATTAGGGTGATCCCAAAAAGGATTTTCAACAAGCTCATCCTGGATGAACATTGGCTACTTATATGGAATAGCATTAATTTACCCAACAAGATGTAGTAGCATTTTTCAAAATTTGATGGACGCAATGGTATTAGCTTTTAATTTTATAAAACCCTCGAGTATTAAAGTTGAAGTGATACCATTTGGCGGAAAATGATCCTTCTCATACCGCTTATAGTAAGAGTATTAATGAAATATTCTGAAAAAGATGAACGATTAACCCGGGTTTGAGGACGCGGACCATTGGTTTCCCCTAGTTAAATTGTTGAAAACCATCATTCAAGACAAAGAAAGTGGAGTTATCCCAAAACGAATTTCAACAGGTTCATCCGGGATGAACCCTGGATATTTATATTGAATAGCATTAAGTTATCCTACACAATGTAGTAGCACTTTTAAAAATTTTATGGGCGCAATTGTATTAGCTTTGAATTTCATGAAAACCCTTCAATATTAAATTTGAAGTGACACCACGTGGTGGAAAATGATTTTTATCATACCGCTTATATCAAGGGTATTAATGGAATATTCTCAAAATGACAAACGATTAACGCGAGTTCAAGGACGCGGACCATTGTAATCCCCCAGTCGAAATCATGAGAACCATTATTCATGACAAAGAAACTGGGGTGATCCCAAAAAGGATTTCAAAGGGTTAATACTAGATGAACCTTGGATACTTATATGGAATAGCATTAAGTTACCCTACAATATGTAGTAGCAGTTTGCTACACGATGTAATAGCAATTGTGTTAGGTTTTAATTTCATAAAAACCCCGAATATTAAATTTAATTTGATACCACGTGGTGGAAAATAATCTTTCTTATACCACTTATAGTGAGGGTATTAATGGAATATTCTATTAATGACAGACGATTAATCCGGGTTCGAGGATGCAGACCATTGCTATCCCCCAATGAAACTCATAACAACCAATATTCATGACAAAGAAACTGGGGTGATCCCAAAAGAATTCCAACTAGTTCTTCCAAGATGAACCTTGGATACTTATATAGAGTAGCATTAAGTTACACTACACAATGTAGTAGCGGTTTGCTACACGATGTAGTAGCAATTGTGTTAGCTTTTAATTTCATAAAAACCCTCAAATATTAAATTTAATGTGATACCACATGGTGGAAAATGATCTTTCTCATAACCCTTATAGTAAGGGTATTAATGGAATATTATAGAAATTACGGATGATTAACCCGAGTTTTTAAAAAGAAAAAGTACATTGTCCAGAGTAAATTATAGATGATTACTTATAAGTATACGAGGGTTATTCGTGAATGACTTGTGGAACTCTATGTGGCATCATGCCAGTTTCTTTTTAAGTTAGGGTGATAAAGAATTTGATTTGGATCGCAAGTGTCATGTCTGCGATATAGAGTAACCTTCCGTCAATCGTGTCAGTATTCTGTTATTACCATTACAATAAGCATTATAAACAAGATAAAGAGTTTATCTTTGGAGTGCAAGTGTCCCGTCCGCGATCCGGGGTAACCGTTTGTCAATCGTGTAGTATTCCATTATTTCCCTTACAATAGGCATTATGAAAACGATAATATCCACCGCAAAGAATCACATGAAATTATATATTCTCATTTTTTAAAATAAAATTAAAAGGTAATAAAAGTCCGTCTAACTAATTTTAAAAAGAAAGTGTTCATTATCCAGAGTAAATTATAGATGGTTACTTATACGTATACGAGGGTTATTCGTGAATGACTTGCGGAACTCTATGTGTGATCATACCAGTTTCTTTATAAGTTACTGTGATAAAGAGTTAGACTTGGGATTGCAAGTGTCCCGATTGCGATATGGGGTATCCGTCCATCAACTGTGTTAGTATTTCATTATTACCCTTACAATAAGCGTTATGAAAAGGATAATTTTCACCGCATAGAATCGCATTAAATTATATATTTTTAGTTTTTTTTAAAATTAAAAGGTAACAAAAGTCTTTCCATAAAATTTTAAAAAACACTAGCACATTGTCCATGGTAAATTATATATGATTACTTTTAAGTATACAAGTGTCATTCGTGAATGACCTTTGGAACTGTATGTGAGATCATGCCAATTTCTTCATAAGGTACGGTGACAAAGAGTTTTACTTGGGATTGCAAGTTTCCTGTCCGGGATCCGGGGTAACCGTCCATCAATCGTCTTAGTATTCCATTATTACCCTTACAATAAGCGTTATAAACACAATAATTTCCACTGCATAGAATCACATGGAATTATATATTATAGGTTCTTTATGAAATTAAAAGGTAATAAAAGTCCGTCCGTCAAATTTTAAAAAGCACAAGTACATTGTCCGGAGCAAATTGTAGATGATTACTTATAATTATACAAGGGTCATTCGTGAATGACTTGGGGAACTCTATGCGGTATTATTCTAGTTTCTTTATATGTTACAATTATAAAGAATTTGACTTTGGAATGCAAGTGTCGCATCCGCGATCCGAGGTAACAATCCGTCAATCGTGTTAGTATTCCATTATTACCCTTACAATAAGCGTTATGAAAATGATAATATCCACCTCATAGAATAACATGAAATTATATATTCTTTTTTTATGAAATTAAAAGGTAATAAAAGTCCGTCCATCAACTTTTAAAAATAAAAAGCACATTGTCTAGAGTAAATTATAGATGATTAGTTATAAGTATACGAGGGTTATTCGTGAATGACTTGTGGAACTATATGTTTGATCATGCCAGTTTCTTTAGAAGTTACTATGATAAAGAGTTTGATTTGGGATTTCAAGTTTCCCCATTGCGATCAGGGGTAACCGTCTGTCAACTGTGTTAGTATTCCATTATTACCCTTACAATAAGCGTTATGAAAATGATAATTTTCACAGCATAGAATCGCATGAAATTATATATTCTAGTTTTTTATGAAATTAAAAGGTAATAAAAGTCTTTCCATCAAATTTTAAAAAACACAAGCACAATGTTCATGGTAAATTATAGATGATTACTTATAACTATACACGTGTTGAATCATGACAGTTTCTTTATAAGTTACGATGATAAAGATTTTTACTTGGATTGTAAGTATCCTGTTCGTGATCTGGAGTAACCGTCCGTCAATTGTGTTCGTATTCCGTTATTACCCTTACAATAAGCGTTATAAACACAATAATTCCACATCATAGAATCACATGGAATTATATATTCTAGGTTTTTTATGAAATTAAAAGTTAATAAAAGTCCATCCATCAAATTTTAAAAAGCACAAGTACATTGTCCAGAGTAAATTGTAGATGATTACTTATAAGTATACAAGGGTCATTCATGAATGACTTGTGTAACTCTATGTGAGATCATACCAATTTCTTTATAAGTTACGGTGATAAAGAGTTTGACTTGGGATTGCAAGTTTCTCATCTACGATACGGGGTAACCGTCCAACAATCGTGTCATATTCCATTATTACCCTTACAATACGCATTATGAACATGATAATTTCCACCGCATAGAATCACATGAAATTATATATTCTAGTTTTTTAATGAAATTAAAAGGTAATAAATATCCATTCATAAAATTTTAAAAAGCACAAGGACATTGTCTAGAGTAAATTATAGATGAGTACTAATAAGTATACAAGGGTTATTCGTGAATGACTTGTGGAGCTCTATGTGGGATCATGCCAGTTTCTTTATAAGTTACTGTGATAAAGAGTTTGTCTTGGGATTTCAAGTGTCCCGGTCGCGATCAGGGGTAACCATCGGTCAAATGTGTTAGTATTCCATTATTACCCTTACAATAAGCATTATGAACACTATAATTTCCACCGCATAGAATCGCATGAAATCATATATTCTAGGCTTTATATGAAATAAAAAGGTAATAAAAGTCCGTCCATCAAATTTTAAAAAACACAAGTATATTGTCGGAGTAAATTTTAGATGATTAGGTATACGTATTTAAGGATCATTCGTGAATGACTTGGGGAACTTTTTGTGGGATCATTCCAGTTTCTTTATAAGTTACAGTGATAAAGAGTTTGAATTTAGATTGCAAGTGTCCCATCCGCTATCTGGGGTAACCGCCCGTCAATCGTGTTAGTATTCCATTATTACCCTTAAAATAAGCGTTATGAAAATGATAATATCAACCGCATAGAATCACATGAAATTATATATTCTAGTTTTTTTTATAAAATTAAAAGGTAATAAAAGTTCGTCCATCAAATTTTAAAAGAAAAAACACATTGTCCAGAGTAAATTATAGATTACTTATAAGTATACAATTGCCATTTGTGAATGACCTGTGGATTTATATATGGGATCATGCCTGTTTCATTATAAGTTACAGTAATAAGAGTTTTACTTGGGATTGCAAGCATCACATCCGCAATCCAGGGTAACCATCCGTCAATCATGTCAGTATTCCATTATTACCCTTAGAATAAGTGTTATGAACACGATAATTTCCACCACATAAAATTGCATGGAATTATATATTCTAGTTTTTCTGTTAAATTAAAAGGTAATAAATATCCGTTCATCAAATTTTAAAAAGCACAAGCACATTGTCCAAGGTAAATTATAGTTGTTTACTAATAAGTATACGAGTGTTATTCGTGAATGACTTGTGGAACTCTATGTGAGATCATGCTAGTTTCTTTATAAGTTACTGTGATAAAGAGTTTGACTTAGGATTGCAAGTGTCTCGATCGCGATCTGGGGTAACCGTCCGCCGACTATGTTAGTATTCCATTATTACCCTTACAATAAGCGTTATGAACACGATAATTTCCACCGCAAAGAATTGCATGGAATTATATATTCTATGTTTTTTATGAAATTAAAATGTAATAAAAGCCCGTCCATAAAATTTTTAAAAGAACAAGTACATTGTCCAGAGTAAATTGTAGACGATTACTTATAAGTATACATGGATCATTCGTGTATGACTTGTGGAACTCTATGTGGGATCATGCCAGTTTCTTTATAAGTTACAGTGATAAAGAGTTTGACTTGGGATTGCAAGTGTCTCATTTGCAATCCGGGGTAACAGTATGTCAATTGTGTCAGTATTCCACTATTACCTTTACATTAAGTGTTATGAACAAATTAATTTCCACTGCATATGATCGCATGAAATTATATATTTTATGTTTATTTTTGAAATTAAATGCTAATTAAAGTCTGTCCATCAAATTTTGAAAAGCAAAAGTACATTTTCCAGAGTAAATTGTAAATGATTACTTATAAGTATACAAGGGTCATTTATGAACTATTTGTGGAACTCTATGTGGGATCATGCCAGTTTCTTTATAAGTTATGGTGATAAAGAGTTTGACTCAGGATTGCAAGTTTCCCGTCCATGATCCGGGGTAACCGTCCATTAATTGTGATAGTATTTGATTATTACCCTTACAATAAGCATTATGAACTTGATAATTTCAATCGAATGTTTTTAATTCAAATTTTCTTAACGATAAATTTCAGCTTTTGGCAGCAACGGGTCGACGGATGGGCTTGATTCTTGAAACAATGTATATAACAATGTTATTTAACCTTGGGAATTAAATTATCTACGTGGTCACACGTGTGTCGATTAGTATGACTATTAAACGAGTACAAACCGACATCGGTATGGCTAAACTTTCAAGCGGAACTCAAATTTTTATCCAAAAATTTGAACACCAAAATTTCCCCCCAACCTATTTAAATCCACTAAATCTCAACACTTATACCCATTTCCCATTTCCACCACCAATCTTACAACCTAAACTCCCACCATCCAATTTATTCACAACCTTACAACATTTGAAAATATAATCAAGTTGATTCTCTCAAACATCAACAAGTGTCCAAGGATGGAGCATCTCCTATTCCTAATTAAAATTGAGGTAGTTTTTCCATCTATTCCATGTTCAATTACCAATTATGTGATGATCCTACTGTATGTTCTTTTAATCAATAATTGATAAAAAATTCTTACGGGGAAGAAATAGAGCTGGTTAATCTAGATAGCAAATACAGCTCAAAGTGTGTAAGGGTAGGGAAATACCTTCCCAATGAAGATAAGAATAGAATCATAGAAATCCTTCGAAGACACAAGAAAATTTCACATGGATTGTTCATGAAATGGGAGGAGTAGACCCGCACATTGCTACACACTCTTTGAATATCAGTGATGCAGTTAAACAAAAGTAGCGCAACTTCATCGGCAAAAGGAAGAGAGCAATCAAAGAAAGGGTTACAACAGTGCTTCAAGCTGGCATAGTAAAAGAGGTCATAAAACCAAAATGACTTGCAAGCCCAGTTATGGTAAAGAAGTTAGATGCAGGATAGAGGATGTGCATTGATTTTATGGATTTTAATAAAACGTGCCCCATGGATTGTTATCCTCTACCAAAAATTGATCAACTAGCAGGGTATCAGGTGCTAGTGTTTTTGGATGTGTACAAGGGATATCATCAAATATTAATGAGTCCTGAAGATGAAGAGAAAATGGCTTTTATAACAAGCTTTAGGATGTTCTGTTACGTAAAGATGTCATTCGTGCTGAAAAAGCAAGGGCAACATACCAATGAGCAGTGGATAACACATTTCGTAACAAAATAGGGTGAAATGTTAAAGTGTATTTTGATGACATGGTTATCAAAAGCAGGAGGGTGGATAGCTTCGCTATGGATTTTCAAGAGATGTTGGACACACTAAGTGCCATAGGAATGAAGCTCAACCCTAAGAAGTGTGTATTCGGGGTAGGCGCAAGAAAATTCTTAGGATATAAGGTGTCATCAAAGGGAATCAAGGACAACCCAGAGAAATTTCAAGCCATAGTTAATCTTCCTCAACCGCGAACTGTTAAACAGGTACAAGTTCTGATGGGTTTATTGGCAGCGCTCAACGGGTTTGTCTCAAAAGTGGCGGAGAAGCATTTTCCACTATTCAAAGTTCTAAGAAAGGCCAAGAAGTTCAAATGGAGTCAAGAATGCTATAAAGTACATGATAGTTTAAAATAACAACTTCTAACACTGCCAACACTGAAATCTCCCACCCTTGGAGAAACGTTATACTTATATTTAGTGATTTCACAGAATGCGGTCAGTTGTGTCTTGGTTTATCTTGAAGAGAAGAAACAAGTACTAGTCTATTACATTAGCAGAATATTACAGAGTGCAATGAAATCGTACATACCGATGGAGAAACTAACCCTAGCCTTGGTGTACTTAAAGACTGCACACATATTTCCATACTCATCACATTGTTCTTTACACTGGCTTTCCAATCAAGAACATCCTTAACAATCCATAATCATCAGGCAGATTGACAAAGTGGGCCCTGGAATTGGGCCAATTTGAGATTCATTTCAAACCACGAACAGTGATCAAAGCACATGAACTAGCAGACTTCAGTGTAGAAATGACTAGTGAAGAAGCAAAAAAAAGCAAGCATATATCAGAGCCTAAGGGTCGATAAAAGAAAGACAAAATGGGAAGAATTGGCATAGACATTGTTTGTTGATGATGCGTTCAACAGAGAATGATGTGGGGTAGGATTTCTATTCATAAATCCAAATGGAGGCGAACACAGATACTCACTATGCTTCGATTTCCCACTTATAATTAACGAAGCAAAATATGATGCCTTGATCAGTGGACTAGGCCTTACAATTAGATTGAAGGTTAAAAGTGTTTGATTGTCTAGTGATTCGCTAATTGTGGTCCAGCAAGTACGAGGAGACTATGAAGTACGAGAAGAAGAGTTGGTGAAATACTTAAGGAAAGTTCAATAACTCATAGCTCAGCTCAAGTTCTTCGACATACAACACATATCACAAAGAAAAAATACAAAGGAACATGCACTAAGCAAGCTACCGATAACTGTGTTTTATTCTCTCAACAAACATGGAGATGTGGTGGTAGAAGTCATTCCAGTCATAAGCACCGTGTCAACTATTGTGTTGGCAGTTCAAACAGATGAAGTAAACTAGATGACGCAATAAATAGATTTCTTCGCCAAGGGAACACTGCCTGAGGATAAGGTGAAGGCTAGAAAGTTGAAGTAATGATCTAGAAATTACACCTACGAATATGGGACCTTGTACAAGAGGGGCTTTCTATCTCCATGGATAAAATGCATAGGACCAGCTCAAGCAACATAAATTTTAAAAGAGGTCATGAAGGGTTGTGTGGAACGCTTCAAGGAGCAATAAGGATATCAAAAAATATCATTCAAGCTGGATACTACAGGTCAACTATGTTCAATGACGCGTACAACATCATACTTAAATGTAGAAGTTTCCAAATCAACGCTTCGTTGTCGCATAAGCTACAGTCTCCTTTGACAAGAGTATATGGAGCATGGCCGTTTGATAATTAGGTGATTGTCTTAGTTTGACCATTCCTAAGAGGCAAAAGCAATGCCAAATTCCTAGTTGTAGCAATCGACTACTTTACGAAGTGGGTTGAGGCGAAACCATTGGGGAGAGTCACATCTGAAGCCACTAGGAAATTCGTATTGCAAAACATAATATGTCACTTCGGGGTGCCACATACTATTGTAACATATAATGGTACGCAGTTGACCAGCAGCGTATTCACGGATTGGTTCCAAGCTTAGAATTCTACAGAAGTTCATCTCTGTAGCACACCCTCAAGCCAATGGCCAAGTGTAGGTAACGAAACAACCATTTAAGGAATCTAGAAGTGGCTAGAAAGAAGGCAAACTGGATGGGTGGATGAAATATCAATACCTTATGGTCGTATAGAACAACTGTTCGAGAACCAATGGGGAAAACACCCTATGTAGTCTGGTTTACGGCCACTGAGTAGTTATACCGGTGGAAATTGGCAATGCAAGCCTTCAAGTATGTGAGTAGGAGGAGAAAAATAACCCAAACCTGATAATGTTGGGACTAGACGAACTGGAGGAGAAAAAGGATCTGGCAACGATTGTAGAAGCTAGGTGCAAGGAAAGGATGGCAAGAGCTTATAATCAAAAAGTGAAGGAAACACTATTTTAGATGGGAGACCTAGTGCTAAGAAATAATGAAGCTAGTCTAGTAGGGGAGCAAGGAAAGCTATGCCCAAAGTGGGAAGGGCCATAAAAAGTTACAAAAGCTCACAAATCGAACAACTACAAGTTAGAAAGGATTGATTGTACTAGTGCTCCAAACACGTGGCATGTGGTCAATTAAGAAATTTTTATGTCTATATTTGAAGGAGAAGGTACCAAGCATCCACCTGTACATGCACCAGTATATTATCCTTGGTTTCTTTCTTTCAATTGTTTCAGACTCGAAATTATTGCAGAAATATATTATTAATGCAAAAAAAAACACATTGCTGGACCACGATCATATCTCTCATTATTTAGTTATACATGATAGAATATATTTCTTTGTACCATCTCATGATCAAAACACCCATGTTTTTCAAGTCAAGCTGTTTGGCTAACACCAAGCTAAAGATTTTACACAATTACCGTTGTTTGCAAGCTTTGGATCTTGCAACTTCCCAAATCAAACAATTACAAGCCATAGATCTTACACATCTATTGATCATAGCAAGCTTTACATCTTGCAATGTCGCTCTTGCAATGTCGCAAATCAAAAAATTGCAAGATATAGATCTTGCACAACTCGCGATCTTGGAAAGCTTTAGATCTTCTAACTTCGCCGAATACATAATCGCAAGCTATAAATCTTTATATTAGGCTAATATACCTCTAATACAGTGACAAAAGCAAGCAATAGATCTTGCAGCTTCACACACTACGTACTCTAAACAAATCAAGTAATAAACCTTGCTACAAAACATATATGCCCACAAAACTGCGATTAAAGCATGTCATAGATCTACTAGCCTCGCAACTTCGAACTTCTCCAGTAAAAATTTACATAATTAAAGAGGATGGATGATAGCTAATTTAGAAACAATGAAGATGCCAGATTTGTAGAGTCATGATCAAATTTAATTAAAAATTACAAGAAAGGATAAGTGGTTCAACATAACGGATCTATCTACGCCTGGAGGCTCGCAAAGATCCATAAGAGGATGATACACCGCAGTGGTAGCCACGCTCAACTTTGTGATCAGAATGCTCAGCCCTATGTTGTTTCCCTTCAGCAGACTCTTCTTCACTAACCAAATTCTTGTAACGCCACTTCATGTGCAAATAAGTGGGATTCCATGTAAAACCACGTCTCTCCATGTGTTCAAGATGTTTAGCATAGTACGCCTTGAAATTATGAATGGGGCCAAACTCTTCGCGATCCAATTGCATACTCATAACGTTGGCGATTTCTTCATACAAGTTAATCCTCTGACCACCAAATTCCATCATAATATCTCCACGACCAGTAACCCTGCAAGATAACGAAAGGGAGAGCCTCGAGTTTGTCTTTATATTCAACACAAGCTTGCTCAAGTTGATGCACATATTTATTGGGACGTCATTGCAGTACCTCTCAAAGTTAAATGTATAAGCCCTAAGTGCTTCCTATATACAACTAAGTAGATAATGGTAAGCCGGGGTTGTCCACGAATAAGAGAGATTTTCCTAAACAACAAATACTTCAAGATATAGTGAAATAGAGGTTCTTAGTAGATATGAACGCTTCAATCAATTGTTCCCAACTACAAACTAACCTAAATAATGAAAATGCATGATTAATCCTACAAAAACTAAGAAAAGAAAGAAGAAAAACTAACCCAAAAATTCCCAGGAAGAAGAAGAGAGAGAGGATAAGGTGAGTATTTATAGTAAAAAAAAGTTAGAAAGGTTCTGGCCACTTGTCCGTCACAACTTGCGACCAATCCATCACGAGTCGCGATCTAGCCAAGTTTCAACACCTTGATTTCTTTCTTCTTCTTTTTTCAAGTACTCATTTTCACTTCACTTTTCTTCAATTCTTCAAAAGATCAAATGCAAGTCTTCAAATCTTCAAATCTTCAAAGGTATTCTTCAAAGTCTTCAAACGAATTTTCATTCTTCAAAGTCTTCAAACGAATTGTCATATCACACAAAATCCTCAAGAAAATTGATAAAAGCACGAAAGTCACTCTTAACTCCCCAATTTCAAGGCAAATTGCCACATCTAGAGCACAAAAGTGTACAAAAGTCTTAAAAGTCCTAATATAACCATATAAAATGGGCACATCAAACCTCCCCATTTAAACCTTACTCGCCCTCGAGTAAGAAAAGATTTAAGCACACAAAGGAATTTATATGTCCACAATCTAAACTAATATTCCCCCAATCAAAGCCTCACAAAAACTCTCAATATCATAAATCCAAAAATCAAAGCTCGAATGAGAATTTTTCACACACGCAACCCCAATTTCTAAATCTATCCAAAACTACCACTTATCAACTCACCACCCATAAAAATGTTTCAAAATCCTGAATTGATAATCCCAAAGTCCAATGGCACAAAATTAAATTAAAACCATAAGACAGGTTCAAGAACATACTTCACTTCATACCAATATATCAACCAAAATCCAATCGCACAAAATGAAGTCAAAACCATATAGGAAGTTCAAACACATACTTCACTCTATACCAGTATATTAACCCAAAAACGAAGCATACCAAGAATAAAAAATTTCATAACCATACTTAATTTTCAACCCGTTAAGTTACCCAATCCCAATAAGTCCTTTGATATTATACTACCCGGTCCATCCATATGTCAACCGCAACCTTATAACTCCAATGCCAGCAAATGAGTATAAAAGTAACAACATTTTCTTTTCATTTTATTTACTCTCTTTCTCTCATTTTGCCTAGGAACCCCTTTGGGCTTTCATCCTAGCCACACATCATCTTTCTTTTAGCTCACATCTTTCCCACTTTAGCCTCTCATTTTTTCCCAGGCCGCCCTTTTGGATTTTTTACCTATCCGGGCCCCCAATGTTGCCTAAGTTGCCCTCTTGGATTTTAAACTTACCAGGATACTTTATTTAGAAATTTTTTCTTTTTCTTTTTCAATTTTTTTTCTTTTTTCTCATGTTTTTCCAATTGAAAGTAGCAAAAAGCATTCAAAATCAAGCTTGCATGCTTGTCCTCTAGCCCCTCCCCGAACTTAAAATATTACATTGCCCTCACTGTAAACATATAAGACAAGAACAATAAAAACTCAAGGTAAGATGTAGAGTGACTCCCGTTTCTCTGCATAGTCGCCGGTGATGCAGCGCAATCCCATGTATTTGTATAGAATCAGTCCCAAAATTGGTTTTGGAGCAGGAAGGGGGAGCAAAAGTGCCATAGAACAACTCACCCCTTGAGAAAAACGTTGTCCCTTTGGCGCCGTTTGATCAAGACTAACACCACAGAGAACAACACCAAACTCACAAGTACATAAGGATTTGTAATACTAGGTTTAGAATCAAAAGTTAATAACCACGGTATTCTCAAAGAACAATCAATCCATCATGAAATCACCACTATGAAATTATCCAATAAAAATATTTAACATATATCGAAATATTTTCAAGCTTCATCATAGAATATAGCAATCAAAAGCACAATGACGTAGTTTGCATACTAAAATTAACGAAAGCATTATAAAGATGAAAGAATATGCATGTCAATATATGTAAGATGGTGGAGGAATGAGTGGAGGTGTGGTTGTTCTCGGGAGCATTTGTTGGAGATGAAGGAAGGATTGTGCATTTTTAAACTCAGTTGAAAAGCCAGTCTCTCCATCGTGACTCGCGATAGTACCTTTTGCAACTCGCAATGCCTTGTTGTAGCTCGCGACAAAGCTATCACGACTCGCGACATCCTGGGTCTGCGAGCTTACTTCTTTTAGAAATTGTTCTGATTCCATCGTGACTCGCGATGCCCATGTCACGACTTGCCACATGCTGGTGATGGGAGTTCTTTTTTTTCTCCCTGTTTGTTGCCACTCGCGACATATCCTTCGCGACTCGCGACAGAAAGGGTTTCCCAGCACTTAAAAAAAATTTCTTACCAACTTTCCAAGCTTTATTCCCTTTCTCATAGATCTCCTTCATCTCCTCCAATGCAATGCGCTTCAATTTTCTACAAAATCATAGAAAAACACACTTTAAAAAGAACAAGAAAAAACATCGAAAAATAATCAACATAAACCAAAATAAAAGTTGAATTTATTTACGTCGTCGGCATGACATAGCTCCGTATGTTTAAGGTCATCGACATAACCCTAATGTTATTCATATGGAGAAGGCTTGAATTTCTTCACCACGTGCATCCAAAAGTAGAGAGGTGGGGGTACAGAGCTTTAAAGAGGAAAGTTTTGTGGATATGGAGTTAGTTTTAAAGGAGTAGGGTGGTTAGTAGGTTTGGGATAGTCTTTTGTCTCCTGTCTTATCTCCTTTAAAACTTTTAAAAATGGTGGAGTTGGTTCATTGGTGGGGGGTAGAGACGATGATGGTAAGAATTATGAATGTAGCACAATCACCTCTTCCTCCACTTTATTGTCTTCCACAACCAACTCCTCATTCTCTTTGAACTCAAACTCATTCATCATGGTGACATCACTCACCAAATCTTTGATTTTGATTTGGGATGGTGTATTTTTGAAATCACGAGCTTCCATTCGGACCATCGCTTCCAATATATTCCTCACATGCCCCTCAGTAACCTCAACACTAGAGGAGATCCGAGTGTCCGGTTCCTCACAAGTCTTGGCCAAGTCGTTCAAATTTGCTTTTGCATTCATGACTTCCTCATGTGACAACCTTGAACTTTCTTGGTGGTCTAGGTTTTGGGGCATGGTATAAGATTGTGAATGCCAACTATTTTTCTCGTATTGTTGGTTTTCTGGCTCATTCTCATACCACCAATCCGGATTACCATTCCACTCCGGATTGTAAGAATTGTGGTATGGATACCATTCTTGGGCTTCTTGCCCTTGAAAACCAACATCTCCTACCTCTTGGTAGCACTCTTCACAGTACCCTTGGTTTTTGGAAACCATGGGTTCTTTCCTCATCATAGTGCTTCTCTCTCAACATATAGTAAGATTCGGTAGGATGGTTGGAGGGACATATCCTACAAAAACTTTCTTGTTGAGCCTCTCTTCTCATCGTGAGTTCCCTCAAGGTGAGATTCTCCATTTTTTTCAAAGGTCCAGAATCATATTTCAAGGATTCTCGATAAAAATTCACCAAGAACTCAAGAAATAACTACTCCAAACAAAAACAATCACCAAGAAGTGGAAAATAAAAATAACCAGCTAATATGCAACCAAATATGCCCAAACACTAAAAAATAAATGCCTCTTTCCCAGCACCGGTGCCAAAATTTGGAAGGTCATCGGTGGACCTCTCAAAGTTAAACTTATAATCCCTAAATGCTTCCTGTGTACAACTAAGAAGATAATGGAAATTGGGGTCGTTCGCAAAGAAGAGGGATTTTCTTGAGCGTTTAAACGTATAAGGTTGATATTTGGCTAGAAGTGGGGTTTGGTTGGTTTTGTCCTAAATTATGAAATTAAAGACAAGATAACTAGCAAAGTCAAGTAACTATGCTAATCATGCAACAAACTAAGAAAAAGAGATAAAAACTACAAAAGACAAAGCCTTGGGGGAAATTGATATCCATTTCCAAACCTCATGTTGATCAGCAAACCATTCACTCATTCTATTACATTATTACCTATGGGGAATGCCAAAACAACCCAATTGAAGATCTACATTCATTTCTTCTTAATAGTAATTAACAGAGACAAACAACGACCATTTGCAAACCTCATTGATAATCACATTAGGCAAATCACACCATAAAGGTATTTCATCAATGGAATTATACACGAAGAACAATAGATTTGATAACAACAAGCCTTCTACCAAAGACATAGCATTCGTTAGGCTAAACCTAGAACAAACAACATTCAAGATTCAACCATGCATTGCATCTATGAGATAAACATGAGAACAATTCACATTAACATAATTATGTAGAAAGAATCACAACACATTATTTACAAGAAGTTCTAAATCCATGTTCTTGGATTTTCATTTCAAAGAGCTAAGAAATTGGCTACTTTCCTTACACCCTAACAATAAAATCATACAAGCACTTCATATACTCAAACAACCCATAGCATAAATGAAGTAAAACATCACATTAAAACACATGAATGCTAAATAACAAATGCTTCAAGATAGAGTGAAATAGAGGTTCTTACTACATAGATATGGAAGCTTCAATCAATTGCTCCCAAGTAAAAACAAGCCTAGATAATGAAAATGCATGATTAATAATACAAAAACTAAGAAAAGAAAGAATAAAAACTAGGGTTTGAAACCTAGAAAATCTTAGGAAGAAAAAGGGAGAGAGGATAAGGTGATTATTTATAGTACAAAAAAGTAAGAAAGGTTTTGGCCACCCTTCTATTGCAACTCGCGACTAATCCATTGCGAGTCGCGGCTGAGCCAAGTTTCAGCATCTTGATTTCTTTCTTCTTTTTCTTTCAAGCCCTCCTCTTCACTTCACTTATCTTAAGATCTTTAAGTCTTCAAAATCTCAAATGCAAGTCTTCAAATCTTCAAAGATATTTTTCAAAGTCTTCAAAGTTTTCAAAGTCTTGAAACAAATTTTCTTGTCACACAAAATCCTCTAAAAAAAAGTGATAAAAATGATAACTCTCCTTAGATAATTTCAAGGAAAATTGCCACATCTAGAGCGCAAAAGTGTACAAAAGTGAATCCTAAAAGTCCTAATATAACCATATGAAATGAGCACATCATTTATCAAGTCAGCTGCACTCAATGCGAAGCTCCTCATTCTAACTTCGCATTTGTATGCTTATAGCAAACTACTCATCAAACTTTGCCTGCCAACCAAGAGCAGAAGTTGATAAGTGATCACACTCATCCTGCTTTCTCTCCAACTTACCCAACAGATCATCAATACGACCAAATTGTTTATCAATGATTAACGTCTTCTGATGGGCCTCGTCGGTCTTAATTAAGTTGTAATCTCTAGCTTCTAGTTTTTGGCAGAGCATCTTCACCATGTTCAACTCTTGTTGATGAATAAGATTATTTTTCTCTCTTAAAATCCTACGTAAATCATGCAAAGCATACTAGCTATCCTTCACAGTTATATTCCACTTCTTCTTAAGTTCACTAATACCCAAAAACATCTAATTCAAATGTATACTTAGACATAACACCCACTCTTGAACACAGACAGGGAGGTTAAGCGATCATAAGTACTTGCCAGCATATTCAAGATCAACCACGCCATAAACAATAACCTTGCCAAGAGATTCAACCTTAGACCCATCAAGAATGAGCTTAATGTAAGGGAAATTGGTAGACGAAGAAGAAGATGAAGACGACATAGGGAGTTGCCACCTGATGCTTAAGGGAAGCGATTCCATACGAGAAAATAGGTCAGAAGAAACAACCTCTTCACACTCTAAGGATCGGGTTGCATGAAGCAAGATAATAGGTTAAAGTCAAGGCTTTTTAAGAATTTATGATCAACCAAAATATTGAAGCCCTGCATATAAGTAAGGGCAATGAGAAAGGGCAACAATAATATTGCTGAACAAGGGTTTGAGTGCTCACATCAACCTCACTGGCTAAGCTAGCATCAAGATTAGGAGTCGAAAAATCTGTGCTAGGTTTAAATGGAAGATCTTTCAGATAATCCACCCCACACTCTTTTAGCTCGGCCACAGAAGGAAGATAGGGAAGATTGTCAAGATGCGATAGCAAAGCATAGGGATGTCCCCCATCAGCAATTGTTTTTCAATAAAGGTCTTGTTCTACTTTGCCTGATTCTTCTCCAGAGTCTCAACATAGTTTTTATTTGAAGGCAAGCTCTTCAAGTCAATAGTGGGATTCAACTCGCGGTGATCCTTTACTTCTTTGCAGTAACCAATGGTGCGAGCTTCATTGGAAATTTCCTTGAAAATTTTATAGAAAGATTTTGTCTTACAGAGTCGATGTACAAGAATTTGAGGGTATTTGGGAGAAGCAGGTCCATTAGTACGCTTCTCCTTTGACTCAGCAGGAAACTGAGTTTCCTCCTCTTCAGCGAGCCTGGCACGCACTCAGCAACGCTCATCTTTTCCTCAATAGTCTACACTCTCTCCTCAACAGTCTTCGATCTCTCCTTGGCAGTTTTAAGAGAAACTTCAAGACTCGCACATCTGATTTACTGGGCCTTATACTTTTTTGAAAGAGACTCGCCATTAGAAGAAAATTTTAAAGGGTGCTCGCATGCAAGCTTAAGCCCTTCGCCAATCTTACAAAAGAAGGACATGTGAAATGAATTTTAGGTGGAGCTCACATACCAAGTGCCAAAATGCAGGTAAGATTACTACAATTCAACAATGAACTTAACACAGCCAGCTTATCAGGTAAAGAGAGGTTAGATAGGATATCAATTATCATTCCCTCTGCTAGAACATTCTCTATTCGTGTCAAGGTTTGCGAACCAGAGTTTTCATTATGCCCCTTTTTAAAGTAGGAAGAAAATTTCCTATGGGTCCTTCACCCCTGCCTCTCTTTGCTTTCTTCTCCTTTTACCCACCAATAGAGCGATACCTAATTCATTCCCTGCACACTTGGGACTTATCCTTAGGGCTCGTTTCATTACCACCATGTGGAAGGGTGGAACCCCCGACATCATTATAGGGTTGAATGATATCTTCAGTCCCCCTCCCCATTGCCACTCTTAAACAATGGCTTCTCCATATCACCTTTACCCAGATCCATGCTGAATCAAAATAATCATCATACATCAAATGAACACATCAAAAAGTGTGAACATTTGCTAACATAAGAGACACTACATATGATGCACATCAAAACAATAACAAACAAAACACTTTTAGTTTCAGAATCGGTATGGCAGTGATGATGTGTATAAGCACAAAGCCTGACCACGATCTCTGACTCAGTAGTAAAATGGACATTGAGTCCAGGAAGTTTAGACTTAGGAACCTTGTAGTTCCAAGAGGTAGAACAGCTTTGGGAGCTTATTTTAGTTTAATGAAAAAAGTACTTTGACCGCCAATTACCAATGTTACTAGGGAAAATGCTCACGATCTCAACCCCAGAAACAACAGGGTAAAAGGTAAACTCATCCACAGTGGCGAAACAATTCAAGAGTGAAAGGGGTGTTCACTTTCTTGCAAACTTGGAGAAACCCCATTATAATAGAAATGCCCTTAGGGTGAAATTGGGACTTCGCGAATTTGTTCAAATGCGGAATATCAATTACATGCTGAGCAAGAGTGAAATAGAGACCAAAGTTTAAATAGGCTAAATAATAGGATATATAGCCAGATGGTGGAGTGCAAACACATTCATGCTTTGCTGGAGCACAAAGTGCAAAAGAAGTTTAAAAAGGGAAGTATTTTTTAGTTCTTCTAAATACGACCCAATCAATAAACTACTTATGGTTGAGGATCCGGCGGCATGGCCGGAATCCTCAGCGGGATGACCCTCTATTGCTGAAGACTCAATGTGGTTAGATGAAGTAATGAGGATAATTGGGAAGCCTGGATGGAGAAATAATAGAGTTAATTTAAGGAAGGATTGTAAATAAAAGTTTGTCGGAACAAAATTCAGGACAAAGTACATCGAAGAAGATGACCGGGATTCTATACGAGAAATGAAAAACTGGTATATTGCCAGAAACTATAAGAAAAGGTATATATTATCAGCCTCACAACGCACAGTAAATAGATGGGAGAGTGGAAAACAAACCTTACTCCTAAAAAAGATGAGGAAAGACAACGGAGAAAGCTTAGATTTGGCTGGAGAATATGAAGCTTATAGCAAACAAATGATAGCACTTACACAATCAAACGGCCTCAGTACTTGAAATACAAAGAAAACAAATGGCAAAATCAAGGAGGGCAGTAAGTTCAAAAGCACAATGATAAAGTACTGACACTGATTTACCTTTTGCATATATCGAGGTGGCTGTGGTAGTTGAATAGATAATGCATTGAATGAAGCCACTCCTTTGACATTCCCAATTTAAGATATAGAAGAAACACCAAACATCTGGAAAACACAGAAACAAAATACAAAAATGCGGATAGAATCCAGGCTCTTTATAACGTAATCCTCGATATCATCCGCATCAATAGTTATAAGGGATTCAAAATTCAATTTTGAAAGTTGAAAAGTTTATAGAGGAATACTTGTATTAGCCATGAAGCCATCAATACTTCCTACTTCCTACTAAGGTAAGATCAAACTCCAACCAACCGGTACAACTTTGGTTCGCATTCAGTCACTTTGAAGATATTACTCCATGCGGCCCAGTCTTCATGGCTAGGGGGGCATATGGTGTATATGTAGCACATCGGTTAAAGGGCTGATTTACTATGCACAACCAAATATTATTCCATAAACAAGCAAAGCCATTTCAGCCCAAAAGCACATATCAGCTACGCATGGGAATTCTAGTCGTGCTAGAGAATATGGACCGAGAAACAAGGAATGAATGCCAAAAACAAACCTATGAATCCAGAGTGTGGTGACCGTGGTATGACCCACAATCTTAATTCCTAAAAGTATGGAATCAAAACAATATTATTAGCCTTTAAATACATCAAGCTTGAGATGAGCTATCTCTAGAAATTCTTGTTTTGGCAAGAGAAGACTGAATTAATCGTCAGAGCCCTTCTCCCATTTGTAGGTAAGAAGATTTTTGGAGTGGATAACCAACTTGCCTGAGCGGTCTACCACATCAATACATGTATATGTATATACATATGAAATTGTCAACAAATAAAATATATTTAAAAACCTTTACCAAAGTTGGTATTCTTCCAAAGTTCAGCTCCTTCAAACCACAGTCGTAACGTGGGCTATCAATAGCCATTGAATAATGTTCAATGTCGAAGAAAAAAGGCTCTGGGTGCCTCCGTTATGCAATGAATTGTGCGAAAACTAGAAGTATTAGTTGTTAAAAATTGTGGAGTTATGTTTGGATATATATATATATGTATGTAAATAGGTGAATTACCTGAAAAAGGGGCTGATTAGTCGATCATTCGCCAGCCATTAGTCCTACATCACAAGTGAAAATGTGAAGTGATGAACCACACTTTGGAATGAACGCAACCATCATCGCAAGTGCATATCATTACGAAGAAGTGATTTGGTCGACATGTCAATGCGATCTCGGTTTTTTGTTAGATAAACCAAACAGTAAACCAACACAATACCAATGTATCGTGGGGAAATAAAAAGTAAACTTAGAGGCCTTAATGAAAAATAGGTAACATTTTGGGCAAACAAAATGTCATACCGAGATACATCTGACGTCAGAAATAGAAGAAATAGGAACCAGAAAAAAATACTCGAGGCCACACATGTATCGAAAGAACCGAACTATGTCAAATAGGTTACCAACGTCGCAGTTATCACGGGTTGCTATGGGAAGAAACACGTCAAACCGGAAAGAATAAAGCTTCATCAACACGAAATAAAACAAAAACCCCTTGGGAGACATACCAAAACATAGTACCAACCCTCTAAGCCAAGGAATGTTCTCACTCTCATAAATTCGAAACAAAAGCTAGAAAGTAGGGTGAAAAAAAAAATTCACATACCACAGATCTGACATTGTGAAGTAAAAATTACAAAACTTACGTGTTAGGAGATTAAAAAAAACCATACCATTTTTCCAATACACAAGAGAATGGTGGAAGGTGGAGACCGTTGGGATTTGCGGGAAACCTGTGAAGAAAAGCCTGAACTATCCGTTAGGGTTACCATATTTATACCTATTTTGGAACGACGTTGTTTTAACCAGATTTTGAAGTACACATGTTGAGTGCGAGGTTGCAGATATATCGGTACAAGCAAATACATACCAACCTAAGACTGACGTCGCATCTATATGGGCCTCACACCCAGCCGTTCAATAATTTCAATTTATAAATACAATTCTAAATAACATTGAATAACATGTTATGTTAAATATTAGTCATTGAATAACAATTAAACAACATTAAAAAATGAAATTTCAAATTACAACATATCTCATATAAAATATGTCCAAATTCAAATTCATCACAATACGAGAAAATTAGACAACCCTCAATTAAGTCTTAGACAACCATCTAATGTTCATGGGGAAGAATGACAACACAGAAAACTATGGGCCTAGCATCATTTATGAGCTTGAAGTACAGTGTATCCCCAATCTCAAGTTCCTCTTCTTCAAGAAACTGGCCAAACTCCTTCTGGGTCAGGGTCCCCTTGTAGTGCATTTTGTACTCCTTTCCTTTGCACTTAATCACAACATCCAACTTGTACGGTGATAGGTACTCAGCAATTTTGTCTAGGATGTACTGAATTATAAACAAAAAACCTTAGTTATTACTTATGAAAGTAATCTCTAGAAACTTTAGTTGGAAATTAATTTTGTTGTCAACGAGGAGGAATTACCATAGTTGGAATTGACCGGAAGTTCGTCTGGGTCAGAGTATGTACAAAATGGGGATATCTGCCTGAGAATGTGTGACGTGGACTGTCATCATCCGAATTGCTCACCTTGGGTAACATTAGGAAAATCCCAGATAGGTTGAAAGGCCTACGTAAAAGTGAGAGGCTTGGTCTTACTAGACTTACGAATCTAGGCAAAAATGAGAGGCTGTGTGGGAAAAGGTGAGAGGTGAGCACCTTTTGTTGGATAACGCTATGTGAAAACCCAAAAGGGCGCGTAGGAAAAAATGAGAGAAATTGAGAGAAAAAAAGGAAAAAGGAAACAAGAAACTAGATGATACATTGGACTCCTTGTTTGCAAGTAGGTCCAGAATCTAGATTTATCCCTATGTTGCAATCAAGTCGATGGCTTTTGGATTTCCTTGGTGGATTGTTTTTACTTGAGGATTGCTTTTTGGACTTCTTTGGGAAAGTAAGCTTGGCTTTATTCCGATATTTTGTCACTTATCTTTTTCCATACACATTTACTTGTTTTGGTTGGTTTGGTTGCCTTAGGTACCTTGGGGAGTGTGAGAGTTGTGAGATTTTCATCTTCTTAGAGGAACTAGGGTAGCTTGGGAGTAAGTTTGATGAATTGGCTATTTTCGCATGCTTCATGTCGCTTGAACCTTTTTCTTTGATTTTATTTACTAGATGATGAGTAAAGGTTTAAGTTTGGGGAGTCTGATCTGCACCATTATGCATGCGATAACCAATGCATTTGATGTAGTTTTTATTTACTTTTTGTTGGCGGTTTGGCAAAATTAGTTGAGTTTACATGACAATGGGTTTAGACAACCATGTTCGGTTTTCTATTATAAATCCCACTTTTTATACACTTAATTAGTGATTATTGACATATCGTGTTCACGGGCTCATTGGTTCTCATTATAAGTACCTTTAGTAGGTCGCCCGTGAAGGCTATTTGTCACATTACATTCTTGCGAAGGCCGTTTGCTTTTAACGGTAGAATAATTGAAGGCTATTCACATTTAATGGTAGTAGATGAAGGCCACGAGCATCAATGTGTGGCAGAAGGAGGTTGAAGCCATGGATAGGCGGCTTCAAAGTTTAAGATGACAAAAGATGAAAACTATGAATCGTGGTCCGAGAAGTGTTGCCTTAGTCCGAGAATGATCTAATAATAATTAGGCTTCAGGGATGGTTCCATTGGATTTGTCTTCTCGAGTACTACAAAATTGACAACTAGAACTCCCAATTCGGCCTAACGTTGCACCAATGGCAAGCAAACGAAGTCGAGCTGACAAAGGACCGACAGATCGTGAATATGCCCACGGTCCTCCCTACACAAAGCAACACCGGTCTATGACAATAGAGCCAGGCTATAAAGCATGGAAGGGAAGAGTTGAAGAAATTTGGCTAAGTATGGATCCAGTCCTAGAAAACCTTCATAGACTATGATGAGAGTTCAGAGAAAATACCCACGCTGCTCACGGTCCGTGAAAAGGAAGCCGAGCTGTGAAATCTTCTAAGTGGAAACTGTGGTGCTGCTCGAATTTTGTGATGACCTTCACTAACCATAGCACGAGCCCAACTTCATAGACGGTGGCTTCCATCGGCTTTAAATGTTCATAGACCATGTCAGATCTGGCGGTCCGTGCTTGAAGGCTTCATAGACCGTGGCATTCGAGCCGGACCATGAAAACTAGATGGCTAACCTAGGGTTTTAGCACTTTTGTCCTATTTTGGGCCTATATTTAGGCCCAATCTTCTACTACTTTATATGGGACCCCACTCTACTCATTTTCATATACATTAGGAGAGAAAATTCATATCTTGTAACTTGGAGAGCATTTGGGAGAAGGAAGGAGTTCATTAATAGGTTTTGTACTTTTTCCTTTTCTTTTCTTCTTGTTTCATCCCAAAGATGTGGAATTCAAATTTATATTTGAATTCCATGTCCGGGGAGTAGTTAAATTAAGCTTGGGACATATTTGGCACATGTGTAGCTTTTGATGCTTTATAAGATTCCTTAAATTCCATCTATCTCTGTGTTTATGATATTATTGTGATTGTTTTTTAATGTGACAAATGCATGAACACTACACCATATATGAGCACACACTTTGGGCTATGTTTATGTATGGTGCACTTATTGATGCCCCCTTGGGAAGAGAAACTTGGATGTTTGAATGGGTGGAGTGGAACAATACTGCATGAGTGTGTGCACGGGAGATTCGAGGTATCCCTAATTCGTATAGCATCGCACCAGTCTTAGCTGATTACTCAACAATTTTCCAATAGGTTACAGGTAGAGATAGTTGATAGTAGCAAGCTAGATGTTGTGTTGAAACCCTAGTGTAATAGATAATGTGGCTATGAACCAATGACCTCGCGATTAGAGGACCACTGGGAATTAGTGCATTCTCGGTGGAAGCCCACGACGTAATTGCAAGGGGGAGAAATAAAACCATAAAAGCGGCCGGACCTTATTATGCTCCCCTAATTACGATTGCGGTGTCAATGGAAGGTTGCGAGCGCACCCACCATGACAGGGATGGGGAAGTGTATACCTTTGGCCACACCATATGTTGTGAACACACTGATAGGTCTTTTGTATGCCTATGTGTGAATGAATCGAGGATTGAAGCAATAGAACTACCATATTGCTAAATTAGTTCAAAGTGCCTAGTATAAATAGTTTACTTGTTTCTTCATTTTATGTTTGTAGTTGTTAGTTGAAAATACCAACCCCCCCAGTTTTCTTGTTTACATTAGTAGCTATTCCTTTCACTCGTGCAGATTGACAACCCGCACGAGGCTGTGTTTTGACTTTTAGTTGAACCCTAGTATCTCCGTGAACAAACCCAGATCTTGCTGCTTACTACCCTTTGGTAGCCTAGCAGTGAGAAATGGGTGCAGAATATGAATCTTATCTTTGACCATCCCACCGGACTAGTGCCTTGGCCCAGGTTAATTAAATTGTACTTACTGTGACTGTATTAACGACCCCAGGTCAGGGCTGGTCAAAACACATCCATATACGGGTTGTAAATCCATCCATATGCTATAAATATATAATATTGTAAAATGGGGGTTTTTGGTTTTTTCAATTAACAACTACAAACATAAAGGATCACATAAGATTAAATTATATAGGCAAGCATTTCGGGGTATTACGTAACATGATTGATAAATGATTTCTATCCTTGATTCATTCACATATAAACACATAAACCTATCTTATGCCTATGTCACACAGTGTGGAGATAGCCAGGTGTTTCCCCCCATCTATCCCACGTGGTTCTTACTATGATGCTATATCTCACCATCTCCATAAATTTGGGATGCACTATAGTCTCGTGATGCTGCAAACCATCCCCTTCACTTCACTCCCAATTCCAAAGCGCACCCGCTTAAAGGAATACAATGCCCGCTTAAAAGGGAAATGCCTCGTGTAGGTTGCAACTGTTAGATATTTAGTGAGTGCATTACATCACGGACACTCCATGTGATTAGCATCTCAATCCCTAGGCTTAGAGAGGCAAAGGAAAAGACACCTTGTGATGACTCTAGAGTCGTCACAATTCTAGTCACTACAAACAATCATGCTAATGTATTGGGGTAAGCCAAGGAATTCTCCTCATCGGGATTTTCAATATCGACTGCCCGATATGTGATTTCTCATACAACTAGCCAATTCGAATCATTATATTCTCTCAAAGGAAATGAATGCACTCATCTCTCTGATTATCTTAACCTACTCCATGATTCTAACACTCCCAAGATAGCAATGAAGCCTAGCATGAGTTTCCACTACCGTGCATGCATAGATGCATCATCATAATTACATAGTGTAGATTTTACGATAGTGGAAAGCACAAGTTCAAGCACAAATATTCATAGGACATTTAGAGAGGAAAATCTAAATCTCAAAAAACTAAATTCAATTAATGAATACAAGTATAACCCCAAGATATTAAACTACTCCCTAAGCATTGAACACAAATATTTCATTGGATTCAATTCCTTTGGGCAAAGCAAAAATAAAAAGAAGAAATTTTAGAGTGAAGGAAGAGCTCCTTTCTCTTTCTACCCTACTCTTCCAATATAAAAATGAGCATAAACTTTATCCCTAGTAGATAAAGGTTCATATATATAGCAGTAGGGAATCGGGCCTAAAAAGGCCATAAATAGGTAAAAAAACCCTAGCAACGGCTCGGAAGTAGTGCCTGGCACCGCCCATGCTGACCGAAGTACATCCGTGATAACACGGGACATCGGTCCTAGCACGGGCCATGTGCCTCATGGTGGTACAGTTCGTCGGTCATGGCACGGGTCGTGAGCCTTATGCCAACGCAGTCCCCGACACGGAACGTCGGCTAGAGCCATGTTTTTGTTCTTTTGATTGGGCCCCTGTGTCATTTGGTGCTGGCCATCAATCAGATCTTTATTTTTCTTAGTATCTTGGCACATGCCACGTTATTCTTCACACCTCGTGGGGTGGTCTTGACATTTGTGACTTGAAACGATGCAAACTGTGTGAAATGGACGGTTTGCGCCCATACTTAGCCGAATTTTGGAGTGATAAGAGGAGTTGTGGAACACAGACAGCTGGGACTGGCACGGTTCTTGATGGGTCTTGGAACGACCCACATTGGTTGAAACGCTCATGCCAAAGGCCTTCGACATTGGTCATGTTGCTTGGCACGAGCCGTGCTTGGTCTAGCCTTGTGCTGGCCATGTGTGGTTTTTGCTGGTTCGGTCGGCTGACTTCTTTGCTCCATTACAGAAGAACCATTGGTCCAATTTGAGAGTTCTTATAGTCAATTTTATAGCTCTCAAGAAGATGAACCAATGATTCTACCCTCAAGGGCTGATTCTTCTAGGATCTTTCTCGGAACTTTGTACAACTCTCGGACAACAAATTCTCTGCTTCTTTCTTGGCCTCTTTGAACTTTGAATAGACCTTTCTTGGGTTCAAATCCATCTACTACAATGCTTTAGAGTTAGTGGCCCTCAATCTATTTTAATTCTTACAAATGGCCTTCAATATCTTTAACTTATCTTGTGACAGGTCTTCTCTAAAGATGATGAAAAATACCCATGAGTGGTGCATACCTTTGCCCAACTAAGTAGTAAGCCCAAAACCAGAAGTAGGCCTAAAACCAGAAGTAGGCCTAAAGAAAACTATCAAAGTGATCTGGGCCAGATGAACGCAGAGTAAGTGGAGTCAACCAACAAACCAAAAATAGTGGGGAATTTAATCAACCACCAGCCATGAACCGTATTTCTCGACCCCATGATCGGACACACTATGGATATGCCAGATAAAATGGAGCCACTTTCGTAATGTACTATAAAAGGAAGAAGGAGGGTACGAATCCAGGTAAGTGCAACCAAACTAAAGTAACTTAATTCCAGAAAAGATATTACTGACTTGAACGACTGAGCCGTTTCCTCGGAGCCACTTCCGGGATCTGTTTTGCAGGTGTACTTTGGTGAGCAACGATCAACCAATTGTATTGGAGGATAGCACAACATTTGGCATCGAGTGTGGGGATGGAAATGTTTTCCAGTCGTTTATTTCCAACGGAGTTGATGATAGTGTTCACCATAAGTGAAAGGAGTCAAAACCACCACACTCAAGAGCAAACAACGAGGAGAAATAGGATCGTACATTATAACTAAGATCATGAACACCCCCCCCCAGCAGAGAGCAAGAACACATCAAGGATGACATAGAAGAGGAAGAAAAAACAAAGTCTCCTAACATGAACAGGGAAAAAGAGAAAAAGGCGTTCGCGTCATTTTTGGAAGCGAACAAAGAGTAACTATATAATCAGTTTATTGCTACTCTTAAACCAAAGTCCCCAAATGTAAGTCAAAATATTGTTCAAAACAATGGTGGCCTTCAATATGGGGACAAATTGAGAGACATAGCTACAAAAAATGATGCAGAAAAGTCATTGATTGCACCACATATTTACAACTTCAAGATGCCAAAAGACTTCAAATTACCATTGCAAGTTAAAATCTATAATGGGACAGCCGACCCAAATGAATTCTTTCTTTCCTATTGTAATAGCATGAGGTTCTGTAATGCTGAAATTAAGTTGGTATGTATGGCGTTCCCCATATTTTTATCAGGAACATCGATCACATGGTATGAAGATTTACCAAGTGGAAGCATCACATCTTGGGCACAACTATGAGACTTGTTTTTGGGTCATTTCTGCTAGAAGCATAAGTTCACCAAGAAAATTGCAAAACTGAACAATATAGCTCAAAGAAGCGGTGAAGTATGACAAAATATCACAATAGGTTCGTTACAGAAAGTTTGCAGGTGTGGGATCTATCATTCCAATCATCTTCAGGGGCATTCATGGGAGGCATGCGATTAGGAGAGTTCTACAAGGAACTAACAAAGAACATGCCATAGAATCCAAGAGACCTACAAAAAATGATATAATAGTATGTGCGAATCGAGGAAACCAATAATCGCAAAATAGATCGAGAGCGAGGCGAGAAGAGACTAGTAGGGGACTCACAAAGAAATATGGCAAAGAAAGGGAAAGGAAACTTTGCTTTGAATGGAAGGGAAGCATAAGCACAAGGCATTTTGTCCCAAGAGACACTGCTAACAAAATCATGAAGAGAGATCTGGTAGGTGACCAAAGATCTATTCCGCAAACTAACGCCAATGGAAGCACCCCCAGAGAAGTGATCAAGAGAATACTATTGTGCCTTCCATAAGGATCACGATCACGATATCGAGTATTGCAAAGATTTATAGAGGCAAATAGAGGAAAATATGAGAAATGGTTACCTGGGACAATATAGGAAGGAAGAAGATGGTAGCGGACACAACCAAGCGAGCAAGGCAGGAAGCTCCATGGCCAAAACACTGACCACAATAAACATTCAAGGCAGAAATCAAAAGATGACGGCTAAGGTAAACTATGAAGAAGACGTTCCTGATGAAGCTCCAGAAAAAATTGTCTTCTCCATACATGGATCAACAGAATCCTTATCAAATAATGCTTGGAAAACTAAGGCCTAGTATTTGCCTCCGCAAGAGCCCTTGGATAAAATATTGTATATTGATGAAACAATCACGTTTAGCAAAGAGGACGTTGTTCCTAATGCCTTGCCACACAATGATCCCATGGTTACTGTTGCTGAAATTGGGAATGCAGCTGTACATAGAGTATTCGTGAATGATGGAAGTGCGGTAGAAATCCTCTTCATGGATTGCTTCGCAAACTTGGATTTAAGAGGACTGACTCGAAAAAATTCACATCCACGATCGTGGGGTTCACAAGAAGAGCAGAAATACCGCTTGGCAACATTCAGTTGCCTGTAACAATTGGGGAAAATGAGAAGAATTGCACTATAATTTGTGACTTCGTAGTCATGGATGCTCCAAGTTCATTCAACGCTATTATTGGTAGGCCATGGAAGAACAGAGCAAAATCAACATGGTCTCTATACCATTAAGAAATGATATTCCCCACCCCAACAGGGGTCGCAACGGTAAGGGGAAACCAACATATAGCCAGGCAATGCATGGTCATCGCTATGAAAGCGGAACAAACCATGGAACAACGAAAGATGGTTAGTATTATCACAAAAAATGACTTACTCAATCAGGTGGATCATCCAGTAGAAATTGGAGAAGAAACTGAAGATGTCATTTTAGATGACAATAATGAGTCCAAGTTTGTCAAGATAGGGAAGTATCTTCCAGAGCAAGAGAAACATTGAGTAATATAAATTTTGAGAGATCATAAGGATACATTCGCATGGATTGTACAAAACATGGGAGGATTTGACCCAAGAATAGAAACTCATTCTTTGAACATCACTGATTTGATCAAGCCGGTCAAAAAGACAATTGAGGATGAAGTGAAGGCACTATTGCAGGTTGGGATAATAAGGAAGATGATATACCCAACATGGCTAGCAAACCCAGTTATGGTAAAAAAGGCAGACTCGCGATGGAGAATGTGTATAGATTTCACTAATCTAAATGAAGTGTGGCCAAAGGATTGTCACCCCCTACCAAAGATTGATCAACTGTTAGAAGCAATCTTGGGGTATGAAGTCCTCGCATTCTTTAATGCCTATAAAGGGTATCATCAAATATTGATGAATCCCGTGGATGCAGAAAAAACATATTTCATAATAAGTTTTGGGATATTCTTTTACGAAAAGATGTCGTTCAGATTGAAAAATGTACGGGTAATGTACCAAAGAGTGGTTGATAGCTCATTTTGCAGCTAGATTAGACGCAATATAGAGGCATATGTGGATGATATGGTCATCAAGAGTAGGTGAACATGCGACTTTGCAGATAACTTAAAAGAAACCCTAGATACATTGAGTGTAATTGGAATGAAGCTAAATCCTAAGAAATACACAATCGGGGTTGGGGTAGGTAAATTTCTGGGATACAAGGTTTTCTCAAAGGGGATCGAGGCTAATCCAGAGAAGATACAAGCAATTGTTCAACTCCCCCAACCACGAGCAGTAAAGGAAGTCCAAATCTTAATGGGATCACTCGTCGCACTCAGTGGGTTCATCTCGAAAGCAGCACAGAGGCTCGTCCCACTTTTCAAAATCCTGAAAAAGGCTAGGAAGTTTAGCTAGAATGAAGAGTGCCAATTTGCATACGATTCACTGAAGGATCAACTTCAGACACTCCCAGCGTTAAAAACACCAATTCAAGATGAAACGCTATACTTGTATTTGGCAGTTTCAGTAAACACTCCCAGTCCTAGTAAGGCAAGAAGGCCAGAAACATGTACAGTGTTCTACATCAGCAAAATACTGCAACAAACCGAGAGGGCATATCTTCTAATTGAAAAGTTGGCCCTAGTCTTGATATATTCGGAAATCAGATTGTGAACCTATTTCCAGAGTCATACAATTGTTGTTTATACCAACCTCTCAATCAAGAACATCTTGAAAATTCTAGAGTTTTCTGGGAGAATGACTAAGTGGGCTCTTGAATTGGGATAGTTCAAAATTCATGTTCAACCGTGAACCTCAATCAAAGCACAAACTTTAGCAGATTTCATCGGCAAAATGACAAGCGTGGGGGTGCAATAGGAGAAAAACTAATTTTTTGATAAGGATAAAGGAAAGTCTAAATGGGAGGATGCCTCATGGAAGTTTTTCGTAGACGGGGCATCTAGCAAGGGAGGATGCAGAGCAGGACTGCTGTTGATTAACCCAAACGGAGGGGAATATAGATATTCGCTTCGCTTTGATTTCTCACTCACCAATAATGAAGTTGAGTATGAAGCATTAATATGCGGTTTAGATTTCACGGTTAAATGAAGGTGAAGAGCATTCGGTTATTTAGCGATTCAAAAATAGTGGTCCAATAAGTACGTAGAGATTACGAGGTGCGGGAAGAGCAATTAATGAAAAACTTAACCAGGGTTCATCATCTCATCACTAACCTTGAGTACTGTAACATCCAACACGGCCCAAGAAGTGAAAATACAAAGTCAGGTGCCTTAAGTAAGCTAGCAATAGAAGGTTTTGAGTCATTAGCCGACCACAAAGATGTGAAAGTGGAAGTTATTCCAGTCACAAGCACAGCGAGGGCAACTTTGGAAGCAGTTCAAGAACACGGCGTTATTGGTTGAATACTTTGACAAGGGAAAGATACCGACTAATAAGGTAAAAGCCCGGAAGCTAGAAATATGATCCCGCAATTATGTGTATGAAGACGGACCTTGTACAAGAAAGGTTATTTATCTCCATGGATAAAATGTGTGGGCCCATCACAGGCAAGAAAAATCTTTAAAAAGGTACATGGAGGACTATGCTATTCACACCAAGGATTGCAAACGATTGTAAAGAAGATCATTAAAACTAGATATTACTAGCCGACCATGTTCAACGATGCATAAAGCTTCATTCTCAAATGCAGAACCTGCCAGATGAATGTTCCAATATTGCACAAGCCGCATTCGGCGTTAAAAGGAATATATTGAGTCTGGCATTTTGAAAAATGGGGTATTAATCTTGTTGGACCTTTTTTGAGAGGTGCTGGTGGTTCCAAGTTTTTAATTGTGGCAGTAGACTACTTCACAAAGTGGGTAGAAGTGAAGCCCCTTAGGCGAGTGACAGCAGAAGCAATAAGAAAAGTTTTATGGCCGGATATAGTTTGTTGCTTCGGAGTACCACAGAACATTATCACTAATAATGACTCACAATTTACAAGTGGGTTTTTAAAAAAATGGTGTCTGAAATTGGGAATCACGCAGAAATTAACTTTTATAGCTCACCCTCAAGCAAACAGTTAGGTAGAAGTAACAAACAAAACGATCGTTCAAAGGTATCCATAAAATATTTGAAGGAAAGAGAGGCTGCTTGGTTGATTAAGTACCTAATACTTTGTGGTTATGTTGAGCTTTAAAAGGAAGACGTTAACCCAGAGAAGGTGGGGTTGAATTCGGATGAACTCAAAGAAATGAGAGAGTAGGTGCCAATCAATGAGGCCAAATACAAGGAAAAGATGGCCAGAGCTTACAACCAGAAAGTCAAGGAAACACAATTCCAAATTGGCGATTTGGTGCATAGGAAAATCAAAGCTAGCCTAGCTAAAAAGTGAAGAAAGTTATGCCCGAAGTGGGAAGGGCGGTACAAGATAATGAAGGTGTACCGATAAAACTACTACGAGCTAGAAAGAAGGGACAGTAGCAGTGCTCTAACACTTAGCACATAGTTAACTTAAGAAAGTTTTATTTGTAGAATCAGCAGTGGCAAGAAAATCTAGCTTTCATGTATAGAAACCATGATATAATCATTGGTGGTGTTCTCACCTTATGTTTGTGATGAATGCGATATTATTGCAATATGAATCTTTACAAGTACAATATTTCCTTTTCAAGCATCTATACTTTACATTCACTTCCCTAAGTTATGAATTCCTAACACATGGAGTTAGTGGTATAGGTATCAATTATGAATGCGACTCAACTCACTTTTTCAGAAAACGTACAACAAACAAGTCATGAACTCAACTAAATTGCAGATATGCCCACAAAAAAGCAAGTGCGAGCAATAGATCTTGCAACTTTGCACTCTCAATAAAACGCAAGCTATGGATCTTGCTAATAGGCAAACCTACCTCTAACACAGCAACAAAAGCAAGTTATAGATCTTGCGGCTTTGTACAATACATATTCTCAATAAAGTAGGCAATGGATCTTACTACTTGGAAGATATGCCAACAAAATAGCGGCTAAAGCAAGCTATAGAACTTGCAGCCCCGTAATCAATAGATTTCCAATATTCAAAACCACAAGAATAAAAACCTACGAGATAAACCTTATGAGTAAGAGAAATTCGCGAAGTCAAAGATCATCCAAAAATTTAAAGACAGAAAAGGAACAACCACATCATCCAAAAGAAGCAACAAAAACAACAGCATCGTTCAAGAAAAGAACATCACTGCATACTATCCACGTCTAGAGGTTTGTGATGATCCAGACGAAGATGAACCACCACAACGGCGACTGTGCTCAACCTGTGAAGAAAATGCTCAGCTCAACACCGATTTTCCTCCGCTTCAAGCTCCTCGCTAATTACATGGTCATATAGCATTTCATGTGCAAATAAGCAGGAAGGCGTGTCATACCCCTTTGCTCCATATGAACAAGATACCTCACATAATACACCTTGAAGTCGGTTATAGGGCCAAACACCTCACGGTCCAGCTACATACTTATAACGTTAACAGTTTCTTCATACCGTTTTATTTCAGCCATTAAATTTTGCACTTCATTTTCTAGGCACAAGATATGCTAGTGGACAATCCTCTGCCCGCCAACTCCTACTGTCAGTTCCCCAAAGCTAGTAGGTCTGCGAGGTAACGAAGTGAGAGCTTGGAGCCTATCTTTGTACTCAGAAACATTTTGCTCCAATTAATGAACATACAAGTCTAGATGGTTAAACTCAGCATGATGTTTCTCATTTCACTTTGCATCTGTGTGTTTACGGAAAACTGCTCGTCAAATTTACTTTGCCAGCCAAGAGCAGAAGATGAAAAGTGATCACACTCATCTTGTTTTTTCTTCAACAGTTCCAGTAAATCATCAATACGGGCACAATGCTTATCAATGATCAATGTCTTCTGATGGGCCTCGCGAGTCTTTCTCACACCATAATCCCTATCCTCTACTTGTTGTTGGAGCATCTTGACCATGTTTAATTGTTGACTATGAATAAGACCATTCTCGCTTATAATCTTACGTAAATCGCACAAATCATCATGGGTGTCCTTTATGGTTGTATTCCACTTCTTTTCAAGATCATCAATACCCATAAGCATATACTTCAAACGAATGCCTAAACACAATGCCCACTCTTTGACACGAATAGGAAGATTAAGCTACCGTATATACTTGCCAATGGAATCATGATCAACTAAACTGCGGACGATGTTCTTGCCAAGAGATTCAACATTATACCCATCAAGAATGAGGTTACTGTTAGGAAAATTCAAAGATGAAGAGGGAGAGGTAGCCGGAATGCAAAGTTCCCACCCAGTGCATAAATGAAGTGATTCCATGCGCGAATAGCGATCAGAAGAAACAACCTCCTCACACTTTTTGGTGAAAGATGGAGTGGAACAAACAATTCCAATAGGTTCATAAAAAGAATCACTGCATCTCATAAAGTCAAGAATCAAAATATTTTGTTATGTTTACAATTAATAATCCAAAAAATCCAATATACTACAGATTAACTAACTACAGAGGTTGGCCGAGGCTAAACAACAATAGAAGCCACTTCCTGGCTTGGTTGCTGGTGGGATCTCCTTGCTTGGCTACTCAGCAAGAGTTTCAAAGCTCGCATAAACCTCACTGGCCACACTGGCATCAAGATTAGGAGTTGGATTCTCAGTGCTAGGTTTAAACGAAACATCGTCTAGGTAATCCACCTTGCACTCCTTTAGCTTGGTCACAGAGGGAAGACTGGGAAGGCTAGCAAGATGCGAGAGAAAAGCAAAGGGATGTCACCCATCAACAATCTTTTCAAGAAAGAATTTGTTCAGCTTTGCCTTCTTCTTCTCCAAGGTATCAACACACTTCTTCGTAGAAGGCAAACTCTTCAGTGAGAAAGTGGGGTTCCACTCGCATTGATTCTTCACAACTTTGCAGTAACTGATGGTGCGAGAATCACTTGAAACTTCTTTAAATAATTTATAGAATGACTTGGTCTTGCAGATTTGATCGACTAGAATTTGAGGGTCTTAAGAGAAGTAGGTCTATTCGTACGTATCTCTTTTAACTCAGCATGAAGCCAAGTCGCCTCCATCTTCACAAGCCTGGCACGCTCTTCAATGGTGCTCGCCTTTCCCTCAGTAATATCCGCCCTTTCCTTAGCAGCTTTAAGAAAAATCTCTATAGTCGTACATTTACCTTCCAATGCCTAATACTTCTCTGCTAATGTCTCATCAACAGGAGAAAATTTGGAAAGCCGCTCACTCGTGAGGTGAAGGCGTTTCCAACCTTATAAGACAATAAAACACGGAATGAAGTTAATCATCATTTAACAAACAAGAAGATCAGGATATAAAAAAGGTCACTAAAGTTCAGCTGGAGAATTACCGCATCCAGTGTATCGGGTGAAGAGAGGTTGGAAAGGATATCAGATATCATCCCCTCCACCAAAGAATTCTCAGTTTGCACCAGATTTTGCAAACTATAAGGGTTCCCACACCCCTTTTTAAAGGGGGGAAGTGTGCATTCTGCAGGCCCACCGCCCATATCCCTCTTCTACTTTTTCTCCTTCGCCACAACAATGGGGCGACGACCACTTATCCCCTCTTTCTTAGTAGTCATACCCTTATCACTAGGACCTATCTTACTAAAATCTTGCTGGAGGGTGTTACTCCCAGTAGCATTATCAGGCTAAATAGTAGCTTCAGCCACCTTCTCATCACCGTCATCAAACAGCGATCTGTCAACTTCACCTTTAGCTAGGTTCATATCTGAAACAAAACAAACATCATAGATCAAATGAACACATATTAAATACACAAAAATAATAATAGTTTGTTAAAATAAGAAAGATTGAAGATTAAACACATCAAAACTAAAACAATCTACACACTTTTAGCTTCAAAGTAATCATGGAAGAGATGTTGTGTATGACCATGAATCATGACCACGATCTCCGTCTCTTCGGTATAACGGACATTCACACCAGGAAGCTTATGCTTGGGAAACTTGTAGTTCCAATGGAGCATAACAACATTGATTTTTTGTTTTAATTTTATGAAAAATATTTAGTTCCCCACAAACCAACATTACTAGGGAAACCTCTCACAAGCTCAACCTCAGCAATCATGGGATAAAAGGTAAATTCATCTACTGTGTTTTTCACTTTTTGAAGATGATAAAAGTTTCAAACCAACTCAAGAGTGAAGGAACATTCACTTCCTCGTACACCTGAGTTGAAATTGGGACATTATGATGAAAGGAACATTATGATGACAATGACCTTTGGAATGGAACATTATGATAGCAATGCTGAGGGATGAAATTGGGACAACGTGACCTTATAAAAATAGAGAATCTCAACCACATGTTGAGGGAGAGGAAAATAAATGCCAAAGTTCTAATAGGCCAAGTAGCATGATATATAGCCAGATGGTGGAGTGGAACACATTCAAAGTTTGTCAGAGCGCAAAGTTTAAAAGGGATTAAGAATGGGAAAAAACTTTTTAATTCTTCTAATTACGTTGCAGCATACTGTGTATGGTAGAGGAGCCAGTGACTTGACTAGAATCCCCACCTAAATGAGCTTCTTCTACGGGGGACTTGACCCGATTAGGAGAAGTCATGAGGGTAAATGAGGAGCCCAAAAATAATAGAGTTAATTAGGGAGACAACTACACATTAAAGTCTTTTGGAGCAATGCTTAACAGAAGGTACACCAAAGAAGATGAACTGAATAATATACAAAAACGGAACAACCATTATATTGTCAGAAAGATGAAGTAAATATATATTGTCAAATTCAGAGCATACGGTAAATAGATTGGAATGGAAAAAACCATACTCTTCAAAAATACGAGGAAAGGCGATGCACAGAAAAACCTAGATTTGGCCGGAAAGAATGAAAATTTTGGGAAAAGAGAGGTGATAAAACTGAAACAAAGAGAGATTCAATATTTACATACAAGGAAAGGAAACAGCAAAATGAAAGAAGACAGAATAGTTCAAAAGCCCAATGATGAAATTCTGACACAAAAGTGGGTTACCTTTTACATATATCGAGAAGGTAGTGAAAGATAAATACAGAGCACACTAAATGAAGCCAATTGATTTAAATCCCCCATTTAAAAGATATACTAATAACAAACGGCAGGATAATCCAAAAATGAACAATGAAAAAGGCGGATACAATTGTGGCTCTTCTCCAAGCATAATCTTCACTACCATCCTCAACAATAAAGATAAGAATTTTAAATTTTAAATTTGAAGGTTGAAGGGTTGGTAAAGGAGGAATTTTATCAGCCACGAAGCCATTAACACTTCGCAATTTCCACAAAGGTAAAACTAAATGTTGACCAAGCCGTGGAGATACAACTTCAGTTCACATTCAATCACTTCGAGGAAAATTCTCCCTGCCACTTAGTTTTCATGGTTGGGAGGCTTATGGTGCATACCAAGCCCAACTAAGTTGTAAGCCCAAAACCACAAGCGGGCCTAAAGCAAACTAGCGAAGCGATCATGGCTAGACGAATGCAGAGTAAGTGGAGTCAACCCAAGAACCAAAAATAGTGGGACTTTGATCAACCACCAGCCATGAACCGCATTTCTCAGCCCCAAGATTAGAAACACAATAGCCATTCCGGATAAAATGGAGCCACTTTAGTAATGTACTATAAAAGGAAGAAGGAGGGAACGAATTCAGGTAAGTGCAACCAGACTAAAGTAACTTGATTCCAGAAAGGAGATTACTGACTTGAATATCGAAGCCGTTTCCCCAGAGCCACTTCTGAGATCTCTGTTGCAGTCATACTTTGGTGAGCAACGATCAACCAGCAGGATTGGAGGATACCAAAACAACGAGCAACCTACTAATGAGATCACAATGGAAGATCTAGGTGCTTGTGAATAGAAGGTGTCCATTAGTGTCAATTAAGTCCACAAAACTTGAGATTTAGACAAGAAAACCAAACATGCCCATCTAAATCCTTTTTCGTGTAAACATAACTAAAACTAGCAATTCAACAAGTGAAACATGCCAATTATTATGTTGAATGCATTGGTTAATGCATTCAATACTGTGCACATGAATCCCCCCTCACTTAAACATTTACTCATCCTCGGGTAAACAAAAACAAGAAAAGGTCTAAGCAAAGTGTAGCATGTAAAGATAAGTTAGCCAGTGCATTCAACTTATTCCCAAGCTACCCAGGTTCCCCCAAAGAAGTAAGAATGTCACAACTCTCACACTCCCTGAAGATCCTAAAGTAATCTAACCACACAAAATATAGTGGGAAAAAAAAGGTAAGCAAGAATGATGATTGTTAAACTATATTACTCTCCCAAATAGTTCCCCAAAACAATCCAAGAGTCGTTGCCAAAAAATCATCAAGGAAATCTAAAATATCCTCCACTTGATTGTAGCCAAGGATAACTCTAGATTCTCAACTTAACTACAACCAAGGAAAATGCCAACGTATTGTTAACTTCATTTCTGCTCAATTTCTCTCATTTTTCCTAGGATCCCTTTTGGGTTTTCATCGTAGCTTTCACATGTTTAGCTAACATTCTCACCTTTTTCCACACGGCCTCTCATTTTTGCCTAGGTTCGTAAACCTAGCAGGGCCTAGCCTCTCATTTTTACCTAGGCCTATCGACCTATCTAGGCTTTTCCCATTGTTGCCTAAGTTTCCCTTTCGAGTTTCCAACTTTGCTGGGTATTTTTTTTTTCAAAATTTCAATTTTTTGGTGTAGCACAAAATGCCCCAAAGTTGGGCTTCATACTATATGAAGATAGGAAAAAAAAATTACACCACCAAATATTTCCAAAACAACTACCCCAAGACAAACTATAAATGCTACCAAACAAGTTACACAACCAAATTTTCATCCAAAACATCCCCAAAACAAATAAATCACCAAACACAAAAACAAAAAAACACAAAGGAATCTCAAGATGAAAACGCCTAAGTTCCCAACTACTCCCTCCCCCACACTTAAATCATGCATTGCCCCAATGCATTATGAAAAATGGAACTCATAAGTGGAGTTGCGAAAATAGTGGCACTTACTCTTGCGACCCCAAAGGGCCTTCCTTCACTCGCCTCGTCTCTTCCTTTTCAATGCACCCCATAGCTTGCATGGTGGCCTCCATAGAACCCAACCTATTACTGAACTCCTATAATTGTAACTTCATGCCACCTACCATAAGACTGACCTCTTACACAACTTGGGTAGAACTCGCAAGTTGTTCCCCAAGAGTGCAAAATTGGTCAAGAAGGTCTGCAGCTAGGTGGTGCTCTAGATGAAGGTCCACCATTCTCCTCATCAATCTCTATCTCAGAGTTGGATAGAATCCTATAGAACCCCTTCTCGAATCGTGGGTTGGGTTCTAGAAATAAATCTTCCAATCGTGTTATGGTCAATGGCGGTGTCCTCTGGCTGTGGAAGGACCATGAAGTTTCAAATTATTGCACCACCATACAACCATACAAATCGGTCGTCCGAGGTTGTAGTTGAAATTATAGATGCCCAAGCTAGCTTCTCTATACTATACCTTATCTCCAAACGTCTGAAACTTGCCAATGCAAATGGAGAAGAGATTGGATGTCCCAAATGTTAAGCCAAGAGACTTATTATCACTACAAGAGAGCACCTATTACCTTGGTTTTTTAGTATTTTTTACCTCAGATTTTAGCCCAAAAAAATTGAGGTGAATGTGGTTGAAGTAAAAAATAATACTTTTTAGTTCGGTTCAAAACTGGGGTAAATAGTATCTTTTACCTCAATTTTTTACCGACGTCGGCATTAATTGAGACTGATGTCACACCATGGTAGAAGGTCGATGGTATGATAGCCCAACTGCAAAATCTTTGGATACGACGGTGATGTTATGAAGCATGCAACGTTAATGAAAGGAATATAGCAGCCGATGGTTGAGGAAGTGTGTCAACGTCACACCAGATGATGTCGTTTATAATACAAGCAATGTCAGAGTCGCTGAGAAGCGATATCGCATATAGTGAGGGACCCACATCGTGTCCCCGGTGACATGGAACACTGACAAAATGACATCATTTTGTTTGTCTGACTTCGCAAAAAAAGTGACCCCGGTCTATGCGATGTTGCTAATATGTCATTTTGGAGCTAGTTAATGTCATGTTGCAATTTATTTGGTCAGCTCTCATTTCTCATAAAATATTATAATAACTAATATTCGATGACACAAATGATCGGGCTTCAATAGCCCTTACATGCTATAAATAATGTGATGAATCGAGTAATGGTTGAACATTATAAAACACTCGACTGTTGTTCAATTATTGTGAGAATCATTAATTGACATGTTCATTTAAACCAACAAAATTATGGCATACTAGTATATTACAAATGAATGTAACACAGTGACAAGCACGGGAATTTGGGCCGTAGTGTAATTCCCCCCAAAGTTTCATAATGCCCTATTTGTGAATAATTTTGAGCCATTCTGGTAACCGGTCCATGGACAAATTTAAACATGGTGGTAGTGACAATGTGAATTACATAAGCATATATCCAATTTGCATTTCGACATCTCCCAGTTTCTTGGAGGAACCTAAGTGAAAAAAATAAAAAAGACAACGTGTGGTCTCAAACTCGATTCCAATTGTCCCAAAAAGAAGCAGTGTCATCCATATATAGTCGAACTAATAATAACCATGAGTAATAAAGAAACTGGTCTTATATTTCCTCATAGTCTTCCACAAGATCATATGACCGAAAAACATATACATTTAAGTAATCATCTAAAATTTACTCTACACCATGTACTGGTGCTTTGTAAAACATAAAGGGTGGAATTTTATTACAATTATATTTCAAAAAAAAAACCTAGAATATGAAATTTCATGTGATTCTATATATGTGGCAGAAATTTTCATTCTTATAACGCTTATCATTAAAGTATAAATGGAAACTATAAAAACAACCCGAAAGACTAACCAGGTTGGCGTGCCTGTAAGACAGTCGCATAATTTCCATATGAAACATTTATCATTTTGTTCTGGTGAAAGCATCTAACACACAGTGACAAGAACGGAAGTTTGGGCCGTAGTATAATTTCCCCAGAGTTTTGTAATGCCTTGTCCATGAATAATTTTGGCCCATTTTGGTGACGCGTCCATGGCCAAATTCAAACATGGTGGTCAAAATTTGATGGAGGAAATTATGTTACTTTTATATTTCATGAGAAATGAGGACTATACAATTTGGGCTATTCGACCCACAATTTATCCATACGATGTCGCTCTTGCGTCGATTCGAACTTGATGACGAATACATTGAAGTGACATTGGGCTTTTGTGCTTTTAGTCCACCACTGACTAGGGCCGTAGTTATTTTTGGATTAAACCCCTACTCTAATATGGCTCAGTGTTTATTATGTGCGACATCCGGCAGGCCTCAGTTGTATCTCGTATAAATCAATTATGATCGTGATATCGCTGTATATCGATTCAATTACCAATAGTCCAGGCCTAATCCAAAAAAATTGGCTTTTATGATGGGCCTAAACCTACGACCCGCGACGTCGCACTACAGTCCCTGTCTTATGCCAATTTCGCTAAGGAATCGAAACCATCTACAAGACAAGAGTGAACAGAGTTCATCAATCAGGTGATTGGGTGCACAAGCGGTTAGAAGGATTAGCTGGAGGTTAAGCATCTACAATTTTACTGCCGGGACAATTGGCTTCAACGGGTCGACGAGAATGACCCATCTAGGGCGCTTGACCCCAACCGAATGGTGGTGAAGTACTTTAAAATTAAACTGGGGAATGGACTCATCCCAATAAAGCAAGTCAAGGTTTGTGTTCTCAACCTTCAAGAGAAAATAATGTTCAATATAATTTTACAAGTACTTATCCCGACAGGATATTCTACGGAGTGCATAATCAACGGGACCGTCATGTACTACCACCTTGTAAAGAAGAAGGTAATCGACCCCAGGTACACCATCATATAGGAGATATATCAAGTCACCCTCTCCACAAAGAGTCGGACACTCCCCTAGGGCAACATCATCATCGCCATTTTGGAGAAGAATAAGGTTCCCATTTAATCAAAAGCGAAGATCCAGCCTAAGTACTACGATGCAAACTACTTCAGGCCGAAGCATTGGGTTTGGAAGGTGGTGACGTGGATTGATCGTAATTTCCCTAAAGGGGAAATGGATGTGCCTCCCACACCTTGGCCCGAGGCGGTTCCATTGGCTGTCACAGCTATGGACGTCACCCCACCATTATTTCTGCCCCCTAACGGGAATGCTAATTTTTGAGAGAAAAGCTCCAATTTTTTAGTTCACCAAGAGAATGTGTGAGTGAATGTTTCTTGAAAAGCTTGAATGTGTTAAATGACTCAACTAGGTGGGAGAATGTACCAAGAATCTTAAATTTCAGTGAAAGAGTGATAAGGTGGGGAGGTACAATTAAGATAAGGAATTTTGAAAATTGAAAATTTAGGGGACAAAAGTACCAATCAAATTATGCACAAGGGAGAACCGAAGTACTATTTACATAAAAAAATCCTAAGGAATAAGGTAATTTCAAAATTTATGAACCCAAAATGCATTTTTTAGCTTAAAATTCAAAATTTTCGAAAAATCTACTTTTTTTAGTCTAATTGATAGCTCAAATGGGGTGCCAACATGTGTACCCTTGTTCTGAGAGCACCTGCATAGACCTCCCCCCCCCTCGTGTTAAGGGTGTCTAGCACGGACCCCTTTGTGCTAAGGGCATCCGGCACGAGACACCCCTCATGCTGTTGGGATGTGACACGATTTGTATAGCTTGGCACAGACCGTGTTAAGCTCTGGTACGAGGCTGCCAACATTTTGACCCTTTTTTTCTTGGTTTCTCCCTCTTTTTCGAAAAACTGTCACTTAACAAGCCCTATTTCCATTCAAACTAAATCACGAGACTTGAACTCAAATTTACAAATCAACAAGAGTTTCATCTAAATATCCTCATCACACACAAAAACATGCAAAATCCACCCACTAAAAATAACAAAATCAAAGCAAGAAGAAACATTATATTTTTATTGTCATCCTTGCGACTTATTTATTTTTCACGAATTTCAATTGAAACAACCTAGCGTTGGGTCTCCGGAGTCACCATCGGCAACTCCACCCATGATGACATCATTGTGGAGAGGTCTCCACAATGTGTCATCCTTACCTTTAAACACTTTGTTTTCCATAGGAGATGAATTCCCACAATTTGCTAATGTTGAGTCCTTAGCCAATACCTTTGGTTTAGGAGGAGGTCAAGGGTGTTTTATACCCTTGCCACTCTTCCCTAACCGCTGCATGTTTGTGAGCATAAAAAAGCATTATGACACATATATGTCATCACTATAATCATTCAATGTAAAGGACTCATCATCAATATCAACATTACGAAGGAATTCATCTAAGCATTTATTCTTATTGGTCATGTAATAAGTGTCACATGGATCATGCACATCAAACAAGGTTACACCTTTTCACACAAAATATGAGTTAGGTGAATCATGCTTAGACTTATAGATATCAAAATAAATGTCAACCTCTAGAGTTAGCATTCCCAAATGGGCATCAATCTTCATCCTAGGCGTTTTAAGGAATTATCTCCCCAATAGTGTTGTGGGTGCACTTCTGTCGTGCACTACATTAAGTACGTAAAAGTTCTCTGGGAAAACCAACTTTCCAACTCAAACCATCACGTTAATCACTAACCCTCATGGGCTAGCTTGGGAGTGATCGACGATTTGGACAATCACCCTAGTGTACCTAAGTTCACCTATATCTAGGCGTTCATAAAGGCTATATGAAATCACACTAATAGATGATGCACCTAAGTCAATCATGGAATTTCAACTAAATTCCCACCTAGGGAGATAGGAATAGAAAACATCCCAGTGTCGTTGCATTTCTTAGACAAATTATTATGGTTCAAAATAGCAACTCCCCCCACTTTCAAGTGTTCTACTTCCTAGTTGTTTTATTTATATTTTTAGGCATGAAAATTTCATAAATTTATCATATGATGGCACATTTTCAATCAACTCTATGATAGGAATGGTTACCTCAACCTTTTAGAAGACTTTCCGGATGCTTGCATCGTTTGTCGCCACCTTCGGCTTCCCCCCTTAGTGCACTTAGAAATGGTGGTGGAAGGGTCACTCTTGCATTGGGTGGTGGATGCTCCTTGAGGGTGCTTTCTCAACAATGATCTTATTCTCCTGAAAAATGGTCTTGTTGGCTTCTAAGATCCTATTATCTTCTTGCAAAACCTCTTTCTCAGGCTGACGAAATTCCTTCCCACATCTCAACTTTAGTGCACTCACATCCCTCGAATTGATCTCCGGTTGGGAAGGAAGTCTTCCAGATTCCTTGGCCTCAAGTTGTCTCTCCGAGGTGGTGAGTTGCCCGACTTGGATCTTGAGATTTTTTATGCTCGAGAAGGCTCTAGTGCAAAGATCTTTAATCTCACACCTTGTTCTTTCCATGAATACTTCATGCTTCTTCCCTAATTGGCCGATGGCTCCCAAAATTTCTTCCCGGTCCAACTTTTAGAGAGAGGTGGGGTTGTTAGAAAGACCTTCACCCATTGGATAGGTTTAAGGTGGAGCTTGTCCACCTCGTTATCCTTGAGCTTGGTTTTCCTCCCTCCCACAGATGTTGGGATGGTTCCGGTACCTTGGGTTGAAAGAGTTTTCATAAGGGTTATGCCTTGCATCTCCTTGTTTCTCTCAGAACCCTTGTTGTTGTTGTCCGCTAACAAACTATTTCCTATTCCCATTGTTGTACTCCAATGCTTTCACATCTTCTAAGTCCTCCGCCACTTTCGGACAAGCCTCGGTGTGATGGTTGAGATTGAATAAGTCGCAAACCTTAACTTGGTGAACCCTCCCTTTTAAAAGTTCCTTCATCATTGAAGCAAGAGCTTGGAATTGTTCTTCCAAATTGGGATATTGAGATGGTTCATCTAAAGTCTTTACCCTTGACCTCGTACCAAATTGGCGCATCCCATTAGCCATCTCTTCAAAAAGAGCCATAGCATCCTTCAAACTCTTTTTGGCAATAAATCTGTTGCACATGGCATTCCTCATGCTCATGTCATCGTCGTACAACCCCTAAAAGAAATAATAAAACAAGTCCCCTTCCTTGAATGGGTGGTACAGAAAGCAAGCCAACAATCTCTTGAATCTCTCCCAGTAATCGTATAATGATTCATTTGCACTCTGAGTGATACTAGAGAACTACTTCTTTAATCCTGCGGACTTGGATGCTGAGAAATACTTCTTGAGGAATTGTCTTTCCATGTCCATCCATGAGGTGATACATTCGGGCGGGAGGTAGTACAACCAATATTTTACGGTGTCTTGAAGTGAAAAGGGGAATTCCCATAAGTTGCAATCATCCTCCGAGACCCCATTCGGCTTCATATTCATACAAACAAGATGGAACTATGAGAGATGTTTGTTGGGATCCTTCTCGGCTATCCCATGGAAAGTGGGGAGACAGTGTATAATCCGGCTCTTCAATTCACAGTTCATGTTGGGTGGCAGCGGAGCGAAGGTGATACACAAAGGTTGGCTCTCCATATTCAGAGCCATAAGCTCCCTCAACGTCCAATTTTCTTCTTCCATCTCAAGCGGCTCCTCTACTACTAAAGCTGGTTCAGGTGGAATCCCCACTCCAAGTCTCCTTTTCCTCCTTCTCCTACTACCTGCATTCTCTATTGGATAGTGTAAAATCCCTATGTTTGTGGCAAGGTTACCCAACTAAAAGAAACACTAGCAAACAAGATTAGAAGTAAAAGATCAGCATCACAAAGGCCCAACAATAAAACAAAAACTAAAACAACACTGACTACTCAACTAACGTGTTATGCAAATTGACATTTAAACTTTTAAACTAGCATTCCCAGTATCGGTGCCAAAATTTGACCTGCCTTCACTCGGAGTCTTTAGTAAGCGTAGCTAACCCAAGCGAAGGCATTCCAAACAAACGAAATGAAGGTCAAAGATAAAATTTATATTCTGCTCTCAAATCACTACAAAACTACCCATGGGGTAGTTTGGCAAGTTTGGGTTTGTCCACAGAGATGCTAAAGTCTAATATCCAACTAAACCCAACCATGTATAGGTTGTCAATCCGTCTGTATGCTAGGATTTAGCTAATGTTGTAAAATAGGGGTTTTTGGGTTTTTCAATTAACAACTACGAACATAAATGAACACACAAGATTAAACTATATAGGCAAGCACTTGGGGTATTTGCGTAACATGATTGATAAATGGCTTCTATCCTCAATTCATTCACATATAAACATATAAACCTATCTTATGCCTATGTCACACAGTGTGGAGATAGCTAGGTATTTCCCCCCATCTGCCACACGTGGTACTTACCACAATGCCATATCTCACTATCTCCGTAAATTGGGGATGCACTCTAGTCCCGTGATACTGCAGACCATCTCTATCACTTCACTCCCAATGCTAATGCACCCTCGCTTAGAGGAATACAAAGCCTACCTAAAAGGGCAATGCCCCGCTTAGGTCGCAACCATTAGATATGTAGTGAGTGCATTAAATCCCAGAAAATCCACTATGGATCTCAATCCCTGGGCCTAGAGAGGAAAAGGAAAAGACACCTCGTGATAACTCTAGAGTTAACACAACTCTAGTCACTACAAACAATCACGCTAATCTATCAGGGTAAGCGAATGAATTCTCTTTGTTGGGATTTTCCAATTCGACCACCCCAAATGTGATTTGTCACACAACTAGCCAATTAGAATCATTGTTTAACACATATAAGGATATTCTCTTAAAGGGAAATGAATGCACTCATCTCCCCAATGTTCTTAACCTACTCCACAGTTCTAACACTCCCAAGATAAAGATGAAGCTTTGCACAATTTTACACTACTATATGTGCATGGATGCATCATCATAATGACATAGTGTAGATCTCACAATAGTGGAAAGAACAAGTTCAAGCACAAATATTCATAGGACATATTGATAGGAAAATCTAAATCTCAAAAAGCCAAATTCATTTCATGAATACCAATACAACCACAAGCTATTAAACTACTCTCTAAACATTGATCCCAAATATTTCATTGGACTCAACACCTTTGGGCAAAGTAAAAATAAAAGGGTGAAAAGAAGAAATTCTAGAGAGAAGAAAGAGATCCTTTCTCTCGTTTCCCTACTCTTCCAATCTAAAAATGATCATAAAATTGAACCTTAGTAAACAAAGGTCCATAGATATAGTAATAGGGAATTGGCACTAAAAATAGGCCCAAATAGGCCAAAATCCCTAGCAGCCACAAACAGCACGAGTGGTGGCATCTAGCACAACCTGTGCAGACCAAAGTACATCCATAATGGCATGGGCCATGGGCCTCGTGTGAGCACGATCTGTGCTAACCAACACGGGCCATTAGCTTGAGCTCCAATTTTGGTCTTCAAATTCGCACCCTGTGTCGTTTGGCGTAGGCCGTCAACCGGATCCTTATTTTTCTTAGTGTCTTTGCACGGTAAGCATCATTCTTCACACCCCGTGGGATGGTTTTGACATTTGTGACTTGAAACGACGCGGACCATGTGAAACAAAATGGTCTACGCTCATACTTAGCCAAAGTTTGGAGTGAAAAGAAGTCTTGTAAAACACAGCCAACTGGGATTGTTACGATCTGAGCAGGGTCTTGGCAAGGACTGTGTTTGTTGAAATAGCCCATGCCAAAGGCTCTTGATATGGGATGTGCTTGGTCAAGCCTCATGCTGGCTATGTGCGGTTCGTGACTAGTTTGGCAGGCTGACTTGTTTGCTCCGCTATGGATGAGCTGTTGGTCCGATTTGAGAGTTCTTACAGTCGATTTTATAGCGCTTGAGAAGATAAATCCAATGGTGCCACCCTTAAGGGCTGATAATTCTCGGATATTTCCCAGAAATTTCTGCGGCTCTCGGACAACTATTCCTCAACTTCTTCCTTGGCCTCTTATAACTTCGAGTTCGCCTTTCTTGGGATCAACTCCATCTACTACCACGATTTAGTGTCTGTGGTTTTCAATCTACTACCATTCTTTCAAATGGTCTTTGATATCTTCTACCATTGTTACGAGTGGCCTTCTATAAAGAGGATGAAAAGTACCCACGAGTAACCTAATGAGATCACAAAGGAAGATCTAGGTGCCCGTGGATACAGGGTGTCCATTAGTGTGTATTAAGTCCACGAAACTCAGGATTTAGACAAGAAAACAAAACATGGCCATCTAAACCCTTTTTCGTGTAAACCTAACTAAAACCAGCAATCCAACAAGTAAAACATGCCAATTATTATGCCGAATGCTTAGTTAACGCTTACAATATGGTGCACATCAGAGATCATTAAGACCCTTATGAAAAAATTTTCAATCCCCAATACCATGACCACCCCAATGTTTGGTGGCATTATGGCAACCAAGGGTATAATAGAGGAGGAGTTCCACTTCAACCTTACCTGATGGGAGAAGAGCCTTCCAACATTAATGCTCCAATTTATAGGTCGGATTGGAAGAAATTCTTGAGGCAATTGCACAGTTAGAAAAGAAGAGTGACGCATTCGCGGAGCTAACGAGAAGGGAAATTTAAGAGCTATGCAGAAGGGCCTTTTCAAGCATAAAAAATCTTGAAGTGCAAGTTGGTCAACTTGCCACTTCGGTGAGCTAGCTTGAGGCAAAAAGCTATTGTCCCAACCTGAGGTGAACCCTCACTATCTATGTACACTAAAATTGTGAAGTGTGACGGAGGTACATGAAGCCAAGAAGGAGGTTGTACGAGAGGATGAAAAATTCTTGGATAGTATCAACACCAATTTTGAAGAGGGGGAAATAGTATTTGAGGAGTTACCACTTTAGCTCTAAGAATATTACTAAATAGTGTGATGACCCTGGCATGTTTTCAATCCCTATTTCTCTAGGTGGTAAGTTGGTTAAAAATGCTATGATTGATTTAGGGGATTCCATCAATTTTATCCCAGTTAGCCTACATGATAATCTTGGCATAAGTGAACTTAGGGATACTAGGGTGATAATCCAACTTGCCGACCATTCCCAACCTAGCCCTAGGGGTATAGTTAGGGATGTTATGGTTAGGGTGGGTAATCTAGTGTTCCCAACGAACATTTATGTCCTTGATGCAAGGCACGACGGGGGCGCACCCTCAAATTTATTAGAGTGGTCATTTTTGAAAACATCAGGGACTAAAATAGATGTCTATTTGGGAACATTAACCCTTGAATAGGACATTGACAAGGTTGGTTTTGGCATATATAAATCTAAGCATGGACCATTTAATTCTTCTCTTGCATGACAAGATGTTCACATTTTGACATATATAAATCTAAGCCATGCCCAATTAGTATAGGAATTATCAAACCCACGCGTGACAAGATGTTCACGTAACTTCTTTCTCCAAAAAAAACATCATTCTTAAAAACTCTACATGGACAGTGCACACACAACGCCATTCTTCAATGCATGTTTGAAGGTCAACACAATAAACGATTCAATCAAAGAAATGTAAATGGGCGATTTCCTAAGACCGTTACTAATGAGTTCAATACGATACATTACCACCCACCTACATTCATATGTCATATATTAGTAAAATTCAACAAATCAGCCAAAAAATAGCCTAAAACCTACATGCACAATATATTGAACACCATTCAACTACGACTAATATGCCCAATCAAGAAACAAAGGAGTAAACAAACCTTCCCCATTCATACAACACATTACCCTAAATATACCATAAACCCTAACCCATAAATTCATCACAAATTTACTATATACTACTATAATCAATCAAGTAATAAATTTAGCACATACCTTACCCAATTAGTTACACAAGAATCCATTAATTTTGTTTCCTTTTCAACTTCCAATTTGTTTCTAAGTCAAAACCCATTTGAACCCAAATTTGTAATGTCCTAATTTTTTGTTCAGAGTTTGGAAGTCAATATTTAAAGGTATTCATCATTAATGGAAAAAAATTTCCGATGTTGAAACTGAGGAAAGAAAAAGTTCATATCTCAGAACTTTATTCATGCACTCAATGCCAGTCAATTCGATATTTTCCGAACTCGGGTCAGACCGCCAGTTTTGAGTTTGTAACCATGGGTGATCAAAGTTACCCAGGCATAACCGCCTTTAAATTGACCAATCAAAGGTGGTTTCATCTTTGATCAATTGAAGGCGGTTCAAATTAAACCGGCTTCCAACATTTTTTTAACCGCCTTTGTAAACAAGGGGATTAGATTCATGTCAGTTCCGATCTCAGAACTATCTTACAAAGGCGGTTTTTGAAAGAAAAAAACCTGGAGCTGCCTTTAACCATGCGTCTTTAATCGGCCATTTTCCACTGGTGATAGGATTTTAGATGACCATTTTCAATTTTCTTATCTAAATCCATCATTTTGTAGCCTATTTTAAGTCTAATGGATTTTTCTCCTTACGAGCATCTAGATCTTCTTTTGTGAGATCATTCGTACGAACTTTGTAGTAGGATTAACGAAGGAAAATTTCAAAACGTGGGAGATTGAAACGAGCCAAAACGTGGTAAAAGGTAGAAGAGTCAAAGAAAAAAAACAGGGGTGGAAGTGTCAAAGAAGCGGCATGGCCAGTGTAAAATGGCACAAATAGTGCAGACGAAATGGGGCCATAGATGGGCCGTATAAACTTGCACAGCTCGTTTATGAAGATCCATCGGAAATTCAAGTTCCGATGATGGGACATGCAATTTGACACGCCCCGTGAACTCAAAAGGCAAAAAATGAAGACTTAGGAGATAGGTCGTGCAAGTTGGCACTGCCCATGCAATCATGCTCACAACGTGCTGGCCATGTCATGCAATCTGGCATGGCCCGTGCTAGGGTTTAAGAATTAGATTCATTAAGATAGTTTTGTAGGAATAGGAGGCTAGAAACTCTCTCTTGGGTTTTCTATATTCTCTCTTAATTTACTCTTAGATCCATGGCATTTATTCCTATGATTGCCATGGATTTAATGCTAGTAGAGTAGATTTATTTCTTCTATAGTATTTGTATCCATGACTTGACTTGGATTTGTGAGATTCTTAGGTTCCCCTAATTTTCTTTGTTTATGATTATTGTGTATGATTTTTGGATTATATTCTTGTATGATTTATGCCATGACATGTTTTATGATGCACACATGATTTTGTTCATTGCATAATATCGTGCTAGACTTGAAAGCTATTTTAGGAGTGTCAGATTAGAGGTGCTATTGTAGTCTTCAGAATATCATAGAGATGTGTGCATTAAATCTATCTTTTGAGTATCGAGATGATTAGTTAGACTTTAATCTAATTGGCTAGTCATGTGAGGAATTGCATGTTTGGAGCAGTGGATCGGGGGTTACTGTTTTGAAATTCCTAACGGGGGAAATCCCTTCTTACCCCGATAATTGAGTGTTCATAGTTTGTAGCAACTAGGTTTGTGTAGACCCTAGAGTCATCACTATGCAACGATTCCTTTTTCTCTCTAGACCTAGGATCGGTGTCCACGGTGGAGAGTCCAGTGATGTAATAAGCTTACTCCCCCATCTAATGGTTGCGAACTAAGCAAGGCTTAAGTCCTTTAAGCAGTGGCTCGTTAGCACCGGGAGTGAGATTATAGGGGTGAATTGAGGTATCAAATGATTGAAGTGCATCCCTAATTAGGGAGGAGGTGAGATGGTTTAACTGGAGATGGACCACTATGTGACACATAGTGGGAATTCCCGGGCATTTCCACACTATGTGACATAACATGAAATTAGGTTAATAAGTTTATATATAATAGAATCAAGGATCAAATCCTCATGTCAGTCATGTTACGCAAATACCCCCAACATTAGTTAATTGATAGTTTACTTTGCTTTACTCATATGCTCGTATTTGTTAGTTAAACAACCCCCACCCCTTGTTTGTTAGTACTAATTTCCCAACAAGCACAATTAGGGTGATGCCAGATCGTGGGCTGTGTCTGGCTAACTTATTAGATACTGGTATCTCTAAGACAACACCCATACTTACAACTGGCTAAGTCATTTAAGTTATAAGTGAGCACAGGAGCAACTTTATAAAATTTATCTTTGACCTTACCCAAGCCTCCCGCGGGCGAACACCTTTAATTAGAAAGGCCTGCGGGGTGCGGGTGAAATTTTGGCACCACTTCCAGGATACTATATTATCTATTTGTTAGCTAGCATAACTAGTTGGTAAAGTAGCATGTATTTTATTTTAGTTGTTGGTTTTTGTGTAGAGCTTCTTTTGTTAGTTTCTCTTTAGTTTACCTAATCTTGTGTGCTAGTGTTGTCTGAGGACAAGTCTTGTATTGTTCCTTGTTTATGGTACATACATGTACCACAAACTTAAGGACTTGACACCACTTACTGAATCACACACGTAGATAGAGAAGGAGAAGGAGAAGGGTGAACGTCACAGTTCCATGGGAGCCAAATGTTGAAGAGGTTGAGATTGTGAATACCATGGTGGAAGACAATAGGATGCTTAGGGAGTTGATGGCTTCTAATTTGGAGAATCAACTCCTAAGCATCATCTTCATGTCTCTTCCACCAAATATCACTTTTGATATTTAGAGTGGCATGATCCAATACCTAGCGGCATTCCAAATGATAGCTGGCGAGGATCTCAACAAACACTACTTGGAATTCCACTTGTTTGCACCATTATGAAGGCTCTAGGCATATCTGAAGAGGACTACATCATGAGATCCTTCCCGTTCTCACTGTGAGATACGACGAAGAATTGGATGTACTACTTACTGCCGGGATGCATCACATCGTGGATGGACGTGAAGAGGAGGTTCCCCTAGAAGTTCTTCCCCGCTTAAAAATTTGCCGAACTCAAGAAGAAAATCATTGGAAAAAATGGATTATTATGTGAACACCAAAAGGAATGGGAAAAATAGACTAAAGGGATCTAAAACACTTCAGAAATAAATAATGGGGGAAGCAAGCTTGGTGCTTACTAACAAATCCAACATCAACTATGGTGTTGTCTATGAAGGCAGGATGCTATTCAAAAAACTTCCATCCTTGAAGCTAATAATTGGTACCGACCATCCTTTGTGTGGAGATCAGTCATTAAATGAAGAGATGTAATCATTAAAGGAATCGAGGAGAGGGTAGGGAGAGGAAATAATACAAGAGTGAAAACCTATTTCTAGATGCTAAGACAAGGTGCAGCGAAACTAGTCTCTCTGCCACAAAATTACCAGCTAATATCATGGTAGATAAATTAATGGAGGCCGACCGGACAAGATTGAATTCCACATTAAGAAGAGAATTTTTCGATGAGGATTATGAAGCAAAAGTAATACTTGGAATGCCTTCACTTCAAAATCAATATGAGGATATATGGACCTGCAAACCAACAAAATATTGTAACAACTCAGTAAAACCATGCTAGTTTTCCATTAATTCTATTTATTTGGATATAAAGGTCATCGGCGAGTAACAGTGCATGACTGTCTCCCCACTGGAAGAATATTTTTGGATTAACAGTGCTTCCGAGGATATGCCTTTTCATTTGGCGCGCACGCAAAGACCAGATTCCAACAGTAAAACAACTTGTTAGAATAAATCAGACTCCTAATTAGATTATGATTTATTATGATTAGATTTCTTTCCTTATTACACCTTTATTGTACTCTCTATATAATTAGTTATCTATAATACAATTTCTTACAGTAAATCATTCTATCATAGCATCAGAGCAAGTTCTGATCCTAAATCCAAAACCCCAATTTTTTATTTTTTGGTCGCCTCCCTCCCGCTCCTTTTCCGACCAAAAATCAACGCAAATTTCCGGCTATATTCCGGTGACCTCCGGCGTCCTTTCCTCCTTACTTTTCAAGCGTTTTCTCTCAATTTTACGGGGACCCAAAATTCTTCTTCTCCAGCTTTGTCAATGGCTTCACAAGTCTCCAGCTCTCTGCTTCATCTCAGGCGTTCTCTACGCATCGGCATTCTCGGTCCATCGGCAATTCGCTCACGTCTCCGGTGAGCCTTCATTGGTGTTCTCTTCGACGTCCTTCATCATCAACAGACTTCTTCGTCATCCCGGACCTCACCATCAATGGGCTTCATCACCGACGACTGCTTCTTCTCCAGCATACATCACGCGCCAGTAAGCCTACCTGCACGTGGCAATCTCCCCAGGGCGTATACTTCACGGGCTGCGTCTCCAGTTTTGCCACCAGCATCCGGATCCACCGGCGCTCCAGATCCGGCGTCAGATACAGAGGAAGTCGAGTCTGGTTTCAATTTGACGGATTTCTTAAGCGTGTGAGATCCACGCGCTCCGTGAAAGGAGAAGCTCCAGCGCGTGGGAGCCACGCGCAGCTGACCACGCTTGTACAGTCCCCTGTTTTGGCGCGTGAAGTCATGCGCCAGCCACTCTCTGCACGTAGAAACATGCGCCTAGCATCTTTGTTGACATTTTCTGTTCTCTTGCTAATTCTTTATTTGCCTTTGTGAATATTAGAGCAAAAATTTCATCTCCTCCTATGGGTTATTTGGCGCCCTTATCTCGGGAAGATTGTTCCGCTAATTGGATTACAGACAAAGCTTTGTTTCAGGCTGGTTTGAATGGTTCCAACCGTCATCCTTCGTCGAATCAGTGGATCGTTGATTCCGATGCTACATCTCATATCACTGCTTATACTAGTCATCTTGATAAGGTACAATGTTATCGTGATTCTGATGCTATTCTTGTTAGGAATGGTGAATCATTATCTATTTCTCACATCGGTCAATGTCATTTCTCTGGTTTCTCTGTTAATGATGTTCTTGTGGTTCCTAAGATTACTAGAAGCTTATCGTCCATTAGTAAGCTTATTGTCCATTAGTAAGCTTACTCGTGATTTACCTGTCCGTATTATATTTGATGCCGATGCATTTTCCATTGAGCACAAGCATACATGGATGATAATTGGTCAAGGCCGTCATAGTTCAGGTCTTTATTTTCTTGAGACTGGTGATTCTAGCATTTTAGGCGAACTACGCACTACAAATCTTCATGCTTCTTTTGAGCAGTGGCACTCTCGCCTCGGTCATGTGTCTCATGATACTATTCAGTTATTGAATCGACGGGGCCTTATTTCTGTCACTTCTGCTATGCCTGCATCTTTCTGTTGCTCTCCTTGTCAGATGGCTAAGAGTAGTCGTTTGCCCTTTTCCACTATTGACAAGTGCGCTACTAGTTTGTTAGATAAAGTGCATTGTCATTTGTGGGGACCAGCCCCTATTTTATCTGCCGGTGGTTTCTCTTATTATGTCATTTTCATCGATGATTTCTCGCGATACACATGGTTTCTCCCAATGCGGCATAAGTCGGATTTCTATGACACATTTATCCAGTTTCAGAAGTTTGTTGGGACTCTGTTTTCTGCTAGGGTTAAAAAATTTCAGTCAGATGGTGGCACTGAGTTTACTAATCACCGACTTCAGGCTCACTTCATATCATGTGGCATTCATCATCAGATGTCCTCGCCCTATACACCTGCTCAGAATAGCTGGGCTGAGCGAAAGCATCATCACATCACAGAGACTGGTCTTGCCATGCTTTTTCACTCTTCTGTGCCGCACTGTTATTGGGTGGAAGCTTTTTCCTCTGCAGTTTACATTATTAACCGTCTGCCTAGTTCAGTTCTTAGTGGCAAATCGCCTTTTGAGGTTATTTTTGGTCATGTGCCTGACTATACTCTTTTTCACCCGTTTGGTTGCCGTGCATTTCCATGTCTGTGTGCCACTGCTACTGATAAGTTTGCACCCCGATCAATTCTGTGTGTTTTTATTGGTAACAGCCCTCTTCATAAGGGCTTCCAGTGTCTCGACCAGACTTCTGGGTGCATCTATGTCTCTCGCCACGTTCATTTTGATGAAACTTTATTCACTTATGTCTCATCTTCCACGAACAGTCGTTCTATTTTGGATCTGGAGATTTCATCATTTTTTGATGGAGCTGTTACTTCACCGATTGGGGCCACCACGCCTATGCCTGTTCCAGCCGCCCCTCTTTCACCACTAGATGGCTGACCCGGACCCAGCTCCTCAACCCCCGGCCACCACGCCTCATCTGTCGGCCACCATGCCTCATCTGTCGGCTACCACACCTCAGCCATCGTCCCCCACGTCTCAGCCAGTCACGACCGTCCGTTCTCCGGTGCTTTCCGAAGGCCACTCTTCGGTCAGCTCTGCTCTATCTTCTTTTGCGTCGTCAGCTAGTTCGACTCCTCCAGCTTCACCACCACAACCTTGTACCCATCGGATGGCTACTCAATCTTCTACTGGTGTCATTCAGTGCCGGGATTATTCGGATACTATTGCTTACGGTCTCACTGCTGCACTCCTTTCTCAAACAGAGCTCACTGATTATCGCACTGCCCTTCAGGATCCAGCCTGGGTTTCAGCCATTGATGATGAGATGGCCGCTCTTCGTGGTACCACACTTGGCACTTGGTGCCTCGTCATCGATCGGATGGCACTATTGAGCGTCACAAAGCTAGACTTATGGCGCAGGGTTTCTCACAGATTCCTGGTTTTGATTTTGACCACACTTTTAGTCCTGTGGTCAAAGCCTCCACTGTTAGGACGGTTCTCGCCATAGCCACCATGCGTTCCTGGCCACTTCATCAGTTGGATGTCAAGAACGCTTTCCTTAATGGTGTTTTAGATGTTCCGGTCTACATGAAGCAGCCCGTTGGTTATCAGGACTCTGCTCATCCAGACTATGTTTGTCGCTTACGAAAGGCCATTTATGGTTTTAAGCAGGCTCCCCGGGCTTGGTTCCAGCGTTTCAGCAGTTATCTGACACAGCTTGGTTTTCGATGCAGCTCAGCTGATACTTCTTTATTTGTCATCTCGAGAGTGTCATTGTTACTATACCTACTTGTGTATATGGATGATATCATTCTTATAGGCAATGACTCGACTCTTCTTCGCCAGTTCATTGATCGAACACACAGAGAGTTTGCGATCAAGGATCTTGGTGCTCTTCAGTACTTTCTTGGTCTTGAAGTTTCGCCTACCTCCTCAGGGTTACTGCTTGACCAAGCAAAGTATGCTCGTGATATTTTGAATCGAGCCGGTATGTCTGATGCGGCACCTGTTTCTACTCCATTTGTCGCTGGTTCTCAGCTTCACAGCTCTACTAGTCCACCGTTCTGGGATCCTACACTTTATCGTTCTCTTGTTGGTGCTCTCCAGTATCTCACCATTTCTCGCCCGGATTTGGCATTCTCGGTCAACATGGTGAGTCAGTATCTTCAGGATCCCAGAGATGAACATTTTGCTGCAGTGACATGGATTTTGCGGTATGTTCGTGGCACTCTTCATTTTGGTCTTAGCTTTCGTTCTGCTAGTATTCCTGATGTGTTTGGGTACTCTGATGCTGGCTGGGCTCGTTGTCTGGAGACTCGTCGGTCCACTTATGGTTATGCGGTTTTTCTTGGTAGGAATCTGGTTTCTTGGAGTGCCAAGAAACAGCCCACTGTGTCTGAATACCGTGCTCTCGCCAACACTGCTTCAAAAGTGGTGTTGCTCACTCATTTGCTTTGTGATCTTTGGGTTCCGCTTTCTGGTTCTCGATTGCTGTTATGCAAAAATAGCAGTACTATCTTCTTGGCTCAGAATCCGGTGGCGCACAAGCGGGCGAAGCACATCGACATTGACTACCATTTTGTTCGTGAGTTGGTGACATCTGGAAAGCTGCGCATTGCTCATGTTCCGACTTCTCTTCAAATTGCGGACATCTTCACCAAGGGGCTCTCTCGTCCGCTATTCGAGTTCTTCCGGTCCAAGCTGTGCGTCGGTGAGCATCCGACGCTTCGCTTGAGGGGGGGTGTTAGAATAAATCAGACTCCTAATTAGATTATAATTTATTATGATTAGAGTTCTTTCCTTATTACACCTCTATTGTACTCTCTATATATTTAGTTATCAATAATACAATTTCTTATGGCAAATCATTCTATCACAACTCATTCAAAGATAATGTCAAGCATAACAATCTTGCCCAACTTTTACATATGCAAAAAATATTTTCTTCCACAGGTTGCTTGCACACCAAATCTAGTTTCCTGCAGATTTACATAAGCAGATTTTTAAACATAAAAAACACTAGCAGCTTTCTGGCTACGAGATCTACTACTCAATTTGGATAAGGAAGCTATTTTCTAAATTGTCATCTTGCTAAATCACTTGTGGTACCATAAAAATCAATTACTACATGGAGATAGTCATGACTTACATCCAACACATATAACAAACAATTTATGACCCAAATCGGAGAAAATGAAAGTGGAAAATACCGTATTATGGCTATAAGAAAGGTAAATCAAATGCTTTACTTCCCCAAAATACGAATCAATCCCGGAAGGATCAACCCTTCCTTTGATGGGCTACATCATCAATGGGGATATACCTTGGTTGGAACGTTTGAGTACCAAACAAACAATGGGTATATGGAGTGACCCGCCTTCACTCGAAATCATTAATTGTAACTAATTAACTCGAGCAGAGGCAGAGTAAGGTCAAAGATTAAATTTATATTCGGCACTCAACTCACTACTACGCTACCAATAGGGTAGTTAGCAGTAAGCCCTAAGTATGTGCCCAGGGATGCTAGGGCCAAAGAATCAATTAAACACAACCTTGTACGGGTCATTAATCTATACGAGTGATAGAAATAGCTAGTAAAGAAAACAAAAAGAGGTGTTGGTTTTCAACTAAAAACTACAAAACATGAAAGTAAAAACAAGTCATCTATTTAACTAAGCACTTAGGGAATTATTGTGAGGCATGAATGATTTAATGCTTTGATCCTTAATTCTTTCACATGTAAGATTTAGACAAGCCTAATAGATGAAGGTAATGGTAAATAAAAGAAACCATGGGAGTCGACAGGAGTGGGGACATTGACCCATTCTGGTTAATACAACAGAACATAATGAACAAACCCCTAGTTTAGATGCTATGTCTAGGGGCCCTAAATGCTAACCCCCTCATAGTGACAGGAGCCTGTAAAAAAAACCATCCATTAAGATACAGAGGGTGTGAGAAAAAACTCACTAAGCCATCATATCATACAGCTTCTACCCAAACAAGTAGGTCTTCAATGCAACCGAGGAAGTGGGAACTCGCTTAGTGATGCAAAATCGGTAAGTGATGCACCAGACCGTCTCCATGCAACCGGTTGAGTTAACTGGTTCTCGGGCCGTGGTCTGTTCCCCATGGCCATCGTCCTAGCCATTGTGAAAGTGCAGCATCGGCCTTCAGTAACCGTAGGTTTCAATGGTGAACCGACGGCCAAGTATTGAACCGCTATCCATAATGAACCGCTGGTCATCGAGACCGAGAGGGTGTACTCGGCCTTCTGCGAACCAATGAAGTGGTACGTCACCTCCGGGAAGAGCTGGCACACCGCTTCTACCATGTACACCTCTAAGATGAAGATAAAGAGGTGTTATTGGCCTTCGATAACGATCTCTAGATGAGTACCGAGGTTTTCTCTTTGGGGTTGAGAGCAGATTGACTGTAGTCTGTGGTGCTCCCAAGAGTTCCCCGCAGATAGACCTCCTAGTGATGAAGAGACTGGGCATGACTTCTACCACACATGGCCCGCGTAACGATTTTGTAACTGTTCTTTCCATTTTAGGGAAATGGACAGCCTAATGCCATTTTACACTTTTCAGTGCAGCGCAGGCAAATAGCGTAACCATCAATTCTAAGTGATAACTAGCAAGGGGTTAATTAATTAGCGTACGGAAAATTAATTACCTCTCTACCCGACCTGAATGGTCGTGCAACTAACATAGGAAAGCCGTGCAGCCAGATGAAGAAAGGCTGCTAAGAATTTTTAATTTTTTTTATTCGAGCACTCCATACCTTCGAGGGCCGAGAACTCAACCCCTTCCAGGATGGAAGACTCCAACTCTTCAAGGGCTGAGAACTCGACCCCTTCGAAGACAGAAGACTCTGTCCCTTCGAGGGCCGAGCACTCGACCCCTTCAAGGACAGAAGACTCAATCCCTTCGAGAGCCGAGAACTCTACCCTTCCGAGGACATAAGACTCCATCCCTTCGAGGGCCGAGAACTCGACCCCTTTGAGGATAGAAGACTCCATCCCTTCAAGGGATGAGAACTCAACCCCTTCGAGGATAGAAGACTCTATCCCTTCGAGGGCCGAGCACTCGACCCCTTCGAAGACAGAGTGCTTCATCCCTTCAAGGGCCGATAACTCAACCCCTTTGAGGATAGAAGAGTCTTTCCATTTGAGGCCCAAGGACAGGACCCCTTTGAGGACACAAGAATCCCTGTCTTCGAGAGTTAGAGCACTCTGTCCCCTCAAGGCTATAGTGTATCCCTTCGAGTGCCAAAAGGCTGCATCCCTTGGAGACCAAAATACTACACCCCTTCAAGGCTAGACGACTCCAACCCTTGGGGGACAGAAAACTTCAACCCCTCGAAGGCTAGAATCCTCCACCCCTTGGAGGGACAAATACTCTGTACCTTCGAGGGCAGAGCACCCCTTCATGGACAGAGTACCTCAACTCTTCAAGTGTCAAAATAGTGTAACCCTTCGAGGGCATAAATGCCCACCCCTTTGAGGCCAAAAAACCTTTTTTTACCATTCAGTACTCGAACGTCTTGAGGCATCTTGCACTGCATTAGGCTAGGTGCTCAATTTTTCAAGGCAGTTCAGTACTCGAGCGCCTTGGGATAAATCCTCGAGCATGTTACCTCCATTGTCGAGGTTGTACCTTCCCTATAGTCAGTCCTGGAGGAGATCCCCATGTATGTCCCTGTATCAAAAAATAGGAATAGCCGTGCCAGCAGGTGAAGGAGGTTGGGAACCCCTTGTATAGCCATGCATCAAAATTAGGGGATGAAATAGGGGGTCCCTCCTGTATATTCCTGTATCCAAAAAATATAACCAGCCCTGTAGCCAAATGAAAAAATAATACTACATGTAGTAAAAAATAAAGACCCATAATGCATTATCACATGAGTGTACAGAGCGCATAGTCTCTCGAGATCCAGAAGGTGTTGCCCTTTGAGACCCAGAAGTCATAAACCCTCGAGGTCCCAGAGGTCTCACTCTTCGAGACCCAGAAGGCATGATCCTTCAAGATCCTGCAGTTGAGCACAATAATAATAATAGAGATACACTCGAAGAGGGTGTCAGCCATGTAGGCCCTGAAAGATATGGCCCTACGAGACAGAGGGGGACTTTCGAGAGCTACCACAGAAATCAATACCAGAGAAAACCATCCAGAACGAGAACCCTCAGAAATCCATCATAGTTGTTCGAAAACCCCCAGAACGAGATCCCTCGAGAGGGCAGAAGAATACCCCTCAAAAGGCCTCTCGAGATAACAGAAAGACCACCCTTTAGAGATGGCTTCCATTACAACCAACCTCTTGTCGAAGCTGATTGCCCACCACTACGAGTGTTAACTCAGTGGTTGTCCATCAGCCGCTCTAATGTGATTGTTGTACTCAGAACAACATTTCATTGGGGAATAGTCTATTAAGGATCATGTAGCAGTCCTTTTGAATGAGTTTGAAGGCCCTTTCTGCATTTGGTTGATGCTCCTCCTTTACAACTTTGTTTCTCTCACTCCAGATGTAGTAGACCGAGGCTGCTAGGACTAGCGGGCCCATCTTTCTTTTTAGCTTTGAGCCTCTGATCTGTCTTCTAATCCACTTCTCGGAGGTTACAATAGATTATGTGGTCCTCCTTAAACCAATCCATGCTTGTACCTTGTCCCATATAACTCGGACAAATTCACATTGTAAGAACAAATAATTATGATTCTCAAGTTCCAGATGGCACAGGGAGCAGATATAGTCCATTGGCTCCTCCTCTCCCCCACGGTATTTATCGTTGGTTTGAAGTTGTCCCAGAGATGTAAGCCAGATAATGAATGAGAGTCTGGGCGGTATGAATCCACGCTGCCACCGGATAATGCCTTGAGTTTATTTCTTAGCTCGCATAGATTTGTGAAGTAGAGGGAGTATTTTTCAGAGATATGGCCGCTAGGAGCTCTGGGGTGAACGAACCAAATGCTTTCCTCACAAAGGAAGTGTGAGAGGACCCATTTCACCCACAATGAATCTTTCTTCGTGTGGATGTCCTATAGCTATTGTACGATGACTGCCATATTCCAGATTTTGAAATCCCGCATTCCAAGACCTCCATTAATTCTGGGCGTGCAAAGCCTTTTCCAGGAGACCTTGTTATGTTTCTTTTCTCCCAATAGGAAGTGTTTACATTTCTTCTCAAGTGCATCCATGACGTTACCCTGCATGATGAAGTGTTATATCCAGAACCCAACAATCCCCTGAACCACCAATTTGATTAGTTCCAATTTTTGCATAGGAGAGTGTGAGGCCTTTGAATTTTTCAATTTCCTTATCGACGTTTCCCAGCAATGTATCAAACTGTGTAACCTTTAGCTTACCCGAGTCCAACGGGATGCCCAAGTACCTGACGGGGAAAGTGCCCCCATGGTATACCCGTAAAGCTTAGGTCTTCCTTTATGCCAACTCCAAAGAATTTTGATTTTGCCACATTGATTGCCAAGCAGGATGTTTTCTTGAATTCATTGAGTGCTGACATGAGGATATGTACAGATTCTTTGTCAGCTTTGGAGAACAGCATTAGATCATTTGCAAAAGCAAGGTGGGAGATCTTCTGACTATTGCATCTTGGATGGTACGTAGAGAGGCTAGATTTTGCCTTCCTTTTCAGCAACCTAGAGAAGTACTCGATGCATATGACAAACAAAAGGGTTATAGGGGGTCCCCCTGACGGAGACCCCTCTCACCTTTGAAGAAATTGCATAGTTTCCCGTTAACTGCTATGGAGAATGTGGAGGTTCAGATACATTCCATAATTCTAGCCATGAGTGTAGGAGGGAATCCAAGGCCAGACAGTACCTCTTCTAGGAAGTCCTATGAAATGGTGTTAAAGGCCTTTGTGAGATCTACCATAATCTTGCATATGACTAATATAGTGTTCATAACACGTGGTGTAGCTGATGGCATACACTTCCCCATACCTGTCACGTTGGGTGTGCTCGCAACCCTCTATCGACTCCGCCATTGTAATTAGGGAAGTACAACAAAGTCCAACCATTGCTGTAAATCTGTTTCTCCCCTATGCAATTGCGTCCCGAGCTTTGACCACGAATGCGTTACTTCCCAAAGTCCTATGACTTAGGCAAAGGGTCGTAGGCACCTTACTATGACACTAGGGCCTCTTACAACCCTAGCTTGCTACTTTTCACTATCTCTACCCGTAACCTCTCAGACTACTTTACATAATCAGCTTAGACTGGTGTGATGGCAAATAATTCAGAGTAATACTCGGGTCTCCCATTCCCACACTCACGCACACCAACGTACCTCATTACCCATACAAACATCCAAGTTTCCCTTTCCAATGGGGCATTAATATTTGCACCATAATATAGACTAGACTGTGTGCTTAATGGAGTGTACTATTCATGCAATTCTAACATTCAAGAACAAGTCACAATAATCTAGTGAATCTCACAAAAGCACTTAATCAAAAAATATCTACAACTTATCCCCAATTTATGGAAACTACTACATAGATATGGAATTCAAATAAATATTTGAATTCCACATCTAGGATCAAAGCAAAAATGAAAGGAAAGAAAAGAAAAGGAGAATGTTTTTCTCTCTAAAGTTGCTCTCCTAATACAATATGATGAATATAATGATCCAACATTTTTAACCTAGTAGACTAAGGCTATATTTATATTAGTAGGGGATTGGGCCTAAAAAAGGCCCAAAATAGGCCAAAATGAGTTAACCCTTGGTCAGTCGCCACCTGGCATGGCCCGTCGCAGATGGTACGATCTGCATCGTGTACTTGTTGCGGGTTGCTAGATCTTGCGCGGTCTATGCCAAAGCCTTTGGCATAGGGTGCTGCATCTGGAGGGAGATACTGCTTTATAGTGTTGCAGGCAGCCATATTTGGCGTGGTCCGCGCTAACACCTTTGGCATGGACCATGGCCTTTGGCGCGGGCCATCATCTGAAAGGCATGATTTGTACTACTAATCGTATGGGATGTGACCATTTGCGTAGAACGTGGTTTGGAGACTTGATTCGCTCAGAAACTTGGCACGGGCTACCTGATTCTCCACACCCCTCCGGCTGGTCTTGATATCCTGGACTGGGAATGGCATGGGCCATCATAAATAGGATAGTCTGAGCTCAAACTTAGCCAATTTTGAGAAAGTATTAGAATTGGTGTGCTCGGCCCATGGAATTTAGCGCGTTCTAGGTCATAGCCTTGTGCTAAAAATTATAGGCACGGGCCAACTCCTTTGGCGGTGGCCGTTGGTGCCAACCATGAACAGCCCACACCGACCTGTGGTACCATGGTTGGCTGAACTTGTTCCCTTAGCTACGAGTGAATCGTTAGTCCAATTTGAGAGTTTTAGTAGTCAATTTTATAGCGCTCAAGAAGACAAACCCAATAGAGTCAGGATTATTCTTCTTGGATTATTCTTCTCAGATCATTCTCAGACTTTGATGCAACTCATTGAACCACGATTCCCCATTTCCTTGTTGGCCACTTTAATCTCCGTTGCCGCCTATATTTGGCTCCAATCTCCTTCCACCACGCTTTGATTTTTGTGGATTTCTTCTGCTACCATTCTAGAGGTGAATGGCCTTCGAACTCTTCTACCATATTTGCAAACGGCCTTCAATATGGTATGGGGAAATATGGGGTTGGAATTTAGTGGGTTTGATAGAGCTTGGAAAGAGGAAATTTTTTATATATGGTATGGTGAAATTGGATGAAAGATGATAAATTTATGGCCAAAATAGTGAGAGGGGGGAGAAAAGTAGTGGATATGCTGAAGGCTGGTGTTGGAAAAGAAATAGGGAATAGGCTAGGTTAGGATTGGCTTAGGTAAGTGGGTAGCACGGATCCCTAGGTTACGTCCGTGCCTAAAATTTTCTTTGTGCCAGTACCATGTACGTCTGTGACATCCACACACCAGCCTCGTGGTGAGTCCCTACAGCCTGTGTCTGTGTCCTCGTGGCAGCCGCATCGGCTTTGTGCTGACAGGCTTTGGCACGAAGCATAGGCTCATGCCAAAACTCCAGGCACGAACCATCAGTCTGTGCCAAACCTCTAGAATGGATCACCGGTCCTTCTTTCTCCTACGATTTGTTTCTCATACATGGATCCAAAATAATTAAAAACTAGAGTAGTAATATTCCACACAAACAATTGATGACTAAAATTTCCTAAAAGTTTCCACCAAAAATCAAGCTCCCGCCCAAAATTTTTAAAAACATTCAAAAGAAATCTTCCACTTGAAGTAAAAAATAGTGTTTCTTTATTGTCGTCTTCACAACTTATTTTTCTCTCAATGTTTGAAACTAAAAAGAGTGGCTTTGTGGGTCACCGGAATCACCATCGTTGACACCACCAGTGACCACATCATGATGGGTGGGTCATCACATCATTCTAGGTTTACCTTCAAATTTGGAGCAATGAACCAAGGGAACCCATTCTTCTCAAGCGTGGATATATTCTTGTTGAGTTTGGGGTCGGAAGGGACTTAGGAGTTTTTACTTCCTTTGCCCGCTTCCTTCCTCACTGCATGTTAGTCATTAGATTTCGTGGTGAAATATCATTGTTCAGATTAGAAGAAACATGCTCAACAAGAATAGTAGCACAAGAAAGATCATTCAAATAAGATAAGGCATAGAGAGTCTCAATATGGGGAAATATTTCTTTTTGGGAATTTTCAAAATTTCCTTTTTCAATCATCATGAAAACAAAAAAAAAGAAACAGATAAAAGCAATACTCAAGTCTCCCATGCACACACTGACGTAGACCAACGTAACCCATTACTCATACAAACATCCAGGTTTCCCTTTCAAAGGGGGCATCAATATTTGCACCAACATAAATAAAAACTAGAGTGTGTGCTTAATAGAGTGTAATATTCATGCAATTCTAACATTAAAGAACAAATCACAATAATATCATGAACACAAATATTAGGATGAATCAAGTGAATCTCATAAAGGCATTTAATCAAAACATGTCTACAACTTATCCCCAATCTATGGAAATTACTTCATAGATATGGAATTCAAATAAATATTTGAATTCCACATCTAGGATCAAAGCAAAAATAAAAGGAAAGAAAATAAAATGAGAGAGTATGTCTCTCTCTAATGTTGCTCTCCTAATACAATATGTTGAATAAAATGATCCAACCTTTTTAACCTAGTAAACTACAACTATATTTATAGTAGTAGGGTATTGGGCCCAAAATAAACCAAAAATGAGTAAACCCTAGGTCAGCCGCCGCCTAGAGCGGGCCATCGCGGATGGCGCGGTCCGCGACAAGGCTGCTGGATCTGGCGCAATTCATGCCAACACCTTTGGCACGGGGCACTGCAGCGTGACCATTGTCGTGGGCCATTGTTTGAAAAGCAGAAAACTTGATTTGCTCATATTCTTAGCATGGACCATATGATTCTCCACATCCCGATGGCTGGTCTCGACATCTTGGACTTGGAACGGCATAGGCCATCATAAATGGGATGGTCTACGCCTATACTTAGCCAATTTTGAGTGAGGATTAGAACTGGTATGTGAAGCTGGCATTTGGTGCGGTCCGCATCATAGCCTCGAGGTGAACACTGTTGGCTTGGGCCAACTCCATTGGCACAAGCCGTTAGGGCCAATCATAAATGGCCCGAGCTGACCCGTGGTACCTTGGCTGGCTGAACTTATTTCCTTTGCAATGGGTGAACCGTTAGTCTCAATTTGAGAGTTTTAGTAGTTGATTTTATAGCGCTCGAGAAGAAAATTCCAATGGAATCGGTCTTGAAGGCTAATTCTTCTTGGATCATTATCATACTTTGATGTTACTCATCGAACCACGATTCCCCATTACTTCGTTAGCCATTTTGATAAACTTATCTTTGGTTTCAATCTCCTTCTACCATGCTTTAATGTTCGGGGCCTTTGTCCACTATCATTCTAGAGATGAATGGCTTCGATCTCTTCTACCATCCTTGCAAACGGCCTTCACATAGAATGTAACCAAAAAGTACCCACGGGTGACCTACTAAAGATGATCACAAGGAAGATCTAGGAGCCCATGGATTCAAAATGTCCATTAGTACTAATTAAGTCTACAAAACGTGGGATTTAGACAAGAAAAACAAACATGGTCATCTAAACCCCTTGTCACGTAAACTTAACTAATACTAGCAATCCACCAAATAAAACAAGCTAAAAAACTATGACGAATGCAATAGTTAACTCACACATAATGAAGCACGTCATGGAGATACAAAAAGAATACATCAACACTTTTTGACACAAGTTCACTTCTAGAAAACTGGTACGTACGCATTGGTAAAAATTCCTAATGATAGAATACCGGTATACATCAACGTAATTGCACCAGTAGGATACATGTCTATCAAAATATCGGTGCCTATGAACATACACGCACATGTATATGTACCGATGCTAGGTACTTAGCAAAATTTTAGAATTTGTCTCTCGGGTCTATTATTAATGTCCATTAAATGTAGCCTTCAGCAGTTGCTTTTTGACCTATCTTACACAGTTATTCTCATTCTTGCACCAGTATGTTACAATGGGATGAAAATACCGATGTATGTCAGTCTGGGATAATAAAGCCCTTTTTCAGGTATAAAACAACACAATTTCAACATCCAAAGGAGGCAACGATCTCTCTCTCTCAAGCAATACCAATGAAGGTCTGAAAATTGACCAACAATGGAGCCAGTAGAAGAAGGTAAATCACCTCAACTTCCTTAAATATATTCTTAACTTTCCTTTAGAATCTTATCTCTATGCATATATGATTTCATATCATGATTAACTTGGGTCGCATGCCAGGTGTTTGATAAAATGCTTGAATGTGTTTTTTAGGAAATGGCACCTAAATCCCATTTGAAAAGGATACGCCATGTATTATCTCCTTCTCAGCCAATTGCCTCGACACACAAATACCTGGACGGTACCTTTGTGTCTAAGGAGGCTAGGTTTGTACATGAATGATACAAAGGACATCATCATCACCCAGAGAGAGAAATAGAGGTATCTCCTTCATTTGAACAAACCAACCGCAGTCTTGGGTGGGAAAAATTTTGCTAGACTCCACTTGTATTCACCCTGAGCATTGTAAGTGAGTTCTATGCCAACTTGAGGTGCAGCCCAACCCTCAATGAGGTGTACTGTAGAGGAAAAATTTTACCTCTCACACCAGAAGCTATAAAGGGTTTATTCAGGTTGCCCAATGTTCCAAACGATGAGGACATGTTCCTCGCACTCCATATTGGCGGTAGCGATTGCTACTACCTACAAGATCAGATTGGGAAGGAGATCTTTGGGACAGTAACTAGGAAAGGAACCAATGTAGATGAGTTGGTCAAACCTAGGTGGAGAAAAATTCTGAAGAAAACTTTGACTCCAGAAATGAATGAGTGGTATCATTTCTTGACGTCTAGAATAGACCCAGTAACTGTTAAAACAAAAGTCCATAAAAATTGGCTCACCTTCTCGTACGCAATAAAGAAGCAACTTTGATGGAATCTTGGTTTTTGAATCGTTCTCATATTGAGGGAAAAAAGGGATAAGATGGGGTTATACGGTTTATGCAGTATCATCTCGGCCCTTTGTTCGAGAGCGGGAGTCAATGCCTGTCCCCATAATGTTTACAGGTAACTAATGGGTAAAATTTGTGTGGATTCTTTCTACAAACAACTGGATGACATAGTAGTCCCTTCCCTTTAATCCAGAGTCACTGCCTTGGAGGTCGGTGTACAGAACCTGCTTGAAGAATCCAAGTATCATAGATCCTTGTGCAACCACATGGCCAAGGATTTGAACTACCAATTTCCTAATGCAGTGGTAGCCGTTAGAAATTTCCCTACCTACCGCAAATGTGATGTGGAGGACAAGGATGATGGTACAAGTATCCGTGATGGGGATGAAATAGGAGAACATGATGATGTGGAACCATTTTCTCGTTATTATATGTAGAAATCCTGTATTAGTTGGGCAAATTTTGAATTACGTACCACACCAGTATTTTTTTAACCTTACACTGTGTAAAACTATCTTATTTATTAGAAATTAATTCATTCCAGAATAAATAAATTTTCATGCTAGGGCCGAATTAAAATTTTATAATGTTTGGGGTTTTTTCAGGTAAAATTACCTACAAACACACAAATTATCTCTAAAACATATAGTAGCGCTTCCACATAGGTCATCACCGTGTATGAAAGCTTCATTATATTACACATTCGGTTAGAATACAAAATATTGTACAATTAGGAGCTATGGAGGTTGCCCTATTAAATTTTGGGGCCATAGCGCAATTCTTGGTAATCTAGTGCAAACAATCAATGTTGATTTTTTATGTCCTTCCGTACACCCTTTGGGGGTAGAAACCCATGGTCATGATTGTATTGTATTGAATCACATTTTAGTGACTCCAAATTTTTATTTTGACGCTTCCAAGATTCTTGGAGGGACTAAAGTGCAAAAAGTAAAAAAAGTTTACTCGTACTTCGAAATTGAAATCCTCTTGAACTGTATGGTACTCCAAACATCCCTAGTGTAATTAGATTTTCACGAGTCAGGAAATTGACGGATTCAGGCCCTAAAGTAACGTCGAAAGATATTTGTATTACACTTTACAACTTTGAAGAAACCATTACCGGTTACTCTAGAACATGTACTAGCGCTTTCAAACTATTTACCACCGAAAAATATTTTACAATTTATATTTAAGCCTAGATTATTAAATTTTGTATTTTTATAGTTATGGAAAGTATCGTAAACGCATCTCACGTTTGGGGGACCTAATTGCAAGAATCAAAGATCAACAAGTTGTAGAGTCATATTAACCTTGAAGGTCCAATTATTCAACTTATATAGCATGGTGTATTATAAATTCCTATTCAGATCCATGGATTAGTCATTGATTGGGTGAATGTAAATGTTTGAGGTCAAAGCTTAAATTTTTATATATATGTGAATACATATTAATTTCATCATATGTGGCCCAGACTTTGTCCAAATAAGGTTTATACACTTAATTAAATGTCCAATTAAATCAATAGAGCATATTTTTTTTTCTAATTAGAGGGCCCAAAAAATGTGGGAGGTAAATGTAAAAATCAAAAAATGTATTATGGCCAACATACACTTACATACACCGGTAATATATTTGAAAAATACCGGTGAATTGTTCGAATATTGTAGTGGGAAACACCAAAATTTTGAATTTTTGTGTCCAGAATAGGAGGGAATATTCTTACACCGGTAATTTCAAAAATGGCACAGGTATATGTACCGATGCTAAGTACTTAGTGAAACTTTTCTGAATTTGCTCTCGGGTTGTACATGATTTGTAAAAAAATGATTTAAAGTAGCCTCGGGCAGCTGCTTTTATCTTTTTAAGCACCAGTACATCTTACATTTGCACCGGTAATGCTACCGGTGCTAGGTACTTAGTGAAAATTTTAAATGTTTGCTCTCGGGTACAAGAAAAAGGAATTAAAGCAGTGGAGCGCAGCTGCTTTAATACCCATTTGTACACCGGCATTTCACTGCTGCTGGCTACTTAGAAACATTTAGCTTTTCAAAACTACATTGATTTTCACACACGCACCGGTGGTTGCAATTTTACAGGTGTAAAAGTGACGGGTATATTAAAAAATGAGAACTTCAAACGTTCATAACTGCCCTCTCCTCATCAATCACCATAACTCCTCATTAATCATCATAACTTCCCATAGCTCCTCAACCCTCACTATAATTTTGCTATAAGAGGTTCAAAAGTACATCATTCTCACCAAACACAAAAAAATAGGAGAAGTTCACCATATTCCCCATAGTCTCCAAATAGGGGATTAAAGCAGAGGAAGTTTGCCCATATTCGTTGCATCGGTGAAGGTTATTCATCTAGGCTTAATTTCCTATGGTTTTTCATCTGAAATTTTAGCTAGGAATCAATATTATTGATATGCTCAAAACATGTTTGACAAAATGCCTCAATGACAAAAAATTTGTTTGTCTAAAACCCTCAATGAGAAAAAAAACATATTATACAAATAGGGAATTCTAGTGTGGTATGAATATATTCCATTTGTGATACATGATTTTCTTGGAAATTTATTGGTTTAATATGCATGATGGTTTGTGATGATGTTTGTGGTACATAACTTTGTTGGTGGTGTTGTTCATCGGATCGTTTCATGGGCGAATTATATGTTGTATCAATGGTGTACTTTCAATGATATGGAAGGCATTGTGTTAGTCTATGGTATTGCCCATTGTTTTTGTTGTACATGTTGTATCAATGGCGTACTTTGTGTAGTATGAATGACGTAGTTTGTGATGGAAGGATCTTGTGTGAAAGTACTTTTTATAGAATCAATGTTGTTGATCAAAATATTTTTTTGAGTTCCACTATGAATAATATGGTTTCTCTACTATATTGTTGTAGATGCCGCCAAAAAGGGGGAAGTTAACCACGAAGAGGAAGCGACCTGGAGCACAAAAGAATGAGAAGGTTATCGTTGTTGAGGTTGATGTGGCTGAACAAGAACCACCGAACAAAAATCTCCCATTGCAGATAGAGATTGAGGAATAAGGAATGCCAAAAATCAATCAAGAAGGGAAGACAATAAGAACCAGCCTTATATGGAATTGGGAATGAAGGGGATGTTGAGTGTGATGGTGCGGTGGGGGGGAGGTCATCGGTGGCCAACCTCCGAGTTGCCAAGGGAGAGGCAAAGAGCACCCACAAAGGAAGGAAAGTGAATAAAGAGGACAATGACTTGTTGATCCACCTCCACTCGGTGTCGTTAAGTTGTAGCTAAATTAACCCAAGCGGAGGGCTTATAAGAGGGTCAAAGATAAAATTTATAGTGTTGTACCCAACTCACTACTAAGCTTTCAATGGGGTTATTAGTGGCAAGTTCAAGTATGTCCACAGAGATGCTAGGGCCTAATAGTCAATTAAACACAACCACACATGGGTCATCAATGTGCCTATGTTGCTAGGAATAGATAGCATAGTAAATGGGGGGGTTGGTTTTTTCAACTAACAACTACAAACATATAGGTAAAACACAAGTAAACTTTATACACAGACACTTGGGGAATATTTGCATAGCATGGTTGATGATTCTAATCCTTGATTCAATCACATATAAGACTTCAACAACCTAATCTAGTGCTCATAACACATGGTGTGGTCGATGGTAAGCACTTTCCCATACCTGTCACTAAGGGTGCTCTTGCAATCTTCCACCAGCACCGCCTCCGTGATTAAGGGAGTCCAACAATAGTCCTACCGTTGCACATACTTGTTTCTTCCCCATAAAATTACATTCTGGACACTAAACCATGGATACTCTATCCCCTAGGCCTATAAAGAGGCAAAGGGATGTAGGCACCTTATCGATGACACTAGGACCTCTTACAACCTAGCATACTACTATATGCTATATCTACATGTAACCCTTCTAAAAAACTCGCCAACTAAGGCTGGTATGCTATCATCGTAATGGTAAAACTTGGAAAATACCTATGTGCACACACCTACGTGGACCCAAATCCTGCTACCTATATCACATCTAGGTTTCTCTTCCCGGGGGGGTATCAATATTTGTACCCAAATGAAAGTAGACTAGAGTGTGTGCTAATGGAGTGTATCATTAATACAATTATAACATTCAAGAACAAGCCATCATAATATCACAAGCACATACAATTAGGAAGATCTAATGAATCTCACAAAAACATTACTCAACATATGAATACAAAAGTATCCCCAGGATATAGAAACTACTCCATGTACATGGAATTCAAGTATTTCAATGAATTTTACATGTTAGGGCTAAAGAAAAATAAAAATTTAAAAAAAAGGGAAAAGAGAAAGAACCTAGAGAAAAGAGAGAGTGTTTCTCTCTCTAAGTTGCTCTTCAAATTACAAATAAAATGATAGATGATATAAAACCCTAGAAGACTAAGGCTACATTTATAGTAGTTGGAGATTGTGCCTAAAAATAAGCTCAAAATAGGCCAAGCCCTAATTAGCCGCCACAGACACAGACTACTACAGATGGCATGGCATGTGCTGCTGACGTGGCCTCGTGCCGATACAATTTGTTAGATCTAGCACAGGTCGCATGCCTCATGCTGATATGGGGCACGCGATTAGGCACAACCGTACTAGGCATGGTCTATGTCGTCTGGCGTAACCCATCTTCTGGAGCTTCATTTTTGTACCTCTAATATGCAGCTCCTGTCATTTGGCACGAGCTGTCATCAAAATCCTTGTTTTGCTCAGTCTTTTGGCATGGGCCACTTCATTCTTCACATCTCATTAGCTAGTCTTTACATGTTGGACTTGGAAAGGCTTTAGTTGTGTGAAACAGGAAGGTCTGCGCCAATACTTAGCCATTTTTGGGGTGAAAAGGAAGCTTAAGCACTTGACCTGCAAAGGTTGGCACAGCCTATGCCAGGTTTTAGCACGGCTCGTGCCAAAGGCCCCTGGCATAGGCCGTATAGCATGGCGTGGGTCATTGGTGATTGGTCTCATGCTGGCCATGAGCAGTCTGTGCCTTCCTATTGCTGTTTCGCCCGACTTACTTCTTTGCTCCACTACGGATGAACTGTTTGTCCAATTTGAGAGTTCTTCTAGTTGCTTTTATAGTGCTCAAGAAGACGAATACAATGGAACCAGCCTCAAGGGCTGATATATCTTGGATAGTTCCCAAAACTAGGTGCAACTCTCGGACAACAATCCTCTGTTTCTTTCTTGGCTGTTTTGAACTTCAATGATGCCTATCTTTAGCTCAATCCTTCTACTACCACGATGTAATATCCTTAGCCTTCATCTATTACCATTCTAATGTGAATGGCCTTCGACATCTTCAATCATGCTTGCGAACGGCCTTCAATATACAATGTAACAAAAAGTACCCACGAGCGACCTAATAATGATGATCACAAGGGAAGATCTAGGTGCACATGGATACGAGGTGTCTATTAGTACCAATTAAGTCTACAAAATGCAAGATTTAGACAAGAAAATAAAACATGGCCGTCTAAACCCTTTGCCACGTAAACTCAACTAATACTAGCAATCCACCATGAAAAACAAGTCAATTATTACCCTGAATGCATCGGTTAACGCATGCATAATGATGCACATCACTTTTCCAAAGGTTGGGGGCAAATTTTGTGAGGGATTTGACAAGTTTGAGATCAAAAGTTGGTGCAGGAGTCGTGGAACTATTACATTTCAGTCTGTCATGCTGGAAAAGGAGAGCAATCTTATCTTTGTGGCATTTGAGTTCCATGAGAAAGAGGTAGTTTTCACGAAGAACTGGATAGTAAGGACAGCTTACAAAATTTTTGTATTTCGGTACCACATCAAATTTGGATCCTGGGAACACTGGTGCGATGTCCCGGATGATGTAAAGGAAGAGAAATGGGAGTATGTATTGGTAAGATCATCTAGACTTTAAGGACTATGTTACTATACTTAAAAATAATGAACACATGATTAATGTCTCCATGTACATATGTTTCATTGCAGACAAGCTTCACAGTTGAAAACAGTCTGACCGAAGGTCAAACTAAAATGATAAATAAGGATGTTTACAAGAAGGGAAGAGACCAACATTGGAATTGGAAGACAAAGGTGGAAAATAAGTACATACACAACATGGACAGTGGATACAACAAATAAACATTTAAACCATGGGAGAAGTACAAGTGGATAGATGAGGAGAAGTGGCATTTGTTTGAGCGAATGCATTGGACCCCTTAATTTCAGGTGTGATTTACTACAATTAAAATTAGGAAACTATCTTTCCAATCACTTGCGCCATTGTCTATATATTAAAGAAGTTGATAATAAGCCAATCCCTCCCTAACCTGCCTCCACTCGGGGTCGTTACTTGTAGCTAATTAACCGGAGTGAAGGCTGTCCCTTAGTCAAAGGAGGTCAAAGATAAAATTTATAATTCTGCACCCAACTCATTACTATGCTACGAATAGGGTAGTTAGTGGTAAGCCTCGGGTATGTCCACAGAGATGCTAGGGCCAAAAAATCAATTAAACACAACCTCGTCTAGGTTGTTAATGCATACGATTTGCTAGGAATAGCTAGTATAGTAAAACAAAGAGGATTTGGTTTTTCGATTAACAAATACAAAGCATAAAGTAAAAGGCAAGTAATCTATATAGCTAAAAAATTGGGGAATGATTGCATAACATGGTTGATTTAATGCTTCGATCCTCGATTCATTCACATGTGAGATTTAGACAAACCTAATATAGTGCTCATAACACGTGGTGAGGTCGATGGCATACACTTCCCCGTACATGTCACATCAGGTGCGTTCACAACCCTCCATCGACACCGCCTTCATAATAAGGGAATACAACAAGGTCTAACAGTTGTTGTGTGTCTATTTCTCCCCTGTACGATTACATCCCGGGCTTCCACCATAAATGCTCTATGATCTTCTTCATCATACATGCGTTAACTATTGCATTTGGCATACTTTTAGCTATTTTTATTTGGTGGATTTCCAGTATTAGTTGAGTTTATGCGACAAGGGGTTTAGACAACCATGTTTGGTTTTCTTGTCTAAATCCGCAATTTTGTAGACTTTATTGGTACTAATGGATATATTCTATCCATGGGCTCCTTAATCTTCCTTGTGATCATCTTTAGTAGGTCACCTATGGTTACTTTTTGTTTACATTCTATGTGAAGGCCGTTCGTAAGGGCGGTAGAAGATATTGAAAGTTATTCGCAAGCATGGTAGAAGAGATGAGGGTCATTCACACTAGAATGGTAGTATACAAATTTCACAAGTATCAATGCATGGCAGAAGGATATTGAAGCCAAAGATAGGTGGCAACGGAGTTCAAAGTGGCCAATGAAGAAACAGTGAATCATTATCCGATGAGTTGTGCTTAAGTCTGAGAATGATCGAAGAAGAATTAGCCTTCATGGCTGGTTTGATTGGATTTTTCTTCTTGAGCACTAAAATTGACTACTAAAACTCTCAAATCAGACTAACGGTTTAACTGTAGCAAAGGAAACTAGTTCAGTCGGTCGAGGCACAAATGGGTCGGCACGTGCCGTTCATGGTCGGCACCAACGGCCCACGCCAGAGAGCTTCCCCGTGCCAGTAAAACCAGCACAAGGCTATGGCGTAGCCCGCACTATATGCCATGGTCCATAAGCACAGGGCCAAATCCTCTCCCAAATGGCTAAGTATAAGCACGGGGAATCCCATTTCTGACGTCTCATGTCGTTCCATGTCCAAGATACCAAGACCAGTTGTCGGTGTGTGGGACATCACACGACTCACACCAAAGATTTTGAGTGGAACACCCTTCTTGACCATGGCATGCGCCACTGGCCATGGGCGCAGATCAGAAGCCTCAAATTCAGCACTCTGATGTCGCCCCACGCCAAACAACGTACCCGCACTAGAGGAACGTCACAACACATACCAGGCTTCACGCCCTGTGCCTCTTGATGATTTGTACCACACACCAGAACGAGCACCTCGTGCCACATGAAGAGACATGGCCCACGCCAGATTTTGCACCCCATGCCAAAGACAGGCCACGAGCTACACCATATGTAATGGTCTGCGCCGAGCGGCAGCTGAGCTAGGGTTTACCCTAATTTGTCCTATTTTTAGGCCCAATCTCCTACTACTATAACTATAGCCTTAGTCTACTAGGGTGTAAGACTTATCATATTATATCTTTTGTTTTGTAGTTAGGAGAGTAACTCTAGAGAGAGAAAAACTATCTCCTTTTCTTTTCTTTATTTTTCTTTGATCCTAAGATGTGGAATTCAAATCCTTATTTGAATTCCATGTCTATGGAGTAGTTTCTATAGCTTGGGGATAAATTGTAGGAGCATGGTTTAATCTATTTGCTTTGTGTGATTCTTTAGATTCATCCTAATATTTGTGTTCATGATATTATTGTGATTTTTATTGATTATTTGAAATGCATGAATAGTAGACCACATATATGCACACACTTTGGGCTATATTCATGTAAGGTGAAATATCGATATCCCCCTTAGGAGAGAAACCTGGATGTTAGAATGGGTAAGGGAAAATGCGTTCGCGTGGGTGTGTGCACGAGGGATTCGAGCATGCTCTAACTTATTTTCCATTGCACTAGTCTTAGCTAACTTTGTAAAGTTTTCTGAGAGGTTCTGGGTAGAGATAGCAAATAGTAGCAAGCTAGGGTTGTAAGAAGCCATAGATCATAGATAAGGTGCCAACGACCCTTTGGCCTAATTGATAGGACCAATAGAAAGTAGTGTATTCATGGTGGAAGCCCGGGACGTAATCGCACGGGGCAGAAACAGACCTACAACAATGGTTGGACCTTGTTGTACTCCCCTAATTACGATGGCAGTGTCGATGGAGGGTTGCGAGTGTACCCATCATGACTAGGACAGGGAAGTGTATGCCATCGGCCACACCACGTGTTATGAACATTCTATTAGGTTGCCAAAAATATCTATGTGAATGAATCGAGGATCGAAGCATTAGATTGACCATGTTGCTCAATGATTCCCCAAGTGCTTAGTTTAATAGCTTACTTTGCTTGTTACTTTTATGCTTAGTAGTTCTTAGATTGAAAAACCAAAAAAACCATTTACATGTTTGCTTTACTAGCTTTTCCTTTCACTCATAAGGATTGACGACGTGGTACGAGGTTGTGTTCTGATTGGTACTTAGACTTAGCATATTTGCGGACAAACCCAAGGCTTATCGCTAACTACCCTCTAGGTAGTGTAGTAGTGAGAACAAGGTGTAGAACTATTAATCTCTTATATTTTGACCACACCCTTCACCTGGGTTAATTAGCTACAATTAACGACCCCGGGGGGAGGCAGGTCAAAATTTTGGTGCCGATGCCGGGGATGCTATCAATCAAAGTGTTAATTAGACATAACGTGTTGGTAGAGTAGCTAGTATTTATTTTATCTGTTTTTGTTTTATTTGCATGATGTTTGAAAAAGAAAATTTTGAAAATTCCCAAAAAGTGAAATTACCCAATTTGAGACTTTTTATGTGTTATCTAGTGTGAATGATCTATCTTGTGATACTATTCTTGTTGAGCATGTTTCTTCTAATTTGAACGAGGATACTTCACATCGGTATCTCATGTCTAAAGTACAGTGGAGAAAGAAGAGGGCTAAGGAATTTAAAACTCCTAAGCCCCTTCCAACCCCAAACTGAACAAGAATATATCCACGCTTGAGAAGGATGGGTTTACTTGGTTCATCGCTCAAAAAGTAAAAGGTAAACCTAGAATGATGTGGTGACCCACCCATCGTGATGTGGTCACTGGTGGTGTCAAGAATGGTGATTCCGGTGACCCATCAAGCCACTCTTTTTAGTGTTGAACAATTGAGAGAAAAATAAGTCATGAATATGAAAATAAAGAAACATTGTTTTTATTTCAAGTATGAGGTTTCTTAAAATATTTCAAATTTTTTTGGGATGAGTTCGATTTTTGATGGAAAATTTTTCAGAAATTTTAGTAATATATCATTTGTGTGGAACAGTACTACTTGGGTTTTTAATGTCTTTTGAAGCAGATTCAAAAGAAAACTCATTGGAGAAAGACGTGGTTGGCGCGAGGCCATGCTTCGTGCCCAGATGTTTGGCGTGAGGCCATGCTTTGTGCCCAGATGTTTGGCGCAAAACAATGATTTGTGCCCAGGTGTTTGGTGCGACTCCTTTTGCTTCGCGCCAAGGCCAGTCAGCATGAAGCTGGCGTGGCCGCCACGTACCCACCAAGCACAAACCTGGCGCGGACTTGCACTAACCTAACGAGTGGGCGACGCGGATTAGCATGTGCTCGACACGAATGCCAAATGTTGGTGCAAGGCTTGCCCTGGGATCCGTGCTGCCGTCCACCTCTTCCACGCAAGCCTTCTACTCTCCTCTCTTCCTCACAATACAACTCCTCCGTCTCTCTCTCTCTCTCTCGCCTAAAATCCTCCAGCCAACCCCTCTCACTAAATCAACCATAAATCTCTCATTTTTCACCCAATTTCCCCATACCATATACCAAAAGTTTCCTCTTTCCAAGCTCTACCCAACCCACAAAGCCTATACCCCAGAAATTCCATGAATCCGAGTAGTTTATTAGGATAAGTTTCGGTCGAAATTGGTATTTTCACCGGGGAGCTAATTTTTTTATCCTTTGTTGGGATTTGGAGTTGTTTGGGCTCACCTAAGGAAAATTGCTGCATAAACCTCGAGCGGAGATTCCACCACACTCACCACTTGAGGTAATTTTGGCCGAACTTAACTTTATTTTAGAAGAATTGGGTTGGCGTGTGTACTACGGTATTGTGCTTACATGCTTGTGAAGTTTTGTCAACTAGTTGTTGATAGATTTATTTGGGAGGCATTCTTCTGTATTGGGGGTAATGGGGGGAACTTTTTGAAATATTTTACCTGTGGTTAGCTACTATATTCTCTAAAGAGTATGCCTCATGTAGCAAGAGAGAGGGGTGAGTCTAGTAGGCGAACCTATTTGGGTTTGACTACTTTGACTAGGGTCCATAAGGAAAGGTGGGGGTGGCTCATAAACTGCCCTATTTTAGAGACAAAGTTTATAGATGAAAAGACCCTTAAGGATCTCAAACTCTACAAACTTGTCCGAAGACTGCTAGGAAGGGTAGGTATGAAGAAGTTTACTATCCTATCCACTTCCACCTACACTAAGTATACACTGGAGTTCTTGGCCACTATCAGGAAATTCCAAGATGAACAGGGAAGGCAATGTATTAGTTTCCATTTGGGAGATAATTAAGGTAGGCAATGTATTAGTTTCTATTTGGGAGATAAACCCCGCACCTTGACTTACAAGAAACTGGGGAAAATCTTAAAATGGAAGGAGCAGGGAAGGTATCAGGGTTCAAGGAGTCAAACACATATAATCTGCCCATATTTTGGAGTGTCATCACCAGTAGATCAGAAGTAGGAATAGCAAGATCAATGACATAGTGCACCTGACAATCAGATATGTGGACAGGCTGTTAACCGTGATAGTTAGCTGTCATGGGGAGGCCAACACCTCCACTGATCAGGATTGCACAACTCTTCTATGGTTTGGGTGCATAGGGAAGGATTGTCCCAACTTGGTAGAAGAGTTTGTCTCAGCGAGCATGGACCTTACTTTCTCAACTGCCCACACTGGCAAGATCTCGATGGGAGGAATGGTTATGTTTCTGGTGCGACACTTCAACCTTTCAGAGAGTGAGGACATGAGGGAGACTCCAGGTGTAATCTTTACACTCACTTTATCAGTCATGACAGAGGCTAAGCTGATAAAGAGAGAGAGTGGTTCTATTTTATGGTTGTACAAGGGGGAGAAATTCATGGGTCTTCCCTAGAGTGAGAGAACCAAGTTGGACAAGTCCTTCAGGTTGTAAAATCTTATCATTGAGCTTAATGCAGGTTTGGGGGAAGCCTTGGGGGAGCATGACCTAGGAGATGAGGATCTTGAGGAGGAGTTTGAGCAACAGCAGCAGGTTCCGGAGCAACTCAAACAGCATATTCCCCTTGGGATCACTATCGAGCAACAACATCTGCCTCATGCTATTCCGCCACCTATGAACCACCCACTAGCACCACGACCACCCTTCCAGCCTGTATCAGGAGTACCCCCACCCCCCCTTTTTGGAGCCAATCGACATGCATGAGGAGTCCTTCCGTTCCACAGGGCACGGCGCTATGAGTGCCTATAGGCATAGCATCTTCTCTCATTATCAAGATTTTACAGAGCATAGTAGGCATGGCACCCATAGGTCTCATCCACCCTTCAAGCCTCACAAAAATAGTTTTCCAGCTACTCTCAGTAGGGAGCTCACTCATGGCAGCATCCGCAGTACAACCCTTTCCGAGAGCACGCATCACCAGGTTTTCAGTCTACTGCTTACTATCCCATGTAGGACCAGTCACCACAGGAGTACCAGCCATAGTGAGCACTATCCTTGGGGCATTTGATCTTTGGGTTTATATAGGATTTGGCCACTGTCAGAGCTCAGCTGGACGACCATCACTGGGACACAGTTGATAGATTTGACCGAGTTGATGGTCAGGTACATTATCTGACATAAGGTATAGGAGCTCTCCAGGAGAGACGTATGAATATTAGTGACAGGTTGAGAAGTGCAGGCATAGGGGAGTACTACATGGATCATCCGTATGAGCAGGGGCTAGGAGCCAGACGACGCAGGAGAGAATGATTCTGCTCATGATTTCAACCTTTCTTTCACCTTGGTTCCTTGCTTTGGAAACAATGCAAGAAACTAAGTGTGGGGAGGGGGTTTGAATAGCTATTATTATGGTATCCCCTTTGCTAGTATTTCCTTTAGCCGATGTTCTACTGTGCTGGATTTGTTGATGACTATCTCTTCCATGTTTTTGTTTACTTCCCTTATTGAATTTTTTGTTGTTTTTGGTGTGAGGGCACCTTTAGTAGTTGTTTTTTGGGATGTTTTGGGTAGTTTTTGGTGGTGTTTTTTTTATATTATCTTTTGTAGCATGAAACCCACGTTTGGGGTAATTTTGTGCTACACCAAAAAAAATTGGAAAACTTGAAAAAAAATTATAAAAACCTGGACAAGTCGAAAACCCAGAAGGGCGATTTGGGTAACATTAGGGAAAGCTCAGATAAGTCAAAAGGCATGGGTAAAAATGAGAGTCTAGGCCTGACTAGGCTTACGAGCCTGGGTAAAAATGAGAGGCTGTGTGGAAAAAGGTGAGAAATGAGTACCCTTTGTGTGTTAAAGCTAGGATGAAAACCTGAAAGGGAGCTTAGGGAAAATGAGAGAAATTGAGAGAAAACAAAAAAAAAGGTTAAATGCATGCTTCCACGGCGGATTATTTTTGAAGATGACTATTTGATTATTTTGGGATCATTTTGGGAAAAGTAAGCTAGCTTAACACTTACATTATTTTCATACCTTTTTCCACTTTTTATTTTTGGGTGGTTAGATTTCTTATGTTTTTTGGGGAGTGTGAGAGTTGTGAGACTATTACTCTTTCGGGGGAAACAGGTTAATCTAGGAATAATTTGAATGTCTCAGTTAACTTATGCATGCACTCTACATTTTGCTTGATTCTTTTTCTTGTCTTTATTTACTCGAGGAAAAGTAAAGGGTTAAGCGTGGGAAGTCTGATTTGTTTCATTATGTGTGTGTTAACCATTGCATTTAGCATACTTTTTAGCTAGTTTTATTTGATGGATTACTAGTATATGTTGAGTTTACTTGACAAGGGGTTTAGACGGCCATGTTATGTTTTCTTGTCTAAATCCTACATTTTGTAGACTTAATTGGTACTAATGGACATCTTGTATCCACGTGCTCCTTGATCTTCCTTGTGATCATCTTTATTAGGTCGCCCGTGGTTGCTTTTTGTTTACATTATATGTGAAAGTCGTTCATAAGGGCGATAGAAGATATTGAAGGCTGTTCACAAGGAAGTTAGAAGAGACGAAGGTCATTCACGCTAGAATGGTAGTAGAAGAATGCCAAGAGCATCAATTCATAGAGTATATTGAAGCCAAAGATAGGCGGCAACAGAGTTCAAAGCGGCCAACAAAGAAATGGTGAATTGTGGTAGATGAGTTGTGCTTAAGTCTGAGAACAATCCGAGAAAAATTAGCCTTCAAGGCTGGTTCCATTAGATTTTTCTTCTTGAGCACTACAAAATCAAATACTAAAACTCTCAAATTGGACTAACTGTTCACCCGTAGCGAAAGAAACTAGTTTAGTCGGTTGAGGCACAAACAGGTCGGTGCGGGCAATTCATGGTTGGCACCAACATCCTGCGCCAGAGGAGTTGCCCTGCGCCAGGAAGACCAGCACGAGGCTATGGTGCGGCTCATGCCAGACACCACAGGCCCCGGGCACAAGGCCAAATCACTTCTGAAATGGCTAAGTATGGGCACAAGACGTCCCATTTTTTATGCCCCACGCCATTCCATGTCCAAGATACCAAGACCATTCGTTAGGGTGTGGGAAATCACACACCCAATGCCAAAGTTTCTGAGCATAGCACCCATTCTAACTACTCCCTAGGCATATTAATGAGGCAAAGGGATATAGGCACCATATCTATGACACTATGACCTCTTACAACCCTAGCTTTCTACTTTTCACTATATCTACCCCTAACCAATCAGACTACTTTACGTTATTAGCTAAGGCTGGTGTGCTGGAACATGATGGATACAATACTTGGAAAAGGACCTCTGCGCACACACCCATGCGAACCCATACCCTGTTACCCATAACAAGTCTGAGGTTTCTCTTCCCCGGGGGGGCATCAATATTTGCACCAACATGTATATAGACTAGAGTGTGTGCTAACAGAGTGTACTATTCATGAAATTCTAGCATTCAAGAACAAGTCAAAATAATATCACAAGCACAATAATTAGGTTGAACTAAAAATCTGACAATAGCATAAATCAACACATGAATACAATTATCTCCAAGTTATGGAAACTACTCCCTAAACATGAAGTTCAAATAAAGATTTGAATTCCACATCATAGGATAAAATCAAAATAAAAAGGAAAGAAAGAAAGAAGAGAGAATGTTTCTCTCTATAATGTTCTCCTAATTACAAGAGTAGAGTGAAAAATATGATCTCATATAAAAACCTAGTAGACTAAGTTTATATTTATAGTCGTGGGGGATTGGGCCTAAAATATATAGGCCTAAAATAGGCAAAAAAGTGTGAAACCCTAGTTCAGCCACCACCCGGCGTGGATCGTCGTTGATGGCGCAGTCCGCACTATGTACAAGGTCCGTGCTGGGATGGGGTGCCAGATTTGGCACAGCCAGCTTGATCCGCACTGGCGTGGGGCGTGGGATCTGGCGCATTTTATGCTTCTCATTTGGTGTAAACCATCTGATCAGAGCTAGTTCACATTATCTCCTTTGGTGCGGACCTTGGTGCTTGGCGCGGATCTTGTCGGTGCGGTCCATAACGTTTGGCGCATGTCGTTATTAGAGTCCTAGTTTTTGCACTTCTGGTCCGCGGGAAGTGACATTTTGCACAGAACATCATCAAAAACCTCAATTTTCTAAACAATTTAGCCTGGGCTGCTCGATTCTTCACATCCCGCAAATTGGTCTTGACATTTTTCACCTGGAATGGCACAGGCCGTCGAAAATGGAATGGTCCACGCCTATACTTAGCCATTTTTTAGTAAAACTTGGAAGTTGTGCGCATGGCCCATTGAGTTTGGCACGGTCCGCGCCGGTCCTTGGCATGGTCCGTGCCAAAGACATTTGGTGAGGACCACGTCATCTGGTGTGGGTCACTGGTGCCATCCATAAGCGGTCCGCGCCAACCCATTTGTACTTCGGTCAACTGAACTTCTTTCCTTCGCTACGGATGAACCGTGGGTTAATTTTGAGAGTTCTCTTAGTCGATTATATAGTTCTCGATGAGACAAATCCAATTGAACCAACCTTGAAGGATGATTCTTCATGGATCGTTCCCAGAAGTTGGCACAACTCTCTCAGACCACGATCCTCCATTTCTTCATTGGCCGCCTTGAACTCCAATGCCGCCTATCTTTGGCTTCAACCTCTTTCTACCATGATTTGATGTTCGTGGACTTCGTCAACTACCATTCTAATGTGAATAGCCTTCGATCTCTTCTACCATCCCTACGAATAGCCTTCAATATCTTCTACAACTCTTGCGAATGGCCTTCACATAGAATGTAACGAAAAGTATCCACAAGCGACCTACTAAAGATGACACAAAGGAAGCTCTGGGAGCCCGAGGATACAAGATGTCCATTAATACTAATTAAGTCTACAAAATGAGGAATTTATACAAGAAAACCAAATATGGCCGCCTATACCCCTTGTCACGTAACTCAACTAATACTAGCAATTCAACATATAAAACAAGTCAATTATTATGCCAAATGCATTAGTTAACGCATGTGTAATGGTGCACATCAGACCCCCCCCCCCCCCCCCCCGCACTTAAACCTTTACTCGTCCTCGTATAAATAAAAATAAGAAAATGCTTAAGTGACATGTAGCATGCAAGTTGGGAGGTCGTGGTCGTACCTCTCAAAGTTAAATTTATAAGCCCTAAATGCTTCCTATCAACATTATCACATTCATCTAGTAATTATCAACACACCATTAGAAATTATAATTCTCTTGGATTCCAAATTAAAAGAGGGGAAAATTACCTACTTTTTCCCAACCCAAACAAGCAATCATACAAGAAATTCATATAATCAAATTTCTAACAACAGTAATGCCAATAACAATTCACATTCAAAGCTCAATAAATGCACAATAGCATAACCGCTAAATAGATAGATAGGATTCTCAAGAAATTGGCTTGGAGGACTTAATCAATTGCTCCCAAGTATAAAACTAACCTAGATAATGAAAACACATGACTAACCTACAAAAACTATGAAAAGAACAAAGGAAAACCTAGGGTTTTCAATCTAGAAACGAGAAGAAGAAGAAGAGAGACAACGGAGAGAGGATAAGGTTTGTATTTATGGTACAAAAAAGTAAGAAAGAGTTTTGGCCACCCGTCCATCGCGACTCGAGACCAATCCTTTGCAAGTCGTAACGGAGCCAAATTTCACCGTCTTGATTTCTTTCTTCTTTTTATCCCAAGTCATCCTCTTCACTTCACTTATATTCAATTCTTCAACTCTCCAAAAGCTCAAATGCTAGCCTACAAATCTTCAAAGGTAGTATTCAAAGTCTTTAAACAAATTGTTACACAAAATTCTCTAGAAAAGTACTAAAAGCATAAAAGTCGATCATAACTCTCCATAGCGAATTTCAAGTAAAAATGCCACAAATGCCCTAAAGAACATCTTTAGAAGCCAGTTCAAAAAAATGCTCTCAGGCACGAAATCCCAAAAACTTCAACGAAAAACTCTCTCTGTAATTTGCTCCCTCTGCCACCGCCGTTAACGGCTCCTTGCCGGAAATGGCTAGCCCTTTGCTCTCCGGCACAAGGCTAGCTGCCTCTGTTGCCGGCCAATATGGCCGCAACCACCAATGATCAACCTCCCCCCAAATCGTTTGCTTCGGTTTTACAAAATAAATCCCCGCCTCTTTCCAAAATCCTTCCCAATAACCCTGAATCATCCCCAAAATGAATCATTTGGGAGATCCATCGTGCCTCTACTCAGAGGACCAGATTGCCACCCTTTCTGCTCACTATGAAAATGCCTTGGTTGGCAAATTCACGAAAGGGAGGATATCTATGGAGCTCCTCGAGCAAGCCTTCAAAACAGTGGGGTTTGAAGGTAAGTATCAGCTCGGTTCCCTAGATTTCAAGCATGTTCTAATTAGGTTTGAGTTGATTAACGACTATCAAAGATGTTGGATGAAATGTGTGTGGAACTTTAATGGAATTGCTCTAAAGATATTAAAATGGACACCTGAATTCTCCACCCACATTGAACAACATTGGAAGCTTTATTAAGAATGATCTTGCTACAGATTTGCTAACAAGGCCTTCAGCTATAAAATTCTGTGTTGAAATTGATCTTCTTAAACCACCGAGCCAGTTCATTAGGTTGGGTTCTGTAAATAACAACAAGAAATATCAGGTAGAATATGAAGATGTGCCATTGTACTGTGATCACTGCTTAAAACTTGGTCACTCTCAGTCCCACTGTAAAGCCAAAATTCAACCAAATGATGAAAGTTCAGGAAAGAAATTCAGTTTCAACCTTACCTCAAATACATTGGCAGCCTACGGGGAAAAAATTTGATAAAGCCCCTCTGATTCTAGACTCTGTGGAAGAACTAACTCCCCCAATACTGGATAAATTTGAAGGAACATCCTATAGAGCTTACCAAAATACATCACATAACTCTCCTTCTCGAGTAATCATTAACAATGCAACATTTCCCTCCACTAGTTTTCAAACTCAGTTAAGTCCAGATAACTCGATCATAAGATTACTAGATGCCACTGCTATTTCCAAACAACAGTTCCAGTTATATGCTAAAGATGATATACATATAGGAACTTTTTCAATTGCTATGAATAGTCCACATTGCAATGTGTCTCTTTCCCAACCTGGTAAGTTGGGAAATAGATACTCTGTTTTACAAGATCTAGAAGATTATTCTAACAAACAGGAAGTCAATCTGGAGGCTGAGATATCTATGCAAACTGATCCAGTCAATCAAGACCTTACCACATCGGCTGCTACAGGTATGCAACAAGGTAAGGCCAAGTCAAAGAAAGCTAATTATCTGAGCCAATTAAATAAGATGATGCTTAGATCCGCAACAAGAAGTAATAAATCTGTTGAATAATGATAGTCAACTCTCATGTTAATTTTCTAGTATGGAATCTAAGGGGGATGGACACATCAATGCTTAGGCTCTCTAACCTGTGTAAAATTAAGAAAATACAGCTGCTATGTATTATTGAGCCAATGCATGACAATAGTTGTTGTCAATCATACATGCAGAAACTCCCATTTGATCAGAACTTGACATTACAGAATGGGAAAATATGGTTAATGTGGATTAATTCACTATCTGTATCTCTAATTTCATCGAATCAACAATTCCTGCATGTTTCAATTCTTCATCATTTGTTTAATTGAAATATGGAGGCAGTTTTTATCCATGGTCTTAGAAATAGGGATGGTAGGAAAAATCTTTGGACAGATTTACAACCTATCTCTAGGGGTGATACAATTTTTATTGGAGATTTTAATACAATAACATCTTTGTCAGAGTACAGGGGTCCTAGTTCTCCAGCCTTAGGAAGTATTAGGGATTTTAACTGTTGGATCAACTCGAATGGCATTCAAGAAATTTCAACAGTTGGAAATCTCTTCACCTGGTGTAATGCTAGGCTTAGGAATCCTACATCTAAGAGACTAGATAGAGGGCTGAGTACCATGTCCTGGTTATCTAAATTTTCATCTTCTTCCATTCAAATCCTTAATAGGCAGACCTCAGATCATTCACCACTTCTTCTCCAGATATCTTCTCAGGAAACTTGTCATCCCTAGACCTTTTAGATTTATCGATGCTTGGTTTCAGAGAATAGAGTTCACTGGATTAATTAAAGATTGTTGGGACTTACCTTTAGCAGGATCAGGAATGATGAGATTTTACCTAAAACTGATTAGGCTTAAGAAAATCCTAAAGAGATGGAACAGGGATACATTTGGTAACATTGATCTGAATGTTAAACAAGCTGAGGAGGCTGTGAGAATACAGGAAATTAATTATGACATCAACCCCTCAATTTCTGAAAGAGTTAAGCTAAATGAGAAAAATGCATTGCTTCTAAAGACTTTAAAGGAAAATGAAAAATTTTGGAAACAGAAAGCTAGGCTTAAGTGGCAAAAGCTTGGAGATGACAATACAAATTTCTTTCATAAGATAGTACAGGAAAGAAATTGTAAATTACAGATCACCAAAATAAAAAATGGAATTGGACAATGGATTGATTCTCAGTTAGATATTCAAAATACAGCAGTTCAATATTTCTCTGATCTGCTTTCTGAACCTTCTCAACAACCTGATGAGACTTATTATCCCCATTTCCTGAGTCAGATCCCAAATATCATCAAGGAAAGGGATAATCAAACACTTGCCTGTCCTGTTACTGAAGTTGAACTGGAAACTGTCATTAAAGGATTAAATAAGATGAGCAGCCCCGGTCCTGATGGATTCTCCCCTAAATTCTACTCTAAATGTTGGCATATTATTAAATTAGACCTTATCTCTGCTGTGAATGACTTTATTACTGGAACTACAATGCCAAGAGGAATTTCCAGCACCTGGATTACTTTGATTCCTAAAAAAACTACCCCCTGCTCCTTTGAAAATTTTAGGCCAATTAGCCTTTCTAATGTGATTAATAAAATATGCTCTAAGGTATTAATGGAAAGGTTAAAACCTTATATGGAAAGCCTGATCTCTCCTAATCAAACATCTTTTATGAAAAATAGAGACATATCTGATAACATCTTATATTTGCAAGAAATGATTAGATTCCTAGATAAGAAATACAGAACTCCTAATTGTATGTTGAAATTGGATTTGAAAAAAGCATTTGACAGGATTAATTGGAACTTCCTTAGAAAAATTTTGGAACAGTTCGATTTTACTGGAAAGTTCCTAAATGCTGTTATGAATAACTTGTCACAACAAGCATATTTTTCTGTTTTGGCGAATGGAACTCCTGTAGGTTTTTTCCAGGCTTCAAGGGGTATAAAACAAGGTGATCCTCTCTCCCCCTATCTATTTAATTTATTTTCAGAAGCCTTCTCTAGAAGTTTAGACTTTATTTTCCATAATAATAGATTGGATAGTTTTCAAACATCTGCATCTATTCATGTTGTTTCCCATCTGATGTATGCAGATGATACAATGATTCTAATGCAAGCATCAAGGTCGAACTTAATTAAAATCAAAGCATTCCTTGAGATTTTTGAGTACACATCAGGCCAGAAATTTAACTTTGATAAATCAGAATTCTACCTAAGCAAAAGAGCAAGTGTAGCTAAGTTTAATCAGGTCAAAACAGTGTTGGGTATGAAAAAAGGATCATTTCCTTTTAAGTACTTAGGTTGTCCAGTTTTTAGAGGAAGAACTTTAATGAGATACTATCATCCTTTACTGGCTAACATTGACCATAAGCTTCAAAATTGGAAAAATAAATGGCTCAGTGGAGGAGGGAAAATGGTCCTAATAAAATCTTGCCTTTATTCAATTCCTCAACATATTTGGTCTGTAACTAATCCCCCAAAAGGTATCATTAAATCAATTGAAAAAAGACTGTCACACTTCTTTTGGGGTAAAGTTCAGGATAAGAACATAAAGGTTTGGAAAAAATGGGCAGACATTGCTAAGCCAACTAATCTTAATGGGTTGGGATTCAGATTTATTAAGGCTATAGTGAAGGCTTGTTCAGTTAAACTCTGGTGGAAGTGCCAACATGGTACTTCCTTGTGGTCAAAATTTATTTGGGCACTGCCACCATCTTATAGGAAATCAGTCACATGGAAGAGAATATGTCAGGTTAACTCCTTTGCAGAAACTAATTCTTCTATTATACATGGCAAAGGGAGTTGTAGTTTTTTGGTGGCCAATTGGTGCCCCAATGGTCCCCTCATAAACTACATTCCAGATAGCATTGCATCAGATATGCTTAATATATCAGTGGCTGACTTTGTTAACAATAGAACCTCAATCTTAGATCAGATCTCATCTTTTTTGGAGCATGATACTCTTTTGTTTTTGCAGGGAGCTCAAGTTTTGCAGGAAAGAAATGACAGAATGATCTGGAAACCAGAGACTTCAGGTAATTTCACTTTTAGATCATGCTATAAGACCCTGACATCTGAATCAGATATTTCTCTGGCTAGTACTACTCTTTGGAAAATTCCTCTGCAAAAGAAGATAACTACTTTCATTTGGAAATTACTGCATGCTTTCCTCCCATTTGATGAGGTGCTTATCACTTGTGGTTTTAGTTTAGCATCAAAATGCCCGGCTTGTGATCAATCTGATTCGATTCAACACTTCTTCATAAATTGCCATTTAGCTCATGATTTATGGTCCTATTTTGCATCTTTGGTTCATTTCAACTTGAATATTCTCCATACCATTCCTCAGAGGTTTCTACTATTCTAGGACTGTGATGATTTACCTAAGTTTGAGCGCATCTACTGTAAATTACTGCCATCATTAATTTGTTGGGGACTCTCTGTTCCAGCCATTCGTGCTCACAGGAATGATTAAACTACAGAATAGATACTGCTGAGTTTTTGTCTGTTTATGTTGCAGATTTCATTAATGATCAAGTGATGAAAGAGTTGTAGATACTCCTTTTTACTGCTTCAACTACTAGGGTGGCCTCTACTGATCAAGAATTGGGAGAGCTGAAGGTTGCCTCTTCTTCAAGTGAGGGGAGAGCTCCAGATGCTGCTTTCCTGATCCAGTGCTGGTATTGATGGGGATCACAGGTTCCCAAACTTGGACAAACTTATTTTCTATTATCATCTTCAGGGACTTCTTCATATGTATGAATCTTGACTGAATAGAGACTAGTTTTAGGAGTTACCTGGCTGAGGGTGAGAATTAACACAAGGGATGGAGATTCTCTCCCTTGGATCGTAACTTCTTCACTAACTACCATTGTATAGCTGTTACTAGGTTAACCCTTTTGGAGGCAACACTGTTTGCCTCAAGTCTAGTGAACTAGACATACTCATGTACCAACGTTTTCAATTTCATATAGGGCATGGGGAACCCAATACATAACTCCCCCACCTATGGGTGTTTTGCATTAAAAAAAAGTAAAAATGCCACATCTAGAGCACAAAAGTGTACAAAAGTAAAGTCCTAAAATAACTATACAAATGGACACTTCAAACCTCTTGCACTTAAACCTTACTCGTCCTCCAGTAAGAAAAGATTCAAAGCACACAAAGGAATTCATGTGTCCACATCCTAACTAATATTCCCCCAAATCAAAACCTCACAAAAACTCTCAATATCATAAATCCCAAAATCAAAGCTCATGAGAATTTTTCACACACAACCCCAATTCCTAAATCTAACCAAACCTACCACTAATCAATTCACTACCCATAAAAATGTTTCAAAGTCTCTAATTGATAATCCCAAAGTCCAATGGCACAAAATGAAGTTAAAACCATATCAAAGGTTTAAGCACATGCTTCACTTAATACCAATATATCAACCAAAATCCAATGGCACAAAATGAAGTCAAAACTAGATAGGAGGTTTAAACACATACTTCACTCTATACCAATATATCAACCCAAAAACGAAGCATGCCAAGAATCAAGAATTTCATAACCCTTATTTGTTTTTCCCTGCTAAGTTACCCAATCCCAAGAAGTCCTATGATGTTAGGCTAACCGATCCATCCATATGTCAACCACATTTTGACTCCAACGCCGGCAAATGAGTAGAAAAGTAACAAAATTTTCTTTTTCTTTTATTTTCTCTCTTTCTCTCATTTTACCTAGGAGTCCCTTCGGGTTTTCATCCTAGCCACACATCATATTTCTTTTGGCTCACATCTTGCCCACATTTAGCCTCTCATTTTTACCTAGGCCGCCCTTTCGGGTTTTTGACCTATCTGGGCCCCAATGTTTCCTAAGTTGCCCTATTGGGTTTTCAAAATAGCATATTTCTTTTTTATTTTTTTTTTTTGTTTTCTATTTTTTTCAAATTTTTTCTTCCATTTTCTCATGTTTTCCCAATCAAAAGTAGCAAAAAGCACTCAAAATCAAGCTTTCATGCATGTGAGTCCTCTAACCCCTCCCCGCACTTAAAACATTATATTTCCATCAATGAAGATATAAGGCAAGAACAATAAAAGTCAAGGTAAGAGGTAAGAGGTAAGAGGTAAAGTGACTCCCGTTTCACCGCATAGTCATCGGTGATACAGTAAAATCCCATGTATTTGTGTCGAATAGGTTCCAAAATTGGTTTTGGAGCCAGAGGGGGGAGCAAAAGTGTCATAGAAGAACTCACCCCTCGAGCAACACATCGTCTCTTTGGCATTTTTTATTAAGACTAACACCATAGAGAACATCATCAAACTCACAAGTACAAAGGAATTTGTAATACTAGGTTTAACATCAAAAGTTAATAACCATAATATTCTCAAAGAAGAACCAATCCATCATGCAATCACCACTCCAATAAAAATATCTAACATATATCGACAAATATCCAAGCATCATTATAGAATATAACAATCGAAATCACGAGGATATAGTCGGCACACTACAATCAACAAAGGTACTATAAAGATGCAAGAATATTCATATGTCTATATATGTAAGATGGTGGAGGAATGAGTGGAGGTGTGGTGGTTCTTGGGAGTATTTGGTTGAGAGAAAGGAAGGATTTTGCAGTGTTTAAGCTTAGTTTAAATGCCACTTTCTCCATCGTGATTCGCAACTGTCCCTTTCACGACTCGCGATGCCATTTTGTGACTCGTAACAAAGCCTTCGCGACTAACAAAAAGTTGGACCTACTAGTTCAAGTTTTTCAGTTTTCTCCTCATTTGGTTGCGATTCGCAACCAAACCTACATGACTCACGAAAGGTTCATTGCGACACGTAATGAAACCTTCGCGACTTGCGAAATCTTGGGTCTGTGAGCTCAATTCTTTCAGAAGTATTTTTTATTCCATTGCGACTCGCGATGCCCATATCGCGACTCATGACAAGCTGGTGCTGAGAGTTTGTTTTTGCTCCCATGTTCATCGCGATTTGAGACATATCTTTCATGACTCGCGGCAGACAGGGTTTCCCAACACTTAGAAAAAATTTTCTTACAAACTTTCCAAGCTTTCTTCAGTCTCTCATTGATCTCATTCATTCATCTCCTTCAATGCAATGCACTTCACTTTGCTACAAAATCATAGAAAAACACACCGTGAAAGGAACAAGACAAAATAACAAAAAATAATCAACAAAAACTAAAATAAAAGCCAAATTTATTTACGTCGTCGACACACTACCACAAAGACCCCCCTCTAGCACCGATTTTTTTGCACCCATTTTTTAAATTTTTACATCGGTTTTTAAAAAACCGGTGTTAAATAGGAAAATCGCACCGATTTTGGAAATAATATCATAGATTTTGGAAATAATAGCACCAGTTTATAAAAATCGGTGCTAAAAATTTTAAAAATTCTATCTTCCCGCCAAAAAATTGCCAAAAATTTTACAATAGCACTGGTTTTTAAAAACCAGTGTTAAAAAATTTAAATAATCTATCTTCCCACCAAAAAATTGCCTAATATTTTAAAATAGCACCGGTTTTTAAAAATTGGTGCTGAAAATTTAAAAAAATCTGTCTTCCCACAAAAAAAATAGCCAAAAAATTTAAATAGCACCGGTTTTGGACAAAATAGCACCGGTTTTAAAAAATCAGTGCTAAAAATTTTAAAAATTCATTTTCCCGCCAAAGAAATTGCAAAAAATATTTAAAAAGCCCCGGTTTTGGAAAGCACCGGTGAAATTACAGACCTTGCTTGTGTACATATAGCTTATGAGACTGGGATGTGTTTTGGTAGTTGACTGAGGTTTTTGCTCCCAATTGATTAATATTTGTAAAAGCTTTGGTTTACATGGAATCTGCTTGTTGGTTTCTTTAGCAATTATGATGTACACTGCTTATGGTGGTCTATTTTCTATGTATTTATCTCTTTGGTTTGCTACACAAATTATATTTTTAAAGATAGTGGTAAGCCTTAATTAACTGAGATTACTTACTTTCTCAGGTAGAGGAGAGGTGGTTACATGCTCTATTTACCATAATTTTGACCTCTTCAATGGTGATCTTGGCGGATTAGGACAATTCGGTATGATCACTTGAGCCAGTTTTGTAGCTTAGGTTAGCATTTCTAAGGACCGTAGATTCCAGATTAGTTGTGTGGCTTAACCTTGTGATTTGATGTGCATATGCCACATGATCCAATTTCTAGTTCAAGCTAAAGTTATGTTTAGTCTCGTAGATAGTTATATTTGGGATAGTTATGTTTAGTCCCATAGATTATTAGTTTTGTATCATACATTTTTTTGTTTTATTTCTATATTATCAATTTTATGAAGTTAATTATATTATTAAATTAATTCCCTACTAAGTTATTAATTTTGGATCTTTTTCGCTTGGCCTTCTTGCCCTTGAAAACCAACATCTCAAACCTCTTGGTAGCACTCTTCATAATACCCTTGGTTTTGGAAACCAAGGGTTCTTTCCTCCTCATAGTACTCCTCTCTCAACAAATAATAAGACTCGGTAGGATGGTCAGAATTACACATCCAACAAAACCATGCTTGTTGAGCATCATCATGAGTATCCTCAAGGTGAGACGTTCCATATTTTTATTTTTAAAAAATTGGGGATCACATTGCAAGGATTCTCGATAAAAATTTACCAAAACTCAAGCAATACCTACTCTGAACAAAAACAACCGCAAAGAAGGGGAAAATAAAAACAACTAGCTAATATACAACCAAATATGCGCAAACACTTAGACATAATTGCCTATTCCCCGACAACAGTGCCAAAATTTGGGAGGTCGTGGACGTATCTCTCAAATTTGAATTTATAAGCCCTAAATGCTTCATTTCTACAACTAAGTAGATAATGTCAAGTCGGGGTCATCCACGAAGAAGAAGGGTGTTTCTAAGGGTTTAAACATATAAGGTTGATATTAGACCAGAAGTAGATATATACATATATATATATATATACGTATAAAAGCACCTAAATGGGGTGGGGGTTGGTTTTGGTCCTAAGTTATGAAATTAGAAAGAAAAGCTAACTAGCAAAGTGAAGTAATCATGCCAATCAAGCAAAAACGAAGAAAAGGAGATAAAAACAACAAAAGACAAAGTCTTGGAGGCAATTGATTTCACTTCCAAACCTCTTATCTATCCTTGAATCTACAACCTATTCATTACTCTAACTACTTGTTGTGAAGATAAATCTTCTATCCTTCTTAGATAGTAGTTTGCAATAGTGAAAACGACATCATTCGTCAAACCTAACTAATGACTCCTTCAGTCGATAAATGGCTAAAAGTATCCCATTAATGGCGTCGAGCACGAAGATTCAACAAGCTTGGTAACACTTATAAACACTACACTGTGTATAAGCATTGAACAAATTCATATATTTACACAAGATTAGTCAAGAACGTTCAACACTCAAAGACTTTTCTCATTTTCTACCTAAAACAAACATGACAACGAGTTCAACATTATCACATTCATGTAGAAATTATCAACACACCAACGCCATTAGAAATTCTAATTCTTTTGGATTCCAAATAAAAAGAGGGAAAACTTACCTACTTTTCCCAACCCAAGCAATCATATCAGCAATTCATATACTCAAACTTCTAACAACAGTAATGCCAATAACAATTCACATTCAAAGCTCAATAAATGCACAATAGCAAAAACACTAAATAGATAGATAGGATTCTCAAGACATTGGCTTGGAAGACTTAATCAATTACTCCCAAGTATAAAACTAACCTAGATAATGAAAACACGTGATTAACCTACAAAAACTATGAAAAGATAGAAAGGAAAACCTAGGGATTTTAGCCTAGAAACAGGAAGAAGAAGAAGAAGAGAATCAAGAGAGAGAGGATAAGGTTGGTATTTATTGTAAAAAAAGTAAGAGAGAGTTTTGGCCACCCGTCCGCCGTGACTCGCGACCAATCCTTCGCAAGTCGCGACTGAGCCAAATTTCACCATCTTGATTTCTTTCTTCTTTTTGTCCCAGATTATCCTCTTCACTTCACTTATCTTCAATTCTTCAAGTCTCCAAAAGCTCAAATGCAAGTCTTCAAATCTTCAAATTTTCAAAGGTAGTCTTCAAAGTCCTCAAAGTCTTTAAACAAATTGCCTTGTCACACAAAAACCTCTAGAAATGTAATAAAAGCGTAAAAGTCGCTCTTAACTCTCCTTAGAAAATTTTGAGGCAAAATCCACATCTAGAGCACAAAAGTGTACAAAAGTAAAGTCCTAAAATAACTATACAAATGGACACTTCAAACCTCTTGCACTTAAACCCTACTCGTCTTCGAGTAAGAAAAGATTCAAAGCACACAAACGAATTCATGTGTCCACATCCTAACTAATATTCCCCCAAACCAAAGCCTCACAAAAACTCTCAATATCACAAATCCCAAAATCAAAGCTCATGAGAATTTTTCACACACAACCCCAATTCCTAAATCTAACCAAACTTACCACTTAGCAATTCATTACCCATAAAAACGTTTCAAAGTCCCAAATTGATAATCCCAAAGTCCAATGGCACAAAATGAAGTTAAAACCATATAAAAGGTTTAAGCACATACTTCACTTCATACCAATATATCAACCAAAACCCAATGGCACAAAATGAAGTCAAAACCATATAGGAGGTTTAAACACATACTTCACTCTATACCAATATATCAACCCAAAAATGAAGCATACCAAGAATCAAGAATTTCATGACCCTAATTCGTTTTTCCCAGCTAAGTTACCTAATCCCAAGAAGTCCTATGATGTTAGGCTACCTGTTCCATCCATAGGTCCACCGCAACATTTTTGACTCCAACACTGGCAAATGAGTAGAAAAGTATCAAATTTTTCTTTTTCTTTTATTTTCTCTCTTTCTCTCATTTTGTCTAGGTGCCCCTTTGGATTTTCATCCTGGCCGCCCATCATATTTCTTTTGGCACACATTTTGCCCACATTTAGCCTCTCATTTTTACTTAGGCTGCCCTTTTTGGTTTTCGACCTATCCGGGCCCCTAATGTTGCCTAAGTTGTCCTCTAGGGTTTTCAACTTAGCGGGTTTTCTTTTGAAATTTATTTTTTCATTTTCTATTTTTTTTTTCAAAATTTTCAATTTTTTAATTTTTCTCTTCCTTTTTCTCATGTTTTTCCAAACAAAAGTAGCAAAAAGCATTCCAAATCAAGCTTACATGCATGTGAACCCTCTAACCACTCCCCGCACTTAAAACATTACATTGCCCTCAATGTAAACATATAAGGAAAGAACAATAAAATTCAAGGTTAGAGGTAAAGTGACTTCCGGTTCTCCACATAGTCGTCGGTGATATGGCACAATCACATGTCTTTATGTCGAATCGATTCCAAAATTGGTTTTGGAGCCGGAGGGGGAGCAAAAGTACCATAGAAGAACTCACCACTCGAGCAACACGTCGTCTCTTTGGCGCCGTTTGATCAAGATTAACACCATAGAGAACAACATCAAACTCACAAGTACATAGGGATTTGTAATATAGGTTTAGCATCAAAAGTTAATAACCATTGTATTCTCAAAGAAGAACCAATCCATCATGCAATCACCACTATGAACTAACCAATAAAATAATCTAACATATATCAAGAAATATCCAAGCATCATTATAGAATATAGCAATCAAAATCACAAGGATGGAGTTGGCACACTACAATCAACAAAGATACTATAAAGATGCAAGAATATTCATATGTCTATATATGTAAGATGGTGGAGGAATGAGTGGAGGTGTGGTGGTTCTTGGGAGTATTTGGTGGAGAGAAAGGAAGGATTGTGCAGTATTTAAGTTTAGTTGAAAAGCCAATTTATCCATCGTGATTTGCGACTGTCCCTTTCACGACTCGTGATGCATTGTCGCGACTCGCGATAAAGCCTTTGCTACTCCCAAAAAGTTGACCCTGTGAGCTCAAGTTTTTCAGTTTTCTCCATATTTGGTGGCGATTCTCGACAAAACCTTAACGACTCGCGAAAGGTTCATCGCGACAAGCGATGGAAACTTTGCAGCTCGCAAAATCTTGGGTCTGTGAGCTCAATTCTTTCAGAATTTTTTCTAATTCAATTGTGACTCGCAATGCCCATACCAGGAATCATAACAAGCTGGTGCTTGGAGTTCCTTTTTTCTCCCCTGTTCATCGCAACTCGCGACATATCTTTTGCAACTCGCGATAGACTGGGTTTCCAAGCACTTAGAAAACAATTTCTTACCAACTTTCCAGGCTTTCTTCCATATCTCATTGATCTCATTCTTTCATCTCCTTCAATGCAATACACTTCAATTTGCTAAACAATCATAGAAAAACACACTGTGAAAAGAACAAGACAAAATAACAAAAAATAATCAGGAAAAACTAAAATGTAAACCAAATTTATTTACGTCATCGGCACAACATAGCTATGTATGTTTAAGGTCATTGGCACGACCCTAATGATATCCATATGGTGAAGGCTTGAACCCCTTCACCATGAGAATCCAAAAATAGAGAGGTGTTGGTACAAAACTTTCAAGAGAAAAGTTTTGTGGAGGTGGAGATGGTTTAAAAGGAGTTGGGTGGGTAGGAGGCTTGGGATAGTCTTTTGGCTCCTCTCTTATCTTCCTCAAAACATCCAAAAATGGTAGACTTGGTTCACTAGGTTGGGACAGGGGTGATGGTGGCAAGAATAATGAATGTAGCATAATCACCTCTTCCTCAACTTATTTGTCCTCCACAACCGACTCCTAATTCCATTAGAACTCAAACTCATTTCTTATACTGACCTCACTCACCGAATCTTTGAGTTTGACTTGGGATTTCAGAATCACAAACTTCCATTTGGCCACCACTTCTAATATATTCCTCACTTGCCCCTTAATAGCCTCAAGACTACAGGGGATCCGAGTGTCCAGATCCTCACTAATCTTGGCCAAGTTGTTCAAGTTTGCTATTGTATTCATGACTTCCTCACGTGTCAACCTTGAACTTCTTGTTGGGCTTGGTTTTAGGGTATGGTATAAGGTGGTGAAGGCCAACTATTTTTCTCGTATTGTTGGTTTTCCGGTTCATTCTCATACCACCAATCCGGAATATCACTCCACTCCGGATTGTAAGAATTATGGTATGGATACTATTCTTGGGCTTCTTGTTCTTGAAAACCAACATCTCCAACCTCTTGGTAGCACTCTTCATAATGCCCTTGGATTTAGAAGCCAATGGTTCTTTCCTTCTCATAGTGATCCTCTCTCAACAAATAGCAAGACTCGGTATGATGGTCGGAATGACACATCCTACAAAACCTTGCTTGTTGAGCCTCTTTTCTCATCATGAGTTCCCTCAAGGTGAGACTTTTCTTCTTTTTTTTCCTTTTTCAAAAGTTCGGAATCATATTGCAAGGATTCTCGATAAAATTTCACCAAGTACTCAAGCAATACCTACTCTGAACAAAAACAATCACAAAGAAGTGGAAACTAAAAACAATTAGCTAATATACAACCAAATAAGCCCAAACACTTAAAAATAAATGCCTCTTCCCCAGCAACGGCGCCAAAATTTGGGAGGTGATGGATGTACCTCGCAAAGTTAAATTTATAAGCCCAAAATGCTTCCTATCTACAACTAAGTAGATAATGGAAAGTCAAGGATTGTCCATGAAGAAGAGAGGTCTTTCTAAGGGTTTAAACATATAAGGTTGATATTATGCTAGAAATATAGATATATAGATATATAGATATATAAAAAATCAAGTAGACAAGCTAACTAGGAAAATCAAGTAACTATGCTAATCAAGCAACAAATAAGAAAAAGAGATAAAAAATACAAAAGACAACCTTAGGAGCAATCGATTTCCACTTCCAAACCTCATATCTATCCTTGAATCTACAACCTATTCATTACTCTAACTACTTGTGGTAAAGATAAATCTTCTATAATTCTTACATAGTAGTTTGCAAGAGTGAATTCGACATCTCTTGTCAAACCTCATTAATGACTCCTTTAGTCTATAAACGGCTAAAAGTATCCCATTAATGGCGTCGAGCATGAAGAATCAACAAGCTTGGTAACACTTATAAACACTACACCATGTCTAAGCATTGAACCAATTCATACATTTACACAATATTAGTCAAGAACATTCAACGCTCATAGACTTCTCCCATTTGGTACCTAAAAACAACATGACAACGAGTTCAACATTATCACATTCATCTAGCAATTATCAACACACCAACACCATTAGAAATTCTAATTCAGGATCTTGGATACCAAATCCAAAGAGGGGAAACTTAGCTACTTTTTCCAAACCCTAATAAGCAATCATACAAGAAATTCATATACTCAAACTTCTAAGAAAATTAATGGCATTAACAATTCACATTCAAAGCTTAATAAATGCACAATAGCAAAAGCACGAAATAGATAGATAGGATTCTCAAGACATTGGCTTGGAAGCCTTAATCAATTTCTCTCAAGTATTAAACTAACCTAGATAATGAAAACACATGATTAATCTACAAAAACTAAGAAAATAAAGAAAGGAAAACCTAGGTTTTTCAGTCCAGAAACTGGAAGAAGTAGAAGAGAGTCAAGAGAGAGAGGATAAGGTTGGTATTTATAGTACAAAAATTAAGAAAGAGTTTTGGCCACTTGTCCATCGCAACTTGTGACCAATCCTTCGCGAGTCGCGACAGAGCCAAATTTCAGCATCTTGATTTCTTTCTTCTTTTTGTCCCAATTCCTCCTCTTCACTGCACTTATCTTCAATTCTTCAAGTCTTCAAAAGCTCAAATGCAAGTCTTTGAATCGTCAAATATTTATAGGTAATCTTCAAAATCTTCAAACAAATTGCCTTGTCACACAAAATCCTCTAGAAAAGCAATAAAAGCGTAAAAGTCGATCTTAACTCTCCTTAGAGAATTTCATGGAAAATGCTGCATCTGGAGCACAAAAGTGTACAAAAGTGAACCCAAAAAGTCCTAAAATAACCGTACAAAATGGATACATCACAAGTATAAGTTAGCCAATGCATTCAACTTATTCCCAAGCTACCTTATTTCCCCCGAAGAAGTGAAAATCCTCACAACTCTCACGCTCTCTGAAGATCCTAAAGTAGCCTATCCACCCAAAATAAAAATGTGGAAAAAGATAAGCCAGGAAGATAAGTGTCAAGCTAGCTTACTTTTCCCAAAATGATCCAATAAAAAGAAATCAAAGAGTTGTCTCCTAAAACAATCCACCAAGGAAATCTATGATTCGTCGACTTTGTTGTAGCATAGGGATAACTCATGATTCTCTGCCTAGTTACAACCAAGGATGCAAATGTATTGTCAACCCAATTTTTGTTTTCTCTCAATTTCTCTCATTATTCCGAGGAGCTTTTTTGGGTTTTCATCCTAGCTTTAACACACAAAGGGTACTCACTACTCACCTTTTTTCCACACGGCCTCTCATTTTTTCCGAGGCTCATAAGCCTAGCCTGGCCTAGCCTCTACTTTTACCAAGGTCTTTCGACCTATCCGGGTTTTTCCCAATGTTACCCAAGTTGCCCTTTCAGGTTTCCAACTTGTCCAGGTTTTTATATTTTTTTCATTTTTTCAATTTTTAAAATTTTTTTGGTGTAGCACAAAACTGCCCTCAAAGTGGGCTTCATACTACAAAAGATGAGATCAACACAAAACCACACCACCAATGTCCTAACCCAATGCAAAATAGGAACCCTACCTAGTATGCCAAACCACCAAGTGTACATCCAAAAGCATCCCACAACAATAAAAATCCAAAATCACCAAACAATCAAGAAAAAACACAAAATTGCACCGAGGAATTCCAATAATGAAAAATCCCTAAGTTCTCACTAATCCCTCCCCCACACTTAATTGATGCATAGTCCTCAATGAAACAAAAACCTTGTAAAAACATAAGTGAGGTTGGGAGAAATAGTGACACTCACTCTCGCAGCCCCAAAGAGCCTCTCTCCTCGTGTCTCATACTGCTCCTCTCAATGTATCACGTTGCTTGAATTCCGACCTCGATCGAATACATCCTCATTCTAAGCTCCTCCATTTGCGACCTCACACCTCTTATCGCTTGGACAACCTCTTACAACAATAGGGTAGAGCTTAAAAGCTTATCCCCAAGTGAGGACAGTTGGTCAATGATGTTCGTAGATAGGTGAGAGCGGCTAGGAGGTGCTCTTGAAAAGGTTTCACCCTCGGCCTCCCCAACATCTATCTCTAGGGTGGCTACAACTCTGTAGATTTCCTCCTCAAAATGCAGGTCGGGCTCAATAAATAGGTCATCCAAACATGTGTCATAGGTGATGGCGGTGTGCTTCGGCTGGGGAAGTACCATGAAGCTACAGGTGATTGCCTCACCATAAAGCCATACAAACCGATCCTCCGATGATGTAGGCCCAACCTTGAACGCCTTGGCTATTTTCTTGATATTGTACTTTGTTCTCAATCATCCCAAGTTAGCCAATGCTCGTTGTGTAATCGGATGCAATAAGTACTGTGCTAGTAGCCCCACCATGCTTGCCATAGCAATCTTACCACTCTTTCTATCCCCCATCGCTAAACGCTCATGCATAAAAGACCCTACCAGGTTTGGGTAGAAATTACCCTCAGGAGTCATTGCCTACAGGCAATGAACATCCGAACCTTGACATTGTGTTAGCTCATCGTGACAGAAAACCCCCATTGCCAGTGACCTGTAGAAATCACCCTCAGTTGCTGGTGAACATAACAAAATACCGGATAAACCAAGGCAGTGCTCTTGCACAGATTCTTCCGATCAGACCCTGTCAGTTGCCTCCAAAATTTCCCAAATAAGAAAGGCATCCCTTGATGGTGTGTCCTCGGGATCTCCTTGTTGTATCTCCATTCGAAGGCGTGGGCTACCTCTCGATGCGTTATCTGATACTCATTATCATCAAGATTGAATTTGATCGCCTTGTGTCCATTCTTGTCTGTAACCAACCAAAGAGTAGCTAGGAACTTTAGAGTCCACCTGATGTAGGTCTTAGAGTGTGCCTCTAAGAACCCCTCTAGACCTACCTGACCCAATAGATAGGACACAACCTCAAGTAAGCCAAGAGCCGCCAATGTGTCCTTGCATGTAAAGACAGTCTCTAATATACTTCTATTTGGCTCTCTCAAATTCCTCCACCTCTGAGCAGTCATGAAGGTGTTTGCTCCATTGACCGATTTCTTCCTCTTCTCACCCCGTGAGAACTTCCCCTTCTCCGACGCATTATTTTTAGGAGGTATCCTCACAAAATGAAGGAAATGGTGGTAATGTGGTCATAGACAAAGCATGGCCCACACTATCATTAAACAAGTAAACTCCCCCTAAATAGCCTAACCATTAGAAATATGATAACCCAAGAATGAAGGCTATTTAAACAAGAACAATCTCATCAAACAAAACTAGGGTTTATCAACCCTAGTGTCATCGATAAGGTGCCTATCTTCCTTTGCCTTTTTAGGCCTAGGAATAGAGCACTCGTGGTGTAGTGCCCCAGAAGTAATTGTACGGGGGAGAAATAGATTTGTACAACGACAAGGCCATTATTGCACTCCCTTAATTATGAAGGTAGTCTCGATGGAAGATTTCATGTGCACCTTACATGACAGGTATGGGGAAGTGTTTACCATCAACCACACCACGTGTTATGAACACTAGAATAGGCTTTGATGTCTAATATGTGATGGAATCAAGGATCAAAAAATTTAGTTAATCATATTACGCAAATATTCCCCAAGTGCTTGTCTATATAGTTTTCTCTTGTGTTATTTCTTATGCTCTTAGTTGTTAGTTGAAACGCCCCAAAAACCTCTATTTTGCAATATTAGATATTCCTAGCACATGGACAGATTGAGAACATGTATGTGGTTGTGTGTAGTTGGCTATTAGACCCTAGTATCTCTATGGACAAACCCGGTCTTGGCGCTAACTACCCCATAGGTAACTTAGTAGTAAGTTTAGGAGCAAAATCTAAATTTAAATTTGATCATCAATCATTCAACCTCTTAAGTTTGTTTGTTTGACTTCTAATGCCTTTGCCTGGGTTGGCTACTAACAACCCCGAGTAGAGGCGGGTCAACCAATTATGTAACGCAAATGTCCCCAAGTCTTAACTTAATATGGTTTAATGTCTTATTTTGTATGTCTTGTAGTTTATAGATAACCCCTCCCCCCCCAAAAAACCATGTTTGCTACACAATCTATTCCCGATACGCAAACGGAGTGATGACCCAATTACGAGTCTAGCGTAATTAGCTTTTGAATCCTAGCATCCATGTGAACGACCCCACAATTTCCACTAGCTACCCTTTAGTAGTTTGTAGTGAGTACGGGAGCAACAATATAAATTTGTGTCTTTGGTCTATTAAGCTCTCTGCGGGTTAGTATATCTCCCGTAAAAAAGATGGTCTATTAGCAACCCCAATGAGTGCGGATCAAGAGGCAAAAAATTGAGGCATTGAGAGAGGAGAAGAAGGTACGGGGGAAGGCGTATGAGAGCAGGCCCTTAGATATCCCAAAAATAAGTGATTATCACCCCTGCTCCACTATTGATTTGTACTTTGTAAAATGCATTGGGGATAAGGCAAGATTTAAGTGTCAGGGAGAGAATAGTTAGGAACTTAGGAGTTCCAACAAGATTCCTTTGTGATTTTGTGTTTGTTTTTTTTCTTCATTAACAATGTAGTATGAAGCCCACCTTTGGGGCATTTTGTGCTACACAAAAATATTGAAAAAATGAAAAAATATATATACCCAGCTAAGTCAAAAACCTAAAATGGCAACTTAGGCAACAATGGGAAAGGCCCGGATAGTTTAAAAAACCTATGCAAAAGTTATAGGACATGGTGTGGAAAAAGGTGAGATGTGAGCTCAAAAAGAAAAAAAAATTGGGATGCTAGGATGAAAACCCAAAAGGGCTCCCAGGCAAAATAAGATAAATTGAAAAATATTTATGGTTCTCTTTGATTGTCTTTTGGTGGTTCTTTTGGTAGAGTAACTTAGCTTCACACACTCATTTTTGTGAACTTCACCTTTGATTTGGTATGAGGTTGGATAGGTCATCTTAGTTTCTTTGGGGAGTGAGAGTTGTGAGATTCTTGCATCTTTGGGGGAACTAGGGTAGTCTAGGAATACATGTTGGATGTCTTTGGGAATTCATTGCATGCTATTTTCCGCTTGAATCTTTGTTCGCTCTAGTTTACTCGAGGAAAAGTAAACGTTTAAGTGTAGGGGAATTTATGTGCACCTAGAAGCATGTGTTTCCTAATGCATTTAGCACATTTATTAGTAGTTGTTGTATTGTTGATTGGTAGGTTTAGTTGAGTTTACAGCACAAGGGGTTTAAATAGCCTTTGTTGGTTTTCTCGTCTAAATCCTTCATTTTGTATATTATTTAGACCTAATGGATCATATGTCCTTACGAGCATCTAGATCATATTTTGCAAGCTTTATTGTAAATTTCTCGTAAGCACTTCGGAGTAGATTAATGAAGGTCATTTGCAAGAAGGGTTGAAGATATCAGAAGGCTATTCGCAAAGATGGTAGTCAACCGAAGGTCACACGCTTAATCGTGGTAGTAGATGGAATGCGCCAAAGAGAAAGAGTTGAAGCCTTGAAGATATAGAAGATTGGCATGGTCGTGCCCTTTTGCATGGATCGTGCCAACAAAGATGGTAGTGTGGCTAAGTAATGCCATTGGTTGTGTCCTTTTGCATAGCCTGTGCCAACCAGGAGGACCATGCGGCTAAGTACTGGGGCGGGTTGTGTCCTTTTACACAGCCCGTGCACCTCGAAGGTCAAGACTCGAAGACCCAGTATGTGCCACGCAGAAATATACATGGTTATGCCATCAGAAGGCAAAGAACTCAACTCCAATCTGCGGCTCGTAAGGATTTGCATGGGCTGCGCCGCTTAGACGGCCAATTTCAGCTAACGGGCCATAAGGAATTTCATAGGCCACATGCTCAGTTGGCTGAGAAACCCTGCCCTGTCAATGTCCCGTGCGCTTTTGCACAGGCAGTGCCACACGAGTCGTGTGTTGTTGCACAGCCCGTGCCGACATAGTAGCCTAGGGTTTCCCTTGTTTTGGGGCTCTTTAAGGCCCATTTTCTATCTATTATATAAGGACCTCTAGTCTAATAAGGTTCAAGAGAGATTCATTAGTTGTAATTTTATTCTTTAAGTTTCTAAGAGTAGGTAGAGAGAGCAAGTTAATAACCCTTCTCTCTTCATTTAGTATTTCCTAGTTGTGCCCGAGGGCATTGAACCCAATGGTAAGATTTGGTTCAGTACTTAGGGAGTAGTTAATTTACTTGGAGATCTAATTTGTATTCATGCTTTGGTAGAGATTTTGAGCGATTCTTGGTCTTCTTATCCATTTGTGCCTATGAATATCATGCTTGATTTGATCTTTACGTTCTTGTGAAATGCATGTTGTATATCCTATGATACACAATAGTTATATGTTCCCTGTGTGGTGCTAGGCTTGTTTGCCTCTTAGGAGTGTCCGGTTAGGATATGCACATAGGACCGTGAGCACCAAATCCACACAAGTGTTTGCCTAATTTTGACTAGAATATTTTACCCCAATAGACAAGGTATGATAGTTTCAAGTAACTAGGGTTGTAGGGTAGTGACCATTTTCATTTCAACCCTAGAGTCATCATGAGATGCCGATTCATTTTCCTCTATAGGCCTAAGGAGAAGCATTTATAGTGGAGTGTTCGGGATGTATTTCTTTATGGGGAAAGAGAAGTGTATCTCGGTTGGACCACACGACCCAGTTTCCCTAATTATGGAGGTAGCGTTGATAGGATAGACGTAGGAACCTTTATGTGATAGACATTGGGAAATGTTTACAATCGACCACACTATGTGACATAGACATTGGGATAGGTTTATAGATCTTATATGTGATAGAATCTAGGATCAAAGTCATCTACCAGTCATGTTACGCAATATCCCCAAGATTTAGTTTAATATAGCTTGTTCTCTTGATCTGCATGCTTTGTAGTTTTTAGACAAAATCATTTTTGTTGGCCCCAAATTTATCAAGAACAAGTTGAATTTAAGCAAAAAATAACAATCAATCAAATAAACACGGAAAGATAAAGTACAAGCCAGTCATACATGTAGATCAGTCGAGTTGAGTTTGATATGATAAAGTACACATCATCCTCTTCATATCAAGTTCAAGTTAACACTAGACAATATAACATGTGACATATCATGCAAGACATAATTTACTAAAGAATCATATTCAAAGAAACAATCATACATATCATGCTTATATCCCTTTAGATTCAATTTATGCAAGTGATGAAAAAGTCACCTTAATTTGGGTCAAAATCCTCGGAAATTGGTTTGAGTTCCTTGGGTGTGTTCAATTCTATTAACGTAGTATACTTATTAGACTCAAATCCAAATTTAAACATTGCTTCATTTTAATCTGTTATTTCTTGATTTCAATTCATAGTATTTTACTTTTTTAAAGGTATTAATTGAATTTTTAAGTAGAGGTTTTCCTCTTTCTAAACACTTTTCTAAATTTAAAGATTTTATAATCCATAAAGTTGATATGTAACTTAATTGAGTTTTGTATTGGATATACATATTGACATGATGACGAAATATATATTTATACATTGGTTTCTTTAATACATAAGACCATCTTTATTTACTTTGTTTAAATTTTAAATCCAACAACGATGATTTTAATTTTGATTGTACATCATCATTTCATATATTCTTAAATTTTGAATTTTGAATGCAAAAATACAAGATTTATCTAAATTAAAAATATATATGTCATTTTGATTTATACTTATACATAAAGGATTTGAATAAAATTAATAATTAATATTCCTCAGATTGAGAACTACGGTGCACATGTCTAATAAATTGAATGGTAAGAGAGTGAATCTTTTGTTTATATTTAAATATTTAAATCCAATTTCAATGCGTATTTTTATAAAATCCTATTATCAATATTAGAATAATCTTGTGTTATAAATTATTGAGGGATGGTAATTATAAATTTTATTTTCATTCATAAAACCATCTTGCATGTTATAATTTTTTGACAACAAATAATAACATGTTGATATCACCCCAATCCAAGGTTGTACTTTTATAAGATATTTTCCTATTATTAAAACTACTTTGCATATTAAGATTTTCGGACAATAAATGACAAATTATAAATATTATCTCAAATCAAGGATGTATTTTTATAAAAACTTTATTTCCAATAATAGATTTGAGCAAAATGATCTTACATGTCCTTTTTAAATTTTTCAAAAAATAAATCCCAAAGAATGGGGGAGGTTTTCTATTAGGATCCCCAGTTCTTAAATTGTAAAATAGAGTTTGAATAGTTACAAGAGTGAGGTCAGTTGTTAACTTGATGATTGTTTGAGATAATCAAAACGCAATACAGTTGCCATAGGGAGGGTTTAGAGTAGTACAAAGTAGTGATTCCACTAAAGTTATCTCCACCCCTTGTGCTAACAACTTAGCGGCCAGACTACTTTGAATCTACTCTAAATCCTCATCAAAAGATAAACAAAAAAGGACCAGATTATGATGGAGTAAGTGACGACCGCGTTGAGTTAGTCCTCTTTTGATTTTGTAGCAATATTCCTTTAACTCTTTTTCTATCTTTTCATTTCCCTACATTTCTTTCTTTTGAATCTTCAGATGCATTGGCCATCTATTGTCCCTCCTTAGTTTTGTCTCTACAAAAAGACAGCCGTAATCTAATCAGTAGCATATGTTCTAATCTCAAATCTGATAGTTGGGCAACCTAACTATCTAAGCTAAGTAAACCTCTGCATTTCTGGTCCAAGTTTTCCAAGTTTAGACATCCTAAGAGTGAACCTTATAGTGCAGATTTAGCAATCTGGTCAGCTACAAGATTACCATGTCTAAGTGTATGACCAATGTGTACTTTGCTCAACTATTCATGCATTGTAGAGGTAAGTTTGTACATCTTTCGAGGGGCATTTAGGGGATGATTATTATAATCCATGGCTAATTTGCAGTCAGTTTCCAGAATGAAATTATGTATTCCAAGTTTCAAAGCATACTTGTGGCCATATCTTATTGTCATTAGTTCAGAGTATATGGAGGAATCAACCATATAACTTTATTGAATCCATAAATCATGTTACCTAGAGATTCTCTTACAACTAGAGCAATACCTGCTTTTTGCAAAGTGGCTGACCATGAGGCATCAACATTGATTTTAAATCCCACAACTAGTTTGGACCAGTAGATTATTCTAATTTTGGGCTTGGGGTGGTTTTATTTTAGGAATTAGACCTATTTTTAACCAGTGCTCATCTTCTTTATTATTTGTAAAAGTTTCACTCTTAAGGAAAGCATGGAAAATATCTTGTATAATATTTTGAATCAGTACACCTGGCAGAGGATTTAAATTATTATATAAGATACTATTTCTAGCTTTCCAAAGGTGCCAACAAACTAGAGAAGGTGTAATAACTATGAGCTCGTTATGTATCCTACTAAAACCATAATTTGATCAATAGAAAGTTATTCTCTCCTAAATGTTCAGAAAAGAGGGAGGTATCAGGTTCAGTATTTTATCACAATGTGCCCAAACAGTAGTTTCCATGGTGCAGTCATTAAAAAAGTGGGATAAAGAGTCAGAGTTCCTACAGTAGAGGCATTTTGAGGCTATGGATATTTGGGAGAAAATTAAAATTTCATCAAAAGGAAGGATGGAATTAACAAGCTTCCACATAAACACTGATATTTTCTTTTGAAGCTTTTTGTGCCTTACCTTATTTAAAGATCTGAGGATAGGTCTAATCTCTTAGACCAGTTGATATGCTGATTTGAATGAAAATTGGTCGTTCATGGATGGTTTCCAAATAATCCTATCCTCCATATTTATTGTAACAGTGGCAGCCTGCAATAAAGATAACAAGTCAGAAGATAGAAATTGTAACTGAGGCAAGTATAAGTGTTTCAGACTTAGGAATTCTACACTTGAAACTCCAGTGTCTAAATTGAAGTTAGAATTTTGGACTAGGTCTTGGAGTGGTCCAAAAATAAGTCCAATTAGAGGTGAATGCATTAGCTTTACCATCTTCATGAATAGTTCTTGTGTTCTGTTCAACTAATGTATTCACTTCTACAATTCTATTCCAAGTTTGAGATTTTCTTTGTGTTTCAGGGATTGACCATAAAAACTGTGACCATGGGGCAATTCCATTTTGGAATTTCCACCACAGTTTTGAAGAGAAAGATTGTATGAAAAATTTTAATTCTCTCAGACCTAGGCCATTCTGAGTTTTAGAGTAACACGGATTTTTCCACGCGTTTTTACCCCTTTCATATGTTCCACCCCAAAAGAAAAATTTTTATTTTTCTTTTAAGGATCCTTAACTCAATATCTGGTGGTTTTGAAATAGCCCACAAATGTTGTGGGATGGAAAAGAGTACAGTCTGAGATGCACTAGTTTCCCAGCCGTACTTAACCAGATATTTTTCCAGTTTTTTAGCATCTTTCATAGAGTTCAAACAAAGGCCTGAAAAAATAAGTCTTAATCCTACCTGATAAATTGGGCAACCAAGATAAGTAAATGGAAACTGACCTTGCTTCATACCAAGCTGCCTTTTCACCCGATGAATGTTACATGTATCAGCATGCTTACTTATGAAAAAATTACTTTTTTCATAGTTTATTTTCTACCCTGTTGGGGATTCAAAAATCAAAAGAAATTCTTTAAGTCTAATTATGCATGATTTAGTTACTTGGATGAACAATACTGTATCATCAGCATAACTCAGGTGAGAAATAGACAAAGCTGCAGTGGGGAGTTTATAGTAATTCAGTTTACCATTCTGGAAAATGAATTTTAAACTCCTTGTGAAAGCTTCAGTGAAGATATTAAACAAGGTGGGTGATAAAGGGTCACCTTGTTTAATTTCCCTAGAAGCCTGGAAGAAACCCGAAGGTTTTCCATTAAAGATAATGGAAAACCAAGCTGATGATAGATTGTTAATTATTAGCTTAATGAAATGCTTATGGAAACCAAAATTTTCCATGATTTCATCCAGAAAGTTCCATCTAACTCTATGAAATCCTTTGCTAAGTCCAGTTCTACTATACAGTTAGGATTCTTTTGCTTCCTATTTAGAAATCTAGTTATTTCTTGAAGATATATAACATTATCAGAGATTTCTCTTTGTTTCATGAAAGCAGTTTGGTTTTTTAGAAATGATTTCAGGCATTAAAATGGCTAGTTTATAATTTATGAGACTGGATCAAATTTTGTTTACAAAATTTGATAGGCTTATGGGCCTATAATCAAAGAAAGTTACTGGAATTTCCTTTTTGGGAATTAAGGTGATCGAGGTGTTGGCAATTCTAGCAGTGATGGTATCACTTTTCATAAACTGAAGCGCGGCCTCATATGCATTATGTTGTATGATGTCCCAGTAAGTTTAAAAATATGCAGTTGTACATCCATCTGGCCCTGGTGTGCTATTTTGGTTAAGATGAAAAACTATATTTTTTATCTCTTCCAAAGCTGGCTGACAGAGTAGATATGTGTTTTCCTCCTCTGAGATCAGTTGTGGAATCCAACTAAAGAAATGGGATTTGAACTTAGAGGAGGGTTCATCTGAATCCTCAGTCAATAGATTTGAATAGAAACTTATTGCTTCAGTTTCTATTTCAGCTGTATTATCCAACCAAACACTTGTGCCTGACTTAATTTAGTAGTTTCATGAATTACCTCCTGATGTCTCAGGTCCTCCTACTTTTTTAATGTTTGCATTTATGTCCCCAAATGTTTCTTTACTCCATTTTTTAAAATCAATTTTTCAGCCTCTTCATTTTTAGAAACAATTTAGTCATTCCATGGGCTTTAAGTGGCTGAGACCAGTTAGTAGAGATTACGGTTTTGAGGTTTGACCTAGTCATCCAAACATCTAAGAATCTAAAAGGCCTTGGGTGGGTTTTTAGGTCACTACCAATAGTAAGCAATAGTGGGCAGTGGTCTGATGAGTGTTTATTAAGAGTGTATATAGAACTATTAGGAAAACTGAGATCCATTGATCACACACTAAAGCCCTATCAAGCCTTTCTAAAGTAGGGGATTTCCTATTAATAGTCCATGTAAAGGTATTCCCTACTGTAAATAGGTGTTTAACCTGATTTATGTTAATAAATTCAGCAAAATCCCTAATGTTTTTCCTGTCGGTCCTACCTAGTCCTCTGTTTCATCTACAGTCATCATTGCATTAAAATCACCTATGTATAGGTTATTCAAACTATGATCATTTTTCAGTTCTTTCCAAAACATTTTCTTTTTCTTAAAAAAGTAGAAACATCAATGAAAAACACATTCATAGTTTTTTTTTGGAATGTAGAGATATAGAGGCTAGCTCTTATGAACTGATCAGTATTAGATTTCATATTTAGCACATAATCTTGATTCCAGAATATCAAAATGTTATTCATAACTGAGCAATAGCAGTTTGTAAAATTGAGCCTCACTCTATAGAACTCTCCCTGTTCTATTGTATGTTTGGGTTCTATAATACAAAGTAGTTTTATGGAATGAATCCTGATCAACTTCTTGGAAATTATCAAAATGATCTTACATGTCATTTTGGAAATAATGGTATCCATGCCACGATTCTTACAATCCGGAATGGAGTGGTAATCCAGATTTGTGGTATGAGAATGAGCCGAAAAACCAACAATATGAGTAAAATTTTTGGCCTTCACCACCTTATACCATACCCCAAAACCAAGTCCAGCGAGAAGGTTTAATTTTAACACATGACGAGATCATGAATGCAATAGCAAACTTGAGCAACTAGTCCAGGATTAACGAGGAATCAGAAACTCGATTCTTCTCAAGTCTTGAGGCTTTGGAGGGGCATGTGAACAATATGATAGAAGTGGTGATCCAAATGGAAGCTCATTATTCCGAATATACACCATCCCAACTAGAACTCGAAGATACGGTGAGTGAGGTTACCTTGAGAAATGAGTTCGAGTTTGAAGGGGGTGAGGAGTCGGTTGTTGAAGACAAAGAAGTTAAGGAAGAGGTAATTGTGATACATCAATTGCAATCATCACCCCTACCCCCACCAAATGAACCAACTTCACCACTTTCAATTCTTGAAGGAGAAAATAGATGAGCCAAATAACTATCCCAAGCCTCCTAACCACCCTACTCTTTTAAGACCAACTCCACCTCCACCTCCACAAAACTTTCCTCTTGAAAGTTTTGTACCCCCTCCCCTCTCTCTACTTTTTTAATACTCATGGTGAAGGGGTTTAAACCTTTAACATATGGATAACATCAGGGTAGTGTCGATGACCTTAGGCATACAGAGCTAAGTCGTGCTGACGACATAAATAAATTTGGATTTTATTTTGATTTTATTTTGTTATTTTTTATCATTTTCTTGTTCTTTTCACGGTGTGTTTTTCCATAGTTGTGTAGCAAAGTGAGGGGAAATTCATTGGAGGAAGGGAAGGAATGAGATCCATGAGAAAGGGAAGAAAGCTTGGAAAGTTGGTGAGAAAATTTCTTCTAAGTGCTGGAAAACCCTATCTGTCACTAGTCTCAAAGAACAAGGGAATTTTACAACTCCCAGTCCAGGTTATTTTTGAGTTGCAACCATGGGTTTGTGATTCGCAACCAAAATCAAAAAAAAAATTAGCAGAATGTGGACTCCCAGTTGCATGATATCGCGAGTCGCAAAGACACTGTTGCAAGTCATGACGGTGCCTTGCGAGTCGCAGCATGTCTTTCATGATCACGACAAGAATCAGAAACCTTTTCTAAAAATTGCAACTCTTAGGACCAATTCTTCGCAAGTCACGATGGTCCTGTCGTGAGTTGCAAATGAAAGAAAACTTTCCAACCGCTTTGACCTAGGAGTCGTGTGTCGCGACACTTACGTCGCGGGTTGCAACACTGGGCTAGAATACTGTACAATCGTTTCTTTTTCTCCACCAGACACTCCCAAGAACCACCACACCTCCACTCATTCCTCTACCATCTTACATATATAGACATATGACATTCTTGAAATTTTATAGTGCATTTGTTGATAGTAGTGCACCAACCACATCAGTATGACTATGATTGCTAAATTCTATAATGATGTTTGGATATATGTCAATATATGTTAGATATTTTTATTGGATAATTTCATAATGGCGATTGCATGATGGATTGGTTGTTCTTTGAGAATATTATAGTTATTAAAGATGCTAAACCTAGTATTACAAATTCCTACGTACTTGTGAGTTTGATGTTGTTCTCTGTGATGTTAGTTCTTGATCAGATGGCGCCAAAGAGACAACGTGTTACTATAGGGGTGAGTTCTTCTGGGAGCACCACCAGCGATTATGCGAAGAACTAAGAGTCACTTTACCTCTTACCTTGAGTTTTATCGTTCTTGCCTTATATGTTTACATTGAGGGCAATGTAATGTTTCAAGTGTGGGGAGGGGTTGAAGGACTCACATGCATGTAAGCTTGATCTTGAATGTTTTTTGCTACTTTTGATTGGAAAAATAAAGGAAAATGAAAAAAATATTTAAAAATAGAAGATGAAAAAGAAAAACATATATAACTTAGGCAACATTGGGGTTCCGGATAGGTCAAAAACCCAAAAAGGTGGCCTGGGTAAAAATGAGAGACTAAATTTGGGTGTGATGTGAGCCAAAAGAAATATGATATGTGGCTATGATGTAAACCAGAAAGGGCTCTTAGGAAAAATGAGAGAGAGAGAAAATAAAAGAAAATTTTGTTACATTTCTACTCATTTTCTGGTTTTGGAGTCATAAGGTTATGGTATATATATGGATGGATCGGGTATCCTAACATCATTGGATTCCTTGGGGTTGGGTGACTTAGCGGGATAACGAAGTAGAATTGTCAATTCTTGATTCTATGTGTACTTCGTTTTGGTTGATATATTAGTATGGAGTGGAGTATATGCTTGAACCTCTTATATGGTTTTGACTTCATTTTGTATCATTGGACTGTGTGATTATCAATTCGGGGTTTGGAAATATTTTTATGGGTAATAGTGAATAAATAAGTGGTAGGTTTGGGTAGATTTAGGAATTGGGGTTGTGTGTGAAAAACTCTCATTTGAGCTATGATTTTGGGATCTATGATATTGAGAGTTTTTGTGAGGATTTTATTGGGGGAATATTAGTATAAGGATGTGGACATGTGAAATTCTTTGTATTCTTGAATCCTTTCTTACTCGAGGCTGAGTAAGGTTTAAGTGTGGGGAGGTTTGATATGTTCATTTTATATGGGTATTTTGGGACCTATTAGATTCACTTTTGTACACTTTTGTGCTCTAGATGTTGCATTTTTCCTTGAAATTCTCTAAGGAGAGTTAAGAGCGACTTTTGTGCTTTTATTACTTTTCTAGGGATTTTGTGTGACAAGGCAATTGTTTGAAGACTAGCTTTGAAGATTTAAAAACTTGAATTTGAGCTTTTGAATACTTGAGGAATTGAAGAAAAGTGAAGTGAAGATGAGGATTTGAGACAAGAGGAAGAACGAAATCAAGATGCTGAATTTGGCTCGGTCGTGACTCGCAAGGAACTTGTCGCGAGTCGCGATGGACGTATGGCCAGAAATCTTTCCTTCCTTTTTGAACTATAAATACTAAATCGTATCCTCTCTCTTTCCTCTCTTCTTCTTCCTGCACGACTAGGGACTGAAAACGCAAGTTTTCTTCTTCTTTTCTTAGTTTTTGTAGGTTAAGTATTTGTTTTCATTATCTAGGTTAGTTTTGTGCTTGGGAGCGATTGATTAAGGCTTTCAAGCCTCCTTTCTATCTATTTATTGCTTTTGCTAATGTCCATTTATAAGCTCTTAATGTGTGTTGTTTATATCATCAATGTTGTTGGAAGTTTGAGTATATGAAATGCTTGTATGATTACCTGTTAGGGTTGGAAAAAGTAGCTAAGTTTCTTCTCTTTTGATATGGAATCTAAGAGCATGAGTTAGAGCTTCTAATTTGGTTGATGATTTGATAATTTCTAGATGAATGTGATGATGTTAAACTCTTTTTCATTTTTATTTAAGGTAGCAAATAGGAGAGGTCTATGAACGTTGAACGGTCTTGACTAATCTTAGTAAATGCATAAATTGGTTAAATACTTGGACATAGTTTAGTGTTTATAAGTGTTACCAAGCTTGTTGATTCTTCGCACTCAATGCCACTAATGGGGTATCTTTAGTCGTTTCTCGACTAAAGGGCTCATTAGTGAGGTTTGACAAGCGATGTCGATTTCACTCTTGCAAACTACTATCAAAGAAGGATAGAAGATTTATCTTCACAACAAGTAGTTAAAGTAGTGAGATTCAAGGATAGATAACAGGTTTGGAATTAGAAATCAATTGCCCCCAAGGCTTTATCTTTTGTAGATTTTATCCTTTTTTTTTCTTAGTTTATTGCATGATTAACATCGTTACCTTACTTTGCTAGTTGTCTTGTCTTTAAATTCATAACTTAGGAAAACCAGCCCCCTTACCCCTCTTTACTTGCTCATATAAATATAAATATATATATATAGAGTGGGTCTCCTGACAGACGGCCTGTCAATAAGCTTATGGACAGGCCACTTATTTCTTATCTTATACATTGCATTTCTTAAATTACATACAAAATTTAAAATTTTTGAAAATATTTTTATATATCATATATTTTTATATTTTCACCTTCAAATACATAATATTACTTGTTTTAACTTATAAAATGCAATATTTAAATTTTATAAAAAATTACAAAATTTAAGGCAAATGCCCCTGAGGACTGTCCTTAAGCTTATGGAAAGGCCACATTTCCTGAGACTTTCCCATATATATATATATATATATATATATATATATATATATATCTAGGCTTATATCCACCTTATATGCATGAACCCTTAGGAAAATCCATTTTCTTTGTGGACGACCCCGATTTGATACTATCTACTCAATTGTATTTAGTAAGCATTAAGGGCTTATAAATTATAACTTTGAGAGGTAAAGCGATGACCTTCCATGTGCGCATGTGGGTCGCGACCACCGGTCCGACGACCGTACGCTAATTTGAATGGGAATATTAGCCTAATAGGAGGACAAGATAGTAGCAACTAGGGTTGGCGTAATTTGACCTATGTCTTTGCAACCTTAGAGTCACCATAAGATGCTAATCTCTTTGCCTCTATTGGCCTAGGGAAAAGTATTCAAATGGAGTGCCTGAGACGTAATTCTTTATGGGGAAGGGTAGATATGCCTAACGGTGGGGCCGTTGATGCACTTTTCTAATTATGGAGACAGTTTCGATGGAAGAAAACAAGAGCACCTTTGTGTGACAGGCAAGGGGTAGTGTTGACTATCGACCACACTATGTGACATAAGTATTGGGATAGATTTATTCACATTGTATTGATTAAATCTAGGATTGAAATATTCTACTGATCTTGTAACGCATGTATCCCCAAGTGGTAGCTTTATATAGTTTACACTCTTGTTCTTGCATGCTTGTAGTTGATGGATACCCCCCCCCCCCCAAAAAAACCCTATTTGCAACATTGACCATTCCTAACATGTGAACGGATTTATGACCCGATTGAGGCATTTCATAGTTAATTTTAAATTATTAGCATCTCTATGGACGACTCCTAATTTTCCACATCTACCCTTTAGTAGTCTAGTAGTAAGTACGAGAGCAATAATATAAATCTCGATATTTTATCTTCTAGCGCTCTGCGGGTTAATTGATTCATTTAACGACCCTGCGAAGTGCGGATCAAGAATTAAAAAGGTGAATGAGGAGTTGTGGTGTATGCGTAAGTGTGTGTGTTTAGGAGAGATGGTTCATCAAATATATATAGACACGCACACACCAGAGTAGCTAGAAGTAGTACAAAGGCTAGAGTAGCTAGAAGTAGTACAAAGGCTAGAGTAGCTAGAAGTAGTACAAAGGCTAGAGTACAATGTAGTAATTATGAGTTGTCATTATGCATGTGGAGTTAAATGTCAAATGCACAAATTTACTCTTTTCTTTTTTCTTTCTTTTCTTTTTCTCTTCTTTTATTTTTAAATCAATCTTTCAAAGATGTTGGGAAATTGACATCTAACCTAACTAACCTCTAACAATAACTATCATATTACAAGGATATCTAAATTACATGTCATCCAAACTGATCATTTGTACCGTTACTTATAAGAGATCTAATAAAAAAACTGTAACATCGCCCTTGGGGATATTAACTTGATTCTCGCAAAAATCATGACCACTTGACAAAGAGGAGCGTATCATGAATCAATATCACTGCGCCAAATAGGGATCTTCTACAAATGTAACACCATTTGATCCAACCACGATCTATGTTATCCAAACTGTAAACACCTTGAAAAACATAGATCTGACGAACCCAAATTAATGAAAAGCCAAAATAAAACCACAAACGAAATTACAAACACACGATATGTACAAGTAAATTGAGAACAATACTAAAGTGAACAACTAAATCGAGTTATAGACTCATTAATAATATAATATGTAAGGCAAACACACACACATCCGAGAGAAAGGAAAGAAAAAAATAGATGAAAATATCTAAATTGATTGATAACTATCAACTAAATTGAATACTTAGATGCTTAGATGATAACTATCTAAATTGATTGATAACTATCAACTAAATTGATTCAATTCAACTAAATTGAATGCATGTGTGATTGGTAACTATCTAGGTTTGAATACTTAGATGCTTGACCAAAATTATGTCTATGATTTTCTATATATCTACTAGACATAGACCTATTAAATTTTATTAATACTTTTCCATCCTTTTGTTCTTCAATTATTGAAGGTTCTGTTAATTTTAAAATTTTTTGTATGTTTAATGGTCTTTCAGCTATTATTTCTTCTGGAATAGTTATTTCATTCCACCTTAATGATTTTGGAGTTTCTATTTTTGTATTATCTGAATTTGTAGTAACATATACTGATTCATCCTTTTCTGTATGATTTAATCTTAAGGCTGTTGGAATCATAGATTTCATTAGTTTGAAATATACTCTATAAATTAATACAAAATGTTCAGTTTCGTTTACTATTTTGTCCTGCTTTAATTGGATATCTAATTTTAACGAATTTATAATATTTGGGTCTGTTAGGCTAACCGAATAATTTGGAATACAATCATCTTATTGTACCATTATAAATATTAGTTTGAATCATTGCTAATATTGAATCCTTATATTCAATTAATCTATCATCTCTTAATGCCATAAATATTGGAGTATCAATTCCTAATCTTACCAGTGGATGTAAAGCTACTTGAATTAGTCCAAAATGTAAAAATCTATAATTTTGTACTCTATATTTATTAATAGCATTCTACGAAAGTAATTTTATAGACTGAAAGTCTTGATTTATTGGAAGTATCTCTTCATGAATTTTAATCGAATATGCTCTACTAAATTCTAATATGCCATGATGGTAAATTGAATTAATATTATGACTCGGTAATGCTTGTTGAATTTCATGACTCTGTAATATAGTAGATGGTGTTGATGATGTAGATGCTAAATTTAAATGACTTGACCCTCCGAAAATAAATCTTTTGACTCTTTCTGTCATATTAACTTCTCTTTAATTGCTCGATTTATTGTATGAATTAGACTGATTTACATTTATCGGGACCACATGTACACCCTGCATGGACCACCTCATCTCTAGGCTGACCAACCGTCTTACAGGTTCCGCATGCTGACCAACGCTAAATGTATACAATCTAATAAAATCTAGGAAAGTCACTTTAAACAAGAAAGATAAATAAAGCAAGAAGTAAAAATAATCTTAAAGAGTACCTTGAATGATAATCTTGAATGAATTATATAATTGAATGGATTAAGGGAGATTGAAAGTACATATGGTTGGTTGGTTGGAAGTAGTGGAAGTTCTTTGAACTTAGAGTGGGGAGGTTAAGAAGGTAATAATGGGCTGAAAACTAGTGTGCCTAATTCTGAACTAATGCTTCTCTATTTATAGAAGCATTTGGCTAGTCTATTACATTGAATTGAAATTACAATTTGAAATCCGGAGTGGAATGCTGTAATGGAGTTTGGGGCCCTCCATTATTTTTTGCCTATTGAGTGCTTGTAGTGGATGTCAAAGTGGAGTCTGGGACCCTCCATTACCTACTGCTTTATTGAATGCTTAACTTGAGTGTATGTCAGAGTGGAGTCTGGAACCCTCAATTACCGACTGTCTATTTTAAAATCGGCATTGTTTACGTCTTTAGAAATCAAACAGGTCTTGACCTATTGGACCTCCAAATGGATCTTCTTCTTGAATTTATTCTGTCTTAAGTTCTTTGGTACCTTGACTTTTGAATTGCTTGTAAAATGCTAACACCTTTTTGAAATCTTCATCTTCTTCATCCTTTGGAATTTGTGCTGATGGAGGTTGAATACTTAGGGCCTGCTGAATTGGGCTCCTATTTGTTGCTTGAATTCCTAGAACATGTTGAACTGGACTTTTGGCTTTCATAGGACTAATACTATCATCTTTATTGAATGTAATTCTTAATTTTTCTCCTGTTTGTAAGTAATGGGATACTGCTTTTGTGAAGCAGAATTCGGTCTTGTAATTGTTTCACCATTTGATTTTGAATTTTTTAACTAAAGAAAAGGGCATATTTGAATATATGGGTTTGATCTGGAAGCTCCATGCAAAAATTCATGGAACTCTGAATATTGAATGGGAAAATAGGGTTTTCTCGAATGGTTTGCATTTTCTGAGTTTATTGAATGTATCTAATCCTTCTAATACTGGCATGGGGAGTATTTTTTTTATGGTCCTAACTTTAGCCACCAATCATAAAACCACATTGGAATATCTCCATTGAAATGCTGGTGAAAATTGATGAACCATGAATAATCAAATGACCTAATATAGAAAGTTCTATACCAGGCTTGCAAATAGTCTGCATAATTGAATCCTTTGGGAAAATAATTGACTGAAAATTCCTAGTGGAATGGATATTTTGAAAGTGGCTGGGATGGAGGATTTGTTTAATATATAGTTTGGAGTAGTCAATTCTGATGGGATCATATTTATTCTGGACATGTTGAATTTCTATAGATTGGGTGTCTACTAATATAAGTTCATAATAATTCTTGGTTTTGTGAATATCATCTGCCATCCATTGGCATTTTGGCATGAATATACTGGTTATAAAGGTTTTGAGTTGAGGAATATCTGGCTCTGTTTGGAATTGAGTCAAAAGTATATTTTATGGATTTGGCTTATCAAAATATGACTGGCTAGGGTTTGAGGATGATGAAATAGATTTTGGACTGGAAGTTTGAGTGGCTGGTCTTTGTGGAGTAAGTATTGTATAATTTGAGGTTATAACTGGAGTATGGATTAATCTGGAATATGGGTTTTGGGCTGCTGTTGAATATGTAAGTGGAGGAAAATCTGGAGTAGGTGTTTTAGGTGTCAAGCGTTTTGGAATTTCATAATCTTTGGATGATTTTGAATTTGAAGAACTTGCTGGACTTGAATACTTACTCATGACTTCCTATAAGGAAGTCACGAGTTAAAAAATCTGGAAGGGAGTTATCCTTTCCTTTAATGAACTCGATATCAAAATCAAATACTGATAAAATAGCTTGCCATCTGGTAAAAATCTGTTTTGAAACTAAATTTTTAACATCTTTTTGTAAAATTTCTTTAGCTGATTTGCAGTCTATTTTTAATAAAAATTTCTTGTTGTACAAATCATCTTGAAATTTTGAAATACATAAAACAATCGATAAAACTTCCTTTTTAACAGTTGAATAATTAACTTGTGCTCCTGTCCATAATCCTGAATGATATCTAACTATCGACTCCTTTTCTAAATGTAATTATTTTAATATGCCTCCATATCCTAGATCGGATGCATCTGTTTCTATAATCATGAATGCTAATGGATGTGGAATTCCTAAACATGGTAATAATTTTGGCTTTTTATTTTATTGCCTTTATAATCTAAGTATGTTTTTCTGTCCACGTAGGTGGATTGGTTTTTAATCTTTCATATAAAGGTTTACAAATTGTTCTTAATTTTGGAAAGAAATCTGATATATAATTTAAACAATCCAAAAATCTTTGTAATTGATTTTTATCTTTTATTTCATCTGGAAATTTGTTAGCAAACTCAATTGCTCTTTGAATTGGCTTGATTTTCCCTAAATGAATATCATAACCTAAAAATCTTAGTTTTGTTTGGAATAATTTCATTTTTAGTTCTGATATTACTAATCCATTTTTAATGATATTTAGTAATATATTTAAATGTTTGAAATGACTGTCTATTGAATCAGAATAAACTAATATATCATCAATATATACTATGACGTATTTTGAATAAGGATTAAATATGTCATTCATAATTTTTTGAAATTCTGATGGTGCTTTTTTTAATCCAAATGGTATTACATTCCATTCATATTGTCCAAATGGAACTACAAATGCAGTTTTATATTTATCTTTTTCATTTATTTGAATTTGCCAATATCCTAATTATAAATCAAACTTTGAAAATACTTTTGCGGTAACTAATCTATTTACTAAGTCTCTTTTATTTGGGATAGGGAATCTAATCCATTGTAATACTTTATTTAATGGTTTGTAATTTATAACTAATCTAGGGATTCCTCTTTCTTTTTCTGCTTGTTTATTGATATAAAATGCTGAGCAACTCCATGGTGATTTACTTTTCATAATTCTATTAATTCTGCATTCATCTGAATAGGCCTAGCTTTAGTTGGAATATTTTGTTCATTAAAATCTTTTTCATATGGTAATGAAACAATATGTTTCTTTCGATCCCAAAAATCATTGGGATGTTTTGAACAAACCTGAATTTTAAATTCTTTTTCTAATCTTACAATTTTCTCTTGTATTAATTAACTAACCATTTGTTCTTCTATTTTTGAGTAATTTAATTCTTCTTTTAAGAATACGATATATTTTTGTTTTGTGTTTAATAAACATATCATTTTATATATAGAATTTGTTTGTAATAAATTTAATTCTATTTGGCTAGGTGGGTTAATAAATGGGAATAATAATTTTCGACCTAATATTTTAGTGTTGATTCCTTCTTGAGTTTTCTTGAAAGGAGTTATTTGGTATAGAAACGGGTTTCCTAATATTGCATCATATGATACATTTTCTAATATAAGAAATGAATGTTTAATACAATAATTATTATTACATAAAAAATCATTGGGTAATTTTTTATTAATTGTCATTGGGGTACCATTTGCAGGTGCTAATTTTTCATTAGTCTTGACTAAGTATTTACTTGGAATTATTCCTGTTCTAATGCATGATTGATCTGCTCCACTATCTATTAATGCTACTATTGTAATACTAAAATCTTCTACTCCTATAGTTATTAGTGAGTACCATTTTTCCATATTGATAACACTGATAACATTGAAGAATTGTTTATCTGTTGGGGTGTCTTGTGATATTTCAATATTTAAACTATTGTTAGGTAGATCTATTGTACTAAGTTTTAATTATAGTTCTAAATATTTTTCTTTTAAGGAATTTAATTCATTTTTAATTGAACTAATCTCAATTTTTAATTTATTAATTTTTGTCCTTAAGTCATCAGATTTTACTGTTTTCTTTTTATCTATTTCTGAATATTTTTTAATTACTTTACTCAAACTAAATGCATCTTTTATTTTTGGTTTTTTTCTTCTTCTTCTACTAATTCTTTTAATCTTTGTAAATATTCTGTTTTAATTTTTGAATCTTCTAATTTATCAATCATATCTAATAATGCGTTCTTATTACCTTTTGTACTATTTAACATATTAATTGTTGGAGTCTTACATTGACATATATCTGAATTACTGGAGTTATCTGAACTAGACTCATGCTCCATTTGTTCACTGTCTTAATCATCTATTAATAATGATAATAATTTGTTCTTTAATTCCTTTTCCTCTGAAAATAATGAATTGATCCTTTTCTCTATCTTACAGTGTGAGGCTGTATGACCAAATTTCTAACATTTAAAACATTGAATATTTTTATATTTATTACTCTTTTTGTAAAAATTCTTATTATTATCTGGATTATAATTTTTATAGTTACCCTTACTGCAATATTTGTTAGTTCTATACATTTTGTTTTTCTAAAATATCTCTCTATGTTTAGATGATGTTGGTTTAATACCCATTATGCTAAATTGTTGGTAAAATGTTCCCATCTCTTTTCTTTCTGAACCATACTTATGTTGGATTTTTAAATCCTAGCATAATGTTAAAGCTTATTTCTTTACAAAAGCAAATATTTGACCGAATGTTAAAGTGATGTAATCTGTTTTTTCTGTTCCTAATGTTTTTTGTAAATTAGTAATTATTCTTTGGGAAAATAAATTTGCAAAAGCTGTAATAAATTTTTCTTTCCAGAATGAAGAATTTGAATCTGTTCTTCTTAATACTTGAGTTAGAAATATATCTATATACCATTTAAAGTCAGTCAAAGACGAATATCTTAAATTTGTTAAACATATTTTTGAACTGGTTAGCTCTTCTTCTGGGTTTTCCTATAAAAACACATTGATATTACATAAATTAAATATGTTGAGCCATCTTGAACCATTACATATTCTATATTATTACCTTCACCTTGAACTTCTTCTATTTCATGATTCATAATTGTTTGTTTATCCTCTAATGTGAGATAATTATCCCACCATCCTTTTAATTGTCCTGTAAACCCTGTTACTAATAACATTACAATGTTTGGTTCTGTTATATTAATTTTGGCTTTGTATGTCATTCTAGCCATACCCATTTTTTGTAATATATTTAGTATTTGATACTCTAATTTCCATCTATATTCCAATGATATAGCAGTGATCCATCGTAACTATTCAATATAGTATTTTGTTCTTCATATTGAATATCAGATGGAGTAGGTCTAGGATAATATTTTTTTGTCCTATTGTTCCTCCAATTTTTTCTAAACCTATTCATTTTATTTATTTGTAATTGTGGTTTATCATTAGATTGTTCTAGATAATCTTCAAATTGTTGTTCTATTAAGTCTATCTGATTTTCTATTTGATATTCTGATTCTTCTTCTGACTCAGAAGGAGAAGAGCTTGATGTGCTTGAATCTTGTGGATTTATTTGAGACATTACTCCTATGTTTCTTGAAGTACTAGCCTCACCTTTTTTAATTAATGATACCAAATTTTCCATCTTTTTTGGAAACGAAAAATACTTGAAAATGTTGTTTTGAAGTTTCATTTGGAAATTTGTCTTGCTTATTATCTAATTTAGTTGATATAAAATCTACTTGGTTGGCTATGTAATATTTGATTTGAATAATTATTCTGTTGATAAACCTTTTTAATATCTTCCAAATTTACTGCTTCTGATCCATCTTTTCCTAGTTTAAATGGCGATGCTATTATTGTTTCATTATCTATAGTAATTTCTATGTTTTTAATGGTGGATGGATCGAACTTACAACCGTATTATTTTGTAATTTCCATTTTTTTATATAAGTTAGATTGAACATTAATAATTGGAATTTCCTCTAATTCATCCCAATTTATTATGCTTTCTTTCTTTAAATAATATCCTAACCACATAAAAAATTTCATTTTTCTTATCTTTTTTTTCATTTAATTCATTATAGAATTCTAGTTTTATTTTTTCTCGAGTTTCCTTATCAAATTTTTCAAACCATGATCTATATGGAATATTTTCTAAACTGTACTAATTTTTATTTAAATATTCTTTATCTATTGAAAATTCTACACTACAAGTCAGCATATTTAATTCCGAATTTCTCATTTGACTATAAGTTGGTGATCTTACTGAAGAATTAACTTATTTATCTTTCTTATATGTATGTATGTATGTATGTATGAATATATGTATGTATGTATGTATATATATATGTATGTATGTATGTATGTATGTATGTATATTGCGTTGAATAATGAAATGCAGGGAGAAAAGGCGGTCTTTCAACTTCTCGGCTCTCTCTCTTAGTGTGTGCGATTTCTCACGTACTGACGGTGCGACTTCCTTCAACGGCTCTGTGCCGCCCGCTTTCACCATCTCCGGCGCCGCCGACATGGCGGAGCCACCGCCCATAACCTCCTATGCCCAAGCTGTGACTCAAGAACTCCGCGAGGCCCTGAACATCACCCCCATAGCTCATCTCGCGGATTCGAACTTCACCCCAAAAGCCAAGATCGAGCATCTGGGCGAGCCGGGACTCCACTTCACAGACGAGGAGTGTCTTCGATTGGAAGCTCCCCTCAAATGGACTCTGATCGGCAAATTTTCCCGGAGTCGCCCCCAGATCGATAAGCTTCGGAGGGATTTCCACACCGCTGGCTTCAAAGGTCACTTCAATATCTCCTTACTCGACAATCGCCAGGTTTTGATTTCCTTCTCCTTACCCGATGACTATTATCGTTGCTGGTTGCATAAGATCTGGAATTTCGGAGCTTATTCCATCCGAATGTCAAAATGGGAACCCAATTTTAACCCAAACGCTGAATCCCCCATTGTCCCCATATGGATATCACTCTACGGTTTACCCCAGCAGTTCTTCGATTTTAATGTTCTAATGTCGATTGGCAGTTTGATTGGTACCCCGATTAGGGTTGATAGAGCCTCAATCAATCGAACTAGGCCACATGTTGCACGGGTTTGTGTTGAACTAGATGTAACCAAAATTAGACTTGAAAGAGTGTGGCTTAGCTTTAGAGACTTTGGTTTTTGGCAATATGTTGAATATGAAGGAGTTCCTTCATACTGTTCTAACTGCCTTAGGCTAGGACATTCTGAATCAGTTTGCAGATTCGATAAAAACTCCACCAAGTTCATACCATGGAAACCTCAGAGCAACTCGGTCAAGGAAGGTAAGAAATCCATTCCCAAAGACGAACAGGGCAGATTCCAAGGTAAAGGGAATGGTGCCATTTCCACTGGTCCTCCTGTGCATAAATCTACCACTATCTACAGGCAAAAAACTGACAAACTCCCTAAGCAAAACTCTCAGGCACCTGCTGTTGCAAAAGGACTGGTTCTGGGCAGTTTGGCAAGTTCTGAAGTGTTGAGCCTTGCACAAGGCTCCCAGGTACCATCTACTACTCCCCTAATTTCTACCAATATCTCAGGTCCCTCGAAACAGCATGTAACCTCGGCTCCTCCCTCACAAATCGAAGTAAAAAATTACTCTAACAGTTCTCAGCATGTTCCCACCCTACCCCCTGCTGTCATTCCTTCTGCCATCCCTCCCACAATGACACTCAGTATCAGTCCTAGCACTCTGAACAGACCAGTAGCAATCCTCACAAAGGATAAAACTGTTGACCACTGCCAGGATTTATTTTCTGGAGAACAATGCTCAGGAAAAACTCCTGATTCAGTGGTCTCCGAAGCTAGCTTGGACCGGGCGGCAGAAACTGCTCCGGGCTTTCAGGAAACAAAAACCACGAACAACATATCCAATGATATAATGGACCAGGAGGCAGAAACTGTCCCAGGTGTACAGGAATCAGTTTCAAGGATCACTAATGCCAAAGATAATCTGAACCCTGAGGTTACTCATCCCCTTATCTCTTTGGAGCACAACTGCCCGAACCTAACACCCTTTAAAAATCCCCATAAGCTTTTAGAGTGGATCAACACTGAAACCTCCTCTAGCCAACAGGAACATTTTCTGAACCAAAGTAGTCTAAATTTCGTGGAGATAAAAAATATTCTACTTAAAGATCAATTGAGGCTCAACAAACTTCTCCAATCAAACCCCATACAAAATTCAAACAATCACAGAAAGCATACCAAAAAGGACTACTCCTCCATACCAAAAACGGTTCTAACCCGTTCATCATTGAAACTCTCAAAAACTTTTCCATGAATAATCTCAATATATGCGCATGGAATGTTAGAGGGATAGGGAACAACCCCAGCAAGATTCGACTTAAACACATAAGAAGACATAACCACATCAAAATCTGTGCCTTAATGGAGCCTATGCTCGATCCGGATAAGTCACATAACATATCCAGGGAATTGGGCTTCACAAATTGCTTTGCCACTCCCGTCAATAGGATTTGGATAATGTGGGATGACGATATATCACTAGACATAATCAAAGTAGAGGAACAAGTGACTATCGTCAAAATCAAATACCCTCCTCTATCAACAGTATGTCAGATAGGATTCATATACGCTAAGCATACCATCAGTGAAAGGAACGACCTATGGCATGCTCTAGCCAATTTTAAACATGAATCTATGTGTCTCATAGGCGACTTTAATGTCATCCGGAAAAATGAGGAATACTTAGGCAACTCCATCCCAAACCAAAAAAGCCTAAGAAATTTCAATTCCTTCCTCAATGACCAGAGTTACACCGAAATCCCGACATTTGGCAGTCAATACACCTGGACGGGCATGAGACCCAAAGGGAGGGTCTGGAAGCGCCTGGATAGAGGGATTTCCAACAGTGTTTGGTGGTCATACTTCCCCAGCTCCAAAATTAAAACCTTGTCCCGAGAGGGGTCAGACCATACTCCCCTAATTCTAACCGTAGCGGATACACCCCTTTTGAATTATCCAAAGCCTTTCAAGTTCCAAGAGTGCTGGATAAATCATCCCACCTTCATGAATCTAGCCGAAACCACATGGAATACACCCACTCTCCTTAAAGGGATGAGTAGACTAGTTTTCAAACTTAAGACCCTAAAAAGGAGTCTCAAAATCTGGAACAAAGAGGAGTTTGGGAATGTCTTTGATGCTGTACGGGAAAGTGAAGAGTGTTTACTGCAGGCTGAAAAAGATGTACAGCAGGATGAATCCACCATAACCATCCAAGCTCTAAGCCTGGCCAGGGCTAAGCTAAGGTTAGCCCTAAAAAATCAGGACACTTTTCTAAAACAGAAATCAAGACTTAAATGGATGAAGGAGGGGGATGCCAACTCTAAATTTTTCTACCACTCAATATCAAACAAGCACAAAAGACAAACGATAACCATGATCAAAAACAATGACGGGAGTTGGTTACATACAATTGAAGAGATTGAGAAGGAAGCAGTTAATTTCTTCTCATGCCTCCTCGCTGAAGAAACACTTGACCCTTCTGGCATCAACTCAGCATGGATTCTCGACAATATCCCAAAATCGGTAACTCAAGAAATGAACGAAGATCTTCTCAAACCAATCACCATGGATGAGTTAACTGCCATAGTTGCCTCCATGGATAGCCAATCTGCCCCTGGACCTGACGGTTTCTCTGGCTTCTTCTTCCAAAAATGTTGGGAATTTATCAAACATGATGTGTTAGGAGCAGTGGAAGATTTCCTAGCTGGGACTGCTATCCCGAAGGCAATCTCTTCCACCAATATCATTCTAATTCCCAAAAAAGAGATATGCTCATCCTTCAAGGACTACAGACCCATAAGTCTAAGCAACTTCTCAAATAAAATACTCTCTAAAGTCATATCATCTAGACTTAAACCTTTCCTTAACTCTTTAATTACCCCCGAACAATCTGCCTTCGTATCTGGAAGAGAGATAGCTGACAATATCCTTCTAATGCAAGAATTCACAAACCATCTCCACTCCAAACTGAGGGGTCATAACATGATTATCAAGCTAGACATGATGAAAGCCTTTGATAGAGTCTCATGGACCTTCCTGACAAACACCCTAATAAAATTAGGCTTCTCCAGTACCCTGGTCAGTCTAATTATGAGAAACATCGAATCTGCACAATTCTCAATCCTGATTAACGGGAAGACAATAGGTTTCTTCCCGGCCTCCAGAGGTTTAAAACAAGGGGACCCCCTCTCCCCTATGCTATTTGTATTGATGGCAGAAGCTTTCTCCCACAACTTAAACTTCCTCTACCAGTTTGGTAACATTCACCCATACCAACTACCCAGAGGAATGAAATCCTGCACACACCTCTCCTATGCAGACGATACAGCAATTTTTATGAGATACACCAAGCAGGGTCTGCAAACCATCTTAAAATTTCTGAAATCATACGAAATGGCCTCCGGTCAGAAAGTTAATTTCGAAAAATCAACCTTCCTCATATCAAAACACACTCCTCACAGAATCATTAACTTAATCAAAGGGGAAACCAAAATGCTAGAGGGATCTACCCCTTTCAAATACCTAGGCAGCCCCATTTTCACAGGCAGAACCAAAAACGCATACTTCCATAACATGCTCCTCTCAGTACAGAACAAAATTAATCACTGGAACAATAAACTCCTAACTCCGGCGGGTAGGGCAACACTAATCAGGCATGTGCTGGCCTCCATGCCTATACATCTCCTAACAGTTTTGAAGCCGACCTCACACATCATTAACCTGACCCATAAGACACTTGGAAAATTCTTCTGGAATAATAATTTAGACAAAACAAAAAAACACAGAATCTGGAGATCTTATACCAATCTCTGCTTCCCCTCCTTGGAAAATGGACTTAATTTCAAAAATTTGGCTACCATTGTTGAATCCTTTTCACTCAAACTCTGGTGGAAGCTGCAGAAAGGGACATCACTCTGGGCAACAGTAATGTGGTCCATGAGTGATAACCAAAAAAACTCCAAAACCTGGAAGAGAATCAAGGCTGTAACTCAGATTGCAGAGGACAATTCTAAAGTAATTCTGGGTGATGGCTCCATCTCCTTCTGGTACTCTAATTGGACATCCATGGGTGCCCTTTCGGACCACCTTATCAACCCTCTTGACTTCCCTCTCCAAAACCTCACAGTCGCTAACTTCCTCAAAAACAAAATCACCCTTTCACCACAGATCAAAAATGCATTACCAGAGCACATTTTACAGATTCTGGAATTTGATTATCATATATCTCCTGGCTACGCTGACTTTCTCATCTGGAAACCAACCCAATCAGGGGAATTCACAGTTAAATCAGCCTACGACCTAATCAGAACAAAAAGATCTAAGATCCCCTCCTTCACACATCTCTGGTCAAATCTTCTACCAAGAAAAATCAGCCTTTTCAACTGGAAACTCCTCAATAGGTTGATAGCTCTCCCTGATGTCCTTGTGGATTTCAATTTTCACCTACCATCAAGATGCTGCCTCTGTCTGTGTAAATCGGAATCCATACATCACTTCTTCAACTCCTGTGTGAAGGTAAAGAAACTGTGGAAACTGGTGAACTCTACCTTCCATATGCCAAATAACAGTTTTCAACTACTTTGGGATAGATTTTTCTTTTACTGGAATGCTCAGTCACATGACGGACCTCTTACAAAACTAGTCCGTATTCTTCCATGTGTGGTCAACTGGCACCTGTGGTGCGCTCGATGCTCTTACATTTTCGAGGGCATAAAACCGGATATTATGTCCATCTTCAGGCGTATCCTCTACCATTTCAACGATATCTTTCTGGCCTTTAAACTGGATTTCAAGTGGGTACTATCACACATACCCCTTTTGATTGGCCAAAAATCTCCTACGCATAAGCCACCCAGAATTCTCAAATGGCTACTGCCCTCAACCTATAAACTGAACACGGATGGGTCCTATCTGAGTAACGGGGTAGCGGGGATCGGTTGCATCATCCGGGACCATCGAGGTCATGTAATTGTAGCTAGCTCGAAATCTGTTCCCGCAGATTCTACCTTGCAGGTTGAAACATTGGCTCTATTGCACGGCATTCACCTCCTGCTAGACACAGGCATACCAAGTGCTGATATAGAAACGGACTCAAGAATACTTCTTGGCATGATCCGACGACAGTTCAAAATCCCATGGAAGCTACTGCCCACGCTAAGGAAAATCTGGGAACTACTCAAAGGAAAGAACTACAATCTCCATCACATCTACCGGGAGGCAAATGGAGCGGCGGATTCTCTTGCAAAGCTGGCAAGCCGAAATCAGGTTAGTATCATATATGATTATGCAGGTCTTCCCCCATCAGTGGCTGGGCAAGTCAAGCTGGATGCTACGGGCACTCCATATATTAGAGCAGATTAATTTTAGACATGATGTAATCTATTTCTCAAGCTGTTTGCTGATGACCTTTAAGTTAGCTACAGTCAGGTATTTTGTTTAGGAAAAAGTGTCATCAGAAAAATCATTCGAGGTCAGGTATTACGCCCCCCTCTTTGTTTGTACCTTTTCTTCAATTAATAAACGGGTAGGGGTCTGCCAAACCCCCCACCATCACAGGTGGCTTTATTTAAAAAAAAAAAAAATGAAATGCAGGGAGATGATAAAAGGAATGGTAGTATGGGAAGGGGGACAGAAAGTCCACAGGGAAGTTGATGTATAAGAAACTGAGAGGAGATAGGGGGAAAGTGGGATGGAGTAGCTTATTGTGGAACAATCAAGCTAGACAAATGGCACAAATTACATTATGGTTAGGTTGTCAGAATAGATTGGCTACAAAAGGACAGGACATGTTAATGAAGTTTGGGGTTGAAAAAGGGAGTAAATGTTTGTTCTGTGACATGGAAGAAACGATATAGCACATGTTCTTCATGTGTGAAGGGACAAAAGCAATCTAGATGGAAATTCTGGGATGGATGCAAAGACAGAAGGCCATGATGGTGGGAAGCTGAAAGGGAGTGGCTAATGAGGTTGAGTAAAGTCAAAGGATGGAAGACAATCATACTGAAGATTGCAGATGTTGAACCAGTTTATGGTATTCGGAAATATATAAATGAAATTTGTTTTTAAAAAATAGGGGAAGGGATAGAAATACTGAATAGTATTATAGAAAAACATTGTATATAGATCTTGGATGAAACCTAGGATCCGGGAAAAATGTGCTAAATGGATAATAGAGTCAGATAGGGGATATAGATGAGAAGAAAGCGGGATCTAGGATCGTTTGTACTTAAAAGTTTTGGGCAATGAGAAGTTTTCTTTATTTCAAAAACAAATAGTAAGCTTTAAAATTGTAAATAAAATTCTTTATTTTCATTTTAAATGTAAGACACAAAAACTTATAACTATTACACGTTGCATAATAAATTTTTAACGTTGCAACTAAAATTTTTACCTTTCTATTAAATTAATTGAACCCCGTCTTTCTCAAAACTTTGTTATTTATTTTTTCATTATTTACATTGTACAAATTTTTAACCATATTCCATCTTAGTAAAATTCTAAATTAAAATTTTAATACTCAAGTGAATGTTAATTAAATAATTTTAAAATTAATATTTTAATTTTAAAATTTTATGGTATTTAACAATTTGTTAATAATTAATAATGCCAAAGTCTTGGGAAAGACCATTTTTCCATGGGCATACAGAAAGAAGGGGTTGAATAAAAAATATGGAAAGACAAAAGGTTATAGTTGCAATATTAAAATTTTATTATGCAATGTGTAGTAGTTATAAGTTATGACACGATTAATGCAACCCAAAATTTTTATCTTGATTTCTTCTAATTTGCAGTTTAAACATTGGTTTTTCCATAACTTATGGAAAGACCATCTTTCAAAAGATAGACTCATTAATAATATAATATGTTAAGGAAAAGTCTTGGAAAATACCATCTTTTGATAGACATATGGAAAGACGGGTTGAACTGGAATTATCAAAAGTTGAAAGGTTTTAACTGCAATATTAAAAATTTATTATGCAACGTGCAATAGTTAAGTTTATGTTTGATTAATGCAATCCAAAATTTTTATCTTGATTTCTTCTAATTTGTAATTTAAACATCGGTCTTTCCATAACTTATGGAAATACCGTTTTTCAATAAACACTCATATGTTAATTGTAAATATAGTTAATAATTATTAAAATTGAGCTGAGCTGATTGGAGTTGAGAAGAGTTGCGATGAGAAGAGTTGGAAAGAGTTGAGAAGAATTGAGAAAAGTGTTGGGAAAATTGATCCCCTTGCGCAAATCAAGATGACAGAAAAAGAAAGCAAGAAACGGAACACAAATTTTAACGTGGTTCACCAAACATGTTAGCTACCTCCGCGAATGAAACAGATTAATCTTATTTCCCAAACGAGTTAGACAGATTACAGATGTCAGGATGTCACGCAGGACCATCCGACCAGATTACATATTCAGAAGGGACTGAATTATTCCCACACCTTACGGATACAGAAAGGTGATTTGAAAACCAGAACTGATGTTTACCAAACTCATACCTAACCCAGAGTGAAGAATTCTCAGACCATAACAGATGTCTGAAGAAAACTTACATAAACTCTCAGACTCTCCCTTTATTTATAAGAGTTCAAGTACCGTTCAAGAGTCCCACATTCATGAACCCAACTCTTGAAGTTCTCATTCATGAACCAACACTTGAATTTTTTATTCATGAATCCAAAACTCTTACCTCTCCATTAATCAATATTTGGGATTTGAAGGGATACCCAACAATTCCTCCCTCGATTCAAAATCCCAAATATAGAACAAGTGACAGATGCTAATGGATAGATATCCCAATTCATATGCACACTGATTGTGCCAGATGTATTAAACGCAGAGGAATAGTGCTAGATGTACCAGATGCATGGGGACGGTGTGATGTGCCCATTTTATACGGTTATATTAGGACTTTTAGGACTCACTTTTGTACACTTTTATGCTCTAAATGTGACATTTTGCCTTGAAATTCTCTAAGGAGGACTAAAACCGACTTGTACGCTTTTATTACTTTTCTAGAGAATTTTGTGTGACAAGGTAATTTGTTTGAAGACTTTGAAGAATACCTTTGAAGATTTGAAGATTTGAAGACTTGGATTGGAGCTTTTGAAGATTTGAAGAATTGAAGAAGTGAAGAGAAGAGAGGGATATGAGATATAAAAGAGAAAGAAGAAATAATGCTGGAATTTGTGTCCGTCGCGAGACCATCGCGACTCGTGATGGGGTCCATCGCGACTCGTGATGGGGTCCGTCGCGAGCTCGCGATGGACGAATGGTCTGAATTCTTCTTGATTTTTGCACTATAAATACCCACCTTATCCTCCTCTCTTCAGCAGCTTTTGGCCCGTTCTTCTTCCTGCGATTTTTGGGCAAAAACCCTAGGTTTTTCTCTTCTTTCTTTTATTAGTTTTTGTAGATTAATTATGTCTTTTGGTTTTCTAGCTTAGTTTTATCTTGGGAGCAAAGGATTGAAGCTTCCATTTCTATATAGTAAGAACCATTTATATATCTATTTGGTGTTTTTGCTATTGTGCATTTATTGAGCTTTGAATGTTGATTGTTAATAGCGTTGATGTTGTTGGAAGCTTTAGTATATGAATTGCTTGTATGATTGCTTGTTAGGGTTGGGAGAAAGTAGCTAATTCTCCCCTCTTTTAATGTGGAATCCAAGAGCATGAGTTAGAGCTTCTTAAATGATGTTGGTGTGTTGATAATTGCTAGATGAATGTGATGATGCCAAACTCGTTGTCATGTTTGTTTTAGGTAGCAAATGAGAGAGGTCTATGAATGTCGGTCGTTCTTGACTAATCTTGTGGAAATGCATGAATTGGTTAAATGCTTAGACACGGTGAAGTGTTTATAAGTGTTGCTAAGCGTATTGATTCTTCGTGCAATGGGATACTCTTAGTAATAAGGGAGTCATTGGTGAGGTTTGACAAGAGATGTCGAATTCACTCTTGCAAACTACTACCTAAGAAGGATGGAAGATTTATCTTCACAACATGTAGTTGAAGTAGTGAATAGATTGTTTCACTCGTTCTTGAAGCATTTATTATTTAGCATTTATGTATTCTTAACGCTATGTTTCACTTCATTTATGTCATGGGTTGTTTGAGAATAGGAAGTGTTTTTATGATTGAAGTGTTAGGATGTTAGGAAAGTGATGAATTCCTTAGCTCCTTTGCATGAAAAATCTATGAACATGAACTTAGAACTTCTTGTGCATAATGTGTTGTGATTCTTGCTAGATAAGTATGTTAATGTTAAGTCAAGTAACCAATGTGATAGAATGAGTGAATGGTTCAATGATCTACATTAGGTATATCCATTGCCCCCAAGGCTTTATCTTTGTAGTTTTAAAACCCTTTTTCTTAGTTTTTTTTATGATTAGCATAGTTACTTAACCTTGCTAGTTATCTTGTCTTTTAATTTTCATAACTTACGACCACCAACCAACCAAGCCCCTCCCCCCCTCATCCACATGCTTTTATATGTGTATATATATTTATATATCTACTTCTAGCCTAATAGCAACCTTTTGTGTCTAAACGCTTAAGAAAATCCCCCTTCTTCGTGGACAATCCCAACTTGCCGCTATCTACTTAGTTGTAGATAGTAAGCATTTAGGGCTTATAAGTATTAACTTTGAGAGGTACGGCGACGACCTCCCTAATTTTGGCGTCGTTGCCGGGGAAGAGGTGTTTATTTTTAAGTGTTTAGGTGTATTTGGTTGCATATTAGCTAGTTATTTTTATTTTACACTCCTTAGTGGTTGTTTTTGTTCGGGGTAGGTATTGCTTTTGTTCTTGGTAAATTTTTATCGAGAATCCTTGCAATATGATTTCGGACTTTTGAAAAAATTTGAAAAAAAATGAAACGTCTCACCTTGAGGGAACTCATAATGAGAATAGAGAGTCAACAAGCAAGGTTTTGTAGGATGTGTCGTTCCGACCATCCTACCGAGTCTTGCTATTTGTTGAGGGAAGAGCACTATGAGGGGGAAAGAACCCTTGGTTTTGAAAACCAAGGGTATTATGAAGAGTGCTACCAAGAGGTAGGAGATGTTGGTTTTCAAGGGCAAGAAGTTCAAGAATGGTATCCATACCACAATTCTTACAATCCGGAGTGTAGTGGTAATCCAGATTGGTATGAGAATGAGCCGAAAAACCAACAATACAAGTGAAATAGTTGGCCATCACCACCTTATGCTATACCCCAAAACCAAGCCCAACAAGGAAGTTCAAGTTTGACACGTGAGGAAGTCATGAATACAATAACAAACTTGAATACCTTTACTAGTGAGGAGCCGGACACTCGGCTCTCCTCTAGTGTTGAGGCTATTAAGGGGCATGTGAGGAGTATATTAGAAGTGTTGGCCCGAATGGAAGCTCGTGATTCCGAAAATACACCATCCCAAATCGAACTCGAGTATTCGGTAAGTGAGGTCACCACGGGAAATGACTTTGAGTTCGAAGAGGATGAGAAGTTGGTTGTTGAGGATAGAAAAATGGAGGAAGAGGTGATTGTGCTACATTCATTAGCATCGTCATCCCTTCTCCCACCTAGTGAACCAACTCTATCATTTTCGAAAGTTTTGAGGGAGACAAGAGAGGATCCGAAAGATTACCCCAAGCCTCCTAACCACCCAACTCCTTTTAAACTATCTCCACCTCAACAAAACTTTCCTCTTGAAAGTTTTGTACCCCCACCTCTCTACTTTTGGAAGCTCATGGTGAAGGGGTTCAAGCCTTCACCATATGGATAACATTAGGGTCGTGCCAACGACCTTAAAGATACGGAGTTTTGTCGTGCCAACAACGTGAATAAATTCAGCCTTTATTTTAATTTTTGTGTTTAGTTTTTGTTATTTAGTCTTGTTCTTTTTATGGTGTGTTTCTCAATGATTTTTCAGCAAAGTGTAGTGTATTTCATTGGAGGAAATGAAGGAATGAGATCCATAAGAGAGGGAAGAGGTCTTGGGATGTTGGTAAGAAAATGATGAATTCTTTCTAAGTGCTGGGAAATCCTGTCGTCGCGAATCGCGATGGCTTCGTCTCGAGTCGCGACGAACAGGGGAGAAAAATGCATTCCTAGCACCAACTTTCCGCGAGCTGCAACGGACCATCGCGAGTCACGACGAGGAGGTCGCGAGTCGCGACATGATCAGAAATTTTATGCTAAAATTTTGCTCCCGGCCTCCACTTTTTGCGAGCCACAACGGCCTCACAATGGACCATCGCGAGTCGTAACGAGGAGGTCGCGAGTTGCGACGAGATCAGAAATTTTGTGCTAAAATTCTGCTCCTGGCCTCCACTTTTCACGAGTCGTGACGACCTCGCGATTGCCTCGCGACGTACACATACCATCGCGAGTCGCGATGATACCGTCGCGAGTCGCAACCAACAGGTCCTCGAAACCAAGCTTTCCCTACCCATCGCAAGTCGCAATGTCTTACTAGCGAGTTGCGACGGGCGTGCTGCTCTGTTTTAAACCTTCAATCTTCTCCATTTTCCGCCTCTCACCATTCCACCTCCGCTCATTCCTCCACCATTCTACATATATTGGCATATGAACATTCTTGCATCTTTATAGTACCTTTATTGATTGTAGTATACCGACTACATCATTGTGACTGTAATTGCATATCCTATAATGATGCTTGTATATGTGCCGATATATGTTTGATGTTTTAATGGATAATCTTGTAGTGGTGGCTGCAGGGTGGATTGGTTGTTCATTGAGAATACTATGGTTATTAATTTTCTATGCTAAACCTAGTATTATAAATTCTTATGTGTTTGTGAGTTTGATGTTGTTCTCTGTGGTGTATTCTTGATCAAACGATGCCAAGGAGGCAATGTTTTGCTCGAGGGGTGAGTTCTTCTACGGCATTTTTGCTCCCCCTTTCGGCTCTGAAACCAATGGCGGGACCGATTCTATACAAATGCATGGGATTGCGCCATATCACTGGCGACTACGTGAAGAAACGGGTGTCACTCTATCTCTTGCCTTGAGTTTTTATTGTTCTTGCCTGACATGTTTACATTGAGGACAATGTAATGTTTTAAGTGCGGGGAGGGGTTAGAGGACTCAATGCATGCTAGATTGATTTAGAATGCTTTTTGCTACTTTTGACTGGAAAAACATGAGAAAAAGAAAGAAAAATTTAAAAAAATATTTAAAAAAGAAAACCCGCTAAGTTGAAAACCCGAGAGGGCAACTTATGCAACATTGGGGGGCCAGATAGGTTGAAAACTCGAAAGGGCAGCCTAGGAAAAAATGAGAGGCTAAAATGTGCGAAAAAAAGGTGAGATGTGAGCCGAAGAAACATGATGTGTGGCTAGGATGAAAACCCGTAAGGGCTCCTGGGCAAAATGAGAGAAAAAAGAAGAAAAGGAAAATGCTATGATTTCACTCATTTGCCGGCGTTGGAGTCATAAGGTTGCGGTTGTCATACGGATGGATCGGGTAGCACAACATCTAGAGACCTCTTGGGATTGGGTAACTTAGCGGGTTAGGAAACGAAGTATGGTTATGAAGTTCTTGATTCCTTTATACTTCGTTTTTGGTTGATATATTGGCATTAGATGAAGTATGTGTTTGAACCTCCTATATGGTGTTAGCTTCATTTTGTGTCATTGGATTTTGGTTGATATATTGGTATGAAGTGAAGTATGTGCTTAAACCTCCTAAATGGTTTTAACTTCATTTTGTGTCATTGGACTTTGGAAATATCAATTCGGGACTTTGAAACAATTTTATGGGTAGTGAATTGATAAGTGGTAGGTTTGGTTAGATTTAGGAATTGGAGTTGTGTGTGAAAAAAATCTCATTTGAGCTTTGATCTTGGGATTTATCATATTGAGAGTTTTTGTGAGGTTTTGATAGGGGGAATATTAGTTTAGGGTATGGGCATATGAATTCCTTCATGTGCTTAAATCTTTTCTTACTCGAGGGCAAGTAAGGTTTAAGTGCGGGGAGGTTTGATGTGCCCATTTTATACGGTTATATTAGGACTTTTAGGACTCACTTTTGTACATTTTTCTGCTCTAAATGTGACATTTTGCCTTGAAATTCTCTAAGGAGGGCTAAAAGTGACTTGTACGCTTTTATTACTTTTCTAGAGAATTTTGTGTGACAAGGTAATTTGTTTGAAGACTTTGAAGATTATCTTTGAAGATTTGAAGACTTAGATTGGAGCTTTTGAAGATTTGAAGAAGTGAAGAGAAGAGAAGGATATGAGATATAAAAGAGAAAGAAGAAATAATGTTGGAATTTGTATCCGTCGCGAGACCATCGCGACTCGGGATAAATACCCACCTTATCCTCCCTCTCTTCAGCAGCTTTTGGCCCCTTCTTCTTCATGCGATTTTTGGGCTAAAACCCTAGGTTTTCTCTTCTTTCTTTTCTTAGCTTTTGTAGATTAATTATGTCTTTTGGTTTTCTAGCTTAGTTTTATCTTGGGAGAAAAGGATTGAATCTTCCATTTCTATGTAGTAAGAACCATTTATATATTAATTTGGTGTTTTTGCTATTGTGCATTTATTGAGCTTTGAATGTTGATTGTTAATAGCATTGATGTTGTTGGAAGCTTGAGTATATGAATTGCTTGTATGATTGCTTGTTAGGGTTGAAGAGATACCTAACAATTCCTCTCTTTATTCAAAATCCCAAATATAGAACAAGTGATAGATGCTAACATATAGATATCTCAATTCATATGCACACTGATTGTGCCAGATGTATTAAACGCAAAGGAATAGTGCCAGATGTACCAGATGCATGGGGACGGTGCCAGATGTATCAAGTGCACATGGATAGTGCCAGATGCATCAGACACACGGTGATTGTGTCAAACGCACGCTGGTTGTGCTAGATGTACCAAACAGCCACAAATGCACGGGAGAGGTGCCAGACAGACATATCATATATACCCAGATACCACCAATAAGAATAAATTCAGCCATGAAAGGACTTATTAAACAGAATATATTTCACCAAGTCCAACTAGGAAAGGGCTTGTCACTGAACAGACAAGTTTAAGCAAATTCAAACCGGAATGAATTTATCAGTGGAACAGATGATTTACAAGCTCAACCCAAAAAGAACTTGCCATGTGCATACAACAGCTCGTGAATCCCAAAAGAGATAACAAAAACAAACTTTTTCTCCAGACTCGCCAACGGATCAACCAAGGTCAGATTTATCTTCGTCTTGTTTCTTCTTCTCTTGAAACAGAAGCTGATCAACTAAGCTCTGATACCGCTTGTTGGAAAAATTGATCCCCATGCACAGATAAAGATGACAGAAAAAGAAAGCAAGAAATAGAACACATATTTTAACGTGGTACACCAAACATGTTGGCTACCTTCACGAATGAAACATATTAATCTTATTTCCCAAAATGACCAGACAGATTGCATATGTCAGGATGTCAAGCGGGACTATCCGATCTCAGAAGGGACTGCATTATTCACACGGGTTACAGATACGGAAAGGTGATTTGAACACTAAGACTAATGTCTACCAAATTCATATCTTACCCAGAGTGAAGAATTCTCAGACCATAACAGATGTTTGAAGAAAATTTACCTAACATCCTAGACTCACCCTTTATTTATAAGATTTCAAGTACAGTTCAAGAGTTCCACATTCATGAACTCAACTCTTGAAGTTTTCATTCATGAACCATAATTTTTTATTCACGAATCCAAAACTCTTGACCTCCCAATTAATCAATATTTGGGATTTGAAGAGATACCCAACAAAAAGTTAAGAAAGAATTGAGAAGAGTTAAATGAATTTATTGGAGTAAAGAAAAGTTAAGAAAGAACTTAAGAGAATCGAGAATAAGTGAGATGGTAAGTTGAGTTGATTAAAGTTGAAATAAAATGTAATCTTATGGGGATGGGGCCAAACATTGCAAATATCAATTTTACTTTATGGGTCGCAAATATTTCCAACCACCCCCCTCCCCTCATCTTATCATTTCTCGCTCCCCCCACTCTGCCACCAAGGGAGCGCCAAAGACAAGCAACCTCTTCTCGTAACTTTTTACCTGCATTTCTGATTCGCTACCTTCGATTCTGCAAGTTTTTTCGCCTTCTGGATTTTTACCTTGTAGTTTGTGTTTTGTGTTTTGTGTTTTGTGTTTGGTGTTTGGTGTTTGCTGACTTCCTTTATTTAAGGTGAAGAGTATGAGCTATGATTGCTGTTAAGGTAGTCAACAAACATACATTTACTGGGTAGAAGGAATTTCATTATTTGCATTATGTGTGTAAGGTCAAAGAGCTTTTTTGGCCAGAGATTAGTAAAGAGTAATTGTTGCAATTGCGTTTTCTTTACCATGTTATTCCATTTATGTCTGTATCCTGTTGGTAGAAAGGGCTCATTTTTTTTCAATATTTAATAGACGGATGTGCTTTATATGGTGCCGATTCAAATTGGTGTGTAGTAAACGGATTATCTTACTGATATTATGTGGTGCTTCCTCTGTCCCCAGCGGAATATTTTTACCGTGTCCAATAAATATGTTTGACTGTAAATATATTTAGTTAAGGACAATAACGACACATTAAAAAATTAATATTTAAAAATTAATATTTAAAAATTAATATTTAAAAATTAAATGTTACTACAAATCTAACCACATCTCATATATGAAATTATTGTTCATAGACCTATTCATATATGTGGTGAAAGTTTAGCATCTTTGACCAAAAAAAATTAGGTGCAGAATAGGCTGGGACGGGGGATTATGAGCTTTCAATATATTTGTGTAAAGCATAATTGATCATAAACCGGGTTCTCTCCAAAAAAAACACAGGTTGTCAGGTCAAATAATTGACAGCCTTGTGTTGGTTTATCGGTTCATATGCTTTCACTTCATTTGTTTGTTTTTTATATATTGTTCTTCAATTTTCCTTAGTGCCTCTAATCGATCTTCAGGACGGCTGCACTCGATACCTCGAATAGTTTGTGAAGTAACAGAGACATGGGGCTTCAAGTGATCCACAACCTATCCAGTTCTCAATATTTGAACAGTGAATTATTTGCTTCTCAGGTAAGGGTTTATAAATGTTTATTTTACCGCAGATTATATCCTTATTTGTAGTAAATATGGGGTATATCTCTTATGAAATTATAATAAATTTCTCAACTTTATTTTACCTAACAGTTGAAGCAAAGCCTTGGTGTATATTGCTTGGTACTGGAAATATATTTTGATATGCCATTGCATTTGGACTCCGTTTCTGGGGTTATGGTCATGGCCATCTCCGTATTATCGGACTTTTTGTGCTTTGCTGCAGCTGGTCTCCTTTGGCTTGCTGAGTGTTAATTGTGTCTGCCATGTGTTGATTCTTGCTTCTTTCTTGCTGTCACATTGAACTGTACTCTGATAGTCGGTTCGTTTATTCTAGATCCATAAAAATTGTGATTTCAAAATGTAAAAAAGAGAAGTATGTATGCAAAGATGCTACGGTGATTGAAGGGATTGGAAGACTTGGTTAAAATGCTCTTTGCATGCTAACACTAGTTGGAGCACATTATGTTGAAGATGCTTTTAAGCTTCTGATTTCTGTCTTTTTATCTACATAATCAATGAGAGATTGTCAAGTATACTGAAAAGTTATCATTCTTACATTGGTCTTTTTCTCTGGAATTGTATCCTATATATGTTACAGAGTAATTTTTTCCCCTAATGCATAAGGGGTCTTGAACAGAATGATTATATGTTCAATTGCTTTTGGAGTCGCTTTGCCAAGTAAAGACAGCACGTTACGGCATACCAGTCATGCATGTGATGCTATGTTGTAAATTTATTTCATGATTAAGATGGCAATAGCCAATATATCTATTTTTAGCCGATGCTCTAATTTTGTCACTGGAAGCATAAAATTTTGGTTTTAAAGATATTGGAACATGTATCGGTCTTTTCTACTCTCTTCATTCCACGTGAAGAGTCATGTATCTCTACTTCTTTTTGTTCCATACGAGGAGTCCTGTTTCAAAAGAGAACATAAATATATAATGGAATATTCGTTCATATTTTAAAATACATGTTCTATGTTTCTTAAATTTGATTTGCAATTTGTTGTTTTTTTTGCAAAAGAAGCAAACATGGATGGTTTTGGAAGAGTTCTGAGTGACTACAAATAAGAAATTGTACATTGGAAAAACAAGGCTCCTCATGTGGAACAGATGGAGTAAAATTTTATTACGGGGCTAATTTTGATTGTGTATTGTGCAGATAAACTGCCAGAATGCCTCGAGGACCACGAGGGCAGCAGATACATATTTTTACTTAACATCTAGCGGTGGAGTAGGTAGCTTGCCACAGTATCTGAAGAGGAGGCAAAGGAGACTCTTTCTTTCAGTCACAAATGGTGATTGTGTTGTGACAGAGTACAGCAACAACGAAACGAGGATTGCTGGAAGGTCAGATCTAGGTGACGGGTCCTCCACTGTGAACGCTGCACAAAGAAACGAAGAAAATCAGTCTAAAGTTGAAGAAGTTCCAGTACCACAGCAGACTGAAATTAAGATTGGATCACTTGCCCCAAGAAATGAAAAGGGAGAGGAAGCACCTCCGGTTAACCCAAGACCAGCCCTGAAAAGATCGTCATCAACAGCTAGGGACAAGCTTAGGGCTGGGAGAATTCTTAGCCGTTACACTGAATCAAAGGCAACAAAACCAGAACTGGGGAGTAACTTAATAGATGCACTCAAAGAGAGTGAGAAAGGGAAAAGAAGACCCGGCCTTCCTGAAGCTCCTACAAATATGTTAGACGACAGCAAAAGAGGGTTATCGAAAGATGGTTGGACGTTCGAGTTTCCAGGTGGTTTTGATGCATTTCTCATTGCATTTTCATTCATATTCATCAGCACCGTGATGTTTGCAACAACTTACATTGTCTGGAAAGTCGGTGCCATTCATTACAATGAATTTTGAGTGTATAAGTACGTAATTTTCTGTTGAGAGAGATATATAAGATGCATCCATTGAGGACGAGAGTTATAACAGGTTATGAACTGCTATTGCTTTTAGGTTTTAGCAATGTATACTTGATTGTACATAACTCCCACTGACCAGTGTAATCCAAATGCTTACATTTGATAAGTTTTCTTGATCAAGAGAGTAACATGTCTGTAAAGTTCAATGTGGAATGGCATGATTATGAGATTATTTCTGTCAATGGAGAAGATTATGAGCGTATCTTACATGGCATGAGAAGATACACGGGCAGGCAAATCACAAACTAATGCAGCAGACATTGAGGATGTTGATGATGACAATAGAATAGTTCGGACTTCTAGTTACAACGTCATCAATGCAGACCACTCATTTGCATCAATTGCAGAGAATTGTCTACACATGAACTATGTAAAGATAATCCTGTAACTTGGCAAAATCTGTGCATGACATATTGACATTTCATCAGAAACAATTCTGGGTAAATGTAGAGTTGATTTCCCACAGTACTGATTCCTGCATTTTTCATAGAGGATCCAGAAAAATTGCCATTTCCAGTACACATTGTTTAACTTCAAATAGAATTGAATTGATTTGAAAGTGTTTCAAAGCTGCAACGATCGTTCACATTTTCAAGAACCAGTTTCCTGTCAAAGGCCTTCGTGTTTGATGAGGTTGGACCTCGCATTTCTGAAAAGCCCACTAGAGAACAAAAACATCTTAAAAACTGGAAGTAACTACACGATCGAACCACAATCATAATAGTTCTATCTGAATTAGCCAACAATGTCATGGACAGATGAACTTGATGAAGCCTTATAACACTAACGATAAAGAATTTATTGAGGAGAAAGAACTATGGCTTTCAGCTACCATTCAGTAATTGGACCAAGAAATATCTTCAAAATTTACAAGTTATTGTGCAAGTAGCGCTAAGCCATCTAATGCAGTATATGTACATGTTCAGTAAAATTCAGATGAATAAAGTACATCCAGCCTATGACACCAGCCAAGAGTTGATGGAGATAGAAACTGCAGCATGAGACTTTCCCCCGACAGAAGTTAGTCTACATATAAATAAAAAAAAAATTCATATGAATCAAATTGCACAGCAGCAACAAGATGTCCTCTGGTATAGGTTGAACATCTGATTGCATTTTAGCTTAAGAAAACACTAAATTGCTTCAGACGTCCAAATTTTGCATTTGTTGCTAGATACTTGACCAGAGCCCAAAATAATGGCAAACACAACTTCATGCAAGGAAATCCTTGTTAAAGGAATTGAATTATAAATAATAATCCAAATGTAACGTACAATGTTGAAGAAATTCCTACCAGAGCAACAACTAAAATTGTTACATGTATTCATTGACCATATCTATCCTACAACATGAGAGGATATCAGCATGTACAACAGTACAAGTCACACTGTACTATTCAACTAGTATGTAACACAATTACCAGATATTTACAATCACTAGAGACCATGACCAAAGAAGACCTATGTTACCAGGGAACTTTAGCTGAAAACCTGGTGCAGCACATGCAGCAAAGATCAAGCTCCAGATGCCTTTATATTTGAATATATTCTTCTTCACAAGTCAGAAGATATTGTAGTATCATTTTACCCTGCACAAAACACAAAAATGTTATAAAGATAAACCACAGGTAACTAACTATGTCTCATTAGTTAAGACTTTAGAGTAAGGTACCTGAAGATCTAACGAGAGAAAGTGTACTTTTAGAACTTCTTTTTGTGTGTGGTGGACACTGCTACAAATTGTATACTGAGGCGCTGAGGAGCTGCAATACCTTTCACATGGAACCCTGGGTCCAAAGATGAATAAGAAATTCCATCACCCTTAATTAGGTAGTTGAGCAAATGTCCCACCATTAGGTTCACATCCCCCAGCCATCATCTTTTCAAAGATTTCATATGCCTGGTCCGGATTTCCTGAAATGGTGTACCCTCTAATCAGAGCATTGTATGTGAAAACATCTGGTTCATGCCCCATCAATTCCAGTTCTTCATACATCTTTTCCGCTTCCTTAATCAAACCACCAACACCAAGATGGAGAATTAGAGTGTTGTAGGTAAACAGGTTAGGAGAAAGACCTCTGCTTTGCATCTCACTGAGAAGAGCCAAAGCGTCCATGATTTTTCCTGATCTGCCAAGTCCATTAATCATGAGGTTGTAAGAGACAAGATCAGGATCGAGGCCGGTTAACTTCAGCTCTTCAAAATAATGCATAGCGTGTTCCACCTTCCCTGCAAGGCAAAGGCAATCCACTAGAACAGAATAAGATTTCAGGTCAGGCCGTATCCCCTCATTTAGCATTCTATCAAAAAATGCACAAGCATTGTCTACTTCGCCAGATTTCCCAAACCCATTTATAAGAATGTTATATATAGCAGAATTAGGCCGACATCCATAATGAGGCATTTCGTCAAACAGTTTTTTTGCTTCGTCCATCTTTCCTAGCTTCAGAAGACCATCAAGAAGAGGACCATATGTACAAGGAGTAGGTGAAAATCCCCCACTTAATAGATTGTAATAGAAATCCAAGGCCTTCTCCACATCACCTGATCTTACAAGACTAGAGATAACAACATTATGAGTAATTGTATCAGGCTCACATCCCTTATGATGCATGTCTTCGTACAACTTAAGAAGTTCATTAACCATTCCAGACTTCCCAAGGTAATCAAGCAGCAAATTGTACATCGGTGCATCAGGAGCACATCCAACATTTTTCATATCCTTGAAAAGCTCCCAAGCCAACTCCTGATGACGAAATTCAAGAAGACTGCTAACTAGAACATGGTATGTTTCTACTGCCGGTTGAATCCCAAACTCTTTCGTGACTTTCAGAAAAATTCTTTGAGCATCAAGGACTTTGTGTTGCCTGCAAAGGATTTTTATAACAGGCACTACTACTGAGTCATATTTGCAAAGACCATTGGATAGTAATCTTTCCATAAATGAGATGGACAAAGGTAGTTCTGCTTCACTCGTAACTCCTTCCATTACGTTTAGCCAGAAAGATCTGACCAATGAATAACGAGCACGATGAGCAAAATCCTTAATCATCCAAACTGCAACCTCAATCAAACCATCTTTCACAAAGCCAGGAAGACAAATGGACAGAGTTACACAATCAGAGTAGAGTACTTTCCTCATCTGATTATAAAACCAGAATGCTTCCTTGAACCTTTTTTCTCTTGTTAACCCAGAAATGACAGTGTTGTACGTAAAAACATCAGGATAGCAGTTCAAATTTGTCATTTCAGATAGCAGCTGTATGCCTGTGTCAACCTCATTATTCTTGCAAAGACAATCCAAAAGTGTGTTGAAAGTTATAGTGTTTGGAGGACAACCACATTCGGTCATGCTCTCAAACAGCTGCAAAGCCTGTTGATACTTACCCTCCTTTCTCAGTCCAGCTAATAACGTATTGTACGTCACAACTGAAGGAACAACCCTCATGTCCTTCATTCTATAGAACATAGCCCAAGCCTCATCTGCACGATCAGCCTTGTAAAGAATGTCAACCAAGGAATTGACCACCATCACATCATGATCACAGCCACTTTCCGTCATCTCATTAAGTAACTGAACAGCTTCATCTACTTTCCCTGCGTGTCTATAGCACTTTATCATCATGTTATAAGTTATAGAATCCGGGGTAAGTCCGCTCCTCTTCATTCCATTAAATATATCCTTCGCCTCCTTAAGCCTACCCGACTGGGCAAGGGCATAGAGAGATGCATTGAAGGTAACGACATCTGGAACAATTCCATGAGATTTCATCTTCACAAAAGTTTCAATAGCTTTGCCAGTTTGGCCTAATTTTCCATAGTAGTCAATAAAGAGGATGTATGTAAATGCAGTGTGCTGCAGACCTAATGATTCCAAGCTATCAAAGAGTTGAAATGCCTCATCAGGTCGATTTTCCCTTAGAAGACCACCAATCAAAGTATTGTATGTATGAAGATTAGGAGATACGCCTTTCTCCTTCATGGTTTCCAAAGTAGCAAAAGCTTCATCAATTTTCCCAACATTGCATAAGACATCAACAAGTATTGTGAAAGTTACGACATCCTCTTTGTAACCATCAGCTTCCATCTTTTGCAAATACTCCCTGAAAGATTCCAAATCAGCCTGGTCAGCAAATTTCTCCAGCAAAGTAATATAAGTCACTCGGTCAGGTTTTTGACTCCCAGATCTCATTTTAGTGAACACTTCTATAGCCATATCAAGCTTTCCGGCATCAGAGAGTGCATCGATCAGAACAGTGTATGTAACAACATCTGGCGCACAGCCCTCCTCATCCATCCTCTTCAAAATACCATACGCATCATCTATCTTCCCAGCCCGACCAAGAGCTCTGATACATATGGTGAAAGTATAAATATTAGGCCTCAATCTCAAACTCTCCATCTCCTCGAGCAGTCTCATGACAGTTCCAGTATCCTTTCTCTTCCCACATGCAACCATCAAGGCAGAGTACGTCTTGAGACTAGGCTTCAGCCCTTCGGAAACCATCCTGCGATAAACCTCCAAAGCTTCCCTCCAAAACCCAGCCTGAATAACCAAATGTATCAAACCATTATATGAATATGCATTCAATATAAAGCCCTCCTTTTGCATTTTCTCAAGCGCTAACACCACTTGCCGCATTCCTCCCCTTACATTAAGCCCCCTGAATATAGCCAAATACGTGTCCACACTTCTATATATAATCTGCTTTTGCATCACATCAAACACAAATGTCATATCACCTATCCTCTTATTCACATTCAACAATTCGAGCATGTAATTACATGTCTCTGTGTTGTGAACCACAGTCGGCAACTCGACCACGGACTTGAAAAAACCAAAGGCTTCAGTTGGGTCAGAGATTGACTTCAAAACTCCACACACTTCCTCAGAAGTTATACCCTTCTTGGGCACTTCATTTGCAACTACAACATCATATGAACTCCTCATAACACCCGCACATTTATCACCCACATCCCTTATCTTAAATTTCTTGCGTTTTACCCCAGACCCACATGGAGAAAACCGCAAAGCTGTAAACTTTTTACCTTGCACAAGTCCACTAGCTACATTTCCACAGAAAATTGTCGGGGAGCTAAGCATAATCACATCCATACACAGATAGTAAAAAGGCGAACAGGAGAAATACAATGAGAATCAGTTAAAAGCAAGGAAGATCATAAGGAAAAGAATGCTTGCACTGTGAATGCTTTCTGTTTGCTGAATTGCTCCAGAGGAAGGTAAATAATGCGCTAACATTCAAAGGGAGAGGAGAAGACAAAGAACTCACTAAATATCTGTAGAGGGAGACGCAAGGAGGAACAAATATTTATCCCGTGGAATGGGGTGCGGTGGAGGTTTTGTGGCTCTAAATATCTGGTCTTGTGAATTTCTCCAACGGAGGGGATGTCACCTCCCGCGCTCAAGTTCTCTCCCTCCATCACGTCAAAGATAATGGGATTAGAACACCCACGGTGTACACCCGTTCGAAACTCAGGTTGGGTGGATATTGGATGTAACCCAGGTTCAAAACTCGGCAGCGGCAGTGTGGGGAGCTCTTGCAAGATTCCTTTGTGTGCACCGAGTCTATGGATCGGCCCAATATTTCTGGTGATGGACTATCGTAATTTACCTCTCATACATTGGCCGTGGTGTCGGTTGGTATGAGCTGCTAAGGCGAGCGGTGATCGCCTTTGGAAAGATAATGGGATTAGTAAGTGGAACTCTTCTAAATTTTAAGATTTCGTGTTACGATATTTCCATAAACCATGGAATTTTTCCATGGTTTAAAGTATAAATTAGAAGAAATAAAAAAAAATATGGGTGATATAAATTCGATTATAAACTTTATAACTACTAAAATATTTAATATTGCAACTAAAATATTTTACCTTTTATTATTCTAATTAAACTTTATCTTTGCATAAGCCTATGAAAAAACATAAGCATATGGAAAGAAGACATTTTCCAAAACTTTGCCAAATTTTAATCACTCATTTGATAAATTGAGTTTAGGAAAAAAAAATTCTTTTATGATATTGTTTTTTTTCTTACTCCCTCCGTCCCAAATTAATTTGCAGAAAGAGAAAGAGTGGAGTCAAATTTCAACAGTAAAAAAAGACTCATTTGACTTGAAATTGATGGCTGAAAAGCTAAAAATAGTGAAAAAAGTACATAATGAATAGTGTCTCGATAAATGGGTAACACAGTACTTTACAGCATTTTAATTCCTAAATATTCCCTCCAAAACTAATGTTTGGCTCCAAAACTAATTTTTTGGAGCCAAAAATTCAGAATGAGAGTCAAAATTACAGAATTTGGAGCCAAATTTATAATGTTATAGCAACTGTACATACATGTTCAAAACCTATGTGTAAAACTATAAAATTGGGCATTTACTACTCAACAACATCAAACCCTAAAAATCCCAAAAAACTTGCTCTCAGGAAAAAAAATTTGGCCCATTCAGCAAGAACTGGCCAGATTTCAAACCTTCTTGTTCTCTTCGTTTTCATCACCGAGCTGGGCTGTGATGGTTGGTAGGTGCTTGACAGATGAACAAAGGCAGGAAGTCGCCCACTTCTTGCTTCAAAACATAGTCAATGGCCAGATCAAACACCAACGTCGTCTTAAAGCAGCAGAGAGGTGGGGTGTCTCCATCCGCACAGTGAGCACCATTTGGGCACGTGTCAGGTTGCAAATATGCAACGGGGAACCTGTGAACGCCCGTTCAAGGAGACACGGGAGGTGCGGGCCTAATAAAAAGCCCATCTACTTGGACACACTAATGGCGCTGCCTCCAAGGGATAGGCGTACCTGCAGAAGCACAGCAGCTGGCCTTAATGTTGGTAAAAGCACAGTTCAAAGAGCAATAGCAAACAAGGAGGTGAGGAGTCACACAAATGCTGTGCATCTAAGTTTAATAGTGGCATGCAAAGAATCAAGGCTGGAGTATTGTCTAAGCAAAGTGGAATGCAACATGATGTTCAAGGACATGCACAATGTTATCCACATCGACGAGAAATGGTTCTATCTAACGGAGGCATCATCCAGGTTCATTCTAGCACCTAACGAACCAGAACCATATAGGATTGCACATAGTAAGCACTATATTCCCAAGCTTATATTTTTATGTGCTGTGTGTAGACCTATTTTTCATGTAGATGGTACTGTTTGGTTTGATGGCAAGATAGGGGTGTTTCCTTACATTGAGTACATAGCAGCCAAGTACACAACTGTTAATCAACCTAGGGAAACAATGATTTTAACACCCCTTCAGTTCATCACAAGAGAGGTCATTAGGCACAAACTTATTTTCGAACTCATTCCAGCAATTAAGAGAAAATGGCCAAGTTGGGCAAGCAGAGAAATTTTCATACAGCAGGATAATGCACCAAGCCATATTTATGCAAATGACCCAGAATTTATAGCAGCTGCCACCTTAGACAGTTTCAACATTAAGTTAGTATGCCAACCACCCAAATCCCCTGACCTTAACATACTGGACCTAGGTTTTTTTGCCCCCATACAAAGTTTGCAATACCAAAACCCTAGTACTACCTTTGACGGATTGCTAGATGTTGTTTACGATGCTTTTGAAAGAGAAGATCCCAAAGTTATTGACAAGATTTTTCTAAGTCTACAAAACGTTATGATAGAAATCATGAAATGCAGGGGTGGCAATGAGTTTAAAATGCCACACATGGGTAAAGATAGGTTGAGGAGATTGGGTATGCTGCCACAGAATCTGATTGTTGATTCAGAGTCAGTGATGAGCTGTTTGGAGTTCTTTGTTGCTAGGGGAAGGACATAGAAGGTTCAGGACCTCCTCTTATCCTTGGAAATGACAAACTGAAAGACTAGGATCAAATATTTTTTGTAGGGTTGTGCTTATAGAACTATTTCTAGGGTAAACATACAATATCTTTTGTGCAAGTATGTTTATAGGGCAACCTTGTAAAACTTAGGATCAGTGAATTCCCTTTTGAATGAAGTTTTTAAATTTGCTTTTGTTTAAAAATCAGCAATGCAAGGAGGCAAAATTCCTAAAGGAGGGACACACTTCCATGCTGCCATCCAATGTATTATACAAACATGGTTGCAGCCTAAGTGTTTTAAATTTTTCAGTTTTCATCATAGGTGGGAGCTACTACATAGGATCAGTTACACAAATAATTTCAGAGCTTTTTTAATCAATTAATGCCCCGCCAAGTTCGGATCAGTTCAGAGACAAATCCTCATGGCTGCATTTTATAATCATGCATCACAGCTTCATTATCAATATAGGTCAAGACATCACATGCACATCACATATTTAACTTGTCATCCATGACACATAACAAATCACACAGAATCACTTGCTTTATTGCTTCATTTTTCCCAAGATCAGAAATATGCCACGCCAAGTATAGTGCAAATAGAACACACATAGTCTTGCCTGCACATTTATATTTTAACTACCAAACGGTGCATGATTGAGACAGCCTGATATCAGTGAGATGTTTTACTTCCACCATGATACTAAGGTTCTCGATCTTTGCAACCCTGCACATAACAAGTGAAGGAATCTGTTATTAATAAGTCACAGAACATGGTTGCTGCCAAAGTAGGAGCTACAACGTAGAATCAGGTACACAAATCATTTCAGAGTTGTTTTTAATCAATTAATGCCCCGCTAAGTTTAGATCAGTTCAGAGACAAATCCGCATAGCTGCATTTTATAATCATGCATCACAACTTCATCATCAATATAGGTCAGGACACCACATACACATCACATATTTAACATGTCAGCCATGACAAATCGCATATCACACATATTCACATGGTTTATTGCTCCATTTGGCCCTATATGAGAAACATGTCATGCCAAGTATAGTGCACATAGAACACCTATAGTCATAGCTGCACATTTATATTTTAACTACCAAACGGTTTAGGATTGAGACAACCTGATATCAGTCAGGTTCTCAGTCTTCACATGAGAGTTAGGTTCTCAGTCTTCACATGAGAGTTAGGTTCTCAGTCTTCACATGATGTTTTAATTCCATCATGAGAGTTAGGTTCTCAGTCTTCATAACCCTACATAGAACAAGTGAAAGAATCAGTTCTTAATCAGTCACAAAACCATAAAACGTAAAGCGGTGTTAGATTGAGACAACCTGACATCAATGACATGTTCTTAATCCACCATGATACTCAAGTTCTCAATCTCCATAACCCTGCACAGAACAAATAAAGGAATCAATTCTTAATGTTGCTGTAAATCATATTACCTAAATGGTACTATAGATTTTTGAATGCTACCTGAGATCGGTGGTTCTTTTCTGTATCTGATGACTCAGGCCCTGGCTCTGCCAAATATTTCTTGGCCCTTTCGACCATAGCATATATTTCACGTCGAACAGTAGACGTTGCAATGTCTCGCCTAATCCATGGTGTAGTATCTTTAGGAAGTACGTATTTGGCACAAGCACCAGGGTTTGGGTGCCCAGTTTCTGGACTAGGATTCAAATTGTGTTCCGGATTTGTTTGGGGCAGTGACTGATTATTGCTTTCTAGGATTTCAGACTCAGTATCTGGGGATGGTACATATTTTGGCCAATTTCCAGGGTATAAGCAAGCACCTGTTTCAAAGAAACAGTGTTCTCCATACTTGGGGAACTCGTTTCCTTTGAAGTAAACTGAGGGATGTGGGTCAAATTCTGAATTGGAATTTGTACATGACCGGGCATGTAACTCGGTGTCAGAATGCATTGGTTCTGAACTATGATTCATATGTGGTTGTGACTGCATATTTAAAATGACAGAACTAGGTTCTGAATCTATTTGGGACTGTGACTGATAATTGATGTCTACAAGTTCAGACTCAGTATCAGATAAGGGTTGTGAGTCAGTCCAGTTCAAGTGTGACATGTTAACCGAACTAAAATGCGTGGCTATTGACCAGTTGTCCGAACATGTATTGGAATCTGCCCAAGGCACATTATAGTTTCCTTGAACAGGATCCAAGGAGGACTGTGAGTTTATACCAATGGGGCTTAAAGGAGGACTGGATTCTGTGTTAGCCACATTCAAGGGTTGGCTGGGGGATAATAGTTCCTGCCTGTCCAAAACCGCATCCTTATGTGCCATGGGTGAACAGAATGAATGTGATACAAGGCTAGGGCTTCAACAAAACAGAGGCAATTTCAATCGACAGAGACAAACTCACTCCACAGAGAACAGAAAATATCATATTAGAACAATATCACTCCACAAACGGGTGCTATGGTTCTACAACCAAAAAAATCAATACGGTATTAGATTGAATGAAATGAAACTCGTAAAATACGTCAGATATATCAGAGCTATCACAAAAAGTGCAAAATGTTAGAACATTCAAAGCCCTAAAAACAATGACATCAGAGATATCACAAAATTCATACCAATACAAACCTAAAATTTATAGATCTGTATAACCACACACAAAAAACAACTTATACAGAATGTAATAGGAGGTAAATTTCAGATATGTAACAGATTCTAACATGCAAGATAAGAATGCAGATTATAACCTCACATACAACTTCGGATTACACAATATAGGCTTACCCATAAACTAAGAACAAAGGTTACCCCTGTTTTAATTTCTGAAATCCACAAAATTAAAAACAAGACCCTAATAATATGTGAGAATCAAAGAAGTACAACAACGACATACGCACAAGAACCACAAATCTAACACAAACTCAGAAAAATCCCAAAACATAAGAGCCGAACCCTAAACAAAACATTTTTTTGGATCTCACCTGAAAGAAAACAAACTTTTTCAAGAACGATGAACACAGAACAAGTCCAGGCATAGAATATATCTAGACCAGAGTAGGACAACAGGAGCTAGGGTTTTGAGAGTTTGACAGAGAGAGAGGAGATGGAGCGTTAAAGAGGAGTGAAACGGGAAAATGGGAGAAGGGAAAGCGGAGCGTTAGAGAGCAATAATGCACGCATGTGATATGTGTCAGACCCAATAGCAATTTCAAATGTAATGAGAATACGGTCCAATAAGATATGGACATGTGTAAAATTGAAGATTGCATGACAAATTAAGCAGCCATTACGGCTGTAAATATGTTATGGTCCCAAGGGTATTTTAGGGATTTCAGTTTGGTCAAATAGGCTGAATATGGAAATTAAGGTTGTTGTGCAATTTAGGCTGGGACACCAAAATTTGGAGAGTGTGCAGTTTAAACCAGGACGGAGAGAGTATGTAAATTTCTCAAAATTCTATGTAACGAAATAAGTATTAGCTTTCTGATGTTCATGATCAAGCTCTTCAAGTAGGGAGAGTTATATGTAATTTCTAACTACTCCCTCCGTAGTTCCGAATTTCTTTTTGCATAAATTTTAAAACAAGTCTATGTGATATCTTTTTAATGGGTGATGAGGGTGGACATACATAAATCAAATGAAAGAAAGAATTATAACCACATATTTATGATTAAATGTAGAAAGTTTAGAATTAGAAAGTTTATTTTGGGACGTCCCAAAAAGGAAAGTATGAAGTTTATTGTGGGATGGAGGGAGTATATTAATATCTTTCTTTCAATTGAATGGATGAAATAAAAAAAGTCTTGCCAAAGAGAGAAAGGGAATCAATATAAAATAGAACAATTTGCTTTTATACCCCCAATTATTTAATAAGTGCACACATAACCCTAATTTTTTGAAAGTGTATCTATGGTCAACTGTGGTATTAACTGTGGTATTTGTCGGATTCAATTGAAATGATTGTTTTGCCCCTAAAAAATACAGAATTAGAAAATTGTGTAATGGCCCATTTGCCATGTCTGCATTCCTTCTAGTTGCATCTTTTCCTTTTCCCGCTTCAGAAAAAGTGTTCCCTATTCCACCCTTTGTTATGAAGGAGAACTAAACTCACACTCTGAATCTTTGCCAGTGAAAATCGGCAAACTGCAGCAACATCGACAGCATTACGAAAGCATCGGTGAATCCATGGAACCGGTGACAGTTTGGTTTAAACGAGCAATCTTTGCACCATTGCAATAATGGTTAGTTGTCATTTTCCATAATTTCTGGTTGGTTAGTTGGTCCTTATTTATAGTGCGTACTCATGCCAACAACTTAGAACCATTACACACCCGACCTCTCAGGTATCCTAGGAGACCTATGACAAATGCGGAAGTTACACTATCGTCACCCGTTAGGGAGAAGAATATCGTGGTCGGAGATACCTTGCACTTTGAGGGAATTGATGGCTCATAATTTGGAAAGTCAACCGCTTTGCATAATCTTTCCACCGCTACCCGCCAACGTGACTTGCGCGCTCAAGTCGAGGATAATCCAGTGTCTCCCCACGTTCCATGCTATGAATGGTGAGGATCCGAATAAGCACTTATCTGAGTTCCACTTGGTACGCACCAACATGAAGCCACACGGTGTATTGGGAGAATATTACAATCTAAACGCCTTCTCGTTCTCATTGAAAAATGCAGCCAAAGATTGGTTTTATTACTTTCCTCTGGGGTGCATCATAACATAAATGGACGTGAAGAAAAATTTTCCAAGAAGTTCTTTTTGGCATCCAAGTCGGCGGGGTTGAAGAAACAACTAGCCAATATCTCCCAACACCGAGAAATATTTAAGAGACTACTTGCTAGTTTTCTCTATCACCCATTCAAGAATGGATATTTGGTATACTAATTCTTCGAGGGCTTATCAGATGTCATCCAAGCTCTTATTTTGATGATGAAAGAATTCATGAAGGGAATGTTCCAACAAGTCAAATATTTTGGGATATGTTCAATCAATCACCCCACCGACGCTTTCCCACAATTGTAGGAGGATGAGCTTGAAGAGGTCAATGATGTGGGCTATCAAGGACAAGGGTCAAGGATTATGGTGGAAATCAAGGCCAGGGGAAAGGGTTCTAAAAGAACCAAGGGTTTGACAAGAAATATAGCTCATACTCCAAGACTTACCTCCCCCCCCTCGGTGAAGAGACTATCCAAACATTAAATGGAGGGATGACCAAGAGGAACATTCCAACTATGGAAAGGGTCAAAGGTACAACCAGGGCCTCAACAACCCTACCCTAGAGGTGAAGGGACTTAAAACCCTCAAGCAAGTACCTGCCCATACAAGAAGGGAAATTGAAGAGTTGGGTACTAGGCCATTTCAAGTATTAAAAACTTGGAGGTTCAAGTAGGTCAACAAGCTACTTCTATGAGCCGCCTAGAGGCAAGAGAGTCGGGTAAACTTCTATCTCAGCCGGGGGTGAATTCAAGGAAAAATGTGAGTACCATCACGTTAAGGAATGGAAAGGAAGTTAGAGAGACCGAGTAGGAAGCCGAGCAAGAGGATGATCAAATGGTCAAAAAAACCAAAGTTGGAAGCGAGGAGGAACTCTTGGTTGAGGAAAGCCCCAATGAAGTGGATATTGAGCATAAGGAAGCAGAATACATAATGTGCCCAAGGGCGCCCACAAAAAATGCTTGAAAAGGCATTGCCCTCCATCATGATTTACAGCTATTTTGAGGGCGAAAAGGAACAAGGATGTGGATAATGAGGACCACATCAAAGTCTTTTGAAGGTGTGAGGTAAATAATCCCTTAATTCTATTACTCAAATTCCAAGGTATGCTATGTTTTTAAGGGAAGCTTGTACCAAGAAAATACTAGAACTCTTAGAAAAATAGGGAACTTGGGAATAGGAGGTCATGTATCCACTTTATGCCATAAAAGACTACCTAAAAAGTGTGTTGACCCCGAAATATTTTTTATCCCTACTAACCTACTCCCTCTGTCCCACTCTAAATTGTTTATTTATTTTTTCACGGTCTTCAATGAGTATGTTTGACCGTAAATATCTCTAATTATGTACAATAATGTCACATAAAAAATTAAAATTTAGAAAATAGATGTTAAGACAAATCTAATAATAGATCACATGATATTTTTATTATTTGTATATAAATTTATATTTATGGTCAAAGTTTACAAAGTTTGACTCTTAAAAAGCAAATAAACAATTTAGAGTGGGACAGAGGAAGTAAGTGGTACCTTAGTTAAAGAAGCCGTGAATAATTTTGGAGCATAGATAAATGTCGAAATGTTTTCCCTCTTTATGAGCCTAAACATAGGGGAACTTCAAGAAACTAGATTTATCATACAGTTGTTTTTTTTAATGTAAACCATCTGAGGGATGGGGGGAATGATATTAGGCTCCCTGAACCGAAAAAACAAATGAAGAAATTGAAAACAGGCCCTGAAAAAGGCATAGTTCGATACAAAAAGATCATCCAATTGATGATCCAAGAGCCAATGCAGGCTCTTGAAGCAATAAAGCACTTGCTTCCAAAAGCGGTGTTTCCCCTAATCAAAAACTAAATACCAGGCTAATGTACATCGATGATCTAGTAGGGAACTTTCTTTATGTTCCATCTAGTTGATATACCACGAACATATCGGCAAATCAAAAATTCGAAACCCCCGTTTGTCAATGGTATGTCAGCCGAATGGGTTAACACTCTTAGTCTCGGAAAACTAGTGAAAGTCCATGAAGTGAAGTACAGGGTGACAAGCTGGTGAGATTTGGAGGAAAAATTTGCTGCCTGTTGAGATCCTTGCTACTCACTGTTCTGAGAGGTGACCTTCCATATCCACGGCCGCATTGAAAAACTCCATGCGAAGATAGCTAACCTATGAAGACAATAGAGCAGAATCATTGTGTAGTTTTTAGTCATAGATGTCGTTAGAAATTCTGATAGAGGGGACACCCCTTTTGTCCAAAGCAATTAGATCTCTAGTTTTGCCATCAAGTTCATCAAACATGAGGATTGAATTTATATTCTCATTTCTGACTCTCTTTGCTAAACAGTCAGCAGGCATATTACCTTCCCTGAGTACATGAGCCAGTTTTGTAGCACCCAAAAGATTATGAGTATCATCAGATAGGACATATAGGTTCCAAGGAGCAGTTAAAGGAGTGTTTACACATGATATAGCATCAAGGCAGTCAGTTTCAAGCTCAAAATCTGAAAATTGTTTTTTCATGCATTAGGTTTAAAGCACACTGTATGGCTAGCAGTTCTGCATTCAAAGCTGAAGAAGCAATTTGGCTGATAGCTTTGGCCAATAAACAGTCTCCACCTTTATTCCTAACAATTAGATCAATACCACATTTATTTGATTTTGAGTCCCAGGAGGCATCTATATTAACTTTGGTGAAATTTTCAGGAGGATACCATATTACTTTTTTTTTTATTTTTCTCTTTTCCTTTGTTTTCAAGAAAGGCACTAGATTAGATGATATCCATATTTTGTCAAACTCACCACACAGATGAAGAGGATGAATTAAGGAAATGTCATGCAGTGACTTTCTAATGTCAGAGAGAATAGCAATATAGCTCGGCTTAATTTCATCAAATAGCAATTTATTATGCGCTTTCCACAGATGCCAACAAACAAGTAGTGGTAGAAGATGAATGAGTGCTGAGTGTGTATCAGTGAACCCAGCAGATGACCAGTAATAGGACAATCTATTCCACAATGTGGTGAAACGAAGCACAGGTAGTGAAAGCCAGCTATGAATCTCATCCCACACATGTAATGTGAAAGAACAGTCATTAAAAAAATGGGACAGGGAATCAGAGTGTAAACATCAGCAACATTTAGATACAAGTTGGAAGCCCATGAATTGCAGAATAATATCAAAAGGAAGTAAGCTATTTAGGAGTCTCCAGATGAAAATACTTAGCTTTTTTGGTACTCTGGAGTACCATATTTTGCTAAGTGACATAACTCTTTGCCTGGATTCCCTGATCAGGTTATATGCGCTCTTGAATGTGAAAATTCCATTCCATGAAGGTTGCCAAATCATCCTATCTGCCCTTTCCGTTGATATGGTGAGAGTTTCCATCAAGTGGAGAATGGATGCTGGCAGTACTGTTTCAAGTTTTGTAAGAATATAAGATTTATTCACCAAAAATTGAGAGATAGACAGTTCCCTGATTTCCTGAGGGAAATTCTGTGGTAGGAATTCCTCTAAGGGGCCAAACTGTGACCAATTGGCAGTCCAAATATTACAGCTCCCTACACCAATGATGGTTTTAGAAAAAGATTCAGCAAGATGGTTGATCTTACAAATCCTTCCCTAATTCCTAGATTTCCTTGTTGCTATTGGTAGAGACCAGAGAAACTTGGACCAGGGAACCTCCCCTTGTTGAAATTTCCACCAGAGCTTGATAGAGAAGGCTCTGATGATAGAGTTAAGATCTCTCAGACCGAGACCATTTTCAGCTGCAGGAAGGCATAGCTTCCTCCATGTTCTCCACACTTTTTTCCCTTTACCATCCTTTTCACCCCAGAAAAAAATAGAGAAATGCTTCTCCAAGGCTTTAATCACATTTTTTGGGGGATTTATGGTGGCCCATATATGTTGTGGAATAGAGTACAAACATGTTTGGATTAGAGTCAGTTTTCCACCCATTGATAGCCATTTGTTTTTCCAGTTAAATAGCTTAGAGGCCACTGTTTCCAGTAAGGGTTGGAAATAGATTTTTTTAATTCTTCCCACATACATAGGGCATCTGAGATACCTGAAAGGAAACAATCCCTTTTTCATACCAAGAGTCATTTTGATGGTTCTATCTCTGATAACAGTGACATTGTTACTGACGAAGTATTCACTTTTGGAGTAATTTATCTTTTGACCTGTAGTTAGCTCAAATTTCTCTAGGAATGCTTTTATTCGGGTAAGATTGAGCTTGGTAGCTTTTAGGAATATGATTGTATCATCCGCATAGCTGAGATGGTATATAGGAATAGCATTCCTTGGGAAATCATAATAATCAATCTTACCATTATTAAAAATGAAAGACAAACTCCTAGAGAATGATTCAGAGACAATATTAAACAAAAAAAGGAGATAGTGGATCTCCTTGTTTAATGCCTCTGGATGCCTTGAAAAAACCATTTGGTTTGCCATTTATAAGTATTGAGAACCATGCATCCGAAATGTTATTTAAAATGTTCTTCACCAGATGACCATGGAATCCAAACTTTAATAGAATGTTGTTTAAAAATCCCCAGTTAACCCTGTCAAAAGCTTTCATAAGATCCAATTTGATAATGCAGTTTTGACCTCTAGACTTTTTGTTCGGAAATTTTAGCATCTCCTGTAGGTATATCACATTATCTGCAATATCCCTACCCTTAAGAAAGGAAGTTTGTTGTGGAGAAATGATTTTATGCATTAATGGCTCAATTCTGTCAGCTAGGATTTTTGAAAAAATCTTATTGATGAAATTTGAGAGAGAGATGGGTCTGTACTCTGAAAAACTTGAAGGAAGGTTAGTTTTTGGAATAAGTGTGATCCATGTGCTAGAAATTGCTCTGGGGATATGTATTCCACAGAGGAATTCGTTTGTGGCCTGAAGTAGATCATTACATATAATTTCCCAGGCTCCACAATAAAAAGCACCACAGTACCCATCTGATCCAGCAGCACTTGTTTTACTGAGGCCAAAAACTGCTTTCTTAAGTTCCTCCATAGAGGCCAGTTGGACCAGTTTTTATATTATCATCATCACTGATCAGTCGTGGGATTTGGCTGAGGAAATGAGGAAAATATAAACCAGCCTCTTGTTCATATGGTTCAGTTAGGAGGTTTTTATAGAAATCTACAGCAGCCTCCTCAATATCAGCTGGTGAACTCTTCCAGTCACCATGAAAATCTTTTATCTTTGTAATTAAAGTTTTTGATCTTTTTTCTTGAACCACCTTATGGAAATAAGAAGTGTTATTATCTTCATCCTTTAGCCACTTTAGTCTAGCCTTTTGTTTCCAGAAACACTCTTCTTCTTTAAGAGCTCTGATCAGCAGAGCTCTTTTTTGGTTAAGATTGATAAGCTCAGTTTCTGTGGGATTTGCTTGGTAATGTAACTCTTGTTGCTTCAGATTTTCTTCAGCTTTGATGAGATTATCATGAACATTACCAAAATTTTCCTTATTCCATTATTTTATAACTGGCTTTAGTCTTCTTAATTTAATGGAGAATCCTAACATTCCCCCCTCATGTAGAGGGAGGCTCTAATTTTCTGCCAGAATCTGGTGAAAATCAGGTCTATGAAGCTATATTTCCATAAAACGAAAAGGTTTGGGAGCTGAAGGGATATCAGATCCTAAGGTCAATAGCATGGGGCTTATCCAATTTTTTGAAAGTTGGGGTTTTTCTGCCATTTGTCCATGTGAAAACATTCCCAACCGTGTTGATTTGATGAAGGTTATTGTGAGCAATGAATTCAGCAAAATCGTTTATGCTACCTATCTTAGGTGTACTGGGACCCTTATATTCATTAACTGAGGAGATTGCATTGAAATCACCAACGATCAATCTCTCAGTGTTACAAATTTGTGCAAGGTCAGTCCATAAAAATGCTTTTTCTGCTCTACTATGAAGGCCATACATAAAAAGATGCTTTCATTGTCCTATCTAGTGTGCAACAGTCAATATGAACAGATAGATGTTGTGGATGATCTATTTCTAGAGATACATTAACATTGTGGTTCCACATTAACCACATTTTTCCTGAATTTGATGTCATGCAATTTTCAAAATGAAGTTCATGCATATAATGGGGACATTCTATGTTGGCATGCTTAGGTTCAATAATGCATAGAAAATCAATGTGATGTATTTTTAGTAGTCTCTCTAATCTTAGCATAGCAGGGTTCATGCCTCTAACATTCCAGATCAAAAATTTTTGCATGATTATTTTGTCTATCATTTATAACTAATCTTGGAGCTTTTTGTCAAGTATCTTAAGTTCCTCAAATTCACCTGATTGAAAAAAGTTGGGAGTACATGTTTTGGAGGTTCAGAATTAGTAGATGATAAAACACGACTTAGCTTGTGTTACAAATCCTTCCCTAGAGCTAATTGAGCCTTCTTTGAGGTGGAGGATACCAAAGGTGTTTGTTGTTTGCTCCTGCCCTCTTCTGGAAAAATTACTTCATTGTCCTCCTTGTCTTCCGTATCCATCATTTGTCCCAGAATCCCAAATCGATTCGGAGACAGGATTTGCTCCTTAGGAGACTGAGGAGGTGAAGAAACATTAGAAGCTAATTCAGATTGAAAAATGTTTGTGGGCTTACCTGTGAGGTCATCATGACTGAAGTGTATCTTAGGCTTTGGAAATAAGTCTATGTCATCACACAAATGTCTTTCTGTTTCTGTGAGGTTCTGAGAAGTCATCATCAATAACTGGTCTTTCTTTAACAACCCCTGTGTTTGGTTTTCAGGTGGATCACACTCTTCCAGTATCAGACCCTCCACCAAATTCCCAGAAGAAACCTGAGTACTCTGAATAGTTATATCTAAAGGTTGAACCTCAGGTTGAAGGTCATGTAGCTCATTATTGTGATCCAGCAATGAGGTCTGAATATGTGGATAAGTCTGAATTTGATCAGGGGGAGGTTGCAGTCCTTTTTTAGTAGAGGAAGAGGCAGGGCAAAGGGGGTTTGTATTATTATTGGAAGAAGAAGAAGCAGCCCCTTGGTTCTATAATAACATTTCCTGAGTTTGGTTTTTTTCCATCTGTAGTGGAACTTCCTGGCTGATAGTGCATAGGGTTTCAGGTTGTATAGTTCTTCCAGTGGCTTTCCACAAGGTTTGCTGGTTATTGGTAGTGGCATTTTGTGACTGGGGAGGGGGATATCCCAGGTTACCAGCTGGATGTCTACTCTTATGGTTTTGTTGCATACTATTTTCCCCTAATTGTGCTGCATTTGGAGGTTTGTTAGTGTCCTGTAAAGGTATAGGTTGAGTCTTGTTGGGGTTCAGGTTTTTACAATTTGAAACACTATGCCCCAACTTTCTACAGTAATTGCAGTATAAAGTAACATTTTCATAATCAATTTCACACCTTTCACTATATTCAAGGCATCCAAGTCTTAAGTAAGTAGGAAGGGAGGAACTGACATCTACCTTCACACAGATTTTGACAGTCGATGGTCTTGTGAGAACAAGGGTAGCAGCATCCATCTTCATGTATATCCCGAGCTGGTTTTCGACATCTTCGATTACCGCCAGATTGTAATAGAAAATTGGAACATTCCTAATTGTGAGCCACACCAGAGCAATAGAGGATTCCGTTGATGTGGAGAAATTGGAGGTCCACTTGAAAACGCTCATTTGTTGACCTCCAAGAATCCAGTTTTCTTTTAGCCAACAACGTTGGTAGTCCTCCTTTGATTGGAAACGGATTAGCAGATGCTTGTATTCAATAGCTCTAAGTTGGTATCTTGATTGAAATCCGACAGTTTTGAAAGCCGTTTCCAGCGCCTCCATTGAAGGTCGACCGTTGTTGAACTTCCCGATTAGGGCATTTTGATAGTTGGTTGATAATTGCTCAATCTGCTCCGAAGTATACATACAGGCAAGCTCCCATTTGTATTCCTTGATCGGCGTGAGGTTGGGGGTGTATGGAAGGGTGGGGTTTAGTGGAGGGGATCGGGCTGTGAGAGCAGAGAGAAAAGATTTCCCTCCCACGGGGGGGGGTGCCTCCGCCATCGACGGTGGCGACAGTTTGGGTTGGCTTTTTTATGGCCGTTACCGGTGGAATTGGCCATTACCGGTGAAAAACTAGGTTTATCTCTTTTGATCACCTTTTTCGCAGAAAGAGATGGTAAGGATTGCACAATCCCCAACCATACAATTGGATGATCATTCACAAACTAGTCCTAAGGGGGAAGTGAAAATGTTTTGTTTAGGTAGAAAAGCTTGAGTTCCCGACGGACTTCTGTGTTCTCGATATGTCCCATGAGGGATATGCACACCCAATTTTATTGGGCAGATCATTTTTCAAAATGGATATACCAAAGATAGACGACCATAATGGAACATTAACTCTAGAGGGTGATGAGCAAAAGGTTGGATTTGAGATTTACAAGCCTAAGAATGCTTCTATTTGTTCTATTTCTTGCAATGGTATGAGTCTAGCTTGTGAAATGGATGAATTGAGCCTGTCATGTGTTTTGAATGAGCCTATTGAGCATGTTGAGTATTTGAATGTCCTTGATTTGATTGAATATGACGTTGATGTTAGTTTGGATGTTAAGCATGTTGTTAGAGTGTCTTTGCCTAAAGGTGAATGTAGTGCTATATTTGCAGATACTAACTTCCAACGGATTATGGAACAAGTGAATAAATTAAAAACCTTCTTCTCCTTCCACTCAATCCCAAAAACACATAGTGAGAAATGTGTATACTTGGTTTTTGGCCCCCTTAAGTGAAGTACAATCCTAAGAAAATGTGGAGACCTCTCCAAAAGAAGGTAATTAATGGTGTAATTGTGGATGACAATTCCGGAGACCCTACTGTATTGTTGAATTAATCCTGAGAAAATTGAAAAATAAGTCGTAATGACAACAATAAATATACGCTTTTCTAATGTTCTTGTTTTTGTGTTAGTGTGTAAGTTTTTATTTTGTTTTGTTGCATTTTTGTAAAATTATTTCATCAAATCTTTGTGTTAGGATGGATTTACACTGGGTATTTATGCCTTTGGATGCAGAAAATAGGTTTTGGGCCAAAATTTGCTGAAAAGCCCATGGTTGGATCAAAGGGCATGGATTGTGTCACATGAGCAGAGCACAACACAGATCGGGTCACATGAACCAGCACAGACTGTGCCAGGAAACACGGTCCACGAACATGTTCGAGGGCCATGTACCTGATCCGGGAGTGCTGTGAATTATCTCTCCGATTATGGCTGTGGTGTCGGTGCGGCCGGGGCGGCTGATGGCAAGGGGAGTTGATTGCCTTTTGAGGAAACACGGTCCATGTTGGATGAATGGTAACTTCCCAAACCGACCAACCGGGTCGTGCCACATGGCACATACCAGCCTTGAAACTAACGAGCAGCCTTTTCTCTCCACTTTTCTTCACATGAACCACATCTCCTCACCCTCACAACTCCAAATTCTTACCAAAAACTCTCAATATTATATCCCTATCCATTCCTACCCTCCCCGTGACCAAAACCCCATAAAAATCCAGATACAAAACACACCTTAAATCGCTTAAATTCGACCAAATGTCGAAAAAAAACCTTCCTTCAAGTTATCTCCAAAAAAACTCAAACCTTTTGGGATATTCCTCAACAATTGGACATATTTGGGGATTGGGAAAGCATCAAGTGTGATTTTGGCACATTACCCATGCCTCGATCCAAGCATTTTGAGTTTTGTTCGATTTTCGAGGTATTTTTAGCCAAAATTTGCATTTTCTTTGAAGATTTTTGGAGAACTGGTGTGTAGATTCTAGGTTTTTTGTGTGGATATTTATTGGATATTATTGTGAAGATTGTTTGGATCGGATTGCGTGGTTATGCATGCTTGTAGTAGAAATTAGTGACTTTTGAATATGAGCATTGCATTTTGCTGGACTGTGATTGATTGGTGGTGCTCCTAGAGCTTTTTTTTACTATTGTACAGTTGTTGCCATTTTTGGACTGTTGATTGTTGAGATGAGACCTAAATAGAGTGTTTCCATACCTTCCATCTCGGTTGCTCCTAACACGGGGTTGCGGAACGTTGGGAAGGAGCATGAAAGGATGTGGGAGAACCTTGTGCGCTGAGCTTTGTTGGAGACCAAATTTGTGCACATGAACACTCCAAAGGTGATGGGGATTCACAAGCCCGTGAAGTATTTCATTGGAATGGTTGGGTTTAAGGGCTTCTTGCAGAAAGTATCCCCCACCTATAGAAGGTGGACTTTGGAGTTCCTCTTCATGCTTGAGAGGGAAACTACTTAGTCCATGAATTCACTTAAACTTGGATGATCAGAGGCGCACTTTGACCTACAGGCAGTTCGCGACTCACTTCGGGTGTAAATGTTATGACCAGGTTTGGGGCTATGATGTGGAACCCGCTAGCTTTCATTTGGAGAGCTTTTGGATGAGGATGACGAACAAGACTAAGGACAAGAAGAGAAAGAGCTCTGATATCCTCCACCCTGCACTGATATACATAGCTTGCTTGACTTCTTTGAGCATTTTCTGCCACGGGGAGGCTACTCAGTGCAGTCAGGATGAATGGTTTCTTTTCTAGTCGATGACTAGTGGCCAAAGCTGCCCGGTCTGTGTGGAGATGTTTGTTGATTGATGCGATGGGGAACGCATGTCAAATTTCTATGGGATACATGATCACCCTTCTAGCTTTAGGTTTGAGGCTCTGAGCAGACAAGAGTGATCGAGATGGTGCATATTCTGCCAGCTACAAATACACCCCATGTTCCTTAGGTGAGGCTATGATATTCAGATTGGAGGCCCAACATTTCATTTAGCTATATGGCGGGAAGGTCACTAAGTTCATGAGGGAATCACAGGAGTGGAAGACTGGTTATGGTAGGGACCACACTTTTGAGGCTTTGAACATCCGCTCAGATCATGACTCATGAGTTTGTGTATGAGTTCGACGCTGCCTTAGGCCTTGACCAAGGAGATTCGGGTGATGAGAAGTAGCATCCTGGGCCGATAGAGGAGCATCCTTCTCAACCACAACAGTCTTTTTCTTTAAGGGCCAGTAAGAAAATGACTGTTGTGGTTGAGAAGGACGCTCCTCTATCGGCCCAGGATGCCACTTCTCATCACCCGAATCTCCCTGGTCAAGGCCTAAGGCAGCGTCGAACTCATCCACAAACTCATGAGTCATGATCTGAGCGGATGTTCAAAGCCTCGAAAGTGTGGATTGCTATATTACACCCTGTATTCTACTAGTTACGCCATGTATATTATACAATTTAAATACTCATATATTTTAACATTAATTTAAATGAAATTGTAAATCAATGATAAGTAATTATATGATCATTAGTATTAAATTAACAATTAATGGTAGTTAATGGCTGGTCAATGTTAATTAACAGCTTGGGAAGTGGTGGTGGTCAGCGGCAGACGGCGGCGGTCAACGACGGCAGACGGCGACTGTCAATGGCGGCGGACGGTGACTATCAACAGTGGCGAACGGCGACTGTCAACGGTGTGGTGAACGATGGTGGTGGACCTTCTCCGGCGATTCATTTTTGTTTCTCTTCTCCGACCATTCTTCTTCTCTGGCCTTTCTTCTCTGGTCTTCCTTGTCTTCTCCGGCCCCTTCTCCTTTTCTTCTCCTGCCCGCTCTCCATTTCTTCTCCAGCCCCATTCTCTTCTCCGGTCTCCTTCTCTTCTCCGACCCCATTCTTTTCTCCGACCTCCTTCTCTTCTCCGGCCCCCTTCTCTTCTCCGGCCTCCTTCTCTTCCCCATCCCCGTTCTCTTCTCCGGCTCTCCCATTCTTCCCCAGCTTCGTTCTCTTCTCCGGCTCGCCAATTTTTCTTCGGCCCCGTTCGCATCTCCGGCTCTCCTCCTGAATGGCTTCCCCACTCTCCCTGGTAAGAGGCAAACTGGGTCTCCTTGACCGGTTCGCCTTACATTGACCCGGACTGGGTCTCTCTTCCCGGTTCTCTTCCCAAACCCTTTCCCGTTCTCCTTTGCATATATTACCTCTGATTCTTCTTTCATTCCTAGTCTTCTTCTCCTTTCCTCTCATTTTCGGTTCTCCTTTCCCTTTTCCAGCTTTCTTCTCCTTTCCTCTCATTTTCGGTTCTCCTTTCCCTTTTCCAGCTTTCTTCTCCTTCTCATTTTCGGTTCTCCTTTGCTCAACTACCATCTACCCACATTTAATGCCATTTACTCCATTAAATTCGAAAAAGTGTAAATATTTTCTATAATTTATGCTGTAAATTTCCATTGGGTAGAAATCTCAGAATTTTTACTCTAAATTTAGGTGTTGGAAGTTCCATGTCTTTTGAGGTAATTTTTTAATTAAAGTGTTGATTATTGTAATAGTTAAATTTATGATTTATTAGTTTTTTAATTAGAGACTTATATTCATCTTAGTATAGTTATTATTAAATATAATTTATTAATTTATTCATCTTAGTATAGTTATTAGTATAGAGACTTATATTCTATCTAATACTATAATTTATTACAGTTAAATTTTATTCATCTTAGTTACATGACTATTTTTTTGAGTTTGTATTTTAGTTAAATTTATTTAGTTTTTATCATTTTTTATAGTTAAATTTTATTAAATTTAATTACGTGAATTTTTTTTAATATGATTTGTTATAAGTTAGGAGAAGAAGAATGGCCGGACTTCTCCGGCCGTAATTAAATTTGTTAAAATCACCTAACGAATTGAATATTATTTTTTCCATCTTATTTTATTTATTTATTTGAATTTATTTATTATAGTTATTATTTTTTCATCTTGGTTAAACGTGAATTTTTTTAATATAATTTATTTTAGTTAAAGTTTATTCATTTTATTTATCTTATTTACGTGTACTACTGATAATTTTACGTGTACTACTAATTTTGTGTACTACTAATTTTTACGTGTACTACTTATTATTTTTTATTTTTTTTGTTACTACTATTTTATCTTAGTTAGATGATTTATCTTAGTTATAATTTGGTTCTACTAATATGTTAGTTCGTTCGGAACATAAAATATGTTTGTGTAATTTGATAGATGATTTATCTTAGTTATAATTTGGTTCTAAGACGTTAGTTCATTTGGAACATAAAATACTTTAGTTTGTTTGATAGATGATTTATCTTAGTTAGGTGATTTTTCATAGTTTAAAATGATTGTACTAATACGTTAGTTCATTTGGTACTACTAATACGTTGTAATTTGGGACTACTAATGATGATATACGTTATAATTTGGGACTACTAATGATGATATAACGAAATTTGTATTTTTTAATGTGGTTATAGATTTCATACTAATAGTGAGAATTATTATACTGTAGATATGTGTAGGTATCTTTTATGCACTTTTAAAAAAACATTACTCCCTGTATATTTTATTTGTTATTAGAATGATTTATGACATCATCGTGTTTGGTATAATATTTGAGTGAAACTAATTACTTGATATTTATTGTTGTTTAAGGATGGCAATCATCAACGCTCCATCTTCTCTCTACCTTCTCTCTTCATCCCCGTTTCCAATACCACTATTCATACCGATAACGGTCTCCTAACGCTCACCCCTATGGCGGAGCCACCGCCGGACCGCGGTGGAACTGCTCCGAATCGCAGTTTTATTCAGGCCCTCAACACTAAACCAGCCCCTCTCTTCTCCTCTCTCCCTTCCACACCCTCCATTAAGCCAATTACAGAATATAAGGGTAAGATCGCTTGTATAATCACCCCGGAAGAGGTCGCGCAACTGTCTGCTCATTACAGTAACGCTTTGATTGGAAAATTTGCAAGACTCAAGCCATCAATGGAGTTCCTGAATGAGGCTTTCAAATCGGTTGGCTTTAAAGGAAGATATCAACTCGGCTCTATAGACCACCGACATGTCCTAATCCGATTTAAAGATCCAGAAGATTTTCAGCGATGTTGGATGAAATCACAGTGGGCGTTCAAAGGTGCACATATGAAGGTATTCAAGTGGACCCCTGATTTCTCTCCTGAGTCTGAAACCTCCATAGTTCCTGTTTGGATTACTCTTCATAAAATTCCCCTTTTTTGGTATAATACTGCAATGCTAGAAGTAATTGGGAATACAATAGGAAAGTTTATCAAAATTGATGTTGCTACCCTAGGTGTTACAAGACCCTCGGCTGTTAAGATATGTATAGAAGTTGACCTATTGTCCAAATTGCATACTTCTATCTCTCTGACAAATGGTGTTGATCATGAAGTTTCTGATTATCAAATAGAATATGATCAACTACCATTATACTGCAAGCATTGCAAGAGGCTAGGCCATGAAGTTGTAGAATGTAGAGTTCTCCACCCTGAACTTAGGCCCCTCACAACCAGAAAAAACAACTCCAAACATCCCAATTTTACCAATCAACAACTTCCTCAGGTTAACTCACTTGGGAAAACTACCTCTATCATGAAACCTAGCTCTTCTGGTATTACCCCCTCAGAGAAAGCCACTGCAATCTTGGCTCAGAAAGAGGTCAAGTCCCTCACTCCATCTTCCACAAATCAGAAACATGATCTGCCTGACTCAAGCAAGCAAATAGTGCGCCCTATTATTCAGACTCACAATACTCAGAAGACTAGGGCTTCCAATCAGCAAACTCAAGCACTCTCTCAGGAAAATTTTGGTCAAAATGGCTCTAATAGTTCTCAGGACAAAGCCATCCCTAAAAGTAATCACTTTGAATCAGTTCTCATATCTGATCCAGAAGTGGTCCTGATAGAAGACGGTTCCCTCCCAATGGTTTCACAAGCTACCTCTGATCAGACAGCTCTGGTGCACAATCTCCAAGAAGAACCTCTGACTTCAGACTCTCCGATCTCAACTCCTCCAAAAGTCCACAATTATGCTACTGATGATATTTCAGTGCATCCAGGTAAACTGCCTATCTCTCCAGACAATCCTTTCAACACTAATAGGTTTGCATTTTACTCTCAGCCAAGGTCCTCAGGCAATAGGTTTCTCCCACTTATTCAAGAAGAGGATGAGACTTTTGAGCAGGCTGATGATCAACCAATCTCTGACGAAGAGGTTCAATGTGACCTACCCCAGGTAAAAGTTGACTTTCTACACAGGGTCAGTTCTTCTCCAAATCCCTCCACAATTATGACTAACATTCCCCAGGCTATTTCTCCTAGAAACAAAATTACCGAATCTGCTCAGGGGAAAGTTCCCACTTATTTCACTCAGATCAATAGGATCCTTACTAGAACAGCCACTAAAAGCATCAAACCCAAAAAATAATGATTACTACAACCTTAGGAATTAATATCTTAGTGTGGAACATTAGGGGCATGGATACTTCATTGTTGAGACTGAGTAGACTTATCAGAATACATAAACTGGAAATGATTTGTCTAATTGAACCTCAACATAACAACAGTGAATGTGATCTCTATAGACAAAAACTCGATTTTGATCATAGCTTATATGCAGCCAACTGTAACATCTGGCTTATGTGGAACTCTAGGATTGACATTGCCCCAAAGATTGATCATAATCAATTCTTTTCAGTACAGATCACCAGCCATACACTTAACTCCTCAACTGAGGCTATTTTTGTATATGGTTTGAGATCAAGAAAAGAAAGAAAAGACTTATGGTCTGATCTTAAGACAATGATACTGTCTGAAACCCTCTTAATTGGGGATTTTAATGCTATGGCCTCTGTAAATGAATACAAGGGACCCTCTGTCCCCAACCTTGGTAGCATTAATGATTTTAGTGATTTTATAGACTCTATGGCATTGCTCCCTGTTAATACTGTTGGAAATTATTTTACTTGGACTAATGGTAGGACAAGAAATGGTGCTAAGAAACATACTGTGGAGAGGTTAGATAGGGGGTTATGTTCCTCTCAGTGGCTCTCTAAATTTCCCCAATCTTCCATCCAGGTTCTCAACAGAGATACCTCAGACCACTGTCCACTTTTACTCAGAATCAGTAATAACAGTCCCTCTGTCCCTAGACCTTTCAGGTTCATCAATACCTGGTTCAAGAGGAAGAACTTCATGGATTTCATAAAATTCCATTGGAGTTCCCCCTCGCAAGGTCAAGGAATGCTAACTTTCTTTCTCAAACTGAATAACCTTAAAAAGCACCTTAAACAGTGGAATAAGGAGATTTTTGGGGATGTAAATGCAAATGTCATACAAGCAGAGGAAAAACTAAAACTCCAAGAAATTGAATTTGATCTTAATAGCTCTTCTAGTGAGTTAATAAAATTAAAACAAGCAAAAGCTATGCTTACTAGGGCACTTAAAGAGCAAAACAGTTTCTGGAAACAAAAGGCCAAACTGAGATGGCTTAAAGAGGGTGATGAGAATACAAAATTTTTCCACAGTTCAGTAATGGAAAAAAGATGTAAACTCAATATCACTAAAATCAAAAGTTCTGATGGCACTTGGTTAGTTAATAACTCTGACATAGAAAATGAAGCAATCTCCTTCTACCAGAAGCTTCTGACTGATCAGCCACACTCAGATCAGGGTCTTTTCTACTCTCATTTTTTGTCCCAAATTCCAAAACTGATTACTGATGAAGAGAATGCAACTCTCATTAGTCCAGTGACATTAGAGGAATTAAAGCAGGTTGTATTTAGTCTGAACAAAAGTAGTAGTCCTGGGCCAGATGGTTTTACTGCTAAATTTTTTTATAAAAGCCTGGGATATTATCTATTTAGATTTACTAGTGGCATCAAATGATTTTCTGTCAAGGTCTAATATACCTAGGGGTATCTCTAGTACTTGGATCACAGTGATTCCAAAGAAAGAAACTCCTACTAGTTTCAATGACTATAGACCTATTAGTCTTTCTAATGTGACTAACAAGATCTTTTCAAAAATATTAATGGAAAGACTTAAGCCACTGATGCCTAAATTAATCAGTCCACATCAATCTGCTTTCCTCCAAAATAGAGACATTTCTGACAATGTCATCTACTTAAAGGAAATGATCAGATTCTTGCACAAAAAATCCAGAGACCCTAATTGCATTCTTAAACTAGATTTAATGAAGGCATTTGATAGGGTAAGTTGGGCTTTCTTAAACAGTATACTTCTCAAGTTTGGTTTTCATGGCAAATTTGTTCACTGCATCATGAAAAATCTTGCAAATGCTTGGTTCTCAGTTCTCGTAAATGGAAAACCTGTGGGCTTCTTTACTGCTTCCAGGGGCATAAAACAGGGGGATCCTTCATCCCCCTTTCTGTTTAATATATTCTCTGAATCATTTTCTAGAAGCCTAGCCTATATTTTTGAGACTGGAAAATTGCATTACTATTCTTTGCCAAGGAATGCTATACCTATTTCTCATTTAAGCTATGCGGATGACACTATAGTCTTTCTTCAAGCTTCTAAAAAGAACCTAACCAGAATAAAAGCATTCCTAGTCACATTTGAGGAAGTAACTGGGCAGAAAATAAATTATGAGAAGAGTGACTGTTATATCAGTAGAAATGCCACTCAAGCTAAACTCAGACAAATTAGGAACAAATTGGGTATGAAATTAGGTATCCTACCTTTTAAATACTTGGGTGTTCCTATACATAGTGGTAGAATTCTCAATCTTCATTTCCAACCTGTTATGGAAATGATAGATAGAAAACTGAAGAATTGGAAAAATGTGTGGCTATTTACTGGAGGTAAGCTGACCCTTATAAAGTCATGCTTATACTCCTTACCACAACATATTTGGGCAGTGATGGAACCCCCCAAACAGATTATTAAGAAAATAGAAAGAAAATTTGCTATCTTCTTTTGGGGTGAGACAGATTCAGGACCTAAAAAGTCATGGAAAAAATGGGAGTCTCTTTGCTACCCTACTGAGCAAAATGGTTTAGGACTGAGATCTCTAGCTGCCATCATTAGAGCCTTTTCCTGTAAAATCTGGTGGAAATATCAATTAGGTAAAGCTCCCTGGACTGGTTTCCTTAGCTCTCTCCCTGAATCTCACAGAAAATCTCAAATCTGGAAAAGGATATGCAAAATTAATCAATTTGCAGAATCCAATTCCAGGGTGATACATGGTGAAGGACTTTGTAACTTCTGGACCTCTAATTGGACCCATTTCGGTCCCTTAGTGGATTTCTATTACCCAAACGAGGTACAAATGCAGTGCATTGTTGCTGATTTTATTGCACACAAAGACTCTCTTCTCCCATTACTCCAATTAGTGCTTCTTGCCCCCATCATTAATACTATCAGATCTGCCTCCATCCATGAACACAGGCCTGATAAACTAGTTTGGAAGCCTGACCTCATTGGGAATTTTTCTTTTAAGTCAGTCTATCTGAAACTGAGACCCCCAATTAATGCTTTCCCTGCTCTTGGAAATATATGGGCTAACCATATTCAGAAAAAAATCTCAGTATTTATGTGGAAGCTTTTAAATGCATTACTGCCATTTGATGATATTCTTATGCAATTTGGCTTCCACCTTCCCTCTAAATGCTATTTTTGCAATAATTCAGACTCACTGCATCATTTGTTCAATAAATGTGCTATCTCCTCTACAGTTTGGTGGGAGGTTCATAAAATCTGCGGACTTTCATATTTCGAGTGTGTAAACCTATGGGATAGATTGGCCAGTTTTTGGGCATATAATGGTCTATCTAAACTTCACACCAGACTGGTCCATATGGCACCTATTCTTGTCTGTTGGTCATTGTGGAAGGCAAGAAACAGGAAAGTTTTTGATAACCTCACTCCGCATTGTGATAATATCCTTAAAGAGGTCAAAGACAACATCTATTTATCTTTTGCTGCCTTTCCCATTGGGATATCTAGACAGATTGACCATGAACTTGCTTCAGAAGGCTATATTCCACTGATTTTAAAACTTCCAAAACCTCCCATCATCACAGTTACCTGGCTGAAACCTGATCGGGGCATAAAAATCAATGTAGATACCTCATGGCATCACTCCAAAAAAGCAGGCATTTCAGTCATCATAAGGAATAATGAAGGCTTTTTACATGCCAGGGGGTACTATGTTGCAGCAGATTCACCATTGCATGCTGAAACACTAGCTATTCAATGTGGGGTACAGCTAGGATTATCTTATACATCTCAACAGGTTGTGATTGAATCTGACTGTCTGATAGCTATTAATATGATCTTACACCCTTCTGTTAGACACTGGAAATTTTTCAATCTAATGGACAATATTCAGATCTCTTTGGGTAATACTAAACTGATTCACATTTTCAGACAAGGAAACCAACCTGCTGATGATCTTGCTAAGTACATGTTACTTACTAAGACTCACCAAACTTTCAGTTGGTCAAATCTGCCTGCAAGAACAAAAGGGTTACTCTGTCTAAATAACTTGGAAGTTCCTACAGTTAGATCCCCTTATTTGGTGAACTGATGCTACTAACCGTTTTCTTCTGTTTCATTGTCAGGATCTGATGCTACACTGCAGCAACATTCAAACAGAGGACTTCTATTCAGGCTTCAAGCTTCAGGCCTTCTTATCCCAAACTCTACTTCAACCTGCTCATCACTCAGCCCTGTTACTTCTCCAGTGGCAGCAACTCATCTGCCTTACCTATTTTGAGCAGCACCCCAATTTCTTGCATTGGTGCTTCATAGTTGCTCTTGTACTTTTTGTATCATTCTGCCTGTTTGCTCCTATTTTCCTAGTGATATAGGTGGCTAAGTGGTGTTTCGATTCGTCGATCACCGACCTGCTCCTTATAATTTCTAGGTATAGAAAGCATAGCATATCTCATGGTTTGTCTGATCTGATAGGAATTTTTTGTCCTATAGATCCACTCCATTGTTTTGGAAGCAATAGCTATTTCTTCTTAGTCTAGGATTCTTTTTCAGCTTAGTAGTTATTTTGTACTGACTGAGCCTCCAGGGCAAAACGATATTAGTTTCTTTTAATCTTATGGGTTTAGGGTGCCCAATATAATTCCCTCCACCTCATGGTGGTTTTCATTTTAAAAAAAAGGATGGCAATGAGTCATATGGAGTGATTGCAGGGGGAATGGTTACTCAGCATTCGCAACCACAAATGTGTTTCCAAGTCACATCGAAGCTTATTCCTACCTGCAACGGACTGTTCGTCATGTAGGATTTGAACTTGTCATGGGGTAGTACAAAAAAAATAAGAATGGTCCCCTTAGGATATATTGTATTTGCAATCGGGGCTGAAAAGATAAGGTTGTCGACATGAGCGATTTAGATGTTGTCCGACGAAGTAACACATCGACTTGAAGTTGTGATTGCCCTTTCATGATTGTCATGAAAAAGAGTAGCATGTGGGAGGGTTGGAATGTAGTACCGTGCAAGGATTCTCGACGAGGGATGCATAACCACCAATTTTCAGTGTACGCTGAGAGGCATAGACAGAGTAGCATGCTCCATGCAGAGGCAAAAAAAATGATAAGAGCTTTGACGAATGCTGAAACATCCCCCAGGCATATCAATGTGAGCCCCAGTCATTCATTTCCAGACCTGCATTAGACCATTAGGCAGGTGTACAATGAGTGATCGGCATATGGAAGAGAAAGGTGAGGCGAGCGCAACACAACTGGGAATTGTTTGCATCTTGCCACCTCCAATGGGTATGTCACTAGTCACCGCTCAGCACTTGATGGTACTTTGACTCATTTATTCACGGCTCATCCTGAAGCTGTTGTGGCATTTCGGACTTATCCATGGATTGTGGCCATCGATTCAACGTACAAGACTAATTGATACGACATGCCATTCATTGAGATGGTTGGTATGTCTCCGTGCAACACAAATTTCCTGATCGCCTACGTAATTTTCGTCGAAGAAATGGAAGATACTTATGAGTGGGTTATGAATGCACTTAGAAGCTTGCTTGTCGATGGACCGTTCCCTGAGGTTGTGGTCACCGATCGTGAGATGGGATTGATTAGGCCAATTCGGGTAGTGTTTCCAGACTCGAAGCATTTGCTTTGCACTTGGCATATTAACAAGGATGTGGAGGCACGTGTTACTATGTTAACAGGGAATAAGAGGAACAGGGCAACCTTCAAGAATAGTGCATGGTCCCGGGTTTGTAATGCCTCCACCGTTACTGCCTACGAAGCCGCATTGGTAGATCTGAGGGCTGGTTGGTCTTGGAGCGAAGATATTATTAGTTACGTTGAGACCACATGACTCAACCCCCATAAGGAGAAATTTGTTCGGGCATGGACGAATAGATTTCTGCATTTTGGGAACACAACTACATGTCGGGTCGAAAGTGCACACTCGTAACTGAAAGGGTGATTACAAACATCAACTGGTTCCCTAGAAACAATATGGAGGCGTGTCGACCTGTAGATAGCCGGGCAAATTACTATGATCAAGGACAACCTCGAGAAATCAAGAACGCTCATTGGTAGATTGCACTGTAGAGTCCTTTTCAACAAATTGTTCAATAATGTGTCAAAATATTTTCTGGATAAATTGACGTCTGAGCACAGGAGGATTGATACACTTGGAGCACAGGTTTATGCATATTGTTGTTGTGTACTGCGTTCGACACACGGAATACCATGTGCATGCGTCATGTGGAGGGAAATTGAACAAGGAATCCCCTTGTATTTGGACGACATTCATCCACTGTTTAAGACACTGGCATTGGGCGATGACTTGCAGAACAAGGAAAATATTTCTAGGGGTGAACAGGACCAAGCAATATTCAACAGTCAATTGGAGGAGCTGGCCTGCAGGGACCCATCAGTTCTCCATTGGGTTTCAAGCGACATAGATGAGCAGTTGCATCCAGAGGACACCAGTATTGGAGAGCCGGAAAATGTTACTAGTGCACGTGGAAGACCAAGCGAGCAGGTCCCCCGGTCAAGATCAACTAGGCGATCACCGAGCTACCACGAGCATGTGAACAGGCGGTACAAGCCATCTCTAAGCGGGCGTAGATCAAGGTCCCCGGGGCGCGGTACATTAGGGAGAGGTGGATGACAAGGTAAGTATATCATTTATTCATCCAAGTGACCACTTCGGGAGAATGAAAATAATCTTAATGTTTTCTCTTGCAGCGACATTCCCGTACCTTAAAAGTGTCCCCCACATTATCAGGCGTTACATCGAGGGACTGTGGCTTCAGATGCATTGCTGATGCCTTCCATGGAGATGGTGAAGGTGAATGGTCTGGGCGTGGGAGCGAGGATGGAACAAGGAGGGAGCTACACATTGTATATGTTTGTAGTGCAAGCCATTTTGTAAGGATACATGTGAAGGAAAATTGCCTCATGCCCCCTGTGGTTAATCTGTGGGCCACATGGAGGAAGTCTGATGTTGTTGGTTTGGAGTTACCCTTTCGTAGGAGGATGGTGGCTTGGACCAAAGCATACACGCCTCATAATTAATAGTTGTGTGGGACTATTATTCTTACAAACTTTGTACGGAACTTTTTAATGTATTCCCATACTGTAGTGAATTGAATTGCATCATACGAGGGCTATAGTATTTGACCCAACGAAAGAGTTTGGCATACAAAAATGAACATAGATTAGCAAAGAGTTTCGGTTACAGAAATGAAAAATCAAAAGCAAACAGTGCATTCATATAGAAATGAACCAATCACCTAGGGAATGGGTTCATAATCGTGGCATCTATGATACTCCTCCCGACAATAGATCCAGGTAGCCAACAACTCCTTCATACGCGGGTCGACAATTTCATGAATGGTTGTAGAGTCAAACAGATCCAAGTCGCTCATCATATCATTCAACAACTGATATATAGGAAACACATATTATCATAACGAATCAATTAGATTTAATATAATTAATTAAAGCAAACAGTTAGAAAAAACTTACCAGTAAATCAAGATTTCTTGTATCTGGTCTGCAACTAGTACCATCATGTACAGGATTTGTGATCAATGGGTGAGAATGATTTGTGAACCAATCCTCGTAATCCAAGGTACAGTCAGATTGACTAGTGGCAATAGGATACTCGGCTAGCTGACCCCTGTGCCATGCATGCGCCATGCCCCATAAAGTTAACTGCATCATCCCTGAGTAAGTCACTGAATAGCCAGAAGGATCAGCGAGCCTGGAGCAGGGTTCCGGCACAATCCTAATGCTATACGGTATATCCTGTACGACACCGAACTGGCGCACACAGTCTGGCATGTACGCCTCCATTGCTTCAAAGTATCGAATCACACCACAATAATGAGTCCTCCCCTTTGTATCCTTGACCACGCCAGGTCCATATGGCAACCAATCCACCTGTAGTTGTTTCGAAAAATTGTAAATTCATATGTCATCCAATCTACCTACAATTCTAACAATTAATTTAAAACATGGTAGTCATACCTGGTGAGCCTGTAAAGCATCCAATTGACGTCTGATGGTGACCGGTCTCTGAGTATCCTTCCCCATTTTCTCCCCTGAGTGCCACCGGTTGGCGCATCCCGGAAGAGCTGGCAATGTACTCAGTCTCGGCCGAAACATTAGAAAGTACTCGTAGATCCATCCTTGCAGCAGCGTGCAACAGCCACATAGGCCGCGGGCCTTAGCCCTGGAGGCAATTCCCAACTGTAGATACAAATTGGCCAAGGCCGTCGAGCCCTAGGACAACTGCGAATCAACTTCAGGGAGTAGGTTGGCTCTTACCTTAGTCCCGGTCTTATCAACAAAGAGAGTTGATGAAAACATGGTCAACATGTAGCACATAAATTGGAAGTTATCGCTCTGACCCGCCGCTACACATCTCGCCAGCAATGCTTGGCCATCAATATTACCCTCGTTCCAGTTTTCCCTGAGGAAGGACTCCACGTCTTTCCCAAACAATTCAGCCCTTGCTTCCTGAATGGCCTCCACCGAAATGGTACTAGCAACAGAGCCACCAACAATAGGACTTCAAAGAATCATCTCAACATCGTGCAATAGGACGGTCATCTCCCCGAAAGGCATGTGAAATGAGTTCATGTCCGGCTACCACCTCTCGACAAAAGCAGATATCAACGCCATGTAAAGATACTTGAACATAATTGCGGGAAGGTACGACAACCCAATCGCACTATCCTGGCCTGAACAACATCATTGCGTTTCGGGAGTGTAGTGATTAGCTGCTTGCAAAGAATTACACGAGTGTGGCATTTCAGCACACCTCGTTCTATACCATTCCAAACATCAATTGCAACATGGCCTCCAGAGCTGGGTATATCTAGGTCCATCTTGCGGGCCACCACCCATCGGTCCACGCACAAGCCATGTTTCATCGGCTACATGCTTTCTCTTGTTCCTAAGACCCGTTCCGGTGCTAGCCTCACCAAGATTGCACGATCCACCTAAATATTAGGCAAATCGACCAGCTCTATTCCTATAAGTATGTCTACCTCCTCCACCAACATGTGCTGCAATTCCAACCTCCACCTGCAAAGTCGTCGCAGGTTGGCCACTAAGGGGAACATTGCATGTACCCTGCCTGCCCTTGGCGTCGAGTGGTGGCTCTACACTACAACTATCTAGTGGGCTACATACGGGTGCTTGATCCCCAACCTGTAATTCGAACATTGATTGCCAGCCTACTTCCTCACGGATTGAATGCACTCTACCGGCAGTGAGAATGTTGAGTTCTGGACCATCCCAGGTTGGCATGGGATCAAAAACATCATTGGGCCTTGGAGAAGGCTGCTCAACTAGTACCTCGTGCTCTTGCACATCTTTATGCAACTGTTCATGCAACGGTTCTTGCAACGGTTCTTGCAATTGTTCCTGCACAGTAACGCGACCTCTCGCCTGCCTGGCCGACGCACTAATCCCTCTTTGTCGTATACAATGACCTTCATCAATGGGTCTGCCATCAGTGCTCATCTATAATACAAGATATATAATTATTAATTGATTAATTGTATGAGAAAATAAAATAACATAAATAGAAATAAAATATTAACTGATATGAAAAAAACACTACATAATTTCAAACTACTTATGAAAAAACATTAATTGCACATAAAATACATTATCAACTTCTCATGTAATTTTTAACTAATAAAGTACATATTTACTAATGCATAGAAAAATGTAAATATAACGTAAAAAAATACATTCTAAACAAAACATTTAATTCTTTTCAAATCCTATACAAAGAACTATTTATTTTTATTATTTATAAATTATAAAATAATTTACTTAATCATTATATAATAATTTACTTAATTATTATATAAAAATTATTTTTATAATTTATTAAAATAATTATTTAATTATATCATCATAATTTACTTCAAAATTATTTTTAAAAAATTCATAAATTTGATTTTCATAATATTAATTTAAATAATATTATATTCAATAATATTATATTTACTTTTCAAATATTTAAAATATTTTTCATTAAAATTTAAACTAAACAATTTTTTAAATTTACAATTTTTTCATTTAATTCCAAAGTTTTTTCAATTTATAATATTTAATTTTTCAAAGTTTAATTTACAATTTTATTTACATTTTTCATATTAGACCATTAATTTTTTTATTTAAAACTTAAATATTAAAATTAACCCTAAACCCCTCATCTTCTTCATCCCTTCATCTTCAGCCTACAGACTTCTTCTTCAGCCTACCGCCGTCCTCCTTCTTCTTCGCCACCGTCCTTCTCCGCTGCCAGCGTGCCTCCTCACCACTGCTGCCGTCCTTCTCCGCCGCCGGTGTGTCTCCGCCCGACGCCACCACCTCTCTCGCCCAACGATCGACGCTACCACCACCTCCCTCCTTCACCAGCCCGACACCACCACCGTGCCATCACCAACTCCCTGATATCCCTTCCAACGCCACCACCAACTCCCTCCTATCTCGCCCGATGCCACCACCACCTCCCCCCTCTTCTTCCTCCAGCCCGATGCCACCTCCTTTTCTTCCTCCTCCAGCCCGACGACACCTCCTCCTTTTTCTCCTCCAACCCAAGACCTCCATTTCGACGCACCACCATCCCCCCCCGCTCTATTCCGACGCTACCAATTCTAACAATTCTAACAAATTCTAACAATCCCCAATTCTAACAATTCTAACAATTCTAACAAATTCTAACAGATGGGCAGAAAAATCAAACCCATTCCAAGATTTACATCCGGCCAGATTCAGAAAGTCATACGAAATGCAGAATTTGAATTTTTTTTGGAAAACTTACATTTCCGGTGAGATTCAGGCAATGTACGGTGGCCGACGGTGGTCAGCGGCGGTGGTGGTTGGTAGCGGTCGGTGGTCAGTCTCCGGCGACAGGTGGTGGTCGCAGGTGGCGGCGGTTCAAAATGAGGAGAGCCAAAAATTTTCAAGTTTTACCAAAAATTTTTAACCCACACACTTTTATATACAAATTTTCATTAAATAAAAACAATAAATTAAAAATATAAATACATGTATGTATACGTATTAGGGCGTAACTAGTAAAATATAGGGCGTGATATAGCAATGCCCTTACTTTAGCCCACCTCACCATCAGTGGGACCCAGTCGTCACTGCTTCCTTGGTGGGAGTATCAGCTACAACCTTCTCCACAACCCTCTCCACATTATCAGTTCAACCTACAACCTCCACCGTATCACCAGTGAGAGTAGCTGCATCAGCCACTGTAGTATCAAAATCAGCAGTCGCAGTATTAGGCCCTGTGAATTCTCTCAAGCCACGATGGAGCGGCAGATCTACGGGACACTGCAGATTATTAGCTACTCGCTTCGGGAACAGGGTGACCAATTGGAGGGTGTGGTTCGCTTTATTGATCGGTATGGGAATGAGTTGTACATCATGAGCACCCGCATCAAAGACCCATGCTACCTTGTTGACCCGCTCCGACCTAGGGTCGTTAATACAATCGCAGCAAGCACAAATTAATTAACTCAGGCCGAGGCACTAGTCCCATGGGATGGTCAAAGATAAGATTGATATTTTGCACCCGTTTCTCGCTGTTAGGCTACCAAAGGGTAGTAAGCGGCAATCCCCGAATTTGTCTATAGAGATGATAGGGTTCAAGTGAAAGTAAAACAATACAGCCTTGTGACGGGTCGTTAATCCGCACGAGTGAAAGGAGCACAACAAGGTCTGACTGTTGTGGTTCTGTTTCTCCTCCATGCTATTACGTCCCGGGCTTCCAACCACAAATGTACTAACTCCCAGTGGCCCTTTATACGCAAGGTCTTAGGTTCATAGTCACCTTATTTGTGATACTAGGGTTTCAACACTACACCTAGCTTGCTACTATCAACTATCTCTAACCGTAACCTATCGAAAAATAGTTGTATAATCAGCTAAGACTGGTGAGATGGTATGCAGATTAGGGTTACCTCGAATCTCTTGTGCACACACTCACGCAGAATCATTCCTCTCCACCTAGTCAAATATCCAGGTTTCTCTTCCCAATGGGGCATCAATAAGTGCAAACAAATAACTGCAAGCACAAAATAAACAAACAATTAAACTATTTATACCAGGCACTTGAGACTAATTTAGCAACATGGTATTTCTGATGCTTCAATCCTTGATTCATTCACATATAGAAATACAAGAGACACTTCCCCATCTCTATCACGGTGAGTGCGCTCGCAACTCTCCATCGACACTGCCATCATAATTAGGGGAGCACAACAAGGTCTAACTGTTGTTGTGGTTCTGTTTCTCCTCCGTGCTATTACGTCCCGGGCTTCCACCACAAATGTACTAACAGGGGTCCTTTATACGCAAGACCTTAGGTTCATAGTCACCTTATCTGTGATACTAGGGTTTCAACATAACACCTAGCTTGCTACTATCAACTATCTCTAACCGTAACCTATCGAAAAATAATTGTATAATCAGCTAAGACTGGTGAGATGGTATGCAGATTAGGCTTACCTCGAATCTCTCGTGCACACACTTATGCAGAATCATTCCTCTCCACCTACTCAAATATTTAGGTTTCACTTCCCAATGAGGCATCAATAAGTGCACCATACATGAACATAGTCCAAAGTGTGTGCTCATGTGTGGTGTATTATTCATGCATTTTTCACATTCAAGAACAATTACATTAATATCATAAACACAAAGATAGATGAAGTTTAAAGAATTTCATAAAGCATCAAAAGCTACACATGTGCCAAATACTTCCCAAGTTTAATCTAACTACTCCCTAGACATGGAATTCAAACATAGATTTGAATTCCACATCTTTGGGATGAAACAAGAAGAAAAGAAAAGGAAAAATTACAAAGCCTACTAAGGAACTTCTTCCTTTTCTCAAATGCACTCCAAATTACAAGATATGAATTCTCTCCTAATGTATATGAAAATGAGAAGACTAGGGTCCAATATATAGTAGTAGGAGATTGAGCCTAAAAATAGGCCCAAAATAGGAGAAAAGTGCCAAAACCCTAGGTCAGCCGCCTAGTTTTCATGGGTCGGCTTGGATGCCACCGTCCGTGAAGCCTTCAAGCACGAATCACCAGATATGGCGCGGTCTGTGAACATTCATAACCGCAGGAAGCCACGATCTGTGAAGGTTTTCACAGATCGCGAGCAGCACCACGGGTTCCACTCAGTGGTTTTCATGGCCCGACCTCTTTTCAACAGACCATGAGCAGCATGGGTGTTTGCTTAGAACTCTAGTCACGGTCCGTGAAGGTTTTCACGGATCAGCTCCATACTTAACCAAATTTCTTCAACTCTTCCCTTCCATGCTTCACTGCTCAATTCCATTGTCACGGATCGGTGTTGTTGCTTTGTGTAGGACGGGCCGTTGATGCTTTATGTAGTGCGGGCTATCACAGACAGCTGGTCCTTCGTTGGCTAAACTTTGTTTGCTTGCCACAGGAGAACTGTTAGTCCGAATTGGGAGTTCTAGTAATCAAATTTGTAGTATTCGAGAAGATAAATCTAATGGAACCATCTTTGAAGACTAATTCTTCCTGTATCATTCTTGGACTAAGGCACCACTCCTCGGAACACGATTCACCATTTTCCACCTTTTGTTGTCTTGAATGACCCATGATATCATTCAAAAAATAACATTCTCCCAAAATGACCACACATTTGAAGCATGATGGTATAAGCATAAAGGCCATTCAAAACAAGAATATTCCTCATCAATCAACAACATCATGTATGCCTTTCACCAACCCATCAATATATTTATGCAAACAAGGTTCATGCTCCCTCTAATCACCCAACACATGAAGAACACATCACTCAATATCAATGGCACATTCAAACATCCCTAATTTCATCATCACAAGATTGATCACACAAACCCAAACAACATCACGATAACACATGCACATTCATAAAACATACTTTTCATAACAAAACCACTATGTCAGTCAAGCATATAGACAAAGAGATCAAAGGATTACCCAAAGTTTTAAGCCTAGAAGTGTAAGATCCACACAAGAAGAAACAAAAATTGCTAATTTTTGGAAGAAAAAACTTCAATTTTGTGTTCACCCAAGAGTGTGTGTGAGTGGGTATTTCTTGAGAGGAAAGAATGTGTAGATAATGAAATTAGGTGAAGAGTGATACCATGAGAATAAAATTTCAGCATAGGTGAAAAAAAGAGAGAGGTACATTTTGGATAAAGATGGAATTTCAAATTAGGGGACAAGTAGTACAATCAATTAACATGGGAAGTACTATTTGCATAAAAAAATCCTAAGGAAATAGGAAATCTCACTTCTTGAACCAAAAATACATTTTTTTAACTTTGAAATTCATACTTCCTTTTTGACAATTGCATTTTTGAAACAAGTTGGGAGATGAAAAATTGAAATTTGACAAAAAAATAATTTCTGCCCTATTTTTCCATCTTCACGAGGCAGAGTCTCGTGCCCATCATCACGGCACGAGACATGCCCTTTGTGACAACCATTGTCATGGGGCTCCAGATTTTTGCGTATTCCTTGGTTTTTCTCAACTTTTGAAAGAAAAATATGCCCTCATCAAAATCCATTCCATCTACACATAATCACACATCTTCACATTTGGATTTTCAAATCAAGCAAGAATTTCATTCAATGGATCATTTATTTCAAGCATGACATGCAAAATCTACCAAGTAACTACTCAAAACAAGCAAACAAAAAGATCCACGTATTTTTATTGTCATCATCACGACTTATTACTCTTTCATGCATTCAACTTTCAAGCACTTACCGGTGGGTCTCCGGAATTGCCATCGGCGACTCCGCTCAAGATGACGTCATTGTGGAGAGGTCTTCACAATGATCCATCCTTACCTTTGTACCCCTTGTCGGTACCTAGAAATGTATCTCCTTTTCTTGCCAACATCAACTCCTTAAAAGTCACCTTGGGGTTAGGAGGGGGTTGAGGACATATTAATTCCTCGACACTTTCCTTTTCCCGCTGCAAAATTATTAGCATAGAAAAATAGTCTAGCACAGACATATCATTGATCAAATCATGCAATCTATCGGGGTCCTCAATAAATTCATCATCAAAAGATTCATGCTCATTTACAACACAAGAAGGTTCAAGATTATCATGCTCATTAAAAAGTCTCACACATTTGTGCATAAGAGAAGGTTTTGTTGAATTATGCCAAGATTTACAAATGTCAAATTCCACCCTGTCTAAGTCATCTTATAGAGTCAAGATCCCCAAGTGGACATCAATTTTAGTCCTAAATATTTTTAGAAAAGGTTTCCCTAAAAGGATTGGGAGTGCACTACCATCATACGCTACGTCTAAGACATAAAAGTACTCCGGAAAAACCAACTTGCCCACTCGTACCATCACATCCTTCACTAGCCCTCAAGGGCTAGCTTGGGGATGATCGGTGAGTTGAACAATGACTGTAGTCTCCTTTAGTTCACCAATTTCAAGACATTCAATTAGACTAAAGGGAATCACGTTGATAGAAGCTCCTAAATCTATCATGACGTGTTAAAAAAGTTTCCCACCTAAAGAAATTGGGAGAGAAAACATTCCGGGGTTATCACATTTCTTAGGCAAATTCTTATGACTCAAAACCGCGACTTCCCTAATTCTTAGCTTCCCTAACTTCTTAGGTGGTCTACTCATTTTCTTAGTACATGCAACCTTAAGAAATTTAGCATATGAAGGAACATTGTCAATCAATTCCAAGATAAGGATAGATACCTCCACTTTTTCGAAGACTTTCCGAATGTTGACCTCATTTGTCTCCACCTTCGACCTTCCCCTTAAAGCATTTGGAAACGAAGGTGGAATAGAAATTTAAACCTTGGGTTGTGAAAGCTCCTTGGAGGGTGCTTCCTTGACAACCATCTCTTCTTTTTCTTCTAACTTTGCTTTGGTAGCCTCCACTAACTCACCATCCTCTTGTGTCGCTTTCTCCTTGGTTCCTCATTCCCACTTCTCAACTTGAGTGCACAAACATTTCTTGGATTCACCTCTGGTTGGAAAGGTAGCTTGCCGGACTCTTTTGCTTCATGTTGGCTCACTGAGGTGGCGAGTTGTCCAACTTGAATCTTAAGGTTCTTGATACTTGAGAAGACTCTAGTGCCAAGGTCTTCAATTTCTCTCATTGTCCTTTCCGCAAAGATCTCATGTTTCTTCCCCAATTGTCCGATGGCATCCAAGATCTCCTCCATATCTGACTTGTAAAGCGTGGTATGATTGTTGGATGGCCCTTCAACTTCAGGATAGGGTTGAGGCAGTGCTTGTCCACCCCTATACCCTTGAGGTTGATTGTCATCCCTCCAATGGAAGTTGGGAGGATCCCTATACCTTAGATTGAACGAGTTTGCATAGGGGTCCGACCTTGCCTCGCCTTGGTTCCCCCAGAACCCTTGTTGTTAACCCCTAGCAAATTGAGGTCTCTCCCAGTTGTTGTAGTCCATTGCATTCACCTCTTGCATATCACCAACAACCTTGGGGCATTTCTCGGAGTGATGATCAAGGTTGCAAACCCCACACATCTTAACTTGGTGTACCTTTCCTCGTAAAAGATCTTTCATCATAGATACTAGAGCTTGGACTTGTTCCTCCAACTTTGGTGTGTGTGTGGGTTCACCCAAGACCTTAACCCTCGACCTTGTACCAAATTTCCTCATCCCGTTGGCCATCTCTTCAAAAAGTGCCATAGGTTCTTTCAGGCTCTTGTTGGCAATAGAACTGTTGCACACGGCATTAACCATCCTCATGTCCTCATCACACAATCCCTTGCGAGAATCCTCTTGAATCTCTTCCAATAATCAATGAAGCTCTCGATCGCTCCTTGAGTGATGTTGGACAACTGTTTCTTCAAACCGGCAGACTTTGAGGCCAAAAAATATTTCTCCAAAAACTGCCGCTTTATATCCATCTATGACCTATGCACCCTGGTGGCAAATAATATAACCAATTTGTTGCTCCATCTTGTCCACAAATAAGATATATATTCTGCACTAGGATGGTCAAAGATAAGATTTATATTTTGCACCCGTTTCTCACTACTAGGCTACCAAAGGGTAGTAAGCGGCAAGCCATGGGTTTGTTCACAGAGATGCTAGGGTCCAAGTAAAAGTCAAAACATACCCTCGTGCGAGTCGCCAATTCGCACGAGTGAAAGGAATAGCTACTAATGTAAATATGAAAACTGGGGGGGGAGGTTAGTATTTTCAACCAACAACTATAAGCATAAAATAAACAATCAAGTAAACTATTTCTAGGCACTTGGGACTAATTTAGCAACATGGTAGTTCTAATGTATCAATCCTTGATTCAGTCACATATAGATATACAAAAGACCTATTAGTGTGTTCATAACACGTGGTGTGACCGATGACATACACTTCCCCATCCCTGTCACGGTGGGTGGGCTCGTAACCCTCCATCAACACCACCATCATAATTAAGGGAGCACAACAAGGTCCAGCCATTGTTGTGGTTCTACTTCTCCCCCATGCTATTACGTCCCGAGCTTCCACCACGAATGCATTAATTCCCAGTGGACCTCTGTACACGTGGCCTTAGGTTTATAAGCACCTTATATGTGATACTAGGGTTTCAACACAACACCTAGCTTGCTATATCAACTATCTCTACCCGTAACTTATCGTAAAATGGTTAAGTAATCAGATAAGAATGGTGCGATGGTATGTAAATTAGGGTTACCTCTAATCTCCCGTGCAAACACTCACGCATAATCGTTCCCCTCCACCCATTCAAACATCCAGGATTCTCTTCCCAATGTCGCATTAATAAGTGCATCATACATAAACATAGCTCAAAGTGTGTGCTTATATGTGGTGTAGTGTTCATGCATTCGTCACATTCAAGAACAATCACAATAATATCATAAACACAAAGATAGATGGAATTTAAGGAATCTCATAAAGCATCAAAAGCTACACATGTGCCTAATATGTCCCAAGCTTAATCTAACTACGACTCCCTAGACATGGAATTAAAATTTAGATTTGAATTCCACATCTTTGGGATGAACAAGAAGAAAAGAAAAGAAAAGATTACAAAACCTACTAAGGAATTCCTTCCTTCTCCCAAATGCTCTCCAACTTACAAGATATGAATTCTCTCCTAATGTATATGAAAATGAGTAGACTAGGGTCTTATATGTAGTAGTAGGAGATTGGGCCTAAAAATTGGCCCAAAATAGGATAAAAGTGCCAAAACCCTAGGTTTGCCGCCTAGTTTTCACGGACCGGCTTGGATGCCACGGTCAGTGAAGCCTTCAAGCACTGACCGCCAGATCTGGCACGGTCCGTGAACATTCATAGTTGTGGGAAGCCACGGTCCATGAAGCTAGGCTCGTGCCACTGTCCTTGAAGGTTTTCACGGACCACGAGCAGCACCACAGTTTCCACTCCGTAGTTTTTACTTCTCGGCCTCCTTTTCACGGACCGTGAGCAGCATAGGTGTTTGCTCAGAACTCCCGTCACAGTCCGCGAAGGTTTTCATAGACCGGCTCCATACTTAGCCAAATTTCTTTTAACTCTTCCTTCCATGCTTCACGACTCGGTTCCATTGTCATGGACCGGCACTGTTTCTTTGTGTAAGGTAGACCATGGGCATCTTCATGGCCCACTGATGCTTCATGTAGTGCGAGCTATCATGGGCCGCTGGTCCTTCGTTGGATGAACTTTGTTTGCTTGCCACTGGTGAATCGTAATCCGAATTGGGAGTTCTAGTAGTCGATTTTGTAGTACTCAAGAAGACGAATCCAATGAAACCAGCCTTGAAGGTTAATTCTTCCTAGATCGTTCTCGGACTAAGGCAACACTCCTCGGACCATGATTCACCGTTTTCACCTTTTGCCTTCTTGAACTTCGAATTCACCTATCCTTGGCTTCAATCTCCTTCTACCATACATTGATGCTCGTGGCCTTCATCTACTACCATTCAATGTGAATGACCTTCAAATCTTCTACCGTTAAAAGTAAACGGCCTTCACAAGAATGTAATGTAACAAATAGCATTCACGGGTGACCTACTAATGGTACTTATACTGAGGATCAAGGAGCTCGTGAACACGATACGTCAATAATCACTAATTAAGTGTACAAAACGTAGGGATTTAAAATAGAAAAACTGAACATGGTTGTAGGTGATCAGAGACCTATGTATGTTATTTTGGATGTTTTTGGTACGTTTTTTATGATTTGGTGTTTTGAACCTTTTTGTTTGTAATAAGAATATCCTTAGATATCATTTTTATCATGAAATATATTTTTTGAAAAAATGAGAAAAAAAGGACCTGCTACGTTGAAAACTCGAAAGGGAAATTTAGGTATAAATGGGAGGGCTCGGATAAGTTGAAAATCCGAATGGGCAACCTATGCAAAAATTCGATAGGGCTCATAGGCAAAATGAAAGGATTTGAAAAAGTTAAAGTTTTCTCTTGTTTTTGCCTATTTGTTGGTTCTTTGGGTAGATTAAGCTCACTTCTTGTCTTTCTTTGCATGTTCATACCTCATTCTTATTATGGCATGATTTTTGTTGTCTTGGTGGTTTGTGACTCTTTAGGTAGGGATGTGAGGGATGATAAGCTCTTAGGTTTTGGGTGTAGGGTGGTTCTGGGATTAAAGTGTTAATTGTGTTTTGGGAATATAGCTTAGGAAACCACCTTAGGTCTTTAATCGTTCTTACTCGAGGATGAGTAAGGTATAATTGTGAAGGATTTGAAGAGATAAGATTTTGATGTTTTCTTAGCATAATTAACACCCCTTTTTTTTATCTTGTTATGTTGTTGGTTAGTTAGATTATTAGGTGTTTTACATGATAACGGGTTAGAATCACCTAGTGTGGTTATTTACCCTATTTTCTCTATTTTTTAAGCATTTAGCATCTAACGTGTTTATCTCTATGATTTGGTCGATTCTATGTATTTTTTGTTCTTATTGGAGACCATCATCAGAGAAGGCCATTCGCAAGAATGATAGTAGATACAAAGCCAATTGAGAGGTTGGTAGAAGATTGAAGGCCACTTTACAATGTGGTAGAATAATGCTTTGATAAGAAGAAAGGAGGAGGTAAATGACCAAGTTTGAAACAAGGTTTACAAGTTGTTCATACATCATGGACCGTGCCGCTCAGAAGTTGGTTTCAAGCTTGGAGACATTGCCCGGTAAATAGATCGTGTGAAATCACATGGTCCGTGCACTCAGAAGACCTAAGATACAACCCCAGGAAACAAACCGTGTAAAATACACGGTCCATACCAAACTCTTTGGCATGGTCGGTGCCTGTCTGTTGACTAGGGTTTGACTGACTGCTTTTTCTTTCCCTCTTCTCTCACCTATAAAAGCAACTCTTTGTTCAAAGGACGAATGAGAAGGATTTTCACATTACATACTATATATTTTTAATATTTTCTCTTCATTTATTTCACCTTATTTATGTCTTTAAATCCATACTTTGTTATGTGTTTTGTTAGATTAGAGTAGATAAATACTCCGGAGCATTTGCTAAACATGTTTAGTTAGATGATTATAATTATGCATGATTAAGGTTAGGATGTACAACTAATTATTACTTATGGCTACTAATTGTTAGATTAGAGTAGATTATTACTTATGGCTACGATTATGCATGATTAAGGTTAGAATGTACAACTATTTAAGATTATTGCACGATTTAGCGCTAGGATCGGGAATGAACCCGGGATAGTATTGTATTTTTGTCGGGTTTGGTCAAAGGTCAATGTGAAAGCCATGTTTAGGAGTGACAACTATGCATGATTGTTGGTTCTTTGATTAGATTAGGCTTGAATACTTAGTTGGGTTGGTGCGTCGATGATATAGGTGTTACACGGTGAATGGGTCAATAATGTAATTGATTTTTTTGGGGTTGTAGGGTAGTTTTGAAGGTAATATCCCTTGTCTGTAGCAACTAGGTGGACGATACCCCTAGAGATAATAGATGAGGTACTTATGTTCTAAGTGGCACAAGATAGGCTTAGAATGGGTATGGACCGTAGGTCCCGATGATCCATGCTACTCTCGGGTTTAATTTAATGCATGTTGTCGTGGGTTTTTAACCGCAGGAGTGAGGGCTAGAGGTGGAAGTGTAAAGCACACCGCTTGCTATATCCGGTGGAGTTGAGAGTTTGAGCAGATGGCAGAACTGGAAAATTAGTGTTTATAGGATTTCCCGGTGAATCAACCTCTCCACACAGTGTGATAAAGCATAGATTAGGAATCATGTTTAATATGTGAATAGGAATCAAGGATCGAACCAAATGTTAAACATGTGATGCAAATTCCCCAGAGCTCCTTAGTATTATATTTACTCATTTATTTAGAGTTGCAAGCTAGTAGTCTTTAGTTCATCGCTTATACAAACCCCCTTGGTGACTATCACGCATATTAGGTAACACTCGTGTGTGTTACTACGTGACACTATCATTTGAACCCGTTTGTCTCCGAGGACGACACCCGACCTACTACTAGCTACTATTTAGTAGTTAGAAGTAATTAGGGCAGCAACCTTACAAATACCCACTCTGTCCCAAATAAAATGACACAATTTCTTTTTCGTACATCCCAATAAAATTGACACAATTTGAAAATTAATTAAATGGTAAAGAATATGTTGTAAAATTTTCATAATGTCTTTTTTAACTTTAAAGAATTTCAGGCTGGTCCCACAGCTTTTCCATAATCCCCAATTTTCATAATTATTCCCTACCATATCAGATTATATATAAGAGTGAGCCAAAAGTAATTCTGCCATTTTATCTGGGACGATGGGAGTATTATCTTTGATTTCAACAGTCAAGCTTTCAACGACACCAACACAATTTTCAAGAAAGAGCCAGGCAGAGATGGAGAAGTTAAATTCATAAACTAAGGGCGAAAATGGATGTGAAAAGTCAGAAAATAAATTAGAATTTGACAAATCAATGGTGATCTACGACGTTAGAATTATTAATAATTGATTCAATGCAAATTTAGGGTTATATCTGCAATAAAAAATTAAAGGTCACATTTACATTTTCAAAGGAACTGGGGTTTACCAAACAAATTTTCCCATGAATAAGTCAGGAGAGGAAATATATTGTGCTGGGTCTATAACGAAAGGATAGCAGCAGCTCTTGCCCCTTTGAAGTGGGTGGTGTCGAGTCAGTCTAAGCGTAGTGATTTAAGCAAATCCAACTCCACTCACTCAGACCGCCGCAATTCTACTAATCTCCAGCACTCCAAAATCCCATTTCGCCGTTGCACGCGCCAGTGACGGTGGGAGTGCAGCACACTGTGAAAACCATGAGCGGCGGCGGCGGAAGTATTGTACCAGAGTCAGTAATTGAGGCATTGGGAAGAACATCCAACAACATTGATGAAGTTGGAATCTTTTTCGAGGAGTTCTTGTCTCTTTGTTACAATGATGTTCTGTCTCAGATGGAGCCTCTCCAGAGGGCTCAGTCTCTCCTCTTGCTGGCCAAAGCCACCACCACCCTTTTCACATGTATGTTTATTTCTCTGTTTATCTTACAGTAAATGCTTCTACGATAAATTTTACACGGACCCTTTTCACATTGATGTATTTGGATGATTGCATGATTGGTTTTTGGTGTTCTTTGACTGAGACTGTGTTGAAGATAAGTGATTGTGGTGGTTTATTCTCTTGTAGTGAGACTGAGATGCCATGGAATCAACCCGGATGAGCATGCTGTTAAGTCTGAGTTGGTGAGGGATATTCTTCTGTGGTTGCGTTTCATATTTTTGTGATATGCATGCCTATCATGTTTCTGACATTTGCAACTTTTTCTTTTACTATCAATATTGCTATTGGATCCAAATGGGTATGTGTATTATGTAAGCATCTATTTAAAGATCTTAGTTTTTATTGTTAATTCTGTTTTGGCAGGAGGGGAGTTGGGTGAATTCAAGAACTAATATGTTTTTCATGGATGGTTTTGTGTTGGTTATAATAGTGCCTTCTTGCTATCTTAGAATCAATGCATTTACGGTTGCTCGTATGCTCTTGGTGGGGGAGAGATGGGGTTAGTTGGTCTTTCCTAAACCAAGCAGACATGAATCTCGAACCCTTTTGTTTGCCTTATAGTTACAAGTTCATTTCACAATACAGCTAGCTCTTTTTGTTTATTACGAATGCTGACTTAGTTGTGTGGGAATATTATGCTTTCAGGATAACCTTATTTGCACTATTTTTGTTTGTTAGGAGAGGTTGAGCTTGTACCAGGAGAAAGTGCAGAGATGTGTAGATTTGAGTAAAGGTACTTCCAATTTTCTAATTTCTGTTTTGACTTTTAACCTTACTACTGTAGTGCAAATTAAATTTAGGAAGGAAAAGGAAAGCTCAGTGTAGTTAATACTCCTTTTAACTGTAAGGTTTTGAATCTGTCAGTCTGATTGCACATGGATGTGGTTAAAATTCTCGAATAGATCATGGTAATACTTGTAAACTCCTTATGTGATCCTATAGTGGTTGCACAGTCCAAAATGAAATTAAGGATTCCTTGTCATGATTCATAACAAAATAGCACTCCATCTGTCCCAAAAAAGGAGTCCCATTTGTAATGGCAAAAATGCTTATGAATGAGACTCTTTTTTTGGGACAGAAGTAGTAGTTATCAATCCATTTGTAACTTTCTGCACTATATATGTTTTCTGTGCAATTGCTAGGCTCGTTTTTTCTTGGAAAGATTATGAATGGGCTTACATGCTATTCTACTAACGTGTTTAGCTTTTGTTCATTGGGATAGGTATTTCCTAATACTTTCCTGTTTATCTTTGAAGCGCTACGGCATCCTTCAGTGTCCATTAATGCACAAGCAGCAACCCGTTTCATTGAGCATTCATTGTCTGATCTCTCCAGTGGTAGGTATTTGGTTGGTTTTTTGGCATTATCTTCGTTTAATTTTATCTTTGATTAATATGTGGGTTATTGCATTCTCAGAGCAGAGGCAAAGCATGAGGGAAATCAGTAGAAAACAGGACACTGCATCTAACTATTTGGAGAGATCCAAGAGGAGAAAGTACGAAGAAGGAGAAAAGCAATCTGTTCAAACTGCAGCAAAAGAGTTTCTCGAGAAGGCAGCTCGTGAATTACTTGGCAATAGTGAAGGTAGTCTTAAGGGTCCTCTCACTCTAGATGATTCGGATTCTGAGATAGATGCACTGTTTGGTGACGAGGATTCTGAGAATCTTGATGATAATGGCCAGCATGCAGACTGATTCTCTGGTAGGGTATTATTTACACTTTCTCTTTTATTTCCTTTAAGGTTTTTGTTGTATCTGAAATTGGATGCCCACAATTTATTTGTTGTAATGCTTTAGGGCCTTCAGGTCATCTTTCAGAAACTGAAGCTTCTTAGTTTTGTTTATAGCATCAATATAATGCATTTCTGACAATTAAGTCTCGTCAATGACGCATTCTATGTTGAAACTTTTGCAGTTTAATGATTATTTTGTTTGTTAATCATTAAGTGAGCAAGGCAGTGGCGACATCTTTGTTATTTCAATTTGGTAGCTTATCATTATGGTAGTAAGACCTGAAATTATGCTATGGTTTCAAGGCAATTTGAAAACTCAAATTGAAATGAGTTACTGATATCACTTTAACTGTTACTGAAACAGCATGCCAAACTTGTAATATTTCAAAAGCTACTAAACTTAGGATACAAAAAACTAGTATGTATGGAACTGAGGGATTTCGACCGTTGAGATGTCCTTTTGAGAAGCGCTGTTCTAGTAGATCCTCAAGTGAGATAACAATCTAGAGGTGATGAAAGGTTTTTCTTGATAGAGTTGGAGATAGGAAGTTTTTTGGTTTTATGATTCACCAGTGGAAAAGTGATGCAGATGGAAAAGTGTTTTAACATCAGCAATTATAGCTTAGTAGATGGAAAAGCTCGTTGACATTTTCTCCATCTTGTCCATCTATTTTTTTTCTGAGAGAGTGACTTCACTAGTACTCTCCTAGTTTAATACAAACAGGACTCTTTATGTGTAAGGGAGGGATCAGTTGTTTTAACTGGCTTTGATATTGTATTTTGTAAAAGCATGTCATCCAGGTAATCCTTGTGTAGATGACCATTGGACATCTGCGTTCTAGCTTGCCATTATTCAAGTATTCCATGGTAAACATATTAAGCCCAAACCAGAAACTACCAGTTAGATTATTTTGATGTGATGCCTGATGGTATGGTCTCTGAGAATAGCGACTGCGGAGAAAGATGATCCCGTTTTTCCTCCCTCCTTTTTGTTGGAAATGGTGGGTCATTCACTATCTCTAGGTCTTAAATATCTATGCAAATTGAGTTGAGCTTAGGATCAGTCAGTTATCATGGTCAATAGTCCTTATGCATTTCCTAGGTAACTGCCTAGTCTGATTAGTTTATAAAAGAAACAAAGGTTATTATATTCATGCTTACATGTTTTCATTTCCCCCCATTCCCTTTCAGATAGCGGGACTCTATAGGCTTGACATTGAAGTTTCGGGCAGTAAAGTTAAGGTTATAGACAAGGTTTGTTGTATGTACTTGGAGGCGTGGTTTATCTCTTCAGGCTTGGGTAGCGATTCTAGTGCTGTGTTCTGGTGTCTGTGTTGACGTTGTCAGGAGCTTTTAGTTTTGTTCGGGAAGGCACAATCATGTAACTATAAGCTATCGACGATTTCCATGTTTGATCTTCTTTTGTTGGAAAAAAGCCCTTCTTAGACTAGTAAGATTTCTTCTGATGTTTTGTTGTCTGCTACACGTTGTTTCAGTACGCTGTGTTGGTTCACTTTGCTATTGCTGTCCGTCTTTGTTAAACAATTTCCCCAAGGTAAAAGAGCATAATAGATATCTTTTACCCTTTCTATGCTATATCTCTTTACATGTTTTTCGAAGATAACCCTCTTAATTAGAATTTCATTTGTAAATTGTAATATTATCTCATTCGTAATTGAGTCCGTCTCTTGAAAGACGCATAAGTCATGAAAAGACAAGTTTAAAATGTAAATTAGAAGAAATGAAGATAAATTTTTTGGGTTGCATGAATTGGGTTATAAACTTTAGTATTACAACACGTTGCATAATAATTTTTTAATATTGCAAGTTAGACCTTTTACTTTTTATTATTCTAATTAAATCTCATCTTTCCAATAGCCTATGGAAGGACCGTCTTTTTCAAGACTTTGCCCTCTTAATTTTGTGTTTTTCACAGTTTCAGAATACATTATTATTCATCAGTAGTTTAAGCTTATGAAAATACGGTCTATGGCTTATGAAAAGACGGTCTGATTAGTTTTTTTGTATTATTGTAGGTGAGTATTCCATTCACTATAGAGGTGGATAAGTGCGAATAAATTGTCAAATCATATATAAAAGTGTTTGAATTATTGCATTTGACTAGTCCACTCAATATAAAAAAAAATACTCCCCTTGTCCTAGTATTTATTGCCTAATTTGACTTTTAGAAGTCAAGCTAAACCAACTTCGACCATTAAATTCTAGCGTTCATCTCATGTGAGACCGTCTTACCGTAAGATCAAAGACTAGAGTGAAAATAGATAAATGAAAAATAAAATTCGGGGTCAAATTATAAATGCTTTCTTTTCGGAGCTAGAATGAACATCATGAAAAAATGGAGGACCAAAGTGCAAATAAACAAAAAAAGACAGAAGCGTCTTTCACCTTCTTCTCGCCTTTCTCATCGGTGCTGCCTCACATCTCTGCCGTCTCTGCCTTGTTGTCTCCTTGTCTCATTGCCGTCCTCATATTATGATTTTTCATCCACAATCAATATCTCCACCCTAGGTTGATTTTGTCATCATCGTCCCAATAAAAAAAATAGGGTTTTTTTTCCAATTTCGATCATTGAATGTTTGGAGTCGAAGGATGGAGCTGAATATTTGGAGTTAAAGAATGTTCACGAAGGAGATAGGCTAGTGGTCGTGGGGAGGAGGCAGTAGAAACCTTAGATTTACCGGCATCAAGTTGATAAATACGGTATGTCTGGTTTAAATATCTAGTGAATCCTTGGAATTAAGCATCAGTACAGTAGGTTCGTTAAAGCTTCAATTTGGAGTTGATTGTGTAGCATATCTTCGTTGTTGGATTTTTGAGATTCGTCGCCACCAAGTTCGAGGGAATCATCCTCCGGTGGCGTGACTTTCCGGTGAGGAAGTCCGACCGGCGACTGCTACTTTTCGGTGAGGTAGACACATGGTTCAGCCAAACGTTTAGGCAACCTGAAGAACTTTCAGATTCTTTAAATTGCAAATGGAAACTGGGAGAGGATTGGTCATATCGTTGAATGAGGGATCCATATGTGAAAGGGTTGTTAAATTTCCAAAGCTAGAAGGAATGCTTCCTACAAACCCATTTGCACTGAGGTCAATAGACGCCATCTCCTTCAAATTCTTGAGTTCTCGAGGAAGGTTTCCAGAAAACTGATTGACTTGGACTGAGAGTTACCTCATATGTTGTAGCAAACTGAGCTCTGGTGGTAAATTACCATAAAATGTGTTGTCAAGCAGAAGCACTCTTAAGCTCTTCAGGTTGGAAATGTTCCTAGGTAGCGTACAATTTTGGTTGAAATTGGGTCCAAATTTTGGGCTTGAAGACTATAACTCACATTTAAGTGATAAAACATCAAATTTAAAATAAATAACATCAAATAAAAACTCTAAACCATCAAATTAAATATTTATACTAAAATAGACATCAAACTAAAATAGTTAAAAACGTCATATAAAAATTACTAAACATCAAACTTACAAATACTTCCTTCGTTGCTCGCTTATTCACATACTTGTTTTCTCTCCTGTTAGTTTTGAAGAGGATGACTCTTCTACTCCATCAACGCAATGATCAAAGGTCGATTTCCGGTCCTCTGTTTAAGGGAACACCTTTGGGAGCATGATTCCTCATAAACATTTTTTATTAACTCATCAATGATATCATAGAGCTCTGCCTTAGAAAGTATTCCTGTGAAATAACATAAAACATCACATACATTAATTAAAACATCAATATATGTAATTAAAACATCACAATAACACATATAACATCACTGGCAACTACATTGAGAAAATTCAAATACATTATTTAAAACATCAATCTCAAAATTCAAAAATATCAAACGATACACACTAAAATATCAAAAGAACAAAAATTGAACATCAGTTGCATACTTAAATATGAAAACACCACAAGAATCAAATACTGAAATTAAAAATATTACACTAACACACATAACAATACTTATAGCTTAAACATGAAAGATCAAAGATAAAACCAGAAATATCAACAACAGCATCTAAAATATTAGAGCTAAAAAAAACTTACATCTCCTACTTCATTCTCAAATGCAACAACAATGGGCAAGTGCTCTTAAACATCTAAGAAACATCGACAACAACACAAAAATTAGCACAAATAGTAACAAAAACCTAAGATATCACACACACAATCAAAACATTAAAACCGAAACATCAATTGCACACTTCAAACACTACTATTAAATTATCACACAAACACAGATAAGCAGTACTTAAAACCTAAACATGAAATATCAAACATAAAACCAGCAACGTCAACAACAATATTTAAAAAGTCACATCTGCAAAATAACAAAATTTACAGATCCTCTTTCCTACTCGATTGTAGCAACAGTGGGCAAACAACATCAAATATCCAAGAAACAACAACAACAACAACACAAAAATTAGCACAAATCGTAACAAAACCCTAAAATATCACACACATTAAAAAAAACTGAAAATCAATTGCACACTTAAAACACTACAAGCATCAAATACTGATATTAAATCATCACACCAACACCGATAAACAGTACTTAAAACCTAAACATGAAAGATCAAACATAAAACCTACAACGTCAACAATAATATTTAAAAATTCACATCTGCAAAATAACAAAATTTACTGATCCTCTTTCCTTTTCGATTACAGCAACATTGGGCAAACATTATCAGACATCTAAGAAACAACAACAACAACATAAAAATTAGCAAAAATCGTAACAAAACCCTAAGGTATCACACACACATTAAAAATAATAATACTGAACATCAATTGCACACTTAAAACACGACAAACATCAAATACTGATATTAAATCATCACATCTACATAGATAAACAGTACTTAAAATTTAAACATGAAAGATCAAACATAAAACCTTAAAGATCAAAAACAACATTCAAAACATCACATCTGCAAAATAACAAAGTTTACAGATTTTCTCTCCTTGTCGATTGCAGTAACAATGGCAAAAGCATTCTTAAACATCTAAGGAACATCAACAACAACAAATTTAACATAAATCATAACAAAACTCTAAAATATCACACACAATCAAAACTGAACATCAATTCCACACTTAAGCATGAAAACACCACAAGTATCAAGCGCTGTCACACCAACACTGATAACAGTACTTAAAGCCTGAAGTTGAAACATCAAACATAAAACCCGAAAGATCAATATCTGTATCTGAAACATCACATCTGAAAATTCAGAAAGCTTACAAATCCTCCTTCCTCCTCGATTGCAGCAGCAGTGATACAAATCTCCTTAGACATCTAACAAAGATCAGCAGCAACACAAATATTATCACAAATCCATAAGAGCAACTCACAAAACATACAAAAAAATAGAGAAATACCCAAATATTAACACATCGAACAACATAAACCCTAGAAAATCATATGAACAAAAAAAGACAAAAATTTAAAAAAATCAAAATATGCATTAAAACTATGAGTAAAAACATTACATTCGAAGATAAACGCAAAGCGAAACTCTATTGTGTTTGGCCGCCAGAAAATTTGCTAGAAAATTTGTCAGAAAATTCCAAAAATGGCGATGAATCCCTGCACGCAAGAAAGAGGAAGAAAAATGGAGATGATGAGCGATTGAATGGAAGAAAACGAGCTCAAATTGAAGAATATAAAAGAGAAATGGAGAGGAAGAGAAGAAGAAGGTAGTTGCACAGGAGAGAAGAAAGGAGATGAGAGAGAATGCGTGAGAAAATAATGGGAGAAGAAGGGAAAATATTGCTATTTATACCTGGATTTAAATGTAAATTAATGAAATTACACATCCAGCCCCTAAACTTTTAAAGCTTCAATTTGAAACCCAATACTACATTCTTAACAATTTAATCCCTGGACTCGCTGCGAGACCGTCTCACACAAGACTTTGTCTAAATTCTATTATTATATATGTAAGACTATTATCATGTTATATGTTGTTGGATTCACCATAACATACATTTTTAATTTATTATTTTTCAGGAGTTTTTACACACATAAATAAGATGCTAATAGTAAAACTTTGATGCAATTGACTTTTAAAAGTCAAATTATGCAATAAATACTTGGACGAATTTTTATTCTAATGAAACAATGTGAATCAAGTACACGATAAATAACTTCATACTGAATTACAATGCTACAAAAATACATGCTTATCTAGAAATTGAAAATTACAAACAAATAACAACAAAATATTTAAAATATATTCTACAGTTTACTGATCAATCTATTCTTAATATCCAATTCATCTTCAGTGAGATCATTCATGTTCAACAATGTTGTCAAGAGTGCTTTATCTCCCTCTCAAACTTCCTCATTTCAATCTCCATTTTTTTAATCTCAAACATCGTCATAGCTTGTAACTCTTCTTTTTTAGGTCGTTATACAGATCCGGTTGTTTATTAGTCTCACTAAAGGACTTGAGGAAGCAACTATATTTTTCATCTGTTAATTGATTACATTTTCCCACCAAACTCACCACTTGTTTGCCTTTCTTTCTTCTTTCACTGTCTTCACACCAGCGGGTCTTGGTGGGTATTGAGTCATCAAAAACTCACCACTATTAGGTGTGCAAGGATTCAACGATGAAGAGTAGCCTTTACTCGCATTCATCCTTGACCTCTTACAGCTTCCTTCACTACTTGATGTGTTGAAATTTTGGTTGAAAGTGTATATGTCTTCCTTATTTTTTGGGGTGTACTCACATAGAAATTTGGGCTCATTATGGAATAAGTTATATGCATTTTTGAAAGTAAAATCAAAGCCCACATCTTCCTTGTATAAGGTGTGTGCCTCTCTAACACATTTGCTTCAGAGCCTCCATTCTTATGTCGTCGATTAGCTTCTAGCATCACACCAACAAATTTTACATTCGCCTTTGAAATCATAGCCCATTGATTATTACAAGACTTTATACTTCGAAGCTTTTTAGGATATCGAGTTACCATATTTTTCAATGTTGTAATGCTACTCCAATAGGTGTCTCTCTTCTGGTTCATGCCGATCTCTCCATCATTCGTATTTTCCAACCACACATGAATTAGAGCACGGTCTTCATTCAAATCCCAAAATTGTTTGTTGTTTTTTCCTTTTAGAAGTCGTCCCTCAACTCTGCTTCCGACTCAACAAGATCTAGATTCACCTTCGCTTCATTCACTGCCACGTGATTGTTGTAATTGCAACCTTGACTTCCCCCACTCTGGCGATAACCAGCAACTCCCCTCATGTTAACAACTTCTCCCACAAAAAAATTACCATCATCGGGCATGAACGGAGAAAAATAACCTAGTGACATAGAGTGTTAATTTGTAGGAATTTGTTGGGCAGAATCAGGATAGCCACAAAATGACATGGGGGATTGACCATACAACATTGGCATGTTCGGATGTATCAGAGTCGAAGGATTCACCGAAAGTTGAAAATGGAAAAATGAGCTATCAAAATGATTGGATTGTGAATTTCCAAATTTGCAACTTTTATTTTGAGGCATATCCATATTCTTATTTTGACTAAAAATTGGAACTTTGAATTTCGACAATTTGGCTTTGTTTGATTTTTGGGACATCGATTTTTAATAGGATCTAGGTTTTTTCCCTTCCATGATCAAGAAAATAATCAAATGAAATAGAGTAAAATAAATTTTGAGAAAGAAGGATGTAAAATTTTAGAATGAAGTGTATATAGTGAACACATAAAAATAAAATAGAATCGTTAGGAAAAAAAATGGCCAGACTTCTTGAATTGAAATAGAGCCATTGTGAATGTGAATTGAAAAAGAATGAAGAGAAACAAAACTATGGAATAGAAGAGAAAAGAAGAGAAAGTCCATTGATAAAGAAAGAAGTGAAGGAAGTGGAGACGCATAGGGAGCAAGTGGAAAAATATGGGTTGCTTTTTAGACACATGACGTGAGTACCACTTCATTTGGAACTTATAAGACTTCTCTTCTCAAGTCTAATTAATGTCACGTAAAGAGTTCATGATTGAGCTTCAAAATAAGCCCCCCCCATCGGAGCACCTCTAATTCAGAGCTTCAATTAGGCGTGTGTCAAAAGTTATGTAATTAAAATAGATCCCCAGACTAAATATAGCCTCCAATGCAGGAGTTAATATAAAATGTTAATATAATATGACAAAAATATTATCAGACTAAGTTAATTGCGCCCTCCGTTTCTAGATGCCATCTTTGAAGCTATCACTTGTCCAAGTCATCAAAATTTTGAGCAAATAAAAATTTTGGGCATGAGATTTGCAAAGAGCGGGAAGAGATTTTGGGATTCGGACTTACAAGTTTCTTGCATTGAATTTAGATTTCCATATGGGTGAGACTTTATGAATCTCACTTTTTGCAATCTATTGTGACTTTTAACTTCATCGTTGTGTCTTTTTGAATCTCACTACATTTTATTCGAGGTATGAATCTTACCTTTCTTATTTTTTTGAGATGAATTCTCAATTTTACTATCCATTGTCTAGTTTATTCTACTATGAATTCATGATGTTATTAATTTGCTTCTGTTCACAAAGTACTTGGTTGGACTCTTCTATATCTGTTGCTTTCAGTGGTTCTAGATCTGAGCAACTTCTATGTTTGTATATGTTTTGAAAATTCTCTTTCTGATCTATATATTATATGTTTAGGGTGTTTTTTTAATAAAGAAACATATTGGATGTTTGGCAAAAGCTGAAGTACACAACTTCGCCTCCAATAAATCTGCCGAAGTGCTTCGGCGAAGTACTTCTGCCAATACTTCGCCTCCAATATTTATGCCAGTTTCGCTTTATGTATCCTGTAGAGCTACTTCTGCATTTGTTTGTTGAAAATAATGGTGCCATTTGATCTTGTTTTCTTAATATGTTCAAGGTGTTAAGTTTACGAAACCATGGAAAACTCATGATTTAGCTTATTAATAATTTTCAAGGATCTTAGGTATGTACTTATTTTTATTTGGACTAACCTCTCTCAGAATATCTTTCTTATTTCTTATTCAGAAATTCTTGGGTTTTCATGGATTGTGGAGATTTCAACAATTTTCTCAGTCAAACTTCAATGAATCCCTCAATAATACTCATTCTTTCACCGCACTGCATTTTAATAAAAAAGTTCTAACTCATTTGTTGATTTGCATAAGCTTCAAAATGGAACCAATTCATCAAACCTTCCGCAACAAGAAGTTTTTCCCAGCAGTTCAATGAAAAGCCAATTATTTCCTCAACCCAGTGGCGGAACCAATGGTACGCGAGGTAGGGCTCCAGCCCTACCTCGATCGCCGGCAGCAGGGAGAAGGAATCGGTCCGGGTCTCCAGCGCTTCTTCTGCCGCAGCGCTGCGCGTCTTCCAGCGAGAAGCTTGGAGAAGAAGGCCGCGGCCTTCTTTTTTTTTTTGCTACTGAAGTAGTAAAACGACGTCGTTTCACTTGTAGTAAGCGGAAAAAAAAACGAATCATGGGCTTATGCATTGGATTGGGCCAAAACGGAAATCCCAATCCAATAGCCAATCCATAATCCATTTCTTCCCAAATTTGGAAAGCGGGAGGAGAGGAAGCACTAGCAGCAAGTCACCAGGACTCCGCCACTTGCGCCACCACCAGCCACCAGGTCTCCGCCGGAAGCTGCCGTCATCCCGCCGCCACCATCAGCCTCCCCTAATTTTTTTTTCTAGTTCCGCCACTGCCTCAACCTTACCAACTCTATGGACCAAATTTTTTCTATCAAAGTTTTATACGAACGCCCAATGTTTTTTATGCCGGTGCAAGTTCACGGCCTTCTAAAGTGCCCCAAAAGAAAAGAAAAAAAAAATCCAAACACAACTAATCTATTTGTAGAAGGGTTGATATTGTCTGACTTAGAGTTGTATACGATCAGTGGCGAAACCAGAAAAATTTTCTAGGGGAAGCTGACAAATTTCTAAGGGACGACGATAGCTTCCGGCGTCAGGAGGCCGCGGAGACCTGGTGGTGGCAGGCCTGGCGGTGGCGGGCTGCTCTGCTCGACTGCTTCGAATTTTGGGAAGAAATGGATTCCTATTGGATTGGGATTTCCATTTTGGCCCAATCCAATACACATTTTGTTTATATATTTTTTTCGCTTATTACAAATGAAACGACATCGTTTCACTAACGTAAAAACGACGTTGTTTTACTGCTTCAGTGGCCAGAATACGCGCGGTGCTGCAGCGGAAGACGAGTTGGACGCCAGACCGATTCCTTCTACCTCCGGCTGACGATCTAGGTAGGGCTCCAGCTCTACCTCGCTTACCATTGGTTCCGCCACTGCATACGATGGATAAATTCCATCTGATAAGTAATATCCCATTTCATATGAATGACCATTAACCTCATATTTGCATGCTGGTGCTGTTTCATTTACAATATCATCAAATAATGGGGATCTATTCAGAACATTTGAATGATTGTTTATACCCACCATACCAAAGAGAGCATGCCAAATCCACACGCTTTTGATACCACGACCTCAATGATAAGAGTAGGTTCTCTCTTAAACCCATTGACATGGGTTCTATGCCAAGCTGTAGGGCAGTTTTTCCAAGCCCAATGCATGCAATCAAGACTTCCAAGCATTCCAGGAAAGTCACGTTCCTCTCCTTCTTCAAGTGGCCTTTCAACATCCTTTTCATTCGGTTTTCTCATGTATTGCCCTTCAAAAATGTTAATTAAAATCGCTTCAGACTTTTAATAGTTGTGCTCTCGCTAATCTCAATGTATCCATCAAGAAGGTCAGCTGCACAACCATACACAAGCATCCACAAAGTAGGCACCATTTTTAGTAGAGGGCTCATCCCACAATTGTCAACAACATCAATCTTTGGTGTAGAATAATTATTGTAGCCTCCAATGGCCTCTAGAATACGTTTGAACAACTCTACATCCATGCGAAAACGCCTACACAACTGTTCTTGTGTGTACTTCGAGTTCCCACTCTTGAAATAACCGTTCATAATTAACTCATGACGCTCATGTCTTTCCCGCTTTATAAACCATCGACCAGGAACAGAGCCTTTGTGGGATCGTTTTCTCTCCATGAACATTGTTGAAATAGAAACTGGAATATGAATGGAAACAACCTTCACCAAATCTTGTGTCATCCTAGTGGACATTAGCTTCTTTGTGATCGACAAAGAATCATTGCTTGAAGATGAACCGTCTGAATCATATCCTATATATGAAGACATTGATTTGAAATATGAAAAAAATAAGTGAACTGTAGAAATATGATAATCAGAGAAGGCATTATAGAAAGTTCAAATGTAGTAATACTGAAAGTGGATTCAAACAAAAATTTTTTTTGCAAAAGTATAGCCTATTTTAAATTTGAAGTCATAATCGCGTTTCACAATTAATCACATCACAAAATTTGCATATGCATAACTATTTCATAAGCCAATGGAAGATGAAGTGAAGAACCCAAAACTTCTGCAGCTCTCCACTATCCAGGAAGATCAATTTAATACTTAAAGTGGTAAATTTAGTACTGGAAGTGGTAAATTTCTCGCACAAAAATTTCAAGTGGTAATCAAACATTTTCGAATAAACGAAAGAATTGCTCACTCATGTGCTTGTCAAAAACAGAGGACAAAATGGATATTTAAGGGTTGATTCGACGATGGATAATTTCACCTCCGCGAGTTTAACAAACAAACGAACGCCATACTAAACTATAATATTGATTATGTACAGAATTAAAGTATCCACCTTACAAGAAATTGATCAATGGATAAATACACAATTGAGAATTTCACCCTTTGTTCTTCCTTGAACGAGCATTGAGATTTTTTTTAGAGAAACATTGAAGGGTTTAAAATTTTAATTTAGAATATGGTTAGACACGTATGAAGAGAGATCAAATACTGATGGTTGTATTGGAGAATAAAATTTAAAGAAGATAATTAGACTCACTTTATATTTTTGAGTAGTGAATCCAATATTTTAGAATGACTACCTTAGGGTTGGAGATGCTCTTATAGCATATTTTGAGTCCCAGTGTATTCCAACCTTGCATTACTCATGCTCTAAGACTATGTTTAACCATGACTCAACACAAAAAAAATTTCAATCAAATATATCTCTCTCATCCATCTATACAACCCCCAATCCAACCAATTTATTCTTTTAAAAGGTTTATTAATGACCCAACTCAACCAAAAGCTTCAACTCTTTTTTTTAAGGGAATACCACCTAGATGGTATGGGATTTGGCGGACTCCTGCCTGTTTATTAAATAAAAAATAAAAGTACGAAGAAAGACATAAAGGCTTACCTCAACAAGAAGTAGTAGCTTTGATTCCAAACTACACATCTGTCCTATAGATCTATCTTGAAGAATCAAAAGGCACTTTCCAAGCAATCAGAGGGGAAAAAAAGCAATACATTAAGTTCAAGTTAAAAACAGTTCTGAGTACAATGTGGAAAACGATCTAAAATAGGGAAAAGACAGTGTATCAAGATGAATCTTGTTTTGAATCTTGCTTGGTAATCTTGCAAAAACAAAAGTGTTATCGATCCGATTGGAGCATGCTTATTTAGCTAGGGAATCTACCACTGAATTTGCTTCCCTGTAGACATGTGAAATGGTGTACTCCAATTGATGTAGCAGTGGCCATATCTGTCTGAGTTCATGCAGTATCATCCATGGTGGTTTATATCTTCTTTTGATGGCATTCACTAAGAGCTTTGAATCACTTTCAATTTGAAGTCTCTATATGTTGTGTTGTTTGCATAACTGAAGTCCATAGAGCATGGCTCTTGCTTTTGCTTGCATAGAGTTACGAGGTGACATATTCTTCATAGCTGCAATTACTGTATCCCCTTGATTGTCTCGGATAATACACCCAGCTCCTGATGCTCCATTTTGCATTGAAGACCCATCTATGTTGAGTTTGAAATTGGGTGGTCTTGTCCAGGATATTCTTTTAATTTGCTTTCAAAAACTCAACTTGTGCACTGATAATCTAGGGCCAAGAGCAGAGGACAAATCCCAAATACAAGGTAATCTCATACATAGAAGAATATCATTGGTCTGTAACATAACACACTTAAAAATATATTCACTGGAAAGCCGAGTCTCCTCAAATATGTATTTGTTTCTTTCTTTCCAGATGTACTAAGTTATAATATTTGGTATAGTTCTGATTAAAGGATTGATTTCTTTGTTTTTGGAGGGTTTATTCCAGTAGTGGAAAAACTTATCCCAAACAAAATCTGTCTGAACTATAGATATGTTCAGAAATTTATTACTTCTGCTCTAGATGTGCTAGATTATGTGACAAGGGTTAAACATATGGTGTAATGATTTAGAGCTCTGTTTACAGAAACATTAGATAGAAGGAAGACAAAAAGAGAAATATTCTAGCACATCTGGAAGTACTATCAATCTATTTAGCGATCTCCAGTTGAAAAAGTTAACTATCTCTGGGATGACTGAAGACTAGAGATGTCTAAATGATTGAACTTTCTCTTTTTTATGTGTTTGATCTCATAAGCTGATTTGAGACCGAAGTCTCCATTTGGATTTGTTTTCCAGATCATGATATCATCATAATTTGGATTTAAGAAATAGTTTTGGTTCAGAGTTTGGATTACTGATAGGGTAAGACCTGAGCTTAAGGTCTGGGATATGGATGTTTGCTCCTTTAAGAAATCATACACTGAAATGTTTGGGAATGGGAAATCTAAATCTTAATCCCAAATATCAAATAAAGGACCTACGTTTGTCCAGTTTGTTTCCCAGAATGAAATCTGTCCTTTCCCTAAGATTATTTTTGTGTTAGCAGTGGAAATGTCATTTATTTCTTTGATTCTCAACCAGGTTCTGGTTATTTTATGATGATCAAGCATAGACCACATAAATGTTGTCCATGGGGAGTTGCCCATCCAAAGTTTCCACAATAACTTTATAGAGAAACTTTTGGTCATTGTGTGCAAATTCTTAACGCCTAGACCATTCTCATCTTCAAGATAGCAGAGCTTAGTATATGCTTTCCAGATTCTTTTTGATTTGTTATTGGTTGAGTTAGAGTTCCAAAGAAATTTTTCCAAGCTTTTATGGATTAGATATATTATGTGATTTTTTGGCTTTAAAACTGTGATTAAATGGAGTGGTATGGATGAAAAACATGTTTAATGAGAATCATTCTCCCTGCATGGGATAGCTATTTATTTTGCCATGTGTTGATTCTTGATTGTATAGAAGTTACCATATTTAGGAAGTAGATGTTTTTTGCCCTCCCAGCAAAAATTAGGCTTCCTAAATATTTGAAAGGTAGACTTCCTTTTAACATGTTTGATTCAGATTGAATTAGAATAAGTGTTTGTGGAGGTGTGAACTTAGACTTGAAGAAAGAGGACTTTTCAAAATTACTTTTTTGGCCTAAAGCTAGTTCATATGATTTGAGAAAGTTAATTATGGTTTGTAGTCCTGACTTGGTATATCTCAAAAGTATGGTTGTATCATCTGCAAAGGATAAGTGGGAGATTTGGAGCATTCTTGGTGGTAGTTTCTAGTATTGAAGTGAGGAATACTGAAAAAGGAATTCAGGTTCCTAGAAAAAGCTTCAGCTACAATCACAAAAGGCAAAGGGGATAAAGGATCCCCTTGCTTTAATCCTCTGGATGCTTGAAAGAATCCAAAGGGAGAGCCATTGATTAATATACTCCCTCTGTCCCGCTATAAATTGCTTAATTACTTTTTGGGGGTCAAACTTTACAAACATTGACGTAAATATATAATAATCTGTATATAATAAAAATATCATGTGAGATCTTGTTAGATTCATCTTAACATCTATTTTCTAAATATCAATTTTTTATGCGACACTATTATAGGTAACTAGAGATATTCATGGTCGAACATGCTTATTGAAGACCGTGAAAAAATAATTAAGCAATTTATAGTGGGACGGAGGGAGTAGAGAAAAATGCCGAGCTTATGTTTCCCAACAGATGTCTTACTATATTTTCCGAGAATCCAAATTTTAGAAGGATTTTTTCAAGAAAGGTCCAAGAGACTCTATCAAAGGATTTCATCATGTCAAATTTAATAATCATATTAAAGCCTGGGTTTTGGAATGAAGAAAGCTAGTGATCTCTTGCATTAGAAGTACATTGCCAGCTAGTTCTCTGACAGAGACAAAGACTGATTGCTTTGGGCTGAACATTTGATTCATTAATGTTTTAAATCTTTCAACTAAGATTTTAGAATATATTTTGTTAATAAAATTGCACAGACTTATAGGTCTGTAGTCTTTAAACATCCTTTTTTTTGGGATTAGAACAATCAGAGTGGCTGAAATTGGTTTTGGGATTTCTGACAGGTTTAGGAAATCATTAGTTGCTGCTAACAGATCAACTTTGATCAGTTCCCAACATTTTTGAAAAAAAAATCCAGTGAATCCATTAGGACCTGCTGCTGAATGTGGATCCATAGATGAAACTATCTTATGAAGCTCTTCCATTGTTACTGGATTTGTGAGTTTTAAGTTCATTTCATCATTGATTAGATTACGTATATTCTCTAGGAGCCAAGTTGTGTTTATTTCGGTTGGATCTGAATTCTCTTTTGTAAGAAGTTCTGAGTAGAAATTTACAGCTTCTGATCCTATTTCTTTTTGGTATTGCAACCAGTGGCCATTTTTATCTTTGATGTTTTAGATTAATTGTCTTTTTTGTTTTCCCTTCACTGATTGATGAAAAAATTTAGTGTTAGCATCTCCATCCTTAAGCCACTTTAATCTGGCTTTTTGTTTCCAGTAAATGTCCTGGGTTTGAAGTGTTTGTGTTAAGTTGGCTTTAGCTTCATTATAAGCTATTTGGTTTGTTAAATTATCATCCTATTGCAAGACTTCTTCAGCTTTGATTAATTGATCTTCACATGATTGGATTTTATCAAAGATGTTTCCAAAAATGTTTTTGTTCCAGAATTTGAGGGAAATTTTAAGATTTTTATGTTTAAAAACAAATCTTTTCATTCCAGTTGAATCAGTGTGTATATTCATGCTTTTCAACTATATCCATAAAAGTATGGTAGTTTAACCAGCATTCCTAAAGTTTGAATGATTTGGGACCTGATTGAGGAATGTCTTCTGAAATAAGAAGAACTGGAGGGGAGTGATAAGATTTATCTCTAGCCAAAGCTCTTATTTTAGAATTATTGAAATCATCCCACCATTGAGTAGTTGATAATCCTCTATCAAGCCTCTTCCAAACTCTACCTTTGGGTCTCATACTAATCAATGTATAGAGACTGGCAGATGTTGGAATGTTTGATAGGTTGTTATCAGCTAAGTACCTATTAAAGTTTTTTATGTGGCTATGTACTGGAAATGAAGGTCCTAAATACTCTTCATTTGTTGATATAACATTGAAGTCACCAATTTAGCACAAGGATTGTATGTTAGAGTCCTTAATGGTTTTCCAGAGCTTGTCTCTTTCCTTAATGGTATGTTTAGCATAGACAAAATGCTAAGTTACAGGTCTTTGTTAATGATTGGTGTTTAAAGCTTATCAAAATATGCTGATAAGATACTGATACAACATTAATTGTTAGAGATTCTTCCAAGAAAAGCCAAATTTTGCAATCAGGATTTGAATAGTAGTTTTTAAAACCAAGTTTATTAGTTGTGTCCTGAATTGAGTCAGACATTAACATTGGTTCAATTAACCCTATCAGCTGGATTTTATGTCTTTTCTTGATGTCTTTTATCCTAATTTGAGTTGCTGAGTTTCCAACCCCTCTTGCATTCCAAGCACAAATATTTAATCCCATCATTGATTGGATTTAGAAGAAGTCAAAGTGGATCTCATTAGGATTGTCTTAGGAGTGGATGTATAATCCTTCCTATTATATTTGATGGTTCTGGTTTTTTGATCAACTTCTGTTTGATCTTTTTCATAGTCCATTATAAGAAGATTCAGTTTGTTTTGGGATTCAAGCAGGTTATTTTTTATTTCCTCAAAGTTAAGCTTAGAAGATTATGGTCCATGATCAGGGTTGTGAACTGAACTTTCTGTGTTAAGCCAATCCAAGGTGTTTTGCTATCTTTGACTTGAAGTTAGGAGAGGTGAGTCACCAACATTGATTTCAATGAAATCTTCTTTCCGAGTTAAAGTATTTTGGGACTTACGATTTGCTTCTTCATTATTACTTTATGAGAATTTAGCTATATGTGAGGCCTGGATTATGGTTGCCTGATCTAGCTTAGTGGGTGTCTGATTGGTTATTTGTGAGTTCAACTATTTTAGTTGACTTGCAGACATGAATTTTTTGGTCTACATTATTATTCTCTACTTCTAATACTTGAAAAGCGTTCTCAGACAGCACATTCTCAGCAGACAGTTGGGAATTAAGAAGAGAAGAGCTTTGATTAGGGACAATCTAAGGATTAGAGGCGTTGTGCGGAATACCCGAGAAAGAACAAGAAAAGAAAATAAAGCGAAAAATAAGACACCGAGATTTTATGTGGTTCACCAATTGGCTACATCCACGGCCGACCAAGATCGGATTCCACTAGAGAGAAAGGCCAGAATTACAAATTTCCTACTCTCTTCCAATCCTATCTCTTACAGGTTACAATAAAAAATGAGGCACTATATAGTCCTCTCCACCTTAAACCCTAATGGCTTTGGGCCCAAAAACAATCTGGCCCAAACCAGAATAGGAGACAGAATGCCAATAACAGCCCAAACAGAGGACATGCTATACCGTCGGGTCAGGGGCGACTCCGCCCCCCGGACCCCCAGGCCAGGGTGCGCTCCGCCCCCCTGGACCCCCCGACTTGCTGACCGGGCAGCGAGACCCTCGTACCATCTTGTCAAAGTGGCTAATACGTATTCAAGGCATACCAACAAATCTCCACCTTGACTTGAATCCTCAAAGCAGAAACTCCAGACGCACCATTATAGTGCCAGATGAGCAGACTTATCCCTCCACTCCTGGGACTACCCCACTGGGCAGCTACTGATCTCTGATGCTAAGCAAGTCCAAACAGTGTTGAAACTTGCTATGTGGAACAGGCTTGGTGAACATCTCAATAGGATTATCAACAGTTTCCACTTTCTTCACCCTGATTCTCCTCTCACTCCTCAGGAAATGATATCTGACATCAATGTGTTTGGTCCTCTCATGATGGACCTGATCCTTGGCTAAGCAGATAGCACTCAAGCTATCACAATACACAGTAGCCTGATCGTGGTGTAGACCAAGGTCACTGACTAGCCCCTTCAGCCATATACCTTCTTTCGCAGCCTCCGTCAGAGCCATGTACTCTGCTTCCGTAGTAGACAAAGTCACTGTAGGTTGCAAAGTCGCCTTCCAGCTAACAACAGAACCACCCAAGGTAAAGACATAGCTGATCATAGATCTCCTCGTGTCAACATCCCCAGCATAATCAGAATCAGAATAACCCGTAACTAGGCACTCAATATCACCCCCGTAAATGAGACCCACATCAGACATACCTCTAAGGTACCTAAAGATCCTCTTCACAGCTTGCCAATGTTCTCTACATGGTTGCCCCATGAACCTGCTCACAACACTGACCGCCTGTGCTAAGTCTGGCCTCGTACACACCATAGCATACATCAAGCTCCCCACAGTGCTAGCATATGAAACTCGAGACATATAATCCTTCTCATCTTCTGACTGAGGAGCAAACATGGAAGTGAGATGGATATTTGCAGCACTAGGAGTGTCATTAGGCTTGGCTGAAGACATGCCAAACCTAGCCAACACCTTCTGAATGTAACCTTTCTGTGACAAGAAAAGCTTCCTCTGACCTCTATCTCTGAGAATCTCCATTCCTAGTATTTTTCAAGCTGCACCCAAATCCTTTATCTCAAACTCAGCACTAAGAAGACCCTTCAGCTTCTGAACCTCATGCTTACTCTTTGAGGCTATCAACATGTCATCTAAATAAAGCACCAGATAAATTAATGACTCATCTCTCAACTTGCTATAGTAGGCACAACAATCATATGAACTCCTTGGGTAGCCCAAATCAAGCACGTAGCTGTCAAATCTCTTGTACCACTGCCTCGGAGACTGCTTAAGCCCATATAAGGACTTCTTCAACTTGCAAACATACTTTTCCTTGCCAGGAACTTGGAAACCATCTGGCTGAGTCATGTATATCCCTTCCTCCAACTCTCCATGTAGAAAAGCGGTCTTCACATCAAGTTGTTCAAGCTCCAAATCCCGATGTGTCACTATAGCTAGCAACACCCTGATGGAAGTGTGTCTGACCACTGGTGAGAAAATCTCATTGTAATCTACTCCCTCTCTCTGACTGAAACCTCTAGCAACAACTCTAGCCTTGTACTTGACTCCCTCTGTAGGTGATATCCTTTCCTTTTTCTTGAAAACCCATTTGCAAGTGATAACCTTTCTCCCTTGAGGCTGTTGAACCAAATCCTATGTCTGATTCTTCTGGAGGGACTCCATCTCATCTCCCATTGCTACAAACCATTTGTCAGCATCAGTACCTAAAAAAGCTTCTCTGTAGGTGGATGGCTCATGAGTATCCACCTCCTCAGCAACCTGTAGGGCATAACCCACCATATCCTCAAACCCATACCTCTTGGGTGGACCAACTCCAACCCTCTTTGGTTGATCTTGAGCTAAGCAATGAACTGTAGCTCCTGATGGTTGATGATCTGATGGTGGAAGCTCTGGCAACTCACTTTCTATCTGTAGCTCTTGATCTCCTTCAAGTTCCTTCAAACCACTCTCACCTTGAGTGACTTGAAGCTCCACCCGTTTATCAATGCTGCCAACTTCTATTGTAGACGTGGACTTCACCATTTGGATCTAAGCAAAGAGTTTTCATCAAAGACAACATCCCTGCTCAGAACAACCCTTTTCTCGGATGGAGACCAAATCCTTGATCCCTTGACTCCATCTCTATAGCCCACAAAAACCCCCTTCTTGGCTCGGGGCTCTAACTTACCATCACTCACATGATAATAAGCTGTACAACCAAAAGCCTTCAGATTAGAGTAATCAGCAACTCTACCCGACCATACCTCAATAGGTGTCTTACACTGTATGCCCGTATGAGGTCCACGATTGATCAAGTAGAATGCTGTACTCACTGCCTCTGCCCAGAATCTTCTATCTAACCCAGCATTCGAGAGCATGCACCTCGCTCTCGCCAGCAATGTCTGATTCATCCGCTCAGCTACACCATTCTGCTGTGGCGTATTCCTGACTGTATGATGTCGAACAATCCCTTCATCCCTACAAAACTGATCAAACTCAAACGAGCAAAATTCCAGACCATTATCAGTTTGCAGCCTCTTGATCTTCTTCCCTGTTTGGTTCTCCACCAGAGCTTGCCACTGCTTGAACTTCATGAAGGCTTCACTTTTATGTTTCATCATGATAACCCAAGTCATTCTGGAGTAGTCATCAATCAAAGACATAAAGTACCTGTGCCCTCCCAACGACTCAACTCGGGATTGCCCCCAACAATCAGAGTGGATATAATCTAGCGTGCCTTTCGTTCTATGAATAGCCTTTGGAAACTTGTTGCGGTGTAGTTTCCCAAAGACACAGTGCTCTCAGAACTCCAAACCCTTGACCTTGTGGCCACCAAGAAGATCATCCCTCAACAGAATCTACATCCCTCTTTCACCCATGTGACCAAGCCTCATGTGTCATAACTTAGTCATATCCCCATGGTGAACCTCTGATGATGCAACATTTGCCGAATCTATAACCGTGGAACCTTGCAGAAAATACAAAGTACCATGCAAAAGACCTTACATAACCAGCTTAGAACCCTTGCAGACACTTAGAGCTCCATCTTTCCCTGAATAGACAAAACCCTTTCTATCCAGCAGACTAAGAGAAATCAAATTCTCCGTCATCGATGGAACATGTCTAACCTCGTTCAAAGTACAAAAACTACCATCATGTGTCCTGATCTTGATCGAACCTGTCCCAACTACCTCACAAACAGTACCGTTAGCCGTAGTAATGCTACCCACTGCCTGCTTATAAGTCGAAAACCACTCTCTCCTTGGACAAATGTGGTAGGATGCCCCAGAATCTAGGAACCACACATCGGAGTGATGAGTGTATCCAGCAGCAACCAGAGCAATATCCTCTTTTGAATCAACGTCTCCTTCCGCTAGAGCAGCAGAACCCGATTTGTTTCCTGATTGCTTCATCATCAACTTCTTTGGACACTCATTTTTCCAATGTCCCTTCTCCTTACAGTACCTACAGATATCACCGGGCTTGGGAACCTTTGACTTCTTACCTCTTTTCTTTCCGCCATTTCCCTTTCCCTTATCGCAACTAGTAAACAAACTAGATGCCTGATTATCTGTTCCTGAACTGCTAGCACTATGACGCAACTCCCTGCTATGAAGAGAGGATCTAACTTTCTCCAAAGACACAGAATCTTTCCCGACAATAAATGACTGAACAAAGTTCTCATATGAAAATGGTAGAGATACTAACAATATCAAAGCAGCATCCTCATCATCAATTTTCACATATATATTTCGCAGTTCTAATAACAAAGTATTCAATTGCTCTAGATGATCTCTGAGTTGCGTACCTTCATGCATTCGGAGACCGAATAGACGTTGTTTCAGAAGCAATTTGTTCATCAGAGACTTTGTCATGTACAAGCTCTCCAACTTCAACCAAAGCTCCGCAGCAGTCTCTTGATCCGAGACCTCAGTAATGACTTCATCCGCGAGACACATCATAATTGTTGAATGCGTCTTTTCTTCCAGACCCACCATGTCAGAAGTGCCAACGACCGAGAACCCCTTCGTCAGTGGCATCCATAACCCTTGTTGCTTCAACAAAGCTCGCATCTTGATCTGCCATAAACTGAAAATGTTCCTCCCGGTAAACTTGTCTACCTTCACGTTCAGCGCAGCCATCTTTCTCTCCGATCAGATTAGAGATCCGACCACCCCAAATTTGATAAACCCAAAAATCTGATAGACCCACCGCGGATCTAACCAGAAGCTCTGATACCAGTTTGTTGTGCGGAATACCCGAGAAAGAACAAGAAAAGAAAATAAAGCGAAAAACAAGACACCGAGATTTTACGCGGTTCACCAATTGGCTACATCCACGGCCGACCAAGATCGGATTCCACTAGAGAGAAAGGCCAGAATTATAGATTTCCTACTCTCTACCAATCCTATCTCTTACAGGTTACAATAAAAGACGAGGCACTATATATATAGTCCTCTCCACCTTAAACCTTAATGGCTTTGGGCCCAGAAACAATCTGGCCCAAACCAGAACAGGAGACAGAATGGCAATAACAAGCCAAACAGAGGACATGCTATACCGTCGGCCCGGGGGCGACTCCGCCTCCCCGGACCCCCAGGCCAGGGTGCACTCTACCCCCCTGGACCCCCCGACTTGCTGATCGGGCAGCGAGACCCTCGTACCATCCTGTCGAAGCGGCTAATACGTATTCAAGGCATACTGAGATATATCAGGATTGGGATTGCTTTGATGTTGTGGAATAGTGACTGCAAGGTTACTTTGCAGGACATTGTTATCAGAGTTAGCCATATTACTGATCACAGGTTCTGTTATTTTTCCTTTTACTTTATCATTCTCCGAAATCTCTTTTGGGATAGATTTGTTCTTTAAAACAGGTATGTAAATTTTCTCTTTTGTTCCAACACTTGAGGCTGAGGGTTTGTTAACCTTTCCCTAATCAGCAATTTTAGGAATTGAGTTCAAGTTTTTATTGAGATCAACAGAGGGAGAGTCCTTAGGTCTCCAGGCATTAAGAGTGTTTTTAGTTTGTTCAGCCCTACAAGCAGAGATAACATGACCCAATTTCTGACATGTCAAATATAAACAGGCAGACTTTCATATTCAATGTATTGCCAAAAACCCAAGTCTCTAAATTCAAGCCATACTCTTTCTCTTAGGGGTTTAGTTATGTCATTTCCACACAAACTTTAGCCACATGTGGTCTAGTTTGATTCAGTGTAGACTTATCAGCCTTAATTGGTGATCCTATTAGACTCCCTATAGACATCATTGCCCATTGATAAAAGAATTGTTGTGGTAGGCCATATAAACAGATCCAGACATGCACAATTGGTGAATCAGAATTGGGATCAAAACTAGGTGTCCATTTACTGATTCTAATAGAATAAGGACCAAAGTTCCATATTTTATGCATCCAACATAAAAAATAATCATCAGGGAGGGAGAAGTGGATTAAAACCTATTTGTTGTCCAACAAATTGATGTCAGCCTAACCTTTGAATCCCGCGGCATGAAAATCTTGTCTCAATTTCTCCATGGTTGGGTGCCCCCTTGAAAATTTGCCTACCAACGTCCAGCGCAGAGGGGCTTCTAGTTGTTTGCACTTCTCATAAGTAAATCGGAGACCTGGTTCTCCGAGGTGGTCAATTCTCGGCTTTGGATTGAATGGAGTTCCTGCAGAGTTTGAGAGCGTATCAATAAGGGATTTTCTAAGCATTTGAGAATAAGAAAAGGAAGGAACGTTTGGTGGCTCCGCTATCACGGCAGCGCCGGCGCAGCTCTATGTAGCCGTTAGGTTTAGCGGCAATGGGGAGTGTCGTTCAGAGGATGAGCATTTTCAGAGAATGTTCAGAAATAACGTATAAAAACTTCAACTCTTTATATATTATTTTAATACCAAATATAAATAGTATATTTTGAATCATTAATTATTAATTAAATGCTGTAATATTTAAATAATAATATTTTTGAAATTTGTAAATAAATTTTTAATAATTAGAAATATAATAACTAAATCATGAAAAATGTTCATTTGCATCACTTCAATACCAAATTTAAAAGATACATCAAATTATATTACAGGCAATAAAAATTGAATTTGAGTACAAAGTAAAAAAACAAAAAACACAAAAAATTACATATATAAAACTTAAAGAAGAATATTCTAGAGCAAATTTAAGAGCTATTATTTTTCCAAAATTTTCCCATTTCTTTATTTTTCGATTGCCTGGAAGGGACAAAAGAAAGATCTTGTTTAGAGCGGTGTGAGCTTCTTTATTGTGAAGTTGTGATCTGTTAACCATGTATGCACCTAGCTGTGTCCCTTGAGTTGAGAATTATAAATTTTCCTCATCATCTTCCACAACTCTATTTCTTGTATGAAATTTTCCATTAGTAAGTAGATCTTCCAAAAATTTAGTGGAATCATGATAGTTGAGATATGTGTCCCTTTCATCCTCAAGTATCATATTGTGCATAATGATACAAGACGTAATTATTTTCACCATAAACTTTGGATCCCAAACAAGGCAAGGGATCGAATAAATGCAAAACGGGCTTATAAAACTCCATATGCACACTCTACATCTTTCTGGCAGCCTCCCGATGTTAAGAAAATAGCTTGTGCTTCTCTAATTATGGATAGGTAACTGATTTGACAAATGCAGCCCACGAGGGATATATACCATCAGTAAGATAATACCCCATGTTGTAATCATGCCCATTAACCCTATAACTCATTTTTGGTATTCGATCTTCTAGAATATCATCAAAAAGTTAGAGATTGGTGTAGTACGTTGGTATCATTGCAAGAACCAGGTGTTCTGAAAAATGAATGAAATATCCATAAATCTTCTGAAGTAACAGCTTCCAAGATGACCGTTGGAGATCCACTTCTTCCTTCATAATAGCCGGCCTACACAGTTAGACAATTCTTCCACTTCCAATGCATGCATTCAATACTTCCTACCATACCTGGGAAGCCTCGTTGATCTCTGATGTGGAACATCCTTGCCAAATTTTGTGGTGTAGGCGATCTGAGGTACTCGTCACCAAAGTTTGCAATGGCACCCTCCAAAAAGTGTTTGAGAGACTTTCTTGTTACATCTGAGCTAATTCGAAGGTATTCATCAACTACATCCGCTGATGTTCCATAAGCTAACAGCCTGATAACTGTAGTATATTTTTGCAACGAAGAAATAGAAAATCTACCAGTAGCATATGGCCTTCGCTAAAAATATCTTGTACTAACAGTAAGAGCTTCAACTATACGCAGAAGTACATGTTTTTGCATATGAAATCTATGACGGAATAGTTGATATGAATACACAGGATTACCAGAAAAATAGTCCGTGAATAAACGTACCTCACCTCTTTCACGATCTCTCTCACAATTCCTTCTCATGGCTCTGAGATTATGATCTATTGATTGTAATAATAAAATAGAAGGACTAGTAATCACATCTTCAATGATGCGATCAACAAGTTGGTATTTTTTAACAATGTTTGCCTACCACTCATCAAACTCAATGAAATAAAAAGAATCAAAGTTAAAACTTGAATCAATTGAATTTTCATTTGATGACATTGTGTAATGAGATGGATAATGATTTTCATATGGATACGATGATAATATATAGGAGTAAAAATATGACAATAACTGTAGGCATGGGTGTGGATTTCAAAATAAAGTATAAGATGTTAAATTTTTTTAAAGTAATATGACAATTCAACTAAAATGTATTCCCAACAAACCAACAAACCCATGTGTGATGATGGTTGACTATCAATTCATAATCTAATAACATGTGAAAGCTATTATTAAAGATGGTTTGACAAATCTTTTCGTATGGGCCAAGCAAAGTGCTTTTGGAACAATGTGAGAGTAAAAAGTTTGAAACCAAGTGGCTATAGTGATATGAAAGTTAATCAATTATTGAAAGAAAAAAATGAAATTACATTACAAAAGTTCAAATTACATGAAAATGTTCAAATTTCATAAATGCACGTACAAAACTAAACACAAGTGAAAAATTACATATAATTATTGAATAGCTCAGACATCGACCAACATTGGGCGTCCTCTCTTCAGGGGTTAAGCATGTTCTAGACACCAAATTTTGTAAAAAATTCATTTTCATCTTCTTCATTTTTCTCTGTTCTTTAGCACGTTCGATTTCATTTCAATCTTTTTCCACTTCAAGTTTGGCAGTCCTAAGTTCGTTTATGATCTCAAATTATTTGTTTCGTGTGAGCCTTTACTCACGAAGTTCAACATTAAATTCATCCGGAATAGTATAATATTGAGATGTCGTGGCTTTACCTTTCTTTTTTGTGACATCTCTGCCTTTGGAACATGAAATTGTTGGAGCATGATTAATTGGAGCATCAGAATTCAACGGAATTGCATAATGCCCACCTTCACTAGTCTCTTCTTTCTTCGTTACTCCCTTCATCTTCTGGATGAGACCAAGTCCTATCTTTATCTAATTCCATCTCCCACTTTGGATGTTTACACATAACTTCCTCATATACTTGCAAGTATGTAAACTTAATACCACCTTGTTCATAAATTGTTAAAGCTCGTGTTGGACATCTTGCATGCTCATTCCATTCCTTTTTCAAACGATATACTTCTTTGTACGTAGCATTCCATTTTTGTGCACTTTCAATAAGTCGTTTAAAACAACCTTTCATTTGATCCACATTTCTTGGATTGATTTCTCCTGGATTTTTCTGCCCGAATTTGCTCGAACTGATCCGCCACTCGAGCCCATAACACAACACCTTTCTGGTTATTGTCTCTTCGCCTGCCTTCACTAACAACGCAATAAGCAGACATTAGAGCAATATCTTCTTTAACACACCAAGGAATACATTTTTTTCCATGAATATTTTGAGCATTCTGACCAGATGATTGAGAATTATTTTGGGAGAAAGGGATATTAGCAGAGAGAGGAATATGAGTTGACTTAGAAAAATGAGAGTTAGAAGCTTCTTCAAAGTTTGAATACGCCGGTGGATTTTGATAATATTGTGCATTTGAATTTTGCTGTGAATTAAAATTTTCTTCAGAAAAAGAAAAGAAATTGGAATTATTTTTATCCATGGAAGAAAATAGTATTCGTGATAATCCTATTGACAAAGGATTAACACTAATTACAAAAAAATGGAGAGTTTTTTTTTTTGAAAGCAGGGAGAAGAGAAATATTGAGTTGCGCATTGAACTATGGTAATATTGGTCTCTATTTATAGGGAATGAAAAATTTTGTTTATTGAAAATATTTTTATTACAAAAATATTTTAAAAAATAGAAATATAAAATTAGATAGGTAGATAAAGAGATAAAATGATTTGATTTGATTTAATTTGGTATATTTCCAACCAATAGACTGGTGACACTTGGCGGGTGACAGCGTCTCTCCCCTTCCATTTTGCGGATCAGCTTTGACCCTCAAATTCTTTGGGGTTGGGCCGTATTATTGATTCTCCTTTTTTTCAAAGAACTAAAGCTGGTCTCAAATTCTTTGAAGTTGGGCCGTACTATTCATTTTCCTTTTTTAAAAAAACTATTCATTCACCGATAAATATGGTCTAAGGGAGCTCCTCCCTTTTAAAATGTCTATTTTTCAAATACCCATATGGACACATTGTTGTAGAACTTCCATGTTACTCTTTGCTCATTTAAGTTCTTACATTGATTTTGTTAAGTTAAATGTGTACAACTATAATCGTAAAAGAGTAATGATAAATAGAGTAAAAATGCATAGTAAAATTACATAGTGACTGATGTGATAATAATGAAAAGGTAAATGTATCCCTAGTTAGTTGCAATTTTAAAGGAATGTAATTAGTGATTTAGTCTGTTTCTAGCATCCACATCATTCAATATGAATTTCACTACTTACTCTGTCCCGGCTGAATTTGCATGCTCATCATTATCAAGCTGTTCAAAAAATATGTTTGACCGTTAATATGTTTACCTACGTATAATAATGGAAAATAAAAAGTTGATATTAAGAAACAACTTGTTACGGTGAATTGAAAAATATCATATATGATAATATTATTGTTCATATAGCTATTCAAATACGTAGTCAAACTTTGACAGAAAGTAGTGTGAAAAAGGTAATAGTACAAATTCAGTTGGGACAGGGGGAATATGAATTTTCACTCTCCCTATCATTGTAAATTTTATTGATATATAAATTAGAGTTAAGTGCCCACATGATCTTATATTTTTATCGAAAGTGCTAATATGACCCTGCAAGATTAGAAAGTGTGATTATAACCCTATTATTTGGTCGAAAGTGCTAATCTAACCTTGGAGGCATCAATTTAACCAAAATTCTGTGAATTGACTATTATACCCCTATTTTTTTAAAAAAAATAAAATTTTTGAAAATGTGACAAGACAATTATGCCTTTACCTCTATTGAGAGCATCTCCAATGGTTTGCTCAATCTTTTAGTTGCTACAGTAATTTTTTTATAGTTACTACAGTGTATTTGTTCCAATGATTTACTCTATAACTTCCTCTATAAAAGCATATTCCTTCATATTTTATAATTGCTTTGTTTTCAATTATGATGAAAATTACGTATTTATTTCAGCATCCAATAAAAAAATCATTAATAAAAAAATATTATTAGTAAATATTATTTATAGATATTACAATAAATAATTAATAAAATAATACTTTCAGAAAAAGAAACTACAACATTCGAATAAACACAAACAAACAATTTATTATTATAAAAAATAATACATGTTTAAATTTAATACTACACATTATTTTTATGTTATGGTTTTAAATTTCTAAACTATTTTATTATTATTAAAAAAATTTTGAAATATGATTTGTATAGTTATTTCCAATGAAAGACACTAAATGTACTAGAGTTCAAGTGATGTATGATTGAACTCGCACATTAATAAATAAATGTAATAAAAATATCACAAACTCTTACTTTAGGCAGCCTAACTTTAGGCAGGTCCTATTATGCAATTAATATAAATCTAAAATTTAGGGTGTGTTTTTTTTTTTAAAAAATGCTAATAAATTTGGGAAACCGCTATGCAATTATCAAATAAATATATATCACAGATTTTTTTATTTATTTTTCATTCCTTCTTTGTTCCGATCGATAACCGTTCCGATTTGGTTTTGTGCCATCATTTCGCCACCGCAGAACCGCCACTCCGCCACCACATTTCTCCTTTCGCCGGTGAGGCGGCGGAACTAGGGCACCGATTCTCCATCATCGATTCTCTGGCACCAATTCTCCATCCATCATTATGTATGTCTGATCGATTCTTCGGCTCCAGATTCGATCTCTGATCGGCTTCGAAGCTTTGCGGCGGCGGCCTTCGCTGACTTCTTCCGCTGTTATGGCGAGGGTGACAATGGTGCTGCTACGGCGAGGCTAATTCCACGGCGACGAGGCTAGGGTTTTCAGTTTGGAATGAAGACGGCGATCGGCGGTGAGCGATGATTTGGAGCGAAGAAGAGAAGCGAAGATCAATGGGGTCTGCTTGCGATTCCCGGCACTGTGGATCTCGGTGATTTCAGACGACGATGATGTGCTGCAATTTTAAGGCAAAGAAGATTAGGCAGCGATGAGGCGGTTCATTTGCCTTCAGGTGTGTGAGGTTCACGCACCTTGGCATGTACGGATGGAGGCGAAGGACGGTATCGAAAACAGTGGCGACGACAGATGGACGACAGCTGATCTTTGGCGTCTGAGAGGTGAGATTTAATATTGTGTTTTAATTTTTTTTAAAATACTTGCTGAGGTTTAATATGTTGTTGATTAAGCTTATTTGATGAATGAATGTTCGAGTCCACACAATGACCTTTTATTTTGGAGAATTTATGTTATTGATGTACATATTGAGGTTTATCATTATTTGGCTGAGTACATGTTCAATAATAGTCTTTGGTGTAGTGGTTATTGCTCAAATCTATGAGGTTATAGACCTGGGTTCAAATCTCACTAGGTTCTTCTTCTTTTTTTTAAAAGAATTTTTATTCTTGAGGTACTGTAGCATTTTGTTGATGTTTTTAGTTTTTTTCCCCTCTTATGTTGATGTTTTTTATTATTCGGGTGGGATTTAATTGATATGAGTTGATGCTCTGTAGTTGTTTTTGGTGATATGAATTGATATTTGTAATTTTTTTATTTTCTCATATTGATATTTTTCATTTTCCGGCTGAGGTTTTGGTAATAGGAGTTGGTGTCTGTAGTGTCTTTTTTCTTATGATGATGTTTTCATTTTTCGAATGAGGTTTAGGTGTTAGGAGTTGATGTTTGTAGTCTTTTTTTTTTTAAAAAAAAATAAATCGTTGATGTTTTATGATTTTCAGAGTGAATAATTTATACTGTTGAGGTACAGTAGCTTTTTTGTTGATGTTTTTAGTTTTTTTTTCTCTCATGTTGATGATTTTCATTTTCTAGATGAGTTTTAGGTAATGGGGGTTGATGTTTGTAGTTTTTTTTATGATATGATTGATTTTTTATAGTGTTTTTTTTCTTTACGGTGACATTTTTCATTTTTTTTGTTGGTGCTTGAAATGTAGGTTGTAGGTGCTTATTTAATAAATTGTGTGTTATGAAAACAAATTGGAGGTTAGAGTACAACTTGTAAGTGTTTCAATCGTTTCTTGTAAGTGCTTCACTCGTTGCTTGTTAGAAGTTGATGTTTGTAGCTTTTTTGATGATATGATTGATTTTTTGTTGTGCTTTTTCCTTACGTTGACGTTTTTCATTTTATTTTAGTGCTTCAAATGTAGGTTTGTAGGTGCTTATTTTATAACTTGTATGTGTTATGAAAACAAATTGGTGCTTAGAGTACAACTTGTAAGTACTTCAATGGTTGCTTGTAAGTGCTTCAATGGTTGCTTGTTAGGAGTTGATGTTTGTAGCTTTTTTGATGATATGGTTGATTTTTTGTAGTTTTTTTTCCTTACGTTGACATTGTTCATTTTTTTGTTAGTGGTTCAAATGTAGGTTGTAGGCGCTTAGTTTATTACTTGTAAGTGATTCAATCGTTGCTTGTAAGTGCTTCAATTGTTGCTTGTTAGGAGTTAATGTTTGTAGCTTTTTTGATGATATGGTTGATTTTTTGTAGTGTTTTTTCCCTTACGTTAATGTTTTTCATTTTTTGTTAGTGCATCAAATGTAGGTTGTATGTGCTTATTTTATAACTTGTGAGTGCTTCAATAGTTGCTTGTTAGAAGTTGATGCTCGTAGTTTTTTTTTATAAAAAAAATGATAATTTAGCTTTGTTGAGGTTTTTATGATTTTCAGTATATTTTTTGTTTGTCGTAGTTGATGTTTTTTTTCAATTTTATTTGATTTTTTTAAAATTTTTTCCGTTTTATTTGATTTTTTAAATATATTTTTGCTGCAGGTTTAGTTGATGTTTTATGATTTTTTGTTGATATTCTAATATTTTTTGCTGATGTTTCTGCAGTTTTTTGCTGCAATTTTTTATTTTTTTTTTGCATTTTAATTTTTTTAAAAAAAATTCTGAATTTTTTTGATTGTTTTTCGAGATTGCAAGTGGCAGGAAAATGATGGAAAACAGTTGGACGAAAAAGCCTTTGGAAAGTTATTAGCATAGGTCCCTGTAAAATAATTAGAGATAGACACATGTAAAATTATTAGAGATGAGTCATTGGATCTAGAATATTGTTAGAACTGTAAAAATGTCTCTGCCTAAAGTTTAGTCTGTTTCACAGGAGACCATCCATAAAAATATAGATGAATTGTAATCAAATAAATAAATAAATAAATAAAATTAATTAAATTATATTATACATTAGTTACATGTAATTTAACTAGGCAAAGTTTTGGGAAAAACTGTCTTTCCATACGTTTATGGAAAAATGAGATTTATTTAGAATAATAAAAAGCTATAAGGTTTTAATTGCAATATTAAAATTTTAATTTGCAACATGTAGTAATACGCCCTGTAAAGCGAGAAAAAGAAAGAAAATTGCTTTATCACGCCCTGTATTTTACTAGTTACGCCCTAATACGTATACATACATGTATTTATATTTTTAATTTATTGTTTTTATTGAATGAAAATTTGTATATAAAAGTGTGTGGGTTTAAAACTTTTAGTAAAACTTGATAATTTTTTGCCTCTCCTCCATTTGAACCGCCGCCACCTGCGACCACCACCTGCCGCCGGAGATTGACCGTCGACCACTGCCAACCACCACCGTCGACCGCCGACCGCCGGCCACTGCACGTCGTCTGAATCTTGTCGGAAATGTAAGTTTTCCATTTTTTTTGAATTCTGCACTTTGTATGATAATCTGAATCTGGCCGGATGTAAATCTTGGAATGGGTTTGATTTTTCTGCCCATATGTTAGAATTTGTTAGAATTGTTAGAATTGGGGATTGTTAGAATCTGTTAGAATTGGTAGCGTCGGAATGGAGCGGAGGGAGATGGTGGTGCGTCGGAATAGTGGTGTCGGGTTGGAGGTGGAAGAAGAGGAGGTGGCGTCGGGATGGAGGAGCGTCGGGCATCGGGCGTCGGGCATCGGGCGTCGGGCGAGAGAGGTGGTGGTGTCGGGCGAGAGAGGAGGGAGACCGTGGTGGAGAAAAGGAGGCACGCCGGCGGAGGGAAGGACGGAGACCGCGGTGTAGAAGAATAGGAGGTGGCGTTGGGCGAGAAGAGGAGGTGGGAGGAGGGAGACCGTGGTGGAGAAGAAGAGGAGGTGGCGTCGGGCAAGAAGAGGAGGCACGCCGGCGGCGGAGAAGGACGGTGGCGGAGAAGAAGGACAACGGCGGTTGGCTGAAGAAAAGCCTGTAGGCTAAAGAAAAGCCTGTAGGCTGAAGAAAAACCTGTAGGCTGAAGATGAAGGGATGAAGAAAATGAGGGGTTTAGTGTACAATTTTAATATTTAAAGTTTTAAATAAAAAAATTAATATTTTAATCTGAAAAATGTAAATAAAGTTGTAAATTAAACTTTGAAAAATGGAATAGTATAAATTGAAAAAACTTTGGAATTAAAATGAAAAAATTGTAAATTTAAAAAAATTGTTTAGTTAAAATTTTAAAATGAAAAATATTTTAAATATTTGAAAAGTAAATATAATATTATACAATATAATATTATTTAAATTAATCATATGAAAATCAAATTTATGAATTTTTTAAAAATATTTGTGAAGTAAATTATGATGATACAATTAAATAATTATTTTAATAAATAATAATAATAATTTTTATAAAATAATTAAGTAAATTATTATATAATAATTTAGTAAATTATTTTATAACTTGTAAATAATAAAAATAAATAGTTCTTTGTATAGAATTTGAAAATAATTAAATGTTTTGCTTAGAATGTATTTTTTTACGTTATATTTACATTTTTCTATGCATTAGTAAATATGTACTTTATTAGTAAAAATTTACATGAGAAGTTGATAGTGTATTTTATGTGCAATTAATTTTTTTTATAAGTAGTATGAAATTATGTAGTGCTTTTTTCATATCAGTTAACATTTTATTTATATTTATGTTATTTTATTTTCTCATACAATTAATCAATTGTTATGATAATAATTATATATCGTGTATTATAGATGAGCAATGACGGCCGACCCAATGATGAATGTCATTGTATACGACAAAATTTCGTTATATCATCATTAGTAGTCCCAAATTATAACGTATATCATCATTTGTAGTCCCAAATTATAACGTATTAGTAGTGCCAAATGAACTAACGTATTAGTACAATCATTTTAAACTAAGAAAAATCACCTAACTAAGATAAATCATCTATCAAACGAACTAATGTATTTTATGTTCCAAATGAACTAACGTCTTAGTGAACCAAATTATAACTAAGACAAACCATCAAATTAACAAACGTATTTTATGTTCCGAACGAACTAACATATTAGTAGAACCAAATTATAACTAAGATAAATCATCTAACTAAGATAAATTAGTAGTAGCAAAAAATTTAAAAAAATAGTAGTACACATAAATAAGTAGTACACGTAAAAATTAGCAGTGCACGTAAAAATTAGTAGTACACGTAAATAAGATTAATAAAATGAATAAACTTTTACTAAAATAAATCATATTAAAAAAATTCACGTTTAACCAAGATGAAAAGATGATAACTATAATAAATAAATAAAAACTTATTCAATTTAACTATTAAAAAAATTAAATTCATGTAATTAAATTTACGTAATTAAAAATTAAATTTAAGCAATGAAATTTAAATTTACGTAATTAAAAATTTACGCAATATTAAAAAAATTCACGCAATTAAATTTAATAAAATTTATCTATCAAAATTCATAGAAAGTAAATAAATTTAACTAAAATACAAACTCAAAAAATATTCATGTAACTAAGATGAATAAAATTTAACTATAATAAATTATAGTATTAGATAGAATATAAGTCTCTCTAAGATGAATAATTATACTAAGATGAATATAAGTCTCTACTTAAAAAACTAATAAATCATAAATTTAACTATTAATTATTACAATAAACAACACTATAATTAAAAAATTACCTCAAAAGATATGGAACTTCCAACACCCAAATTTAGAGTAAAAATTCTGAGATTTCTTCCCAATGATATTTACAGCATAATTTATAGAAAATGTTTTACACTTTTTCGAATTTAATGGAGTAAATGACATTAAATGTGGTTAGATGGTAGTTAGGCAAAGGAGAACCGAAAAATAGAAAGAGAAGAAAGCTGGAAAAGGGAAAGGAAAACCAAAAATGAGAGGAAAGGAGAAGAAGATTAGGAATGAAAGGAGAACCGGAGGTAATATGTGGAAAGGAGAACCGGGAAAGGGTTTGGGAAGAGAACCGGGAAGGGAGACCCGGTCCGGGTCAATGTAAGGCAAACCGGTCAAGGAGACCCGATTCGCCTCTTACCAGGGAGAGCCGGAGAGTCGAACGGAAGTGGAGAAAATTGGCGAGCCAGAGAAGAGAAAAAATGGGAGAGCCGGAGACTCGAACGGAAGAGGAGAAAATTGGCGAGCCAGAGAGGAGAGAACGGAGGCCGGAGAGGGAATGAGAATGAGCGGGGTAAGAAATGGAGAGAACGGAGGCCGGAGAGGGAAGGAGATGAAATGGAGAGAACGGAGGCCGGAGAGGGAAGGAGAACGGGCGGGAGAAGAAAGGAGAAGGGCCGGAGAAGACGAGGAAGACCGGAGAAGAAAGGAGAAGGGCCGGAGAAGACGAGGAAGACCGGAGAAGAACGGTCGGAGAAGAAGACGAATACGCGGTCCGCCACCGCCGTTGAATGCCGACCGTCAACTGACCGCCGCCGTACACCACCACCGTTGATGGAGATGGTCCGCCGCCGTTCACCGTCTCCGTCGACCACCGTTGACTACCGCCGTCCACCACCGCTGACTGCCGACTTCCACCGCCGTTAACCGGCACCGTCCGCAGCTGACCACCACCACTTCCCAAGCTGTTAATTAACATTGACCAACCATTAACTATCATTAATTGTTAATTAAATACTAATGTTAATAGCCTTAATTATCATTGATTTACAAATTCATTTAAATTAATGTCAAAATACATGAGTATTTAAATTGTATAATATACATGGCGTAATCAAGTAAAATACAGGGAGTAATATAGCAATTCATATGAATAATCCTACATTCTAGTATAACGTAGCTACAGTACACGCCAAATGTACCGTGTTACTGTAGTGTACGCAAGTGTTCAACGGTATTTTATAGTTCCGTTGTAGTGTCATTTTTCTGAAAATTCAATATGGAACGCTAAGTTACCGGTCCATTGGAGATGCTCTGATGTCAAAGAATATAAATATTACTTCTAACTATAATTAGATTCTATTTTCTTTTTCTATAATTTATGGGTATTTTGTACACTACTATATAATGTACCTTGAGATTATGAATAAACACAGATCATTATCCTTATTTTCTACATAGTATTAGAGCCTAAGAACCTAAATTTTCCATCTTAAATTTCTCGTAAACACTGCCTCCATCGTCCGTGCATGCGCCACCGATCCGAGTTGCTTTTCTCTTTAAAAACAAATCATCGTTCCGGCCGCCATCGAACCACAGTGGCCTCTGTCTCCGGGGAGCCTCAGTGGCCTCTGTTTCTGCCTCTGTCTTTGCCTATGTCTCCGGCAAGCTGAATCTGTCTCCGCCGAACCTCGATCTAATGCTGCCTACCGTCGATCTCTTCCAGACCGACGAGCTCGCCATCAAGCACCGTCCATCAACTTCCACCGAGCCATTTGTCATTTTGCTCCAGCAACTCGGTCTAGACCGGTGTCGTTACCATTTCGCTCAGAAAGGAAGGCGCGCAAGGGATACTCACGTGCGTGACCATCAAAGGCACGCGAAGTCACGCGAGATTGAGCCACACACACCCTCCCCTCCAGCAGTGCGCATTTACACGCGCCAGTATAAGGACGCGCACCGCCTTGGCTGTTTCTGTATCTGTTTGGTTGCTATATCTACTTGGTTGCTATATCTACTTGGACGCAATTTATTTTGTTTGTTATTAAATAAAATAAATTGTGTTATGGCTATTTTTTTCGGTGTAGTGACGTCGCCGCAAGGGTTTGCGATGGCCGCTTCCTCTAGCGCCCTTACTCGATCTGATTTCGGTTCTGCTCTGTCTGACGACCGATGGAGTACAACCATACATTTATTTAATCAGTTTAATTTGTTATCTGACCATGGGTCAGGTAAGTCTACTTTACTCTGGATTCTTGATTCGAGAGCTTCCTATCACATGACTGGTGACAAGGGTTCTCTTACTGATATTACTACTGCCACCAATTCTGTGAATGTTATACTTTCTGATGGATCTGTGTCTTCTGCTACACAATATGGTTCTATTTATTTTGGTGATGTCACCCTTAGCCATGTGCTATACATACCTGCTTTGCGATGCAATTTATTATCATGCTCTAGATTGTTATCTGCCTTGAAATGTCTAGTCTTGTTTACTGAAAGTTATTTCATTTTACAGAAAATCAGTATAAGGACTGAAATTGGCGTGGGTGAACAGCAAGGTTGGCGGGGGGGGGGGGGGTTACTGGCTTCGTCTGTTGGATACTCGTGTTCATCCTCATATCCTGCAGTATATTCCGACAATTGCTTCAGTTTCTTCATCTGATTTATGGCATCAACATTTTGGTCATCGATCATCTACAGTGTTGTCTTCTATTCCTACTCTTGATTTTAGCACAAGTAATACTACTATACCTTGCTCTGTATGTTATAGAGCAAAACAGACTAGACATAGTTTTCCATTAAATTCTACAAATGCTACTGCCTTATTTGAATTAAAAGGAATATAAATATTACTTGTAATTGTAGTTAGATTCTATTTCTTTTTCCTAGTTTGTATCGGTATTTTGTACACTACTGTATAATATACCCTGAGATCATGAATAAACACAGATCATTATCCTTATTTTCTACATCTGAACACATCACTTCTTCGAGCTTCTTCTTTTTCTCGCCGATTCTTCTTCTTCTTCTTCTTATTGAGCACATCTGAAGCAACAAGATTCCCTTCTCGGAAAATCAGATTCCATTCGCCTTCCTCCGCCCCTACCTTTGGCACCTAACTCCACCCCTTCTCAACTCCATCCTCACCTCCCCCGAACTCCTCGTTGCTCACTCCTCACCTATAGAGTGAATGATGCCATTGAGCTGTTGAGTAAGATGAGAGATTTTGACTGTGTGCCAGATAATGTTAGTTACAATACTATACTTAGTGCTCTTTGTAAGAAGGATAGGTTGATTGAGGTTTGCAATTTATTGATAGGTATGAAGAGCAAAGGTCTTGTTCTGAAAAAGAATAACTATAACATTTTGGTTAATGAGAAAATTCTATAAACATGGCTACACTAGACGCCAACGGATGCAATGGTGGAGAACGCATTTGCTGAATGCATTCTCTGCTATTTTATATTTTTTTGCATGGAAGAACGAGGACGCATTTTCCAAATGCATCCTCATGAATTTACATTTTTTAAAGCAGTTTGTACGAGGACGCATTTGCCAAATGTGTCCTCAGAATTTTTTCCTTTTTTTATTACAATTTAAGTGAGGAAGCATTCGCTGAATGCGTCCTCATCATGTCTTAAACCCAGCTTAGTTTCTTGTTTCCTCTGCACCACACTGTCCCATTTTCTCTCCCACGCCAAAATCCTCCCTCCCAACCATGCCCAGGCAAACCCCGTCCACCTTGCCCAGCTCAAGCTTTTGTTTTTGCCATTGTCATCTTTGGGTTTGTACCTCCCCAATCTTGACTTTGTATTTTCGTTTCTTTATTTTTCAGATCTGCACTTTTTGTTGATGTTTGATGCTAAATTGTTGGCGGGTTTTCAGTTTTAGCTTCTAGCTCCCTTTTGTCCATCGTTGCATCGACGGAGGAACATCACACGCACCGCCGAAGAGTCAGTGCGTGGGTCTCACGTGCCGCCATCCACTGAGTGTGGATTTCATGCACCGCCGCCTTATTTTATCTCCAAGAGGTACCTGAAAAATGGATGATTATATGAATGTGTTGAATGAGGATGTGTGGTTTGATAATGAGCGATTTGTTCACTAATTATTTTATTGAACTTGAAGTAATAGTGTAATGTGTATGGTACTTGAAAAAATATTGATGATTTGAATTTGTTGAATGATTATGTGTGGTTTGAATGATTATGTTTTGTTTGATTATATGAACGTGTTAAATGAGGATGCGCGATTATGTGTGAATTGTTCGATAAGGTTTTGATTGAAGTTGTAGTAGTGATTAAATTTGTGTGGTGTAATTGAGTTATAATTTTATATTGTGAAGTAATGTTCTATGTCAATTAGTATTATAATCGATAATAGTGTATGATTTGGTTGCCCGATGATAATGGAACAATGTATGGTTTAGGATTTGAGGAGTTGAATATGAGTTGCTGAAATGTAATTCGTTGTGTTGATTTGTATCATGTGTATTTGTTTAAATAGAAGCTAATGTATGATTTTCTTTGAATAATTATCACATGTCATAGTATTTTTTTTGTGGAAATATGGATTGATTCATTTCGCCATGTGATTCTGATTTTCACCAGGGACATGCCATGTATCATCCAGGACCCATTGATGAGGATTTTCTTTACCTTCACCGGGAGTATCGTGCACGTGCTCTGTACAATGAAAATTTGGAGAATAAGGCACTGTAGGTGAGGCGGTGCGATGGGGCTTGTTGGATTGGTGGGATCCCAGATCAAGTGATGCGCTATGTGCGCGAAGCTAGATTTCCAGGGTCTGTTGGATTTCGCACCAACTCACATTGACCATTCCCTCATCACTGCCTTGGTCGAGCATTGGAGACCATAGGCGCACACATTTCACCTGCCGATGGGGAAGGCTACCGTGACTCTGCAGGATTTGGGCATCCTATGGGGTCTACCAATCAATGACATGCCAATCACTGGTGTCGACCAATCAATGACATGGCAATCACTGGTGTCGACACTAGCAGGCATATAGATATTTGGCAGAGATTGTGCACCGAATACCTAAGGGCTACACCAGACACGAGTGCTATCAGAGGGGGTCGCATAAGGGCCAGCCGGTTGGGAAACTTGTTGCGCAGTTTATTGCCTCTTGATGCTACTGGGGTAGATTGTCAACAGCGGCTAGGGTTTTCATTCTACTGCTGATCGGTGGAATGCTCATGTCAGACACATCCGAGCACCTGATCCCTCTGCTCTATTTGTCGGTACTGATGGACCTAGATGCAGCACCTCAGTGCAGTTGGGGGAGTGCTATTTTGGCACACTTGTACAGGTGCTTATGTGACGCTGCAATCCCACAAGTCAAATCCATATCTAGGCCACTGGTCTTACTACAAATACCATTGTTAGTTAAACTTGTCAGTTGTACATACTGTCCATAATGACCTCTTATATTATATTAAATTTTATTTTATTTATTATCAGTTGTGGGCATGGGAGCGAATACCAACCATCCGTCCCGCCGGACGACTTCCAGCAACCATCACAATGAGTGCTCTTAGGTCTAGGTTAGTATTCAATTAGTAAAGACACAATTTTGAAACATTTGAAATTACTAGGAATGACTAATATTATTCATTATGTTCCTCAGAGGTGGAGAGCCCGGTACAATTTATCACAATCACCCATGCATGTACTGAAAGTGTACCGCGATTAGCTGACATCTCTCCATGACAGTCATGTATATTTTAATTTGGATTTCCTTTTTTTGAACTAATGGAAAAAAGGGGTTTTCTCTCCTAACCACAACACTTGTCTATTATGTCAGTTTATTTGACAGCCATACACTGAGGATGTCGTGCAACAACTCCCGCAGTATTGTACAACTGGTAGCAACAATTGGCTACTATGTGTTAACCTCATTTGCTGGCACGTCGTGAAGTACCATCATGTTCATCGTGTTCTCGGGCAATTTGGCCTTATCCAGCCAATACCCACCCAGTTGGTCACTAAGGATGAACACAAACTGCTTCATACTAGAGACCGTCGATGGAGGTCAGGCATGGATTGGTGTGTTAAACTGAGAAGATATCTCGATGCTTGGGAACATCGAGCAGAGCAACAAGTTAATGCACTTGGGTCAGCGGATCCATACACACCTGGTCGAGAATACATGGAGTGGTATTTTCATAGGACAGTGACCCTAATTGATCAGCCAGGACGACCCCAAAAAATTATGGAGGGCTTTCATAGAGACGGGGCTACTATGGAGTATATGGTATTTCCTAAATTTCAAATATTTTTAACAAATAATACTTTAGATTCCCTCAATATTACATATCTAACATATTTATCTCATTTATGTAGTTGCAGACAATGTCTGAGTTTCGCCTCATTTCAGATATTAATTTGGACAAATGTCCCCCACATTTCGTGGACGTTATCAGGGGGTACATGGTGTTGCCACACGTACTATACAATATGTGCACGAGCCCTCCAAACTGCAGTTTTATCAGCCATATGTGCACTATGAGGAACCTCTCCCTAGTGTGAGACATAATAACATCAGAAGCCACCGTCCAGCTCCACCTAGTCGACAAGGCGGTCGACGACCGCGTGCTTGGGACCACATTGGTCATCTGAAGCCGGACCCTCATATGCGAGTCCAATGAACCCCGAACAATAACATGGTGGACCCCCACACTATGACACTACAACAACTGATTTCACTGCATATCTTACTCCCACTGCTAGGCATGCGTACATGTCGACTACTGCTCCATTAGATACATGTAGTGTTTCACATGTCCAATATGATTTGAATGAGGACGGAGGAGACAATATACAGGAGGATTTTACAGAGGGAGCTCTGCATGACGACGTACATGTTTCTACTCAGATGAGTGTTCCACGGCGCACATCCCGCACCATACGTCCTCTCCCATGTGGAACGGGTGGAAAGCTTTGCAAAGGGCGTCATTAGGACATTACATGCCGTTGAGCTTTCATTTCATTACGTTTGTAGCTATCTTTTTGACACATTTTCTTTGAATATTGTACATTTTTGTTTATTTATATTAGTTAACAGTGGAAAAGGTGTAAAATTCGAACAAAAAATGAATTTTGCAAATTACGTTTCAAATATCGTAATAACAATCCGAATGTTTAAATGTTTCATTCCTACTCTATATTCAAGATTATTTAAACAATTGCAATACCCACGATCAATTTTTTCCATTATCTTCAGTCATGTGAGTGGGATGTTCATGTTTTATTATTATAAATTTCAAAGCGGGCTTCCAAATTCTTCTGATGCATTTATCATTACCAAAAATTTTAAAAATATAAAAAATCACATGTCTACTGATGCACTATTTTCACCGTAAATGAAAATATAAAAAACAATAATTGGAAAATCAAATAGAAGATTGATTAAACAAAATCCAGAGAAAGCTGGATTAAAAATAAATTATTTGTAAAAAAAATTATTTCAAATGAGGACGCATTCAGCAAAAGCAGGTAAACATTTTTAACATAAAATGGAGAGGATGCATTTTTAACATAAAATGGAGAGAATGTGTTCTCATCACCGGCGGTAAAAAAATAGGTTAGGCTATTTTGAGAACGCATTCAGCGAATGCGTCCTCTACAAAGTGGCAAAAAAATTGCATACACTGAGGATGCATTCAACGAATGCGTCCTCAAAATTGGTGGAAAAAAAAGTAGAAAACGGAGAGGACACATTCTCCACAAATATGTCCATTTTTGAAAATCAGCGCAGTTGTATCCATGTTTGGAGGATCATGCACCATCAAAGAAACCACTCTAAAAAAGGGTTGTCTGAATGATGCTGCCTCTGTGGTTGAATTGATGACGGAGAATAATGAGTTGCATGATATCTGAACCTACAATACATTGATCAAGGGTTTCAGCAGTGAGATGAAGATCGATGAGGCACTTAAGCATAGGAAAAATATGGAGTAGTTGAGATTGTTTCTTGATGTGGTAACTTATAATACTCTTATTAGTGGGTGTTTTGAGAAGGGAAGAAGTTCTGACACATTTGATTTGCTCAAAGAAATGAAGGAGAGGGGATTGAAATCTAATGTCGTTACTCATAATATTGTGATAAATTGGTTCAGTAATGCAGGGAAGATGGATGTGGCTAGTGATGGTTTACATTGGATGGAATGGTGGTGGTTTTCTGGAAGCAATAAGATTCCCTTCTGGGAGATCAGATCAGATCTGGCTGGCATTTTCTAGATTCTGGCTGCCGCCGGTGGCGGAGGTGGTTATGGAGAAGAAGAACAAGGGTATTTTGTCTTTACATTTTTAGTTTTAAAATTAGGGTCATTTTTATCTTTTTACTTCTGGTCAACACCAGGAATTATAAAGTTAACGCTAGAATAGTTCCAAAAGGTTATATTAGCACTTCTGAAGCAAAAGTTAGGGTTATAATTGCAATTTCTGATCTTATAGATTTATATGACAATTTCAACCAAAACATTAGGTCATATCTGTATTTTGCCCTATAAATTAAAATAATACTTCATTAGATTAGATATCAATTTATATAATTTTTAATTACATACATAAATATATTAATTGTCAAACTAAGTTTTAACCTTTAAAAAATATTAAAGTGGACGGTCAAAAAAGGATGAAAAAAGTATTTCAGTAGAAATTAATATATTTTCAAAATGAAAAGTCCACGCCAACTATTTTCCCTTTCCTAGCCTTCAGGAAGTACAGGAAGCAGAGTTAATCCTCCTGGAAAATTTTCTAAAGGAAACAATTCCTTCCTACCTACTAAACTCTATCACTCAACTATTTTTTCTCCTCTTACCAGCAACATACTCTTACAAAAAAAAAGAAAGAGGTCCTTATATATAACTTAGAAAACGACAGTGGTCTCCCCTAAGCACAAAATTTGTCCCATGTCGAAGAGCTACATTGACACTGTTAGTGTATCATTTCAAACTGGGGGAGATGATCGGCCGGACAGCCGCTTTAAAGTACTCATAAAACCTATCTTCTGAGAACCTTGCAGCACGTCTCCTTGCCGCAGCTGCCATAGACAATCTCTCAGATTCAGGCATCTGAATGACCTTAATGATAGCATCTGCATACTCTTGCACATTCTGGGCAAGAAATCCAGTCTGTTCTCCATCTTCTTCTACCACAATGTCCAGTTTGGGGCCCGCGGAATTATGAGCTGCGAATTTGTGAAAGCTAAGAGGTTAATTTCACCTTTGTAACTGATGAAGTGAAAACTATGACAAAGGGAGGTAACCCACCAATTGGTATTGCGCCTGCAGCCATAAACTCCACTACGCAAATGCCAAAGTGTTCATCAATCATAGAGTGAAGTCCTGCGATTGCACCACCCAAGAGCTCAACCAAATTGCTGCTCAATGAGAAGATACTAAAGTAAGCATCTTAGCTATTCGTAGAATCACTGAAACTAGTAAAAAGGAGAGGAACTAAAGGCTAATTATGAAATAAGGTCACCATTTGAGTATTCCACTTAAAGTGGACCGCTATTTAGCCACAAAACCTTGAGCCAAAATGATAAATCAGAAGGAAATAAATATTGGATTCAAGCAGATTATTGATAAGCTAAATGTAGGAATTAAGTTATTTTGAGTGATTAACAAACCTATACATCACATTCTGATGAAATTCAACATCCTCGGCCACATTCAGTATGACAGCTTGCTCCTTTAATTTCCGCAACCTTTTCTTATCTGCTTCATTTCTACAACTACCCACAAACTGAAGTTTGGGTCTTGGATGGTTTTCATCCAATTTTTCAACGGCGTCAGCAAATGCCTCAAGCTGAATGAGATGGGCCTGGTCCATAAAAGAGGCTTCAATAGAAATAAAACAAATCCACAGTTGCCCCAAAGTAGATCAACATCTACTGAAGTAAAAGTACCTTAACTTGATTACATTAAAATGCCCACCTTCTCTGGACGAAATTGAGCCACAGAAATAATCTTTGGCGGAGTCTTAGATCTCTCCAAAGGAAGCTCCTGTTAAGATAAGGTCAAATACATGTTACACAAGTTTCAAGACGCAGGGTATTCCTGATACCACTGAGCAGAGCTAAAAGCATTACAGGCATTAAGTTACATAAAGAAAAAAATAACCGTCAATTTTACAGAATTCCCTGTACACCAAACAAGAACTCTATGGAACTTTAAAGATTATAACCAGACGTGATAGTTCATCACAAATTTCCAAGATGATATTCATTCATTTCATTTCTGAACTTTCTTTTTCATCCTTCACAGATTCAGGTCCCACTCACCGAAGCACACTTTTAACAGACCAAAAACACATTGGAGTGAAGACCATTGCAGAGGGCCAATACTTGTCAGATTTATAGACAAAGTCAAAGTAAAATTAATGCAACCTGCATTAACGTAACTTTGACTTTGTCTATAGACGTGTACAAAATTATAAGAAATATGTGTCCCTTGTATTATAGATTCATATTTCAGAATCACTATCAAGTCACATTAAGAGCATCACTTGGTGTAAAGGTGCAACATAACACCATAAAAAACATATACAGATACAAGAGAAGGCGGAGGGGGAGGAGGAGGGACGGAAAAAGAGATATTTGAGCTTCCAAAGTGTCCCAGAGATAGATACAATGTGGGTTAATGAAGAGGAGACATCAGTTATTTACATTAAAGTCCTGTTTACAGAGTACATTGTGGTGCAAAATATCTTTCCTCCTGAAGTTTAGTGGCAAACATCGATGCATCAAAATATGCCACAATGCAGAAGAAGCACTTAATGGGTGATCTATTGATAACATATCTGTAATAGCCTGCAAAATCACATGCGCAGAAGTTTTGACCCTCCCAAAGCATCATAAAAAGATTAGCATAGATGTACCTGAAGTGCTGAAGTGTCACAAGGAGGGTAGACAAGCTTGATGCAATCTGAATTTCCCCAAAGCTTTTCAATATGCGACTTTGTCCAGGACGAGTTTACCATTGCTAGATTCGCATGTGAGCCCACAATCCCATACAGCCAGCTAAAAACTCTATAATATAAACCTTTGCCACGGGACAACAGCTTACTGTAAAACAGAATTTAATGTGTTACACAATTGAAGCATTGAACAATAGAAACAAGACTAGATCCCACTATTTGAACTTGTTTAAAAAGATCGAACTCCCAATCATGTTCAGTCAAGTCATATTGTGTCCTTTATATTTACATAAAGCTATCTTAGCAACTCACATGTCTGATAAAAGTTAACTATAATACATCTCATTATGCAAAATATTTTTTTAAAATCTAGGAAGAACATATATAGAGTCGTTTTTAAATAATTCAATTTTAATCTTCAGACTTTCATAGTGTAGAGGAAGGATACAAATCCTTCCCTCATCTCTTTCCCTACTAATGTGGAACATATTGCCTGACAAGAAGGAGCAGCACAATATGATGGAGGAAAAAGGGAGGGATCAATAGCAAAATGTGATCACACATTTCACCACCTGTAACTCACAAAAAGACTAAGAACCTGAACATTAATTAATTTTAAAAAAGTGCACACCTTTTAGCAATCAATGCGTCATTGTTGTACATAGATGTCCTTCCATGAACACGAGAAAGCATGTCCAAACTGATAGTCGGATAATGAGTGTAGCAAATAACTTTGCATCCAAACATCCTGGCAATTGGATATGTAAAGGCATATCCACTGGTATCCAAAAAATACACAGGAGTCAAACTGCACATAGCTTCCCATGCAAGATACATGGAACCGAGACTTTGACCAATCATGGTAAAACGTGGATATGTTGCTTCATCGACCCACTTCCTCTTGTAAAGGTGCAGCACCTAGGAAAAAAAAATCTATCCAATGACTAAATTCCTGTAACTGATTATGTCGCATTTCATAAGAAGTCCACACATCATAGAGTTATACAGTCAACATGTAAACAGAACAAGAGCACGATAAGACCAGCTATTCTGCATTCTGTTGGTCTCAGATTTCCCTTTCCATATAAGTCATATTTAGAGTGTAAAAATCATTGTGACTTAAGTTCATTCACTGGACATGTATTTGATGATTTGAAAAGTCTCTAATACACAGTAATTCATCAGCAACAAGATGATGGCGAGTAATTGACACAGTCGAATAAAAAAATAACCTCATCTTTCTTTACCGAAAAAATGTCTAACGAGTAAATGAAAATACCTTGAGAGGGCAGGGCAATTTGACCCCGAATCGATTGAGGGCTCGACCGTAAAGGCTTCCGGGAGAAGCATCACGATGATCCCCGGTGTAAATAACGCAATCAAGATCGGGATATTCTTCCTGAATGGCTTTGACGGCGCACCACAGAACCCTCTCCCCACCGCCGCCGTCGTTGGTGTAAGGGTGGAAGAATCCGACGGCCCTCTTCTGATCTCTACGGCAACCGATGATGGTTATGATCAGATTCATCATTAACGCCAAGATCACGGTCGCGGGAATAATCAGAACCCATAGAATCCCGTACGCCATTGTTGACCGGGCTTGCTTCCTCGGCGATCAGATAACAAGGAGATTTCTGCTCAATTTCGTAGATCAACTTTCTAATTATCCATTGAATTTTATGAAAATGGTAAAATTTTCGCTCCGACAGCAGAAGAATAGGGCCTGGCCTTCTTGTGCATAATTCGTTACTCCATTGCAACTTATGCGGGAAAAGTACTCCCTCCATCCCATCCAAATCTCTACACTCTTTTGTCAACTTTCTCAGGACATATTTAACCATATATTTAAGTTAGTTTATAGATACCAATATCATCACGTGAGATATTGTTAGATTCTTTGCATCATTTAGTTTTTAAATATTTAATTTTATTACACTAACAATATACGTATTTAAAGTAATTGATGGTCAAACATGGTTTGAGAAAGTTAACTAAAAAGTGTGCACATTCGCATGGGACGGAGGGAGTACAAAATTGTGTAGCGCCACCAGTACCGTGCGCATTGGAGAATTTAATCATTTGTGTGGGTTACATGGGACATGTCCATAACCGGTGATCTATTTGTAAGTAATGCAAATCAAGTAAAATTACAGGTCTATTTTTCCCCAAATTGAACCAAATTGAAGAGCTAATCATCCTTTCTCCCAAAACTCTCATCCTTCGCAAAATTTTCCATTCTCCATTTTCTTCGTTTCCAAACTTCATCTCCTTTCCAAACTTTAATCTCTCTATCAAAGCCCCCTCACCATCCGCATCACTTCGTCGAGTTGCGCCACCACTTCGACGAGCTCCAGATCTCCGACGATGAACACTGAGGATCCAAAATTCTGCCCACATCTAGAGGAGAAAGGAGGGCAAGTCCAGATCTAATAGAAACAAATTGATTTCAATTTGATTAAAATTGAATTAAAATTGTATTGTAATTCTTCACATCCGACTGAGGTAATAATATTCAATTGCGTTCGATGTGAATCATATTGTTGTTGAAAGTTTGGAACGTATGAATTTTGCTGCTATGAATATGTAAAAAAATATGTGGCAAATACTCGAAAAACGAACTAAATACTGCTGAATATTTTCGTACATACTATGCACATGTTACCTTCAATGCGTATCGTTTGTATTAAAACATGCATTTGTTTTAAAAACTCTGAATATGAATTATGAAACTTTTCCAGGAAATCATGTATAAGCTAAGTTAAAATTTAACGATTTAAAATTGTCATATTAACTTTGCATCAATTACTTTACAACATGCATTGTTTAAATAAAAACACGCATGTGATTTCAAATCAATTCCTTTTATGAATAGCAAAACTTTGTTATGAAGTAGTACATAAGTTACCTTAAGAATCGTTTCTATTTTGTTAAAACATGCATATGTTTGCCTCAAACTAGTATTTCTTATAGTATACATAACAGATGTCACATAATTTTGTAGTTTTTCAAAATTTCCTATGTACCGCTGTTAATATCTTACAATATATACTAATTACATTCAAAAGTATATTATTTTTAAAAAACATGAGCAGATTTCCTAAATTTAAATCAAAGAGAGGTCACAGAAAAGTCTTACCGGTTTGAAAGCAACACATGTAAATTATAGCATACTCTGAATAAAAAAACATGCAAATTTGGTCAATTTCAAGCACAAGAGGGGCTCTCAACATCTAAAAAATGGAAGATAAAGTGCTCGTGACAGAAATATTCCATTAGGAAACTTACAATTACAACAATATTCCTATCTAAATTAACTAATAGTCTCTAATACAATGATTCAATTATTAATCTTCAAAAGGGGAATCATCTTCGAATCTTCAAAAGGGGAATCATCTTCGAATCTTCAAGTCCAGTGTCTTCTTCATATGAATCCCTCACGTGTCGAAACGTCTTGTGGTGTCCAATGCTCAATGTTGTTTGATTCCTTAAAATTTAAAACAAAAAAAATTCATATCCAACTCCTGCAAAAAGTCACACACATTGGATATTGACATTTGCAGCATGTAAGCAAATATGTACAATTTCTAATTCAAACGAATAATAATCAACAATAAAAATAAAAGTCACAAACAATAAAACTAACAAGTATATACTGGATTCTAACATATGCAATATATAAGTAAACAGATGCAGTTCCTAATTCAAAATGAACATCCAACAAAAAAAAATTAAATAGTCATACACAACACAACTAACAAGTACACACAAGATACTAACAGATGCAACATATAAGTAAACAGATGCAACTCATTATTCAAAACGTAAAATTAACTACAATTGAAAACAAAAGGTCATAGACAGTACAACTAACAAGTACACATTGAATACTAACATGTGCAACATATAAGTAAACAGATGCAACTTAGAATTCAAAACGAACAATCTGCAAAAAAAGAAGAAAAAAGGCCATTCACAGTTCAATTAACAGGTACACGTTGGATAATAACAACTGCTACATATAAGTAAACAAATGCAGCTCGTAATTTAAGACGAACAATCATTAAGTTGTTGTAACAACGAGGTGGCACTTCAAAATCAACATCACAGAAAAAATGCACATAGAAACTCAAAACACTCAAAACAATGTTTATCCAACGCTCAACAAAAAAAAGAACATACCAAATTCAAAAAATTGAACAAAAATTGTGTAGCAATACTTTTGAAAATAAACCCTAGATATACGACATACCTTATCCTGCAAACGATAAACAACCGATAAAGAAACAAAACAATGGCGCCAAAGAATAATTGCTGAAATTAGCGGCCGGAGAATCGCGGAGAAGAGGCGGAGAAACACAGAGAAGAGCTGGAGAAATGCTGAGAAGAGACGAAGAAACGTGCGGCGATGGAGAAACAGATAAGAGGCTGAGAAATTGGCAGAGTAGAGGGAAATCGCATTAGAAAAAAGAGACCAGTGTTGCAGAGAAAATAAGAAGAAGAGATGCAAAAGGAAAGAGGAACACGCTTATAATACAATTAAAAAGTTAATTTTTCATTAATTACAAAAGAAACTCCATTTTGCAAAATAGTCCCCGGCGTGTCCATAAGCTTATAGACATGCCGCCTTTCTTAAAACCTTCTCTAATAATTTTATGTCTTGAAATTATTTGGGTAATTTCAACTAGAGACAGGAATTTCAACCCAGGTACAACTAGTGCTATCAATTCAGATAATTGTGTTGGGTTGGAAAAGGTTCATATCAAAATGGGTGGGGTTGAAATGTGTCGATTTTTATTTATCGTGTTAGGTCGGAGCGTGTCAGGTTGGGTTACTCTCATGTTGAGTTAGTGTCGTATAATTTTTGTTGCTCGGGTTAGTTTGGGTCAGATTACTTTCGGGTTTGGTCGGGTCAGGTTATTTTTGGGTTAGGTTACTGTCATGTAGTTTTGTTCGGATCAGGTCATGTCAGTTATTTTTAATTGAGTTTCATACTGGATTTGGATATATTTAGGGTTGATTCATTTTGGGTCATGTCATCATACTACTCAATTAAATTTGGATTAGTTTGGGTTATTCTTCAATTATATTATTCTTACAATTGCATTACTATAGGACTCTGTTTCATTGTAACATGTAGCTTTTAGCTATAATTTATTAAAAAAATTTTTATATTTCATCGCAAATTGAGTTTGAAATCAATTATTCAGTCAATTTTCAAATCAACTCGCTGCACACCTCTTCATGCCTTTCCCTGAAAAAACCTACTTTTCTTCAATCTTATTTTCCCCATCTTCCCACTATGGGGAGATGAGGAAATGATCTTTTATTTTAATTGATATTTTTGTTATTGAATAAGTGTGGGATTTGTTCCAGCACGTTAGTTTTGTTCTTCAACACGATCGATTTAATCATTGTGTTCATGATGACAACTCAGTTTAGTTGTTCACATCGATGTTTTGTTCTTGATCTGTTTGTACAGATTGTGTCGTAATTTTGATTGTGGTTTTATCTCCAGAGATCCATTAATTTGGATATTTCAGATCTGTGTTTTTCAAGGTGTTTGCAATTCGGACTACATAGATCGTGGTTGGATTAAGTGGTGTTACAGTTGTAGAAGATCCATGTTTGGGACAATGATATTGATGCGTGATACACTCATCTCGGCCACGTGGTTATGATTTTTGGGAAGCAAATTAATATCCCCTAGGGCGATGTTGCAGTTTTATTTGAGCTATAATATGTAATAGTACAGCCGATCAGTCTGGTTGACGTGTAATTTAGACATCCTTGCAATATGTTGGTTAATGCTAGAGAATAGTTAGGTTGAATGTTAATTCCACTTATTGTAACTGATGCTGAGCGTTTTTCCACAGCATCTTTGAATGATTGATTTTAAAAAAATATTTGGTCGATTTTCTATAATTACTAATTCAAAATAATAATTCTAATTAAACCTCTCTCTTTATTTGACTATTATTCATTAATTGCATAAGTTTAACCAAACTTTTGCATAATACATACTCCCACGTCCTCTAAATATTGGCATATTTACTTTTTTCCAAATCAAACATGGAAACTTTGACCCTAAATATAAACTAATATATTTATAATAAATTTATCATATGTGATATTGTTAGATTCATCTTAACATATATTTTCTAAGTATTATTTTTTATGCAAAATTGTTATGTGTAGTTAGAGACATTGACGGTCAAACATGATCATTGAATAACGAGAAAAAGTAAATAGGTCAATATTTATGGGACAATTGGAGTATACTACTTTTGGTTTATGCATATAAATGTTTCAATTACTAATTAATTGTTTAATTATATAAATATTTACTTTTAATTTATGTCGACTATATATCGAGCTAAGTAGATTTTGGATCGTTATAGATTGGGTCAATTATGAAAATCAAAATCAGTAGATTACATTGTTCTCGAATAATCAGTTTTGAGTTGATTAAATGTGGAGGTATACTGTTGATTTATCAGGTTGAATTTGTTCGGGTTGATTGTGGGTCGAGTTTAGATTGGGTTCAGGTTCAGATCGATTTTCTGGTTGAACTTAGTTATGTTGGGTTCAGGTTAAGGTTGATCCCTTTCAGGTTAGAATTGGGTTTTTGGTTAAGCGGGTTGAGTTCGTTCGCGTCGAGTTTGAGTTCAGATTGATATATCTCGAGTCAGAATTGGGTTTCTGGTTGAGTTCGGTCGCATCAGATTTGGATTTGGATCAATATCTCTCGGGTGAGAATAGGGTTTCAGGTTGAGTTGGATCGCATCGGGTTCGAGTCCGTATCGATATCTTTCAGATCATAATCGAGTTTTAGGTTAACTTTGGGCGTGTCAGGTTCAGATTAATATCTCTAGGGTTAGAATCAAATTTGGAGTTGACTTCGGTTGTGTTGTAGAAGGGTTTTTGGTTCGGATCAGAGATTGGCATGTCTACGTCTAACACTCTTTACTTGCCTTCTATTCAGGCAAATATTTCAATATCTTTTTTAAAGTTCCACACTTTCCTCACAATTTCCAATTCTTGTAAGAAAGAATCATTCATCTTTAATCACACATATACTTTTTGTTTCTCAAATCAAATTTTAGAGTAAGGTGTTTCTAACTCTAACTTTGTTGGGAAAGTGCCAATCTAACCTTGAAAAGTCAGGAGGTGTCAAAATAATCCTAGTTTTTTTTATGTATGTGTCAATTTAACCCTGTAACACCGTTGACTTCAGTTGCCGAAGGAAATTTTGGCTGGAATGTAATGAAATGACCATTTTACCCATAAATTAAACAAGAAAAAAGTAAAAAAAAATTAAAGGATGGAAATGACCCCTTTTCCTTTTCTTTTTTCTTCTTTGCTCCATTTTCTTCTCTTTCTTCCTGTCACCTGATTATTCTTTTTTTCCCCCTTTTCTTATTCTAACCCTGCTCTGGCTGCCATCTTCCACCCACTCCACTAGCTCCGGCCGCCCATTCTAACCCTCGACCACCACCTGGTATCTCCAGCCGAAGTTGAAGCAAACCCCATATTTCAGCAATTCCTTCTCAGCAAACCCCATATTTGAAGCTCGAGAGGGAAGGGTTGGCAAACCTTTTTCAGCACCCATATTTCACACCTTCTTCACTGTACGGATTGTGAGCGGCGATGGGATGTCGGCGGTGGTGAAGGGAGACAGGACGATGGTGGTGATGGACATAAGCTTCAACGAGAACGAAGGGTGGGCCAACAGCGGGTCCGGCTTGGCTGACTACAGAGACGACGACGATTACTGTTGGAGCTTCTCAACGAGGTGGCAAAGGGGGATTATGTTTTGACTAAGGGTATTATAATCTGATTGAGAAAGTCTTTGATACAAATTAGGGCCTAATTTATTTATAGCTATTAGGATTTTAGGAGAATAACACTATACTCTTTTTTTTTTATGAATTTTTTTAGTGAGACAGTGTGATCATTTTAGTTTAGTTTTATTATTATGAATAAAACCTAAAAACTCAACCACGTTGGCCCAGAAGAGTTTTGGCTACATCATAATTTAGGTTTTAAAATATTTAGTTCTAATTTGACTAAATTATATTAGATTAGATAATATTCATTCAATCATTTAGCTTGAAGAATACAGTTATGATTAGGATTATTATAGGAAGTTTAGTTTGATATGATTTTTACTTCCTAAAACTGTCATTAGTCATTCTAATTTTTTATAAGAATTACCAAATCATGTCTTTCTTTGTATTGTGTTGGCCAAACTCCTACCTATAAATAGGCGAAGGCTTCCACAAATTTATCATTTTTATCAATCATATATGGAGTATTCAGAATTTGAGTTTATACTCTTTGTGTACTAAGCGTTAAACCATTAGGTTTGTTTCCCTTATAAATTAGTACTTAGAAACATAATAGTTCTTTGTGTTAATTTGTGCAATTAGTGTTCGGGTTCATGCAAATTAGTGCCTTGTGTATGAGAAGTTCGTAAAATTGTGCCAATTAGTGTTCGGGTTCATGCGAATTAGTGCCTTGTGTATGCGAAGTTCGTAAAGTTCTGTCTTACATCAGACGTTTGTGTTATCTTCGATTGAAAGGCAATGGTACAGATCCTTTTGTATCGTGCGCTTCTCAAAATTCTACAATCTCGAGTCATCGCAAGTACATTCATATCAGTTGGTATCAGAGTAAAGCAAGAGTTCCTTTGTACCATCATATCAGTTGGTACCTTAATGTCTGCATTTTATTTTCATACTGAAAAAAAAATTAAAAATCAAAATCAGAAACCTTACCCGTTACATTCTACGCCACTGTGGGGCATCCTCATCCTTGTCGTTGCTCTGATTGTCTTCGGAAAGTTTCTCTATTGTTCCAAGTTCTTTCTTCTTTAGCTGTCTCACATCGTTCTCCACCTCTGATGGGGTCTCCTCCAACGTGAAGTTATTGCCATTCGCTTGGTCATCTTCAGAGTCTCCGGCCACATCATTCTCCAGCAGCGATATCCTCTGGCAGCGTCTTCATATCCTTGTTCAGCGCAAAATGTAGTTCTAGCAAAGAAGAAAGTCGGTGTGCGTCTCCCACACGTGTTTGAAGTCAACCGTGATCTCACATCTAGGTTCGTACAACTCAATCGTAGGCCGTTTAAAGTGCGTCTACCCCACGCATGGAGCACAAGTCCATACCTTTATCTTGCGATCTGCTTATTTTATTGCAAGTTCATCAATTTCTCGCGGTTCATTTGATTTTCTCACTAGTTGTCATCTTCTCGCGATTTAAAGCAATTTCTGCCTAGTTAGCCTTCAGTCACCATTTATTAGCCGTTTCACATGAATGGCGTGGGACATTTGTCTTTGTTATTTTTTGAAGATCATTCACGTTTCAAGGACGAAACTTTTCGACCGCAGAGGGAATGATACGAATTAGGATTTCCTGATTTATTTATAGCTACTAGGGTTTTAGGAGGATAATACTAACTCTTTTTCCCACTGAATTTTTGTAGTGATGTAGTGTGATCATTTTATTTTATTTTTATTATTATGAATGAAGCCCATAAACTTGACCATGTTGGCTTAGAAGATTTTCTAAATTAGGGTTTAGAATGTTCCATTCTGATTTGATTAAATTAGATTATATTGGAAAATATTCATTCAAGCACTTAGCTTAAAGAATTCGGTTGTGATTAGGATTATTTTAGGAATTTCAGTTTGATATGGTTTTAACTTCTTAAAACTGCCATAATTTATTCCAGTTTCTGAATTTTTTTTACCAAATATAGTCTTTCTTTGTATTGTATTGGCCAAACTCCTACCTATAAATAGTGGACGACTTCCACGAATTTATAAAATTTTTATCAATCATATATTCATAATATAAGTTTATACTATTTGCTTATGAAGCATTAAGCTGTTAGGTTTGTTTTTGTTATAAATTAGTGCTTAGAACCATAGCAGTTCTTTGTGTTAATTTGGTGAAACTAGTGTTTGGATTCATGCGAATTAGTTCCTTGTGTTAGAGAAGTTCTTAAAGTTGTATCTTATATCAAACGTTCGTTTGTGTTGTATTCGATTGAAAGGCAATGCTACATATCCTTTGGTATTAGGTGCTTTTCAAAATTTCACAATTCAGAGTTTTCGTAAGGAGATTTATATCGATCTTCCTCGTATGACTAACTGGCTGAGAGTTATGAAATCCTTTGATGGTGGGAAAAAAAATAGGGGAAGCTTATCCAGTTTGTTTCTGTCCTTGATTAATGATTTCATGGTTTAATGGTGATAAGGGTGCTTGTTGCTGTGAACAAGAAAATGCTATGATATTGGTATTGTTGCTTTGAAAAGTCTAGAGAGAGAATTCTACATAGTCCAATACAATGATACATTATAAGAGTCGAGAGAGAGAATTAACCATAGTCCGATACAATGATACATTATGTTTCACTATAAAAAATAATTTTACGTTTTAGCATCATGTTAAAAATAAAATCATGCATTACATAATTAGATGAGTAGAGTGTAATTATTTTTATAAAACAAATGAGTGGATATTCTGACATGCGGTCTGTCCATAATATTCTGACAGGCGGTCTGTCCATAATATTCCGACATGCCAGACACCGATTGCAATTTCAGCAACTTGAGCAAACCTCTTCTTCCCTAGATTGAAGCGGGAAGCTTCTTCCCCAAACTCTCACCCCCCTGCAAATATCTCCATTCTCCATTATCTTCATTTCCAAACTTCAATCTCTCTCATTCCCAAACTCCAATCTCTCTCATTCCCAAACTCCAATCTCCACTCTTTGTAAATTTAACTTCTCCCAACCAACCAAATCCTTCTCCGATCGATTCATTTTTTTTCTGATGAGCTCTTCAAACGACCGGTTAGTGTCCGACAAATTTTTTGATGAACTGTTCACCCTGCAACAAGATCTACATCCACGAATTTCAATTTTAAATGAATGAAATTTAGTTTCAAGATGATGAAATTCTGCCTGATAGTGTCAAAGACATGAATTTTTCACATCTGAGTGAGTTTACGTTGTTGAATTGCCATCGATGTAAATGAAATTGTTGTTGAAACTTCAGTGGCAAATATTCAAAAAATGAAATAAATGCTGCAATTTTTTTTTGTATATACTATGCACCTGACAACATGTATTGTTTGCATTAAGACATACACTTATTATAAATACTGTGAATATGAGATATGCAACTTTTCTAGGAGATCATGTATAAGTTAATTTAAAATTTGACAATTTAAAATTTTCATATTAACTATGCATTGATTACTTTACAACATGTATTATTTAAACAAAAACACGCACCTGATTTTAAAAAGTCAATTCATTTTATGAATAGCAAAATTTTGTCAGGAGGTAGTGCATAAGCATTTCTGTTTATTTAAAACATGCATATGCTAGGTTACAACTAGTATTTCTCATAGTATACTATAGAAAAGAGGTTACATAATACTGTGATTTTATATGAAATTTAATACCTTATAATGTGTACTAATTACCTTAAAACTTCTATTTGTTTTCAAACATGTGAGTAAATTTTCCTGATTTCAATTAAAGAGATGCCACTAAAAGTCTGTCGGCATGGAAACAACACATGTAAAAGCAGTGCATACTTTGTATACTCCCTCCGTCTCAATCAAAGGTTCCTACTTTCCATTTTCGTCCATCCAACCAAAGAGTCTTATTTTCATCTTTCTCCTTTTGGCAAAAAAAGTACTTTAAATATCAATTTTGCCCTTACTATACTTTTATAATTACATATCAAACTTTTAATTTTAGACTAAATTATTTTTTTGGTTCTGAACATATGATGCAATACAATCTTTTGGTCCCTAAGGCTAATACCGCATTTGTTCAACAACTAACAAAAACTTTCTGATTTGGGCCAATTGTTTTATTAATAAGCCCATTAAACAAACCCTACTTTGTTAAATATAGCTTCCACTCTAATTAATCACCCTACTCTACTTTTTCGTTACCACCACCACCCACTCTGCTTTCTCGTTTACCACCACCACCATTCTTCACACACACCACCGCTACGAAATCAGCCCCTCCGCCCCTCACACACAGCCACCAATCAGCCTTCTCCGCCTATATATTCCTCCCACACTTCTCATTTCTCTCTCATTCAGTCCCTCTCCCAGAAACCCTACCCTCGCGGTAGCGCTGCTACATCATTCCCATCTTCATAATTGCCGTCAGGGCATATGCAGGCGAGAATAAGGTGATCTCCTTTACGTATAATGTTGTCGACAACCCATTTGAGAGCTTTCTTGCTGCATGTGGAGAAATCTATGGTGAGTCCAATTCTCCTTTCTGTTTCCATAGCCGCCGACTTGCAAAATTATGAAAAGATTAGTTGTTTTCTTATTTTTTATCTTGTTGAATTATGGGAGGGATCAGAGAGAAACAGGAAGTGAGATCGGGACATTTTGTGAAGGCGATGGTGATGGTTGCTGGTTGTCCAGTGGTGGCGGTGCGTGGTTTAGGAATTGATTAGGGTGGAGAAGAGACACAATTAGGGATGAAGAAGAGGAATGATTAAACTTTTTTATTTTCCACTTTTCCCTCCAAAGAGCCTAGCTTTTTCCCTCCTGGTCTCAGCACCTAAATGCGCGTGCCAAAAGCTGATCGGCCTCTTTGGCAGGGACAGGGGGAAAAATCATGCGAATGTTGTTGGTTTCATACACGAGAAGAAATCTCAACACTTGAACAAAGGGCAAGATACGGGATAAATCCTACAGGTGATCATAACAAAAATCTTATATTATAGAACTTACAATTACAACAAGTGTTCCTATCTAGATTAACTAACAAACCTATAATACAATGAATCAATTATTAATATTTAAAGGCAGATCATCTTCGAATTCCTTCAATTAAGTGTCAGCTTTATCTAAATCAAGCTCGTGGTGAAAGGTCTTGTAGAGTCCAATGTTCACTATTATGTGATACCATACCACTTCAAGTTTAGACCCAACTCCTGCAAAAAATCATACACATTGAATATTAACGATTGAAGCATACAAGAAAACATGTACAATTTATAATTCAAAACGAACAATAATTAACAATAAAAATAAAAGGTCAAAACACAATAAAACTAACAAGTACATATTGGATACTAATAGATGCAATATACTCCCCTTGTCCCATGTATTTTTACGGAGAGAGAAAGAGGAGGTATTTTTAAGAGTGTATTATTATATGCTTTTGTGGTTGGGTTCACATAAATTATTTTCCTCTTCTTCTTTTTTTCAGTCTGACTTAGCCCTTATTTTTGGCCACTAATTGTTTCTGTGGGCCTTTAATTTCTTGCGCCCAAGCACCTTCAAAATGGAGGGAACTCCTAAAATTGTTGTGTTTTCACATCCAAATTTAAAAATTCATGAACCAAATTTAAGAGCCAACAACATGAACGGTAAAAATTTTTGAATTTACAAACATTAAAATCTGACCTAACCCCACATTTCTACCCCACTAAAAATACATTTACATGTTTCGAAACATTCCCACAAGCAAACAGATCTAGCCTCACCCATGAAAATGTTCTTCTGCAACCACCTTTTCTCCAACATTCCATTCTCTCTGCCATAATCCAAACCAGACAATCCAGTAACAAAAAGACATTGTCTTTTTTTTCCCGTACCCTTGGGTCAAATCTTATCATTCAGCGAGCCCTACCAAGCCCTTGTAGACCGATTACTCTCCTGGTGCCCAATATTGTTGATGAGGGTGGAGACGAATATGAAAAACCAGCGGAGGCAACATGTTGCTGAGTTTCTGTTAGACAATAGCAGGGATGGGAAGATACTGCAGGGGAAGAGAATAGAGGCAATGGGGAAGTTCAATTATAGCCAAAGAACCATCCGTTACATCGGGTAAAAAATAAAGCTCCAACTTTCATTGGTGCAACTGCTGGACATGAGAAACAGGATGTCTGGCCATCTGATTTACAATAAGAAAGAGATTGATCTTAAGGCCTTGAGAGCAATACCTGCAACCAAACAAAGAACAATCATAGGGACAAGTGCATGGATGAAGATAGGGAAAAGCACAGTACAACGAGCTGTGGCAACAAAGGTCATCAAAAGCCATACAAATAGTGTAAAATCTGCACTAACATTACAGGTTGCAGTTCTGCATATCTAAATTGCAATCAAAATTTCAATTCCAGCCCATGGACAATGTAATCCACTTAGATGAGAAGTGGTTTTACATGACTAAACCAACTGTCCGATATTATTTGGCACCAGGTGAGCCTGAACCCTTAAGAACCACCCAACACAAGTCTCACATTCCAAAACTTATGTTTATGTGTGCTGTGAGTAGGCCAATTTACAGCCATGATGATGCGTTACTTTTGATGGAAAGTATAGTGTGTTCCCATTCACTGAGAGGGTTGAAACACAAAGAACCAACATTAATTATCCGAGGGGGACTATGGAAACTAAGCCTGTGGAGAAGATCACAAGACTTGTTACACGTGCAAAGATTATAAATGAAATCATTCCGAAAATCAAAGCACGTTGGTCACCATTCATGAGCAAGCACATTCATATTCAACAAGACAATTGCAAGGCATACATAAAGAATTCAGATCCTCAATTCCAGGCAGTAGCTAACTCAGATGGGTTTCACATCAACTTGGTATGTCAACTAGCTAAATCACCTTATCTTAATGTACTAGACCTTGGTTTTTTAACTCTATACAGACTCTAGAACATGAAACCCCAAGCACAACACTGGATGGGTTACTTGCAGCAGTGTACAATGCATATGACAGAAGATCCAACAACGCTCAATAAAGTTTTCCTCACCCATCAAGCTTCAATGATAGAAATTATAAGAGTGAAGGGATGCAAAAATTATAAGTTACCTCACATGTCAAAGGATGCACTCTTAAGGAGAAGAGAACTGCCTAGAATGCTAAGTTGTGATGAGGGAATAGTTCGTGAAGGCTAGGAGCACCTAATTAGGGATTTCACTTCTTTTGATTGGGTTAGACTAGGGTGACATTTTGGAAACCTGAAAACTTATTTTTTTGGTGTGAAAAACAATTTTTATTTGTAACCCAATTCAAATTAATGCAAGTTTCATTTTTCATATATGCATAATATTCTATCAGCCCTTAAATAGAACGAGATGCACGTGTATCATGCACTTCGTGAGTGCACGTCAAGGCTCTTCCACATTCAGTCCCAAAAGAACATTTACGTCCAAAGACAAACAAGAACAGACACAGTCAACAAGCACAAAGACTCACACCACAATTATCAGAAGCTAAAACATAGTCACAGTCAACCAAAGAACAATCACATATATATGGTCAGGTATAAAACATGATCTATCACAGTTTAAATCCACATAATAGCATTCCCTTGGGTACAACCACTCAGGAAAAACCATCACAGAAAAAATAAATTAGAACCTCTAACATGAACAAAGTTGACAAAAAAACACTCACATATACAGGGTCATGCATAAAACATGGTTTATCACAGTTTAAGGTCACATAATAGCATTCCCTGGGGTACAAACACCCAAGAAAAACCATCACATAAAAAAAATAAGAACCTCTAACATGAACAAGGTTGACAAAAGAACACTCACATATACAGGGTCATGCATAAAACAAGGTCTATTACAGTTTAAAGTCAAAGAATAGCATTCCCTGGGGTACAACCACCCTGGAAAAACCAGCACAGAACAAAAATCAGAACCTCTAACATGAACAAAGTTTACAAAAGAACACACACATATACAAGGTCATGCATAAAATAGGGTTTATCACAATTTAAAGTCACAAAATAGCATTCCCTGATGTACATCCGCCCAGGAAAAAATAGCACATAACAAAAATCAGATTCTTTAACATGAACAAAGTTTACAAAAGAACACTCACATATACAGGGACATGCATAAAACATGGTTTATCACAATTTAAAGTCACAAGATAGCATTCCATGGGGTACAACCACCCAAGAAAATCCATCACAGAAAAAAATTAGAACCCCCAACATGAACAAAGTTGACAAAATGACACTCACATATACATGGTCATGCATAAAATAGGGTCTATTATAGTTTAAAGTCACAGGATACCATTCCCCGGGGTACAACCACCCAGGAAAAGCCAACATAGAACAAAAATTAAAACCTCTAACAAGAACAAAGTTTACAAAAGAACACTCACATATACAGAGAATGTCATAGAAAAAAATCATCACGGAAAAAAAATCAGAACCTCTAACACAGAACAATCACAGTCTAACACAGAACAATCATTGTCTAACACAGAAAAAATAACAGAACTTGTTCCGGGATTCAGCCACCCAACACAAACCAACTGCAAACAGAACCAATACACTCCCCTTTTTTGTTGTTTAGAAACAAGTCCAAGGGGCTATGAAGTGAACATATATTTTTTAATGTTTTCTCAGCTCCCATTTTCTGGATTTGCCATAATAATAACCAACACATGAATTAGTATATAAGGGAAAAAGGTAAATAATGAAACTGAAAGTAAAAAAAAATTAAATCAACTTCATCCGCCTCTACCCTCTCTTTAGCACGCTGGAGTACATCATGAAGATCCGGAATACAAATCTCGGCTACCTTAAAAGCCACATCGATTCGATCAAGGCTAAGGGGAAGAGGGGGGTGCCGGTGTATGATACACCTGTGATCTAGACACCTTTTCAATTAGGGGCAGACACCAGACATAACCAGAGGTGGAAGAGCCTTCCGACATAACCCTAGGGCATCGTGGTTCAATGAGAAGTCGTCGACGTACCTCTCAAAGTTAATATTTATAAGCCCTTTTATGCTTACTATCTACAACTAAGTAGATATCGGCAAGTCGGGGTCATCCACAAAGAAGGGGGATTTTCTCAAGCGTCTAAGCACAAATAGTTGAAATTATACTAGGAATAGATATATATACACATATAAAAGTATGTAAATGGGGGGGGGGTTGGTTGTTTGGTGGTGGTCCTAAGCTATGAAAGTTAAAAGACAAGAAAACTAGAAAGGTCAAGTAACTATGCTAATCATCAAACAAAACTAAGAAAAAGGGTTTTAAAACTACAAAAGACAAAGCCTTGGTGGCAATGGATATCCACTTCCAAACCAAATGTAGATCATTCAACCATTCACTCATCCTATCACATTCATTACCTATGGGGAATGCTAATAGAAGATCAACATTCATTCCTTCTTAACAGTAATTTGCAAAGACAAACAATGACCATTTGAAAATCTCGTTGATGATCACCCTAGACAAACAACGACCATAGGGGTATTTCATCAATGACATTATAAACAAAGGACCATAGATTTGACAACAACAAGCCTTCAACCAAAGACATAGCCGTTTAACCAAACATAACATTCATTAGGCTAAACCTAGAACAAACAACATTAAAGGTTCAACCTTTCATTGCATCTATAGGATAAGTATGAGAACAAACCACATTAACATACGCATCTAGCAAGGATTAACGCACATTATACTCAAGAAGTTCTAAGTTCATGCTCGTAGATTTTCATGCAAAGAGCTAAGGAATTCGTCACGTTCCTAACACCCTAACACTCCAATCATGCAAACACTTCCTATTCTCAAACCTCTCATGGTGATGTGTCCATTTTAGATGGTTATTTTAGGGTTTTTAGGATTAGGTTTTGGACAATTTTGTGCTCTAAATGTGGCATTTTGCCTTGAAATCATTTAAGGAGGGATAAAAGCGACTTTGGCATTTTTATCACTTTTTAGATGATTTTGTGTGACGAGGTGATTTGTTTGAAGACTTTGAAGATTTGAAGACTTTGAAAGATATCTTTGAAGATTTGAAGACTTACATTTGGGCTTTTTGAAGATATGAAGAAGTGAAGAGGTGAAGAAAGGAGAGCAAAGCAACGGGTGAAAGATGGTCCGGGGTTCTCAGAATTTTCAGAGAAGAATCAGCCTTCAAGAGTGGCACCATTGGATTCCTCTTCTCGAGCACTATAAAATCGACTACAAGAACTCCCGAAACGGATCAACGGTTCACCCGGAGGAAGCAAAACAAAACAGCAAGGCTGAGTTACTGATTTGGTCGCGAGTCGCGACCAAGCTCGTCGCGACTCACGACGAAGGCTTAAAATCAGCCCTGCAACAGCGTTTTTATCCCTTTTTCTTCCCACTATAAATACCTCTTCACCCTCTTCTTTCCACAGTTTTTGGCCCCTGTTTTGGGCCAAAACCCTAGCTTTTTCTTTTCTTCTTTTCTTAGTTTTTATGTGTTTTCTTGTTCTAGAGTAGTTGTTGTACTTGGGAGCAAGGATTGAAGCTTCCATTTCTATGTAGTAAGGATCATTTATATCTATCTATTTGGTGTTTTTGCTATTGTGCTCTTATTGTGCTTTAATGATGATTGTTGATGCTATTGATGTTATTGGTAGCTTGAGGATACAAATTGCTTGATTGATTGCTTGTTAGGGTTGGAAGGAATTAGCTACTCTTTCCCTCTTTTAATTAGGAATCCAAAGCATGAGTTAGAGCTTCTAAATGATATTGATGTATTGACAATGTGCTAGACGAATGTGATTGATGTTGAACTCTTCGTCATGTTCGTTTGTGTAGCAAACGAGAAGAGTTATATGCTCGTGGTCTATGAGTGGTCGCTCTTGACTAATCTCGTGTAATTGCATGAATTGGTTAAATGCGTAGTCACGGTGTAGTGGTCATAGGCATTGCCAAGCTTGTTGGTCCTTCGTGCTAAATGCCACCAATGACACCTTGAGTCGTGGTCGCGACTCAGGATTCATTGGTGAGGTTTGACGAGAGATGTGGAACTCACTCTCGCAAACTACGAACTAAGAAGGATAGGAGTTTAGTCTCTACGATAAGTAGTTGAAGTATTGAATAGATGATTTAAATTCATTCTTGAAGCATTTGTTATTTGGCGTTTATGTATTCTTGACGGTGTGTTTCACTGCACGTGTGCCATGAGTTGTTTGAGCATAGGTAGTGCTTGTGTGGTTGAATTGTTTAGGTGTAGGAACGTGACGAATTCCGTAGCACCTTTGCATGAAGATCTATGAGCATGAACTTAGAACTCCTTGTGATGTGTGTGTTGTGGTACTTGCTAGATGGGTGTGTGAGTGTTGGGTCCTGAATGCTATATGATGGAATGTGTGAATGATTCGATGAACTACATTAGATGTGGAAGTGGATATCCCTTGCCCCCAAGGCTTTTTATCTTTGTAGTTTAAAACCCCTTTTCTTTAGTTTCGTTTGATGATTAGCATAGTCACTTGACCTTGCTAGTTATCTTTTCTTTTTATCTTTGTTAACTTAGGAACAACCAACCAACCAACCCCCCCTTTACTTGCTTTTAAGTGTGTGTAAATATAGTTACTCCTAACCTAATATCAACCATTTGTGTGCTTAGACGCTTAGGAAGATCCCTCTTCTCATTGGACGAGCCCGATTTGCCACTATCTACTTAGTTGTAGAAAGTAAGCATTTAGGGCTTATAAATTATCTTTTGCACGGCGGGCGCGACGACCGCCCGCCCGTCTAAATGGCGCCGTTGCCGGGGAAGAGGCGTTTATTCTTAAGTATTTAGGTGTATTTGGTTGTGTATTAGCTAGTTGTTTTTATTTTCCACTACTTGGTGGTTGTTTTTGTTCGGAGTAGGTATTGCTTGAGTTCTTGGTGATTTATTTTATCGAGAATCCTTGCATTATGATTCCGAACTTTTGAAAAAAAAAAGAATTTTTTTTAATGGAGCGTCTCACCTTGAGGGAACTCATGATGAGAAGAGAGGCTCAACAAGCAAGGTTTTGTAGGATGTGTCATTCCGACCATCCTACCGAATCTTGCCCTTTGTTGTGGGAACAACACGATGACCGAGAAAGAACCCTTGGTTTCCAAAACCATGGGTACTATGAAGAGTGCTATCAAGAGGTAGGAGATATTGGTTTTCAAGGGCAAGATGCTCATGAATGCTATCCATACCACAACTCTTACAATCTGGAATGGAGTGGTAGTCCGGATTTGTGGTATGAGAATGAGCCGGAAAACCAATATTACGAGCAACCTAGTTGGCCATCACCACCCTATACCATACCCCAAAACCAAGCCCAACAAGGAAGTTCAAGTTTGACACGTGAGGATGTCTTAAATAGGATAGCAAACTTGAACTCCTTTACTAGTGAGGAGCCGGATACCCAGCTCTCCTCTAGTGTTGAGGCCATTGAGGGGCATATGAGGAACATATTAGAGGTATTGGCCCGCATGGAAGCTCGTGATTCCGAAAACACACCATCCCAACTTGAACTCGATGATTCGGTGAGTGAGGTCACCAATAAAAATGATTTTGAGTTTGAAAGGGATGAGGAGTTGGTTGTAGAGGATAGAAAAATGGAGGAAGAGGTGATAGTGCTACATCCATTAGCATTGTCACCCCTTCTCCCACCTAGTGAACCAACTCTAATATTTTCGGAAGTTTTGAGGGAAACGAGAGAGGAGCCAAAAGACTATTCCAAGCTCCCTAACCACTTAATTCCCTTTGAACCATCTCCACCTCCACAAGACTTTCCTCTTGAAAGTTTTGTGCCCCCACCTCTCTTATTTTGGATGCTCATGGTGAAGAGCTTCAAGCCTTCACCATACGGATAACATTAGGGTCGTGCCGACGACCTTAAAAATACGGAGCTTCGTCGTGCCGACGACGTTAAATAAATTCGGCATTTCTTTTAGTTTTTGTTTCTTAGTTTGTGTTTCTTAGTTTGTTTTTGTTGTTGTTTTGTTTTGTTCTTTTTATGGCTTGTTTTTCTGTGATTTTGTAGCAAAGTGAAGTGCATTGCAATGTAGGAGATGAAGGAACGAGATCAATGAACGAGGGAAGAAAGCTTGGACAGTTGGTAAGCAAAAGAAAAATTTTTTTAAGCCTGGGATACCCTGCCGTCGCGAGTCGCGATGGGCTTCGTCGCGAGTCGCGACGAACAGGGGAGAAAAATCACTCCCAGTGCCAACTTTCCGCGAGCCGCGATGACATCGCGAGGCTCCGTCACGAGTCGCGATGAACTTCGTCGCGAGTCGCGACGTGATCAGAACTTGTCAAGCTTCCGGACTCAACTTTCCGTGAATCGCGATGACTTCGCGAGGCTCGTCGCGAGTCGTGACCCACTTCGTCGCGAGTCACGATGAGCTCAGAAAATTTTGAACTCTCGGACTCACCTTTCCGCGAGTCGCGACGAACCTCATCGCGAGTCGCGACGTGCTCAGTAACTGTTGAAAATTTTTTGAGCCCGGATTTCAAATTTCCAAGCTTCCAAGTTTCCAAATGATTTTAAACATTGCATGATCCTACCTTCTTCTCCACCCAACACTCCCAAGAACCACCACATACCCGCTCATTCCTCCACCATCCTACATATATTGACATATGAACATTCTTGCATCTTTATAGTACATTTGTTGATTGTAGTATGCCGACTACATCATTGTGATCGTAAGTGCATATCCTATAATAATGCTTGTATACATGTCAATATATGTTGGATATTTTTCATGTTTATTCTTATAGTGTTGGTTGAGTGTGATTTGGTTGTTCTTTGAAAATACTATGGTTATTAACTCTTGATGCTAAACCTAGTATTATATATCCTTATGTACTTGTGAGTTTAATGTGTTCTTCGTGGTGTTAGTCTTGATCAAACGGCGCCATGGAGACAATGCTTTTCTCGAGGGGTGAGTTCTTCTACGGCATCTTTGCTCACCCTTCCGGTTCCGAAACCTATCTCGGGACCATCCAAGTACTTGGATATCGCCATATCACCGGCGAATTTGCGGAGAAATGGGTGTCACTCTAACTCCCTTACCTTGATTTTTATTGTTCTTGCCTTACGCGTTTACATTGAGGGCAATGTAATGTTTTAAGTGTGGGGAGGGGTTAGAGGACTCATATGCATGCTAGATTGTTTTGGAATGCTTTTTGCTACTTTTCATTGGAAAAACATGAGAAAAAGAAAAAAAATAGAAAAAAAAAATAGAAAAAGAAAAAGAAAAAAAAAAGAAAAAGAAAACCCGCTAAGTTGAAAACCCGAGAGGGCAACTTAGGCAACATTGGGGCCCCGGATAGGTCGAAAACCCTTAAAGGGCGGCCTAGGCAAAAATGAGAGGCTTGAATGTGCGGAAAAAGGTGAGATGTGAGCTAAAGAAACATGATGTGTGGCTAGGATGAAAACTCGAAAGAGCTTCTAGGCAAAATGAGAGAAATTGAGAGAAATTGAAAAATGCTATGATTTCCCTCACTTGCCGGCGTTGGAGTCGTAAGGTTGCGGGTGTCACATGGATGGATCGGGTAGCTCGATATCTATAGACCTCTTGGGATTGGGTAGCTTAGTGGGTTAGGAAACGAAGTGTGGTTATGAAATTCCTTATCTCTTTCTACTTCGTTTTTGGTTGATATATTGGCATTAGGTGAAGCATGTGTTTAAAACTTCCTCTATGGTTTTAGCTTCATTTTGTGTCATTGGATTATGGGAATATCAATTCGGGGCTTTGAAATATTTTATGGGTAGTGAATTGATAAGTGGTAGGTTTGGTTAGATTTAGGATTGGGGATGTGTGTGTGAAAAAAATTCTCATGTGAGCTTTTATTTTTGGATTTTTGATATTGAGAGTTTTTGTGAGGCTTTGATTGGGGGATTAGTTTAGGTTTTGGATATATCATTTACTCCGTGTGCTTGGTTCTTTTCTTACTCGAGGGCGAGTAAGGTTTAAGTGTGGGGAGGTTTGATGTGTCCATTTTGTGTGGTTATTTTAGGGGTTTTAGGATGTGGATATGCCATTTCCTCCGTATGCTTGAATCTTTTCTTACTCGAGGGCGAGTAAGGTTTAAGTGTGGGGAGGTTTGATGTGTCCATTTTAGATGGTTATTTTAGGGTTTTTAGGATTAGGTTTTGGACAATTTTGTGCTCTAAATGTGGCATTTTGCCTTGAAATCATTTAAGGAGGGATAAAAGCGACTTTGGCGTTTTTATCACTTTTTAGATGATTTTGTGTGACGAGGTGATTTGTTTGAAGACTTTGAAGATTTGAAGACTTTGAAAGATATCTTTGAAGATTTGAAGACTTACATTTGGGCTTTTTGAAGATATGAAGAAGTGAAGAGGTGAAGAAAGGAGAGCAAAGCAACGGGTGAAAGATGGTCCGGGGTTCTCAGAATTTTCAGAGAAGAATCAGCCTTCAAGAGTGGCACCATTGGATTCCTCTTCTCGAGCACTATAAAATCGACTACAAGAACTCCCGAAATGGATCAACGGTTCACCCGGAGGAAACAAAACAAAACAGCAAGGCTGAGTTACTGATTTGGTCGCGAGTCGCGACCAAGCTCGTCGCGACTCGCGACGAAGGCTTAAAATCAGTCCTGCAACAGCGTTTTTATCCCTTTTTCTTCCCACTATAAATACCTCTTCACCCTCTTCTTTCCACAGTTTTTGGCCCCTGTTTTGGGCCAAAACCCTAGCTTTTTCTTTTCTTCTTTTCTTAGTTTTTATGTGTTTTCTTGTTCTAGAGTAGTTGTTGTACTTGGGAGCAAGGATTGAAGCTTCCATTTCTATGTAGTAAGGATCATTTATATCTATCTATTTGGTGTTTTTGCTATTGTGCTCTTATTGTGCTTTAATGATGATTGTTGATGCTATTGATGTTATTGGTAGCTTGAGGATACAAATTGCTTGATTGATTGCTTGTTAGGGTTGGAAGGAATTAGCTACTCTTTCCCTCTTTTAATTAGGAATCCAAAGCATGAGTTAGAGCTTCTAAATGATATTGATGTATTGACAATGTGCTAGACGAATGTGATTGATGTTGAACTCTTCGTCATGTTCGTTTGTGTAGCAAACGAGAAGAGTTATATGCTCGTGGTCTATGAGTGGTCGCTCTTGACTAATCTCGTGTAATTGCATGAATTGGTTAAATGCGTAGTCACGGTGTAGTGGTCATAGGCATTGCCAAGCTTGTTGGTCCTTCGTGCTAAATGCCACCAATGACACCTTGAGTCGTGGTCGCGACTCAGGATTCATTGGTGAGGTTTGACGAGAGATGTGGAACTCACTCTCGCAAACTACGAACTAAGAAGGATAGGAGTTTAGTCTCTACGATAAGTAGTTGAAGTATTGAATAGATGATTTAAATTCATTCTTGAAGCATTTGTTATTTGGCGTTTATGTATTCTTGACGGTGTGTTTCACTGCACGTGTGCCATGAGTTGTTTGAGCATAGGTAGTGCTTGTGTGGTTGAATTGTTTAGGTGTAGGAACGTGACGAATTCCGTAGCACCTTTGCATGAAGATCTATGAGCATGAACTTAGAACTCCTTGTGATGTGTGTGTTGTGGTACTTGCTAGATGGGTGTGTGAGTGTTGGGTCCTGAATGCTATATGATGGAATGTGTGAATGATTCGATGAACTACATTAGATGTGGAAGTGGATATCCCTTGCCCCCAAGGCTTTTTATCTTTGTAGTTTAAAACCCCTTTTCTTTAGTTTCGTTTGATGATTAGCATAGTCACTTGACCTTGCTAGTTATCTTGTCTTTTTATCTTTGTTAACTTAGGAACAACCAACCAACCAACCCCCCCCCCCCCCCCCCCTTTACTTGCTTTTAAGTGTGTGTAAATATAGTTACTCCTAACCTAATATCAACCATTTGTGTGCTTAGACGCTTAGGAAGATCCCTCTTCTCATTGGACGAGCCCGATTTGCCACTATCTACTTAGTTGTAGAAAGTAAGCATTTAGGGCTTATAAATTATCTTTTGCACGGCGGGCGCGACGACCGCCCGCCCGTCAAAATGCAAGTAAAGGGGGGGGGGGGGTTGGTTGGTTGGTTGTTCCTAAGTTACGAAAGTAAAAAGACAATATATTTACACACACTTAAAAGCAAGTAAAGGGGGGGGGGGGTTGGTTGGTTGGTTGTTCCTAAGTTACGAAAGTAAAAAAGACAAGATAACTAGCAAGGTCAAGTGACTATGATAATCATCAAACAAAACTAAGAAAAGGGGTTTTAAACTACAAAGATAAAAAGCCTTGGGGGCAAGGGATATCCACTTCCACATCTAATGTAGTTCATCGAATCATTCACACATTCCATCATATAGCATTCAGGACCCAATACTCACACACCCTTCTAGCAAGTACCACAACACACACATCACAAGGAGTTCTAAGTTCATGCTCATAGATCTTCATGCAAAGGCGCTACGGAATTCGTCACGTTCCTACACCTAAACAATTCAACCACACAAGCACTACCTATGCTCAAACAACTCATGGCACACATGCAGTGAAACACACCGTCAAGAATACATAAACGCCAAATAACAAATACTTCAAGAATGAATTTAAATCATCTATTCAATACTTCAACTACTTGTCGTGGAGACTAAACTCCTATCCTTCTTAGTTCGTAGTTTGCGAGAGTGAGTTCCACATCTCTCGTTAAACCTCACCAATGAATCCCGAGTCGCGACCACGACTCAAGGTGTCATTGGTGGCATTTAGCACGAAGGACCAACAAGCTTGGCAATGCCTATGACCACTACACCGTGACTACGCATTTAACCAATTCATGCAATTACACGAGATTAGTCAAGAGCGACCACTCATAGACCACGAGCATATAACTCTTCTCGTTTGCTACACAAATGAACATGACGAAGAGTTCAACATCAATCACATTCGTCTAGCACATTGTCAATACATCAATATCATTTAGAAGCTCTAACTCATGCTTTGGATTCCTAATTAAAAGAGGGAAAGAGTAGCTAATTCCTTCCAACCCTAACAAGCAATCAATCAAGCAATTTGTATCCTCAAGCTACCAATAACATCAATAGCATCAACAATCATCATTAAAGCACAATAAGAGCACAATAGCAAAAACACCAAATAGATAGATATAAATGATCCTTACTACATAGAAATGGAAGCTTCAATCCTTGCTCCCAAGTACAACAACTACTCTAGAACAAGAAAACACATATAAACTAAGAAAAGAAGAAAAGAAACAGCTAGGGTTTTGGCCCAAAACAGGGGCCAAAAACTGTGGAAAGAAGAGGGTGAAGAGGTATTTATAGTGGGAAGAAAAAGGGATAAAAACGCTGTTGCAGGGCTGATTTTAAGCCTTCGTCGCGAGTCGCGACGAGCTTGGTCGCGACTCGCGACCAAATCAGTAACTCAGCCTTGCTGTTTTGTTTTGCTTCCTCCGGGTGAACCGTTGATCCGTTTCGGGAGTTCTTGTAGTCGATTTTATAGTGCTCGAGAAGAGGAATCCAGTGGTGCCACTCTTGAAGGCTGATTCTTCTCTGAAAATTCTGAGAACCCCGGACCATCTTTCACCCGTTGCTTTGCTCTCCTTTCTTCACCTCTTCACTTCTTCATATCTTCAAAAAGCCCAAATGTAAGTCTTCAAATCTTCAAAGATATCTTTCAAAGTCTTCAAATCTTCAAAGTCTTCAAACAAATCACCTCGTCACACAAAATCATCTAAAAAGTGATAAAAATGCCAAAGTCACTTTTATCCCTCCTTAAATTATTTCAAGGCAAAATGCCACATTTAGAGCACAAAATTGTCCAAAACCTAATCCTAAAAACCCTAAAATAACCATCTAAAATGGACACATCAAACCTCCCCACACTTAAATCTTACTCGCCCTCGAGTAAGAAAAGATTCAAGCATACGGAGGAAATGGCATATCCACATCCTAAAACCCCTAAAATAACCACACAAAATGGACACATCACATGGCATAAATGAAGTAAAACATAGCATTAAGAACTTATAAATGCTAAGTAATAAAGGCTTCAAGAATGAGTAAAACAATCTATTCACTACTTCAACTACTTGTTGTGAAGATAAATCTTCCATCCTTCTTAGATAGTAGTTTGCAAGAGTGAATTCGACATCTCTTGTCAAACCTCACCAATGACTCCCTTAGTACCAAGAGTATCCCATTGATGGCATTTAGCACGAAGGATCAACAAGCTTGGGAACACTTATAAACGCTACGCCGTATCTAAGCATTTAACCAATTCATGCATTTACACAAGATTAGTCAAGAACGATCGACATTCATAGACCTCTCTCATTTGCTACCTAAAACAAACATGACAACGAATTCAACATCATCACATTCACCTAGCAATTATCAACACATCAACATCATTAAGAAGCTCTAACTCATGCTCTTGGATTCCACATTAAAAGAGGGAGAATTAGCTACTTTATCCCAACCCTAACAAGTAATCATACAAGCAATTCATACACTCAAGCTTCCAACAACATCAGTGCAATTAACAATTCACATTCAAAGCCCAATAAATGCACAATAGCAAAGGTACCAAATAGATATATATATATATATATGTATGTATATATATGGTTCTTACTACATAGAAATGGAAGCTTCAATCCTTTGCTCCCAAGATAAAACTAAGCTAGGAAACTAAAAGACATAATTAATCTACAAAAACTAAGAAAAGAAAGAAGAGAAAAAAAAAACTAGGGTTTTAAGCCCCAAAAACGCAGGAAGAAGAATGGCCAAAAGCTTGTGAAGAGGAGAGGATATGGTGAGTATTTATAGTACAAAAATCAAGAAGAATTTCAGACCACTCGTCCGTCGCGACTCGCAACGTGCTTGCGATGAGCTCGCGATGGACACCAATTCCAGCGCCATTTCTTCTTTCTCTATTTTTTTATCTCATATCCTTCTCTTTCCTTCACTTCTTCAATTATTCAAATCTTCAAAAGCTCAAATACAAGTCATCAAATCTTCAAATCTTCAAAGGTATTCTTCAAAGTCTTCAAAGTCTTCAAACAAATTACCTTGTTACACAAAATTCTCTAAAAAAGTAATAAAAGCGTAAAAGTTGCTTTTAACCCTCCTTAGAGAATTTCAAGGCAAAATGTCACATTTAGAGCAAAAAAGTGTACAAAAGTGAATCCTTAAAGTCCTAATATAACCGTATAAAATGGGCACATCAAACCTCCCCGCACTTAGAACCTTACTCGCCCTCGAGTAAGAAAAGATTCAAGCACATGAAGGAATTCATATGTCCATATCATAAACTAATATTCCCCCAATGAAAACCTCACAAAAACTCTCAATATCATAAATCCCAAAATCAAAGCTCAAATGAGAATTTTTCACACACAACCCCAATCCTAAAATCTAACCAAACCTACCACTTATCAATTCACTACCCATAAAAACGTTTCAAAGTCCCGAATTGATAATCCCAAAGTCCAATGACACAAAATGAAGTTAAAACCATATGAAATGTTCAAGCACATACTTCACTTCATACCAATATATCAACCAAAATCCAATGGCACAAAATGAATTCAAAACCATCTAGGAGGTTAAAACACATACTTCACCCAATGCCAATATATCAACCAAAACGAAGTATAAAAGAATCAAGAATTTCATAACCATACTTCGTTTTTCAACCCGCTAAACTACCCAATCCCAAGAGGTCTCAAGATGTTGAGCTACCCGATCCATCCTTATGACATCCGCAACCTTATGACTCCAACGCCGGCAAATGAGTGAAATTCATAGCATTTTTCTTTTCTCTCTCTTTCTCTCATTTTGCCTAGGAGCCCTTTTGGGTTTTCATCCTAGCCACACGTCATGTTTCTTTGGCTCATGTCTCACCTTTTTCCGAACATTAAGCCTCTCATTTTTGCCTAGGTTGCCCTTTCGGGTTTTCGACATATCCGGGCTCCCAATGTTGCCTAAGTTGCCCTCTCGAGTTTTCAACTTAGTGGGTTTTCTTTTCTTTCATTTTTCCTTTTTCTATTTTTTTTTCAAAATTTTCAATTTTTCAATTTTTTCTTTCTTTTTCTCATGTTTTTCCAATCAAAAGTAGCAAAAACCATTCCAAAAAAAAGGTAGCATGCATATGATTCCTCTAACCCCTCCCCGCACTTAAAACATTACATTGCCCTCAATGTAAACATGTAAGGAAATAACAATAAAAATCAAGGCAAGAGGAAGAGTGACATCCGTCTCTCCACATAGTCGCTGGTGATATTGCACAATCCAATGTAATTGTATGGTCCCGAAATTGGTTTCAGAGCTAGAAAGGGGAGCAAAAGTCCCGTAGAAGAACTCACCCCTCGAGCAACATGTTGTTTCCTTGGCGCCGTGTGATCAGGACTAACACCAAAAAGAACAACATCAAACTCACAAGTATATAAGAATTTGTAATACTAGGTTTAGCATCAAGAGTTAATAACCATAGTATTATCAAAGAACAACCAATCCATCATGCAATCACCACTATAAGATTGTCCAATAAAAATATCCAACATATATCGACACATATCTAAGCATCATTATAGAATATAGCAATGAAAAACTCAATGATGTAGTCGGCATACTACAATCAACAAAGATACTATAAAGATGCAAGAATTTTCATATGTCAATATATGTAAGATGGTGGAGGAAAGAGTGGAGGTGTGGTGGTTCTTGGGAGTATTCGGTGGAGAAGAAGGAAGGATCATGCAGTGTTTAAGCACAGTCGAAAAGTTGATTTTTTTATCGCGACTCGTGACGGAACTGGCCGCGACTCGCAATGCATTGTCGCGACTCGCAAAGGAACTGGTCGCGACTCGCGATGGGCTCGTCGCTACTCGCAAAAAGTGGAGGCCGGGAGCTGAATTTTAACACAAAATTTCTGATCATATCCCGACTCGCGACCACTCCATCGCGACTCGTGGAAAACTGGTGCTGGGATTCATTTTGCTCCCCCTATTCATCGCGACTCGCGACGTACCCATCGCGACTCACGACGGCAGGGTATCCCAGCACTTAGAATTTTTTCTTTACTTACCAACCTTCCAAGCTTTCTTCCCTTGTTCATTGATCTCATTCCTTCACCACCTCCACTGCAATGCACTTCACTTTGCTACAAAATCACAGAAAAACACACCATAAAAAGAACAAGACAAAACAACAAAAACTAAGCAACAAAATCAAAATAAAGGCCGAATTTATTTACATCGTCGGCACAAAAAAACTCCGTATTTTTAAGGTCATCGGCATGACCCTAATGTTATCCATATGGTGAAGGCTTGAACCCCTTCACCATGAGTGGCCAAAAGTAGAGAGGTGGGAGTACAAAACTTTCAAGAGGAAAGTCTTGTTGAGGTAGAGATGGTTTAAAGGGAGTTGGGTGGTTAGGAGGCTTGGGGTAGTCTTTTGGCTCCTCTCTTGTCTCCCTCAAAACTTTCGAAAATGGTGAAGTTGGTTCACTAGGCGAAAGAAGGGGTGATGGTGCTAATGAATGTAACACAATCACCTCTTCCCCCATTTTTTATCCTCAATAGCCAACTCCTCATCCCTTTCGAACTCAAAATCATTTCCCATGGTGACCTCACTCACCGAATCCTTTAGTTCGATTTGGGATGGTGTATTTTTGAAATCACGAGCTTCCATTCGAGCCAACACTTCTAACATACTCCTCACATGCCCCTCAATAGCCTCAACACTAGAGGAAAGCCGAGTGTCCGGCTCCTCACTAGTAAAGGTGTTCAAGTTTGCTATTGTATTCATGACTTCCTCACGTGTCAAAATTGAACTTCCTTGTTGGGCTTGGTTTTGGGGTATAGCATAAGGTGGTGATGGCCAACTATTTCGCTCGTACTGTTGGTTTTCTGGATCATTCTCATACCACCAATTTGGATTACCACTACACTCCGGATTGTAAGAATTGTGGTATGGATACCATTCTTGAACTTCTTGCCCTTGAAAACCAACATATCCTACCTCTTGGTAGCACTCTTCATAATACCCTTCGTTTTAAAAACCAAGGGTTCTTTTCCCCTCATAGCGCTCTTCCCTCAACAAATAGCAAGACTCGGTAGGATGGTCAGAATGACACATCCTACAAAACCTTTCTTGTTGACTCACATTCTCATCATGAGTTCCCTCAAGGTGAGACGTTCCATATATATATATTTTTTCCAAATTTTTCAAAAGTCCGGAATCATATTGCAAGGATTCTCGATTAAAATCTACCAAGAGCTCAAGCAATACCTATTCCGAACAAAAACAGCCACCAAGGAGTGGAAAATAAAAATAACTAGCTAATATGCAACCAAATATATCTAAAACTTGAAAATAAATGCCTCTTCTCCGGAAGCGGCGCCAAAATTTGGGAAGCCGTCACCGTACCTCTCAAAGTTAATATATATAAGCTCTTTTATGCTTTCTATCTACAACTAAGTAGATAGCGGCAAGTCGGGGTTATCCACGAAGAAGGGGGATTTTCTCAAGCGTCTAAGCACAAATAGTTGAAATTATGCTAGGTGTAGATATATATATATACACACACATATAAAAGCATGTAAATGGGGGGGGGGGTTGGTTGTTTGGTGGTGGTCCTAAGCTATGAAAGATAAAAGACAAAATAACTAGCAAGGTCAAGTAACTATGCTAATCATCAAACAAAACTAAGAAAAAGGGTTTTAAAACTATAAAAGACAAAGCCTTGGGGGCAATGGATATCCACTTCCAAACCAAATGTTGATCATTCAACCATTCACTCATCCTATCACATTCATTACCTATGGGGAATGCTAATAGAAGATCAACATTTATTCCTTCTTAACAGTAATTTGCAAAGACAAACAACGACCATTTGAAAATCTCGTTGATGATCACCCTAGACAAACAACGACCACAGGGGTATTTCATAAACAACATTATAAACAAAGGACCATAGATTTGACAACAACAAGCCTTCAACCAAAGACATAGCCGTTTAACCAAACATAACATTCATTAGGCTAAACCTAGAACAAACAACATTAAAGGTTCAACCTTTCATTGCATCTATAGGATAAGTATGAGAACAAACCACATTAACATATGTATCTAGCAAGGATTACCGCACATTATACTCAAGAAGTTCTAAGTTCATGCTTGTAGATTTTCATGCAAAGAGCTAAGGAATTCGTCACGTTCCTAACACCCTAACACTCCAATCATGCAAACACTTCCTATTCTCAAACCTCCCATGGCATAAATGAAGTAAAACATAGCATTAAGAACTTATGAATGCTAAGTAATAAAGGCTTCAAGAATGAGTAAAACAATATATTCACTACTTCAACTATTTGTTGTGAAGATAAATCTTCCATCCTTCTTAGATAGTAGTTTGCAAGAGTGAATTCGACATCTCTTGTCAAACCTCACCAATGACTCCCTTAGTACCAAGAGTATCCCATTGATGGCATTTAGCACGAAGGATCAACAAGCTTGGGAACACTTATAAACACTACACCGTATCTAAGCATTTAACCAATTCATGCATTTACACAAGATTAGTTAAGAACGATCGACATTCATAGACCTCTCTCATTTGCTACCTAAAACAAACATGACAATGAATTCAACATCATCACATTCACCTAGCAATTATCAACACATCAACATCATTAAGAAGCTCTAACTCATGCTCTTGGATTCCACATTAAAAGAGGGGAGAATTAGCTACTTTCTCCAAACCCTAACAAGTAATCATACAAGCAATTCATATACTCAAGCTTCCAACAACATCAGTGCAATTAACAATTCACATTCAAAGCCCAATAAATGCACAATAGCAAAGGTACCAAATAGATATATATATATATATATATATATATATATGGTTCTTACTACATAAAAATGGAAGCTTCAATCCTTTGCTCCCAAGATAAAACTAAGCTAGAAAACTAAACGACATAATTAATCTACAAAAACTAAGAAAAGAAAGAAGAGAAAAAAAAACTAGGATTTTAAGCCCCAAACATGCAGGAAGAAGAATGACCAAAAGCTTGTGAAGAGAAAAGGATAAGGTGAGTATTTATAGTACAAAAATCAAAAATATTTTCAGACCACTCATCCGTCGCGACTCGCAACATGCTCGCGACGGACACCAATTCCAGCGCCATTTCTTCTTTCTCTCCTTTTGTTTATCTTATATCCTTCTCTTCCCTTCACTTCTTCAATTCTTCAAATCTTCAAAAGCTCAAATACAAGTATTCAAATCTTCAAATCTTCAAAGGTATTCTTCAAAGTCTTCAAACAAATTACCTTGTTACACAAAATTCTCTAAAAAAGTAATAAAAGCGTAAAAGTCGCTTTTAACCCTCCTTAGAGAATTTCAAGGCAAAATGTCACATTTAGAGCACAAAAGTGTACAAAAGTGAATCCTAAAAGTTCTAATATAACCGTATAAAATGGGCACATCACTCATCCACCGGGTCTATATTCGACCTAATTGAAGCCCAAAAACCTCATCACAAAAGTGTACAAAAGTGAATCCTAAAAGTCTTAATATAACTGACGCATTAAAGTCATTTTGAAAAATGGTGAAAGGAGATGATAAGAATATGAAGAGATAAGGATAGGAGATCTGGTTTCAAAATTCTGGTTGGGATTTCATTTAACTATGGGGGGAATAATTAGGGGGCGGATTTTGGGTTAGGTGTTTTAATTGTGCTTATATGGGCTGGTTAGGAGAAGTAAACATCAAATAAGTTGGGCCAGCCCAACATAAAATATGAATTAAATGTGGGCAAGATTGAAATAAAGTAAGTAGTGCGAAAACATCTGGACGTACCAAAATGAAAAGAGTGCAAAAATAGCTGGGACGGAGGGAGTATAAGTAAACAAATGCAGTTCCCAATTCAAAAAGAACAACTAACATGTTTTGGAAAAAGTCTTTCACAGCACAACTAACAAGTACACACTGGTTATTAATAGATGCAATATACAAGTAAACATATGCAACTCGTTATTCAGAAAGTACAGTAAACAACAAATGAAAACCAAAAGTCCTACAACATACAACTGACAAGTGCACACTGAATACTAACAGGTGCAACATATAAGTAAACAAATGCATCTCAGAATTCAAAATGAACAATCAACAAAGAAAAAACCAAAAAGGTCATTCACAGTACAACTAACAGGTACACGTTGGATAATAATAGATGCAACATGTAAGTAAACGAATGCAGCTTGTAATTCAATATGAACAAGTATAAAATTTGTTGTGACAACGAGAGGACAATTCAAAACCATGTCCAGAAAAACACACAAATCAACTCAAAACACAGAAAAACAACACTTATCACTTAAAAAACAAAGAACATACCAAATCTGAACAATAGAACGAAAATTGAGCAATAATACAATAGGAAACAAATCATATACATATGACATACCTCATCTGTCGAACGATGCAACAATTGACCAAGAAATAAATCCCAATGCCGAAGAAGAATCTGACTAACAAGTAGATGGAGAATCGCGGAGAAGAGGCGAAGAAACACAAAGAACAGGCGGACAAACGCAGAGAAGTGGCAGAGAAATGAGCGGTGATGGAGAAACAAAGAAGAGGTGGAGATGAAGTTGATAATAACGCAAAGTGAAGAGAGAAACTATCAGAGAGAAATGAGAGAAGTGGCCGGGGTACATTACATCATGGATGGATATGAAAAGTTGTTTCTTTGAAAAGTACTTTTCAGCTTCAAAATCCGTAGGGTTGAAGAAGCAACTATCCAACATATCTCAGATTGAAAATGAGTCCTTATATGAGCATTGGGAAAGATTCAAAAGATTGTTGGCCAGCTGTCCTTATCACCCATTCAAGGAAAGCGACTTGGTATATTATTTTTTTGAAGGGCTCTGTGATAAGGACATGGGGATGGTTACGCAGTTTGTAATGGTTCCATCACCAACAAGAGTATGAAGGGCACAATGACTTTGTTTGAAGAAATAGCGAATTGAACAAGGCAATTCGACACAAGATCATGAGTGAAAATGTTAGATGAGTCGACTCAATATTTCAAGTTTGAAGAGCAAGTGCAAACACTTACCTCTATGATGAAGAAATTCACGTAGGGGAGGATCCATCATGTCAAAATGTGTGGAATATGCAGTTTAGACCATCCTACCGATATATACCCACAAGTGGTCGAAGATGTAGAAGAGGTGAAAGTGTTGGATTTCAACAGAGGTAATATGTAATTTACAAGGGGACAACAACAACAAGGGTTTCGAGAGAACTAAGGAAATGAAAGGCAAGATTTGTACGCAAATACCTTTAACCCTAGGTATCATGATCACCCTAACTTTCATTGGTGCAAGGAGAATCAAGGTCAAGGCTACAACTGAGGTCCATAACCTCAACTATATCCTAGGGGAGAAGGACCTTCCCACAACAAAGTCATTTTTACCGATAGGTATTGTGAACGACTAGTGAAGTCGCATATATGTAAAAGACAAGTTATAGTAAAGAATTTGAAGATAATAGAAAGTAATAAATAAAATGAAGGCCGTGCGCTTAATTTGCGGGAATGTAAAATTAAGGACAATTAGGCACAACAGTAGCTAGGAATCATTGTGCTACAATCACCCTTGAAATTCTCCCCTAATTTGTACATGAACCCTTTGTTCAATGTTCAAATAAGATAGACAAATAATTAGAAAAGCAATATTCATGAAAATATCCTTACAAATATAGTACATAATTAAAATTTGAATAAGAATTGTCTTAGTCCCAACATAACAGAAATTACAATACACTCAATCAGTTTGGATAATGATAACCTTGAAGATAATTGGCCCCTAAGTTGTATCACCTCGAAGAATAAGGTGTCCCCGATGCGTAGGTTGTTTCCCCTAAGGAACTCGCTAAAAACCTTTGGGGAGAGGGCCTTGACCCTCCCACCCCCTAAGTAGTTCATATGCCACTCTGTCCTGTAGCACCTTAGCATTACGGGGGTCTTCTCAGTCGTCAGTAGTGGTACAATCTCCCGCGGGATGTACTAAGTCACATAAAAAATTATTGATTAGAAATATATATATATATATATATATATGTGTGTGTGTGTGTGTGTATACATATGCAATTGTCAAAAAATAAAATTTATTTAAAAAGCTTTACCAAAGTTGGTATTTTCCCAAAGTTCATATGCTTCAAAGTGTAGTTAAATCGTGTGCTATCAATAGCCATCGAATGATGTTCAATGTCGAAGAAAAAAGGCTCCGGGTGGCTCCATTGTTCAGTGAATTGAACAAAAACCAAAAAGAATTAGTTGTTACAAAGTGTGAAGTTGTGTTAGGAAATATATATGTAAATAGGTGAAATATCTGAAAAAAAGGCCGATTAGATGATCCCTCGCCAACTATTATTCTTGCATCAATAGTTAAAATGTGAAGTGCTAAACTACCCTGTGGAATGCATGGTGAGACATGGCCAAAACCATCGCAAGTGCATGTCGGTCCAAAGCAGTGGGTTGGTCGACATGTAAATGCGACCTTGGTTTTGTGTCGGTCAAACCAAACAACAGACCGACACAAAATTGATGTCGCGGATGCAAATCCAAAGTAAACTTTGGAGCCATAATGCAACATCGGTATCATTTCGGGCATACAGAAGGCTAGACCAAGATACATACGACGTCAAAAACTAAAGAATATGCTACTGGACGTAAAAATATGCGATGTCGCACTATCATCGTATGAACCAAAATGTGTCAGACAGAATAGCGACATCGCAAATATCAGAGGAAGCTACGGGAACAAACACATCAAATCGGAAAAAATGAGGGTGCATCAACATCAAATTAAACAAAAACCCTTTGGAGACATACCAAAACATTGTACCAATGTTCAAAGTCAAGAAAAGTTAACACTCTCATAAATTAGAAACAAAAGCTAGAAAACCAAAAAACTAAACAAATTCACAGACCACAGGTCTTGCATTGTAAAGAAAGGATTACAAAACTTGGGCATTAGGAGATTAGAAAAAGCATACCTTTTTCCAAGTTAGAAAAGAAGGGGAGAAGCTGGAGACCGTTGGAATTCGCAGGAAAGTTGTAAAGAGAAGCTTGAATTCTCTGTTAGGGTTACCATATTTATACATGTTTCAAAACGACGTTGTTTTGGCCAGATTGTGAAGTCCACCTAATATGGTGTGACGTCGCACGTATGCCAGTTCATATGAAAATGTGTCAATTTATGACCGACGTCGCATGTTTATAAGGGCCTATCAATTTCAACCCACCACCCAGCTAGTCAGCAATTCCAATTAGTTAAAAATATTTTGAAGCAAAAAATATTTTCTTGTTTCGGAATAATTGGAAGAAATTATTCTGTGCAAACAAGTCTTTTACAGTTTCCTAAATGATCGTTAAATTAAAACTCCCTTGATCATATGTTAGGTTAAATATTAAACATACAAGAACATTAAAATAACAATAAACAACCAAATTTAAAATTTAAAAATTTCAAGTATAAAATACATCCGAATAAATATTCTTCCAAATACGAATCAATTAGTTTTAAATACTTGGTCATACAAAGTTAAACATCTAATGTTCGCAGGGACATCGCGATATCATGGAAAACTACGAGCCCAGTACCATTTAGGAGCATGAAGTACGAGGTGTCCCTAATCTCGAGTTCCTCTGCAGCAAGAAACTGGCCAAACCCCTTTGGGTCAGGGTCTTGAGCCTCCTGTTCCTCGAGTAGTGCATGTGATACTCCCTCCATTTGCACCTGATCACATCATCCAACTTGTACGGCGGTAGGAGCTCAACAATTTGGTCAGGGATTATCTAAATTATAAAAATAAACCTTTGTTAGTACATATGATAGTAATCTATAAAAAGTTAATTTAAATTTCAATTTGTTTGAAACAGGGAGGACTTACCAGAATTGGAATTGACTTGGAAGTTCGTCTGGGTCAGAGTATGTACAAAATGCAAATATCTTCCTGAGAATATGCAACACAGACTATCATCATCCGAATTAGTACCGATCTATATTGGTCAATGAAGTTATCAAAAATTCAATTAGAATCTTAGTAATGAAATAGAAGGAATATTTAAAACAGAAAAAAATTGCTCACCTCAATCGGTTCATGGCTGGAACCAGCATTGTTAGCCATGATTGTTGTAATTCATATTGTCACGGATGTTAAATGTTATGATAGATAGAAAATGTTTAATGAATACATACAATCTGTTTAGTTGACCAAGTCAAGGCGACGTCTCTCTACCTTTGTTATAAGTGATTAGTTAACCGATATGGGTGTGGCATCGCATTTACTTGGCTAACTACATATTCCATGAAATGCAACGTCGCCTAAGGATTGGTAAAACATAAGGAAGATCGATGTGTCAGTGACGTCACATTCAAGCAGAGAACAAATAGCACCAGCAACAACTTCACCCTAAAACCATATTCTAACACCCTAAAACCATATTCTAGCACCCCAAACCATAGAAACTTCAAAACTGAAAACAATTAACACATTCACACTCTAAACCATTTACATAACCATTTCAAGGATAAATAAAAAAACAAAGCAATGTGACCACATGTGGAAACCGTACCTTTTAGAAGATGGGCAGGGAGGAGTGTTGAAATTTGAGGGAATGGTGAAAGTTTGAAGTGATGTATGAGAGGCGGGCTCCATTTATATATTTGTTATGAATTGTTATGTCTTCTGTCTAGGGTGTGCGATATCACGTGTCAGTCGAATTTAGCGATATATGACTGACATTAGTGTGACGTCTACTAATCTAAATGTGGGTCTCACCATTTCAATTCACTAGCATAGGAATGGATCTGTGTTTGACCAATGCATGTGTGAGGTTGCATGTAATTTTAGTTTAGCAACATAGGACCGATGTCGACAACTATGAAATTAGGCCTCGCCATTTCAACCCGCTAGCATGTCAACTGGGCCCGCATTTAACCAAGACAAACATAATTGACCTTCAAAATAATTCTAATTTGAATTTTGAACTATCCATGAACTATATTAGTGTACGATTCGATCAAAATCAATTTTAACATAGCCAGAGAACTTTTCTGTTGTTACACTTAGGTCCCTCTAAGATTGTGGGGGGGGGGGGGCATGAAATGCAAAATTGGAGCTACCCAATAATCTAAATTGCATTGTCATGAGTTTGACGGGGGGATGGAAAGGGTCCTATCCGCAAACCGGGGTAATCGCCCATCATTTTTGTTAGTATTCCATTAATACCCTTACTATAAGCGTTATGAGAATGATTATTTCCATCACATAGAATCAAATGAAATATAATATTCTAGATTTTTTATGAAATTAAAGCTAATAAAATTCTGTCCATCAAATTTTAAAAAGCATTAGTACATTGTCTAGAGTACATTGTAGATAATTGCTCATAAGTATACAGGGTTCATTCAGGAAGAACTTGTGGAATTCTCCTTAGGATCATGCTAGTTTCTTTATCACTAATGGTGACCATAAGTTTTACTGGGGGATGGAAAGGGTCCCGTCTGCGAACAGGGGTAATCGCCCATCATTTTGTTAGTATCTCATTAATACCCTTACTATAAGAGTTATGAGAATGATTATTTCCACCGCATAGAATCACATGAAATTTAATATGCTTGGTTTTTATAAAATTAAAAGCTAATAAAATTCCATCCATCAAATTTTAAAAAGCGCTAATACATTGTCTAGAGTAAATTGTGGATGATTACTTATAAGTATGCAGGGTTCATTCAGGAAGAACTTGTGGAATTCTTTGTGGGATCTGGGAGGTACCTCTCAAATTTATATTTTTAAGCCTTAAGGCTTCATATCTACAATTAAGTAAATAATTGCAAGTCGGGGTCGTCCACAAGAAGATGGATCTTTCCAAGTGTTTAAACATATATAGGAGAAAACATACAAGATATAAGCATATATAGATTTATATATATATAGAGATATATATATATATATATAGATTTATATATATATAAGCATGTAAATGGTGGGGGGAGTTTGGTTGGTTTTGGTCCTAAGTTATGAAATTAAAGACAAGTTAACTAATCAAGCAAATTAAATATGCAAAGCATGCAACAACAACTAAAAGGTGATTAAACCAACAATTAACGGAACCTTGGGCACAATTGACTTCCACTTTCAAGCCTCTTATCCATCATTGAACATGCAACCTATTTACTACTTTCACTACTTGTTGTGAATACTAAACTTCTATCCTTCTTAGATAGCATTTTGCAAGAGTGAATTCGACATCTCTTGTCAAATCTCACCAATGACTCCCTTAGTCAAAAGACGACTAAAAGTATCCCATTGATGGCATTGAGCACGAAGAATAAAAAAGCTTGGCAACACTTATATACACCACACTGTGTCTAAGCATTTAACCAATTCATGCATTTACACAAGAATAGTCAAGAACGATCGACATTCATAGACTTCTCTCATTTGCTACAAGCAACAAACATGACAAAGAGTTCAACATTATCATATTCATCTAGAAATTATCAATCCATCAACACAATCAAAAGCTCTAAATCATAATCTTGGATTTCCTAATAAGAAAAGGGGAAATCAACATTTACCCAAACCCTAACACGCATATCATACAAGTACTTCATATACTCAAGCTTTCAAGAAATTAATGACATTAACAAACACATTCAATGCTCCATAAATGCATAATAGTAAGAGTATAAAATAGACTACAAATTGTTCTGAAGACATGGGCTTGGAAGCCTTGGTCAATTGCTCCCAATAACTAGATTTAGCTACTACAAATCATACTAACATCCATAGACAAATTCATTGAGAAATAAAGAGAGAAAAGATGAAAAAGATGAAGAACCTAGGGTTCTTTTAGGAGGAAGTTCGGCCTTGAGGATAGGATATGAAGTGGGTGGCCAAAAATTCTTTTTATAGTACAAGAGGGAGGAAACGAAAAGCAAAAAGCAAAGTCTAGCGGGATCCCGCCCGGGCAGGAATGGCCTCGCCCTGGCGGGCTGCCCATTTTCACCCTTGTGTCGCCTTGCCTTCAAATCCTTGATTCTTTTTGTCTTCAATCATAAAATCTAGTCTTCAAATATTCAAAGTCTTAAAAATGTGATCTTCAATGGTCTCTGATCTTCAAGTCTCGATTTTTTTTCTTTGTCACACAAAATCCACTTAGAAAAAGGTAAAAGAGTGTAAAGTCGCTCTCACCTCTCCTAAGAGAATTTCAAGGTAAAACAAAAGCATTTGATAATAAAAGAGAAAAAAAGTGATCCAATAAAGTACTAAAATATGCACTTAAAATGGACACATCAAACCTCCCTGCACTTAAACCTTACTCGCCCTCGAGTAAGAAAAGATCCAAGCACATGAAGAATTGACTTATCCACATCGTAACTACTATTCCCCAAAGTCAATACCTCAAAAAAACTCTCAATATCACACATACCAATGATAAGATCAAATGAGAAGTTACCCACAACCCCCATTCCTAAATTTACCCAAACCATATCAACCTATCAATTCATTGATATTCCTAAAACATCTCCAAGTCCCGAATTGACAATCCCAAATCCAATGGTACAAGGTGAAGCTAAAAGCATACATAAATTTCAAACACATACTCCACTTTATACCAATATATCATCCCAAAAATGAAGTATATCAACAATCAAGAATTTCACAACTTACTTCATTTTCCCCGCTAAATTTCCCAATCCCAAGAGGTCTCAAGATGTCAAGCTACCCGATCTATCCATATGGCCACCGCAACCTTATGTCTCCAACACCGACAAATGAATGAACACATCCTTTTTCTCTCTTTCTCTCATTTTTCCTAGGAGCCATTTCAGGTTTTCATCCTAGCCACACATCATGTTTCTTTGGCATATATCTCACATTTTTTGGCACGTTTAGCCTCTCATTTTTACCTAGGTCGCCCATTCAAGTTTTTGAACTATCCAGGCCCCCCAATGTTGCCTAAGATGCCCTCTCATGTTTTCAACTTAGCAGGATTCTTCTTATATTTTAAAAAAGTATTTTTGTTCTTTTCATTTTCTACATTTTTTCCCATGTTTTCCAATCAAAAGTAGCTAATTATATACATGTCAATCATTAAAACCCTCTCCCCACACTTAAAACCATACATTTCCCTCAATGTAAAACACCTAAGGCACCAAGTTTCAAGTATAAGGGCAAAGGGAAAACAAATTACAACTGTTGTTACGATGACTCCCCCAAAGATTGTTAACAGTATTGGACTTCCCAAGCATCTTCCTCCTCATGGAGTCTCTTCCGAGTTTCTTCATTGCTAGGAAATACCGTGGATTCACCACTGGTTAAGTGGTGAATCCACATTCAAAGGTTTTCAGTGTCATCCGCCATGGTGGTTCTCTGCTAGTTGGTATGAACATTATATTCCACTTGGGCTCGATGGAAGGCATTTTGGTCCTCTCTAAGGCCACACATCTCATGAAGAAAATCTTGATAGGAATTTTGAGGTGAAGGCGTGTTGGTATGCATGCCAACTACATGTGAAGTGGCTGTGGAATTGTGGTTCAATTCTGTCTCAAAAGCAGTCTTGTATGCCAAGTCCAACTCGATGCACAATGCTTCCACTGGGGTGTCCTCCTCAAGGTTTGTTCTCTCCGGGTTATCAAGATCCATGAAATTCACTTTTCTCCCATATAACTAAATATATCAAAAATCATCAGTGATTGCTAGCATGTTCGATTCAGATAGCCTCTTGCATGAGAGAAAGTAAGAGTCCCGTAGACCTAGTCTCTGAAGACCCTCCAGTGCTTGGATGTTCAAATGTTTGGCTAACATCTTAACCATACCACCCATGGATAGTTCACCTCCTCGATCTAATTGATGGTTTCGTACAACATTTTGTTACCCAAACATCTACCTAATCCGAGTGACCGACGCCAGCTCTTGTCATTGACCATAGAGACTTAATGTCTTTGACAGGGGCATGTGTTGGCTCGCCATGGAAAAAAAAGGCTGAGGCTAATAGACAGTGAGTGTATAACAAGGCAGGGTGTAAAATCAAGGAGCTCCTATCTTTTCCCATCCGGGCCCTCTTGGTTATGATATACCAAAACTCCACTTCATTTTAAGCATGAGTGGTTTCATACCCTCTATTGTACTCATAGTCACACCCAAAAGCCATATTCAACTCGGTGTGGCTCACTTCATGGTTCACGTCATTCAAGTGAAAGGTGATATATGGTTCACATTTTCCATCCTGATCCACCCGGCCTTGGTGTTTTTCTACGGTAGCTAAAAACTCTAGTGTGTACCTCTCGTATGTTGGAGAGTGTTTGGCCATGAAACGTCTTAACCACATCTTGGATAGAAGAATTTTGACCGGATGTCTTAGCCCAATCACATAATAGCTTCACCACAACAAAATTTTGTTTCTTGAATAGGCCAGCCAATAAGAAAACCCCACCTTCATGCAAACTCGCCCGTAATGCACTTTAACCCCATATACTTCCCCGTGAATTGCCTAGGCGGTGTGGAGGAACTCGCACCATCATGCTTGAGTCACTTTTTTGGGGCCATGAGTTCTCACCACAATACACCAAACACCACAAGAAACAAGGCTCTAAAAGCAACCACTCACCACAACAAGCAATGCTTCACAATACCATTCACCACCACAAACAATTCTTCACAAAAGTACTCCAAGTGGTTAAGAACAAAATTCCACCATGTTCCAAGAACAAAATAGCTCCAAGAACCCAACAAGTAATTGATAATATTAGCACACCACCCCAAAAATTCCAACACGTCAAATAAACTAAGCAACAATACTCCAATCCTCAAATCCACCCACAAGATTAGCACAAAATTCTTCAAAACATTTCTACAACAATCACAATGGAAATTTGTAGGAGATGTAAATTTACCGTGATTGTGAAAAGGATGACTAGGGAGAACACATTTCCAAGTGAGTCCAAGCAATTTGTTGCTTCCAAAGTGACCAATTAAAGCCATGAACAAAAATCCCAAAAATTTAGGGATTTAAATTTAATGGGTTGAAGGATGGATTTGATGAGTGGAGAGGAGTGTAAGATGGAGGGTAAGTGTGGAATATTGGTGGAAAGGATGGATGTTGGCTAGAAATGGTGAAATTTGGAAGATAGAAATGAGTTTTGGGAGATTTATTGAAATGGAGAAGAGAAGAGATGGAGAAGAAGGAAATGGAGAAGAGAATAAGAGAGAAAGAAGAAGAAAATTGTTTTGGTGAATAGTGCCCGTGCGAGTCGCGCAGGCGACAATTTTCTCGACCGTGTGGTACAGAACCCATCTCTGTTTTAGATTTTTCCCGCGCATGTTGCGCAGGCGGCCCCATCTTGCACGCTCGACGTAGCATCCCGTCCGCCTGCTCTCATTTTAGGGATTTGTGCTTGATTTATGATTTCCACTCTTGTGAGATTTATACTGTGCCATTATTATGATGCATCCATACATGTATGGTAGTGTAATATCGTGCTAGGCTTCATTGTTATCTTGGTAGTGTTAGATTATGGAGTAGGTTCAAGAACACAGGGGAGATGAGTGCATTCATGTTACCTCGAGAGAATATCTTTCTATTTGTTAAACCATAATTCTAATAGGCTAGTTGTGTGAGAAATCACATGTCCGACGGTCGATTAGGAAAATCCTGACCAGGGAGAATCCTTGGCTTACAGATGTGCATTATTAGGCATGTGTTAACCTATGCATTAGGCATAATAATTGGCTTGTTTTACTTTTTGGATTGCTAGTATTAGTTAGGTTTAAGTGACAAAGGGTTTAGACGACCATATTTGGTTTTCTTGTTTAAATTCCGCATTTTGTCGACTTAATTGATACTAATGGACACATTGTAGCCATATGCACCTAGATCTTCATTCTTGATCATCCTTAGTAGGTGTCTCGTGGGTACTTTTCGTTACATTTGTATAGAAGACCGTTCACAAATTTGGTAGAAGATGTAAAAGGCCATTCGCATTAGAATGGTAGTAGATGAAGGCCATAGACACTATATCATGGTAGTAGAAGGATTGAGCTAAAGATAAGACGCATTGAAGTTCAAGCCAAGGAAGAAACGAATGATTGTTGTTCGATAGTTGCGCCAAGTTCTGGGAATGATTCAAGAACAATCAGACTTTGATGTTGGTTCCATTAGATTCATCTTCTCAAGCGCTATGAAATTGAATACAAGGAATCTAAAATTTGACCAACAGTTCATCTGTGGCGGAGCAAAGAAGTCAGTAGGGCAAAGCACCAACAGGTGGCACGGACCGCTCATAGCTGCCACGAGACCAAGCACACAAGGTCTGCCCCATGCCATACGACCCATGCTACGGGCCTTTGGCACAAGCCATGCCAAATCCCGACATGGGCCGTGCCGACCTCAACAGGTCGTGTGCTCAATTTACCTTTTTCACTCCAAAAATGGCTAAGTATAGGCACCGACTGTTCCGATATGAAGCTCAAGACCAAGCACCAGCCAACGACCCGTGTTAACAGGTGTGACCCATGCTAAGGGTTCCCGGAACAATCATGCTTATCATCACGGGCTGTGCCAGGGTGCGCGGCCTCTACTAGTGATGACTAGCACGTCCCGCGCTGCACGAGCCATCCAGTGCAAATTGCGGCTACTAGGGTTTTTGGCCTATTTTTTGGCCTTTTTCTATGCCAATTTCCCCACTATTATAGATATAAGCCTATGTCTACTAGGATTTAAGTTTGTCTTAGTTTGGAACTTCATTATACACTTTTGGAGAGCATTCTAGAGAGAGAAATGGAATAATCCTTCACTCTAATTTCTTTTCTTCTTGCTCTTGCCTAGGGGCATTGAATCTAATGAAATGCTTAGGAAGTAGTTAATTTTCTTAGGGTAATATTTGTATTCATTAATTGATTTTGGCTTTTTGAAAATTTTAGATTCTCTTATCTTTATGTTCTATGAATATTTGTGCTTGATTTATGCTGTCCACTCTTGTGAGATTTATGCTATGCCATTATTATGATGCATCTATACCACACTGCCATTGCCGGCGCCGGCACCACCGCCACCACCATCATCCCCATCCCCATTACGTTCCCTGCCACGTTATCCCCATCCCCGCCACCGTTCCTAGCCACCGTCTTCCCTGCCACTATTTCCTGCTACCACCGTCCCTAGCCGTCCCACCACCGTTCCCTAGCTTGTTGTCCCCATCCCTAAACACCCACCGACGATGCTTCACCTTCGTTCCCAGCCGTCCACCGTAGCCCGGTGAAGCAGAGCTAGAGCTGGGTTCTCGAACAGCTGATGAGAGTAGGCCGTGGCAGGGTGAAGCAGAGCCGGAGAAAGAGGGCCGTCCGGAGTCCAGAGTCTGGAGAAGGAGATCCGAAGATGGAGTGGGGAATAGAGAGCCAGGAAAGGAGAAAGGCTTGGGTTTTGTAAAAGAGAACCGGAGAAAAAAGCTGTGCACGACGTTGGTGCACGACTGTAGTACACGGCCGGTAGTGGTGAACGGTGCCCGACGGTGGTGGTGCACGATAGCGGAGCTCAGTGGCCGTTGGTGGTGGTGCACGGGTTTCGGTGCGTGGCGCACCACCGTGCACGGTGGTGGCAGTGCACGGTGCACAGCGGACGACGGCTGCGGTGCACGGCGGATGGAGGCGGCGGTGCATGGCAGACGATGGTGCTCGGTGGCAGATGGCGGTGCACGGGTTCTGGTGCACGGCGGACAGCGCTGCTCGACGGTGGATGGCGGTGCTCGGGTTCGGTGCATGGCGTTGGACAAGTTATTTTAGCTGATTTTGTAAAACCCGCTCTTGTAATTTCTTCTGGCGTAGGACTCATAGACCTAGTTGGGGATAGGGTTGTTGATGATCAAAACATAGCCAAGTGTTGTTGAAGCAGCGGAACCCGATTTCAATTGTTGATTCGGCGCACGAATACCCAATTGGAAACCCTTCTGAAAATCTATTGATTCAACACAGTCGAATGCTAGATTCAGGCATAAAAAATCAAATTTAACAGGAACCCGAATTTGGAAAAACTGAAAGGAAAAGCTTCATATATCTTCTGTTTTTATTCAAATGACATGAGGCTATATATAGCCATGCCCCTAGAAGCCTAAAGGTTTAAAACTGAAAACCTTTTCAATGGATTTTAAGAAGGCCACTTAAAACAAAAACCCAAAAGGTGTAAAACTGAAAACCAAGAAAAACCAAAGGTTCGGTCATTGATGAATCAATTTCATTGATTAATCAACTGTTCATCAATGATTCAGCATTCGGGCCACATCATTCCCTCTGGGGTGGAAAGAGTTGGTCCTCGAAGGCTGGTCAGCGTCGTCATCAGAGGAGTCACTATGGAATGGGAGAAGATGCTTCATGTTGAACACATCGGCCGTGCGGATGTGGCTCGGGAGTTTCAACCGATAAGCATTGGGGTTTATTTTCTCGGTGATCTCTAGAGGGCCAATCTTCTTAGCAGCAAGTTTGTTGTAGTCACCAACGGAGAAACGCTCCTTTGTCAAAATAGCCCAAACGAAGTCGTCTACTTTGAATTTGACATGTCGATGTCGTTGATCGGCGTGCTGCTTGTAGCGAGCGTTGGCGGCAGACAGATTGTCATGCACCATCTTGTGTACATCGAGCAGCCCTGAAACAAAATCGGAAGCTTTCCTATGGACCTTGGTGTGGTCGGGCAGGGGCAACAGGTTAAGCGGTCCGCGAGGCTGGGCCGAGTAAACTATCTGGAAGGGACTGAAGCCCGTGCTCCGGTTGACGGCATGGTTATGCGCAAACTCTGCTTGACTTAGCTTGTGATCCCAACTTTTCAGGTTATCCCCAACTAGGCAGCGGAGAAGGTTACCGAGGGAACGATTAACCACCTCTGTTTGTCCATCGGTCTGCGGGTGGTAGGCGCCGCTAAAATTGAGCCTCGTGTGCACCAGTCTCCACAAACTACGCCAAAAGTGGCTAAGGAATCTTGTGTCGCGGTCAGACACGATGGAAACGGGAAGTTTGTGGAGACGGTAAATATCACGGAAAAATAAATGTTCCACGTTCACGGCGTCCGTCGTCTTCTTGCAAGGAATGAAATGCGCCATCTTGGAGAACCAGTCAACCACGACAAAGATTGAATCGTTGCCACGCTGAGTATGGGGTAGACCCAACACGAAATCCATACTAATATCAGCCCACGGTCGGGAGGGAACGGGCAGCGGCATATATAATCCGGCATTGGTGGCTACCCCTTTCGACATCTGACAAATACGACATCGCTGTACGAACTTCTCGACGTCGCTATGAAATCTGGGCCAAAAGTACGAGGACTGTGCGAGCTACAAGGTCCGATCTTGACCCACATGACCCTCACCGTGAAGCTCCTGGAGAATCTGCAGACGGAGAGAACATTGAGACACACATAATTGATTCCTGCGGAAGAGAAACCCGTTGTGAAGCAGAAAATTGGAACGTTTGTCGGATTTGACATCTTCGAGGATTGCCGAGAAATACGGGTCGGTGAGGAACAAATCCTTGAACGAATCAAACCCGGGTACCTCGACTCTCATGGTGACTAATAAACTGGACCGACGACTGAGGGCATCGGCAACGCAGTTGGTGACACCCACCTTGTGCTTCACGACGAAGGTGAATCCTTCAAGAAAAGCAACCCACCTCGCGTGCCGAGCTGATATTTTGTCCTGGCGGTGGAGGTGTCGGAGGGAGTCATAATCGGTGTATAGAATAAACTCGCGCTGAAATAGATAATGCCTCCAGTGCTTAACGGCTTGGACCACTGCGTAGAACTCAACGTCGTAGGTACTGTAATTAAGCCGGGCACCTAAGACCTTCTCGCTATAGTACGCGACGGGCCATCCACTTTGACTAAGAACAGCCCCAATGCCGGTCTTTGATGCGTCCGTGTGCAGCTCAAACGGCAGTGAGAAATCCGGGAGGACCAAGATGGGCGCGGTTTTCAGGCGTTCTTTGATTCGAATGAAAGCTACCTCGGCTTCGCTTGTCCATCTGAACTGGGTGCCTCGCATGCAATCTGTGAGCGGAGCCATGAACTCACTGAAGTGTGGGACAAAATGCCTATAAAAGGAGGCGAGACCATGAAAGCTCCGTACCTCCGTGATTGACTTCGGTCTAGGCCACTCCCGAATCGCCTCGACCTTCGCCCCATTGACTTGCGATCCATCACCCGAGATAATATAGCCCAAAAATAGAACTTTAGGCATCATGAATATGCACTTCTTCATGGTGACGTAAAACTGTCCAGCCCTCAAAACACGAAGTACCTCCCGTAGGTGCTCAAGGTGCGCAACCGGGTCGGCGCTATAGATGAGAATATCGTCGAAGTAAATGACGACAAAGCTACCAATGAATGGTTGTAGAAGCTGATTCATCGCCTGCATGAACGTGCTCGGGGCGTTAGACAAACTGAACGGCATCACCATCCACTCGTACAATCCCTCGCACGTCTTGAACGCCATTTTCCACTCGTCGCCGGGTCGCATACGGATCTGATAATACCCGCTCTTCAAGTCTAAATGTGAAAAAACCTTGGCGCCACTAATCTGATCCAGCAAATCGTCGAGGCGTGGAATGGGGAAGCGGTACCTCACTGTAATTTTATTGACTGCCCGGCTATCCACGCACATCCGCCAAGAACCGTCTTTCTTCGGCGTGAACAAAGCAGGAATGGCAACAGGGCTCATGCTTTCCCGAATGTGCCCCTTCGTGAGCAACTCATTAACTTGCCTCCGAAGCTCCTCGTGCTCGCTCGGACTCATCCTGTAGTGCGGTCGGTGGGGTAGAGTTGCTCCTGGTTCCAAGTCAATACGATGCTGAATATCGCGGAGTGGAGGAAGTCCGTCAGGCAGCTCATCGGGGAAGACGTCTGCAAAATCAGTGAGTAATGGAGCAACCGCAGTCGGGATGGGGCTTGTCTCAGGAACTTCCTTGCCGAGAAGCACATATAGCACGTCGAAAGTCTTCATCTCTTCCCCGAATTGCGCCATTGTTAACAGGTTCGTAGACTTCCCGCTTGCCCTTTCCCCGAAGCTGCTTGGAACCGCTTTCTCAATGGGCTTACTCGGCACCAAAACGATCTTCACCCCGTCAAACACGAAGCTGTAGGAGTTAGCCCGACCGTCATGAATCACCCTTCTGTCAAACTGCCACGGTCGACCAAGCAACAAGTGACACGCATCCATGTTCACCACATCACACCAAACCTCGTCACGGTATTTCGCCCCAACAGAAAATGAGATCAAGGTGCATTTTAATACCATCACTTCACCATCACGCTTCAGCCAAGCGAGTTTGTATGGTTTCAGATGCTGCTCGGTTTTGACATTCACCTTCGTCACCGCCTCCTCCGAGATAATGTTTTTGCAACTCCCCGCGTCGATAACAAATCGGCACACTTTACCAAGAACAATGCATGTAGATTGGAAGATGTTGTGTCGCAGCCAATCCTCTTCCGGTGCCTTGGGCGTTAAGCACGATCTATGCACAACCAATGACAATCCCACGTCCCCCTCAACGAACTCTTTGTCATACACGGGCTGTTCGTCGGCTTCCACATCCTCACCGGGCTCGTCAAGAATAAGCACTCTTTTTTTGGCCTTCCGAAAATCGGCCTGTCGGTGACCTTGCTCCCCACACGAGAAGCACTTGATGGCGCTTGCACTTGCTGCTCCACGTGTGAAGCCAGGGTTTGCTAGCTTTTTCGTAGTGGTTGTGGTCGGTCCAGGAGCCATAGGTGCGTCCCGTCGGGTGTTAGCAAACGGGTTGGTAAATTGGGCCGTGGTGCTGCGGCGTGCTTGTTTGTCTGCTGTGAGGGCTCGCTGAAATGGTGCGGCAATAGAAACCGGATCAAACATGTTGACGGTTTCCAAAAGCTGAAGCCTTAGACCACCGATGTACCACGCGACAACCTGATCTTTGGTTTCTTGCACGTCATTCCGCGCTAGCAACTCATAAAATTCGGAAGTGTACTCATCGACCGTACGAGTTCCTTTCCGTAAATTTTGCAAGCGTTGATACATTAGCCTTTGATAATTATGGGAGAGGAACGCCGCCCGGAGGTGCTTCTTCATCTTCTCCTACGACGCAATTTTCGGCTTGCCCACTCGACTTCTGGTGATTTTTAATTGCTGCCACCACGCTGTTGCACGGCCCCGAAGCCTCGTTACAATTAGCGTGACTCGTCTCTCATCGGGAACTCCCCGAAATTCCAGAATTTCCTCGACCATTGAGAGCCAATCGAGAAACTCCTCTGCTTGGAGACCGCCGTGAAATTTGGGGATATCAGTTTTAATCCCTGATTCCCACCACCGATCTGCACCCTCATAGACCCGCTGGGGCCGGCACTGGAACCGTGGTTCTTCGTCCAGCGTCTCCTCATCTTCCGACGAATCTTTCACAGAACCATGCGTCAATGGCCTTCGACCCCGCCCAGGAATTCGGGGCTGAGCATTGAGGAGGGTAGCCACTCGCTGAGTAATCTCAGCCACCATCTGCTCCATTCGATCCTCGATAATCCAACCAACATGCTCCTCTAGCCGGTCGTCTTCGTCCCTTTCCGGAACATGGTCCGCTTGCTGACGCCGTTGAGCCGTCCTCCGTGGTGCCATGTCCAAGATCCTCACGCTAGCTCTGATACCAACTGACGCAGAGGAACCCGATTTCAATTGTTGATTCGGCGCACAAATACCCAATTGGAAACCCTTCTAAAAATCTATTGATTCAACACAGTCGAATGCTAGATTCAAGCATCAAAAATCGAATTCAACAGGAACCCAAATTTGGAAAAACTGTAAGGAAAAGCTTCATATATCTTCTATTTTTATTCAAATGACATGAGGCTATATATAGCCATACCCCTAGAAGCCTAAAGGTTTAACACTGAAAACCGTTTCAATGGATATTAAGAAGGCCACTTAAAACAAAAACCCAAAAGGTGTAAAATTGAAAACCAAGAAAAACCAAAGGTTCAGTCATTGATGAATCAATTTCATTGATTAATCAACTGTTCATCAATGATTCAGCATTCGGGCCGCATCAGTTGTACCCCTTCGGCATCAATTCGTCTCTCTGAGGGGTGTCTTTGGAGGGGCATTCAAGGTGCATATGATCCAGGCATCCACAGAGGTGGAAGAATCCTAGGAGTCATTCATATTGGAAATAGAACTGATAATAAATGTCATCAGATTTCACCGTGATGACCCTGGGTAGTGGTTTGAACACATTCAACACCACTTGAATCTTCAGTGATTGTCCTCTGCACGAGCCAGAATTGTTCTTGCCAACCTTGACAAAAGTGCCAAGGTAATCTCCAATCAAACATGCAACATGTGGCGTCGTGAGAATTGGGGAAACTTCTTGAACATGGATCCAGAAAAGATTTTTTGCAAATGAAAGTATGTGAAGCGGAGTATCTCCATCCGTCTCAATTAGAGCAACCAGGCTATAGTCAAATGACCATGGCGAGTTTGCAATTACCATGCTTTTGAACTCGAAAATTACCTTATTCATATGAATCTCAAGGAGAAGACTCTTGATTGCAGAAATAAGATCTTTGACAAAACAAGGGAACTCGCAATCCCTAGTGTGCCGTACGAAATTCAAGTGTCTAGGCCTCGGGATACTCATAATTTTGACTTACTCTCTAACTAGCCCGCATGGGCAGGGCACAAGGTTTATTGATATTTAACTAGCTCTCAGGGTTAAGCAATAATGGAATTAGCTCGCAAGCAAAGAGTATGAACTCAAAAGGTTGTATATTTCATTGATAAAAATGTGGTAAAAATAATGTTGAAAACCACCCCCTATTTATAGTACATAGTTCTTCAAAAATACAAACAAGAAACTGAAAATGATTAGGACAACTTTAAGGAGCTAAATCATATTTAACTAGACTACCTAAAATAAATGTAGATATGGACGATTTCAATCAAGATAAATCTTGAATGAATATTGCCTTATATAAATCTTACCAAATCTAATTCTAATCAAATCAAAACTGAATATTCTAAAGTCTAAAATGAAGCATGGCCGAAACATTAATGCTTCCAAGACCAACATGGCTGAATTAATGGGCCATATTCTAAAATAAAATAAATGATCACACTACCTCATTAAAAAACCTAGTGGGAAAAAAGCATAGTGTTTTCTTCTAAAAAACTTAATTAATAAAAATAAATAAAAAAACCTAATTCGTATCACATATTCTTCCCCATTTGATCCCCATCAAAATCTTCTTTGCAACACCAAACCTTCTTCATGACAGTGAACATGGACTCATTCCTTTTTGGTTTAGGGCTGAGGATCTTTGAAACAAGGAAGTGTGTGACATTTGTAAGCAATGCACTCTGACGGTTTTACGTTGGAAGGACAACTCTACTCTCTTTGGTTTCAAAAATATTGAAGCTGTTAAATAAGGAAATAATATCATCTCCCATTGGCATTGCAGTAATGGAATCAATCTTGGCTATGAGGGCAAGGGGTTATTTCTGATTATGATGGAGGAAACTTATGAGTTCTGGAGGATTATGTTGATGGGAATATAAGTGAATGAAAAGAGTTTGGATGAGATTGTGATTTTGGCAATCAAAATAATGAATATGATCATCAATTATGGTTGCTAATTAATATGGTAGAATGTGTAATAATGACAATGATTTACCGTAATCAATTGTATCATTGATATCTGAATATGTAGAGAGTACAATAGAGGTGTAATAAGGAAAGAACTCTAACATAATAAATCATAATCTAATCAAGAGTTTGATTTATTCTAACACCCCCTCAAGCGAAGCATCAGATGCTCGCCGACGCATAGCTTGGACCTAAAGAACTCAAACAACGAACGAGAGAAGTCAGAACATGAGCAACGCGCAACTTTCCAGATGTCACTGACTCACGAACAAAATTGTAATCGATGTCGATGTGCTTCGCCCGCTTGTGCGCCACCGGATTCTGAGCCAAGAAGATTGCACTACTATTATCGCATAACAACAGTGGAGAACCAGAAAGTGGAACCCAAAGATCACGAAGCAAATGAGTGAGCCATACCACTTCTGAGGCAGTGTTGGTGAGAGCACGATACTCAGACTCAGTGCTAGAGCGAGAAACAGTGGGCTGTTTCTTAGAACTCCAAGAAACCAGATTCCCACCAAGAAAAATTGCATAACCATAAGTGGACCGACGAGTCTCCAGACAGCGAGCCCAATCAGCATCAGAGTACCCTAACACATCAGGAGTACTAGCAGAACAAAACCTGAGACCAAAATGGAGAGTGCCACAAACATACCGCAAAATCTGAGTCACAGCAGCAAAATGGTCATCTCTTGGATCCTAAAGATACTTACTCACCGTGTTGACCGAGAATGCCAAATCCGGGTGAGAGATGGTGAGAAACTAAAGAGCACCAACAAGAGAACGATAAAGTGTAGGATCCCGGAATGGATGACTGGTAGAGCTATGAAGCTGAGAACCAGTGACAAATGGAGTAGAAACAGGTGCCGCGTCAGACATACTAGCCCGATTCAAAATATCACGAGCATACATTGCTTGGCCAAGCAGTAACCCTGAGGAGGTAGGAGAAAGTTCAAGACCAAGAAAGTAATGAAGAACACCAAGATCCTTGATCGCAAACTCTCTGTGTGTCAGATCAATGACCTGACGAAGAAGAGTCGAGTCATTGCCTGTAAGAATGATATCGTCCACATACACAAGTAGGTACAGTAACGACGACCCTCTCGAAAGGACAAATAAAGAAGTATCAGCTGAGCTGCACCGAAAACCAAGTTGTGTCAGATAACTGCTGAAACGCTGGAACCAAGCCCGGGGAGCCTGCTTAAGACCATAAATGGCCTTTCGCAAGCGACAAACATAGTCGAGATGGACAGAATCTTGATAACCAATAGGCTGCTTCATGTAGACTGGAACATCAAGAACACAATTAAGGAAAGCGTTCTTGACATCCAACTGATGAAGTGGCTAGGAACGCATGGTGGCTATGGCGAGAACCTGTCCTAACAGTGGAGGCTTTGACCACAGGACTGAAAGTGTGGTCAAAATAAAAACCCAGAATCTGCGAGAAACCCTGTGCCACAAGTCTAGCTTTGTAACGCTCAATAGTACCATCTGGTCGATACTTGAGACTATAGACCCATTTGGAGATAACAATGTTGACATTCGAAGGTCGAGGCACCAAGTCCCAAGTGTACTGACCACAAAGAGCGGCCATGTCATCATCCATGGCTGAAACCCAGGCTGGATCCTAAAGGGCAGAGCGATAATCAGTGGGCTCTGTCTGAGAGAGGAGTGCATCAGTGAGACCATGAGCAATAATATCCGAATAATCTCAGCACTGAATGACACCACTAGAAGACCGAGTGGCCATCCGATGGGTATGAAGCTGGGGCAGCAAAGCTGGAGGAGTCGAACCAGCTGACGATGCCGAGGAAGATCAATCTGCACTGATCGGAGAGTGGCCGTCGAAAGTCACCGGAGAAAGGATGATCGATATTGGTTGAGACAGTGGCTGAGGAGTGATGGCCGATGACTGAGGTGTGGTGGCCGTTGGCTGAGGAGCTGGGTCCGGGTCGGCCATCAGATGGAATATGGTGGTGAAGGAGAGGCGGTTGGAACAGGCACAGACGTAGTGGCCCCAATCGATGAAGTAACAGCTCCATCAAAAAATGATGAAATCTCCAGATCTGAAATAGAGCGACTGTTCACGGAAGATGAGATATAAGGGAATAAGTTTTCATCAAAGCGAACGTGGTGAGAAACATAGATACGTCTAGAGGTGGGATCGAGACACTGGAAGCCCTTGTGATGAGGGCTGTAGCCAATAAAAACACACGGAATGGATTGTGGTGTAAATTTATCAGTAGCAGTGACACGCAGACATGGAAAAGCACGGTAGCCAAATGGGTGAAAGAGGGTATAGTCAGGCACATGACCAAAAAAAACCTCAAAAGGTGATTTTCCACCAAGAACTGAACTTGGCGGACGGTTAATGATGTAAACCGCAGAGGAGAAAGCTTTCACCCAATTACAGTGTGGCACAGAAGAGTGAAAAAGCATGGCAAGACCAGTCTCTGTGATGTGACGATGCTTCTGCTCAGCTCGGCCGTTCTGAGCAGGTGTATAGGGCGATGACATCTGATGATGAATGCCACATGATATGAAGTGAGCCTGAAGTCGATGATTAGTAAACTCTATGCCACCATCGGTCTGAAAATTTTTAACCCTAGTAGAAAACTGGGTCTCAACGAATTTCTGAAACTGAATAACTGTGTCATAGAAGTCCAACTTATACCGCATTGGGAAAAACCATGTGAATCGCAAAAAGTCATCGATGAAAATGGCATAATAAGAAAAACCACATGCCGATAAGAGAGGGTCTGGTCCCCACAAATCACAATGCACTTTGTCCAACAACCCAGTAGCGTGCCTGTCACTAGTGGAAAAAGGTAAACGGCTGCTCTTGGCCATCTGACAAGGATAGCAACTAATAGATGCCGGCATAGCGGAAGTGACAGAAATATGGCCACGTCGACTTAACAACTGAACAATATCATGAGACACATGAACGATGCGAGAGTGCCACTGCTCAAAAGAAGCCTGGAGCTTTCCAGAGCGTAATACGCCTAAAAAGCTTGAATCAAAAGTCTCAAGAAAATAAAGACCTGAACTATGACTTCCTTTACCAATTATCTCCCCTGTATGCTTGTGCTCAATGGAAAATGCGTTGGTATCAAATATATCACGGACAGGTAAATCACGAGTAAGCTTACTAATGGACAATAAACTTCTAGTAACCTTAGGGACCACAAGGACATCTTTAACAGAGAAACTAGATAAATGACATTGGCCGATGTGAGAAATAGATAATGATTCAACATTTCCAACAAGAATGGAATCAGAACCACGATAACATAGAACCTAATCAAGATGACTGGTGCGAGTAGTGATATGAGATGTAGCACCCGAATCAATGATCCACTGATTCGACGAAGAATGACGGTCGGGACCATTTAAACTGGCCTGAAACAACACCTTGTCCGCAATCCAATTAGTAGAGCAATCTTCCCGAGATATAGGGCCCAAATAAACCATAGTAAAAGACCGAAATTGCACAGAAATTGACTGGGTGCTGACGAGAATTTGAGCAACTCATGAGAAATCGCCTCAACTCGTGAGAATTTGAGCAATTTACGAGAAACAGGTTTAACTCGCGAGAAACAGGTTCAACTCGCGATAAACAGGTTCAACTCGCGAGAAATTCAAGGACGCGATAAACTCCTTGATGCGCGAGTCAATTCGCGAGTGACTTTCATGCGCTTCTGGTTTCTTCTTCGGTCGAGCTGGAAGACGGAGCGGCGGGTGTTGCTGATGAAGACGTTGGCGGTGCCGCTAGAAGAGAAGGACAACGAAGATGGAAACTTTGCTGCTGGAAGAAGGTGTTGCTGGGCAAGAACTTGCCGAAAAATCGATTGCGATGACGACGACTCCGATGAAGGACTTGAGCCTCCACTTGTTGGACGTCAGAGATGAATACCGCCGCTGGTTGAAGAAAGGAAGCCGGAAGAAGAACTCACGGAAGATGATGACGCCGCTGGTACTCCAGTGGATGGAAAAGAGCCGCCGGAGGTTGCCAGAATTTGACCAGAACTTCGCCGGGATCAGGGCCGGAAAAGAGAGAAGGAGGAAGGCGCTGAACAATAAATTAAAGTTTAGGGTTTAGGATCAGAACTTGCTCTGATACCATGACAAAATGATTTGCCGTAATCAATTCTATTATTGATATATGAATATATAGAGAGTACAATAGAGGTGTAATAAGGAAATAACTCTAATCATAATAAATTATAATCTAATCAGGAGTCTGATTTATTCTAACCTGTGTAATAAATCATTGATGTTGAACTTTGAATTTTGAAATTCAAAAGGGAATTAAAGCTACCAGAGCTTGAATGTAATGAAGATCTTCAAATCTTCATAAGGCTAGGATGAACCTAGTGAAAGAAGCTAGAGAGAAGGCTGAGAGTAATTTGTGATTACAATTTCTTTCTTCCCCAAAGTTTAGATCTTTTTCTTTCTTTCTTTTGTTGGATTTTTCTTGATATGTTTATAGCTTGATTTGTTTTGCACTATCAATGTGCCGGGGGTGAACCAGTGCTTCGTTGTGAGAAAGTGGTTAGTGTATTTTTCTCATGTCTTATCGAGTGAATTTCAAAACAGATACCCATCTTATTGAAGTTTGGATACAAATCTAAAATTCAAAACCCAAAATGGGTGCCCATCTTTAAAAGAATGCTTGTTTGGGGGTACTTCTGTCAACTCGCATTGTCAGCATCGAATGGTCCACTTTCAAAAATATTGCGTCCCCATATATCTTGTACTTTTACTCTTTGATCGTCTTATTTTAAATTATTCTTACACCCTCAAAAATTTTAAAAATGGCAAACATAGCCTTTTTAGAATGTCTAAATAATCAATTTACCCCATAAAATTTTCTCCATTTTTCTAACTCATTTCACCGACCTTTTTCTCCTCTCTATCAATTATGCCACCACACCACCACACCACCGCCACCGCCACCGCCACCGCCACCACCACAAGCATCAACGTCACCCACTTCACAACCTCTACCACCAAGAACATTGTGGAACCTCAAAATCGAAACATCACCTTGCAAAACCCAACATGATGTAAGGGTATTATAGTAAGGATATTAATGGAATATTCTATAAATGACGGACGATTAACCTGGGTTCGAGGATGCGGACCATTGCTATCCCCCAGTTAAACTCATATAACCGTCATTCATGACAAAGAAACTGGTGAGATTCCAAAAAGGATTTAAACATGTTCATCCTAGGTGAACCTTGGATACTTATACGGACTAGCATCAAGTTACCCTACATAATGTAGTAGTGCTGTGCTACACGATGTAGTAACAATTGTATTAGCTTTTAATTTCATAAAAACCCTCTAATATTCAATTTGAAGCGATACCACGTGGTGGAAAATGATTTTCTCATACCGCTTATAGTAAGGGTATTAATGAAATATTGTAAAAATGACGGACGATTAACCTGGGTTCAAGGACGTAGATCCTTTCCATCTCTCAGTAAAATTCATGACAATCGTTATTCATGACAAAGAAACTGGGGTGATTCCAGAAAAGATTTCAACAGGTTCATCCTGGATGAACCCTGGATACTTATATGAAATAACATCAAGTTACCCTACACGATGTAGAAGCGCTTTTCAAAATTCGATGGGTGAAATTGTATTAGCTTTTAATTTCATAAAGACCCTTAAATATTAAATTTGAAGCGATACCACGTGGTGGAAATTGATTTTTCTCATACCGATTATAGTAAGGGTATTAATGGATTTTTTTTTCTTAAAATGACGGACGATTAACATGGGTTCGAAGCCACAGACCCTTTCCATACCCCAGTCAAACTCATGACAACCGTTATTCATGATAAAGAAACTAGGGTGATCCCAAAAAGGATTTTCAACAGGTTCATCCTGGATGAACATTGGATACTTATATGTAGCATAAAGTTACCCTTCAAGATGTAGTAGCGGTTTTCAAAATTTGGTGCGTGCAATTGTATTAGCTTTTAACTTTATAAAACCCCTCCAGCAGTAAATTTGAAGTGATACCATGTGGCGGAAAATGATCATTTTCATACCGTTTATAGTAAGGGTATTAATGGAATATTTTAAAAATGACGAACAATTAACCCGGGTTCCAGGCTGCAGACCCTTCTATCCCCCAGTCAAACTGTTGAAAACCGTTATTCATGACAAAGAAAGTGGTGTGATCCCAAAACGAATTTCAACAGGTTCATCCTGGATGAACCCTGGATACTTATATTGAATAGCATCAAGTTACCCTACGCGATGTAGTAGCACTTTTAAAAATTTTATAGGCGCAATTGTATAAGCTTTTAAGTTCCAAAAAACCCTCAAATATGATCTTTCTCATACCGCTTATAGTAAGGGTATTAATGGAATATACTAAAAATGATAGACGATTAACCCGGGTTCAAGGATCAGACCCTTTCCATCCCCCAATAAAACTCATGACAAGCGTTATTCATGACAAAGAAATAGGGGTGATCCAAAAAAGTATTTAAACAGGTTCATCTCGAATGAACCCTGGATACTTATATGAAATAGTATCAAGTTACCCTAAACGATGTAATAGCGCTTTTCAAAATTTGATGGGTTCAATTGTATTAGCTTTTAATTCCATAAAAACCAATGAATATTAAATTTGAAATAATACCACGTGGAAAAAATGATCTTTCTCATACCGCTTATAGTAAGGGTATTAATGGAATATTCTAAAAATGATGGATGATTAACCCGGGTTTGAGGATGCAGACCATTGCCACCCACCACTCAAACTCAAGAAAATATTTATTATGACAAAGAAATTGGGATATTCCCAAAAACTATTTTAACAGGTTCATCCTAGATGAAACCTTGATACTTAGATGGAATAGAATCAAGTTACTTTACAAGTTGTGGTAGCGCTTTTCAAAATTTTATGGGTCCAATGGTATTAGCTTTTAATTTCATTAAAAGCCATTGAATATTAAATTTGAAGTGATACCACGTGGTGGAAAATGACCTATCTCATACAGCTTATAGTAAGGGTATTAATTGAATATTCTAAAAATGACGGACGATTAACCCAATTTCCAGGATGCGGACCCTAACCCTTCCCCAGTCAAACTCATGACAACCATTATTCATGGCAAAGAAACTTGGGTGATCTCAAAAAGGATTTCAAAAGGTTCATCCTGGATGAGCCCTGGATACTTATATGAAATAGCATGAAGTTACCCAACACGATGTAGTATCACTTTTAACCATTTGATGAGCGCAATTATATTAGCTATTAATTTCATAAAAATCCTTAAAAATTAAATTTGAAGTGATACCATGTGGTGGAAAAATAAGCTTTCTCATACCGGTTATAGTAAGGGTAATAATGGGATATTCTAAAAATGATGGAAGATTAACGTAGATTTGAAGATGCGGACCATTGCCATCCCCCACTCAAACTCATGACAACCATTATTCATGTCAAAGAAACTGGATTTATCCTAAAAATAGTTTTAATAGGTTCAACCTGGAAGAACCCTTGATACTACAAGATGTGGTAGAATCAAGTTACCCTACAAGATGTGGTAGCGCTTTAAAAAAATTATGGGTGCAATTGTACCGAATATTTAAATTTGAAGTGATATCACATGGTGGAAAATGATCTTTCTCCTACCGCTTATAGTAAGGGTATTACTTGAATGTTCTAAAAATGACGGACGATTAACCCGGGTTCGAGGATGCGGACCCTTTCCCTCCCCCTGTCAAACTCTTGACAACTATTATTCATAGCAAAGAAACTTGGGTGATCTCAAAAAGGATTTCAACCAGTTCATCCTGGATGAACCCTGGATACTTACATGAAATAGCATCAAGTTACCCTACCCGATGTAGTATCACTTTTAACAATTTGATTGGCGCAATTGTATTAGCTTTTAATTTCATAAAAACCCTCAAAAATTAAATTTGAAGTGATAACATATGGTGAAAATGATCTTTCTCGTACTGCTTATAGTAAGGGTATTAATGGAATATTCTAAAAATAACGGACGATTAACCCAGGTTCGAGGACGCAGACTATTGCTATCCCCCCCGTCAAACTGATGAAAACCATTATTGATGACAATGAAACTAGGGTGATCCCAAAAATAATTTCAATAGGTTCATCCTGGATGACCCTGGATACTAATATTAGCAATTAACCCAGGTTCAAGGACACGGACCATTGCCTTCCCCCACTAAAACTCATAACAACCATTATTCATGACAAAGAAAGTGGTGTGATCCCAAAAGGGATTTCAACAGGTTCATCCTAGATGAACCTTGGATAAATATATGAAATAGCATAAAGTTACCCTATACAATTTAGTAGCACTTTTAAAAGTTTGATGGGCACAATTGTATTAGCTCTTAATTTAATAAAAACACCTGAATATTAAATTTGAAGTGATACCACGTGGTGGAAAATGATCTTTCTCATACCGCTTATAGTAAGGGTATTAATGGAATATTCTAAAAATGACGGACGATTAACCCGGGTTCCAATATGTGGACCATTGCAATCCCCCAGTCAAACTCATGACAACCATTATTCATGATAATGAAACTGGGGTGATTTCAACAAACAATTTCAACAGGTTCATCCTGGATTAACTTTTGGATACTTATATTGAATAGCATCAAGTTACCCTGCAGGATGTAGTAGAAATTGTGTTTTCTTTGAATTTCATAAAACCCTCGAATATTAAATTTAAAGTGATACCACGTGGTGGAAAATGATCTTTCTCATACAACTTATAGTGAGGGCATTAATGGAATAATCTATAAATGATGGACGATTAACATGGGTTCGAGGATGCAGACCATTGCTATCCCCCAATCAAACTCATAACAACCATTATTCATGACAAAGAAACTAGGGTGATCCCAAAAAGGATTTCAAAAGGTTCATCCTAGATGAACCTTTGATACTTATACGGAATAGCATCAATGTACCCTACACGATGTAGTAGCGCTTTGCTACACGATGTAGTAGCGCTTTGCTACACGATGTAGTAGCGCTTTGCTACACGATGTAGTAGCAATTGTATTAGCTTTTATTTTCATCAAAACCCTTGAATATTCAATTTCTAAGTAATACCACGTGGTGGAAAAAGATTTTCTCGTACCGCTTATAGTAAGGGTATTAATGGAATTTCTGAAAATGATGGACGACTAACCCGGGTTCAAGGATACGGACCCTTTCCATCCCCCAGTCAAACTCATGACAACCGTTATTCATGACAAAGAAACTGGGGTGATCCCAAAAACAATTTCAACAGGTTCATCCTGGATGAACCCTGGATACTTATATGAAATAGCATCAAGTTACCTTGCACGATGTAGTAGCGATTTTCAAATTTGATGGGAGCAATTGTATTAGCTTTTAATTTCAAAAAAACCTTCGGAATATTAATTTTAAGTGATGCAACGAGGTAGAAAATGATCTTTCTCATACCGGTTATATTATGGGTATTAATGGAATATTCTAAAAATGACGAAAAATTAACCAGGGTTTGAGGATGCAGACCCTTTCCATCCCACAGTTAAACTAATGACAACCGTTATTTATGACAAAGAAATAGGGATAATCCCAATTTTCAACTGGTTCATCCAAGATGAACCTTGGATACTTATATGGAATTGCATCAAGTTACCCTACACGATGTAGTAACGCTTCGCTACATGATGTAGTAGCGCTTTGCCACACGATGTAGTAGCAATTGTATTAGTTTTTAATTTCATTAAAACTCTTAAATATTTAATTTGAAGTAATACCACGAGGTGGAAAATGATTCTTCTCATATCGTTTATAGTAAGGGTATAATGAAATATTCTAAAAATGATGGATGATTAACCCGGGCTCAAGGACGCGGACCCTTTCCACCCCCAGTCAAACTAATGACAACCATTTTTCATGACAAAGAAACTGGGGCGATTCCAAAAAGGATTTCAACAGGTTCATCCTGGATGAACCCTGGATACTTATATGAAATAGCATCAAGTTATCCTACACAATGTAGAAGTGCTTTTCTAAATTTGATGGGCGCAATTGTATTAAATTTTAATTTAATAAAAACCCTTGAATATTAAATTTGAAGTGATATCACGTGGCATAAAATGATTTTTCTCATACTGGTTATAGTAAGGGTATTAATGGAATTTTTTTCATAAAATGACAGACGATTAACTTGGGTTCTAGGACGTAGACCCTTTCCATCCCCCAGTCAAACTGATGACAACCGTTATTCATGACAAAGAAATTGGGGTGATCCCAAAAAGGATCTTCAACAGGTTCATCCTGGATGAACATTGGATACTTATATGTAGCATCAAGTTATCCTACAAGATGTAGTAACGCTTTTGAAACTTTGGTGGGCACAATTGTATCAGCTTTTAATTTTATAGAACCCCTCCAGTAGTAAATTTGAAGTGATACCATTTGGCGGAAAATGGTCTTCTTCATACTGCTTACCGTAAGGGCATTAATGGAATATTCTAAAAATGACGAACGATTAACCCGGGTTCCAGGTTGTAGACCATTCTATCCCCTAGTAAAACTGTTTAAAACCGTTTTTCATGACAAAGAAAGTGGGGTGATCCCAAAACGAATTTCAAGTTACCCTACATGATGTAGTAGCGCTTTAAAATTTTTTTATGGGCGCACAAGTATTAGCTTTGAATTTTCTAAAAACCCTCGAATTTTATGCAGACCATTGCCATCCCCCACTCAAACTCATGACAATAGTAATTCATGACAAAGAAACTGGGTTGATCCCAAAAACAATTTTAACAGGTTCATTCTGGATGGACCCTTGATACTTAGATGGAATAGAATCAAGTTACCCTACAAGATGTGGAAGTTCTTTTCAAAATTTTATGGGTGCAATGGTATTAGCTTTTAATTTCATTAAAAGCTGTCAAATATTTAATTTGAAGTGATACCACGTGGTGGAAAATGATCTTTCTCATACGGATTATAGTAAGGGTATTATTGAATATATTCTACAAATGACGGGCGATTAACCCAATTTCCATGACATAGACCCTTTCTATCCCCCAGACAAACTCATGACAACCGTTAATCATGGCAAAGAAACTTGGGTGATCTCAAAAATAATTTCAAAAGGTTAATCCTGGATGAACCTTGGATACTTATATTAAATAACATCTAGTTACCGAACACGATGTAGTATAACTTTTAACAATTTGATGGGCGCAATTGTATTAGCTAATAATTTCATAAAAACCCTCAAAAATTCAATTTGAAGTGATACCATGTGGTGGAAAATGATCTTTCTCATACCGCTTATAGTAAGGGTATTAATAGAATATTCTAAAAATGACGGACGATTAACCCATGTTTGAGGATGCAGACTATTTCCTTCCCCCAATCAAACTCATGAAAACCGTTATTCATGACAAAGAAACTGGGCTAATCCCAAAAATTTTTTTAACAGGTTCATCCTGGGTGAACCCTTGATACTTATATGGAATAGAATCAAGTTACCCTACAAGATGTGGTAGCGCTTTTCAAAACATTATGGGCGCAATGGTATTAGCTTTTAATTTCATTAAAACCCACCAAATATTAAATTTTAAGTGATACCACATGGTGGAAAATGATCTTTCTCATACCGCTTATAGCAAGGGTATTAATTGAATGTTCTAAAAATGACGGATGATTAACCCAAGTTCAGGGATGCGGACCCTTTCCCTTCCCCAGTAAAACTCATGAAAACCGTTATTCATGGTTAAGAAACTTGGGTGATCTCAAAAAGGATTTCAACAGGTTCATCTTGGATGAACCCTGAATACTTATATGAAATAGCATCAAGTAACACTACACGATATAGTATCACTTTTAACAATTTGATGGGCACAATTGTATTAGCTTTTAATTGAATAAAAATCCTGAAAAATTAAATTTAAAGTGATATCATGTGCTGAAAATGATCTTTCTCATACCGCTTATAGTAAGGGTATTAATGAAATATTCTAAAAATCACGGACGATTAACCCAGGTTCGAGGACGCAGACCATTGCTATCCCCCTGTCAAACTGATGAAAACCGTTATTCATGACAACAAAACAGGGGTGATCCCAAAATTACTTTCAATAGGTTCATCCTGGATGAACCCTGGATACTAATATTGAATAGCATCAAGTTACCTTATACGATGTAGTAGCGCATTTCAAAATTTTAGAGGCACAATTTTATTAGCTTTGAATTTCATAAAAACCCTCGAATATTAAATTTGAAGTGATACCACATGGTGGAAAATGATCTTTCTCATACCGCCTATAGTAAGGGTATTAATGTGATATTCTAAAAATAAATGAAGATTAACTAGGGTTCGAGGATGCAAACCATTGCCATCCCCTAGTCAAACTCATGACTATCGTTATTCATGACAAAGAGGGTGGTTATATCCCAAAAGGATTTCAAAAAGTTCATCCGTGATGAATCTAGTATACTTATACCGAATAACATCAAGTTACCCTACACAGTATAGTAGTGCTTTTCAAAATTTGATGGGCACCATTGTATATGCTGTCAATTTCATGAAACCCATGAATATTAAATTTGAAGTGATACCACGTGGTGGAAAATAATCTTTCTCTTACCGCTTATAGTATGGGTATTAGTGGTATATTCTATGAATAACAGATAATTAATCCAGGTTCAAGGACACGGACCATTGCCATCCCCCAGTCAAACTCATCAATACCTTTATTCATGACAAAGAAAGTGGGTTGATCAAAAAATGGATTTCAACAGGTTCATCCTGGATGATCCTTGGATACTTATATGAAATAGCATAAAGTTTTCCTAAACGATTTAGTAGTGCTTTTAAAAATTTGATGGGCGCAATTTTATTAGCTTTTAATTTCATAAAAACACTCGAATATTGAATTTAAAGTGATACCACGTGGTGGAAAATGATCTTTCTTATACTTCTTATAGTAAGGGTATCAATGGAATATTCTAAAAGTGACACACAGTTAACCCGGGTTCCAGGACGCGGACCATTGCAATCACCCAGTCAAACTCATGACAAATGTTATTCATGACAATGAAACTAGGGTGATCACAAAAACAATTTCAACAGGTTCATCCTGGATGATCTTTTGGATACTTATATTGAATAGCATCAAGTTACCATGCACGATGTAGTAGAAATTGTGCTAGCTTTGAATTTAATAAAAACCCTCGAATATTAAATTTAAAGTGATACCACATGGTGGAAAATGATCTTTCTCATATCGCTTATAGTTAGGGCATTAATGGAATATTCTATAAATGACGGACGATTAACCGGGGTTCAAGGATGCGGACCATTGCTATCCCCTACTCAAACTTATAACAACCATTATTCATGACAAAGAAATAAGGGAGATCCAAACAATAATTTAAACAGGTTCAACCCGGTTGAACCCGGGATACTTATATGAAATAGCATCAAGTTACCCTACATGATGTAATAGCGCTTTTAAAAATTTGATGGGTTCAATTGTATTAGCTTTTAATTCCATAAAAACCCTAGAATATTAAATTTCAAATATTACCACGTGGCAAAAAATGATCTTTCTCATACCGGTTATAGGAAGGGTATTAATGGAATATTCTAAAAATGACGGACGATTAACCCGGGTTTGAGGATGCGGACAAATTCCATCCCCCACTCAAACTCATGACAATAGTTATTCATGATAAAGAAAGTGGGCTGATCCCAAAAACAATTTAACAGGTTCATTCTGGATGAACCCTAGATACTTAGATGGAATAGAATCAAGTTACTATACAAGATGTGGTGGCACTCTTCAAAATTTTATGGTCGCAATGGTATTAGCTTTCAATTTCATTAAAAGCCATCAAATGTTAAATTTGAAGTGATACCACGTGGTGGAAATTGATCTTTCTCATCCCGCTTATAATAAGGGTATTAAATGAATATTCTAAAAATGACGGACAATTAACCCGATTTCCAAGACACAGACCATTTCTATCCCCCCAGTAAAACTCATGACGACCGTTATTCATGGCAAAGAAACTTGGGTAATCTCAAAAAGGATTTCAAAAGGTTCATCCTGGAAGAACCCTAGATACTTACATGAAAAAGCATCAAGTTACCGAACACGATGTGGTATCACTTTTAACAATTTTATGGGCGCAATTGTATTAGTTATTAATTTCATAAAAACCCTCAAAAATTCAATTTGAAGTGATACCAAGTGGTGGAAAATGATCTTTCTCATACCTCTTACAGTAATGGTATTAATGGAATATTCTAAAAATGATGGACGATTAACCCGAGTTTGAGGATACAGACCATTCCATCCCCCACTCAAACTCATGAAAACCGTTATTAATGACAAAGAAACTGGGCTGATCCCAAAAACAATTTTAGCAGGTATATCCTGGATGAACCGTTGATACTTATATGGAATAGAATCAAGTTACCCTACAAGATGTGGTAGCATTTTTCAAAATTTTATGGGCGCAATTGTATTAGCTTTCAATTTCATTAAAACCCACAAAATATTAAATTTGAAGTGATACCACATGGTGGAAAATGATCTTTCTCATACCGCTTATAGTAAGGGTATTAACTGAATATTCTAAAAATGATAGATGATTTACCCGGGGTTGAGGACACGGCTTTTCCTCCCTCAGTCAAACTCATGACAACCGTTATTCAAAGCAAAGAAACTTGGGTGATCTCAAAAAGGATTTCAACAGGTTCATCCTGGATGAACCCTGGATACTCATATGAAATAGCATCAAGTTACCCTACACGATGTAGTATCATTTTTAACAATTTGGTGGGCGCAATTGAATTAGCTTTTAATTTCATAAAAACCTCCAAAAATTAAATTTGAAGTGATAACATGGGGTGAAAATGATCTTTCTCATACCGCTTATAGTAAGGGTATTAATGGAATATTCTAAGAATCACAGACCCAGGTTCGAGGACGCAGACCATTTCTATCCCCCTGTCAAACTAAAGAAAACCAATATTCATGACAACGAAACTTGGGTGATCCCAAAAATAATTTCAATAGGTTCATCTCGGTAAGTTGCCCTACACGATGTAGTAGGGCTTTTCAAAATTTTAGAGGCGCAATTTTATTGGCTTTGAATTTCATAAAAACCCTTGAATATTAAATTTGAAGTGATACCACGTGGTGGAAAATGATTTTCTCTTACCGCTTATAGTAAGGTATTAATGGGATATTCTAAAAGTAAATGACGATTAACCCGGGTTCGAGAACGCGGGCCATTGTAATCCCCTAGTCAAACTCATGACAATCGTTATTCATGACAAAGATAGTGGTTATATCCCAAAAGGGATTTCAACAAGTTCATCTTGGATGAATCTAGTATACTTATATGGAATAACTTAAAGTTACCCAACACGATGTAGTAGTGCTTTTCAAAATTTGATGGGTGCCATTGTATATGCTTTCAATTTCATAAAAACCATGAATATTAAATTTGAATTGTTACCACGTGGTGGAAAATAATCTTTCACATACTGCAGATGATTGCCATCCCCCAGCCAAACTCATTACAACCGATATTCTTGACAAAGAAAGTTGGGTGATTCCAAAAAGTATTTCAATAGGTTTATCCTGGATGAACCTTGGATACTTATATGAAATAGCATAAAGTTACCCTACACGATTTAGTAGCGCTTTTAAAAATTTGACGAGCATAATTGTATTAGCTTTAATTTCATATAAACACCCGAATATTAAATTTGAAGTGATATCACGTGGTGGAAAATGACCTTTCTCATACCTCTAATAGTAAGGGTATTAATGGAATATTCTAAAAATGACGGACGATTAACCCGAGTTCCAGGACGCGGACCATTGCAATCCTCCAGTCAAACTCACCGTTATTCATGACAATGAAACTGGGGTTATAACAAAAACAATTTCAATAGGTTCGTCTTGGATGAACTTTTGGATAGTTTTATTGAATAGCATAAAGTTACCTTACACGATGTAGTAGCAATTGTGTAAGCTTTGAATTTCATAAAAACCCTCAGATATTAAATTTAAAGTGATAACACGTGGTGGAAAATGATCTTTCTAATACCGCTTATAGTTAGGGATTAATGGAATATTCTATAAATGACGGACGATTAACCGTTTGAGGATGGCAACCACTGCTATCCCTCAACCAAACTCATAACTACCATTATTCATGACAAAGAAACTGGGGTGATCCCAAAAAGGATTTCAAAAGGTTCACCCTAGACGAACATTGGATACTTATACGGAATATCATCAAGTTACCCTACACGACGTAGTAGCGCTTTGCTTCACGATGTAGTAGCAATTGCATTAGCTTTTAATTTCATAAAAACCCTCGAATATTCAATTTTGAAGTAATACCACATGGTGGAAAATGATTTTCTTATACTTCTTATAGTAAGGGTATTAATGGAATATTCTAAAAATGACGGACGATTAACCTGGGTTCAAAGACGCAGACCCTTTCCACCCCCTAGTCAAACTCATGACAAACGTTATTCATGACAAAGAAACTGGTGTGATCCCAAAAAGAATTTCAACAAGTTCATCCTGGATGAACCCTGGATACTTATATGAAATTGAATCAAGTTACCCTACATGATATAGTAGCGCTTTTAAAAATTTGATGCTAGCAATTGTATTATCTTTTAATTTCAAAAAAACCTTTGAATATTAATTTTAAGTGATGCAATGTGGAAAAAAATGATATTTCTCATACCAGTTATAGTATGGGTATTAATGGATATTCTAAAAATGACGGACGATTAACCAGGGTTCGAGGATGTAGATCCTTTCCATCCCCTAGTCAAACTCATGACAACCGTTATTTATGATAAAGAAACTAGGGTAATCCCAAAAAGGATTTTCAACAGGTTCATCCATGATGAACATTGGATACTTATATAGAATAGAATCAGTTTACCATACAAGATGTAGTAGCCTTTTTCAAAATTTGATGGGTGCAGTTGTATTAGCTTTTAATTTTATAAAACCCCTCGAGTATTAAATTTGAAGTGATACCATGTGGCGGAAAATGATCTTTTTCATATCTCTTATAGTAAGGGTATTAATGGAATATTCTAAATTGACAAACGATTAACCCGGGTTCCAGGACACAGACTATTGCTATTCCCCAGTAAAACTGTTATTTATGACAAAGAAAGTGAGGTGATCCCAAAAAGAAATTTCAACAGGTTCATCCCTGATGAACCCTTGATACTTTTATTAAATATCATAAGTTACCCTACACGATGTAGTAGCGCTTTTCAAATTTTTATGGGCACAATTGGATTAGCTTTAAATTTCATAAAAACCCTCGAATATTAAATTTGAAGTCCCACATGGTGGAAAATTATTTTTATCATACCGCTTATAGTAAGGGTGTTAATGGAATATTCTAAAAGTGACGGACGATTAACCCCGGTTCAAGGATGCGGACCATTGCCATTTCCATGTAAACTCATGACATACATTATTCATGACAAAGAAACTGGGGTGATCCCAAAAAGGATTTCAATAGGTTCATCATGGATGATCCCTGGATACTTATATGGAATATCATCAAGTTACTCTACACAATGTAGTAGCATTTTTTAAAATTTGATGGGCGCAATTGTATATGCTTTCAATTTCATAAAACCCTCGAATATTAAATTTGAAGTGATACCACATGGTGGAAAATGATCTTTCTCATACCACCTATAGTAAAGGTATTAATAGAATATACTAAAAATGACGGACGATTAACTAGGGTTTAAGGACGTGGAACCTTTTCATCCCCCAGTAACACTCTTGACAACCGTTATTCATGATAAGGAAACTGGGATGGTCCCAAAATGGATTTAAACAGGTTCATCCTGAATGAATCCTGGATACTTATATAAAATAACATCAAGTTACCTTACACGATGTAGTAGCGCTTTTCAAAATTTATGGGCGCAATTGTATTAGATTTTAATTCCATAAAACCCTCGAATATTAAATTAGCAGTGATACCACATGGCGGGAAATGATCTTTCTCACACCTCTTATAGTAAGGGTATTAATGGAATATTATAAAAATGACGGACGATTAACTCAGATTTGAGGACGCAGACCATAACCGTCCCCCACTCAAACTCATGACAACTGTTATTCATGACAAAGAAACTGGGTTGATCATAAAAACAATTTTAGCAGGTTCATCCTAGATGAACCCTTGATACTTATATGGAATAGAATCAAGTTACCCTACAAGATGTTGTAGCACTTTTCAAAATTTTATGGGCGCAAGTGTATTTACTTTTAATTTAATTAAAACCCATCAAATATTAAATTTGAAGTGATACCATGTGGTGGAAAATAATCTTTCTCGTACCACTTATAGTAAGGGTATTAATTGAATATTCTAAAAATGATGGATGATTAACCCAGGTTTGAGGATGCAGATCATTGCTATCCCCCAGTAGAACTCATGACAATCGTTATTCATGACAGAGAAACTGGGGTGATCCCCAAAAGTATGTCAACAGGTTCATCCTAGATGAACCTTGGATACTTATATGGAATAGCATCAAGTTACCCTACACAATGTAGTAGCGCTTTGCTACATGATGTAGTAGCAATTGTGTTAGTTTGAATTTCATAAAAACCGTTGAATAATAACATTTAATGTGATACCACGTGGTGGAAAATGATCTTTCTCATACCGCTTATAGTGAGAGTATTAATGGATTATTCTAAATATGACAAAAGATTAATTAGGGTTTAAAGACGCGAACCCTTTCCATCCCCAGTAAAACTTATGACAACTGTTATTCATGACAGAGAAACTTAGGTGATCTCAAAAAGTATTTCAAAAGGTTCATCCTGGATGAACCTTCAATACTTATATGAACCAACATAAAGTTACCCCTAGATGATGTAGTAGACGTTTTAACAATTTTATGGGCACAATTGTATTAGCTTTTAATTTCATAAAAACTCTCAAAAATTAAATTTGAAGTGATACCATGTGGTGGAAAATGATTTTTAACTTACCGCTTATCGTATGGGTATTAATGGAAGATTTTAAAAATGACGGACGATTAACCCGGATTAAAAGATGCGGACCATTGCCATCCCCTAGTCAAACTAATGAAAACCGTTCTTCATAACAAAGAAACTGGGATGATCCCAAAAAGGATTTTAATAGGTTCATCCTGTATGAACCTTGGATACTTATATGAAATAGCATAAAGTTACCGTACACGATTTAGTAGCACTTTTCAAAATTTGATGGGCACAATTGTATTAGCTTTTATTTTCATGAATATTAAATTTGAAGTGATACCATGTGGTAGAAAATGATCTTTCTCATACTGCTTATAGTTAGGGTATTATGGAATATTCTATAAATGATGGATGATTAACCTGGGTTTGAGGACGCGGAACATTGCTATTCCCCAGTCAAACTCATGACAACAGTTGTTCATGACAGAGAAACCTGGGTGATTCCAAAAATGATTTCAATAGGTTCATTGTAGATGAACCTTTAATACTTATAAGGAATAGCATCAAGTTACCCTACACGATGTAGTAGCGTTTGCTATATGACGTAGTAGCAATTGTATTAGTTTTTAATTTCACAAAAACCCTTGAATATTCAATTTGAAGTAATACCACATAGTGGAAAATGATTTTTCTCATACCGATTATAGGAAAGGTATTAATTGAATATTATAAAAATGACGGATAATTAACCCGGGTTCAAGGACGCAGACCCTTTCCATCCCCAACCAAACTTATGACAACCGTTATTCATGACAATGAAACTGGAGTGATCCCAAAAGGGATTTCAACAGTTTCATCCATGATACTCATATAGAATAGCTTTATGTTACCTCACACGATGTAGTAGCACTTTGCTAAACGATGTAGTAGCAATTGTATTAGTTTTAAATTTCACAAAAACCCTCGAATATTAAATTTGAAGTAATACCACATAGTGGAAAATGATTTTTCTCATACTGCTTATGGGAAAGGTATGAATTGAATATTCTAAAAATGCGGACGATTAACCCGGGTTCAAGCATGCAGACCCTTTCCATCCCCCAACCAAACTCATGACAACTGTAATGCATGACAAAGAAACTGGGATGATCCCCAAAGGGATTTCAACAGGTTCATCCTGGATGAATATTGGATACTTATATGGAATAGCATCAAGTTACCATAATAGATGTAATAGCTCTATTCAAAATTTGATGGGCACAATTGCATTAGCTATTAGGTTTATAAAACCCCTCAATATTAAATTTGAAGTGATACAATGTGCCAAAAAGTGATCTTTCTCATACTGCTTATAGGAAGGGAATTAATTGAATATTCTAAAAATGGGGACCGATTTACCCATTTTCAAGGATGCGGACCATTACTATCCCCCAGTAAAACTGATGAAAACCATTATTCATGACAAAGAAAGTGGGGTGATCTCAAAAAGAATTTCAGCATTTTCATCCTGGATGAACCCTGTATACTTGTATTGAATATAATAAAGTTACCCTACACGATGTAGTAGCACTTTTTAAAATTTGATGGACACAATTGTATTAGTTTTTAATTTTAAAAAAACCCTGAAATAATTAATTTAAAGTGATACCACGTGGCAAAAAATGATCCTTCTCATACCGCTTACAGTAAGGGTATTAATGGAATAATCTAAAAATTACGTATAATTAACCCGAGTTTGAGGATGTGGACCATTGCTATCCCCCAGTAAAACTCATGACAACCATTATTCATGACAAAGAAATTGGGGTGATCCCATAAAGGATTTCAATAGGTTCATCCTAGATGAACCATGGAAACTTATATGGAATAACAGCGGGTTTTCACACGATGTAGTAGCAATTATGTTAGCTTTTAATTTAACAAAAACCCTCAAATATTAAATTTAAAGTGATATGTGGAAAATGATCTTTTTCATACGCTTATAGTGAGGTTATTAACGGAATATTCTATAAATGACGGACGATTAATCTGGGTCCGAGGATGCGGACCATTTCTATCCCCCAATAAAACTTTTAACCACTATTATTCATTACAAAGAAACTATGGTGATCCTAAAAAGGATTTCAATAGGTTCATCCTAGATGAACCTCGGATACTTATATTGAATAGCATCGAGTTACGCTACACGATGTAGTAGCGCTTTGCTACACGATGTAGTAGCAATTGTATTACTAAAATAATTCATAAAAATCAATAAAGATTCAATGTGAAGTGATATCACGTGGTGGAAAATAATTTTTCTCATACCGTTTATAATAAAGGTATTAATGGAATATTCCAAAAATGACAAATGATTAACCCAGGTTCAAGGACACGGACCCTTTCCATTCCCCAGTCAAACTCACGACAACCGTTATTCATGACAAAGAAACTGGAGTGATCACAAAGAGGATTTCAACAGGTTCATCCTAGATGAACCTTGAATACTTATATGGAATAGTATCAAGTTACCGTACCTAGTGTAGTAGCGCTTTGCTAGTTGATATAGTAGCAATTGAATTAACTTTTTAATTTCATAAAAACCCAAAAATATTAAATTTGAAGTGATACCACGTGGTGGAAAATAAATTTTCTCATATCACTTATAGTAAGGGTATTAATGGAATATTCTAAATATAAGGGACGATTCACCCGGGTTCAAGGACACAGACCCTTTCCATTCCCCAGTCAAACTCATGACAACGATTGTTCATGACAAAGAAACTGGGGTGATCTCAAACATGATTTTCAACAAGTTCATCCTGGATGAACATTGGATACTTATAGGGAATAGCATCAAGTTACCCTACAAGGTGTAGTAGCACTTTTAAAAAATTTGATGGCCGCAATTGTATTAACTTTTAATTTTATAAAACTTCTCGAGTATTAAATTTGAAGTGATTCCATGTGGTGGAAAATGATCTTTCTCATGCCGCTTATAGTAAGGGTATTAATGGAATATTCTAAAAATGACGAACGATTAAACCGGGTTCTAGGATGCGTATCATTGCTATCCCTCAATCAAACTGATAAAATCCATTATTTTTTTGATGAAAAATAAAAAAAATCCATTATTAATTACCAAGAAAGTGGGGTGATCCCATAAAGAATTTCAACAGGTTCATCCTCGATGAACCCTGATACTTTAATTGAATAGCATCAAGTTACCCTACACGATGTTGTAGAGCTTTTCAAAAATTTTATGGGCACAACTTTATTAGCTTTGAATTTCATAAAAATCCTCAAATATTAAATTTGAAGTGATACAACATGGTAGAAAATGATCTTTCTCGTACCGCTTATAGTAAGGTTATTAATGGGATATTCTAAAAATGATAGACGACTAACCAAGGTTCGAGGACGCGGACCATTGCCATCCCCCAGTCACACTCGTGAAAATCATTATTCATGACAAAGAAACTGGGGTGATCCCAAAAAGGATTTCAGTATGGTCATCCTTGATGAACCTTGAATACTTATATGAAATAGCATCACGTTACCCTACACGATGTAGTAGCGCTTTTCACGATTTGATGGGCACAATTGTTTTAGCTTTGAATTTTATAAACACCAGCGAATATTAAATTTGATGTGATACCACGTGGTGGAAAATGATCTTTCTCATACCCCTTATAGTAATGGTATTAATGGAATACCCTATAAATGATGAATAATTAACCCGGTTTCGTGGACGCAGACCATTGCTATCCCTTTGTCAAACAATTGACAACCGTTATTAATGAAAAATAAACTTGGGTGATCCCAAAAAATATTTCAAAAGGTTCATCCAAGATGAACCTTGGATACTTATATGGAATAACATCAAGTTACTCTACACGATGTAGTAGCGGTTGGCTACACAATGTAGTAGCAATTATGTTAAATTTGAATTTCATAAAAACCCTCAAATATTAAATTTGAAGTGATACCACGTGGTGAAAAATGATCTTTCTCACACTGCTTAGAGTAAGGGTATTAATGGGATATTTTAAAAATGACGGAAGATTATCCCGGGTTCGAGGATGTGAACCATTGCCATCCCCAGTCAAACTCATGACAGCCAATATTCAAGACAAAGAAAGTGGTTTTATCCCAAAAAGGATTTCAACAAGTTCATCCCAGATGAACCCTGGATACTTATGTGGAATAGCATCAAGTTACCCTACACGATGTAGTAGTGCTTTTCAAAATTTGATGGGCACAATTTTATATGCTTTCGATTTCATATAAACCCTCAAATATTAAATTTGAAGTGATACCACATGGTGGAAAATGATCTTTCCCATACCACTTATAGTTAGGGTATTAATGAAATATTCTATAAATGATGGATGATTAACCTGGGTTTAAGGACGATGACCATTTCTATCCCCCCCAGTAAAACTCATGACAACAGTTGTTCATGACAAAGAAATTGGGGTGATCTCCAAAAATATTTCAACAGGTTCATTGTAGATGAACCTTTGATACTCATATGGAATAGCATGAAGTTACCCTACATGATGTTGTAGCATTTTCTAAATGATGTAGTAGCAATTGTATTAGTTTTTAGTTTCACATAAACCCATGAATATTCAATTTGAAGTAATACCACATAGTGGAAAATGATTTTCCTCATACCGCTTATAGGAAAGGTATTAATTGAATATTCTAAAAATGATGGACAATTAACCTGGGTTCAAGGACGCAGACCCTTTCCATACCCCAACCAAACTCATGACAATCGTTATTCATGACAAAGAAATGGGGGTGATCCCAAAAGGGATTTCAACAGGTTCATCCTGGATTCTCATATGGAATAGCATTAAGTTACCGAACACAATGTAGTAGCGCTTTGCTAAACGATATAGTAGCAATTGTAGTAGTTTTTAATTTCACAAAAACCCCCGAATATTCACTTTGAAGTAATACCACATAGTCGAAAATGATTTTTCTCATACTGCTTATAAGAAAGGTATTAATTGAATATTCTAAAAATGACGGAAGATTAACCCGGGTTCAAGGAAGCGGACCCGTTCCATTCCCCAGCCAAACTCATGACAACTGTTATTCATGACAAATAAATTGGGGTGATCCCAAAAAGGATTTCAATAGGTTCATCCTGGATGAACATTGGATACTTATATGGAATAGCATCAAGTTACCCTAATAGATGTAATAGCGTTTTTCAAAATTTGATGGGCGCAATTTCATTAGCTTTTAGTTTTATAAAATCCCCCGAATATTAAACTTGAAGTGATAAGATGTGGATAAAAATGAACTTTCTCATACCGCTTATAGGAAGGGTATTAATGGAATATTTTAAAAATTGGGACCGATTAACCCATTTTCAAGGAAGTGGACCATTACTATCCCCCAGTAAAACTGATGAAAACCATTATTCATGACAAAGAAAGTGGGGTGATCGCAATAAGAATTTCAACAGGTTCATCCTGGATGAACCCTGTATACTTATATTGAATATAATCAAGTTACCCTACACAATGTAGTAGTGCTTTTCAAAATTTGATGGGCACAATTGTATTCATTTTTAATTTCAAAAAAACCCTCAAATAAAATATTTGAAGTGATACCACGTGGCTAAAAATGATCCTTCTAATACCGCTTATAGTAAGGGTATAAATGAAATATTCTAAAAACTACGTACAATTAACCCAGGTTTGAGGATGCAGACCATTGCTATCCCCCAGTCAAATGTATGACAACCATTATTCATGACAAAGAAACAGGGGTGATCTCAAAAATGATTTTCAACAAGTTCATCCTGGATGAACATTAAATACTTATAGGGAATAGCATCAAGTTACCCTAAAAGATGTTGTAGCACTTTTAAAAATTTTATGGGTGCAATTTTATTACCCTTTAATTTTATAAAACTCCTTTAGTATTAAATTTGAAGTGATTCCATATGGCGGAAAATGATCTTTCTCATAACACTTATAGTAAGGGCGTTAATGGAATATTCTAAAAATGACGAACGGTTAACCCGGGTTCTAGGATGTAGACATTGCTCTCCCCCAGTAAAAATGAGGAAAACCATTAGTAATGACCAAGAAAGTGGGGTGATCCCAAAAAGAATTTCAACAGGTTCATCCTGGATTAACCTTGATACTTATATTGAATAGCATCAAGTTACCCTACACGATGTAGTAGCGCTTTTCAAAATGTTATGGGCACATCTTTATTAGCTTTGAATTTCATAAAAACCATCGAATACTAAATTTGAAGTGATACCACGTGCTGGAAAATGATCTTTCTCATACCGCTTATAGTAATGGTATTGATGGGATATTCTAAATATTACGTACGATTAACCTAGGTTCGAGGACATGGACCATTTCCATCCCTCTGTCAAACTCATGACAATCATTATTCATGACAAAGAAACTGGGGTGATCCCAAAAAGGATTTCAACATGTTCATCCATGATGAACCTTGGATACTTATATGAAATAGCATCACGTTACCCTACACGATGTAGTAGTGCTTTTCACAATTCGATGGGCGCAATTGTATTAGCTTTGAATTTAAAAAAAAAAACAACGAATATTAAATTTGAAGTGATACCTCGTGGTGAAAAATAATCTTTCTCATACCGCTTATAGTAATGGTATTGACAGAATATTCTATAAATAATAAATGATAATCCTGGGTTCGAGGACGCAGACCATTGCTATCCTTTAGTCAAACCCATGACAACAGTTATTCATGACAAATAAACTTGGGTGATCCCAAAAAATATTTAAAAAAGTTCTCCTAGACGAACCTTGGATACTTATATGGAATAGCATCAAGTTACCCTACACGATGTAGTAGCGGTTTTCTACACGATGTAGAAGCAGTTTTGTTAGCTTTGAATTTCATAAAAACCCTCGAATATTAAATTTTAAGTGATACCACGTGGTGGAAAATGATCTTTCTCATATTGCTTATATAGTAAGGGTATTAATGGGATACTCTAAAAATGATGGATGATTAGCCCAGGTTCGAGGATGCGGACCATTGCCATGCCCTTGTCAAACTCATGACAATCATTATTCAAGACAAAGAAAGTGGTTTGATCCCAAAAATGATTTCAACAAGTTCATCCAGGATGAACTCTGGATACTTATGTGGAATAGCATCAAGTTACCCTACATGATGTAGTAGTGCTTCTCAAAATTTGATGGGCGCAATATTTTGTGCTTTCTATTTCATAAAAACCCTCAAATATTAAATTTGAAGTGATACCACGTGGTGGAAACTGATCTTTGTCATACCTCTTATAGTTAGGGTATTAATGGAATATTCTATAAATGATGGATGATTAACCCGGGTTTGAGGACGCGGACCATTGCTATCCCCTAGTCAAACTCATAACAACCGTTATTCAAAACAAAAAAAATTGGGTGATCCCAAAAAGGATTTCAACAGGTTCATCCTAGATGAACCTTGGATACTTATATGGAATAGCATCAACTTACCCTACACGATGTAGAAGTGGTTTGCTACTCGATTTAGTAGCAAGTGTGTTAGCTTTGAACTTCATAAAAACCCTTGAATATTAAATTTGAAGTGATACCACGTGGTGGAAGATCTTTCTCACACTACTTATAGTGAGGGTATTATTGAATTTTTTGAAATGATAATAAAACCGGGGTGATCCCAAAAAGGATTTCAACAGGTTCATCCTAGATGACCCTTGGATACTTTTATGGAATAGCATCAAGTTGCCCTACACGATGTAGTAGCGCTTTGCTACACGATGTAGTAGCGCTTTGCTACACGATGTAGTATAAATTATGTTTGCTTTTAATTTAAAAAACCTCAAATATCAAATTTAAAGTGATACCAAATGGTGGAAAATGATCTTTCTCATACCGCTTATAGTTAGGGTATTAATGGAATATTCTATAAATGATGGACATTTAACCTGGGTTCGAAGATGCGGACCATTGCTATCCCCCAATCAAACTCGTAACAACCAGTATTCATGACGAAAACAATATGGTGATCCCAAAAAGGATTTCAATAGGTTCATCCCAGATGGACCTTGGATACTTATATGGAATAGAATCAAGTTACCTTACACGATATAGTAGTGCTTTGCTACACGATGTAGTAAAAATTGTATTAACTTTTAATTTTATAAAAACCCAAGAATATTCAATTTAAAGTGATACACCGTGGTGGAAAATAATTTTTCTTATACTGCTTATAGTAAGGGTATTAATGGAATATTCCAAAAATGACGGACGATTAACTCGGGTACGAGGACGCAGACCCCTTCCTTTCCCCAGTTAAACTCATGACAATTGTTATTCATGACAAAGAAACTTGGGTGATCCCAAAAGGGATTTCAAAACGTTCATCCTGGATGAACATTTGATACTTATACGAAATATCATCAAGTTAACCTAAAAATGTAGTAACGTTTTTCAAAATTTGATGGGCACAATTCTATTAGCTTTAAATTTTAAAAAACCCCTCAATTATTAAATTTTAAGTGATATTATGTGGTGGAAATTGATCTTTCTCATACCGCTTATAGTAAGGGTATTAATGGAATATTCTAAAAATGGCAAACGATTAACCCGAGTTCGAGAATGCAGACTATTGCTATCCCCCAGTTAAACAGATGAAAACCGTTATTCATGACAAAGAAAATGGGGTGATCCCAAAAAGAATTACAACAGGTTCATCCTTGATGAACCCTGGATACTTATATTGAATAGCATCAAGTTACCCTACACGATGTTGTAGCGCTTTTAAAAATTTCACGGGCATAAATTTGTTAGATTTGATCTTCATAAAAACCCTCGAATGTTAAATTTGAAGTGATACCACTCGGTGGAAAATGATCTTTCTCATACCGCTTATAGTAAGGGTATTAATGGGATATTCTAAAAATGACGAACGATTAACCCGGGTTCGAGGACGTGGACCATTGCTATCCCTTAGTCAAACTCATGACAACCATTATTCAAGACAATGACACTGGGGTGATCCCCAAAAGGATTTTAAAAGGTTCATCCTGGATGAACCTGTGTTAGTTATATGGAATAGCATCAAGTTACCCTAATGTAGTAGCAGGTTAATACACTATGTAGTAGCAGTTGTGGTTGCTTTTTATTTAAAAAAACCCTCGAGTATTAAATTTAAAGTGATACCACGTGGTGGAAAATGATCTTTCTCATACCGCTTATAGTGAGGGTATTAATGGAATATTCTATAAATGATGGACATTTGACCTGAATCCTAGGATTCGGACCATTGCTATCCCCCCCTTTTTTTAATTTAAACACCCGAGGGTGGGGGATGTTATATTAAGGTTCCCCAGGCCTATGTAGTAACCTTGTGATACCTATAGCATGTTACATAGTAGCAAGATATTTGCCCCAAAAGAGTAAAAGAAATTAAGCTCCTAGTTATCTGACCACTAACAGCTGAGAATTCTAAAAACAAATTGAGAAAAGGTAGTTACGATTCCAAAACGGAAGAATCTCCACCCCATGTGTTAATTCTTCCCTTTGGCCAGGTAACTCCTTTCAGTACATGAATAGAAATTAAGTTTTTGCCTTTCGGAAATTTCCTATAAAGACTTCCGAAGAATCACAAAAAATCTTGAAATGCTGAGTGAGAAGATGCATGAAATGCTAACTCCTTTCCTTTCCTTATTTCCATGCCTTGCCACCATTGCCTTTCCACCATATCTTTGCCTTCGTTGCCTTGCCATTCATACGATCAAAGTACCTGAGAAGCAATAAGAGAAAAACCAGCAGTTTCTGATCTAAAATGCATTTACCCATTATATTAACAAAGTGAAAATACAGTTGGAGTTATTACAAACTGAGCCTTCCTTATTTAATTCCCGTGGATGTCCATAAAGGTTCCAATCCGAAGCCCTGGAAAACCAATACTATCGAGTAAAAACAGACCCCTAAGAAAGAGGGGGACTGATAGAGTTTCTAAGTCTCCCTGTAGATTGTTTTCCAGAGCATATTTTGCCAAGAAATCTGCAGCTAAGTTAGCTTCTCTAGGAGTATGGTGGATTGGATGTGTGAAGTGTTCTAAATTGAGTGCACTACAGATGGAGAATGTTCTCCAAGGGCAGCTCAATGGGTTCTGAATACCCTTAACAGCAGTTAAACAATCAGATTCAATGACACAGGTACCTAATGCTAGTTCAGAACAAACTTCGTAGCCACTCTGAATAGATAAAAGTTCAGCATGTAAGGGGGAAGGAGACTGCAAAGTTTTGACTCTCATTTTAACAACTGTCCCCTTCCAATCCCTGACTATAACAGTGGATGAGGAAAGACCACCAAAGATCCAAGATGCGTCAGTATTAATTTTGTATCCAATTAGTGGTTTTTTCCAATTCACAGTAGAAATAGAATGTTTCTTCTTTTGGAAGATTTGTGGAATGATTTTAGCCTGTATCCATTTCCTATGCCTTTCTCGATTGCCTCTCAATTGGTGAGCTGTGAAAATTTGATTGATCATATCCTTAATATCATGAAAACATGCATCTTTTGAGAAAGGGCTATTTTCAAAAATGACTTTATTCCTACTAATCCATAGAGTCCAAATAGTGACAAGTAAAGCAGCAAATATCAAGTTAGCATGAATCTTTGATTCAGCTCTAAAGGATAAATAAAATTCCACTCTGCTCTTTAAACTACTATATCCTGTTTGTTGTATCTGTAAAAGTGAACGAACACTTTGCCATACAGCAGTATAAGAGGGGCATGAATTGAAATAATGATCCAGATTATCAGAATGGTTCATGCATATAGGGCATTTAGAAGCAAGAGAGAAACCCATCCTACTTAGGATATTATCAAAAGGTAGAATGCCATTTAGAGCTCTCCAAAGAAGTACAGACATCTTTTTAGGTATGAAAGGGGACCAAACCTTGTTAAAATGTCAGATTTCTGGTCTCTTTTGTCTGACTATATTGTAAGCCGACCTAATTGAGAAATTCCCATCAATGGTTGGGGTCCAGACAAGCTTGTCTATGTGAGAGTATTCCAGTTTCACATCCTGCAAAATATTAAAGGTATTGGTAGCCAAGTGAGGCTCCAGAATTGGTAGGATAGCAACTTTGTTGTTAAAAAATGACCTAAGAGAGATGTCCTTGAAGGGAATATCCATCTCATCAGGCCATTTATAACACAAAGCTCCCTCTCCTGACTAATTCGCATTCCAGAATGAACAATCACCTATACCGTAAATAACTCTAGAACAACTGTTAGCCTTTGCAGTGATTCTGCTAATTCTAGACCGTGTGTGAGATTTTTGTAAGAGGCAGGTAGTGACCATAAAAGGGATGACCATTGGGTATTATTATTTTGCAGCTTCCACCATAGTTTACATGAAAAAGCTTCGACTATGGCATTTAGATCCCTAAAACCTATTCCATTTTCATCCACAGGGTAGCACATTTTTTTCCAAGATCTCCACCTTTTTCTTTCAGAATTATCACAATTTCCCCAGAAAAGATTAGATGCAATTTTTTCCATTTTTTTAAAAACTATCTTTGGGGGCTTTAAAATTGCAAGAATATGGGTTGGAATTGAAAGAAAGCAATGATTAATCAAAATGATCTTACCAGCTGAAGTTAGCCATCTATTCTTCCAATTGTTAATCAGTTTCTCCATTCTCTCTAGTACTGGTAGGTAATGCACCTGCAAATTCTGCCCAGAAAATATAGGGACTCCAAGATATTTAAAAGGTAAAGGGCCTTTCTCCATTCCTAGTATCCTCCTAACAGATTGGACAGTAACTAAAGATGTGTTGTGAGCTACAAAAATTCAGATTTGGCAAAGTTAACCTTTTGACCTGATGTATGCTCATATGCTATCAGAAAATGTTTAAACCTCTTCAAATTGTTAGGCTTAGTATTCAGAAAAATTGAAGTATCATCAGCATACATAAGATGGGTCAGGGGAGAACAAGAATTGGGGAGACTAAAATATTGTAAGTATCCTGTTCTAAACAATTTCTGTAAACCTCTAGAGAATGCTTCAGATACTAAATTGTACAGGAAAGGGGAGAGAGGATCTCCTTGTTTAATACCCCTAGAGGAAGAAAAGAAACCTGATGTTACTCCATTAACTAAGACTGAAAAATGAGCTGCAGCAATGTTATGCATTATGAGTCTAACAAATTTACCATGAAAACCAAAATGTAGGAGAATGGAATTTAGGAATGACCAAGAAACCCCGTCAAAAGCCTTTTGCATATCAAGTTTAACTATCAAATTTGAAACCTTAGATTTCCTTGACAGTAGTCTGGTCATCTCCTGCATTTGAATTACATTATCTAAGATATCCCTTCCTTTAATAAAGGCACTTTGCTCGGGAGAAATCAATAATTGCATCAGTGGCTTGATTCTTTCCATTAACAATTTCGAGAAAACTTTATTAACAAAGTTTGATAGGCTAATAGGTCTGAAATCAGCAAATGTGATTGGGATTGCTTTTTTGGGAATTAATGTGAGCCAGGTGCTAGAAATGGCTTTAGGGATGTTGCCATTATTTAAAAAGTCATTTGCAGCGTCTAAAAGATCATCTTTGATGGTCTCCCAGAAAGAGGTGTAAAACTCTCCTAAGAATCCATCTGAACCCGGAGCACTAGCTTTGTTTAGATAAAAAACTGCAATTTTGAGTTCCTGGATATTAAAAGGATTAAGCAAAAGGAGGTTCTGTTGATCAGTGATTACTGTAGGAATTTCTTTTAGAAAATGATTAAGATAAGTTCCCTTTTTTTGTGAGACATCTTCAGTAAGTAATTCCTGAAAGAATCGAACTCCTTCTTCTTTAATCAATTGTGGATCTGTTATCCAATTACCACTACTATCTTTAATTTTGCTAATTCTAGATCTTGCTTTCTTTTCCCTAATGGTGTGGTGAAAGTAGCTAGTGTTTGCATCTCCATGTTTAATCCAATTTAACCTTGCCTTTTGCTTCAGGAAAATATTATGTTCTTTCTGCGCTCTCAGAAGCATAGCTTTTGACCTCATGAGGTCAATTAGGACAGATTCGTCTTGAGATTGCTGGAATTGAATTTCCAGATCATTGACTTTAGTCTCTGCTTGTTCCAGATTATGATTCACATTGCCAAAATTGGTTTTGTTCCAGTCTTTAATTACCATCTTAAGCCTCTTTAGTTTGTACACAAGCCTATGCATCCCACTGAGGGGGGGATATTAAATTCCAATTCGAGACCACTAAAGCTTGAAAATCTTGTCTATTTGACAACATTTCTTGATATCTAAAAGGCCTTGGGACCTGTTCTACAGCAGATTGAACAGATAGTAATAGAGGAGAATGATCAGAGGTCAATCTATTTAGCACTTGTATGGAGCTGTTGGGAAAGAGATCCAGCCAATCTAAATTACGCATTCCCCTGTCTAATCTTTGAAACTGTAAGTCCTTACATTTATCCCTATATCTATTATTACTCCAGGTGTAAGAGTTTCCTACTGTGGGGATTTCATGTAGGTCTATGTTAGTTATGAAATCATTAAATTGTTTCATGCTTTTCCTGGGGGTTGATTTCCTACCTTTATATTCTGTAACTGAAGCAACAGTATTGAAATCCCCGATGTATATGGATGGTTTAGGTGTTGGGGGTTGTAAATCTGTCCATAAAACTTCCCTCAAATGTCGATAGACACTAGCATAGATGAAGAAACAATTCCAGGAAATAGAAGTGGCATTATCTGATATTCTAGCTTGTATAAACTGATCAGATTCCTTTAAACTAACTACACTAAAAGCATGATTCCATAAAATCCAAATTTTTGCATTCTGGCCATAGAGGGCATTTTTGTAACCAAGTTCATGCATCAAAGTGTTCAAATTCTGTTTATCATGCCAAGGTTCAATTAAACATAAAATGTCAATCTTGTGTTTCAAGTTGAGGGCCTTTAATCTATCCAGTGAAGTACCATAACCTCTAACATTCCAGACTAATATATTCCCTATTTTGGTGTATTTTATCATTTAACAATTGCAGGGGTTGCTTTATGTGTTGATCTTAGATTCCTAAGTTTCATTACTGAGGCCCTATTATTTTTGCCTATCTTGTCTTCACTTTTACCCAACATATCTGAAGTAGAGTTACTTACCTCCAGTTGAGTGATTTGTTCAACGTTACTGCTCAGGTCCTCGAGATTAATCGGAGATTTGGTTGCTGTACTGAAAACTTGTTCTGAGGGATCAACCTGCTCATCATCAGGAGTATTCAAACTTACTGCCATTGTATCTACCTTTTCTGCACCTGTGGGGTGTGCAACTATTTCCTGTGATTCTAAAGACTCATGGAAAATGTCAACTACTTCATCTTCATGGGCATCATGATCATCATCCTGTAAATCATTTAAATTTTGGAAAGCATTTGATATTGTGACTGTACCCTTATTTCCTAGTTCCTCTTGAATAGGAGGGACATCTGCTTGTTGATTCTCTTTTCTCCAAAAAAAATTGGCGATTGGTTTAGAAATGTCATCCAAAGAGTAAAAAGGAATATTTCTTTTCATGTGACTAACTCTGAGTGAATTAAGATTATTTTCAACCAGAAAACCCGAGTTCTTTTTTTTTAGTTTGGAAATCAGTTTCTTTTTGAGACACTGATAGAGTTGATGAACCTTTAAAATCAATTGTAACTTTAGGGGGATTTCCTAGGGTTTTCAGAGTATCAGCTGGGACTGGAACTTTTCTTTCCTTGTTCTCTTTGACTACAGCTTTGTTATAACTATTTTTTCTCAATTCTGGACGCAGGAAGTTACAGTTTGACTGATTATGGCCAATTATCCTACAGTGAGTACAGTATGAAGGCAATTGCTCATATTCTATAGGGTAGTCTGCTACTTTGTTGCCAATTCCTACCACTATAGTAGAAGGGAGCTGAGACAAGAGGTCAACCTCTACACATACTTTAAAAGCAGAGGGTCTAGTCAGGGCATTTGTAGCTGCGTCCATTTTGAGAAATCTACCTATCTGACTGCTAATGCCTATAATAGCCGATGTATTATAAAAATGTATAGGTAGTTGATGAATTGTTACCCATGCTGGAACTATGGAGGATTCAGCAGCTGGAGAGAAGTCCGGAGACCACTTCTTAACTTTCATAATCGAACCTTGAATCATCCATTGACCCTTCATCCAACATCGCTGGTAATCCTCGTTGTCCTGAAAATGAATTAGGACATGGCGATAGTCAATAGATCCTAATTGAAATTTAGCTTTAAAACCGATTGATTTGAAAGCAGATAATAATTTCTCCATAGGAGGTTTCCCCCTATTGAACTTCCCAACCAACGCATTCTGGTAATGTAAGGCCAGAAGATCGCCTTCCTCAGGAGGGAGGATATAGGCAATCTTGCCCTTATACTCTGTAATTGGATGCAGATTGGGCGTGTCGGGAAGAGAAGATAGGAGCGGGGAGGGTTTCGTGTTGAGAGCTTGAAGAAAGCTTTTGTTATTGGGAGGGGAAGAATCGGGAGGTGGGTTTGGCATCGGAGACGCCATGATCGGCAACCAGGAGCAGTAAAAAGGACCGTTATCAGAGAGAGATGGGAGAAGGAAGAAGAACAGTAAATTTTAGTGTGTGTTTCGCACTAAAATTCGCACGTAGGAACAGTAAATTGGGAGCAATACTTGCAAGCCCAGGATCATTGCTATCCCCAAATAAAACTCATAAAAATTGTAATTCATGACAAAGAAACTGGTGTGATCCCAAAAAGGATTTCAACAGGTTCATCCTAGATGAATCTTGGATACGTATATGGAATAGAATCAAGTTGCCTTACACGGTGTAGTAGCGCTTTGGTACACGATGTAGAATAAATTGTATTAACTTTTAATTTTATAAAATACAACGAATATTCAATTCGAAGTTATACACCGCGGTGGAAAATAATTTTTATTATATCACATATAGTAAGGGTATTAATGGAATATTTAAAAAATTATGGACGATTAACTCAGTTTGAGGATGCAGACCATTTCCTTTCCCCAGTTAAACTCATGACAATCGCTATTCATGAAAAAGAAACTAGGGTGATACCGAAAAGGATTTTCATTAGGAACATCCTGGATGAACATTGGATACCTATATGGAATATCATCAAGTTAACCTACAAGATGTAGTATCGCTTTTAAAAATTTGATGGGCATAATTGTATTAGCTTTTAATTAAAAAACCCTTTTAATTGATACCATTTGGCAGAAATTGATCTTTCCCATACCACTTATAGTAAGGGTCTTAATAGAATATTCTAAAAATGACAAACGATTAAACCGGGTTCAAGGACGCGGACCATTGCTATCCCCCAGTCAAACTAATGAAAACAGTTATTCATGACAAAGAAAGTGGGGTGATCCCAAAAAGAATTTCAACAGGTTCATCCTAGATGAAACCTGGATACTTATATTGAATAGCATCAAGTTATCATACACGATATAGTTGCGTTTTTCAAAATTTGATGTGCGTAATTTTATTAGATTTGAACTTTATAAAAGCCCTCGAATATTAAATTTGAAGTGATACCACTCGGTGGAAAATGATCTTTCTCATACCGCTTATAGTAAGGGTATTAATGGGATATTCTAAAAATGAAGGACGATTACCCCGAGTTCGAGGACGTGGATCATTGCCATCCCCCTGTCAAACTTATGACAACCGTTATTCATGACAAAAAAATTTGTTCGATCCCGAAAAAGGATTTCAACAAGTTCATCATGATGAACCCTGGATACTTTTATGGAATAGCTTCAAGTTACCCTACATGATGTAGTAGTGCTTTTATAATTTTGATGGGTGAAATTGTATATGCTTTGAATTTCATAAAACCCACTAATATTAAATTTGATGTGATACCACATGGTGGAAAATGATCTTTCTCATACCGCTTATAGTATGGGTATGAACGGAATATTCTATGAGTGACGGACGATTAACCCGGGTTCGAGGTCGTGAACCATTGCTATCCCTCAGTCAAACTCATGAAAACCGTTATTCATGGCAAAGAAAGTGGTTTGACCCCAACAAGGATTTCAACAAGTTCATCCCGGATGAACCATGGATACTTATATGGAATAACATCATGTTACCCTACACGATGTAGTAGTGCTTTTCATAATTTGATGGGCGCAATTAGATATGCTTTCAATTTCTTTACACCCACAAATATGAAATTTGAAGTGATACCACGTGGTGGAAAATGATTTTTTTTGTACCGCTTATAGTATGGGTTTGAATGGAATATTCTAAAAATGACAGACGATTAACCTAGGTTCAAGGATGCGGACCATTGCTATCCCCCAGTCAAACTCATGATGAACGTTATTCATGACAAAGAAACTGGGGTGATCCCAAAAAGGATTTAAACAGGTTCATCTTGGATGAACCTTGGATACTTATATGAAATAGCATAAAGTTACCCTACACGATTCAGTAGCGCTTTTAAAAATTTGATGGGCACAATTTTATTAGCTTTTAATTTAATAAAAACCCTCGAATATTAAATTTGAAGTGATACCACTTGGTGGAAAATAACCTTTCTCATACCGCTTATAGTAAGGGTATTGATGGAATATTCTAAAAATGACGGACGATAAACCAAGGGTTGAGGACGCGGATCAATGCTATCCCCCAGTCAAACTCATGACAACCGTTATTCATGATAATGAAACAGGGTTGGTCCTTAAAAAATTTCAATAGTTTTATCCTTGATGAACCTTGGATACTTATATTCAACATCATCAAGTTACCCTGCACGATATAGTAGTGATTTTCACAATTTGATGGGCGCAATTGCATATACTTTCGATTTCATAAAACCCATTAATATTAAATTTAAAGTGATACCACATGTTGGAAAATGATCCTTCTCACACTATTTATAGTATGGGTATTAATGGAATATTCTAAAATTGAAGGACAATTAACCAGGGTTTGAGGACGCGGACCATAACCATCCCATAATCAATTTCATGACAACCGTTATTCTTGACCGAAACCTGGGGTGATCCCAAAAAGGATTTCAACGGGTTCATCCTGGATAAACCTTGTATACTTATATGAAATAGCATAAAGCTATCTTACACGATTTAGTTGCGCTTTTCAAAATTTGATGGACGCAATTGTATATGCTTTAAATTTCATGAAACCCATGAATATTACATTTAAAGTGATACCACGTGGTGGAAAATGATCTTTCCCATACCGCTTATAGTATGGGTTTTAATAGATTATTCTAAAAATGACAGACGATTAATTCGAGTTCGAGGACGCAGACCATTGCTACCTCCAGCAAACTCATGACAATAGTTATTCATGACAAAGAAATTGGGGTGATCCCAAAAAGGATTTCAACAGGTTCATCCTAGATGAACCTTGGATACTTATTTGAAATAGCATAAAGTTACCCTACACGATTTAGTAGCGCTTTTCAAAATTTGATGGGCATAATTGTATTAGCTTTGAATTTCATAAAACCCTTGAATATTAAATTTGAAGTGATACCACATGGTTGAAAATGATCCTTCTCATACCGCTTATAGTAGGGTTATTCATGGAATTTTCTAAAAATGACGGACGATTAATCCAGGTTGGAGGACGTGAACCATTTCCATCCCCAGTCAAACTCATGAAAACCGTTATTCATGACAAAGAAACTTTGGTGATACCAAAAAGGATTTTCAACAAGTTCAATCTGGATGAACATTGGATATTTATATAGAATAGGATCAAGTTACCTTACTAGATGTAGTGGCGCTTTTCGAAATTTGATGGGTACAATTACATTAGCTTTTAATTTTATAAAACCCCTCAAGTATTAAATTTGAAGTGATACCATGTGGCGGAAAATGATCTTTCTCATACCGCTTATAGAAAGGGTATTAATGGAATATTCTAAAAATGACGACCGATTAACCCATTTTCGAGGACGCAGATAATTACTATCCCTCAGACAAACTTATGAAAATCGTTATTCATGTATTAGAAAGTGGGGTGATCCTAAAAATAATTTCAACAGGTTCATCTGGATACTAATATGGAATTGCATCAAGTTAACCTACACGATGTAGTAGCGCTTTTCAAAACATGATGGGCACAATTGTATTATCATTTAATTTCATAAAAATCCTCAATTATTAAATCTGAAGTGATACCACGTGGCAAACAATGATCTTTCTCATACCGCTTACAATAAGGGTATTAACGGAATATTCTAAAAATTACATACGATTAACCCGGGTTCAAGGACGCGGACCATTGCTATCCCTTAGTCAAACTCATGACAACCATTATTCATGACAAAGAAATTTGGGTGATCCCAAAAAGGAATTTAACATGTTCATCCTAGATGAACCTTGGATAGTTATATGGAATAGCATCAAGTTACCCTACACGATGTAGTAGCGGTTTCCTACACGATGTAGTTGCAATTGTGTTTGCTTTTCATTTTTTAAAAACCCTTGAATATTAAATTTACAGTGATACCACGTGGTGGAAAATGATCTTTCTCATACCGCTTATTGTGAGGGTATTAATGGAATATTTTACAAATGATGGACATTTAACCTGGGTCCGAGGATGCAGACCATTGCTATCCACCAATCAAACTTATAACAACTGTTATTCATGACAAAGAAACTTGGGTGATCCCAAAAAGGATTTAACCAGGTTAATCCTAGATGAACCTTGGATACTTATATGGAATAGAATCAAGTTACCTTACACGATGTAGTAGCGCTTTGGTATACGATGTAGTAGAAATTGTATTAACTTTTAATTTTATAAAAAACCATGAATATTCAATCTGAAGTGATACACCGTGGTGGAAAATAATTTTTCCTATAGCGCTTATAATAAGGATATTAATGGAATATTTAAAAAATGACGGACGATTAACTCAGGTTCGAGGACGTAGACCATTTCCTTTCCCCAGTTAAACTCATGACAATTGTTATTCATGACAAAGAAACTGGGGTGATTCCAAAAAGGATTTTCATTAGGAACATCCTAGATGAACATTGGACAATTATACGGAATATCATCAAGTTACCCTACACAATGTAGTAGTGCTTTTCCATATTGTATGGGCGCAATTGTATATGCTTTCAATTTCTTAACACCCATGAATAATAATTTGAAGTGATACCACATGGTGGAAAATGATCTTTCTCATACCGCTTATAGTATGGGTTTTAATGGAATATTCTAAAAATGACGAACGATTAACCCGGGTTCCAGGACGCGGACCATTGCTATCCCCCAGTCAAACTCATGATAAACGTTATTCATGACAAAGAAACTGGGGTGATTCCTAAAAGGATTTCAACAGGTTCATCCTAGATGAACCTTGGATAATTATATGAAATAGCATATAGTTACCCTACACGATTCAGTAGTGATTTTCAAAATTAGATTGACGCAATTGTATTAGCTTTTAATTTATTAAAAACCCTCGGATATTAAATTTGAAGTGATACCATGTGGTGGGAAATAATCTTTTGCATACCGCTTATACTAAGGGTATGGATGGAATATTCTAAAAATGACTGACGATTAACCTGGGGTTGAGGATGCAGACCAATGCTACCCCCCAGTCAAACTCATAACAACCGTTATTCATGAGAATGAAATTAGGGTGATCCTTAAAACAATTTCAACAGTTTCATCATGGATGAACCTTGGATACTTGTATTGAATAGCATGAAGTTACCCTGCACGATATAGTAACACTTTTCAAAATTTGATGGGCACCATTGTATCAGCTTTGAATTTCACAAAAACCCTCGAATATTAAATTTGATGTGATACCACGTGGTGGAAAATGATCGTTCTCATACCGCTTATAGTAAGGGTATTAATGGAATTTTCTATAAATTATGACAAAGAAATTGGTTGGATTCCAAAAAGGATTTCAACTAGTTCAACCTGGATGAACCCGGGATACTTAAATGGAATAACATCAAGTTACCCTACATGATGTAGTAGCGATTTTAAAAATTTGATGGGCGTGATTGCATATGCTTTCAATTTGATAAAACCCATTAACATTAAATTCGAAGTGATACCGCGTGGTGTAAAATGATCTTTCTCATACAGCTAGTATTAATGGAATATTCTAAAAATGACGAACGATTAACCCGGGTTCGAGGACGCGGACCATTGCTATTACCCAGTCAAACTGATGAAAAGCATTATTCATAACAAAAAAGTGGGGTGATCCCAAAAAGAATTTCAATAGGTTCATCCTTGATACTTATATGAAATAGCATGAAATTTTCTTACACAATTTAGTAGCGCTTTTCAAAATTGGATGGGTGCAATTGTATATGCTTTAAATTTCATAAAACCCACAAGTATTAAATTTGAAGTGATACCAAATGGTGAAAAATGATCTTTTTTGATACCGCTTATAGTATGAGTTTTAATGGGATATTCTAAAAATGACGGACGATTATCCTGGGTTCGAGGACGTGGACCATTGCTATCCCCCAATCAAATTCATGACAACCGTTATTCATGACAAAGAAACCGGGGTGATCCCAAAAAGGATTTCAACAGGTTCATCCTGGATAAACCTTGGATACTTATGTGAAATAGCATAAAGTTACCCTACATGATTTAGTAGCGCTTTTCAAAATTTGATAGGTGTAATTGTACTATCTTTGAATTACATGAAACCCTTGAATATTAATTTTGAAGTGATACCACGTGGTGGAAATTGATCTTTCTCATATCGCTTATAGTAAGGGTATTCATGGAATATTCTAAAAATGACGGACGATTAACCTGGTTTTGAGGATGTGGACCATTGCTACCCCCAGTCAAACTCATGACAACCGTTATTCATGACAAAGAAACTGTGGTGATCCCAAAAAGGATTTTCAACAAGTTCAATCTGGATGAACATCGAATACTTATATAGAATAGCATCAAGTTACCCTACTAGATGTAGTAGCGCTTTTCAAAATTTGATGGGTAAAATTGTATTAGCTTTAAGTTTATAAAACCCCTCGAGTATTAAATTTGAAGTTATCTGGTGGCGGAAAATGATGTTACTCATACCGCTTATAGAAAGGATATTAATGGAATATTCTAAAAATGACGACCAATTAACCCATTTTCGAGGATGTAGGCCATTACTGTCCCCTTCTCAAACTAATGAAAACCGTTATTCATGTATTAGAAAGTGGGGTGATCCCAAATATTTTTAATAGGTTCATCCTGGATGAACCCTGGATACTAATATGGAATATCATCAAGTTACCCTACACGATTTAGCAGCACTTTTCAAAACATGATGTGCGCAATTGTATTATCTTTTAATTTCATAAAAAGCCTCAACTATTAAATTTTAAGTGATACCACGTGGAAAAAATGATCTTTCTCATACCGCTTACAATAAAGGTATTAATCCAATATTCTAAAAAGTACGTACGATTAACCCGGGTTCGAGGACGCACACCATTGCTATCCCTTAGTCAAACTCATGACAACTATTATTCATGACAAAGAAACTGGGGTGATCCCAAAAAGGATTTTAATAGGTTCATCCTAGATGAACCTTGGATAGTTATATGGAATAGCATCAAATTACCCTACACGATATAATAGCAGTTTGCTATATGATGTAGTAGCGGTTTGCTACACGATGTAGTAGCAATTGTATTTGCTTTTAATTTTTTTTAAACCCTCGAATATTATATTTAAAGTGATACCACATGGTGGAAAATGATCTTTCTCATACCGCTTACAATGAGGGTATTAATGTAATATTCTATAAATGATGGACATTTAACCTGGGTCCGAGGATGCGGACCATTTCTATCCCCCAATCAAACTTATAACTACCGTTATTCATGACAAAGAAACTGAGGTGAGCCCAAAAAGGATTTCAACGGTTCATCCTAGATGAACCTCGGATACTTATATGGAATAAAATCAAGTTACCTTACACGATATAGTAGCGCTTTGCTACACGATGTAGTAGAAATTGTATAAACTTTTAATTTTATAATATTCAATTTAAGTGATACACCATGATGGAAAATAAATTTTCTTATGCAGCTTATAGTAAGGGTATTAATGGAATATTTTAAAAATGAGGAAAAATTAACTCGAGTTCGAGGACGCAGACCATTTCCTTTCCCTTGTTGAACTCATGACAATCGTTATTTGTGACAAAGAAACTGGGGTGATCCCAAAAAGGATTCCCATTAGGAACATCCTAGATAAACATTGGATACTTATACATAATATCATCAAGTTAACCTACAAGATGTAGGATTGCTTTTCAAAATTTGATGGGCACGATTGTATTAGCTTTTAATTAAAAAAAACCCTTTTAAGTGATACCATTTGGCGGAAATTGATCTTTCTCATACCGCTTATAGTAAGGGTATTAATGGGATAATTTAAAAATGACAAACAATTAACCCGGGTTTGAGGACGTGGACCATTGCTATCCCCCAGTCAAACTGATGAAAACCGTTATTCATGAAAAAGAAAGTGGGGTGATCCCAAAAATAATTTCAACATTTTCATCCTGGATGAACCCTGGATACTTATATTGAATTGCATCAAGTAACCCTACACGGTGTAATAGATTTTTTCAAAATTTTATGGGCGTAACTTTATTAGATTGAACTTTATGAAAACCCTCAAATATTAAATTTGAAGTGATACCACTCGGTGGAAAATGATCTTTCTCATACCGCTTATGGTAAGGGTATTAATGGGATATTCTAAAAATGACGAATGATTACCCTGTGTTTGAGGACGCGGACCATTGCCATCCCCCAGTCAAACTTATGACAACAATTATTCAAGACAAAAAAAGTGGTTTGATCCCAAAAATAATTTCAACAAGTTCAGCCTGATGAACCTTGGATACTTATATAGAATAGCTTCAAATTACCCTTCGCGATGTAGTAGTGCGTTTAAAAATTTGATGGGTGAAATTGTATATGCTTTCAATTTCATAAAATCCATGAATAATAAATTTGAAGTGATACCACGTGGTGGAAAATGATCTTTCTCATACCTCTTATAGTATGGGTATTAATGGAATATTCTATAAATAGCTGACGATTAACCCGGGTTCAAGGTCGAGGACCATTTCTATCCCCAAGTCAAACTTATGACAACTGTTATTCATGACAAAGAAAGTGGTTTGATCAAAAAAAGGATTTCAACAAGTTCATCCTGGATGAACCCTGGATACTTATACGGAATATCATTATGTTGCCCTACACGCTGTAGTAGTGTTTTCCAAATTTGATGGGTGCACTTATGTATGCTTTCAATTTCTTAACACCCACGAATATTAAATTTGAAGTGATACCACATGATGGAAAATGATCTTTCTCATACCGCTTATAGTATCGGTTTAAATGGAATATTCTAAAAACGACGGACGATTAACCCGGGTTCAAGGATGTGGACCATTGCTATCCCCCCGTCAAACTCATGAAAAATGTTATTCATGACAAAGAAACTGGGGTGATACCAAAATGGGTTTCAACAGAGTCATCCTGGATGAACCTTGGATACTTATATGCAATAGCATAAAGTTACCCTAGACGATTCAGTAGCGCTTTTCAAAATTTGATGGGCGCAACCATATTAGATTTTAATTTATTAAAAACCCTCGAATATTAAATTTGAAGTGATACCACGTGGTTGGAAATAATCTTTCCGCTTATAGTAATGGTATTGATGGAATATTATGAAAATGACGGACGACTAACCCGGGGATGAGGACGCAGACCAATGCCATCCCCCAGTCAAAATCATGACAACCGTTATTCATGACAATGAAACTGTGGTGATCCTTAAAACAATTTTGACAGTTTCATCCTGGATGAACCTTGGATACTTATATTGAACAACATCAAGTTACCCTGCACACAATATAGTAACAATTTTAAAAATTTGATGGGCGCAATTGTATTAGCTTTGAATATCAAAAAACCCTCGAATATTAAATTTGGAGTGATACCACGTGGTGGAAAATGATCTTTCTCATACTGCTTATAGTAGGGGTATTAATGGAATTTTCTATAAATGATGGACAATTAACCCAGGTTTGAGGACGCAGACCATTGATATCCCCCCAGTTAAACTCATGACAACCATTATTCATGACAAAGAAAGTGGTTTGATTCCAAAAAGGATCTCAACAAGTTCATCCTGGATGAACCTGGGATACATATATGGAATAACATCAAGTTGCCCCACACGATGTAGTAGTGATTTTCACAATTTGATGGGCGCAATTGCATATGCTTTCAATTTCATAAAACCCATTAATATTAAGATTGAAGTGATACCATGTGGTGGAAAATGATCTTTCTCATACCGCTTATAGTAAGGGTATTAATGGAATATTCTAAAAATGACGAACGATTAACCCGGGTTTGAGGACGCAGACCATTGCTATCCCCCAGTCAAACTGATGAAAATTGTTATTTATGACAAAGAAAGTGGGGTGATCCCAAAAATAATTTCAACAGGTTCATCCTGGATGAACCCTGGATACTTTTATGAAATAGCATAAAGTTATCTTAGACGATTTAGTAGCGCTTTTCAAAATTGGATGGGCACAATTGTATATGTTTTAAATTTCATTAAACCCATGAATATTAAATTTGAAGTGATACCACGTGGTGGAAAATGATCTTTCTCATACCGCTTATAGTATGGGTTTTAATGGAATATTCCAAAATTGACGGACGATTAACCCGGGTTCGAGGACGTGGACCATTGCTATCCCCCAGTCAAACTCACGACAACCATTATCATGACAAAGAAACTGGGGTGATCCCAAAAAGGATTTCAACAGGTTCATCTTGGAGGAACCTTGGATTTTTATATGAAATATTATAAAGTTACCCTACACGATTTAGTAGTGTTTTTAAAAATTTGATGGGTTTAATTTTATTAGCTTTGAATTTCATAAAAACCATGAATATTAAATTTGAAGTGATACTACGTGGTGGAAAATGATCCTTCTCATATTGCTTATAGTAGGGTATTCATGGAATATTCTAAAAATGATGGATGATTAACTTGGGTTTGAGGACGTGGACCATTGCTATCCCCAGTCAAACTCATGACAACCATTATTCATGACAAAGAAACTGTGGTGATCCCAAAAAGGATTTTCAACAAGTTCAATCTGGATGAACATCAGATACTTATATGGAATAGAATGAAGTTACCCTACTAGATGTAATAGCGCTTTTCAAAATTTAATGGGTGAAATTGTGTTAGTTTTTAATTTTATAGAAACCCTCGAGTATTCATTTGAAGTGATACCATGTTGCGGAAAAAGATCTTTCTCATACCGCTTATAGAAAGGGTATTAATGGAATATTCTAAAAATGACGACAGTCTAACCTATTTTCGAAGACGCAAACCATTATTATCCCCCAGTCAAACAGATGAAAACCGTTATTCATTTATTAGAAAGTGGGGTAATTCCAAAAATAATTTCAACAGGTTCATCTGGGATAAACCCTGGATGCCAATATGGAATAGCATCAAGTTACCCTACATGATGTAGTAACGCTTTTAAAAACTTGATGGGCGCAATTGTATTATCTTTTAATTTCGTAAAAACCCCAAATTATTCAATTTTAAGTGATACCACGTGGCAAAAAATGATCTTTCTCATACCGCTTACAGTAAGGGTATTAATGGAATATTCTAAAAATTACGTACAATTAACCCAGGTTTGAGGACGCTGACCATTGCTATCCCTTAGTCAAACTCATGACAACCATTATTCAAGACAAAGAAAGTGGGGTGATCCCAAAAAGGATTTCAACAGGTTCATCCTGGATGAACCCTGGATACTTATATTGAATAGCATCAAGTTACCTAACACGATGCAGTAGCGCTTTTTTAAAACTTTATGGGCGCAATTGTATTAGCTTTGAATTTCATAAAAACCCTCGCATATTAAATTTGATGTGATACCAAGTCGTGAAAAATGATTTTTATCATACCGCTCAAAGCAAGAGTATTAATGGAATATTCTAAAAATGACGGACGAGTAACCCAGGTTAAAAGACGCGGATCCTTTCCATCCCCTGGTCAAACTCATGGCAATCGTTACTCATGACAAAGAAACTGGGGTGATCCCAAAAAGGATTTCGACAAGTTCATACTGGATGAACCCTGGATACTTTTATGAAATAGCATCAAGTTACCCTACACGATGTTTTAGCACTTTTTAAAAGTTGATGGGCGCAATTTTATTAGCTTCTAATTCCATAAATATCCCCAAATATTAAATTTGAAGTGATACTACATGGTGAAAAATGATCTTACTCATTAGGCTTATAGTGAGGGTATTAATGGATTATTCTAAAAATTACGTACGATTAACACGGGTTTGAGGACGTAGACCATTGATATCCCCCTGTCAAACTCATAACAACCGTCTGAAAAAGAAACTGGGGTGATCCCAAAAAGGATTTCAACAAGTTCATCCTAGATGAACCATGGATACATATATGGAATAGCATCAAGTTACCCTACACAATGCAGTAGTGCATTTCAAAATTTTATGGGCGCAATTGTATTAGCTTTGAATTTCTTAAAAACCCTTGAATATTAATTTGAAGGGATACCAAGGGGTGAAAAATGATTTTTATCAAACCATAGTAAGGGTATTAATGGAATATTCTAAAAATTACTGACGATTAACACGGGTTCGAGGACACGGACCATTGCCATCCCCCAATCAATCTCATCATAACCATTATTCATGAAAAAGAAACTGGGGTGATTCGGAAATGGAATTCAATAGGTTTATCCTGGATAAACCCTGGATACTTATATGGAATAACATCATGTTACCCTAACCGATTTAGTAGCGCTTTTCAAATTTGATGGGTGGAATTGTATTATCTTTTAATTTAATAAAATCCCACGAATATTCAATTTGAAGTGATACCACGTGGTGAAAAATAAATTTTCTCATACCGCTTATTGTAAGGGTATTAATGGAATATTCTAAAAATGACGGACGATTAACCCAGGTTCAAGAACGCGGACCCTTTCCATCCCCCGGTCAAACTCATGACAACCGTTATTCATGACAAAGAAATAATTATTCCTGACCTACCGCTTATAGTAAGCATAATAATAGAATATTTTAAAAATTATTTACGATTAAACTAGGTTTTAGGAAGCGGGCCATTACTATCCCCTTGTCAAACTCATGACAACCGTTATTTATGACAACGAAACTGGGGTGATCCCAAAATGGATTTCAACAGGTTTATCCTAGATGAACCTTGAATACTTAGATGGAATAGCCTCAAGGTACCCTACATGATGTAGTAGCGGTTTTTACACTATGTAGTAGCAATTCTATTAGCTTTTTATTTCATAAAAACCATTGAATATTAAATTTAAAGTGATATCACATGGTGGAACATTATCTTTCTCATACCTCTTATAGTTAGGGTATTAATGAAATATTCTATAAATGACGGACGATTTGCCTGAGTTTGAGGATGCTGACACTTTTCAAAATTTTGATGGGCATAATTGCATTAACTTTTAAATTTATAAATCCCCTCGGGTATTAAACTGGAAGTGATACCATGTGGCGGAAAATGATCTTTCTCGTACCGCTTATAGTAAGGGTACTAATGAAATATTCTAAAACTGACGCACAATTAACCTGGGTTCGAGGAGGCGGACCATTGGTATCCCCCGGTAAAACTGTTGAAAACCATTATTCAAGACAAAGAGAGTGGGGTGATCCCAAAAATAATTTCCATCTACAATTTACTCTAGACACTGTAATTGCACTTTTTCAAATTTAATGGACGAAATTTTATTAGATTTTAATTTCATAAAGAACATAGAATATATAATTTAATTCAATTTTATGTACTAGGAGTTATCGTGCTCATAACTCATTTTGTAAGTATAATAGTGGAATAAAAAGACAAATGACGGACGGTTACCCCAAATCACAAATGGGAAACTTGCATCCTTAATTCATACTCTTTATCACCGAAACTGATAAAGAAACTTGCATAATCCTATATAGAGTTCCACAAGTTCTTTACGAATGACCCTTGTGTACTTATAAGTACTCATCTACTATTTACTCTGATACTGCCCTTGCACTTTTTGAAATTTGATGAACGGAATTTTATTAGATTTTAATTTTATAAAGAACCTAGAATATATAATTTCATTCGATTCTATGTGCTGGAAGTTATCGTGCTCATAACGCTTATTGTAAAGGTAATAAAGGCATACTAAGATATATGACAGATGGTTACACCAGTTTTCAAATGGGATACGCATTCTCAATTCATACTATTTATCACCATTACTGATAAAGAAACTTGCATAATCTCACATAGAGTTCCACAAGTTCTTTACGAATCACCCTGGTATACTTATAAATAATCATATACATGTTACTCTAGACACTGTACTTGCGCTTTTTTGAATTTGATGGATGGTATTTTATTATTTTTAAATTTCATAAAGGACCAAGAATATATAATTTCATGCGATTCTATGTGCTGGAGGTTATCCTGCTAATAACGCTTATTGTAAGGGTAATAATGGAATTCTAAAACAATTGACGGACAGTTACCCGGGTTCGCAAATGGGACACTTGCATTCTCAATTCATACTCCTATCACCGTTACTGATAAAGAAACTAGCATGATCCCACATAGAGTTCCACAAGTTCTTCAAGAATGACCCTTGTAAACTTATAAGTAATCATCTACAATTTACTATGGACATTGTACTTGCGCTTTTCCAAATTTGATGGACGGAATTTTATTAGCTTTTAATTTCATAAAGAACCTGGAATATATAATTTTATGTGATTCTATGTGCTGGAAGTTATCGTGGTCATAATGCTTATTGTAAGGGTAATAATGGATACTAATACAATTGACGGACGGTTACCCCAGTTCGCAAATGGGACACTTGCATTCTGAATTCATACTCTGAATCACCGTAACTAATAAAGAAACTTGCATGTTCCCACATAGAGTTCCACAAGTTTTTTACGAATGACCCTTGCATACTTAAAAGTAATCATTTACAGTTTACTTTGGACACTGTACGGTCACTTTTAAAAATTTGATGGATGGAATTTTATTAGCTTTTAATTTCATAACGAACATAGAATATATAATTTAATGTGATTCTATGTGCTAGAAGTTATCGGACTCATAATGCTTATTGTAAGGGTAATAATGTAATACTAAGATAATTGATGGGCGGTTACCCCGGTTTGTAAATGGGACACTTGCATTCTCATACTCTTTATCACCGTAACTGATAAAGAAACTGGCATGATAACACATAGAGTTCCATAAGTTCTTCAGGAATGACCCTTGTAAACTTAAAAGTAATCATCTACAATTTACTTTAGACATTGTACTTTCGCTTTTTCAAATTTGATGGAAGAAATTTTATTAACTTTTAATTTAATTAAGAACCAAGAATATATAATTTCATACGATTATATGTGCTGGAAGTTATCGTGCTCATAACGCTTATTGTAAGGGTAATAATGGTATAGTAAAACAATTGACGAACAGTTCCCCGGTTTTGCAAATGGGACACTTGAATTCTCAATTCATACTCTTTATCACTGTTACAGATGAAGAAACTAGCATGATCCCACATAGATTTCCATAAGTTCTTTACAAATGACCTTTGTATACTTATAAGTAATCATGTGAAATTTACTCTAGACACTGTACTTGCGAGTTTTCAAATTTGATGGACATAATTTCATTAGCTTTTAATTTCGTAGAGAACCTGGAATATATAATTTAATGTGATTCTATGTGCTGGAAGTTATCGGAATCATAATGCTTATTGTAAGGGTGATAATAGAATACTAATACAATTGACGGACAGTTAACCCGGTTCGCAAATGAGACACTTGCATTCTCAATACATACTCTCTATTAGAGTAACTGATAAAGAAACTGGCATGATAACACATACAGTTCCACAAATTCTTCACGAATGACCCTTGTAAACTTAAAAGTAATCATCTACAATTTACTCTAGACATTGTACTTGCGCCTTTTCAAATTTGATGGATGGAATTTTATTATCTTTTAATTTAATAAAGAACCAAGAGTATATAATTTCATGTGATTCTATGTGCTGGAAGTTATCGTGCTCATAACGCTTATTGTAAGGGTAATAATGGTATACTAACAATTGACGAAAGGTTACCTGTGTTCGCAAATGGGACACTTGCATTCTAAATTCATACTCTTTATCACCGTTACTGATAATGAAACTAGCATGATCCCACATAATGTTCCACAAGTTCTTTACGAATGACCCTTGTATACTTAAAAGTAATCATCTAATATTTACTCTAGACACTGTACTTGCGCTTTCTCAAATTTGATGGATGGATATTTATTAGCCTTTAGTTTAAAAAAGAACCATGAATATATAATTTAATGTGATTCTATGTGCTGGAAGTTATCGTGTTCATAACCCTTATTGTAAGGGTAATAATGGAATTCATAACCCTTATGTTCATAACCCTTATGGACGGACGGTTACCCAGGTTTGCAAATGGTACACTTGCACTCTAAAATCGTACTCTTTATCACCGTTACTGATAAAGAAACTAGCATGATCCAACATAGAGTTCCCCAAGTTCTTTACGAATGTCCCTTGTATACTTAAAAATAATCATCAACAATTTTTTCTAGACATTGTACATGCGCCTTATCAAATTTGATGGACAGAGTTTTATAAGCTTTTAAATTCATAAAGAATGTGGAATATATAATTTAATGAGATTCTATGTGCTGGAAGTTTTCGTGCTCATAATGTTTATTGTAAGGGTAACAATGGATACTAAGACAATTGACGGACGGATACCCCGGTTCGTAAATGGGACACTTGCATTCTCAATTCATACTCTTTATCACCATAGCTTATAAGGAAACTGGCATGATCAGATAGAGTGTTCCACAACTTCTTTACGAATGACCCTTGTAAACATAAAATTAATCATCTAAAGTTTACTCTAGACACTGTACTTGCGCTTTTTCAAATTTGATGGATGGAATTTTATTAACTTTTAATTTAATAAATAACCAAGAATATATAGTTTAATTCGATTCTATATGCTGGAAGTTATCGTGCTCATAACACTTTTTGTAAGAGTAATAACAGAATACTAAAACAATTGACAGACGGATACCCAGATTCGCAAATGGGATACTTGCATTCAAAAATCATTCCCTTTATCACCATTACTGATAAAGAAACTGGCACGATCGCACATAGAGTTCCACAAGTTCTTTACGAATGACCCCTGTATACGTATAAGTAATCATCTACAATTTACTATAGACACTATACTTGCGCTTTTTCATATTTGATGAACAGAATTTTATTAGCTTTTAATTTCATAAAGAACCTGGAATATATAATTTTATGTGATTCTATGTGCTGGAAGTTGTCGGGCTCATAATGCTTATTATAAGGGTAATAATAGAATACTAAGACAATTGACGGACGGTTACCCCAGTTTGCAAATGGGACACTTGCAATCTCAATTCATACTCTTTATCACCGTAACTGGTAAAGAAACGGGCATGATAAAACTTAGAATTCCACAAGTTCTTCATGAATGACCCTTGTAAACTTAAAATTAATCTTCTACAATTTACTCTAGACATTGTACTTTCGCCTTTTCAAATTTGATGAAAGAAATGTTATTAACTTTTAATTTAATAAAGAACCAAGAATATATAATTTCATTAGATTCTATGTGCTGGAAGTTATCGTGCTCATAACGCTTATTGTAAGGGTAATAATGGTATACTAAAACAATTGACAAAAGGTTACCCGCGTTTGCAAATGGGACACTTGCATTCTAAATTCATACTCTTTATCACCGTTACTAATAATGAAACTGGCATGATCCCACATAAAGTTCCACAAGTTCTTTACGAATGACCCATGTATACTTAAAAGTAATCATCTAAAATTTACTCTAGACACCGTACTTGCACTTTTTCAAATTTGATGTATGGATATTTATTAGCTTTTAGGTTAATAAAGAACCATGAATATATAATTTAATGCGATTTTATGTGCTGGAAGTTATCATGTTCAATACGATTGACGGATGGTCACCCAGGTTCACAAATGGTACGCTTCCGTTCTAAAATCGTACTCATTATCACAGATATTGATAAAGTAACTAGCATGATCCGACATAGAGTTCCCCAAGTTCTTTACGAATGTCCCTTGTATACTTAAAAGTAATCATCAACAATTGTTTCTAGACATTGTACTTGCCCTTTTTTAAATTTGATGGACATAATTTTTTAAGTTTTTAAATTCATAAAGAACGTGGAATATATAATTTAATGAGATTCTATGTGCTGGAAGTTATCGTGCTCATAATGCTTATTGTAAGGATAACAATGTATACTAAGATAATTGATGGACGGATACCTCGGTTCGTAAATGGGACACTTGCATTATCAATTCATACTCTTTATCACCGTAGCTCATAAAGAAACTAGCATGATCACACACAGTGTTCCAAAACTTCTTTACGAATGACCCTTGTAAACTTAAAATTAATCATCTATAGTTTACTCTAGACATTGTACTTGCGCCTTTTCAAATTTGATGGATGGAATTTTATTAGCTTTTAATTTAATAAAGAACAAAGAATATATAATTTAATGCGATTCTATGTGCTGGAAGTTATCTTGCTCATAACACTTATTGTAAGAGTAATAACAGAATACTAAAACAATTGATGGACGGTTACCCAGATTCACAAATGGGACACTTGCATTCTAAAATCATACTCTTCATCACCGTTACTGATAAAGAAACTGGCATGATCCCACATAGAGTTCCACAAGTTCTTTACGAATGACCCTTGTATACTTATAAGTAATCATCTACAATTTACTATAGATACTGTACTTGTGCTTTTTCATATTTGATGGACGGAATTTGATTAGCTTTTAATTTTGTAAAGAACCTGTAATATATAATTTTATGTGATTCCATGTGTTGGAAGTTATCGCGCTCATAATGCTCATTGTAAGGGTAATAATGGATTCTAAGACAATTGACGGACGGTTACCCCGGTTCGCAAATGAGACACTTGCATTCTCAATTCATACTCTTAATCACCGTTACTGATAAAGAAACTTGCATGATATAGAGTTCCACAAGTTCTTTACGAATGACCCTTCTATACGTATAAGTAATCATCTACAATTTACTATAGACACTATACTTGCGCTTTTTCGTATTTGATGGACGGAATTTTATTAGCTTTTAATTTTTTAAAGAACCTGGAATATATAATTTTATGTGATTCTATGTGCTGGAAGTTATCGGGCTCATAATGTTTATTGTAAAGGTAATAAAAGAATACTAAGACAATTGACGGACGGTTACCCCGGTTCGCAAATGGGACACTTGTATTCTCAATTCATACTCTTTATCACCGTAACTGATAAAGAAACTGGCATGATAACACATAGAGTTCCACAAGTTCTTCACGAATGACCTAGTAAACTTAAAATTAATCATCTACAATTTACTCTAGACATTGTACTTGCGCTTTTTCAAATTTGATGGACGGAATTTTATTAGCTTTTAATTTCATAAAGAACCTAGAATATATAATTTCATGCTATTCTATGTGCTGGAAGTTATCGTGCTCATAACGCTTATTGTAAGGGTAATAATGGTATATTAAAACAATTGACGAAAGGTTACCCTTGTTTGCAAATGGGACACTTGCATTCTAAATTCATACTCTTTATCACCGTGACTAAAAATGAAACTGGCATGATCCAACATAAAGTTCCACAAGTTCTTTACGAATGACCCATGTATACTTAAAAGTAACCATCTACAATTTACTGTAAACACTTTATTTTTTCAAGAGATGGATGATTTAGCTCAGTTAGGGTCATTTGATCCTCACATTTAATCATGCTAAGGTTTACAGATTCTTCCCAAAATATTCATACCTTATTTGAAGGATTGTTAAAGAAGTTTTTGAAACCAATCTTTGTTGCAATTTCCTGTATTGCATCATTTCTAATCATTGGTTCCATAATTGCAATGATGGATGCTTTAAGTCTTTTTTTAATGTCTTTTAATCTTGTTAGTGTTGAGTTATTACCAATTCCCCTTGCATTCCATGATAAACTGCTCAGATTCAACATTAAACAATTTTGTTAGAGTTCAATGTGGATCTTTTTAAGATGGTTTTTAGACTGGAGGTGTAGTCTTTCTTCTTATACATTCTGGGTTTCATGTTCATCTCAAATTGTGGTTGAGAGACATCAGAAGATTCTTCTTGTTGTGATAGCTTAGAGTTAATTGTCTGATTGCTATCAATTTTTAAAAGAGAGTCAAGTTTGATTTTAGAGTTTTTTAGATTTTGTTTAATTTCTTAAAAAATTTGGAGCTTCCGAGTTTGAGAAACTGGCATTCTCAATTTGGTTTGCAAATGAGACACTTGCATTTTCAATTCGTACTCTTTATAGCCGTTACTCATAAAGAAACTGGCATGATCACACACAGAGATCCACAAGTTCTTTACAAATGACCCTTGTAAACTTCAAAGTAATCATCAACAATTTAATATAGACATTGTACTTGCACATTTTTCAAATTTGATGGACATAATTTTATTAGATTTTAATTTCATAAAGAACCTCGAATATATAATTTAATTCGATTCTATGTACTGCAAATGGGATACTTGCATTCTATATTAATACTGATAAAGAAACTTGCATAATCCTATATAGAGTTCCACAAGTTCTTTACGAATGACCCTTGTATACTTATAAATTATCATCTACAATTTTCTATAGACAATGTACTTGTGCTATTTCAAATTTGATGGACGGAATATTATTAGCTTTTAATTTAAAAAAGAACCAAGAATATATAATTTCATTCGATTCTATGTGCTGGAAGGTATCGTGCTCGTAACGCTTATTTTAGGGGTAATAATGGTACACTAAACTAATTGAGGAACGGTTCCCCGGTTCACAAATGGGACACTTTCATTCTCAATTCATACTCTTTATCAATGTTACCGATAAAGAAACTGGCATAATCCCACATAGAGTTCCACAAGTTCTTTACGAATGACCCTTGCAAACTTCAAAGTAATCATCTACAATTTACTATAGACATTGTATGTGCACTTTTTCAAATTTGATGGATGGAGTTTAATTAGATTTTAGTTTCATTAAGAACCAAGAATATATAATTTAATTCGATTCTATGTGCTGGAAGTTATCGTGTTCATTACACTTATTGTAATTGTAATAATGAAATACTAAGACAATTGACAGACGGTTACCCCAAATTTCCAATGGGATACTTGCATTCTCAATTCATGCTGATAAAGAAACTTGCATAATCCTATATAGAGTTCCACAAGTTCTTTACGAATGACCCTTGTGTACTTATAAGTAATCATCTACAATTTTCTATAAACATTGTACTTGTGCTTTTTCAAATTTGATGGACGGAATTTTATTAGCTTTTAATTTCATAAAGAACAAAGAATATATAATTTCATGCGATTCTATGTGCTGGAAGTTATCATGCTCATAACGGTTATTGTAAGGGTAATAATGGCATACTAAGACAATTGACGGACGATTACCCCTGTTCGCAAATGGGACACTTGCATTCTCAATTCATATTCTTTATCACCGTAACTGACAGAGAAACTTGCATGATCCCACATAGAGTTTTACAAGTTCTTTACGAATGACCCTTGTATACTTATAAGTAATCATCGACAATTTACTCTAGACACTGTACTTGCTCTTTTTAAAATTTGATTGATGGAATTTTATTAGATTTTAATTTTACAAAGAACCTTGAATATATAATTTAATGTGATTCCGTTTGCAAGAAGTTTTTGTGTTCATAATGCTTATTGTAAGGGTAATAATGGCATACTAAGACAATTGACGGACGGTTACCCCGGTTTGCAAAAAGGACACTTGCATTCTCAATTCATACTCTTTATCACCGTAACTGATAGAGAAACTTGCATGATCCCGTATAGAGTTCCACAAGTTCTTTGCGAATGATCCTTGTATACTTATAAGTAATCATCGACAATTTACTCTAGACACTGTACTTGCGCTGTTCAAAAATTTGATGGATGTAATTTTATTAGCTTTTAATTTCATAAAGAACCTAGAATATATAATTTAATGTGATTCTATGGGCTGGAAGTTATCGGGCTCATAATGCTTATTGTAAGGGTAATAATGGTATACTAAAACAATTGATGAACGGTTCCCCGGGATTGCAAATGGGACACTTGCATTCTCAATTCATACTCTTTATTACCATAACTGATAGAGAAACTTGGATGATCCCACAAAGAGTTCCACAAGTTATTTACGAATGACCCTTGTATACTTATAAGTAATCATCTACAATTTACGCTAGACACTGTACTTGCGCTTTTTAAAATTTGATGGACTGAATTTTATTAGCTTTTAATTTCGTAGAGAACCTGGAATATATAATTTAATGTGATTCTATGTGTTGGAAGTTATCGTGCTTATAATGCTTATTTTAAGGGTAATAATGGATACTAAATCAATTGACGGACGGTTACCCCGGTTCACAAATGGGACACTTGCATTCTCAATTCATACTCTTTATCATTGTAACTGATAGAGAAACTTGCATGATCCCACATAGATTTCCACAAGATCTTTGCGAATTAGTCTTGTATACTTAAAAGTAATCATTTAAAGTTTACTCTGGACACTGTACTTGCACTTTTTAAAATTTGATGGATGGAATTTTATTAGCTTTTAATTTCACAGAGAACATAGAATATATAATTTAATGTGATTCTATGTGCTGGAAGTTATCGGACTCAGAATGCTTATTGTAAGGGTTATAATGGAATACTAAGAAAATTGATGGACGGTTACCTTGGTTCGCAAAAGGGACACTTGCATTCTCAATTCATACTCTTTATCACTGTAACTAAGAAAGAAACTGGCATGATAACACATAGAGTTCCACAAGTTCTTCACGAATGACCTTTGTAAACAAAAAAGTAATCATCTACAATTTACTCTAGACTTTGTACTTTCGCTTTTTCAAATGTGATGGAAGAAATTTTATTAAATTTTAATTTAATAAAGAACCAAGAATACTTAATTGCATGCGATTCTATGTGCTGGGAGTTATCGTGCTCATAAGCTTATTGTAAGGATAATAATGGTATACTAAAACAATTGACGAACAATTCCCTGGGTTTGCAAATGGGACACTTGCTTTCTCAATTTATACTCTTTATCACCGTTACAGATAAAGAAACTAGCATTATCCCACATAGATTTCCACAAGTTATTTAAATGACCCTTGTATACCTATAAGTAATCATCTAAAATTTACTCTAGACACTGTACTTGCACTTTTTCAAATTTGATGGACGGAATTTCATTAGCTTTTAATTTTGTAGAGAACCCGGAATATATAATTTAATGTGATTCTATGTACTGGAAGTTATCGGGCCCATAATGCTTATTGTAAGGGTAATAATAGAATACTAAGACAATTGACAGACGGTTATCCCGGTTCGCAAATGGGACAGTTGCATTCTAAATTCATACTCTTTATCACCAATACTGATAAAGAAACTGGCATGATAACACAGAGTTCTACAAGTTCTTCTCGAATGACCCTTGTAAACTTAAAATTAATCATCTACAATTTACTCTAGACATTGTATTTTCACCTTTTCAAATATGATGGAAGAAATTTTATTAGCTTTTAATATCATAAAGAACCAAGAATATATAATTTCATGCTATTCTATGTGCTGGAAGTTATCGTGCTCATAATGCTTATTGTAAGGGTAATAATAGTATACTAAAACAATTGACGAAAGGTTACCCGCATTCGAAAATGGGACTCTTGCATACTAAATTCATGCTCTTTATCACCGTTACTGATAATTAAACTGGCATGATCCCACATAAAGTTCCACAAGTTCTTTACGAATGACCCCTGTATACTTAAAAGTAATCATCTACAATTTACTCTAGACAACGTACTTGCACTTTTTAAAATTTGATGGATGGAATTTTATTAGCTTTTAATTTAATAAAGAACCAATAATATATAATTTAATGCGATTCTATGTGCTGGAAGTTATCGTGCTCATAACACTTATTGTAAGAGTAATAACGGAATACTAAAACAATTGACGGACGGTTACCCAGATTTACAAATGGGACACTTGCACTCTAAAATCATACTCTTTATCACCATTACTGATAAGGAAAATGGCATGATCCCACATAGAGTGCCACAAGTTCTTTACAAATGACCCTTGTATACTTAAAAGTAATCATCAACAATTTATTCTAAACACTATACTTGTGCTTTTTCAAACTTGATGGACAGAATTTTATTATCTTTTAATTTATAAAGAACCTAAAATATATAATTTTATGCAATTCTATGTGCTGGAAGTTGTCATGCTCATAATGTTTATTAAAAGGGTGATAATGGATACTAGACAATAGACGGACGGATACCCTGGTTCGTAAATGGGATATTTGCATTCTCAATTCATAATCTTTATCACCGTAACTTATAAAGAAATTGGCATGATCACACAGAGAGTTCCACAAGTTTTTTACGAATGACCCTTGTAAACTCAGAAGTAATAATCAACAATTTACTCTAGACACTGTACTTGAACTTTTTCAAATTTGATGGAAGGATATTATTAGCTTTTAATTTCATAAAGAACCTGGAATATAAAATTGAATGTGATTCTATGTTCTTGAAGTTATCGTGCTTATAATTCTTATTGTAAGGGTTACCCCGGTTTGCAAATGGGAAACTTGCATTCTCAATTCGTACTCTTTATCGACGTTACTCATAAAGAAACTGGCATTATCTCACATAAACTTCCACAAGTTCTTTACGATTGACCCTTGTAAACTTCAAAATAATCATCTACCATTTACCATAGACATTGTACGTGCACTTTTGCAAATTTGATGGACAGAATTTTGTTAGATTTTAATTTCATAAAGAACCTAGAATATATAATTTAATTCGATTCTATGTACTGGAAGTTATTGTGTTCATAACACTTATTGTAATTGTAATAATGGAATACTAAGACAATTGACGGACGGTTACCCCAAATTGCCAATGGGATACTTGCATTCTCAATTGATACTGATAAAGAAACTTGCATAATCCTATATAGATTTCCACAAGTTCTTTACGAATGACCCTTGTGTACTTATAAGTAATCATCAACAATTTTCTATAGACATTGTACTTGCGCTTTTTCAAATTTGATGGATGGAATTTTATTAGCTTTTAATTTCATAAAGAACCTAGAATATATAATTTCATGCGATTCTATGTGCTGGAAGTTATCGTGCTCATAACGCTTATTGTAAGGGTAATAATGGCATACTAAGACAATTGATGGACGGTTACCCCGGTTCGCAAATGGGACACTTGCATTCTCAATTCATAGTCTTTATCACCATTACTGATAAAGAAACTTGCATGATCCCACATAGAGTTCCACAAGTTCTTTACGAATTACGCTTGTATACTTAAAAGTAATCATTTACAGTTTACTCTGGACATTGCACTTACGCTTTTCAAAAATTTGGGGGATGGAATTTTATTATCTTTTAGTTTCATAAAGAACCAAAAATATATAATTTAATGTGATTCTATGGGCTGGAAGTAATCGGGCTCATAATGCTTATTGTAAGGATAATAATGGTATACTAAAACAATTGACAAACGGTTCCCCAGATTTGCAATTGGGACACTTGCATTCTCAATTTATACTCTTTATCACCGTAACTGATAGAGAAACTTGCATGATCCCACATGGAGTTCCACAAGTTATTTACGAATGACCCTTGTATACTTATAAGTAATCATCCACAATTTACTCTAGACATTGTACTTGCGCTTTTTAAAATTTGATGGATGGAAATTTATTAGCTTTTAGATCGTAGAGAACTTGGATTATATAATTTAATTTTGTTCTAATTCATAGTCCTTATCACCGTAACTGATAGAGAAACTAACATGATCCCACATAGAGTTACACAAGTTCTTCACGAATTACCCTTGTATACTTAAAAGTAATCAGTTACAGTTTACTCTAGACACTGTACTTGCACTTTTCAAAATTTTTTGGATGGAATTTTATTAGCTTTTAATTTCATAAAGAACCTAGAATATATAATTTAATGTGATTCTATGGCCTGGAAGTTATCGGGCTCATAATGCTTATTGTAAGTGTAATAATGGTATACTAAAACAATTGATGAACGCTTCCCTGGGTTTACAAATGGGACACTTGCATCCTCAATTCATACTCTTTATCAGTATAACTGATAGAGAAACTTGCATGATCCCACATAGAGTTCCAAAAGTTATTTACGAATGACCCTTGTATACTTATAAGCAATCATCTACAATTTACTCTAGACACTGTACTTGCACTTTTTAAAATTTGATGGATGGAATTTATTAGCATTTAATTTTGTAGAGAACCTGGAATATATAATTAAATGTGATTCTATTTGTTGGAAGTTATCGTGCTTATAATGCTTATTTTAAGGGTAATAATGGATACTAAGACAATTGACGGACGGTTACCCCGGTTCACAAATGGGACACTTGCATTCTCAATTCATACTCTTTATCACTGTAACTGATAGAGAAACTTGCATGATCCGACATAGAGTTCCACAAGTTCTTTACGAATAACCCTTGCAAACTTCAAAGTAATCATCTAGAATTTACTATAGACATTGTACGTGCACTTTTTAAAATTTGATGGATGGAGTTTTATTAGATCTTAATTTCATAAAGAACCTAGAATATATAATTTAATTCAATTCTATGTACAGGAAGTTATCGTGTTCATAACACTTATTGTAATTGTAATGATGGAATACTAAGACAATTGATGGACAGTTACCCCAAATTGCCAAAGGGATACTTGCATTCTCAATTCATACTGATAAAGAAACTTGCATAATCCTATATAGAGTTCCACAAGTTCTTTACGAATGACCCTTGTGTACTTATAAGTAATCATCAACAATTATCTACAGAGAATGTACTTGCGCTTTTTCAAATTTGATGGATGGAATTGTATTAGCTTTTAATTTCATAAAGAACCAAGAATATATAATTTCATGCGATTCTATGTGCTGGAAGTTATTATGCTCGTAACGCTTATTGTAAGGGTAATAATGGCATACTAAGACAATTGGCGGACGGTTAACCCGGTTCGCAAATGGGACACTTGCATTATCAATTCATACTCTTTATCACCGTAACTGATAAAGAAACTTGCATGATCCCACATATAGTTCCACAAGTTCTTTACGAATGACCCTTGCAAACTTCAAAGTAATCATCTACAATTTACTATAGACATTGTACATGCACTTTTTCAAATTGGATGGACGGAGTTTTATTTGATTTTAATTTCATAAAGAACCTAGAATATATGATTTAATTCGATTCTATGTACTGGAAGTTATTGTGTTCATAACACTTATTGTAATTGTAATAATGGAATACTAAGACAATTGACGGACGGTTACCCCAAATTGCCAATGGGATACTTTCATTCTCAATTCATACTAATAAAGAAACTTGCATAATCCTATATAGAGTTCCACAAGTTCTTTACGAATGACCCTTGTGTACTTATAAGTAATCATCAACTATTTTCTATAGACATTGTACTTGTGCTTTTTCAAATTTGATAAACAGAATTTTATTTGCTTTTAATTTCATAAAGAACCAAGAATATATAATTTCATGCGATTATAAGTGGTGGAAGTTATTATGAGCGTAACACTTATTGTAAGGGTAATAATGGCATACTAAGACAATTGGCGGACGGTTACCCCGGTTCACAAATGGGACATTTGCATTCTCAATTCATACTCTTTATCACCGTAACTGATAGAGAAACTTGCTTGATCCCACATAGAGTTGCACAAGTTCTTTATGAATTACCCTTGTATACTTAAAAGTAATCATTTACAGTTTACTCTGGACACTGTACTTGCGCTTTTCAAAATTTGTTGGATGGAATTTTATTTACTTTTAATTTCATAAAGAACCTAGAATATATAATTTAATGTGATTCTATGGGCTGGAAGTTATCGGGCTCATAATGCTTATTGTAAGGGTAATAATGGCATACTAAAACAATTGATGAACGGTTCCCCGGGTTAGAAATGTCCCCAATTCATACTCTTTATCACCGTAACTGATATAGAAACTTGCATGATCCCACATAGAATTCCACAATTTATTTACGAATGACCCTTGTATACTTATAAGTAATCATCTACAATTTACTCTAGACACTGTACTTGCGCTTTTTAAAATTTGATGGATAGAATTTTATTAGCTTTTAATTTCGTAGAGAACCTGGAATATATAATTAAATGTGATTCTATGTGCTGGAAGTTATCGTGCTTATAATGCTCATTTTAAGAGTAATAATGGATACTCCGACAATTGACAGACGGTTACCCCGGTTCGCAAATGGGACACTTGCATTCTCAATTCATACTCTTTATCACCGTAACTGATAGAGAAACTTGCATGATCCCACATAGAGTTCCACAAGTTCTTTACGAATGACCCTTGCAAACTTCAAAGTAATCATCTACAATTTACTATAGACATTGTACGTGCACTTTTTAAAATTTGATGGACGGAGTTTTATTAGATTTTAATTTCATAAAGAACCTAGAATATATAATTTAATGTGATTCTATGTGCTTGAATTTATCGGACCCATAATGCTTATTGTAAGGGTAATAATGGAATACTAAGACAATTGACGGACGGTTACCCCGGTTCGCAAATGGGACACTTGCATTCTCAATTCGTACTCTTTATCACCATAACTGATAAAGAAACTGGCATGATAACACATAGAGTTCCATAAAGTTCTTCACAACCGTTGTAAACTTAAAAGTAATCTTCTACAATTTACTCTAGACATTGTACTTTCACTTTTTCAAATGTGATGGAAGAAATTTAATTAACTTTTAATTTAATAAAGAACCAAGAATATATAATTTCATGCGATTCTATGTGCTGGAAGTTATCGCGCTCATAACGCTTATTGTAAGGGTAATAGTTGTATACTAAAACAATTGACGAACGGTTCCCCGGGTTTGCAAATGGGACACTTGCATTCTCAATTCGTACTCTTTATCACCCTAACTGATAGAGAATCTTGCATGATCCCACATAGATTTCCACAAGTTCTTTACGAATGATCCTTTTATACATATAAGTAATCATCTAAAATTTACTCTATACACTGTACTTGCGCTTTTTCAAATTTGATGGACCAAATTTCATTATCTTTTAATTTCGTAGAGAACCTGGAATATATAATTTAATGTGATTCTATGTGCTGGAACCTATCGGGCCCATAATGCTTATTGTAAGGGTAATAATAGAAACTAAGACAATTGATACACGGTAACCCCGGTTCGCAAAATGGACACTTGCATTCTCAATTCATACTCTTTATCACCGTAACTGATAGAAAAACTTGCATGATCCCACATAGAGTTCCACAAGTTCTTTACGAATGACCCTTGCAAACTTCAAAGTAATCATCTACAATTTACTATAGACATTGTACGTGCACTTTTTAAAATTTGATGGATGGAGTTTTATTAGATTTTAATTTCATAAAGAACCTAGAATATATAATTTAATGTGATTCTATGTGCTGGAATTTATCGGACCCATAATGCTTATTGTAAGGGTAATAATGGAATACTAAGACAATTGACGGACGGTTACCCCGGTTCGCAAATGGGACACTTGCATTCTCAATTCGTACTCTTTATCACCGTAACTGATAGAGAAACTTGCATGATCCCACATAGATTTCCACAAGTTCTTTACGAATGACCCTTTTATACATATAAGTAATAATCTAAAATTTACTCTATACACTGTACTTGCGCTTTTTCAAATTTGATGGACCGAATTTCATTAGCTTTTAATTTCGTAGAGAACCTGGAATATATAATTTAATGTGATTCTATGTGCTGGAACCTATCGGGCCCATAACGCTTATTGTAAGGGTAATTATAGAATACTAAGACAATTGACGAACGGTTACCCCGGTTCGTAAAAGGGACACTTGCATTCTCAATTCATACTCTTTATCACCATAACTGATAAAGAAACTGGCATGATAACACATAGAGTTCCACAAGTTCTTCATGAATGACCCTTGTAAACTTAAAATTAATCATCTGAAATTTACTCTAGACATTGTACTTTCACTCTTTCAAATACGATGGAAGAAATTTTATTAACTTTTAATTTAATAAGGAACCAAGAATATAAATTTCATTCGATTCAATGTGCTTGAAGTTATCGTGCTCATAACGCTTATTGTAAGGGTAATAATGGTATACTAAAACGATTGATGAATGGTTCCCCGGGTTGGCAAATAGGACACTTTCATTCTTAATTCATACTCTCTATCACCGTTACTGATAAAGAAACTAGCATGATCCCACATTGATTTCCACAAGTTCTTTACGAATGATCCTTGTATACTTATAAGTAGTCATCTAAAACTTACTCTAGACACTGTACTTGCGCCTTTTCAAATATGATAGACGGAATTTCATTAGCTTTTAATTTCATAAAGAACCTGGAATATATAATTTAATGTGATTCTATGTGCTTGAAGTTATCGGGCCCATAATGCTTATTATAAGGGTAATAATAGAATACTAAGACATTTGATAGACGGTTACCCCGGTTCGCAAATGGGACACTTGCATTCTCAACGCACACTCTTTATCACCACAACTAATAAAGAAAATGGCATTATAACACATAGAGTTCTACAAGTTCTTCACGAATGACCCTTGTAAACTTAAAATTAATAATCTATAAGTTACTCTAGACATTGTACTTGCACTTTTTCAAATTTGATGGACAGAATTTTATTAGCTTTTAATTTCATAAAGAACCAAGAATATATAATTTCATGCGATTCTATGTGCTGGAAGTTATCGTGCTCATAACACTTATTGTAAGAGTAATAACGGAATACTAAAACAATTGACGTGCGGTTACCCAGATTTACAAATGGGACACTTGCATTCTGAAATCACACTCTTTATCAACGTTACTGATAAAGAAACTGGCGTGATCCCACATAGAGTTCCACATGTTCTTTTCGATTGTATACTTAAAAGTAATCATCAACAATTTATTCTAAACACTACACTTGTGATTTTTAAAATTAGATGGACAGAATTTTATTATCTTTTAATTTCATAAAGAACCTGGAATATATAATTTTATGCAATTCTATGTGCTGGAAGTTGTCATGCTCATAATGCTTATTAAAAGGGTGATAATGGATACTAAGATAATGGTACTTGAACTTTTTCAAATTTGATGGAAGGAATTTTATTAGATTTTAATTTCATAAAGAACCTGGAATATATAATTGAATGTGATTCTATGTTCTGGAAGTTATCGTGTTTATAATACTTATTGTAAGGGTTACTCCGGTTTGCAAATGGGATACTTGTGTTTTCAATTCGTACTCTTTATAGCCGTTACTCATAAAGAAACTGGCATTATCACACATAGAGTTCCACAAGTTCTTTATGAATGACCCTTGTAAACTTCAAAGTAATCATCTACAATTTACCATAGACATTGTATTTGCACATTTTTCAAATTAGATGGACATGATTTTATTAGATTTGAATTTCATAAAGAACCTAGAATATATATATTAATTCGATTCTATGTACTGCAAATGGGATACTTGCATTCTATATTCATACTGATAAAGAAACTTGCATAATCCTATATAGAATTCCACAAATTCTTTACAAATGACCCTTGTGTACTTATAAGTTATCATCTAAAATTTTCTATAGACATTGTACTTGCGCTTTTTTAAATTTTATGGATGGAATTTTATTAGCTTTTAGTTTCAAAAAGAACCAAGAATATATAATTTCATTCGATCCTATCTGCTGGAAGGTATCGTGCTCATAACACTTATTGTAAGGGTAATAATGGTATACTAAAACAATTGACGAACGGTTCCCCCGTTCGCAAATGGGACACTTGCATTCTCAATTCATACTCTTTATCACCGTTACTGATAAAGAAACGGGCATGATCCCACATAGAGTTCCACAAGTTCGTTACAAATGACCCTTGCAAACTTCAAAGTAATCATCTACAAATTACTATAGACATTGTACGTGCACTTTTTCAAATTTTATGGACGGAGTTTTATTAGATTTTAATTTCATTAAGAACCTAGAATATATAATTTAATTTGATTCTATGTACTGGAAGTTATCGTGTTCATAACACTTATTGTAATTGTAATAATGGAATACTAAGACAATTGACGGACGGTTACCCCAAATTGGCAATGGGATACTTTCATTCTCAATTCATACTGATAAAGAAACTTGCATAATCCTATATAGAGTTCCACAAGTTCTTTACGAATGACCCTTGTGTACTTATAAGTAATCATCAACAATTATCTACAGAGAATGTACTTGCGCTTTTTCAAATTTGATGGATGGAATTGTATTAGCTTTTAATTTCATAAAGAACCAAGAATATATAATTTCATGCGATTCTATGTGCTGGAAGTTATTATGCTCGTAACGCTTATTGTAAGGGTAATAATGGCATACTAAGACAATTGGCGGACGGTTAACCCGGTTCGCAAATGGGACACTTGCATTATCAATTCATACTCTTTATCACCGTAACTGATAAAGAAACTTGCATGATCCCACATATAGTTCCACAAGTTCTTTACGAATGACCCTTGCAAACTTCAAAGTAATCATCTACAATTTACTATAGACATTGTACATGCACTTTTTCAAATTTTATGGACGGAGTTTTATTAGATTTTAATTTCATTAAGAACCTAGAATATATAATTTAATTTGATTCTATGTACTGGAAGTTATCGTGTTCATAACACTTATTGTAATTGTAATAATGGAATACTAAGACAATTGACAGACGGTTACCCCAAATTGCCAATGGGATACTTTCATTCTCAATTCATACTGATAAAGAAACTTGCATAATCCTATATAGAGTTCCACAAGTTCTTTACGAATGACCCTTGTGTACTTATAAGTAATCATCACCAATTATCTATAGACAATGTACTTGCGCTTTTTCAAATTTGATGGATGGAATTTTATTATCTTTTAATTTCATAAAGAACCAAGAATATATAATTTCATGCGATTCTATGTGCTGGAAGTTATTATGCTCGTAACGCTTATTGTAAGGGTAATAATAGCATACCAAGACAATTGGCGGACGGTTACTCCGGTTCGCAAATAGGACACTTGAATTCTCAATTCATACTCTTTATCACCATAACTGATAAAGAAACTAGCATGATAACACATAGAGTTCCACAAGTTCTTCACAAATGACCCTTGTAAACTTAAAATTAATCATCTACAATTTACTCTAGACATTGTACTTTCACTCTGTGTGCTGGACGTTATCAGACTCATAATACAAATTGTAAGGGTAATAATGGAATACTAAGACAATTGATGGACTGTTACCCCGGTTCGCAAACGGGACACTTGCATTCTCAATTCATACTCTTTATCACCGTAACTGATAAACAAACTGGCATGATAACACATAGAGCTCCAGAAGTTCTTCACTAATAACCCTTGTAAACTTAAAAGTAATTATCTACAATTTACTGTAGACATTGTACTTTCCCTTTTCAAATGTGATGGAAGAAATTTAATTAACTTTTAATTTAATAAAGAACTAAGAATACATAATTTCAAGCAATTCTTTGTGCTGGAAGTTATCGTGCTCATGACGCTTATTGTACAGGTAATAATGGTATACTAAAACAATTGATGAACGGTTCCCCGGGTTTGCAAATGGGACACTTGCATTCTCAATTCATACTCTTTATCACCATTACTGATGAAGAAACTAGCATGATCCCACATATATTTTCACAAGTTCTTTACGAATGACTCTTGTATACTTATAAGTAATCATCTAAAATTTACTTTAGACACAGTACTTGCGCTTTTTCAAATTTGATGGATGGAATCTCATAAGCTTTTAATTTTGTAGAGAACCTGGAATACATAATTTAATGTGATTCTAAGTGCTAGAAGTTATCGGGCCCACAATGCTTATTGTAAGGGTAATAATAGAATACTAAGACAATTGAAGAATGGTTACCCTGGTTCGAAAATGGGACACTTGCATTCTCCATTCGTACTCTTTATCAACGTAACTGATAAAGAAACTGGCATGATAACACATAGAGTTCCACAAGTTCTTCATGAATGACCCCTGTAAACTTAAAATTAATCATCTACAATTTACTCTAGACATTGTACTATCGCTCTTTCAAATATGGTGGAAGAAATTTTATTAACTTTTAATTTAATAAAGAACTAAGAATATAAAATTTCATTCGATTCTACGTGCTAGAAGTTATCGTGCTCATAACGCTTATTGTAAGGGTAATAATGGTAAACAAACACAATTGACGAATGGTTCCCCGGGTTGGTAATTAGGACACTTGCATTCTCAATTCGTACTCTTTATCACCGTTACTGATAAAGACACTAGCATGATCCCACACAGATTCCCAAAAGTTCTTTACGAATGACCCTTGTATACTTATAACAAATCATCTAAAATTTACTCTAGTCACTATACTTGCGCTTTTTCAATTTTGATGGATGGAATTTCAATAGCTTTAATTTCATAAAGAACCAGGAATATATAATTTCATGCGATTCTGTGTGTTGGAAGTTATCGTGCTCATAACGCTTATTGTAAGGGTAATAATGGCATACTAAGACAATTGATGGACGGTTACCCCGGTTCGCAAATGGGACACTTGCATTCTCAATTCATACTCTTTATCACCATTACTGATAAAGAAACTGGCACGATCCCACATAGAGTTCCACAAGTTCTTTAGGAATGACCCTTGTATACTAATAAGTAATCATCTACAATTTACTCTAGACACTGTATTTGCTCTTTTTCAAATTGAAAGGATGGAATTTTATTAGCTTTTAATTTCGTAGAGAACCTGGATTATATAATTTAATTTTATTCAATGTGCTGGAAATTATCGTGCTCATAATGCTTATTGTAAGGGTAATAATGGTATACTAAACAAATTGACGAACGTATCCCCAGGTTCGCAAATGGGACACTTGCATTCTCAATTCAAACACTTTATCACCGTTACTGATAAAGAAACTGGCATGATCCCACATAGAGTTCGAAAAGATCTTTGGGAATGACCCTTGTACACCGATAAGTAATCATCTACAATTTACTCTAGTCACTGTACTTGCTCTTTTTCAAATTCTATGGACGGAATTTTATTAGCTTTTAATTTCGCAGAGAACCTGAATATGTAATTAATTTTATTCTAATTCATACTCTTTATCACTGTAGCTGATAAAGAAACTTGCATGATCCCTCATAGAGTTCCACATGTTCTTTACGAATTACCCTTGTATACTTAAAATAATCATTTACAGTTTACTCAGGAAACTGTACTTGCGCTTTTCAAAATTTGACGGATGGAATTTTATTATCTTTTAATTTCATAAAGAACCTAGAATATATCATTTAATGTGATTCCGTGGTTTGGAAGTTATCGGGCTCATAATGCTTATTGTAAGGGTAATAATGGTATACTAAACAAATTGACGAACGTATCCCCAGGTTCGCAAATAGGACACTTGCATTCTCAATTTAAACACTTTATCACCATTACTGATAAAGAAACTGGCATGATCCCACATAGAGTTCGACAAGTTCTTTAGGAATGACCCTTGTACACCAATAAGTAATCATCTACAATTTACTCTAGTCACTGTACTTGCTCTTTTTCAAATTCTATGGACGGAATTTTATTAGCTTTTAATTTCGCAGAGAACCTGGAATATGTAATTAATTTTATTCTAATTCATACTCTTTATCACTGTAGCTGATAAAGAAACTTGCATGATCCCTCATAGAGTTCCACATGTTCTTTACGAATTACCCTTGTATACTTAAAATAATCATTTACACTTTACTCAGGAAACTGTACTTGCGCTTTTCAAAATTTGATGGATGGAATTTTATTATCTTTTAATTTCATAAAGAACCTAGAATATATAATTTAATGTGATTCTGTGGTTACGAAGTTATCGGGCTCATAATGCTTATTGTAAGGGTAAAAATGGTATACTAAAACAATTGACGAACGGTTCCCCGGGCTTGCAAATGGGACACTTGCATCCTCAATTAATACTCTTTATCACCGTAACTGATAGAGAAACATACATGATCCAAAATAGAGTTCCACAAGTTATTAACGAATGAACCTTGTATACTTATAAGTAATCATCTACAATTTACTCTAGACACTGTACTTGCGCTTTTTAAAATTTGATGGACGGAATTTTATTAGCTTTTAATTTTGTAGAGAACCTGGAATATATAATTTAATGTGATTCTATGTGCTGGAAGTTATCGTGCTTATAAAGCTTATTTTAAGGGTAATAATGGGTACTAAGACAATTATCAGACGGTTACCCCGGTTCGCAAATGGGACACTTGCATTCTCAAATCATAGTCTTTATCACCGTAACTGATAGAGAAACTTGCATGATCCCACATAGAGTTCCACAAGTTCTTTACGATTGACCCTTGTAAACTTCAAAGTAATCATCTACAATTTACTATAGACATTGTACTTGCACATTTTTCAAATTTGATGGACATAATTTTATTAGATTTTAATTTCATAAAGAACCAAGAATATATAATTTATTGTGATTCTATGTGCTAGAAGTTATTGGACTCAGAATGCTTATTGTAAGGGTAATAATGGAATACTAAGACAATTGACGGATGGTTACCTTGGTTCGCAAATGGGACACTTGCATTCTCAATTCATACACTTTATCACCGTAACTGATAAAGAAACTGGCATGATAACCCATAGAGTTCCATAAAGTTCTTCACGAATGACCCTTGTAAACTTAAAAGTAATCTTCTACAATTTACTCTAGACATTGTACTTTCGCCTTTTCAAATTTGATGAAAGAAATGTTATTAACTTTTAATTTAATAATGAACCAAGAATATATAATTTCATTAGATTCTATGTGCTGGAAGTTATCGTGCTCATAACGCTTATTGTAAGAGTAATAATGGTATACTAAAACAATTGATGAACGGTTCCCTGGGTTGGCAAATAGGACACTTGCATTCTCAATTCATACTCTTTATCACCGTTATTGATAAAGAAACTAGCATGATCCCACATAGAGTTCCACAAGTTCTTTACGAATTACCCTTGTATATTTAAAAGTAATCATTTACAGTTTACTCTGGACACTGTACTTGCACTTTTTAAAACTTGATGGATAGAATTTTATTAGCTTTTAATTTCATAAAGAACATATAATACATAATTTAGTGTGATTGTATGTGCTAGAAGTTATCAGACTCATAATGCTTATTGTAAGGGTAATAATGAAATACTAAGACAATCGACGGACGGTTACCCCAGTTCGGAAATGGGACACTTGCATTCTCAATTCATACTCTTTATCACCGTAACTGATAAAGAAACTGGCATGATACCACATAGAGTTCCACAAGTTCTTCACGAATGACCCTTGTAAAATTAAAAGTAATCATCTACAATTTACTCTAGACATTGTACTTCGCTTTTTCAAATGTGATGGAAGAAATTTTAATAACTTTTAATTTAATAAGGAACCGAGAATATATAATTTCATTCAATTCTATGTGCTAGAAGTTATCGTGCTCACAACGCTATTTGTAAGGGTAGTAATGGTATACTAAAACAATTGACGAACGGTTCCCCGGGTTGGCAAACAGGAAACTTGCATTCTCAATTCATACTCTTTATCACCGTTAGTGATAAAAATAACTAGCGTAATCCCACATAGAGTTCCACAAGTTCTTTACGAATTACCCTTGTATACTTAAAATTAATCATTTAAAGTTTACTCTGGACACTGTACTTGCACTTTTTAAAATTTGATGGATTGAATTTTATTAGCTTTTAATTTCATAAAGAACATATAATACATAATTTAATGTGATTGTATGTGCTAGAAGTTATCAGACTCATAATGCTTATTGTAAGGGTAATAATGGAATACTAAGACAATTGACGGACGGTTACCCCAGTTCGGAAATGGGACACTTGCATTCTCAATTCATACTCTTTATCACCGTAACTGATAAAGAAACTGGCATGATACCACATAGAGTTCCACAAGTTCTTCAAGAATGACCCTTGTAAACTTAAAAGTAATCATCTACAATTTACTCTAGACCTTGTACTTTCGCCTTTTCAAATGTGATGGAAGAAATTTTATTAACTTTTAATTGAATAAAGAACCAGGAATAAATAATTTCATGCGATTCTTTGTGCTAGAAGTTATCGTGGTCATAACGCTTATTGTAAGGGTAATAATGGTATACTAAAACAATTGACAAACGGTTCCCCGGGTTTGCAAATGGGACACTTTCATTCTCAATTCATACTCTTAATCACCGTTACTAATAAAGAAACTAGCATGATCCCACATAGATTATCACAAGTTCTTTACGAATTACCCTTGTATACTTATAGGTAATCATCTAAAATTTACTCTAGACACTGTACTTGCGCTTTTTCAAATTTGATGGATGGAATTTCATTAGCTTTTTATTTCGTACAGAACCTAGAATATATAATTTAATGTGATTCTATGTGCTGGAACCTATCAGGCCCATAATGCTTATTGTAAGGGTAATAATAGAAACTAAGACAATTGACAGACGGTAACCCCAGCTCGCAAAAGGGACACTTGCATTCAAAATTCATACTCTTTATCACTGTTACTGATAAAGAAACTAGCATGATCCCACATAGATTTCCACAAGTTCTTTACGAATGACCCTTGTATACTTATAAGTAATCATCTAAAATTTACTCTAGACACTGTACTTGAACTTTTTCAAATTTGATGGATGGAATTTCATTAGATTTTAATTTCGTAGAGAACTTGGAATATATAATTTAATGTGATTCTATGTGCTGGAAATTATCGGGCCCATAATGCTTATTGTAAGGGTAATAATAGAAGACTAATACAATTGACAGACGGTAACCCCAGTTCGTAAAAGGGACACCTGCATTCTAAATTCATACTCTTTATCACTGTTACTGATAAAGAAACTAGCATGATCCCACATAGATTTCCACAAGTTCTTTACGAATGACCCTTGTATACTTATAAGTAATCATCTAAAATTTACTCTAGACTCTGTACTTGCGCTTTTTCAAATTTGATGGACGGAATTACATTAGCTTTTAATTTCGTAGAGAACCTGGAATATATAATTTAATGTTATTCAATGTGCTGGAAATTATCTTGCTCATAATGCTTATTGTAAGGGTAATAATAGAATACTAAGACAATTGACGAATGGTTACCCCGGTTCGCAAATGGACACTTGCATTCTCAATTCATACTCTTTATCACCGTAACTGATAAAGAAACTGGCATGATAACACATAGAGTTCCACAAGTTCTTCATGAATGACCTCTGTAAACTTAAAATTAATCATCTACAATTTACTCTAGACATTGTACTATCGCTCTTTCAAATATGGTGGAAGAAATTTTATTTACTTTTAATTTAATAAAGAACCGAGAATATAAAATTTAATTCAATTCAACGTGCTAGAAGTTATCATGCTCATAACGCTTATTGTAAGGGTAATAATGGTAAACTAACACAATTGACGAATGGTTCCCCGGGTTGGTAATTTGGACACTTGCATTCTCAATTCGTACTCTTTATCACCGTTACTGATAAAGACACTAGCATGATCCCACATAGATTCCCAAAAGTTCTTTACGAATGACCCTTGTATACTTATAAGTAATCATCTAAAATTTACTCTAGTCACTGTACTTGCGCTTTTTCAATTTTGATGGATGGAATTTCAATAGCTTTAATTTCATAAAGAACCAGGAATATATAATTTCATGCGATTCTGTGTGTTGGAAGTTATCGTGCTCATAACGCTTATTGTAAGGGTAATAATGGCATACTAAGACAATTGATGGACGGTTACCCCGGTTCGCAAATGGGACACTTGCATTCTCAATTCATACTCTTTATCACCATTACTGATAAAGAAACTGGCACGATCCCACATAGAGTTCCACAAGTTCTTTAGGAATGACCCTTGTATACTAATAAGTAATCATCTACAATTTACTCTAGACACTGTATTTGCTCCTTTTCAAATTGAAAGGATGGAATTTTATTAGCTTTTAATTTCGTAGAGAACCTGGATTATATAATTTAATTTTATTCAATGTGCTGGAAATTATCGTGCTCATAATGCTTATTGTAAGGGTAATAATGGTATACTAAACAAATTGACGAACGTATCCCCAGGTTCGCAAATGGGACACTTGCATTCTCAATTCATACTCTTTATCACCGTAAGTGATAGAGAAACTTTCCAGATCCCACATAGAGTTCCACAAGTGCTTTACAAATTACCCTTGTATAGTTAAAATTAATCGTTTACAGTTTACTCTAGACACTGTACTTGCGCTTTTCAAAATTTGATGGATGGAATTTTATTAGCTTTTAATTTCATAAAGAACCTAGAATATATAATTTAATGTGATTCTATGGGCTGGAAGTTATCGGGCTCATAATGTTTATTCTAAGGGTAATAATGGCATACTAAAACAATTGACGAACGGTTCCCCGGGTTTGCAAATGGGACACTTGAATTCTCAATTCATACTCTTTATCACCGTAACTGATAGAGAAACTTGCATGATCCCACATAGAGTTCCACAAGTTCTTTACGAATGACGCATGTATACTTATACGTAATCACCTACAATTTACTCTAGACACTGTACTTGCACTTTTTAAAATTTGATGGACGGAATTTTATTAACTTTTAATTTCGTAGAGAACCCAGAATATATAATTTAATATGATTCTATGTGCTAGAAGTTATTGTGCTTATAATGCTTATTTTAAGGATAATAATGGATACTAAGACAATTGACGGGCGGTTTCCCCGGGTCGCAAATGGGACACTTGCATTCTCAATTCATACTCAGAGAAACTTGCATGATCCCACATAGAGTTCCACATGTTCTCACATAGAGTTCCACATGTTCTTTAAAAATTACCCATGTATACTTAAAAGTAATCATTTACAATTTACTCTGGACACTGTACTTGCGCTTTTCAAAATTTGATGGATGGAATTTTGTTAGTTTTTAATTTCATAAAGAACCTAGAATATATAATTTAATGTGATTCTATGGGCTGGTAATTATCGGGCTCATAATGCACATTGTAAGGGTAATAATGAAATACTAAGACAATTGACTGACGGTTACCCCGGTTCGCAAATGGGACACTTGCATTCTCAATTCACACTCTTTATCAGCAACTGATAAAGAAACTGGCATGATAAGACATAGAGTTCCAGAAGTTGTTTACGAATGACCATTGTAAATTTAAAAGTAATCATCTACAATTTACTCTAGATATTGTACTTGCGCTTTTTCAAATTTGATGGACATAATTTTATTAGCTTTTAATTTCATAAAGAACCAAGAATATATAATTTCATGCTATTCTATTTGCTGGAAGTTATCGTGCTCATAACGTTTACTGTAAGGGTAATAATGGTACACTAAAACAATTGACGAAAGGTTACCCGCGTTCGCAAATGGGACACTTGCATTCGAAATTCATAATCTCTATCACGGTTACTGATAAAGAAACTGGCATGATCCCACATAGAGTTCCACAAGTTCTTTACGAATGACCCTTGTAAACTTAAACGTAATCATCAACAATTTATTCTAAACACTATACTTGTGCTTTTTCAAATTTGATGGAAAGAATTTTATTTTCTTTTAATTTCATAAAGATCCTGGAATATATAATTTTATGCAATTCTATGTGCTGGAAGTTGTCATGCTCACAATGCTTATTAAAAGGGTGATAATGGATACTTAGACAATTGACGGACGGATACCCCGGTTCGTAAATGGGACACTTGCATTCTCAATTCATAATCTTTATCGCCATAACTCATAAAGAAATTGGCATGATCACACAGAGAGTTCCACAAGTTTTTTACGAATGACCCTAGTAAACTTAAAAGTAATCATCTACAATTTACTCTAGACACTGTACTTGAACTTTTTTCAAATTTGATGGAAGGAGTTTTATTAGCTTTTAATTTCATAAAGAACCTGGAATATATAATTGAATGTTATTCTATGTTCTGGAAGTTATCGTGCTTATAATTCTTATTGTAAGGGTTACCCCGGTTTTCAAATGGAATACTTGCATTCTCATTTCGTACTATTTATAGTAGTTACTCATAAAGAAACTGGCATGATCACTCATAGAGTTCCACAAGTTCTTTACGAAAGACCCTTGTAAACTTCAAAGTAATCATCTACAATTTACTATAGACATTGTACTTGCACATTTTTCAAATTTGATGGACACAATTTTATTAGATTTTAATTTCATAAAGAACCTACAATATATAATTTAATTCGATTCTATGTACTTAAAATGGAATACTTGCATTCTATATTCATACTGATAAACAAACTTGTATAATCCTATATATAGTTCCACAAGTTTTTTTTACAAATGACCCTTGTGTACTTATAAGTTATCATCTACAATTTTCTATAGACATTGTACTTGCGGTTTTTCAAATTTGATGAATGGAATTTTATTAGCTTTTAATTTAAAAAAGAACCAAGAATATATAATTTCATTCGATTCTATGTGCTGGAAGTTATCGTGTTCATAACGCTTATTGTAAGGGTAATAATAGTATACTAAAACAATTGATGAACGATTCCCCGGTTTGCAAATGGGACACTTGCATTCTCAATTCATACTCTTTATCACTGTTACTGATAAAGAAACTGGCATGATCTCACATAGAGTTCCACAAGTTCTTTACGAATGACCCTTGCAAACTTCAAAGTAATCATCTACAATTTACTATAGACATTGTACGTGCAATTTTTCAAATTTGATGGATGGAGTTTTATTAGATTTTAATTTCATAAAGAACCTAGAATATATAATTTAATTTGATTCTATGTACTGGAAGTTATCGTGTTCATAACACTTATTGTAATTGTAATAATGGAATACTAAGACAATTGACGGACGGTTACCCCAAATTGCCAATGGGATACTTGCATTCTCAATTCATACTGATAAAGAAACTTGCATAATCCCATATAGAGTTCCACAAGTTCTTTACGAATGACCCTTGTGTACTTATAAGTAATCATCTACAATTTTCTATAGACATTGTACTTGCGCCTTTTCAAATTTGATGGATAGAATTTTATTATTTTTAATTTCATAAAGAACCAAGAATATATAATTTCATGCGATTCTATGTGCTAGAAGTTATCGTGCTCATAACGCTTATTGTAAGGGTAATAATGACATACTAAGACAATTGATGGACGGTTACCCAGGTTCGCAAATGGGACACTTACATTCTCAATTAATACTCTTTATCAACATTACTGATAAAGAAACTGGCATGATCCCACATAGAGTTCCACAAGTTCTTTTGGAATGACCCTTGTATACTAATAAGTAATCATCTACAATTTACTCTAGACACTGTACTTGCTCTTTTTCAAATTCGAAGGATGGAATTTTATTAGCTTTTAATTTTGTAGAGAACCTGGATTATATAATTTAATTTAATTCAATGTGCTGGAAATTATCGTGCTCATAATGCTTATTGTAAGGGTAATAATGGATACTAAGACAATTGACGAACGGTTACCCCAATTTTCAAATGGGACACTTGCATTCTCAATTCATACTCTTTATCACCGTAAATGATAGAGAAAGTTGCATGATCCCACATAGAGTTCCACAAGTTCTTTAAAAAATACCCTTGTATACTTAAAAGTAATCATTTACAGTTTACTCTGGACACTTTACTTGAGTTTTTAAAAATTTGATGGATGGAATTTTATTTGTTTTTAATTTCATAAAGAACCTAGAATATATAATTCAATGTGATTCTATGGGCTGGAAGTTATTGGACTCATAATGCTTATTCTAAGGGTAATAATGGTATACTAAACCAATTGACGAACGGTTCCCCGGGTTTGAAAATGGGACACTTGCATTCTCAATTCATACTCTTTATCACCGTAACTGATAGAGAAACTTGCATGATCCCACATAGAGTTCCACATGTTCTTTACGAATGACCCACGTATACTTATAAGTAATCATCTACAATTTACTCTAGACACTGTACTTGCGCTTTTTAAAATTCGATGGACGGAATTTTATTAGCTTTTAATTTCACAGAGAACCTGGAATATATAATTTAATGTGACTCTATGTGCTGGAAGTTATCGTGCTTATAATGCTTATTTTAAGGGTAATAATGGATACTAAGACAATTGACGGACGGTTACCCCGGGTCGCAAATGGGACCCTTGCATTCTCAATTCATACTCTTTATCACCATAACTGATAGAGAAACTTGCATGATCCCACATAGAGTTCCACATGTTCTTTACGAATTACCCATGTATACTTAAAAGTAATCATTTACAGTTTACTCTGGACACTGTACTTGCGATTTTCAAAATTTGATGGATGGAATTTTATTAGCTTTTAATTCCATAAAGAACCTAGAATATATAATTTAATGTGATTCTATGGGCTGGAAGTTATCGGGCTCATAATGCACATTGTAAGGGTAATAATGGAATACTAAGACAATTTATGGACGGTTGCCCCGGTTCGCAAGTGGGACACTTGCATTCTCAATTCACACTCTTTATCACCAACTAATAAAGAAACTGGCATGATAAGACATAGAGTTCCACAAGTTCTTCACGGATGACCCTTGTAAACTTAAAAGTAATCATGTACAATTTACTCTAGACATTGTACTTGCCTTTTTTCAAATTTGATGGACATAATTTTATTAGCTTTTAATTTCATAAAGAACCAAGAATATATAATTTAATGCTATTCTATTTGCTGGAAGTTATCGTGCTCATAACGCTTATTGTAAGGGTAATAATGGTATACTAAAACAATTGACGAAAGGTTACCCGTGTTCGCAAATGGGACACTTGCAATCGAAATTCATACTCTTTATCACCGTTACTGATAATTAACTTGGCATGATCCCACATAAAGTTCAACAAGTTCTTTACGAATAACCCATGTATACTAAAAAGTAATCATTACAATTTACTCTAGATAATGTACTTGCACTTTTTCAAATTTGATGGATGGATATTTATTAGCTTTTAATTTAATGAAGTACCATGAATATATAATTTAATACTATTTTATATGATGGAAGTTATCGTGCTCATAATGCTTATTGTAAGGGTAATAATGGAATACTAAAACAATTGACGGACGGTTACCCTGGTTCGCAAATGGGACACTTGCATTCTAAAATCTTACTCTTTATTACCATTACCAATAAAGATGCTAGCATGATCCCACATAGCGTTCCACAAGTTCTTTATGAATGTCCCTTGTATACTTATAAGTAATCATCTACAATTTACTCTTGACAATGTACTTGCACTTTTTAAAATTTGATCGATGGAATTTTATTAGCTTTTAATTTCAAAAAGAACCTAGAATATATAATTTAATGTGATTCTATGTGCTAGAAGTTATTGTGTTCATAATGCTTATTGTAAGTGTAATAATTGCATACTAAGACAATTGACGGAGGGTTACTCTGGTTCGCAAATGGGACACTTGCATTCTCAATTCTTACTCTTTATCACCGTAAGTAATAGACAAACTTGCATGATCTCACAAAGAGTTTCACAAGTTCTTTACGAATTACCCTTCTATACTTAAAAGTAATCATGTACAGTTTACTTTGGACACTGTACTTGTGCTTTTAATAATTTGATGGATGGAATTTTATTTGCTTTTAATTTCATAAAGAACCTAGAATATATAATTTAATGTGATTCCATGGGCTGGAATTTATCAGGCTCATAATGCTTATTGTAAGGGTAATAATGGTATACTAAAACAATTGACGAACGGTTCCCCGGATTCGCAAATGGGACACTTGCATTGTCAATTCATACTCTTTATCACCGTTACTGATAAAGAAACTGGCATGATCCCACATAGTGTTCCACAAGTTGTTTACGAATGACCCTTATTGTAAGGGTAATAATGGTATACTAAAACAATTGATGAAAGGTTACCTGGGTTCGCAAATGGGACACTTGCATTCCAAATTCATACCCTTTATCACCGTTACTGATAAAGAAACTGGCATGATCCCACATAAAGTTCCACAAGTTCTTTGCGAATGACCCATGTATACTGAAAGGTAATCATTACAATTTACTCTAGATACTGTACTTGCACTTTTTCGAATTTGATGGATGGATATTTATTAGCTTTTAATTTAATAAAGAACCATGAATATATAATTTAATGCAATTCTATGTGATGGATGTTATCGTGCTCATAACGCTTATTGTAAGTGTAATAATAGAATACTAAAACAATTGACGGACGGTTACCCAGGTTTGCAAATGGGACACATGCATTCTAAAATCGTACTCTTTATCACTGTTACTGATAAAGAAACTAGCATGATCCCACATAGAGTTCCACAAGTTCTTTATGAATGTACCTTGTATACTTATAAGTAATCATCTACAATTTACTCTAGACACTGTACTTGCACTTTTTATAAGTAATCATCTAAATTTGATCGATGGATTTTATTAGATTTTCATTTCATAAAGAACCTAGAATATATAATTTAATGTAAATCTATGTGCTAGAAGTTATTGTGTTGATAATGCTTATTGTAAGGGTAATAATGGCATACTAAGGCAATTGACGGACGGTAATCCCGGTTAGCAAATGGGACACTAGCATTCTCAATTCGTACTCTTTATCACCGTAAGTGATAAAGAAACTGGCATGATCCCATTTTGAGTTCCACAAGTTCTTTACAAATGACCCTAGTATACATTTAATTTCATCAAGAACGTGGAATATATAATTTAATGAGATTCTATGTGCTGGAAGTTATCATGCTCATAATGCTTATTGTAAGGGTAACAATGGATACTAAGACAACTGAAGGACGGAAACCCCAGTTCGTAAATGGGACACTTGAATTAACAATTCATACTCTTTATCACTGTAACTCATAAAGAAACTGGCATGATCACACAGAGAGTTCCACAAGTTCTTTACGAATGACCTAGTAACCTTAAAATTAATCATCTACAGTTTACTCTAGACATTGTACTTGCGCTTTTTAAAATTTCATGGATGGAATTTTATTATCTTTTAATTTAATAAAGACCCAAGAATATATAATTTAATGCGATTCTATGTGCTGGAAGTTATCGTGCTCATAACACTTATTGTAAGAGCAATAACGGAATATTAAAACAATTGACGGACGGTTACCCAGATTCACAATAGGACACTTGCATTCTAAAATCATACTCTTTATTACAATTACTGATGAAGAAACTGGCATGATCCCACATAGAGTTCCACAAGTTCTTTACGAATGACCCTTGTATACTTAAAAGTAATTATCAACAATTTATTCCAGACACTGTACTTGCACTTTTTAAAATTTGATGGATAGAATTTTAGCTTTTAATTTCCTAAAGAACCAGTAATATATATTTTAATGCAGTACTATGTGCTGGAAGTTATCGTGCTTACAATGCTTATTGTAAGGGTAATAATGGAAACTAAGACAATTGACGGACGGATACCCCAGTTCGTAAATGGGACACTTGCATTCTCAATTTGTACTCTTTATCACCATAACTCATAAAGAAACTGGCATGATGACACAGAGAGTTCCACAAGTTCTTTACAAATGACACTTTTATACTTAAAAGTAATCATCTACAATTTACTCTAGACACTGTACTTGCACTTTTTCAAATTTGTTGGAAGGAATTTTATTAGCTTTTAATTTTAGAAAGAACATGGAATATATAATTGAATGTGATTCTATGTACTGGAAGTTATCGTGCTCATAACGCTTATAGTAAGTGTAATGATGGAATACAAAGACAATTGACGGACGGTTACCCCGGTTTGCAAATGGGACACTTGCATTCTCAATTCATACTCTGTATAGCCGTTAATTATAAAGAAAATGGCATGATCACACATAGAGTTCCACAAGTTCTTTACGAATGACCCTTGTAAACTTAAAAGTAATCATCTACAATTTATTCTAGACACTATACTTGAATTTTTTCAAATTTGATGGATGGAATTTTATTAGATTTTACTTTCATAAAGAACCTAGAATATATAGTTTAATTCTATTCTATGTCTTGGAAGTTATCGTGCTCATAACGCTTATTGTAAGTGTAATCATGGAAAACTAAGAAAATTGATGGTGGTTACCCCTAATTGCAAATGGGACACTTGAATTCTCAATCTATACTCATTGTCACCGTAACTGATAAAGAAACTTGCATTATCCAATATAGAGTTCCACAAGTTTTTTATGAATGGCCCTTGTGTACTTATAAGTATTCATCTACAATTAACTCTAGACACTGTACTTGCGCTTTTTGAAATATAATGAACGCAATTTTATTAGCTTTTAATTTTGTAAAGAAACAAAAATATATAATTTCATGAAATTCTATGTGTTGGAAGTTATTGTGCTCATAACGCTTATTGTAAGGATAATAATGGTATACTAAAACAATTGACAAACGGTTACTCGAGTTCGCAAATGGGACACTTGCATTCTAAATTCATACTCTTTATAACCGTTATTGATAAAAAAACTAACATGATCCCATATAGAGTTCCAAAAGTTCTTTACGATGACCCACGTATACTTAAAAGTAATCATCTACAATTTACTCTAGACATTGTACTTGCGCTTTTTCAAATTTGTTGGATGGAATTTACTAGCTTTTAATTTAATAAAGAACCAAGAATATATAATTTAATCTGATTCTATATGTTGGAAGTTATCGTGCTCATAACACTTATTGTAAGGGTAATAATGGAATACTAAAACAATTGACAAATGGTTACCTAGGTTCGCAAATGGGACACTTACATTGTAAAATCATACTCTTTATCACCGTTACTGATAAAGAAACATGCATGATCCCACATAGATTTCCACAAATTCTTTACAAATGACCCTTGTATACTTAAATGTAATCATCAACACATTCTAGACACTGTACTTGCACTTTTTCAAATTTGATGGACAGAATTTTATTAGCTTTTAATTTCATAAAGAACATGGAATATACAATTTAATGCAATTCTATGTGCTAGAAGTTATCATGCTCATAATGCTTATTGTAAGGGTAATAATGGATACTAAGACAATTGACGGACGGGTACCCCAGTTCGTAAATAGGACACTTGCATTATCAATTCATACTCTTTATAACCATAACTCATAAAGAAACTGGCAAGATCACACGGAGAGTTCCACAAGTTCTTTACGAATGACCCTTGTAAACTTAAAATTAATCATCTAAAGTTTACTCTAGACACTATACTTGCACTTTTTAAAATTTGATGGAGGGAATTTTATTACTATTTCATATAATAAATAACCAAGAATATATAGTTTAATGCGATTCTATGCGATGGAAGTTATCGTACTCTTAACACTTATTGTAAGGGTAATAATGGTATACTAAAACAATTGACAAATAGTTACTCGGGTTCGCAAATGGGACACTTTCATTCTAAATTCATACTCTCTATAACCGTTATTGATAAAAACAACTGGCATGATCCCACATAGAGTTCCAAAAGTTTTTTACGAATGACCCACGTATACTTAAAAGTAATCATCTACAATTTACTCTAGACACCGTACTTGCACTTTTTCAAATTCGATGGATGGAAATTTATTAGCCTTTAATTTAATAAAGAACCAAGAATATATAATTTAATCTGATTCTATATGCTGGAAGTTATCGTGCTCATAACGCTTATTATAAGGGTAATAGTGGAATACTAAAACAATTGAGAAACAGTTACCCAGGTTCGCAAATGGGACACTTGCATTCTAAAGTCATACTCTTTATCACCGTTACGGATAAAGAAACATGCATGATCCCACATAGATTTCCACAAGTTCTTTACGAATGACCCTTATATACTTAAAAGTAATCAACAATTTATTCTAGACACTGTACTTGCACTTTTTCAAATTTGATGGACACAATTTTATTAGTTTTTAATTTCAATAAAAACATGGAATATACAATTTAATGCGATTCTACATGCTGGAAGTTATCGTGCTCATAATGCATATTGTAAGGGTAATAATGGATACTAAGACAATTGACGGACGGATACCCCGGTTCGTAAATGGGACACTTGCATTCTCAATTCATACTATTTATAACCATAACTCATAAAGAAACTGGCAAGATCACGCGGAGAGTTCCACAAGTTCTTTACGAATGACCCTTGTAAACTTAAAATTAATCATCTAAAGTTTACTCTAGACACTATACTTGCGCTTTTTAAAATTCGATAGATGGAATTTTATTAGCTTTTCATTTAATAAAAAACCAAGAATATATAATTTAATGTGATTCTATGTGCTGGAAGTTATGGTGCCCATAACACTTATTGTAAGAGTAATAATGGAATACTAAAACAATTGATGGACGGTTACCCAGATTCGCAAATGGGACACTTGCATTCTAAAATCATACTCTTTATCACCTTTACTGATAAAGAAACTGGGATGATCCCACATGGAGTTCCACAAGGTTTTTAGGAATGACCCTAATATACTTAAAAGTAATCATCAACAATTTATTCTACAAACTGTACTTGCACTTTTTCAAATTTGATGGACAGAATTTTATTAGCTTTTGATTTCAAAAAGAACTTGGAATATATAGTTTCATGCAATTCTATGTGCTGTAAGTTATCGTGCTCATAATGCTTATTGTAAGGGTAATAATGGATACTAAGACAATTGACGGACGGATACCCTGGTTCGTAAATGGGACACTTTCATTCTCAATTCGTACACTTTATCACCATAACTCATAAAGAAACTAGCATGTCACACAGAGAGTTCCACATGTTCTTTACGAATAACCTTTGTAAACATAAAAGTAATTATCTACAATTTACTCTAGACACTATACTTTCACTTTTTCAAATTTGATGGAAGGGATTTTATTAGTTTTTAATTTCATAAAGAACCTGGAATATATAATTGAATGCGATTCTATGTTCTGGAAGTTATCGTGCTTATAATGCTTATTCTAATGGTAATTTTGGAATATTTAGACAATTGACTGACGGTTACCCCGGTTTGCAAATGGGAAACTTGCATTCTCAATTCATACTCTTTATAGTCGTAACTCATAAAGAAACCGGCATGATCACACTAAACTTGAAAGTAATCATCTACAATTTACTCTAGACACTGTACTTGCCTTTTTTCAAATTTGATGGACAGAAGTTTAATAGATTTTACTTTCTCAAAGAAACTAGAATACATAATTTAATTTGATTCTATGTACTAGAAGTTATCGTGCTCATAAAGCTTATTGTAAGTGTAATAATGGAATACTAAGGCAATTGACGGGCGGTTACCCCGAATCGCAAATGGGACACTTGTATTCTCAATTCATACTCTTAGTCACCGTAACAGATAAAGAAACTTGCATAATCCTATGTACAGTTCCACAATTCTTTTACGAATGACCCTTGTGTTCTTATAAGTACTCATCTACACTTTACTCAAGACACTACACTTGCGCTTTTTGAAATTTGATGAATGGAATTGTATTAGCTTTTAATTTTATAAAGAATCAAGAATATATAATTTCATGCGATTCTATGTATACTAAAACAATTGACGAACGGTTCCCCGGATTTGCAAATGGGACACTTGCATTGTCAATTCATACTCTTTATAGTCGTAACTCATAAAGAAACTGGCATGATCACACATAGAGTTCCACAAGTTCTTTACGAATGACCCTTGTAAACTTAAAAGTAATCATCTACAATTTACTCTAGACACTGTACTTGCATTTTTTCAAATTTGATGGACAGAAGTTTAATAGATTTTACTTTCTCAAAGAACCTAGAATATATAATTTAATTTGATTCTATGTACTGGAAGTTATCGTGCTCATAAAGCTTATTGTAAGTGTAATAATGGAATACTAAGGCAATTGATGGGCGGTTACCCCGAATCGCAAATGGGACACTTGTATTCTCAATTCATACTCTTAGTCACTGTAACAGATAAAGAAACTTGCATAATCCTATGTAAAGTTCCACAATTTTTTTACGAATGACCCTTGTGTTCTTATAAGTACTCATCTACACTTTAATCAAGACACTACACTTGCGCTTTTTGAAATTTGATGAACGGAATTGTATTAGCTTTTAATTTTATAAAGAATCAAGAATATATAATTTCATGCGATTCTATGTGTTGGAAGTTATTGTACTCATAACGCTTATTGTAAGGGTAATAATGGTATACTAAAACAATTGACAAACGGTTACTCGAAAATGGGACACTTGCATTCTAAATTCATACTCTTTATAACCGTTATTGATAAAAACACAGGCATGATCCCACATAGAGTTCCAAAAGTTCTCTACGAATGACCCACACATACTTAAAAGTAATCACCTACAATTTACTCTAGACACCGTACTTGCGCTTTTTCAAATTTGATGGATGGAAATTTATTAGCTTTTAATTTAATAAAGAACCAAGAATATATAATTTAATCTGATTCTATATGCTGGAAGTTATCGTGCTCATAACGCTTATTGTAAGGGTAATAATGGAATACTAAAACAATTGACAAACGGTTACCCAGGTTCGCAAATGGGACACTTGCATTCTAAAATCATACTCTTTATCACCGTTACTGATAAAGAAACATGCATGATCCCACATAGAGTTCCACAAGTTCTTTACTAATGACCCTTGTATACTTAAAATTAATCATCAACAATTTATTCTGGACAGTGTACTAGCACTTTTTAAAATTTGATGGACAGAATTGTATTAGCTTTTAATTTCATAAAGAACATGGAATATACAATTTAATGCGATTCTATGTGCTGGAAGTTATCTTGCTCATAATGCTTATTGTAAGGGTAAAATGGATACTAAGACAATTGACGGACGGACACCCCGGTTCGTAAATGGGTCACTTGCATTCTCAACTCATACTCTTTATTACCGTAACTCATAAAGAAACTGGCATGATCACACAAAGAGTTACACAAGTTCTTTACGAATGACCCTCGTAAACCTAAAATTAATCATCTACACTTTACTCTAGACATTGTACTTGCACTTTTTCAAATTTGATGGATAAAATTTTATTAGTTTTTATTTTCATAAAGAACCTGGAATATATAATTTAATGCAATTCTATGTGCTGGAAGTTATCGTGCTCATAATGCTTATTGTAAGCGTAATAATGGATACTAAGACAATTGACGGACAGATACGCCGGTTCGTAAATGGGAAACTTGCATTCTCAATTCATACTCTTTATCACCATAACTCGTAAAGAAACTGGCATGATCCCACAGAGAGTTCCACAAGGTTTTTACGAATGACCCTTGTAAACATAAAAGTAATCATCTACAATTTACTCTAGACACTGTACTTGCACTTTTTCAAATTTGATGGTAGGAATTTTATTAGCTTTTAATTTCATAAAGAACGTGGAATATATATTTGAATGTGATTCTATGTTTTGGAAGTTATCATGCTTATAATGCTTATTCTAAGGGTAATATTGGAATACTAAGACAATTGATGGACGGTTAGCCCGGTTTGCAAATGAGACACTTGCATTCTCAATTCACACTCCTTATAGTCGTTACTCATAAAGAAACTGGCATGATCACACATAGACTACCACAATTTCTTTACGAATGACCCTTGTAAACTTAAAAGTAATTATCTACAATATACTCTAGACACTGTACTTGCATTTTTTCAAATTTGATGTACGGAAATATTTTAAATATTACTTTCATGAAGAACCTAGAATATATAAGTTAATTCAATTCTATGTACTAGAAGTTATCGTGCTCATAAAGCTTATTGTAAGTGTAATAATGGTATACTAAGACAATTGACGGGCAGTTACCCTGCATCGCAAATGGGACACTTGTATTATCAATTCATACTCTTCATCATTGTAACTGATAAAGAAACTTACATAATCCTATATAAAGTTCCACAAGTTCATTACGAATGATCCTTGTGTACTTATAAATACTCATATGACAGACGGTTAACCCAGTTTGCAAATAGGACACGCATTCTCAATTCATAATCTTTATCACCGTTTTTGATAAAGAAACTTTCAGAATCTCACATAGAGTTCCACAAGTTCTTTATTAATGACCCTGGTATACATATAAATAACCATATACAATTTACTCTAGACACTGTACTTGCGCTTTTTTGAATTTGATTAACGGTATTTTATTACCTTTTAATTTCATAAAGAACCTAGAATACATAATTGCATATGATTTTATCTGCTGGAGGTTATCTTGTTAATAACGCTTATTGTAAGGGTAACAATGGAATACTAAAATAATTGAGGGACGGTTACCCGGATTCGCAAATGGGACACTTGCAGTCTCAATTCATACTCTTTATCACCATTACTGATAAAGAAACTGGCATTATCCCACATAGAGTTCCACAAGTTCTTTACGAATGACCCTTGTATACTTAAAAGTAATCATCAGCAATTTATTCTAGACGTTGTACTTGCACTTTTCAAATTTGATGGATAAAATTTTATTAGCTTTTAATTTCATAAAGAACCTAGAATATATAATTTAATGCAATTCTATGTGTTGGAAGTTATCGTGCTCATAATGCTTATTGTAAGGGTATTAGTGGAATACTAAGACAATTGACGGACGGTTACCCCGGTTCGCAAATGGGACACTTGCATTCTCAATTCATACTCTTTATCACCGTAACTCATAAAGAAACTAGCATGATCACACAGAGAGTACCACAAGTTCTTTACGAATGACCCTTGTAAACTTAAAATTAATCATCTACAGTTTACTCTAGAAACTGTACTTGCGCTATTTCAATTTTGAAGGATGGAATTTTATTAGGTTTTAATTTCATAAAGAACATGGAACATATAATTTAATGTGATTCTATGTTCTAGAAGTTATCGTGCTCATAATGCTTATTGTAAGGGTAATAATGGATACTAAGACAATTGACGGACGGTTACCCGGGTTCGCAAATTGGACACATGCATTCTCAATTCGTACTCTTTATCACCGTAACTGATAAAGAAACTTGCATGATCCCACATAGAGTTCCACAAGTTCTTTACGAATGACCCTTGTATACTTATAAGTAATCATCTACAATTTACCATAGACACTATACTTGCGCTTTTTCAAATTTGTAGGACAGAATTTTATTAGCTTTTAATTTCATATAGAACCTGGAATATATAATTTAATGTGATTCTATGTTCTGGAAGTTATCGTGCTCATAATGCTTATTGTAAGGGTAATAATGCATACTAAGACAATTGACGGAAGGTTACTCTGGTTCACAAATTGGACACTTGCAATCTTAATTCATACTCTTTATCACCGTAACTGATAAAGAAAGTGCCCTTATCCGACATAGAGTTCCACAAGTTCTTTATGAATGATCCTTGTATACTTAAAACTAATCCTTTGAAGTTTACTCTAGACACTGTACTTGCGCTTTTTAAAATTTGAAGGATGGAATTTTATTAGTGTTTAATTTCATAAAGAACCTAGAATATTTAATTTAATGCGATTCTATTTGCTGGAAGTTATCGGGCTCATAATGCTTATTGTAAGGGTAATAATGGAATACTAAGACAATTCACGGACGGCTACCCCAGTTCACAAATGGGACACTTGCATTCTCAATTCATAGTCTTTATCACGCTAACTGATAAAGAAACTGGTATGATAACATATAGAGTTCCACAAGTTATTCACGAATTACCCTTGTAAACTTAAAAGTAATTATCTACAATTTACTCTTGACATTGTACTTGTGCTTTTTCAAATTTGATGGATGGAATTTTATTAGCTTTTAATTTAATATAGAACCAAGAATATATAATTTAATGCGATTCTATGTGCTGGAAGTTATCGTGCACATAACTTATTGTAAGGGTAATAATGGAATACTAAAACAATTGACGGACGCTTACTCTTTATCACTGTTACTGATAAAGAAACTGGCATAATCCCACATAGAGTTCCACAAGTTCTTTACGAATGACCCTTGTATACTTAAAAGTAATCATCAACAATTTATTCAAGACACTTTACTTGCGCTTTTTCAAATTTGATGGAAAGAATTTTACTAGCTTTCAATTTGATAAAGAACATGGAATATTTAATTTAATGCAATTCTATGTGCTGGAAGTTATAGTGCTCATAATAGGGTGATAATGGATACTAAGACAAATGTCAGGCAGATACCCCGGTTCGTAAATGGAACACTTACCTTCTCAATTCAAACTCTTTATCACCGTAACTCATAAAGAAATTGGCATGATCACACCGAGTGTTCCACAAGTTCTTTACGAATGACCCTTGTAAACTTAAAAGTAATCATCAATAATATACTCTAGACACTGTACTTGCACTTTTTCAAATTTGATTGAAGGAATTTTATTAGCTTCTAATTTCATAAAAAACCTAGAAAATATAATTGAATGTGATTCTATTTTCTTGAAGTTATCATGCTTATAATGCTTATTGTAAGGGTAATATTGGAATACTAAGACAATTGAAGGACGGTTACCCCGGTTTGCAAATAGGACACTTGCATTCTCAATTCATACTCTTTATAGCCGTTACACATAAAGAATCTGGAATGATCACAGATAGAGTTTCACATATTCTTTACGAATGACCCTTGTAAACTTAAAAGTAACCATCTACAATTTACTCTATACACTATACCTGCACTTTTTCAAATTTGATGGATGGAATTTTATTAGATTTTAATTTTAAAAAGAACCTAGAATATATAATTTAATTCGATTTTATGTACTGGAAGTTATCGTGTTCATAACGCTTATTGTAAGTGTAATAATAGAATACTAAGACAATTGACGGACAGTTACTCCGAATCGCAAATGGGACACTTTCATAACCAATTCATACTCTTTATCACCGTAACTGATAAAGAAACTTGCATAATCCTATATATAGTTTCACAAGTTCTATACGAATGACCCTTGTGTACTTATAAGTACTCATCTACAATTTACTTTAGACACTGCACTTGCACTTTTTGAAATTTGATGAACAAAATTTATTAGCTTTTAAATCATAAAGAACCTAGAATATATAATTTCATTCGATTCTGTGTGCTGGAAGTTATCGTGCTCATATCGCTTATTGTAAAGGTATTAATGGAATACTAAGACATATAATAGATGGTTAACCCAGTTTGCAAATGGGACACGCATTCACATAGAGTTCTACAAGTTCTTCATGTATGACTCTTTTAAACTTAAAGTAATCATATACAATTTACTCATGACATTGTACTCGTGCTTTTTCAAATTTGATGGATAGAATTTTATTAGCTTTTAATTTCATAAAGAACCAAGAATATATAATTTAATGCGATTCTACGTGCTGGAAGTTATCATGCTTGTAACACATATTGTAAGGGTAATAATGGAATACTAAAACAATTGACGGGCGGTTGCCCAGATTTGCAAATGGGACACTTGCATTCCAAAATTATACTCTTTATCACCGTTACTGATAAAGAAACTTGCATGATCCCACATAGAGTTCCACAAGTTCTTTACTAATGACCCTTGTATACTTAAAAGTAATCATCAACAATTTATTCTAGACACTGTACTTGCACTTTTTCAAATTTTATGGATAGAATTTCATTAGCTTTTAATTTCGTAAATAACCTAGAATATATAATTTAATGCAATTCTATGTGCTGGAAGTTATCGTGCTTATAATGCTTATTGTAAGGGTAATAATGGATACTAATACAATAGACAGACGGATACCCCGATTCGTGAATGGGACACTTGCATTCTCAATTCATACTCTTTATCACCGTAACTTATACAGAAACTGGCATGAACCCTTGTAAACTTAAAATTAATCATCTACAATTTACTTTAGACACTATACTTGTGCTTTTTCAAATTTATGGATGGAATTTTATTACCTTTTAATTTAATATAGAACCAAGAATATATAATTTAATGTCATTTTATGTGCTAGAAGTTATCGTGCACATAACACTTATTCTAAGGGTAATAATGGAATACTAAAACAATTGACGGACGCTTACCCAGATTCGCAAATGGGATACTTGCATTCTAAAATCACACCCTTTATCATTGTTACTAATAAAGAAACTGACATGAACCCACATAGAGTTCCACAAGTTCTTTACAAATGACCCTTGTATACTTAAAAGTAATTATCAACAATTTATTTAAGACATTGTACTTGTGTTTTTTCAAATTTGATGGAAAGAATTTTGCTAGCTTTCAATTTCATAAAGAACCTTGAATATATAATTTAATGCAATTCTATGTTCTAGAAGTTATCATACTCATAATAGGGTAATAATGGATACTAAGACAAATGACATACAGATACCTCGGTTCGTAAATAGAACACTTGCATTCTCAATTCAAACTCTTTATCACCGTAACCCATAAAGAAAGTGGGATGATCACACAGAGTGTTCCACAAGTTCTTTACGATGGCCCTTGTAAACTTAAAAGTAATCATCTACAATATACTCTAGACATTGTACTTACACTTTTTCAAATTTGATTCAAGGAATTTTATTAGCTTTTAATTTCATAAAAAACTTGGAATATATAATTGAATGTGATTCTATGTTCTGGAAGTTATCGTGCTTATAATGCTTATTGTAAAGGTAATATTGGAATACTAAGACAATTGACGGACGGTTACCCCGGGTTGCAAATGGGACACTTGCATTCTAAGTTCATACTATTTATAGCCGTTACACATAAAGAAAATGGCATGATCACAAATAGATTTCCACAAGTTCTTTACAAATGATCCTTGTAAACTTAAAAGCAATCATGTACAATTTACTCGAGACACTGTACTTGCACTTTTTCAAATTTGATGGATGGAATTTTATTAGATTTTAATTTCATAAAGAACCAAGAATATATAATTTAATTTTATTTTATGTACTGGAAGTTATCGTGCTCATAACGCTTATTGTAAGTGTGATAATGGAATACTAAGACAATTGACAGACGGTTACCCCAAATCGCAAATGGGACACTTTCATAATCAATTCATACTCTTTATCACTGTAACTGATAAAGAAACTTGCATAATCCTATATAGAGTTTCACAAGTTCTTTACGAATGACCCTTGTGTACTTATAAGTAGTCATCTACAATTTACTCTAGGCACTGCACTTGTGCTTTTTGAAATTTGATGAACGGAGTTTTATTAGCTTTTAAATTCATAAAGAACCTAGAATATATAATTTCATTTGATTCTATGTGCTGGAAGTTATTGTGTTCAAAATGCTTATTGTAAAGGTATTAATGGAATACTAAGACTTATGACAGATGGTTAACCCAGTTTGCAAATGGGACACACATTTTGAATTCATACTCCTTATCACTATTACTGATAAATAAACTTGCATAATCTCACATAGAGTTCCACAAATTCTTTACGAATGACCCTGGTATACTTGTAAAAAATCATATAAAATTTACTCTAGACACTGTACTTGGACTTTTTTGAATTTGATGGACGGTATTTTATTAGCTTTTAATTTCATAAAGAACCTAGAATGTATAATTTCATGCGATTCTATGTGCTGGAGGTTATCGAGCTAATAACGCTTATTGTAAGGCTAATAATGGAATACTAAAACAATTGACAGACGGTTACCTTGGTTCGCAAATGGGACACTTACATTCTCAATTCATACTCTTTATAAACGTAACTGATTAACAAAATGGCATGACCCCACACAGAGTTCCACAAGTTCTTTACGAATGACCCTTGTAATCTTAATGGTAATCATCTACAGTTTACTCTAGATGCCGTATATGCGCTTTTTAAAATTTGATGGATGGAATTTTATTAGCTCTTAATTTAATAAAGAACCTGGAATATATAATTTAATGCGATTCTATGTGCTGGAAGTTATCGTGCTCAAAACAGTTATGTTAATGGTAATAATGGAATACTAAGACAATTGACAGACGGTTACCCCGGTTCGCAAATGGGAAACTTGCATTCTCAATTCCTACTCTTTATCACGGTAACAGATAAAGAAACTGGCATGATCCCACATAGTGTTCCACAAGTTCTTTATGAATGACCCTTGTATACTTATAAGTAATCATCTAGAATTTACTCCAGACACTGCACTTGCGGTTTTTCAATTTTGACGAATGGAATTTTATTAGCTTTTGAATTGAAAAAGAACGTAGAGTATATAATTTCATGTGATTCTATGTGCTGGAAGTTATCGTGCTCATAACGCTTATTTTAAGGGTAAAAATGGTATACTAAAACAATTGACAAACGGTTACCCGGGTTCACAAATGGGACACTTGCATTCTCAATTCGTACACTTTAACACCGTTACTGATAAAGAAATAGGCATGATCCCACATAGAGTTCCACAAGTTCTTTACGAATGACCCATATATACTTAAAAGTAATCATCTACAATTTACTCTAGACACTGTACTTGCACTTTTTCAAATTTTATGGACTGAAACTTATTAGCTTTTAATTTCATAAAGAACCACGAACATATAATAAAATATGATTCTATGTGCTGGAATTTATCGTGCTCATAATGCTTATGGACTGAAATTTATTAGCTTTTAATTTCATAAAGAACCACGAACATATAATCAAATATGATTCTATGTGCTGGAATTTATCGTGCTCATAATGCTTATTGTAAGGGTAGTAATGGAATATTAAGACAATTGATGGACGGTTACCCCTATTCATAAATAGGACACTTGTTTTCTCAATTCATACTCTTTATCAATGTTACTTACAGAGAAACTGGCATGATCCAACGAGTTCCTTACGAATTACCCTTGTATACTTAAAATTAAACATCTACAATTTACTCTAGACACTGTACTTGCTCTTTTTCAATTTTGATGGACATAATTTTATTAGTTTTTTTATTTCATAAGGAACATAGAATATATAACTTTATGCGATTCTATGTGCTGGAAGTTATCGTGCTCATAACGCTTATTGTAAGGGTAATAATGGAATACTAAGACAATTGACGGACGGTTACCCTGGTTTGCAAATGGGAAACTTGGATACTCAATTCATACTATTTATCACCGTAACGCATAAAGAAACTGAAATGATCACACATAGAGTTCCACAAGTTCTTTACAAATGACCTTTGTAAACTTAAAAGTAATCATCTTCAGTTACTCTGGACATTGTACTTGAACTTTTTCAAATTTCATGGATGGAATTTTATTAGCTTTTAATTTAATAAAGAACCTGGAATACATAATTTAATGCGATTCTATAAACTGGAAGTTATTGTGATTATAACGGTTATTGTAATGGTAATAATGGAATACTAAGACAATTGACGGACGGTTACCCCGGTCAGCAAATGGGACACTTGCATTCTCAATTCATACTCTTTATCACAGTAACTGATAAAGAAACTGGCATGGTCCCACATAGTGTTCCACAAGTTTTTTATGAATGACCCTTGCATAATTATAAGTAATAATCTACTATTTACTCTAGACACTACACTTGCAGTTTTTCAAATTTGATGAATGGAATTTTATTAGTTTTTAAATTTAAAAAGAACCTAGAACATATAATTTCTTGTGATTCTATGTGCTGGAAGTTATCGTGCTTAGAACGCTTATTGTAAAGGTAATAATGGAATACTAAGAAAATTTACTGATGGTTACCCCAGTTCGGAAATGGGACACTTGCATTCTACATTTAAACTCTTTATCACCATTACTGATAAATAAACTTGTTGATTCAACATAGAGTTCCACAAATTCTTTATAAATAACCCTTGTATAATTAGAAGTAATCATCTACAATTTACTCTGGTCACTGTAATTGCATTTTTTTTAATTTGATGGATGAACTTTTTTTAGCTTTTATTTTTATAAAGAACCTGGAATATAAAATTTCATGCCATTCTATGTTGTGCAAATTATTGTGCTCATAACGCTTATTGTAAGGGTAATAATGTAATACTAACACAAATGATGGATGATTACCCCAGTTACCGGATGGGATACTTGCATTCTGACTTCAAACTCTTTATAACCATAACTGCTAATAAAATTGGTATCATCCCACAAAAGTTCCACAAATTCTTTAGAAATGACCCTTGTATACTTAAATGTAATCATATACAATTTACTCTAGACACTCTACTTGTGCTTTTTAAAATTTGATAGACAGACTTTTATTAGATTTTAATTTCATAAAGAACCTGGAATATATAGTTTCATGCGATTCTATATGCTGAAAGTTATTGTGCTCATAAAGCTTAAAGTAAGGGTAATAATGGAATACTAACACAAATGATGGATAGTTACCCTGGTTCGGAAATGAGACACTAGCATTTTCAATTCATACTCTTTATTGCCAAAACTAATAAAGAAACTAGCATGATCCCACACAGAGTTCCACAAATTCTTTAGGAATGACCCTTGTATACTAATAAGTAATCATCTACAATTTACTTTAGACACTGTACTTGCGCTTTTTCAAATTTGATAGACGAAATTTAATTAGCTTTTAATTTCATAAGAACCTAGAATATATAGTTTCATGCAATTCTATGTTTGGGAAGTTATCGTGCTCATTACACTTATTGTGAGGATAATAATGGAATAATAAGACAATTTATGGACGGTTACCTCATTTCGTAAATGAGACACTTGCATTCTCAATTTAAACTCTTTATCACCATAACTGGTAAAGAACTTGGCATGATCCCACATAGAGTTCTATAAATTCTTTACGAATGACTCTTGTAATTTTATAAGTAATCATCAACAATTTACTCTAAACGCTATACTTGCACTTTTTCAAATTTGATGGACGGACTTTTATTAGTTTTTAACTTAATAAAGAACCAGAAATATATAATTTCATGCAATTTGATATGCTGGAAGTTATCGTGCTCATAACGCTTATTGTAAAGGTAATAATGGAATACTGTCACAAATGACGGACAGTGACCCTGGTTCACAGATGGGACACTTGCATTCTCAATTCATACTCTTTATCACCATAACTAATAAAGAAACTGGCATGATCCCACATAGAGTTCCACAAGTTCTTTATGAATAACCCTTGGATACTTAGAAGGAATCATATACAATTTATTCTAGACATTGTACTTGCATTTCTTAAAATTTGATAGAGGGACGTTTATTAGCTTTTAATTTCATAATTAACCAAGAATGTATAATTTCATGCGATTCTATGTGATTGAAGTTATCATGCTCATAACTTTTATTGTAAGGGTAATAATGGAATACTAACAAAAATGACAGACGGTTACCCCGGTTCGCGGATAGGACTCTTGCATTCTCAATTCATACTTTTTATCACTGTTACACATAAAGAAACTGGCATGATCACGTATAGAGTTCCACAAGGTCTTTATGAATGACCCTTGTAAACTTAAAGGTAATCTACAGTTTACTCTAGACACTGTATATGCACTTTTTAAAATTTGATGGATGGAATTTTATTTGCGTTTAATTTCATAAAGAACCTAGAATATATAATCTAATGTGATTTTATGTGCTGGAAGTTATCGTGCTCATAACGGTTATTGTAATAGTAATCATGGAAAACAAAGACAATTGACGGACGGTTACCCCGGTTCGTAAATGGGACACTTGCATTCTCAATTCATACTCTTTATCACTGTGACTGATAAAGAAACTGGCATGATCACATATAGAGTTCCACAAGTTCTTTATGAATGGCCCTTGTAAACTTAAAGGTAATCATCTAAAGTTTACTCTAAACACCGTATATGTGCTTTTTAGAATTTGATGGATGGAATTTTATTATCTTTCAATTTCATAAAGAACCCGGGATATATAATTTAATGCGATTCTATGTGCAGGAGGTTATCGTGCTCATAATGCTTATTGTAAGGGTAATAATGGTTTACTAAAACAATTGACGAACGGTTACCCCGGTTCGCAAATGGGACACTTGCATTCTCAATTCATAAAATTTTCACCGTTACTGATAAAGAAACAGGCATGATCTCACACAGAGTTCCACAAGTTCTTTACGAATGACCCATATATACTTAAAAGTAATCATCTACAATTTACTCTAGACACTGTACTTGCACTTTTTCAAATTTGATGAACGGTATTTTATTAGCTTTTAATTACATAAAGAAACACGAATATATAATTATATATGATTCTATCTGCTGTAATTTATCGTCCTCATAATGCTTATCGTAAGGGTAATAATGGAATACTAAGACAATTGACGGACGGTTACCCCAGTCCTTAAATGGGACACTTGCATTCTCAATTCATAATCTTTGTCAGTGTTACTGATAAAGAAACTGTAATGATCCCACCTAGAGTTCCACAAGTTCCTTACGAATTACACTTGTACACTTAAAAGTAAACATCTACAATTTACTCTAGACACCGTACTTGCGCTTTTTAAAATTTGATGGACATAATTTTTATTAGCTTTTAATTACATAAGGAACCTAGAATATATAATTTTATGTGATTCTATGTGCTGGAAGTTATCGTGCTCATAACGCTTATTGTAAGGGTCATAATGGAATACTAAGACAATTGACCGACGGTTACCCCTGTTTGCAAATGGGACACTTGCATTCTCAATTCATACTCTTTATCACCGTAACTCATAATGAAACTGGAATGATCACACGTAGAGTTCCACAAGTTCTTTACCAATGACCCTTGTAAACTTAAAAGTAATCATCTTCAGTTTACTGTAGACATTGTACTTGTACTTTTACAAATTTGATGGATAGAATTTTATTAGCTTTTAATTTATTAAAGAACCTGGAATATATAATTTAATGCGATTCTATGTGCTGGAAGTTATCGTGCTCATAACGGTTATTGTAATGGTAATAATGGAATACTAAGAGAATTGATGGACGGTTACCTCAGTTCGCAAATGGGAAACTTGCATTCTCAATTCCTACCCTTTATCACCGTAACTTATAAAGAAACTAGCATGATCCCACATAGTGTTCCACAAGTTCTTTATGAATGACCCTTGTATACTTATAAATACTCATCTACAATTTACTCTAGACACTGCACTTGCGGTTTTTTGAATTTGATGAATGGAATTTTATTAGTTTTTAAATTAAAAAAGAACCTGGAATATATAATTTCTTGTGATTCTATGTGCTGGAAGTTATCATGTTCATGACGCTTATTGTAAAGGTAATAATGGAATACTAAGACAATTTACTGACGGTTACTCTAGTTCGCAAATGGGACACTTGCATTCTACATTCAAACTCTTTATCACCATTACTGATAAAGAAACTTGTTGATCCAACATAGAGTTCCACAAATTCTTTATAAATGACCCTTTTATAATTAGAAGTAATCATCTAAAATTTACTCTAGTCACTATAATTGCATTTTTTAAAATTTGATGGACGGATTTTTTTTAGCTTTTACTTTTATAAAGAACCTAGAATATAAAATTTCATGCTATTCTATGTTGTGGAAATTATTGTGCTCATAACGCTTATTGTAAGGGTAATAATGTAATATTAACACAAATGATGGATGATTACCCCAGTTACCGGATGGGACACTTGCATTCTGAATTCATACTCTTTATAACCATAATTGATAATGAAACTGGCATGATCCCACAAAGAGTTCCACAAGTTCTTTAGAAATGACCCTTGTATACTTAAAAGTAATCATCTTCAGTTTACTTTAGACATTGTACTTGCACTTTTTCAAATTTGATGGATAGAATTTTATTAGCTTTTAATTTAATAAAGAACCTGGAATATGTAATTTAATGCGATTCTATGTGCTGGAAGTTATCGTGCTCATAACGGTTATTGTAATGGTAATAATGGAATACTAAGACAATTGACGGGCAGTTACCCCGGTTCGCAAATGGGAAACTTGCATTCTCAATTCCTACTCTTTATCATTGTAACTGATAAAGAAACTGGCATGATGCCACATTGTGTTCCACAAGTTCTTTATGAATGACCCTTGTATACTTATAAATAATCATCTACAATTTACTCTAGACACTGCACTTGCGGTTTTTCAAATTTGATGAATGGAATTTGATTAATTTTTAAATTAAAAAAGAACCTAGAATATATAATTTCTTGTGATTCTATGTGCTGGAAGTTATCGTGCTCAAAACGCTTATTGTAAAGATAATAATGGAATACTAAGACAATTTACTGACGGTTACCCCAGTTCGCAAATGGGACACTTGCATTCTACATTCAAACTCTTTATCACCATTACTGATAAAGAAACTTGTTGATCCAACATAGAGTTCCACAAATTCTTTATAAATGACCCATGTATAATTAGAAGTAATCATCTACAATTTACTCTTGTCACTGTAATTGCATTTTTTTAAAATTTCAGGGACGGACTTTTTTTTAGCTTTTATTTTTATAAAGAACCTAGAATATAAAATTTCATGTCATTCTATGTTGTGGAAATTATTGTGCTCATAACGCTTATTGTAAGGGTAATAATGTAATACTAACACAAATGACGGATGATTACCCCAGTTACTGGATGAGACACTTGCATTCTGAATTCATACTCTTTATAACCATAATTGATAATGAAACTGGCATGATCCCACTAAGAGTTCCATAAGTTCTTTAGAAATGACCCTTGTATACTTATATGTAATCATCTACAATTTCCTCTCGAGAGTGTACTTGCACTTTTTAAAATTTGATAGACGGACTTTTATTAGATTTTAATTTCATAAAGAACCTGGAATATATAATTTCATGCGATTCTATATGCTGAAAGTTATTGTGTTCATAAAGCTTAATGTAAGGGTAATAATGGAATACTAACACAAATGACGGACGGTTACCCCGGTTCAGAAATGAGACACTAGCATTTTCTTTCATACTCTTTATCACAATAACTAATAAAGAAACTAGCATGATCCCTCATAGAGTTGCACAAGTTCTTTACGAATAACCCATGTATACGTATAAGTAATCAACTGCAATTTACACTAGACACTGTACTTACACTATTTCAAATTTGATGGGCAGACTTTAATTTGCTTTTTATTTCACAAAGAGCCTAAAATATATAAATTCACGCAATTCTACGTGCTGGAAGTTATCGTGCTCATAACGCTTATTGTAAGGGTAATAATTAAATACAACGACAATTGACGGACGGTTACCCCGGTTCAAAAATGGGACACTTGCATTCTCAATTCATACTCTTTATCACCGTTACTGATGAAGAAACTGGCATGATCCTAAATTGTGTTCCACAAGTTCTTTACGAATGACTCATGTATACACTTATAAGTAATCATCTACAGTTTACTTTAGACGTTGTACTTGCGCTTTTTCAAATTTGATGGATGGAATTTTATTAGCTTTTAATTTCCTAAGTTATCATGCTCATAACGCTTATTGTATGGGTAATAATGGAATACTAAGACAATTAACAAACGGTTACCCTGGTTCCCAAATGGGACTCTTGCATTCTCAATTCATATTCTTTATCACCGTAACTTGTAAAAAAACTAGCATGATCCCACATAGAGTTCCACAAGTTCTTTTTGAATGACCCTTCTATAATTATAAGTAATCATATACAATTTACTCTAGTCACTGTAATTGCATTTTTTAAAATTTGATAGATTGACTTTTATTTTCTTTTAATTTCATAAAGAACCTAGCATATAAAATTTCATGCGATTCTATGTTGTGGAAATTATATAACTCATAACGCTTATTTTAAGGGTAATAATGTATCACTAACACAAATGACAGACAGTTTCCCTGATTAGCAGATGGGACACTTGCATTCTCAATTCATACTCTTTATCACCGTGAGCGATAAAGAAACTGGCATGATCCCACATAGAGTTCCACAAGTTCTTTCTAAATGACCCATGTATACTTATAAGTAATCATATACAATTTACTCTAGTCACAGTAGTTGAATTTTTTAGTAGCTTTTAATTTCATATATAACCTTGAATATATAATTTCATGTGATTCTATGTTGTCGAAATTATCGTGACCATAATTTTTATTGTAAGGGTAATAATGTAATACTAATACAAATGACGAACGGTTACCCCAGTTAGCAAATGGGATACTTGCATTCTCAATTAATACTCTTTATCACCATAACTAATAAAGAAACAAGCATGATCTTACATAGAGTTCCACAAAATCTTTACGAATAACCTTTGTATACTTATAAGTAATCATCTACAATTTACTCTAGACACTGCACTTGCGCTTTTTCAAATTTGATGAACAGAATTTTATTAGCTTTTAATTTCATAAAGAACCTAGAATATATTATTTAATGTGATTCCATGTGCTCGAAGTTATCGTGCTCATAACGTTTATTGTAAAGGTAATAATGGAATACTAAGACATATGACGTGCGATTACACCAGTTTGCAAATGGGACACTTGAATTCTCAATTCATACTCTTTATCACCATTACTGATAAAGAAACTTGCAAAATTCCACATAGAGTTCCACAAGTTCTTTACGAATGACCTTGGTATGCTTATAAATAATCATATACAATTTACTTTAGACACTGTACTTGCACTTTTTATAATTTGATGGACATAATTTTATCAGCTTTTAATTTCCTAAAGAACCTAGAGTATATAATTTCATGGGATTCTATATGCTGGCAGGACGCTTATTGTAAGGGTAAAAATGAAATACCAAAACAATTGACGGACGGTAACCTGGGTTCGCAAATGGGACACTTGCATTCTTAATTCATACTCTTTATCACCGTTACTGATAAAGAAACTGGCATTATCCCACATAGAGTTCCATAAGTTCTTTACGAATGACCCTTGTACACTTTTTTTTAATTTTAAACCATCCTTAGATGGGGGGTATATATTGGCTCCCCAGGCCGGAATAGGCATAAAGTATACAGGATTTACAAAAGGTCATACAAAAAGATGAACCTAGAGCTAAGTATTGCCCCTGACGGACAACATAGAAAAGCATGAGATCCTCTTGATTGTTGTGGCGGAGAAGTAAATCTAATCTGAAAAGATCATTTAACGGATCGCTTCGCGAACAGGGCGAAGAAACGTAAGTACGAGACTTCTATTTTTCAACGAAGCGACCGTTAAGATGAAATTGTCTAGCAATGTAGAGGAGTATATCAGGAGTTAGCTAAAATCCTAGAAAAAGCTGCTGAAGAGACCAGCAGAGATATCATTCATTCGTTGAAGTGTTCCCCCCATCAGTATGAACTTGCATATACTTCCTCCGTTTATTGATTTGCTCCTTTCCTGCAAACAAGAGAAAGCAGCAGCAGTATCCATAGTAGCTAATGAAAACTATGATAAAGCATCTGGTAACTTATATCTGTGTTCAAGAGGCAAGACGAATGCCTTGCATTCCAATTTTATCAAGCTGAATGAGACCATTGAAAAAAGGTGGAGTCATGTCCATGTTTAAATCTCCATGCAAATTATTTTCCTTAGCATATTTGGCTAAAAAATCTGCAGCTGTATTGGCCTCCCTTGGGATGAATGTGATTGGGTTCATTTTATGCAGCTCATGCAAGGATATACAGGTAGAGTAAACTGTCCAAGGACAGGCCAGAGGTGTCTGAATTCCTTTAACCGCAGATTGGCAATCTGACTCAATCAAACAGCCATGTAAGTTAAGCTCTGTGCATAAATCATATGCCATTTGAATTCCTATCAGTTCAGCATGAATTGGTGATTCAGAATGAAAGACATTAACTCTCAGTTTGAAAACCTGACCATTGTTATCCCTCACAATTACTGCACATGAAGAAATACCCCCGGGTATCCATGTAGCATCTGTGTTTAATTTAAATCCAGATTGTGGCTTTTCCCATCTTACAGCTACAAAATCTTTTTTCTTCTTATGTAATATATCAGGTATGAGGCCTGCTTGAATTAGGTCTTTATGTTTCTCGTTTTTGCCTCTAAGTGGATGTGCAGTAAAGATTAGCTTGATCAAATCCATAGCATTATGAAAGCATGCATCCAGGGAAAAAGGCTGATTATCATATAGACACTTGTTCCTATGAGTCCAGAGGGACCAAGTTGTGACTATTAAGACTGCCTTAATCACTGTGGAAGTTAACTTCGAGTCTGCCCTTTTAGATAAGTAAAATTCAACCCGATTTCTGAATCTATTAAAAATTGGGGGATGAAGATGTATGATGGAGTTAAATCTGTTCCAAATTTCAAGTGAGGAGGGGCATGAGTTAAAGAAATGGTCAATAGTATCCGAATGATTCCTACACAAAGGACATGTAGATGCTATGGAAAAACCAAATTTGCATAAAATGTTATCAAATGGTAGAATTCCATTAAGCACTCTCCAAATTAGCACAGACATTTTGGAGGGAATGAAAGGGGACCAGATTTTATGAAGGTATAAGATTTGTGTACCTTTTTGTCTAAGATTCTTATAAGCTGAGTTAGTTGAAAAGTTTCCATCCATTGTAGGAGTCCAAATCAGTCTATCCTCATGCGTGTGTTGAAGTGTCACTTCCTGCAAAATTAGATTAGTAGTGGTAGCCAAATGAGGCTCCAATATTGGTAGGTAGTGATTTTTGTTAGCTATAAAAGAGCTCAACCTTATCTGAGGGAATGGAACTTCCATTCCATCCGGCCATTCATAAAATAAAGCACCACCACCTATCCAGTTTGCATTCCAGAATGAACAAGAACCTTTTCCATAGAGAATTCTAGTAAAACTGTTAGCTATTTCTGTTACCTTACAAATTCTCTGCCAAGTGTGAGAGTTCTTATAAGATTTTGGGAGAGACCACAGATGTTGAGTCCATTGAGACTTGTTGAGCTGTAGTTTCCACCAAAGTTTACAAGAGAAGGAATCAACTGTTGCATTAATGTCTCTAAATCCTATTCCATTTTCTTGAATTGGGAAACTCATTTTTTTCCATGATCTCCATTTCTTTCTATTACCAGTGATCTCATTTTGACCCCAAAAAAGTCCTGATGCTAGCTTTTCCATTTTTCTTAAGACTACTTTAGGTGGACTTAGTACTGCAAACAGATGTATAGGAATGGATAAGAAACAGTGATTAATGAGAACGATTTTTCCTGCAGAACTTAACCACTTATTTTTCCAGTTGTTTAAAGTTTTTTCCATTCTTTCCAAAACAGGTAGATAGTGAACTTGTTTATTTCATCCTACAAAAATAGGAGCCCCTAAATATTTAAAGGGGAATGTGCCTCTTGTCATACCTAAGGTCCTGGAAATTAATTGCAGTCTATCCACTGGTGTTTTAGGATCAGCAAAGAAGTTAGATTTGGTAAAATTTACCTTCTGACCCGAGGTTTGTTCATATGCATACAAGAATTTTTTAAATCTTTTCAGATTCTTTTGATTACCATTCAGAAACACTGCTGTGTCATCTGCAAACATAAGATGAGTAATATGTGGACAACTCCTGGGTAATCTGAAGTTCTGAAGATAGCCTAGATGAAACAATTTTTTAAGGCTTCTTGAAAAGGCCTCAGAAACTATGTTATACAGAAAAGGGGATAAAGGATCCCCTTGTTTAATGCCCCTATTTGCAGCAAAAAAACCTGAAGTTACACCATTTATTAGCACTGAAAAATGAGCTGAGGCTATGTTTTGCATTATTCTATGCACAAATAATCCATGAAATCCAAATTGCAACAGGATAGAGTTAAGAAACGACCATGAGACCCTGTCAAAAGCTTTCTGCATGTCTAATTTAAGGATGAGGTTTGGGGCTTTTGATTTCCTAACTAAAATTTTAGTCATTTCCTGCATCATAATTATGTTATCTGATATGTCTCTCCCTGTTATGAAGGCACTTTGTTCAGGAGATATGAGAGAATTCATTAGTGGTTTTATCCTTTCCATGATCATCTTAGAGAAAACCTTGTTCACAAAATTAGATAAACTTATGGGCCTGAAATCAGAAAAGGTTACTGGAACAGGTTTTTTGGGAATCAATGTTAACCAGGTACTAGAGATAGCTTTAGGAATATTTCCAGTTTTTAAGAAGTCATTAGCAGCCTCCAAGAGATCTGTACTGATTACTTCCCAAAAAGTGGTAAAAAATGCTCCCGAGTATCCATCAGGTCCAGGTGAGCTAGATGGATTTAGGTCAAAAACTGCATTTTTTAATTCCTGAAGTTGGAAGGGAGATAAGAGATGATCATTTTGCTGATCAGTAACTATCCTAGGTATTTCTTTGAGAAAGTGATTGAGAAAAGTCCCCTCTATGTGATTATCTTCCTCATGAAAAAGTTCTTTATAAAATCTCACTGCTTCCTCTTTGATTAGAGAAGGATCAGAGATCCAAATGCCATTCCCATCTTTAATCTTGCTTATTCTGGTTTTGGTTCTCTTTTCTCTAACTGAGTGGTGGAAATAGCTAGTGTTGGCATCACCAAATTTAAACCAATTAATCCTAGCTTTTTGCTTAAGAAATATAAATTTTTCTTTTTGAGCCCTCATAAGCAACTGTTTTGAGTTATTTAACTCACTAAGGATTAAATCATCATTTGTTTGCTGAAAAGTGACTTCCAGATCTCTGACCACTTTTTCATATTTTTCTAGATTCTGTGATACATTACCAAAATGCATTTTATTCCATTGTTTAATTTCCATCTTTAGCCTTTTCAATTTAAATACAAGCCTGAACATTCCTTGAAAAGGGGATGCTATCTGCCAGTTTTTAGCTACCAACTCAAGAAATTCCTGTCTGTTTGACCACATGTCCTGATATCTAAATGGTCTAGGAGCTTGTTCCTCAGATGATTGGACAGATAGAAGTAAGGGGGAGTGATCCGAAGTCATCCTATTTAGTACTTGGATGGGGCTATTAGGGAAAAGCTCCAACCAGTCAATGGTAGCTAATCCCCTGTCTAGTCTTTGAAACATCAAATCTTTGCATTTATCCTTAAATCTGTTGTTACTCCAGGTGTAAGAATTCCCAACAGTAGGAATTTCATGCAAGTCCTTAAAATTTATGAAGTCTTTAAATTGTCTCATGCTCTTTTTAGGTGTGGACTTTCTTCCCTTGTAATCAGATACTGACAATACTGTGTTAAAATCACCTATGTATATAGAGGGGGCTTGAACTATGTCATTTAGATCCTTCCATAAGTCCTCTCTCAATTGTCTATGCACACTTGCATAAATAAAGAAACAATGCCAGGTAAAAGATGAAGCTGATTCAGTTATGTTAGCATGAACATATTGATCTGACTCATTTAAAATTGTAATGTGGAAGGAAGGTTCCCATAAAATCCAGATTTTGGCAGTTTGTGCAGCTAAAGCATTAAGATATCCTAGCTCATGTTTTAATACTGAGAGCCTTTGTTTATCTTGCCATGGTTCTATTAAACACAGAATATCTATTCTATGTTTAAGTTTTAGGGCCTTTAATCTTTCTACTGAAGTCCCAATACCCCTAACATTCCACACTAAAACATTTCCTATTTTGGTGTATCTAATCATTTAAAGATTTTGGGGTTAGCTTTCTGTGAAGATCTTAAATTTCTAACTTTCTTTTCTGTTGTCTCACCTGACTTACCATTACTTGTCTCTATATTATCCAGGGTGGAAACCAATTCAGGAGAGCTAACCTTATTCTGCATGATTTCCTCCTTATCAGTTTCATTTCTGAGTGAATCCCCTTTGTTAGCTCCTGAGTTTGCTTCTGAAATAATCTGCTCTATGTTTCCTGCTGGGAGTTTCTCAACAAAAAGATGATTAGGAGCAGAGGTCTCAATATTATCAGAGATAATCTGAGGAATTACATCCTGTGATCCCACAGATTCATGAAGAACTTCTACTACCTCATCTTCCAAGTCTTCCTGTAAGTCATCTAATGATTGAAAAGCATTAGAGATAGTAACTACATGTTCATGTGAGGCTTTTGTCTAGGGTTGAGGTGATTCATTTGACTGATTCTTTTTCCTCCAAATAGAAGTAGTTATTGGCTTAGATATGTCATCAAGAGAGTAAAAAGTTGCATTTCTCTTTTTATGACTAAACTTAAGCATATTGTTGGTAATTTCTTGTTGCAATAAAAAGGATTTTTGATTTTGAGATTCCTTTTCCTTTTGAAGAACAGTTAGATCAGAGGATCCTTCCATGTTAGGTTCTTTTGATTGTACTTCTGATCTTTTGTTCTCCATATGAAAATTAGCCTGAGGAACTTCTGTCTTTTTCATAGTTATTTTCCTTAACTCAGGGTGCAACTGGTTACATTTTAAGTTGTTGTGACCTAACATTTTACAGTGAGAACAGTATTGAGGCAGCTCTTCATATTCTATTGGGTAGTCTGCCACCTTGTTCCCTATTCCTACCACAATTGAGTTTGGGAGTTGTGATAACAAATCAATCTCTACACAAACTTTTATAGGAGATGGTCTAGTTAGGGATTTGGTAGCTGCATCCATCTTAAGAAATCTTCCAACCTGTGAGCTAATACCTATTATTGCAGAATTGTTATAGAAATGTAGTGGCAGATTATGAAACGTTACCCAGACCGGCACAATGGAGGATTCCACCGAAGGTGAGAAATCGGTCGACCACTTCTGTACTTTCATCGAGTATCCTTGGATTGTCCAAAGCCCCTTCATCCAACACCTTTGGTAGTCCTCGCTTTCCTGAAATCGAATTAGCACATGTCGGTAATCTATTGAACCAATCTGAAATTTGGATTTAAAACCTATAGATTTGAAGGCTTGTAGCAGAGAATCCATAGGAGGTTTCCCCCGGATGAATTTCCCAACTAGGGCGTTTTGGTAGTGCGAAGCAAGGAGTTCTCCTTCATCAGGTGGGAGAATATATGCAATTTTGCCTTTGAATTCAGTAATCGGATGTAGGTTTGGGGTGTCCGGGAGTGATGAGAGCAGGGGAGTTTGTTTGGTGTTAAGCGCTTGGATGAAGCTTTTGTGGCCCTGGGGGATAGGGGGATTGGGAACCGGTGGATAAGGCGTCGGCGACGCCATGGTTTCCCCAGGGAATCTGGAGAAACGTATCAGATATAACCGTTGGAATCGAGATGAAGAAGAAGAAGTACTGTTGAGGGAGAGAGAGAGTTCAGATTGGGTAGTGCGTGATCGCTATGCATTGGTGACCCTTGTACACTTAAAAGTAATCATCTACAATATACTCTAGACATTGTACTTGCGCTTTTTCAAAATGGATGGACAGAATTTTATTAGCTATTAATTTCATAAAGAACTAGGAATATATAATTTCATACAATTCTATGTGCTGGAAGTTATCATGCTCATAACGCTTATTATAAGGGTAATAATGGAATACTAAGACAAATAATGGACAATTACCCAGGTTCGCAAATGGGATACTTGCATTTTCAATTCATACACTTTATCACCATTAATCATAAAGAAACTGGCATTATCACACATAGAGTTCCACAATTGTTTTTACGAATGGCCCTTGTATACTTAAAAGTAATCATCTACAATTTACACTACACACTGTACTTCTGCTTATTAAAATTCTATGAATAGAATTTTGTTAGCTTCTAATTTCATAAAGAACCTAAAATATATAATTTAATGTGATTCCATGTGCTCGAAGTTATCATGCTCATAATGCTTATTGTAAGGGTAATACACTACCACAGAGACCCCCCTCTAGCACCAGTTTTAAAAACCGGTGCAAATAATGTAATAGCAACAGTTTTTATTTTGTTAGCACCGGTTCTAAAACTGGTGTTAATTTAGCACCGGTTATAATTATATTAGCACCAATTTTTTTATAATAACACCGTTCAGAAAACCGGTGCTAGAATTGATGAGAACCGGTGTTAAACTAACACTGGTCAAAAAACTGGTGCTAAAAATAACAAAAACCGGTTTTAAATTAGCAGCGGTTTGAAAACCGGTGCTAAAAATATGTATAACCGGTGAAATGAAGATTTTGGCTGAAAAACCGGTGTTAAAAATGTCAAAAATAGGTTCTATGTTCAAACCGGTTAAAAAATGTCAAAAATAGGTGCTATGTTCAAACCGGTTTGAAAACCGGTGTTAGAAATTAAAGAAAACTAGTGTAAAGTATATATTTGGCACCGGTTTTAGAATCCGGTGCTAAAAAATTAAAGAAACCGGTGCTAAAAGAATACCAGAAAAAAGTGAGAAAAATGGCACCGTTTGATTTTGCACCGGTTAAAAACCGGTGCTAATAGGAAAAATGGCACCGGTTTTACGTACTATTCACAAAAACCGGTGCTAAATTGAGCATTTAATACTCTGAACTACCCCTGAACTTGTAGTTTCCTTCTCCTTTCATTGATGGAAGATTTTTTGGATGGTGAGCAATAACTCAAAGCAATGAAGACCCATGGGTGTAAGTTTTCATTAACTTCTTGGAATTTCAATCAAATAGCTAGTAGTTATAATAACCATGAATGCATGCTTGGAGAGAGTTTATTCGTATGTATTAATGGTTTCTATATGCTTTATGTCGGTTTAGTATCATGTTGTGAGAGTGTAAATGAGTGTGGATGTAAACATGTTTTGGGAGATGGTATATATATGTGTGTGTGTGTATGTGTGTGTGTGTGTGTGTATGTGTCCCAAGAACAAGCTAGTTGATCGATTCACATACATATACACATACATGACACTTTTAGTATTGTGTAGCAAATTGATTGTGTTTATTTTTATTATGTTTGAACAATGAAAATTTGTGTAATTGTTTATTATGTGCTATTAGATACAACGGACCGAGAGTCGATGTTTGCGTGGAGGGAAAATATGGTTAGCTATCCAAGTGTAGCTAGAGGGAGTGGTGAACATATTGCACTTATTGATTAATTTCTTGATTATGCCTTTGGTCGGGAGAAGAGGATACTTTGTCCATGCAAAAGATGCTTGTGTCGTGAATGGTTTGATGATCTTGGGCTTGTTAGATTTCACTTGTTGAAGAACGGATTTGACGGAAGTTACATTGTATGGACATTTCATGAAGAGGTTGAGCAAGGACATAACGGTGGTTTTGACAAGGTAGATGGAAACAAATGTACCGTTGATGCTATGTTCGATGACATTGTAAGAGATTTTGAGGGGAAGCCTAAAATGTTGAGTGCTTTGCTCGACGAAAAAGAGAAGCCATTGTATCCGGGGTGTAAAAGTTACCATAATCTCTTTTTTTATGGAGGTTTTCAATTTGAAAGCTAACAATTCTTGGAGTGATGCAAGTGTGAATTCACTCCTAAAGCTTCTAAAGGATAAGTTTTCGGAAGGGAATGGAATACCGAAACACTTTTACGAGGCCAAGAAAATATTGCGTCCACTCAGTTTGGAATACAAGAAAATACATGTCCAAATGATTGTGTGTTGTATGACAGTTATTTGAAAGACGCGGTTCAATGTCCCATGTGCAAACATTCATGATATAAGGGTGTGAAGAATGATGATGATGGGTGTTTGTGTAAGAAGAAGAAGAAGGTTCCATTGAAGTGTATGTTTTATCTTCCTTTAATTCCTAGATTAAAGAGGTTATTCGCGAATTCAAAAGATGCAAAGAACTTGCGATAGCATGGAGAGCGGGAAAGACCAAGCGATGACAAGATAAGACATTCGGCAGATGGTGAACCGTGGAGAAATTTTGACAAGCAATATTTTTCATTTGGTTTGGAGGTTAGAAATTTACGCCTTGCATTGTGTACTGATGGGATGAATCCATTTGGTAATATGTCATCCAAGCATAGTTCTTGGCCCGTGATGTTGGTTATATATAATTTTCCCCCTTATTTGTGCATGAAACGTAAATATGTTATGATTCCTTTGTTAATCTCAGGTCCTAGACAACCTGGGAATGAGGTTGATGTGTGTTTGAGACCATTGATCGATGATTTGAAGATATTGTGGAAAGAACAAGGGGTGTTGGTATTTGAGGCCCATATGAATGTGGAGTTTCAATTGCGTGCCATGCTTTTTTGCACGATCAATGATTTTCCAGCCTATGGAAATTTGTCAGGCTATGTTGTGAAGGGGCACAAAGCATGTCCTATTTGTGAGGAGAAGACATAATTCAAACAGCTATGACATGGAAGAAAGACAGTGTATCTTGGCCATAGAAAATGGCTGCAAGGAAACCATAAATACCGGGATAATGGGGTCAATTTTGTTGGTGGGAAAGAACGGAGGAAATCCCCTACACCACTAACTGGTGTGCAGATTCACAATGAGGTTAAGAATTTGAGAGTGGTGTTGGGAAAGTATAAAGGTAAGGACAGAATACATTGTGATGGTCCTTGGAAGAAAAGGTCAATATTTTTTTATCTACCGTACTGGGAGCATCTTGAGGTTAGGCATTGCCTAGACGTGATGCATATTGAGAAAAATGTTTGTGAAAGTTTGATAGGCAACCTCTTAAATATTCCCTGGAAGACAAAAGATAGTTTGAATGCCCAGTTGGACTTGGTTGATTTGGGAATCAGAAATGACCTCGCCCCAGAAGTGAAGGGTAAGAGGACTTACTTGCCCCCTGCACCTTGTACATTGTCAAAGGAGGAGAGAATCTCAGTTTGTGATAGTTTGAAATAAGTGAAGGTCCCAATTAGTTATTCATCAAATGTGAGTCGGTTAGTTACGACGGATTGTCGGATGACCAGGTTGAAATCTTATGATTGTCATGTTTTGATGCAACAACTATTACCTATTGCTATTCGTGGGGTAATGGAGGCCGACGTAAGGTACTCAATCACTAGACTTTGTTTATTTTTTGCTTCCATATGCTGGAAGTCAATTGATTGGGACCATTTGGATGTCCTACAAAAAGAGGTTGTTGTTGTGCTATGCAAGTTGGAAATGTATTTCCCTCCATCTTTTTTTGGTATAATGGTTCACTTGGTTGTTCGTTTAGTGCGGGAGGTAAAGATATGTGGTCCGGTTTGTATGCGTTGGATGTATCCTTTCGAGAGTCACATAAAAGTCTCCAAGGGATACATGAAATGTATGAGTCGGTCGAATGCTAGTATTGTTGAGAGGTATGTTACCGAAGAAGTAATTAATTTTTTCTCTAACTATTTGGAGGAACATAGAAATTTTGGGGTGCCCCAAAATCGACATGTTGGAATGAAGGTGGGCAAACCGAGGTCAAGGGGAATGTTATTTACTCCATTGAATAGTGATCTAATGTCAGTTTATTTGTATGTGTTGAGGAATTGTATGGAGACTACTGCTTATGTGACCGAGCACCTTAATTCGATCAGAGAGTTTCATCACACGTAGCCCCCTAATAAAGTTCAGTTAGAGCACAATGACAAGTTTGTGAATTGGTTATATGATCGATGCAATGTAGGTGATTACGACCCAAAAATTAGGGCATTTGCAAGGAAGCCTAACTGCACGGTTTTGAGGTATTCTAGTATTGCTACTAGGGACCAAGATTTAAAGAGAACAACATAAAATAGTGGGGTATACATTGAGTCAGAGACTATGTGGCAAGCAAGTAAGAAAGACAATAAACCAGTCTTAGCTGTGATGTTTTTTTCTGGTGTTATTGATGAGATTTGGGAGCTTGACTATGGAGAATTCAAGATTCCGGTTTTCAAGTGCCAGTGGTTTGATAACACAACTAGAGTTCGAACCAATGACACAATGGGATTTACCCTTGTTGACCAGAATCGTGAAACATATGAAAATGATCAGTTTATTTTGGCCAAACAAGCAAGAAAAGTTTTCTTCGTAAATGACCTGTGCAATGTAGGTTGGTCTTTTGTGTTACAAGGTAAGAAATTCTCTTTCCGTGATGAAACTGATTTTGAAGTTACAAGTGAAAGGTTAGAGTTCCCCTCTATTTCCCCTCTACATAATAACAACGAGATTGAGGCTGGAGCAATACAGACGAAACACAGAGATGGCATTTGGATAGATGAAGATGGCCAAGAAATTTGAGACGTTCAATCCAAGAAGAGGAAGATGGTTGAAGACTAGCAGGGGTCGATCAATGAATTCGAGATAAAATTTATATATTTTTGTAGTTTGTTGTGTTTTGTACCACTGTTAACTATTCTACAACTATGTTCCAATAGGTCCCCATTTTGAGTAGCTCTGTGAGCTGCAGCGCGCTGCCGTTGTTTTGGTAAAGCCTTGGACAAAATTAGCTTCATTTTCCTATGGTAGCTACTGCCAGCTGCAGCGCGCTGTAGCTCTTTTGGTTCAACGCGCTGCAACTTTTTCACACACACATTACCTGTTATGAGTTGCTCGTTCAGTTTCTCTAAGACGAGAACATGAATACGTTACGAGACTAGAAATCTCAAATTCCAAAATCACATCCAAAGAGCAGTAACACAGTAGCAATATATGTTTTGCAAATAAAAAATCTACGAATCAAAGTTCCATATTAACCTGAAAAAATGAAGATGTGAGCTCAACAGTGATATACTGTTGATGAGCTTCTTTGCAGGTATACATCAGGGATGTTCAAACCAATAGAAACATGTTACCACAGTAATGAAAAAGAAATGCGAATCAAAGTTCCATGTTAACCTGAAAAAATGAAGATGTGAGCTCAATATAAGTAGTCAATCCCCGCACGAGCTCTTCTCCCTAGTGTTGACGTTGGAAAATCTAAGGTAAGGATTGGACCCAATTCCTTGATCCTCTCGCCACACATGGCAGTGAGGATCTTCCCAACCTGCGATGTCCATCGCACCGAGTGATCCACCTTCAGTTGCAATGCTTCCATGTCCCCATCCAAGTTCTCCTTAGATGATTTACTTGTTGCCTCCCTAGATGACTCAGCAACGTTCTTCTTCTTCGAGAATATTAGAGGGTTTATGGGAAGCTTTGGCATCATTGTGACATCATCATCCTTGAATCTGCAACCTGCTTCCACGCATATGGCAGTGATGAGTGAGGAGAAGCCTATGCAATTATGGGCATTGACACAATCCCAGATGTACGCCATTATAGTACCCCCAACATCGATGCTCATGTTCTTCTTGATCTTATAGAGCAGCAACATATGGGACCGATGAACCTCACTATTCATTTTCACCGGGAGAAGTCAGGAAACTATGAAACTGTACCACACGTTCATGTCTTCAGTCAAGTATTTCTTCTCAATGCTGGACCATTCTTGTGGAAAACCAGCAGAAACTCGTTACCACAGTAATGAAAAAGAACTACGAATCAAAGTTCCATGGTAACCTGAAAAAATGAAGATATGAGCTCAATATAAGTAGTTAATCCCCGCACGAGCTCTTCTCCCCAGTGTTGGACGTTGGAAAATCTAAGGTAAGGATTGGACCCAATTCCTTGATCCTCTCGCCACACATGGCAGTGAGGATCTTCCCAACCTGCGATGTCCATCGCACCGAGTGATCCACCTTCAGTTGCAATGCTTCCATTTCCCCATCCAAGTTCTCCTTAGATGATTTGCTTGTTGCCTCCCCAGATGACTCAGCAACGTTCTTCTTCTTCGAGAATATTAGAGGGTTTATGGGAAGCTTTGGCATCATTGTGACATCATCATCCTTGAATCTGCAACCTGCTTCCACGCATATGGCAGTGATGAGTGATAAGAAGCCTATGCAATTATGGGCATTGACACAATCCCAGATGTACGCCCTTGTAGTACCCCCAACATCGATGCTTATGTTCTTTTTGATCTTATAGAGCAGCAACATACGGGACCGATGAACCTCACTATTCATTTTCACCGGGAGAAGCCGGGCAACTATGAAACTGTACCACACGTTCATGTCTTCAGTCAAGTATTTCTTCTCAATCCTTGACCATTCTTGTGGAAGATTCCGGATAACTTCATCGCTATCATCACAGATTTCTCTTATGATGTCTTCCCATGAATCTTGTTGAACAGCTTTCTCTGTGGCTTCTTACAAACTTGAGGGCTTTGGTAGGATCTTTTAGAACCTATTGGTCACATCTGCTGCAAGCTTAATGAACTGACCACAGAGGAAAACATCTGGACAATTCTTGTACTTCATGAGCGACAAGAACTCACATGCCATGGTCTGGTTTGCACGAGGCGGTTGTGAGATGAAGTATACCCAGCCGTGCTCGTTCACGTAATCCTTATAGGGTTTTTCTAGTCTCAACCTCTCTCTAGTATGAGGCCCCTTCTAATAAATTCTCTATACACAGTTATTGCCTCATGACAGTCCGCCTCTGCGGTCGGTATTGGATTGTTCGAGGGGACAGTCTGAGACCCATGCTGACGCTCCTCCTTCTCGTCGACTTTGGTTTTTTTCCTTGAGTTTTGGGTGTTGGTCTTCTGCTTGGGTGCACTATTTTTGGGGGCCATACCTGGTAAAATAAATGTGTTATGGTACGTAATGCGCCAGCAAAATGTTAACACAAGCCAGAATATTAACGGGTGGTCAGAATATTAACGGAAAATTAGAAAACTGGGTGGTCAGAATATTAACGGAGCAGGAAAAAAATTCAAAAATGAAAATAACCTTACATGAAAATTTTCTATCAGGAATACACAATGAGCTTTCAGAATACAGAATCAGGTTTTTTCACAGAATCATGTTTTCTCACATGCAAAATACAGAATCCGGATTTTTCATAATTACTCCTGCATTTGGAAAATAAAAGCACAAGAAAAATAAGAAAACTAGGTGGACCGAATATCAACACTAGCACTGATAAATTCTCCATCCAGAATAACCTCACATGAAAATTTTCGAGGGGTTATACAATAAGTTATTTTCCAGAATCATTCTTTTTCATATTCAGAATAAAAAATCAGGTTTGTACACAATTACTCACGCATTTCCAAAACAAAAGAACAATAAGGTTAATCACAATTAGGCATTATACAAAATACTGAACCTAACTCAAGTCATGATAATGACCAATTTAGCCAACAAAGGCAGCAAGAATGGTATAATTAAACTCTAAGTAGACTTTCGCTCCAAGTAGACTTTTGCTATAAGTAGACCTTTGCTCAGCCAAATTGGAATGCCGAATTTTACCTTTTTGCTATAAGCAGACCTTTTTGCTATAAGTAACCAAATTTCTATAAGTAGAACTTCTTGTACAAAGTCTCCAAAATTGCTATAAGATTTTTTTTTACGATTTCAGGTCCTGGGGAAGCTAATACATATCCCTCCCATTCATATGGGTTAATGTTTTTTTTAAAAAAAAACATTTGAAAGTATAAAACACTAAAATGACCCAACAAAGCATCATTTTCCTTCCCTCCCAAATTTTCCCTATTCCCTCCATAACCTTAACCCCAAATTTTCCCTCTTTCCACCATAACCCCCTGCCGATTTTTTCCAAAGATAGTGTCCATCCCTTCACCATTTAGTTCGAGCGGTTCTACTTCCCAATCTTGGTCGCAATCCTACTTCCAAATTTTGCTCAAGATTCTGCTTCACAATTTTGGTTGCCATTCTTGTCAGAATTTCGGTCCAGTAAAGCGGATTACAAAGGCGGCCAGATCTTGGCAAAATACAATACCGCCGAGAGTGTGTACCAATAAGGTATGAGTGATTAGTAGTTTGCATCTTTCTCGGGCTTAATGAAAAGCTATATTTTGGTGGGTCTCTTAGTTTGTGAGTTTGTGTTTTCATTTCTTGGGTTACTAGTGTGGGTAGTGTTTCATGTGGATAGGTGATATGTTTGCTAATAATTTTATAATTTTTGCCTACCCTGTTTTTGCCTACCTTGTTTTTGTCCCCATACGAATTTTTGCAAACCCTATTTTTTCCCCCATACAATATGTTCTCGGTTGGTTGTTAGTTGATATCAGTCTTCGGTTGTGTTGTATTAAGATTTCCGTATGTTTGATTGACTCATACAAGAGAGATTGAATGACGAAGCCAAGGAAGAAATTGTTTGAATTCGGTGGTACAAAAGTCATTGAAGAGAATTGTGTTACCCCTCCAAAAGCTAACAACTGTGATGACAATAACGAGGAAGTGGATGATGCACCCAAATACTGCTCGGGATCTGAAAGGTTGGGGGAAGAAGAAGAAACTATTTTAAAAGATGACATGAGTGGGAGCTTCGACAAGTTTGAGATTAAAGAATATTGCAAGCGTAGAGGCACAGCCACATGCAAGTTCATGTTGCTAGCGAAGCAAAAAAGGCCCTTAAAATATTCTTCGATTCGAACCCCTAATTATGCACAGCCGATGGTCGATGTATGTTAGCTATGCCTTCCGACAAAGAATCCGCTTCAGGACATGGCAAAATTGGAAATTAGTCCCAGAACATGTAAAGATAGATGCATAAGAAGACATTCTCGTAAGTGTGTTCTAATCCTCCATTTTCATCAGTTCTTGTCAACTTCATTACATTTTGCACTAACAAGTTGTATCTTTGTCCACTAGATTAGCTAGGATATACAAACCAAAATGACGTTCAATGAGATGAATAAGTTCCGAAATAAATGGACAATTTATGCAGGAGAAAAGTGAAGGAATTGGAAGACTAAGGTGGCTCACAAGTACATCGTGCAAAAAAACCTGGTTCTTGTGAATAGAGAGATTATCGCTAGATGGACAAAAATGAGTGGGAGCTATTTGTGAAACACAGATCAACCCCTAAATTCAAGGTAATTCCTTGAAAATTATTAATCTCTAGTCATTACTTTGTGAGCATTTTACAAATTGATGGCCAAATAGGCATTAAGTGATGCAGCAAAAGTAAGCGCCTCACAGAAGGAGTACACCCATCACAGGGCAGTGGAGGGAATCGTAGGGTTGTAATAGAACTGAAGAAGAGGAAATGAAAGGCTAAAATTGATGAGCTTTTGGATGAAGGTCAGAGTGTAGAAGAAGCTGAGGCTTTAGTTCAAATCATGGATTTCAAACCAGACCGCTCTAAGGTGTTTCTTGAAGCTAACTGGGACAAGAAATTATCAACCTACACCAACGACTCCGTTAAAAGAGCAGCCCCCCCCACTATTGTGTGCATAATTCATAATTGATTCTATCTCTATTAATATTCTCATATGTAATGCATAGTAATGGCTAATATATGTTTTGTTTCCTAGAAATCCCTTTGGGATAAGAAGCAAAAGGGAGATTTGGTTATACAAGGAAAAGAAGATATTCTCATTCAAGAAATGGGTAAGAATGATCATAAGGGTCATTGGAGAGGTTTATCTGCAACGTCCAAGGTGAACGAGGCCCTACCACATATGGCTGTGAGCCATTAAGCATCTAGTCGATGTGGGAGCACAAACACAAAACCATCTAAGGAAATCTCAAATTCAAAAAAACTACCAACAGATGTCATCGAGCTCAAGGAAAGATTTGTTGCATTATTTGAGGCCCAAACAAATTGGCTAGCTGGATAATTGGATAAAGCTATTCCCCCACACTTGGATGCCCGTAATTTCCTTGCTACATCTTCCACCCCCGCGAATAAGGACAACCGGGTATTCATTCCTTCAGCATCTGGATATAGTGACCCACATGGAACCGTAGCGGATGACAAGGTATTCCATACCACGAACCTCATCGTTAGCTCCTTTCTTGCTCTGTGATTATTAGTTTATGAATTTCCATTTCCTGTCAAAATGATTTTGTCGGGATACATTGACTACTATCACGTTCATTTTAGATGTTGGTAGTTTAGGCCTAGTTATATCTTCATCTTGTTCTTTCCCACGTAAACTGAGAAAATGTCTCTTTTCCAATATAGTTTTAATTGATAGACAGTTCATGGCAGATGAACGCTGAAAGCTACAGCGTGATCCAGCTCTCAGTCTCAGCTGAAAACTGAAAGCCGCAGCGCGCTGCAGCCTTCAGCAGCTACATGTAGACTTCATTTCTTGTTATAATCTATCGATTGCACTTACAAAATTATTTAATTTTCTTTACTAAAACTTACTTATTTTCCAACCGATTTATTTCCCCATTCTCTGAGTTTATTTCTCAGAAAGGAAAATAGTGATGGCTATATGTTTTGAACCATAATGGAGAAAGTGATGTAGGTGCATTTGGTATCTTGTTTCCAAAGGACACAGAAATAGACTTACATATCAAGTGGGAGCGAGTAAATCTTCGTGGACCTGTGATCATTCCCAAGGTACCTTTGCTAATTGAACACGAAGAATTTGAGTTTGTCACTGAGGCCATTGGATATAACATTCTATGGCCGGGAAAGATGATAAGTGTCATTGGGCAACATGATGATGAGGTGTGATAATTGTATTCTTCTTCTTATTGAATCATATATATCTTTCTAGATATTACTAAAACATAATATGTTGTTCATCTGCTTACGTAGGAGAACGAGCAGCAACCGCCTCCGCAAGAATTGGTAGTTGACGAAGTTGGAAGTCCTCAAATAAACCTCACACCAAAATTTTCCAAGGACACTACACAGGTTAAAAAAATAAGCATAATAACTAGCCATGAGATCCAGATACATATTATTAACACACTGTCCCTTACAGGAGGTGGTGGCTAAGGAAGATACTCCGCATGGAGAGGTGGTCACTCGATCGGTAAAAGGAGAGGTACATACCCCTAGAATATTTCATTCTGACCAATTTTTTCCAATGCATGACTAACATTTTACCCATTAGGAAGTTCCAAAAGAAAATACTACATCAACGGAGAACGGGCAACCAAATCCTCCCATGTCGATTTCTAACTAGTACATATGTGTGAGAACCCATTTTAGCCTTCACAATATGATCCACTTCTTAATTATATACAAATACTGGTTAACTAACATTATTGGATTCTCAATGTAATTAGGGGGTCACAAAAGACCAAGAATGCATCGCTGATGTTCAACAAATTAATGATGCATTAAGGCTATCTACATAAATATGTGGACCAAAAAAAGTCTTCCGCATCAATTTCAACGCGGAGGTGTTTAGATCAAAAGAAGTCTACATAGCCATATTTACTGACAAGCTAAGACTGTTCATAAGCAGCTTGGACGTAGAAGATGAAATGGAGTGGATCAGTGGGTGCCAACTTAATATATGGGCATCGTAAGAATTGCATGGTTACATTATTTAGACAGATGTATCATTATATTTGTTTCACTTACAATATTATTGTGCAAGATACCTTTGTGATGGGGTAGTTCATGGAGGCCACGTCTAGTTTATTCTGGCCTCTTCAAATTCAATGGCTCAAAAGACAAATCAAAGGGTGGAATTGATTGCGGACGAGGTTTCGGCTGTCATGTGCAGCACTCAAGCGAGGTTGTACGTCTTCCCGTACAATCGAGAGTAAGTTCCATTTATTTTCTGAGTTGCTAGTCCCGGCCACATGGAAGCAATAGCACCCATATGCTATGATTTTATTTTCAAAATATATTTTAAGTATTTTAGTGTTTCCGTTTTTTATAGGGACCATTGGTTTTTGCTCGTCTGCGTACCGGAAATCGATCGAGTATATTGCATCGACTCAATGACTGGGGAAATTTGCAAATGAAATAGGTCATGCATTAATGATTCATTTGTAAGTGGAACACATTCATGTCATTCCTTCAATTTCAATGTTTTACAAAAATGTTTGTTCACGTAAATGTGTTCTTGTACGTTTCTCACTTTCTTGGCTCGATTATTTACAATTAATGTTAATTAATATATTTTCATATATTGTGTGAACCCCAAATTCTGAAAATATTTTTAATATGCCGACATAAATATGTTTTCATCAATTGTAGGATTGCAACAAAATATCGACGGTTCAATTCCGACCAAAATAGCTCCTACCCTTCGAACTATACATGGAATGTCATAAACATCAATGTACGTGTTATCCCATAACGTCATATTTCATCTGTCATTTTCATGTTCGTAATCGTTGCAACAAATTCTTTTTTACATCAGCACAAGATACAAAGTAGTACTTGGGAGTGTGGATGCCATTGCATGTATTACATGAAAAAAATTGTTAGGCACGTGCGTGACATTGACATTATTCCAGTATGTTTTCCTACATTGCTTTTATGTATTTGTTATTCTCTCGCATATATATCTTTTTCTTAACATGTGATTTAATACATTTTTTCAGCAATTTCCAGAAGATTACACTCCACTGGGGAGCGATGAACTGCGGAGAATTGCTCTGAAATGGGTTTGTGTTTTTGCAAAATGTACTCTGCCAAAATGCATAGCTCAATTGAATGTCATACAGGGACTTACCTCCATCATCTGATAGTGGTTAGTATTATCTCTTATGAGAAAGGTAATTGACCTTCACTTTTGATACTCGTCAACTCCGTGATGAGGGGGGTTCCAGTATCTTAGGCCACTAAGAAACACGTCATGCTCTTCTTTTGTTAGTCAACAATTATAGTTCATCGAATTCAGTGCTTTGTTTAACCTACTTCTTGTCTATGCGTCATCGTTGCTCACAATTTGTTCTATTTTTATTCGTGCACCGTTCTGTTACTATGCACAAAAAATAATCGGAACCATCCTTGAAAAAGAACGCACCGGGTTGGAAAACAAGCGTAAAATAAAAGTGGCTGCGTGAAGATGAACTGAAAAAGCGGCAATGCACCGCATGTTACAGTGACAACAATAGTTAGTCACGTTTAACACCGGTTTTTCGATTACAAAACCAGTGCTAATAATAACCGGTGCAAAATTTATGCTTTAAGCACCAGTTTCAAAACCACTGCTAAAAAATATGGTGCAAAATATGCACTATTATCGCCGGTTAAAAAACTGGTAAAAAATAATAAACGGTGGTAAATTTACACTCACAGCACCGGTTTTTAAACCGGTGCAAAATATAACCGGTGCAACATATACACCTCTAGCATCAGTTCAAAAACCGGTGCAACATACACACTTTTAGCACCGGTTCAAAAACCGGTGCAACATACACACTTTTAGCACCGGTTTACAAACTGGTGCTAAACAATAACCGGTGCAAATAATTTTTTTTATCAGCGGTTTAAAAATCGGTGATAACTAAAAACCGGTGTTAAATATGCATATTTAGCACCGGTTATTAAACCGGTGCTAAAAATAACCGGTGCAAAATATACAATTTTAGCACCGGTTTACAAAATGCGGTGCTAAAAAAATACTGGTGCTACAAAATAATATTTATCATCGGTTTTAAAACTGGTGTTACAAGGACAAATTTAACACCGGTTTTAAATAGCACTGGTTACAAAAAAAACTGGTGCTAATTTGGTACATCATAGCACCGGTTTTTTTAAACAGGTGCTAAATAAAACCGGTGTTAATAGAAGAAATTTAGCACTGTTTTTTTTCTAACCGGTGATACCGTATCATCGGTTACTTAGGCACCAGTTTTTTTACCAACCAATAACCGGTGCTACGAAGAAAAAAACCGGTGCTACAGGTGTGTTCCCGTAGTAGTGATAATGGAATACTAAGACAATTGACAGACAGTTACCCCAGTTCGCAAATGGTTCACTTGCATTTTCAATTCATACTCTTTATCACGATAACTGATAAAGAAACTGGCATGATCACACATAGAGTTCCACAAGTTATTTACGAATGACCTTTGTAAACTTAAAAGTAATCATCTACAATTTACTCTAGACACTGTAATTGCACTTTTTTGAATTTGATGGACCGAATTTAATTATATTTTAATTTCATAAAGAACCTATAATATATAATTTAATGCAATTCTATGTGTTGGAAGTTATCGTGCTCATAACGCTTATTTTAAGGGTAGTAATGGAATCCTATGACAATTAACAGACGGTTACCCCGGTTCGCAAATGTGACACTTGCATTCTCAATTCATACTCTTTATCACCGTAACTGATAAAGAAACATGCATGATCCCACATAGAGTTCCACAAGTTCTTTACGAATGACCCTTGTATACTTATAGGTAATCATCTACAATTTACTCTAGACAATGCACTTGCGCCTTTTCAAATTTGATGAATGGAATTTTTTTAGCTTTTAAATTCATAAATAACCTAGAATATACAATTTCATGCGATTCTATGTGCTGGAAATTATTGTGCTCATAACACTTATTGTAAGGGTAATGGAATACTAACACAAATGACTGACGTTCACCCCACTTCGTGGACGAACACTTACATTACCACGTCAAACTATTTATCACTGTAACTTGTAAAAAATCTAGCATGATCCCATATAGAGTTTCACGAGTTCTTTTCGAATGACCCTAGTATACTTTTAAGTAATCATCTACAATTTACTCTACACACTCTATTTGCACTTTTTTAAATTTGATGGGTGGAATTTACTATCCTTTTATTTTCTAAAGAACCTAGAATATATAATTTCATTCGATTCTATGTGGTGTAAGTTATTGTGCTCATAACACTTATTGTAAGGGTAGTATGGAATACTAAGACAATCGACGGATGGTTACCCTGGTTCGCAAAAGGGACACTTGCATTCTCAATTCATACTCTTTATCACCATATTTATATAGAAACTGGCATGATCCCACATAGAGTTCCACAAGTTCTTCATGAATGACCCTTGTATACTTAAAAGTAATCATCTACAATCTACTCTAGTCACAGTAATTGCATTTTTTAAAATTTATAGGATGGACATTTATTAAATTATAATTTCATAAAGAACCTGGAATATATAATTTCACGCAATTCTATGTTGTGGAAATTATCATGCTCATAACGCTAGTGAGGGTAATAATGGAATACTAAGACAATTGACGGACAATTACCCCAGTTCGTAAATGGGACACTTGCATTCTCAATTCATATTCTTTATCACCGTAACTGATAAAGAAAGTGACTTGATCCCACAAAGAGGTCTACAAGTTCTTTACGAATAACCCTTGTATACTGATAAGTAATCATATACAATTTACTCTAGACACTGTACTTTCATTTCTTAAAATTTGATGGACGGACTTTTATTAGCTTTTTAATTTCATAATTAACCAACAAGATGTAATTTCATGCGATTCTATGTGATTGAAGTTATCATGCACATAATGCTTATTGTAAGGGTAATAATGGAATACTAACACAAATGACGGACGGTAACCCCGGTTCGGGGATAGGACACTTACATTCTCTAGTCATACTCTTTATCACCATAACTGATAAAGAAACAGGCATGATCCCACATAGAGTTCCCCATGTTCTTTACGAATGACACTTGTATAAGTATAAGTAATCATCTACAATTTACTCTAGACAATGTACTTGCATTTTTAAAAATTTTATCGACGAACTTTTATTAGCTTTTAATTTCATACTGAACCTAGAATATATAATTTCATGGGATTCCATGTGGTTGATTTTATCGTGCTCATAATGCTTATTCTAAGGTTAATAATGGAATGCTAACACAAATGACAGACGGTTACCCTAGTTTGCAGATGGGATACTTTCATTCCCAAGTCAAACTCTTCATCCCAAAAACTGGTAAAGAAACTTGCATGATCCCACATTGAGTTCCCCAATTTCTTTACGAATGACCCTTGTATGCATATAAGTAATCATATACAATTTACACTAGACACTGAACTTGCACTTTTTCAAATTTTATGGAGGACTTAGATTTTCTTTTAATTTCATAAAGAACCTAGAATATATAATTTCATGCGATTCTATGTGCTGGAAGTTATCGTGCTCATAACACTTATTGTAAGGGTAGTAATGGAATACTAAGACAATTGACGGACGGTTACCCCGGTTTGCAAATAGGCACTTGCATTCTTAATTCATACTCTTTATCATTGTAACTAATAAAGAAACTGGAATGATCCCACATAGAGTTCCACAAGCTCTTTACGAATGACCCTTGTATACTTATAAGTAATCATCTACAATTTACTCTGGACACTGTACTTGTGCCTTTTCAAATTTGATGGACGGAATTTTATTAGCCTTTTATTTTATAAAGAACCTAGAATATATAATTTCATGCGATTCTATGGGCTAGAAGTTATCGTGCTCATAACACTTATTGTAAGGATAATAATGGAATAGTAACACAAATGACCGACGATCACCTCGGTTTGCGGACAAAACACTTACATTCCCAAGTCAAACTATTCATCACTGTGAAAGGTAAAAAAACTCGCATGATCCCACATAGAGTTCCACAAGTTCTTTATGAATGACCCTAGTATACTTTATGTAATCATCTACAATTTACTCTAGAAACTCTATTTGCGCTTTTTAAAATCTTATAAATGGAATTTTATTAGCTTTTTATTTCCTTAAGAAGCTACAATACATAAATTCATGGGATTCTATGTGGTGGAAGTTATAGTGCTCATATCGCTTATTGTAAGGGTAATAATTGAAAACTAAGAAATTTGACTAACGGTTACCCCAGTTTGCACAAATGGGACACTTGATCTCTTAATTCATACTCTTTATCACCATAATTGATAAAGAAACAGGCATGATCCCACATACAGTTCCACAAGTTCTTTATGAATGATCCTTGTATACTTATAAGTAATCATATACAATATACTCTAGTCACTGTAATTGCATTTTTTAAAATTTGATGGATGGACATTTTTTAGTTTTTAATTTCATAAAGAACGTAGAATATACAATTTCATGTGATTCTATGTTGTGGAAAGTATCGTGCTCATAATGTAATACTAACACAAACGACGGACGATTACCCCGGTTAGTGGATGGGACATTTGCATTCTCAATTCATACTCTTATCACCATAACTAATAAATAAATTGTCATGATCCCACATAGAGTTCCCCAAGTTCTTTAGGATTGACCCTTGTATACTTATAAGTACTCATCTAGAATTTACTCTAGATATTGTACATGCGCTTTTTAAAATTTTACTGTCGGAATTTTACTAGCTTTTAATTTCATAAAGAACATAGAATATATAATTTTATGCTATTCTATGTACTGGAAGTTATCGGACTCATAACGCTTTTTGTAAGGGTAATAATGGAATACTAAGACAATTGACGGATGGTTACCCCGGTTCAAAAATGGTAACTTGGATTCTCAATTTATACTCTTTATCACCGTAACCGATAAAGAAACTGGTATTATCCCACATAGAGTTCCACAAGTTCTTTAGGAAGGAACCTTGTATACTTATGAGTAATCATCAACTATATACTCTAAACACTGTACTTGCACTTTTTCAAATTTGATGGACGGACTTTTATTAGCTTTTAATTTCATAAAGAACCTAGAATGTATAATTTCATGCAATTCTATATGTTGGAAGTTATCGTGCCCATAGCGCTTATTGTAAGTGTAATAATAGAATACTAACACAAATGACGGACGGTTACCCCGGTTCTCAGATTGGACACTTGCATTCTCAATTCAAACTCTTTATCACCATAACTAATAAAGAAACTAGCATGATCCCACAAAGATTTCCACAAGTTCTTTACGAATAACCCTTGTGTACTTATAAGTAATCATATACAATTTACTCTAGACATTGTACTTGCATTTCTTTAAATTCGATGGATGGACTTTTATTAGCTTTTAATTTCATAATTAACCAAGAATATATAATTTCATACAATTCTATGTGATTGAAGTTATCCTGCTTATAATGCTTATTTTAAGGGTAATAATGAAATAATGACACAAATGACAAACGGTTACCTCGGTTCGCGAATAGGACACTTGCATTCTCTAATCAAACTCTTTATCACCGTAACTGATAAAAAAACTAGCTTGATCCCACATAGAGTTCCTCAAGTTGATTACGAATTACCCTTGTATAATATTTTTTAAAAAATAGCACCGGTTTTTAAAAACCGGTGCTAAACATTTTCAATTCTCATTTTCCCGCCAAAGAAATAGCCCAAAATTTTAAAATAGCACTGGTTTTGGAAAAATTAGCACCGGTTTTTGCAAAACATAGTACCAGTTTTAGCACCGGTTTTAAAAATCAGTGCTAAAATTTAAAATTAGCACCGGTTTTTTTTAAAAATAGCACCAGTTTTTAAAAACTGGTGCTAAATATTTTCAATATTCATTTTCCCGCCAAAGAAATAGTCCAAAATTTTAAAATAGCACCGGTTTTGGAAGAAAATAGCAGCGGTTTAAACCGGTGCTAAATATTTTAAAATATTTTTAATTTTCCCGCTAAAGAAATCGCCAATAATTTTTTAAATAGCACCGATCTTGGAAAAATTAGCACCAGTTTTAAAAACCGGTGCTAAACATGAAAAAATAGCACTGGTTTTGGAAAAGAATAGCACCGGTTTAAACCGGTGCTAAACATTTTCAAGTTTTTCACGCCAAAAAAATTCCCCCCCCAAAGAAATCGCCAAAAAATTCTAAATATTTGTCGAAATTTTTTAAAGTTCATTATTTCCGCCAAAGAATTCAAAAAATTCGCCAAAAATTTCAAATAATCTTCCTAAAAATTTCATGTGCTGGGAGCAGCTGCGCAACCGCTCTATGCTATATTTTGAACTTTCAAAATTGTTCACTTCTTTTGTTGACTTTAACTAATGACTAAGTTAAGTTAAATTAATCAACGATCAACCTTTACTGACCTCATATATACAAATAAGAATAAATTTTTTTTACATTAACTAATTAACTTTCAACCCTTAATTGATTTAGTATACTCCCTCCGTCCCGGATTAAATTGCACAAAATCAAAGATTCAGTCAAACTAAGAAAACTTTTACTACATATTTGAATAGATATATAAACAATCGCGAAAACTTTACTTGACTTTCAATATATAAACACTAATAACTAGGTAGCTTTGACTAATCAACAGTCAAACTATACTTGACTTTCAACATATAAATACTAATAACTAGGCTAACTTTGACTAATCAACGGTCAAACTATACTTGACTTTCAATATATAAATACTAATAACTAGGCTAACTTTGACTAATCAACAGTCAAACTATACTTTACTTTCAATATATAAACACTAATAACAAAGTTGACTTTAACTAATTAACGGTTTTATTTGAATTAGTATATTTTAAATACTAATAAAAATGTTTGACTTTGTCTAATCAATGGTCAGACCTTACTTGGCTTTCGATATATAAACACTAGTGACTAAGTTGACTTTAACTAATTAACGGTCAAACTTTACTTGACACTGTCTCTGTATAGAAACACTAGTGACTAAGCTGACTTTAACTAATCAATGATCAAACTTTATTTGAATTTGTATATAATAAATACTAATAACTAGGTTGACTTTGTCTAATCAACGGTCAAACCTTACTTGACTTTCAATATATTAACACTTATAACAAAGTTGACTTTAACTAATTAACGGTCAAACTTTACTCGACTTTCAATATATAAACACTAATAACTAGGTTGACTTTAACAAATTAACGGCCAAACTGTACTTAACTTTCAATATATAAACACTAATAACTAGGTTGACTTTCACTAATCAATGGTCAAACCTTACTTGACTTTCAATATATAAACACTAATAACTAAGTTGACTTTAACTAATCAATAATCAACCCTTACTTGACTTTAAATATATAAACACTAATAACTAAGTTGACTTTGACTAATCAACGGTCAGACCTTTCTTGACTTTCAATATATAAACAATAATAACTAGGTTGACTTTCACTAATCAACATTCAAACCTTACTTGACTTTCTATACATAAATACTAATAGCTAAGTTGATTCTAATTAATTAACGGTCAACTCTTACTCGACGTTTTATATATAAACACCAATAACTAAGTTTACTTTAATTAATAATCAGTCAACTTTTCCTTATCTTTCTACATGTAAACACTTATCAACTCTTATTTTACTTAATTTGTGCTCCCTTCGTCCCACAATAACGTTGTAGCAACATATTGGGCCATAGCGTAATTTTCCATAAGTGAACATTAATAACTAGGTTGACTTTCACTAATCAACGATCTCCCCTTACTTGGCTTTCTATGTATAAATACTAATAACTAAATTGACTATTAAGTAATCAATGATCAACTCTTAATTTAATTAATTTGTATATGCTAATAAAATGTTTGGCTATAACTAATCTACGTTCAAGCTTTAGTTGACTTTCTATAAACAAACACTAATAAATAAGTTGACTTCAACTAATTAATGGTCAAACATTACTTGACTTCTATATATAGACACTAATATTTAAGTTGACTTTAAATTTTCGACGTTCAACATAGGAGACTTGGTTCACGTATTTCATGAGAACATCTGACTAAGTTCATAATTAAATGTTGCGGATACTTTACAATAAATATAACCATTCGCCATTTTACTTTCGGCCTAAATGTAATTATTAGCCATTTTTCATTCGGCCTAAACCTCTCTCTGCTTTTATCCCTCTCTCTACTTTTCTCCCGCCCAACTTAACCTGCCCCAAACCCTAGATCTAGGCATTCCCAACTCCACAGTCTAGTGTTCCCGGCATTTGGTCTTTTGGTGTTTAGGGCATTACAACTCCATGGCGTTCCCGGCGTCACTGTAGCAAGATGGTGTTTCTCATGCATCGCTGGAAGTCCAGCTCACGGTGAAAGTCTGCTGAAGTTCAATTCAATGCGCCTCTTCCTTTCTTTGTTTTCTTTGCTTGCTCTCCAAGAGTTCAATGTTGTGTCTGATAGAGAAAAAAATGCTTGAATTGCAGGGGAAGAAGAAGATAAAGGTGGGGATGTTGAACCAATTGATCATGATGTGTGGGAGGAGGAATAATAAGTTTAGTCTGAGGTATATGTTCTGAAAAAATCTTTGCTGCACACAATCAAAAGTTCTCTTCTCTCTATTTTTTGTTGTGTTTGTTGTTTTTGCTGTGTTTGCATTTTAAATCAATCGTGAAAAGTTAAATTGTGTAACTTAAGTTTGGATAGAGGGAGTAACACTTGCATCAATTGACGAAACATCTTGCATCAATTTTACCCTACGGCCTGCATTTTTTATTGAAAATTTATGTGTTCTGATTAGTTCAAATTAGTGTTCAAATTAGCCTGAGGTATATCTTCTTTTCCTGTTGGAAGCCTATAATGATGAAAACCCTGATGTTCGACAGGTTTGCATGTTTAATTTCTATGATATAATTTTGATAGATCTAAATTTGCTCCATTACTATATATCTTATGCATTATTTGATTCACTATTGTACTTATCTTCTAGTCTTTGAGAACTGATGTAGCATTGGGTTAATTGACTTGGTTTTTAACCAGTCACAAATGTTATTGTATAGCTTATACGAGATTCTAACTTATCCATGCCAAGAGGTGTAACTTTTAATTTATTCCTTGTCACTTGAAATTGTTTCCCATACAGTTAGGAACTGAATATAGCTTTTGGTTGATCGGTCGATTTGTGCATTCAGGTGGAAGAAATGAAGCGAATATTAAAAAACAAGGCCAAAGAGGAGAAGAAAATATTAGGATCTGATGTAAGCAGTATTTATTTGTGCTCATCTTGTCAATTGCCTGTCCCTAGCTTGTAATGCTCATTTGATTTAACATGTAGCTTGAGGTAATGCTAATTGTGGAAAAATTGCAAGAGCTACGAAATTGCCAATCTCCCCTATTCTTGATATGTTTCTGGATGTCAATTCAATAGTCAAATCCATGAACATAAATTGCAAATATGAGCACTCGTTCAAGCATTCTTTTTGTTGCAAAATGTGCTGAGAAAGCTTGAACAAATTTCAATGTTCTAGTGAACATCATCACTAAAAACTAGTCGAGAAAGCTTCGGTAGAGCAATATGGCTAAGATTTTTCCAATTAATCACTGACTTTTTCCATTTGTATGCAGGTTCGAAGAGCATGGGATGCATACATTGGACCTGGTGGAAGGTTAGCATTCTCTTTAATTGGTAAATTGGATGTCACTTCAAATTGCGAACCCTTCTTAGTCTTGAGTAAAGTAATAAGGGCATTAGTAAAGTCAATGATACTGAATGAACCTTTCCCCTTTTCCCCTTGTGATTGGTTATGCATAGTACTGTATTTGGTAGTCGAATGGATAGTAGATATAACTAAAGACTTGCTTGAACAACTCTTGCATTGGTTCAGAGCATCTATATAGAAGCTTAATCTTTCTAACTTATAACAATAGTGCTAGTAGACCATACATGATACGTATCACTTTTTACGCATCAGAGAAGCTTTGAATTTAAACCTATGCTTATATTTGTGACTCATATCATTTTTCTGCTAAATAGTTCATGGTATTGTTAATTCTCGATTTCATTATGAACTATGTAGTTGCTCAACAGAACGAATAAATTGAAAAGTTCGTGGAGGAGGGACAAATGAATAAAGATCACATGCATATGGAACCGAGATGGAACGGTACATCTGAGCATGGAACTATGGTCTTGTAGATGCATATGGAACGGTACATCTGAGCATTTTTAAGGATCATAGATTGAAGATTAGTTGTGTGGCTTAGCCTTGTGATTTGATGTATATACGCCACATGATTCAATTGCTAGTTCAAGCTAAAGTTATGTTTAGTCCCGTAGATAGTTATGTTTGTGATATTTATGTTTAGTCCCGTAGATAGTTATGTTTGTGATAGTTATGTTTAGTCCCATTGATTATTAATTTTGTATCATAACTTTTTCGGTTTTATTTCTATATTATCAATTTTGTGAAGTTGATTTTATTATTAAATTAATGTGGAAATAAATTGTTAATTTTGGGTCTTTTTCCGTTTCTCTGAAAGCGGCAGCGCACTTCCTCTTTTAGAGGAAGGTTTTTTTCGTCATCGTAAATAATTTAGCACCGGTTAAAAAACTGTACTAACAAAAAAATTGGTGCTAAATTAGCACCGGTTGAAAGGTTCTAACAAAAAAATGGTGCTAAATTAGCACCGACTGAAAAACCGGTGCTAATTTAGCACCGGGTGAAAAACCAGTGCTAACAAAAAAACTGGTGCTAAATTAGAACCGGTTTAAAAACCGGTGCTAACAAAAAAACTGGTGCTAAAAGTAGGAATTTAGCACCGGTTTTTTTCCAACCGGTGAAACCATTCATCGGTTACTTAGGCATAAGTTTTTTTTAAAAAAAAAACCTGTGCTAGAATAAAAAAAACCGGTGCTAGAGAGGGGTCTTTGTTGTTACCCCAGTTTGCAAATGAGACACTTGCAATCTCAATTCATACTTTTTATCACCATAACTGAAAACGAAACTAGCATGATACAACATAGAGTTCCACAAGTTCTTTACGAATAACCCTTGTATACTGTTAAGTAATCATATACAATTCACTCCAGACACTGTACTTGCATTTCTTAAAATTTGATGGATGGACTTTTATTCGCTTTTAGTTTCATAATTAACTAAGAATATATAATTTCATACAATTCTATGTGATTGAAGTTATCATGCTCATCACGCTTATTGTAAGGGTAATAATGGAATAGTAACACAAATTATAAATGGTTACCCCGGTTCGTGGATAGTACACTTGCATTCTCTAGTCAAACTCTTTATCACCGTAACTAATAAAAAAACTAGCTTGATCCCACATAGAGTTCCACAAGCTCTTTACGAATTACCCATGTATACTTATAAGTAATCATGTACAATTTACTGTAGACATTGTACTTGTATTTTTAAAAAATTTGATAACGGACTTTTGTACACTTTTAATTTCATAAAGAACCTAGAATATATAATTTCATAGGATTCCATGTGGTTGAATTTATCGTGCTCATAACGCTTATTGTAAGGGTAATAATGGAATGCTAACACAAATGACGGACGGTTACCCCAGTTCGTGGATGGGACACTTTAATTCCCAAGTATAACTCTCTATCCCAGTAACTGATAAAGAAACTGGCATGATCCCACATAGAGTTACCCAAGTTCATTACGAATGACCCTTGTATACGTATAGGTAATAATCTACATTTTACTCTTGACATTGTACTTGCACTTTTTCAAATTTGATGGACGGACTTTTATTAGCTTTTAATTTCATAAAGAACCTGGAATATACAATTTCATGAGATTATATGTAGTGGAATTTATCGGGTTCCTAATGCTTATTGTAAGGGAAATAATTGAATGCTAACACAAATGACAGACGGTTACCCCGGTTTGCGGATTGGACACTTGAATTCCCAAGTAAAATACTTTATCATCGAAACTGATAAAAAACTGGCATGGTCCCACATAGATTTCCACAAGTTCTTTACGAATAAATCGTGTATACTTATAAGTAATCATATACAATTTACTCTAGACACAGTACTTGCATTTTGTAAAATTGGATGGACGGACTTTTATTAGCTTCTAATTTCATAATTAACCAAGAATATATAATTTCATGCGATTCTATGTAATTGAAGTTATCGTGCTCATAACGCTTATTGTAAGGGTAATGATAGAATACTAAGACAATTGACAGACGGTTACCCCGGTTCGCAAATGGGACACTTGCATTCTCAATTCATACTTTTTATCACTGTAACTTATAAAGAAACTGGCATGATCCCACATAGAGTTCCACAAGTTCTTTACGAATGACCCTTGTATACTTATAAGTAATTATCTACAATTTACTCTAGTTATTGTAATTGTATTTTTAAAAATTTGATGGACGGACTTTTATTAGCATTTAATTTCATAAAGAACCTAGAATATACAATTTCATGCAATTCTATTTGCTTGAAGTTATCGTGCTCATGACGCTTATTGTAAGAGTAATGGAATATTAACACAAATGACCAACGGTCACCACGATTCGCGGACGAAACACTTACATTCCCAAGTCAAACTATTTATCACTGTAACTTGTAAAAAACACACATGATCCGACTTAGAGTTCCACAAGTTCTTTAGGAATGACCCTAGTATTCTTTTTAGTAATCATCTAAAATTTACTCTAGACACTCTATTTGCACTTTTTAAATTTGATGGATGTAATTTTATTGGCTTTTTATTTCCTTAAGAACCTAGAATATATAATTTCATGTGATTCTATGTGCTGGAAGATATCGTGCTCATAACGTTTATTGTAAGGGTAATAATGGAATTCTAACACAAGGGACAGATGATTACCCCAGTTCACAGATTGGACACTTGCATTCTCAACTCATACTCTTTATCACCATAACTAATAAAGAAACTGACATAATCCCACATAGTGTTCCACGAGTTCTTTACGAATAACCATTGAGTACTTATAAGTAATCATATACAATTTACTCTATAAACTGTACTTGCCTTTTTTAAAATTTGATGGACGGGATTTTATTAGCTTTCAATTTCATAAAGAATCTAGAATATATAATTTTGTGAGATTCCATGTTGTTGAATTTATCGTGCTCATAACGCTTATTGTAAGGGTAATAATGGAATTCTAACACAAATGACAGACGATTACCCCGGTTCGCAGATGAGACACTTTTATTTCCAAGTCAAACTCTTTATCCCAGTAACTGATAAAGAAATTAGCATGATCCCACATAGAGTTCCCCAAGTTCTTTACGATAACCCTTGTATACATATAAGTAATCATCTACAATTTACACTAGTAATTGTAATTGTATTTTTTAAAATTTGATGGACGGACTTTTATTAGCTTTTAATTTCATAAAGAACCTAGAATATACAATTTCATGCAATTCTATTTGCTGGAAGTTATCGTGCTCATAACGCTTATTGTAAGGGTAATGGAATATTAACACAAATGACCAACGGTCTCCCCGGTTCGCGGATGAAACACTTACATTCCCAAGTGAAACTATTTATCACTGTAACTTGTAAAAAAACACGCATGATCCGACATAGTGTTCCACAAGTTCTTTAGGAATGGCCCTAGTATACTTTTTAGTAATCATCTAAAATTTACTCTTGACACTCTATTTGCACTTTTTAAAATTTGGTGGATGTAATTTTATTGGCTTTTTATTTCCTTAAGAACCTAAAATATATAATTTAATGTGATTCTATGTACTGGAAGATATGGTGCTCATAACGTTTATTGTAAGGGTAACAATTGAATTCTAATACAAGGGACAGACGATTACCCCGGTCCACAGATTTGACACTTGCATTCTCAATTCATACTCTTTATCGCCATAACTAATAAAGAAACTGACATAATCCCAAATAGTGTTCCACAAGTTCTTTACGAATAACCCTTCAGTACTTAAAAGTAATCATATACAATTTACTCTATAAACTGTACTTGCCTTTTTAAAAATTTGATGGACGGAATTTTATAAGCTTTTAATTTCATAAAGAATCTAGAATATTTAATTTTGTGAGATTCCATGTTGTTGAATTTATCATGCTCATAACGCTTATTGTAAGGGTGATAATGGAATTCTAACACAAATGATAGACGATTACCCCAGTTCGCAGACGAGACACTTTTATTGCCAAGTCAAACTCTTTATCCAAGTAACTGATAAAGAAATTGGCATGATCCCACATAGAGTTCCCCAAGTTCTTTACGAATGACCCTTGTATACATATAAGTAATCATCTACAATTTACACTAGACATTGTACTTGCACTTTTTCAAATTTGATGGACAGACTTTTATTATCTCTTAATTTCATAAAGAACCTAGAATATATAATTTCATGATAATATATGTGGTGGAATTTATCGGGCTCATAATGCTTATTATAAGGGAAATAATTGAATGCTAACACAAATGATAGACGGTTACCCCGGTTCACGGATTTGACACTTGCATTCCCAAGTCAAAATCTTTATCATTGTAATTGACAAAAAACTAGCATGGTCCCATATAGATTTCCACAAGTTCTTTACAAATAAATCGTGTATACTAATAAGTAATTATATACAATTTACTCAAGACAATGTACTTGCATTTCATAAAATTTTATGGTCAGACTTTTATTAGCTTTTAATTTCATAATTAACCAAGAATATATAAGTTCATGGGATTCTATGTGATTGAAGTTATCGTGCTCATAGGTAATAATGAAATACTAAGACAATTGACAGACAGTTACCCTGTTTCACAAATGGGACTCTTGCATTCTCAATTCATACTTTTTATCACCGTAACTTATAAAGAAACTGGCATGATCCCACATAGAGTTCTACAAGTTCTTTACGAATGACCCTTGTATACTTATAAGTAATTAACTACAATTTACTCTAGTCATTGTAATTGTATTTTTAAAATTTGATGGACAGACTTTTATTAGCTTTTAATTTCATAAAGAACCTAGAATATACAATTTCATGCAGCTCTATTTGCTGGAAGTTATCGTGCTCATAACGCATATTGTAAGGGTAATTAAATATTGACACAAATGACCAACGGTCACCTCGGTTCGCGGACGCAAAACTTACATTCCCAAATCAAACTATTTATGACTGTAATTTGTAAAAAAAAACATGCATGATCCCACATAGAGTTCAACAAGTTCTGTACGAATGACCCTAGTATACTTTATCTAGTACTTACACTAGACACTCTATTTGCACTTTTTTTAGAATGTGATGGATGGAATTTTATTAGCTTTTTATTTCTTTAAGAACATTGAATATATAATTTCATGCGATTCTATGTGGTGGGAGTTATTGTGCTCATAACACTTATTGTAAGGGTAATAATGAAATTCTAACACAAGGGACATGCGATTACCCCAGTTCATAGATTAGACACTTGCATTCTCAGTTCATCACCATAACAAATAAAGAAACTGACATAATACCACATAGAGTTCCACAAGTTCATTACGAATAACCCTTGTATACTTATAAGTAATCATATACAATTTACTCTAGACACTGTATTTGCATTTTTTAAAATTTGATGGATGGACTTTTGTTAGCTTTTAATTTCATAAAGAACCTATAATATATAATTTCATGAGATTCCATGTGGTTGATTCTATCATGCTCATAACGCTTATTGTAAGGGTAATAATGGAATTCTAACACAAATGACGGACGATTCCCATGGTTCGCAGATAGGACACTTTTATTCCCAAGTCAAACTCTTTATTCCAGTACCTGCTGAAGAAATGGGCATGATCCCGCATAATGTTCCCAAAGTTCTTTGCGAATGACCCTTGTATATATATAAGTAATAATCTACAATTTACATTATACACTTTACTTGAACTTTTTCTAATTTGATGGATGGGCTTTTATTAGCTTTTAATTTCATAAAGAACCTAGAATATATAATTTCATGATATTCTATGTGCTAGAAGTTATCGTGCTCATAATGCTTACTGTAAGGTAATAATGGAATACTAACACAAATGATGGTTGGTTACCCTGGTTCACAGATTGGACACCTGCATTCTCAATTCATACTCTTTATCACCATAACTAATAAAGAAACATACATAATCACACATAGAGTTCCACAAGTTCTTTACGAATAACCCTTGTATACTTATAAGTAATTATCTACAATTTACTCTAGTCATTGTAATTTTATTTTTTAAAAATTTGATGGACGGACTTTTATTAGCTTTTAATTCCATAAAAAACCTAGAATATACAATTTCATGCAATTCTATTTGCTGGAAGTTATCGTGCTCATAACACTTATTGTAAGGGTAATGGAATACTAACACAAATGTCCAACGGTCACCTGGGTTTGCAGACGAAACGCTTACATTCCCAAGTCAAACTATTTATCACTGTAACTTGTAAAAAAAACACGCATGATCCCACATAGAGTTCCACAAGTTATTTACGAATGACCCTAGTATACTTTTTTGTAATCTACAACTTACACTAGACACTTTATTTGCACTTTTTAAAATTTGATGGATAGAATTTTACTAGCTTTTTATTTCGTTAAGAACCTAGAATATATAATTTCATGTGATTCTATGTGGTGGTAATTATTGTGCTCATAACGCTTATTGTAAGGGTAATAATGAAATACTAAGATGATTGACGGACGGTTACCCTGGTTCACAAACAGGACACTTGCAATTTCAGTTCATACTCTTTATCACCATAACTGATAAAGAAACAGGCATGATCCTACATAGAGTTCAACAAGTTCTTTATAAATGACCCTTGTATACTTATATGTAATCATATACAATTTATTCTAGTCACTGTAACAACATTTTTTAAAATTTGATGGACGGACTTTTATTAGCTTTTAATTTCATGAAGAACCTAGAATATATCATTTCATGTGGTTCTATGTTATGGAAATTATAGTGCCCATAACGCTTATTGTAAGGGTAATAATGTAATACTAACACTAATGACAGACAGTTACCCCAGTTCGCGATGGGACACTTGCATTCTCAATTCGTACTCTTTATCACTGAAACTGATAAAGAAACTGACATGATCCCACATAGAGTTCCTCAAGTTCTTTACGAATGACCCTCGTATACTTATAAGTAATTATCTACAATTTACTCTAGACACTGTACTTGCGCTTTTCTACTTTTATGGACTGGCTTTTATTAGCTTTTAATTTCATAAAAAACCTAGAATATATAATTTCATGCGATTCTATGTGCTGGAAGTTATCGTGCTCATAACGGTTATTGTAAGGGTAATAGTGAAATACTAACATGAATGATGGACGGTTACCCCGGTTCACAGATGGGACACTTGTATTCTCAATTCATACTCTTTATCACCGTAACTAATAAAGAAACTGGCATGATCCTACATAGAGTTCCTCAAGTTCTTTACGAATTACACTCGTATACTTATAAGTAATCATCTACAATTTACTCTAAACATTGTACTTGCGATTTTTCTAATTTTATGGATGGGCTTTTATTAGCTTTTAATTTCATAAAAAACCTAAAATATATAATTTCATGTGATTCTATGTGCTGGAAGTTATCGTGCTCATAAAGGTTATTGTAAGGGTAATAATGAAATACTAACACAAATGATGGACGGTTACCCCGGTTCACGGATGGGACACTTGCATTCTCAATTCATACTCTTTATCACTGTAACTGATAAAGAAACTGACATGATCCCACATAGAGTTCCTCAAGTTCTTTATGAATGACCCTCGTATACTTATATGTAATCATCTACAATTTACTCTAGACACTATACTGGAGCTTTTTCTAATTTTATGGATAGGCTTTTATTAGCTTTTAATTTCATAAAGAACCTAGAATGTATAATTTCATGCGTATCTATATGCTGGAAGTTATCATGCTCATAACGGTTATTGTAAGGGTAATAATGAAATACTAACACAAATTATGGACGGTTACCCTGGTTCACATAGAATTACTGAACCTTCGACCATTAAGGGATAAATTGATGGAAGAATACTTATCAAGTTTAATAGATCCATGTCTAGTAGGTATATAGAAAATCATAGAGACAATCAAGAGTCCAGTATAAACAATTATCAATCACATAGATATTCAATGTCCGATATTCCCTCAAGTTTTCAAGATTCTAAAATAAGATATTCAACGCCTCTTCCACAAATAATTCAGGATTCTAACTCGTCAATAGGATCGCCCACTTATAATCAAATGAGGAATTCAGAACTTAACATGATGACTAGTACTAGAGAATTCTCAATTGATAAGGAATATCTGAATAAGGATTATTACAGTATAGGAAATATTAAGAATCGACTATGGTTTGAAAACTGGAAACTAATATTAGAGAAAATATTAAACAGGAATTTTATGCAGAATTGACTACAAAAGGTATAAGAAAAATGAAATTTTTTATATGGTTAGAATATTACTTAGGTAACATAATTAGTTAATGTAGGCTAGATAATATTCCAATTATTAATGTTCAATCTAATTTATATAGGAAATGGAAATTACAAGATAATTCGATAGTAAGTTCTATTCATCCACCTTTACAAAACATAGAAATTTTTGTAGAAAGTAAGTCAGTAGTGGTGTCTCCATTCAAATTAGGATCAGAAAGAACAGAAACTGAAATAGTAAAATTAGGAGATATTAAAAAGGTTTACCAACAAAATAATTATTCAAACCAAATATTACATACTATAGCTAATCAAGTAGATTTACTATCAACTAAATTGGATAATAAGCTAGAAAAGTTTCCAAATAAGATTTCTACTCCACATTTCCAAGTATCTTCATTCCCAAGGAATATGGAAAATACAGTTTCATTATTAAGAATTAACAGTTCTAAACAGGATATCCTGAAACAAGATATCCCTAGTACTTCTAGGCAAATAGGAGTTATATCTCAAATTAATCCAGAAGAAAGTAATTCAACAAGCTCTAGTTCCTCTAATTCCACATCTGATGTAGAATTAGATGATCAATTAACTCATCAGACAGATATAATAGAAAATCAATTCGGAGATTATCCTACACAAAGTCATGATCAGCCACACTTATAGTTAAACAGATTAAACAAATCTAGATATAATTGGACACATAATAATACAAAAAATTATTATCCAAGACCTACACCTCCTGATATACAATATGAGGAACAGAGGTCCTCATTTAACAGTTATGACGATTCATCACTCTATCAATGGAATATAGATGGATTATCGAAATATCAAATACTGAATACATTGCAAGAAATGGGTATGGCCAGAATGGCATACAAGGCTAAAATTAATATAACTGAACCAAATATTGTAATGTTATTAGTAAGTGGATTTACAGGACAATTAAAAGGATGGTGGGATAATCATCTCACTTTAGACGATAAGCAATCCATTGTAAATCATGAAACTGAAGAGACTAAGGGAAAAGGAGAAAATTTAGAGTATGTTATGGTACAAGATGGATCAACATTAATAATCTATGTTATATTAATGTACTTTGTAGGAAACACAGAAGAAGAATTAAACAGTTCTAAAATATTTCTAACTAATTTAAGATGTCCTTCATTAACTGACTTCTAATGGTATAAATATATATTCTTAACTCAAGTACTAAGAAGAACGCATTCAAGCTCACCATTTTGGAAAGAAAAATTTATCACAGGATTACCAAATCTATCTCACAAAGGATAGTCACCAACTTACAAAAAGCATTACGAACAGAAAAAATAGATTACAATAGTTTAACCTTTGGACAAATATTTTCTTTTATTAAAAAAGAAACTTTAACATTATGTCAAGACTTAAAAATTCAACACAAATATGGATCTGAAAGAAAGGAAATGGGGTCTTTTTCCCAACAATTTGGCATTGTGGGTATCAAACCTCCATCATCCCAACATGAATCTAATTATAAAGACAGGGTTAAGAAATACAAAAAATACAGGAATCCCAAATACTACAAGCAATCTGCTACAAACAAAGATTTTAATAAAACCAAAAAATTTTATAAAAAAAATAATAAGTACAGAAATATTCAATGTTTCAAATGTAAAAAATTTGGTCATACATCATCCCATTGCAAAACAGAGAAAAAGATCAATTTATTATTTTCGGAAGAACAAGAATTAAAAAATAAGTTACTAGCCTTACTAATAGATAATTTTGATAGTGAACAGCAGCATTCTGAATCTAGTTCAAATAGCTCTATTAGTCCAGATATATGCGAATGCAAAATCCCAACAATTAATATGCTTAGTAGTTCGAAAGATAAAAAATAAGTACTATTGGAAATGATTGATAAAATAAGAAATTCAGAAGACAAGACGGATTATCTAAACAAGTTAAAGGAATTGATCCAAGAAGACGAGAAACCAAGGATATAAGAAGCATTCAGCTTATCAAAAAAATTAAGAAGTATTCAGAAAAGGAAAAGAAACCACCAGTAAAATTTGATGATTTAAAAATAGAAATAAATAAATTTTAAAAAGAGATTAGTTTGATAAGAAAGGAATTAAATTCATTAAAAGAAAAAGATCTAGAATTATAATTAAAACTTATAGGAATCAATCCAGACAAAGATTGGCCTACCACTAGTTTGAATGTTGATATCAACCCAGACATCCCCACAGATAATCAATTGTCAATGCTATTAATAGAATTAATATGGAAAAGTGGTATTCCTTAGTCACAATAGGGGTAGAAGATTTTAGTACTCAGGTTATAGCATTAATAGATGGCGGAGCAGATGCTTCATGTATTAGAACAGGAGTAATCCCAAGTAAATATTTAACTAAGACTAACGATAAATTATTAGCAGCAAATGGAACTCCAATGACGATTTATAAAAAAATACCAAATGGTTTTATATGTAATAATAATTACTGTATTAAACAATCATTCCTTATATTAGAAAATACATCACATGACACAGTATTAGGAAATCCATTTTTATATCAAATAACCCCATTTACAAAAACTCAATATGGAATTAGCACTAAAATATTAGGACGCCAATTATTATTCAAATTCATTAACCCACCTAGCCAAATAGAATTGCATTTATTACAAACAAATTCTATATACAAAAGAATATGGTTGTTAAATAAAAAACAAAAGGATGTTACATTCTTAAAAGAAGAATTAAGTTATTCAAAAATAGAAGATCAAATAACTAGTAAAACAATCCACGATAAAATAGCAACATTAGAAATGAATTCAAAGTCCAAGTTTGTTCAAATCATCCAAATGATTTCTGGAATAGGAAAAAACATATAGTCTCATTACCATATGAACCAGATTTCAACGAACATGATATACACACTAAAGCTAGACCTATTCAAATGAATGCAGAATTAATAGAATTGTGTAAAGAAGAAATTCAAAATCATTTAGAATGCAAATTAATTAGAAAAAGCAAATCACCGTGGAGTTGCTCAGCACTTTATGTAAACAAACAAGCTGAAAAAGAAAGAGGAGTTCCAAGATTAGTTATCAACTACAAACCACTAAACAAAGTATTAAAATGGATTAGATATCACATTCCTAATAAAAGAGATTTGATCAATAGGCTAGTTAATGCGAAAGTATTTTCAAAATTTGACCTAAAATCATGTTATTGGCAAATCCAAATAAATGAAACAGATAAATACAAAACATCATTTGTTGTCCCCTTCGGACAATATGAATGGAATGTAATGCCCCTTGGATTAAAAAATGCTCCATCTAAGTTCCAGAAAATTATGAATGACATATTTAATCCCTATTCCACATTTGTGATAGTATATATTGATGACATATTGGTCTATTCCAAATCCATCGATAGTCATATTAAATATTTAAAAATATTACTTCATGTTATTAAGAAGAATGGATTAGTAATATCATAAGCAAAAATTAAGTTATTCTAAACAAATATAATATTTTTAGGATATCATATCCATTTAGGGACAATCACTCCAATACAAAAAGCAATAGAATTTGCAGACAAATTCCCAGATGAGATCAGAGATACGACTCAATTACAAAGATTTTTAGGGTGTTTAAATTAAATATCAGATTTCTTCCCAAAAATTAAAATAGAATGTAAACTTTTGTATGACAGATTAAAGAATAATCCATCACCATGGACAACCAAACATACTCAAATTATAAAAGAAATAAAATTAAAAGCCAAGTCACTACCCTGCTTAGGCATTCCACATCCGTCTGCATTTATGATTATTGAAACAGATGCATCAGAATTAGGATATGATGGAATATTGAAACAGTTATACTTAGGAAAAGAGTCCATAGTTAGATATCATTCAAGCATATGGTCACATGCACAGGTCAATAACTCAACAGTTAAAAAAGAGGTTTTATCTATTGTTTTATGCATTTCAAAATTTCAAGATGATTTGTATAATAAAAAGTTTTTATTAAAGATTGATTGCAAATCAGCAAAAGAGATTTTACAAAAAGACATTAAAAACTTAGTTTCTAAAGAGATTTTTGTCAGATGGCAAGCTATTTTATTTGTTTTTTATTTTGATATTCAGTTTATTAAAGGATCGGATAACTCCCTTCCTGATTTTCTTACTCGGGAATTCCTAACAGGAAAACATGAGTAATCATTCCAGTGCAAGTTCTTCTCACTCAAGATCAACCAAAGATTATGCTGTTCCAAAATCTTTGACCCCAGTAGTGCCAAGTCAAGACTTTCCTACCCTTACCTATTCCAAAGTTGCCCAAACTCCATATTCCAAATTAAATCATAAACCCATCCTTACTTCCAACTACTCTAACCCAAATACTCCCACTACAAATCCCACAAAATTTTCACCTACCTCTAAGACCAGTTCATCATATCTGGACAAACCAAATCAAGATCATTTACTCATTGCTCATTATCTCACTGAACCTGATATTCCTCAATTAAAATATTTTATCAATAGCATCTTTCACCCAAATATTCCATGGCTAGCTGACGGTGTTCAGAAGACCCAGAATTATTATGAACTCATCCTTGTGGATACTCATTCTATTGATATCCAACATATTCAAAATAGAAATGATCCCAACGGAATTGATTATTCCAAAATATACATCAAGCGAATCCTAAAATCCAGTCATTTCCAAAATATCCATTCCAACAGAACTTTTTCAGTTCCATATCTTCCTCCCGGATTTAATTACACGGATTATATGAATGCCTGGTATAGAGTTCTCTATATTAGGTCCTTTGATCATTCATGGTTCATCAATTTTCACCAAAGCTTTAATGGTGATATTCCAATGTGGTTTTATGATTGGTGGTTAAAAATATGACCATTAACTGAAATACTACCTCTACCAGTTTAAGACGGATTCGAAACTTTCAAACAATTCAGTACCCATAAACCATTTGAAAAACATTTATTCCTCCACTCCATCTTTAGAGTTCCGTGGATTTTTGCATGGAGCTTTCAAATTAAACCTTTTTATCCAAATATGCCTTACTCTTTAGTTCGCCAATTCAAAATTAAATGGTGGCACAGTTATAAGCAGGATCTCTGTTCCTCAAAGGCAATTACCCATTATCTAAAAACTGGTGAAAATTTAAAATTTCTCTAGATATTAAGCAGACATCAGTTCAAAACCAACAAATTCGTACCTATTTCCAAAGATCGATCCAACCTAATATTCAATCTCAGCCAGTGCCCGTTCTAAGACTCTCAAAAAACCAGATTCCAAAAATTGAAACAGATGAAGACTTCATGAGAATATTATCCATTTACAGACAAGTAAAAGATCAAGAAAGCAAGCCAGTTCAAATTAAAGAAGAATATGATCCATTTGGAGGTCTTATGGGTCAAGACCCATTTGATCTCTAAGAAACTGATTCCAGCACATCCAGTCATGGAGGGACCCAGACTCCACATTCAAACAATCAGCAAGGATATGTAAGCAATGACGATTTTAGCCCAAGCTCCAAATTCAAACAATCAGCAAGGATACGTAAGCAATGGCGATTCCAGCACAAGCAACCAGTTATGGAGGAACCTAGGCTCCACTCCAGAGACTCCATTATTCAGCACTCAATAATTCAGCAAACATGGCAAAATGGTGGACCCCAGCTTCTACCAGTATTCAGGAAATCAATAAAGTAGCAGACATGGCAAAATGGTGGATCTTAGCTTCCACTACCTCAAAAGGAAGGATAAGATTTGATCCGGATTTCAAATTGTAATTCCAATCCAATGTATTAGATTAGCCAGAACCTCTATAAATAAGGAGGTTTTAGTTCATTTGAAGACATGCTTGATTTAATCGCCCTTCTTGTATTCTACAATCACCCCCTCTGAGATCAACGTACAGACTTGATTTCCAATCCCTTGTAAGCCTTTAAGACTTTACTAGTCAATATCAAGAAATTCCATTCAATAACTGTTTTGTATTTTTTACTATTCACTATTAACTATTTACTGTTTACTATTCCATATTTACTATTCATGATTACTGTTCACTAATTACTGTTTACTGTTTACTATTTAATGAGAAGTTCTTGAGATATCTATATATATAGATATTATTTATTTACATATATTATAATTATAATATATATATATATGTATGAATTTTATTATTATTAATAATCTTTTCCTTTTAATAATTTGAAATGTGTGGACAATTTTTAAAATATTATTTTTTATTATAATTCCAATATTTTTAGATATTATTTTTTAATTTCGATAATATAGATATTTAATTATAACTCAAATTAATCGTCAATATTTTACTTTTAATTGTAATTCAAATATTACGTGACTTTATTATAAAATTCTGGTAATATAAATTTTTAATTGACAACTTAAATTATTATTTCTTACTCGTTTATTATAGACTTTGCTTGTTTGAAATGTGCGATCGTATATCTCGCGAGATTGATTTCATTCTAAAGAAGGACATAGACAATATTTACAATGGAATGTGTGGTGAAAGGTCTATTTATAGACAAGAAGAAGCAGATGTGCCAAATTCCCTTCTATTGGTTGATATTGATATTGCTAGAAAAATCAATGCATATCTTTCTTTTGCCTACCTTTGTTGATTAGTCTAAGCTAGATGTTTCTAGCTTATCCTAAACTCCAAAAATTAGTAGAAAAATCAATGCATATCTTTCTTTTTCCTACCTTTGTTGATTAGTCAACAATTTGTGAAATTCTATAAAAAAAAATATTTAGCTTGGAGAGCAAGTTTCTCTTCTTCTATTTTTTCATTTTCTATTTCTATGTTTGTTTGTTTTTTTTTCTTTCTCTGGTTTTATTTCTTTTGGCCTCACCCAAAAGTTGGAAATAAAAATGTTCCTACCCTTAAAACTTGATTTCCAAGTTTTATTATTATATTTTTTCTTTAAAAAATTATTGTATTTATATTCAATCTAATCCTTATTAAAGTTGTAATTTTGAATCACTTTCTCTTCATTTTTTCCTTGTTTAATTTTTAGGTTATTGATTTAATATTTTTATTCCATACTTTATTGTGTCCAAATTCTATTTAATTAGTATAACGTTTTTAATTTTGACGATTAATTACTTCCCAACCCTTTTCTTAATTCTTAATTTATTGTTATTTACTTCCCCTTCTTAAATGAGTCCTATGATAAAGTCAATATTATATCATTTTTAATGTTATTTACTCATTTATTTATTTCATTTTATTTTATTTTTTATCAAAATTTCTTGTAGGGTTTTGAGTTATAGCCGGAGATAATCGAAGAAAGTAGATACGAGATTATGATTTCTGATTAAAACCTAACTATTATATATGCACTGACTTCATTAAGGTATGGACAGATTACCGTATGAACTACTCTGGGGGTGGGAAGATTAAGGTCATTTCCCCAAAGGGTTTTGGCGAGTTCCTTAAAGGAAACAACCTACAAATCGGGGACACCTTATTCTTCAAGGTGATCGAAGCTGGGGGGGCTTTCGTCTTCAAGGTCATCATTATCAGATCTGCTTGAGTTTATTGTAATATCTATTATGTTAGAATTAAGAAAAATCTTATTTGAATTTATGTACTGATTGTGAGAATGATTTCACAACTAATATTTTTCTACTTATTTAAATATCTAATTTGAACATCATAAGACTGGTTGTATGTGTTCATATGATTTGAACATCATATGATTGACATTCATTTCCTTTTTTTGTTCTTCTTTATCACCGTCAAATTCTTTACTTTAACTCATCTTTTAAAATATGTACGATGTCACTAAGTCATTCGCTAAACGTATCAGTGAAAACAACCTTAATGGCAAAATCGATCAATCTTCCAACACAACAAATGCGATGTCGCATACTTTTTGGTCAAATTATTTACTTCATTTTTTGGCCTTTTACTTTAGTTTCTATTATAACTGAGGTAAAAAAAACCAATTATGTACATCATTTTTTTATAACCGGGGTAAAAAATACCTTTTACTTCAAAAAAAATTGAGATAAAAGAACTTTTCACCTCAGTTTTTTTGGGTTAAGAAATAAATCGAGGTAAAATGGGCGAACATTTTTCTTGTAGTGATTTATTAAGAACTGGAGCGCATAATCAAAAAACAAGGACATCGAGTCTTATCACCCATTCGTACCGATCAATGCTACAACCCTTTGGAATGCGACAAAGTAGCTCTTGGACAACGTCCCTACATATGATAGAGAGTCCAATCCTGCACAATTCTTCATGACTTATCAACACGTCATGATATCAGGAGACCTCTCTCAACAACAGATGCAAGTTAGTGGGATCATACCTAAGGCCATGGGCAGTGGTAGAGACCGCTACCGGTCTCTTACCAATTAAATATATTATTTTTCTCCCTCTTTCTCTTCCACCTCAGCTTAAGAGACCACTTAAGAGACACCCCCTTTTTTTCTCCACAATGGTTAAGAGACCACTGTACACTATTCATGGAACCCACTTGATTTTCTCTATCCTACTCATTAATTTGACCACCAAAAATAAGTTTAAATATTTAAATTTAAATTCGTTTTTAAATTTAAATTCGTTTTTAAATTTAAATTCATTTTTAAATTTAAATTTATTTTTAAATTTAAATTCGTTTTAAACTTAAATTCGATTTTAAATTAAAATGCATTTTTAAAATTAAACTTAAAGTCGTTCTTAAATTTAAATTCGTTTTTAATTTTAAACTTAAATTCGTTTTTAAACTTAAATTCGTTTTTAAATATAAATTTAATACAATGTTTAAATATTTAAATTTAAATTCGTTTTTTAAATCTTCACCAATAAAATAATTATGGAAAACATAAAAAGTGCGCGAAACCAATTGTAACAACTATGAAAATAACTTCCGATACTAAATAAAATTTTGATCATCTCCATCCTAATATTACAATTTAGAAATCAAAATATTGGTCTAATCCAACCAATTATTAAAAAACCGGTTAAAAAGAAATTATGAAATAAATAAATATTGATCTAGTCTGACCAAATTAATAATAGGAAAGAAATAAATATTGATCTAGTCTGACCAAAAAATAAATATTACAATTAATTTCCACCGTAGACTACCCCAATTAATTTATCTCGTAGTTCTTCCTCTGCTGCAGACAACTCTCCCTTTCGAATCAAACCATCAAGGAGTTTAGTGTTAGCTATCAGGTGCTCCCGATCTGATTGTTTTTCAACGAACTCCCGCTGTGCTATGTTGTACTCCATTCTAGCTCTTTCACTCTCCGCAAGTATTTCAGCCTTTTTCGTAGCTGCTTCAATTGCGGCCGCACACTGCATTCTAGCGGATTCTTTTTCATCATTTGTTGCTGTTGCCCTGGCCTTTCCTTTCCCCCTTGCCTTGCATTTAGCGGCTTTAACACCAATAGGCCTGGATGGATATTGCATAGCTTCAGGATCGTCGCCACCACGGGGTGTCGATGGCACCCCCCGTAGTGAATATTCTTCTCCATCGGTATCCTTTGGGCCATATTGTGCTATGAATTTGGGGTTCCTCCTGCAATCGTCATAGCAATGGAAGAACAAAAATTGTTGTCCGTCGTTTTCATCTGCAAACAAGTTCAGGGTCCATGACTTCATGTCTCCTTGGCTTGACCCACTCCCGGCCCGACTAAAGTGACGTGCGGCTTTGCTTTCACACCCCACATATTTGCCAATATCGTGAGCCATTTTTGACCACCGACACTTGCACGACTTCATTGACCGGTTGGAATTTGCATAAAGGTTCACATCGTGCATAATTTTAGTCCAAAACACGCCCGCATTTTGACCCGTACCCAACACGCAGTCGGTGGAATGCTCGAACCATGCGCCACATAGGATTTTATCATCCTCTACACTCCATTTGTCCCGGCTACTTCTCGTCTTCGTAACCTTACTCCCAGACACTATTGCAACTTCATCATTTCCTTCACCTACATCATTTCCTAGAAGAATAAATCATTTTTTCAAAGCAACACAAATCTTAAATATATATTATTTTTCAAATTATGTTCATGACATGTTAAAATAAACGAACATATTAGATGACGTACTACATTGCATATTAAAATGCATATAATATATGCATATAAATGATTTATAAATTACAATCTTCATAATTGAAATAAAACACATTAAAATAGGGCTTACCGTCCGTAACATCGTGACCTCCATATTGTCGCCCATCTTCACCCCCAAAATTTTGTCCCGGGGAACCGCGACCTGCTCGGGGTGAAAATGCACCCGATTCGTTTACAGCATCAAGATGTGGAGCTTGAAAGCCTTGGCCATATAAATTATGGTACGAATTTTGCGATTGGGTGTTCGCATTTCGGGAGTGGTTCAGGTAAGGAGGGTTCATGTATGCGTTTCGGGAAGAGTGGCATTGATTTTGAAAATTCATATATGAATGTTGAGAATTGAAATAAAAGTGGGGAGGCATGTTCGGAGAATTTTCACTAAATTCCGAATATGGAAATGGACGATAATTCGGAATTTGCGAAAAATTCTCCGTATCGGAAGAATTTGGGATTCCCCGATCTTTGCCTTTCGACGTTCTTCGTGGATCCATCACGAAAAATGAATAACAATATAGAAGATGAATTTGTGGGATAAGAGAATTTGATTTGGAAGTGGTGTGGTGAAATGAGTTGAAATGGTCCATATTTATAGGCAAAAAAAGTGGGAGAATGAAATTTAAAAATTGTAGCAGAAATTTGAAAAAAAAAAAAATTCATGCAAAAAATCGTCTGGGACACGTGTCGCCACCAGAATGGGACACGTGTCCCATTCAAAAATCTATCCGTTATACAGCCGTTGGGGGGGACACGTGTCGCCTCCGTATTGGGCCACGTGTCCCCCAGAATACCCAGATGATAGCCGTTGAAAAAATTACCGTTGTTGACACGTGGCCCAACCAGTGGGTGCCACGTGTCAGCAACGGAAAATTCAAAAAAAAAAAAACCAGAGGCTGAGTGGGACACGTGGCCCACTCAGGTGGCGACACGTGTCCCACCCGTTGAAAATGTCAAAAATTGCGGGCGAAGAGGAGAGGCCGTGTCAGTGGACATGTGCGTGGTCAGTGGCTTTTGGCAAGAGGCCGGGCTCTTAGCAAGAGCCCGGTCAGCGGTCTCTTAACAAGAGACCGCTTAAAAGACCACCACTGTGGTGGTTTTTGGTCTCTTAAGCGGTCTTTTAATTTTAAGAGACCACCACTGCCCATGCCCTAAGGGGTAAAACCCGGCAACGGGTTGAGTCTCTACCTATAGCACAGCTCACTGACTATCTTGGCTTTGGACGGAAGTTCTATTAATTGAAAATGTTCACAAAGGTTGTGATAAAAACCTTTGCTAGAAGTCTAACAATAGTCTCGGCACCCTCAAGGTAGATTTAATGCACTTATCTCCCTGGTACTATCAAGGCTGCAGTGGCAATAACCTAACACTCCCAAATTAGCATTTTAGCCTAGCACAATATTATGCTAGGAATGAAATCATGAGTACATAATAAAACATATCATGACATAAATCATATAAGAATAGAAACCTCAAGTTATGCACAATATTCATAGGCATAGAAATTTGGGGCAATCTAGAATTTCACAAATCCTAATCAAGTTATGAATATAAATACAATTCCAAAAAAATAAACTACTCTACTACTATGAAATCATGTCATTAATTGAATTAAATTTCATGGATCTAAGAACTAAATGAAGGGGGAAAAAAGAAGAACCATAGAGAGAGAGAGAATACTCCTCTTCCTTCCTACCTACCACTCTATAAAATCTACATTATGGATACTTGCTTTTAAACCCTAGGAAGACTAAAGGCTCTTATATAGTAGGATATATGGGCCTTGAAAGGCCATGGTAAAAAACCCTAGTCAGCAACGGTGGCACAGGGTGTGCCAGATTACACGACCCGTGCAATAGTGCATGGTATTTATGCTTGAGCCCTCGTTTCTGCCTTCTAAGTGGCAAACCCGTGCTGGTTTGCATGCCTTGTTGTCTGGAGCTCGTGCTACCCAGTCTCTGAGTGCACTAGACGTACCAAGTTGCACGTCCCGTCTGTCGGCCCTTCATTTCTTCGTTCTTCAAGCACGGGCCGTCCAGGTTTGCATGGTCTATTGCCTGGGCACCATCTCCTCAACACGACTAATGGCACAGGCGTGCCAGTTTGCACGGCCTATGTCACTTCTTCGACTCTTTAGGACTTGGCTCTCTTTGTTCGACTCATTTATCTACTACCACGTTTGACTCATGGCCTTCAATTTTCTACCAATCTTGCAATTGGCCTTCATTAATCCTACGTTGAAGTGCTTACGAGCAATCTACAAATAAGCTCACAAAATTAAATCAAGATGCTCATAAGATCAAAAATCCATTAGACTCAAAATAGGTTATAAAATGAAGGATTTAGATATGAAAACCAAAAATGGTTACCTAAACCCCTTATGATGTAACCTACCGAAATCTAAAAATCTACTCACAAAAAGACAACAAAAGAGATGTTAAATGCCTCATAAAATACATGCATTTAACGTCTCATCAGTTACCGTTAAAAAAAAGTTTTGATATAGAGAGTTAGAACATTTGGAATTCCACAAATTTTGGGGGACGGATCTGAAATTAAAAATATAATCACCCCCAAATGATCGTAAACTCATAAAATAATTATGGTATTACCAACAATTTTCTTTATTAACTGGTTCAACATGTTTTTATCCGTTAAAAAAAAATAAATTTTGAACTGTTAAATGTTTAACCTTCAAATATTTACTAAAGAAACACGTTTATTTTTAAATAGTTTTTGGATATGAATTCCTCTTCAGGATGTTAATTCATTTATACTATTTAACAGTTAAATGTTTAACCTTCAAATATTTACTAAAGAAACACGTTTATTATTAAGTTGTGTTTGGATATGAATTCCTCTTTGAAATGTTAATTCATTTATTATTTTAATTTATTGGTATAGATATTTTTCACTCTTTTTTATTTTAAAATATTCTTGGCCAGATCAAAATTATTTTTGTTATAATACTCTAGAATATAATTAATTTTTAGCCTCACTGCGGGTTATCATCGATAATTCAGCCTATTGAAAATATATTATTGTCAGTATTTGTGGTTGTGCGAGTGGTTAACCTAAAGTATTCCCACAATTAAATGCTTGAGATTAAATAATAGGTGATCGGCCAAAAAATGTAGTCTATGAAATTTCTAGATTTGAATGACATTTTTTTTTTTGGATTAAGCCATCCTTAGATGGGGGGAATATATATGGCTCCCCAAACCGTAGAATTACCCCCGAGGGTAGCAAAAAGAGTTACATCAGGACAATATCAATCATGTGATGATACAAAAAAAAAAAGGGGAAGCGAAGTATAAATAACATCCTTGTCTCTCGGTTTGTGTGAATCTTCTACCGTTACTAGAGATCAAACCGAAGTAAGGGAACACGAACAAGTCAGGGAGATGAGAATTCAAAACCCTTATCAGTCAATGTCCCTTTACCTAGCATTTGATCTCATAGAAGTCCTCATCTATGAAGATCTCGTGCTCCTTTGTGCCTGAACCTCTCCTCCTGAGCATTTCCAGTCTGCAATAAGAAAAGAGAAAACAACAGCAGTCTCTGTCCTAAAAAAATTGTGTAAAGCCGGGAAAAGAATTCAAACTAGAAATCCAGCCGTTGTGTGATCTGTGTTCCCTTTTGCTGTGCCTATTCTTACTCCATTTTTATCTAGCAAGATCAAACCTCTAAGGAAAGATGGGGAGTTTCTGATTTTTAAGTCTCCGTTTAGGGATTTCTCCCTTGCATATTTTGCCAAAAAATCAGCCACTGTATTAGCTTCCCTAGGAGCATATTGGATTGGATTTTCTTTATGCAACAAATTCCGATAACTGGTAAGAGAAAAAAGTCTCCATGAACCAACATAAGGATCTTGTATTGCTTTAACTGCTGGTTTGCAGTCAGACTCAAGGATACTACCTCTAATATCCAGTTCTAGGCAAACAAGATAGGCAAAAAGAATACCTTCCAACTCTGCATGTAGAGGAGATTCTGATCTAAAAGTTTTGACTCTCATGTGTTTCACATCTCCCCTCCAATCTCTAACTACTACAGCACAAGAAGAGTCTCCTCCATTTACCCATGATGCATCTGTGTTAATTTTAAAACCAGTTGTTGGTTTTTCCCATCTTACTGCAGAAACTGTGGTTTCCTTCTTTTTTTGAGTTATATGAGGTATGATTCCAACCTGAACTAGTTTCTTATACTTTTCAAGTTTGCCTTTCACTGGATTAGCAGTAAAAATTAGGAGCATCAGATCCTTGATATTCTGAAAACATGTATCCACTGAAAATGGAAGATTGTCATAGAGTATTTTATTCCTATAAGTCCAGAGAGACCAAGTTGTGACAATGAGAGCAGCAGTATAGACTTGATTGAGAATCTTTGAGCCTACCCTGATGGAGAGATAATATTCAACTAGATGTCTAAAACTCCTGAAGACAGGTGTTTGCAGATTTAGAAGGCTGTTAACTTTATTCCATACTGCAGTTGCCTTATTACAGGAGTTAAAAAAATGGTTGATGGAGTCTGAGTGATTAGAGCATATAGGGCACTTAGAGGCTAGTGAAAAACCAAGCTTGCACAGAACATTTTCAAAAGGCAGAATTCCATTCAGAGCTCTCCATATAAGTACTGACATTTTAGCTGGTATGAAATTTGCCCATACCTTGTGCAGATGTCTAATTCTTGTTCCCTTCTGCCTCAGGATCTTGTAGGCCGAACTGACTGAGAAGTTTCCATCTATTGAAGATTTCCATATCAGTCTATCCTCATGTGTGTTCTTGATGGTCACATCCTGCAATATTGAAACTACATTGGTAGCCAAATATGGCTCCACAAACGGAAGATTAGAGTCTTTGTTCAGGATAAAGGTGCTCAGTGAGATATCAGGGAAAGGAATTTCCACATCATCAGGCCATTTATAGTATAGTGCACCTTCTCCTGACCAGTTTGAGTTCCAAAAGGAGCATTCACCTTTTCCATGAATTACTCTAGTTAAACTATTAGTTTTTTCAGTTATGTTACAGATTCTTTTCCATACATGAGATTTCTTATAAGACTCAGGTAGAGTCCACAAATGCTGAGACCACTGAGTGGTATTCATTTGAAGCTTCCACCATAGCTTACAGGAGAATGAATCAACTATAGCCTGAAGATCTCTAAACCCTATCCCATTCTCTTGTACTGGAAACCTCATTTTTCTCCAACCTCTCCATTTTTTCCTGGCCTCTGTACTATCATTGGCTCCCTAGAACAGCCCAACAGCCAGTCTTTCCATTTTTCTCAGTACTATCTTTGGAGGTCTTAAGACAGCAAACAAGTGGGTTGGAATTGAAAGAAAACAGTGGTTTATTAGGATAATTTTACCTGCAGTACTCAACCATCTGTTTTTCCAGTTATTAATGCTTTTTTCCATTCTCTCCAATATAGGGTAGTAATATCTCTGAGTGTTCCTTCCTGTAAATATGGGGATCCCTAGGTACTGAAAAGGAAACTCACCTCTAACCATTCCTAAATTCCTGCTCCAGATTTGGATTCTATCTACTGAGGTGTTTGGAGCAGCATAGAAGTTGGATTTAGAAAAATTAACTTTTTGTCCCGTAGTTTGCTCATATGCATTGAGAAATCTTTTAAATCTTTTCAGATTTTTCTTATTACCACTGAGGAATACAGCAGTATCATCTGCATACATTAGATGAGTGATCTGTGGGCATTTTTTAGGTAAACCAAAAAATTGCAGGTATCCCATGTTAAACAGTTTTTTTAAACCTCGGGAGAATGCCTCTGATAGTATATTATACAGAAATGGAGACAGAGGATCTCCCTGTTTAATTCCTCTATTTGATGCAAAGAATCCTGTTGCTACTCCATTAATTAAAACTGAAAAGTGAGCTGAGGCTATGTTCTGCATTATCCGGTTTACAAAGGTACCATGAAAACCAAATTTAAGGAGGATTGAATTAAGAAAAGACCAAGAGACCCTATCAAAAGCTTTCTGCATATCTAGTTTAATGATTAAGTTCTGCTTTTTTGATTTTCTTGATAAAATTCTGGTCATTTCTTGCATCAAAATTATGTTGTCAGAGATATCCCGCCCTTTCATAAAAGCACTTTGTTCCGGGGATATAAGTTGAGACATGAAAGGCTTAATTCTTTCCATCATCATCTTAGAGAATACCTTGTTCACAAAATTAGAAAGACTTATTGGTCTGAAGTCAGAAAAGGTAACAGGTATAGTTCTTTTGGGAATTAAAGCTAGCCAGGTACTGGAAATTGCCTTTGGAATATTTCCACTTTTTAAAAAATTATTTGCAGCTTCAAGTAAATCTACTTTAACATATTCCCAAAAGGTAGTGTAAAAAAACCAGAGTATCCATCAGGTCCAGGGGAACTATGTTTGTTGAGGTCAAAAACTGCAAACTTGAGCTCTTGGATCAGGAAAGGAGACAGCAGTAAATTATTTCCTTGTTCAGTTATTACTTTAGGGATTTCAGATAGAAAATGACTTATATAAGTTCCCTGTTTCTGGGGTTCATCCTCATGAAATAAAGCTTTATAGTACCCCACTGCTGCCTCTTTGATCTGGGTTGGATCTGTGATCCAGTTTCCATGTTCATCCCTAATCTTACTGATTCTAGATTTAGTCCTCCTTTCCCTTATTGAGTGGTGAAAATAACTCGTGTTTGCATCACCATATTTAAACCAATTCAACCTTGCTTTTTGCCTAAGATAGATTACTTTCTCTTTTTGAGCCCTCATCAAAAGATGTTTAGATTGGTTCAAATCTGACAAGATTGAATCATTTGGAGTTTGTTGAAATTAGATTTCTAAATCATTAACCTTGTTCTCATACTGTATCAGGTTCTGATCAAGATTACCAAATTGTGTTTTGTTCCATTGCTTTATTTCCATCTTCAGCCTTTTCAGTTTATATACTAACCTATGCATTCCTCTGAAAGAAGTTTCCAGGTTCCAGTTAGAAGCCACTAAGTTTAGAAATTCCTGTCTACTAGTCCACATCTCTTGAAATCTAAATGGTCTAGGGGCTTGTTCCTCAGATGTTTGTACAGATAAGAGAAGAGGAGCATGATCCGAAGACAATCTATTAAGAACATAGATTGAACTGTTACGAAATAAATCAAGCCAATCTAATGAGCATATTCCCCTGTCTAACCTTTGGAACATCAAATCTTTGCATCTATCCTTAAATCTATTGTTGCTCCAAGTAAAAGAGTTACCTACTGTAGGTATATCATGCAAATCCAGGTCATTTAAAAATTTATTAAATTGCTTCATGCTCTTTTTTGGGGTTGACTTTCTCCCTTTATACTCTAATACTGACGCTACAGTGTTAAAGTCTCCAATAAATATGGAAGGAAGAAGATTAGCTGCCTTTAAATCACTCCATAAAGACTCTCTGACTTGTCTATGAACACTTGCATAAATAAAAACACAATTCCAGCTCAGAGAAGATAATGAATCAGCTATATTCACTTGTACATACTGATCAGTCTCACTTATAACAGTAATGCTAAAAGACTGGTTCCAAAATAACCAAATTTTAGCACTATGAGCAGAGTAGGCATTCTGAAAACCCAGTTCATATTTAAATTTTGTGAGCTTCTGATTTTCTTGCCATGGTTCTATTAAGCACATTATGTCTAACTTGTGTTTAAATTTAAAATTCTTAAGTCTGTCAATTGAAGTGCCAATTCCCCTTATATTCCAAACTAGTACATTCCCAATTATGGTGTGTGTAATCATTTAAAAATTTTGGGATTGGCTTTTTGTGATGATCTTAGGTTTCTACTAGTCTTTGCTGAGTTTTTGCCTTTTTCTCCTGATTTTCCATTACTATGATCAGAATTCCCTGCTAACAGATTTTGGAATGAAAGGTTTACCTTCTCCTGCTTTCCTTCTTTTTCCAGAATGCTCAGATCAGGAATTGTTGCAGATTGTTCATTCAATGTTTCCTCTTTGCTGGAACTTTGCTCTGTAGGACCTATTTGATCTTGCTCTTTAAGCTCCAATTGTGCTTGTTCTTTTTGGGAAACATTGAAAATAGATTTATTACTATGATCAGAATTCCCTGCTAACAGATTTTGGAATGAAAGGTTTACCTTCTCCTGCTTTCCTTCTTTTTCCAGAATGCTCAGATCAGGAATTGTTGCAGATTGTTCATTCAATGTTTCCTCTTTGCTGGAACTTTGCTCTGTAGGACCTATTTGATCTTGCTCTTTAAGCTCCAATTGTGCTTGTTCTTTTTGGGAAACATTGAAAATAGATTTATTAGCAGAAACATCAGAGGTTATGACAACTGGTACTTCCTGCGATTCAACTGTTTCATGAAAAATCTCCACTATCTCCCCTTCCTGCTCATCCTCACTATCTTCTAGGGATTGAAAGGCATTAGATATTGTCACCGTGTTCGTGTTTGTTTCCTTATCCATTATGGAAGATTTTTCAGGGATCTTTTTTCTCCAAATGGATGTGGTTATTGGCTTAGATATATCATCGAGTGAGTAAAATGGGCCATTCCTTTTTTTATGACTTACCTTGTAGAAATCAAAATTGCTATCATTTTGGATTCCTATATTAATTATTTGTTTCTGAACATCCTTTTCCTTTTGTGATACAGTTAGAGCAGATGTTCCTTCAATGTTTACTACCTCTGTTGGGTGAGAATCTGATCCTAGTTTGTTCTTATGTGTAGTATTCTCAACCTTATTACTAGTTGTTTTCCTCAGATTAGGGTGTAAAAAATTACAGTTTATGTTGCTATGCCCAATTATTTTGCAGTGTGTACAATATGTTGGCAAATCCTCATACTCAATTGGGTATTCAGCAACCTTGTTTCCTATGCCTACCATAATTGACTTAGGAAGCTGGGCTAACAAATCAATTTCTACACATACTTTAATAGCTGAAGGTCTGGTTAAGGCCATGGTTGCAGCATCCATTTTAAGAAACCTACCTACCTGGCTACTTATACCCATAATTGCAGAGTTGTTATAGAAATGAATTGGTATTTTGTGAAAAGTTACCCAGACCGGGACTATGGAAGATTCCACAGATGGAGAGAAATCTGGTGTCCATTTCTGCACTTTCATTGTGTATCCTTGTATTGACCACTGGCCCTTCATCCAACACCTTTGGTAGTCTTCATTTTCCTGAAATCGGATCAAAACATGTCGATAATCAATAGAACCTAATTGAAATTTCGATTTAAAACCTATTGATTTAAAAGACTGTTGAAGTGAATCCATGTGAGGTTTCCCTCGGATGAACTTTCCGACGAGGGCGTTCTGGTAGTGCGAAGCTAGGATTTCTCCTTCTTCAGGGGGGAGTATGTATGCTATCTTTCCCTTAAATTCTGTTATTGGGTGAAGGTTTGGGGTATCTGGGAGGGTTGATAGGAGAGGGGGTTGTTTTGTGTTAAGCGCTTGGGCAAAACTTCTGATTGCCAGGGGCTTAGAGTGAGTTGGATCCGGAGGTGGAGGAGGCGTCGGCGACGCCATGGTCAGTCGCCGATGCTGATGCAGAGAATCAGTAATATGACCGTTAAAGAAGAAATGGAGGTGACGAAGTTGTGAAAGAAGAGTAGTGTGTTTTTCGCACTATTTTTCGCACATAGACACAGTAGACAGCAATTGTAACAAAAGTTTCATTTACATTTGTTTCACTTTTTAGATTTGAATGACATTTAAATTGATTATATATATATATATTAGTAGCTATCTATTAAAATAACTGAGTATACATAAAGTAGTGATAAATGAGAATTGACTAGAATAACAGTAAACACAAACATTAGATTATGAATGGTGAATAGTAAAAAGTGAACAGTAATTATGAATAGTAAAAAGCAAACATTAATTTTGAATAGTAAAAAGTGAACAGTAATTTTGAGCAGTGAAAAGTGAGCAGTAATTTTGAACAGTAGTTATGAACAGTTCTATAAAAAATAAATAAATATAAGAGCAGTACAATATTTTCAATTGAATAGAATTCTTTTTTATTGAATAGGCTAAGGCTTACAGTGGAACTGAAGTATGAACGTTCAGTTCAGATTGAGGAGATTGTATGAGAGTATGCAAGAGGGGGCGATAGTTCAAGTGTGCCTTACAAATGAAATGGAATGATCTACTTATAGGGAATTCTGAACTGCTAATCTATTACATTTTGAAATCCACAATTGGAATCCATACATCTTGGACGTTGATCTTCAGTGATGAATCTGGACCGTTGCTTTTACTTCTGAATGGAAAGTGGCGCCCACCACTTACTGATTGAATGGTGGTGGAAGCTGGGATCCACCTGATTGAATACGTCAGTGCTTATGTCTTGGTGGAAGCTGGGATCCACCTAAATATGCTGCTACATCCCCTACATTTCATAGGGATCTTGACTATCTTGGATATACAATTGATCAGCTGCTTCTTGTTTAACAGCCTGTTTTTGTCTGACTAATTCTTGGTAAAATTCAAGGGCCTTTTGGAATTCTTCATCTGGCTCCTGTTTTGGACTTTGGATTGCTGGAATCTGTGTAACTGGATTTGGTCTGATGGGTGTTGGATGTAATAATGAAGAGTGTTGAATGGCGCTAACTATTGGTCCAATAGGTGTTGGACAAGAAATTGGGGAAGGACTGGAATGTGGAATAATGGGTTTGAGTGCTATTTTTAGTTTTTGTCCAGTCTGGAAATAATGGGTTATTGCTTTAGTGGAACAAAACTATGGGTTATAGTTGATCCACCATTTAATTTTGAATTGCCTAACTAAAGAAAATGGATTGGAAGGGTAGAATGGTTTTACTTGGAAACTCCAAGCAAATATCCAGGGTACCCTAAAAATTGAATGGAATAAGATTTTTCTCTCATAGGGTTTTGAATGACTGAGTGTTTGCTAGCTAAGGTTTTTGAATGTTTGAAATCCTTCCAGAATAGGCTGTGGATAAATTTCAGTAGATGGTCCAATTTTGAACCACCAATCAATGAACCATTTTGGAATATGATGATTGAATGTGTGATGGAAATTGATGAACCAGAAGTGGTCAAACGATCTGTAATAGAAAGTTCTATACCAAGCCCGAACATAATCAGTATAATTGAATCCAGTAGGGAAATAATCAACTGAAAATAGAGTAATGGAATGGATGTTGGAAACTTGTTGAGGACTTAAAATTTGTTTAATATAAACTTTGGAATATTCTATTCTATTGGGGTCCTGATTATTGGGAATATGTTGAATATCAATGGATTGTGTATCTACAAGGATTAATTCATAATATTGTTGAGTCTTGTGTACATCTTCTGCCATCCATAGGGATGATGGCAAGAATAGGTTGGAAACAAAAATCTTCAGTTGTGGAATATCTGGTTCGGAATCAAAATGAGTAACCAGAATGTGTTCAGGATTAGGCTTGTCAAAATATGTAGAAGTAGGTTTTGAATTGCTAGTAGAGGCTTGTTGTTTTGGTAATGGTGTATGAGCTCTTTTTAATGGAGTAAAATTGGAAGATATGGGAGGAGTTTTGGTTTAAATGAATCTGGAATGAGGAGTTTGGCTATTGTTGAATAAGTAAGTGGAGGAAAATCCTGTGATGGGATTAATGGAGTAATAGATGGAGTAAGAGGACGAGGATTAACATAATCTTTACTAGTCCTGGATTTGGATGAACTTGCTGTTGAATCACTCATAGTTTCCTGTAAGGAATTCACGAGTCAGGAAATCTGGAATAAAATTATCTTTCCCTTTGATAAATTGAATATCAAAATCAAAAACTAATAAAATGGCTTGCCATCTAGCAAAAATCTGTTTTAAAACCAAAATTTTCACATCTTTTTTGTAAAATATCCTTTGATGATTTGCAATCAATATTCAATAAAAACTTTTTATTGTATAAATCATCCTGAAATTTTGAAATGCATAAAACTATAGATAAAACTTCTTTTTTAACTGTTGAATAGTTCTTTTGTGCATTAGACTAGAATCCTGAATGGTATCTTACTATCGATATTTTTTCTAAATGTTTTTGTTTTAATATGCCTCCATATCCTATATCTGATGCATCTGTATCTACTATCATGAATTCTTCTGGATGTGGAATGTCTAAACATGGTAATGATTTTGCTTTTAATTTAATGTTTTTTACTAAATTGGTATGAGTATCTGACCATGCTGGTGGGTTATTTTTTAACCTTTCATATAAAGGTTTACAGATGATCTTAATGTTAGGGAAGAAATCTGAAATATGATTAAGACATCCTAAAAATCTATGTAATTGATTTTTATCCTTAATCTCATCTGGAAATTTTTCTGCAAATTCAATGGATCTTTGAATGGGTTTAATTGTCCCTAAATGTATGTTGAATCCAAGAAACCTAATGTTTGTTTGGAATAATTTCATTTTAGGTTCGGATATAACCAAACCATTTGTTTTCATTATTTTTAGTAAAATATATAAGTGTTTAAAATGACTATCAATCGTATTAGAATAAACTAACACATCATCAATATATACTATTACAAATGTTGAATAAGAATTAAAAATATCATTCATTATTTTCTAGAATTCAGATGGTGCATTTTTTAATCCAAATGGCATAACATTCCATTCGTATTATCCAAATGGAACTACAAATTCCGTTTTATATTTATCTTTTTCATCTATTTGAATTTGCCAATATCCTGATTTTAAATCAAATTTTGAAAATACTTTTGCATTAACTAATCTATTAATTAAGTCTCTCTTATTTGGAATTGGGTATTTAATCCATTGTAATACCTTATTCAGAGGTTTATAATTTATGACTAATCTAGGAACTCCTCTTTCTTTTTCTGCATTTTTATTAACATAAAATGCTGAGCAGCTCCATGGAGATTTGCTCTTTCTTATTAGTTTCTTATCTAAATGGTCTTGAATTTCTTGCTTACATAATTCTATTAATTCAGAATTCATTTGAATAGGCCTTGCCTTAGTAGGAATATTTTGTTCAATAAAATCCTTTTCCTAAGGTAATGAAATCACATGTTTTTTTCTATCCCAGCATTGGGATGTCATGAACATACTTGTTTCTTGAATTCTGTTTCTATTTTGTTTATTTTATCGTTTATTATTTTTGTATGCAATTGTTCTTCTATATTTGAATAACTTAATTCTTCTTTTAAAAATAAAATTTCTTTTTGTTTTCTATTTAAAACACATATCCTTTTTATATATTGAATTGGTTTGTAGTAAATGTAATTCAACTTGACTAGGCGGGCTAATAAAAGAAAATAATAATTTCTTTCCTAATATTTTTGTACTATTTCTGTCCTGAGTCTTTTTGAAAGGAGTTATTTGGTATAAAAATGGATTTCCTAATACTACATCATACGGTACGTTTTCTAATATTAAAAATGAGTGTTTGATACAATAATCATTGTTACATATAAATCCATTAGATAATTTTTTCTTTATAACCATTGGAGTGCCATTTGCTGCTGATAATTGTTCCTTAGTTCTTTCTAAATATTTACTTGGAATTAGTCCTGACCTAATACATGATTGATCTGCTCCACTATCAATTAGTGCTACTACAGTAATACTAAAATCTTGAACTCCTATTGTTACTAAAGAATACCATTTTTCCATATTAATTTTATTAATAACATTAAAAAATTGTTGATTCGATGGAATTTCATTGAAAATAGTAATAGAACTACTAGGTTTTCCAAATGTCGTGATTTGTAATTCTAGTTCTAAATCTTTTTCCTTTAAGCTGTTTAATTCTGATTTTATATGACTAATTTCATTTTTTAGCAAAGTAATTTCTTTTCTTAGATCCTGAGTATCTGTTGAAGCAATTATTGATTTTTTTCTTTTCTAATTCTGAATATTTTTTTAATTGTCTGACTTAGACTAAAAACTTCTGTTATCTTAGGTTTATTTTCTTCTAGTACTAAATTTTTTAATCTTTGAATATATTCTGTTTTATCCTCAGAATTTCCTATTTTATCTATTATATCTAATAATTCTTTTTTCTTACTATTTGTACTATTTAACATGTTAATAGTTGGAATCTTACATTGACATATGTCACTAAAACACTAGAAGAATCTGATTCTGACTCATAACTTGAATGTTCATTTTCTGAATCATCAATTAATATAGCTAATAGCTTATTTCTTAATTTTGTATCTTCTAATGCATTAATTTTCTTTTCTGTTTTACAGTAATTTGCCGTATGACCAAACTTTTTACATTTGTAACATTGAATATTTTGAAATTTATTTTGTTTTTGTTTATTAAATTTCCTTTTTCTATAATCTTTCTTTTGAAAAGGTTTTCCTTCCTTATTTATATGCCTGTTGTATTTATGTTTCCTATAATTTCTAAATTTTTGTCTTTTATGAATTTTATGTTGAGATGAAGGGGGTTTTATCCCTGTTATTCCAAATTGTTGACAAAAAGATCCCATTTCTTTTCTCTCTGATCCATATTTATGTTGAATTTTTAAATCTTGGCATAATGTTAATGCTTCTTTCTTGACAAAAGGAAATATTTGACCAAAAGTTATGTCATTATAATCTATTTTTTCTGTTCCTAATGCTTTACTTAAACTTGTTAGTATCCTTTGAGAAAATAGAGTTGGTAATCCTGTTATAAATTTTTCTTTCCAGAATGGGGAGCTTGAATCTGTTCTTCTAAATACTTGAGTTAAAAATATATCTTTATACCATTTGAAATCAGTTAAAGTAGGACATCTTAAATTGGTTAAACATATTTTTGAGCTTTCTAAAGCTTCTGCAGGATTTCCTACAAAATACATTGATGTAGTATATAATAAGAATGCAGATCCGTTTGGGACCATGACAAATTGAATGTTATTATCTTCTCCTTGGGCTTCTTCTGATTCATGATTCATTATAGTTTGTTTGTCTTGTAAGGTGAGATAATTATCCCACCATCCCTTTAACTGTCCTGTAAATCCTGTTACTAGTAACATGACTATATTTGGTTCTGTAGGAGTTATGGTTGCTTTATAAGCTATCCTAGCCATTCCCATTTCCTGTAATATATTTAATATTTGATATTCTGATAATCCATCTATGTTCCATTGGTATATTGATGAACCATTATAGCTTTTAAATGAATGAAGGTTTTCTTCATATTGAAGGTCTGGTGGAGTTGATTTGGGGTAATAGGCTTTTGTATCATATTTTCTCCAATTATGAGTTTTTAATCTGTTAATATGCACATCAGGTTTATCTTCCATTTGTTCTTGGAATTGTTGTTCTATTGAATATATATGTTTTTCAAAATCAGATTCCGATTCTATATCTGTATCCTCAGAATAAGAACTAGTTGAATCATCTTGGATTATTGGATTTACTTCTGAAATAACTCCTATCTGCTTAGAACTACTTGGTTTATCAGATGGTTTGAGTGATAAAGATTCCTCCATTTTCTTTGAAAATGGGGATACTTGAAAATGGGGTTTAGAAAATGTATTTTGGAATAGTTCTGTCTTATTGTTTAATTTAGTATCTAATTTGGTGGAAATAAAGTCAACTTGGTTTGCCATAGTATGTAATAATTGATTGGAATAATTGTTTTGTTGGTATATCTTTTTAATATCTTCTAAATTTATTGGATCTGTGTCATTGCCTGGTCTTCCTGTTTTGAATGGAGAGGCTACTACTATGGTTTCCTCAGTAGTAATATGTACTGATTGGAGTGGTGGATGAATAGAACTAACTACTGTATCAATTGGTAATTTCCATTTTTTATAAAGATTGGACTGTACATTTATAACTGGAATTTCTGTAAAATTATCTTTTTTAATTATGTTTTCTTTCTGCAAATAATATTTTAACCACATAAAAAATTCCGTTTGTCTAATCTTCTTAGTTGTGAGTTCATTATAAAATTCTTTTTTGATTTGTTCTCTATTATCTATACTTAGTTTTTCAAACCATAATCTATTTTAAATATTTTCTTGACTATAATAATCATTATTTAAATATACTTTATCTATTGTAAATTCGTTATTAGTAGTCATCATATTAATCTCTGATTGACGCATTTGGCTAAGGGTTGGTGATCCTATTGAAGAATTAGTGTCTGGAATAATTTCTGGTAAAGGGGAAGAGTATCTTATTTTTGTTTCCTGTAAATATGCTGGAATATCAGATGTTGAATGCCTATGGGTTCTATAATTATCCATACTTGAATATCTAGAATAAGATCCTGTACTAAATCTACTAGACATAGATTTATTAAATTTTATTAGAATTTTTCCATCATTCTGTTCTTCTATTTCTGATGGTTCTGTTATTCTGACATTTCTCTGAATTCCTAATGGTCTTTCTTCTAATATTTCTACTGGAATAGTTATCTCATTCCATTTTAATAATTTAGGTGTTTCTATTGATATATTATCAGAATTTGTCGTTGCATATACTGATTCATCATTTTCTGTTGGATTTAGTCTTAATGCTGTTAGAATCATTGATTGCATTCATTTAAAGTATACTCTATAAATTAATACAAAATGTTCTGTATCATTTATTATTCTATCTTGTTTTAGTTGAATATCTAATTTTAGAGAATCCATAATGTGTGGATCTGTTAAACTAACGGAATAATTTGGAATACAATCAAATCTAATTGTTCCATTGCATATATTAGTTTGTACCATTGCTAATATTGAATCATTGTATCTTATTAATCTATCATCTCTTAATGCCATGAATATTGGGGTATCTATTCCTAACCTTACTAAAGGATGTAAAGCTATTTGTACTAAGCCAAAATGTAAAAATTTATAATTTTGTTCCCTATATTTTTTAATAGCCTGGGATGATAATAACCTAATTGATTGTACTTCTTGATTCATAGGTAGGATTTCCTCATGAATCTTAATGGAATACGACTTATTGAATTCTAATATGCCTTGTTGATATATTGATTTTAATGTTTTATTTGGTAAAATCTGTTGAATTTCATGACTTTGTAAAAATGTTTGAAGATGTAGATCCTGTACTAGTAGTACTGGAGCTTCCGAATAGAAATCTTTTTATCCTTTCTCCCATGTTAAACTTATTGTTAATTTATTAGTTTTCTGATGTACGAATCACGTTTATCTTAACGGGACCACACCTATACCACACGTGGACCACCCTTTTTCACTCTTTGTGGGCTGACCAACCGACTTATAGGTATAAACACAAATGGTGCTGACCAACACTAAGACTTTCAAGTCCGTAGGTACAGTAAACCAAGAAATTTATAATAATTCTAACACTGCAGTAGGGATTAGAAGACTAACACACTTGGCTCGGGGTCGATGAAATCATACACTGAAGTTGATGATATATATTTACCCTAAAAGTGGAGCATGGATAAAAAAATTTTGTAACCTCAAAAGAAATTTGTAAAAATTTCCTTTTGATTTGGATTTTTTTGAATAATTAATGTTTTCCTTTTAATTACATATGTAACAAATAATATGATGCACAAAATGATTAAAATAAAAAAAAATCATTTGAAAATTTTAGTTTAAGCATTTTGTCTAACGTAGATATGGCACTAGAGGATAGTACCATATCTACCATCCTCTAGATATGGTACTAGAGGATAATCTTTGTAATTACCAACAAATCAACAATACGTGAGGGCGAAAACAACTGTTACTAAGTGCGATTTCGAGTGCGAAAAACACACCAATGTCACTGTTCTTCTTCCTTCTCTAACACTTCCCTGTAACGGCTCTTTTACTGACTCTGGTTTCAGGCCACGGCGTCTCCGACGCCTAACCAAAAACCGGACTCCACACCGGCTACTAACAAAAGCTTCCTCCAAGCTCTAAACACGAAACCTTCTCTGCTACTATCCTCCCTTCCAGACACACCCAACCTTCATCCTATAACCGAGTATAAGGGAAAGATCGCATATATTCTCCCTCCAGATTTAGGAGAACTTCTGGATTCACATTACCAGGATGCCTTGGTTGGCAAATTCAATAGGGGGAAACCTCCTATGGAGAAACTAGTCGCTGCCTTCAAATCAATTGGATTTAAGGGTAAATTTCAATTGGGATCTATTGACTATCGTCATATTCTTATTCGATTTCAGGAAAACGAGGATTATCAGCGCTGTTGGATGAAGGGTCAATGGATGATCCAAGGATCAACGATGAAGGTGCAGAAATGGTCACCAGACTTCTCCCCTGCCGCCGAATCCTCAGTTGTACCAGCATGGGTAAATTTACATCAACTTCCAATTCATTTCTACAATACCTCGGCTATTATAGGCATTAGTAGCCAGATAGGGAGATTTCTAAAAATGGATGCAGCTACTAATACCCTAACAAGACCTTCTGCTATAAAAGTTTGTGTTGAAATTGACCTATTGTCTTAACTCCCCTCTACAATTGTGGTAGGAATTGGAAATAAAGTTGCTGAGTACCCAATTGAATATGACCAGTTGCCCTCATATTGTACACATTGTAGGATAATTGGACATAGCCAGGCAAACTGTAATTTTTTACACCCAGAACTGAGGAACAATAGAAAAGTATTAGCTGAACCTAAAGAGAAGAAGGTTAGACAGGCTTCAGTCCAAGCTGACACTCAGGAAAAATTAGGAATTTCAACTAAGGTAGCTGTTGACGTGGAAGGTACTTCAACACTATCAGTTTCCCAAAAAGAATCTGATTTCCAATTTCAAAATTTGATCTCAACTTCTCCTGTGGAGAACAACTTAAACTCTCTCAGAGTTATGCCCAGGAATAGAAATACTCCTTTCTATTCATTGGATGATATCTCAAAACCAATCTCCAATTTGTTTTGGAGAAGGAAGAATAAATAGCCTGAACTTCCCCCTATCCAGGAAAATTTAGTCAAGAAGGATACGGTTACTATATCAAATGCTTTCCACACTTTAACTGACTTACAGGATGATGATCATGAAGCCCAAGAGGATGATACAGTGGACATTTTCCACGAGACAGTGGAATCACAGGAAGTAATGGCACACCAGTCAGGTCCAAAAGAGGTCAACACTATCATTTGCTTGTCTACCCCTGATGTAGAGCAGGTTGATCAAAATGAGCAAACTCTCCACAACGCAATCAAAGATCCAGCCATCACTGTAGTACACAATGGAGCAGTAGAACAAACCTTTCAACAAGAGGTAAGCATATCAACTGCAGACAAAATGAGTATAAGTGATGGTAAGAAGGGTAAAAATAGTATTGCTCCTGTATCTAAACTAAGGAAACTAAGATCATCTCAAAAAGCAACCCCCCCAAATTTTTAAATGATTAAGTACACCAAAATTGGGAAGATATTAGTCTGGAATGTTAGGGGTTATGGCACTTCAATAGATAGATTAAAGACTTTAAACAGGAAACACAAGATTGACATTCTATGTCTAATTGAACCATGGCATGAGAGTCAGAACTTAAACACTTTGAAGCATGATCTTGGTTATGATAATGCTCTACATGCCCAGAATGCTAAAATTTGGATTCTATGGAATCATGTCTTCAGCTTAACCATTGTAAATGAATCTGGTTAGTATTTGCAGGCTAGAGTAACTGATAATGCCACTTCTGTTTATTGGAATGTTTTCTTCATTTATGCTAGTGTCCATAGGCAGTTGAGGGAGATCTTATGGTCTGATTTACAAACTCCAACACCAGATCCATCAATTTATATTGGTGATTTTAATACTGTGGCTTCGGTCTCTGAATATAAAGGTAGGAAATCAACACCTAGAAAAAGCATGAAACAATTTAATGATTTTCTAACTAAAATGGACTTACATGATATCCCTACTGTGGGCAACTCTTTCACTTGGAGTAACAATAGATATAGGGATAAAGGTAAGGATCTACAGTTTCAAAGGTTAGATAGGGGATTATGTACCTTAGACTGGCTGGAACTCTTCCCTAATAGTTCTATCCAGGTTTTAAATAGAATGACATCTGATCATTCTCCTCTTTTATTATCTATTCAATCCGCTGTAGAACAGGTTCCAAGGCCTTTTAGATACCAAGAAATGTGGTCAAATAGACAAGATTTTCATGATTTAGTGGTCTCTAACTGGAATTTAACATCACCTTTGACTGGGATGAATAGATTTGTCTTCAAACTAAAGAGGCTTAAGATTGTAATTAAAGAATGGAACAAAAATATTTTTGGTAATGTTAATCAGAACCCTTTACTATCTGAATCAAAAGTCAATGATCTGGAAATTCTTTTTCAACAATCCCAGGATGAATCAGTTTTAAATGAACTAATGAAATCTAAAGCTTTGCTTCTAAGATCTCAGAAGGAATACAATATTTTCCTGAAGCAAAAGGCTAGGTTAAATTGGTTTAAACAGGGAGATGCAAATACAAGTTACTTTCATCACACAATTAGGGAAAAGAAAGTTAGATCTAGAATTGCTAAAATTAAATATGGTAATGGGAATAGGATAACTGATCCAAGTCTGATTAAAGAAGAAGGTGTTAGATTTTTTCAAAATCTGCTGAATGAGGATGTATCACAAAAAGAGGGAACTTATCTAAAACATTTTCTGCAAGAAATCCCTAAAGTACTAACTGACCAACAAAACCTCCTTCTGCTTACCCCTTTTAACACACATGAACTGAAAACTGCTGTTTTTGACCTTAATAGATCTAGTGCACCTGGCTCCGATGGCTTCTCCGGTGATTTTTATATATCTTTTTGGGAAACCATTAATGAAGACCTCTTAGAAGCTGCTAATGAATTTTTAAATAATGGATACATCCCTAAAGCTATGTCTAGTACCTGGCTCACTTTAATTCCAAAGAAAGCCATTCCAAACACATTTGCAGATTTCAGGCCAATAAGCTTATCTAACTTTGTTAATAAAGTTTTCTCTAAACTGTTAATGGAGAGGATTAAACCACTAATGCACTTACTGATTTCTCCTGAACAAAGTGCTTTCTTTAAAGGTAGGGATATTTCAGATAATGTGATCCTAATGCATGAAATGACCAGATTGCTCTCTAGAAAGTCTAAGATTTCAAATTTGATAGTCAAATTAGATATGCAAAAGGCTTTTGATAGGGTTTCCTGGTCCTTTCTTAATTCCATTCTCCTACATTTCGGTTTCCATGGAAATTTTGTTAGATTAATCATGCATAACATTGCTTCTGCAAACTTTCCAGTATTAATTAATGGTTCAACATCGGGTTTCTTCTCTTCCTCAAGGGGCATTAAACAAGGAGACCCTCTCTCACCTTTTCTGTACAATATTTTATCAGAGGCTTTTTCCAGGGGACTAAAGAAATTTTTTAGCACAGGATATTTACAGTACTTTAGTCTTCCCAAACCTGCTCTCCTCTTACTTATCTCATGTATGCCGACGACACTGCTGTTTTTCTGAATACTAAGACTAACAATTTGAGGCGGTTTAAACTTTTTTTGAATGCATATGAGATTACATCAGTTCAAAAGGTAAACTTCTCAAAATCCAAATTTTTTGTCTCCCACAACACACCTCTACATCAAGTCCAATCTGTTAAAAGGTTACTAGGGATGGAGAAAGGCTCATTCCCTTTTAAATACCTTGGGGTCCCTATTTTCTCTGGTAGGAATTTAAAGGTGCATTATCTACGTATAATTGAAAGAATGGAGAGATTGATAAATAATTGGAAGAATAGATGGTTAAGTTCTGCTGGAAAGATCATTTTGATTAATCATTGCTTCCTCTCGATTCCAACACATATCTTTGCAGTTCTAAAACCCCCTAGGATAGTTTTAAAAACAATGGAAAAAATGGCATCTAGTCTATTCTGGGGAAAATCTGAATTCACTGATAGGAAAAGGTGGAGGTCATAGAAAAAAATGAGTTACCCGGTGAATGAAAATGGTATAGGCTTTAGGGATTTGAATGCTATAGTAGATGCCTTTTCATGTAAATTATGGTGGAATCTCCAAACAAATGAGACACAATGGGCAACTCTTTTATGGACACTCCTGTCTCTTAAAAAAAATCCCACATTTGGGGTAGAATAAGCAGAGTAACTGCAAGGGCTAACAGTTTAACTAGGATTATTTTTGGTAAAGGGGACTGCTCATTCTGGAATGCAAATTGGATGGGTGATGGTGCTCTCTGTTATAAATGGCCTGAGGAATTGGACATTCCTTTTGATGATCTTTCCCTGAGGTCTTTCATTAGCAATAAAGCTGCTTTCTTACCAAGTCTGGAGCCTCACCTGGCTACCAATATCATTCATTTTTTGCAGAATGTTAAGCTGGATTACCCTCACGAGGATTAGCTAGTTTGGACTCCAACTACTGATGGGAAGTTTACAATCAGATCGGCCTACAGCATTTTCAGACAAAAGGGACCCGAAATCCAACATCTCCAAAAGGTTTGGTCACCCTACATACCTAGAAAAATGTCAGTACTTCTTTGGAGAGTTTTAAATTGCATCCTTCCTTTTGATGATATTTTTAAGTAGGATGGGTATACCTTTGGCTTTGAGATGTCCTCTATGCATGAACAGTAAGGATAATATTGATCATTTTTTCAATTCATGCCCTTCTTCCTGTTCAGTATGGAAAAGTGTTCACTCATTTTTGCAGCTACCACTAATAGGTTTTAGGAATTTAAATAGCAGGGTCGAATTTTATTTATCTTTCAAGGCTGATTCTAAAATTCATGCAAACTTGATAACTGCGGCCTTTATGGTTACAATTTGGACTCTCTGGACCAGCAGGAACAAATACTTTTTTGAGAATAGACCTTTCTCAAGTGAGGCTTGTGTTCAGGACATTAGACAAACGATTTATATAATTTTCACAGCTCACAAATTGATAGGTAATAGAGATAGGCATAAGCAATGGATTCAGGCCAATAACATTCCTCAAATTTTTCAAAAACATAAATCTGATATTTCTGTGGTTCATTGGAAAAAACCACTAACTGGCTATAAAATAAACACTGATGCATCATGGATCCCTAGTGGACTTTCCTCTGCTGCAGTAATTGTCAAGGATTGGAATGGTAAAGTGGTTAAAATGAGAGTCAAAACTTTTCAGAGTCCATCTCCTTTGCAGGCAGAATTAGTATCAATCCAATGTGGATATGATACCTGCTCAGAGCTAGATCTAGGTGAATGTGTAATCGAATCGGATTGCTTAAACGCTGTTAGGAGTATTCATAATCCTTTGTGCAGCCCCTGGAGAATCTTTTCTATCTGTAATGCTCTTCATGTAGAACACTCCTCACACCCAATCCAACACACACCTAGACAAGCTAACATGGCGGCGGATTTCTTGGCAAAATTTGCCAAGGATAACCTACTACAAGGTGATTTAGACATTAGGTCAATTCCCCTCTTCCTTAAGGGATTGTTATCACTCGATAGTATTGGTTTCCCAGCATTAAGAGTTGGGCCGCCTATGGATACCTGTATGAATTAGATCTGGTTTTTTCAATTTGATATTAAGTGTATCTTGACTGATTCTTGGTATTTTTAGAAACTCGCTTTTGGTACAAATACTGCTAGTTTCTCTCCTCTAGTTACAGGTATGCAGACAGCAAGCAAGGATATGAGGAAGATTGTGGAACTGGATTACAGCTGCTTATTATATTCATGTTTCTGGATCTGAGCCACACTATCAGGCTGAATTGATTCTCTGCCACCGAATCTCTGGCAGTTATCTACATGCTGCTCCTCCCATTTGTCCGAGAAGAAAATATTTTCCGGCGTTTCAATTGAGTTTCCTCTTGGCTTGAATATCGTTGACATATAGGGGTCTCGATTCGTCGATTCGCCGACCTGTTCGCGGTATTACGGCTACAGGGTAACTTTAGAATTACTACTTTTGTACATGGATAAAATCTAGCTTAGATCAGTTGCTTTCACCGCTTTTGTTAGCAACTTCTTTTTCTTCAAGAGCTCCTTATTAGCTTTTGGATCATCATTTGGAAGATCAACTTGTAACATCTGTAAACTTTCAGCGCCTAACTTGTCTTATTTAATCGGCTTGGGGAGCCTAATAAACACCCCCCCATCCTCGGATGGTTTAATTTTAAAAAAAAAGGTACTAGAGGATAAATGATAATTTTTTTTCAAAGCAACACTGCATACAAAATTTCAAGATAATAATATCTTAATTTATAAATGTTTGTCTAACAAAAGATATATAATCACACACCAAATAACATGAATAATTTAACATAGAATAGATATCATGACGGACATTTGATTTTTGTAAGAATTATTTTCATTGCAAACCAATTTAACAAAACAATTTTATTAACATTTCATAGTTAAACAAAACTGAATAAAAATGGCTTTCTCTCTCTTTTGTGTGCGATTTCACACTCACTGAGTGAGAAATTTTATCTGATCGAATCACTCCATTTTCTCTGGTGCTATTGCCATGGGGAAATCAAGGGGTAAGAAAAGACAATCGCAGAGAGTAGATATGAAGGAGAAAATGGGTAAGGTGAAAAAAATGGGGGAAATATTTAGAAAAGGTTGGTGAGGATTTTGAGCTAAGATTGGATTTGGTAGAAGAAGTTGTAGAGGGAAATTGTGCAGATTGAAGATTAATATTTGAAGATCAATACCATAAACTGAAGATTTAGATTAATGTTTAGATTGATATCATTTATAGATATGTATATCTTGTATAGTTAATTGGAGATTAAGTCCCTACTTGTATCTATTTATAGTGTTGAAAATCCTAATGGAAGGTACTATGAATTTCCCAATTTCATGGTATCAGAGCCCCAGTTAACTTCTCTCTTTCTTCTTCTTGCCGCCGCACAAGGCATCACGCCTCCCTCTCCCTTTCTTTGTTTCTTGTAATTTTTTGCTTCAATCATGGCTACGGACAAATTATCTTTGAATACTATGATTCATCTTCTCACCACCAAGCTTTCTGCTGCCACCTATCTTCAATGGAAAAAACAGGTACAACATGTTCTTTGTCCGCAAGGTTTGTACGGGCATCTTGATGGATCCTCCATTTGCCCTCCGCTTTCGGCGCCATTGCCGGTATCCTCCTCCTCTACCGCCATTCCTGATTCTTCTTCAACCAAGGCACAAGAAGATGCGGACGCTGCTGCCAAGGCTTCCCATGATGCTTGGGTCTCCGAGGATCAACGTATTTGCAGCCTTCTCTATTCCTCTCTCTCGCCGGAAGCGATGAATGAAGTCTCTCACTGTGAAACTACCACGGAGATATGGGATACTTTCGCCACAGCCTATCAACACCGCAGTAGGACCTCGGTGTTTAGTCTCCGTCAACAAGCCGGACTTCTCCGTAAAATGGGTACCGTTCATGATTTGCACCTTAGTTTTATGTCGATTTTTGAGCAATTATCTGTTATGGGCAGCCCCATTGCCAATGATGAAAAGCTCTTATGGTTTTTTACGGCTTTAGGCTATGAGTATAAGGATTTTAGTGGGTCTTTGGTTAATCGTGATCCACTTCCGGAATATGTTGAAGTTGTGAATTTAGCTAAGGGACATGAGTCGTTCTTGAAAACTTTGGATAGTATGAAGGGGCTTTCTGTTCAGGGACAGACCAGTACTGGTCCTGTAGCGTTTCTGGCTTCGTCGCAGCAGCAGGAGGGTGGCTCGTATGATCACGTGCCGGGAGATGGAGTGCGTGGTGGCGGCGCGTGGCACCCACGCACGGCCAATCAGGGGCGGTTTGGCGGCCGCCGCTCTGCTCGTGGCTCCTGGAGGTATTCTGGTCAAAGTTTTGGGTCAAGATCTGCTGCTGGTCTATCCAATATACAATTTATACTTGTGGTGGTTTAGGTCACATTTCGGCTCAATGTCCGTCATCGACTCCTCGTCCAGCGGTTCAGGCACATGTTGCTCAGCAATATCAGCTATATTCTCCCTCCTATGCTACTCAGCAAGTTCGGCCATCTCCTCCTATTGAGCCATCCTTCGTTGCTTCAGACTGGTATATTGATTCGGGTGCCACAAATCATCTGAGCTCCTCCGCCTCAAACCTTTCGAGCATCACTCCATACCATGGTAATACTCTAGTTTCTGTTGGCAATGGAGCTTCTTTATCTATTACTGCTGTTGGTGATGCTCAAATTTCTTTGAAATTGCGTTTATCTGATGTGTTGCTTGTGCCTGCTATTACTAAAAATCTTTTGTCAATAAGTAAGATTACTAGAGATTTGGGGGCTCTTGTTATATTTGATGACAAGTCTTTTACTATTCAGCACAAGATAACCAAGGCAATCCTGGGGCGCGGACACAGTGAGGATGGTCTGTATGTGCTTGATCGTGGTGAAGAAGCTCTTCTTTCGTTTGTTAGGCAGAATAATAACCGACCATCTTATGAAACTTGGCATACTCGGTTAGGACATGTGTCCTATAGTATTGTTTCTTTATTGCAAAAGAATGGTTTATTGACTCTTACTTCGGTTTTGCCAAAACCCAGTATTTGTGAATCCTGTATTATGGCTAAAGGACAGAAGTTATCTTTTTCTGATAATCCCAAACGTGCTGATTGTGTGCTTGATCTTGGCAAGACGGGAGTTGTATATGGCTAGTGAATATTTACACAGAAGCCCTAGAAATTTGGTTAAAAAAGAGGTTCAACAAGAGAAAAAAAAAGTAAGTAAAGGAGATAGAAGAGGTTGAATATAATTATCTGAAGCAGGTGGCAAAAATACAGTGGAAAATGGAAGGGGATAGGCCAACTAGGCTTTTCTATGCTAAGTTGAAGGAAAAACAATATTAAAATCATATAATCAAGTTAAAATGGAGGATAAGGAACTTGAAGGAAATGAGTCAGAAGAACATCTGATTTCAGTTTTCAAAAAGCAACAAGGAGAGAGAAAGAAAGTGAAAGTAATACTACATGTAGATGCAGAAGTTGGAGGGGAGGTTTTATCAGGGATACAACAGTTGAAACTGAATTAAAAAGTGACATATAAAGAAATCCTAAAAGCATTGGAGGGTATAAAGTCAAGTAAGAGTCTGGGATATGATGGCTACAACAGTAAATTTTTCAAGGAAACCAGGGAGATTATTGGAGATGATTTTAGTGGAGCCACAAATTATTTTTTGCAGGGAAGCTATGCCAAAGGAATTTAGCAGGGCAGTGATAACACTTATTCCAAAAATTGCTCAAACTCAAAATGCATGTGTCTTAAGACTAATCTATTGTTGTTATGTAGTACATAGGTGGTTACTAAAATGTTATGAGCAAAGATTAGGGGAGGTTTTACCTAATCTGATAAACCTAAATCAAGGAGCCTTTTTTAAGGGTAGGCATATTGCACATAATATTCTTTTGGCTCAAGGACTTATACATAAATATAAACAGGGAGGTCTAAAATTCATCAGTGTTATTAAGGTGGATATAAAGAAGGCATTTGATACCATAAATTGGAATTTTATGTTTGAATGGTTAAAAGGGATGAGGTTTCTTTCTCTATTTAAATCATTGAATGGAACTTACACTGAAGCTTTTCATGGAAGAACTAGAGTAAAGCAAGGGGATCCCTTGTCTCCCCTGCTATTTGTAAATGGTATGGAATTTTTGACCAGGCTATTAACCAGAAGATTAAAACAAGGAAAGATAGGATAATATTAGAGAAGCAGGAGAATGGGATTATATAGCTTACTCTTTGCAAAATGATCTTCTTATATTTTGTGAAGCAAATAGAAAATCAATGGAAGGGATTTAGAAGGCTTTGAAGGAGTTTCAATACATTTCAGGTTTGGCTCTCAGTGAACTGAAATCATCAGTTAATTTTTCAGCAATGGAGGAGAAGGAAATTATTAATCTGATTGAAATTCTGGGAATTCAAAGGGAGGATTTTCCTATGAAATATTTTGGAAGATGGGATAAAAAGTCCTATGAAGTGCTTATTGAAAGAATATGCAAGAGATTAAGCTCATGGGATTCCAAAAAATTGTCTTGTTCTAGTAGATCTCAACTAATAAATACAGTGCTATTAAGCATTGCAGGTTTCTGGTCAGGATTTTTTAAAACGGCTTGAGAGTATACATGATAATAAAGAAATGCAAGGCTTTTCTCTGGAACAAAAAACCCGGGAAAAGTTTTTTACACCTGCTTCTTGGGAAGGTTTGTGTTGGAACAAAATACTGGGCAGTGTGGGATTTAGTGATCCATCTTTATGTAACTTAGCATCTTTGTATTTTATGGATAAGGTGGATTCAAGCATACTATCTAAATGGGAAGGATTTTTATTCATATCAGCCACATGATGCACAGAGCTGGATTAGGAAATGTTTGAACAGCTTAAAAGAAAGAATGAAGGGCCAGGTGACTAAGTGTGTTAATGTTAAGGGTAGATTTAGTATATCTCCAGCTTATAATATTTTGAAGGGTGGAGGAAAGACTGGTCCATGGCAAAACTGACATGGAATTCAAAGTTACTGCCAAAACATGGATTCTTTATGTGGATGTTACTGAAAAGCAGATCGGTCATTGCTGATAGATTTAGTGGCTTTAATATAATTGATGCCCATCAGTTATGTGTTTTGTGTAGAGAGGAGGAAACTGATAAGAATTTGTATGCTCAATGCAGCTATACTTTAAAAATAGTATGGGAACTCAATCTGCCTAGAGTTGCTGATCTAAGAGAATTGAGGAAGGTTTTGATGGTGAATCTGGTGAGGGGGAAGAGCAGGAGGATCAATTTGTATGTTGTTGTCTTATATCACTTAAGGGAGGAGAGGGATTCCATATTGTTTCACAAAAAAAGGGAGGTGTTGGAATTGAGGAGAATAGAAGAGGATAGTAGGTTTCTAATTTTGAACTAAAAGAGACTTATTTTGTTTGGACTTTAGATATTGGGCTTATAAACCTTTATCATCAGCTACTTAGGGCCATTTTTCAAAATATATGACCCAAATGGTAGCTTTTGGTGATAAAGATAGCCTAATCGACAAATCCTTCCAAATCAAGTACTCTTTAGCTATAGTCAATTTTGTTAAAATCTTATAGTGATGGATTATATCATGTATATGTTTTTTTATCTGTTTGGAATGAAAAATTATTATTTATAAAAAAAAACTAAATTAAGCATATAATACAAACAGTTGGTTGATTCAGGCAAATAAAAATGCCAAAACCCCAGTTGCAGACCTCTAATAACCAAACAAGACAAAAAAAAACTATTAATATTGACACACCATTATTATGAGTTTTACGAAAATATTTTTATTAATTTTCTGACAAAGCACAATAGATTAAATATCTATATTATCAACCATAATATTTGACCCTAATGAAATACATTTAATAATTATTTACGATCTATATTAGGTTTTACGTGCTTGACATTATTATAGAACACACATATTGTTTAAGAAATAAATATATCAACATTAAAATTTAGCAAATTGTTTTCGTGTCCTTAACTATTGGACACTAGAAAATAATTCATGAAGGCTCTCAGCACAACCAAGCCAAAAAAAGACTCCAAAAATTTATGCTAAAGATGATATACAGATAGGGTCCCAAAAGCTTAATTTTCACAAATTCTCTCACACTAATCCCCCACTTTCTCAGCAAAGAAAGATGGCAAATAGATTTTCTGTTCTGCAGGTCACAGAGGAACCCCCAGAAGCAGAGGAAGTACTAGAACACCCTCCACACCAAACATTGCTAGAAGAGATGGAGGAAGAAGAACCTCTCCTGGATAACACAATTCCAAAGCCTGGGCCGATATTTGTTCAATCCCAATCAACAGGTAATGTGAACTCTACAGGTAAGTCCAAATCTAGAAAAAACACTTACCTGAATCAGTTAAACAAGATGATGCTGAGATCAAATACTAAAAGCCATAAATCAGGTGAACAATGACATACACCACTACCATTAATTTTCTAGTCTGGAACCTTAGGGGTCTAGAGACTTCAATGCTTAGGTTGAAACACCTCATTAAACAAAAAATGATTGACCTACTGTGTATAATAGAGCCTATGCATGATAATAGTAAATGTCACTCCTATCAAAAACCTACCAAACATCAATATCCACTCATCCTCTCTTCTCTCTCATCCTCTCATCCTTTCTGAAATTTGCTTTCTACTGTAGCGACCGGAAACGGTCACATTACCGCTGCTAACGGCTCTCTCTCGCCTGTCGAGAGAGTTGCTCCGTTTATCGGAATCCATGGCGGATAAAACATCAACCTGTAATACCAAATCATTCATCACAGCCCTTCAATCAAAAGCTCATCCACTCCTATCAGCCCTACCAAACAATCCAGAGATCACCCCAAAATTCGAACACCACGGTGAACCCACCTGTCTATACTCTGACAATGATATATCCACACTTTTGGGTCACTATACGAATGCCCTTGTAGGTAAATTCACCAAGGGAAGATTATCTATGGACCAGCTGGAAGGACCCTTCAAGACAGTAGGTTTCTCCGGAAAATACCACTTGGGGTCGCTTGACTACAAGCATATACTGATCCGCTTCAAACTCCCAAATGACTATCAACGCTGCTGGATCAAAGGAATGTGGAGCTTCAACGGAGTTCACATGAAGATACTCAAATGGTCGCCGGACTTCTCCACACAAAAGGAATCGCCGATTGTCCCAATATGGTGCACAATCAGGGAAGTTCCTCTTTACTATTACAATACTTCATCTATAGAGGCTATTGGAAATAGTATAGGCAATTTCATCAAAAAAGATTTAGCTACTGAGATGCTAACTAGGCCATCAGCCATCAAGCACTGTGTGGAGATAGACCTCCAGAAACCCCTAAATTAGTTCATTAGGTTAGGTTCTGTCTCTAACAATAGGAAATATACCATTAAGTATGAGGACATACCTTTGTATTGTGAAAACTGTGCTAAATTGGGACACTCATTGAACCAGTGCAGAGCTCTAGGCCAAAATAATACAACTCCACAATGGCAACCCACAGGGAAAAGATTTGATAAGATACCTAACAAGGCCAATGAACTACAACCTACAAACAGCTACCAATTCAAAGATCAGATAGTGCATCAAAAAGCCACTACAAACCCTACACTGCAACCATCCTCTTACAAACCCAAGTCCTTGGGAATTAGCCCTGCTAGAAACATAACACACCAAGAAATTAGTCCTGTAGGGAATATAACACCTTCACCCCGTCCCTCTCCAGTCCTTGACCTCACAGACTCTACCCATGCTGTTCCAGAATCACCTACCACAGAATTGATTAATACAACAGCACAACCAAGCCAAAAAAAGACTCCAAAAATTTATGCTAAAGATGATATACAGATAGGGTCCCAAAAGCTTAATTTTCAAAAATTCTCTCACATTAATCCCCCACTTTCTCAACAAAGAAAGATGGCAAATAGATTTTCTGGTCTGCAGGTCACAGAGGAACCCCAGAAGCAGAGGAAGAACTGGAACACCCTCCACACCAAACATTGCTAGAAGAGATGGAGGAAGAAGAACCTCTCATGGATGGCACAATTCCAAAGCCTGGGCCGATATTTGTTCAATCCCAATCAACAGGTAATGTGAACTCTTTAGGTAAGTCCAAATCTAGAAAAAACACTTGCCTGAATCAGTTAAACAAGATGATGCTGAGATCAAATACTAAAAGCCATAAATCAGGTGAACAATGACATACACCACTACCATTAATTTTCTAGTCTGGAACCTTAGGGGTCTAGAGACTTCAATGCTTAGGTTGAAACACCTCATTAAACAAAAAAAGATTGAGCTACTGTGTATAATAGAGCCTAAGCATGATAATAGTAAATGTCAGTCCTATATGGAGAAACTCAGATACTCTCATTTCCCGCCCCTTGAAAATGGAAAAATATGGCCTTTTTGGAATGCTTCTTTAAATGTTGCCTTACTTTCCCAGCATGAGCAATTCTTACATGTAAAAGTTACACATGTAACAACAAAAATTGAAATGGATGTTGTTTTTGTTTATGGCCTTAGGAATAGGGAAGGAAGGAAGGTTCTATGGCATGATCTGAGTCACCTTCCTATTTCTGAAACTATTTTTATAGGGGACTTTAACACAATTTCTTCACTTACAGAATATAGAGGACCTTCCACCCCCAATCTAGGCAGTATAAGAGATTTCAATAGCTGGATAACCTCTAAGGGAATTTAGGAAATCTATACTGTAGGGCATCTATACATATGGACTAATTTTAGGCTGAGAAATCCCACTTTCAAAAGATTAGATAGAGGTCTTAGTACTATGCAATGGAATGCCAAATTCCCAGCCTCTTCCATTCAAATACTAAATAGACAATCTTCAGACCACTCCCCCCTTCTTCTACAAATCTCATCCACAGTTCCCTCCCACCCTAAACCCTTTAGATTCCTAAATACATGGTTCAATAGACCAGAATTTACATAATTGGTTAAAAATAATTGGGCCAAACCGATCCCTCATCAAGGAATGCTCAGACTCTATCTTAAACTAATTAGACTTAAGAAGGTAATTAAAATCTGGAACAAGGAATCCTTTGGAAACATTGATTCCAATGTACTAATTGCTGAAGAAAATCTAAGACTGCAGGAGATAAGCTATGATTCCACCCATTCAGAAACAGATCTAATTAAGCTAAATGAGAAAAAGGCACTGCCAATAAGAGCTTTAAAAGAAAAGGAAAAATACTGGAAGCAGAAGTCAAGAATTAACTAGACCAAACTTGGAGATAATAACACTCAATTTTTCCATAAATCAGTTCAGGAAAAAAACTGCAAGCTACACATTTCAAAAATGAAAAATAGACAAGGACTTTGGTTAGATAATCATGCTGACATACAGGAAGAGGCTATATCTTTTTACTCTGATATGCTCTCTGAGCCAAACCAGCCCAACCCTTCCACATATTACTCCCACTTTCTCAGCCAAATCCCAACAGTAATATCTCCCCAGGACAACCAGTCCTTGTCTTTCAGAAGAGGAATTAAAAATAGTGGTAATGAGTCTGAACAGAAATAGTAGTCCAGGTCCTGATGGCTTCACTACAAAATTCTATGCTAAATGCTGGGATATAATTAAACAGGACCTAATAGATGTAGTAAATGACTTCTTGTTAGGCTCAGAAATACCAAGAGGGATAAGTAGTACATGGATAGCATTAATCCCAAAAAAGCAGACACCCTCCTCTTTTGATGATTATAGGCCTATTAGTCTCTCAAATGTAGCAAATAAAATCTGCTCTAAGGTGCTAATGGAAAGATTGAAACCCTATATGGAAAACTTAATCTTCCCAAATCAGACAGCTTTTATGAAACATAGAGACATTTCAGATAATGTACTATACCTACAGGAAATGATTAAGTTTTTAGACAGGAAAAATAGGGTTCCAAACTGTATTTTAAAGCTAGACCTTAGAAAGGCATTTGATAGAGTAAATTGGCTTTTCTTGGAAAAGGTTCTTAGTAAGTTTGGTTTCACAGGGAGTTTTTTAAATGCTGTAATGAACAACCTCCCTCGGGCTTATTTTTCAGTTCTCATTAATGGGAACCCTGTTGGATTTTTCAGAGCTACAAGGGGCATCAAACAAGGTGATCCTCTATCCCCTTTTCTTTTCAATATTTTCTCTGAAGCTTTCTCCAGAAGCTTATCTTTTATTTTCATGAATAAAAGACTAAGTTACTATCAGATTCCCTCAGGCATTACACCTACATCCCACTTGAGCTATGCTGATGACACTATTATCTTCTTGCAAGCCTCTAAATCTAATCTAATAAGAATCAAAGCTTTCTTAGAAACTTTTGAACTAACCTCTGGACAAAAGATAAACTTTGATAAATTTGACTTCTATGCTAGTTCAAGAGCAACAACTGTTAAACTAAATCAAATAAAATCAATTCTAGGGATGAAGAAAGGAGTTTTTCCATTTAAGTACCTGGGATGTCCAACATTCAAAGGTAGGACCTTAAAACTCTATTTTGAACCTTTGTTGGAAGCTGTGGATAGAAAGCTCCTGAACTGGAAAAACAGATGGTTAAGTCTGGGAGGCAAAATGGTGCTTATTCAATCTTGTCTATACTCCCTCCCACAGCATATCTGGTCTGTCCTAAAGCCCCCCAAATAGATAATAAAGGCATTAGAAAAGAAAATGACAAGATTTTTTTGGGGAGAAACAGAGGGTAAATCAAACAAAATATGGAGAAAATGGGCGGATCTGAGTACACATAGATACCAGAATGGTTTAGGATTTAGATCTGTAAGAGCAATAATAGATGCATGCTCTACCAAACTGTGGTGGAAAAGCCAATTGGGAACAACTATGTGGCCCAAACTGTTATGGGCTTTACCACAGTCCCATAAGAAGTCCCATACTTGGAAAAGGATATGTGGTAATTAAATTAAGATATTCATCATTAGAAATTAGAAGGGAGGTAGACTACTCAAGAATTTTTCACTTTTTCATTTATTCAATCGTAATTGAATAAAGAAATAAGAAAATAAAGCTAGAAACTTGAGTAAGGAGTAGATCCTTTTGTTTTGAAGTTTTCTCAAGAGAACTCCTTTCTTTATTTGGTGTACCTACTTGAGCCGGATGAGGGGAAATTTTCACGTCCGATTTTGAGGGGGGAGATCCTATAGGATCCTATCCCAATTTTTCTTTTGCTAGGCCCATAACTAAAAAACCCACTTTCTTATGATTACGAGGTTTATTCGAATATGAAATCCAATCTTGCAGAAGAAAATTCTCTCATTATACATGGCAAAGGAATGAGTAATTGTTGGAATGCAAATTGGTGTCCAAATGGTCCCCTCTCTAAATGTGTTCAACCTTTAGTCCTCTCACCTTTTTACTACTACACTATTGCTGACATCATCAGAGAAAAAATTTAGATAATGCAACATATCTCCCCCTATCTGGAACATGATACTTTGAGTTTTTTGCAGGTTGCACCAGTTAACACTGAAAGGGAAGATAGACCTATATGGAAACTGGAAGACACATACATTTTCTCCTTCAGATCAACCTATAGGGCCCTTACTCAACAACCAGGTAACTTCCCAGCCACTAGACACATCTGGAACCCCAGACTACCAAAAAAAAAAAATCTATTTTCACATGGAAATGCTGAATTGTCTCTTACCTTTTGATGATGTCTTAGTCCAATGTGGTTTTAGTTTAGCTTCGAAATGTCCTGCATACAAGCAACCGGACTCAATAGAGCATTTTTTCACCTCATGTCATTTGGCTCAGAATGTTTGGGGCAATATTTCAGATATTCTGGGGATTAAACTACATGCCTTAGACAACCTGACACTAAGGTTTTTTGCATTTTGGAATAATACTGAACTGTCCAAGGTTCATAGGGATATATGTAGGATGTTGCCATCTCTGATATGTTGGTCATTATGGAAAGCTAGGAATGCCTTTTATTATGACAACAAAAAGTTTTCACAAGCTCTAACCAGTAAGGAAGTGAGAGATCTTATTTTTCTCTCTTTCTCAGCCAAGCCGAGTCACTCCAATATGTATCTAAATAGAAGCTATCCTATTTCCAATCTAATCCCACCCCTGAGGACCCCTATAAGCCTTCTATATCCACTGTCTTCTAGAAGAAGCCACCACAAAACACTATAACTGTGAATGTAGATGCATCCTGGTCCTCCAACACGTCGACAATTGGCCTTATAGCTAGAGATTGGACTGGTAAACCTTGCCTAATTCAATCTTTAACTGTCACTGCTAGTATACCATTAGAGGCTGAAATGAAAGCTATCCAAGCTGCAGCTAGGAGCTTCACAAGTTTGGACCCCGGCTGTTCCTACATAGTGGAATCAGAAGCCATGCTTGCGGTGAACATGATAAACAATCCCAGAAATGCCAAATGGTCTCTATATGTCTTAGCTTTCGAAATCCACTCTGAATTTAAGCAGGCTACACTCAGGCATGTCTTTAGGGAATGTAATGCAGTTGCTGATGCAATCTCAAAGCATAAACCTACTCACCCTTCACAACCAAGCATTAGCATCTCTAACATCCCACCAATCATCAAAGGCCTTATTCACCTGGACAATAATAATTTCCCTTACATCAAAACATAGAAGCATGCTACTAGAGGATAGATACTGCTGGAGTTTTTTTATTTCTTTTGCAGGGGCACAGCATGGACATTGAACTGAATTGTTGACAAGAAATAAGATGGGGGTTATGAAAGTCCCATTTGCGCTTTCACATGGTGGATTCCTAGTTTCTACCTATGGAAGCATAAGTCCAGTTTTGGCTACTGATCTTTGGAATCGTTTCAAGTTGACCTTGTTCATTGAAAGGCTTCCAAGCTACTATTTTGGCATCTAACCGGTTTCAAGGGCTATGGTTCTGCTCTTTCGCGATGGCTACCGAGCACTCGAGCCCGGAGCCCTCGAGCCCTGGAGTCCTTGAGCACTCAAGCCTTGGAGCCCTCGACCACTGGATACCTCGAACACTCAAGCTTCGACCCCTCGAGCCTAGGAGTCCTCGAGCCCAGGATCCCTTGAACACTCAAGCTCTCGAGCCCTCGAGCCTAGGAGGCCTCGAGTCCTGGATCCCTTAAGCACTCAAGCACTCAAGCTCTCAAGCCCTACTGCCCTCGGAGCCCTCGAGCACTCAAGCACTCGAGCCTTCGAACCATCGAGCTATGGAGCCCTCGAGCACTGGATACCTCGAACATTCAAGCTCTCGAGCCCTCGAGACTAAGAGACCTCGACCCCTCGAGACTAAGAGACCTTGAGCCCTTTATCCCTCGACCACTCAAGATCTCAAGCCCTACCGCCCTCGAGCCATCAGGCACTCGAACCATCGAGCACTCAAGTACTCGATGACCTCGAGCCAGTAAAGCACTTGACCATCAACCCCTCGAGTCTACAAACCATCAAGGACTTGAACCTCGTCAGCACCAACTGTGAGCAATCGAATCAAATGGCAGCAGCAAAGATGAAGAGACACAAGATGGAACTTTTTTCACTCAAGCTCTCGAGCCCTCGAGCCTAGAAGGACTCGAGCCCTGGATCCCTCGACCACTTAAGCTTTCGAGGCCTCAAGGGTAGGAGGCCTCGAGCACTGGACCCACTCGAACACCCAAGCTGTCGAGCTCTGCCGCTCTCGAGCCATCAGGCACTCGAACCATCAAGCACTCAAGCCCTCGAACCGCCGAGCCTCGAACACTGGATACCTCAAGCACTGGAGCCCTCGAGCACCGGAGCCCTCGAGCACTGGAGCCCTCGAGCACTGGAGCCCTCAAGCACTGGAGCCCTCGAGCACTGGAGTCCTCGAGCACTGGAGCCCTCGAACACTGGATACCTCGATCCCTCGAGCCCTGGAGCCCTAGAGCACTAGAGCCCTCGAGCACTGGAGCCCTTGAGCACTGAAGCCCTCGAGCACTGGAGCCCTCGAGCGCTGGAGCCCTCGAGCGCTGGAGCCCTCGAGCGCTGGAGCCCTCGAGCGCTGGAGCCCTCGAGCACTGGAGCCCTCGAGCACTGGAGTCCTTGAGCATTAGAGCCCTCGAACACTGGAGCCCTCGAGCACCCAAGCCCTCCTGCCCTCGTACCATCGAGCCGTGGAGCCCTCTATCAGTGGATACCTTGAACACTCAAGCTCTCGAGCCCTCGAGCATAGGAGGCCTCGAGCCCTGGATCCCTTGAACACTCAAACTCTCGAGCCCTGCCGCTCTCGATCCCTGCCGCTCTCGAGCCATCAGGCGCTTGAACCAATGAGCACTCAAGCACTCGAACCTCGAACCATCGAGCCTCGACCCCTCGACCCCTCGAGACCTCGAGCCACCAAATACTACTTCCTCTCCTTCTGAACCACTAGTCCACTAGTATTAGATCTTTCTTTTGAGGGCAACGAGGTTGCCTTATCGATGCAATATTTCCAAAACATCATTGTACATCTTTTGGTTCTAAATAGGTTTGGGGAACCTAATAAATATCCCCCACCTCAGGGCGCAAAAAAAAAATCATGAGAAATGTTCTTCTAGACTTGAGAATATTCCCTTTTCTATTCTTTTAGAGAGGCATAACAAAGTCAACTTGTATTTATGATAATATAGAGCTAATATCCATATTGAGTCCGTCTCTTGAAATATGGTCTTTCCATACTTATGGAAAGACCAAGGTTTAAAGTGCAAATTAGAAGAAATGAAGATAAAATTTTTGAGTTGCATGAATTGGGTTATAAATTTTATAACTACTACATTTTGCTTAATAATTTTTTAATATTGTAACTAAAACCTTTTACCTTTTATTATTCTAATTGAACCCTGTCTTTCCATAAGCATATGGAAAGACGGTCTTTCCCAAGATTTTTCCATCTATATTATATTTAAATTACTATTTTATTTCCTAGAAAAATGTTCATATTCATTATTGAATAGTACGGGTTCATGCAATTAAAAAACTTTAATTGGATATTAATACATGACACATTTTATTTATAACTAGATAGAATTGTACTTGCACATATTTAAACAACAATGAAATTAGTCTAACCTGTTTATAATGTATATACATGTCTTAAAACAACTATATATATACATATATATATATATATATATATATATCATAGAATGTATTAATGGTAATTTTGATTTATCACTAGTTTTTCACTTTGTCAATTGAATTTTTAGAGGAAAACTTAATTTTCTACTTCATAGATTAAATATTTTAATATGAAAATCAAAGAATAAAAAATAAATTAGGTAGGAGAAATAAAGACCAGGGATTAATTTATCTTGTATTCATTACTATTGAAGATATATGCGATAAAAGTAAAGAAATTGAGAGGAAATGAATGTGAATGATATCAAATAACGCAGTATTCATTCAATTTCAATAAAAGTAGTAGTTGGTACAATTTTGTCAACAATTCATTTTAATTTTGCAATGCCCGAAAACAAGAGTATCTTAGGAAACAAATTTAAAGGCAGATGGATTAATTCCAAAGAATTGGGTCATCTGAAAAAATAGAGTTCATGACCTCATCAACATTTGCCTCTTGGTCAACCGGTGCAACAACATTTTTCTCTTGATCAACAGCTTCAACAACAATTTGCTCTTGATTAGTCGATGCAACATACAAGCTTGACTCGAAATCTCTTAGACGTTTCAGCTGAAATTTTCAATGAACAGTAACCAAACACACAAATATTTGCACATATAATAAACAAAGTAAATGAAAATAAGTTAGTTGATAGAAAACTTGCAAGAGAAACCATCATCTTGAATGGATATTACCACATTTTCTGCCTTAAGTTCCAGAGTCCTTTTCTTTATCTCTTTTGTTTATATTTTCTTTTGTTTTGCCTTTACTCTAGCCCTTTCATTCTGGAACCACACATCCACCTGCCTCTGAGATAATTCCAATGATTTAGCAAGTTTGGCCCTCCTTTCGCCACTTATCTTTCCACCAAATTGAATAAAATTGCTCGTAAGTGCCTGTAGCTGCTCCGGACTAAACTTCTTGTTCTTTTCCTTAATCGGCACCACTCCACTATCTTGACAAATTTGTTGACATCCATCACCTACAATAGAATTTGGTCATTAGATACCCACAAAACATATATAATCACTAACCTCAGAAAAAACTTAATTGGTAAAAGAAAATGAACCTTGCCTTTTTAAAACCTATATAAAAGAAATTTCTCGATTGTAGTATTTGATATGATAAACCGGCTTTAGATAGAGTTAGAAAAATAAGAGGTAATAAATTTTTAAGCATAATATATAGGTAGTCAAACATGAAGTTTAATATTTAGGTAATCTAATTGGATGTGTAGTATTTTGATAATCAATTTGAATATGTAATATTTAGTTTAAAAAAAATTGATTATGTAATCTTTGGATTATCACTTGTAGGAAAAAAATTAATTCAAATGTACAATAAAAAAAATATCACTTGTTAGATAATATTTAAAAATTCATCTACTAAAAATTTGGTTATTATCAGATATATTTATAGAGACACATGGTGTCATTGTTTAAGTCATCAGAATGGTTTAAAGAAGCATGGTAGATTTTCACTATAAATGGTAGGTGACTACAACATTTAAGCCATTTTTTCAACAATCAATTTAAATATAGTCATATGAAATCCAATCTTGAGGTATAGGAATTTAAATTGTATTCCATCACTGATTTTCTATTTAAGACAAGGCAAAATTATATATATTCCCCATAAAATTAATTCCCAACCCCATACATTTGCAGGTTGCTGCTTAAAAAATTAATGAATTATTCTATTTTTAAATATTTATCTTTGTAAATTAGTTAAGAAGAGAACCTTTGTTATGAATCATATCCCACACATTCTATGTGAATGGAGCTTTGTTCATTTCAGCTGCCTTCCTAATTCCTAGATATCCCAACATTTGTACACACATCTTCTTCCATGACTTCCAGTGTAGAAATTTTCCCTCTAAGTCTATTTGAACAAAATCAGAAATAAAGGCTCAGAGGATTGAGCATGTTCAAAGGGAAAAGGAGGAAAGTGAAAGAGTTAAGGAGAAACAATTTTGGGAAAATTTATCTAATTAACATACTTAAACAGTACAAAAATCAATAGTGTGTGTGTAATTTTGGGAGGAACACGGAACTGGGCAGAAAATTTATACTTCTTCAACCCCTTCAAGATGAGTAATTTTGGGAGGAAAAAAAACCCATCTTTGAAAGAAGAGGAGAAGATACAACTGGTTCTAAGATATTGCCGAAACCATCTGTGAAACTGGGAATATAAATGCAAAGGATAAATGAATTTTTCACTATAGGCCTTTAAGACGTAATGGAAGTCCATTTCAATTCATTTTGTTCTCTTATGCAAAGAGGGATTCTTAGTCACGTGGAGAGCTGCATATAGAACTGGTGCTAAGATCTTGCTGAAACCATCTTCGAAAGTGGGAATATACAAGTAAAGGATCAATGAATCCTTCTTTTTAGGAATCTCAGACATAATGGAAGTCTATTTTAATTTGTTTTGTTCTCTTATGTAAAACGGGATTCTTAGTGATGTAGAGAGTTGTAGTGTTGTCATACTTTAATGGAATGGGTAGAAAAACCCGATGATGCAATTTAGTCAATAGATATGCAGTTCACTTGAGCTAAAAAATTGTCATAGACATAGCCCTATACTCATATTTAGCTAAATATTTACTCACATGTTTTTGTTTCTTTGACTTCCATGATATCAAAGAATTCCCAATAAAAATACAATATCCAATTACAGACTTCTGGTTATTCTGCAAGTGTTCCAATGATCATCACAGAAAACTAACATTGAAGGAGAACACTAGACTTGAAATTAAAGGCCATGATATGGACAACCCTACATGTATTTAGCAATGTGAAGGGAAACATTCTAGAGATGTTTAGAAGGCATTTTTACAAACTTACTGAGTTAGTGGAGAGAGAAGGTAATGTTAGGCTAGGTGGAGAACAAGTAGAACAATCTGCCAATTAGCCTTCTATAAGGACATGGATCACAGAAGAGATGAGTTATACTAAATCTACCAAGAAGCTGGAAAAGGAGAAGAAACAACTTTACAGTCTCTAAGTGAAGATCTTTCAAATAATGTGACGTACTTAGTTTGACTGGGGAATATGCCATCTATGGACCTAGCTATTTTAATCCCCAAAAGGTATTTGGTAAGTCCTAGATATTTGATGGTGAAAAGTTGATGAAGATATGCTTTGAGTTTAGAAATTCCAGTCTCAAAAGTGCCAGTAATGAAGACATCTTTAGCATATAAGAGTAACACCAAATATGATTTATCGGTGTGTTTCATAAGCAGGTAGTAATTTTTCTTTGTCTGCTCTACACCAAAATAGATCATGTTGTCGTATAATTTAGCATTCCATTCTCTTGAAGCATGTATAAGGCCATAATAGAGACCTTCATAGTCGACAAACTTGATTAGGCTTTGCCTTAGTGTATCCCTGAAGAGGGACTATGAAAAGATCTTCATTTATGTAGCCATGAATGAAGGCATTATTCACATCAATATGATGAAGATTCCAGCCTTGAGATGTCGTAATAGCAAGCAGCAATCTAACAATTACTTGTTTAGCCGCAGGAGAAAAGGAGTCATACTAAACATGTGAATCACTTGGCAACCAGCATTACCTGACATCTCTCCAAAATCCATCAGCATGGCATTTGACCTTAAGCACACATTTGTAGCCACTAGGCTTCTTTCCGATTGGGAAAGGAACTAATTCCAAGTGTGACTAGCACTCATGGCACTCATTTCAGATTGCATAGCCCTTACCTACTTTTGATCACTACAAGCTTGTTTATATGTATGTGGTTCATGTATTATTGTTTATTTTAAAAAAAAACTCTGTATGAGTAGCACAAGAGATAGGTAATCAAAGATAAGATGAATACACAGAGTTAATAGTAAAATCATGCATCCACAAAGGCTTATTTTTATGTCTTGAACTTTGTCTAAGTAAAGGTTGGGGACGTTGTTCATAAATTTTTTAGTGAGGAACTGGGTGATGATCTAAAACTTGATCTGAGTTAGGAATATGTGGTAAATCATATTGGCAGCTAGAGGAAGGTGAAGAATGATCAATTCGTGAGAAGTGTATATTTGGCAACTTATGATGGGGAGAGGAGTTATCAGGGGTGGAAATGATAAACTCTATGCTATGTCTAGTAGGAATGATAGTTAGTGGAATAGAATTATTACCAGTAAGACCATATATAGTCAGGTAAGGAAAGATGGTTTCATAGAAAACCACATCCCCATAAGTGATGAACTTTTTATCCTTTCGATCTTATAATTTATATCCCTTCTGGTAAGTAGGATAACCCTTGAATATACAAAGATGTGGTATAGCAATGATCTGAGGTTGCAAGTATAATAAAAGGATCCATATGCTCTAAATGTGGTCAAATCAAGAGCTTTGTTATAAAGAAACTCATAGAGATATTTCTACCTAAGGACATGTGAGGGTAGTCTCTTTAATTGTATATGTAGCTGCTTAGATAGAATTCCTCGAGAAATGAAGAGGTAAATGTGATTGATAGATAAAGGATCTTGCTACTTGCAAGATATGTATGTGCTTTCTTTCCACTATCCCAATTTTAAGGTGAGTACAAGGACAATATTTTTGATGAATTATTCCTAAATTAAGAATGGGGGGCTGACAATCTTTGTTGACACACTCAGTTCCACTATCATTTCTAATAATTTTTAACGTTTTATTGAGCTGAGTTTGGATCATGAGTAAGAATATTTTGATGAAGGTATGAACTAGAAATTTTGTTTTAACCATAAATTTCCAAGTAGCTCTATTGTAGTTATCTAAACTGATCGAAAAAAACTGACCACCATTGCTTTTTTGATCTTAAAGTGTCCCCATATATCCATATATATAAGATAAAATATACTAGAACTATGAGTAGAAGAATTAGGAAATGAGTTTCTATTTTGTTTGGAAAAAGGAAAAACTATATAAATTTTATTCATAACATGAAAGATGTAAGTGTTGCATTACAATGTTTGATTGATGACCTAATTCTGAATGTAAATTCTATATATTTTCATATGAAGCATTTTTAACAGGTGCTAAAGCTAAATGATTAGATAAGTGTGCTTGACTAGAATGTTTTAATTGTCTCTTTATTGCATCGGGAAGGAAGGAACTGTGATTCAAGATATAAAGTCCACTGCTCTTAGTAGCAACACCTATAAGAGACTTAGTCTTGAGGTCATATATCGCACAAACATCAGGACATAAGTCAAAGTTTACATGATATTGTTGATACAATTTACTATGAGAGGATTTAATTTGAAATATTTCACGTATGAAAAATCATGTAAGGTAATGGAATCACTCACTTTCACAGATCCAACAGAATCAACAAGCAAAGTAGAATGATTATGTAAGGTGATTTGTGTTTTGTGTGTGAGTGGTTGTAAGGATTGAAAGGCGGATAATTGCTACACATATGTGAAGATGCACTATTATCAAGAATCTAGTTATCACACTTAAAAAATATTGCAGCATTAACAACATGAGTAATAAAGCTAACTGAAAAAATCACCAAGGTGACCATACTTGATCATGTCACATCCTCATGTCCTGAAAAAATCACCATGGCCTTACCCTTTATGAGATTTCCAAATTAAGTTTGAATTAGGTTAGCAATCACATATTGCATATTTCCAATCTATTGAGGATATCCCATATCCAGAGGTGTAGCTTGTTCCCTTTCTTCCAAATTAGCTGGTAGTGCATTGGCATCAGGCCACCCCTTGCCTTAGCTCGAATCCGACCACCCCTTGCCTTGGCTCGAAGACTTCTTCTGATGTCCACTCTTGTGATAGTAGTCACACTTCATGAATTTCTTCATATCATCATCTAACCCTACCATGAACTATTGCATACGATCCTCATTTGAATGCATCTTCAGTTTCTCATCAAAACCATGTTGAAAAACATAACTACAAAATGTGCATTTCAATCCAAGCTTGATGATGTTAATTGCATCCCAAATCTTTTTTATATTTGAGGTGTATCGAGTTTCAGAGTTAGTACCTTGTTTTATCTGACCAAGATTTTTCATTAATTTATAGTACAAAGGTCAATGACTAACGACAAACCTTATGATGATTTCTTCTAGTGTTAGTCTAAAAGAAAAGGCCAATGTTTGTGCCAATCGAGTTAAATATCCATGACCCTAATGTATATTCACCTTGTTCTAGTGCTTATAAATTGGAGAATCATAATCATATTGGAAAAATCACCTATGATAAACACTAGTTTTGTCTCTTTTTTATCTTCACCATTTTGCATGCTTTAACCAATGCATTTGACATAGTTTTTAGTTTATTTTGGTTAGCTGTTTGGCGACATTAGTTGAGTTTATATGACAAGTGGTTTAGACTACCATGTTTGGTTTTCTATTCTAAATCTCACATTTTGTATACTTAATTAGTGATTCTTGCCATCTCGTGTTCATGGGCTCCTTGTTCTTCATTATGAGTACCTTTAGTAGGTCGCTCGTGAATGCTATTTGTTACATTACATTCTTCCGAAGGCCGTTTATTTTTAACAGTAGAATATTTGAAGGCCATTTTCATTTAAATTGTTGTAGACAAAGGCCAAGAATATCAATGCATGGTAGAAGGATATTGAAGCCAAAGATAGGCGGCTTCGGAGCTCAAGACGGTCAAAGGAGAAAATGGTGAATCGTGGTCCGAAGAGTGCTGCCTTAGTCCAAGAATAATCCAGGAAGAATCAGCCTTCAAGGCTAATTCCATTGTATTTGGCTTCTCAAGTACTACAAAATTGACTACTAGAACTCCCAATTCAAACTAATGGTTCACTCGTGACAAGCAAACAAAGTTCAGCCAATGAAGCACCAGCAGCCGGTCATAGACCGCGCATGGTCCAGCACCAGTGGCCTGTGACAATCTTCGCAACTTGCACTACACAAGAATCCAGGGGTTTCGTGAAGACCTGCACAAGACCAGCATGAGACTTTCACAAGGCAAGGCGCCGGGCCGTGACAAAAGCACTGGGCCATGAAGCATGGGGATAAAAAGATAAAGAATTTGGCTAAGTATGGAGCTGATCCGTGAAAACCTTTTGTAGAAGAAGCCACAAGCTGTTTGCGGTCCGTGAAAACCTTCACAAACCATGTGAAAACTCTAAGCAAAACGGCATGCTGCTTGCAGTCCGTGAAAGACTTCACTGACCGTGGCATGAACCTAGTTTCACGGACCCCACCAGATCCCATGGACCACGGCTATGAACATTCATGGACCGTAAAATATCCGACATCTCGTGGCTATGCATGCTTCACGGAACCCTAGCGGCTGACCTAGAGTTTTACTACTTTTGGCCTATTTTGGACCTATTTTGAGACCCAATCTCCTACTAATCTATGTAGGACCCTAGTCTACTCATTTAGGGGGGTGGATCATATTTGGAAACACATTTGGAGAGGAGAAATCTTGGATAGAAGGATGGAGTTCTTTGTAGGTATAACAATCTTTTCTTTTCTTCTTGCTTTGTTCCAAAGATGTGAAATTCAAATTTGTATTTGAATTCCATGTCTAGGGAGTTGTTAGATTAGCTTGGGATTCATTTTGGCACTTGGTATGTTCTAAATGCTTTATGAGATTCATTAGATTCATTATATCTGTGTTTATTATATTATTGTGATTGTTCTTGATTGTTATGAATGCATGAGTAGTACACAACATATAAGCACACACTTTGGGATATACTCATGTATGGTGAAATTATTTATTACCCCTTGGGAAGAGAAACCTGGATGTTAGAATGTGTAGGGGAGAACGCATCTGCATGGGTGTGTGCATGGGGGATTCCAGAAAGCTCTGACCTATTTTCCATCGCACTAGTCTTAGCAAACTTTGTAAATGTTGTTCGAGAGGTTGCGGGTAAAGATAGTGAATAGTAGCAAGTTAGGTTTTGTGTTGAAACCCTAGTATCACAGATAAAGTGACTACGAACCTTGGGCCTAGCGTATATAGGACCCGGGGGGAGTAGTTGCATTCGTGGTGGAAGCCCAAGACATAATAGCACCAGGGAGAAACATACCTGCAATGATGGTTGGACCTCGTTATACTCCCCTAATTACGATAGTGGTGTTGGTTGAGGGTTGCGAGCGCACCACAGTGATAGGGTCAGGGAAATGTATGCCATCGGCCACACCACTTGTTGTGAACACACTGATGATTCTTTTGTATGTCTATATGTGAATGAATCGAGGATTGAAGCATCAGAGCTACCATATTGCTAAATGATTCTCAAGTGCCAAGTATAAATATTTTACTTTTTTGTCAATTGCATGCTTGTAGTTGTTAGTTGAAAACACAAAAATCCCCCTCCCCCCAGTTTCATGTCTACACTACTACCTGTTCCTTTCACTTGTCCGAATTGACAACCCGCACGAGGTTTAATTAGTACTTGAGCCCTAGCATCCTTGTGGACAAACCTAGGGTTCACCGCTTACTACCCCTTGGTACCCTAGCAGTAAGAACGAGCGCGGAATATAAATATCTATCTTTGATTCCGTAAGCCCCTCAACTCGTGATTTAAAGACAACCGGGCCGGGGCTGGTCAAATTTTGGCGCCGCTACCGGGGATACTTTTAAGTTCAAGTATTAGTTGAGCATGACATGTTAGTAGAGTAGTTAGTGGTGTCTTTTATTATTTTTCTTTTGTTTGTTTTGTTTGCTGCGAGTGGAGTTTTGGTCATAGTTTTCTTGTTACTTTGATTCTGTTTTCTATTGTAACATTGGAAGGATAGTGTGACCCTAGTTTATGGTACATACTCATACCACAAATCTAGGTGTTTTTCTTTCTCTAAATAATTCAACAGGTAATCGGAGGAGAAGGAGAAAGAGAACTAGATCAGAGGCTCAACCTAGGGGTTTGAATTTTGAGGAAGCGTCACACAAGATGGCAGAAGATAACCGCACTTTGAGAGAGCTTATAACCCCAAACTTAGAGAACCAACCCTTATGTATCACATTCCCACCTTTGCCTCCAAATGTTACTTGTGAGCTGAAAAGTAGGATGATACATTGCCTTTCTTCTTTCCACAGTATGGAGGGAGAGGATCTGAACAAATATATTTTGGAATTCCATTTGGTGTGCATGAATATGAAGTCGCCGAGAGTGTTGGAAGATGATTACAACTTGAGAGCATTCCCCTTTTCACTACAAGATGGAGGAAAAGATTGGTTGTATTATCTACCACCGGGTTGCATTGGGTCAAGGATGAATAAGAAGCGGCGATTCTTGGAAAAATACTTTCCAGCATCTAAGTCGGCCGGGTTAAAGAAGAAATTGTCCAACATTACTCAAGGTGCGACCGAGAGCCTATATGATTATTGGAAGAGGTTTAAGAGACTCCTAGCTAGTTGCCCCTACCACCCATTCAAGGAAGGAGATTTTATCTATTAGTTCTTTGAAGGCCTTTGTGACAAAAATATGAGGATGGTAAATGCCGCATGTAATGGTTCTATAGGGAACAAGAGCCCAAAGGATGCGATGACACTTTTTGAAGAGATGGCTAATGGGATGGACAATTTGGTATGAGGTCCAGGGTTAATTTCTTGGATGAACTCGCACACACACCAAAGTTGGAGGAGCAAGTTCAAGCTCTTGCATTTATGATGAAAGATCTTTTGCGAGGAAATATGCACCAAGTCAAGATGTGTGGGGTTTGAAACCTCGACCACCAATCCGAAAAATGCCCCAAGGTCATTGGTGATGTACAATAAGTGAACGTCATAGACTACAACAATCGGGAGAGACCTCAATCTTCTAGGGGTCAACAATAAGGGTTCTGGGGGAACCAATGCGAATCAAGACCAGACCCCTATGTAAATACATTCAATCCAAGGTATAGAGATCACCCTAATTTCCGATAGAAGGATGGCAATCAGCCTCAAGGATGTAGGGGTGGACAAGTACCACCTAAACCTTATCCCAGGGGTGGAGGTCCATCCTACAATCATACCACGCTTTACAAGTAGGATAGAGAGGAGATCTTGGATTCCATTGGTCAATTGGGGAAGAAACATGAGATCTTTGCAGAAAGGACTAGGAGGGAAATTGAAGACCTTGGTACTAGAGCCTTCTCAAGCATCAAGAACCTTGAGATTCAAGTTAGACAACTCACCACCTCGGTGAGCCAACTTGAAGCAAAAGAGTCTAGCAAAATACCTTCCCAACTGGAGGTGAATCCAAGAAATGTGAGTGTACTTAAGCTAAGGAGTGGGAAGGAATAAATATTTAGTGGAGGTGAAGGTGACACAAGAGGATACAAGTTAGTGGAGGCCGCCAAAGCACATTTTGAAGTAGATGTAATAGTTGTCAAGGAAACACCCTCCAAGGAGCTCCCACCATCCGAGGCACAAGTTTCTATTCCACCTCAATTTACAAGTGCTTTGAGGGGAAAGCCAAAGGTGGAGACAAACAAGGCCAGCATTTGAAATCTATCCCTATCTTGGAATTGATTAACAAGGTTCCCTCATATGCTAAATTTCTTAAGGTTGCATCTACTAAAAAAATACGTAAACCACTAAAGAAGTTAGGGAAGCTAAAAATTTGGGAAGTCGTCATTTTGAATCATAAGAATTTTTAAGCAAACGAAGTTCAGCCAACGAAGCACCAGCGGTCAGTCACGGACCGCACATGGTCAAGCACCAGCGGCCCGTAACAATCTTCACAACTCGCACTACACAAGAATCCAGGGGTTTTGAGAAGACCAGCACGAGACCTTCACAAGGCAAGGAGCCAGGCCGTGACAAAATCACCGGGCCGTGAAGCAAGAGGATGAAAAGTTGAAGAATTTAGTTTAGTATGGAGCCGGTCCGTGAAAACCTTCACGGGCCATGACAAAATTTCTAAGCAGAAACCACAAGTTGTTCGCTGTCCGTGAAAACCTTCACGGACCGTGGGAAAACTCTGAGCAAAAACTACTTGGTGCGTGCGGTCCGTGTAAACCTCCACGGACCGTGGCACGATCCTAGCTTCATGGACCGCACCAGATCCCACGAGCTGCGGCTATGAACATTCATGGACCGTGGCATATCCGGCGTCCCGTGGCTATGCATGCTTCACAAACTGTGGCATCCGTTCTGGCCCGTGAAACCTTGGCAGCTGACCTAGGGTTTTGCAACTTTTGGCCTATTTTGGTCATATTTTTAGGTCCTATTTCCTACTACTATATATAGAACCCTAGTCTACTCATTTAGGGAAGTCGGATCAATTTCTATTCTATTTTTAAATTCATAATGTCATTCTAAAATAAATATTTATGTTAAGTCAAATTTTTATTTTTATAAAATAAAATTTATATATTTAATTACGATAGTGTTACATACTCGGCGCACGTAATCATTTTAGGTTATTTTGATTTGATTATGATAAATCTACAATTCTTTTCCTTTAAAAAATAAATTATTGTAAAAATTGGTGTGTAAAAACCTTATTTATTAAAGTTTATATGTTGAAAGTTAAGTATGGGTTGACCGTTGATTATTTAAGTTATTACCATTTTATTAGTTTTTATGTATGAAATGTCAAATAAAGGTTGATCGTTGATTATTCAAGGTCAAACATTTTCAATTTGGGGAACTTAGAGTGGGCCAACCTAGAGTGGATTTCAATAATATTAGATTGTGAATTTGTAATTTGGGCATGTGAGTGTGAACGGAAGGGCCTCAAAGTCAACACTAATTACTTTTACAGGCTTGAAAAATTACATAGTGGCCCAAAATTTTGTTACCCCATTATATATTACTCCAAAATACATGATTTTTGTTATTCAAGCCTAAATATAGAAATATAAAACAAATTATTTTTTTGGTGAAATGTTGGAAAACACTAGTACATGTTCTAAAGTAACTTAGAGTTGAATACTTAGAGGTAAGAAACGAAAATCGAAAAGGATTACAGATATGTTCATATGCCGGATTGTTGATAAATATTTTTTATAGATTTGGAAAATACAATGAGGGTGTATATGGTAGCATCACGTTCGAGAGGATTTCAATTTGGAGTTACGAGTAAAGTTTTTTACTTTTTGCACTTAGGTCCCCCCAAGAAAGTTGGAATTGTCGAATCACAAAATTGGCGATACCAAAATGAAATTCAATAATATAAGATTGTGAATTTTCAATTTGAGCATGTATCGGAGAACAGAAGGGCCTCAAAAGTCAATATTGATTACTTCTACACAATGTTAAAAAATGACACTAAGGCCCAAAGTTATGTTACCCTATATCCATTGCTCCAAAATACATGATTTTTGTTATTAAAGCCTAAATATTGAAATATAAAATAAATTTTTTTGGTGAAATGTCCTAAAGCACTAGTACATGTTCTAAAGTAATTTAGAGTTGAATACTTAGAAGTAAGAAAGGAAAATCGAAAAGGATTACAGATATGTTTTTATGCCTAATTGTTGATATATATTGCATTAAAGAGTTGGAATATACAATGAGTGTGTATATGGTAGCATCACGTTCGAGCAGATTTTAATTTAGAATTACGAGGAAAGTTTTTACTTTTTGCACTTAGGTCCCTCCACGAAAGTTGAAATTGTCTAATCACGAAATTGGTGACACCAAAATGAAATTCAATGATATAAGATTATGAATTTGCAATTTGGGAATATATGGGTGAACAGAAGGGTCTCAAAAGTCAACATTGATGATTTCTACACAGTTTTGGAAAATTACACTATGGCCCAAAATTGTGTTACCCTATTATCCATTGCTCGAAAATACATGATTTTTATTATTTTTGCCTAATATAGAAATACAAAATAAATTATTTTTTCGTGAAATATTGTAAAACCCTTGTACATGTTCTAGAGTAATTTAAAGTTGAATACTTAGAAGTAAGAAAAAAAAATTGAAAAGTATTACGGATATGTTCTTAGGCCTAATTGTTGATATATATTCTGTTACAGACTTGAAAAATACAGTGAGGGTGTATTGTAGCATCACGTTCGAGTGGATTTCAATTTGGGGTTACGAGTAAAGTTTTTACTTTTTTCACTGAGGTCCATCCAAGAAAGTTGGAATTGTCGAATCACAAAATTGGCGATGCCAAAATGAAATTCAATAATATAAGATTGTAAAATTTCAATTTGGGCATGTATGGGTGAAAGTCAACATTGATTACTTCTACACAATCTTAGAAAATTACACTATGGCCCAAAGTTATGTTACCCTATTATTCATTGCTCCAAAATACATGATTTTTGTTATTCTTGCCTAAATATAGAAATATAAAATCAATTAAATATTTGATGAAATGTTGGAAAACGCTAGTACATGTTATTAAGTAACTCATATTGGTGCCTATGTGCATGTTTTCCAGTATTAACATATCCATCTAATCACTAAATTGGTACGATCACCTTCCTCACAAATATTTATATGTCATACCGGCGATTATCAGAAAGAATGAGATATTTTGACTTCGATCACATATTACTCGAACTCTACGTTTAATTTATTTCATTTAAAAAAATATTAACATAGTCATAGTTAAGGTTATAGCAATAAAATCTATTAAAAGTTTAAAAGAAATGGAGTAGCATAAAATTTTAAAATATTTTTTTTATTTTTGTTTAAAATTAATTTTTATTATCAAAATGTCGATCATGTGTTACTCGAAATCTACATTTAATTTATTTCATTTGAAAATATAAGCATAAAGTCACAGTTAAAATTATAATTATAAAAAAAATTAAAATTAAAACAAATGGAGTTGCATAAAATTTTTTAAATATTATATTTTTATTAAATAAAAAATTTACATTATTAACATATATATATATATATTCATTTATTTTGTACTGTGCAACGTAAGTGTCTGCGAGAGGTACATACGACGTCGATAAGCCAGACATACATGCGACGTCAGTCATTTCATGTCTACGAGAGTTACGTACATCGTCGCACACATTAATAATCGATGTCGGTAAGCCAGACATGCGTGCGACATCGGTCATTTCATGTCTGTGAGAGGTAGTTGCGATATCGTTCACAATTATAATCGACATCGGTAAGCCAGACATACATGTGACGCCGGTCATTTCATGCCTGCGAGTGATACCTGCGACATCGGTCTCAAAAACAACCTAGGTCCGTAAGTCAGACATGTGTGCAACATTGGTCATTCATGTATGTAAGAGTGAAAACAACCGACGTTAGTAAGTCGGATATGAGTGCAACATCGGTAATGGCAGGCTTAAAAACTGAGGTAAAAATTATTTTTATTTAAAAAAAAATTGAGATAAAAGAACTTTTTACCTTAGTTATTTGCCTTTAACCAAAAAACCGAAGTAAAAGGGGCGAAGTAATAGATTCAGATTGTTGTGGTGATGCTTCTAGATTTTTCTACGGTTAGTAAAGTTTAGCTTCTTTGTGATTTTTTTCGCATGTATCAATCCAAACTCTAATACTAAGTCCTACTCCATTTGGCTAGCAGATTCAAAATGTGCTAAACATTTTATTTTAATTAAGGTAATGATAGATTGTCCAATTTTTATTTGCATATATGTATTCCCGATTATGTGATACTATCTTACTTGTTTTAATAGCGTTGATCCAGAAAGCTGCTTTTTTTTTAATGGAATGACACCCGGAGGTGGGGGTTGTTTATTATGGTACCCCGAGCCAAAAGAAACCATAGTAGCATAGCGTTAATTTACAGAAGGCAATAGCATTGCCCGCAAAATGAGGTGTACAACCTAGGTTAGGAAACTAAACAAGGTTAATAGGATTAGGTTAGTTGCGATTCCAAAGCTACAAATCTCCACACCCCGTGTTAATTCGTATTTTGGCCAGGCAATTAACCTAAAATAGTCTATAATTAAGCTGATATTTGCAAAAGTGAGAGAGCCGATGAGGTGGTATCTGAGCCGATGAAGTCCGAATGTATCTCCAAAGTATGAGGTCCGAGTCCGAGTATTTGTGCCGATGAAGTCCGAGTCCGAGTGTATCTCCAAACAGTGGTGACCGTACCTGCATGAAAAAAAACATAATTCATTAGCAGTATCAATTCAAAACCGAGCCACGCGAGATAATTCTAATCTGTGGAAGTTGTTGCATATCCAAAGAAATAAGGCCCTTGATATGCACAGGAACATTAAGAAGATTCAAAGTCAGATTATGTGCAGAGTGGTACTTGGCGATTGCATCCGCCACCATATTCCTTTGCCTTGGCACATACAAAAGATTAGCTCCTCGAAGAAGAAGATTTACTTTGTAAGCCTCATTAAACACATGCCAATGGGCAGAGTATGGATCATTAATCATTTTAACCGCTAGTTGTGAGTCAGATTCAATAGTAACAGTTTCATCCAGATGGAAAAAATTTAGACATGCAAATTGCACTGTAAGAATTTCAACAAGCAATGAAGATGTAGCCGAAATTGCTGCAGACTTAACAAATAAAGGTGTGCCATTGCTGTTCCTTATGACTATCCCTACAGAAGCCCTGTTTGGAAACCATGATGCATCAGAGTTGATCTTAATGCAATGAAGTTTCGGTTTCTCCCAACAAACAACCTTTATTATCGGTTTAGGAGGGGGTCTAAGAAGAGAGATTAGGCTTATAATTGGATGTGGGATCCCAGTGTAGGATTTCAGGTATGTGGGATTGGAAAACAGAGCAAATCTAATGAGATCAAGAGCTTCCTTACAGATGTATTCAGTGGAGAAGGGAATCTGCTGAAAAAGGTATCGGTTCCTGGCTTTCCAAAGGGACCAGCAGATAATAGGAGGAGTTATATTACAAATCAGCTGATGGCTTTTAGGGAGATCACCACAGTTCCAAAATATGAAGAAACTTTGAGCTAGGGACTGAGGTTCAGTTATGTGGAAGTGTACTAAGGAGGCCATGAACTTCCATACAGATTTAGCCAGCGGGCAAGAAGTGAAAAAATGTTCAATAGAATCCATATAACAACAGACTGGGCATTTCGATGGAAGGGAAAAACCACACGAAATAAGTATATCATCGAAAGGAAGCAAAGAATGTAACAACTTCCAGTTAAAAATTGATATCTTTTTCTGAAGAACCCTATTCCACAGAAGTTTGGATATGAGAGAATTACCTGTAGCAGCTGTCATTGCTCGATAGGCTGATTTGGACAAGAAATTACCTGTAGGATCGGGTTTCCAGATGATCCTGTCATCCCTAGACTGTACTAGCTCAGCTTCCTGTAGAAATAACACAGTATCATTTTCTAAGAAAGGGGAAACCAGAGCTAAAATCTCAGTTTTGTTTCTAATAGAATCTGCCACAGTACAGAATTTAAATGTTGCAGATATATGTTGAGGGACAGAGTTTATTAATGGTCCGGACATACACCAATTTCCAGTCCAAAAGTTACAGGAACCTTTCCCATGGATGATAAATGAATTTTGTTCAGCAAAAAAGTTCACTGAACAAATTCTCCTCCAGGTTGCAGATTTTCTATGAGTATCAGAAAAAGACCATAGCAATTTAGCCCACATTGTATTACCCAGTTGGCATTTCCACCACAGTTTAAGGGAGCAAACATCTAGGATAGCTTTGATAGATCTGAACCCTAAACCACACTGAGAGATTGGGGTAGCAAGGTTTGCCCATTTTCTCCATATTTTGTTCCTTTTACCTTCCGTCTCTCCCCAGAAAAACCTAGCCAACCTTTTCTCTAGATTTTTGATTATTCCTTTTGGTGGTTTTGTTACAGCCCATAGATGTTGAGGCATAGCATACAGACAGGATTGAATCAAAATAAGTTTGCCCCCAGAATTTAGCCACTGGTTTTTCCAATTTTGAAGTTTTCTGTCCCATTTTTCCATAAGTGGCTGAAAATACCTATTAAGAATTCTACCTTTAAAAATTGGACAGCTGAGGTATTGGAAGGGTAGAGAACCCTGCTTCATTTTAAGAGTCGTCCTAATCTGATTTAGTTTACCAGTTGAGGCCTTTTTACTCGTATAAAAATCATATTTATTAAAATTGAACTTTTGGCCCGAGGTATATTCAAAGACATCTAGAAAGGCCTTAATCCTAATGAAATTAGATTTAGAAGCTTGCATAAAAATAATGGTATCATCCGCATACATGAGATGGGTAGCTGGTGGGAATGGAGATGGGATTTGATAGTGTGAAAGCTTATTATTTTGGAAAATGAATGAAAGGCTCCTAGAGATGGCTTCTGAAAAAATATTAAAGAGGAAGGGAGAGAGTGGATCACCTTGCTTTATTCCTCCTGTGGCCTTGAAAAAACCCACAGGATTACCATTGATGAGTATGGAAAGATAAGCATGGGAAAGATTATTCATAACAACATGCAGAAATTTTCCACTGAAACCAAATTTCATCATAATTGTCCTAAGAAAATGCCAGTTTACTCTATCAAAAGCTTTCTGTAAGTTAAGTTTCAGGATGCAGTTAGGGATTCTAGCCTTCTTATCCAGAAACCGAATCATTTCCTGAAGGTAAATGATGTTGTCCGAGATATCCCTATTCTGCATAAAAGCAGTCTGATTAGGGGAGATAAGTTTATCCATATATGGTCTAAGCCTTTCCATGAGAACCTTGGAGCATAGTTTGTTAAGGACATTAGACAAGCTTATTGGTCTGAAATCATCAAAAGAGCTAGGGGTGGCTTTTTTGGGGATTAAGGTAATCCAAGTGCTGGATATACCTCTAGGCAGCACCTTACCATCTATGAATTCATTCACTGCCTCAATGAGGTCAGTTTTTATAATAGCCCAGCATTTTGAGTAAAATTTTGGAGTAAATCCATCAGGCCCCGGGCTACTGTTTTTACTTAGGCCCTTAATTACTGCCTCAACCTCTGTTTCAGTGGCTGGTTTAGACAAATCACAGTTGTCATTATTAGAAATAACATTTGGGATTTGGCTCAGGAAATGTGAATAGTAAGAGTCATTAGGCAGCTGATTTGGTTCTTTCAATAAGTCAGAGTAATAAGCTATGGCTTCATTATTAATGTCTACCTGATAACTAAGCCATTGACCATCTTTATTTTTAATCTTTGAGATTTGAAGTCTGCAGTTTTTCTATTTGACCACTTTGTGGAAGAACTGTGTGTTGTTATCTCCTAATCTATGCCATTTTAATTTAGCTTTATGTTTCCAAAGCTTTTCTTTTTCCTTTTGTGCTCGCAACAGCAAAGCCCTTTTCTCGTTTAATTTCCTAAGTTCAAAAGCTGAGGGGTTAAGGTCAAAAGCAGCTTCTTGAATTCTAAGGATTTCCTCAGCTTTTAAAATGTTAGAGTCTATGTTCCCAAAGCAAACTTTATTCCAAAACTTTATTCCAAGACAGAAAGCTTCTTATTCTTGAAATACATAGAGACTTTTCTTTATTTTATTGCATCATAATTATTGGACCATGATTATACTTGAGAATCGGTATATTTGTAATTTTATAGTTCGGCTAAACTTCATTTCCTGTCTTGTTGGAATATGTTTTTTATTCCATTCTTTCATACATGAAATCGTCCATAATTTATTTTTATTTTTGTCAATCTAAGCCATTCACTCATGCTCTAGATATCTTTTAACTCAATGTGTTGAAGCAAATTGACAAAGTATATGGACTACCCCCTCTGCTGGAATGATGTTTTTCCTGATTTTCTTTTTGTGGGTTAAATTGGTTGGTATCTCCTAACACTATTAATGGACTGTCTCAATCAAATGATATATTTTTTATTTCATTCCAAACATTTATACACTGAAAAATATTATAATGGTTACACATAAAACGTTGGTATCATATGTAACCATCTTTGTTCTAAGATTTAACAAAAGAACGTGGAGATGATTTGATAACATCTACCATACATTGTTAGTAATAAATGTGCTAATACTCCTTCACTACCCATCAGTATTACAAAATATCTATGATCCAAATAATAATTTTAGTTCCATTTTTTAAACTCCTAGCTTTGCCTCTATGTTTTAATGAGAAAAATAATATGCGGAATATGTTTTTTCAGCCTACATTAGACTATCTCATAGGCACGAGGGAGGGGGGAGGGGGGATTGAAGCCCTTGCAATTTCAGCTCAATTCTCTTAATCTGCATGTTAGGGTTGTTTTGGGATAACCACCTGCAACCCGTAGATGTTGTCTCGCCAACCACTCCCTCGACCTCTTTATGGTTCAATACTATTAGATCTTCTTGTGCCCTACGTATCTAGTTTGATATTGACTACTTGTGTGTGGATACTATCAGGATGACATTGAAGGAATCCGTTGTGTTCTCCTTTCTAGATTAACTTCCTTTTCCACTTATCTCATCCTCTTCCCTTTATTTACTTATGTGCGTTGTTTATTTTTTCTGTTAATTTAACTTCATTAAGATATGATTGTGCATTCCAATTCTTGTCATTTTTTAATAATAATTATCTTCAAGTCCTTTTGAGAGAAATATCTTGTTATCAGCCTTTGGAAATTCCTTGCTTCCTCATAAGTTATACTTCATATATCATAACTAGTAATTATGCATAGTTTGGGGTTTTTATTTGCACACATTTGGTGTAGTTATGTAATTCTAAGTTGCTTGGAAGAAGTGAAAAAATCAAAGGATTTACAAAAATTATAAGTACATGAGTTGAAAATGAAGACCTGAGCACTTACCATTGACCCCATAGTGAAGAATTAAAGATAAGAATTCAGGACCAGAGACCAATGAAGGAAGAAGGATAACAAGAATTCCAAGGATCATGACCCTAGAAATCCGCGGGCAGCAACGACGGTGATGGTGATGTGAAATTCAAGAAGCCAAAAATTATTTAGGCTGAATTTTGGTGTTTTTGGGTCTATCCAGGAATTTCATTCTCGTGCATATTCTATTTCCTCTTTTTATTCTGGAAAGAATAAGTTATTTCTTTGTAGGATTATGTTTCTTTTCTTATTCTTAGAATAATTATATTTATATTAGGAGATTTATTAGTTTTTTTTTCAAATAAATAATATCCGAGTTTTCGTTACCAATAAGAAAAAATAAGGAGAATTCTTAGTTTCCTTTTCTAGTTAGGTGTCTATTAGTATAAATAGTTTAGGAATTTCGAGATTAGCTTACCATTTTTTTAGATCATTAGTTTTACTTTCAAGAATACATTACTTCATATATTTCTTATGAATTTTGCAATGAAGAACTAATTTCACAATCATCGGATAAACCCATTGCCACCACATTGTGTGGTTCAAATTTATCAGGTTTGGTTCTTCAATTTTTTTAATCTTAGTGAGTTATATAGGTTAATTGATATTATTCATATTGTTATGATTTATATAGTTTGCCTATTAAATATGTTAAAAGTAGCAAACCATGATTGCCTTAATGCATGTTTATGACTTACATGTATTGTGATAGCGAATTGATTTCATGCGATATTGATGCATGCTCATGATTCTTATTGCATGTGTCTCATATAATTCTTGGTAGCAAAGGTATTGTGAGTTAAATCTTGATTAGTGAATTTCTAGAAGATTTGCTTAATAATAAATGTATTATATTTGGTGTATGTTTATGACGCATACATTACAAGAAACAGAACATTTTACCTCGAATCTGGAGGGGTTTTTACCTCGGTTTTCATCCATAAAATAACAGAGGTAAATATAGGTGTAGTAAAAAGTACATTTTTAACTTCAGTTTTGGACCGACGTCAACAGGTTTTGTGACCAACGCTGGTCCAAGGAAGTAGGTCGACAATAGTACACCATAGCTACGAAATCATTTCCATCAACATTGGCGTTTATAAGAAGAAACGTCGATCATATCAAGAAGGCAGTCGATGTCACTGGAAATGCTGCGACATCGACAGGAACGAAGTCAAAAAATAATTAGAGCGACGTCGCTCATGATTTTATGCAATATCGAATGATCAAGGGCATCATTTTCATGTACCTACTGACATGGAAGGCTAACTAATACGACTTCGTTTTGAATGGAAATGTCGCAAAAAAATGCTGTCGGTTTATTTGACATCAGTTTGGTTTGGTCTCTTAACTAGTTCATGCGACGTCACAGTATGAATTGTGGAGAAATTGGTTCTCATATGATAGTATAATATTTACTATTTTATGACACAAAAAACAATACCCTGAACATATATTACCAATAAATGTCATAATATATTCAAATGCATAAGGTTGATGTGAAAATGAAAGATTTATTGTACTGAACATCCCTTGCCTACGCTGTACAACATTAAGACTATTAGGCGGACTAGGAAAATAAGAACTCCTTAGTAAAAGTCCATCGATAACTCTCTTTGTCTGATTAAAACTAATAGACATAAAAAAAAATTTATGTCAGAATTTGGCAGTCCTCGAATGATGTACACATAATATAGTCAAATGCATATGACAATATTCTGAACATGGAAAAAGTACCTATACTAATCGAAAGTGATGTCGCTTGGTGGATAAACCGATGTCGCAGACAGTGATTGAAGAGTGACGTCAGGCATACGTAGATGTTGCTTTCATTACCTAGCCAATGCGAAGTTTTGAATATCCGATGCCATATTGTATGGGGCGATAAATAGCGGGTGACATCGTACTTTCAACCTGTGTTCATACAAAAATTTGATTATTGTCCAAAGCTTGCCCTAATATAAGATTTTTTTCCTCACTCCTTACAAATATGGAATTATCTTTAAAACACAAATAATATACATTATATAACGTGTAACATAATCATCATACTCCATGAATATATTCAATCATTGGTCAATGAGGAAAAAATATATACAATTAAGGAGATGCTCAATTAAACTACCTCAATTAATTTGAACCTGGAGATGTTCCATCCTAGGATATTTGTTGATATTTGATAGAAAAATTAGATTGGGCTCTTTAGTGGTTGTAGCAGTGTGAATGGAAAGGATGGTGTGGAGTTGGGTTAGGAGAAAATGTGTTGTAGATGGGAAATGGGTGTTGGTGCTGGATATTATTGTCATAGGATGGGTTTGGGGGGAATTTTTGGTTCAAATTTTTGGCTCAAATTTTTGGTTCCCGCTGGAAATTTCAGGTCAAGCGACATCGCTAGGTTGTCGATCAATAGTTTGTTTCATGCTACTAGATGTGGCAAAGTCGTACATGTGGGCCAAAGTCTAATTTTTGAAAAGTGTCGTAAAATACTCACTTTCAAGATTGCGGCCCCTTCGGGTGACCCGTTCATGCAAAATAGGAATAAAAAATGTTATCTCCAATTTTGAATTTTAACGTGCCCCACTTTCTTGGAATAACCTAAGTGCAAAATCTAAAAAGTTCACCAGTTGTCCCAAACTCAATAACGATCATCCCACGGTAAAACTTATACTAACTTAGGGTAATAAATAAACAGGTCTTATTCCCACATAGACTTTCTGATGTTCTTCCCGAATGACCCTTCTATACTTATAAGTAATCATCTAAAATTTACTCTATACCATGTACTAGTGCCTTTTAAAATTTGATGGACAAAATTTTATTAACTTTTTATTTAATAAAAAACTAAGAATATGAAATTTCATGTGATTCTATGTGGTTGAAATTATCATTCTTATAACATTCATAGTAAGTGTATCAATGGTATACTAATATAAATGACGGATGATCACCCCGGTTCGTGCCTCCCTCAGGCAGTACACATAATCTCGATATCAAAAATTTCTCCCAACGTTCGGGTGCAAAGTTCTTAAGTTTAGTGAACATGCAAGGAAGTTAATTTGGAACATAGTGCAATTTTCACAAAGTTTCGGCATACACTGTTTGAGAAGATTTTGGTACTGCTCCATTGACCTGTGCTTTAACAAATTGGGACAGTGTACTCGTGACTTGGTGAATTAGATGTAGGTATCTTCCAATTTGTATTTCGACTTCTCCCACTTTGTTGGAGGGACCTATAAGTGAAGAAATTGAAAAGTACACCGGCAGTCCCTAAATCGATTCCAATCGTCCCGGGCGGAAGCTTTGTCATCCCCAGTCAAACTTAAGACCCCCAAAAGTGATAAAGAAAAAGGAATGATCTCACAGAGACTTCCACACGATCTTTCGATTCCCTTGCTTACTTATTAGTAATCATATACAACTTACTCTAGGATACGTACTAGCACTTTCAAAAAATTGATGGATGGAATTTTATTATTTTTTTAATTCATAAAAGGCAAGAATGTGTAATTTTGTCTTGGAATTGATCGTTGTAATTAATAACGCTCATCATAATGGCCTTAATATAATACCAATAAAAATGAGGGAAGAATACCCTAGTTCCTTGATGCCTAAATCGGAACTACAAGATAGTGACAATGTGATTTAGATCAATTGATAACTCTAATTTCACATTTCGTCCTCCCCATCCATCTTGGAAGGACCTAAGTGTGAAAACTTAAAAGTTCACTGGTTGTGTTAACATCAATTTCAATCGAACCGAACGTTAATAAAGTTCATGGACAATTATAAGTTTCAATTAGTATGTAACATACAATTAACCGTTATAAGGTCAATTATGTTCCATTTGGTCAAATGCTGGCCCAGTTGCTATGCTAGTGGGCTGAAATGGTGAGGCCCAATTTAAGGCTAGCAAACATCGATCTAATGTTTTTTACCTAAATTAACATGCGACATCGCACACACATTTGGTCAAGCACAATCCCATTGATATGTTAGTGGTTTGGAATGGTGAGGCCCACATGTGGAGTAGTCAACATCACTCCAACGATAATATGTTGTATGTAAGTTTGAGCCATGCGATATCGCATACCGAGGTAGAACTCACAATGTTTCATTACCTCAAATTTCAACAACCCCCCTGCTCATTCTCTCAAAGGTATGGTTTCTACATGTGCTTATATTACATTTGTTTTTGTATTTATCCTTGAAAATTTTGTGTAAATTGTGTGTCGGTGTGTTATTTTTAGGATGTTTTGAAGTTTTTATGGATTAGGGTTCTAGGATTCGGTTCTAGGGTATTAGAATTTGGGTTTTGTGTCTTCCCTTGTTAATGTGGCCTTTTTTTGTGTGGTGAAAGTTCTTTTTCCACATTTTCGCTGTTGAGTTAATCCGCTATTTTCGTTAGTTTATCCGCTATCCTTGAATGTGACATCGCTGCTCTATCGGTCCTTCTTTGATTGTAGCAATCCTAGTGAGACGTCGCTAAGATACATGTTCTGCAATTGATAATCAATGTGATACCACACCCTCTCGGTTAACCAATTGGTTAAATCGAAGGGTGAGTGACATTGCTTTGACATGGTCAACTATGCCATTATTTTGGATTAAAAAGTTGGCAAAGTCGATCCAAAATAACTGGCCAGCCAAGTTTTTTTAGGACCAACTCACATGAGTGCTACGCCAAACCTAGCAAAAAAATAATTAAATTGGTATCTATCGAACCATTTTTCATCTATCATAATATTTAACATATGTGACAATATTAATTTCAAGAATCATAGCTAATAATGATGGTTTAAGCTGTTCCCCGATTGAGTTGAGCAAATTTTTTTAAGATTTAAATTTCTTCTATTTTATTACTTATATTCTAATTAAATTTATAATAATTTCATTGACCAATACAGATCCGTACTGATTCGGATGATGAAAATCTATGGAATACATTTGGCACTGTCATTTTGCATTTTGTACATTCTGACCCAGATGAACTTCGGGCCAATTCCAATTCTGGTAAGTCCTTCCCATTACACATGTATTTTATTTTCAATCAAATATTTTCTATATATTAATTTCATATGTACTAACAAATGTTTTTTAGTGTATAATTTAGTACGTCCCTAGCTAGATTGTTGAGCGCCTACAACCGTACAAGTTGGATGCTAACATTTGGTGCAATGGGATAGAGTATCGCATGCACTACTCGGGGAACAGTAGGCTCAAGACCCTGACCCTGAAGGGATTTTGTGAGTTTTTTTATGCAGAGGAACACGAGATTGGGGACATCCTCTACTTTTAGCTACTAAATGGTGTTAGGCCTGTAGTAATCATTCTTCATGGCTGACATTAGATGTTTAGCTTAGACTTGATATGATTGTGTATTTGGAACAAATTAATGCGTGTTTCGAATAAAATTTATTTGGACATATTTTAAATATGTAATCTTTAATTTATAATCTATTTGTCTAATGTTATTTTAATGTTATTGAAATTTAAAGATTTAACCAAACATATGAACGAAGTTTTAATATAACAATCATTCTGAAAACCTGTGTGTAATGAATAATTTGTTTCAATTATTCTGTAAATAAAAAATATCTACTGGGACCAAAAAATTTAAATAAATTTGAATTGTTGACTGGCTGGCTGGTGGTCTGAAAATGTTTGGCCCATATAAACCTCCAACGTCGATCATGGGTCTACACTTTGTTGACTAAACCGACGTTGGTGCGACGTCGCAACATGTGAGGTGGACTTGACAATGTGGCAAAAACGATGTCATTCTGAGGTTGGTATAAATATGGGAACCCTAACAAATAGTTCAAGCTTCTCTTCACAAGTTTCCCACGAATTCCAACGGTCTCCCCCCTCCCTTCTCTTCTCTCTTGGAAAAAGGTATTATTTTTCTAATCTTCTAACACCTACTATTAGTAGCTCCTACTTTACATTTTCCAATCTGTAGTTTGTCAATGTGTTTAGTTTGTTTTGAGTTCTAGTTTTTACTCACATTTTTAGAGAGTGAACTTTCATTGACTCTAAATGTAGGTACTATATTTTGGTATGTCTCCAAAAGGTTTTTGGTCAATTTTATGTTGTTAAACCTTCATTTTTATTTTGAATTTATGTGTTTCTTCCTGTAGCTTACTCTGATACATGCATCATTCGTAACCTGTCTATCGCAATTCGGTTTATGCGATTACAATGCAATGTCGCACATTCTAATTTCGTGTTCAGTAAAAAATGTCACACTTATGTCGTACTTTATATCAGTTTGACTGAATTATGACCAATATCCCATGTTGGTTTTTAAGTTCACTCTAAAATTGCTTATGCGACCTTGTTCTTAAGTCATTCAATTGTTCTGTTCTACCGACTACTTAGCAAAGTCGCTGATAAATGTCGGTTAAACCACTACTTTGGGCTGACAAGTATCTGCGACAAGTTGCTGACTTCACACCTTGTATTTCATAGGCAATTAAGTTCGTAGTTAACATTTTCATTTTTGATTCAGGACTTATGGTTGGAAAAAGGGTCGTCTAATCACCCCTTTTTCAAGTCATCTAAATTTTACATATATTAATTAACTATCACATCTTCGCATTTTATATATAACAACCAATTTTTTTGTTTTCGTACAGCTTTCCAAACAATGGAGCAACCCAGAGCCTATTGTTCGACATTGAACACTATCCAATGTCTCTTGAAATACCATGTTTCCATTGCACTCTGAAGCAGCAGAATTTTGGGAAAAACCCAACTTTGGTGAGGCAATTCAAATTAATATTTGTTGCTAATTAATTGCTCAAAAATAAATATATGAATATATATATACATATAATTTTAATAAATACTCCCTCTGTCCCGCTATAAATTGCTTAATTTCTTTTTGGGGGTCAAACTTGACAAACTTTGACCATAAATATATATGAATCTATATATAATAAAAATATCATGTGAGATCTTGTTAGATTCATCTTGACATATATTTTCTAACGATCAATTTTTTATGCGACACTATTATAGCCAACTAGAGATATTTACGATCAAACATGCTTATTGAAAACCGTTAAAAAGCAATTAAGCAATTTGCAGTGGGACGGAGGGAGTATACTTTTTGTTGACTTAGTACATCCCGAGGGTCATTGTACCACTACTACCAAATGACAAACCCCTGTGGTGCTGAGGTGCTATGAGATAGAGTGGCGCATGAACTACTCCGGGGTTGGGAAGATCAAGGCCCTTCCCAAAGGGCTTTGGCGAGTTCTCTCCAAAAACCGCCTACAAATTGGGGACACCTTGTTCTTTGAGATCATAGAAGCTATTGGACTGATTGTCTTCAATGTCATCATAATCCGAACTGATTGAACAAATTTCTTTTCTATTAATCGAAGTAAAACAAATATTAATCGAAACTATGTAGTAATATTAAGGATATTTTCATGACCAGTACTATTTGTCTAAAAATTCAACTACCTTATTTGAACAGTATATGATTGACTATATGTGAGATTTGACATGTGCATGAGTTTAATAACTATTTTCAACCATACCATATCAATTCAACAACATTGTCCACAATATCATTTCAAAAAGAATTAAACAAATACTTTTGAAGATAGGGTCAATCACTTTCAAACAACTATAACCTATAAAGGTTAATTGAGGTAAAACAAAAGGAAAACATCAATCAAGCTAGAAAAGTATGGGAACTTAATGTGTCATTTTGTGAAGGGAAGTAGTTTGGTATGAATGAAGTGGAGTGGAATGTGGATGATTGTAGTTTGGTATGAGTCAAGTCGAGGCTTGCGGCCTTGAGGTCCCAAGGTCTCGAGGGCCTCAGCTCGAATCAAGGGCTTGTGGCCTCGTGGACCCAAGGTCTCGAGGGCTTGCACTGTTGGGCTCAGCTCGACTCGAGGGCTTGTGGCCTCGAGGACCCGAGGTCTCGAGGACTTCACTGGCCTCGATGACCCAAGACCTCAAGGACTTCAGCTTTAGTCGAGGACTTGCGGCCTCGAGGACTGATGGCTTTTTGCGTTCGGTTTAACTCGAGGTCTCGAGTGGATGCTGTCTCGAGGACCTGTTTGTCGTGACTCATGACGCCACGTTGCGACTCACGGAAAGTGGTGGCTGGGGGCTGATGTTTAGCACAAAACTTCTGATCACATCGTGACTCGCAATGGTCCATCGCGAGGTAGTTGCGACTTGCGATCACAAGCCCTCACAACACTTAGAAAGAATTCGATCTTTTCTCACCAACATTCCAAGATTTTTTCCCTTTCTCACAGATTTCATTCCTTCATCTCCTCCAATGCAATACACTTCACTTTACCAAAAAAATCACAGAAAAACACAATGTAAAATGAACAGGACAAAATAACAAGAACTAAACAACAGGAACAAAAATAAAAGGCCGAGTTTATTTACGTCGTCGGTACGAAAAAGCTTCATATTTTTAAGGTCATCGGCACAACCCTAATGGTATCCATATGGTGAAGGCTTGAACCCCTTCACCATGAGTGTCTAAAAGTAGAAAGGTGGGGGTACAAAACTTTCAAGAGGAAAGTCTTGTTGAGGCGGAGATGGTTTAAAGGGAGTTGGGTGGTTAGGAGTCTAGGGGTAGTCTTTTTGGCTCATCTCTTATCTCCCTCCAAACTTCTGAAAATTGTAGGGTTGGTTCAATAGGTAGGGGTAGGCGTGACCATGCTAATGAATGTAGCACAATCACCTCTTCCTCCTTTTTATTATCCTCAACAACGAACTCCTTATCCCCTTCGAACTCAAGATCATTTCTCATGGTGACCTCACTAACCAAATCCTCGAGTTCGATTTAGGTTGATGTATTTTCGGAATCACGAGCTTCCATATGGGCTAACGCTTCTAATATACTTCTCGCATGCCCTTCAATAGCCTCAACACTAGAGGAGAGCCAGGTGCCCGGTTCTTCACTAGTAAAGTTGTTCAAGTTTGCTATTGTAATCATAACCTCCTCACGTGTCAAACTTGAACTTCCTTATTGGCCTTGGTTTTGGGGTATGGTATAAGGTGGTGATGGCCAACTATTGTGCTCGTATTGTTGGTTTTCTGGCTCATGCTCATACCACCAATCCGGATTACCATTCCATTCTAGATTGTAAGAATTGTTGTACGAATACCATTCTTGAGCTTCTTGCACTTGAAAACCAACATCTCCTACCTTTTGGTAGCACTCTTCATAATACCCTTGGTTTTGGAAACCAAGGGTTCTTTCCCCCTCATAGTGCTCTTCCCACAACAAATAGCAAGACTCGGTAAGATGGTCGGAATAACACATCCTACAAAACCTTGCTTGTTGAGCCTCTCTTCTCATCATGAGTTCCCTCAAGGTGAGACGATCCATTATTTTATTTTATATTATATTTTATTTTATATATTTTTTTTCAAAAGTACAAAATCATATTGCAAGGATTCTCAATAAAAATTTACCAGGAACTCAAGCAATACCTACTCCGAACAAAAACAACCACCAAGGAGTGGAAAATAAAAACAACTAGCTAATATGCAACCGAATACACCTAATCACTTAAAAATAAATGCCTCTTCCCCGGAAGCGGCACCAAAATTTGGGAGGCTGTCGCCGTACCTCTCAAAGCTAATATTTATAAGCCCTTTTTGCTTACTATCTACAACTAAGTAGATAGTGGCAAGTCGGGTTCTTCCATGAAGAAGGGGTATTTTCTCAATCGTTTAAGCACAAATGGTTGCTATTAGGCTAGGAGTAGATATATATATATATGTATATATATATGCATATAAAAGCATGTAAATGGGGGGGGGGGGGGGTTGGTTGTTTGGTGGTCCTAAGTTATGAAAGTTAAAAGACAAGACCACTAGCAAAGTAAAGCAACTATGCTAAATCATCAAAAAAAATCTAAGAAAAAGGGTTTAAAACTACAAAAGATAAAGCCTTGGGGGCAATCGATATCTACTTCCAAACCTAATGTAGATCATTGAACCATTCACTCATCCTATCACAATTGTTACCTATGGGGAATGCCAATGGAAGATCGGCATTCACTCCTTCTTAAGAGTAATTTTCAAAGACAAACAATGACCATTTGCAAACCTCATTGATGATCACCCTAGACAAACAACGACCATAGGGGTATTTCATCAATGGCAGTTTGCATGAACGACCATAGATTATACAATGACAAGCCTTCTGCCAAAGACATAGCCATTTAACCGAACATAGCATTCGTCAGGCTAAACCTAGAACAAACCACATTCAAGGTTCAACCTCTCATTGCATCTATAGGATAAATATGAGAATAATCCACATAAACATACTTATCTAGCAAGAATTACAACACATTATGCGCAAGAAGTTCTAAGTTCGTGTTCCTATATTTTCATTCAAAAGAGCTAAGGAACTCGTCACTTTCCTAACACCCCAACACTTCAATCATACAATCACTTCCTATTCTCAAACAACACATGGCATAGATGAAGTGAAACATAGCATTAAGAACACGTGAATGCTAAATAACAAAGGCTTCAAGAACGAATGACAAAATCTATTCACTACTTCCACTTATCCTGCATTTACACAAGATTAGCCAAGAACAATCGAAATTCATTGACTTCTCTTATTTGTCACCTAAGACAAACATGACAACAAATTCGACATCATCACATTCATCTAGCAATAATCAAAACATCAACATCATTAAGAAACTCTAACTCATGCTCTTGGATTCCACATTAAAAGAGGGGAGAATTAGCTACTTTCTCCCAACCCTAACAAGTAATCATACAAGCATTTCATATACTCAAGCTTCCAACAACATCAATGCCATTGACAATTCACATTCAAAGCTCAATAAATGCACAATAGAAAAAGCACCAAATATATATATATATATATATATATATATATATATATATATGGTTCTTACTACATAGAAATGGAAGCTTCAATCCATTGCTCCCAAAATAAAACTAAGATAGATAATAAAAAGATAAGATTAACCTACAAAATCTAAGAAAAGAAAGAAAGAAAAACTAGGGTTTTAAACCCATAAAAATGCAAGAAGAAGAGGCTGTCCAAAAGCTGCTGAAGTGGAGAGGATAAGGTGAATATTTATAGTGCAAAAAGCAAGAAGGATTTCTGACCCCTCGTCCGTTGTGAGTCGCGACGTGCTCGCGATAGCCTTCAATTCTAGCACCATTTCTTCTTTCTCCTTTTTGTTTCATATCATCCTCTTCTCTTCACTTCTTCAATTCTTTAAATCTTCAAAAGATCAATTACAAATCTTCAAATCTTAAAAGGTATTCTTCAAAGTCTTCAAAGTCATTAAACAAATTGCTTTGTCACACAAAATCCTCTGGAAAAATAATAAAAGCATAAAAGTCGCTTTTAATCCTCCTTAGAAATCTTCAAGGTAAAATGTCCCATTTAGAGCACAAAAGTATACCAAAGTGAATCCTAAAAGTCCTAATATGACCGTATAAAATGGGCACATCAGATATGTTGTGGAAGAGTTGATGGGACCACAAGTACACCCTATCAAGGGATTACACATTTACTAATAAAAATGGTAATCACCCATGGATCACTTACACGTGTATTCATATTCAACCTGAGAGTTGGGAGATCAACAAAAGAAAAGCCCTTGAGAAATTTGAAAACGTTAGTAAACAAAATAGAATAGATTGATTTTCTATTTATTAGTCATATTGTCACGTTCCTTCCACATTTTCACGTAGGGTACAAGGAAAGAAAAATGGTGGATGGTGTCTTTGAACATAATTCCACATAGGAAGAGCTGTGGGGTTTATAGATTGGTAGCCATCAGAATTGTACTGGGACGTTTCGAACATGATGTTTTATTGGCGATGGAAGGGGGGATGACCAAGGAAGAGGCTAGGTCATCAGTCATTCTGATCGATGTGGATCAAATAGACCGATGTGATGTTTTCCTTAACGGTCGAAAAAACAAAGAGGATTATTATGAAAAGCGGTCAGAGATTGAAATAGCGGAACGAGTAGTAATCCCGATATGAAATTCTTTTGTTTTCAAAATCATATAATGAATATTGTTGAAGGTTGACTTGTTGTACAATTTTTATAGGCTAAGTTAAAACATGATAAAATTTGAGGTTGATTAATTTCAACCAGTAGGCACGGCATTCTATGCGAGGCAACCAAGAAATCTGACCACCCAGGATGGGCACGAGGAGTGGGTGTATTTATGTCATAATGATATTCGTTTGGAATAGTATGTTGTTATGATAGGGAAAATACATTTAGAGTCCACGCCTTGCAAAAAGAAGCCCAACTTTGATAAGAGAAGACATTTTGATTCGGAAGTTATGCAAGCACACTGGTCTTCCTTGACCCAAAAATCTAGACGATCTAACTAGCATTGAGAGACACCATCAAGAGGATCTCAATGCTTCCTGGGCGAGATTGAGATGAACCTTGAAAGCGTACTTCTCAAGACAACAAAAGAAGAATATCCACCAAAAAAAGGTACAAATTAACAATTGTTATTCTTATGTGTTTGTAGTTTAAAATAGCATTAACAACTGATTATTTATTTATTTGGGCCTTCACATTTGTATGAATTATTCATTGAACTTGGTGATAATGCAAGACCACTACACGCAGCTGGTGGTATTGTACATGAAGCAATGTTGCATCACCACTACACACCAATAAGTGATGGAAATGCTAGGATATCAATGAATAAACCATTAGTGCACAATGCCGATTTCCCAGTTCCAGAAGGATAATACAAGAGAGTGGGACCCACCCATGGCATTTTACTTCTAAAGCCAAGGCATTTAGTATACACAGATCCAATAAAAGATGACCATTTGAAAGTGACCTGGCCAACGATACCAAAGAAAATTTTACCGCCGTATAACGATGTGAAACCATGGATGTCAAGAGTACAAATGGCAAGGGAGTCAATGGTTTTCATATGCATATTGTATGAATGGAGTGTCGGACACCAACATAACTCTACATACACATATTCCAGAAATGACTGTGTATTCGGTCAAAACTGAGACATCATCGAGATATTGAGTGACTTGGAAGAATTGTGAAGGTGTGACTATGTCAACCAAACCATAATGTCCCTATTCAGAAACGATGACATTGTAAATTGTTGAAACCCGGATTAGTGATTTGAGGCTATTTTAGGCCGGTTTAAGAAAATAAAAACACTTTCTTTGAGTACCAAAATGAGTTCCAAATTCGGAACTGTGTCCTCACTTCAGTACTTCGTTTTACCATAACGTCTGATACGAGGTCCAACTTTATAACTCATTTTCAATTAAAAAGAGAATTAATAGCCTCATAAGCCTGCATATGTCCGGAAACACCACCAAAGTTTGGAACAACGATGAGTGTTTACCGACCCGATTTCAGAACATCCACATTCAATTTTACCCCGACTTTGAAACTGATGTTTGCCAAGAAAATGATTAAACTATTTTAAAACCAGGTTTGGAATGGAAACTAGGCCCAATTTTAGTAATTATTTAAATGCATCCGATGGTGGTTCATCCAAGAGAACGTCCGATATGTTATGAGAGCGGAGCTTGTTGTTGGAGACAATGCCAAGTAAGTCGTAAGGAGTTCAAACTTCTTAAAGGTGGTTCTACAATCCCAGTTAAAGGCGAAATGAAAATGCCATCCCTGAATCCAATTAAAGGCGATTCTTAGAACCGTCTTTGATCAGGTTCAAAGGCGGAGCTAGAGAAGTCAACTACAAAGTTACTTCTTTGGTCCATTAGAACTGCTTTTAATCCCCCTTTTGACACTAGTATTTAAATCCATTGTTTTATTTTTCTTTGGTCCATTAGAACCACTTTAATCCCCCTTTCTACACTACGTGTGATGTTCAAACACATTCCTCACTTTACGCCAATATATCATCCAAAAAACAAAGAATATCAACAATAAATAATTTCACACCTTACTTTGTCCCCCGCTAAATTGCCCAATCTCAAAAGGTCTCATGATGTTAGGCTACCTGATCCATCCATATAGCAACCACAACCTTATGAATCTAACACCAGAAATTGAGTGAAATCATAGCATTTTTCCTTCTTTCTCTCATTTTTCCTAGGAGCCCTTTCGGGTTCTCATCCTAGCCACACATCATATTTCTTTGGCTCCCATCTCACCTTTTTCCGCACATTTAGCCTCTCATTTTTTTCCTAGGTCTCCCTTTTGGATTTTCGACCTATCTGAGCCCCCAATGTTGCCTAAGTTTTCCTCCTGGTTTTCAACTTAGTGGGTTTCTTTTTATTTTTGTTCTTTTTTTTCATTTTCTTTTTTTTCCATTTATTTCGTGTGTTTCTGATCAAAAGTAGCAAAAATATTTCCAAATGTCAAAGCTAATAAAGCATCCAAATATCTCAAAGGAAAAGCATCCCCAAAACAAAGAAAAACATCCCAAATCTCGAAGTCTAAGAAAAACATCCTAAGAAAAGCAGTAAAAGCAGTAAATACCCTTCCCTACACTTAATACACTACATTGCCCTGAACGTAGAAAAAATAGGCCAAAAACATACAAATCAAAGTAGGGGAGTGTAAAAAAATATGCTCATAATCAGGAATGGGATGGCCCGACACCATCGTCGGGGTCCCTTTTATAGGTATGTTGATACTGCGCCACCCAATTGTCATTCCTCTGATGTCGCTCCCTCCTCCTTGCTACTCTAGGGTCGGGGCCTACGGCACCACAACCCTGTGACTACATCTCTGAAATCCTGGATGAAAGATAATCAATATCCTCATCCATCTCCATGAGGCTCCGAGAGACAAACATTTTATGCTTAACCTGTCCACGAAAGACGTGCGGGATTGTCTGCATCAATTGCTCATAAAAATTGGGCGGAGGCTGAGGTAAATGAGGTGGCACATGATCCTCCTGCATTGGCAGTGGCCCTGTCTGATGTGGTGGAGAATGAGGCACATTATCTGCCTGAGTGATTAGAAAAGCACCCTCATTAGTCAGAGCTGGAAGTGGGGGTAGGTTCTTGAGCTCTCGGTCAAAACCCACCCTATATAAAGTATCTGGTGTATCTCCAAATCTTGGACATGCGTATCTCACTCTAGTGGTACACTCCCCGGGTGATACAATTAGTGGTACACTTCTCGGGTAGCTGTGGGCTGAATGAGGCTGAACTTCTCCATCATCCTCAAGGTAATAAGGTATGAAGAATTTTCACCCACGCATGGAAAATTAGTCGGGGCCATGTGGACTAAGTACTCCGCTACGAGGGTGATCATACCCTTCCGTAGAAATCTCACCCTTCTCTTTTTATGCCACCTCGATGACCTTGGTCATCCACAGCTTGCCACATCTCCTATATCTTGATCTCTCACCGGTTAGCTGCCACAGGTAGTGTACCTTCGGTTTAGACATGTTTGTTGGCTCCGCCAAACAAAATAGTGTGCCGTCAATACTCGGTGCACAAATCTCAAAGAAGGATGGATGATCAAGTTATTCTTATCCTTGGAGAGTCTTGTCCTCCTCATCACGATGAATCAAAAGATCATGTTCTCTTCAACAAAGCGCACTTCAAGTGATGAGTTTAGTCACGCCCGAATCTCAGTTGTGTCCCTACCAAAGGCAACCTTAACCTGCGCCACCGTTATCTCTCAAGTGATATCATCAAGGTGGAATTAGTTGTACCTCTTTCACAGCTCTCTATCCCTCATGCTGTACAATTCCACGGTGGACAAGAACTCCACTGTACAACGCTAGTAAATGGGGGCACTCTTGTCAATGAACCCAGCCAAACCTCCTTTGGCGAGGAGGAAGTGAATGGGCCCCTTCAACCTAAGGGCATCTAGCATCAACTTCGATGAAACTTAGCTTCTGGTATACGGTTTGGCTTCGGAGCCAGTGGAGGTGGAGCGGTGGTGCTAGAACCTCGTGTGGCTCTAGGTCTCTTCATCGGGGCCATATCTAACAATCACAGCAAACATGTCAAATGCACAAGAACATAAGCATATGCAATATTTTAGAATCAAAATCATCCCTAAACTAGTTTAGCTAACATCACCAGTTCTAAAATGCCAACATTCAAGTCGAAGCTAAACTAGTCTCTAAGTATCATTCATAGTTTCATATACAACAAAAACAATCAGGCCACATTTAATCATGCCAACATTTCCAACTCATTGAGGTTGTCACATAGCTAAATATCCAATATGCCACATCCTATAATCACAATTATGCCTAAACTAGTTCAGCTATCGTCAACTAATTCCAAATGCTAACATTCAAGTCCCATAGCTAAACTTCTTAAGCATTACCATAATTGCATAAAATGTCACGCTATTTTCAACAAGCCAACATACCCAATCCCTAGTATAAGCAATTCAAAAACAATCCCAACAATATACCATCGCATATACCATCAATATACCAACAATATACCATCACATATACCAACAATATACCATAAATATACAATTCGCACAACTTCATCAAAATTGAAACTACACACAAATTACAATTCAAGGATTCAAAGGTGAGGAATTGTACCGATAAAGTGTGTAGGAAGAGGAATAAATGAAGCCCACAAAAACCTTTAGCCTCAATAGCTTGAATTTGAAAAAATACCAAAACCTTGGGCTTTTGATTTTTCGTTAATTGGATGGGTTTGGTGGAGGAATGTGGAAGGGAATTGGTTTGGGAGTTTTTGTGGATGAAATTCCAGTCAAAATGATGTGGATTTATGGCCAGATTGATGGGGAAAGGATTAGGAAGACTGACGGCGGTGGCGGTTTTGAAAGAAAAGTGAAAACAGACTCTGTTTCTGGGTGCTTGAAAAGGATCTGGAATGCTCATCATGAATCGCAAAACATTGGTCAGACTCGCGATGAGGAAGTCAAACCAGAAAAATAGTCAACATAATCTTCATGAGTGGTGAAGGTCATGGTCGCGACTCATGAAATCTTAGATCTGTAAGCCTCAATTTTTAGAAAACTTTCTGATTTCTTCGCTACGTGTGATGAGTCCGCTGTGACTCGCGATGGACAGTCGCAACGTGCGACAATTTTTTTGCACCTAAAAAAATCTTACCCCTGAAAGATAAATTTTTCCTAAGTTTTTTTTATTATATCGCACTGTACGACGGATCCATCACACCTCATGATGATCCATGGTGACATGCGACGCCTTTCATCGTGAGTCATGAAATCTTGGAGCTGTGAGCTCGTTTTTGGAACTTTTTCCCTTATCTCGTCACACTATGTGATAAGATCTTCGCGACTCGCAATGGCTAGCCTTGCCTAGTACTTAGAAAAAATTTCAACTTTACCACATTTCCAAGATTTTCTTCCTTTCTCCATGCCTTCCTTCATTCATAAATTCAGCTCCATGCTCTTCGAAATTGCTACAAGATCAAGGAAAAACATACCCGTGAAAAGAACAAAGTAAAATACTAAAACTAACGACAAAAACTCAAATTAAAATAATATCGAAGGAAAGTCATGAATGATGACCCAGATGATCAAAACCAAGTTTATTTAACATCATTGATACGACTTACTCCCCTTCTTGGAGTTATTCACAAAATGATCTGGAGTGCTCAGTCTCCTTTCCTTGATCCGGGTCAAAAAATTCGGGATCCACATCATCCCCAAACAAAACTTTCCTCACATAGCTAAGGGTTTCTTCATGTTTCCTCAACATTTCCAACAACTCACCTTTTTGTTCCATGGTAATCTCAATCAAGTAAGCATTCAGGGTTTCTCACCTTCTCCAAGGGATGAACATCAAAGAACTTTTGGTGGTGGTTTTCACTCTACCACCGAAGTCTTCTCATGAGAAGGAGGGAAACCCACTCTTATTGGCTTACCATGGACACATGAAAGGTGTTGGATGATGCTTTCCCAAGAGAGCATTCACCATGGTTGTTTTCCTACAAGTTAGTACTAACAACATTTTCAATCAAAGCATCACTCAAAGCATAATTTATGGCAACATTCAAGGAACTACCATCATTGGGCTCAAATGCATTTTGCTCCATATGATCAATAACATCAATAAAATGGCAAGAATGGTATCTACAAGGATGATCAATAGAATTATTAGTGTCAAATTCTATCTTTGCCTATTAAACTCCATGGTTAAGGTTCCTTTAAGCACATAAACTATTGTCCTTGAAGTCTTCACTACCACAGAAACCCACCTCTAGCACCGGTTTTTTTTGTTCTAGCACCTGTTTTTTCGTAAAAAAAACCGGTGCCTAAGTAACCGGTGCTAAATTAGCAAAACAAACCGGTGCTAATTTAGCACCAGTTTTTTTTGTTAGCACCGGTTTTTCAACCGGTGCTAAATTAGCACCGATATTTTTTTGTTAGCACCGGTTTTTCAACCGGTGCTAATTTATTTACGACGACGAAAAAAATTCCTTCCTCTGAAAGCTAAAGGGAAAAAGACTCAAAATTAACAATTTTATTCCACATTAATTTAAAAATAAAATCAACTTCACAAAATTAATAATTTATTTACACATTAATGTATACAAACACCTTGTCTCGCACGACTATGACAAGAATAATAGTCCTAATTATACAATAATAAAACTACTGCAGCACAATTTATGGTGCACTACATCACTTACAGCTCTAGAATCTCGGTTTCTTCTCTACTCTTGCAAAAACAAAGATGAAATGAGTACATAGTTGGGAGAACTAAACCTATCAGCAGTAATTATAATTCCCAGATTCCGAATTGGAGGTAAAGAAAGGTACAAGTGGTTAGTGAAACAATCTAATGATCCTGGAAAAATGATTGACAAGAACAAGATGGACAATAAGAATGATTACTCATTGTGGTTAAAGAGATATTCTTTTGAAGCAGAACTGTTGCCAGGAAGTGGCTAAAATCCTTGGAATAAGAATGAAAGAATCTTGAACAATCCATCAGGGTTGCATGTACTTGCACGTTGCAAAAATATCAGTGTATTCAACATCTCCACCATGGATAACCTAGCATATTCATGGTTTAATTCACCCTTAACTATATAAAATATTACTTCATCCATCCTTATAAAAAGGGTGTATTGTTTCTGCAATAGTACGAGAAATATGATTCAGTTTGTTTTAGGCTAAGGTGACACTACTAGTACCTCCAAGAACGTGTTGGAACCCAATACACGATTCTAATAGAAGAAGCTCTCTTTGGCTTACCCAATGACCAGCATCTTCCAGCACATGCATTTCAACTCCACCTCCCTCTTCAACTGCTTACTCCTCAGCAACATGAAGTCTCTGAAGATCTTCAAGTGCCCACCTGTGCAAACTCCGTTCTGCTTTCTAGGGTTCTCATCATTATAGGCCTCCACCTATAACACAACAAACAAAATAGAGGGAAGAGAACTTTTGATTATGTACAGCAACGTCCCCACCTTGATTATGGTTAATGCAATCAAATCTCCACCATCTTATCCCAAAATCAAGGCTATCTATAACCACATAAATAAGAAAACACCAGATGTTTAAAAACCAAACTAAAGATGGCAAACTTGCAACATAATAATTTCCATCTTTAGTTGCCAAACTCCATTTTTTGAAGCAGTGACAACAAAGCACGGGTAAAACAAAGAATCAAACATTAATATGGAGAAATCACAAAGTTCAGCTTTGTTTTTATTTGTCCACATTCAAAACTTTATAAGTTTAAAACCATCTTCAAATTTAGACCAAATAAAAGTTCCACTTAAACATTACACATATAATGAACTGAAAAGAGATCTTTAAAACAAAAGCTCACACAAAATGTATAAATAAACTCTTCAACTTCCAAACAACACAAGACGAGCACACCATTTGAAAGCATAGCTGGAAAAAAACATTGCCCATGTCTTTCTTAATACTGAAATTCATGCAAGAATTTGATTTTACGAGACTATATGGATATTTCTGGCACGCAGATCAGACAACATCTCTTTAGAGTATATGAAGGACATGAGTATAGGACTAATAGTACTACACTAATGCATAAGTCTGCTGCTAAAGATAGAATATACCCATATCTTGGTTGCAAAATTCAAAAGATAGACATGACAAAAGCTTCACCACATTAATAGTTTACCAAAAAAAATGATTGGTTCTTTGATGTAAAGGACTTGAGCTCAAAAGACAAAAGAAACAACAGACAAGGAGAACCAGCTCGAAATAATGAAACCACACAATCCCAGTTTGCAAAAAATTTTAAAAGATACAAACTTTTAGCAACCAAAAGGAAGAAAAAAAGAAAACAGATCCAAAACCAAGCATAATCAATAACTAACCAAACAACATGTGCTTCAAAAAATTATCATAGCAATATGTATATTGACATCGGCTCAAACGAACTAGAATGAAACTTCATCAAAGATTCACTTGTGCATTGGTAAGCGCGGCCGGCGATGGGAGCTCCGACAGAGGGGAGCGGTGCGGAGGTGGTGGAGAGCATCGTCATCGGTGGTGGGAAACGAAGAGGTGACGTGCGATAGTTAGTGCAGCGGCAATGGGACCGAGATTGGGAAGTAGAATTGCGACCCAAAATTGGGCTTCCTTGAATCGTGACCGAGATTGGGAAGTAGAATCACGACATAAATGGTGAAGGGATGGACAATATCTTTGGGAAAAATCAGTAGAGGGTTATGGTGGAAAGAGGGAAAATTTGGGGTTAAGGTTATGGAGGGAAGAGGGAAATCGATAGAGGTGTTGGGGTGGGAGATGTACGAAAATTTGGGGTTAAGTTATAGAGGGAATAGGGAAAATTTGGGAGGGAAAGAAAATGATGCTTTGTTGGGCCATTTTAGTGTTTTATACTTTCAAATGTTTTTTGAAAAAAACATTAACCCATATGAATGGGAGGGATATGTATTAGCTTCCCCAGAACCTGAAATTGTAAAAAAACTCTTTTACTATGTGTTGGTTGAAAATTGATTTTGGAGACTTCGTACAAAAAGGTCTACATATAGCTGGCTACTTATAGCAAAAAGGTAATTTACGGCGGTCCAATTTGGCTGAGCAGAAGTCTACATATAGCAAATTTGGTCAAGATCTAATCAGAAACATGATTTACTCTAACAATAGTATAACTGGGAGGCCGTCGCCGTACCTCTCAAAGTTAATATTTATAAGCCCTAAATGCTTACTATCTACAACTAAGTAGATAGCGGCAAGTCGGGGTCGTCCAAGAAGAAGAGGGATCTTCCTGAGCGTTTAGGCACAAAAGGTTGATATTAGGCTAGAAGTAGATATATGTACACATATAAAAGTGAGTAAAAAGGGGGTTTTGGTTGTTTGGTGGTCCTAAGTTATGAAAGTTAAAACACAAGATAACTAGCAAGGTTAATTAACTATGCTAATCATCAGACAAAACTAAGAAAAAGGGTTTTCAAACTACAAAAGATAAAGCCTTGGGGGCAATTGATATCCACTTCCAAACCAAAAGTAGATCATTGAACCATTTACTCATCCTATCACATTTATTACCCATGGCGAATGCTAATAGAATATCAACATTCATTCCTTATTAATAGTAATTTTCAAAGACAAACAACGACCATTTGCAAACCTCGTTGATGATCACCCTAGACAAACAACGACCATAGGGGTGTTTCATCAACGGCATTAGACACGAAGGACCATAGGTTTGATAATAACAAGCCTTCTACCAAAGATATAGTCATTGAACCAAACAAAGCATTCATTAGATTAAACTAAGAACAAACAACATTCAAGGTTCAACCTTTCTTTGCATCTATAGGATAAGTATGAGAACAAACCACATTATCATACTCATCTAGCAAGGATTACCGCACATTATACTCAAGAAGTTCTAAGTTCATGCTTGTAGATTTTCATGCAAAGGAGCTAAGGAATTCTTCACTTTCCTAACACCCTAACACTTCAATCATAAAAACACTTCCTATTCTCAAACAACATATGGCATACATGAAGTAAAACATAGCATTAAGAAGACATGAATGCTAAATAACAAAGGCTTCAAGAATGAGTAAAACAATCTATTCACTACTTCAACTACTTGTTGTGAAGATAAATCTTCCATCCTTCTTAGATAGAAGTTTGCAAGAGTGAATTCGACATCTCTTGTCAAACCTCACCAATGACTCCCTTAGTACAAAGAGTATCCCATTGATGCATTTAGCACGAAGAATTAACAAGCTTGGCAACACTTATAAATACTACACCATGTCTAAGCATTTAACCAATTCATGCATTTACACAAAATTAGGCAAGAACGATCAACATTCATAGACCTCTCTCATTTGCTACCTAAAACAAACATGACAACGAGTTCGACATCATTCATCTAGCAATTATCAACACACCAACTTCATTTAAGAAGCTCTAACTCATGCTCTTGGATTCCACATTAAAAGAGGGGAGAATTAGCTACTTTTTCCCAACCCTAACAAGTAATCATACAAGAAATTCATATACTCAAGCTTCCAACAACATCAATGCCATTAACAATTAAAATTCAAAGCTCAATAAATGCACAATAGCAAAAGCCTCAAATAGATATATATATATATATATATATATGGTTCTTACTACATAGAAATGGAAGTTTCAATCCTTTCCTCCCAAGATAAAACTAAGCTAGATAATCAAAACCCATAACATTGAACATAAATCTACAAAGAAAGAAGAAGAAAATGGTGAAAAACTAGGGTTTTGTAGCCCCCAAGTCGGGCTTAGGCAAATGGGAAAGAAGGGGGGGCTATTTATAGCCCAAGTTGGTCAAAAAGAAGGTCCAAACGTAGCAGGTGTTGCCCGGGTGGAATTGGCGTCGCCCGGGTGGAAATGGGCTCGCCCGGGCGGCGGAGGTCTCAACCCAAATTCAGAAATGGCCTCGCCTGCGGCTTCTTGTTTTGCTTCCCACGGGTGAACCGTAGATCCGTCTTGGGAGTTCTTGTAGTCGATTTTATAGAAATCGAGAAGAGGAATCCAATGGTATCACTCTTGAAGGCTGATTCTTCTAGAAAAATTCTCAGAACTCTGCTTCAAAACATAGATCATTCTTCACCCTTTGCTTTGCTCTCCTTTCTTTACTTTATTTTCTACCACTTTGTGAGTGGCCTTCCATCTTCTACCATCCTTTCGAATGGCCTTCACTAAACCACTCCTAAGTGCTCACGAGCAATCTACAAATTAAGCTTACAAAAAGGAATCTAGATGCTCGTAAGGAACAAAAATCAATTAGACTAAACATAGGATACAAAATGAAGGATTTAGATATAAAAAGCGAAAATGGTCATCTAAACCCCTTATCATGTAAACCCACCTAAATATAGCAATCTTACAACAAAAATATGATAAAGGAGATGTTAAATACTTTGGAAAATACATGCATTTGACGTCTCATCAATAAAAATATTAGAAAATGATTTGTTGCTGACAGGAAGTATAACAATATTAGATCTGACCATTACTAGCTTAGTAATCATGACTTGTCCAGAATCAATCAAGATCTGATGAGAAACATGATTTACTTTAACAATAGTATAACAATATTAGAAAATGATCTATTGCTGACAGGAAGTATAACAATATTAGATCTGACCATTACTAGCTTAGTAATCATGACTTGTCCAGAATCAATCAATATCTGATCAGAAACATGATTTACTCTAACTAGTATAACATTATTAGAAAATGATCTATTGTTGACAGGAAGTATAACAATATTAGATCTGATCATGACTAGCTTAGTAATCATGACTTGTCCATAATCAATCAAGATCTGATAAAAAATATGATTTACTCTAACAATAGTATAACAATATTAGAAAATGATCCATTGCGGAAGTATAACAATACTAGATCTGACCATGACTAGCTTAGTAATCATGACTTGTCCAGAATCAATCAAGATCTAATCAAAAACATGATTTACTATAACACCCATGATTTAAAATCAATCCTGATTTACTATAACACCCTCAAGCTCTCGAGCCCCTCGAACCCCTTGAATCCCTCGAGCCCTCGAACCCCTCGAATCCCTCGAGCCCTTGAACCCCTCGAATCCCTCGAGCCCTCGAACCCCTCGAACCTATCGAGCCCCTCGAACCCCCCGACCCCTCGAACCACTCGAATTGTTCGAACCCCTCGATTCCTCAAACCCTTGGAACCCCTCGAGCCCTCAAACCCTTCGAACCCCTCGACCTCTCGATAATCACATTTATGAAGCATTTAAAAAACCGGTGCTATGTTTTTACAAAAACCGGTACAATTATTTAATAATAGCACCGGCTTTAAAAACCGGTGCTATTTTTTACTAAAACCGGTGCTATTTTTTACTAAAACCGGTGCTATTTTGAATTTTTTTAGGGAAGATAGAATTTTACAAATATTTAGCACCGGGTGCTAATATTTTCAAAACCGGTGCTATTTTACAATTTTTGGCTATTTCTTTGGCGGGAAAAATAAAATTTTCAAATTTTTAGCACCGGTTTTTAAAAATCGGTGCTAATTGTTTCCAAAACCGGTGCTATTGTAAAATTTAGCACCAGTTTTTAAAAAACCAGTGTTAAAATTAAAAAAAACCGGTGTTAATTTATCACCGGTTTTTAAAATCGGTGTTAAAAATTAAAAAACTGGTGCTAGAGGGGGGTTTCTGTGGTAGTGCTTTAAAAATGGCCTGCCTAAGAGACTAGGTTTAGCACTTTTCCCACCTTCCATTTCAAGAACATAAAAATTGGCGGGGAATGTTAAAGAGCCCATTTTCACCAACACATCCTTCACAATACGTTTTGGATTTGTGCTAGAGTGATCGGCTAGTTGGATAATAACCATAGTTTTGTGCAAAGTGCCTAGATCTAGACTTTCATACAAGGAATGTGGAATCACATTAATGAAAGAACCTAAGTCTAGCATGGCCTTGTTAACATAGTTTCCTCTTATCACATGAGGGATTGTAAACATTCTCAGATAATCACATTTATGAAGCATTTCATCATCAAACATGGCGGAGACATATTCACTCTTTCCACTCTTTTTCTTACCATCAATTGCTATTCCCTATTAATGGTATACAATTCTTTAAGAAACTTAGCATACCTAGGAATTTGATTTATAGCATTTAAGAGTGGAATGTTTACCTCGCATCTACGAAAGACTTCTTAGATGTCCTTATTGTCTTCCTTGGTCTTCCTATCCTTTAATACCCCCAGAAATGGTGGTTCCGGCACATAGAGAGGGATCTCCGCCCCTTTTGACTTCTTGTGAGGTGGGGATGAGGTTTTGGGATTTGATCCCGGTCTTGGTACAAAGGTCTCCACTTCGATTTCTTCCCATTTGCTATCATTTTCCTTGGCCAACTCCTCGGCCTTCTTTTCAAGGTCTTCCTCCTTTTCAATCACCTGCTCAACTACAATCTTTCTATGGGGCTCCTTCAGTTCCCTTCCAATCCTCAATGAGATTGTACTCACATTTTGTCGAGGGTTAATCCCCGATTAGAAGGGAAGTTTTTCCTTTTCTTGTGCCTCCATCCGATTCACAACTTTTGCTATTTGGCTCACTTTATCTTCCAATTTTTTCTCCGCACACACACCCAACCTTCCAGTTGTTTTCATAACTTCATCTTTTGACAAGCCTGAGCTTTCACCTTGATCATAGGGCTTGTCTTAGAGCCTTAGGAAATTGTCTTGTGGAGGCCAGTATTGTTGTTAAGGAGGGCGGTAAGGTTAAGCACTTTGACCTCCTTGAGGATTCCCATACCGGATATTTGGGTGATCTAGATTACCTGAATTATAAGGCCAGTTTTGGTAACCTTGACTGCCTTGGTACCTTTGATAGGCTTGATACCCTTGTCCTCCTTGATATCCTTGGTTTCCTTGAAAACCCACGACATTCACTTCCTCAACATAATCATCTTCCAAAGTAGGGCAAGCGTCCGTAGGATGCGCCAATGAACAAATTTCACAAGATTTTACATGTGGCACATTTCCAAGCTTAGTCATCAAAGACTTCACCATAGAAGTAAGGATCGACACTCGGTCCTCGATATTTCCATTGTTGGAAGGAGTACTTGTGGTACTGGGATTTTTCCTTCTCAAATCAGCCCTCGAACTAAAGTTCCTCGACTCCTCGGCCAACTCCTCATAGAGGTCAATAGCCTCCGTCGAAGTCTTGTTCCCAAGGATACCACCACAAGCTCCCCTCACTAGTCTTTGGTTTTCATTAAGAAGACCATTTTAAAATTAATAGACCAAGTCTCCCTCCTAATAGCCATTGTAAGGGCAACTCAAGAGAAGCTTCTTGAACCTCTCCCAATAGTTGTAGAATGACTCTTCATTCCATTGGAAGATGTTGATAATGTTCTTCTTCAAGGCGCCAGACTTTGAGGCCGGGAAGTACTGGGCGAGAAGCATTTTCTTCATGTCAAGTCAAGGTTTTATGCTTCTGGGTGGTAGTAAGTGGAACTAATCCCTTTCACCATCCCTTAATGTGAATGGGAACACCTTTAATTTGTAGATGTCTTCATCTACTCTGTGGGAGAACCATACCACTACACAAAAATGGAATTCGCATAGATGTTTGTTGGAGTTTTCCCCTTACCTACCAAGTAATATAGATTGCAAGTTTATCAACTAGGTCTTAAGCTCAAAGTGCCTGGTTGGTCCATCCAACGGATATTCTATGCACATCCGTTGTTGATCAAGGTTGGGTTCCATAGTCTCCCTCAATAGAGCTTGCCTCAAAGGAATAGCCCCTCCAAGAGGAGGATGTTCAGGTCCTCCTCCCGGAAGTTTATCTTCATGTTCGTCTTGATGCTCCATAGAAGTAGAAGTATCCGCAAAATGGTCACTAGGAGGGGTGTTATTCACACTTTCCAAATAAATCCTCCTATCCATTTTCAAATTCAACTCTAACTCAGGGTTATAGTGTATGAGTCCTTGTGAAAAGGATTGTGTACGACCGATACACCAAGAACTCAAACAATACGTCTCCAAGCCAAGCGAAAATGGCAAATCAACTAAAAATAAAAAACAAAGCAATTTAAAAAATATTCACAAATAGCACATACACACACTATTCCCAAACACCTAAAAATAAATGCCTCTTCCCTTGCAGCGGCGCCAAAATTTGGAAGGTCGTCGCCGTAACTCTCAAAGTTACAATTTTTAAGCCCTAATGCTTCGTATGTACAATTAAGTAGATAATGACAAGTAGGGGCCATCCACGAGAAGTGGGATCTTTTTAAGGATTTAAACATATAAAGCGGAAAACATACTAGGCATAGATATACATATATACATATAAAAGCAAGTAAATTGGGGGGGGTTCCTATGTTATGAAATTGAAAAAAGTTAACTAACATGAAAGGTAGAACTATTCAATATGCAACAAACTATGAAAATGAGATTTCAAACACAAGTTACGGGGTGCAATTGACTTCCACTTCCAAACCTCGTCTATCATTGAACATGCAACCTATTTACTACTTTCACTACTTATTGTAAAGATAAATCTTCTATCCTTCTTAGATAGTAGTTTGCAAGAGGGAATTCGGCATCACTTGTCAAACCTCACTAATAACTCATTTAGTCGATAAATGGCTAAAAGTATCTCATTAATGGCATATAGCACGAAGAATCAATAAGCTTGGTAACACTTGTAAATACCACACCATATCTAAGCATTGAACCAATTTATGCATTTACACAAGATTAGTCAAGAACATTCAACGTTCATAGAATTATCTCATTTGCTACCTAAAATAAACATGACAACGAGTTCAACATCATCACATTCATCTAGTAATTATGAACCCATCAACACAATCAAAAGTTCTAATTCATACTCTTGGATTCTATATAAAGAGGAGGGAAAATTAGCTACTTTTCCCAAACCCTAACAAGCAATCATACAATTACTTCATATAATCAAACTTTCAGGAACATTAATGACATGAACAACCCACATTCAATGCTCCATAAATGCATAATAGTAAAAGCATTAAATATGAAAGTGTTCTTAAGACATGGGCTTGGAAGCATTAGTCAATTGCTTCCAAGTACTAAGTTTAGCTACTAAAAACCCATGCTAATTACCAACAATAATTCAAACATAATGAAAGCTAAAACAAAGATGAAAATGGTAGAAACTAGGGTTTGTAAAGAGGGAAAAATGGGCTGGAGAAGAGGTGAGGAGAGAGAGAGGATAGAATGTTATTTATAGTACAAGAAAAAGGCAAAAATATTCTGGCCACCCATTCACCGCGACTCATGACAGGGTCCATCGCGAGTCATAAGGGTGCCCAGAAATAGAATTTAGTTTCTTCTTCTTCCTATCTTCTAGACTTCACTCCATTTCACTTTTCTTCAAATCTTCAAATCTTTAAATATTCAAGTCTTCAAATATTCAAAGCTAGTCTTTTAATCTTCAAAGTCTTGAAAAGATGATCTTCAATGGCCTGCAGCCTTCAAGTCTCGATGTTCTTTCCTTGTCACACAAAGTTCACTTAGAAAGGGTAAAAGAGCATAAAAGTCGCTCTTACCCTCCTAAGAGAATTTGAAAGTAAAAGAAAAGCTCTTGATAACAAAAGATTACAAAAGTGATCCCAAAAAGTCCCAAATTATACACATAAAATGGACACATCAGTAGGAGTGGTACAATATCCCTCAGGATGTACTGAATCACAAACAAAAATAAACATATATTATAAATATATATATGCAATTAGAAACAACAAATTATATGAATTAAAAATCAATTAATTACATGCATTTATCACGCAAGGCCCTTTACTGAAGTGGGTTTAGTCCCAAAGTTTTGTTAATTCAAGGTGCAGTGAAACTGGGGGTAATGTTCCCACATTGTATGCTAGTCAATCTCGAACACAATAGGCTCTGGGGTGCTCCGTTGTGCGGAGAACTGTGTAAAAATAATAAATTATTATATTTTAACAATTATGAATATATATACATATATACACACATATATATAAGTAAACACATAAAATAAATGTAGCTCATATTTATAGATGTAAATATATGTAAAATAATTTGCTGGCCCGGAAAAAGGTCCGAATGGAGAATCCTTTGCTAGCCATTACTCCTAAAAAATAAAAGAAAATGATTAGAGAATAAAAGCATTGAAACTTGAAGAGTGCGGCGTCGGTCATGCGTCGAACGTACATGTCAGTAAAAAAAGTGGCATGGCCAACAAGTATGTGCCATGTCACTCATCAGCCGTTTGGACCAAACATGGAGACCGATACACAAATGAGTTTGCATTTAAAATTTTAAAGCAACCTTAAATACATGGGAGCAAGGTCGGTTCCCATCGGTTGAATCGATAGGTAAACCGACATAAGGGTAATGTCCCTTCATAAAAAAATACCACCAAAATTATGAATGTTTGGCATCCCATTACTATTTCATTGACCGAAGGTCAACCGGTAGGCAACCAACGTTGCATTTAACCCTTCCAACTACAGCTAAAATTGCAGAAAATCGAAAAACATGCATGCTTTGAAACTGAGGTAAAAAATACCTTTTGAACTTGGTTTTTAACCGACGTTGGTAGGATCAATCAGCAATGTAGGTTACAGATAAAAGGCCGATGATCGAAGAAAATATATGCAACCTCGTTTAAGGCGACGTCGGGTTCCACTTGCTGCGAGGTCATCAAATGTACAAATACAGTTGATAGTGGATGAAATGTTGTGATGTCGTCTTGATTGACAACATTCCACACAGTGTGCAAGATCGCATAACGTGGATCACTCACGTCCTGCGCATGCTGACGTGTAACGTTTACAAAAAATGTCACTTTGATTGGCCGAGGTCACAAAAAAAACCATCGATACATGTGACGTTGGTTACGTGTCATCTGGCCACTAGCCTGCTCGACGTCGCAGACCATTTCAGATAGACTTTGTTTATCGTCAATATTATAATATTTAAATATTTGATGGTTAAATGATTAAACTTCATACCACAATCTATTGTTTTTAATTAATTTTGGAAAGAATGACATGTTCAAACAAACAAAATTTAAAAAAATATATAATACAAATGCATGTCATTACATATTGAAATACATAAAGTAAATTTGAAATGAATTAATTATTTTAATTGAAACACCATTTTCTACAATGCACATTGTTAAAACTGCAAGACGACTAGTACATAATTACAAGTCAATCCATCTACATGCTAGAAATCCATCGATGACTCTCCTCGGGCCTATTAATATCATTACATGAAAAATAAAATTTATGTTAGATTTGGGTAGTTCTCAGATGAAACACACATAATGTAGTAAATCGTAGACGACATTAAATCCAATATGGTAAAAGTAAACAAAACTGGTGACATGCAACGCCGCTGATAAGAAATGAAGATGTCACATAGACCGAATAAATAGCGACGTCGGACATTCATTCACATGACAACAATAAGAAGTGATATGCGAAGTCTGTAAGGGTTTGGTAACATTTCACATGGGACGAAGACATATGACCAACGTTGCACATTTAAACTATGTTCATAGAAATCTCAGGTTCTTTCTTCGTAATCTAAACAAACATGGCACTATCTTGGAAAGAATACCAACAAAAAATATATCACGTAACTCAAGCATCATACCTCATGTAATGTAAGAATCTTTGATCAATTATTGATTATAAAAACATATAGTAGGATCATCACATAATTGGTAATTGAACATGGAATAGATGGAAAAACTACCTCAATTAATTAGGAATTGACGATGCTCCATCCTTGGACACGTGTTGATGTTTGAGAGAATCAACTTGATTAGATCTTTAAATGTTGTATGGTTGTGAATGAAATGGATGGTGGGAGTTTAGGTTGTGAGATTGGTGTTGGAAATGGGAAATGAGTGTAAGTGTTGAGATTTAATGGATTGAAATAGGTTGGGGGAAATTTTGGGGTTCAAATTTTTGGTTGAAAATTTGAGTTCCCGCTTGAAATTTTAGCCTTACCAATGTCGGTTTTTGGTCGTATTAATCGACACACGTGCGACCTCACAGATAATTTAATTCCCAGGGTTAAATAACAACGTTATATACACAGTTTTAGGAATGCACCCCGTCCATCGACCTGTTCATGCCAAAAGCTTAACTTTATAGTTAACAAAATTTGAATTAAAAACATTTAGTGGAAATTATCGTGTTCAAAATTCTTATTGTAGGGGTTATAATGGAATACTAACACGATTGACAAACGGTTACCCCGGATCACGGACGGGACACTTGATATCCCAAGTCAAACTCTTTATCACCGTAACTTACAAAGAAAATGGCATATTACCATATAGAGTTCCACAAGTCATTCACGAATAACCCTTGTATACTTATAAGTAATCATCTACAATTTACTTTGGATAATGTACTCGCACTTTTTAAAATTTGATGGACGAACTTTTATTACCTTTGAATTTCATAAAAAACCTAGAATATATTATTTCATGCGATTCTATGCAATGGTAATTATCGTGTTCGTAACGCTTATTGAAGGGTAATAATGGAATACTAACACGATTAACAGACGGTTACCCGGGATCGCGGACGAGACACTTGCAATACCAAGTCAAACTCTTTATCACCATAACTTATAAAGAAACTTACATGATCCCACATAGGGTTCCACAAGTCATTCACGAATGACCCTTGTATACTTATAAGTAATCATCTACAATTTCCTTAGGACAATGTACTTGCGCTTTTTATAATTTGATGGACGGACTTTTGTTACCTTTTAAATTCATAAAAAACCTAGAATATATAATTTCATGTGATTCTATGCGGTGGAAATTATCGTGTTTATAACGCTTATTGTAAGGGTAATAATGAAATACTAACACGATTGACGGACGGTTACCCTGGATCGCGGATGGGACACTTGCAATCCCAAGTCAAACTCTTTATCACTGTAACTTATATAGAAACTGACATGATCCCCCATAGAGTTCCACAAGTCATTCATGAATGACCCTTGTATACTTATAATTAATCATCTACTCCCTCCGTCCCAGCATTAATGCCATATTTTCTTTTTAATTTCAATTTAGTAAATTTTGACCATAAATATAAATATATATATATATATAATAAATATATCATGTGATGTCTTTTTGAATACATCTTAACATATATTTTCAAAATAACAATTTTTTATGCGGAATTGGTATATGTAGCTAGAGATATTGACAGTTAAACATGACCATTGAAGACCATGAAAAGGCAAATATGTCATTACTGCTAGGACGGAGGGAATACAATTTACTCTAGATAGTGTACTTGCACCTTTTAAAATATGATGGACAGACTTTTATTACCTTTTAATTTCATAAATAATCTAGAATAAATAATTTCATGTGATTCTATGCGGTGGAAATTATCATGTTTATAACGATTATTGTAAGGGTAATAATGGAATACTAACATGATTGACAGGCGGTTACCTCGGATCGCAGATGGGACACTTGCAGACCTAGTTGATGTGCTATAGGGCTGAAATAATGAGGCCAAATACCCTGTAACCAACGTCGGTCATCTGTCACTGTACCAAAAATATAACTCGAGGTTGCACAAACATAGGTACAACGTGGGCCTTCCCATATTAGTGGGCTGAAATGGTGAGGCCCACACTTCTACTAGCCGAAGTCGCGCATCCTTCAGTCTAACAATCTCTATAGACGTTTAGTATGCGATGTCGCACTAACCCTAGGTGGAACCATAAAGCATATTTAAATGGAGCCCACCTTCCATACACCCCTTCAAAGTTACACATTACCCTCGATTTTTATCAGTGCCCCTGCCAATTTTGTCAAAGGTATGCTTTCCACATGTGGTTACATTACTTTTGTTATTCTGTTTATCCTAGAACTTGTTACCAATGTGGATTAGGATTAGAATGTGTTAATTGTTTAAAGTTTTGATGTTTCCATGAAATGGGGTTGTAAGAATTGGTACTTGGTGTCTAAGTCTAGTTATGGAGTGGTTCAATTGTTTGGTTTAGAACATGGATTGTTCCCAATTATCTTCTCAAGTTTTTGTAATTGATCTTCTACCATGCGAGGTTTCTTACATGCCAGTCACTCATCTGTTATACTGACACATGCGCGACGTCGCTTGTCATAGTGATCTTGCTGCCCTCTCGGTTAACCATTCAGTTATACCAAAGGGTAATTGACTTCGTATTGAATAGGTCAACTTACCAAATTTTTTGAATGTTCATTATCCAATTTCTGTCTACTACAACAGTTAACGCCCGTGACTATATCAATTACAGCAATCATGTCTAATAATGCTGGTTCCAGCCATGACCTGATCGAGGTAATCAATTTTTGGTTATTTTTTAAATATTCCTTCTATTATATTAACAATATTATAAATGGAATGTAAATATTTCTTTGACCAATTAAGATATGTACTAATTCGGTTGATGATATTCTGCGATGCATACTCTCAGGTAGATATCCACATTTTTCCATATTCTGACCAGACAAACTTTAGGTCAATTCCAATTATGGTAAGTGCTCCCTGTTCTAAATAATATTAATTTCCAATTGACTTATTCTATAGATTACTTTCATAAGTACTAACAGAGGTTTTTTGTTTATGATTAAGTACATTCCTAACAAAATTGTAGAGCTCCTACCGCCGTACAAGGTGGATGCTGTGATCAGATGCAAAGGAAGGGAGTATCACATGCACTACTTAGGGAGCAAGGTGCTCACGACTCTTACCCCAAAGGGGTTTGGCCTATTTCTTGCAGCAGAGCAACTCGTGATTGGGGACACCATATACTTTGAGCTCCTAAATGGTGTCGGGCCAATCATTTTCCAAGTTCTCATTCTTTCCCGCGAACATTAGATGCTTTGCTTAGTATTTGCATGACAATGTGCTTTGTACCAATTGATTTGTATTTGGAATAATAATGGACATATTTTCTGTATGAAATTTTTGTTGTTAAATCAATGTTTTTGATTTTTTATCCATAAATTCAATGTTACTGAATGTTCTCATATTAATAGAATTAATGTTATTGAATGTTCTTATATGAATTCAATGTTATTGAATGTTCTCATATTAATTCAATGTTAGTGAAGTAATATTGAATGTTTATTATTTAATATAACATAACTCGCTGGTGGGCTGAATTTGTAAGGCCCATGCACATATGCGATAGTGGTCACTATTCCGATGTAGTTTTGGACCAACCGACGTACGTGCGACGTTGCAGTATATTGGGTGGACAACACGGTCAAAATGACGTTGTTTTAGAACTGTTATATATATGAGCACCCTACCTGCGAGTTCAAGCTTCTATTCATAAGTTTTTTGTGAATTCCAACGGTCTCTCACCTCCCACCACTTCTCCATTGGAAGAAAGGTAGGATCTTTCTAACCTATGTAATGTTAGTAATTCCGGCTTTGCATTTTCCGATCTGTGGTTTTTCAATGTTTTATTTTTTCTTTGTGTTCTGGTTCTTACTCACATTTTTGACATGGTGAACTTCCATTGGATGTAGACTTGGGTACTATGTTTTGGTAGGTGCCACAGGGTTTTTGTATAATTTTATGTCGTTAAACCATTTCGTTTACTGTGATAATATAACAATGTCGCATAGTTTCTTCTTTAGTAGCATATTATTCATAATATGACATCGCACCTATGTCGGTCGTACCTTTGGTGTAACCGAGGAGTTCCCTACGTTCTAGCGACGTCGTTACATTATGTCTTACAAGCCACTGGTTTGGACATACTAGTACCTACAACACGTAGGAGATGTCGCACGTTGAAATTCATACTGCTTCTCTATACACATTTTCATTTCTCGTGCAGGACTAATGACTGGCCAAGGATCTTGATGTCATTTATTTTTTCAGGTCCTCAAACATTTCACAACATATAACTAGTAAAACACATCTTTACACTTTACCACAATATTTTGTTTTCATGCAGTTCTCCACACAACGGAGCAATCCTGAGCCTATTGTGTTCGACATTGAGGATCATACAATGGCTCTCGAAAGCCCACGCTTCCACTGTACTCTGAAGTAGCAGAACTTTGGGAAGAACCCAACATTGGGAAGGCATTTAAAATTAATATGCAATGTCAAATATTTCCACACACACACACATACACACACACACACACACACACACATATATATATATATATATATTATTTCTAATCAATGTATTTTTTCTTGAATTTAGTACATCTCGTGGGAGATTGTACCACTACTGCCGAGTGCGAAGACCCCCCTTGTCCTGAGGTGCTACGGGACATAGTACCGTATGAATTACTCGGGGGTGGCAAGATCAAGGCCCTTTCCCCAAAGGGTTTTGGCAAGTTCCTTAAAGGAAACAACCTACACATCGGAGACACCTTGTTCTTCGAGGTGATTGAAGCTGGGGGGGATATCATTTTCAAGATCATCATTATCAGAGCTGATTGAGTTTATTGTAATCTCTTTTATGTTTGAATGAAGACAAATTTTATTCGAATTTAATTATTGATTGTGAGAATGTTTTTATGACTATTATTTTTCTAGATATTAAACTGTCTAATTTGAGCATCATAAGATTGACTTTACGTGTTGATATGTGTGTTTTCATTTGATTTGAACATCATTTATGTGTTTCCATTTCCATTTTTTATTCTTTTCCATCACCGTCAAATTCTTTACTTTGACTTGTCTCATCAAATATGTGCGACGTTGATAAGTCATTCGCTAAACAAATCAGTAGAAGCGATGTCAATGGAAAAATTGATCATGCTTCCAACACAACATATGCGACATCGAACGCTTATCGGTCACGTTATTTACTTCATTTTTTAATCTTTTACTTTGGGTATTTTATTAACCGAGATAAAAAAAAACCAATTATTTATTGTGGTTTATTATAACCGGGGCAAAAAATACCTTTTACTTCAAAACAAAAAAAAAACAACCACAGTAAAAGAACTTTTTACATCAATTTTTTTGGGTGAAGAAAAAAATTGAGGTAAAAGAGGCAAAGTAATAGGTCCTGTTTCTTGTAGTGGTTTGAACGGATTTTGAGGTGGGCTCCATATATATATAGAAGTTTTGGAATGACATCATTTTTAACCGTTGTGAATTCCGCCTCGACATGTGCAATATCGCACGCCCATCGGCTAAACCAAAAAATTTACCAAACTAAGACCGACATTGGCTTACCTGAATGTGGGCCTAACAATTTGAGCCCACTAGCATAAAAATATTTCCCGTGTTTGACCAAAACGAATAAAAATTACTTTTATAACAGTTAATAGTATACTTCCCCCGTCCCATAGAAATCGGCACAATTTCTATTTTTGTCTATCCCATATAAATTGACATACTTCAATCTTACCTAAAGTGGTAAAAAATGAGTTTATGCATTCACTATATTATCCCTCAAGAGGTTGATTAAATCTACTAGTCAACTCTTCCATTACCAAAATATCCTTCCTTTATATCCTATCAACACTTCCACCTCATCTTGCATAAAATACTGATCCAAAATTAATTGTGCCAATTTATAAGGGATAGAGGGAGTATCAGAAACTACAAATTGAAATTTTAAAATCTTCATGAACTTTGTTAACACCCGATTCTATCGGAAATGATTTTTGCACAACCGGTGAACTTTTTTCTTTTTGTACTTTGGTCCCTCTAAGATTGTGGGAGAAGTCAGAATGCAAAGTTGGAGATACCCTTATGTAATTCACATGGTCACGACCATGTTGTTCCGATTTTGGCATCAACGGGTCAGTGAAAGGTCCCGAAATCTTCACAAAGAGTATTTAACGACACTTTTCGGAAAGAGTAAAGTTCATTCATGCCCAACAGTTCCTTGTTTACTGCACATATACCCCCTTGTTTTCTAAAGTGCACATATACCCCAAGTTCCTTGATTGTGCACATATACCCCTTTGTTTTTCTAAAGTTCACATATACCCCAAGTTCCTTGATTGTGCACATATACCCATCAACTTTTCAAATGATGATCTTTGATTATAGGGGTATATGTACACTTTCAAAAAACTAAGAGGGTTATATGTGCACTTTTGAAAACCTGGAGGGGTATATGTGCACTAAAAAAAACTCATGGAGCATGAATGCACTTCACTCTTTCAAAAATTACACTATGGACCAAACTTCCTTGGATGTTCCCTACGCTTCAGAACTCTGCAGCCGAACATAAGGACAGATGTTTGATATGGATATTATGCATACTGTCTAGGAGGAATGCGAACTGGGGTAGTGTGTGATCATTTTTATTAGTATAAAATTAATACCCTTACGATGAGCATCATGATAACGATAATTTTCACCATATAGAATCACACAAAATTACATATTCTTGGGTTTTATGAAATAAAAAGATAATATAATTCCATTCATCAATTTTTGAAAAGCTCTAGTACGTGGTCTAGAATAAATTGTAGATGATTACTTACAAGTATTCAAAGGTTAATCGGAAATACTTGTGAAAAGGTTAATCGGAAATACTTGTGAAAGTATTTATGGGATCTAGCCAGTTTTTTTTATCATTCTCGGGGATTATAAGTTTGACTAGAATTTGCAAAGTTCCGTTCCAAGACGATTAGAATTAATTTCGCCGCAACTGGTGAGCTTTTTACTTTTTTCACATAGGTCCCTCCAAGAGAGTGGGAGAAGTCAAAATGCAAAATTAGAGATACCCTTATGTAATTCACATTGTCACAACCAAGTTGTTCTGATTTGGCATCAGTAGGTCAATGGAAGGGCCCAAAATCTTCACGGGGAGTATTTAATGACACTTTTTGGAAATTACACAATGGCCCATTAATGCGATGTTGCAAGAACCTCAATTGAAACGAAACTTCAACCGACCCGCTACCGATGTTGCTTACCCTAAAATTCTAGGGAGAACAAAAAATGTGAGCTAATAATTTGAGCTAAAATTTCCACCTACCCAATTTGATCTGAATTTTAATCACTAACTATACCCATTTCACATCTCCAAAACAATTCCTCCAAACCCAACTCCTAAGATTCTTTCCATTCACACCATTAAACCAATTCAAGTAATCAATCAAATTGCTCCTCACAAATTAATTGAGGTAGTTTTCCATCCATTCCATGTTCATCTTGCAACTTTATTAGTGATTTTTTATATGTTATTTTTTTCATGGAACAAAGATTGAATATTTTCATGAAGTATGATGATTGTGTTACATGTTATATAGTGTATAGTGTTTTTGTTGTCAATGTAATTCCATGTTTGTAAGTATTGAGAAAAAAAGCTTAGATTAGGGCTGACTGTGGACAATAATTACATTTTTGTAAGAACACACTTTAATGTGCGATGTCGATCTTAATCCATCAGCCCTTGCGGTATGTTACTGAACAACGAGCAATGTTGCACATTCAAGGAAATGCTTGAAAAAACTATGAATGTATGACGTTGGTCTTTAGGTCAGCCTATGAGACATCATTTCCCATGTATGCAACGTCGCACTCAAACAGATGAGTTACATTTTTCCATTTAAGATTAATGTCATCTACGAATGACTAGATTATGTGTATTTCATTTTGGGACTCCCCATTACTAACATAAATTTTGTTTCTTGTGGATAGGTTGTAATAGGACAAAGAGAGTTATTGATGGACTTTCGGCGTAAAAATGGATGGACTTGTCATTTCACTAGTCGCACTGGCAGTGTTAATGTCGTACAACGTAAACAATAGAGGTTCAATACTAATAATATTTCAATTTCTTATCAGCCTTATGTATTTTAATAGTTTATATCATATATTTGTGATATATGTGATAGTTGTGTGGGTTTCATCATGTGATTACATTATGCATTAATTGAACAACAATTGATTGTTTTATGACGTTTAACCATTTCATGAGTTATTGAATATTAAATAACATGTAATTTCTAACGACGAATGATTGTTTCTGTAATAAAATATTAAATATTATCATATTTTACAATAATTGAAGTCTCTTTGATGAACAAGTAACGTTGCACACTCAGGTACAACGATGACACGTTACCTACATCACACAAACTGGCCTCAGTACACCGTGTGCGACATCGGCCTCTCAAAAAGACATCGTATTGGTCGTATTTCCATATCAGTATGCACATGACATGACTTCCCAAGAGCACATGACATCAGTTACAAGCGCCTGCAATGTCGCTTTCATTCAGAGTGTCGGCCTAAACAAAGTCGCAACAATGGTTTCCCATCATCTACCTTCTTGCTATGACCGACATCGGTCAAAATACCTACAAACGTCGGTCCAAAACTGAGGTAAAAAGTTTACTTTTTTCTATGCCAATATTTACCTAAGTTTTTTGGGGAGTAAAAACTGCGTTAAAATTTCCTCTATAACTGAGGCAAAAAGTTCTGTTTCCTGTAGTGAAATTTCCCATAGTATGTATGTTGAAAGGTGTACTTCCTCCACTCCCACAGTGCTTTTAATCCAGTCCTAAAACCATGCCTTCAAATTCATTTAGTGTCCTGGGTCAAAGTTGAAACCCAGTGAGGATGCTCTCCATGTCCTCTTTGCTCTTTCACATTTTAGGAACAAATGAGTTGTATCCCATATTCTGTATTGCATCTGGCGCATATATTCATTGTGGTAAATTTTCTTTTAATTCTATTAACCTCACTCGGTAAAGCATTATTCAGTGTTGTCCACGAGAAAATTGAGATTGACTGGGGTAGTTTCAGACTCAAAAGTTTTTGCCACATTCTCTTTATATATTAAAGCTTAGGAACTTGGCTCTTACCCAATGTGGTATGTGTGCTATTAATTATTATGTGATAGTCTTTCCGAACAGTGTACATTCCATCTGTATTGTGGCTCCTTAAGACCTGGTCATTTTCACCCGTGGATCTGTTTAAGTGAATTGATGAAATATGAGGTGCTACAAAGGCTAGGAAAATAGTCCTGATTAACATTGCTCTCTAGTTTCTGTTCTGGCCTACAAGGTGCACCACTTTAAGTCCTGTGTTAATTGATTTTGTTGGTTTAGGATCGATTGATCATATATCCTTATGGACTTCTCATTTTGAAACTCTCCAGGCCAAATTATTTGTGAAAATATTCTTTGCCCAAACTATACACTTCCAACCCCACGATTCTCCATTTCTAATCTGCATTGCTCTTAAGTCTTTGTTTCTCGGATATTTGACCTTATAGGTTTGCGCCTGGAGGCTTTTTTCCCCATCATTACTGCCCATCCATTATTTGTTAATATCTCTTTTTTCATTCCCATAGATCCCAGTCCCAAGCCACCATCTTCCTTAGATGGTCATGTACCGGTTTCTTTTCAAGTCATGTATCGATTTTTTTTTGTTAGCACCGATTTTTCAATCGGTGCTAAATTTGCACCGATTTTTTTGCAATCGGTGCTAATTTAGCACCGGTTGCTTTTGTTAGCACCAGTTTTTCAACCGATGCTAATTTATTTACGACGACGGAAAAAAATTCCTTCCTCTAAAAGCTGCAGCGTGCTGCCGCTTTCAGAGAAAGGGAAAAAACTCAAAATTAACAATTTTATTCCACATTAATTTAATAATAAAATCAACTTCACAAAATTAATAATTTATTTCTACATTAATGTATACAAACACCTTGTCTCGCGCACGACTGAGACAAGAATAATAGTCCTAATTATACAATAATAAAACTATTGCAGCACAATTTATGGTGCCTTCACTTACAGCTCTAGAATCTCAGTTTCTTCTCTACTCTTGCAAAAACAAAGATGAAATGAGTACATAGTTGGGAGAACCGAACCTATCAGTAGTAATTATAATTCCCAGATTCCGAATTGGAGGTAAAGAAAGGTACAAGTGGTTAGTGAAACAATCTAATGATTCTGGAAAAATGATCGACAAGAACAAGATGGACAATAAGAATGATTACTCATTGTGGTTAAAGAGATATTCGTTTGAAACAGAACTGTTGCCAGAAGTGGCTAAAATCCTTGGAATAAGAATGAAAGAATCTTGAACAATCCATCGGGGTTGCATGTACCTGCACGTTGCAAAAATATTAGTGTATTCAACGTCTCCACCATGGATAACCTAGCATATTCATGGTTTAATTCACCCTTAACTATATAAAATATTACTTCATCCATCCTTATAAAAAGGGTGTATTGTTTCTGCAATAGTACGAGAAATATGATTCATTTTGTTTTTGGCTAAGGTGACGCTACTAGTACCTCCAAGAACGTGTTGGAACCAAAAAAAGATTCTCATAGAATAAGCTCTCTTTGGCTTACCCAATTCATGAATTTGACAAGCTTGTGCAAGATTTTCCCGGGTATCTCCCTGAGAAGGGTAGGACAAAAGGTTGCCGGCACTACCATCAGTCTCTTGAGACGATTCTGCAGCAGCTGCACCAACTGTAATTGCAGCAGCACCAACTGCAATTGCAGCAGCAACAGTATTGGCAGCATAATGACCATCACGATTGGACATAATCCATTCAATTGCTTTTTTCACTTCAGAAGCTTGCTCTAAGTGTGCCTGTATTCACTAAAAGAAAGAATCAAGTTAACCATTAGAACAAAGAAACTAAGAAATGTATCATCACAAATGGTTTGCCATGGTTCTCATACAAGGCCATAAGGGGAAGTTTTGTCACTTCATTTTATGGAATCATGTTCGGTCAAGACATATTGTTTCCTTCCTTGCAATTATTTCCTTTCCTAAGACATATAATTGATGAAAATGCTTTCTCTATTATTTCCTTGCAATTCTTACTAGGTCTTTCTTGACATATTGTTTCGTTTACAATTGAATATAATGTCTTTTATATTATCTTCTTCCAATCTAATTAGGTCTTTCCCTTTCCTCTGTAGCATTAGTATATGTTGCGTTACTTTCCAGCTGTCAAACTGGGACATGCACAGGGTCTTTGACATATATAATCAGGCATCCAAGCCGTTTCATCCAGGGTTATCCCTTACTTTACTTCTAGTACATTTAAACCCTTACTTTACTTCTAGTACATTTAATATTTACTCTGTAATTAGTGTGTTCATATCCATCTGAACATTATCATGTCTCCTACATTTTATAGTCGCCCAAAGCTTAGAACCTTATAACATTGTTGGTCTCATACCTATTTCATAAAACAATCTTCTCATTTTGTTTGTACTTCACAATCCTAGCCTAGAAAATAAACATTTCTCATATTTCCATTTGTTGCATCCTAACATCATTATCAATTCTCCTATTTTCTTCTATGCAGACACTATATTTCTTAAAATACATAAACGAGTCCAGATCCATATACCACTGAAATAGATGAAAATTATTTGTATAATTGTATGTTACATGGTCGCACACTCTATATTTTACCAGACACCATTTTGTCACTGGATATTGAAAACTACATTAAGAAACAATCACCTTCAAATGTAAAACCATGTTACTATGAAAACAAAATGATGAAGCAAGGATACATTCCCTTTTTACTATATCCAACACGGAAGAAAGAACTTGTGATGGATAGTAAATTTATTTTGACAAAAAAACATAACCTTGAAACTGGATGTAGCTAGACGGGCGAGAATAGGCTAACTTTCACTAATATCCAGAAGGCAAAAAGTTTGCTGGAAGCATGTAGTACTGGATTCTGGACATTTTGTTCAGAGAGAGAACATGACAGTCAACCACCATTACCACAGCTTGAGTCAATTATACAATTGGCATACAAAACAGAACTCTCCACTGGAAGACATCATCTAAGATACCAAACACATATCGCAGGTAGAGTTGATCTCATTGAATATTCTATCTCATGGAAGACATCAGTGAAAATACCAAGCATATACCAAGCATATATCCCAAGGGTACATGCAAATCTGGAAAAGTTATTGTAGACGGGAAGATTCTATATACACTTTGAAGAATAAGAAAGCTTGAGAGAAGAATGAATATTGCTAAAAGATCAATCATTGCTGACCATGATCATTCCATGAAGGATGACAATTGTCAAGAAAATACACATCATGAGCCAAACAGAGTTATAGTTGTATAAGCATTACCTGCACTACAATAAAAATAGCGCTCAAAAGTTGAAGAAAGCAGTCGGGAGACAGGCTTCTAAGCTTATCTTCAAGCGAGAAACCTCCCCCTGTCAGAAAATATATCAATAACTGATATAAATAAACCCTCCCCATCCAGATACTCAAACTGGTTATAATTTAAAGTAAGGAACTAAAGATTAAAAATTTATGACATATTTTGTGGCAGATTATAATACAACAATATCTTGTTTCCACGTGACATGAAAGGAAGAAGGATTATTCTAGCAAGTAACTTATGAGACTTACCATCGACATCAACCATCCTTTCACCTTGAACATCTGAGGCAACGAGAACAGGAAGCCACTCGGAACTTTTGATTATGTGCAGCAACGTCCCCACCTTGATTATGGTTAATGCAATCAAATATCCACCATCCTGTCCCAAAATCAAGGCTATCTATAACCATATGAACAAGAAAACACCAGATGTTTAAAACCAAACTAAAGATGGAAAACTTGCAACCTAATAATTTCCATCTTTAGTTGCCAAACTCCATTCTTTAAAGCAGTGACAACAAAGCACGGGTAAAACAAAGAATCAAACATTAATATGGAGAAATCACAAACTATAATCAATAACTAACCTAAAGAATAACAAAAGAAGAATACATACTTTTAGCAACCAGAAGGAATAACAATAAAAAACAGATCCAAAACCAAGCATAATCAATAACTAACCTAACATGTGATTCAAAAAATTATCATAGCAATATGTATATTGACATCGGCTCAAACGAACTAGAATGGAACTTCATCAAAGATTCACCTGTGCATTGGTAAGCGCAGCTGGCGATGGGAGCTCCGGCAGAGGGGAACGGTGCGGAGGTGGTGGAGAGCATCGTCATCGGTGGTGGGAAACGAAGAGGTGGCGTGGGATAGTTAGCACAGCGGCAATGGGAGCTCCGACGGAGAGGGAACATATCACTGGTGATGGGAGATCCGGCAGAGAAACCGGTGTAGAGGCGGTGGAGAGCATCGCCATCGGAGGTGGGAAATGAAGAGATGGTGTGCTGTGGTTAGCGCAGCGGCGATGGGTGCTCTGACGGAGGGGGCGCGTATCACTAGTGATGGGAGCTCCGGCGACGGATTTGGACAGAACATGGGTACAGAAATGGACCTGTGAAGGGTTCAGTTTTTAACTGAATATTTAGGACAAAAATGGACCTGTGAAGAGCCCATTTGCACCTTCAACAAGATCAAATACATATCCAAATAAAGTTTGACCGTTAATTAGTTAAAGTCAACTTTGTTATTAGTGTTTTTTTATTGAGAGGTAAGGTTTGACCGTACAAAGTCAAAAACATTTATGTGTATTTATTATATACTAATTAAAGTAAGGTTTGACCATTAATTAATAAATGTCAACTTAGTTATTAGTGTTTATATATTGAAAGTCAAGTAAGGTTTGACCGTTGATTAGTTAAAATCAGCTTAGTCACTAGTGTTTCTATACAGAGACAAAGTCAAGTAAAGTTTGACCGTTGATTAGTTAAAGTCAACTTAGTCACTAGTATTTATATATAGAGAGTCAAGTAAGGTTTGACCATTGATTAGTGATAGTCAACCTAGTTATTATTGTTTATATATTGAAAGTCAAGTGAGGTCTGACCGTTGATTAGTCAAAGTCAGCTTAGTTATTAGTGTTTATATATATAAAGTCAAGTAAGGTTTAACCATTGATTAGTTAAAGTCAACCTAGTTATTAGTGTTTAAATGTTGAGAGTTAAGCAAAGTTTGACCGTTGATTAAACAAAGTCAAACATTTATATTTATATTTATTATATACTAATTAAAGTAAGGTTTGACCATTAATTAGTTAAAGTCAACTTTGTTATTAGTGTTTATATATTGAAAGTCAAGTAAAGTTTGATTGTTGATTAGTTAAAGTCAGCTTAGTCACTAGTGTTTATATATAGAAAGTCAAGTAAGGTTTGACCATTAATTAGTTAAAGTCAACTTTGTTATTAGTGTTTATATATTGAAAATCAAGTAAAGTTTGATTGTTGATTAGTTAAAGTCAGCTTAGTCACTAGTGTTTATATATAGAAAGTCAAGTAAGGTTTGACCGATGATTAGACAAAGTCAAATATTTTTATTAGTATTTATTATATACTAATTCAAAAAAAGTTTGACCGTTAATTAGTTAAAGTCAACTTTGTTATTAGTGTTTATATATTGAAATTCAAGTAAACTTTGACTGTTGATTAGTTAAAGTCAACTTGGTCACTAGTGTTTATATATAGAAAGTCAAGTAAGGTTTGACCGTTGATTAAACAAAGTCAAACATTTTTATTAGTATTTATTATATACTAATTCAAATAAAGTTTGACCATTGATTAGTTAAAGTCAGCTTAGTCACTAGTGTTTATATATAGAAAGTCAAGGAAGGTTTGACCGTTGATTAGACAAAGTCAAACATTTTTATTAGTATTTATTATATACTAATTAAAATAAATTTTGACCGTTAATTAGTCAAAGTCAACTTTGTTATTAGTGTATATCTATTGAAAGTCAAGATAGTTTGACCATTGATTAGTTAAAGTCAACTTAGTCACTAGTGTTTATATATAGAAAGTCAAGTAAGGTTTTACCGTTGATTAGACAAAGTCAATCATTTTTATTAGTATTTATTATATACTAATTCAAATAAAGTTTGACCATTAATTAGTTAAAGTTAACTTTGTTATTAGTGTTTATATATTGAAAGTCAAGTATAGTTTGAGCGTTGATTAGTCAAAGTTAGCCTAGTTATTGGTGTTTATATATTGAAAGTCAAGTATAGTTTGACCGTTGATTAGTCAAAGTTAGCCTAGTTATTGGTGTTTATATATTGAAAGTCAAGTATAGTTTGACCGTTGATTAGTCAAACTTAGCCTAGTTATTAGTGTTGGGAAAGTTTCAGGAAAGGCGAACTTTCCATAAGCTTATGGACAGTCCTCAGGGGTATTTGCCTAAAATCTTGTATTTTTTTATAAAATTTAAATATTGCATTTTATAAGTTAAAACAAGTAATAATATGTATTTGAAGGTGAAAATATAAAAATATATGATATAAAAAAATATTTTTCAAAAATTTTAAATTTTGTATGTAATTTAAGAAATGTAGTGTATAAGGTAAGAAATAAGTGGACGATTTTGAACGATTTTGAAGAAGTGAACGATTTTGAAAGTTAAGAAAAATAACTTAGAGCAGCTGCGCAGCTGCTCCCAACTCATGAAATTTCTGGAAAGATTATTTGAAATTTTTAGCGAATTTTTTGAATTATTTGGCGGAAATAATGAAATTTAAAAAAATTTGAAAAATATTTAGAAGTTTTTGGCGATTTCTTTGGGGGGGAAATTTTTTTGGAGGGAAAAATTTAAAATTTTTAGCACTGGTTTAAACCGGTGCTATTTTCTTCCAAAACCGATGCTATTTTAAAAAATTTTAGCAATTTCTTTGGCGGGAAAAATTTTTTCGCGATTTCTTTGGCGGGAAAATTTTAAACCGGTGCTATTTTAAAATTTTGGGCTATTTCTTTGGCTAGAAAATTTTTAGCACCGGTTTTTAAACCGGTGCTATTTTTTGGGAAAAACCGGTGCTATTACTTAATTTTTAGCACCGGTTCTTAAAATCGGTACTATTTTTTACTAAAACCGGTGCTATTTTGAATTTGTTTGCGGGAAGATAGAATTTTACAAATATTTATCACTGGTTTTTAAAAATCGGTGCTATTTAAAAATTTTTTGCTATTTCTTTGGCCGGAAAATGAGTCTCAAAAATTTTTAGCACCGGTTTTTAAAAATCGGTGCTATTTTTTTACAAAAGGTTGGTGCCAAGTTTTAATTTTTAGACCGATTTTAAAAACTGGTGCTGTTTTTTTGCAAAAACCGGTGCTAATATTTAATTTTTAGCACCAGTTTTTAAAACCGGTGCTATTTTGATTTTTTTAGCGGGAAGATAGAATTTTACAAATATTTAGCACCAATTTTTAAAAACCGGTGCTATTTTAAAATTTTTGGCTATTTCTTTAGCAGAAAAAATAAAATTTTCAAATTTTTAGCACCGATTTTTTAAAATCGGTGCTAATTGTTTCCAAAACCGGTGCTATTGTAAAATTTAGCATCGATTTTTAAAAAACGGTATTAAAATTTAAAAATTGGTGTTAAATTAACACCAATTTTTAAAACCGTTGTTAAAAATTAAAAAAACTAGTGCTATTAGATTTTTAGCACCGATTTTAAAAATTAGTACTAAAAAATTGCTAGGGGAGGTCTCTATGGTAGTGTTTGTTATATCATAAATGAACTGGCACATGAACCTAATAAACATTAGTGACAATTTTAGCTCTTTTCATATCTCAATGATTTTTCAAAATATGTGCAATTTCAACACAAGTTGGCTTAATTAGGAATGCGCCACCTATGTTTGTAACAATAGCATGCTTACACTAAAACACGGACATGAAATAAGAACAACGGCTATTTCACTGTTACTGAGTGCAAATTTTAGTGCGATTGTGTGTGTGATTTCTGATCTCCACCTCTTTCATCTTAACCCAATTTCCTTCTTCCTCAATCGAAAGACCCTGCTTCTCCTGGGCCGAATCGAAAATTGCTCGCCGGTAACGGCTTCTCCGGCCGTTAACGGTTCTAGCTATGTCTGGATCCACAAATCTGGTTGCTCCGATACCTAACCGGGATGCTACATCCTTTGCTAACATCCTCAAAAACAAAGCTCCGCCACTATCCAACCTTCTCCCCAGTAACCCCGAACTAGTTCCCAAATCCCAACATCTAGGTGAAACAGCCTGTCTATATTCAGATGAACAAATAGCAACGCTGTCCTCACACTATGCAAACGCCTTGGTAGGTAAGTTCACCAAGGGCAGATGTTCGATGGAACAATTGGAACAGGTCTTCAAGACCGTGGGTTTCACAGGTAAGTACCAACTCGGCTCCCTTGATTTCAAGCATGTACTTATCCGTTTCGAATTGCTAAATGATTATCAGCGAGCATGGATGAAAGGTATATGGAATTTTAACGGAATTCTTTTGAAAATGCTAAAATGGACCCCTGATTTTTCAATTCATAAAGAATCTCCTATTGTTCCTGTTTGGTGTACGATTAGAGAAGTCCCATTATACTACTACAATTCTGCTGCTATAGAGTCTATTGGTAACAGCATTGGCAATTTTATTAAGACTGATCTGGCTACTGATAGTTTAACAAGACCATCGGCAATTAAACTATGTGTAGAAGTAGATCTTCTTAAACCTATCAGTACCTACATTAGGCTGGGATCTGTGACTAATAACAGAAGATATCCTATTGAATATGAGGACATCCCCCTCTACTATGACCATTGCTCTAAACTAGGGCATTCCAAAACTCAGTGCAGAACTTTCCCCCCCCAACTTTAATGCTCAAACTGATGTTCAAACGGATGTCCCCAGCATAACTCAGAAAGAACCAATATGGCAGGCCACAGGAAAAAAATTTACCATTCCTCCTTTGCTCTCCACAGATGAACAAATAGATATAGTTGAGCCTGGCCATACTGTTGAATTGATCCCTCGAACCCTATCTCCTAATCTGAAAGCTGGTAGTCAATTTATACCTACTAAGTCCCCTATAACTGCTAACAACAACACACCAGTTTCTTGTCCTAGACATACATCTCATATCCCACTGGACAACTCCATCTCTAAATTGCTTGATGGTACTGCTTTAGGTAATTTTATTCCAGTGACTTGTGCTACCGATGATATACAGGTTGGGACCTCCCATCCTGTTTTTAGTAAACAAATAAATGCATCCACCTCTCTTCAACACAGATTGGGGAACAGGTTCTCTGTTTTACAGGTGGACATGGATGAACCAGCCCTTGATCAGGAGGCTACCTCCAATTCGATTGACAGTCCAAGCTCTTCACCAATAATGGACCATAGCCTCTTACCAGGTAAAGCAAAAGGTAAAAAAATAAATTATTTTAGCCAAATTAACAAAATGATGCTTAGATCATCTACTAAGAGTCATAAGTCAAATGAACAATGACAGGTCCTCTTTCAATTAATTTCCTAGTATGGAACATCAGGGGTATGGAAACATCAATGCTCAGACTTAGTAACCTAGTTAAACTGAAAAAAATTCAATTTTTATGCATAATTGAACCCATGCATGACAACTCTAAACTCCAATACTATATGGATATTCTTAAATTCTCCAATGGTCTCACTTTGTATAATGGAAAAATATGGATTATGTGGGCAAATTGTTTTTCAGTTAACCTCCTCTCTTCTCATGAACAGTTCCTCCATGTGCATATTTCCCATATTTCCTTTGACTTACATATGGATGCTGTTTTCATATATGCTCTTAGGGATAGGGAGGGTAGGAAAATCCTATGGAATGACCTATCTGCCCTTATTCCCGGGGACACTGTTTTCATAGGGGACTTTAACACTATTTCCTCCATTTCTGAATATAGAGGGCCTAGCACTCCATCCTTGGGTAGTATTAGGGACTTGAATACTTGGATAAACACCTCTGGTATTCAGGAAATTAGTACGGTTGGTAATCTTTTCACTTGGTGTAATTCAAGACTAAGAAATCCTACCTCCAAAAGACTTGATAGAGGATTAAGTACTATCTCTTGGAATCAAAAATACCCTTCCTCTTCCATTCAAATTTTAAATAGGCAAACTTCTGATCACTCTCCTTTGCTCCTTAACATAGCAAACTTATCTACTCTCTCTCCAAGACCATTTAGATTTCTTAATGTTTGGTTTAATCGTCCTGATTTTATCACTCTAATTCAAGAAAACTGGGATAAAAGACTGGGTCAGACTGGTTTACTAGGTTTCTACCTAAAATTGGTGAGGCTTAAAAAATAGATTAGAATTTGGAACAGGGAGTCCTTTGGGAACATTGACACTAACCTAATTAGGGCAGAGGAATCCCTAAGAGTCCAGTAATCTGTTTATGATTTGAACCCTTCCCAAGCTGAACTCATTAATTTAAATTTGAAAAGAGCATTACTATTGAGAGCTCAGAAAGAAAAAGAGAAATTTTGAAAACAAAAGGCAAGATTAAAATGGAATAAGATGGGAGATAACAACACACAGTTCTTCCAAAAGGTGGTTCAAGAAAAAAATTGTCGTCTACAGATCTCAAAAATAAAAAACAGCAATGGCCAATGGATTAATACTCAATCTGATATTCAAAATGAGGCCATATCTTACTATTCTGATCTGTTATCCGAGCCTCACCAGGTACCAAATGACACCTACTATTCTCATTTCCTGAGTCAAATCCCTTCTACAATTACTGCTCAAGATAACATAAATCTAGCTAAACCAGCCTCAGAATCTGAGGTTGAGGCAGTAATAAAAAGTTTAAGCAAGAATAGTAGTCCAGGGCCTGATGGATTTAGCAACAAATTCTACTCTAAATGCTGGTCCACAATAAAAAAAGGATTTAGTTGAGGCAGTTAATGATTTTATTAGGGGCTCTCCTCTTCCTAAAGGTATATCTAGTACATGGATCACACTAATTCCTAAGAAAACTACTCCATGCTCATTTGATGATTTCAGGCCTATTAGTCTTTCCAATGCTCTTAATAAAATTTGCTCAAAAGTTTTAATGGAAAGACTAAGACCATACATGGACAGATTGATTTCCCAAAACCAGTCAGCATTCATGAAAAATAGAAACATTACTGATAATATCCTCTACCTTCAGGAAATGGTTAGATTCTTAGATAAGAAGTCTAGGGTTCCAAATTGCATTCTAAAATTAGACTTACAAAAGGCATTTGATAAGGTAAATTGGGACTTTCTAAGATGTGTCTTGATGAAATTTGGTTTTCAGGGTTCTTTTTTAAATGCTGTTATGTCTAACCTTTCACAAGCTCACTTTTTGGTTTTGATAAATGGTAATCCTGTAGGTTTCTTCAAAGCAACTCGAGGTATCAAACAAGGTGACCCTCTTTCCCCTTTCCTTTTCAACATTTTTTCGGAGGCTTTCTCTAGGAGTTTATCTTTTATTTTTCATAATAGTAAACTATCTTACTACAAGATTCCATCTTCTTGTTCAGCAATCTCTCATCTTATGTATGCTGATGATACTATTATCTTGATGCAAGCCTCAAAAACAAATTTAATCAGAATTAAGGCCTTTCTAGATATATTTGAACTCAGTTCTGGTTAAAAATTTAACTTTCACAAATCTGAGTTCTTCATCAGCAAACGAGCTTCGATCATTAAACTTAACCAGATGAGACTGATCCTGAAAATGAAACAAGGCTCTTTTCCTTTCCAATATTTAGGATGTCCTATTTTTAAGGGTCGAACCTTAAATAAATATTACCAACAACTTATAGAAAAGCTGGATAAAAGGATTTAGAATTGGAAAAATAAGTGGTTGAGTACTGGAGGGAAATTAGTACTGATTAATAGTTGTTTATATTCCTTGCCTCAACACTTATGGGCTGTAACTAATCCCCCGAAACACATTATTAAATCTTTTGAAAAGAAGCTGGCTAGGTTTTTCTGGGGAGGAACCGATGGGAAAAGAAATAAGACATGGAAAAAATGGACAGATTTGGCAAAACCAAGATCTTTAAATGGCTTAGGCTTCAGATCTATCCAAGGAATAGTAGATGCATGCTCCCTTAAACTTTGGTGGAACTGTCAGTTAGGAGTAACACTGTGGTCCAAACTGTTGTGGTTTTTACCACCCTCACACAGGAACTCTGTTACTTGGAAACGTATCTGCTCAGTAAACTCCTTAGCTGAAGACTATTCCATTATTATTCATGGCAAGGGGACATGTAATGCCTGGACATCTACTTGGTGCCCCAATGGTCCACTGGTAAATAAGATCCCAAGCAACATAATTGACATTTTCCAGGGATACTCCATATCAGATTTCATTAATAACAAATCACATATTTTACCTGTGATATCACTTTACCTGGAAAATGATACTACCATTTTCTTACAGGAGACTGAATTAGTGGAATGCAGAGATGACAGACTTATATGGAAACCTGACACCTCCGGGAATTTTACTTTCAAATCTGCATATCGAACAATCACTTTCTCTCCAGGTAATTTCCCGGTTAACAAATATGTTTGGAATGTCGTATTGCAAAAAAAGGTTTCGATTTTCACTTGGAAATTGCTCCACTCTTTTCTACCCTTTGATGACATACTTATAAGCTGTGGTTTTAGTTTGGCTTCCAAATGCCCGGTTTGCTGTCATTCTGACTCAATTAACAATTTTTTCATATCATGCACACTGGAAAAAGCTATTTGGAATAATCAAACTTCCCTGATTCTTTTCAATCTGCATGATCATCAATCTATTGCTCAGAGATTTTACTCTCTATGGAACTGCTATGATTTACCCAAAGGTTACCAATTGATTTGTAAAATACTCCCATCGATTATCTGCTGGTGCCTTTGGAAGGCTAGAACTAGGTATATTTATGATCAGGTTCCTTTCTCGGTTAACCTCATATGTAGGGAGATTTCTGGCCTCATCAACCTCTCCCTCTACTCATGCCCTGCAGCTTTCAGTACTCATACTGGTCTCCCTAACCCACTCAGACACCTCACACCCATTCTCAGACCACCTCCGAAGCCAATTATAAAACCAGTCTCATGGGAAAAGCCAGGCAGAAATTGCATAAAAATAAATACCGATGCTTCTTGGCTCTCACACACAGCCTCTGTTGGGTTTATTGGGAGGGATAGCTCCGGCCATCCTCTTTTCATTAACTCATTTTCTATAGAAGCATTATCTCCTCTTCATGCTGAGATGTTAGCAATCCTTGATGCATGCCAATCCTTGCACGACTATGATGGCTCGACCATAATTGAATCTGATTCTCTACTTGCCATTAATATGATTCATGATCCTTACTCAGCCAACTGGAAGCATTTCAATTTGGCTTATAAGATAAAGAACCTTTTACACGGAGTAGTGCTTCAACATGTATATAGAGAATGTAACTCTGTGGCAAATGCTATTGCAAAATTTCACTCATCTAATAACCAGCCTCTTACTCTTATTAATTTGCCGATCAATATCAAGGGCCTTATTGACTTGGATAGGAAGCAGGTTCCTAATCTCAGAACATACAGGTGTGGCCATACTAGGACATGATACTGCTGATGGTAATTTCTCCTTTGCAGGTACTAGCCACCAGTTTTTCAACATCAAGACGATGATACTCGTACGGTCCATGACAAGCTCGACGGAAATACACTCATGTTCATCATCAGATCAGCCTCTGCTTACTCATGCTGCACTGTTGCAAGTGCCTACTTCTGGTTTGCTGATCTGCAGTTTTTCAGCAATCTCCTAGCTTAGATTTCTCCCTTTTGCTAGACCGATTAATAGCTCACTACAGCTTAGTTAGGTTACCTGGCCAAAGTACGGATTAACACGGGGTGTGGAGATTCGTACATTTGGAATCGCAACTTACTAACTTTACCTGGTACTACTGATTCTGTATATCTATTAGCTTAGGCTATCCATTTTGCGGGCAACGCTGTTGCCTTCTGTAAAAATCTAACTACTCTACTATGGTTTTCTTGGCTAGGGGTACCAATACATCAACCCCCACCTTAGGGTGCCTTCCATTTTAAAAAAATAATATGCTTACACGTGTTAACTCTTTTTTTTTTAATTAAAACCATCCTTAGATGGGGGAAATTCTATTAGGCCTTCCCGAGCCAAAAAATAGACAGAATAAAAAGTAGCCGAAGCAATAGTAGCCTATACATAAGTGCTAACTGGCTAATTGGAGCAACACTTGTTGCCCCCAAAAGAATGAAAGGAAAGATACATGTAAACATCAAGTCAGATACCTCTTCATAGATGATGGAAAGGGTCAGAACTTATTAGTGAGTCCGAAAGGAAACACAGGGCAGTCGAAACCCTCCCCATATAAATGAAGAGGCATTCTCCATAAACTAGCCTGAAGTTGAGAAAGTAATCTAGCTACTTGCAAAAGAAGAGAAAGTAGCAATATTCCATCCATATGTACATTTGTGACGAAATCTTCAGTATCCGAATCCAGCCAACATAACAGCAAGTAGACCAGTTTCCATGAAGCCTGACCAGATTCCTTTAATCTGCAATGGAAAAACAAGAAAAACAGTAGCTTCCAAACTAGTGGACAATTCTCAGAGAGGGAGTATTCATTTGGTCTAGTCTAATTAATCCCTGGACTTGGCTAGGCAGCAATGAAAAATGTGGAAAAACCAGGTTACATTTTTGTGAGAAGCATGTTTTTGCTAAAGAATGTGCTACCTGGTTTGCTTCCCTGAAAATATGCATGATGTGTATATCCCTTAAAGAGAGATGGATCTCATCTACTAAGTCAAACAGATGCCAAGGGGATTTTAATGGATCAGTAGCATATAACACAACATTAAGGCAGTCTGATTCCATACAGACATTGGACAAAGAGTTACAAAATTGAATAGCAAATAGAATAGCTTTTAGTTCAGATTCTAGGGAAGACTTTGCATTAGTAAAAGAAGTATATGCTTCATGAAAGCACCCTCTACAGTCTCTTATGATCATGCTGAGGCCACATTTATTTGTCTTACAACACCAAGCTGCATCTACATTGACTTTAAAACCAGTTGTTGGCCTGATCCATGCAATTTTCCAGATTTTTGGCTTTGGGGGACTCTTAATGAGAGGAAGATAAGAATGGTTTGCAATACTGAGATCAAATGGAGAAGATATGTATACTGGTTTAGCAGAGAATGAGTAGAAGATTTGATCTCTAATCTGCTCAAGTACTATGGAAGCTGAGGGCTTAACTGAATCAAAAATAAATCTGTTTCTCATCTTCCATAGATTCCAGAATGTGTAGATTGCTGCTGTTCTAACAATGGTGGTGTGTAATTTAGAAAGGGTGGGGAGGGATAAGTAAGCAGATAATCTATCCCACACAGAATGAAAAAGCCTGTCTCTGATTCCCATAAACTGATGTATATATTTCCAGACTTTCAGAGAAAACTCACAGGAGTTGAAAAAATGATCCAGATCATCCACATGTAAGTTACACATACAGCATTTAGAGGCCAAACTAATTCTTAGATGTTGAAGAGTATTATCAAAAGGAAGAAGAGAGTTTGTCATTTTCCACATGAACACAGATATTTTTTTTTCAATTCTAGAATTCCAGAAATGACTTGGGGATGCATACTGACCTGAGTTGTTACATAGTAACAAATAAGTGGCTTTGAATGAAAAATTACCATCGGATCCTGGCTTCCAAATTAGTCTGTCAGGTCTATGTGGCCAGGTTCTTGATTCCTGCAAGAGAAGAGTAATGTGAGGTGGTAGGAATGGTTGAATTAGAGGAAGAAGGCTAGGTTTATTGTCTATAAACTTAGCAACAGAGCAATTATCATCAATAGCTATGCTATTTTGATCACATAAATCAGATATCATCCCTGTCCCCAACCAATTTGAGTTCCAGAAATTACATTCCCCATTTCCAATTATTACCCTTGAGTTAGGTTCTGCCCAAGGATGCACTGAACAGATTCTTTTCCAATTAGGGGATGTTCTATAAGATGGAGGAAGGTTAGCCAACAAGTGGGACCATAGTGTATCTGCCATCTGGAATTTCCACCACAACTTAACTGAACAAGTTTTAACAACAGTTCTAATATTTCTGAAGCCCAGACCATTTTGATCAGTTGATGCACATAGTGCAGTCCACTTTCTCCATGCTCTTTTTGGTTTGTGCTCATTGTCTCCCCAAAAAAATCTACTCAATTTTTTTTCCATGGTGGAAATAATCAGTTTTGTGGGCTTAATTACTTGCCAGATATGTTGGGGAATAGAATAGATACAGGATTCAATTAATATGAGTTTTCCCCCTGTAGTCAACCACCTATTTTTCCAATTGCTAATCCTATTATCAATCTGCTCAAAAAGGGGTTGAAAGTAGATCTTCTTTAAAGCACCAGAAAAGATTGGAACACCTAGGTACATAAATGGAAAAGTACCAATTTTCATTCCCATAATTCTCTTAATGTGATTCACCCTTTGAGCAGTAGCATGTTTACCAATAAAAATGTCACTCTTATTATAGTTAATTGATTGTCCAGTGACTTCTTCAAAGGTAGATAAGAATGCTTTTAACCTTATCAAAGTTAAGTTATTTGCTTTAAAGAAAATGACAGTATCATCAGCATATGATAAATGTGAGATTTTAGGAGGATTACCTGGCAGGTCATAGGGTGAAAGCTTACCTGTTTGGAATATGTGATCCATACTCCTAGAAAATGACTCAGAGAAAATATTAAATAGAAAAGGGGAAAGAGGATCCCCTTGCTTAATACCCCTAGAAGATTGAAAAAAACCACAGGGCTTGCCATTAATAAGAACAGAGAACCATGCTTGAGACAGGTTCTTCATGACTGAAAAAATGAATTTTGGATGGAAACCAAATTTAGCAAGGACTTTATATAGGAAAGACCATCTAACCCTATCAAAAGCCTTTTTAAGATCTAATTTCATTATGCAATTAGGTTCCCTTTTCTTCCTATTGAGCAGCCTTACCATTTCTTGTAAATAGATGACATTATCTGAAATGTCCCTACCCTGAAGGAATGCTGTTTGGTTAGGGGAGATTAATTTAGGCATTATAGCTTTAAGTCTCTCCATAAGCACCTTAGAACAAATCTTATTAATCACATTAGAAAGACTTATAGGCCTGTAATCATCAAAGGTGATTGGTGTTTTCTTCTTTGGAATAATAGTAATCCATGTGCTTCCTATACCTCTAGGCATAATGGATGAAGATAAGAAATCATGAACAGCACTAAGAAGGTCTGTAGCAATAATGTTCCAAGATTTAATATAGAATTTAGCAGTGAAACCATCCGGACCAGGACTGCTAGACTTATTCAAACTGAAAACAATCTGTTTAAGTTCTTCCAGGGAGACTGGCATCAGTAGCTTTTCATTATCAGACTCAGTGACTAAACATGGGATATGATTAAGAAAATGAAACTGAAAAGGAGAGCTGAAAGTGGCAGATTCCTCACTCAGGAGTTCCTGATAGTAATTAATAGCCTCCATTTCAATATCATTAGGGTTGTCCAGCCACAGTCCATTTTTACTCCTGATTTTTGTGATTTTCAGTCTATTATTTCTCTCCTTAACCGAATTATGGTAGAAACTAGTGTTGTTATCTCCCTCTTGCAACCATTTAAGTTTAGCCCTGTGTTTCCAATAATTTTTCTGTTCAGATAGTGCCAAAACTAACCTAGCTCTAGCCTCTTTCAACTTAACCTGATCTGACAAGGAATCTGAACTATCAGTTAGAGATTCTTGAGTTTGTAATGCAAGTTCAGCTTGGATCACATTATCATGAATATTACCAAATTTTTCTTTGTTCCAGATTTTTAGAATCTTTTTAAGTCTAATTAACTTAAGATAGAAGGCTAACATTCCAGTATTGTTGACAGGAATTTCCCAATTTTGTTTGATGATTTCATTAAGCTCTTTCCTCTTATACCATGTATCAAGAAATCTAAAAGGCTTTGGACAAGAGGGAGAGTCACTACCTACAGTTAATAGCATAGGACTGTGATCCGAGGTTGCTCTATTTAGAATCTGGATAGAAGACTGAGGGAAACAAGAAGACCAAGATTGGGTACACAAACCTCTATCCAGTCTTTTAATTGTGGGAGATCTTAATCTGTTGTTTGACCAGGTAAACAGATTACCAGAAGTGTTAATGTTTTCCAAAGCCAAACCATTTATGAAGCCATTGAAATCCCTTATACTACCCAAATTTGGAGAGGATGGGCCTTTATACTCAGTAATAGAAGAAATGGCATTAAAATCACCTATAAATAGGGATTCAGAGTGGCTATAGGAGCTAAGGTCTGCCCAAAGGGGTAGTCTTCCACTTCTAGTCCTAAGGCCATAAATAAAGAAAGCATCCATTGGGTAATTAAGCTTTATACTGCTCAAGTTTACTGCTAGAAATTGCAGATTATCAGTATTAACCCTTAGAGTTAGATTTGATGACCAGAATAACCAGATTTGGCCACTATTAGCAGAGAAACAGTAATCAAATTTTAGTCTCTGTCTATATGACTCACACTGAGTGTTATCATGTTTAGGCTCTATTAGGCAGATAAGGTCAAAATTATGTCTTTGAGAAAGATTACAAAGCCTAAGTATGGATGTATCCATGCCCCTAATATTCCAGACCAACATTTTAAGCTTGGTGGATGTACTGTTCATTGGGAAACATTAGAGGAGCTTTTTGATCTGGTCATTATGATGTTTTTTTGTGAGAAAAAGGAATCCTTACCTTTTTTTAATTGTTTCCTTTCAGGACTATCAGATCCTTTCTTACCATGAAGAGTGGTGGAGGGACTAACCTTATGGTTCAAGTCCTCATTTGTACCTGGAGAGGCTGAGGGTGAAACTTCTTCCAGTATGTCCCTTTGTAAAGGATCTTCCATAATGTGTAGGTCTTCATTCAATGCCTCATCAGCTAAGAGGGAGAACCTATTTTGCTTATGTTTCTGTTGAGAAAAGATGAAGTTTTTTGCAGCAATAATGGAATTAAAAGGAGAGAAAGATCTACCTCGCTTACCATACAGATCATCTTTTGCAAAGGCTTTCCTACGGTTGGTAGGGTCAGATTGAGATATCTTGTTTAGCTGCCTAATTGGACTATAACCAGAGGAAGGAGCAGAAGGGGAAGAGCCCCCATAAAAGGGGAGAACTTCTCCAGAGATTACATGATCATTCTGATTAGTACATGAATTTAAAACCTTGTTTTTTCCTGTCATCTCCAGAGGGGGAGAGGGGGGGGAACCATTGTTGCCTTACTAAGATGAGGGTTCTCTTTGTCTTGTTCTATTATCAGTACTTGGCTCTGATCATGACATGGCATCTCATTAGTACCGTTAATAGAATCAATCTTAGTGGTATGACCTGGCATATCATTTGTCATAGCATCAGGAATCATTGCAATTTGTGGAGCCATTAGGGAAACAGAACCATTTGTCACAGGATCAGGAATCAGTAAACTGTGTGGAGCCAGTAGGGGAACAGAACCAGAAGGATTAGTCTTATTAGTGTCCTGCTCAACATTAGAGAGTTTCTTAGGAACATATATCATTTTCTGAGCTTGGGAGTTTTTCTGTTTTTCCATAATAGAAACTCCAGAGCACCCCGCTTTAAGAGACTCTACCTGAGATAGATTAATCTGATGAGCATCAGATATTTTAAGCTCTGGTTTTTTTGTCCAAGTTCTCTTAAGTTCAGGATGTAAATATACACAATAACTGTCCTCATGACCTATACATTTGCAGTGGAAACAGTAGGGTGGGATGTCCTCATATTCTAGGGGTAATTTGCGTACATTGAATTCATTACCTTCCTCTTCAATACCCACTCTAATATGTGTTGGTAGTTTGTTTTTTAGGTCAACTTCCACGCACATTTTGACACAGGAAGGCCTAGACAGTGCTTCAGTAGCAGCATCTACTTTAATAAATTTTCCAATTTGGTTCCCAATAACCTCAAGCATGGAAGCGTTATAAAAGTAAACTGGAACTTGGGGAATTGATACCCATACCGGAACAATCGACGATTCTGCCTCCGGTGAAAAATCAGGAGTCCATTTGAGGACCTTCATTTGGGCGTTGTTGAAGGACCATTGTCCTTTGAGCCAGAAACGTTGATAATCTTCCTTTTCGTGGAATCGGATGAGGATGTGGCGGTAGTCAATCGAGCCAATCTGGAACTTGCCTTTGAAACCTACAGAATTAAAAGCACTATTTAGTTGGATCATCGTCGGCTTTCCTCGGGCAAACTTACCTATCAGAGAGTTGCTGTAGTGAGAGGCAAGAGTCTCGGCATCCTTGCGCGTGACAAGGCATGTGATCTCCCCTTTGAATTGGACTTTGGGCGAAATCTCCGGGTTTGAGGGGAGGGAATCACGTAGGGGCGGAGGGCGGTTAGCGAGGGCCTGGAGAAAGGATTTCCCTCCTCCATAGCTACCGCTACTAGACGGCGGAGCCGCCATAGCAGCGGAAGGATCGCACACAGAGGAAAAAATATAGCCGTTAGCAGAGTGATAAACCAGGAAGATGAAGAAGAACAAAAACGGAGCAGGGTGAAAACGACGGTAGAAACGATCGTTTTGGTGAAATCGCACTAAATCGCACACACTTGCAAGCAGCTTGTTGCTGACGTGTTAACTCTGACGAACTACACGTGTCAGTATTTAATTAATTAATCAACGTTTCACCTGCCTTATTTTTATACACCAGTGACCAGTGAAATAAAGTTAACCGAAAAACATTACACATAGCCATCCTTACACATGACACATGGTCAGTTTACCGTTAATCTATTATTTCATTTTATATTTATACACTGATCAGAATTTTTCAGGCTCTATGACAATTGGGGTCCACAAAATGTTGTGAATATTATATGTGCTTATCGAGTTAAACAAATGTGAATTCCTCACAATTCGGGGGACGGGTTTGAAATTAAAAACGTAATCACCTCCAACTGATTGTAGCTCATAAAAATAATTGTGGTAATATCAACAATTTTCTTTATTAATTGGTTTAACTGGTTTTTATCTGTTACAAAAACTAATATTTTAAAGGTTAAATGTATAACTTTTAAATATTTACTAAAGAAACACGTTAATCTTTTAGTGGTGTTTGAATGTGAATTCCTCGGTGTGATGTTAATTCATTTATTATTGTAACTCATACGTACAGATGATTTTTTCACTCTTTTTTTAGTTTAAAATATTCTTGGCTAGATCTAAATTTTTTTGTTATAAAACTCTAAAATTTAAATAATTTTTAGCTTAAATGCGGGTTATCATCGATAATTTAGCCTATTGAAAAAATGTTATTGTCAATATTTGTGGTTATGTTGTTAACCTAAAATATTGCCACAATTACGTGCCTAAGATTAAATAAAATGTGATCGGCTGAAAGATGTAGTGGTATGATCTCTAGATTTGAATGACATTTAAATGGATTATATATATAAATGGAGTATAATTTATGAGTCTGCCATGATTATAATATCATTGCAATCATAAACTAAAGCTGATGATATACATTTACCTTTAAAATGGAGTACTAATAACATAAATAATTTTGTAACCTCGAAAGAAATATGTTTAAATTTCCTTTTGTATTTGAATGTTTCTAAATGATTAATTTCTTAATCTGGAACCTAAGGGGAATTGAAACCTCTATGCTTAGATTAAAACACTTGATCTCCCAGAAGAAAATTCAACTTTTATGCGTTATAGAACCTATGCATGATAATGCTCAATGCCAAGCCTATATGGATAAGCTTAAATTCTCCCATAACCTTCCTCTCCATAACGGCAAAATCTGGCTAATGTGGAATAACTCAATAACTGTTAATCTTATCTGCCATCATGATCAGTTCCTAAATGTTAAAATCACCCATAGGCTCTAATTCAGACATGGAAATGGTCTTTGTTTATGCACTTAGAACCAGAGAGGGTAGGAAAGCTCTATGGCATAACCTTAACCTCCTCCCTTCTAATGAAACTGTTATCATTGGGGATTTCAACACAATCACCACACCTTCGGAATATAAAGGCCCTTGTTCTCCTAATCTTGGTAGTACTAGGGACTTTCATAATTGGATTAATACCAAAGGCTTATAGGAAATTAATATTGTGGGTAACATTTTTACATGGACTAACTCTAGACTTAGAAACCCTACTTCTAAGAGACTAGATAGAGGGTTATGTACAATTCAGTGGAGCAATAAATTTCCAGCTCCCTCTATTCAAGTCCTCAATGGGAAATCCTCAGACCATTCACCCCCTCTATTTCAAATATCGTCCCAGGTCCCTTCCCACCCAAAACCCTTTAGGTTCCTCAACTGCTGGTTTAGTAGGCCTGAATTCCTTGATCTAATTAGAAATGACTGGTCCATCCCTATTCCTCAATCAGGAATAATGGGCCTTTACCTCAAACTGATTAGACTTAAGAAAGTGATAAAGTATGGAACAAAGAGAGTTTTGGTAATATTGACTCTAATGTCACCACTGCTGAGGATAACCTGAAAATCCAGGAAGCAATTTATGACCAATCTCACTCAGATTCTGACCTCATCAACCTCAATAAGAAAAAAGGCCTTGTTAATTGGAGCTTTAAAGGAGAAGGAAAAGTACTGGAAACATAAGTCAAGACTGAACTGGTTCAAGTGTGGTGATAATAATACCCAATTTTTTCATAAAACAGTTCAAGAGAAAAATGCAGATTGCACATCTCCAAAATTAAAAATTGTCATGGACAATGGCTTGATAACCTCTCAGACATCCAAAAGGAAGCAGTTGAAAAGTTCTCTGATCTGTTGACTGAGCCCACCCATATTGTTGACTCCACCTACTACCCTCACTTTCTTAGCCAAATTCCTCACATTATTACAGATAAGGACAATTCTAACTTAGCCAAGCCAGTCTCTGAAGCAGAACTGAAACCAGTGGTCTTCAGTCTAAATAAAAACAGTAGCCCAGGGCCTGATGGTTTCTCTTTAAATTTTACACCAAATGTTGGGATTTTATAAAATATGACTTAAGAGCTACTGTCAATGATTTCCTCTCAGGCTCTAACATACCAAGAGGTATCACCAGTACTTGGATAACTCTAATTCCTAAAAAACCTACACCCTCTTCATTTGATGATTCCAGACCTATTAGCCTCTCTAATGTTGCTAATAAAATTTGCTCTAAGGTCTATATGGGGAAACTGATTTCACATAACCAATCTGCTTTTATGAAGAACAGAGATATCTCTGATAACATTCTATACCTTCAGGAGATGATAAGGTTCTTAGACAGAAAAAATAGGGTCCCAAATTGTATACTTAAACTTGACCTTAAAAAAGCTTTTGACAGGGTTAGCTGGAAATTCTTAAATTGTATACTGTGCAGATTTGGTTTTTCAGGTCAATTCCTTAATGCTATGATGAACAACCTTTCCCAGGCCTACTTCTCTGTTCTTATCAATGGTAATCCGGTAGGTTTTTTTAAAGCCTCTAGAGGTATCAAACAAGGTGACCCCCTATCCCCATTCATGTTTAATATCTTCTCTGAAGCTTTCTCTAGGAGTCTCTCTTTCATTTTTCAGAATAACAGCTTAAAATATTTATCCTTACCCTTTGCCATTACACCAGCTACTCACTTAAGCTATGCAGATGGCACCATAATTTTTATGCAAGCTTCAAAACCTACCCTGATTAAGATTAAAGCCTTTATGCAAATTTTTGAATTAACATCAGGCCAGAAAATTAATTATGAGAAATCAGATTTCTACATTAGCAAGAGATCTACAGCTGCTACGATTCACCAGATTAGAACTATCCTAGGGATGAAGAAAGGCACTCTCCCCTTCAAATACCTAGGTTGTCCTATTTTCAAAGGCAGATCTCTAACTAGATATTTCCATCCTTTGCTGGAAAGCATGGACAAAAAATTGAAAAATTGGAAGAATAAGTAGCTAAGTTCAGGAGGGAAAATGATTCTGATCCAATCGTGTATATATTCTCTCCCACAACATATATGGACTGTCCTTAAGCCCCCTAAATCAATTGTTAAATCCTTTGAAAGAAAAATGTCAAGATTTTTTTGGGGGGAAACAGATGATAAGAGAAATAAGGTATGGAAAAAGTGGTCTAATATTGCCATCCCTAAAACACACTATGGACTAGGTTTTAGATCTATTCAGGCTATTATTGATTCATGCTCACTTAAATTGTGGTGGAAATGCCAACTGGGAAGCACCCTGTGGTCTAAACTGCTATGGTTATTACCTCAGACTCATAAAAATTCCAAAACCTGGAAGAGAATCTGTAGTATAAATGCATTTGCGGAAATAAATTCTCTAATCATCTATGGCTAGGGCAACTGTGACTTTTGGTCTGCAAACTAGTGTCCAAATGGTCCACTGCTCAACTGTGTTCCACACCACATCATTGCTGCACTCTCTCCCTGCTCAGTAGCTGACTTCATTAATAACAAATGCTCTATTTTATCTCAGATATCTCCTTTTCTGGAAAATGATACTCTAATTTTTTTGCAGGATGCAGAAATTACTTATGAAAAGGAGGATAAACTGGTCTGGAAACCTGAAGAGACTAGCAGGTTTACCTTTAAATCAGCTTATAAAGCTCTCACATTCTTATCAGGTACCTTCCCAGTTACAAAAATGATATAGAACACTCGGTTGCCAAACAAGATTTCTATCTTTACCTGGAAATTGCTGAACTCTTTTTTACCATTTAACGATATCCTTAAAAAATATGGTTTTAGTTTGGCCTCAAAATGTCCTGCTTGTAACCATACTGATTCTCTGGATCATTTTTTTATCAATTGTCATCTGGCTAAATCTATTTGGACTGAGCGTGCTATCTTTGTTAATTTTAACCTGCAAAATTTGCATAATGTAGTGGACACCTTCTTTGCCTTCTGGAACTGTAATGACCTTCCAGGTCTGCAAAGAATGATATGTAGATTGTTGCCCTCTCTAATCTATTGGTCCCTATGGAAAGCTAGGAATGCTTACTATTTTGATAACAAATCTTTTTCTTCTATCCTTATAGGCAAAGAAGTTAGGGATCTCCTTCACCTATCCATTTCAGCTTCTCCCTGTACTCCAAGCTTTCTCCCCAACACACACCTTCCTTTTCCCTCACTCATTCCCCTCCCCAGACCACCACCAAAACCTACCATATCCACTGTATTCTGGGAATCTCCAGGTCCTAACCTCATCAAAGTTGATGTGGATGCCTCATGGTCTTCTAACACTGCATCAATTGGTTTTATTGCCAGAGATAATAATAGTTTTCCTATCCTAATCAGGTCGGCAATCACAACTGCTACATCAGCTCTAGAAGCTGAAATAAAAGCTGTTTTATTGACCCGTCAGACTTGTATCCCTAGGTTTCCTAACCTCATCTTGGAATCTAACTCATTGCAGGCAGTTAATATGATAAATTATCCAATCTATTCCAAATGGTCTTTGTATCCATTAGTTTTCCAAGTACACACTCTTCTAACTGATGCCATCCTTCAGCATACTTACAGAGAAAGCAACTCAGTGGCTGATGCTATTGCTAAATACCAATCATCCTATCCTATGGAAGCCTCTCTAGATTTGTCCAACATCCATGTTCACATAAAAGGCCTCATCTATATGGATAGTATACAAACTCCCTATATTCGGATTCATAGATATGCTTCCAAAGATGATTGATACTGCTAATTCTCCTTTTTACTTGCCTCAGGTTTGGATGATATTTTTCTCTGGTTTGGAGATGTCTTTCACCCCACTCTGCTTACCTCTGGCTGCCTTATCACTGTCTGCTATTTCCTCGGCTATGTACTCACACCAACATCTCAAGAACATGGGAAACTCCTTTGCACATCCCCTTCTTCTGTTTTTTTTATTGCTATGATGGAATGGTAGTTGCCTGGCCAAAGTAACAAATTAACACAAGGGGTGGAGATTTTTTACTTTGGAATCGCAACTACCAACATAAGTTTCTCTTCATCTCTAACCATTGAATCATGGTCAATTAGATTGATCCGTAGTTATTAGACACTAACCATTCTTTGTAAGGCAATGATGTTGCCTTTTGTATAATCTACTGTAATGCTGTTTCAGTACTATCTTTTTGGCTTGGGGTACCAAATATACCAACCTCCACCTTCGGGTGTTCTCATTTTAAAAAAAAGATTAATGTTCGCCTTTTAACTTCATAAGAAACAAATAATATAATGCACAATATCATTAAAAGATATATTTTTCATTTGAAAATTTTAGTTTATGTGTTTTGTCTACCGTAGATATGGCACTCAAGGATATATGATGATTTTTTTTCTAAGCATCACTATATACATTATTTAAAGATAAAAATAGCTGATTCTATAAATGTTTGTCTAACCAAAGATATGTACTCATAAAACAAATAACGTAAATAATTTATTTGACACAGAATAGAAATCATAAAGGACATTTGATTTTTGTATGAAATATTTTCTTTGCAAACCAAATTTACTAAACAATTTTATTAACATTTTATAGTTAAACAACTAATAAATATAAAATACAAACAGTTGGTCGATACAAGAAAATGAAACTGCCAAATCCCTAATTGCAGACCTTTGATGACTGAAAGAAGGGATTTTGGGAAAAAGTTTTCTAATTTGATATTCACCCAATGAATGGGATTTATACCCAAATATATATGAGTTGACTAGACTAACTAAGTGAAATACAAAGTCTATTAAAACACAAACTCTATTACAACACAAACTCTATTACTCCCCCCTCAAGTTGGAGCATGAAGATCGAGAATGCCCAACTTGGAACTGAGATGGATGAAAGCTGCCCATCCTAGTGCCTTGGTGAAAATGTCCGCCGACTGATCCGAGGTGGAAATATGATGAGTAGAAATGACACGCGAAGACAATAGATCACGAACAAGATGGCAGTCGATCTCAATGTGCTTGGTCCTCTCATGAAAGACTGGATTGGCTGCAATGTGGAGGGCAGCCTGACTGTCACAAAATAGTCGAACCGGAGAAGAGTTGGAAACGCTAAGGGAGCGAAGGAGAGAACGGAGCCAAAGGATTTTGCATCAAGCATTTGCCATAGCCCTATACTCGGCCTCAGTTGAAGAACGCGAAACAATGTGTTGCTTCTTGGTCTTCCAAGAAACTGGCTTCTTGGTCTTCCAAGAAACTGGCGAGATGCCCTAGGTGACAAAATACCCCATGACAGAATGTCGAGTGATAGGACAAGTTGCCCAGTCTGAGTCGCAGTAGGCAGTCAGAGCCAAGCTACTATCTCGAGAAAGAAATAGACCCTGTCCTGGACAGCCTTTAACATAGTGTAGAACTCTCAAAGCTGTAGACCAATGATCAACTTTCAGCTGCTGCATGAACTGCGAAAGAGTATTAACTGCAAAACTGAGCTCAGGTCGAGTGATATTGCAAGTACAATTCGGCAGAGACATGCTTGAAGGGGAACATATGTCTGGACTTCATCCCAGATCTTCTTGAGAGCGCCATAATGTGACACAACAGATTTCCCACCTTGGCGACAATTTGCCAAGTCTGCACGAAGCTGAAGAAGACGTTGCCCATTACCGATAGAGAATCGATGATGTAATTCCTCCCAGAGCTCAAAGACAGTTTCAGGATAAGTGATGGAGGATCGTAGAGACGAATCAATAGATTGCACAACCCATTCACTGAACATGGAATTGACACTATACTAGTCATCAAGATCAATAGGGGCAACATCATCTTGAGAGATGCGACCATCAACAAATCCTAATTTACGTTTAGCCTTGAGTGCGTTCTTCATCGAGGTAGTCCACTCCTGATAGAGAACAACTGGACAGAGAGAAAGGCTCGGGTGATCCGAAGGGTGAAGGTAGAAGGGAGAAGCATGATCAAGAGGTCGCTGCAGTGGCTGAGGTCTGCCATCGCTATGGACGCTCGAAGGCGGCGCCAGCAGTAGAGTGTCGCCTGTGGAGGGCAGCGCCGGTGGTGTGTGGACGACGCTGTCCAAATCGCTCATTGTGGGCGGTGAGTTTAGACGACAGCTGAGATGAAAAAAATAGGGTTTCAGAGAGTTGGCTCAGATACCATGAAAGAAGGGATTTTAGGAAAGAATTTCCTGATTTGATATTCACCCAATGAACGAGATTTATACCCAAATATACATGAGTTGACTAGACTAAATAAGTGAAATACAAAGTGTATTACAACACAAACTCTATTAATAACCAAACAAGACAAAAACAAGTTAATATTGACACGCCGTTATGAGTTTTACGAATATATTTTTATTAATTTTCTGAAAAAAAGGACACTAGATTAAATATCTTTATTTATCTATCATAATATTTTACCCTAATGACATACATATAATATTTATTTACAATCTACATTAGGTTCTACGTGCTTGACATTATTCTAGACCACACAAATTGATTGAGAAATAAGGATATCAATATTAACATTTTAAAAAATTGATTTTAATGTCCTTCACAATAGTACACTAGAAAAATAATCCATGAGAAATGTTCATCTAAAATTGAGAATATTTCATTTTCTATTCTTCTAGAGAGGCACACCAAAGTCAACTTGTATTTATGATAATATGAAGCTAATATCTATGTTATATTTAAATTAATAATTTATTATCCTAAAAATAAAGGTCATATTCATTATTTAATAGTACGGGTCAGGCAATTCAAAAAATTTAATCGAATATTAATATATGATATACAATATATTGATAACTACATGCACATATTTAAACAACGGTTTTTTGAGAGCTCTGCACTGTTCCTAGGGATTTGGTGCGAAACACGCACTAACTAAAACGCTGTTCAGATTGTCGTTTCATACCATCTTCCTTCTCTTTTCTCCCATTTTGCTGTATAACGGTCATTTATCTGTATCACCTCATCCTCCTATGGCGGTTCCTCCGCCGGGCCGCGGTGGTACAACCGCGGTCAAAACCTTTCTGTAAGCATTAGGCAATCGGCCACCACCCCTCAATGCTTCCCTTCCATCAAATCCTGAAATAGTACCCAAAACACAATATAAGGGGGAAATTGCATGTCTTGTTACTCGGAAAGAGGCGGAAACTCTCGCGGCCCACTACAACAATGCCCTAGTCGGGAAGTTTGCTAGAGGGAAGCCATCAATGACTGCCCTCAATGAGGCCTTCAACTCTGTGGGATTCAAAGGTAAGTTTCAATTGGGTTCAATTGATTTCAGACACATCCTTATCCGATTTCAGGATAAGGAAGATTACCAGAGGCTGTGGATTAAAGGTCAGTGGGTTTTTAATCAAGTACCAATGAAAGTTCTTAAATGGAATACTGATTTTAACCCTGAAATTGAATCCTCAATTGTACCAGTTTGGGTTACAATCCCCTGTGTCCCAGTTTTCTTTTACAATATTGCGATGATAGAATCAATGGGGAATCAAATAGGTAATTATATCAAAATGGACGCAGCAACTGCTGCTTTATCTAGGCCCTCTGCAGTTAAGATGTGTATCGAAATTGATCTAAAAAAGAAACAACCTTCCTGTATTAGGGTGGGTATTGAAGAGGATGGAATAGAGTACAATGTAGTCAAACTTCCCATTGAATTTGAGGAAATACCACTATACTGTCACCATTGTAAATCCATAGGGCATGATGATAATCTCTGTATTTATCTACACCCGGAACTTAAGAAATCAAGGAACAATAGGGTGGATAAATCAGAAACTGTTAATAGGGACATAAGTGAGCAAAAGATTATAACTTAAAACAAGAATCAACAGAGTGGGCAACAAAATCTGATATATGATGGAATAAGTCTAATCCAAGATGAACACAAAAAGGCTGAGGGCTCGGGTGTTTCTGCTAATGAAAAACTGAAGACTTTGCATGCTCAGAAATTCAAATATATCCCCAAGCAGAAGGCTACATCAGTAGTGGAGGGTGATTCTCAGGCGGTTGATAGGAACTATGAAATACATGAATTGACTGATCAGTCTGTTGAATTGAGCCTGGAACTAGATGACAGGAATGTAAATCTAGTGGAAGTTCAGTCCTTGACACTAGATCAGTCCACTAAAGCTCAGCAGGGCGAGAACATTAATGGACATCCAAAGGAGATTTAGGAGGGAAATCCAGAGGTAACAATTATCAGTCCTCCGTCTTCTACAAAACTGTACAAGATGTCCCTATCTGCTCCACCGAATCTTACCACAAAGACAGGTTTTTCTAAAGACGATATTCCTAGCAAAATGGGTAAGCTTTTCTCACCATTTAACCCTGTTCTTGCTGCTAAAAGTTTCCTTTTTTCTCAAAACATAGACAGGCAGAATAGGTTCTTTCCACTCGAGGATGAAGACATATCTGATCATGCAACTATTCTGGGTGACAAAACAAAATCCTCATTGGTGGTCAAGGATGTTGATATTGATACTCCAGAGGTAAGTCAGGTAACTCCTGATCCCCCTCAACTTAGATCAGAAAAAATAAAAAAAGGAAACCATGAACATAATGTGACTGCACATAGTAATGAGACCTATTTAACTCAGTTAAATACAATCATGACTAGATCAAAAAGCTCTAATAATGTTTCCTTATGAATAGCACAACATTACAGATTATACTACTAGTTTGGAACATTAGGGGTATGGATACTTCTATGCTTAGGCTTAATAATCTGATAAGCAGACACAAATTTGAGCTAATCTGTCTAATTGAGCCTAAACATGACAATATACAATGTGATCTTTATAGACAGTTACTACATTTTGACAATTGTATGCATGCTAATAGTGGCCAGATTTGGCTTTTCTGGAATAATAGTGTATCAATAGCAGTTAAATCTGATAACATGCAATTTTTAGCTGTTACAATGAATAGCATTAATCTGAACAAAAGCATGGATGTTGTATTTGTGTATGGGCTTAGGACTAGATTTGGTAGGAAAGATCTCTGGTCGGATCTTAGGACATTAACTCACCCAGAATCTATCTTCATTGGGGATTTCAATGCTATTACATCTATAAATGAATATAAAGGACCTTTCACTCCGAAGCTTAGTAGTATGAAGGATTTTAATGAGTTTATAAATGGTATGGCTTTGGAAGAAATTAATACTGTAGGCAACTTATTTACCTGGAGTAATAATAGGTTAAGAAACCCAACTGTTCAGAGGTTGGATAGAGGACTATGTACAGCTTCTTGGTCGGCTAATTTCCCTAACTCCTCTGTTCACATTTTGAATAGAATCTCTTCGGATCATAACCCTATGATACTTACCATAGGTAGTGATATTACATCCACCCCTCGGCCATTTAGATTCCTTAATACCTGGTATAAAAGGGACGGTTTTAGTGATGTAGTTAGGCAAAGTTGGGATGTTCAGATTCAGCAATCAGGAATGATAGGCTTCTTTCTCAAACTTCTGAGGTTGAAAAAAAACTAAAAATATGGAATAAAGAAGTGTTTGGAGACATAAATGATAATGTTTTAAAAGCTGAATCCATTCTGAAAGAAAAAGAAGGAATTTATGACCTGAATGCAACAGTTAAGAACATGGTGAATCTTAAAGAGGCAAAGACTAAACTGGTTAGGGCTTTAGTAGAACAAAAAAGTTTTTGGAAACACAAAGCAAAAGTGAAATGGCTAAAGGAGGGTGATAATAACACCAGTTTCTTTCATAAATCTGTTAAGGAAAGAAAATGTAGGTTAAAGATCACAAAAATAAAAAGTGGTAATGGTCAGTGGCTAGATAATGCACAAGATATTGAGAAAGAATCCATTCACTACTTCCAGGATCTTCTAACTGAGCAGAACTCCCCTCACAATTTATTTAAGCCTCACTTTCTAAGTCAGATTCCAAAAGTGATCACTCCGGAGGATAACGATAGAATACTGCAACCTGTTTCGATTACTGAACTTAAGAATGTTGTTTTAGGACTAAATAAGAACAGTAGCCCTGGACCGGATGGATTTACAGCAAATTTCTATATTAAATCTTGGGATATAATTGCTAATGACTTATTATCTGCGGCACAAGATTTTCTAACTGTGAATAATATCCCAAGAGGAATTGGTAGTACCTGGATTACAATCATACCAAAAAAATGTACACTAACTACCTTTGAGGTCTTTCTAATGTCATTAACAAGATTTTCTCTAAGATATTAATGGAAAGACTAAAGCCTTTAATGCCCAAAATTATCTCAGATCATCAAACTGCCTTCCTCAAAGGTAGAGATATTGCTGATAATGTTATCTACCTCCAGGAAATGGTGAGATTTTTAAACAGAAAACAAAGAGAACCTAATTGCATTGTTAAATTGGATCTTAAGAAAGCTTTTGATAGAGTTAGGTGGTCTTTTCTTTATTCTGTGCTTGATAAATTTGGATTTCATGCTAGATTCATATTTCTTGTTATGAAGAACTTGTCTCAGGCTTGGTTTTCTATCCTTATAAATGGTAAGCTAGTTGGTTTCTTCCAATCTACAAGGGGTATCAAACAGGGTGATCCCCTATCACCATTTCTCTTTAATATCTTTTCAGAGGCTTTCACTAGAAGCCTGTCCTTTATTTTCCAGAATGGTAGCTTGTCATATTATGGTGTGCCAGGTAATGCAATCCAAATTTCACACTTATCTTATGCTGACGATACTGTGGTCTTTCTTAAAGCCAGTAACAATTCTTTGATCAGATTTAAGGCCTTTCTGGCTACATTTGAGGAAGTTACTGGACAACAGATTAATTACAATAAAAGTGACCTTTACATAGGAAAACATGCAACTGTGAACAGAGTTAACAGAATAAAGAGAGTTTTAGGCATGAAAATTGGAAGGTTTCCTTTTACATATTTAGGGGTTCCCATTTTTACTGGGAGAGCAAAGAAGATATATTTCCAACCATTATTTGAACAAATTGATGGTAGGTTAGGAAGTTGGAAAAATAGGTGGCTCTCAGCTGGGGGAAAAATTACACTTATACAATCATGTATATACTCGGTTCCACAACATATATGGTCAGTTATTAAACCAAGTAAGCAGGTCATATCAGCCATAGAAAAAAAATTGAGCAATTTCTTTTGGGGGTTTAATGATCTAAATCCTAAAAGAGCATGGAGGAAGTGGGATGCACTTTGCTATCCTATCATTCAGAATGGGCTAGGTTTTAGATCAATAACCACCATTATTAATACATGTTATGTTAAGCTTTGGTGGAAATACCAAAAGGCTGATGCTCTTTGGACACACTTTGTTGCATCTCTACCACCCTCTTCCAGATCTTCATCAAACTGGAAAAGGATCTGTTCCATCAATGCTTGGGCAGAATCCCAATCAAGAGTCATAATAGGAAAAGGGGATTGTAATTTCTGGACTGCTAACTGGTTAGATATAGGGCCTCTTCAGGATCTCTGTGATCAAATGGATGTTGATATTCCTGCTAGTTACAGTGTTTCTGAATTCATTACAAATAAATCTCTCATGATTGCTAGAATCTGTTCAGTACTTCCTACTTATGCCATTTCTCTTTTACAGGATGCTATGTTATCAACTCACAGAAAGGACAGGCTTATATGGAAACCAGGAATCAAGGGTGAGTTTTCATTCAAAGCAACTTATCGTTTGCTCAGGAATCAAAGAGGTACTGTGGCTTCTTTCAAATATCTATGGAGTCCTAGAATTGAAAAAAAGGTTTCTGTCTTCATGTGGAAACTGATGAACTCCTATCTACCATTTGATAATGTTCTGCATAATTTGAGAATTTCACTGCCTTCTAAATGTTGTATGTGTCGTAATCATGTAGATTCCCTTGACCATTTTTTCAATTCCTGTACATTTGCGGTTCAAGTTTGGAGTCGGATTCACTCCTTTATGGGAATTAGGGACAGGGAGTTTCCATCTATATGGGATAGACTTTCTTTCTATCTTACTTATAATGCAATAAGTTCGCTACAATCAGAAATGATTCATTCTTCTGCTCTAATAACATGTTGGAATTTGTGGAAAGTTAGGAAGAATTGCTTGCATGATTCTATCAATCCTGTGATCAGTTTAGTCCTAAACCACATAAGGATCCAAATTTTTTATATGTTCACTGCTAAGCCGGTCTTTGTAGCCTCTAGGATAGATATGGCCATTGCAGATCATTCTTTTCTACCACTGATCAAACAACATCCGAAGCCGAAAATCTTCAAAATTGCTTGGACAAAACCATGCACAGGTTATAAAATTAATGTTGATGCTGCTTGGTGTTGTCAATCTAACATGAGTGGAATAAGTTTGATTGTTAGAGATTGCAGGGGTGGTTTTATTGCTGCTCATACCAATGTCTCTCTTGCCTATTCTCCTCTGGAGGCAGAAATGATTGCAATTAAGTTTGCTTTACAAACTGGTCGAGAACAAAACATTTCTTATTGTTTGCAATCTGATTGCCTTAGTGCTGTAAAGTATGTGATTGATCCTTCTAATGTTCCATGGAAATTGTTTCAATTAGCAGATGAGATTCATCAACTTCTGGGAGGAATCAATCTAATGCATGTTCATAGACAAGCAAATTTGGTAGCAGACACTTTGGCTAAAGATTGCTTAAGAAATCTGTCCTCTTCCTCTTTCATTAGGTTTCAGTGTCTAAAAAATGTTGTACAGGGACTGATTAGATTAGATCAATTGGGTACACCTTCTATACGGATAGTTAGTTGAATGGATGCTACTGATTCTAGTTAAATTGCAGGTTGATGAATAGAAAATGGATACTCAATTGCAGGCTGATGGTTGCAGCTTCAGGAGGATATTAGCAAGCTTGGATTTCGGATTCTTTCATACTTGGGAGCAATCAACTGTTCATAGTCCTCACTCTTGGATGGTTATCACAGATGCTAACATTTTTGGTACTATAACCGCATTCCCGGTATGTAGAGGATACGCCTCTTACCTATGTGGAGAGATGTGGACTGACTTGTGTTTCTTATTTAGATTCACTAATAAGTTTGATCTTCTCCACTATAGACTAAGAGCTTTTGTAACCCTCCAACGATTTGCCGGTTTTCTTTTCATTCTTTTGGAAGCAACAAGTGTTGCTTCACGAGCCTAGTGCTCACCATTGTATATCTTAACTTAGCTTCGGCTTCTTTTCACTGTCCTTTTCTTTTTGTCTATTTCATGGCTTGGGAAGGCCTAATATATTTTTCCCCCATCTTAGGATGGTTTCGAAAAAGAAAAAAAAAGCACATATTTAAACAACAATGAAATTACTCTAACATTTTTATAATGCACATACATGTCATTAAAAAAATTCTATATATATATATATCATAGAATGGATTAGTGGTCAAGTTTTTCACCTTGTGAATTTTTTGAGTAAAACTTATTTTTTTTTTACTTCATAGATGAAATATTGAAAATCAAAGTATCAAAAACAAATTAGGTAGCAAAAATTAAGACCGGGATAATTTAACTTGTATTCATTACTATTTAGGATCTATGCAACAAAAGTAAAAATTGAGCGGAAATTGATGTGAAAGGCATCAAACAATGCATTATTCATTCAATTTCAACAAAAAGTAACTGGTACAATTTTGTCAATAATTCATTTTAATTTCAATGCCCGGACATAAGAGTATCTTAGAAAAATTTAAAGGCAGATGGATCCAAAGATTTGGGTCATCTGAAAAAATAGAGTTCATGAACTCATCAACATTTGCCTCTTGAGCAAATGGTGCAACATTTTTCTCTTGATCAACAACTTCTGCAACAATTTGCTCTTGATCAGTCGATGCAACATACAAGCTTGAATCCAAATCTTTGAGACGCAATAGCTGATAATTTCAAAGAACATTAAACAAACACATAAATATTTGCACGTATAATAAAAAAAGTAAATGAAAATAAGTTGGTTGATAAAAACCTCGCGAGAGAAAATGTCATCTTGAATGGATAGAACCACATTTTCTGCCTTGAGTTTCTTAGTCTTTTTCTTTATCTCTTCAATTTCTATTTTCTTTTGTTTTGCCTTTCCTCTAGCCCTTTTATTCTTGAACCAGACATCCACCTGCCTCTGAGATAATTCCAATGATTTAGAAAGTTCAACCCTTCTTTCGCTATCAATTTTTCCACCAAACTGATTAAAATTGCTCGTAAGCGCCTCTAGTTGCTTTGTTCTAAACTTATTCTTCTTTTCCTTAACCGGCACCAATGCAATTTCTTGACTAAAGTTTCTCACATCCATCGCCTACAATAGAATTTGGTCATTAGATAAGTAAATCGAACCAACAGAACATATATAAATCACTAACATTAGAAAAAACTTGAATGGTAAAAGAAAACTAACCTTTCCTTTTTTTTAACCTAGATAAAAGAAATTTCTCGGTTGTAATGTTTGGTATGATTATCCAGCTTTATATAGAGTTATAAAAATAGGAGGTAATAAAATTTGAATAATAATATATAGGTAATCAAACTTGATTTAATATTTAGGTAATCTAATTGGATGTATAGTATTTAGATAATAAATTTGAATAGGTAATATGTTGATAATCAAATGGACTATGTAATCTTCGGATTATCACTTGTTGAAAAAAGTTTTGAACATGCACTAAAAATATAACTTATTAGATAATTTAAAAAAAAATTCATCTACCATTATGAGATACATGATAGACACGTGGTGTCATTGCTTAAGTCATCAAAATTGTTTAAGGAAGCACAGTTGTTTTTCATTATTCAGGGTAGGTGACTACGATATTTAAGCCAATTTTTCAATGATCAATTTAAATATATTCCTATGAAATCCAATGCTGAGGAATAGGAATTTAGAATGTATGTCATCACCGATTTTCCATTTAAGACATGGCAAGATTAGATTTCTTCCCCATAAAATTGATTTCCAACCCCATAAATTTGCAGGTTTCTGCTAAAAATTAATGAATTATTCTATTTTTAAATATTTGTATTTGTAATTTTTTTAAGAAGAGAACATTTGTTATGAATCATATTCCTCACAATCTGTGTGAAAGGAGCTTAGTTCATTTCAGCTGCCTTCCTAATTCCAAGATATCCCAAAACAATTGGTACACATCTTCTTCCATGACTTCCAATGTAGAACTTTTCCCCCTGAGTATTCTTTTAAGAAAATTCATAAATCAAGGCTCAGTGGATTGAGCAAATTTAAAGGAAAAAGGAAGAAAGTGAAAGATTTAAAGAGCAAGATTTTGGGGAAATATTTTCTGCTTAACGTACTTAAACCAGACCAACAATCAATATATATATATATATATATATATATATATATATATAAAAATATTTCTAATATGCCTACTATTTGACAGTTATAGATAGCTTACCTATTTACAACTGATTCCTAAACTAATAAACTAGCCGCCTAAGCTAAGCTAGACAAGTTTGGTAAAGAAGGAAGCTCAGTTGGCTTGCTCTGGAAGGATTATCTTGCGCTGCTATTGAGAATGTTGTTTGAGAATGTTGTTGATCAAGAAGCTTCGATAATCTTAGCTTAGATGGCATTACATACTTGATCTGGAAGATAGCTCTACCATAGGGAGATACCGCAGTAGATGGGGCCCCAACCTTCTATGCCCTTGGTGTTGCAGCCAAGATTCAGTCGTACACCCCCCCGAGAGTGTCATATCAAGCTGACATTGGTGCCCATAAATGGCCCTAGCCGACACTCCCGAATATGCCGCAAATGATAGCATACTCTGTGCCGACCTCTACGCCTATCTCGATGGCCTCAACACCGAGACAGACTATTCCACGTTCGATGGTAGGGCCGATGTGAACTTTCTCGGGTTTTGAGAGTCAAATGTATTCAGGACTCCGTCTGGAGGTTCCCCCCTATGACCCTTACTGACCATGGTTATATTATAAAGTGACATGGACAGGGTCGCACTCAGGGTACATGGCTTCGATTCATCTCCTCCCAATGCCCTAAACCTTCGATGCCTCGGTTTGGCCTAGCCCATACAGAGACCTGCGGGTGGGAGGAGGACTAAGCGACTCTTTGACAAGAAAACTCGACAGGCTGATCGAGCCTTGGGGACAGATCGCAACATCCCCTTTCACTCCTGTGATAATGACCGCCCAATGGCCCAACAAAATGAAACCACCCCAAGGACTCCCCACATCTAGTGGAGACTTGGACCCTCGCGAGTCCATACAGACGTTCCTTAGTCTGATGAACTCAAGGGCCTTCAAAGAACACCTAACATGCAAGTTGGTCAAAAGTTATTTTCGAGGGAAAACCCAAGAATGGTTTAACAATCTGGGTAGAGGGACGCTAGACTCATACAAAGACTTCAAAAAGGCCCTTCTGAGTCAGTTTCTTTAAGAGAAGAGGTTAACAAAAACCTTAATAGAGTTGTACCAAAACAAGCAAAGCCCAGGCGTGTCGGCAGAGGTGTTCTACCATGGATATTTGGTTGAGAGTCTTAGCATAATTAATTAGACTGAGGAATGGGTAATTCTTGGATATATGAATGGAATATCGAACCTCGACCTGTACAAAATAATGGTCTCGAAGAAATTGGAGAGCCTACAACAATTACAGGAGATCATAGAGCAGTATTCAAAAATCGAAGAGGCCACAAAGTGAAAACTGGAGGGAGCTAGATTTCTCAAAAAAAGGGTTTGAAAGCTTTATTCCCTTAACCAAGTCCCTGATGAATATACACTCCATCCATAAAGGGATGTTTCGAAGCCCCCCTCCCGAAAAAAACTACCATAGGAAGAAAGAGTCCCCCAAATTTAGTGACCACCACAAAGAACAGGGCCATGACACACATGAGTGTACCCATTTGAGGCAGGAAGTGGAAAGATGTGCAAGGGAGGGTTTACTCCTTGGCTGTGTCAAGGGTCCGAAAGGAGAAGCCTGTTTGAAGGGTTGAACGAAACATCGTTGGAAAGGCAAAAAGAGATCTAACTGAAATGGTAGAGAATAGTAGGTGAATGAAGGAGACCAAGTTGGAAACCAAGTAAGGGTCCAAGCCAAAATGATGGTCTCGAAGAAATTGGAGAGCCTACAACAATTGCAGGAAATCATATAACAGTATTCAAAAATCGAAGAGACCACAAAGAGAAAACTGGAGGGAGATATATTGCCCAAAAAAATGGTTCTAAAGCTTTATTCCCTTAACCAAGTCCCTGATGGATATACACTCCATCCATAAAGGGATGTTTTGAAGCTCCCCTCCCGAAAAATACTACCATGGGAAGAAAGAGTCCCCTAAATTTAGTGACCACCACAAAGAACAGGGCCATGACACAAATGAGTGTACCCATTTGAGGCAGGAAGTGGAAAGATGTGCAGGGGAGGGTTTACTCCTTGGCTATGTTAAGGGTCCGAAAGGAGAAAAATGTTTGAAGGGTTGAGCGAAACATCGTTGGAAAGGAAAAAAGAGATCCAATTGAATTGGCAGAGAATAGCAGGTGAATAAAGGAGAAAAAGTTGGAAACCAAGTAGGGGTCTAAGCCAAAGCTGAGGCTCTACCAGATGGAAACCAGAGCGATGGGGCAAATCGGGTGATCAACTTAATTAACGGAGTTGTAGGCGATCAAGCTTTGAACACAATAATCAAAGCTCAACCCCGATATGTTCCCTCCGGAGAACCTTGTCAAAAACATTTCCAACCCAAAGAAGCAATTACCTTCTCCGAGGCTGACTCGGTGCCCAGCCGGCCCCCTCACACAGATCAGTTTGTGATCCATGCAACCATAGGAAATTGTTATGTCAAAAGGGTGTTCATGGACGATGGCAGCGGGGTTGAAGTAATGTTTGCCAACTATTTTGACCAGTAAGGGCTCGGATATGAAAGCCTAAGGAGAAAAACCTCTCCCTTCTCCAACTTCACCGGAAAATGGTGCTACCCCTAGGGGTGATTACCCTCTTGGTTAAAATAGCCGGGGGGAACAAGGAAATCACAATCGATTATAGCTTTGCATTAGTAGACATTGTGTCCCCATACAATGTGATCCTCAGAAGGCCTTGGATGTGCCAAGTGTGAGCGGTATGGTCTCCCTATCATTTGACCATGAAGTTCCCCACGAAAAGGGGGATAGAAGTTATTGAAGGGGATCAACCAGCGGCCAGAAGTTGTTTGGCTCTAGCCCTCAAAGAGGCTAGAAAGGAGAACAGAGTGGCTTCAATTGAGGGAGAGATTAAGCCTACGAACACCAAGCCAATGACCATTTGGGGATAGGAGAATGGTGCCTGTAGGAGAAATCATTACACCCACAACAAAGCAACAACAAAAGGACCTCTTAGACAATTTTGTCGATGTGTTTTCATATGACACATTTGAACTCACAAGAGTACCTAAGCAATTGATGGTCCACAGGCTGAATATGGACCCCTCTCAAAAGTTAATCAAACAGAATCTTAGATCTTTCGCTCCTGAAAAGTCCGAGGCCATATAGGAAAAGATCCAAAAATTGATGATAGCTGAGGTTATCGAAGAGGTATTCTACCCCAAATGGATAGTGAATCCTGTGACGGTCCCCAAGCACGATGGTACTTAGAGGATGTGTATTAATTTCATGGATCTCAACAAGTTTTACCCCAAGGATAGCTATCCCATTTCTTCCATTGATGTGTTGGTCGAAGAAATAACGGGATATGATGTCCTTGCTTTTTTTGATGTCTATAAGGGCTATCATAAGATACTCATGGCAGAAGAGGACAAGCAAAAACCTTCTTTCATTACTGATGGGGGTATATTTGCTACAAGAAAATGCCATTCAGATTAAAGAACATAGGGGCTACCTATCAAAGGTTGGTCGACAAGCTCTTCGAAAAGAAAATTGGCAGAAACATTGAGATATATGTTTATGATATATTGGTTAAAAGTAGGGGCTTCGACCAATTTTTTCTAGACCTCGAAGAGACCTTCCAAAAGCTTTGAGAAGCTAACTTGAAGCTAAATCCTGCTAAGTGCATCATCAGAGTCGAAGCAGGTAAATTCCGAGGATTTATGGTTTTGGTGAGGGGGATCGATGTCAATCCTGAGAAAGTCAAATTATTGGTCAACATGAAGCCCCCAAAATAGTCAAAGACATCCAGAGGCTCACAGGATCGTTCAAGGAACTCAGTCAATTCCTCTTGACGGGGGCTGAAAAATACCTGCCATTCGTGCTTCGAAAAGCAAAGAAATTCAAGTGGACGAATGACTGTGACAAATCCTTCCTTGAGCTGAAAGAGCACTTACAAAGTTTTCCCACCCTCATGAAACTAGAAAAGGGAGTAGATCTGTATTTATACATCTGCACACCCCCCTTGCAATAAGCGTCATTCTAGTAAAAGAGAAGGAAAAATCCCAATTCCAGATATACTTTGTAAGTAGCGCACTGCATGGCCCGGAGTCCCGCTACAATGCCCTCAAGAAACTGATCTTGGCCCATGTCCACAATGCGAGATACCTCCGGCCATACTTCTAAAGCCACTGGATAATCCTGCTTACTAGTCATCCAATCAGGCAGGTGCTTCTAAAGCTGGAGGCCTCAAGAAGATTTATGAAATGCGCAATCAAACTGGGTGAACACGACATCCAGTTCCACCCAAGAACAGCTATCAAGGGCCAAGCGTTAGCAGGCTTCATTGTCGAAACCACAGAACCGATAGTGATCGAAGAAGACAATGAACAAGATGAGACATGGCAGTTGTACGTTGATAGGTCCTCTTCTTCCAGAGGTAGTAGGGCTAGAGTTTTGCTCATGATCCCTGATCAAAAAGATTATCCCTAGGCATTACACTTTGACTTCAAGGCCACAAATAATAAAGAAGAATACAAAGCACTAATCACAGGCCTTCGAATCACAAAAGATTTGGGAGTTCAAAAACTCGACATCTTTAGTGATTACCAAATCATGGTCCTTCAAGTCAAGGGGGAATATATGGCTAGGGAGAGAAGTTTGCAATGCTATTTGGAAGTGGTAAAACCTCTTCTCGAACATTTCCACCATTATATCCTCAATCAAGTCTCTTGAGAAAAGAATCACAAGGCTAATGCCTTAAGCAAATTTGCCTAGTCGGACTTGGACTTGAAATCTAAGGGGTATTTAATGGTGGAGACGCTAAGTAAGCGTAGCTTCGAGGAAAAGGCAACAGTGATGATGGTTGAGGAACAAAAGTTGTGGATGATGCCTATTGTGAGCTGCCTTTAAGATGGGACCCTCCCGGAGGGCCCCATCAAAGCAAGGAAGGTCAGTTTAAAGGTGCCTAAATATGTGATCCAGGAAGACATCTTATATCGCCGAGGCCATCTCCAACCACTGCTCCGATGCTTAGCCCCCCATGAAGCTGAATACTTGATACGCAAAACCAATGAAGGGGTAGCTAAGAAGCTTCTCCTGGTTGGATATTATTGGCCAAAGATGTTCGAAAAGGTAAATAAGCACATCCAAGCCTGCCACTAATGCCAAAGGCATGCACCAACCACCCACATCGGCCTTGAAAGAAATGATGAACATTAACAATTCTTGGCCATTTTAAAAATGAGGGATCAACCTGGTGGGACCTTTCCCGGAGACCCCTGGCCACTTTCAGTACCCGATTGTGGCCTCAGACTACATTACAAAGTGGGTCGATGCCAAAGCACTGATGGGTGTAAAATGGAAGGCGGTGATTGGGTTTTGATGGAAGAATTTCATATGCATATTTGGGATCCCTCAAACGATCAAAAGTGACAATGGATCTCAGTTTATCAATGACCCATTCAAAAGCTGGTGCAAGGAGTAAAAAATCCGCCAAAGGGTCACTAGCATTTACCACCCCAAGCCAATGGGCAGGTAGAGGTTGCCAATCGAACCATAGTCAATGGCATTTGATTGAGGCTCGAAGGAGCAGGTGGGAACTAGATCAATGAATTACCTAGCGTACTTTGGTCATTCTGGACAACAGAATCTTCTGCTACTGGAGAAACCCCATATGACATGGTTTATGGTTCAGAGGCGGTCATTCCAGTGGAGATAAGACTGCCCACCTTTCAAAGGTTTGCTATAAGAAATGGACGATAGGAAGATAATCACGAGTAATGCCGTTTGGACCTCGACCTCCTTAAAGAGAAAAGGGAGAAGGCAAACCTCCACGAAGCTAGGGTTAAAGAAAGGGTGAAGCGGTATCACAACCGTAGGGTTCAAAAGGTCCAGTTTTCCCCAGGAAACCTTGTAATGAGGAGAAACGAGAAGAGTCGTAGAGATCAGAGGGGAAGTTGTCAGCAAACTAGGAGGGACCCTACCGAGTTGTTGAAACTGGCCTGGGGGCAGTTATATGTTAGAAACCCTCCAAGGTGAATTGATTCCACGCAGATGGAAAGTCTCCAACCTTAAGAGGTATTATTCTCCAAAATCCCAATAGACTCAGGAAGGTCTAAAAAAGGCCTACTTAGAGGTATCTTTGGGTCGATGCCTTCAACCCAATAGCATTTTAAGCTGAGAGGATTCCGCTGCATTTGACAATCTTGTATCAAAACGTGTTACCTTCAAACAAGCTCTTGATTACCACTCTTCTAAAATTGGAGTAACTGATACTTGAACGCGCAACAAGTGCTTAAGACACGGATCTTGTAAACTATTCAAAGGGCCAATATAGCCCTATCAAATGCGCAACAAGCGCCCAAGGCACAGACCTTGTAAAATGCGTGAAGGGCCAACAAAGCCCTATCGAACGCGCAACAAGGAACAGACTTTGTAAAATTCTTGAAGGGCTAACAAATCCTAATCAAACCCGCAACAAGTGTACAAGGCACAAACCTTGTAAAACGTACGAAGGGCTAACAAAGCCATATCAAACACGCAACAAGTGCACAAGGAACAAAACTTGTAAAAACATTCGAAGGGCCAACAAAGCCCTATCAAACACGTAGCAAGCGCACAAGGCACAGGCCTTGGAAAATATTTCTTAGGGCCAACAAAGCCCCGTCAGATCGTATAAACCACACAAAGCTTAGACCTCGTAAGTTGCTCAAAAAAGTCAGAGACACAATTTAAAGAAATTTAGCTTAGGGGCAATGACCCTACCAAAAAAAGGAAAAAAATGGTCTGACAATGGTGAAGAGAAATAAATTACAGCTATTTTAGAAAGTAGGAAAACTTCTAGGGGACTTCGGATAAAAAATACAGGAACCTTAAGGCTTAGTGTTGGGGTCTTCTAAATAAAGTATCTTCTTTGTCGTCGAAGGACCATGGTCGACTTTGACCAATAATAGACGAAGAACCAATTCCTCGACAATCGGTGGAGTGGCTTCGAGTCGTGTTAGTTATTTGAATTGGAGCTATAGGAGGAGGGATTTCACTAGATCCAGAAGCCTCGCTTCTCCTAGGGGCAGTACGGGAACTTGAAGCTCCCACTTTCACTTTCTACACTCTGTCCAGCCGCATCCTAGCCTCTTCATATGCTTCACAATACTTGGGATTCCAAGTGATATGTTTTTTCTCCATGATATTGATAGTGTCTCGAAGAAAACCTTCGAAATCTTCAATCAGTGAAGCTTCAACTGTCCTGAGTCGGAGCCTCTATGCTCGAAGGTTGTTGGTCATTGCCTCATTTGTTGAATACAGTTTGGAAAGCTCATTATCACCCTTCTCTTTGTCCCTATACATGACAATAATAAGGGTTTGATTCTCCTTAATGGTTTTCTCCAATGCAGGAACCAGGTGTCGCTAACACGTCCGTACTTCTTCCATCAACTTGTTAAGTTTTTGGTAGTAGTTGTTAGGGTTGATCGATCCATCTCTACATTTTTTTGGGCCACCTGAGCCACACAATGGTAAATTTTGATAGACTCGTACGGTCAAGAAGTTGATGCTCCCATACTGGATTTGTAGACTTTTGCAGCCGAAAGACATTCATGCATCGAGGCAAACCTGGCATTAGTAGTTATCTCTTCAAGAACTTCACTATGCCAGTCTTCAAGAGATAAAAAATATCCCAAAATTTCATCCTTAGCAATAGCTAAGGAATCCCTTTCCTCTCCCGAACAACTCAACGCTTTGAGGAGTTCCTGTTGCCTTTCATTAAGACCACTGCACCATAAGTCATGTTCCTCGTACGCTGCTTGAAGCTTCTCTTCGAGCTCGATAAACTTGTACCAAAACTGGGATGCCTTTATTTGATGCTCCCAAGCCCATTCCTCTATCCATTGATACCTCTACTTAATGATTTGAAGGAAGAAATTGAAGGAAGTACCCCTTTGTAGATTTGGGGGGGGGGGCGAAAGGGTACCAAGTTTTAAGTCTATGAAAGACAAAAGGTAAAATAGATAAGTACGAGAAAATGAAAGTCTTAATTAATAAAAGGAAAATAAGTACATCAGGAGCCTCAAAGGGAAAAAATTTTATACAGTTTTTTTATGCTAGATGTCTCCTTAGAAGAACTCGAAGGGACATGCCTGCGCCGAGACCTTGGAGCAATAAGGGGATCTGGCTCTTTCCACTCAGTTTCTTCATCCACCTCCAGGCTTCGGATCTCCTCCACTGAGAAATACTTGCAAGAAGCCTTCAAATGGTTGAGCAAGGGGAATTTGATCCCCCTATCTTTGATAGACTTCCACCAGATATGGCTCAGCTGTTTGGGCTCTGAAATGTTCTTATAAACATCCAGTATAGTAGCGTACTCAGCCGAGAGATCCTTGGAAATGAAATAAGCCAAATTGTCCCTGGTAACCCCAACCAAAACCGTAGAGAGAGAGGAGAAAAAATCCTGGAACCCCTGGGTCTTCACCACCCTATTGGTATAGGCCTCAAAAGAAGAGTCTATTGCTCGAGAGAGTAAAGGCCAGTCAGTTTGGAATTTTTTTCCTGGGCCTCTGAGAGTTTCAGCTTGAGCCCTTTAAAAACTTTTTCTTTCTCGATGGCCTGTTTCTTAAGCTCCCCTTTGCGAAAAAGGACTTGTTTCTCGAGCTTCCATTTGTGAACAAGAGCCTGTTTCTCCATCTCTGCCTGATGGAAATGGGTAGCGATAGATCGCTCGGCCCTGTAGTCAGAGGCCACCTTCTCTAGGTCTTCCTTGTAATGGGAAGCAGCCTCGCGCAACTCCCCTTCAAGCTCTTTAGAATTAGCAATAGCATGCTTACCCTCCTGAACCTTTATTAAACAGGCCTGGACAACAGAGTCAAAAGCAACCGAGAAAGGTGCTTCTGGGACAAGGGTTAAGCGACCATCCCTATTCGGATGAGGCAAGTTGCTCATCCCTGAGAGGGGACCAGTCTCTAAGCTGGTGTTCCCGGGGGGACCAGGTTCGGATTGGTGGTTGAACAGAGGGGGGCCCTATCTGTTCTTGGCCTTTGAGGGGAAGGTTGGGGCATCAAGGCACCATCATAACCCTATTTGCTCCTACTTTTTTCCCCCAGGAGCTCTAACTGAACCTCAGACTGAGCTTCTGGTCGAATGGGGCTAGAAGTGGGGTGGCTGTGAGGGGCCTCAGGAGAGGCCTCTATGAACACTGTCTCGGCCTTCATCTTGTTGTCGATGCCAAGAGTTGCAGCAAAATCCACTACATAAAAGAAAAAAAGGAAAAACTTGAACCATCCAACATAAAGAAAGCAAAAAGAAGACTAGATAAAAGCAAGGGCAGCTAAAAACTAAGGGTGCCACAAACACCTTCGAAAGGGGAAGAAGAAATCCCAATGGGTGACTCCCCAAAAATTGCTTTCCCGGGTGGGCTCCGGTTCCACCCCCACGTGCTTTGAGGTAGCTCCGAAAGTTTTCAAGCCATTGGTCTTCTTTTTCTATTTTTTGGCTTTTTCAAAGCCTCTCCACCATCAATCAAAGAGGCCTTCTGCTTTGCCTTTGTCTTCTTAGGTTGAGCGCCTCCATATCCTTCCCCCTTTTTATCCTTTAAACTACTCTTTTTCTTTCCTTTACCGGAAAGAGGCTTCATGGTCTCCACCGGAGGAAGGGTTTTATTCTGACTGGCTTCTGGCGATAGATCCAGTTATATATCTCCTCCGGCCAGACGAAGTTAAAATTCCTTGAAATGTTCAGGAGCACACTTAGCATCCAATCTCTATCAGCTATCACATCCTCCGGAGCAACATAGACGGAAGGGTTATCGAACTTGGGCTTCAGATTCCAATTGAGTACATAGTACTCCCCATCTTCTTTCTCGAATGTGTAAATGGCGGATAGATGCCACTCTTTACAGTTAGAAGAAAGCTTTACAGGATTGTCTACAAACCTGTTGAAAAGGGTTACGATCCCTCCAAGCTTCGTATCTTGACCCTTGTCCGAATAAACCACAACTCTACTCCCAGAGAGATAGTACAGAGATCGAAAGACCTCATAGTGGGGTTTGATGCCCAAGCTATTACATTGAGTTAGGAAGACCATGATGAGTAGAATGACGTTCAAATGTACTTGGGTCAGACTTTTTTGATGAATAGTGAGAAGATGAGAGAGGATGGGGGAGCCAAATCGAAGGTGACGGTCGTAGACTATGCATCGACCGGGCCTTGTATCCCTCAGATTTTAAACTTCTCGAAGCACCTCCAACTAAATGAGGGAATTTTGGTTGGTTTTTAGTCCTAAGTTATTAAATTAAAATACAAGCTAACTAGCAAAGTCAAGTAACTATGCTCTAATCATGAAACAAACTAAGAAAAGGGGTTTAAAACTACAAAAGACAAGCCTTGGGGGCAATTGATTTTCACTTCCAAACCTCTTATCTATCCTTGAATCTACAACCTATTCATTACTTTAACTACTTGTTGTGAAGATAAATCTTCTATCCTTCTTAGATAGTAGTTTGCAAGAGTGAATTTGATATCTCTTGTCAAATCTCACTAATGACTTCTTTAGTCGATAAACGGCTAGAAGTATCCCATTAATGTCGTTGAGCACAAAGAATCAACAAGCTTGGTAACACTTATAAACACTATACCATGTCTAAGAATTGAACTAATTTATGCACTTACACAAGATTAATCAAGAACGATCTACATTCATAGACTTTTCTCATTTACTACCTAAAACAAACATAACAACGAGTTCAACATCATCACATTCATCTAGCAATTATCAACACATCAACATCATTAGAAGTTCTAACTCATGTTCTTAGATGTCATATTAAAATAGGGGAAACTTAGCTACTTTCTCTCAACCCTAACAAGCAATCATACAAGATATTCATATACTCAAACAACCAACAACATTGATGCCCTAAACAATCCACATTCAAAGCTCCATAAATGCACAATAGCAAAAGCAATAAATTGATAAATAGAGTTCTTAAGATATGGCTTAGAAGCCTCAATAAATTTCTTCCAAGTACAAAACTAAGCTAGATAATCAAAACCCATAACATAGAACCAAAATCTACAAAGAAAGAAGAAGAAAAGGGGAAGAAAGGGTGAAAAACTAGGGTTTTGGGAGCCCCAAGTCGGGCTTGGGAAAATGGGGAAGAAGAATGGTTATTTATAGCCCAAGTGGGTAAAAAAGAAGTAAAAAACTGTGGTAGACCGCATTGGCTGCGCGTCGGGAACTCATATCGAGCAAGGCTGACGTGAGAGTGCTTGTCTTATGGCACCAAATTGCTTGTCATTTGGCACCAGGGTGCCAGGCGCACTTTTCTGGACCGAGGACATACGCCACGCCTAATTTCTCTCTTATGGGTGTATGGTTAAGGGCATAGCCCATGCACCAAGTCTTCTTCACCGGCCAGTCGATCTTTGCATTGTTATGAGTGAACTGTTACTCCAATTTTGTAGTTCTTGTAGTCGATTTTATAGTGCTTGATAAGAAGAATCCAATGGTTTCATTCTTTTGGCTAATTCTTCTTGGATTATTTTAAGAACTTTGACCCAAACTTTCAGGTCACAATCCATCCGCTTCTTTGTCTTCCTTCTTTGACCATTCTATCTTCTACCACGTTTTAGCTCGTGGCCTTCACTAAAAAAATCCAAAGGGCTCAGAAGAAATCTACAAATTAAGCTCATAAAATACAATCTAGATGCTCGTAAGGACCAAAAATTTATTAGAGAAAACATAGGTTACAAAATGAAGTATTTAGTTATGAAAACCAAAAATGGTCAATCTAAATCCCTTCTTATGTAAACCTAACTAAATATAGCAATCTTACAAAAAAATGACAAAAGAGATGCTAAAGGCTTCAGAAAATACATGCATTTGACGTCTCATCACTATGCTCATGGGCTGAAATGTTGAGGCCCATAAGTAGAGTACACGACGTCGCTTATGATTCGCTATTATGTCGTTCTGATCGTCCTGCGTGCGACCTCACAGGACGAGGGGCGGAATACAAAATAATTTGTAACGAATATATATGGAGCCTACCGCTAGACATCATCAAATCAAACATTCAACTTCCTGGCAAATTTTTGCACTCTCTCACCCTCAAAGGTATGCTCTCTAGATTCCCTAGATTACTTTTTTTTTATTTTCTTTAATTTTGATATGCATATGGTGGAAATTCCATATTATTATTTATTTTTTGTATTCATATTTCCATGGATGTTTGGTCTATGTAGTAGGAATTTTTGTTTGATGTTCTTATTGTTTATAACTGGCCACAATTTGTTGCTTTTACCTATTTTCTTCTATGGTTTTCGTCTTTTGACAATGCGTTTGTAACTCCTAATTGCAACCTCGCTGGTACATTGGTCATACTTCTTCTGGGATGAACCATTAGCGATATTGGTTACACTTTTTTGCTTTGAACCCTAGTAGTATGCAATGTCGGCTACTATTCGTTACCATGTCAGTTTTAACAACTAGTAGCCGATGTGTCAACGACGTCGATTATGAATATATGGTATGTAATGTTTGTGGGCCCTACAATAGATTAAATTCACACATTCTTATCGAATTTCAAGAATCAGCTCTTACAGCGCTGGTTTGAGTAGACGTGCCCCAATTGAGGAAATTCCTTTGTTTTTCCGATTTAAATTCCATTTTATTATTTTTTTTATTTTTTTCTAAGAATAATATTAAAAGTTTCAATGATCAAAATGCAGATCCCTAGAGATAAAGATGAGGATCATCATTCCAGGACTGCGTCCGGGTAAGTCATTACACACTTTGTCCAAACGCTAACAGGACAAACATCGGTGCCATTCCCATTTTGGTAAGTCCTCCCTTGTTACACATGATGTATTATTTTTTCAATGCACTTTCTCTACGAGTTACTTTCATATTTACTAAATCTTGTTCTTTGTTTATAAATCAATACGTCCTGAGCCACATTTCAGAGCTCCTACCGCCGTACAAGACCTCCATTGTGCTGCGATGTATTGGAAGGGTGTATGAGATGCGTTATTCGGGGGACAAGAAGTACAAGACCCTGACCCCTAAGGGCTTTGGCAAATTTCTTGTTGAGGAGGAACTCGTGATTGGGGACACACTACTTTTTGAGGTGTTAATTAGTGCTAGGCCAGTACTTTTTAATGTAACCGTTCTTCCCAGCAAATTTGACTGATTAATGACTTTAAAACATTTGTTTAAAACAAATGTAATCAAATTCAGAAAAACATTTTTTTGAATTTTATTGTAATTCTTGAATTTTACATCAAGAATTTTATTTATTGAGTTTTATTTCAGTGTTATTGAATTCATCATATTTATCCCTCTTTCAACATTTGTAACTCCTTCTCCCTATTAGCAAATTGTTGTTGCAAACAAACATTGTAACGGAAGTTGAACTATAGACCACTTGCATGATAGGTTGTAATTGTTAGGCACGTACAATTATGCGATGTTACAAAGTGGTCGACATCATGTCCCTTGGTCCGAGTGGAGTGCAAAGCCATTCAAGGTGATGGATGACACATTGGATTCAACCGATGTCAATTTATGATGGACGACATATTGCCATACCCAATCCAGCATGCGACGTTGCATAATTCGAGGCAATTCAAAACAACATCACACCTAGAAGAGTATAAATAGGGGAACCCTAACAAAGAATTTAAGCATTCATCCACAAATTTCTGCAAATTCCAACGGTCTCTAACTTCCTCCCCTCCCTTCTCTTCTCCCTTGGAAAAAGGTATGGATTTTCTAATCCCCTAACACATATGTTTTGTAATTATTTCTTTGCAATGTTTGATCTGTGGTGTGAGAATATGTTTCCTAATTCTTACTTTAAAATTTTGTTAGACAATGTTTTGGTATGTTTCCAATGGGTTTAACTTTATTTTGATGTGTATGAAGCTTCAATTTTTTTGGTTTCATGGGTTTCTTGCTGTTGCTGCCTCTGAATTATGCGACATTGGTATCTTATCTGTCACAACTCGGTATATGTGATCATAAAGCGACGTTGCATATTCAATTATTCAATTACACATTTTACTCAATTTGCATCGTCGGCTATTACTCTGTCTTTAGTTCATTTTTAACGACAAGGTTGTTAGGTCACATGTGCATATCAACTAACCCCACTGCTTTATACCGATATCACCGAGCGACTGACGGTCCGACTTCGTACATTGCATTTTATACCCTAGTTTTGCACTTAAGATTTCCACATGTGATGCTGGACTAATGGCTGGCGAAGGATCGTCTAGTTAACCCTTTTTAAGGTATTTCACCTATTTAAATATATTTTTATTCAGTAACACAAATACACACCTCGTAACAACTAATACTCTTCGGTTATCGTACAGTTCACTGTACAACGAAGGCACCCGGAGCCTTTTTCTTCGACATTGAAAATCATTCAATGGTTATTGATAGCCCACATTTTGACTGCACTTTGAAGCAACTCAACATTGAGAAAATACCAACTTTGGTTAAGCGCTTGACTAAAATATTTTTGTAGACAATTGCATATATATAAATATACATTTATATTTCTAATCAATATTTTTTACTCTGACTTAATTAGTACATCCCCTGGGGGATTGTACAACTCCGAAGGACTTAGAATACCCCCGTGGTGCTAAGGTGCTACGGGACAGACTGGCATATGGACTATTCGAGAGGTGGGAAGATGAAGGCTCTTTCCCCAAAGGGTTTGGCAAGTTTCTTAGGGGAAATAACCTACGCATTGGAGACACCTTGTTCTTTGAGATGATAGAAGCTAGGGTTTCAATCCTCTTCAAGGTCATCATTGTCCAAGATGATTAAGTTTATTGTAATTTCTCTTATGTGTGAACTAAGACAATTTTTATTCGAATTTATGTACTTGTAAGGATATTCTCATGCCTATGGTTTTTCCTCTTAATTAATTATCTTATTTGAACATTATGTAATTGACTGTACGTGTTTATATGTGTGACTTCATGTGAGCACTATTGTATTAATTATTTGTTGGTCGTGTGATTTTAAAAAAATTGAACAAATGGGGTACTGGTCGTGTACAAATTAGGAAAGGTTTCTTTTCTGTCACCGTAAAGTTCATGTTTGCGACTTCGCAATGTCATTTGCAAATGTATAACTACAAATTGCGTATTATGCAAAATTGGCCCAACTTCTAACACAACACAGAGAGCGATGTCGCATGCTACTCGGTAACATTATTTACCTCATTTATATTTATCTTTTACTTTGTTTATTTTATTAACCGAGGTAAAAAACCTTTTACTTTGAAAAATACACAAACGAGGTAAAATAACTTTTTACCTCGGTTATTTTGGGTTAAGGAAAAACTGAGGTAAAAATGGCGAAGTAAAAGATCATTTTTCTTGTAGTACACAAGCTAAGATATCAACCCCACCATCATTCTTATAGGTAAGAAAGTCATCATATTATATGAGACACTTACACCCCTCAAGGGGGGGGGCAACTCGATATCATGCTGCATCTAAGGCATGCACTGCTTGTGCTAAATCCTGATTCGGCCCTGTCATTCCCATATTCATGTCATCTCGTGAACCTGTTAGCCCACTCTCAACAGGAGTGGTATTCCAGACTCCCTGCTCCATGTCAACTTCTAGGAATCTCGAGGACCCCGCAACATTCGCTCGAGAAGCTTAACAACCTTCTGATCAGGCCCACTTGAGATATGTACCCTTTCATGCTCCTTTATTGAGACGTGCAATGTTCGCAACTCAACTACAGATACTCGAACCTCTCCAATTTTGATACCTTGCATTTCCTAGGGATTGGCCATATATGTTCTTCTAGATTGTGCCTCGTTTCTGGCTCCAATACCTTTTAACCTCAATCTCTCATTCCTTCGAGTAACCGTAGATATAAATCAAGAAAATCGACTCTAACTTAATCATCCCCACATAGGAAGTAGGCTTGAGCTATATGGTTGTCCCGTACGGTGCCAATTGATGTGCCCGGGATCCCATGGGTCAGTCCTCCAATGTTTCAGTCAGTAATGAGTATATGCACGGTATTTAAGATAGAATGAATATGGAAAATTAATACATACCTTGTATTTATAAGGTACAACTTTAACAATATTTTAAATTAATTATAACCCTTTAATGTCCTATAAATGCGGCATTCATTGTCCAGCAATGTTCCAATTGGGCTGATATTAATACAACCCATTATAACATTTGGGCCCAACCTCTATTAGCAATGTGAGGACATCATTCTAGAGATGTTTAGAATGTTTTTTTACAAATTGAATCAGTTGGTGAAGAGATAAGGTAGTATTTGTCCAAGTGAAGGACTACGATAAAAGTCTGTCAATAAGCCTTCTATTAGGACATGAATCACAGAGGATATGAGTTATATTGAATCTACCAGGAATCTGGAAAAGGAGAAGAAATAGCTTTATAGTCTGTAAGTGATGACCTTTCAAGATATATGTGATGTACTTAGTTTGACTGAGGAATATGCCGTATGTGGACCTAGCTATTTTAATCCCTAAAAAGTATTTGGTAGGTCTTAGATCTTTGATGGTGAAAAGCAAATGAAGATATGCTCTGAGCCCAGAAATTTCAGTCTCATAAGTTCCAGTAATGACACCATCAACATATGAGAGCAGCACAAGGAACAATTGATTAGTGTGTTTCATAAACTAGTAGTGATTGTTCTTGGTCTGATGCAAGCCAAAAAATATTAAGTACTTGGATAATTTGCCATTCCATTCTCTTTAAGCCTATTTAAGGCCATAAAGAAATTTTCATAACCAGCAAACTTGATTAGGCTTTGCCTTGGTGTATCCTTGGGGAGGGATCATGTAAAGCTCTTTATTTATGTAGGCATGAATGAATCCAGTATTCACATCAATCTAATGAAGATTCCAGCCTTGAGATGCCGTAATAGTAAGTAGCAATGTAACAGTCACCTATTTACCCACAGGAGAAAAAGAGCCAAAATAATCAACACATCAAACATGTGAGAATCCCTTGGCAACCAGCCTTGCCTAATATCTCTTTAAACTTTATTAGCATGACTTGTTCCCTTGAGCACCCATTTGAAACCACTAGAATTCTTTCCTAAACGCAAAGGAACTATATCCTAAGTGTGACTAGCACTAATGGCGCTCATTTTAGATTGCATAGCTCTTACTCACCGTTGATCACTACAAGCTTGTTATATGTATGTGGTTCATGGATTATTTCTAGTTTTTTTAATAAAAGCAGTATAAGTAGCAGAAAAGATAGGTAATCAGAGATAGGATGAATACACAAAGTTGACAGTAATTCATGCATCCATAATGGCTTGTTTTCAAGTATGGTACTTTGTCTCAATAAAGGTTGAGGAGGTTGTTATTCATTTTCTATGTGAGGAACATGGTGATAATCTAAAAATTGATATGAGTGAGGAATATGTGGTAAATCAAATTGGCATCTAGAGGAAGGTGAAGAATGATCATGCTATGAAAAGTGTACATTTAGCGACTGATGAAGGGGAGATGAGTTACCTGGGGTGGAAATGATAGACTCTATGTTATACCTAGTAGGAATTATAGTCATTAGATTAGAAATCTTACCAGTAGGATCAAATATAGTCAAGTAAAGAAATATAGTGTCATAGAAAACCATATCCTTACAAGTGATGAACTTTTTATCCTTTCGATCATATAGTTTATATCCATATTTGTAAGCTAGATAACCTATGAATATACAAAGATGTGATATAGGGATTAACTTATGTTTATATGGACTTAGGTTGCAAGCATAACAAAAGGATCCATATACTCTAAATGTGGTCAAATCAGGAGCTTTGTTGTAAAGAAACCCACAAAGATATTTCCACCCAAGGACATATGAGGGTAGTGTCTTTAGTTGTATATGTAGCTGCTAAGATAGAATTCCCCCAAAGAACTGAAGAGGTAAATGTGACTAACACATAAAGGACCTTGCCACTTGTAAGGGATACATGTTCTTTCTTTCCACCATCCCATTTTTAAGTGGAGTTCAAGGGAAATATTTTTGATGAATTATTCCTAAGGAATAGATTAGGGGCTGGCAATCTTTGTTGAAAAATTAAGTTCCATTATCACTTCTAATCATGTTTATCATTTTATTTTAGAGTTTGTATCATGGGTAAGAAGGTTTTGATGATGGTATGAACTAGAATTTTGGTTTTAAGCATGAATGTCCAAGTAGCTCTATTGTAGTTATATATAATGGCCAGAAAAGACAGAGCACCATTGCTTGTTTTGATCTTAAAAATGTCCCCATGCATCCATATGTATTCGATCAAATATATTATTATTATGAGTAGAAGAATTAGGAAATGAGTTTCTTGTTTGTTTGGCAAGAAGAAAAACTATTCAAATTTTATTCATAACAGGAAGATGTAAGTGTTGCATTACAATGTTTGATTGATGACCTAATTTGTAATGTATGTTCTATATTTTTTCATCTGAAGAATGTGTCCAAAAAAATGCTAAATGACCAGAAAAGTGTGCTAGTCTAGAATGTGCTAAATGTCTCTTTATTGCATCGGGAAGGAAGGAAATGTGATTAAGATATAAAGTTTATTGCTCTTAGTAGATACACCTATCAGAGACTTAGTCTTGAGGTCATGCATTGCACAAACATCAAGATAAAATTCAAAATGTACATGATATTAATAAGACAATTTCTAAACAGGAGAGGATTAAATTTAAAAGATTTCATGTATGAACAATCATGTAAAGTAATGGAATCTCTCACTTTCACGAATCCAATGGAATCAACTACCACAGTAGAATGATTAGGTAAGGTAATTAGTGTTTTTTGTGTGAGTGATTTTAAGGATTGAAAGGCTGAAAGATTGCTACACATATGTGAAGATGCACCACTATCGAGAATCTAGTCATCACTCTTTAAAAAATTGCAGCATTACAACATGAGTAAGAAAGCTACATGAAAAATCACCAAGGTGAGCAAACTTCATCATGTCACAATCCTCAGGTCCTAATTCCTTGGCCTTACCCTTTATGAGCTTGCCAAATTAATCTTGAATTTTGTTAGCAATCACATATTGTATATTTCCAATCCGTTGATGATTTCCTATATCCAGAGGTGTATCTTGTTCCCTTTCTTCCAAATCTGCTGATAGTGCATTTGTATAAGGCATCCCCTTGCCTTTGCTCGAATCAACCATAATCTGAGTATCCATTGAGTTATAAACAAGACTCCTTCAGATGTCTACTCTTGTGACAGTAGTCACACTTCATGAATTTCTTCATATCATTATCCAACCCTACAATGAACTGTTGCATTCAATCCTCATTTGCATGCATCTCCAGTTTCAAAACAACACCAAAAAAAGCTATAGCTTGTGTATTTGAATCTGGGCCTGAAGATGTCAATCAAAAGATGTCAATCAAATCCCAAATCCTTTTCATATTATAGAAGTATTGAGTTACAGAGTCAGTACCATATTTTATCTTACCAAGGTTTCTCATCAACTTATAGTAAAAAGGCCAATCACTAACAACAAACCCTTTTCCAATTTCTCCCGAGAGCTTCTTAGCCTCAGTCTAAAATAAAAAGTCAATGTCCTTTCTAATCAAGTTAAGTATACATGACCGTAAGGTGAATTTATCTTGATCTAGTGCTTATAAATTGCAGAATCAAAATCATATTGGGGAAATTGCATGTGACAAACACCAATTTGTCTCTTTTCTTGTATGGTTGTGATTATTGCATGGCTCCATGTCATATAGTTAAACTGAGCTAATATATTCTTATTTTGAGGTAATATATTCTTATTAACTTAGTAAAACTAGATAATAATATCAGTATACATACAATTTTTGTTACGCCTAACTAATTGACAGTTATAGACTACTAATATAATTACAATTTATTCCTAAACTAACCGCCTAACAAGCTAAGCTGAGCTAGACAATGTAGGTGAAGAAGGAAGGTCAGTTGTCTTGCTTTGGAAGGATCATCTAGTGTTTCTACTAAGGATATTTCTAATCAAGAATCTTCAAGAATTATAGTTGAGCTGACATTGCCTACTTAATCAAGAAGTTGAGGAAGGAGCAGAGCAGGGGGCTTAGAATTGAGCTGCAAACTTATGTTTCTTAACCTTTTAGTTTGAATTTTACAGTTTTTTGTTTGTATCCTAAATTTGGAATATTACAAATCCCCCATAGGATATATCAAGAGACCCGAGAAGGTATACTTGGCGATTGTGATTCTTTCTTATGGGGATAGGTATTTTTTATATCATGTGTTAGTTTTTCTCTGAATCTTGTTTATTGGATCAATAAAGATTCTTATTTTTTCTTCATGTCAGTTTATCGCGACCCCTAAATACTTTCCTCCAAGGCCCCTATTGTGAATATTAAGCATGTATTTAAAAATAGTTTTCTTCTACTTTCAGGTTGTATTGGACCTCCAATAAGAACTTATAGTAATATCATAGTGAGTGCTTTGCCAACTTCCTTCCATTGGTGTTTCTAGAAGCCACTTGGCACGTCATCCATGCATAGAGATTTCGATGCCTTCATACCTTTTACTGCTGGTTGAATTTTTCAGCTGTGAAAGGCTAGGCTAGCTTATGTATTTGTTGATTTATTAATATTTTTGGATTCTATTGTATAAATTCTTCAAGGCTCGTATTTGTATGTAGTTGGAAAAAAATATGACTCTATATATGTACATATCATTCTGAGATGCTCATTCAAGTTTGGAATGCTCATATTTCTTGTTGCAACTTAAGAAGTTCTTGTATTTTACTCCTGAGCTCCTTTTCTTTGTAGATTTTCCTTCAGTTGGTAAAGTTTTGCTTCTTTGTGATTTATATCATTTTTCGATCCAAATTTTAATACTTTGTCCTAATCTGCTAGCTGATTCAAATTTTGCTAAACATTTTATTCTAATTAAGGTAATTATAGATTGCACAATAGCCCAAATTGCATTTATGTATTCCCTATCTTACTTGTTTTATTAGCATTGATCCAAAAAGAATCTTATTCTTGAGATACATAGAGACTTTTCTTTGTTTTATTTCTTCCATAATTATTGGACCATGATTAGACTGGAGAATAGGTAGATTTGTAATGTTAAAATTGGGCTAAACTTCATTTCCTTTCTTGTTGGAGTTGGTTTTTTTCCCATTCTTTTATAGATGCAATTGTCCATAATTTAATTTTTTGTCTATATAAACCACACACTCATGCTCTGTATATCTTCCAACTTGATGTGATGAAGCTAATTGAGAATGTATATTAATTATGCTCTCTGTTGGAATGGTGCTCTTTCCTTATTTTCTTCTTGTGGGTTAAATTGGTTGGTATCTCCCAACACTATAAATGGACTGTCTAAATCAAATAATGGATTTTTTTTTATTTCCTTCCAAGCTTCGATACAAAGATTATGATGGCTACACATAAAAACTTGGTACGATATGGAACCATCTTTGTTTTAAAATTTTAAAAAAATGTGGAGAGGATTCGATAACTTCTACCATATGTTGTTAGTAAAAAATGTGCTAATCCTCCTTCACTACCCATCAACATTACAAAATATCTTTGACCAAAATAATAATCTTGTTTCCATTTATTAAACTCCTTGTTTTTCCTCGTATGTTCCATAAGAAAAGAATGTGCAGATTATATTTTTACAACACACAGTGAATAACCTCCTAGGCATGGGGGAGAATTGAAGCCCTTGACAGCACAATTCTCTTAATGCGCCTGTTGAGGTTGTTTTGGGACAACCGCATGCAACCCGTAGATGTTGACTTGCCAAACACTCCCTTAGCCTCTTTAAGTTTCAAGACTGTTAGATCTCCTTGTGCCTAACGTATCAGGTTCAATATTGACTACTTATGTGTGGATATGATCGAGATATTGATGTGATCCGCTATGTCCTCCTTCTCTAGATTGACTTCCTTTTCAACTTATCTCTGCATTTTCCCTTTATTTAGTTATGTCTGATGTTTCTTTTATTCCTTTAATTTAGCTTCCTTAATATCTAATTGTGTGTCCCAATTTATGTAAGTTTTTTTAAGAATAATTATCCTCAAGTCTTTTGAGAGCAATATCTTGCTATGTGCCTTTGAAATTCATGGCCTCCTAATAAGTTATATTTCATATAGCATAACTACTAATTATGCATAATTTAGGGTTATTATTTGCACACATTTAGTTTAGTTGTGTAATTCTTAGTTGCTACGAATAAGTGAAGATATCAAAGGATTTGCAAAAATTTAAATGTGCATAGGCTTAAAATGAAGACCTGAACACCCACCAGTGACTCATAAGTGAAGAATCAAAGATAAGAATAGAGGACCGGAGACCAATGAAGGAATAAGGATGACACAAATTCCAAGGATCATGACCCTGGAATTCCGCAGCCAGCGACAATGGTGATGGTGGTGTGAAATTCAATAAGTACGAAATTATTTAGGATGAATTTTGGTGATTTGGGTCATCCATGAGTTTCATTCTCCTGCAAATTCTATTTTCCTTTTCTATTCTTCAAAGATATAAGCTTATTTTGGTAGGATTATGTTTCTTTTCTTATTATTAAAATAATTATCATTATATTCCGTTTCTAATAAGGAAAAATAAGGAGAATTCTTAGTTTCCTTTTATAATTAGGATGATTCTTAGTTTACATTTCTAGTTACATGTCTATTAGTATAAATAGCTTAGGAATTTTGAGATTAGTTAACCATTGTTTTAGATCTTTAGTTTTACTTTCAAGAATACATTTTTCCTATATTTCTTTGGATTTTTTCAATGAAGAACTAATTTCATAATCATCGGACAGTTAAAGCTATTGCTAGCACATCTTGAGGTTCAAATTATCAGGTCTTGTTCTTGAAGTTATTGAATCTTAGTGATTTATCAAGATTGATCATTTAGGTTAATTGATATTATTCATATTGCTATTAATATATGTTTACATGTTAAATGTTTTAAAAGTCGCAATTTATGATTGCTTGAGTGTATGTTTATGGATTATATGTATTGTGTTGCATGCGATATTGATGTACGTTTATGAATCTTATTGCATGTATCTCATATAATTCCTGGTCACAAAGCTATTGTGAGTTAAATCTTGATTAGTGAATTTCTAGAAGATGTGATTAATAACAAATGTATTATGGTGTATGTTTGTCACCCATATACTATATTTATGGGAATGAAAAAAACACTATCTGGAATTAAATGAACTTAAGAACATATGATCAATGTGTGAAGTTGATGTGTGAAAATTATTAGACGAAAAGTCTTTTTTTCTCCTAATTATTCACTAGTGGAGAATTATCAATTAAAGGTAGCAATCAAAAGCGGTTTTAGCTTTTTCCCAAAAATTGCCTTCCTTGGGAGGTTCCAATATCATAACCCTGGTTAATTGGACCCTCTAACATATTAAAAGTGGTTTAATCAAAATCAATGGTAGTTATTACAACCGTCTTTGAATGATTAAAGTTAAAGGCGGTCATTTAAAGAACAACCTTCAAATCTGATTAATCACAGGTCGTTCCGTCAAACGTCTTTGCTGGTAACTTCTACCAAACTCGAAACAGGGTTCCGAGAGGTGTTTCAAGTTTGTAAGATCGATAGATGGTCAAAATGCTGGAGGCCGATATTTATTTTGAAACCGGAAGCAAAATTTGATCCAACTTCTGCAATCGGCTGATATTTCAGAGGTTGTTAATAATTTAGAACTAGATCAAGGGTTATTGTAGGATTTTGTTAAGAAGTTCCAAATTTGGAACTCATGTTAACAACCATAGTTAATGCAGTGCCTTGAATTTTTGTTGTTTTCAAAATATTATAACACTTGGGTTAGAATGAGTTGAATCTTTGAAATTTTTGAAGACCTAAGGTATGTATATTTATTTAGTTCTACTAGTTAAATAGATGAAAGTTTGATTTGATTTGTAATGTGCTCATAATGTAATATGTTTTGATGGTTGAGTATAAATGTTGAACTTAAATGATAAGGCTAAGTCTTGTTGTAAGGTAATGAGTTGCAATTGGCATTTCATTGTAGGTAGTTGGTTATGCATCGAACGAACTCATTAGTAGAGATCTTAGAAAATCACCAGAATACATCCCTTTAGTTGAATCTTTTACTGTTCTATCTTTTGAACATGCTTCGAAAAATGGTGTGGTGTAAGCCTGTTGCCATGTAAGGATTGTAGAGATGACGTATTTTTGGGGAGAAAGAAGATGCGCGAGCATCTCATTATGAGATGGTTAATCAAACTAGATACACTTAGTTATGATAGGGGAGGCTAACATGAATAACAGTGAAGTTGATTCAAGTAAAGAAGCCAAAAATTTGGATGGATTTTACAAAATGGTGAAGGATGTTGCTAAACAATTCAATGGTAAACACGAGGTCCTAGATGCATTGCATAATGGCAAGAAGACAACATTGTATAAGGGTTTTAAGCATTCTGTTTGAGTGTCGCTTTGAAAATGATGAACTAGAAGGCCAAATTTGGGTGGACTGATAAAGAGTTGTCAAAGACACTTCAATTGTTAAGGAAATTTCTTCTCGAAATTAATATTATGCATGACAGATCTTTTTCTGCAAAAAGGATTCATTGTCCTATGGGATTGGGATGAAAAAATCCATGCACATCCGAATGATTGTATGTTGTATAGGGGGGAATGATGAATACTGAGACAGATTCCATGTATGTGCTGAGTCTCAATGTAAGATGAAGAGTGGTGGAATTGAGGTTTGTGCAAAGGTTGCAATGAATTGGAAGGAAAAAAACACTGGCTAAAGTTCTATGGTATATCCCCGTCATTCCACAATTAAAAAAGTTATTTTCTTATAAGGAAGATGCAAAATTTCTATGTTAGCATACCGAAAGAGTTCAATAGGTGGACGGCGTTATTAGACATATGTCAGACGCAGAGCAATGGAAGTAGCTGGATATTATTTACCCCGAATTTATTTGTAAGGCCCAACATTTGAGGTCAGGAATTTCACTGATGGAATGGATCCACATGAATATGAGATGCACACATAGTTATTGGCCTGTTATAGTAGTGATAATCTTCCATCGTGGCTATTAATGAAATGTAATTATGTGTTGTTATTTATGATTATTTATGGGCCTATGCATGCAGGTAAAGATTTATACTTTTTCCTTGCCCCTTTGTTGGACGATTTGTTGATGTTGTTCAACCAAAGTGCCGGCACCTACAATGGTAGTAAAGAAAAAACAATTGGCAATGAAGCCCTTATTATTTTGTACCATTAATAATTTCCCCGCTTACGGTAATTCGTTTGTGTAATCACTGAAAGGGCACTTTGCATTCCCATTGTGTAACAAAAGTACACCCTATCAAGGGATTAAACATTTTCGAATAAAAAAGACGATCGGCCATGGATCACATACAAACATATTTAACTAGAGAGTTGGGAAATCACTAAAAGAAGAGCCCTTGAGAATGAGGAAAATGTTAGTAAACCAAATAAAATAGACTGATTTTTGATTTATTAGTTATAGTATCACATACCTTTTACATCGTCATGTAGGGTACAGGGAAAGAAAACAACGGATTACATCTTTGAACATAATTCCTCATAGGAAGAGCTATGAGGGTTATAGATTGGCGGGTCTCAGGATTGTATGGGAACATTTCAAACACGGTGTTTTGTAGGCGATGGAAAAGGGGATGACCGAGGAAGAGGCTAGGTCATCGGTCATTCTGATTGATGTGGATCAAATAGATCAGTGTGATTTTTTTCTCAAAGGTTGATAAAACAAAGAGGGTCATTATGAAAAACAATTCGAGATTGAAATAGTTGAACGAGTGATAATCCCATTAGGATTTTTTTCTGTTCAAAATCATATACTGAATATCCTTAAAAGTTGACTTATTGTAAAAACTTTGTAGGCTAAGTTAAAACAAGATGAAATTCAAGGTCAATTCCTTTCAACTTGTAAGCACGACGTTCTATGTGAGGCGACCAAGAAATCTTACCACCCAGGACAGGCACAGTGAGTGAGTGCATTTATGTCACAAAGATATGATTTTGGAATAGTATGTTGTTATGAAATGGAAAAGCTATCTAGAGTCCACACCTTGCAAGAAGAATCCCAACTTCCAGATAAAAGAATAGAGCAGCAAGACATCTTTATACTGAAGTTAGTCAAGCACATTGGTCTTCCTTTACCCGACAATATAGACGATCTAACTAGCATTGGGAGACCCCATCAAGAGAATCTCACCACTCTCGGGGCAAGATTGAGGTGAATCACGAAAGCGTACTTCCGAAGACAACAAAAGAAGATCATCACGACAAGGTCATCCTATCCACAAAAAATGGTACAAACAATTGTTATTCTTGTGTGTTTGTAGTTTAAAATAGTTTTAACTACCAATTATTCATTAATTGCAGCCTTAAAATTTGTGCGAACTGTTCGTTGAACTTTGTGATAATGCATGACCACTACACGTAGCCGATGGTGTTCTACATGAAGCAATGCAGCATCATCACTCCATACCAATCGATGATGGAATTTCTAGGATATCATTTGAGAAACCATTAGTGTATAATGTCATTTGCCAATTCCCGCCCAAGGCATGTTCCTTATATTGACAAGGCGTTTAATATATGTGGATCCAATAAAATACGGCCATTTGAAAGTGATCTGGCCAACGACACTAAAGAAAATTTTACCGTCGTCAAACGATGCCAGACCACTGATGTCAAGAGCACAAATGGAGAGAGAGAGAGAGAGTCACCAATTTTCGTTCACGTATTGTACCACTAGATTGCAATGCACTAACATAACTCTATGTTCACATTTTCCGGAAATGAGTGTGTTTTTGGTCAAAACCAAGACATCATTGCTATGTGGAGTAACTTTGAAGAATTGTGGAGTTGTGACCAAGTCAACCAAACCATAATGTCCCCATTCCTATTGTAAGTTCTATTCCTGTGTTTGGATGAATGCTATGTTAGTGGTATTTATACATTTTTATTACCTGAAACAATGAGTTTGTAAACTATTGGCAACTAGATTATTGATTTGAGGCCATTTTAGGCCGGTATAGAAAACCAAAACGCTTTCTTTTAGTACCAAAATGAGTTTTAAATTCGGAACTGTGTCCTCACTTCAGTACTTCTTTTTACCACAACATTTGATACAAGGTTCGACTTTGGAACTCATTTTCAATTGAAAAGAAAATTAATAGCCTCACAAGCCTGCTTATGTCCGGAAACACCACCCAGGTTCGGAACAATGACGTCCGATTACTGACCCAGTTTTAGAACTACCACGTTCGATCTTACCCCCGACTTCGGAACTGATGTTTTTCCAACAAAATGATTAAATTCTTGTAATACCATGTCCGGAATGGAAACTTTGCCCGATTTTAGAATTATTTCAACACATTCGATGGTGGTTTATCCATCGAAACGTTAGACATGTTCCGAGTCCGGAATTTGTCATTGGAGTCGAGGCCAAGTAAGTCGTTCCGAGTTCAAAACTGCTTAAAGGCGGTTCTACAACCCCAATTAATGGCGGAAGAAAATCGCCTTCCCTGAGGTCTGTTAGAACCACCTTTAATCCCCTTTCTACACTAGTGATTAAATCCATTGTGTAATTATTCTTGTTTAAATTAGTTTTAAATTAAATAAATCTTCCAAAACCCCCTCTTTGTTTGTCGAAATTGGTGGATTTATATTCTTTCGTTTGAGATAAAATCTATGCCCTTGAGTTTGACCCTTACTTACCTAATATATTACCATATTTTAGGTTTTGAAGATTTTATAAATTTTATTTTGATAGAGAAATAACGTCAACTCTACACTCAACATGCTCATCTCTTTGAAGCATCTCAGGCTTTCAATCAAGGAAAAGTTTTTATTTAATCATAATATTGATCTATTTATCGAGATATATTACTAATATTTAGTTATCAATTTGTAAATAGATAACTAATTATCGATATGTTAGACTTACCCTATTATGGAAAATAAAACCATCATAAAGGGGCTTGCTTCAAAACCTTACTCACGCCATGTTGGTGGTCTTCCTTAAAAACCTCACTCGCAGATGTTTGGTGGTTTTTGTTTTGTACTCCCTCCGTTTTTTTAATATTGACACCTCATTTTTTGTGTTAGAATTTAGGAGATGCTAAATGAGTGGATGAAATTGAATTGAAAGAAGAGAAAGTAAAATAAGTGGATGTAATAACCTTAAACTTGCCATAAATAGAAAGTGCCAATGAAAAAAAAACACCCACTTTTAGTAAGTGTGCCAATATTATAAAAACGGAGGGAGTACATATGTACAAATGGATAATTGAATATAAGATACATATCAAGATAAATTTGTGAATATTATGTATTCAGTTATGAATCCTTAAAGAGGTTTGAGCTTTCCATAAAGATTTTAGAGACATGTGTACTGGTTTTAACTTTGTTGAATGAAAAACAATCATTCCCTTTGATCCTTTGCAACCCACATGCATATAAAAGAAGCTTCATTTTATATATTTTGCAAATTAATTAAAAGGAGTATTCTCACTTCGGCGATATGAAATCGTTAGAATTCTATGTTGGACGATATGCTTGTAGACTTGATTCGATCTGAAAATAGTTTATTTGCTTGTAGACTTGATTCGATATGAAAATATTTTATTTTTCATGGTGTCTAATGAGAATCAAACTTCTATGTAAATATGAGTCTGTCTCCTGCGAGACTTTCTTTTGGTAAGACTAGAGACTAATTATTACCACAAGACAAAATTTAGTAACATTCTGGGGTTAATTTAAAATTAAATATTTTTTGGGGTCACATAAAGAAGAAGCTGTGAAATTCAGGGACTAAATTGAAAGTAGGAAAAAATGGAAAGAGAGAACATCTCCATTTTCTACAAATCCTCGCCGATTTTTGGCGAATTTCATCGGTGCCACCACTGTCCTTTGTTGTAAATAAAGGTTTTCTCAGATTTTGTCGTTAGATATTTGGTTGTGCGATGGAATTCGTTGATTCGTACACCACTGTGGGTTGAAGGTTGTTCGCTGGGTTTCAATTCTTGATGGGTTTCGCTGGCGTTTGATTTGAATGAAGAACTGGTCAGAGAAAAAGAAGGGAAGGGAAGCTTACACACTAGTATAAAGCCTTCAATTAAAGGCAGCAATGGAGACGGTTTCAAATTTTTGGTCCGGAACCGCCTTGATAACACCTTTCCGAACTCAAAACAACCTGTTGGATCCCCTTTCTTAAATTAAGGGCGGTTTTTGTTTGATTTAAGGAGATTTTTCAATAACCACCTTAAATTAGGACTATTTTAAGGCGGTTCAAGGTAGAACCGCCTTAAATTAACCCTCATTTAAGGCGGTTAGTCATAACCGCCTTAAAAATCACCATTTCCAAACTCTGGAATAGGACACGAACGGGTTTTCGAGCTCAGAAAAAACCTAGCCACCACATTAAATAGAGAAGACCATTTTTCTGAGTTCGTAATAATGTTCCCAAACTCGAAAACTATATAATCGTGTCTCTGTAAATATGATTGACTCGGAAAGGGCCCTGCATAAATTTTAAAAAAACATGCCCAATTGCATTTATTGAATCAAAACCCTATTTTCCCCCTCTATTGAAGAAAATGTGTTGTACTTGTGAGTTCATCCTTAACCATTGGTGAAGGTCTGTTTTATCCAAATTATGTACCAGCGATCTTGAAATATTCGAAAGTGTATTTAATACTTTATATGTATATTTACAATTAGGGTTTGAGATTAGATAGGGTTATGACCATTGTTGAATGGATCCTCATGTGTTGCATTGTAATTGATTTTTAGGATAATGAATCAAGATGAACTCATTTGTAATGATCTTAGGAAATCACCCAAGTACATGCCATTGGTTGAATCATTTATTACGTTTGTGTTTGAACATGCTTCTAAGAATGATTCTTCCCGGGCACGATACCTGTGTAAGGATTGTAGAAATTATGCGTATGTAGTGAGGAAGAAGTTGTGGGAACATCTCATACTGAGGGGGGTCCAAACAAGGTACACTCATGGGATATGGAATGGGGAAGTTGTGGAAGCCTCTCCTATGAATGAATCGGAGGACTCAAAGATGGGTGATGTATTAGATGGGAACGTGGTGTTTGATGAAATGGTAGAAGATATTGTATAGAATCGTGCAGGTGCGGGCTGTTTTCTGGTCGGTTGACAGACATCATAGCACATAAGCAAAATTTCCGGTCGGTCAAACTCGCAGGGACGAACCTCTGTATTCCCGCCGAGAAGGAAATCAAAGACAGGAGGTTAAAGCCAGGTCATACTCAGATCAAATTTGGGTTGATATATGTTTTTTGAGTGGGCCGAATTTTATGTTTGATTTGGTCTCTAAAATTCACACCAATCATACATCAAATTACTTTATTTAAACATCAAATTAAAATATTTAAACTAAAAACGCAAATTAAATTAGAATGGTTAACCATAAAAAATATAAAATAAAATTAGAATATTTAAATATTAAATAAAAACACCAAAATAAACATCAAATTATAATGTTTAAACATCAAATAAAAGTCCTAAAAAATACATTAAAATCAAAATAGTTAAACATCGAATATAAATAATTAAACATAAAATGAAACATTTATAGCACACTTAGAGGAGAATACTATCTCTGAAAGCTCTGTGTGCGATTTTCACATACAAACGGTGCGATCGGAGTCAAAGCTCTGTGCCCTCATCTCTTTCATCCATCCGGCACCGCCAACATGGCGGATCCACCGCCATCCAACCCTCCGTTATCTTATGCCCAAGCAGTCAATCAGGAACTCCGCGAAGCTCTTAATCTCTCGCCATCAAACCTACAAGATGCTCACAGCACTCCCTTCACTCCAAAACAACGAATCGATCACCTGGGAGAACCTGGCCTCCATTTCACGGAGGAGGAATGCTTACGATTGGAAGCCCCCCTCAAATGGATTTTGATCGGGAAATTCTCGCGCAGCCGGCCACGGCTAGAGAAGCTCCGGAAAGATTTTTATACTGCTGGGTTCAAGGGTCAAAACAACATCACTTTGCTAGATAACAGACAGGTTTTGATATCCTTTTCTCTCCCTGATGATTATTATCGGTGCTGGCTCCATAAAATTTGGAACTTCGGTTCTTATTCTCTCATAATCACAAAATGGATGCTTAATTTTAATCCCAACGCTGACTCCCCAATTGCCCCAATTTGGATTTCCCTCTATGGCCTGCCACAGCAATTTTTCGACCATAATGTGCTTATGTTAATTGGTAACATCATTAAAACACCAATTAGGGTAGACAGAGCCTCTATTAATAGGACTAGACCTCATGTGGCAAGGATCTGTGTCGAATTAGATGTTACTAAACCTAGGGTGGAAAGAATCTGGCTAAGCTTTAGGGATATAGGCTTCTGGCAATACATTGAATATGAAAGTGTGCCTTTTTATTGCTCTCATTGCCTCAAACTAGGACATCTAGATACAGCGTGCAGGTTTGACAAGAACTCATCCAAATTCACTCCATGGAAACCTGAAAGCACTTCAATTAAAGAAGGTAATAAGACCATTTCCATTGATGAACAGGGCAGACATAAAGGTAAAGGAAATGGTCTGCCTTCAATTGGCACTTTGGGTCCAAAGTCACATTTTGTTTATAAGAGTAAAGTTGATAGTAATATTAAGCAGACATTTCAGGACAATATTCCTTCTCATGGGGACTCACAGCAGGGCAAAAGTGCAAGTTCCGAAGACTCGGTCCTTAGATAAGGATCACAGGTTCCATCTAATACTCATGGCACTGCTAATAATCTTTTATGTCCTGAACAGAGTATTGTTGTTTCTGATATGGCCTTTAGGCAGGAGGATAATAAGGAGGCAAATATGTTAAAACAGATTGAAATCACTAATACCTCATCTATATCTCCAAACTCAGTTATCACCAACCCAACTACTTGCCACAATATCCTCACTCTTGCTCCAAATTTGTTGGCAAAAACTGCTATTAATGCACAGGAAATAGAGAAAGGTGATTTTACTTCTGATACTAAAGACTCTACCTATGATGATACCTAATTCATTAAAAACTCTGCTCATAACCTTGACTATATTGAAATAAATGGAGGCCACTCCCCTCTTTTATCATCTAGTAAGAAATTTCCCAAACCTCTGGACTGGATTAATACTGAAACCTCCTTTAAGCAATAGGAAGGTATACTGAAACAAATAAGGTTTAACTTAGATGAAATAAAAGCATCTCTTATTAAGGATCAGTTAAGATTAAACAGCATCCTCAAACCTAATCAACCTGAGGTCAAAAATAAACAGAGGAAGTACACGAAAAAAGACTATTCCTCAACACCTAAAACGGTTTTAACCCGTCCATCTTTGAATCTGTCCAAAACATACCCATGAATAGTGTAAATCTATATGTATGGAATGTTCGAGGAATAGGAAATAAACCTACTCAAATCCGTTTAAGAGATATTAATTCAATCAAACTTTGTGTTCTAATAGAACCTTTACTGAATCCTGATCAAATAAAAAACATCTCTTCTTTGTTAGGTTTTAGTAACTCGTATGCAAATTCAATAAACAAAATCTAGTTAATGTGGGATGAGGACATCTCAGTAGACATATATAAAGTTGAAGAATAGATGGTTATTGTGAAAGTTACATCTCCAAACCTGTCCACTGTGTGTCAGCTTGGTTTTATATATGCTAAGCACACAATTCATGAACAGAACAAATTGTGGCATGACTTAGCATCACTCAAAACAAAACCTCTGTGTTTAATTGGAGACTTTAATGTCATTAAAAAAATGAGGAATATTTAGGGAACTCAACCCCAAATCAGAGCAGTATAAAGAATTTTAACACTTTTCTAAATGATCAAAATTTCTCTGAAATCCCTACGTCTGGCTCCTTGTTCACTTGGACTGGAATGAGAACCAAAGGTAGGGTTTGGAAAAGGCTTGATCGAGGGATATCAAACAAATTATGGTGGTCCAATTTCCCTAGCTCCAAAATTAAAACAATCTCTAGAGAAGGCTCTGACCATACCCCTTTAATCCTTTTTGTATCTAATACTTCCCCAAAGACTACTTCAAAACCATTCAAGTTTCAAGAATGCTGGGTGACACATCACACATTCATGAAGCTAGTGGAAGATGCTTGGAGTGTTCATACCAATCTTCGAGGTATGAAAAGACTAATTTTCAAACTTAAAAACCTAAAACAAAGAACAAAGAGGTTTTTGGTAATGTTTTTGATGCTGTTCAAATCAGTGAGGACTTAGTCACTAATGCTGAAAAGGATTTACAACAGATGGAATCAAGTGTCACAATACAAGCCTTAAACCTGGCCAGAGCAAAACTGAAATTAGCTCTAAATAATCAGGAAAATTTTCTCAAACAGAAATCAAGACTAAAATGGTTGAAAGAAGGGGATGTTAATTCAAAATTCTTTCATCAATCAATCTTAAGTAAACATAAAAGGCAATCAATTTACCTAATCAGATCTAATGATGGAAACTGGTTAAATAATATAGAAGCTATTGAAGAAGCAGCTGTTAGATTCTTCTCAAATCTTCTTACTGATGAACCATTGGACCCATCAGGAATTAATACAGCCTGGATTTTGGATAATATAACACATGTAGTAAACAATGAAACGAACTCAAATCTACTTAAAAAAATTAGTATGGATGAACTAACTAACATTGTTCATTCCATGGATAAACATTCAGCACCGGGACCTGATGGTTTTTCTGGATGCTTTTACCATACCTGTTGGGATATTATAAAATTTGATGTACTGTTGGCAGTGGAAGAATTCTTTGATGGTAAAGATATTCCCAAAGCCATTTCAGCAACTCAAATAATTCTAATACCCAAAAAAGATGTCTGTTCCTCCTTCAAAGATTACAGGCCTATAAGTTTATGTAATTTCTCAAACAAAATTTTCTCAAAAATACTCTCCACAAGACTTAAAACCTATCTGGATATTATAATAAGCCCAGAGCAGTCTGCATTTGTCTCTGGTAGAGAAATTGCTGATAATGTTCTTCTCATGCAAGAATTCACTAACCATATACACTCAAAAACAAAAGGTTTTAATATGATTATAAAATTGGACATGATGAAGGCATTTGATAGAGTTTCTTGGGTTTTTTTGGAAAAACTCCTTCTTAAGCAAGGTTTTTCCAACACCCTAGTTGAGCTTATTATGAGGAACATCAAATCTGCCTATTTCTCATTACTGATAAATGGAAAAACAGTTGGATTTTTCCCTGCTTCCAGGGGCTTAAAACAGGGTGACCCTTTATCCCCCCTACTTTTCATACTAATGGCTGAAGCATTTTCACAAAACCTAAATTTTCTATACCAATTCGGAAATATTCAGCCCTACAAACTTCCAAGTGGGATGAAATCATCATCACATCTCTCCTATGCTGAATACACAAAAAAAAATTTAAAATACACCAAACAGGGTTTAAAAACGATTCTGAGCTTTCTGAAATCTTATGAATTGGCTTCTGGTCAAAAAGTGAACTTTGAAAAATCCACTTTCCTCATATCAAAATATACACCTAACAGAATCATAACTTTGATTAAAAGAGAAACAAACATGCTGTTAGGAACCATTCCATTTAAATATCTGGGATGTCCGATTTTCATTGGAAGGGTTAAAAATTCACTCTTCCAAAGCATGCTGCTTTCAATTCAAAATAAAATCAATCATTGGCATAATAAACTTCTATCTCCAGCTAGTAGGGAAATACTAATTAGACATGTTCTGACCTCAATGCCAATTCATCTTATAACTCTATTGAGGCCTACTCAACACATTATAAGCCTAATCCATAAAACTCTTGCTCGATTCTTCTGGAAGAATACTTCAGACAATCAACAGAAAAACAGAGTTTGGAAATCTTATCCCAAACTATGTTTTCCAACAGAGGAAAATGGACTAAATTTCAAAATTTTAAACACTCTAACAAAATCTTTCTCACTCAAAATGTGGTGGAAACTTCAAACTGGAAAATCTCTTTGGGCTAAAATCATGTGGTCTATGAGAGATACTCATAAAACATCCAGAAGTTGGAAAAGAATTAAGGAAGTTCAAGACATAGCTTTAAATAACACAACAGTCCTTCTTGGATCGGGTTCAGTTTCTTTTTGGAATTCAAATTGGACCTCTATGGGACCACTAACGGACTACTTAATTCATCCAACTGAATTTCCTTATCAAAACTTAACTGTGGCTGAATACATTCAAAATAAACCATATTTTTCTGGCCTGATCAAGACCTCACTACCTGATCACATTTACCACTTTCTGGATATGGAATATAAACTTTTTCCTGATTACGATGATATCCTCATATGGAAACCTTCTTGGAAAGGAACCTTTACTGTTAAATCAGCTTATGACTTGATAAGAGAGAAGAAAATGAAGATACCATCCTATACTCATCTGTGGTCTAAACTCTTACCTAAAAAAATTAGTTTATTTAATTGGAAACTTTTAAATAGACTAATTGCCCTTCCATATGTGCTAGAGGATTTCCAATTCCATCTACCTTCCAGATGTTGTTTCTGTTTTCAAGAATCTGAAACTATTCATCACTGTTTTAACTCCTGTGTTAAAAGTCGACAAACTTTGGAAATTTGTGAACTCCACATTCGGCCTTATCAATAACCATTTCCAACTTTTGTGGGATAGAATCTACTTTTACTGGAATGTCTCTTCCTCTGCTGGCTCCTTGTTAAAGATCATTAGAATAGTTCCTTGTGTTGTACTCTGGTACCTGTGGTGTGCCAGATGTACCTACATCTTTGAAGGAACAATACCAGATATAATGCTCATTTTCAAACGGATTCTATATCATTTCAATGATACCTTTTTGGCATTCAATCTGGATTTCAAATGGGCTTTATCCCATATACCCATATTACTGAGGCAGAACTCTATAAAACACAGGCCAGTTAGAATCATAAAGTGGTTTCTACCTTCCAGATTCAAACTTAATACTGACGGCTCCTTTCTTAGCACTGGTGATGCTGGTATCGGATGCATAATCAGAGATCATGTTGGTCAGGTAACCATAGCTCTTTCAAAATCCATCTTGGCTGACTCTGTCTTGCAGGCCGAAACCTATGCTCTTTTACATGGTATTCATCTTGTTATTGAACAAGGCATCAGGAATATTGACATTGAACTAGATTCCAAAGTCCTTTGTGGAATAATACACAAACAACTCAAGATTCCATGGAAATTTCTACCTCTGATAAGGGAGATATGACACCTGCTACAAGAATTGGATTACTCGCTGCATCATATTTTCAGAGAAGCCAACGGAGCTGCCGACTTACTTGCAAGGATGGCGAGCCGCGACCAGGTAAATAACACTTATGATTCTGCAGGTTTGCCTAGCTTAGTGGCTGGACACGTAAAGCTTGATGCGAATGGAACTCCCCATGTTAGAGTAGAATAATTAGCTACCTATGTACTTTTTCCACGGTTGACGCTGGTTGATCTTTAGGTTATAATAGGATTCTTGTATAGTTTTTCACAGATCATCAGCTGAATTCTCAGAGGTAAGGTATTAAGCCCCCCTTTTTTTCTGTATCTTTCATTTTAAATTAATAAACGGGTAGGGGTCTGCCAAACCCCCCACCATCACAGGTGGATTTATTTAAAAAAACATTTATAGCACACTTCAAAATAGTTAAGAATCAAAACAAAACCCTAAAGATACAAATCAAAATTTGAATAGTTAAGCATCAAATCAATATAATCAAAATAAAATGATAACATTAAAAATACACATCCTAATAGTTAAATATCAAATAGAAACACAAAATATACATATCAAAACTTAACTGTTACACCAAACTGAAAAAACATCACAAGCTTTGGGATAAACATCAAGTACTGAAAATGAAACATCAAGTCTAGTATAACCCGAAATCATTAATTCCCTAACTATTTATGCCCATCAGCCCCCAAAAAGTGGTATTTACACCAAGATCCATCATTCCTCTCCCAAAATTTCTTTAATTATATTTGGAACCCCTTCCCCAACTATATTTAGTTATATTGCACACTAATTCTTGGTCTCGTTGCAAGACGGTATGTCACAAGATTTTGTCTGTGGATATTGGGGATGTGATTATAAGATGAAGAAAGTTCAAGAAGCGTTCTGATACATATGAAAGATAGGGAATTAATTAATTTTCTGGAAAAAAATTTGAAAACAAACTTCATATTGAAAACTAAAGTGAAAAGTTACATATTGCTCTTCCTAATTTATAAGAGCGGTATTATGTACTCCTTGCGAAGAACTCCCAAGTACTTTGTTAACGACCTACGAGCTAAAACTATTCTTAAGAAAAATTACAATTTCTAAGACCAAACTTTTAAATTTCCACGGTGCTATTTCTGGGTCAATTATTAATCTTACCAAATGACTGAATATGTGCATATAGTTACTCGACCCGTCCATGATCTGGCGTTAGCTTCAATAGCCCTTCCACATGTCTTAGATTCTTCTTAAAGAGGAGAGGCTTCTATGAGAAAACCAGAGCCAGTAATTGAACCTGCTGACTATTGCTTCGCGTAATCTTCTAAGTGCCTGCTCCAGTATTCCTCGACGGATGGAAAGATTCATCAAAATGGATCTCCACCTGCAATTGTCACATTATAATATACAATGAACAATATTTTGTGTTGTATTAAAAGTGTTTATAACATATTAATAGGATGTCTCATTTGAGCACAAAGGAAAACACTTAAATGTATGACAATTATACAAATAAAACACACTGAACTATGTCAAAATATGTACATTGCTTATCATAAGTAACATGTAGTATGAATTAAATAATATCACACTTTATAATGTAACTTTATGTGGCAAATGAAAACACTTTGAACTGTGACATGATTATAATGTTGTTTTAAATATTAAAAAAGATTATAATGTTGTTTTAAATATAAAATAAATACATTTATGTGAAAATTGTGAGCCTTTGACTACTGTTCACAAAATTTCTTTACCGTTTTTCTTTCATCGTCTTTCTTTCTCGCTCTGAACGGCTCTTTTTCTCTTCTGGTTCTCGGCCATGGCGTCTCCGACGCCTAACCAAACCATTGAACCTCATCCGTCCACACAAAAGAGCTTCTTACAAGCTTTGAATTCAAAACCAGCACCACTCTTATCCTCCCTCCCAGACACACCCAATCTGCACCCAATCACTGAATATAAGGGCAAATTAGCTTTCATCCTTCCTCCCGAGGAAGGCGTACTTTTGGCCTTACACTATCAGAACGCTTTAGTCGGAAAATTCAACAGAGGAAAATCCCCAATGGAGAAACTGTTGTCAGCTTTTAAATCAATAGGGTCTAAAGCAAATTTTCAATTGGGATCTAATGATTACAGACATGTTCTTATTCGTCAGGATAATGAAGATTACCAACGGTGCTGGATGAAAGGTCAATGGATGGTTCATGGAGCAGCAATGAAGGTCCAGAAGTGGACTCCCGATTTCTCACCTACTGCTGAATCATCTGTGGTTCCAGCATGGGTAACCTTCCATCAACTGCCTTTACATTTTTATAATACTTCGGCAATTATAGGCATTAGCAGCCAAATAGGAACATTTCTCAAAATGGATGCTGCAACAAATGCTCTAACAAGGCCTTCGGCAATTAAAGTCTGTGTAGAAGTAGACCTTTTACCTCAGCTCCCTAATTCAATAGTGGTAGGCATTGGCAATAAGGTTGCGGACTATCCAATAGAATATCATCAGTTGCCATTGTACTGCACTCACTGTAGAATTATAGGTCACAGTCAGTCAAATTGTAATTTTTTGCACCCTGAACTGAGGAAAAGTAGTAAAAATCAAGCTAATATCAAGGCAAACAAGGGTAGACAATCTAAAGTACTTGAAGATATTCAAACTGTTGACAATCAGAAAAACAGAGTTAGTGATCCTAAAGTATCAGTGGATATGGAAGGTCAATCTAATCTATCTGTCTCACAAAAAGAAACTGAGTTCCAAATTCAGAATTTGAAACCTGTTTCTCTTTCGCATAATAATACTAACTCACTCAGACCTAGTCAGTTTAAAAGAAAGCCTTTTTACTCTCTAGATGATATCTCTAAACCTATCACAAATCTTTTGTGGAGGAAGAAATCTCAACAAACTGAACTCCCGCCCATCCAGGAAGAGATAACAAAAAATAATATGGTTACCATATCAAATGCTTTCCATACCTTAATTGATCTACAGGATGAGGACTCAGCTGTCCAAGAGGATGAAGCTGTGGACATCTTCCATGAGTCTGTGGAATCACAAGAGGCAGTGGCATCCCAGAATGATGCAGAAAAAATAGAAATCATGGTGACAAGCTTATCCACTCCTGACGCAGCTCAGCAAGATTCAGATGACCAAACAACTGAGGCAGCAAAGAGTGCTCTTGAAGTTCCAGTACCAAGTCTTATTAGCCAAGATCAAATTCCCTCCGAGGATGCAGTGCAGGCAATTCAATCGAAGGTAAGTAACTTTTCAACAGATAAGTCGAGGAAAAGTGAAGATAAAAAAGGCAAAAATAGTAATGTCACAGTGCCAAAACAAAGGAAACTAAGATCATCACAAAAAGCAACCCCCCTAGTTTTAAATGATACATTACACAAAAATAGAAAATATTTTAGTGTGGAATGTTAGGGGTTATGGTTCTTCTCTGGATAGGATAAAGGCTCTAAAATTGAAACATAGGATAGACATACTATGCTTAATTGAACCATGGCATGACAAACAAAATTTAAGTACTTTGAAGCATCAACTTGGTTATAGTAATGCTCTCTATGCCCAACATGCTAAAATTTGGATTCTATGGAATCATGTTTTCAGTCTAGACATTTTAAAAGAATCTGATCAGTATATACAGGCTAAAGTTACAGACACTGCCTCCTCTGTAAACTGGAATATTTTCTTTATTTATGCTAGTGTACATAGACAGTTGAGGGAATTTTTATGGTCTGATTTAAAAGCATCAACATCTGATCCATCCATATACATAGGAGATTTCAATACAGTAACTTCGGTCTCTGAATATAAAGGTAGAAAGTCAACACCTAGAAAAAGTATGAATCAATTTAATGACTTTCTAACCACTATGGACTTGCATGAAATCCCAACTGTAGGTAATTTTTTCACTTGGAGTAATAACAGATTTAGGGACAAATGTAAGGATCTTCAATTTCAAAAACTAGACAGAGGTGTTAGTAATTTAGAATGGCTAGATATATTCCCAAACAGTTCCATACAAGTTCTTAACAGGTCGACTTCTGACCATTCTCCACTATTACTATCTATCCAATCAGCAGTTGAAATGGCTCCGAGACCTTTTAGATACCAGGAAATGTGGACAAATAGGACAGATTTTAAAGATTTAGTGGAATCTAACTGGAATCTATTCTCCCCCTAACTGGTATGCTAAGGTTTGTTCATAAACTAAAGAGACTGAAGCTTGTAATTAAGGAATGGAACAAAAACACATTTGGCAATGTTAATAAAAATCTAGTTCAATCTGAATCAAAAGTAAATGAATTGGAAATAATGTTTCAGCAGACACATGATGAATCAGTTCTAATGGAACTCATGAAATCTAAAGACACTCTTCTCAGAGTTCAAAAGGAACATAACATTTTCCTGAAGCAAAGGGCTAGGTTAAATTGGTTAAAACACGGAGATGCAAACACTAAGTATTTCCATCACACAATCAGAGAAAAAAAAGCCAGACCCAGAATAGGAAAAATAAAAGATGGAAAAGGAATATGGATATCTGATCCAAACCTAATTAAAGAGGAGGGTGTAAGATTTTATCAGGAACTACTTACAGAGGATGTCTCACAAAAAAAGGGAACTCACTTTAATAAATTTTTGGCAGAAATCCCAACAGTTTTAAACGAACAACAGAACAGCCTTTTGCTTACTCCTTTCAGCTCTCAGGAATTGAAATATGCTGTTTTTGATCTTAACAAATCAAGTGCACCAGGCCCTGATGGTTACTCAGGTGTTTTTTTTACCTCTTTCTGGGAATCCATTAAGGAAGATTTATTAGAAGCTGCAAATGATTTTTTACATAATGGAACAATCCCAAAAGCCATTTCTAGTACCTGGCTCACTTTAATCCCAAAGAAACCTATTCCGAATACATTTGCTGATTTTCGGCTAATAAGTTTATCCAACTTCGTTAACAAAGTTTTCTCAAAACTTTTAATGGAAAGGATCAAACCTTTAATGCAGTTCTTGATTTCACCTAAACAAAGTGCATTCATGAAAGGGAGGGATATTTCGGATAATGTGATTCTAATGCAGTAAATGACCAGATTACTGTCCAGAAAAACTAAGATTCCAAATCTCATAGTTAAACTCGATATGCAAAAGGCTTTTGACAGAGTTTCTTGGTCTTTTCTAAACTCTATTCTCCTTCGGTTTGGTTTTTATGGGAAATTTGTGAGACTTATTATGCATAATATTGCTGCTGTCAATTTCTCTGTGTTAATTAATGGGGTAACAACAGGTTTCTTTAGCTCTTCTAGGGGGATCAAGCAAGGAGATCCTTTATCTCCTTTCCTGTATAACATATTATCAGAGGCTTTTTCGAGGGGTCTAAAGAAATTGTCCACCACGGGATACTCAACATATTTTAGCCTCCCAAATGTTTGTACACCCCTTACTCACCTCATGTACGCTGATGACACTGCTGTTTTCTTGAATATGGAGACAAAAAATATAAAGCGTTTCAAACTATTTCTAAATGCCTATGAGGAGACTTCGGGTGAACAAGTAAACTTTTCAAAATCTGAATTTTTTGTCTCTCATAAGGCACCTCCACAGTACTCTCAGTCTGTTAGGAGAATACTAGGGATGGTGAAAGGTTATTTTCCATTCAAATACCTTGGTGTTCCTATTTTTATAGGTCGTAATTTAAAGGTGCATTATTTACCAGTAATTGAAAGAATGGAGAAACAGATAAACAATTGGAAAAACAGGTGGTTGAGTTCAGCTGGTAAAATAGTTTTGATTAATCATGTTTTGCATTCTATCCCAACACACATTTTTGGAGTATTAAAACCTCCAAGGACAGTGTTAAAAACAATGGGAAAATTTGCATCGGATCTATTCTGGGGTAAAACTGATCTCTCTGAAAGGAAAAGGTGGAGGTCTTGGAAAAGAATGAGTTTTCCAGTGGAAGAAAATGGTCTAGGATTCAGGGATTTAAATGCTATAGTAGAAGCTTTTTCTAGTAAATTATGGTGGAAGCTACAAATTAATAACACTCAATGGTCAAACCTTTTATGGACTCTGCCAGTTTCTTACAAAAAATCTCACATATGGGGTAGGATCACAAAAATAACAGCTGTGGCAAACAGTATGTCCAGAGTGATTTTTGGCAGGGGTGACTGCTCATTTTGGAGTGCTAATTAGAGTGGCAATGGTGCACTATTTTATATCTGGCCAGAGGATATTGACATTCCTTTTCAGTCTATCTCTCTCAGGGATTTTGTAAATAACAAAACAGCTCTCATACCAATTCTGGAGCCACATCTGGCTACCAACATCATTCTTATTTTGCAGGAAACAAAGATGGAATTCAGTCACGAAGACAAACTGGTTTGGACCCCCACAATTGATGGAAAATTCACTGTAAGCTCGGCTTATAATGCTCTAAGACAGAGAGGCCCTCTAATTCAACACTTCAAAAAAGGTTTGGTCTCCTTTCTTACCTAGAAAGATGTCTATTTTACTTTGGAGAGCCCTAAACAATATACTTCCATTTGATAACATCTTAAGAAGTATGGGTTTTTCTGTTGTTTCTATATGTCCTATTTGCAAGAACAGTTGTGATAGTGTGGATCATTTTTTCAATTCTTGCAATTCCTCAACTGTTGTCTGGCATAGTGTACATACCTTACTGAGGCTACCATGCATAGAATTTAGGGATTTAAAAAGTAGGGTGCACTTTTACTTATCCTTTAAAGCTGATTCTAGAATACACGGAAACATTATCATTGCAGCTCTATTGGTTACAATTTGGACATTATGGACCCATAGGAACAAACTTCTCTTTGAAAATAGACCTTTCTCACACGATGCCTGTGTTTCTGAAATTAAAGATTCGATATATCAAATATTTACAGCACATAACCTAATAGGAAATAAGTATAAGCATAGGCATTGGATTCAGGATAACATTGTACCTCATATTTTACAAAAACAGAAAAATGTTATCTCTAAGGTCCACTGGGAGAAACCTATAAAAGGTTATATAATCAACACAGATGCCTCATGGATTCCTGGAGGCTTTTCATCTGCTGCTGCAATTGTGAATGATAGGCATGGAAATGTGGTTAAAATGAAAGTCAGTACTTTCCACTGTCCATCACCCTTACATGCTGAAGTAATTGCTATACAAAGTGGATATAACATCTGTTCTGAACTTGAATTAGAGAATGTTTTAATTGAATCAGATAGTTTATATGCGGTTAGGGGCATCCAGAACCCTCTCTCCTGCCCTTGGAGAGTCTTTTCCATGTGCAGTGCTTTAAATATAATACAGGGTTCTATACGGATTCAACACATACCCAGAGAAGCAAATTTGGCCACTGATTTTTTGGCAAAATATGCAAGGGAAAACCTCCTACAGGGGGATTTAGACCTCTGTTCTATTCCTCTATTTCTCAAAGGTTTACTAGCACTTGATTGCATGAGTTTTCCGACATTTTGTATTGAATCAAGTAGGGATCCAAGTTCTCTTTAGTTAGAAAACTCTCTACTTGTTTAGCTCAAACGATTTACTTCTGGCTGTGAATAAGTAGTTACTCTATAAATATTCCAAGTACTGCTGGTTCCCTTCCTCTTTATTTCAGATTCGGATGCAAGCACAAAGGAGGGGGAGAAAAATTTTTCAGCCACAACTCAACACATCTCAGCTGAGAGCACAGGTGGAATGCACAAACTTGGTCCAGATTCTGTAACCAAAATGCCTAATCAACCGAAGGAGAATATTTTCTGAGCAACCTATTGTAAAGGAGTCCACATCTCAAGCAAAGGAGGTTTACTGGCCCCTAACTGCTCAACTGATACTTGAAGCTGCTACTCGGGAATTCAAACACTCTGGTCCTCTCGGCTGGCACATCGTTGACAAATAAGAGTCTCGAATTCTCGTTTCTCCGACCTGTTCGCGATGTACCAGCGAGATGGCGACTTACTTGGTGATTTAGCTAGTTTTTTCATTATTAGCCAGATGTTTTTGTTCTTGTCTGTTAGGGTGGAAATACTGCTTTTGGAAGCAAGTGTTGTTTTTGCTTCAGGAGCTTAATTTAGCTCTGGGATCATCAATTGGATGATCTTCTTGAAAACTGCGATGTATCATGACTTTTAGCGCCTATTAAGGCTCACTCTCTTTGGTCAGGAGAGCCAAATTTATTCCCCCCATCCTCGGATGGTTTTTTAAAAAAGAAAAGAAAAGAAAATTGTGAGCCTTTAAGAGCATTTTAAAATGTAAGATATAACCTTTATTATTTCAAGTTATTTTTCACCAATTAAACATGTTTTATATATAAAGCAAAAAATGAAAAATTCATATTAATAATAAATTAATTAAATTATATCAACGTTGATTCAATAAAAAATGAATATTATAATGAACATCTTCAAAGAAATAATTTTCTATTTTTTTTAAAAAAATGTTTAATAAAAAGAGTATTCGTCGAATCCTCCAAATCAGCTCAAATAGTTATCAAATCTGTTCTGCATGAGTCATAAGTTGAAACAAATGTTTGCCGTATTAAGTCCTATAGAGGGATGTTCATATATATAGCATAAGGTAACTAGATGAGGATTACAACAAATATAATCAAATCTGATTCTATACAGTTGGCTAATCCCTACAATCATGCTATACCATATATATCGCTAACTACCATGTTTACATTCCCCCTCAATCTTAACTGTAACAAGGTTTAGATTGTGTTGTAAGCGAACGAGCATATGACGTGTAGCTGGTTTGGTGAACCCATCGGCTACTTGATCATTTGAAGATACAAACCGAACATCCAATGCTCCTAATGCAACCTTTTCTAGAACAAAATGAAAATCCACTTCTATGTGTTTTGTTCTTGCATGAAAAATAGGATTAGCGGTCAGATAGGTAGCACCGAGATTATCACACCGTAGCACAGGAGGCTGAGGTTGACATACACCCAATTCCTTTAATAACGATTGCACCCAAGTAGCTTCAGCCGTGCCATTCGCCAAAGCTTTGTATTCGGCCTCAGTGCTTGATCTGGAGACAGTGGGTTGTTTGCGAGAACTCCACAAGATCAAATTTGGACCAAAAAATACTGCAAAGCCTCCAGTGGACCTGCGATCATCCATACATCCTGCCCAGTCTGCATCTGTGAACACACTTAAGAGAGTGGAGTTGGAATGCTGAAAACGAAGTCCCATAGCAGTTGGGTTTGAGAGATATTGGCATACCTTATTAACGGCGAAGGCAATATCTGGCCGTGTTAGGGTAAGGTATTGCAAGCCTCCCACCGTACTTCTATATTTGAAGACATCATCTTGACTAAGAACTGTACCACAATCACGAGTAAGTTTGTCGGTTACGGACATGGGGGTTGAGACGCTCTTACAATTCTCCATGTGAGCGCGATGAAGGAGATCAGCAGCATACTTGTGTTGCATCAAGGTGATTCCCCCTGAATTGTAGAGGACTTCAATCCCCAAAAAATAATGCAAACGACCAAGATCCTTCACCGGAAAGGAAGTGGACAATGCACGTAACAACTTGTCAACCGCCGTTGGCGAGGAGCAAGCAATAACAATGTCATCCACGTAAACAAGCATAAAAATAGTGACTGAACCATGATGAAACAAGAAGAGGGAAGTATCAGCTTTAGACGACCGAAAACCAAGCTGATGGAGTTTGTCACTGAGGCGAGAGAACCATGCTCGTGGTGACTGTTTGAGTCCATAAAGTGCTCGGTGAAGTTTGCAAACATGGAGAGGCCGATGTGAATCCTCAAAGCCGGGGGGTTGCTGCATATAAACCGCTTCGTACAAAAAACCATGAAGAAAAGCGTTGCTTATATCGAGTTGGCAGAGATGCCACCCGCGAGAAACAGCTAAATCAAGAACCAACCGGACTGTGGCGGGCTTTACAACTGGGCTGAAAGTATCCTGATAATCCACGCCATATTGTTGAGTGAAACCACGGGAACCAATCTTGCCTTGTGTTTGTCGATGGAGCCATCAGAGTTTTGTTTAACTTTGAACACCCATTTGCAGCTCACAATATTTACACCAGTTGGCCGCGGAACAAGGGTCCATGTGTGATTTTGTTGAAGAGCAGCGAACTCGGCTTCCATGGAAGCCCGCCAAACAGGTTCAGCAAGTGCAAGACGATACGATATGGGCTCGACAAAGAAGGCTCGTCTGGTCAGATTATACCGGATAGTGCCATCCGTAAATTGTTTGGGAAAGGATTTTCCAGTGCGCAGACGGGTCGTCATGCCGGGCGGAGGGGAAACGGGTGCGGCGGTTGAGCCATCCTCAAAACTAGAGCTGGGAAGTGAGTCATCGGAAGAAGACGCATTGGACTGAGGTGCTGCTCTAGAAGACACCGATGGTGGTTCAACTTGTGCAGGTGAGGTCAATGGATGCAAGGGTTGATCAGGTTCATGTGACGGCGAAGCGAACCGCTGCATGCATGCATCCGGAATATGGGTAAAACAATGTTCATGAGCAATAGGCACGGCCAAATGGTGTGGCACTTGTTTCTTAGGAACTGCAGCTGCATCAGAAGGATTAGATAGCAAGGTAGATAAATCATAATTCCGCATAGGACCTTCGACAATTTCCGGTTCAGACTGAGGAAAAGATACAATATCGGAGGAGGACAAAGGTGAGACAGAACGAGAGGAAGTCGAAGTAGCAAAAGGAAAGCATGACTCATCAAAGATAACATTGCGAGATATATAGACTCGACCGGTACTTCTGTCTAAACACTTATACCCCTTATGCATGGCACTGTACCCCAAGAAAAACACACATTTTTTTTATCGAAACTCAAGTTTATGAGTGTTATATTTACGTAGACTTGGCCAGCAAGCACAACCAAAAGTCCGGAGAGTAGAGTAATCAGGAGTGATGTTCAGAAGTCGAGTGATAGGTGCAACATTGTGTATGGTGCGACTGGGCATTCGATTTATGAGATAACATGCTGTTAGGAAAGCTTCATCCCAAAACCGAAGAGGAAGGGATGAGTGTGAAAGAAGAGCCAAACCTGTTTCAACGATATGACGATGTTTTTGTTCGGCCACTCCATTTTGCTGCGATGTATGAGGACATGAAACACGATGGGAGATGCCCGAACGTTGAAAATAACTGTGAAAGCGATGATACTCACCTCCCCAGTCGGACTGAACTGTGCGAATTTTGGAGTTTAAAAATCGTTCAACATGGTTTTGAAAGGTGTAGAAGACTTGCTCAACATCAGATTTATGCTTGATAAGATAAATCCAAGTAAAACGACTATAATCATCCAAAAAACTAACATAATATTTAAAACCTCCAACTGAGGGTTGAGCTGGTCCCAAACATCGGTATGAATAAGTTCAAGTGGAAAAGTGCTAATACGAATGGATTTTTTTAAAAGGTAACTGATGACTCTTTGCGCGCTGGCAAGCATCACATACAGCAGAATGAGAATCAAAAGAACTGACTAATTTATTATCCTTTAAGATTGATCTAACAATCACAGGAGTAGGGTGACCGAGACGTTGATGCCATTGTAATGGCGACACCTTGACACTAGCCGATGCTTGATGAGGAGTGATGGATGAAGAACGACTGAATGGCACGGGATAAAGACCCCCTTTGCTTTTACCGAGTAGAAGAGTTTTCTTCGTGACCTTGTCCTTGACAAAGAAAGCATCAACATGAAATTCAATGAATACATTATTGTCAGATACAAGTCTATGAACAGAAAGTAGGTGCTTATTTATATGAGAGACATGTAAAATATTTCTAAGAGCAAGTGAATGATTTAAACCAGAAATTGTAGAATGTCCAATGTGAGAAATATGCAAACCTGCTCCATTTGCCACTTGCACCTGATCTTTGCCATGATAGCGATTCTGAATAGACAATCGATCAAGATCACTTGTAAGATGATCTGTTGCACCTGTGTCAATGTACTAGTTTGTATCAACATTATAGCTGCCAGTGGTTGCACTATTTCCGCCTCAGTATTCTTCTGGCTGGTATGCATGGTTGAAACGGTTTCTGCAGTGCAAGGCAATATGGCCATATATGCCACAGACTTGGCAACGAGGTCCGTTATTTCTACCACGGCCTCGGCTGTGACCACGACCACTATTTCCACCACCACGGTAGTTGCCTCGAGCATTGTTGTTGGCATTGTTGCGACGAAAGTTACTGGAATCCTGTTGCATGACATTATTAGCGGAAGAGGTGAACTCCGCTGTGCTGCTCATCATAGCAGCTTAAGCCTCATGAGCAAGTAAATAGGAGTAGAACTCCGGAAGAGTCACTGCACATTGGTTGCTCAGTACAGTGACAGCGGTGAAATGATCACCATGGCCTGGCCCTAGACCAGCAAGAATATAGCCGATCACTTCTTCATTGGACATTGGATGCCCAATGTTTGCCATAGTATCGGCAAGTCCCGTCATCCTGTGATAGAACTCCGATGCACTCATGTCTCCCTTCTTCGTCGTAGAGAGTTGTGTGCGAATCTGAATGGCGTTTCCACGGTGTTGAGCGGAAAACATGGTGTGTAGTGACTCCCACAACGCACCAGCAGTGTCGATGCGAGTAAGCTGAGGCAAAACGTCCTCGGTTATGGAGGATAAGAGACCACCGAGAATGGCCTGGTCTTGAGTAATCCAAGCAGCCTGCGCAGGATTTGGTACCTCCTTTGCAGCAGCGCCGGCTCCTTCTGTCATCATGGCGGACGGCTTTGTTGTTGTGCCATCAAGAAATCCGAAGAGTTGAACCCCTCGTAGGATTGGAACAACCTGGGCTTTCCATAACAGAAAGTTTGTGCGAGTTAACTTACAAGTGATGGCGGTGGCAATGGTTGAGGAATTTATGATGGAGGCGCTTGATGAAGGTTGTAGGGTTCTGGGATTTTGTGTGGTACTTTCATCGCTGAAGATTGATTCTGCCATGGTTTAGGTTCTGAATTTTGGATCTGGCTCTGATACCAAGTTGAAACAAATGTTTGCCGTATTAAGTCCTATAGAGGGATGTTCATATATATAGCATAAGGTAACTAGATGAGGATTACAGCAAATATAATCAAATCTGGTTCTATACAGTTGGCTAATCCCTACAATCATGCTATACCATATATATCGCTAACTACCATGTTTACATCACATGCACAAAAAAATGATATATGTGTTTAGAATTCATATTTGTACCCATGTACAGAATATGCCACATGCAAAGTACAACCAATTAACCAGACACATGATTAGTGAAACAATACTAAGAATTCTATTAATATTTAGAAAATTGATAAATAATCACTTAGAAGTTAAAAAAAATTATTTGGACTAACATACGTTGGGCTTATCTTAAAAGATAGATGGTGTACCATAATGATTGGCCAAGAAATTGGTACTCCAATGGTCTCTTCGAGTTTAGAATTCAAAAGGACGAACAATATATTCTTCACTATGTAGCACCACAATAACAAGTACCTCACACAAACCTGGTCCCAAAACTTGTCCACCAACCTCCTTAGTTGCATCCACACTGTGAATATATCCCTTTGCAACTTCTCTGGTTGGGTCCATGAGCCTTTTTAAAGATACAAAAACACCAACCTACGAAACATTTACAAGATATGGAAATGATGAACTTGAAGTTATAATACTTAGAGGTTATTTTGAAAAACACTTACCACTTACCACATACACGTACAATATATAATGTACCTCCAAATTTTTTCGAGTCAAATGGGTAGTGTTTTGATTGTTGTGATTAGTTTGTTACATCTGTGGTTGAGCACGTGAGTCTACATTTTATTTTTGAGTTTTGACCAATTTTTCCTTTTGTGCTAACATTGCTCACTTTGTTGGTATGCAATTTGGTACTTCTCCCCCATACATCAGAGGGAGAAACACCAGTACCTAACATTCAAACTCGACTTGGCTTGTCCTCACCAAGGACTTTAGAATAAATATCATTAGAAGCAATGATATCTTCTTCTCCCTCGGGAAGCTAATTTCTCAACTCTTGCATTTTAGTCTACGAGTGAAAAAAGTTAAAACATATAAACATTAAGGGATACAATATATATCCAAGACAAATAATGACAATTAAAATATTATAATGAAAGTAAAATGAACCCAAGGTTGCGAAACATCCTCATGAGTATTCTTCTTCCTACTATAGCACGCCCAAAACAAGTCAGCACAAGAAGGTTTGTGACCAGTTTTCACCTCCAGCTCATTTTGTTTAAGATTACAGTAATTTTTATACTAGACATAACATAAAATTTTACATAAAAATAATAAAATAAAATATTACCAATTTGTTAGAAACATTAGCAAATGACTCATTCCATGTTGCTTGATCCATACGCCTTTTTGATCTTGCTCTTTTGTTTTTCCGGGAAAGTTCCTATAAGAAATCAAAATGACCAAAGTGGTGGCAATTTGTCATGAAATTTAGAGAAATTTTGGGTCTTTCATTCATGAATAAAATCGTCAGCTAATAAATGGCTCTTTATATTTGTTTTGTTCAGGTGAAAGGTACGCTACAATTTATATTGCATTATTCTGATAAAAAGAAAAGAGTGGTTAATATGCTGAAAAATAATGGTATGCCGAGCTGATTCTCTTAATGTTTCACACTCATCAATCGTATTATCTTTATGCCTCTTCACCTGGAACATTTATTGTGCACGAAGAATTGCGGACTGAAGAGGCCACAAGCTCAAGTACACCGGCAGAGATATTTGTCCAGATATTCGGTGGAAACCGGGCAATCTAAAAGGCCGAGCTATTCCAACAAAGCAGATTCTAGCCTCTAAATATTTTCAGGTGGAGCTTGAAGCAGAGCGGTAAAGGAGACAAGAATTAGCAGAGAAGAATGCTCGGATGGAAGCTCTGCTAACTTCACAAGCTGCGGAAGTGAAAGAGATGATAGAGAAAATGGCGTTCTTGATGTCCGAAATGAATGATTATTCTCATCAGCTGTTTGAAAGTACCAGCCAGTAATTATGCATAATATTGTTTTGGTTTTTATATATACGTTGTTTGGGTAAATGCATCTTTCGGCCATCTTTTGGTTCTTTTAGTTTAGAATGGCCATCTTCTTGTAGTTTTGGTTTAGAATGATCATTATTATTGGCCATGGATGCTGGTCTTATAATGTATTTTTGGATAGTATAATACTGATGTGTTTCATTTTGGTTAACATTGAGTATGTTATGCTTTTTGTTGAACATGGTGCATGCTTATGGTAAGAGAAGTGCATATTTTGGGCTTAAAGTTAAGACTGACTTCTTCTTTTCTTTTGCTTTTTGTGACGAAGCCTTATCATTTTGTGGGATAATTTGTCGCTCAATTTTGGACTCTGAACTGACTTTGTGGTTCGTTTAGTAACCAGCAGTTGAAGCTAGAATAAGTTTTGGTCTGCAACTCAGTTTTGGTTTCTTGTATGCTAAGAAAGGATCTGGTAAGCTCCTAGTTTGCAGGTTGAACTTCTGGTGCAAAATGTCAAGAATGCTTTGTTAGTATTTTATGTTGGTGTTTTATGAAACACAAATTTATTTAAGTATAATTGGATTCGAGTAATTGTAAACTCGGGATGTTAAAACAAGTTTGGTGGTGCGGAGTGCACATTTGTATAAACTATCTACGAGTTTACAAGTTCATATGATAAGGATTAATTGTGTTGGTGATAACTAACATAGCTTGTCCTGGAAAGATATATCATTTCAGAATTTATTATAATTTTGATATGGTGGTGTGTATTGTCTAACTCCTCTTTGATGGAAAGGATAGGGATGATATTAGATTAAATACGATACATTGAATGTTGTAGTGCAATGTGGAAAGATGTATTGTGTGAAAAATTGCATCATTTCAGAATTTATAATTCTGATAGGTTGATGATTTAGTGTGGAATGATGAAGTGTTATGTCTTTTCACGACATTAGTTTCTTATAAATACATGCATTCGCATGGATGGAAAAAGATACACACAATACAGAAGTGAAAAAACACAGAATACACACGGCAAAACTAGGAATTTTCCCAGACATATATACAACCAAAAACACAGGTACTCAAAAGTATTCTCCGGATTCAAGCCTAGAACAGGAGGGATTCTCGATTGTTTTATCCTTGAAGGGAATTCGTGTAACCCAAGGATGTAATAGGGTCGAATAACTCTTTAAGGAAAGCGTACGTAACGCGACTCACATCGATATCAAAGAAAAGTTTCACCTCAATCACCCAAGCGTGATTTTGTCATTCGTTGGAATGCATTGTTACAGCATTCCCCAACATTTTATTGCATAAAAATAGATCTTCTTTCAGAAGCGCGATGAGTCTCAGCTAGATTTGTTAATTTGTCTAGGAAACCTCTTAAGAGCCCTTTCCTGATGTCAAGGATGATATAAACTCCGCGTATTCTCTTAGTGTTGAGGTTGCGTTGTGAACTAGAACTTCTCGCAGCAGGTTATGCATATGGATGTTAACAAATTTTCAAGGAGCCTCACCCTTTTTCACTCAAAAGAAAAGGAGATAGGACCAGTGGCGGAACCAGGAAAAATTTTGAGGGTAGGCTGAAATTAGCCTGCACTTAAAAAAAATTTTTGTACAACTCAAAAACAAATGATCGATTAACATAATATAATAAGATAAGTACAATACAATAAGTCATACAAATTCACTACTAAAAAAACTACATTCTAATGCTAGAAGCAGATTTAGGAAGTTGAGGCAATTTAATCCTACGAGGCTCCGAAATTTGAAAACGTTGCATGATTGCTTCATTCTCAATTTTAACAAAAACCTCTTTCTCAACATAAACCCTCATAATATCATTCAACCATTCATCTCCCATTCTATTACGTAGATCAGTCTTGATTTTTTTCATAGCAGAAAAAACTCGTTCAACTGAAGCAGTTGCAACGGGTAGAACTAATGCCAACTGAATAAGACGATATAGCAATGGAAAGACGACATGGCTACGTGATTGAACCATATGCTGAGCAAAACGTACTGGCCAAGAAGCATTATTATGTCTCACATCACGAATGAAAGTGTTAAGTTCTTGCTCAAGTTGAAGACAATCAATTCGAGAGAAGTCATTCGGATATAGTTCACCAAGGCGAACCAACTTACCAACATCAAAGCTGGAAAATGAATCTCTCGGATCAAGGCATGCAATACAAGTGAGTAACTCCGAGCTTGCTTCAGAAAATCGATCATTCATTTCAACAATCATATTATCCACGGTCTAGAAAAAAAAAAGAAAAAAACATCAACAAGATAAAAAATACATGTAAAATAGTCTAAAATAAATTTTAAAGTTTACCCGAAGAAAAATGTCAACGCGATAAAAGTCACCATTGGTTTCCATCTGTCCACGACGTCTAGAATGGTGACGAATTTTCCGTTGATCTTCCATCTGGCATACTGTGATCTCATGTTTCTTACAAAAGGTCTCGACTTTATTCAACAATACCTCAAAACCCCCAGCTCTGAATTCTCTCAGTTCAAGCTTCATTGTATTCATCAAATGCACAGCTTGTACAATATTTTGATCTCTTTGTCGCAAGGCAAGAGACAATTGACTTGTAACTCCCAACAAATGTTTCATCAAAAACATACAAAATACAAATTCATAGCTCTCCATTCTATCCATCAAACCCTTTGCTTTAGAGGCATTTTCAGCTGAATTGCCATACTCACATATATTAAGAAGCACTTGATCAATGGAAGACCACATAACCTCGAAACGAAGAATAGTAGTGTAGTGTGATCCCCAACGGGTATCACCAGGCCGTCTCAAACTCATTTCCTGATTTTTGCCTCTTCCACTAACATTATCTCCTTTTTCCAGTGCCTCCACAAGTCTATCATGTTCTAAACGACTAAGCATAACTTTTCTAACACAAGAACCCCCAACTAGATTCACGATGTCAACAAGATACAAAAAAAATTCACACACTGATAGAGTACTATTTGCAACACTAACAACAACCAATTGAAGTTGGTGAGAAAAGCAATGGATGTACCTTGCCGAAGAGTTTTCTTTCAACATCAAAGCTTTCAACCCATTAAACTCTCCTCGCATGTTTGAAGCCCCATCATATCCTTGCCCCCTACACCTTGACAACGACAATTTCTTATTTCCAATAAGTGTCTTGAGAGCAAGAAACAAAGTGGTAGACTTAGTATCATTCACATGCACAAGACTAAGAAAACGCTCAAGAACACATCCTTTTTTGTTGGCATATCGCAAAACAACTCCCATTTGCTCTTTTATTGAACAATCTCTAGCCTCATCAACAAGAATAGAAAATACACCATCTCCAATGTCATCAATGATAGCATCACTTACCTCTTCGGCACAAGCATGTGAGAGTTGTTTTTGAATTAAGGGGGATGTCAACTTGTTATTTCCCGGAGCATCATGCATTACCTTAGCAATATCCTCACTTCGATCGCAATACCAATCAACCAACTCAAGAAAATTACCTTTGTTGAGAGAATCAATACTCTCGTCATGACCACGGAAAGCCAAACCTTGCTTTAACAAGAATCTTATCACATTCAAAATCGCACTCAAACGGATGCGGTATGCCTCTTCTACTTCATGCCCATGAACCTCCAAAAAATGTGGGATTCTTTGGTTTAGATTACTAAAGTCTTTCAATTTCCCATTGGCAATATGATGCTTACCATCCACATGTTTTTTATGCTTCCTAAAAGAGTTTAGGGCATTCTTCCAAGTTTTCACCCCATCCACACTATAGTCATCATTACTTGTGGGATCCTTAAAAAGATAGCAAGGAAAACAATATGCGGCATCATTTGACACACTATACTCCAACCAAGGAAACATATCAAACCAATTCTTTTGAAACTTTCTATATTCGTTTGAATAAAATGTTTTGGGAAAATTATGGTTCCTAGGTTGACAAGGCCCTCTTTTCACATATCCACACCTCACATGATCTATAATAGAAGCATCATACTCATTTATAGGTTTTCTTAAGGTGGGATCACTTATAACATCATTGGCACAAAATTGTAAACGAGATTGCTTACTACCACTACCACCCTCCTCATTATGCCTATCTTGGGTACCTTCATCACATTCAAAAGCTCTCTTCTTCAAAGGTGGAAATCCTATACTCCGTTGCACTAAATTCTTCATAACCTATCAAACACCAAATTCAACTCATTATAAAATCTACAAGAGTATATGAATATTACAACATGAATACATGATAAACCCTAAATTATTAATAAATCAAATCAACATGAATACATGATAAACCCTAAATTATTAATTCACAAAATCCCACAAATCACAATTCAAACGAAAATGACAATGAATTGAATAAAAACGAAAATCTCACAATCACAAATTCACAATGAATTTAAATAACCTCACAAATCACAATTCAAACGAAAATCACAATGAATTTAAATAACCTCACAATCACAAATTCACAAAATCTCACAAATCACAATTCAAACGAAAATTAAAATGAATTGAATAAAAATAATATTGCATAACTAAAATCAAAATTGAAAAGGAATTGAACTAGAAACAATTAAATTCATGTTTTGAATCTTTCAATTTTAGTTCAATAGTTTGAATTAAATTGAAATTGAAATTTGAATTTTTAAATACCTAAATGGCGGTGGATCTTGGCGGTGTGGCCGGTGCCGGTGGTGGCGGACTGGCGGTGGCGGGTGGCGGACGACTAGCGGCGGTGAACTGAGAGAGTGAGAGAGCCGAGAGGGAGAGGCTGAAGAAGAGAGGGTGGCGGACGATTGGGTCATGGCCTCTTGGGCCGTTTGTTTGGGTTTTGTAACTTTTGTTTTTAATTTTTTTTTAAACCTCACCGACATACATCTGTAAAATGAAAAAAAAAATTAAACAAACGACGTCGTTTTACGTCGTGTTTGGGGAAAAAAAACAGACGCAGCAGGCTTCCGGCGAACGGGCGAAGCTTTCTCACCACCGCGCCTACGCCGCCGTAGGCGGAACCCCCCTTCCATCGGCTGGGAACAGTAATTCCCGCCTGGCCGACGGATCTCAGGGCAGGCGCGCACCTGCCCCCGCCTAAACGTGGTTCCGCCGCTGCACATGCATAAATACCCACGTGTGGTGGCTACTGTTTTTTGCAGTATGGCTGCTATGCTATCTCTCTTTTTTTTTAATAAAAAATGCATGTGTTATTAGAGTACAAAATGAAATTTATTTCTACGGCATTACTGCTTCATTCATATCAATGACATCTTTGTTGAGGATTACATTACTGCTACGATATCAAGGTATGCTACCTACATTCTCTACACTACTGGAAGGTACCAGGCCAAGCGATTCGGGAAGGCATAGTGCCCGATTGTTGAGAGGTTGACCAACTCTCTCATAATGCATGGGAGAACAATGGTAAGAAGCTCATGGTTGTTTGCATCATGAAGCATGCCATAGAAATCATCCATCTCTTGACCGACTAGAACCCAACTCAAATCATCATGTTGATGCTTTTATCAACAGGTATCAAGCTTGACTCCCTTGAGTTCTTTAGTTGAATAATTGTATGTTAAAGGCTTAGTTAATAAGTTGTTGGTCTTTACTTGGATGGATTATTGCAGCAGGGTTGTATTGTTTGTACATTGGGGTTTAGCCTAGTTTTGAAACTAACTGTTTTTCACGTTCTTTCAATCTGAACTTTCAGTGGGCCGCCACTAGGATTAGTTTAGCTGGTGTTGTTAGGTGTCAGGTTGTTGATATATCTCCCTTTTGCTGTCTCAATCAGGCCATCTACCTGCTCACAACTGCTGCCCGTGAGAGTGCTTTCAAGAACATCAAGACCATTGCTGATGAGCTTACCAATGCTGCTAAGGGTTCCTCCAAACATCTATGCCATCAAGAAGAAGGATGAGATAGTTGCAAAGGCCAACCGTTAAGAAAAGGCAGAATACAAGGTTGTAAAAGGTTTGTAATACAAGGTTGTAAAAGGTTTGTAATACCAGGTTTCTAATACCGTTAAGAAAAGACCGATTCTTAAACTGAAAGGTTTGTAATACAAGGTTGGTTCAAGTGTGGACTTGAACCTCAAAATTGGCCTAACATTAGCTTCTACGCATGTATTCATTGCACAAAGGAGAACGTTGGAAGTGTTTCCATTCCCTATACCTCCACCCCATGTGTTAATGTAAGGGAATGGCCAGATCCCCAAAATGCCACCTAAGTGCATGTAAGAAAAACTTTAGATTTGCACAAAATAAAATCCCAAAAGTCCTGAATCATTGATGCAAACACTACCACAGAGACCTCCCTCTAGCACCGGTTTTTTAGCATCGGTTTTCAAAATCGGTGCTAAAAATCTAATAGCACCGGTTTTTTAAAATTTCAACACTGATTTTTAAAATCGGTGTTAATTTAACACCGGTATTTTAATTTTAACACCGGTTTTTTAAAAATTGGTGCTAAATTTTACAATAGCACCGGGTTTGGAAAACATTAGCACCGGTTTTTAAAAACTGGTGCTAAAAATTTGAAAATTTCATTTTTTCCGCCAAAGAAATAGCCAAAAATTTTAAAATAGCACCGGTTTTGGAAATATTAGCACCGGTTTTTAAAAATCGGCGCTAAATATTTGTAAAATTCTATCTTCCCACCAAAAAATTCAAAATAGCACCGGTTTTTGTAAATTATAGCACCGGTTCTAAAAACCGGTGCTAAAAATTATAACTTAGCACCGGTTTTTTGTAAAAAAATAGCACCGATTTTTAAAACCGGTGCAAAAATTAATAAATAGCACCGGTTTTTAAAAACCGGTGCTAAATATTTTCAATACTCATTTTCCCGCCAAAGAAATAGCCCAAAATTTTTAAATAGCACCGGTTTGGAAAAAATAGCACCGGTTTTAAAAACCGGTGCTAAAAATGAAAAAATAGCACCGGTTTTAAAAACCAGTGCTAAAAATGAAAAAATAGCACCGATTTTGGAAGAAAATAGCACCGGTTTAAACCGGTGCAAAAATTTTTAAAAATTTTTATATTTTCCCGCCAAAGAAATCCCCAAAAAAAAATTTCCACCAAAGAAGTCGCCAAATTTTTTTAAAGTAGCACTGGTTTTTAAAAATCGGTGCTAAATTTTTCAATACTCATTTTCCCGCCAAAGAAATAGGCCAAAAATTTTAAAATAGCACCGGTTTAAACCGGTGCTTAAAATTTGTTTACTTTTTAAATTTTCCCGCCAAAGAAATCCCAAAAAAACAATTCCCGCCAAAGAAATCGTGAACAATTTTTAAAGTAGCACCGGTTCTTTTAAAAAATAGCACCGGTTTTTAAAAACCGGTGCTAAATTTTTCAATACTCATTTTCCTGCCAAAGAAATAGGCCAAAATTTTAAAATAGCACCGGTTTTGGAAAAATTAGCGCCGGTTTTAAAAACCGGTGCTAAAAATGAAAAAAATAGCACCGATTTTGGAAGAAAATAGCACAGGTTTAAACCGGTGCTTAAAAATTTTAAATTTTAAAAATTTTCCCGCCAAAAAAATTCCCCCCTCCCTAAAAAGAAATCGCCCAAAACTTCTAAATATTTGACGAATTTTTTTAAAATTCATTATTTCCGCCAAAGAATTCAAAAAATTTGCCAAAAATTTCAAATAATCTTCGCAGAAACATGAGCGGGGGAGCAGCTGTGCAGCCGCTCTAAGCTATTTTTTTTAACTTTCAAAATCGTTCACTTCTTTTGTTGACTTTAAGTAATGCCTAAGTTAAGTTAAATTAATCAACGATCAACCTTTACTGACCTCATATATACAAATAAGAATAAAATTTGTTTACATTGACTAATTAACGTTCAACCATTAATTGATTTAGTATACTCCCTCCGTCCCGGATTAAATTGCATAAGATCAAAGATTCAGTCAAACTAAGAAAACTTTTGACTACATATTTGAATATATAAAAACAATCGTGAACACTTTTCTTGACTTTCAATAAATAAACGCTAATTAGCGGTCAAACTTTATTTGAATTGGTATATAATAAATAATAATAAAAATGTTTGACTTTGTCTAATCAACGGTCAAAACTTACTTGACTTTCTATATATAAATACCACTGACTAAGTTGACTTTAACTAATCAACGGTCAAACTTTACTTGACTCTCTCTCTGCATAGAAACACTAGGTATCACTTGCTAGGTATCACTTGGAATTAACTGTTGCGCTATTTGCCTGCGCTGCACTGAAAAGTGTAAAATGGCATCAGGCTGTCCATTTGCCTAAAATGGAAAGAACGGTTACAAAACCGTTACGCAGGGCGTGCGCGGTAGAAGTCATGCCCGGTCTCTTATGCCTAGGATGTCTATCCGCGGGGAACACTTGGGAGCACAACGGACTACGGTCAAACTGCTCCCAACCCCACAGAGAAAGCCTCGGCCCTCATCTAGAGACCGTTATCGAAGGCCAATAACACCTCTTTATCTTCATCTTAGAGGTGTACATGGTAGAAACGGTGTGCAAGTATTTTTAGGAGGACAGGTCATACTACTTCATTCATTGGAAGACCGAGACCACTCTCGGATTTGAAGACACCCGTGGGGAGCAAACCACGGTGCAAGAGCCGATTCACACCACCGGTAGCACGGATGTAAAATGGAACGGAGAGGCAAGTGAGTTTGTTCTCACGCCCCTCTGTTTTTCAGGGATGGCTTATACAGGCCCCGGTCACCATGAAAGGACTCTATTGAAGGGATGGCTCATACAGGCCCCGGTCACCAAGACGGGTTGTAATATTTTCCATGGATGGTTTCCACAGGCCCCGGTCATCACGACGGGACTAGCTTCTTTTGGTCACCTGTTTGTAACATTTAGATCAGGGGTAGTATTTTAGGTAACATGTATTAAGGAAGTGGGTTAATGTCCCCACTCCCGTACACTCCCACGGCATTTTTTTGGGCCACCTGATTGTACCGTCTAGATCAGGGATAGTTCAGTAGGTTTCACTGTATCACGGGAGTGGGACAATGTTCCCACTCCCGTAGACTCTCACGGTTTCTTTTTATTTACCATTACCTTCGACTAGTGACTAAGCTGAATTTAAAAGGTGAAGCTGAAGCTGAGGAGGAGGCTCTGAGGCGAAAATAAGGCGTAGCCCTGCACTGTTCATCGTGTTAGGTTTTCGCCGGGTTCCTCTTCCACAGCCCCTCTTCTCCGGCGAGGAGGGCTCCTCGCCGGGAATCTTTTAATGTATAATAGGTCATCCAATTTGAAGTATTTCTCATTTTGGGAAGTAATAAAAACTGGATCTGGGTTTCTCGCTTAAGTTTGTAGCCCGAAATTTTGGGTTGAAGAATTTGGGAAAAGAGTAGTTCGTAATTTTGGGAAAAGAGTTGGTTTTTACTCTTGACGGCTCCAAAACAAGGCGCATCCCAGAAAAAATGGTGAGGGCTCCAGCGTACTCTGGAGGAGGCCGTGCTTCCTCGAACTTGGACTAAGACGACTTCCGACTGGGAACCCAACCCAGAACTAAAGCCGTCGTCAACTGGGTCACTGGAGACGAGAGCTTGGCGAACCTCATGTAAGTCTTGCTCCCTAAATCTGGTGTGGATTTGTATGATGAATTTTGGGCGGATTTTATTGTGCGAATTTCTGCGGACTTTATTGGATGAATTTCTTGTGCGGATTTTATGCGGATTTGTTTTGCAAATTTGTGAGGAGGAATTCTGTGGAAGAACTTGTGCGAGAGACTGTCTTCGATTTCATTTAGTGGAATTTGTACAGAAATCTATTTGTGGTGAGGCCTCCTGTGGAAAGTAGTTCGTACGCTAAACCCGTGTGGATTGTTGTGGTACTCTGTTTTGAGAAGTTTTGCTAGGAACAGGAGAAGCTTTACATATCTAATTTTGTTGAATGTGTGGGTTGTCGTCGCATACTGGGATGGTCTTAGTAGGAAGAGTTGGGTTGTTTATGAGAATCTTTGTGGGTTAGGGCGCCACTAATATTGAAAGTGGCCTGTAAATATGATGTTCATAGGAGATTAATATTAATGAAGGGTCTCAGGCATGGAAACTGTTAGCACTTGGGTCAGTTCTAATCGATTTGGGTAAACTTGTGTTCAAACCTCGAGCCCGACTGGCCTAGCTTATGTCCAAACCCCGGCCTTGTCCCCTGGCCTTGCTAGTGCCCAGGTCCCAGTCACCTTCCGGCCTTGCTTGTGTTCAAAACTTGGGCAACCTCCGGTCTTGCAAGTGATCAAAACCAGCCTGCCCGCCCGGTCTTGCTCCCGGTAACCCACCCAGCCTTGCTCGTGCTCAGAACCTGAAAAATGCTCGACCTTGTTTACTCGATTTAAAATTGGAGCTTAGACCAATAGGCTACCCAAACTGATTCAGGGGACCTTGTGTTCAAACCCCGGGCACACGACCGGCCTAGCTTGTGTTCAAATCCCGAACTGATCATCCAGCCTCACTAGTGGTCAGATCCCGGGCACATTCCAGCCAAGCGTGTGTTCAAATCCTGGGAAACCTCCGGCCTTGCAAGTGAACAGAACCTGGTTCCTTTCCCGGCCTTGCTTGTGCTCAGAACCTGGTAAACTCTCAGCCTCGCTTGTGTTCACAACTCGGACACCGCCCGACCTTGTTTTACCTGAACTAGTTGGTACTTAGATGCTCTATGCCAAAAACACGGATTTAAAATTTTCTCACTCATGAACATTCATACGGTGATCTTCATTCTGGGTGCACTGGAAAGCTATGGGTGGAGGAGGCACATACTTTGGGGCTATTCGGATTCATCATAGATTTTATGAGATGTTTCACTGTGTGTTGGTTGGACCTAGCCGTTTGGCTGCCATGGTGGATCGTTTTAATCGGAACCATCAAGAGTGGTATTCCAAATTTGTTGGCCTTGCTCCTCAGTTTCATAAGAATCCCCGGAAGAAGAGGAATGGAAGTACAGATTCTCATAATTAGTGGTTCTCTCAATTTTATCCAGTTTCCGGTGACTCAACAGTGCCGGAAAATATGGTCCGGCACTGTTGGATATTCGAGTGCTCAAGGCATACAAATGCTGGTGGTACTCGAGTACTTGAGGGGGGCATTCGAGTGTTGGAAGCTTTCGAGTGCTCATGGGGGTCATTCGAGGGCTGAAGGTGTTCTAGTGCTCTGTCCTCGAGGTAGTGTTGGTGGTGCTCGAGTTCTCGAGGGGGAAATTCGAGTGTTGGAAGCTTTCGAGTGCGCCGGGGGGGGGGGGATTTGAGGGCTGAAGGTGTTCGAGTGCTTTGTCCTCGAGGTGGTGCTCGGGTAGTCGAGGTGGCCATTCGAGTGTTATATTCTTTCGAGTGCTCGTGGAGGCATTCGAGGGCTGAAGGTGTTCGAGTGCTCTGTCCTTGAGGGGGGACTCGTGAAGTATCCTCGAGGGATGGCTACAGTTGAAAAAAAAATCGCAGCAGTTTCTCTCTATATGGCTGAAAGGATTTCCCACGGTAGCAGCATGGCCATGTAGGTTGGGTAGGGGGTAAATTAATTCTGCGTACGCATATTAATTAACCCCTTGCTAGGTATCACTTGGAATTAACGGTTGCGCTATTTACCTGCGCTGCACTGAAAAGTGTAAAATGACATCAGGCTGTCCATTTGCCTAAAATGGAAAGAACGGTTAAAAAACTGTTACACGGGGCGTGCGCGGTAGAAGTCATGCCCGATCTCTTATGCCTGGGAGGTCTATCCACGGGGAACACTTGGGAGCACAACGGACTACGGTCAAACTGCTCCCAACCCCACAGAGAAAGCCTCGGTCCTCATTCAGAGACCGTTATCAAAGGCCAATAACACCTCTTTATCTTCATCTTAGAGGTGTACATGGTAGAAGCGGTGTGCAAGCCCTTTTAGGAGGACAGGTCATACTACTTCATTCATTGGAAGACCGAGACCACTCTCGGATTTGAAGACACTTGTGGGGAGCAAACCACGGCGCAAGAGCCGGTTCACACCACCGGTAGCATGGATGTAAAATGGAGCGAGGAGGCAAGTGAGTTTGTTCTCACGCCCTTCTGTTTTACAGGGATGGCTTATACAGGCCCCGGTCACCACGAAGGGACTCTGTTGAAGGGATGGCTCATACAGGCCCTGGTCACCAAGATGGGTTGTAATATTTTCCATGGATGGTTTCCACAGGCCCCGGTCATCACGACGGGACTAGCTTCTTTTGGTCACCTGGTTGTAACATTTAGATCAGGGGTAGTATTTTAGGTAACATGTATTAAGGGAGTGGGTTGATGTCCCCACTCTCGTACACTCCCACGGCATTTTTTTGGGCCACCTGATTGTACCGTCTAGATCAGGGGTAGTTCAGTACGTTTCACTGTATCACGGGAGTGGGACAATGTTTCCACTCCCGTACACTCTCACGGTTTCTTTTTATTTACCATTACCTTCGACTAGTGACTAAGCTGACTTTAACTAATCAACGATAAAACTTTACTCGACTTTCAATATATATACACAAATAACAAAGTTGACTTTAACTAATTAATGGTCAAACTTTATTTGAATTAGTATATAATGAATACTAATAAAAATGTTTGACTTTGTCTAATCAACGGTCAAAGCTTACTTGACTTTCTATATATATATACTAGTGACTAAATTGACTTTAACCAATCAACAGTCAAACTTTACTTGACTCTCTCTTTATATAAACACTAGTGACGAAGCTGACTTTAACTAATCAACGGTCAAACTTTACTCAACTTTCAATATATAAACATTAATAAATAGGTTGACTATGTCTAATCAACGGTCAAACTTTACTTGACTTTCAATATATAAACACTAATAACTAGGTTGACTTTCTCTAATCAACAGTCAAACTTTACTTGACTTTCAATATATAAACACTAATAACTAAGCTCACTTTAACTAATCCACGGTCAACCCTTACTTGTCTTTCTACATAAAAATACAAATAACAAAGTTGGCTTTAACTAATCCACGGTAAACCCCTACTTGACTTTCTACATAGAAATACAAATAACAAAGTTGACTTTAACTATCGAAGATTAACTCTTACTTGACTTTTAATATATATACACTAATAACAAAGTTGACTTTAACAATGTAACGGTCAAACTTATATTTGAATTAGTATATAATAATATTTACTAATAAAAATGTTTGACTTTGTCTAATCAACGGTTAACCCTTACATGACTTTCAATATATAAACACTAATAACTAAGTTGACTTTAACTAATTAACGGTCAAACTTTATGTGATTTTAGTTAATGAAAATTTTATTGGGTTGAAACCCATAATTTTGGCCCAAACCCCAAGTCTTATTTTCATATACTCAGTCTTCCTTCTCCCTTCCCTAATTTCATTCGATCGAACCCACCGTCCCTTCGCCTCCTCTGGTTTTTCTCCGCCGATCAGCCACCAACCACGCATCATCTGAAAGGGAAGATGGCGCCAGCACCGGCTCCGGTGAGGGAGGCGATCTCGCGGCATCTTGTCTTCCTGCTCAAGGACTTGTCCCTTTTCCTTTGATGCACAGACTCACTGTTTGCTAATATATCTGTCGATCGTTGCCACTGCTTGTAGGTCTCCTCACCATCGTCGTTATCCCCCCGTTAATATTTCTAGGGTGTTAGAGATGCTAGGCTATTTTCATTTACCTGTGTAAAGTTTGTGTGGTGTTACGTAGTTGTCGACTGTAAAATCCTAAAATGGGAGTGCTGGGATTTTCTTATGCTTGCTCTCCAAGTGTTTGATGTTTTGTCTGATAGAGAAAAAATGCTTGAATTGCAAGGGAAGAAGAAGATGAATGTGGGGACGTTGAACCAGAAACATTGCGGTGGGGGACTTGAAACTAGCTTGATTGCAGAGTCAGTACCGAAGGTTTAGCACTTTTACTCTTCATTTGTAGTTTGATTATACTGTATAATGTACATGGTTCTCGCCTTGGATATAACTGATGTATGAAATGATGCTCCAAATTTTCCCCTTAATTATAATTCTATAAGATGATGTATCACTATGTTGAAATGATGTTTGCTTGAAACCGTTTTGAGTTTCTTTGTTTTTCCCATGAATTTTGCCCTTTTTCTTCTTTTGGTCCCCTAACGTATGTTCTCTTCTGATTTTAATACTATTTTTTGTGACCATTGATGAATTATATTATATAGATGGTTTCAAATTGTTACTGCAAATTGGCTTCTGTTTTGTTTGGCATTTATGCAAAGAATAGGTATATTGTCATTCTAGATAATAGTAGAATCACGCCTATATGGTTCTGGTACTTTTAAGTTCATTCCCATATTTACTTGACTTTCTATATATAAATACTAGTTACTAAGTTGACTTTAACTAGGTATTTGTTCTGAAAAAATCATTGATGCACATAATCAAAAGTTCTCTTCTCTCTGTTTTTTGCTGTGTTCGCTATTTTTGCTGTGTTTGAGTTTTAAATCAAATATGAAAAGTTAAATTGTGTAACTTAAGTTCGGATAGAGGGAGTAACACTTGCATCAATTGACGAAACATCTTGCATCAATTTTACCCTACTGCCTGCATTTTTTATTGAAAATTTATGTGTTCTGATTAGTTCAATTTAGTGTTCAAATTAGCCTGAGGTATATCTTCTTTTCCTGTTGGAAGCCTATAATGATGAGAACCCTGATGTTCGATAGGTTTGCATGTTTAATTTCTGTGATTTAATTTTGATGGATGTAAATTTACTCCATTGCTAGATCTGTTATGCATTATTTGATTCACTATTGCACCTATCTTCTAGTCTTTGAGAACTGATGTAGCATAGGGTGAATTGACTTGGCCAATCTTACATATCTTACATACTATGCACCTTCAACTGTATGAATCATATCATGTGAAATGCATAGTTGTTAGCCTGTTTGTTATGAATGCTACGAGTTAAATGATGACTTTTGAGGGAAAAGAAAACATATTTTGAGTCCCACTCAAATGAAATTTCTATTGATGCTTGATGATATGTTTCACTTTGGCATTTTAATGTTGTATTTGACTTTAAACATTTTTTTGCTCTGTAGCATATGATTTATGTGAGTAAGATTGTTACATTCATTTCATTAATGTTATGAATCAGCATAGGAAGAATATGGTAGATATGTGTTTATCTTGGTGGATTATTTTGTGCTTTACTTTACCGAATGTTGATGTGTGACTGAATCAAATTGAGTTATGTAGCCTCGTTAAGTACTGAAGGTTGATATACTGATATGAACGTCTTTATTCAGGTATAAGCTTTTGGTATACGCTTCTAGCATGGTTTTCAGTGATCTATTGAATAAGCCTCTGGCATGGTGAGATTGATTCCTCTCCAAGGTCTCCCGCGCAATGTTTAGTCTCATTGATTATTAGTTTTATATCATAATTTTTTTTGGTTTTATTTCTATATTACCAATTTTGTGAAGTTAATTTTATTATTAAATTGATGTCCTATTAAATTGTTAGTTTTAGGTTTTTTTTCTCTTCCTCTGAAAGGTGCAGCATGCTGCCGCTTTCTCTGTTTCAGGTGTTTTTCCCTTCCTCTGAAAGCTACAGCGCACTGCCGCTTTCAGAGGAAGGGATTTTTTTTATTCATCGTAAACATTTTAGCACCGGTTAAAAACGGTGCTAACAAAAAAACTGGAGCTAAAATTAGCACCGGTTTTAAACCGGAGCTAACAAGAAAAACCGGTGCTATATCGGGACATTTTTGCACCGGTTTAAAGACCGGTGCTAACTAAAAAAACCGGTGCTAAAAGTTGGGATTTAGCACCGGTTTTTTTTTCCAACCGGTGCTAAATTAGCATCGGTTACTTAGGCACTGGTTTTTTTTGCAAAAAAAAACCGGTGCTAAAGGGGGGCTCTTGTGATAGTGAAAAAATGTCAGAATTTTCTTTCTAGATGTGCGTTGCTTCTTCCACCATCAAATTTGTTTCAGGCTTTGTCAGAAAATGCACATCTGTGCAGAGTTGTGCTTTGTCTGTAGCTGGTGAGGTTCATCCTTTGTTGTTGTGTGCTGTGTATTTCTTCCGTATATCCCTACAAAAAGAGAATATCAGCAACATTTTACTCTTATTTGTACCTAAGTGTTGGAACTTTCATTCTATCAAGGTACAGAAGCCTTTTCAGTTTCTGATCAAGTTGCAATGTGGCTGTAAGTGACTTATCAGGTTTACCTTTTTTTATAGATAGTCCACCACTAAATTCCCTTGCCTAAAAGTGTGAGAAATTGGGGTTAGTCTAAAAAAAATATGCACATGCAAGGTTAAATTATACCCAAGGTGCTTTATCTGGCTAGTTTATTCAATCTATAGCCTATTGACAGTTAGTTTCAATTGAGAAGGAGAAAAGATTATGTGATCGTGCTAAAGCATAACCCTATCTAATGGCCATAAGTTCTGCTTGTAAAGAAGATGTGACTATATCCAGTTTTGTTACAACAGAAACAAAAACACCATTTTTATCCCTCAGAATGATACCAATACCATAGAAACCATCTGTAGGATGCCATGAAGCATCTAAATTGATTTTGAAGTTATGGTGAGGGAAAGCCCAGTGAATGGCTGAAAGTTTAGGCTTTTTTGGCTGAGTGAGAAATGGAATCAGGCCAAGATTAATCCAAATTTTGTCCTTTCTTTTGTTGCTAGAAGTTGGATGTGCATAGAAGGCCTCAAAAATGACTTTTTTTTATGTCTTCAATGCATGTGTTCAGATTTGAGACTTGGTTATCATGGACATACCTATTTTTAGCTTTCCATAAGTTCCAGCATATCAAGGATGGGGTAGTTGCTAGCAGCTTAGTGTGTACAGAGGTAGAGCCAGGCTTAGTCCAACAGTATGTAAGTTTATCATATATGGACTGACATGGTGGTATAATGCCTAAAATAAACTGAAAATTGTGCCAAATAGAGGTAGCCAGTGTGCAGTCATTGAAAAAATTAGACATAGAATAAGAGTTTGCACATAGAGGGCATTTTGATGCTAAGCTAATGTTAGAGAAGATAATGTTGTCATCAAATGGTAATAAGGCATTAGATAGTCTCCACATAACAAAGTTGACCATATGAATTGTGACCAAGGTGTTATTCCATGTTGGAACTCCCATCACAGCTTCAGTGAGAAAGGGTATAATAAATCCTTGAAAATTCTTAGTCCAATTCCATTTTGGTCTATAGGAAAACAAATCATTTTAAGGCTCATCTAGAATTTCCTATTATTTGATTCATTTCTATCCCACAGGAAGTTTGTGATTCTTCTCCTAAGCTTTTTAAGAATTAGGGTAGGAGGTTTCATGATAGCCTATAGGTGTTGAGGAAAAGAGTACACAACAGTCTTGATTATGGTTCATATTATTGCTTGACGAAGCCATTTATTTTTCCACGTTTAAAGCATATTGTCATATTTTTCAAGTAAAGGCAGGAAATGGATAGGTTTAGATCTCCCTAGATAGATAGGGCATCCTAGGAATGTGAAAGGGATATAGTCCTCTCTCAATCCTAATTTGTTCTTCACTTCACACAATTGGGAGTATGTAGCTGATGCACTTAAGTAGAAGTTGCTCTTATTACAGTTTATATTTTGTCCACTCACTTCTTCAAAAACAGTTAGGAAGGTTTTTAGTCTAGTGAGTGTCAATTTAGTGGCTTGGAAAAAAAGCATTGGGTCATCTGCGTAGCTAATGTGTGAAGTGGGTATAGAACCATTTGGCAATTGAAACAGGCTTTTAGACTTCTATTGAATGCCTAGAAAACATGTTAAAAAGAATAGGTGATAAGGGGTCTCCCTGTTTGACGCCTCTTAAGGGTTGGAAAAAACCTGCTAGTCTTCCATTAATGATTAAAGAGAAGAAAATTGAGGACAAGTTAGAAATAATGCACTTAATAAAGTCAGGGCAGAAATCAATTTTTTTGAGAATAGCAGCTATGCAAGTCCACCCGACTCTGTCAAAGGTCTTAGTGGAAAGGAAGAATGTTCAAAGGAGTTTTGTTTTTCTATCTACTGTTGGGTTAATAGAACTTTAGCGGATTATTATTTTGGACTATTAGACCTTCATGGTGTACTAAGTATTTAGATTTCGGTTTATGGATTGAATCTAAGACCAACCTGCTTGCTTCAAGAAAAAAAAAGAATACAAAATGGAACAATGATCAATTTTTTATGAGTACTAAGTTTCATGAGTTAGAAGCCAATCCATCTTTTTAGCTTTTTGAATCTTACCAAAAATTTCCTCAAACCACTTAATACACTTGCATATAAATTTTGAACCGTTTTTACTTTTACATAGAAATTACATATAAGTGTTATAATTGGTCTTTAATCACACTTTCATTTTTTTTCCATATAAATTTTGTATATAACTATAATATAGGCAACACGACACTCTAATTTTTTAAAAATAAATATGCATAAATGACGAAGTGCAGTAATAAGGTTTTATACCACATTTTCATTTTTCTTGAATCTAACAATATTATGTTAATTGAAATTTAATCGTGCTACATAAATTAATGTCTATTTAACTTTCATATCCATACACAATTATAAAATGTTGGGAAATGCCTTATTACACAATGTCCTAATATATCAGTTTAAGGACACAGTTTTTGTATTATCTTTACATCTATTCTATAAACACACAAATTTGGAAGATTCTGTTCTAGTAATAAAAAAAGTGTCATAACATCCCTCTATTACCACACCAACATAAAAGTGTTTTTAAAAATGTGTTGGCAAAGGCTCATTTTCTATTGGTGTTGGTGTCTAAGGTTAAAGTTGAAACCCGATGAGGATGCTCTCCATGTTCTCTTTGCTGCTTCACATTTTAGGAAAAATGGGCTGTATCCTCATCTTTTGCATTGCATCTGGCGCATATTTTCATTATGTTCAATTTTGTTTTAATTCTATTGACCTCAGTCGGTAAAGAACCATTCAGTTCTATCCACTAGAAAATTGAGATTTTCTAGGGTAATTTTATACTCCAAAGTTTTGCCATATCCACTTATCTTCTAGACTAGGAACTTGTCCCTGGCCCAATGCGATATGTGTGTTATTCATTCTTATATGATAGCCTTTATGAACTGTGTACCTTCCATCTATATTGTGCCTCCATAGGACCTGGTCATTTTCACCAGTGGATCTAATTAAGCGAGTTGATAAAATATGAGGTACTACCGAGGCTGGGAAAATCGTCCTTATTAACTTTGCTCCCATGTTTCTGTTCTGGCCTATAAGGTGTGCCCTTCTTAGATGTATTGTTCCACGAACCACTGAGCCCTGTGTTATTGGATTGGGTTGGCTTGGGATCCATTGATCATATATCCTTGTGGACTTCCCATAGATAACTCTCCAGGCCAAATTATTTGTGACAATATCCTTTGCCAAAACTATAGATTTCCAACCCCACGAGTCTCCATTTCTAAACTGCATGGTTCTGAAATCTGCGTTTCTCATATATTTGGCTCTATGGGTTTTCTCCATGAGGTTCTTTTTGTCCGTCATTACTGCCCATGCAGGCTTTGTTAATAGCTCTTTGTTCATTCCCACCAAAGATCTTAGTCTCAAGCCGTCCTCCTCGTTATACCTTGTTATTTTTTTCCATGCTTTTCACTGGATTGTTTCCCCCCTCCAAACTCCCTCCCCCCCACTCCAAATGAATGCCACTGACATTTTTCCACCCTTTCGAAGATGCTTATTGGGATCTATAAAATGCCTAGAGGGTATATAGAAACTAAAGAAAAAACATACTTTGCAAGTGTGATTCTACCAGCAAGAGTAAATATTTTTGTTTTGCATGATGCATATTTGTCTTTGAATTTCTGAATAAGAGTAGAGAACAATTTCTTCTTTTATTTACTAAATATGATTTACATACCCAAGTATTTTTCCTCCAATTCCATTTTCGTGTATATTAAATGTTTACCTTGGATTTTCTTTGCATGCTTGAAGGATTTAGGAGTTTGATCATAGTGTGAGTTTTGTCACAACTAGAAAGATCCCTCTTTTTAGCTAGTCGAATTGTCACTGCTCACCATTTTTTTTTTGAAAGTGGTGTTACATGTACCAGTGTAATAATATTTTTTTTCAATGAATATTTTTTGACCGATTTTTGTAGATATGTAGGATCCACAACCAGATTGCTGGTAGCTGAATGAACCATTGACTAGTAGTTGTTGATGTATGACATGGTTCGATTGACCGGTTTATTATTATTTTACTTTCATCGATTTCTGGAGGAGGTGAAATAAATATGTTTCAATTATTCAAAGAAATCAAAGTAACAAAAATTAGAACAAAAATAAAATTGGGAAAGAAAAATATTGTCCTGGAAATTTTTGCAGTTATGCATGATTCAACCCAGAATTGAAAGCAATACGCAATCAGAAACACTATATATATTCACAACACCTACGTTTGACATACCAATACCATAATCATTGCATACAAATGAACAATGAGCAAGATGTAATAATGACCCATAGAGTGCTAGTACTATAATGACAATAACAACAATGAAGCCATAGGCAATGAAAACAACTACCAATACCTAACTCCTGCGTCATTGCAAACAATATAAACACGAGCAAATGACTTTTTTGAAACTCGTACTATCACGATCATTTACTTTTGGCCCCTTATCTATTTTTTTAACACTTTTGACCTCTCAACTTACAAAATTGCTGAATCGCGACCATTTCTCCTGGTCAAACTGTCAAGTTAGGTTAAAGCATCAATTTTTAAGGGCAAAACCGATATTTCCCTTTTCCATTTTTCTTTTCCTTTTCCTTATCATTTTCCCCTTCCCCTTCCCCTTCCCGCCACCATAATAACCACCACACTCCACCCCACCACCCAACCCTCAACCCCACCACCATTCTATGGCCCAAAAATTTACCATTTTTCACCCCTGAAAAAACCATCCAAAATTCCCCTTACTACCCCTCTGCAAACTCCCGCACCAAAGCCCTACCATCGCCGCTTGCAATAAAATCGACATGGTGAGGGTCCACGAAGGAGTCTTTACCTCGAAGCCCCCCAATAAAAAGCCACTACGAGGGCCACTGTGGCGCCACAGAAGGTGGCGTAACACTTTGGTGAGGTGGTTGAGATTTCCACCTACGCCAACTTCAGCGAGGGAGGATTTGTAGCGGACGAGCGCAAGGAGGTGGGGTGGATAACCAGAAAACATCGCTCTCGTCGAGCTCTAGTAGCGGGTGGTGGTGGTTGTTGGGTGAGACCGGTAAGGTGAGAGGCGGAGGCCGGCGAGGCGTGAGCGGGAAGGAGGAAATCATAGAGAAGAGAAGGCAGGGCTCAATGCTAATTAGATTAAAATAGGGGAGGGGTTTCATTGTAATTAAACAAAAAAAGGGTTTTGGTTGTAATAAGAAAAAGAAGCAGGGGGCTTGGGTCTGTAAATAAAAAAGATGAAAATTATTTTTACCCTCAATTAACGAAAGAAACTTTAAAGTTAACACTCTGACCTAAGAAAATGGTCATGATTCAGCAATTTTATAAGTTTAAGGGTTAAAAGTGTTAAAAATAAGGGATCAAAGGTGAACGATCGTAATAGTTTAAACATGACGGAAGTCATTTGGTCTATAAACAAATATTACGACACCACGTGCTCTCCTCGTTGAGTTCCACTTGTCCAAGGACTTACTAGTTCACATTCAGTACTAAATTACCCTTTAAAATTCTCCCACAATGAAGAACACATAGAATGCCTATTTATCATACTCCGCCGTCCCACTCTTAATTGCTTATTTACTTTTTGAGAGTTAAAATTTTTGAACTTTAACCGTAATATAAATTAATATATAAATAATAAAAATATCATTAAAGATTTTTTTTAAAATTTATCTTAATTAAATATTATTATAAATAACTAAAAATATTTATGATCGATAAAACTCTCATTTATGATCTTCTTTTCCTCTCTAGTTCTTTGCATTAGGGGTGGGCAAAAAAATCGAAAACCGAACCAAAAACCGAATTATCCGAATCCGAATAACCCGAACCGAATTTAAAATACGGTTTTTGGATAACCGAATTGAATAAACCGAATTTTGAATATGGTTTTTGGTTTGGTTTTGGATATTGAAACTCAAACCGAAAACCGACCCGAATACCGAATTGTAAATAAATAAATAAATTAAATATATATAATAATAAATAAAATTTAAAAATACAAAACTAAATTTATAAGTAAATATAAGTGGGAGGACTAATCTATACATTTTAAAAAATTACCCCAAACATCTTAACATGAAAATGTGAAATGGATCAAATAGACAATAGATTGATATTCAAGTGTTTTACAATCCATATTCATTATAAAAAAAGTTTAATAAATTAGTCCGTTTAAATTTCTTATAAATTTAAAAACAAGTGTATATATATGTGTGTGTATATATATATATATTCTTATTGGAATGAACGTAAACGGAAAGTATTAACTGTAATCAATAAATATCCATATCTAAACTACAGTGATCTTATTAATCACAGTGATAAGGTGCACGAATAATTAATTCTTCAACAGTAATCTTTCACTAGACTAAAGCATTCCTCAAACAATGGGCATTTTTCTCTGCTCTAACAAATTAAACAAACTACAATGGACTCATAAGAGATCACTTGGTGAAGAGATGAAAACAGTGATTAGCCAACCGAGAAGCATAAACAAGTGAGGATGTGGATCGTTGTGTAATGGTTATGAGAAATTTGTGTAATGGTTATGAGAAATTATGAGAAGCATAAACAAGTGAGCATGTGGATCGTTGTGTAATGGTTATGAGAAATTTGTGTAATGGTTATGAGAAATTATGAGAAATTATGAGAAATTTGTGTAATCGTTATGTAATGGTTATGAGAAATTATTTATACATTATTGTATATTTTAAAAGTTATGAGAAATTTGTTGCAATAAATTAAAAAAAAATATTAAATCAACTTATTAGTTATATCAGTTATAAAATAACCTCGTATAATGATTTGTCAGTCTAAAACAAGACATTGTGTTAATTTAATAGTGGAATTTTTGTTTCACCCTCTAAATGTATTTAAATTACTTATATAAATAGAAGAGAAAGAAATCATAAAATATATTATAAACACATTCATCATGTATGGAAATGGTAAAAACACAAGTCAAATTAACAGGGTAATAATAATAAAAAGGATTTGACATTAAACGGTATTAAATAATCTTCAGTCACAAAATACTCCTCAAATTAAATAATGTAATAATAAATGACAAAATCTTGGAAAATACCATCTTTCCATTATTCCATAGGCTTATGGAAAGACAGAGTTTAATTATAATAATACAAAGTAAAAGGTATTAGTTGCAATATTAACATTTTATTATGCAACGTGTAGTAGTTATAAAGTTTATAACCCGATTCATTCAACCCAAAATAATTATCTTCATTTCTTCTAATTTGTATTTTAAACCATAATTTTTCCATGACTTATGAAAAAACCGTCTTTCAAGAGATAGACTCATAATAAATTCAACAAAAAAAAGGAATAAAATTGAAATTTTGGAAATGAATTTCGCATGTGAACTTGTGATTGTGATTTGGCATGAATTTCGCATGAGATTGAGATTTGGCGTGAAGGCTGAAGGGGAAGAGCAAAGGCAGGCAATGGCAATTGGCAAAGCATTACTTACTACACTACATATTTAGTCCCACATCGGCAAAAGGAAGAAGACTCAGCCCTTCTTACCATTATAAATACAAGACTCACTCTTCCTTTCTTTCACGGCAAAGCATCAGTCTTATGATGTAATTGGCAATTGTCAATTGGGCTTTAAGTGATAAATCATTTGGGCTTTAAGTGATAAATTGTTTGGGCTTTAAGTGATAAATCATTTGAGTTTTAAGTGATAAATTATTTGGGCTTTAAGTGATAAATTATTTGGCTTCGAATTACTGAGTTGTAATTATTTTAAATTTGTGGATAAAAAATTTGATTGAAGAATAAATTCGGTGAATTCGGTGAATTCGGTTTTAAACCGAAACCGAATTTTGAAATCGGTTCGGATTATTTGGATTATTTGACTTGTTTGGGTCGGATTCGGTTTTGAATTTTTAAGGGAAAAAACCGAATAAACCGAACCGAATAAACCGAAAACCGAACAAACCGACCCGACGCCCACCCCTACTTTGCATGCTCACATACTCCACACCATACTAACGCACAAACATGCTGCACTCTCAAACAACACACAGAGGGCTCTCTCTCCTTATTCCCTCTCAAACCACACACTGAGGGCGCAGAACTTCATATATTGACTGCACACTAAGAGCATCTCCAATGTAACCTTCTTTCTTTTAAATTTTTATTATCACATAGGATTTAATGACCCCAGCTCTAAATTTGCTCTTCAATCCATGGGTCAAATACCAGAGTCAGTATTACATGGACAAAATTTACATCGACCCTGTCAAAGTGACCTTCTCTTCTCTGAAGGTGAGATTGACGCTCGCTCTTTGCCAAATCAACCGCAAAAATTGGGCGGGTGACTCAAATTCGCTCTTTGTGTGTGTACACGTCAGGAAAAATTTATTCATTTGATGTTTGGATTGGAGAAGAGTTCTAAAAGAATCCTGCAGTCAAAAGTTTAAATATTACATCATACCGAAGGTGTGTGCAAGTTCCAATAAAAATTTTCCATGTATTCCCGATAAATAGGAAAGACTTTCTGTGCATTGGAGATGCTCTAATAAACAAGTTGCAACTTAAACACGCACCACACACACACATTCACTCATCTTAGCTCAATCAAACTACATATATTGCCTCATAATTTGAAGGTTCTGTAATTTCATCCTGGTTCAACACTACGTGACCAATTTTGATTAAATTGGCCTATGTCTCGTTTCATGTTCTTATATATAGCAACAATGCTTATTGCACAGGAACAAAATATTAATTACACAATTAATTAGTTAAGATGTATTACCACATTCGTGCTATAAAATCGCTATTACTTGACATTTACTTGAATTTACTATTTATCAGTTGAAGTTTTAAATCACAAATAGGGTGTTATAATGCATAATCAGGGGCGGAACCAATGGTACGCGAGGTAGGGCTCCAGCCCTACTTAGATCGCCGGCCGGAGGTAGCAGGAGGCGGGAGCGCGTCTTCCGGCTGAGTCGAGCGCGTCGGAGAAGAAGCTCTGCTCGTAGGAGAAGAAGGCCGCGATGCGGCCTTCTTTTTTTAATTCCTGAGTACTAAAACGACGTCGTTTCACGTTAGTGAAATGACGTCATTTCATTCGGTGTTCTTTTTTTAATACCTAAGTACTAAAACGACGTTGTTTCACATTAGTGAAATGACGTCATTTCATTCGGGCTTCTTTTTGTAATACCTAAGTACTAAAATGACGTCGTTTCATTTAGTCATATGAAAAAAAAATTCGAAATGTGAAATGGATTGGGCCAAAACTGAGCCCAATCCAATAACCAAAGCAAAAATCCTTCTATATCAGCTGGAGGCGAGAAACAGAGCTTAGCCTCCACTCTCCAGTTCCCGCCCCTGCTCAGTCACAGCCTCAGCCCGTCCGCCGCCTCTTCAAACCACGGTAAGTCGGTAACCACCGCCGGTATACTTCTCTTTATGCTAAGATTTATTAATTTTAGGGTTTATTCTCTTTTTTATTTATTTCTTCAAAACTTAAATATAATGTGAACATGATTTTTAGATTGGATGTTGAATTGAATTTATATGGTTGTATTATATATGATTGTTGAAATTTAGTTGAATTGCATATTTGAATTTAGTTGAATTGCATATTTAGTTGGAATTTAATTGGAATTTAGTTGAAATTTAGTTGAAATTATAATTGTTTGATTTATTTTGTATAATTGTATGTGAAAATGAAATTGTCAATTTGTCATAATCGGTTTATGGAATTATCAATTAGGCCAAGAATTGGTTTATGTCAATTTGTCATAAACAATTGTCAATTTGTCATAATCGGTTTATGTCAATTTGTCATAATTGTATGAGCGAGTTTTTTCTGCCATGAAGAATATCAAGACCGATCTTCGTAATAGAATGGGAGATGAATGGTTGAACGATGTTATGACGGTATATATTGAAAAGGATATTTTTGTTAAGATTGAGAATGAACCGATTATGCAACATTATCAAGCCATGGAGTCTCGTAGATATCTGTTGCCCCCACCTTTTTCTAGTTCTAGTAATTCGAGCGTTAGAAAGTAGTTATTTTAGTAGTTTAGTGAACTTGTAAAAATATTATTGTATGCTACTTGATTTATTATATTATGTAGTATTTTTCATTATTGTTGAGTTGAATTTTTAAAATTTATATGTCATTAATATTTATCACCCTTTCTTCCCTCCGTCAATTCCCTCCTCAGCCGAGAGCCCGCCGCCACCAGGTCTCCGCCGCAGCGTCACCGGAAGCTGCCTCGTCCCGCCGCTTCTGCACGCCGGACGCCGAAAACTTTTCAGCCTCCCCTGGAAAAGTTTTCTGGTTCCGCCCCTGTGCATAATATTCATATTACTTAGTACGTGATTTATTAAATATTGCTGGTAAAGAATATAAATATTACTTGCAATTGTAATTAGATTCTATTTCTTTTTCCAAAATTGTATATGTATTTCGTACTACTATATAATGTACTCTGAGATCATGAATAAACACAGATCCTTACCCTATTTTCTACACGGTATCTGAGCATAAACATGAAACCTTAAAATTCCGTCCTAAATTTTTTCACCGTCATCCGTGCGTGTTCTCCACGTGTCGCCAATCTGAACTACCTTTCTGCTGTTAAGAAAAAAATCTTCAGCTAAAACTCACCGCCGCCGCCTCAGTTTCTTCCCGCTGCCGCCGCCTCAGCTTCTTCCCGCTGCCGATCTGATCTTGATCGCCTCCGGTCCAATTTTGCTCAACGGTCCAAGCTTGCTCTCGCAGTTGTGCTGCTGCCGACACCAGCTCAAGCTTACTCTTAGGTCCAAGCTTGCTCTCCGTCCGGACGCTAGCTCAGCCGACAGAGGCGCGCATGAGATTCACGCACGCACCATGCTAGCAGTGTGTGTGTCCTCGCGCGATTGTGCCAAACGCGCTCCTTCCCTCCAGCGTGCGTGTCTCCACGCGCCTGTGTAAAGATGCACGCCCCGTTGGTTTTTTTTGTTTATTTTATTCTCCAGCATCCAACCTTTATTCTCTATTGGTTGCAAAGAACTTTTAATATTATTTTATTTTGATTATACATCTACCGTTGGTTGCCATTTTTGTTATGGCTCTTCTTGCCGGTGCAGTGACTTCGCTGCAAGGGTTTGCGGTGACCACCTTCTCTAGCATCCCTGCAAGAACTGATTTTTGTCCTGCTCTATCTGACAACCAATGGAGTACGACCATACATTTATTCAACCAATTTAATTCTTTATCTGACCATGGGTTCGGTAAGTCTACTTTACCTTGGATTCTTGATTCATAAGCCTCATATCACATGACTGTTGACAAGAGTCCTCTTACTGATGTTACTAATGTTACCAATTATGTTAATGTTATACTGCCTAATAAGTCTATGTCATCTGTTACACAATATGGTTCTATTTGCTTTGGTGATGTCACCCTTACACATGTGCTCTACATACCTACTTTGTGATGCAATTTATTATCATGCTCTAGACTGTTATCTGCCTTAAAATGTCTAGCTTTGTTTACTGAAAATTATTGCATTTTACAGAAAATCAGTACGAGGACTGTGATTGGCGTGGGTGAACAGCAATGGGGGGGTTTATTGGCTTCCTCTTTCATCTTTTGGACTCTCGCGTTCGTTCTCATATCATGCAGTCTATTCCGACAGTTGCTTCAATTTCTTCATCTGATTTATGGCATCAACGTTTTGATCATGCATCATCTACGATGTTGTCTTAGATTCCTAATCTTAATTTTAGCACAAATAATACTACTATACCCAGCTCTGTATGTTATAGAGCAAAGCAGACTAGACATAGTTTTCTTTTGAGTTCTACCAATGCTACTGCATTATTTGAATTAATATATTGTGATGTTTAGGGTCCTTATAGAACACCATCTTCTAGTGGTGCATTTTATTTATTTTCCAATAGTTGATGATTATTGCCAAGCTGTTTGGATTTATTTATTACTGGCTAAGTCAGAAGTAGCTTCTAGATTTTTGGAATTTTGTACTCTGGTTAAGAATCAATGGGGCCAAACTATACCACGTGTCCGGGCTGACAACGTGACTGAACTTTTGCCTTTGAGATCTCATTTTGCTGCATATGGGATCATTTTTTAGACATCTATGGTTGATACACCACATCAGAATGGTCGAGTTGAACGAAAGCATCGCCATATACTCAACGTGGCACATGCCTTACAGTTTCAAGCCAGTCTCCCAATTGAGTTTTGGGGAGAATGTGTTCTTATTATTGCTTATCTGATTAACCGGACACCGACAAAACATCTAAATGATCGCACTCCCTTTGAAATGCTATATAGACAAGCTCCAAATTACTCATCTTTAAAGGTATTTGGATGCTTGAGTTTGCTGCTCATGTTCCCAGATACCGCGACAAGTTTGCACCAAGGAGTCGGCGATGTTTGTTTCTTAGTTATTCTGCCAGAAAGAGAGGCTAATGCCTTTTTGACCTGGGTTCCCGCATCATCTTTAACAGTTGGGATGTCAATTTTTTTAAGACCAGTTCCCGTGTGCAGCAACTCGGACATTGGCCTTTTGTAGATCTCGACGGCGCCACCACTTTACTGTCGACATCAGTTTCACCGCCGTCAGAGTTATATGCCCAGACTGCGGCACCACCGGTCCCACCGACCGCTGCCGACCCCATTAGGGGTGGGCAAAAAAACAAAAAACCAAACAAAAAATCGAATTATCCAAATTCGAATAACCTGAACCGAATTTAATATACGGTTTTTCGATATCCGAATTGAATAAACCAATTTCTGAATACAGTTTTTGGTTCGGTTTTGGATATTAAAACTCGAACCAAAATCCGAACCGAATACCGAATTGTAATTAATTAAATATATATAATAATAAATAAATTTATAAGTAAATATAAGTGGGAGGACTAATCTATAAATTTTTAAAAATTACCCCAAACAACATAACATTAAATGGATCAAATAGATAAAAGACTGATATTCAAGTGTTTTATAATCCATATTCATTATAAACAAGTTTAATAAATTAGTTCGATTAAATTTCTTATAAATTTTAAAAACAAGTATATATATTCTTATAAATTCTTGTTGGCATCAACGTAAATGGAAAGCATTAACTATAATCAATAAATATCCATATCTAAACTACGGTGCTCTTAGCACAGTGATAAGGTGCACGAATAATTGATTCTTCAAAAGTAAACTTTCACTAACACCCGTGGGTGTACCCCAGTAATTGGGAGTTGGGTGGGTCTTGCAAGAGACCCGGGTTCGATGCTCGGCAGCCACCGTGTGGGAATGTCCTGAGTTAACCTTGGCCTTTGGGCCAAGGGACTGCTTGGGCTTCCTGGTGGGCACCGAGTATGGCTTCCCCCAATGGTCCTGGTGCTGGGCTACTGTGACTTACCTCCCACATAATGGCTGTGGTGTGGGCTGCTGAGGGCGAGCAGTGATCACCTTCAAAAATAAACTTTCACTAGACTAAAGCATTCCTCAAACAATGGACATTTTCCTCTGCTCTAAAAAATCAACAAACTACAATGGACTCATAAGAGATTACTTGGTGAAGAGATGAAGACGGTGATTAGCCAACCGAGAAGCATAAACAAGTGAGGATGTGGATCGTTGTGTAATGGTTATGCTCCTGGTAGCATGAAAATGGGCCTATTTCAATTTGATTCACAATCTCCAGTCTCCACTTCCCATATTCACTTAAACAGAAGAAGAAAATATGTTACTTTAAAGTCAAAACCAACGTTTAAATCTACTCGTAGGGAACGTAAAGCAACTAGCCTGGTACAACCCTTATCTAACTGCAGAAGGTGGCAGAACCAGAACTGATTTTAAGGAGGGGCGAGAGCGGGATGATAATAGTAGAAAAATAGTTTAACATAATACACGATCTAGAATGTATAAAATATCATTTTTACATAAACATAAAGATGTAAGAGATAAAATTTATGATAATTTAGATTTTATATTTGAACTAAAATATAATACATTTTAATACATTAACTCTTAGTTTTAAAAAAATACAATTCCTAATAATTTTGATGAATACATCTACTAAAATATGTAATTTTTAACTTAAAAAAACTTTAAAACTGTAATATATAAATATCATACTTAATTTAGGAGAAAGTCTCCTATTAGACCATCTAAATGTTAGACTAATCATGAAAAATCTCGTTTCAATAACTATTAGGGTCAAATTATAATTATTTATACATTACTAGACATTTTAAAAGTTATAAGAAATTTGTTGCAATAAATAAAAACAAATATCAAATCATCTTATTAGTTATATCAGTTATAAAATAACCTCGTATAATGATTTGTTAGTCTAAAACAAGACGTTGTGTTAATTTAATAGTGGAATTTTTGTTTCACCCTCTAAATGTATTTAAATTACTTATATAAATATAAGAGAAAGAAATCATAAAATATATTATAAACACATTCATCATGTATGGAAATGGTAAAAACATAAGTAAAATTAATAGGGTAATAATAATAAAAAGGATTTGAGATCAAACGGTATTAAATAATCCCCAGTCACAAAATACTCCTCAAATTAAATAATGTAATAATAAATGGCAAAATCTTGGAAAATACCGTCTTTCCATTATTCCATATGCTTATGGAAAGACGGAGTTAAATTATAATAATACAAAGTAAAAGGTCTTAGTTGCAATATTAAAATTTTACTATGCAACGTGTAGTAGTTATAAAGTTTATAACCCGATTCATTCAACCCAAAAATTTTATCTTCATTTCTTCTAATTTTCATTTTAAACCATAACATTTCCATAACTTATGCAAAGACCGTCTTTCAAGAGACAGACTTATAATAAATTCAACCAAAAAAATGTAATAATAATTAAAGGAAAATTTGGAAAATTGGAAATGAATCCGTGAAGAGGCTTTGAAACTTGGAAAAGGCTTTGAATTCGTGAAGAGGCTTTGAAACTTGGAAAAGGCTTTGAATCCGTGAAGAGGCTTTGAAACTTGGAAAAGTTGGAAAATTGGAAATGCAGCAAGCAAGGCTTTGAAACTTGAAAGAAGAGTTAACTACATTAGTTATTTAGTTCCACATTGAAAAGATGGTGGTTAGCATATCTATCAATTATAAATATTAGGGTATCACTCCTTCATATTTTCAAAGCAAAGCCTCAGCCTTTCGATGCAATTGCTTATTGGGCCTCAAATGCCAAATCACTTGGCCTAGAAGTGACAAATTATTTTGGTTTGACCCACAATTATTGTGGGCAAAAAAACCGATTGAATTGAATTTAATTTGATAAGGATTGGAATCAATTCAGTTTATTCGGTTGAATTCGGTTTTAAACCGAAACCGAATTTTGAATTCGGTTAGGATAATATGGATTACTTGAATTATATGGATTGGATTCAGTTTTAAATTTTTTAGGGAAAAAATTGAATAACCCAAATCGAATAGATCGAAAAATGAACAAATCGAACCGATGCCCACCCCTAGACCCCATGCCACCGGTTGCTGCCGGTCCTGTCCCGCTTGCCGTCATCACACTGTTGTGCCCATTTTATATAGTTATATTAGGACTTTCATGACTCACTTTTGTACACTTTTGTGCTCTGGATATAACATTTTGCCTTGAAATTCTCTAAGGAGAGTTAAAAGTGACTTTTACACTTTTATTACTTTTCTAGAGGATTTCGTGTGATAAGGCAATTTGTTTGAAGACTTTGAAGACTTTAAAGAATACCTTTGAAGATTTAAAGACTTGAAGACTTGTATTTGAGCTTTTGAAGACTTGAAGAATTGAAGATAAGCGAATTGAAGAAGAGAACTTGAAACAAAAAGAAGAAAGAAATCAAAATGCTGAAACTGGGCTCGGTCGCGACCCGCAACAGACCGGTTGCGACTCCAGCCAGAAAGATTCTTACTTTTTTGTACTATAAATATTCACCTTATCCTCTCCTCTTCACAACCTTCTCCTTCCTATGATTTTTCTGGGCTCAAAACCCTAGTTTTCTTCTCTTTCTTTTCTTAGTTTTTGTAGGTTAATCATGTCTTTTATTTATCTAGGTTAATTTTTTTACTTGGGAGAATTTGATTGAAACTTCTATATCTATGTAGTAAGAACCTCTATTTCACTCTTTCTTGAAGCATTTGTTATTTAGAATTCATATGTTTAAATGTGAAGTTTTACTTCATTTATGCTATGGGTTGTTTGAGTATATGAAGTGTTTGTATGATTGAAGTGTTAGTGTGTTAGGAAAGTTGCAAATTTCTTACCTCTTTGACATGAGAATCCAAGAACGTGGAATTAAAATTTCTTGTGCATAATGTGTTGTGATTCGTGCTAGATAAATATGTTAATGTGGATTGTTCTCATGTTTATCCTATAGTTGCAATGTAAGGTTGAATCTTGAATGTGGTTTGTTCTAGGTTTAACCTAATGAATGCCATGTTTGCTTAAATGGCTATCTTTAGTAGAATGCTTGTTGTTATCAAATCTACGGTCCTTCGTGTATAATGCCGTTGATGAAATACCTTTATGGTGTGGTTTGCCTAGAGTGATTATCAATGAGGTTTGCAAATGGTCGTTGTTTGTCTTTGCAAATTACTATTAAGAAGGAATGAATGTTGATCTTCAAATGAGAAGTTTTAGCATTCCCCATAGGTAACAAATGTGATAGAATGAGTGAATGGTTCAATGATCTACATTAGGTTTGGAAGTGAGCTTTGTCTTTTGGAGTTTTTACCCCTTTTTCGTAGATTGTTTGATGATTAGCATAGTTAATTAACTTTGCTAGTTATCTCGTCTTTTAATTTCATAACTTAGGACCACAACCAACAAAAACCTCCCTTTTTACTTGCTTATATATATATATATATATCTACTTCTAGCATAATATCAACCTTTTATGTTTAAACACTTAAGAAAATCCCTCTTCTTCGTGGACGACCCCGATTTGCCACTATCTACTTAATTGTATTTCGTAAGCATAAAGGGCTTATAAATTATAACTTTGAGAGGTACGACGACGACCTCCCAACTTTTTGCACCGCTGGTGTATTTGGTTGCATATTAGCAAGTTGTTTTTTTTATTTTCCACTCCTTGGTGGTTGTTTTTGTTCGGAGTAGGTATTGCTTGAGTTCTTGGTGAATTTTTATTGAGAATCCTTGCAATATGATTTTGGACTTTTGAGGAAAAATATTTTTTTAAAAAAATGAACCGTCTCACCTTGAGGGAACTTTTGATGAGAAGAGAGGCTCTACAAGCAAGGTTTTGTAGGATGTGTCATTTCAACCATCCTACCGAGTCTTGCTATTTGTTGTGGGAAGAGCACTATGAGGTGAAAAAACCCTTGGTTTTGGAAACCAAGGGTATTGTGAAGAGTGCTACCAAGAGGTAGGAGATTTTGGTTTTCAAGGGCAAGAAGCTCAAGAATGGTATCCATACCACAATTCTTACAATTCGGAGTGGAGTGGTAATCCAGATTGGTGGTATGAGAATGAGCCAGAAAACCAACAATACGAGCAAAATAGGTTGCCATCACCATCTTATGCTATACCCCAAAACCAAGCCCAACAACGAAGTTCAAATTTGACACATGAGGAAGTCATGAATGCAATAGCAAACTTGAACAACTTTACTAGTGAGGAACCGGACACTCGTCTTTCCTCTAGTGTTGAGGCTATTAAGGGGCATGCGAGGAGCATATTGGAAGCGTTGGCCCAAATGAAAGCTCGTGATTCCAAAAATACAACATCCCACGTCGAAATCAAGGATTCGGTGAGTGAGGTCAACATGGGAAATGAGCTTGAGTTCGAAGGGAATGAAGAGTTGGTTGTTGAGGATGAAACAATGGAGAAAGAAGTGATTGTGCTACATTCATTAGCATCGTCACCCCTACCTCACCTAGTGAACCAACTCCACCATTTTTGGAAGTTTTGAGGGATACAAGAGAGGAGCCAAAAGACTATCTCCTAACCACCCAACCTTAAAACCACCTCCACCTCAACAAGACTTTCCTCTTGAAAGTTTTGTACCACTACCTCTCTACTTTTGGATGCTTATGGTGAAGGGGTTCAAGCCTTCATCATATGGATAACATTAGGGTCGTGCCGATGACCTTAAATATACGGAGATTTTTCATGTTGACGACGTAAATAAATTCGGCCTTTATTTTGGTTTTTGTTGTTTAGCTTTTGTTATTTTATCTTGTTCTTTTTACGTTGTGTTTTTCTGTGATTTTGTAGCAAAGTGAAGTGTATTGCATTGAAGGAGATGAATGAATGAGATCCATGCGAAAGGTAAGAAAGTTTGGAGTGTTGGTAAGAAACAAAATAAAATTTTTCAAAGTACTGGGAAACCCTGGCGTCGCGAGTCGAGATGAACAAGGGAGCAAAAATGAACACCCAGCACCAGCTTTCTGGGAGTCGCAACATGACCATCGCGAGTCGCGACCAAATCAGAAAATTTATGAAATAATGGTGCTCATAGACCAAAGATATTGCGAGTCGCGATGGCTTGGTCGTGAGTCGCGACAATGCATCGTGAGTCGCAACCAATACTGTTGCGAGTCGCGATGGAGAAACCAACTTTTCAACTGAGTTTAAATACTACATAATCATTTCTCCTTCTCCACCAAATACTCCCAAGAACCACTACACCTTCACTCATTCCTCCACCATCCTACATATATTGACATATAAATATTCTTGCATCTTTACATTACTTTTGTTGATTGTAGTATGCCGACTACATCATTGTGACTATAATTTCTATATTCTATAATGATGTTTGGATATGTGTTGATATATGTTGGATATTTTTATTGGACAATCTTATAGTGGTGATTGCATGATGGATTGGTTGTTCTTTGAGAATACTATAGCTATTAACTTTTGATGATAAACCTAGTATTACCAATCCTTATGTACTTGTGAGTTTGATGTTGTTCTCTGTGGTGTTAATCTTGATTAAACGATGCCAAGAAGACAACATTTTGCTCGAGGGGTGAGTTCTTCTACAACACTTTTGCTGCCCCTTCTGGCTCTGAAACCAATTTCGGGACCGATTCTATACAAATACATGGATTGCGCTGTATCACCAACGACTATGTGGAGAAACGAGTGTCACTCTACCCCTTACCTTGAGTTTTATTGGTCTTGCCTTACATGTTTACATTGAGGGCAATGTAATATTTTATGTACGGGGAGGGGTTGGAGGACTCACATGCATGCTAGCTTGATTAGGAATGCTTTTTGCTACTATTGATTGGAAAAACATGAGAAAAAAATTGAAATTTTGAAAAAAAAAGGGGAAAATGAAAAAAAATAGTTAAAAAGAAAACCCGCTAAATTGAAAACCCGAGAGGGCAACTTAGGAAACATTAGGGGCCCGGATAGGTCGAAAACCCGAAAGGGCTACTTAGGCAAAAATGAGAGGCTAAATGTGTGGAAAAAGGTGAGATGTGAGCAAAACAAATATGATGTGTGGCTAGGATGAAAACTCGAAAGGGCTCCTAGGCAAAATGTGAGAAAGAGAGAAAAAAGGAAAAATTTTCTATGATTTCACTAATTTTTTGGCGTTGGAGGCATAAGGTTGCGGTTTCCATATGGATGGATCGGGTAGCTCAACATCTTGAGACCTCTTAGGATTGGGTACCTTTGCGGGTTGAAAAATGAAGTAATGTTATGAAATTCTTGATTCTTTTATACTTTGTTTTGGTTAATATATTGGCATTGGGTGAAGTTTGTGTTTTAACCTCCTAGATGTGTGTTTTGGTTAATATATTGACTTCGTTTTGTGTCTTTGGATTTTGGTTGGTTTATTGGTATGAAGTGAAGTGTGTGCTTGAATCTTTCATATGGTTTTAACTTCATTTTGTGTCATTGGACTCAGGATTATCAATTCGGGACTTTGAAACATTTTATGGGTAGCGAATTGATAAGTGGTAGGTTTGGTTAGATTTAGGAATTGGGGTTGTGTGTGTGAAAATTTCTCATTTGAGCTTTGACCGTGGGATTTACGATATTGAGAGTTTTTTTTTTGTGAGATTTTGATTGGGGGAGTATTAGTTTAGGATATGGACACATGAATTCCATTGTGTGCTTGAATCTTTTCTTACTCGAGGGAGTGTAAGGTTTAAGTACAGGGAGGGTTGATGTGTCCATTTTATATGGTTATATTATGACTTTTAGGACTCACTTTTTTACACTTTTGTGCTCTTGATATAACATTTTGCCGTGAAATTCTCTAAGGTGAGTATTACTTTTCTAGAGGATTTTGTGTGACGAGGCAATTTATTTGAAGACTTTAAAGACTTGTATTTGAGCTTTTGAAGACTTGGAGAATTGAAGATAACTGAAGTGAAGAGGAGAACTTGAAACAAAAAGAAGAAAGAAATCAAGATGCTGAACCCGGGCGACTCGCGACGAACCCGTCGCGACTCGCGATGAACCCGTCGCGACTCGCGACGAACCCGTCGCGACTTTTTGTAATATAAATACTCACCTTATGCCCTCCTCTTCACAACCTTCTTCTTCCTGCGATTTTTCTGGGTTCAAAACCCTAATTTTCTTTTCTTTCTTTTCTTAGTTTTTGTAGGTCAATCATGTCTTTTAATTATCTAGGTTAATTTTGTACTTAGGAGCAATTGATTTAAGCTTCCATATCTATGTAGTGAGAACCTCCATTTCACTCTTTCTTGAAGCATTTGTTATTTAGCATTCATGTGTTTAAATGTGATGTTTTATTTCACTTATGCTATGGGTTGTTTGAGTGTATGAAGTGTTTGTATTATTGAAGTGTTAGGGTGTTAGAAAGTTGAAAATTTCTTAGATCTTTGACATGAGAATCCAAGAACATGGAATTAGAATTTCTTGTGCATAATGTGTTTTGATTCATGTTAGATAAATATGTTAATGTGGGTTGTTCTCATGTTTATCATATAGATACAATGCAAGGTTGAATCTTGAATGTGGTTTGTTCTAGGTTTAGCCTAATGAATGCTATGTTTGGTTAAATGGCTGTCTTTGGTAGAAGGCTTGTTGTTATCAAATCTATGGTCCTTCATGTATAATGTCATTAATGAAATACCTTTATGGTGTGGTTTACCTAGAGTGATTATCAATGAGCTTTGCAAATGGTCGTTGTTTGTCGTTGCAAATTACTATTAAGAAGGAATGAATGTTGATCTTCGAATGGGAAATTTTAGCATTCCCCATAGGTAACGAATGTGATAGAATGAGTGAATGGTTCAATGATCTACATTAGGTTTGGAAGTGGATATTAATTGCCCCCAAGGCTTTGTCTTTTGGTGTTTTTACCCCTTTTTCTTAGTTTGTTTGATGAGTAGAATAGTTATTTAACTTTTCTAGTTATCCTTTCTTTTAATTTCATAACTTAGGACCACAACCAACCAAAACCCCCCTTTTTTCTTGCTTATATATTTATACTTTTAGCATAATATCAACCTTTTATGTTTAAACGGTTAAGAAAATCTCTCTTCTTCATGGACGACTCCGATTTGCCACTATCTACTTAATTGTATTAACTAAGCGTAAAAGGCTTATAAATAATAACTTTGAGAGATACGACGATGACCTCACACGTACCATTACCGTCGGATGTTGTCGTGCCTATAGCGTCAGCCGCTTCTCAGGTTCCGGCGACCGACCCAGATCATTGGCAAACCTTGTCGGTCCAACCTGATGATGCACCGCCTAAGACGCCACCGCCTCACGCGCTACCGGTGAACAGCGATCCCGCATCGCCAGCTATGCCGGTGACTCCTTCTACTCCTCCACCCGACGTGGTGTCTCCGGCCCCGCTTATTTCCATTCACCGTCTGCTTCTGTTAGCTCCGCCACATGTTTTTCCAATTGTTCCGACGTCTTCTCTCACTGCTGGGTTACCTCCTATCAAACAGAGTGTTTGTGCTCGCTGGCCTCCTTTGTAATTTTAAGATTATGATTGTGATGATTATACATGTTCTCTTACTACTGGAGACCCCCCTACTGCTACATTCACTCGTGCACTGTCACTATCCTCAGGTGTTCTCTATCCTCTTACTAATTATGTAAATTGTGATAAATTTTCTAGTATGCATTCTAGATTTTTGGGTGCATTAACATCTAATGTAGATACCACCACTTATTCAAAGGAATCACAACATGCTCATTGGCGAGATGCTATGACTGAAGAGTTTACTGCGCTTTAGCGCAATCAGACTTGGACTTTTGGCCCCGGCCCCTCTGCCTCTGGATAAAAAGGCGAATGGTTGCAAATGGGTTTACCAGATGAATTTTAAGTTGGATGGTACTATTTAACATCATACGAAATGCCTAGTGGTTCTCCGGAAATGCTAAGTGGAAAGGATTGATTATAGTGAAACATTTTCTCCGGTTGCAAAGATGAGTTCTGTTCGCAAATTCTTATCTGTTGTGGTCATTTGTAGTTGGGAAATGCATCATATGGATGTCCATAATGCTTTCTTGTATGGTGATTTGCATGAAGAGGTTTTTATGCGACCCCCACAAGGCTATGCCGCACCCCATGGTCAGGTTTTTCGCATTCAAAAATCTCTTTATGATATTCGCCAAGCTCCTAGGAATTGGTTTGCCAAATTTGCTCAGGCTTTATGAGCATTTGGTTTTGTTCAGAGTAAGACAGATTGCTCTTTGTTTGTCTTTTCCCGTGGATTGGTTTCTTTGCATGTTCTGGTTTATGTGGATGATTTGGTCATTGCTGGTAGCTCTTCTGCACTCATCTCTGAGTTCAAGAAATACTTGAGTTCTTGTTTCCATAGAAAGATCTTGGTTTACTTAAGTATTTCTTGGGCATAGAGATTGCTAGAAAACCAGAGGGGATGTTTTTTTGCAAAGGAAATATGTCTTGGACATTTTATCTGATACATGTTTATCTGCCTCTAAGTCGACTGACTTTCCAATGGAACAACAACACGATTTGGCGCATGTTGATGGCCCACTTTACCATGATCTTGAGCAGTACAGACGACTGGTTGGGCGCCTGATATACCTTACCATCACACATCCTAAGCTTAGTTATTCGGTTCACACACTTGCTCCATTCATGAATTCTCCTTGTGTTTCTCACTAGCAAGCTGCAATTCGTGTGTTGCACTACTTGAAGAGCCATCTTGGTCAAGGTTTATTTCTCTTTTCCCGTAGTGCGTTATAGTCGACTGCTTATTGTGATTCTGATTGGTCTGCTTGACCTATTACCTGGCGTTCTCTTTCTAGTTACTTTGTGATGGTTGGTGATTCTTCGGTATCTTGGAAGACCAAGAAGCAACCTACAGTTTCTCGTTCTTCTGCTGAAGCAGAGTATCGTGCTATGGCTGTTACCTGTTGTGAGTGGTTGTGGCTTAGGTCTTTACTGAAAGACTTAGGGGTTGCGCATACTGCTCCTATGCGTTTATTTTGTGACAGTCAATCTACTCTTCATATTGCAGCAAATCAAGTGTTCCATGAACGTACGAATCATATTGAAGTTGATTGTCATTTTGTTAAAGATCTTGTGCAGTCTGGGACTATAGTTACTCATCATATCCGCACTACATATCAACATACAGACTTGTTTACCAAAGCTCTCGGACGTAACCAGTTTCATTCATTACTTGAAAAATTGGGCATTTCTGATCCCCATGCTTCACCTTGAGGGATGGTGTTAAGGAATATAAATATTACTTGTAATTATAATTGAATTCTATTTCCCTTTCTTATCTTCTATAGGCATTTTGTACTACTATATAATGTACTCTGAGATCATAAATAAACTTAGATCATTACCTTATTTTCTACAAATATTCATATTACTTAGTACGTGATTTATTATATATTGCTCTTGTATCTGTCTTGTTCGACACTAGGAAAATAAAGTTAACCAAAAAAATGACACGGTAGCCATCGTTGCATGACACATGGCCATTTAACATTGTTGATCTATTGTTTTATTTTATATTTATAAATAGGTATAAAACCTTGCAGTCTTTATGACAATCGGGGTCCACAAAATGTTGTCAACATTATATGTGTTTATCCTGATAAACAATGTGTGGCAAAAGGCGATGATCCGCTCGCCCTCAGCGGTTCATACCAGTCGACATTCCGGTCATCGTATGACAGGTAAATTACGGTAGCCGAATACCAGGACCAATGGGCTTGGTATGGACTCGGTGCGCACAAGGGAGCCTTGCAAAGTAAGAACTCCCCACACTGCCACTGCCGAGTATCGAACCTGGGGTTTTGGCGTTCCCACCCATCTCCTAACCACTGGGGTACACCCGTGGGTGTTGATAAACAATGTGTGAATTCCACACAATCTGGGGGACAAATATGAAATTAAAAATCTAATCACCCCAACCGATTGTAGCTCATAAAATAATTATGGTAATATCAATAATTTTCTTTATTAACTGGTTCAACAATTTTCTAATCACCCCCAACTGAAGGCAGTTCCACATTTTATTAAAACTGCCTTTAAGAACACATTCCAAGCTTGGAACTTGTGTAAATCTGACCCCCGTCACTTTTAAAGGAGGTTAAAAATCCCTACAAGGTTTTTAAATCGAACCGACTTTAATTGAAGGCACTTCCATGAAGAACTGTCTTTGTCTGCTCTATTCAAAGGCGGTTGTGCCTTTGGGACCACTGAGTTCCAAACTTGGAACAAAAGAAGCAAATAACTTTTTAAATTGAAAAGTCTTGAATGCTCGTGATTTGAATTCACGATTTCAGTTCAGACAAAATTAAGCTTTTTTGTCTCAGTTTCGATCTTCAAACTATGTCTGTGGTCATGGTATGATATTGACCAATGGTTTTGAATAGCTTCCAAGCTCGGAACTAAACCTGGGGACACGATAAAAATGTTACTAATCAGTTTTGATCGAGTAATATTGTTGAAGGAAATCATATGGCAAAAATTTAGGGGATCTTGTGGAACTATTTGAGTAAGGTATGTCCAACATTCTTTACTTGAATGATCATACAAATTATACATAGTAGATTTGTTTTGAAATTATGGGTTCGGGTTTACGGTGTATATAATGTGGTGTATGATTGGGGAAGGTGTGTGTACTTCTTCGTTACTTGATTCGGCATATTAGTTGTAGTTGCATGGTGTTCATTAATGGGGCTTGTAGGGTGTATGTTGATTTTTGGCTAGTTTGTTGAATTCTACTAATTTATGCCATATATATGAATATGTATGTTGGCGGTAATGGATCGTATTGAACTCATTAGTATAGGTCTTAGGAAATTGCCTGATTACATTCCCCTGATGGAATCATTTATTGTGATGGCGTTCGAACATGCTTCAAAGAATGGCATTGTGCGTGCACGATGTCCATGTGTGGTATGAAAGAATGATGCTTTTTTGGGGAGAAAGAAGTTACATGAACATCTTATCATGATAATTCGTACATTAATTCGGTGTGGCATAGGGATGTTGCAAACGTAGAAGCTGATAAAAGTAAGGAAACCCGTAATTTAGATGATCATGATGTATTCGATGAAATGGTAGAGGATGTTGCAAGACAATTTCACGGGAAACACGAAGTTCTAGAAGCCCTGCATATTAACAAAAGGATTGCACTATATAAGGGGTCTAAACATTCGATTTCGAGTGCGACGGTAAGGGTGATGATTTTGAAGGCCAAATTTGGGTGGACAGACAAATGGATGACGGAGACTCTTGAATTAATCAAGGACTTGTTCCCTGAAGGTAATTCCATGCCTGATGGATCGTCTGTCACAAAACATATTCTTTGTCCAATAGGTTTGGAGTTAGAAAATATTCATGCTTGCCTGAATGATTGTATGTTGTATAGGGGGACGGAGGATGCATTATTAGAAGCATGTCGGGTTTGTGGTGATGCCCTACTACCACAGAGACAACTCTCTAGCACTGGTTTTTCTATGTTGTAGCACCGATTATTTTCGGGAAAAAACCGGTGCCTAAGTAACTGTTGAAACGGTTCCACCGGTTGAAAAAAACCGGTGCTAAATTCCTACATCTAGCACCGGTTTTTTTAGCACCGGTATAAAAAAATGGTGCTAATATGTACTGAATTAGAACTAGTTTTTTATTACCGGTGCTATAAAAAATTGGTGTTAAATTTGTGTCCTAATAGCACCGGTTTTAAAATCGGTGCTAAAAGTATATTTTTAGCACCGGTTATTTTATACCACCGGTTTAAAAACCGGTGTTAAAAGTGTACTTTTAGCACCGGTTATTTTTAGCACCGATTTAATAAATGGTGTTAAAAGTATATTTTTAGCACTAGTTATATTTAGCACCGGTTATTCTTTAGCACCGATATTTTCAGTACCAGTTTGAAAACCGGTGCTAAAAGTGTATTTTTAGCACCGGTTAATTTTTAGCACTGGTTTTAAAACCGGTGCTAATTATATGATAGGCTAGCACTGGTTAGTTTTTAGCACCGGTTATTATTTAGCAAAAACCGGTGCTAAATGTGGGACTAATATGGTTGCTAGAAGCTACGGCGCGCTGCCGCTCTTTCAGTCCATCTTCACGCAACCAGTTTCATATTTACGCTTGTTTTCCAAATCGGTGGTTCTTTTTCATAGATGGAACCGATTATCATTTGTGCGTAGATTACTTAAATTGGTGCACCAATTAAAATAGCACAAATACCCAACATCAATTCCCAATAAATACAACAATCATTACACATAGACAACAAGTAGGTAGAAAAAAATATTGAATTTGATCAACTATAATTTTGGACTAGCGAAAGAAGTGCATGAAACGTGGTTCTTAGTGGCCTACACAAGATACTAGAACCTCCCTCATCATGGAGATGACGAGTATCAAAAGTGAAGGACAATTACCTTTCTCGTAAGAGATAATACTAACTACTATCCAATGATGGAGGCAAGTCCATGTATGACATCCAATTGAGCTATGCATTTTGGCAGAGTACATTTTGCAAAATTACAAACCTATTTAAGAGCAATGCTCCGCAGTTGATCGCTCCCCAGAGGAGTGTAATCCTCTGGAAATGGCTGAAACAATGTATTAAATTGCAAGTTAGAAAAGGATATATATGTGAGAGACTGACAACTACAAAAAACAATATAGGAAAACGTACTGGAATAATGTCAATGTCATTCACGTCCCCAACAATTTTTTCCATGTAATACATGCAATGGTATCCACATTCCCAAGTACTACTTTGTATCTTGTGCTGATATAAAAGAGAATTTGCTGAAATGATTACAAACATAAAAATGATAGAGGAAATATGATCTTACGGGATAATACGTACATTGATGTTTATGACATTCCATGTATAGTTCAAAGGGTAGGATGTATTTTTGTCGGAATTGAACCGTCGATATTTTGTTGCAACCCTACAATCGACAAAAATATATTTATATCAATATATAAAAATATATTTTCATAAATTAGTCTTGAAAAAAAATGGAAGAACTTAGGCCCACCGGATCTAAAGAATCTTATTTTTACACATAATAATTTAATTAGGTCCAACTTTTTCCAACATGCAATGATGAACGCAAGTAATGAATAGAACAATGAATGTCACTGTACCGATTATTAACACTAATGGTAAATAATCAAGTAAAGAAAGTGAGCAACCTACAAGAACACGTTTACGAGAACAAACAATTTTGTAAAACATTAATGTAGAAGGAATGACAATATTATGTTCCACTTACAAATGAATCAATTTAAGCCATAGCCTATTACGTTTGCAAATTTCCCCACTCATCGAGTCGATGCAATATAATCGATCGATTTCTGGTATGAAGACGAGAAAAAACCAATGGCTTATATAAAAAAAAGGAAACATCAAAATACTTTTAATATTTTTAAAAAATAAAATCACAGCATATGGTTGCTATTGCTTCCATGCAGCCGGGTTAAACAACACAAAATAGAATAAAACTTACTCTCGATTGTATGGAAGATGTACATCCTTGCTTTAGTGCGGCACATGACAGTTGAAACCTCGTCCGCAGTCAATTTGACCCTCTGATTTTCCTTTTGAGATATTGAATTTGAACCGGCCAGAATAATCTGGACGTGGCCTCAATCAACCACCCCATCACATAGGTATCTGGCAAAATAACATTTTAAGTGAAACAAATATAATGATACATCTATATATAATGTAACCATGCAATTCTTACGATGCCTATATATCAAGTTGGCATCCACTGATCCACTACGTTTCATTTTCTACGTCCAAGTTACTCATGAACAGTTTTAGCTTGTTAGTAAATATGGCTGTGTAGACATCTTCTGATCTAAACACCTTCACGTTGAAATTGATGCGGAAGACTTTGTTAGGTCAACATATTTGTGTAGATAACCTTAAAACATTATTAATCTGTTGAACAGTAGAGATGCATTCTTTGTCTTCCGTGACCCCCTAATTACATTGAGAATCTAATAATGTTAGTTGAGCAGTATATGTACATAATTCAGTAGTGGATCATATTTTAAAGGCTAAAATGAGTTCTCACAAAAATGTAATGGTCAGAAACTAACGTGGGAGGATTTGGTTGCCCATTCTCCGTTGATGTAGTATTCTCTTTTGCTACTTGATAATGGGTAAAATGTTATTCATGCATTGAAAAAAATTGGTCAGAATGAAAAAGTCTGGGTGTATGTTTGACCTCTCCTTTTACTGATTGAGCGACCACCTCTCCATATGGAGTATCTTCCTGAGCCACCGCCTCCTGTAAGGGAGAGTGTGTTAATATGTATCTGGATGTCATAGCTAGTTAGTATAATTATTTGTTTAACCTATTCAATCTCCATCTTAGTTTTTTGTGTGAGGTTTATTTCAAGACTTCCATCTTCATCAACTACCAATTGTTTCCGAGGCGATTGCTGCTCGTTCTCCTATGCAAGTAAATGAACAAGAAATTAATTTTTAGTAATATCTAGAAAGATATATATGATAGGATGAGAAGAAGAATACAATTATCACACCTCATCATCATGTTGCCCAATGACACTTATCAGCTTTCCCGACCATAGAATGTTATATCCAATAGCCTCAGTGACAAACTCAAATTCTTCGTGTTCAATCGGCAAAGGTGCCTAGGGAATGATCACAGGTCCACGAAGCTTTACTCACTCCCATCTGATGGGTAAGTCCGTTTCCTTATCCTTTGGAAACAAGATACCAAATGCAGCTACATCCCTTTCTCCATTATGGTTCAAAACATATAGGCAGCACTTTTTTCCTTTCCGAGGACAAAAGTAAGAAAAAGGGGAAAACATCAGTTGGACAATAAGTAAGTGTTATTAAGTAACCAAAATTAAATAATGACATAAATGTTATCAATATTAATAGGGACCAAGGGTCGTTGAAGATGTAATTGGCCCGGAAAGTTGATTATAACAAGAAATGAATTCTATATATAGTTGCTGAAGGCCGCAACGCGCTTCAGCTTTCAGCGCTCATCTAGGATAAACTGTCTCTCAATTAAAACTATATTGGCAAAGGGACCTTTTCTCAGTTCAACTGATAAAAGAACAAGATGAAGATGTTAGTAGGCCCAAACTACCAACATCCAAAATGAACGTGATAGCAGTAAATATATCCCCGCAACTAAAAGCATTCAAAATAAATTTGACACGAAATTTAAATCCAGAAACTAACAATCACAGAGCAAGAAAGAAACTAACTATGAGGTTCATGGTATACAATACCTTGTCATCCGCAACGGTGTCTTGTGGGTCAGTACATCCAGATGCTGAAGGAATGAATACCCAGTTGTCATTATTCGCGAGGTTGGAAGATGTGGAAAGGAAATTGCGGGCATCTAAGTGTGGGGGAATAGGTTTACCCAATTGTCCAGCCAGCCAATTTGTTTAGGCCTTAAATAATGCAAAAAATCTTTCGTTGAGCTCAATGACATCTGTTGGTAGTTTGTTTGAATTTGAGATTTCTTCAGATGGTTTTGTGTTTGTGCTCCCACATCGATTAGATGCATAACGACTCACAGCAATATGTGGTAGGGCCTTGTTCACCTTGGCCGTTGTGGGGAAACCTCTCCAATGACCCCCATGATCTTTCTTACCCATTGCTTGAACAAGAATATCTTCTTTTTCTTGTATAACCAACTCTCCCTTTTGTTTCTTATCCAAAAGGTTTTTATACTAAACAAAACATATGCAAGCCATTACTATGCATTCCATCTGAGAATATTAATAGAGATATAATCAATTATGAATTTAGCTCACAATAGTGGGGGCTGCTCTTTTAACGCAGTCGTTGGTGTAGGTCAATAATTTCTTGTCCCAGTTAGCTTCTAGGAACACCTCCGAGTGGCCCGGTTTGAAATCCATGATTTGAACTAAAGCCTCCGCTTCTTCTACACTTTGACCTTGATCCATAAGCTCGTCAATTTTAGCCCATCTTTTCCTCTTTTCGAGTTCTATAGAAAGCCTACGATTCCCTCCATTGCCTATGTGATGGATGTACTCCTTATGTCAGGCGCTTACTTTTGCTGCGTCACTTAATGCCTATATGTTCATCGATATTTAAAATGCTCACAAAGTAATGGCTAGAATATTTAAGAATTTTTAAGGAATAACCTTGAATTCAGGGGTTAATTTGTGTTTCACAAATAGCTCCCATTCTTTTTTGTCCATCCATCGATAATTTGTCCATGCACGAGAACCTGGTTTTTTTTCACGATGTACTTGTGAGCCCCCTTAGCCTTCCAATTCCTCCACTTTTCACCTGCATAAATTGTCCATTTATTTCGAAACTTATTCATCTCATTGAATGTCATTTTGGTTTGTATATCCCAACTAATCTAGCGGACAAAGATACGTGTTGTCAGTGCAAAATGTAATGAAGTTGAAATGAACAAATTAAAATGGAGGATTAGAACACACTTACGAGACTGTCTTCCCATGCATATTTCTTTACATTCTTTACATGGTCTGGGACTACTTTCTAATTATGCCATGTCTTGAAGCGGATTCTTCGTCGAAAGGCATAGCTAACATACATCAACCACTAACTGCGCATAACCAAGGGTTCGAAGTCATCGTCGAAGAATATTTTAAGGGGCTTCTTTTGCTTTGCTAGCAACATGAACTTTTACGTGGTTGTGCCTCTACGCTTGCAATACTCTTTAATCTCAAACTTGTCAAAGCTCCCACTCAAGTTATCTTTTGATATAGTTTCTTCTTCCTCCCCCGAGTTTTCAGATCCTGAGCATGATTTGAGTGCATCATCCACCTCCTCGTTATTGACATCACAATTGTCATCTTTTGTAGGGGTAACACAATTTTCTTCTACGGCTTTAGTATCGGAGTCAAACAATTTCTTCCTCGGCTTCGCCATTCACTCACTTGTATGAGTCAATAAAAATAAATCTTAACATAACACATCCAAAGATGGATATCCTCAAACAACCAACCAAGAACATATTGACCTATCAACATAATATGCAAAAAAATTGTATGGGGGAAAAACAAAGTAGGCAAAAAGTCTAAAATTATTAGCAAACAAATCATCTATCCACATGAACAACTACCCACACTTATAGCCCAACAAATTAAAACACAAACTCACAAACTAAGAGACCCACCAATATATACATATTGATTAAACCCAGGAAAAAAGCAAACTACCACCCATTTAACGAGTTCTTGTAGACTTACCCAAAAACCAATTACTCATACCTTATTTGTACACACTCTCATCAATGTTTGTTGCCACCGGCCAGCTATGCAGTAGCTTTACTCGACCTAAAACCACGATTCCTCGAAGGACGTGTGTGTTGGGGTGGGAGTTGCAAAAATTTGGGGATAAGGTTATGGAGGGAAGAGGGAAAATTTGGGAGGGAAGCTAAATGATGCTTTGTTGGGCCAATTGGGAGTTTAATTTGACCATTCTTGCTGCTTTGTTGGGTCACTTTGGATTTAAATTTGTGAAGCTCCTTTGTTGGCCAACTTGCTCATTTTCATGAGATTTTTTTACTACATCGTATTGAGTTAGGTAAAGAATTTTGAATAATATCCAATGAAAAATTAATTAAGGTCTGGATACTATTTAATTACAATAGACGATACTCCGATCTAGAATCGTGTATGTTGACTAGGGTTTGACCAACCCTTACTTGTATTGAACACGATCACATATAGTTAACTAGTGTATATAGAATACTGATACTCCCTCTGTGTCACTAAGAGTGACACACTTGCCTTATTGGGATATTTCTTTTAATTGGCACACTTTATATTTTTGGTAAGATTCCTACAATCTTATCCGCTCATTCTATTTTTTACTTTCTACACTCAATTTCAACTTCTCATTTTCGTCACATTAATCCAAGAGCTTAAACCTAGTGTGCCACTCTTAGTGAAATGGAGGGAGTATGTAAATTGATTTCTCGACTTACGAATATATTATACATAATATAATTTTTGGAAATCAGCCCTTAAATTTTTATAACTTCAACCAAAGCCCTCGATCCCGTATGTGGGGATTTTCGACAACTTCAACCTGAGCCCTCAATCCTCAAGCCTTAAACCCTCGAGCCTCAACCCCTCGAGCCCCTCGAGTTCTCGAGCCCTCGAGCCATTGATCCCTCGAACCCTTGCACCCCTCGAGCCCCTTGAGCTCTCTAGTTGTCGAACCCCCTCGAGTCGTCAAACCCCCTCGAGTCGTAGAACCCCCTCGAGCCCTCGAGCCCTCGCAACCCTCGAGCCCCTTGAGCCCTCGAGCCCTTGAACCCCTCGAATGTTCAAACCCCTCGAACCCCTCGATCCTTGAGCACCTCGAGCCTCTCAAATCCTCGCACCCCTCGATCTCTCGAGCCCTCGAGCCCCTCGAACCTCGAGCCTCGAGCCTTCTTAACTCCTCGAGCCCTTGTAACCCTCGACCCTCGAACCTCGATCCCTCGAGCCCTCGAGACATCGAACCTCTCGAGACATCAAACCTAGAACTTCCTGCCTTAATCCTTTAGCCCTCGTGTCTCGAGCCATGTAACCCAAAACCCTAACACCTTTCAGCCTATGTGTGTGTAAAATTCAGCCCATTTGCGTGTACGTTTCAGCCAATGTGTGTGTAAAATTGGTCACTCAACCTAATACCATAACACCTTTCCTCTGCCAAGCTCCTTCCAAATTCCCCGCTCCCTCCACCGGCAAGCTGCGTCCCTGCTCCCTCCACCGTCCTCACTCCCTCCACAGTTCCTGCTCAGTTCCACCTCTGCCAAGCTCCGTCCATTCCACAGCGGCTAGGCTCTGCCATCCCACGCTCCCTCCACCTTCCGTTCTTCATAAATCTACCATTCACCATCTATACACCATCCGCCAAGCTTCTGTCCGCCAAGCTCCGTCTACCAAGCTCCGCCCGCCAAGCACCATCCACCCTCAAAACGCTTTTCATCAACAAACCCTTATCCAAACTAGGTAAGTGCATACCCTTTTGATTTTGGTTTCCTAGGGATTTTCTACATTATTGGTATGTTGATTGTTTGATTTCATGACCATACATAATTGTGAAAAAAACTAATTGTGATTTTGTTTTGGAAATGCGAGAGTTATTACCATTGTATGCTATGCCTATGTTCTATGTGAAAAACATTCTATGCCTATGTTTGTTGAATTGGTTATATGCCTATGTTCAAGGAATAGTTCTATGCATATGTTCAAGGAACAGTTCTATGCCTTTGTTCTTCATACGGTTCTATGCCTATGTTTTATGCGAATCCTGGTTTGCTTATGGAAATATAGTTCTATGCCAATGTTATATTACAAGAACTCAACAGACATCTGGATGCAAATTTATTCATGTGCTGACATTCGGATGCAAATTTATTCATGTGCTGACATTCTGGATGTAAATTTTACTTGTGTTAACATTTTTCTGGTGTTTTTCATACCATATAACATTTATTTTACCAGGTTTGGCCCCTAAAAAAGGTTCACCCAAGGGGAAGACCAACATCTAGAACTCAAGAAAAAAGGCTAGAGTTGGCGATATGGAGGAGCTAGACAACCGGTCTCTAATGGTGCAAGGGAACTCTGCAATACCGATGATAGAGGTGGACTGCCATGAGGCAAAAAATGTGTACAATGAATTCATTAGGTGGGGCCTTATACTGGAGAGAGGGTTGAGACTGGAAAAGCCTTACAAGGACTATGTCAATTGGCATGGGTGGGAAGGTTTCATCGCACAACCGGAAAGTGCCAACAAGACCCTAGCATGTCAGTTCTTGTCCATCATGAAGTACAAGAATTCCGCAGAGGTTTTCTTCCGTGGTCAGTTTGTTGTGCTTGCACCGGATGTGATCAACGAGTTCTACAAGATCCCACCGAAGCCCACAAGTGTCAACAAAGCCGCAAAAAATGCTGCTGAATAAGCTTCTTGGGAAGAGATCATAAAAAGAAATCTATGATGATGGTGATGAAGTTATCTAGAACTTGCCACCAGAATGGTCTAGCATTAAGAAGAAATACTTGAGGGACGACATGAATGAGTGGTATTCATAGATGCCCGCTTGCTGCTGATGAAAATGAATAGTAAGGTTCATCATTCCCGTATGTTGCTGCTGTATAAGATCAAGAAGAACTTGAGCATCAATGTTGGAGGTACGATATTGGCGTACATCTAGAATTGTGTTAATGCCCACAACTATATAGACTTCTCCTCCCTCATCACTGCCTTATGTGTGGAAGCAGGTTGAAAATTTAAAGATGATGATTACACAGTGATGCCAAAGCTTCCCATCAACCCTCAAATATTCTCGATGAACAAGAAAATTGCTGAGTCATCAAGGCCGGCAAGAAGTAAGTCATCTAAGGAGAATTCGGATGGGGTCATGGAAGCATTGAAAGTGAAGGTGGATCACTTGGTACGATGGACTGAGCAGGTTGGGAAGATCCTGACAGCCGTGTGTGGTGACAAAATCAAGGAATTGAGTCCAATCCCTAATATAGATTCACCATCTTCCAACACTGGGGAGGACAGCTCACGCGGGGATTGACTACCTCCATTGTGCTCGCATCTTGATTTTCTCAAGTTGTTTATTTTGCTTGGTTTATATGGATCTCTATTTTATCGGGTTTTTGATTTCCAAAACATATGTTATTTTTCTGTGGATTTGACTTGGTACTTTATGACTATGGGATTTTGATGCCATTAGTTGTGGGCATCTATTTGCTCTATTTTTGGAAGTTTTCAGTTCTAGGCTTGTAACGTATTCATGTTTTTGTCTTAGAAGAACTGAACGAGGAACTCAAAATAGGTAACGTGTGTGTAAAAGAGCTGCAGCACGGTGCAGCTGTCAGCCGCTACCATAGGAAAGTGAAGCTTATTTTGTCCATGCTTTTCCAAAAGAGTTGCAGCGCAATGCAACTGGCAGCAGCTACTATAGGAAAATGAAGCTTTACCATAAAAAACTAGTTTTCTATGGTAGCTGCTGCCATTGAAAACTAGCCTGGCTTGTTTGGCCAAAATAAACTGATCATTGTCATATGCTTCACGAAGCTGGTCAACAAGGGTAAATCCCATTGGGTCATCACTTCGAACTCCAGTTTTGTTATCAAACCATTGGCAATTGAAAACCGGAATCTTGAATTCTCCATAGTCAAGCTCCGAAATCTCATCAATAACACCATAAAACGACATCACAGCTAGTACGTGTTTATTGTCTTTCTTACTTGCTTGTCACATTGTCTCTGACTCAATATATACCCCACTATTTTTTGTTGTGCTCTTTAAATCTTGGTCCCTAGTAGCAAAAGAGAACCGTTCATGTCATATCCGGAATACCTCAAAATCGTGCAGTTAGGCTTCCTTGAAAATGCTCTAATTTTTTGGTCGTAATCAGCTACATTGCATCGATCATATAACCAATTCACAAAGTTGTCATTGTGCTCCAACTGAAATTTATTTGGGGGCCACGTGGGATGAGACTCTGTGATCGAATTAAGGTACTCGGTCACATAAGCAGTAGTCTCCTTACAATTCCTCAAGACATACAAATGAACTGACACCAGATCACTATTCACTGGAGTAAATAACATTCCCCTTAACCTCGGTTTTCCCACCTTCCTTCCAACATGTCGATTCTAAGGCACCCCAAAATTTCTATGATCCTCCAAATAGCTATAGCAAAATTCAATTACTTCTTCGGTAACATACCTCTCAACAATAAGAGCATCCGGCCGACTCATACATTTCACATATCCCTTGAATACTTTCATGTGACACTCAAAAGGATATATCCAATGCATACCAACCAGACCACATATCTTTATATCCCGCACTAAATGAATAACCAAGTGAACCATTATATCAAAAAAGGATAGAGAAAAATACATTTCCAACTTGCATAGCACAACAACAACCTCTTTTTGTAGGACATCCAAATGGTCCAATTCAATAGACTTCCGGCATATTGAACCAAAAAATAAAAAAAGTCTAGTGATTGAGTACCTTACGTCAGCCTCCATTACCCCTCAAATAGAAATAGGTAATAGTTGTTGCATCAGAACATGACAATCATGAGATTTCAACCCAGTCACCTGACAATCCTTTGTAACTACTCGACTAACATTTAATGAATAACCAATGGGGACCTTAACTGATTTCAAACTATCACAAACTGAGATCTCTCCTCCTTTGACAATGTACAAGGTGCAGGGGGCAAGTAAGTCCTCTTACCCTTCACTACTGGAGTGAGGTCATTTATGATTCCCTAATCTACCAAGTCCAACCGGCCATTCAAACTATCTTTCGTCTTCCAGGGAATATTCAAAAGGGTGCCTATCAAACTTTCACAAATATTTTTCTCAATATGCATCACGTCTAGGCAATGCCTAACCTCAAGATGCTCCCAGTATGATAGATAAAAAAATATTGACATTTTCTTCCATGGACCATCACAATGTATTATGTCCTTGCATTTATACTTTCCCAACACCACTCTCAATTTCTTAACCTTCTTGTGAATCTGCACACCAGTTACTAGTGTAGGGGATTTCCTTCGTTCTTTCCCCCAACAAAATTGACCACATCATCTCGGTATTTATGGTTTCCTTGCTTCCATTTTCTATGGCCAAGATACACTGTCTTTCTTCCATGTCTTAGTTGCTGAATTCTATCTTCTCCGAACAAATAGGACATACTTTGTGCCCCTTCACAACATACCCCGAAAAATTTCCATATGCTGGAAAATCATTGATTGTGCAAAAAAGCATGGTACACAATTGAAACTCCACATTCATATGGGCATCAAATACCAACACCCCTTTTTCTTCCCACAATATCTTCAAATCATCAATCAATGGTCTCAAATATACATCAACCTCGTTCCCAGGTTGTCTTGGACCTGAGATTAACAGGGGCATCATAACATATTTACGTTTCATGCACAAATAAGGGGTCAAATTATATATAACCAACATCACGGGCCCAGAACTATGCTTCAATGACATATTACCAAATAGATTCATCCCATCAGTACACAATGTGAGGCGTAAATTTCTAACTTCTGAACCAAATGAAGGATATCGCTTGTCAAAATTTCTCCATTGTTCACCATCTGCCGAATGTCTTATCTTGTCATCACTTGCTCTTTCCCGGTCTCCATGCCATCGCAAGTCTTTGTATATTTTGAATTTGCAAATAACCTCTTCAACCTAGGAATTAAAGGAAAATACCACATACACTTCAATGGGAACTTCTTCTTCTTCTTAGCCAACACCCATCATCATCATTTCTCACACCCTTATATCTTAAATGTTTGCACAAGGGACATTCAACCGCGTCTTTCAAATCACCGTCATACAACGCACAATTATTAGGACATGCGTGTATTTGCTTGTATTCCAAACCGAGTGGACACAATATTTTCTTAGCCTCGTAAAAGTTTTTTGGTATTACATTCCCTTCCGGAAACTTATCCTTTAGAAGCTTCAGGAGTGAATTCACACTTGTATCACTCCAAGAACTTGTAGCTTTCAAATTGAAAACCTCAATAAAAAAGGAGATTATGGTATCCTTACTTTTACATCCCGGATACAATGGCTTATCTTTTTCGTCGAGCAAAGCACTCAACATTTTAGGCTTCCCCTGAAAATCTCTTAGAATGTCATCGAACATAGCATCAATGGTACATTTGTTTCCATCTACCTTGTCAAACCCACCACTATTATGTCGTTGCTCAACCTCTCCATGAAATGTCCATACAATGTAACCTCCGTCAAATCCATTTTTCAGCAAGTGAAATCTAACAAGCCCACGATCATCAAACCGTTCACGACACAAGCATCTTTTGCATGGACAAAGTATCCTCTCCTCCCGACCAAAGGCATAATCAAGAAACTAATCAATAAATGCAATATGTTCACCACTCCCTCTAGCTACACTTGGATAGCTAACCATTTTTTTCTCCATTCAAGCATCGATTCTCGGTCCATTGTATCTAAATAAAATAATACAAGCAATTACACAAATATTCATTGTTCAAACATAATAAAAATAAACACAATCAATTTGCTACACAATACTAAAAGTGTCATGTGTATGTGTATGTGAATCGATCAACTTTGTTCTTGGGAGATATATATATATATATATATATATATATATATATATATATATATATATATATATATCTCCCAAAACAAACACAACCATGTTTACATCCACAATCATTTACACTCTCACAACATGCATGATACTAAATGATTGTGGATGTAAACATGGTTGTGTTTGTTTTGGTAGATCGCTTATATATATATATATATATATATATATATATATATATATATATATATATATATATCTCCCAAGAACAAAGTTGATCGATTCACATACACATACACATGACACTTTTAGTATTGTGTAGCAAATTGATTGTGCTTTAACTTAAAGCATAGAAATCATTAATAAATACAAATAAACTCTTTCCATGCATGCATTAATGGTTATTATAACTACTATTTGATTGAAATTAAAAAAAGTTAAGGAAAACATAAATCTATGGGTCTTCATTGCTTTGGGTTATTGCTCACCATCCAAAAAGTCTTCCATCAATGAAGAGAGAAGGGAACTACAAGTTCAGATCTAATTTTTGAGGGGTAGTTCGGAGCATTAAATGCTCTATTTGGCACCGGGTTTTATGAATAGTACGTATAACCGGTGTCATTTTTCCCATTAGCACCAGTTTTTAACCGGTGCTAAAAAAACCGGTGTCATTTTTCCCGCTTTTTTTCCGGAATTATTTTAACACCGGTTTCTTTAATATTTTAGCACTGGTTTTTAAAACCGGTGCCAAATATTTTTATTTCACCAGTTTTCTTTTATTTCTAGCATCGGTTTTCAAACCGGTGCCAATTTAGCACCCATTTTTGTAATTTTTTAGCATAGGTTTAAAAAATCGGTGCCAAAATTTTCAAGTCACCGATTTTAGATATTTTTAGCACTGGTTTTTTTACTAGTGCTATTTTAACACAGGTTTTTGTAATTTTTAGCACCGGTTTTTTAACTGGTGTTAGGTTTACATCGGTTTTCATCATTTTTAGAACCGGTTTTTTAACTGTTTTTTAATTTACACCGGTTATTAGAAAACAAAACTGGTGATACCAGTACAAAAACTACTTTTAAATTTACTTCGGTTTAGAAACCAGTGCTATTAAAATTTTCGCACCAATTTTAATAACCGGTGCTAAAGGGGGGGTCTCTGTGGTAGTGCTTGTTGTAAGATTAAAAGGGGTGATATTGTCATTTATGGGGAACTGGGGTCCAGTTCAAAGAAAAAGTCGCCCGCTACAGCTTTATGGTATCTCCCGATCATACCAAGGTTGAAGAAGTTGTTTGCATGCAAGGAAGATGCCAAGTTGTTGCGTTGGCATTGAGAAAGAGCTAAACTGGATGATGATGTGATTAGGCATACATCAGATGGTGAGCAATGGAAGAAGCTTGATAAAATTTACCCTGAGATGGTAGGGATTCCCGATATTTGAGGTTAGGTTTATCGACTATGGAATGAATCATTTTGGTAATATGAGTAGCACACATAGTTGTTGGAATGCTATGTTAGTGATCTACAATCTACCTCTGTGGTTGATGATGAAACGAAAGTATGTGTTATTGTCGTTAATGATTTTAGGACCTAAGCGACCGAGCAATGATATAGATGTTTACCTTGCTCCTCTTGTTGATGATTTGTTGACTTTGTTCAAAGATAGTGTTAGCACTTATGATGGTGTGGTGGATGATGTATTTACGATGAAGGTGCTATTATTTTGTACAATAAATGATATCCCTGCGTATAGGAATTTTTCTTGTTACTCGTTGAAAGGGCACCATGCATGCCCTATTGGTGAGAAAGATACTTGTTTTCACAGTTGAAGTATGGATGTAAAACTGTCTACCAGGGTCATAGGCAGTTTCTCCCCATGGGTCGCCTATGGTGAAAGGTAAAGCAGTGGTTCAATGGAGAAATTGAGGAACGAGGACCGCCGACTTCATTATCTGGAGATGATATTTTTGAAATGGTCAGACACTCGGGCAACGAGTTTGGGAAGGGAAACCGGAAGTTGGCATGTGATGTTAGTTGGAAGAAATTCTCTATTTTTTTTACTACCGTATTGGAAGGAATTGGACTTCCGGTATTGTCTTGATGTAATGCATATTGAGAAGAATGTGTGTGATTCTTTAGGTGGTACTCTTTTAAATACCCTTGATAAAGACCATAGATGATTTGGAGGCTAGACTCGATTTGGTTGAAAAGGGTATTAGGAAGATTTTAGGATCTGTGGTAAATGGTGAGAAGTGTTATCTCCCCCCCCCCCGGTTGTTATTCCAGGTCTTAGTCTGAGAAAAAAACATATTGTGAGACTCTTAGTAGTGTGAGGGTGCATGGAGGTTATTCTTCCAATATAAGTTCATGTGTATCTATTAATGAGTTGAAGCTGGTCGGATTGAAATCCCATGATTGCCACAACCTCATGCAAGAATTGAATGACATTGCCATAAGGTTGTCAATTGGCACACTATGTAAGATTGTGCATTATGAAACTTTGTCCGTTTTTCAAGAGTATTTGTGCAAAAAACATTAGTGTCGGTAAACTTGAGTGTTTGTAAGCGATGATTGTAGAAGTTTTTTGCCGTATTGAGATGCATTTTCCTCCATCATTCTTGACATAATGGTTCATTTGATTGTTCATTTGGTATGGGGGATCAAAATATGTGGGCCGGTATTCTTGAGATGGATGTACCTGTTCGAGCGGTATATGAAAATATTTAAGTATTTTGTGAAGAACCGGTATAGACCTGATGCAAGTATTGTGTAACGTTACGTGGCAGATGAGGTAATTGAGTTTTGTACTGATCATTTGAAGGATGTAGAGTCTGTGGGTATTCCGAGATCTAGACATAAGGGTAGGCAAGATGATCAAGGAGTAAGACAATATAAGCTATTGAACCCCACAGCTACAGAATTAAATGTTGAGCATCTTTATGTTTTTCGAAACCATGAGGATTTTGTCTCGTATATTGAGATACACATTCATGAAATATGAATAGTAATTCCAGCGTTTACTGAAGCACAAGCTTCACAACGACATACTTAAAAGTTTGCAACTTGGCTAAAAAGTCACGGGGATATGGGCAGCCATCCAGAATCAGTTAAGTGGTTATAACGTGGACCCCTTGGTACTGTACTTTCATATGGTGCTTATGACATCAACGGTTTTACGTTCGCTACTAAATCAATGGATAATAAGTGCGTGTCACAAAACAGTGGAGTAACCCTAGTGTCTGAGGCATTACATGTTGGCAATGCTAGCAACAACAATCCCATGCATGCCAATACTTTCTACATCGGTACAATATTAGAAATATAGGAGCTTATTTGTGTGACTCTACGAGTGCATGTATTAAAATTTCAATGGGTTGACATAAATGGTGGCCAACGAACATAGCCCATGGAATTTACACTTGTAGATTGAAGTTGGATCGGTTGGAGAGATGATCCTTTCATTATGGCCTCACAAGCTCATCAATTTTTCTACGTGAAAGATTTCGTCGACCCTAGATGGGAGATTTTCATTGAAGGAAAAAGAGAATTCGTTGAGCAACTCGAACTTGAAGATTTAGTTGGTTTTGGTTGAAATGGTTAGATTGGGTGCTCGGATGATGACATTGTGCTAGAAGGGGATGACTCAACTTTTTCTAGTTATTTAGAACGCACTGATCATGAGGAGGGTATATGGGTAGATGGAAGAGGGAAGATGAAGAATAAGAGAAGTGGAAAGAAAAAGAAACAATCAATGAAAAAGAGGCACTACCACAGAGACCCCCCTCTGGCACCGGTTTTTAACACTGGTTACGGAAACCGGCGTAAATCTTGTTTTAACAACGGTTTTTGTTGTGTTAGCACCGGGTGTAAAGCTGGTGTTATTCTGGCACCGGTTAGAAATATTTTTGCACCGGTTATTTAAATAAAAACCGGTGTTATTTTTACACCGGTCGGGAAACCGGTGCTAGAATTTGTGGAAACCGTTGAGAGTTTAGCACCGGTCAAAAAACCGGGGCTAAAAACAACGATCACTGGTGTTATATTCGCACCGGTTTGAAGACTGGTGCAAAGAATCCTAGAAAACCGGCGTGATATATGTTTTTGGCACCGGTTATAGAAACCGGTGTTATGGGATGTAGAAACCGGTGCTGAATGCATTCGTGGAAAAATGTGGGAAAACTGGCACCGGTTTGGTGTCTTATTGACAAAAACCGGTGCTAAATCGAGCATTTAATGCTCCGAACTTACCCTCTTAAATTAGTTCTGAACTTGAACATCCATTATTAGATGGTAGATTTCTTGGGAAGGTGTGCAATAACTCAAACAAATGAAGACTCATGGAAGTAAGTATTCATTAATTTTTGGGAATTTCAATAAACCATAACCATAAATGCATGATTGGGGGTAGTTTTTTTGTATTTATTATTTGTTTCTCTATGCCTAGCTTATGTTGGTTGAGTATCGATCATGTTGTGGGAGTGTAAATTACTGAGTGTTGATGTGAACATTTTTGGGCAACGATAGGTAGGTGGTATATATATTTATATGTTTCCCGAGAACATGCAGTTGATCGATTCGTATACTTATACACGGACATGCATGACACGTTTAGTATTGTGTAGCAAAAAGATCGTATTCATTGTTCGTATTTTTGACCAATGAAAATATGTGTAATGGTGTGTTTCGTCTTGTTTAGATACGACGGACTGAGAATCCGTGTTTCCGTGGAGGGGAAAAATGGTTAACTGTCCAAGTGTAGCTAGAGGGAGTGGTGAACATATTGCATTTATTGATTTGTTTCTAGATTATGCCTTTGGTCGGGAGGAGAGGATACTTTGTCCATGCAAAAGATGTTTGTGTCGTGAACGGTTTGACGATCGTGGGGTTGTTAGATTTCACTTGTTGAAGAACGGATTTGACGGAGGTTACATTGTATGGACATTTCATGGAGAGGTTGAGCAGGTGGGTTTGACAAGGTAGATGGAGACAAATGTACAGTTGATGGTATGTTCGATGACATTGTGAGAGATTTTGAGGGGAAACCTACAATGTTGAGTGCTTTGCTGGACGAGAAAGAGAAGCCATTGTATCCGGGATGTAAAAGTAAGGATACCGTAATATCTTTTTTTATGGAGGTTTTCAATTTGAAAGCTACAAGTTCTTGGAGTGATGCAAGTGTGAATTCACTACTGAAGATTCTGAAGGATAAGTTCCCGGAAGGGAATGGAATACCGAAAAACTATTACGAGGCCAAGAAAATATTGTGTCCACTTGGTTTGGAATACAAGAAAATACACTCATGTCCAAATGATTGTGTTTTGTATGACGGTGATTTAATAGATGCGGTTGAATGTCCCGTGTGCAAAAATGCAAGATATAAGGGTGTGACGAATGATGTTGATGGGTGTTTGGCTAAGAAGAAGAAGAAGGTCCCATTGAAGTGTATGTGGTATCTTCCTATAATTCCTAGGTTGAAGAGGTTATTTGCGAATTCAGAAGATGCGAAAAACTTACGATGGCATGGAGAGCGGGAAAGACTACATGACAACAAGATAAGACATCCGGCGGACGGTGAACAATGGAGAAATTTTTACAAGCGATATCCTTCCTTTGCTTCGGAGGTTAGAAATCTCCGCCTTGCATTGTGTACTGATGGGATGAATCCATTTGGTAATATGTCATTGAAGCATAGTTCGTGGCCCGTGATGTTGGTTATATATAATTTGGCCCCATATTTGTGCATGAAACGTAAATATGTTATGATGCCTATGTTAATCTCAGGTCCTAGACAACCTGGGAATGAGGTTGATGTGTATTTGAGACCATTGATAGAAGATTTGAAGATATTGTGGGAAGATAAAGGGGTGTTGGTATTTGATGGCCATATGAATGAGGAGTTTCAACTGCGGGCCATGCTAATTTGCACTATCAATGATTTTCCGGCCTACGGAAATTTGTCTGGGTACACTGTGAAGGGGCACAATGCATGTCCCATTTGTGAGGAGAAGACTGAATTCAAACAGCTAAGACATGGAAGAAAGACAGTGTATCTTGGCCATAGAAAATGGCTCAACGGAAACCATAAATACCGGGATGATGTGGTCAATTTTGTTGGCGGGAATGAACAAATGAAATCCCCTACACCACTAACTGGTGTGCAGATTCACAGCAAGGTTAAGAAATTACGAGTGGTGTTAGGAAAGTACAAAGGCAAGGACAAAATAAATTGTGGTGGGCCATGGAAGAAAAGGTCAATATTTTTTTATCTACCATACTGGGAGCATCTTGAGGTTAGGCATTGCCTAGACGTGATGCATATTGAGAAAAATGTTTGTGAAAGTTTGATAGGCACCCTCTTGAATATTCCTTGGAAGACGAAAGATTGTTTGAATGCCCGGTTGGACTTGGTTGATATGGGAATCAGAAATGACCTCGCCCCAGAAGTGAAGGGTAACAGGACGTACTTGCCCCCTGCACCTTGTACCTTGTCTAAGGAGGAGAGAATCTCAGTTTGTGATAGTTTTAAATCAATGAAGGTCCCCATTGGTTATTCATCGAACATGAGTCGGGTAGTTACGATGGATTGTCGGATGGCGGGGTTGAAATCTCATGATTGTCATGTTTTGATGCAACAACTTTTACCTATTGCTATTCGTGGGGTAATGGAGGCCGATGCAAGGCACTCAATCACTAGATTTTGTATATTTTTTGCCTCCATATGCCGGAAGTCTATTGACCGGGACCATCTGGATATTCTACAAAAAGATGTTGTTGCCGTGCTCTGCAAGTTGGAAATGTATTTCCCTCCATCCTTTTTTGATATAATGGTTCACTTGGTCGTCCATCTAGTGCGGGAGGTGAAGATATGTGGTCCAGTTGGCATGCGTTGGATGTATCCATTCGAGCGTCACATGAAAGTCTTTAAGGGGTACGTGAAATGTATGAGTCGGCCGGAAGCTAGTATTGTTGAGAGGTATGTTACCGAAGAAGTGATTGAATTTTTCTCTTCCTATTTGGAGGGACGCAGAAAATTTGAGGTGCCCCTGAATTGACATGTTGGGAGGAAGGGGGGCAAGCCGAGGTCGAGGGGAACGTTATTTACTCCATTGAATAGTGATCTGATGTCAGTTCATTTGTATGTGTTGAGGAATTGTTTGGAGACTTCTGCTTATGTGACTAAGCACTTTCATTCGATAACAGAGTGTCATCCCACGTGGCCCCCTAATAAAGTCCAGTTGGAGCACATTGACAAGTTTGTGAATTGGTTATATGACCGATGCAATGTTGCTGATTACGACCCAAAAATTAGGGCATTTGCAAGGAAGCCTAACTGCACAGTTTTGAGGTATTCCGGGTATGACATCAATGGTTTTTTTTCTCTACTAGGGACCAAGATTTTAAAAGCACGACACAAAATAGTGGGGTATACATTGAGTCGGAGACTATGTGGCAAGCAAGTAAGAAAGACAAAAAACCAGTCGTAGCTGTGATGTCGTTCTATGGTGTTATTGATGAGATTTGGGAGGTTGACTATGGAGAATTCAAGATTCTGGTTTTCAAGTGCCAATGGTTTGATAACACAACTGGGGTTCAAACTGATGATCCAATGGGATTTACCCTTGTTGACCCGACTCGTGTGGCATATGAAAATGATCAGTTTATTTTGGCCGAACAAGCAAGACAAGTTTTCTACGTAAATGACCCGTCCAATGTAGGTTGGTCTGTTGTGGTGCAAGGTATAAAATTCTCTTTCCGCGATGAAATTGATTTTGAGGTTACAAGTGAAAGGTTAGAGTTTCCCTCTATTTCCCCTCTACCTAGTGACAACGGGATTGAGGCGGGAGCCATATGGAGGAAACACGAAGATGGCATTTGGATAGATGACGATGGCCGAGAACTTCGAGACAGTCAATCCAAGAAGATGAAGTTGGTTGTAGACTAGGGGGGGTCGAGCATCGATGTCGAAGTTAAAATTTAATTTACTTCTTGTACTTTGTTGGGTTTTGTTGCCTCTGGCAACTGTTTTACAACTATCTTCCAATTTGTTGCCAAGTGGTGCAGTTCTGTCCACTGCAGCGTACTACAGTGGTTTTGGTAAAGGCTGGTAAAGAAAGTGGACAATTATTCCTATGATAGGTTCTGCCAGCTGCAGCGCGCTGCAGCTCTACTGGTGCAGCGCGTTGCAGCAATTTTACTCATGTAGGAACCTTATACGAATTGGTTATGCAGGTCGTTTAACACAACAACACAAATACGTTATGTGTCCTGAAAGCTAACATTCCAAAATCCAAAGCAAAACCAGTCAGGACAAAGTAGCAATGTATGTTTCGAAAGCAACAAATGTTAGATCCCCACATCAAAATTAAACCAGCAACAGAAAAAATGTGATAATACGCAGATGTGAGGTGACTGTGGGCAGTCATTTTCTGCGCGCCCTTTTCTCCACCATGTTGGGCCTTGGCAAATCAAAGGTAGGGATTGGACCCAATTCATTGATTCTCTCGCCACACATGGCTGTGAGGATCTTCCCAACCTTCGATGTCCAGCGTACCAAATGATCCACCTTCATTTGCAATGCAGCCAAGTCCCCATCCGAGTTCTCATTCGATGATTTACTTGTTGCCACCCTCGATGACTCAGCAACGTTCTTCTTCTTGGAGAATATGAGAGGGTTTATGGGGAGCTTTGGCATCATTGTGACGTTATCATCTTTGTATCCGCAACCTGCTTCCACGCATATTGCAGTGATGAGTAAGGACAAGCCTATGCAGTTGTGGGCATTGACACAATCCCAGATGTATGCCATTATTGTACTCCCAACATCCAGGCTCATGTTCTTCTTTATCTTGTATAGCAGCAGCATACGGGACCGATGAACCTCGCTATTCAATTTCACGGGGAGTAGCCGGGCAGCTATGAAACTGTTCCACACGTTCATGCCCTCAGTCAAGTACTTTTTCTCTATGCTGGACCATTCTTGGGGTAGATTCTGAATTACTGCGGCGCTGTCATCACAGATTGCTATGATGATGTCTTCCCATGAAGCTTGTTCAACTGCGGTGTCAGCAACTTCGTACAAGCTGGCGGGCTTCGGCGGGATCCTGTTGAACATGTTGATCAAATCTGAAGACAACTCGACCAACTGACCACGGAGGAAAACAGTTGCTGAATTCTTGTACTTCATCATCGACAAGAATTCACACGCCATGGTCTGGTTTGCCCGCGACGGTTTTGCGATGAGGCCTTCCCAACCGTGCTCCTTCACATAGTTACTGAAGGGCTTTTCCAGCCTCAGCCCTCTCTCAAGGATGAGGCCCCTCGAGATGAAGTCCTTGTAGACAGTTGTATGCTGAGTGGAGTCCACCTCTGCGGCCGGTATGGGCTCAGTCGACGGAACAATCTGAGTCCCGTGCTCGACGTCCTCCCCCCCCCCACTCTTGGCTTTTTCCTGGGCTGTTGGGTGTTGTTCTTACTTGGTTGAACCTTTTTTGGGGGCCATGTCTGTTAAACTAAATGTGTTAACGGCAGCCAGAACGGAACATGGTAAATAAGACACAGTCACAAAGGTAAATAATACAGACTCAACTTCTTCTAAATTAAGCATTCCTTCTCATAGGCTGAATGTGGAATAATGTTTACTCACACTTAATCCCAATTTTTGATAATATTAACAGAAGCAAAAGAATTGAACAAGATGGACATTCTATAAATCCTTGGCGAATCGATGGGCCATGCATCCAGAATCACATGTCATGAACAACAATCAGGGTATGCTCAAAAGTACTCACCAATGTTGAAAACAAGAGCAGAATGAGGGCATTGATGGTATGAGGCATTATGATGAAATCAACCCGTGAGCAAGAAAAAATATCATGAACAATCAGGTGATGCATAAAATTATCATATTATATGTGAGCAGGGTTGTGCCATCCAGAATAACATGTCATGAACAATCAGGTTACACACAAAATTGTTCACCAATGCCGAAAACATAAGCACATTGAGGGCATTGACACAATGAGGCATTATCATGAAATCAACCCATGAGGATGAAAACATTTTGACTGACTAAACCTCAGGAAAATAATCTCCTTACCTAATTGGGAGTACGGGTTGTTGACAACTGGTGTTTGGTGTACAGTGGAAGATGGTCAGACACGGCTTTACCGATCAAGGGGCGCGGCTGGAGAAGTGGACGGCGGAGGGAGCTGGCAAGGTGGACGGAGCAGGGCACGGTGGAGGGAGCAGGGCACGGTGGAGGTGGCAGGGGATGGCGCCGTGAGAGTAGAGGAAGGCAGAGGGTGCAGGGGTCGGCGGAGGAAGGGGCGGAGGAATGGCCTCGGGAACTGCGGATGGAGGTGATGGAATAGGAGAGGTTGTGGACAAAATACTAATACACACACACCTTATACTGATTTGGCTACAGTTTACATTTGTTTTGGGCTGAATGTTAGGTCAGTAGAATATTAAGTTTTTTACTCGAGGGGTTGATGGTCAAGTGCTTACTGGGTCGAGGGCATCCAGTGCTCGAGGGCATACAGGCTCGAGGGCCTCCAGTGCTCGCTGGCATCCAGCCTCGAAGGTATCCACGCTCGAGGGCATCCACTCTCGAGGGCATCTTGGGTCGAGGGCATCCAGGCTCGAGGGCATCCAGTGCTCGGGGCCATCAATTGCTCGAAGGCATTATGGGCTCGAGGGCATCCAGGGGTCGAGGGCATTCTCGGGTCGAGGGGATCCAGTGCTCGGGGCCATCCATTGCTCGAGGGCATTCTGGGCTCGAGGGTATTCTGGGCTCGAGGGCATTCGGGCTCGAGGGCATCCAGTGCTCGAGGGCATCCAATGCTCGAGGGCTCCAAGGCTTGAGTCCTATCGGACTCCAGGGCTCGAGTGCTCGATGCTAGAAACTGGGAATCCACCATGTGAAAGCACTCTTGAGATTGGGAAAAATGGTAGCCATCATGGAAGAGCAGCAAAAATAGAGGAAAGATCAGCAGTATCAATCTTATTTGAAGGCTTGCCTGTGGATTCTAATATAATTAAGGTGTATGAATAATATCCATATAGATTAAGCCGTTATAATGTGCTGGAATGCGGGTCATATGCAAAGTTGAAACCACCGCAGTGGATGCCTCATATTTCGCCATGGCATCCACAACTGAGTTACAATCTCTATATGTGTGCTTAAGGGTTGCATGGGACAAAAGAGTGTGAACTCGGAAAAGTAGAGGGTGTAGGGTCCATTTGGAAAGTGAAGGCTCATTAATCATATAAACTGCCTGTAGTGAGTCAGATTCAATTGATAAACCTTGGCGATTGCGAGCAACTAAGCCAATTGAAACAGAGGAATTAGACCAAGATGCATCCACTGTAACCCTGATGAAACTGTGACCTGGATATTCCTAGTATACTGTGGAAATAGCTGGCTTCGGTGGAGGACTGGGGGGAAACAACAAAGAAGGGAATATGAAACCTTCGGGGAGAGGTGGTAATGGAAAGGTAGAGTGCATCTGTGACTTCCTTGCTAATATGGGAGATGGAAAAAGGTGTGCCATAGAAAAAATAAGCATTCCTAGCCTTCCATAAAGCCCAGCAGATCACAACATGAATAAGATGACATAGCAGTCTCTGCTATTCCAGTCAGGTCACTACAGTTCCAGAAATTGGAAAAAGTATCCACTGTATTATGCACATTCCACTAATTGAAAGCAGCAATCTGCAACCAAATGGATTTACACAATTGACAATTAGTAAAGAAATGTTCCATGGAGTCAGATTGATTGCACAGAGGACATTTAGAGGCCAAGCTATAACCACATTTTACGAGGATATCATCAAATGGTAAGCAGGAGTTAAGCAGTTTCCAGGGGAGTGGTAGAAATCTTCTTAGGTAAGATTATATTCCATATGAGCTTAGTAACTGCGAAATTACCCGATCCATAATGTCACATGAGTTTATTGTTTTTAAATTAAAGTAACAAAAATCAAAAGACACCAAAATGTGCCAACAAAGCTGCATTTTCATTCCCTCCAAAAGTTACCCTTTTCCCTCCATATCCTTAACCCTCTGTTTTCGTACCCTTCCCTCCCCACCACATCGAACCGAGTTCTTTCCACCCACCACATCTCTAATCCCAAGTTCCCCCTCTTCCCCCCATAACCCCATGCATATTTCCAAAAACAATGTCCCTCCCTTCACCATTTATGTCGGGCTTCTACCTCCCAATCCAGGTCGCCAACCAGATACCCGAATTTTATCGACACTCTACTCCACAAATTTTGTACCCGGGTCGTACCCAGCCCGCAATGTTCACAGGGGAGGGGGTAGCCAAGACGGCCGGCTGTTGAACATAAAAGGTAACACCCATTGGTAGTTTCTAATGATTTCCCGGGTTTAATGGGTAGCTATATTTTGGTTGGTCTCCTTGCGTGTGAGTTTGTGCTGACTTTTCTGGTTAAACTATTGTGGGTGTTGTTTCATGCTCATACATGATATGCTTGCTTGTAATGTCATAGTTTTTGCCTACCCACGTGCCCCCTACACGAATTTGCTGAAGTTGGTTGAATTTTCGTGAAAATCTGCAAAGGGCAGTGTTGGATTAATGTTTTACTTGTGTTTCATTTACTGATAGAAGAGCTTCAATGGCGCCGCCGAGGAAGAAATTGTTTGCCTCCGGTGGTAGACAAACTGTTGCCCATGAATGTTTTACCCCTCCAAAGGATGCCAACTGTGATGACAATGGCGAGGAAGGGGCTGGAGCACAGAAATGTTGCTCGGGATCAGAGAAGTCCAGAGACGTAGAAGAAACTACGGTAAAAGAAGACATGAGTGGGAGCTTCGACAAGTTTGAGATTGGAGAGTATTGCAAGCGCAGAGGTACAGCCACGTGCAAGTTCGTGTTGCTTGCGAAACAAAAGAAGCCTCTTAAAATATTCTTCGATGATGACTTCGAACCCCTAGTTATGCGCAGTCGATGGTCGATGTATGTTGGCTATGCCTTCCGCCAAAGAATCCGCTTCGAGACGTGGCATAATTGGAGATCAGTTCTAGACCATGTGAAGAAGGATGCATGGGAAGACATTCTTGTAAGTGTGTTCAAATCCTCCATTGTTCATGTCAAGTTTGTTACATGTCGCACTAAGAACATGTCTCCTTATCCTCCAGATCAGCTGGGATATACAAACGAAAATGACTTTCAATGAGATGAATAAGTTCCGCAATAAATGGACAATTTATGCAGGAGAAAAGTGGAGGAATTGAAAGACTAAGGTGGTGAACAAGTACATTGTGCTTAAAAAACTGGGCTCTTACGCATGGAGAGACTATAGGTGGATGGACAAAAATGTGTGGGAGCAGTTTGTGAAACACAGGTCAACCCCTGAATTCAAGGTAATCCCTCCAATCTTTTTTTCCCCTAGTCACTACCATGCCTGCAGTTTACATACTGATGTCCACACAGGCAGTAAGTGATGCAGCAAAATTAAGTGCCTCACAAAAGGACTACATCTATCACACGGGGAGTGGAGGAAACCGTAGAGTTGCAGTAGAACTCGAGAAGGGGAAAAGAAATGCTACAATTGAGGCGCTTCTGGGTGAAGGTCAGAGTGTGGAAGAAGCAGAGGCTTTAGTTCAGAGCATGATTTCAAACCGGACCGCTCGGAAGTGTTCCTTGCAGCAAACTGGGATAAGAAATTATCAACCTACACCAACGACTCCGTGCGAAGAGCAGCCCCCACTATTGTGAGCATAATTCATAAATGAATCTATCTCCATTGATATTCTTTCATGTTATCCCGATCAAATAGCTAATATTTGCTTTGTTTCTTAGCAAAACCTTTTGGATAAGAAGCAAAAGGGAGATTTGGTTATACATGGCAAAGAAGATATTCTAGTTCAAGCAACGGGTAGGAAGGATCACGGGAGTCGTTGGAGGGGTTGCTCCGCAACCTCCAAGGTCAACGAGGCCCTGCCACATATGACTGTCACCCGTTACGCATCTAGTCGATGTGGGAGCACAAACACAAAACCATCTGAGGAAATTTCAAATTCAACCAAACAACCAACAGATGTCATCGAGCTCAGGGAAACCTTTGTTGCTTTACTTGAGGCCCAAACAAATTGGCTAGCTGGGCAATTGGGTAAAGCTATTCCCCACACTTGGATGCCCGTAATTTCCTCGCTGCATCTTCCACCCCCACGACCAAGGACAACCGGGTATTCATTCCTTCAGCATCGGGATGTAGTGACCCACAAGGAACTGCAGCGGATGACAAGGTAGTCCAAACCGTGAACTGCAATCGTATTTGTTCCTTTTTGGCTATGTGATTTGTAGTATATGGATTTCCATTTCCTGATTTGGATTGATGTTGTGTGGAGATACAGTTCGTTGCTGATGAACGCTGGAAGCTGCAGCGCGCTGTAGCTCTCAGTCTCAGCTGGGCACTGAAAGCTGCAGCGCGCGGTAGCCTTCAGCAACTACATGTACAGTTCATTACTTCTTATTAGTTATTGCCCGACCGATGTATTTACCCAATATCTAAGTTCATCTCTCAGAGAGGAAAATATGCTGCCTATATGTTTTGAACCATTATGGAGAGAGGAAGGTAGCCGCATTCGGTATATTCTTTCCGAAGGAAGCGGAAACTGACTTACCCATCAAGTGGGAGCGGGTAAATCTAAAAGGACTTGTGATCATACCAAAGGCACCTTTGCAAATTGAACACGAAGAATTTGAGTTCGTCATTCAGGCCATCAGGTATAACATTCTATGGCCAAGATAGCTGATAAGTGTCATAGAGCAACAGGATGATGAGGTGTAATAATTGCATTCTTCTTCTCATCGGTGCTCATACATATCTTAGGTGCTAATACAATGACATGATATGTTATTCATATTCTTACGTAGGAGAATGAGCAGCACCCACCTCCGCAGGAAATGATGGTCGACGAAAATGGAAGTCCTCAAACAAACCTCACACCAGTGCCTGAGGAAGATACTCCTTTGGGAAAGGTGGCCGCTCAATCGGTAAAAGGAGAGGTACATACCCCATACTATTTCATTCTGAATGATTTTCTATCTACGCATCACTAACATTTTACCCATTAGCAACTACTAAAAGAAAAAACTACATCACCGGAGAATGGGCAATGAAATCCTCCCTCGTCGATTTCTCCTAAACACATATTTGTGAGAACTCATTTCATCCTTTACATTACCATCCACTACTGAATTACATAAAAGAACTATTCAACTAATATTATTAGATTCTGAATGTAATGATTAAGGAACCATGGAAAACCAAGAAAGCATCGCTGTTATTCACTAGATTAGTGAGGCTTTACGGCTATCTGCAAAAATATGTGGACCAGACAAAATATTCCGCATCAATTTTAGCGCAAAGGTGTTCGGATCAGAAGAAGTCTACGCAGCCATATTCACTGACAAGATACGACTGTTCATGAACAGCTTGGACGCAGATGATGAAATGGAGTGGATCAGTGGGTGCCAACTGGATATATGGGCATCGTAAAAAGTTCATGCTTTCATTATTCATAGATACAAGTATCATTATATTTGCTTCACTAACCATATTAATTTGCAAGATACCTCTGCGATGGGGTGGTATGTGGAGGCAATGGCAGAACTACCCTGGCGCGTGGTAGGGCTCTAGCCCTACCTGAGATTCCGGTGTCATGGTAGTAGTAGCGAGAAGCTGGTCCGGAGCTTCAACGCGCGCTTACGTGTTTTGCCGATGAAAATTGCATTTTTCCGGTGAAGTTCGCCGGGGAAGAAAGATGGACCTTCTCCTCTTTTTTTTGGCTAGAAAACATCAAAACGACATCGTTTTGGCTTAAGTCAAACGACGTCGTTTTGATTAGTGAATAAGAAAAAAAAAGCAGGGTTTTGTTATTGGGCCAAAATCCAAAAATTGGCCCAATACAAAACCCAAGTCAGACACCCATTTTGGGACTTTCTTCGACAATTGAAATGGGAGAGTGGAGCTGTGGAGGAGCATCCGACCGAGCAGCTCTGCTCCGCGTCGCCGCCGCCGAACGCTGATCCACCATCATCCATCCATCCAGGCTCCAGCCCCACCTGGAAAAAATTCCTAGTTCCGCCACTGCGTGGAGGCCACGTCCAGTTTATTCCTTCCTCTTCGAACTCAATAGCTCAGAAGGCAAATCAAAGGGTGGAATTGACTGCGGATGAGGTTTTGGCTGTCATGTGCCGCACTGAAGCGAGGATGTACATCTTCCCATACAATCGAGAGTAAGTTCCATTCATTTTCCGAGCAGCTAGACCCGGCCACATGGAAGTGAAAGCAACCGTGTGCTGTGATTTTATTTGTTTGAATCTTAAGTACTTTTGTTTTACCCTTTTTCCCATAGGGACCATTGGTTTTTCCTTGTCTTCGTACCAGAAATCGATCGAGTCTATTGCATCGACTCAATGACTGGGGGAATTTCCAAACGAAATAGATCATGCCTTAAAATGATTCATTTGTAAGTGGAACACATTCGTTTCTTTCCTTCAGCTTCGATGTTTTCCAAAAATGGTTGTTCCCGTAATTGTGTTCTTGTACGTTTCACACTCTCTTGGCTCAATTATTTACAATTACTGTCACTCAGTATATTATCATATATTGTGTGAACCCCAATTTATGAAAATAATATTCCTCATGTTGATGAAAATAGGTTTCCATCTATACTGTAGGATTGCATCAAAATATCGACGGTCCAATTCCAAACAAAATAGGTCCTACCCTTCCAACTACACTTGGGATGTTATAAACATCAGTGTACGTATCATCTCATACCTTCATATTTCACGTGTCATTTTCATCTTCGTACTTGGTTCAACAAACTGTCTTTTCCATCATCAGCACAAGATACAAAGTAGTACTTGGGAGTGCGGGTACCATTGCATGTATTACATGGAAAAAATTGTCAGGCACGTACATGACATTGACATTATTCTGGTACGTTTTCCTACATTTCTTCTATTTATTCGTTATCCTAACATTTACATCCTTCTCTTAACATGTCATTTAATGCATTGTTTCAGTAATTCCCGGAAGATTACACTCCACTGGGGAGGGATGAACTGCGGAGTATTGCTGTGATGTGGGTTTGTATTTTTGCAAAAAATACTCTGCCAAAATGCATAGCTCAATTGAATATAATACAAGGACTTGCACAAATCGTCGGATAGTGGTTAGTCTCATCTGTTACAAGAAAGGTAATTGTCCATCTCATCTGATACTCGTCAAATTCGACGTTGCAGGGGGTTTCAGTATCTTACGAAACTACGGAACACTTCCTGCTCTTCTTTTGCTAGTCATATATTATACTTCATCGGATTCAATCCGTTCTTCAACCTACTTTGTTGTCTGTGCATACTGTGGCTCCGAATTTGTTCAATTTGTCTTCGTGCGCCATTCTGTTACTACGCACAACAAATACTGGGTACCATGCCTTCAAAAAAAGGAGCTGACTGTGAGAAGATGAACGCTGCAGCACGCCGCAGCTTACAGTGACCACATAAATTACTCACGCTTTTAACACCGGTTTTTTCGATTAGAGAACCGGTGCTAATTAAACGGTGAAAAATTAACGCTAGTAGCACCGCTTTCAAAACCGCTACTACAAAAAAGGTGCGATCATAACCGGTGCTATATTTACTTCATTGCACCGGTTTTCAAACCGGTGCTAAATTTAACCGGTGCAACAAATGAACAACTCTAGCACCGGTTTTTTTTTACCGGTGCTAACATATAACCGGTGCAATAAAACTGTTTTCTTATCACCGGTTCCCAAACCGTTGCTAACTATAACCGGTGCAATTAATTTTTGTCACCAGTTTAAAAACCGGTGCTACCTACAAACCGGTGTTACAAATAAAGATTTAACACCAGTTCCCAAACCGCTGCTAAACTATAATCGGTGCAATTTATTTTTCTGTCACCGGTTTAAAAATCGGTGCTACCTACCCACAAACCGGTGTGAGATATAAAGATTTAACAACGGTTCCATTACCGGTGCTAACAATTCCGGTGCGACAAATCTGGTATTGCACCGGTTACAAAAAACCGGTGCTAATATGGTACATTATAGCACCGGTAACTTTAACCGGTGCAATATATAACCGGTGCAATATATAACCGGTGCTAATAAAATAAATTTAGCACCGGTTTGGTTTCAACCGGTGATAACGTAGCATCGCTTACTTAGGCACCGGTTTTTTAGCAGCCAAAAAACCGGTGCTAGGAACCAAAACAATCGGTGCTAGAGGTGTCTTCACGTGGTAGTGAGGGAGGTGAAATAGGTCATACTTAAGGCATCAACCTTCATTTTGCATTATGCCCAGAGCTTATTCTGAGCTCGAACCCTAGTCGGATGAAATGGTAATTTTCCCTTTTTTTGTACTTATGGTTGTAATATAAAAAATTGAGCCCCCCAATACATTCAATAGCTCTCTATATTAATCACTATAATTGCAAGTCGAGAAATAGTTTGAGAAACAAGTAGGAAATCTTAGTCATGATCACATCATAAACTTAAATCATACAAAACACACATGTTGAAAAAACTACAAATTCTAATTGAAATGTATTACAAAAATACTAGAATAATGCATACAATCCTGTGAGATATTGTCGGACAGAGGAGTCCCTTGAAGATCGAAATCCAAAGATGATGCAAATTTACGCTCGAGCGCACGTTGACGACTCTCCAACCTCCACACACGCTCCTTCAGTTGGTTAATTTTGCTAAGCATCCATTTGTAGCATGTTTTGAATCCTCTAACGAATATTGGGTCAGAGTCCTCTGCAGCTAAAAATCAACAAAATTTATTTAATATTCTTTAAAAAACTAATAGTATTGAACAAGAAGAAAAAATATATACCTTCTTCTATTCTAGGCCTCTTGATTTGCTCAGTTGCGTCATAGCTTTTTTGGCACCACTTGTGGTCGATCAACACTTAATTCTTCTGGGAAAAATATTCCTTGTCAAAACATTTGATCGGCCTCTCCTCTCATGGAATGACATCCCTTGCAAGCTCCTTAGAATTAAGGTAATTAATAACCGAGGTAAATACAGCTGGAGTAAAAAGTGTATTTTTTTATCGCGGTTCGGAACTGAGGTAAAAAGTACAATTTACTTCTATTTTTAATCGACATCAGCAATTTTTATGTGCGACATTGATTAAGGCAATTAGCCCCCCTTGAAGAGATCATATATGCGAAGTCATTTGGGACGACATCTGCATTCACATTCATGCGACGTGGGTTGCTGTAGGATAACAATCGACTGGAGATAAAATGTTGTGACATCGCTGTAGTCAATGTCGGTCTACTGATCTACAACGTCAGTCTGCTGATCTGCTGCGCTTATCATTCAATGCGACATCGCCTGTTGTGGGGAACCCACGTCGTTTACCTACTGGCATGGAACGTGGATGAGTACATCGTCATTTTATGTAATAGATGTCAGTAATAACAAATGAGGTTGGTTTGTGTGACCTCGGTCAGGTTCCAATTTGGCACCAGTTCATGCGATGTTGCGGTTACATCGGTTAGACATTACATATTATTAAAATATTTTTTATTTAATGAAACAACTTAGCATTCATCGCTAACCATTTCATGTTATTAAAAATGTAATAAATCGTAGAATGGCTAAACGTTATACCAGAATATAATTGTGTTCATTTAATGTGTGAAGGGAATGACGTGTTTAAAGCAACAAAACTATATCAACTAATACAACAAATTGTTACAACATTATTGAAATGTTAATATGAATTTGAAAAATGAATTGTATTGAACCACCATTTTTCACATTGTACATCATTGTGAATGTGAAGGTGACTAGTGAATTGACAAGTCCATCCAACTAGATGTTGGAAGTCCATCGATGACTCTCTTTGGCCCTATTACAACAAATGCATAGTAAACAAAATATATGTTAGATTAGGGTAGTCCCCAAAATAATTTCACAGAATGGAGTGAAACGTAGATGACATTAATCCCAATTTGAATAAAGTATCTGATATGTTTCCTACTGACGTCGTAAATTAGAGAAAATGACGTTGCAAACAATGATTCAACAGCGACATTGGTTTAATACTAATAGAAATGTTAACAAATCCTTGACATGTGCGACCCCGGCCTTCGTTCAGTAACATTTTGCATGGATCGATGCAATGTGTTCGACATCGAAACTAGGGTTTTGATTTGGGGATTTTGAAATTGATAAGCCCCTTTTCTTATATATACTAATATTGCTTCCGAGCTTGAAAGTCATTCGGGCCTCAGTATTAAAGTTATGAGTTCATGTTCTGATAGAGGAACTGCTTCTGGGAAGGTTTTTTCAAAGAGCCAATTTTGTGGTTCAGAAGTCTGAACAATTTGACATAAGCAAAAGTCATGGACACATTTTTCTCCATAATGGAAACAGAAATGTAAGCCGAGCTCGGAAGCTTAGTTTTGAGCTCGGAACCACTTAGTTAGCCCTTCTACATACTTCCGGTTTAGGGAGATATAAAGGCCAAGAGTTCTACTACATCACAAATAGGTCAAATGACGTTCGAATGAGTAACATATTATGGGTGAAAAAAACACATTCATGAGTTAGTTCCGGACTCAGAACTTAGTTGAAAATTAAGTTAAGTAAAGCAAAAGTTCAATCTTTCTAGTTGTTTAACTAAAACATGTAACAATATCCTATTCCTAGCTTCATAAACCATCGTAAACAAAGGTTTTAACACAAAAACACAACAAGCACTAATTCATTACACTTGTCTCCAAAACTAACTTCATACAAATGTTTAAAATACAACAATAACATAAGCACAAATGTTCTTAAAATCCAACCAATTCTTAGCCACAAAAATATCCTACATCTCATTCCTATCATCAAACATGTCTTCAACATCAAGGTCACTCTCATCAGCATTTCCACCACTGTCATCTCCATTTTTATAATCTTCATCGTCATCAGAGTACACCGACTTGAAGTTAGGCATGTTGGACTTATATACGGGGTTAATGTGGATGCCTGAAGATTCAAGGAACTTAGCATGGATGGCTTCCGCCGCTGCGACCTCCACGTTAGCGGCGGTAATATTCGCTCACAAGTACGCCATGTACCTACTGATTGTACTCTTCAACGATATCATGTGGCCTAAAAAGTAACCATTACAAGAATGAAATGAGTTACAATACAATAATGAATTAAAAATGATGTAAAAATATCATGTAATGTCAAGTGTCGATCAACTTACGGGGTGAGGATGCCTTGGACCTTTGCATCTTTGATTGTCTTTCTCTCTTTACAGCCTTTGTAGCGGAACCATGTACGACACGACACTCATACTTGCCATTGAAACCCAAATGCAAGTGTTTGTGCTCAAGGCAAGCATCGTCATAGTACTCTAGGAACAAGCGTTTGTCCATGAGCTAAACTCCCTATTTCTTGACCATTGTTCTGATCAACCCTCCGTTTGAGAGATATTTCTTTTTGCATGCCACAACCTTAAGCATATACTTAACTATCGTATACCTCGTGTTAATCTTAATTACCCCTATCAAATAATAGAATATCATCAAATTCCCTATCATAGGCTAACAAGAATGCCCCCCTCTCTCGATTGTAACACATTTTGGCATATCCCCTCATAAACTAACCTCCGCTCTACTGTTAGAACCCCGACATCATATTTCTCAGCCTAACCTTGGGTTGAACCTTCCCTATAAAAGTATTTTGTAGCCATTAACATGGGCTAGAGGAGTATACTTAATAACACCGAGCCAATTTTGTTGATGACAAATTTCTAGTGGGCCATGGAAAACTTCAGGAATGCAGGTCGAGGGGTTTGTATACTCACATCCTAAAACCTCATTAATGGTGTACTTTGTGACGCGTATCGAAATTCCATTAACCTTAGTCATTTCATGATTGTTTTTAATCTTACCTAAATTCGCATAAAATTGCAAAACTTCGTCACAGTGCCAGGGTTCATCCAATTTCAACAATATATCGAATTGGGAATTCTTAAAATAGTCTAACAAGTATCTCAATCTCAAAGGAAGAATGACTTTCAGATTACAGCATTTAAGGCGATGTAAGTCAACATACCTTTGCTCCGCCACACCATTGAAGAAACGCTGACTAGCATCCAACTCAACATACGATGCATGACTTCTAGTAGAGGCAGCACTCTTGGACCTAGCACCATGGTTCCTTACCACTACCACTCAATCAAATTGAATAATTGGATTGGCGGAATAGAGCTTTTGGCGTAACTTAGGGTTCTGACGATTTGGGGGTTTTGCCTAACTTTTGAACCCATTATTTTTAGAAGTATTGAATACTAGTTCTGAGTTCGAAAGTTAGTCGTAGGCCCTTATAAAACAACATATAGTGTTCCAAACTCTAAAGCTATTTGGGGCAACTAAATGTAATGCCGGGTGGTGTTTTGAGATCAGAAGCTCTTTGTGCCTTGGTTCCGAGTTTGGAACTTAATTTATGGGCCAATAGAAAAACAGGGCCTTAAAGTGTGTTTGAAACACACTAATACCATTCTTTGCCGCTAGTTCACACATTTTCCCTCCCAAAACTCATTCATCCAACCTATTCCATCCAATCCTCATCAAATATTTAAAATTCATCTACCACATGTATCAAAACCCTAGTTCCTAAAATCTATAATCCTCATCCCCACAACTTCTGTCACAAATAGGCAGATTTGGTGTTAGGGTTTGTGTTACTAGTGTTTCCTTGGGAGATCATAATTTTGAAGGTAAATTAAATTGCATTTCTTCACAAATGTGGTTTTTTAATTCTATTTTCAAAGTGTTACTATGGAAATCTCTATTTTTCATCTTTTGTGCCATTTCCATTTAAAATCTCATTTTGTACCTGTATAATGGGGATGAGGATTTATAATCTCCATTTATAGGGTTAGAAATAAACAAAGGATTGGTTAAACTATTTTTTCTTTGCAATTACGTTCCAAAATTTTCAATATATAATTTGTTAGGTTCTAAAATATCTCGTAAAAAGACTCGTGATGAAGTTTCAAGTTATCAAAAGGAAGTACATACCAACGTGGAAGTGGATGATAATGACGATGATGATGGGTTGGTAGAGGTAGCATTAGCCAAAACTCATAGTAGGACCTTAGAACATTGATTTGCTCGGAAAGAAATTTTTTTTTTTAGTTTTTAACCAATTAGGCAAATGCTTGTCGAGGGAATGTGCAAAATAGTCTAGTTGGGTTGGGAAGGTAGGTCGAACAAGGGTAGACATAAAACAAGACAATTGGCACGAGGTACCGAATGAATATAAAGACATATTATGGATGGAGTGCATGGTATCGATTGTGACTTTAATATGCTCAACACACATTACCGTCACTTGTATCATAATATTATGTTTTTGTTATTGCTTACTAATGACAATAAATTACTATTAGAGACCATTTGAGATAGATGCTCCTGACATGGAGGACTTGAAGAAGACAACAATGAGGATGTTGTCTAAGAGTTGTAGAGAGCACATGTACACCTTATCTAGGGATTACATCTTCTCGACTGGGAAAGGAGAACGCCCATGGTTAACTTATACACATTCAACCTGAAAGTTGGGAGATCCACAAGAGACGAACCTTGGAGAACGACCAAAATGGTAGTCTTATATTCTTATATTCTTAAGTGTGTATGTGTGTTTATATAAAGATGTCTTTGATGGGAACATCCCTAAGACATCCTATTGTAGGAGATGAGGAAGGGAAAATGCATGTTGCTAAGCTAAATGAATATCCACATCAAAAAAGTCATGGTGGTTATTGTTTGGCAGCCCTAGAATTAATTGATGAGCGATTTGAGAAGGATGTTCAACTTGAAATTTAGGGTGTAATGATTGAGGAGGAAGCAAGGTCACCGGTCTGTTGAATTGATGCAGAGGACATTTAGATATGTGGTCTATTCATGAAGAGCCGACAAAACAAGGATGGTGAGTTCGATAACCCCACCAATAAAGAACTTGCAGAATGAGTGGTAAGCACAAGTTCATTATACAGTTTCCCATTCTTTAAATGACTATACAATTTCCTTTTACAGTTATTTAATAACTCACATCTATGTAAGAAAAGTTGAAACAAGATCAATTGGAAGGCCATTTCATTGAAACAGATACGAATGGCATCCTTACAGAAGATCCGGGTAAATTAGATTAGCTGGGACGTGCAACAGGTGCCAGTGCCTTCGTTTTGCAAAATGATGCATTTGGGATTGTTAGGTCTTACCATAGGGAAAAAACAATGATGGTGCACATCTTGCAAAAGGAAAACCTTATTAGAGACAAGCGGATAGAGCAACAAGATATTTTGATTCGAAAGCTAATCTAACACATTGGTCTTCCTATCTCGAACAATTTGGATGATTTGACACCAAATTGGACTCTACCATCTAGAGGTTCACTCCATTCATCGGGAGATGTTGAGTTTAACCACAACCCAAAAATACTAGCTACAAGAGATGATGACAATAACCTCAACACAGCAATCACATCAACACCCAAAAAGGTCAATATTTTCCATTAACTAGATCATTATATATTTTAGTCCCATTGCATCTATTTAAATTTCTTATTTTAAGTTTAGGAATGAAATTGGTGTGAACTATACATTGATCAAGGCGTCCAAGGTAGGCCACATCATGTGCCCGACCGAATTTTGCACATGGAGATGCGAAAGCATCACTTTGTACCTATTGCCAAAGGTCTTTCACAAATTTTATTAGAGAAGCACATGGTGCACAAAGCCCCCTTACTGATTCTAGATAGGCAAGGCAAGAAAGTGGGTCCCACTCGAGGAATGTTTCTCCTGTGGCCACGTCGACTCATTTTTTCCGATCCTCTAACGGATGGTCATTTGAAGGAGGCACCTATAACAACACCAAAACTGGTTATACAAACACCAAAAAATTTCAGACCTCCCATCACTAGGGCGCAATTCATTAAGGATTCACCACAATTTGTAAGGGTTTTGTATGATTTAGTCGCCGGGAACCCTCGAAACTCAACATACTTATTTTTGGGAAATGAGTGTGTTTTTGGTCAAAAGAGGAAAATCATTGCGTCGTGGATAGAATTTGAAGGCCTTTGGAGGTGTGAGCAAGTAAACCAAATGATTATGTTCCTCTACCTATTGTGACTACATATTTTCACCGTTCTATTTATGAACTTGATATGTATAGTTATTTTATACATTTAATGTTCTCACTTTCGTTGGGAAGGTACACGTATTACTTAGCAGGTCAAAAAGATAAGAGTTGGGTTGGATATTTGTGCCCGTTGCTTACTCAATAAATTGGTTGCACATTCCAAGAAAGGATCGAATACATCCGCAAATGTGTTGGACGGACAGATAAGAAAATATTCATCGCACCATATATTAAGCGGTGATGGTTAGATACAAATTTCATTTACAACATATATGTTTTCTTCATTTTTATATGAATATATATATATATATATATATATCTTGCAGGGATCATTGGAGATTAATTCTAATTGTTCCAGAGAAGAAGCATATTTTTTGGATGGACCCGTGACACTTCCCAACATCGGAGACCTTTGTAAAACATATTTGGGGCCTCCATCAACAATGCGGTCGATTCAAGTTGTACGGAATTGGACATTGTCGTATTCAAGGTGGGATTTCTTTCCCCAATTAACGCTATATTGAATTTCCTTTATTTAAACTAATTACATTCCCTATACTTAGTACAAGAAACAAGAAAAAACTTGGGAATGGAGGTACTAGGTAATGATATATGTTGCCGAGTGTGTTCAACAAATATGGTTGGAATACCAAGAAATCGACAAGGTATGTTTTTGGTATCATATATCATCATTATTCTAGTCCAATTTTTCATATTTCTTTACATGTCATCAATGCAGATATTTCAAGCTAACCACAAGCCGTATTCACAAAATGATATGAACAGTGCAAGAAATTGCTTGTTTAGGTACTTGGTGTTCTCCCAATCGTCATCTATCAGAAGTCCTTTGCAGGTTTAATGTGGTTTGGAATAGATATTTTGTGGTGTGAAGCTTTATTTATATGGTTGACATAAAATTGATGGAATAGAATTCGTTAGATATCTATAGATTAATGTTGCTTCCTTAGCGTGGTCAATAGATTTTTGTTGCTTAGGATGATGAAGTTGTTATTTTGTGGAATAGAATTGGCTAGATTTTTTTATTCCTATCTATAGAATGATGCCTAGTTAGCGAATTCTAGAGATTAATGTATACTATGAGGCTTTTCTTTTAGCTGGGGAATATATAAATGTAAACTAGCTCTTTTACCACAATTTCCGATTGAGTTCCGAACCCGGAACTCGATTCTCAAGCTTCAACTAATTTTGGCCATACTTTCCAATTTGTTTGCTTCCGAGTTTGTAATGCCAATATTTGACCATGTTCCGATATCGGAACTATTAGCTCAAAAAACGATTTCAAGCGTCCAAAAATAGAAGTGGAACGGAATGGCAATTCAAAGGAGGAACTTATATCAAGGCCAGAAAATTGCTCTGTATCTAGAACTAACGTGCAATTCTGACATCGTAACTAGTACTCATCGTCTAAGGGTTAGCGTTCAGTTACGATATCGAAACATTAGTTCCGAACTCGGAACATCAAAAAGGGTGGTTCCTGCTAGGCGATCAAAGTCATCAAATAACCGCCTTTAATGGGTGATTTTGAAGGTGGTTCCTAGAACCATCTTTGACCGAAAATGATCAAAGGAAGGTCTAGAACAGTCACCTTAAAAGTAATTTCTCTGTTTCGATGGAACAGCCTTTAATCGCTATTTTCTCCACTGGTGTCTGGATCATAAAATTTTAGTTATAAAATTCTAGAGTATAGTTAATTTTTGAGAAAATATCATGAATGATAACCACTTTTAAGTGAAAGTTACAGTTTGGTACATAAATTTTAGGGTAATATGCAGATATAACCCTATATGTTGAGGAAAGTGTAGATATAACACTCAATTATTTTTTAGTGCAAATATAACCCAGACTATTGAATGAAAGTGAAAATATAACCGTCCGATCATGATTCCAGCGTTGACCAACTAATTTCGGCCATTGACCAACTTGAAAAGACTAAATTACCCTTTTGACCCAAGTGTTAAATGAGAAGGACAATTCTACCATCTCCACCTCTAGGCCACCACCACCCACTCTGCTCTACCACTACCGGTCAACTCCGACGCTCATCCACCACCAATATCCAAAGCTTTTGTTCATCTTCACCCACCACCACCACTAACCTCACTGCCACCAATCCCTGGCCACCACCACTGCCAACCACCACCGCCAACCACCACCACCACACCTCCTTTGTTCAGCCTCTCTCCGCCACAAACATCGACACCCCTCTCTCCGCCACAAACACTGACACCCTCTAATCACCACTTTCGGCCTCCTCTTCCCTGGTGGCATCACCGCACCACATCCGACCCCAAGGAGAAAGTTGCGGTCCTCCGCAGCTTTTCGGCTTCCTCGTCGCAATCCTCTGCCTCCTCCAAATGGTAGTCCTCTGTTGTCCTCTACCTTGTGGATCTCCTTCGAATGGCGGTACTCTGTCGTTCTCTACCTCCTCCGAATGACGGGCTCGACGGTCCTCTGCCGTGTGGATCTCCCTGAAGACAAATCGTGGAACGTTCGAAAAGAGAAGTAATTAGGGTTAGCCAGTTAGGGAATATTAGTGGTTAATTTGTAAATGTTTTTTTGTTTTAATCTTTTTTTAGGGACAAAATTGACTTTTCACTCAATTTCAGTCTGAATATGCCGGAAGAGGTTATATTTGCACATAACCTAAATATCTAAGGTTATATTTGCACTTTTAATTATCGCAGGGTTATATCTGCACTTTCGTCAATTATGTAGGGTTATATCTGCACTTTACTCTAAATTTTAAAATTGTTCTGAAAATGTACTCGCTTTTTCATTAATGTCCCAACAAGTACTTTTAAGATAAAAGTGGGTATCATTTTGGCCCAATTTTGATCCAAATTGGCACCCATTTCTTTCTTAAATGTACCATTTTGAGACACAAATGAAAAATTAAAAGTAAGTATCTTTAAAGGACAAAATTAAAATTTGAGTACCAAACTGTGAATTTCGATTAAACGTGGATACCATTTTAAACATTCCCTTATTAATTTTTAGCCTGAGTGCGGATTATCATCGATAATTCAGCCTACCGAAAAGAGGTTATTGTCAGTATTTGTGGTTGTGTGAGTGGTTAGCCTAATATACTACCACAAGTACACGCGAAAGATTAAATAATAGGGATCAGCCGAAAAATGTTGTGTATGATTTCTAGATTTGATTGACATATAAATTGATTTTATATATATATATATATATATATATATATATATATATATATATATATATTATTTATGAGTCTTCCATAATTATAATATCAATAAAACATAAACTAAAACTGATGATATATATTTATCTTTAAATTGGAGTATTAAAAAATAATTTGTAACCTCAAAAGAAATATGTTAGAATTTCCTTTTGTATTTGTATGTTTTTGAATAATTAATAGTTGCCTTTTAATGTCGTAAGACAAATAAAATAATGCCCAAAATCATTTAAAGAAATATTTTTCATTTGAAAATTTTAGTTTATGTGTTTTGTCTACATTACTTTTTTTTTTTAACTTCGTATCGTCACTGGGACGAGTGTTTATAGGGTTCCCTTCCCTTTTATTAAGCTCAAATTTGCACAATGTGCCATTACAACATTTGATATGGGAATCACCCATTTACACTAAGACGCTAGCTAAATATTAGAATTATAATCTAAGGTCTCAGAGACATAAAGTGAGATATTTACATACGCCATAATGAATATTACAATACTGAGCAAAAGCATATGTGACAATGAGAAGGACACGTGGAGGATATGTGGTTTCTACCGTATTGCCATAGTGTAGTCACAATAACTCGACCCAAGACTACCATCAGAACAAACACGGTGAAGTATCAAAAGATACGCACATCAAATGACCCTGAACACCTTTGGTCAAACATCTAAGACAATCAAAATGAAATAATTAAATCTCCCCATCTAAAGATCAAGTCCGTCTCCATTTAACCCGTAAAGACCATTTCATTGCTCGGAAACTAAGGCCCGTCATTTTAATTGCCAAAAATGTAATTCATCGGTATACTGAATTCACTTCTATGCATAGAATTATCCTTAATTTAAAACCAAAAGGTGTTAGTGACCAAGTTAATCGATTTCTCAATAAACTGACCTCAACCCCCTTATGGATCAAAATCTACAAATCTGATTTACTTGAGAAAACAGTATTGCCAAAAGTTCGTATGTTACAACTTTGACTTGGATTTCTCCTCACTGTCTCTTAAGTTATCAAATATGAAGTCAATCATATTTTAACAACTCAGGCTTCCGAAAAAATATACATTGACAGAGATAATTCCTTCCGACACTCTAAATAAAAAACCATTGGAAATTTGCCCAATCTAAGAACTGAAAGGAAGAGAAAAAAGCAGAAAAAATAAGTTGCTGGCATTAATTAAAAGCATCCCACCCGAAAATATAAAATAAAAGGTTGTAGAATAAAAACAAAAATGGAGAATTACCCCCTCGTGACCTTGATACCTCTAGAAAAAACTCGAGACTCAGTTGTTGGTTGACCCAGAAAATTGTTCGAGCTCAGTCGCTGACCCGAGGGTTTGCAGATTAGGGTTCAGTGGTGGGAATGATGTCGTCGCATCACTAAAAAACCAAATAAATGCTCTTTTCGCCGTTGCGTCTGCAATCCTCAAGCCCGGTGACTGAGTTCCTTAGTTTTCGAGTCTGCCGCACTGAGTCGGTCGAGTTTGCCTCACCTAGTCGGCCGAGTCACGTTGAGTCGCGTTGAGTCTTCTAGTTGGCCGAGTCAGCAAGTCCGCTAGTCATCCTAGTTCGTTGAGTCAGCAAAGCGGCGAATCCATTGAGTCGGCCAAGTCACGTTGAGGTAGCCTCTGGAAACCATGACTTAGGACACCCCTACAGGAGACCACCACGCTTCAGACCATTCCCATGACTCAGGCCACCACCATGACTCAGACCACCACTACAGGAGACTTCTCAAATTACCACCGAGTGAAAATGTAGAGGACGGATCTAAACCCCGGAGACTGCTATGAGCACCGCCTTGTTAGCCATGGGACGACGGACCCCTACGTGCCGAAGGGTCCCCGACCACCAGGCGGGTCTGCAACCGGCCGTAATACTCTGAAAAAAAATGGAGCCCTCTACAACACAAAGGACGGATAGACCTTGAAACCATGGATCTGGAAAGACTCCGTCGCTGGAGATAGGTTGGAGATGAGGGGGTTGGGGTGTTGGGGAGGGTGAGAATGGGAAGGGGGCCGCCACCGCCGGAGGTGGTTGTTTGGCGGCGGCCCCCTAGCAGCTAGGGTTTAATTTGTGAAAAGGGGGGGAGGAGAGAGGGGAGAGTGTTTGTGCTGATGGGAGAGCGTCGAAACTTTGTCAACATTACTACAAACTAAAGTCTATGTAACACTTTGAAAGTGTTGTTTTAGGGGTTAATAATGCTAAGGTGAACCTATTGCAATACTTTTACAAGTATTACCTGAGGTGATGTTGCATTAGATTTAACGTAGCACTTTTCAAATTTTAGGTTTCACTTTTCAAGATTTAAGTAACACTTTTCAAAGGTTAAGTAACACTTTATAAGTTATTGTAACATTTTAATAAGTGTTGCAAGAAAAGTGGTACGATAACTCACATTTGCAGTAGTGCTACCGTAGATATGGTACTCGAGAATACATGATAATTTTTTCAAAGCATCAACATACATTATTTAAAGATAAAAATATCTGATTCAATAAATGTTTATCTAACCAAAGACATATAATCATGCAACAAATAACATGAATAATTTATTTGACATAGAACAAAAATCATAAAGGAATTTTGGTTTTTGTAAGAAATATTTTCCTTGAAAACCAATTTTATTACACAACTTTATTAACATTTCATAGTTAAACAACTAAATTAAACATATATTTTTTAAAAAAAAATTAAACACCCGTGGCTGAGAGATATTTTATTAAGGTTCCCCAGGCCTATTTAGTAGTAATGAGATCTAGAGTGTTTTACATAGTGGCAAGATATTTGCCCCAAAAGAGATGCTAGCCCGCTACAGAGGTACAACTGAGAAGAAAAGGCGGTAAGATAATAAATTGGGAAAAGGTAGTTACGATTCCAAAAGGAAGAATCTCCACCCCATGTGTTAATTCTTCCCTTTGGCCAGGTAGCACCTTTCCATACATTGGAGAGGAAAAATTTAATTTCTTGCAATGAGTTTTAAAGATCCTTGAAAGGCGTCCGAAGGAAGGCTGACTGGTGTAGAATTGATTTGAATCTGATATGTTGATATTGAACGTCAGAGACCAGCAAGATGGACTTCGAACAAGAGGGAAATCACCAATTTCTGGCCATTATGGACTTCATAGCAGTGCGCTATTTGCTTCAGCAGCGAGCATTCAGCAAGATGGACTTCATAACTTTGCAGCAGATGGACTTCATCTGTATCTCTAAACCTGAAAAGCAGAAAAGAAGAAGCAGCAGTTTCTGTACTAATTTGAAGAGACAAATTCATGAGCTACTTAGAACAATATCCATACGTGGAGAGAGTAGAAATGGAAAGCCTACTCGATCGAGTTGTAGTCCATATAAGCTCCTACTCTAATTCCAGGATAACCATTTCTATCAAGGGATAAAAGACCCCTAAGAAAATGGGGGGCTGACTGAAAATCTAAATCTCCCTGTATGTTATTATCAGAGGCCAGTTTTGCCAGAAAATCAGCAGCTGAGTTGGCTTCCCTAGGGGTATGTTGGATTGGATGTATGAGGTGTTTTGAGTAAAGTGCACTACAGATGGAGAAGATTCTCCATGGACAACTTATTGGATTATGAATCCCCCTAACAGCCGTTAAAGAATAAGATTCAATCACACAGCCGTTAAGTGCCAGTTCTGAGCAAATGTCATAGCCACATTGAATAGCAAAAAGTTCAGCATGTAAGGGAGATGGTGGCTGGAAAGTGTTAGCTCTCATTTTAACCACAGTCCCATTCCAATTCCTAACTATGACAGCATATGAGGAAAGACCACTAGATATCCAAGTAGCATCAGTACTGATTTTGTATCCCTGTTGTGGTTTAATCCAACTCACAGCTGAAATAGTTTTTTCCCTTATTAAAGATTTGAGGAATAAAGATTTGAGGAATAATATTTTCTTGAATCCAATACTTATGCTTATCTATATTGCCTATCAGATGATTAGCAGTGAAGATTTGATAGATCATATCTTTAATATCATGAAAGCATGCATCTTTGGAGAAAGATTTATTATCAAAAATAACTTTATTTCTGCAAATCCAGAGGAACTGGGTTGTGACTAGTAAGGCATCAGTTATAATGTTTGACTGTATCTTGGAATCAGCCTTGAAAGATAGATAGTATTCCACTCTGCTCTTTAAACTACCAAAAACTAATTGTTGTAGTTGTAAAAGGTTATTAACAATTTGCCAAACAGCAGTAGAAGAGGGGCAGGAATTGAAGAAGTGATCCAAAGTATCAGGATGATTCTGGCATAGGGGGCATTTAGAAGCTAAGGAGAAACCTATCCTGCGTAAAATATTATCAAAAGGTAGAATACCATTAAGGGCTCTCCACAATAGAACAGACATTTTTTTTGGAATGAAAGAGGACCAAACCTTGTTAAGATGTCTGATTTCTGGTCTTTTTTGTCTCAAAATACTATAAGCCGAGCGAATTAAGAAATTCCCATCAGTGGTTGGTGTCTAGACAAGCTTATCTTCATGATGGTAATTCAGCTTCACTTCCTGCAAGAGGGTAAAAGTGTTGGTAGCCAAATGAGGCTCCAGTTTTGGTAGGATAGCAGCTTTGTTATTGATAAAATGCCTTAGGGAAATATCCACAAAGGGAATATCCATCTCCTGGGGCCATTTATAATACAATGCACCATCTCCTATCCAGTTAGCATTCCAGAATGAGCAATCACCAGTATCATAATTAACTCTAGAAAAGCTGTTTGCCTTAGTAGTGATTTTACAAATTCTGGACCAAGTGTGAGATTTTTTATAAGAGGCAGGGAGTGACCATGAAAGAGCTGACCACTGAGTAGTGTTTTAATACAAACAGTTGATCGATACAAGCAAATAAAACTGCCAAAACCCCAATTGTAGACCTCTATGATAATCAAAGGGGACAAAAACAAGTTAATATTGACACGCCATTATGAGTTTTACAAATATAGTTTTATTAATTTAATAGAAAATATTACAGATATAGATTTGATATGAATTTTCTTCTGAAAATTCTTGATTGTGGAATTTAAATCTTTGGCCGAATAAAGGGATCTGCAAACCCTAATCTGGCCGCATGAAATCGATCACAACTAGCCTTTGGGATTGCTCTCAATTTCAAAATTTTGCTCACAAACTAGCACGCGGGATTAGTTCACAAATCAAGGGTATTGATACTTAATTAACCAATAGGATTAAGCAACAATGAAAATGCTCACAAGCAATGAGTATAAACTTGATAATATAAATAGATGACCTATATAATTGTGTGTAAACATTCGGCCAAGGCTCCCTAATTTATAGGGTACGATTCAGCCAAAACCCTAATCAAAAATAGAATCTGCAACGACTTAGGACAGCTTAAAGAAGTTAAAACCATATCAAACTAGAATAAATAAAATAAAAGACAATATATGGCCGAATTCATCAAGATGTGTTCTTAAATGAATATTGTCTTATCTAATCCTACCAAATCTAATTCTAGTCAGAACAAATAATCCTTTTCAGTTTCTTGTTTGTATTCTTGAAGACCATACCTATGTACTATAAATAGGGGGTGGTTTTCAACACTATTTTCACCTTAAACACCTTTATCAATGAAGTATACAAACCTTTGAGCTCATACTCTTGTTGCTTACGAGCTTCTTCCATTGTTGCTTAACCATGAGGGCTAGTTAAGTATCAATAAACCTTGTAATTGGATCCCGAGGACTAGTTAAAGAGCAAGTAGAATTTAGGCGTACTCCAATGACTAGACACCTGAATTTTGGGCGGCCAAGCTAAGGTTGGCGAGTACCCTTGTTTTGTCAAAGATCTTAATTCCGCAATCTAGATTCTTCACAAGGGAATTCATATCACTAATTTAATATGAAAAATCCAAAATGAAATAATCTTACAATATTTTACAATGATCACACCACATCATTAAAATGAACCAGTAGAAAAAAAAGTATAGTGTTATCCTTCCAAAACCCTAATCTAATAATTAATTAAGATATTTGTTTTTAAAAATGATATTTTGATACCGAATCATTCCCTTCGACGTCAAAAATTTTAGTGCCTGAAACATGAGCGAATTTAAAAAATAAATGGAGAACATCCCACACCATCCCTTCGAAGTCTTGCTAATAAACAATAACTGGACATTGACTAGGCAATGACTGGAATGTTGATGTGCCTTTTAACTCGTGAGATAATAAGCAGCTGGCGAAAAAAGGCCATATAATAAGAAGCTGGCAAAAAGATGTCTGGCGGAGATGGATGTCCAGTGGCGGCGGCAGCGATGGATGTCCAGTGGTGGGGTGGAGATAAATCTCCTTGCAAAGACTAAGAATTGCATAATTTAAGTTTTTGACCAAATTAATTGATCTGTAAACCCAAATCTAGCCGCACAAAATCGATACAACTAGCCCTCGGTATTGCTCTCAATTTTGAAAATTTTCTCACTAACTAACCCGCAGAATTAGTTCACAAATCAAGGGTATTGATACCAATACTAGAATTACCCCACTTTTACAACCAAATTTTACAAAAGAGTGATAAAATGGTTGTAAAAAGTATACATTTACAACGATACCTAAGAAGTCATTGTAATAGCACAAAATCTATTTACAATAAGTAGAATATGTTGGCTGTGATAGTAGGCTGTGGGACGCATCAGAGGAAAATTACAAATTTGCAAGTTAAACTTCAAGGACAAAAAGAGGATAGAATTGTTGCTCATCTCGCACATGTGAGTGAAATGGAAAAGAAGATTGACACGTTGTCTCGTATCACAACCATTCTCAAAGATGTCATCCAGAACAAGGATTGAATTATAGCTCTACTTCAGCAACCTTATTCATTGGATTGCATCCCTGTTGAGGCTGAATATCAGAAACAATTTTTACAATTGTTGATGAAGGCTGCCAGTGACTATGGCCTCTTAACAACATCTATTACATATTTTCAGGAGAAAATTCTATTAATATGGCTACAACAGCTGACGATCAAAGCAAAGGTGAAGAATAATGCGTTTTTTACATTTTTTGTTTTTTTTTTTCATGAAAACTGGAGGACGCATTTAGGAAATGTGTTCTCATGGTTTACATGTTTTGTTTAACTGGAAAATAGAGGATGCAGTTTCTGAATGCATCCTCACGTGTCTGCATTTTTTTAAATTCTGATTTTGAGAGGACGCATTCAGTGAATGCGTCCCCATTTTCTTGTTTTTATCACCTTCTTCCTCTTTTCCTCCTCCACTTTCTTTGTTTTTCCTCCGCCATTTTCTTCCGGCCACCGCCGACTCCTCTGTTGCTCAGGCTGCCACCGTAACTCAACTCACTGTTGTCCTCCTTCCTCGGTTGGTTCCTGCTTTAGTTAAATGTTTTAGGTTTTCTCCAGATTTTCTCTGTTTGTTCTTTTTTTGGTATTAATTGATGTCCCATTTGTAGTTGTAGCATCTGACTGCCTGTTTGTACTCAGAAGAGACTGCGTTTTGACCGCTGTTAACCGGCTTTGACCATCGTTGACCACCATTGACCGACGTTGACCGCACACGGCACCATCTCTTCCGTGATTTTGAGACACGCATCGAGGGAATTTTTTAATATCCAAGAGGTACCTGAACATTTCATGATTATACGAATGTGTTGAATGATTATGTGTGATTTGTCCTCTAATATTTCCTATCGAATTTGGTGTGATACTATAATTTGTGAAGAATTTGGAAAATTCTTGTTGATAATAATGTGTTGAATGATTGTGTGTAGTTTGAATAATTATATTTGGTCTGATTCTATGAAAGTGTTGAATGATGATGCGTGACTATGTGTAAATTGATTATGTGTGATTTGTTCTGTAATTTTTGTATTGAAGTTGTTCGGCGTAAGTGAGCACACATTTTAGGATAGCGTAATAGTTTGAAAATCGATAATAGTGTATGATGTGGCTGACCGACGATAATGGAACCTTGTATGGTTTAGGGTTTAAGGAGTTGAATATAAGTTGCTGAATAAAACCGTCTTTCCAAATATCAAATTATATGTTATGTGATTGTATAATGTAGTTGTACCATGTTTTTGACTGTGTACCTGTACAAAGGGGGTCAGATTAAGTTTAATTTTACTGTAGGTATGTATTATGATCCTCCCATACTGGAGAGGAACATGACTCTTGAACGGAGGTTAAGCCACTCTGAGTGAGTTGATTTAATTTTCAGAAGGCTTAGTATTGCAAGTGGGGGGTTTCTGTTGAAAATATGTTATCGGTGTCTTGAACTGATTGGTTCGGCCGTATACTATCAGTGTTATAATGTGAAAGATGATGAGTCTACCACGACCTTCTTTGAAATTGTTGATCGAATGTCATTGTTCTCAGCAGATTTGTACGTTATTATGGGGAAGATGTCAAGCACCATCCACCGTGTGGGTGATCTCAGTTCGGGCACGTTCATGTCGTTGTTGAGCAACATCTAGAACTATACACCTTTTCCAACCTTACCACCTCCTGTTTGTTGCCAAAGTTTTGTTATTGGTGGGTCCAGCCAACCCAGTGCGTATGTTCACGTCGATTGCACTCAGCCATCCACATGTAGTAGTATATATGGTGTGCATCATGAGAAGCTGAATGTCTTCGATGATGATTATGTGGGTGAAATTGGCGAGCATGTTGTTGGTCATGTTGGTAGCGATGATGATGGTGAGGAAGTGGAACTTGATGAAGAAAGTGAAAATGATCGTTCCTTATTAACTGATTCGAATCTAGGGGACGATGTGAACAAGTGGTATGCACGAACAATGTAGCTACGTCATTTCATATTTTTGAGAATTCTAATACAGAGGCCTACTTTAGGGATTATGGGGGCCCTGATGAGGATGGCTATAACCGTACTGATTGTGGTGACGGACTTCCTAGTTATGTTCAAGCGACTAGTGAAGTGGCATTGGGTATGCGATTCTGGACGAAGCCAGAATTTGTAGAAGCTATTTCCAGGTGGAGTTCCATGATTAACAGGGAACACAGGGTCATGAAGAGCAAGTAACGCACATGGTATGAGAAATGCAAGGACGTTTTTGAAGGAATTGGTAATTGTCATTGGGTTGCTAGAGCCAGCAAAAAGGCTTTGCATGGAATGTGGGAAATCACCAAATGGGCCAATAGTCATGGTTGTGTTGGTGCTGGTCGATCGACGGGTAACACTAACCTGACATCGTTGATGATCACCAGTTCTATTTTCCACCACATTGACGTAAACCCTTCTTACACGGTGAAAGATGTACATGCACAAGTGAAGATGGAGTTAAATGTGACCCTTTCCAATAGGAAGGCATGGTAGTTTCCCTGACGCACAGCACGAACGACTACATACTCCCCATTGCTTATGCAATTGTTGACGCTGAAACTAATGAGAGTTGGAACTGGTTCATACAGAGACTGCATCTCCACGTGGTTGGTGGTGATAGTAGGCTAATCTGTATTATATCAGATTGCCATGATAGAATTTTAAATGCAATAAAACATATGGAGGAATTGATGGAGCCAGCTGGATACCACCGATATCCTTGCGTCATTTTTAGTCCAACTTCCTTAGTGTTGAGCATGGAAATTTAAGAATGCACTTCTAAAGACTCTGGTTAGGCAGCTTGGTGGTGCCAGATGAGAGCGCAGGTAGAGAGAGTACGAGGAGGAGTTTGAGAGTATCGAACCATCTGCTTGGGATTGGTTGATACAACATGATAGCAGTAAGTGGTACCTTGTCTTTGATGAGGGTGATCGACGTTGGGGAATTCATACAACCAATTTGTCACAGATTTACAACAACTGTTTATAGTGCGCACGACATCTCCCGATAACTGTTTGTGTCAAAACAACTTTAGAGCGAACAATTGAAATGTTTGCTCGAAGGGTAATGGATGCCACAAATTAGAGGTACTTTCATGTTCATTATAGTTCTTTATATGTTCATGGACTAATTTCAAGATTCTAAATTGATGACGAATTGTGTAGGTCTGAGTTCCCTAGTAGGATTTGGAAAAAGTTTCAGAAGTAAGACACTTGGGAACAGGGACATATTGTCATAGTGTTTGGTCATGTTTCGCAGACTTATAGGGTTGTGATAAGGACCATTGATGGCAGCATTGGTGAGAGCCAGTACACAGTCAAATACCAGAGAAAGGAATGTACTTTTCGTGAATGGCAAATTTTCCGTTCCCCTTGTTCCCATGCATTGGCCTTCTGCAGGTATAGGCATGACGATCCATCTACTCTATCTGACAAGGAATAGCACACGACCACCTATGTGCAGCAATATAGTCAGGGTTTCAGGGAGGTCATCGCCGTACCTCTCAAAGTTAAATTTATAAGCCCTAAACATTTACTATCTACAACTAAGTAGAGAGCGTCAAGTCGGGGTCATCCACGAAAAAGAGGGATTTCCTTAAGCTTTTAAATATTAAAGTTTGCTATTATACGAGAAGTAGATATATATATATACACACATATAAAAGCAAGTAAAAGGGGGGGGGTTTGGTTGGTTGGTTTTCCTAAATTATGAAAATAAAAGACAAAACAACTAGCAAAGTCAAGTAAATATGATAATTATCAAACAAACTAAGAAAAAGGGTTTTAAAACTACAAAAACAAAGCCTTGGAGGCAATTGATATCCACTTCCAAACCAAATGAAGATCATTGAACCATTCACTCATTCTATCCCATTTGTTACCTATGGGAAATGCGAATGGAAGATCAACATTCATTCCTTCTTAATAGTAATTTGCAAAGACAAACAACGACCATTTGCAAACCTCGTTGACAATCACTCTAGGCAAACAACACCATAGAGGTATTTCATCAATGGTATTATACATGAAGGGCAATAGATTTGACAACAACAATCCTTCTACCAAAGACATAGCCATTTAACCAAACATAGCATTCATTAGGCTAAACCTAGAACAAACCACATTCAAGGTTCAAACTTTCATTGCATCTATAGGATAAATATGAGAACAATCCACATTAACATACTTAACTAGCAAGAATCACAACACATTATGCACAAGAAGTTCTAAGTTCATGTTCTTAGATTTTCATGCAAAGGAGTTAAGGAATTCGTCACTTTCCTAATACCCTAACACTTCAATCATGCAAACACTTCCTATTCTCAAACAACACATGGCATAAATGAAGTAAAACATAGCATTAAGAACACATGAATGCTAAATAGCAAGGGCTTGAAGAACAAGTGAAACAATCTATTCACTACTTCCACTACTTGTTGTGAGATAAATCTTCCATCCTTCTTAGATAGTAGTTTGTGAATTCTTCATCTCTTGTCAAACCTCACCAATGACTCCCTTAGCCGAAACACGACTATAAGTATCCCATTGATGGCATTGAGCATGAAGAATCAACAAGCTTGGCAATATTTATAAACACTACACCGTGTCTAAGCATTTAACCAATTCATGCATTTACACAATATTAGTCAAGAACGATCGACATTCGTAGACCTATCTCATTTGCTACCTGAACACACATGACAACGAGTTCAATATCATCACATTCATCTAGCAATTATCAACACATCAACATCTTTTAGAAGCTCTAACTTATGCTCTTGGATTCCAAATTAAAAGAGGGGAGAATTAGCTACTTTTTCCAAACCCTAACAAGTAATCATACAAGCAATTCATATACTCAAGCTTCCAACAACATCAATGCCATTAACAATTCACATTCAAATCTCAATAAATACACAATAGCAAAAGCACTAAATAGATAGATATGGTTCTTACTACGTAGATATGAAAGCTTCAATCCATTGCTCCCAAGATAAACTAAGCTAGATAATTAAAAACATGATTAACCTACAAAAACTAAGAAAGGAAAGAAGAGAAAAACTAGGGTTTGAACCAGAAAATCGTAGGAAGAAGAAGGGTTTTGAAGATGAGAGGATAAGGTGAGTATTTATAGTAAAAACAAATAAAGATCTTTGGCCATATGTCCGTCGCGAGTCGCGATGGAGCCCAGTTCCAGCATGTTGATTTCTTTCTTCTTTTTGTTTCATGTCCTCTTCTTCACTTCACTTTTCTTCAATTCTTCAAGTCTTCAAAAGCTCAAATACAAGTCTTTAAGTCTTTAAATCTTCAAATCTTCAAAGGTATTCTTCAAAGTCTTCAAACAAATTGCCTTGTCACACAAAATCATCTAGAAAAGTAATAAAAGTGTAAAAGTCACTTTTTAACTCTCCTTAGAGAATTTCAAGGCAAAATACGACATTTAGAGCACAAAAGTGTACAAAGGTGAATCCTAAAAGTCCTAATATAACCGTATAAAATGGGCACATCAACCCTCCCCATACTTAAACCTTACTCGCCTTTGAGTTAGAAAAGATTCAAGCATACGGAGGAATTCATATGTCCACATCCCAAGCTAATATTCCCCCAAATAAAACCTCACAAAAACTCTCAATGTCATAAATCCAAAAATCAAAGCTCAAATGAGAATTTTTGACACACACAACACCAATTCCCAAATCCAATCAAACCTGCCACTTATCAATTCACTACCCATAAAAGCGTTTCAAAGTCCCAAATTGATAATTCCAAAGTCCAATGACACAAAATGAAGTTAAAACCATTTAGGAGGTTCAAGCACATACTTCACTTCATACCAATATATCAACCAAAATCCAATGACACAAAATGAAGTCAAAACCATCTAGGAGGTTAAAACACATACTTCACCCAGTGCCAATATATCAACCAAAACAAAGTATAAAAGAATCAAGAATTTCCTAACCATACTTCATTTTTCAACCCGCTGAGTTACCCAATCCCAAGAGGTCTCAAGATGTTGAGCTACCCGATCCATCCATTTGACAACCGCAACCTTATGACTCCAACGCCGGCAAATGAGTGAAATCATAGCATTTTCCTTATTTCTCTCTTTCTCTCATTTTGCCTAGGAGCCTTTTTGGGTTTTTTATCCTAGCCACACATCATGTTTCTTTGGCTCACATCTCACCTTTTTCCGCACAGTTGGCCTCTCATTTTTGCCTAGGTCGCCCTTTTGGGTTTTCGACCTATCCGGGCCCCCAATGTTACCTAAGTTGCCCTCTCAGGTTTTCAACTTAGCAGGTTTTCTTTTCTTTCCCTTTTTTCATTTTCTTTTTTTTTCAAAATTTTCATTTTTTTTCATTTTCTCATATTTTTCCAATCAAAAGTAGCAAAAAGAATTCCAAATCAAGCTATGCACGTGAGTCCTCTAATCCCTCCCCGCACTTAAAATATTACATTGCCCCCAATGTAAACATGTAAGGGAAGAACAATAAAACTCAAGGTAAGAGGTAGAGTGACACCTGTTTCTCCGCATAGTCTTCGATGATATGGCGCAAACCAATGTAATTGTATAGAATCGGTCCTGAAATTGGTTTCGAAGCCGGAAGGGGGAGTAAAAGTACCGTAAAAGAACTCTCCCCTCGAGCAAAACATTGTCTCCTTGGCGCTGTTTGATCAAGACTAACACCACAGAGAAGAACATCAAACTCACAAGTACATAAGGATTTGTAATACTAGGTTTTGCATCAAGAGTTAATAACCATAGTATTCTCAAAGAACAACCAATCCATCATCCAATCACCACTATAAGAATGTCCTTTAAAATTATCCAACATATATCGACACATATCCAAGCATCATTATTGAATATAGAAATTATAGTCATAATGATGTAGTCGACATACTACAATCAAGAAAGATACTATAAAGATTTAAGAATCTTCATATGTCAATATATGTAAGATGGTGGAGAAACGAGTGGAGGTGTGGTGGTTCTTGGGAGTATTTGGTGGAGAAGAAGGAAGGATTATACAGTGTTTAAGCACAGTTGAAAAGTTGGTTTTTCCATCGTGAATCGTGACAGCACTAGTCGCGACTCGCAACAGGTGGGGAGGGCTCGGGTCTGGCTAGGCTCGATTCTAACTAGGCTCGAGGATGAAAGATGACGTCTCGTGGTGCGTTGGCCTTCAGATTGGAGAGGCAAGTGGTTGTCGAGGGGTTAAAAGTCTTCACTGGTCTCGAGGGCTTCTGGCCTAAAGGACTTGAGTTCTCGAGAGGGTGACGTCTCGAGAGATGATGAACTTTTGAGTTCGGCTCGAGTTGAGGGCTTGCGGCTTCGAGGACCCGAGGACCCGAGGTCTCGATGGATGATGTCTCGAGGGCTTTGACTTGAGTCTAAGGCTTGTGGCTTTGAGGACCTGAGGTCTCGAGGGGATGATATCTTGAGGGCTTCAGCTCGAGTTGAGGGATTGCGACCTCGAGGACCCGAGGTCTCAAGGGGATGATGTCTCAAGGGCTTTGGCTCGAGTCAAGGGCTTGTGGCCTCGAGGACTCGAGGGGATGATGTCTTAAGGGCTTGGGCTCGAGTCGAGGGCTTATGATCTCGAGGACCCAAGGTCTCGAGGGGATGATGTCTCTAGGATTTTGGCTCAAAGGGCTGGTCTCGAGGGGCTGATGTCGAAGGGCTGGTCTTAAGGGGCTGGTGGCTTGAGGGATGATGGACTCACAGGTTTGTGCCCTCGAGGAAAAAACAACAGCGAGCCCTCAAGGCAATGGTGAAATGGTGAGAGACGACGGGTAGGGCAAAGAATACCAGAAGTCACTGTTTACGTTGCGACTCACAATGGTCCATCGCAACTCGCAAAAAGTGGAGGCTGGGAGCTGAATTTTAACACAAAATTTCTGATTACGTCGCAACTCGCGATAATAGCATTTCCCAGCACTTAGAAGGAATTCAATCTTTTCTTACCAACATTCCAAGCTTTCTTCCCTTTCTTATGGATCTCATTTCTGCATCTCCTCCAATGCAATGCACTTCACTTTGCTACAAAATTACAGAAAAACACACCGTAAAAAGAACAAGACAAAACAACAAAAACTAAAATAAAGGCCAAATTTATTTACGTCATCGGCACGACATAGCTCAGTATATTTAAGATTGTCGGCACGACCCTAATGTTATCCATATGGTGAAGGCTTGAACCCCTTCACCATGAGTATCCAAAAGTAGAGAGGTGGGGGTACAAAACTTTCAAAAGGAAAGTCTTGTTGAGGTGGAGATGGTTTAAAGTGAGTTGGGTGGTTAGGAGGCTTGGGGTAGTATTTTGGCTCCTCTCTTGTCTCCCTCAAAACTTCTGAAAAAGGTGGAGGTTGTTCACTAGGTGGCAGAAGGTGTGATGATGCTAATGAATTTAGCACAATCACCCCTTCCTCTATTTTTTCATCCTCAACAACCAACTTCTCATCCCCTTCAAACTCAAGCTCATTTCCCATGGTGACCTCACTCATCGAATCCTCTAGTTTGACTTGGGATGGTTTATTTTTGGAATCACAAGCTTCCATTCAGTCCAACGCTTCTAATATACTCCTCATATGCCCCTCAATAGCCTCTACACTAGAGGAGAGCCGAGTGTCTAGCTCTTCGCTAGTAAAGTTGTTCAAGCTTGCTATTGTATTCATGACTTCCTCACGTGTCAAACTTGAACTTCCTTGTTGGGCTTGGTTTTGGGGTATGGTATAAGTGGGATGGCCAACTATTTTTCTTGTATTGTTGGTTTTCTGACTCATTCTCATACCACCAATCTGGATTACCACTCCATTCTGGATTATAAGAATTGTGGAATGGATACCATTCCTAAGCTTCATGCCCTTGAAAACCAATATCTCCTACCTCTTGGTAGCACTCTCTATAATACCCTTGGTTTTGGAAACCAAGGGTTCCTTCCCCCTCATAGTGCTCTTCCCACAACAAAAAGCAAGACTCGGTAGGATGGTCAAAATGACACATCCTACAAAACCTTGCTTGTTGAGCCTCTCTTCTCATCATGAGATCCCTCAAGGTGAGACGCTCCATTTTTTTCTTCAAAAGTCTAAAATCATACTGCAAGGATTCTCGATAAAAATTCACTAAGAACTCAAGCAATACCTACTCCAAACAAAAACAACCACCAAGGAGTAGAAAATAAAAACAACTAGCTAATATGCAACCAAATACACCGAAACACTTAAAAATAAATGCCTCTTTCGCGGCAGCGGCACCAAATTTTGAGAGGTCATCGCCGTACCTCTCAAAGTTAAATTTATAAGCCCTAAATGCTTACTATCTACAAGTAAGTAGATAGCGTCAAGTCGGGGCCGTCCACAAAGAAGAGGGATTTCCTTAAGAGTTTAAATATAAAAGGTTGCTATTATGATAGAAGTAGATATATATATACACACATATAAAGTGATCAAATGGGGGGGGTTGTTTGGTTTTCTTAAATTATGGGAATAAAAGACAAAACAACTAGCAAAGTCAAGTAACTATGCTAATCATCAAACAAACTAAGAAAAAGGGTTTTAAAACCACAAAAACAAAGCCTTGGGGCAATTGATATCCACTTCCAAACCTAATGAAGATCATTGAACCATTCTCTCATTATATCCATTTTGTTACCTATGGGGAATGCCAATGCAAGATCAACATTCATTCCTTCTTAATAGTAATTTGCAAAGACAAACAACGACCATTTGCAAACCTCGTTGACAATCACTCTAGGCAAACAACACCATAGAGGTATTTCATCAATGGTATTATACAAGAAGAACCATAGATTTGAGCACAACAATCCTTCTACCAAAGACATAACCATTTAGCCAAGCATAGCATTCATTAGGCTAAACCTAGAACAAACCACATTCAAGGTTCAAACTTTCATTGAATCTATAGGATAAATATGAGAACAATACACATTAACATTCTTATCTAGCAAAAATCACAACACATTATGCACAAGAAGTTCTAAGTTCATGTTCTTAGATTTTCATGCAAAGGAGTTAAAGAATTCGTCACTTTCCTAACACCCTAACACTTCAATCATACAAACACTTCCTATTCTAAAACAAAACATGGCATAAATGAAGTAAAACATAGCATTAAGAACACACGGATGCTAAATAACAAAGGCTTCAAGAACGAGTGAAACAATTTATTCACTACTTCACTACTGGTTGTGAAAATAAATATTCCATCCTTCTTAGATAGTAGTTTGCAAGAGTGAATTCTACATCTCTTGTCCAACCTCACCAATGACTCCCTTAGCCAAAACACGACTTAAAGTATCCCATTGATGGCATTGAGCACAAAGAATCAACAAGCTTGGCAACACTTATAAACACTACACCGTGTCTAATCATTTAACCAATTCATGCATTTACACAAGATTAGTCAAGAACGATCGACATTCATAGACCTATCTCATTTACTACCTAAAACAAACATGACAACGAGTTCAACATAATCACATTCATCTAGCAATTATCAACACATCAACATTATTAAGAAGCTCTAATTCATGCTCTTGGATTCCACATTAAAAGAGGGGAGAATTAGCTACTTTCTCCCAACCCTAACAAGTAATCATACAAGCAATTCATATACTCAAGCTTCCAACAACATCAATGCCATTAACAATTCACATTCAAAGGTAAATAAATGCACAATAACAAAAGCACTAAATAGATAGATATGGTTCTTACTACATAGGTATGGAAGCTTCAATCCATTTCTCCCAAGATAAAACTAAGCTAGATAATTAAAAGACATGATTAACCTATAAAAACAAAGAAAAGAAAGAAGAGAAAAACTAGGGTTTGAACCCAGAAAAATCGTAGGCAGAAGAAGGGTTTTGAAAAGGAGAGGATAAGGTGAGTATTTATAGTACAAAAAATCAAGAAAGATTTTTAGCCATACGTCTGTCGCAAGTCGTGATGGGTTCCTCGAGAGTCGCAATGGAACCAAGTTCCATCATCTTGATTTCTTTCTTCTTTTCGTTTCATGTCCTGCTCTTCACTTCACTTTTCTTCAATTCTTCAAGTCTTCAAAATCTCAAATACAAGTCTTTAAATCTTCAAATATTCAAAGGTATTCTTTAAAGTCTTCAAACAAATTGCCTTGTCACAAATAATCATCTAGAAAAGTAATAAAAGTGTTTCGCTTTTAACTATCCTTAGAGAATTTCAAAGCAAAATGTCACATTTAGAGCACAAAAGAGTACAAAAGTGAATCCTTAAAGTCTTAATATGACCGTACATCAGTTTCATGCATGTACGAGATCCATCACTATTGTAATGTGCTAGTTGGAGGTTGATTCCCAATATTGAAAAGTTTCGCAATAGGAGGCGTGGTCAGTTTGCGGAGAGAAGGATAAGGAATCAAATGGATGAGAGGGTGTCAGGTGATTCCAAAGGCGTTCGTAGGCGAGGGCGTACTCAGGGTCGTGTTTGTAATATGAAGTTTGTAAATTCTTTTGTTTTTCGAGTGCAATTGATTGTTGGCATTCGTATTACGTGTATTTGTTTAAATTAAAGCTACTGTACAATTTGGTTCCAATATTTATCACATGAAAGTAGTTTTTTGTCCAGGAATTGTAGCATTATGTGTATTTGTTGAATATTTATCACATGTTGTTGTATTATGTGTATTTGTGGAAATCTGGACTGATTCATTTTGCCATGTGATTCTGATTGTCAGCAGGGACACACTATGTATCATCCCGGACCCATTGACGAGGATTTGTTATACCTTCACCAGGAGCATCGTGCACGAGCTTTGTACAACAGTCATTTAGAGGATGAAGAACTGCAGGTGAGGCGGTGCAATGGGGCTTGCTGGATTGATCGGATGCCTGATCGAGTTATGTGCTATGTGCGTGAAGCTGGATTCCAGGGACTCTTGGATTCCGCACCAAATCACATTGACCAGTCCTTCATCACTGCCTTAGTGGAGCGTTGGAGACCAGAGACGCACACATTTCACTTGCCAATGGTGGAGGCTACCATCACTTTGTTAGATGTAGGCATCCTATGGGGTCTTCTGACCGATGGCATGCCAATCAGTAGTGTAGACACAAGCAAGTGTATAGATGACTGGCAGAGACTGTGCACAGACTACCTAGGTGCTACACCAGACCTGAGTGCTATCAGAGGGGGTCGCATTAGGGCCAGCTGGCTGGGAAACGTGTTGCACAGTTGGTTGCCCATTGATGCTACTAAGGTACATTGTCAACAATGAGCTAGGGTCTTCATTCTACTACTGGTCAGTGGAATGCCCATGTCAGACACATCCGGGCACCTTATCCTTTTACTCTACTTGTCAGTCAGGTACATTGAAATTCGGATTTCCATTCATTGATTTGGCGGAAAAAAGGTTTTTCTGTCCTAACTGCAACACCTACCTGTTATGTCAGTTTATTTGGAAGCCAAACACTGAGGATGTCGTGCAATAACTCCCACAGTACTGTACAACCGGTAGCAACAACTGGCTACTTTGTGTTGACCTCATTTGCTAGCATGTCGTGAAGTACCATCATGTTCATCGTGTTCTCAGGCAGTTTTGCCTTATCCAGCCAGTACCCACCCAGTTGGTCACTAGGGATGAACATAAACTGCTTCATACTAGAGACCGTCGAGGGAGGTCAAGCATGGATTGGCGTGTTGAACTGAGATGATATCTCGATAATTGGGAACATCGATCATAGCAACAAGTTAATGCACTTGGGTTAGCGGATCTATACACTCAGTCGAGAATACATAGAGTTGTATTTTGTCGGACAGTGACCCTAATTAATCAGTCAGGACGGCCCCGAACAATTACTGAGGGTGTTCATGGAGACGGGCTACTATGGAGTATATGGTATTTCCTAAATTTCTAATAATGTTAACAAATAATACTTTAGATTTCCTCAATATTAAATATGTAACATATTTACTTGATTTATGTAGTTGCAGGAAATGTCTGAGATGCGCATCATGTCAGATATTAATTTGGACGAATGTTCCCCACGTTTCGTGGACGTTATTAGGGGAATGCATGGTATTGCCATCCGTACTTTACAATATGCGCATGAGCCCTCCAGACTGCAGTTTTATCAGCCATATGTGCATTGTGAGGAACCTAAACCTGGTGTGAGATATAATGACATCAGAAGCCACCGTCCAGCTCCACCTGGTTGATAGGGCGGTCGTAGACCGTGTGCTCGGGGCCATACATACCATATTGGTTCATAACAAGCCGGACCCTCATATGCAAGTCCAACGATCCCCAGACCATCACATGGTGGACCCTCACAGTTTGACACGAGTACAACTGATCTCACTGCATATCTTACTCCCACTGCCAGTCATGTCGAACCATTACATTGGGAACCCTCACAGTATGACACGACTACAATTGATTTCACTGCATATGTCACTCCCACTGCTAGTCATGCATACATGTCACCTACCGCTCTATTAGATACAGGTAGTGTTCCGTATGTCCAGTATGATTCAAATGAGGACGCATGAGACGATATGGAGGAGGATTTAACAGAGGGAGCTCTGCATGAGGACATACAAGTATCTACTGAGATGGTTGTTCCACGATGCACATCCCGCACTATACGTCCTCCCCCATGTGGAATGGGAAGAAAGCTTTGCAGAGGCCGTCATTAGTACATTACATGTCATTGAGCATTCATTTCATTACGTTTGTACATGTATGTTTGACACATCTTTTTTGGATATTGTACATTTCTATTTATTAATATTCGTTAACAGTGGAAAAAGTGCTCAATTAAAAAAATAATAAATAAGAATCTCCCAAATTACAATTCAAATAATTCATTCCTACTCTATAAAATAATTCAGTCTTACTCTATATTCAAGACTAGTTAAAAAATTGCTAATTCCACAATCAAAATTTATCATTACCAAAAATTTTAAAATATCATAAAACAAACACAAGTCTACTTATATGCTACATCATAGACTCATTAAAATATTATTTTATATTGAGGATGCATTCATAAAATGCCGGATAAAAAATATTATTTGTTAAAATCATGACATGATTTTAATAACATGCCGGCCAAAATTTATTTAATAAAATCAAGATAAAAAAATTTAAAACCAATATTGAGGACTCATTCACAGAATGTGTTCTCTTCACAAAGATTTTAAAAAATTCCAGAAATTGAGGACACATTTTTCACAATAATAAAAAATATATAATTTTTGGACGGTGGCCCTCTACACAATAATTAAAAAAAATTCAACACTAACAAATGCGTCCTCTAAAAATTCTGCAAAAAAAATATTTAATGACCATGAGGATGCATTCGAAGAATGCGTCCTCCACCATGGTATCCGAATTTCAGAAGATGCACAATTGCATCCAAAATCATGAGATCATGCACCCTAAAATCAAGAACTCGATTTTCAGTGGATTCATAACTTCAAGGAACCATTGTCAGTATGGGGGAAATGCTTCGTCCAATTCATGTTGCTTTAGCTTCATGCACACGGTTTTTCGAAGCCATGTCTACAATGAGAGAGTCCTTTGCCACACTTCAAAACTTGAGAGTTGGTTCTTCAACAGCATGAGATCAAACAAAAATCCTCTACAAAGAATATCTGGTGATTCTGATTGTGTTACTCCTCCTTGGAGAACCAAATCAAGATTAGATGATCTAACTAGTATAAGCACTGGAAAGCCAAAGATTGATACATAAGAAAGCGGCCACGAAGATAGAATGACAGGAAATAATCAAGTCGATGAAACAAGCAGCAGAAGATTGTCTTGGCCACCTAACAATGGTATGCAACTGTATAGTGTACATTTTCAATTTATGATGAATATCATGGCTTCACAGTGTTGTTATGTTGCTACTAATGTAGTTAGACTCAAGTCTTTAGTCCTGACTCTCACAAATATATGTGTTGCTTTCAGTATTTAAACATCATGTTAAGAATGTGAAACATTGTGTTTTCATGCCTCTTTTTTTGTTGCACAAAATATTTTTTACATATTAATATCTGTGCATAAAAGGACGATCTAACTATATCAGATACTACCATATTATATATACACTTATATTTTCATTCAAATATAAGATGAACAGATGCAGTAGTATGAAAGTTACTGAGCAGTATATTAGAACTATTTAACACTTTAGTGTCACGAATGTTCTGTAAGGAAGCAATAATTGATATGCCTTACTCTCTCTCTCTCTGGAAAGTCTTAATGTCTTCCTATATCCTCAAAAAGATAAGAGGAGTATTCCCATTTAGGCGGCAATAATATAGTCCTTAATTTCCTTTGCTTGTTCAGAAAATCTCTAGAAGGCTCCCTAAATCCTTCTGCATGAACTGTTTCTTCACCATTGCTTGTGGTGTTATATCATCTGGACTAGGTACAATATCCTGTAATGACGTGAATCCACCTCCTTGTGATCTTAGTTTATCCATGGAAATCAGTTCTCGGCTTTTTTGAAGCGCAAGCGTGATGGTTAAGCTTTCCTTGTGAACCAGATCTGTGATTTCCTCGCACGTTAAAGGTTTCACAGTCTAAGGCTTAATACAATGTTGGCCTCGCATAACTTGGGATCCAGCTCACTACTGCCACCCTATACAACACATGCGGTAGTCTAGTTGTAAGTAGAATTAGTCAGCACAGTCAGTTAGTACACTTAGTCAAGGTTGTTAGGATTGGAGTTATCCTCTCCGTAAGACTCTCGTATATTGTTGTACTCCTTCTATTTATACTGATGAATACAGAGCAGCAGGGATCATCCCAATTATACCAAATAACATGGTATCAAAGCCTTAAAATTATCTCCGTCATCTATTACTCCCTTCTCTCCGATCCCCTCTATTTCTTCCTACAATGTCATTCTCTTCTACCTCTTCTAGTCACGATGAAACTCCCAGCAACAACAATAAAGCCTTGAGTTTTCACTCGGCTCAGTCGGTTACTAATATCCGCAACCAAATACCCCTTATTCTGGATCTTCAAAAAGTTCAGTATCATACCTGGGCCGAGCTTTTCCAAATTACAGCTCTTGGACCACATCGATGGCTCTACTCGTCCATCCGACATCTCGAAATCCAAATGGAAGCAATTGGATGCCATCGTTCTTAGCTGGATTTATGGCACTTTAAGTGATGACCTCCTTCTCACCGTGATACAGACAGGATCAACAGCCCGCGACGCCTGGCTTCGCGTCAAAGGAATCTTTCACGACAACCACACCGCCCGGGCTGCCGACCTTGAGAGCCACTTTATCAATGCTCGGCTTGATTCTTTTCCCTCTGTCTCAGCATACTGTCAGCATCTCAAGTCGCTGGCTGATTAGCTCGGAGACGTAGAAAGCCCCGTCTCAGATCAGAGGCTCGTTCTCCAGCTAATCAACGGTCTCTCTGCAGCCTATGACACCATCGGAAGCATCATCAGCCAAATGTCGCCTCTGCCCTCTTTCTCCGTCGCCCGGAGTATGCTGACTCGAGAAGAGTCTCGTCGGAACCGTGTCGTCGTCGAACCGGGTCATGCTCTTGTCGCCGGCGCCAGACAGAGCATAACACCGGCTGGGGCCTCAAGCTACCATCATCAGCGGCACACCACCGGCCGATCCCGTAGTCGTGGTAGGCGCAATAGCAACGGTGGCCGTGGATTTTCAGATCGCCGATTTACAGGCGGCGGCGGCGCATCTCCTTGGTATCCACCGCCACCATCCCACCACTGGTCGGCTGCGTGGTCTCCGTCACTGCCGCCCTACCAGAACCGGACCACTGCACCGCCGCCATGCCCGTATCCGACCGCTGCACCGCCGCCAGGAAATCGCCAGTCGATGTCGACGTTTGCCCCTGGCAGGTTCGCTCACACAGCGAATCCAAGGTTTGGATTAGTTGGACACGAAAACCACAATATAAATGGGTCCTCTTCCATTTTAGGCCCAGGCCCAGCAGCATTCAACACTACATCGCTGCAACAACCTTCAGATAATTGGTACATGGACAGCGGAGCATCCTCTCACATGGCTGCGAACTCAGGTACCCTTCGTACCTATTTTAATTCGAGCACTTTTTCACCTATATATGTCGAAAATGGAAATTCTATTTCTGTTGTTGGTAAAGGTTCTACAACTCTAAATACTTCCCCACCGTACTCCTTGAATAATGTTTTGCATACTCCAGATATTGTTACAAATTTGATCTCTGTTCGAAAATTCACCAGAGATAATCATGTTAGTGTGGAATTTGATCCTATTGGTTTTTCTGTAAAGGATCTCAGCACAGGGAAAATCAAAACGAGATGTACTAGCCATGATGAGGATCTTTACCCAGTCACCAACTCTCCAGCCATCGCTTTTGTCGCCTCAACCACAACCCTGGCATGCTCGACTCGGTCACCCCGGTGATCATGTCTTGGATATTCTCAGGGGTAGGGACTCTATGTTTAATAAAGACACTTGTTCGGCCATTTGCAATTCTTGTCAACTTGCAAAACATAAGCGACTTCCTTTTTCCCATTCTCGTAGTGTAACATTTAAACCATTTGATATTATTCACAGTGATATTTGGACTTCTCCAGTTTCTAGCCCTTCTGGTTTTAAATATTACCTATTATTTATTGATGATTTCTCACATTTTCTCTGGATATTTCCCCTCAAACACAAATCTGATGCTTATTCCAAATTCGTGATTTTCCATACCATGGTCCAAACACAATTTCACACCAACATCAAAACCTTTCAAATTGATAGTGGTGGTGAGTTTGCAAATCAGCAGTTTCGCAATTTCTGTGAACAAACTGGTATGCTCATGCGATTTTCGTGTCCTCACACTTCACCTCAGAATGGCAAAGCTGAACGAGCTCTTCGCACTCTCAATGATATTACCCGCACCCTACTCACTCATGCCTCTCTACCACCTCGTTTCTGGGTTGAAGCCCTTAACATGGCCGCATATCTTCACAATATCTTACCTTCCAAAGCCATACACAACAACACTCCTACCTACATCTTATACCACAAACATCCAACCTACTATCATCTCCACATATTTGGTTGCCTTTGTTACCCAAACACTTCCGCCACAGCCCCTCATAAATTAGCCCCTCGGTCAGTCAAATGTCTCTATCTTGGCCCATCCTCCGACCATAGAGGTTCTCGGTGCTTGGTTCTTGGTTCCCACTAAGTTATCACCTCTAGACATGTCGTGTCTGATGAAACGACATTCCCATTTGCCCAATCACACGAGTTCCACTGTTCGACTCCTAATGACACACCATCCACTGTTCCGTCACCTCTTTTACTTGACTTATTGCATCACATATCACCACCTCATGATCAGTCTGTTTCTGTCACACCAGATACACATCCACCATCACCTCACTCTACTTCGCCACCGCCACCATCACCGCCACCCCCTCGTCATCCGATGATCACTCGTCTTCGCGATGGCATTCAAAAACCAAACCCCATATTCAATCTTCTAGCATCTTCTTCTTCTGTCTCTCCTCTCCCAAAATCTCCAATCCTTTCCCTGCAGGACCCTAACCGGCAAGCCGCCATGGAAGATGAATATAGTGCTCTTATTAAAAATGGTACTTGGGACTTGGTTCCGAGGCCACCTGGTGCTAATGTTATTCGCTACATGTGGTTATTTAAACATAAGTACAGGTCCGACGGCACACTGGAAAGACACAAGGCTCGTTTGGTTGTCAACGGCAAGTCACAACAGGTGGGCATTGATTGTGATGAAACTTTCAGCCCTGTCGTGAAACCGGCTACCATCCGGTTGATTCTCAGCATTGCTCTATCTCATTCATGGCCTATTCGCCAGTATGATGTGAAGAATGCATTTCTCCATGGTCAATTGCAGGAAACCGTCTATATGCACCAACCCCCTGGCTTTTCAGACAAGCACCATCCTGCTCATGTGTGCCTCCTGCGCAAGTCTCTCTATGGCTTGAAACAAGCACCACGTGCTTGGTACCAACGGTTTGCTACCTATTTTCACCAGATTGGATTCATTAGCAGTCAGAGTGATCACTCCTTGTTCATTTTAAGTTCTGGAGGTGAGACTGCCTACCTGCTCTTATATGTTGATGACATCATCCTCACAGCTTCATCGACGGCTCTTCTTCAATGCCTCACCACCATGCTTGGCGCAGAGTTTGCTATGACAGATCTTGGTCCTTTAAGCTACTTCCTTGGCGTATCTGTTACGAAGAATCAGTCCGGCTTATTCCTATCACAGCAGAAGTATGCACGGGAAATCATTGCCCATGCCAAGATGACTACATTCAAGCCGACCACTACGCCCGTCGACACCAAGTCTAAGCTGGCTGCCGGAGTTGGCCTACCACTACCTGATCCATCTGTTTACCGTTGTCTTGCTGGCGTACTACAGTATCTTACATTTACCAGGCTGGACATTGCTTATGCTGTACAGCAGATTTGCCTTTTCATGCATGATCCCCGAGAGCCACACTTTCAGGCACTCAAAAGGATTATACGCTACCTCCAAGGCACCACTGAGTATGGTCTTCAGCTTCAGCCATCTTCTACCACGGCTCTCACCGCCTACTCAGATGCCGATTGGGTTGGGTGTCCCGATACTCGTCGTTCGACATCTGGGTACTGCGTTTATTTTGGAGACAATTTGATCTCTTAGTCTTCAAAGAGGAAACATACTATCTCCTGATCCAGCGTCGAGGCCGAGTATCGCGGTGTTGCCAATGCATTGGCCGAGACATGTTGGTTACGGAACTTACTTTGTGAGCTTCGTGTTCCTTTCCATCGTGCTACCCTTGTCTACTGCAACAATGTCTCCGCTGTCTATCTCTCGTGTAATCCGGTGCAACATCAGCGCACCAAACATGTCGAGATTGACCTGTATTTTGTTCGAGAAAAGGTAGCTCTTGGTCAAGTCCGTGTCCTCCATGTTCCTTCTTCTCATCAATATGCTGACATCTTCACTAAGGGACTTCCGTCTCCTTTGTTCTTGGATTTTCGGTCTAGTCTATGCATCCGCCCTACTCCCGCTTCGACTACGGGGGTGTGTTTGTAGAATTAGTCAGCACAGTTAGTTAGTACACTTAGTCAAGGTTGTTAGGATTGGAGTTATCCTCTCCGTAAGACTCTCGTATATTGTTTTACTCCTTCTATTTATACTGATGAATACAGAGCAGCAAGGATCATCCCAATTATACCAAATAACACTAGTGACTATATAATTCTTTGCGACAGCTCTGGATATGGCTTGCCTGATCCACCTGTAAACGTAGGTCAATAGCTTATAGCCCCTGTCTGGATTAAACTTTTTTGCACCATGAATAAGCTCAGTATTTCTTTCCTGAAACTGAATCAGACATGTAAACTAACCCCTCTGCCTAGGTAAGATGAAGCTACAAAAATAAAAAGTCTTCTGTAGACCTAGTGATTCTATCCTTTGCCTCTCCACCATTACACACAATTTTTTCAAGACTATGCCTGCTCATTCCAGCTGCCCTGGAGAATTGGGAACAACTAACTTCATCGCCCTGAATTCTATTTCTCACGCTTACAACTCTTACTTCTTCTTGAAGGCAGAATGTATACCGAAGAAAATAAGGGTAATAATGTGTGTCTTTATTCATGAATTTATGATACATTATATAGTAGTACACGTTACCTATACAAGATAGGAAAATATAGTAGAATACAATTACATCTACAATTATGGTAAGAATACAAATCTTGTACTACCAATTCCTTAACACTCCTCCTCAAATATAACAAATTGTGTGAACAAACAGGAGAGAGAGCAACAAAAACATTGCAAAAAGAGCAGCTGACGGTGCTCATCCTGGTACGGCGCATGGACACACACGCTGCTGGAGGAGAGGTCGCGTGTTTTTCAACCGCGCGTGACTTCACACGTCTTCAATGGGCGCACACGTGAATCACACACGCATCTTCCTTCTTGGGAGAATTGGTAAACGGCACAAGAGTGACTTCCTTCAAGGTGCTGGAGTTACCGGATCGAGACTCGGTCTGAACCGAGTCGCTGGATTGAAATGGAAAATGTCAAACGGTGGCAATCGATGGACGGCGGTCGAGTCTTCGTCGGCCTAGCAGAGATCGACGGCGGCCACCGTTAGATCGAGGCTCGGCGGAGACTGATTCGGCTTGCCAGAAACGGTCGGATACCAACGCGACGAAGGCTCGCCGGGCCACTCGGCTCGGCGAACAGAGAGGTTATTTTTTATTTTTTTTGGTAAAAGGAAATACAACTCTAATCGGCTGCGTGTCACGCACGACCGATGACAGCAGTGTTTACGGAAAATTTAGAAAGGAAAATTTTAGGTTCTTAGGATTAGAATTTTAGGCTTTGATACCATGAAGACAATAAGGGTAATAATGTGTCTTTATTCATGAATTCATGATACATTATATAGTAGTACGGGATACCTATACAAGGTAGGGAAAGGTAATAAAATACAATTACATCTACAATTATAGTAAGAATACAAATCCAATTCCAATTCCTTAACATATACCTTGCCTCTTAATTAGCAGTCAAGTATTTCCCTGAACTCTCTGGCTTCAAGAACAAGTGAGCTGTTGTGCGGAATGGAGAAAGAACAGAAAATATGAACGAAAATAACAAGAGACAAGATTTACGTGGTTCACCAAGTTTTGGCTATATCCACGGGAGACGGATTCACTATATCAGAATTAATGTTTACAGAGAGAAGAGAGACACTTTATATGTTGTCGAAGCGGCTAATACATATTCAAGGCATACCAACAAATCTCCACCTTGACTTGAATCCTCAAAGTAGAAACTCCAGACGCACCATTACAGTGCCAGATGAGTAGACTTATCCCTCCACTCCCGAGACTGCCCATAGAGCACCTAATCAGCTCTGATGTTCAGCAAGTCCAAATAATGTTGAAACTTGCTATGTGGAACAGGTTTGGTGAACATATCAACGGGGTTGTCAGCAGTTCTCACTTTCTTCACCCTGATTCTCCTCTCACTCCTTAGGAAATGATATCTGACATTAATATGCTTGGTCCTCTCATGATGGACCTGATTCTTGGCTAGGCAGATTACACTCAAGCTGTCACAATACACAGTAGCCTGATCATGATGTAGACCAAGATCACTAACCAGCCCTTTCAGCCATATTCCCTCCTTTGCAGCCTCTGTCAGAGCCATGTACTCTGCTTCCGTAGTAGACAACGTCACTGTAGGTTGTAAAGTCGCCTTCCAACTAACCACAGAACCTCCCAAAGTGAATACATAAACAGTCATCGATCTCCTCGTGTCAACATCACCAGCATAATCAGAATCAGAGTAGCCTGTAACTAAGCACTCGGTATCACCTCCATAAATGAGACCCACATCAGACGTACCTCTAAGATACCTGAAAATCCTCTTCACAATTTGCTAATGTTCCTTTCCCGGTTGCCCCATGAATCTGCTCACAACACTGACTGCCTGTGCTAAATCTGGCCTCGTGCAAACCATAGCATACATCAAACTCCCCACCGCGCTGGTATAAGGAACCCGAGACATATACTCCTTGTCCTCGTCTGACTGAGGAGCAAACATGGTGGTGAGATGGATATTTACAGCACTAGGAGTGTCTATAGGCTTCGCTGTAGACATGCCAAACCTAGCCAACACTTTCTGAATGTAGCCTTTCTGTGATAAGAAAAGCTTCCGCTGACTTCGATCCCTAAGAATCTCCATTCCTAGTATCTTCCGAGCTGCACCCAGATCCTTCATCTCAAACTCAGCACTAAGAAGTCTTTTCAACTTATGAACCTCATGCTTACTCTTTGAGGCTATCAACATGTCATCTACATAAAGCACCAGATAAATGAATGACTCATCTCTCAACTTGTTGTAGTAGACACAACAATCATATGAACTCCTTGTGTAGCCCAACTCAAGCATGTAGCTGTCAAATCTCTTATACCACTGCCTCGGAGACTGCTTAAGCCCATATAAGGACTTCTTCAACTTGAAAACATATTTTTCCTTGCCAGGAACTTGGAAACCATCTGGCTGAGTCATGTATATCTTTTCCTCCAACTCTCCATGTAGAAAAGCGGTCTTCACATCAAGTTGTTCAAGCTCCAAATCCTAATGTGTCACTATAACTAGCAACACCCTGATGGAAGTGTGTCTGACCACTGGTGAGAAAATCTCATTGTAATCCACTCCCTCTCTCTGACTAAAACCTCTAGCAACAACTCTAGCCTTGTACGTGACTCCCTCTGTAGGTGATATCCCTTCTTTTTTCTTGAAAACCCATTTGCAAGTGATAACCTTTCTCCCTTGAGGCTGTTGAACCAAATCCCATGTCTGATTCTTTTGGAGGGACTCCATCTCATCTCCCATTGCTACAAACCATTTATCAGCATCAGTACCTGAAACAGCTTCTCTGTAGGTGGATGGCTCATGAGTATCCACCTCCTCAGCAACCTGTAGTGCATAACCCAGCATATCCTCAAACCCATATCTCTTGGGCGCCCCAACTCCAACCCTCCTGGGTCGATCCCGAGCTAAACTGCGGACTGTAGCTCCTGGTGGTTGAGGATCTGGTGGTGGAGATTCCGGTATCTCAGATTCTGTCTGTGGCTCTTGATCCACCTCAAATTGTTCCAATCTATTTTCACCTTGAGTGACTTCAAGCTCCACCTGTTTATCAACTCCACTAGTTTCTGGCACAACTGTGGGCTTCACCATAGATCTAAGCAAAGAATTTTCATCAAAGACAATGTCCCTGCTCAGAATAACCCTCTTCTCAGATGGAGACCATATCCTGGAGCCTTTAACTCCATCTCCATAACCCACAAAGACACCCTTCTTGGCCCGGGGCTCTAACTTACCATCACTAACATGATAATAAGATGTACAACCAAAAACTTTTAACTTGGAGTAATCAACAACTTTACCTGACCACAACTCCATAGGTATTTTGCACTCTATACCCGTGTGAGGCCCGCGGTTGATCAAGTAACAAGCTGTACTCACCGCCTCTGCCCAGAATCTCCTTTCCAAACTAGCATTAGAGAGCATGCACCTCGCTCTCACTAGCAATGTCTGATTCATTTGCTCAGCTACGCCATTCTGTTGTGGCATATTCCTAACTGTATGATGACGAGCAATCCCTTCATCTCTACAAAACTGATCAAACTCAGACGAGTAGAATTCCAGCCCATTATCAGTTCGAAGCCTCTTGATCTTCTTCCCGGTCTGATTCTCCACCAAAGCTTTCCACTCCTTGAACTTCAAGAAAGCTTCACTCTTATGTTTCATCATGATAACCCAAGTCATCCTTTAGTAATCATTAATCAGAGAAACAAAGTACCTGTGACCTCCCAGTGACTCAACTCGGGAAGGTCCCCAACAATTAGAATGGATGTAATCCAATGTGCCCTTTGTTCTATGAATCGCCTTAGGAAACTTGCTGCGGTGATGCTTCCCAAAAATGCAATGCTCACAGAAGTCCAAGCTCTTGACCTTGTGGCCACCAAGAAGATCATATTTCGACAGAATCTGCATCCCTCTTTCACCCATGTGACCAAGCCTCATATGCCATAACTTAGTCATATCATCCTGGTGAACCTCCAAAGATGCAACATTAACAGAATCCATAACCGTGGATCCTTGTAGAAAATACAAAGTACCATGCAGAACACCTTTCAGAGCTAGCCTAGAACCTTTGCAGACACACAGAACTCCATCACTCCCTGAGTAGACGAAACCCTTTCTATCCAACGTAGGAAGAGAAATCAGATTCTTTGTCATCGATGGAACATGCCTGACATCGTTCAAAGTATAGAAACTACCATCATGCGTCCTGATCTTGATTAAACCAATCCCAACTACCTTGCACGCAACACCATTTGCCGTAGTAGTGATGCCCTCAGCTTGCTCATAAGTTGAGAAATAATCTCTCCTTGGGCATATATGGCAAGATGCCCCAGAATCAAGAAACCACGCATTAGGATGATTATTTTGCCCAGTAGCAGCTAGAGCAAAATCATCTTCAGAACTGAAATCCCCTTCAGCCACAGCAGCAGTACCAGATGTACTCCCAGATTTATTAGCCTTCTTCGGACACTCCTTTTTCCAATGCCCCTTCTCCTTACAGTAGTTACAAACATCATTGGCCTTGGGACCCTTTGAAGATGACTTCTTGCCCTTCTTCTTACTGCCAGTTCCCTTGCCCTTTGTGTTTCCGTCACTAGCAAACAAGCCAGAGGCCTGACTTTCTGTACCTATACCGTTTGCCTTATGTCGCAACTCTCTACTATGGAGGATCTAACTTCCTCCAGAGACACGTAATCTTTACCAACAATAAATGACTGAACAAAATTCTCATACAAAAGCGGTAAAGACACTAGCAAAATCAAAGCAGCATCTTCATCTTCAATTTTCACATCTATATTTCGCAATTCTAATAACAAAGTATTCAATTGCTCTAGATGGTCTCTGAGTTGCGTACCTTCCTGCATTCGAAGACCGAAGAGGCGTTGTTTCAGAAGCAGCTTGTTGGTTAGAGATTTCGTCATATACAAACTCTCCAACTTCAGCCACAGTTGTGCAGCAGTCTCCTGATCTGAGACCTCAGTGATGATTTCATCCGTGAGACACAGCATAATCGTCGAGTGTGCCTTTCTTCCAGACCCACCATATCGCCAGAACTGCTCGCGAAATCCTTCGTCAGCGGAGTCCACAAACCTTGCTGTTTCAACAAAGCTCGCATCTTGATCTGCCATAAACTGAAACTGTTTCTCCCAGTAAACTTGTCGGTCTTCACGTTCAACCTAGACATCTTTCTCCCCGATCAGCCCCGATCTGATGAGCCCAGAATCCAATACACCCACTACGGATCTCACCGGAAAAAGAAACCGCTCCGATACCAGTTTGTTGTGCGGAATGGAGAAAGAACAGAAAATATGAACGAAAATAATAAGACACAAGATTTACGTGGTTCACCAAGTTTTGGCTACATCCACGGGAGACGGATTCACTATATCAGAATTAATGTTTACAGAGAGAAGAGAGACACTTTATATGCTGTCTCCACTAAACCCTAACAAACTGGGCCAAAACATAGTTTGGCCCAAATCAACAGCAGTCCAATAAAGAGACAAGCTATACCGTCGGACCAGGGGCGACTCCACCCCTCGGGACCCCCAGGCCAGGGTGCGCTCCGCCCCCCTGGACCCCCCGACTCGCTGACTGGGCAGCGAGACGCCCGTACCAACTTGTCGAAGCAGCTAATACATATTCAAGGCATACCAACATGAGCATATACTTTCTCCGAATCCGAATCAAAGCTATCATAATTTCTATTTTTTTTCTCCTCTTCTTCCTTCTCACCGGTGCTCCATTCGTCCAACTTCTCCCTTCATCTCGCTCGTTGTTACTCTCCTCCTTGAAAGTTGAGAATCTGTCCAGCTCTGTAGCGTTGGTATTGACAATTGCAATGATATCATGAGTGGATAATTCAAAAGCAGCATAAGGTGATGACTTTGATGATGATGATCCATGCTTGGTGAGATGAAAGGCGCTGAAGACTTGAAGGCCTGCATATGAATATAGAGAGTTGAATTTGTTACTATTAAAGGATAAGTTGGACTGAATAAATGAGGATGTCGTAGAATGATGATGGAAAGAAATTTTATTGCTTGTATAATTTTCTTAAATCACCAAAGATATGTTGATCTTGAGGCTGACCCACCAGTAGGGAAGGATCACCCTCCAGATCTAGCTAATTTAGTCCCTTCTGATGCTATTGTACTAACTGGTAATCTGGAGGTGACAGCTTTGGTACTAGATCCCGTGAAGAACGACCTTGTTACTGCAGATGTAAAATCTGTATAGTCCTCCGGAGTTGGACTTATGTATGGCATATTGTGAATACTGGTAATCTGGTGTTTTAACACCACTGAGTGATTTCTGGTGATATGGTGTTTTAACACCACTGCTGTCCAGCAGTTTTCCAGCAGCTGTATGGTTGATGTCCACGATTTATGGAGTATATTATGGGATATAATTGTGCGATCTGATCAGAATATTGTGAAGATAATTGATTGATTTTGTGGTCATCTAATTCTGGTAAACGAATATTCCTGTAATAGTTAGGAATTGGTTAAGTAGTTAATTATGGAACAAGTCCTATTGATAACAGGATTGTTCATTTAAATACCAGATTAGTATTAGATCTTTCCTTAGACTAGAAGTCTATTTGGGGTAGAAGTTCGACAAGGAAAGAAGTCTATTCAAGGCAGGATTGCGATGGGATAAAGTGAAGAAGATTACAACGCAATCAAGTTGACGCGTCCAGAACTATTCTCTACGTTGAGAACTTTGGAGCGATCTGCCGTGTTTGTTTGGAGGTTCGTAAATCAACCGACCAAGTTAGTAAAGATCAGAAACAAGGAAGTCTTAATTCCTCGGGAGGAGGAGATCCAGGGAGACGTGTTGATCGTGAGGGTTCAACGACGTAGGATCGACAGTGAGGGGAGCTCACAACATTCACTCTGTAGGTTAGCAATGGATTAGTATTTAAGTTAAGCTTCTTGTACTAAAGACTGCTTTCTAGTGAATGGTTTCTGATCTGGGCAAGGCCCCGCAGACGTAGGTGTATTTGCACCGAACTGCGTAACCAAGTTGTGTGTGCACTGCGTACTTTGTTTTGCTTTAAACACCAAACTAATCTTGGTGTTCCAACACCAAAATGTTAAACAACTTGGTATAAAGGTTTAGAATTCAGGTGAACCGGAATTTCAATTGGTATCAGAGCAAGGCACTTACTAACCCCTACACAGGGAGAGTGAGATAAGGTTTCACCATGGCACCAAAGGAGGGGGCCTCTGTCACGCGACCACCGTTGTTGGAACAAGGCAATTACGCCTACTGGAAGGCACGTATGAAAGTATTTATTGGAGCATTAGATGATCAAGCATGGAACTATGTAGTAAATCAGTACACTCCACCTCCGAGTGACAACACTAAAGAATCGAACTCATCAACGATCAAACCATATTCTGAATATTCTACTGAGGAGCATAGAGCGTACATGTCCAACTCAAAGGCATTGAATGCCATCTTCACAGCAGTAGATGAAGATCAATTAGATGATATCAAATTGTGAGACTGCAAAGAAAGCATAGGATGTGTTACAAACGTATCATGAGGGAACAAGCTCAGTTAGAGATTCAAAGTTGCAATACTATACATCAAAATTTGAGGAATTGAAGATGCGGGAAGATGAAACTATCTCCGAGTTTAATGGACGAGTCCGAGATATTGCAAACAAGGCTTTTCAATTTGGTAAGAAGTACAAGGATAAAAAACTTGTAAGGAAAGTGTTGAGGGCATTACCACAACGGTTCAATATGAAGGTCACAGCAATCAATGAAAATGGAAGGACTGGGATGATGACACTTGATGAGCTCATGGGGTCTCTGGAATCCTATGAGATGGAGATGTTGCAAAATAAAACCGGAAAGAAGGAGATGGCTTTTACAAGCACTACCTCTGGGAAGGAAGATGAACATACAGATATTGAAGATTCCGATGAAATTGCTAACATAACCAGAAACTTCTCTAGATTCATGAAGAAGATGGGCAGGAAGCCACAGGACAAGTCAAGCGGGAGCAAAAATCCGAATGCCAACTTCACACCCAGATTCGGTCAGGCACCTGGTGTCGAAACACCGAAGATCAAATCGGTAAATCCGAATCTGAACAGAAAAATCCAATGCAGAGAATGTGAAGGCTTTGGACACATTCAAGCTGAGTGTGCCAATACACTTAAAAGGCAAGGGAAATCATATGCCATAACCTGGAGTGATGATGATGGAGGAGACGATATTAAGGATGGAGAAGAGTATACAAATCATGTTGCCTTCGGCGTATCGTTGGAAGAGTCTTTTGAGATAAATCGCAGTGGGTTGAATGAAGAAGAAAGTGATAGCTCAGATGAAGAGACTAGAAGCATTAGTGATGATGACATTCGCAAAGAAAGTATGGAGATGTATAAAATGTGGCTAAAAGTGGCAGATGAAAACAAAGAGCTCAAGGCTGAGAACAAGAAGTTATGTGAAAAGGTTAGAGTGAATGAACTTGGGAAGAAAAATGCACTTGAAGAACTTGAACAACTTAAAAAGGAATTTGCTGAAGTAGTTCAACGAGCGGAGACAGCAGAACAGGCTATTAGACGTCTCAATACAGGGAAAGCTAAGCTTGAAGATTGTCTGAAAATGGGACAAACTACCAAATTTGGAATTGGGTATGAAAGATCTGTTGATGTGTTGAAAAATAAGGCAGACCAAGGTGCACGTGCACCAAGAATAATTGAGGAAAATTGCCCCATCAAGAGAATCAGGAGATGCGGATACTGTGGAGTTCCAGGTCATGTGAGAAACAGGTGTTTCAAATTACTTAAGACACTGTCCGTCAACCCAGCATATCGGTATTTCAACACCATTCCAGGACACAACACCGTGCACCAAGTCAACACTGGAGGATACAGGAACGGATCCTTGAACACACATGCAACTCAGAGATCACATCGCATCACTCGACCAGTAAGACAGGTATGGGTTCGAAAGTCTCAAAACATTTGTCTTTCAAGTTTTGTATGTTATGGAGCACATACAGGAACCTCGTGGTACTTCGACAGTGCGTGCTCAAGGCACATGACAGGAGTTCCTGAATTTCTGCGAAAATTTGAACCTGGATTTGGTGGACATGTTAAATTCGGTGATGGAAAACGAAGTAGAATAATTGGCAAAGGGGAGTTAGAAATCAAAGGGCTTCCAGTGTTCCAAGATGTGTTGCTAGTTGAAGGCCTGAAGGCTAACCTATTGAGCATCAGTCATCTATGTGATAATGATATGACGGTGTACTTTGACAAAGATAAGTGTATTGTAAATCATGGGTCTGGAGTATTCACTGGATCCAGATCAATGGATAAGTGTTATCTACTCGATCAAGATGTCACCTGCTTGAGCTCGAAAAAGGAAGTTAGTACACTGTGGCACAGAAAATTGGGGCACATAAATTATAAATCTTTGGCTCGAATTTCCAGACTAAATGCAGTCAGAGGTATTCCCGAAATCAGTGATGTCAAGGAGACTGTCTGTGGATCGTGTAAGGAAGGAAAACAAATTCGTATTCCTCACCATGCTGTACATGATGTTTCAACATCAAGACTTTTGGAGCTTCTACATGTGGATCTCATGGGGCCAGTTAGTACACCAAGTGTGGCCGGGAAGAAGTATATTTTTGTCTGTGTGGATGACTTCTCGAGGTATACGTGGGTATCATTCCTCAAAGAAAAATCAGAGGCCGCTGATGTATTCAAGACCTTGGCGCACAAGCTTCATGTAGAAAAAGGAACCGCTCGAATTGCACGCATCAGGAGTGATCATGGAAAGGAATTCGAGAACTCTAAATTTCGGGACATCTGTGAAACGCTCGGGATACATCATGAGTTCTCTGCCCCCATAACCCCTCAGCAGAATGGTATAGTAGAAAGAAAGAATCGGACACTGCAGGAAATGGCACGAGCAATGCTGGCTGAGAAAAAAATTCATTCGAGATATTGGGCTGAGGCAATACACACTGCGTGCTACACCATCAACCGAGTATATCTGCGTCCGTTTACCGAGAAGACACTGTATGAGATCTGGAAAGGAAAGAAACCAGATGTGTCATATTTCCATGTCTTTGGCAGTAAGTGTTACATTCTGAAGGATCGAGAACCCTTGGCTAAGTTTGAATCCAGGAGCGACATTGGTATATTCTTGGGCTATTCTCCTACCAGCCGAGCATACCGAGTACTGAATCAACGCTCTGGGGTAGTCATGGAGTCCATTAATGTGGTGATAGATGATTCAGAGGAGGACAATGCTGGAGAAGGTGATGCGCTTGATTCAGCCGTTCCTACTGGTGTTGGAACACCAGCTCCATCAACCGGTGTTGAAACATCAGAATCTGGAAATCTTGATTCTGACCAGAATCCAACGAGACATATGCAGTTAAGGGATCGTCCCCGTGTAAATTACAGAGAATTAGCAGGATTATCGTGTTTCATCTCACTCACTGAACCGAGAAATTACAAAGAAGCTTTGCTAGATGAATATTGGATCTCGGCAATGCAAGAAGAATTGCAGCAATTCGAGAGAAACAATGTTTGGTTCCTCACCCCACGACCTATTAATGTAAATGTGATCGGTACCAAGTGGATTTTCAAAAACAAATCTGATGCAGATGGTAATGTCACCAGAAATAAAGCACGCCTTGTTGCTCAAGGGTACACACAAGTAGAAGGGGTTGACTTCGATGAAACTTTTGCCCCTGTAGCCAGATTGGAGTCCATCAGACTAATGTTGGCCGTGTCCTGTATACTAGACTTTACTCTTTACCAAATGGATGTCAAGAGTGCATTCCTGAATGGCATAGTCAAAGAGGAAGTTTACGTGGAGCAACCTAAGGGGTTTGAAGACCCTCAGTTTCCTGATCATGTTTATAGGTTGAATAAGGCGTTGTATGGACTCAAACAGGCACCTCGTGCTTGGTATGAGCGACTGACAACCTTTCTGATTAAAAAGGGCTATCGTCGAGGGGGAGTAGACCGTACGCTGTTCATCCTGCATAAGGGGTCAAAGATTCTAATTGCACAAATGTATGTGGATGACATTGTGTTTGGATCTACCGATTCAAACTTGGTGAAGGAGTTCGTTGACTTAATGACTCAAGAATTTGAAATGAGCATGGTAGGAAAATTGTCATATTTTTTGGGATTGCAGGTTACTCAGGAGAAGAATGGTCTGTTTATCAATCAACAGAAATATGCTGAAAACTTGATCAAGAGATTCGGTCTCACAAGTGCAAAGGCAGTACGCACCCCAATGGCAACCACCGATAAGCTTACAAAGGATGAACAGGGGCAAAGTGTTGATCAGAAATTGTACAGGAGTATGATTGGCAGCCTGTTGTATTTGACTGCAAGCAAACCAGACATCTGTTTAAGTGTTGGTATTTGTGCTCGCTACCAAGCAGATCCAAAGGAATCACATATGTCAGCAGTGAAAAGGATTATTCGGTATATAAGCGGAACCGCAAAGTATGGAGTATGGTTTTCTCGGAACAAGGATTCACAATTAGTAGGTTTCAGTGATTCGGACTGGGCTGGGAATGCTGATGATCGTAAAAGTACCACTGGAGGGTGCTTCTTTGCTGGATCTAATCTGGTCAGTTGGTACAGTAAAAAGCAGAACTCTATATCCTTGTCCACAGCTGAAGCAGAGTATTTAGCTGCCGGGAGTTGTTGTGCACAGTTATTGTGGATGAAGCAGATGATGAGAGATTATGGGTTCAATGATGTTGGTTTGACAGTCCTGTGTGATAATAAAAGCGCCATTGATATTTCCAGGAATCCTGTGCAACACTCTAGAACAAAGCATATCGATATCCGACATCATTTTATCAGAGACTTGGTTGAAAAAGGAGAAGTTGCAGTCCAGTATGTACCAACAGCAGAACAACTGGCTGATATATTCACAAAACCACTGGATGGTGAGACTTTTGAAGGGCTCAGACAGCACTTGGGTGTCTGTCGAATGTGAGGTACTCTGATCTGTACTTTCTATTGTATTATTTACTGTTGCATTGTTTCTTAGTTAATATGGTGAAAAAGAAAAAAAAATGAAAAACCGAAAATACCAAAAATTTGTGAAGTGGTGTTTAAACACCGAGGATTTCAGAGGGAGAAAAATCAGCTGGGCCGAAAACTTAGTGGGCCTAGGTCTGTACTCAGAAGGAAGGAAAAAGAGACTTTTGGGTTTCGGAAAAAGGGGGGAAAAAGGAGAAAGTGACAAATTGATTCCCACACAAACTCAAACACTCGACTGTTCATCTTCCTCATAGCTCACAGCTCCCTGTTCATCAGAAACATTTGCCAAAACCCTCAATTTTTGTAACCCACTCAAAACCCTGTAACAATGGCGAGCTCCAAGTTCCAGAAGATGGTCCGAGAATTTGTCAAGGTGCGGGTGCCGGAGAATCCGCGAATTGAAGAGCTCGATTTGGATGCGAATGTGGACGAGCTGTGTGGAGATCGAGTGCAGACACTAGCCAAGTGGGGTGGAAAAGTTCAGAGACGGAAAGCTAGGTTTGATCATTCTTTCGTCTATGATGGAATGTATTTTTGCTCTGTTCTTGAATTTATAGAATGGATGGTGCAGAACAAAAAAATATGTAGACCTTAGAAAATATAAAAGTCTGCATGGCAAGGTGAATGGATTTAAACTTGATGAGTTGTTGACTGGTGGCATAGGAGAGATTAGGGAAATTAGTGACTATAATGCCAAACTGGTTGGAGTAGATTTCGGAGAACAGTATAAAGTTGGAGATGAATTAGGCCAATATTTTACTATCTATACTCGGATAGGGTCCCTGCACAGGCCTGTTCTTAGAAAATTGGGTGATGATGCTGTGATTCAGCCCTGGTTAAAAGTGGTTAAGTCCACTGATGTTGCTATGGAGATGGTTTGTGTTGATGAGTCTCTGAATCAGACTCAAGAGTCACTAAGAAATTTGCCTATTCCGGTTTTGGAGATTAGTGACAGTGAGGAAGAAGCAGGATGTGCTGGGAGAGTTGATACAGAGGAAACTCCGATGAATGAACCAGGAGATGCTTCTTTGCTGGATGAGTCTCTGGCAACATTTATGAGATCCGAGGAGGCTCTGGCAGCATTTCTGGGATCAGGTTCTGAGAAAGAAGGTGATGAAGATGTGGCTGAGGACAAAAGAGAAGATGCAGATATGCCAGAAGGTGAAAAATTAAACTCTGCAACTGACAATGCAGAGTGTCTGGCTGTGGAAGAGGATACTGTAATGCAGGATACTGGTATTCCAACACCAGGAGAGGATCTGACAGAGGAGCAGAAAATTTCTGAGATGTTTGGGAGTGATGTTGAAACACCACTGAGGACAAGTCCAGCTCAGGGACTTAAGAGGAGAAGGCAGCAAGTTGGTGTTGAAACACCGCTTGCATCTGGAGACAGATGTGTGCCTCAGACGTCTGAGATTGTTGAAGAGAGTTTGGCCTCGGCCTGTAAGAAAATTCGGAGATCAAAACGATGCAGAGACAGGGGTACAGCTGAAAGTGATGATAGTGACGAACCTATTGGACAGAAGTTGAAGAGATTGCGGGCAGAACGGATGAAGAACTCTGCGGAGAAAATGAAGCCCAAAGTATTGCCTGCACCTGAGGTCAGTAAGGCCATCAGCAATGAATTGTACGATAATGAGAGCCAAGAAAAGTGGGACTTCATCAGCGGGAGAAGGGTCCTAGCAGAGAGACCGGCTGATGCTGAGAAGTATGAAGAGTGTGGATTTACTGACTTTCTCAAATACCTCAAGGTGCTTAAGGCTGCCACATGCTTTGCTGAGTACAATAAACAAATGGTGTTGGAGTTTTATTCAAACCTGAAGGAAGACTGTGAAGATGAAGACTCTCAGTGGTTTCACAGAGTCTATGTGAGAGGGAAAGTAGTTGTATTCTCCCCTGAGGTAGTGAACAGATGTTTGCAGCATGGCAATCTCAAGAATACTCAGTCGGTGTTCCAACACCAAATGCCAGAAAATTTTGATGATGTGGCAGCTGAGTTAACAGGAGGAGTGGAAAGTACTTGGCCACTGGCTGGTAGACAACAAATTCCAGCATCAAATCTGACTTCCAGGTATTACTGTCTGTATACGGTAGCTGTGCATAATTGGATCCCTTCGGTAAACAACACGATTGTTACCAAGGAAATGGCAACTCTGCTGTACAGTCTGGGTGCGAGGCATCGAGTCAATCTGGGTAGGCTGGTATTTAATGACATTATGGACTGTGCCCGTAAGACCAGGAAGGAAGCTTTAGTCCATCCTTGTATCATATCGATGGTATTGCTGAAAGGGGGAGCAGTTGCAAGGGAGAACGACGAAGTTATACCTACCCAAGCTTTAAGGCCAACCCTCAGGACTTTGAGTGGCCGTATAGTGAAGGATCTTCCCTGGACACCTCCGGCAATGGGTTGCTCGAATGAAGGTGAAGCTCGGCTGAAAGCCATTGAGGCGAGAGCTACAGTTTGTCAAGAAATCCTTGGGCGTCATCAGGCAGCGATAGTCAAGATTCAGGGGGAGCTTGCAGATTTGGAGGCTGAGAGAGAAGCACTGCTGGCAGAAATTCCGAATGAAAATGGATCAGATGATGAAGATTCGGACAGTGGTGAATCCGGGAGCACTGATAGTTTGGCCTGATTGAATTTTTTCTTGGTGTTCTTGTCATATTAATGAATTCAGGGGGAGAATATTTTGGATGTTTTATTTTTGAATGGTTCTGGTTATGTATGATTCGGTCTGGATTTTCGATATTTGTGGTAGCTGATATTCTGGTGTTCTACATTTTTTATGCTGCTTGGTTTTCTGGTGTTCTATGGTGCTTGTGCTAATGTGTTATGAATTCACCAATATGCCAAGGGGGAGATTGTAAAGTCCTCCGGAGTTGGACTTATGTATGGCATATTGTGAATACTGGTAATCTGGTGTTTTAACACCACTGAGTGATTTCTGGTGATATGGTGTTTTAACACCACTGCTGTCCAGCAGTTTTCCAGCAGCTGTATGGTTGATGTCCACGATTTATGGAGTATATTATGGGATATAATTGTGCGATCTGATCAGAATATTGTGAAGATAATTGATTGATTTCGTGGTCATCTAATTCTGGTAAACGAATATTCCTGTAATAGTTAGGAATTGGTTAAGTAGTTAATTATGGAACAAGTCCTATTGATAACAGGATTGTTCATTTAAATACCAGATTAGTATTAGATCTTTCCTTAGACTAGAAGTCTATTTGGGGTAGAAGTTCGACAAGGAAAGAAGTCTATTCAAGGCAGGATTGCGATGGGATAAAGTGAAGAAGATTACAACGCAATCAAGTTGACGCGTCCAGAACTATTCTCTACGTTGAGAACTTTGGAGCGATCTGCCGTGTTTGTTTGGAGGTTCGTAAATCAACCGACCAAGTTAGTAAAGATCAGAAACAAGGAAGTCTTAATTCCTCGGGAGGAGGAGATCCAGGGAGACGTGTTGATCGTGAGGGTTCAACAACGTAGGATCGACAGTGAGGGGAGCTCACAACATTCACTCTGTAGGTTAGCAATGGATTAGTATTTAAGTTAAGCTTCTTGTACTAAAGACTGCTTTCTAGTGAATGGTTTCTGATCTGGGCAAGGCCCCGCAGACGTAGGTGTATTTGCACCGAACTGCGTAACCAAGTTGTGTGTGCACTGCGTACTTTGTTTTGCTTTAAACACCAAACTAATCTTGGTGTTCCAACACCAAAATGTTAAACAACTTGGTATAAAGGTTTAGAATTCAGGTGAACCGGAATTTCAAAATCAAAAGTTAAAGGTACTTCTAGTCACACTTTATTATATATATTCATGCATTCTGGGAACTCTCTGATCTTGAAGGCTCTCTAAACTTCTCTCTTGTAAAATGAGTTGTTTTTTCTGACTTATATACTCCCCCCGTTTCTCTATTAGTGGCACACTTACCTTAATTGGATGTTTCTTTTATATTGGTACACTTTCCAGTTTTGGTAAGTTCCTTCAATTTTATCCACTCATTTTACTTTTTACTTTCTACATCCAATTTCATCCACTCATTTCATCCACCTAAATCCATACACCTAAACTTGGTGCCAATATTAGTGAAACGGAGGGAGTATGAAGCTAGGGTCTTGTCGGACAATTCCTATCAACTGTAATCAGAGCTGAAAAAAAATTCTTGTTTTTTTCTTGGTTTACTTTACTCATAGCATCAAGAATATGTGCTTATGACACTAAGAAAATACTTTTGGCTATAATCAATAAAGGGGCATCCAAGTATGGGGTTTTGCTGGATAGAAATGAAATTTGGTTTTACCTAATTAATTCAATTAGCACTACTGTGTTCTAACATAACCTATCTAACCAAGTATGCAATAAAGTAAAGCATAAAGACACAAGACTTGGTTACGCAGTTCGGTGAAATCCACCTACATCTACGGGGTCTGGCCCAGTTCAGAATGAATCCACTAATTAGAAAGATACAGTACAAAGTACATCATACAATTATACTTATCTTATCTAACTATAACGTGAATCCTGCAAACTCCCCTTGCTACCGATCCGCCTTGATCAGACTCTCTCTGACCTCGAAACTCGTCGACGCTGGATCTCCTCCTCCCGAGGAATTAAGGCATATGATTCTGAACTATGTGCAGTAGATTCGTGTGTTGGAACATAGAATTCTGGCTCTTTGCAATTCTCGAAAGATAAAAAATCTGTATGCGGATTTTTTTCAATTAAGTCTGTAAATAATGCAGCCGTGTTTGTTCTCTCTATATATAGTCCATGAGCAGATCTGAATTCTCCATGATTATCTCCATAATATTCCTATTCCAAATCTGCTTCTTGAAGCATATCCAAATCCCATAAATAAAGGGATTTTCCTTATCTCAATATCTCCATATATTCGATAATAACAACTCCATATATTCGATAATAACAACTCCATATTTATAGAGATTTTTCATAAATCAACTATGCTTCCATACGCCTAATATATAGCAGAATATTTAGATTTCCATAAATCACAAATACCATAATATTCTGTCTTCTTTTTTTTGTACATCATTCTTGGTGTAAATACACTCATCTGTATATTCACATGAAGTTTATTCCATCTCCAATTCCATAACATTAATCAAATCCCACATATATAGGAACTGATATATTCTCCAACTCAAATATAACTTGGACTAGATGTATCCTTCTCGGATTCAGTTTTCAACCTTTCCTTATTTCACCAAAATTCCTTCTTTGATATTGCAACTCAATAATACCATATTTGCATAATTTCCACAAATTGCCAACTAGATAAATTTAGACTTTACAATCTCCCCCTTTGGCATTTTGTGGACCAATTACCTTTTGGCATTTCATTACAAGAGCTTATGCAAATAAAGACATGAACCTTGAAAACCACTCTGAATGTTGGAGCATAGAAACATAGCATCTCCCCCTAAATTTCAGATTCCCTCAACATCCAGGAATAATGATCATGTTGGAACATCAATCCAACGGAGTCAATAAAGTTATCCAAGAAATCCAAAACATCTCCCCCTTGGGACCATAAACATGCCAAACACAATAGACACAGAAAACCAAAATCTCCATTAAATGCAGTTCCCCCTAAAGCAAATATCTGGCCTATGTTGAAACATAGCCATAGTAGAACCTTTAAACCTCTTCAGGAGCAGCTATCTGTGCCTCATCTAATCTGGCATTTTCTACCTCCAAATCTACCATCTAAATGGATTGAGCACTCAAATTCACACCATTGTACCACTCAAAATCTGGATCAATGCTGTCTCCCATAGAATTCTTCTACAATCTCTCATGGCAGTTTGATCAGAAGTGCCTTCAATAATCTGCTCACCTTGTGTTGGAACATCAGTCACCTATGTTGGAACAAAACAGCTCTCATCTTCACCTGCTTTCTCTGTATTGGAACATAAGATCCTTTCATTGCTTCAGAATCAACATATCACCTACTCAGCTTCCTTCACTTCATCAGTACTTTCTCCCCCTATCTGGTGTTGGAACATAGACTTGTTCACCATCCAGATCATAATCTTCTCCAGCCACAGTTACTGATGTTTGAACATCTGAATCTCTAATCCATTTCCACATCTTCTCAACCTGTCTCTATACTCTGTGTTGAAACATGACCAACACCAATGCCTTCCAAACTTCTCATCATCCTAAACCAGAATACCGGGAAGAGCCATCTCTCTGATCTATGCATCTCATCAATCACCATAATATCTTCAACACTAACTTCTAACATGCCCAACTACGCCTCCAATTTCTTTCTCCTTTTCAATTTTTTATTTTTTTGAATTTTCTGGAAAAAAATAAAATAAAAACCTACAGCTAATAAAAGCTTTAAAGAAATACCTCAAATCTGACAAACACCTAAGTGTTGTCTGAGGAGCTCAACCGTAGCAGTGTCCAACGGCTTTGTGAAAATATCCGCAAATGGTTTCGATGTTGGAACATAGGCTACCACAGCTTTTCGCTCAACCCGATTTATCCTTTTGACTTCATTCAAGTGAGATTCCTTAAGATCATCCCGAAATCTTACAAATACTCCCACCATACTCATCTTCAATTCAGCTTGCATCAAAGTCACAAAATCTTGTTCTCGAAAAACAAGCAATGTGCGATCTTCTCCCCCTCGATGAGAACCTTTCTGAATAGGAAAGGTTGTGAGTCGCTTATACCACACCCGTGGTGCTTGTTTTGATCCATACAAAGCCTTCTTGAGTTGATGATATACTTCCACATTAACCCCACCATGCAAGAGAGCACTCTTGACAGTTTTTTGGTACATCGTAAAATTCATAGTGTAAGCCAAAACAAGGAGAATGCGAATAGATTCTAACCTAATTAACCTATTGAAATTTGGTTTTACCTAATTAATTCAATTATCACTACTGTGTTCCAACATAACATATCTAACCAAGTATGCAATAAAGTAAAGCATAAAAGACACAAGACTTGGTTACGCAGTTCGGTGAAATCCACCTACATCTGCGGGGCCTGGCCCAGTTCAGAATGAATCCACTAATCAGAAATATATAGTACAAAGTACACCATACAATTATACTTATCTTATCTAACTATAACGTGAATCCTACAAGCTCTCATTGCTACCGATCCGCCTTGATCAGACTCCCTCTGACCTCGAAACTCGTCGACACTGGATCTCCTCCTCCCGAGGAATTAAGGCATATGATTATGAAATTTGTACAGCAGGTTCGTGTGTTGGAACATAGAATTCAGGCTCTTTGCAATTCTCGAAAAATAAAAAATCTGTATGCAGATTTTTTTTATTAAGTCCGTAAATAATGCAGCTGTGTTTGTTCTCTATATATAGCCCATGAGCAGATCTGAATTCTCCATGATTATCTCCATAATATTCCTATTCCAAATCTGCTTTTTGAACCATATCCAAATCCCATAAATAAAGGGATTTTCCTTATCTCAATATCTCCATATATTCGATAATAACAACTCCATATTTATAGAGATTTTCTATAAATCAACTATGTTTCCATATGCCTAATATATAGCAGAATATTCAAATTTTCATAAATCACAAATACCATAATATTCTGTCTTCTTTTTTCTGTTAATCATTCTTGGCGTAAATACACTCATCCATATATTCACATGAAGTTTATTCCATCTTCAATTCAATAACATTAATCAAATCCCACATATATAGGAACTGATATATTCTCCAACTCAAATACAACTTGGACTAGATGTATCCTTCTCGGATTCAGTCTTCAACTTTTCATTATTTCACAAAAATTCCTTCTTCGATGTTGCAACTCAATAATACCATATTTGTATAATTTCTACAAATTGCCAAATAGATAAATCTAAACTTTACAAAAAAAAAAAAAAAAACTTAGATTATGATACTGTTGTCGTCCTAGACTCTTAGGTGATGGGAAATAGGCTTTACTGGACTATTGACCAAGTATAATATTCGAGATAGAACGTTTTGAAAAGAAACAAAAGCAATGACAATTATTGATATGATGCCTTCATAGAGTTCTCTTAGAAGATTAGTTTTATCCAAACCACTTCTCTTGAAGCTGCCAACATAATTTACTACACTAATATGGCCAAAACGCTGATAGAAAGACTTTTGGGGTTGGGGTGGGGGGTGGTGGGGTGGGCATCTTATGGATTTTAGGACTAAAAATATAACTTGATAATCATTGCAAATGAGATTTAGACTCATGTACTAATGAGTACATATGTTGTCCACCTTGACACTCTAAGCAGCTCGAACATAACTTTCTTTACATGAAAATTTTCTGAGTGGGTATTACAAATAATTGATTTGCCTGAAGTTGTTCTGCTTCTTGGAATCGTACAGTTAAACCACAATAGTTTGTGGAATCAGAGTGTTGCTTGAATTAGTTATAAAGCTCACTTATTACAATTGTTCTACTGGTCCGTTGCTCTTGTTTGCCTTTCGATCGCTGCTGCTTCTTTGTTGTTTGTTGGTTCTTTTCTTCTTTGTTTCTGTTGGTAGCTTTTTCCTACGAATTTTTATATTTTGTTAAAGTTTTACCCGCATAATAGGTGTTTGCTGAGAGAGTTTGTTTTCTACTGTAGATTGATGTAATGTTCTCTAAAGACTAAGACCAATTAATGTCCCTGCAAGGAAGAACTTTGCCAGGTATAGAAGCTTCAAATCTTTCAGTACAGCTAATGGCTATGCAATTTGGCTTTTATGATGTAGTTTATGATGAATAGACTAACACCTCATTGAGTTTGCAGTTTGCATGGTCCAATCTTTCCAAATTGCATAGACTAACACCTCACTTCACCTGCTCAGTCTAATGTAGGTTCACACTTGTGGTTGTACCCCAGTGGTTGGGAGTTGGGTGGCCTTTCACGAGGTCAGTAGTTCGACGCTCGACAGCCACCGTATGGGAATGTCCTGAGTTAACTTGGCATTTGGGCCAAGGGCTGCTTGGGCTTCATGGTCACCGAGCATGACTGCCCTCAATGGTCCTGATGCTGAGCTACCGTGACTTACCTCCCATATGATGGCTGTGATGTAGGCTGATGTGGGACGCTGAGGGCAAGCAGTAATCGCCAGTTTGATGCAGGTTCAATGAGATGGCCGGCTTAATTTTGTGATGCACTCAGACAAAGATCCTCAAAATTGGAGAATTTGATGAATGTTAAAAGTCTTTTTTTTCGATGCACAAAGTGCAACCGCGGCACCTAGTCTGTATCAATATTAAATATCTTTATTTATCAATCATAATATCTTACCCTAATGAAATACATTTAATATTTATTTAAAATCTACATTAGGTTTTATCTGCTTGACAGTATTCTAGAACACACAAATTGTTTGAGAATTAAAGATATCGATATTAACATTTAGCAAATTGGTTTTCACGTCCTTAACTATTGGACACTAGAAAAATAATCCATGAGAAATGTTCATCTAAAATTGAGAATATTACATTTTCTATTCTTTTAGAGAGTGATAGAATGATAGCCATAATCAATTATATTATTGATATTTAAATATATAGAGAGTACAATAGAGATGTAATAAGGAAAGAACTCTAATCATAATAAATCATAATCTAATCAGGAGTCTGATTTATCCTAACACCCCCCCCCCTCAAGCGGAGCGTCGGATGCTCGCTGACGCACAGCTTGGACCTGAAGAACTCGAACAGCGGACGAGAGAGCCCCTTGGTGAAAATGTCTGCAATCTGAAGTGAAGTCGGAACATGAGCAACATGCAGCTTTCCGGATGTCACCAACTCACGAACAAAATGGTAGTCGATGTGCTTCGCCCGCTTGTGAGCCACTGGATTCTGAGCCAAGAAGATAGCACTACTATTGTCGCATAACAACAGTGGAGAACCAGAAAGCGGAAACCGAAGATCACGAAGCAAATGAGTGAGCCAGACCACTTCTGAGGCAGTGTTGGCGAGATCACGGTATTCAGACTCAGTGCTAGAGCGAGAAACAGTGGGTTGTTTCTTGGCACTCCAAGAAACCAGATTCCCACCAAGAAAAACTGCATAACCATAAGTGGACCGACGAGTTTCCAGACAGCGAGCCCAATCAGCATCAGAGTATCCTAACACATCAGGAGTACTAGCGGAACAAAACTGGAGACCAAAATGAAGAGTGCCACGAACATACCGCAAAATCCGAGTCACAGCAGCAAAATGATCATCTCTGGGATCCTGAAGAAACTGACTCACCGTGTTGACCGAGAATGCCAAATCCGGGTGAGAGATGGTGAGATACTGGAGAACACCAACAAGAGAACGATAAAGTGTAGGATCCCAAAATGGAGGACTCGCAAAGCTGTGAAGCTGAAAATCGGCAACAAATGGAGTAGAAACAAGTGTTGCGTCAGACATACCGGCCCGATTCAAAATATCCCGAGCATACTTTGCGTGGCCAAGCAGTAATCCTGAGGAGGTAGGCGAAACTTCAAGACCAAGAAAGTAATGAAGAGAACCAAGATCCTTGATCGCAAACTCACTGTGTGTCCGATCAATGAACTGGCGAAGAAAAGTCGAGTCATTTCCTGTAAGAATGATATCGTCCACATACACAAGTAGGTACAGTAACGACGACCCTCTCGAAAGGACAAACAAAGAAGTATCAGTTGAGCTGCACCGAAAACCAAGATGTGTAAAATAACTGCTGAAATGCTAGAACCAAGCCCGGGGAGCCTGCTTAAGACCATAAATGGCCTTTTTCAAATGACAGACATAGTCTGGATGGACAGAATCCTGATAACCAACGGGCTGCTTTATGTAGACTGGAACATCAAGAACACCATTAAGGAAAGCATTCTTGACATCCAACTGATGAAGTGGCCAGGAACGTATGGTGGCTATGGCGAGAACCGTCCCAACAGTGGATGCTTTGACCACAGGACTGAAAGTATGGTCAAAATCAAAACCCGGAATCTGCGAGAAACCCTGCGCCACAAGTCTAGCTTTGTGATGCTCAATAGTGCCATCTGGTCGATACTTGAGCCTATAGACCCATTTGGAGCCAACAATGCTAACATTCGAAGGTTGAGGCACCAAATCCCAAGTGTGCTGACCATGAAGAGCATCCATCTCATCATCCATGGCTGAAACCCAGGCTTGATCTTGAAGGGTAGTGCGATAATTAGTGGGCTCTATCTGAGAGAGGAGAGCGACAATGAGACCATGAGCAATAATATCCGAATAATCCCGACGCTGAATGGCACCAGTAGAAGACCGAGTGGCCATCCGATGAGTACGAAGCTGGGGCGGCGAAGCTGGAGGAGTCGAACCAGCTTATGACACGGAGGAAGATCGAGCTGTGCTGGCCAGAGAGTGGCCGTCGGAAGTCACCGGAGAAAGAATAGCAGATACTGGCTGAGACCGTGGTGGCTACTCTTGGCCATCTGACAAGTAGAGCAACTGACAGGTGTAGGCATAGCAGAAGTGACAGAAATAAAGCCCCGTCGATTCAATAACTGAATGGTATCATGAGACACATGATCGAGGTGAGAGTGCCACTGCTCAAAAGAAGCATGAAGCTTTGTAGAGCGTAGTTCGCCTAAAAAACTGGAATCACCAGTCTCAAGAAAATAAAGACCAGACCTATGATGACCTTTACCAATTATTGCCCCTGTAAGCTTGTGCTCAATGGAAAATGCATCGGCATCAAATATAACACGGACAGATAGATCACGAGTAAGCTTACTAATGGACATTAAACTTCTAGTAATCTTAGGGACCACAAGGACATCATTAACAGAGAAACCAGATAAATGACATTGGCCGATGTGAGAAATATATAATGATTCACCATTTCCAACAAGAATATAATCAGAACCACGATAACGTTGTACCTTATCAAGATGACTGGTATGAGCAGTGATATGGGATGTAGCACCAGAATCAATGATCCACTGATTCAACGAAGGATGACGGTTTGAACCATTTATACTGGCCTGAAACAAAGCTTTGTCTGAATCCAATTAGCGGAACAATCTTCCCGAGATAAGGGCGCCAAATAACCCATAGGAGGAGCTGAAATTTTTGCTCTAATAGTCACAAAAGAAACAAGAAATCAGCAAGAGAACAAAAAATGTCAACAGTTCCCGCCAGGCACGTGTCCCTACGTGCAGGGAGTGGCTGAGCGCGTGCCTTCACGGGCCAAAACTGGGACTGCGCAAATTTGGCCAGACGCGCGTGGCTCCCACGTGCTGGAGCTTCTTCTTCACGGACGGATCACGTGAATCTCACGCGCTTAAGAATCCGTCGAGTTCTAAAACCGGGATCGGCTTCCTTTGTAGCACAAGCCGGATCTTGAGCTTCCTCTGTATCCTCTGCGGTGAACTGGAGAAACAGCGGGAGACAAAACTGAAGACACAGTGGGAGAAGGTTATCGGCGAGAGGAGGTCGATGGCGAGAGGAGGTCGATGGCGAGAGAAGGTCGACGGTGAGAGAAGGTCGATGGTGCGACTGGGCACGCGACTGGAACGGCAGCGTAGGAGAGGCGGAAGAAACTTGAAGACGACGAGGATCTGACGAAGCTGCTGCCAGAGATGACTTAAATGCCGGTGAAATTTGTCGCCGTGAGAGATGCCGGAAGTCATTGGAAATTGGTCGAAAATTTGGTCGGAAAATTTGCTGGAATCAGGATCAGGAAATTATAATAAATTTATGATTAATGATTCAGGATCAGAACATGCTCTGAAACCATAATAGAATGATTTTCCGTAATCAATTGTATTATTGATATCTAAATATATAGAGAGTACAATAAAGGTGTAATAAGGAAAGAACTCTAATCATAATAAATCATAATCTAATCAGGAGTCTGACTAACAGAGAGGCACATCAATGTCAACTAGTATTTATGATAATATAGAGCTAATATCTATATTTTATTTAAATAAATAATTTATTTCCTAAAAGTAAAGCTTATATTCATTGTTCAATAGTACGGGTTCATGCAAATTCAAAACGTTAATTGAATATTAGTATATGATCAAAATATATTGATAACTAAATAGAATTGTACTTCCAATTATTAAATATATTACAAGAAATGGGTATGACCAGAATGACCTATAAAAATTTAAATATTACTGAACCAAGTATAGTCATGTTATTAGTAACAGGATTTACTGGTCAACTAAAAGGTTGGTGGGATAACCATCTCACTTTACAAGATAAACAAACTATTATGAATCATGAAACAGAAGAAGCCCAAGGAGAAGGAGATGAGGTAAATTTTGTCATGATCCCAGATGGATCTGCCTTCTTAGTTTACACCATATCAATGTATTTTTTAGGAAATCCAGAAGATGCATTAGAAAGCTCAAAAATATGTTTAACTAATCTAAGATGTCCAACATTAACTGATTTCAAATGGTATAAAGATATATTTTTAACCCAAGTATTTAGAAGAACAAATTCAAACTCTCCATTTTGGAAAGAAAAATTTATTACAGGATTACCAAATTTATTTTCTCAAAGAATATTAACAAGCTTACATAAAGCATTAGGAACAGATAAGTTAGATTATAATACAATAACTTTTGGTCAAATTTTTGCTTTTGTAAAGAAAGAAGTTTTAACTTTGTGTCAAGATTTAAATATTCAACATAAATATGGATCAGAGAGAAAAGAGATGGGTTCATTTTGCCAACAATTTGGTATAACAGGAATAAAACCCCCATCTTCTCATCACAAACATGTAACAAAAGGTAATTTAGAAAACATAAATATTATCAAAAAAGGGATAATTTCGAAAAACCATATCACAAAAAAATATATGAAAAACCCAAGAAAAGAAAATTTACTAAAAAACAAAATAAAATTTAAAATATTCAATGTTACAAATGTAAGAAATTCGGTCATAGTGCAAATTATTGCAAAACAGAAAAGAAAATTAATGCATTAGAAGATACAGAATTAAGAAATAAATTATTAGCTATATTAATTGATAATTCTGATACCGAACACTCAAATTATGACACAGAATCTTCTAGTGGTTTTAGTGATATAATCAATGTAAAATTCCAACCATTAACATGCTAAATAGTACAAATACTAAGAAAAAGGAATTACTAGATATAATAGATAAAATAGGAAATTCTGAGGATAAAACAGAATATATACAAAGATTAAAAAACTTAGTATTAGAAGAAAATAAACCAAAAATAACAGAAGCTTTTAGTTTAAGCAAAACAATAAAAAAGTTTTCGGAACTAGAGAAAAAGAAGTCCATAGTTAGTCCAACTGATACTCAAGATTTAAGAAAGGAAATCAATCTGTTAAAATCAGAAATTAGTTATATTAAGATGGAATTAGATAATTTAAAGAAAAAGATTTTGAATTAGAATTAAAAATAACATTATTAGAAAAACCCAGTAGTTCTGATATTCCTATCTCAAGTGAAACTCCAACTAAACAACAATTTTTTAATGTTATCAATAGAATTAATATGGAAAAATGGTATTCCTTAATTACAATAGGAGTTCAAGATTTTAGTACAACCATAGTAGCCTTGATTGATAGTGGAGCAGATCAATCCTGTATCAGATCAGGGATAATTCCAAGTAAATACTTAGAAAAAAACTAATGAACAATTATCAGCAGCAAATGGTACTCCAATGATTATCAAGAAAAAACTATCTATTGGATATATCAGTAATAATGATTATTGTATCAAACATTCATTTTTAATATTAGAAAATGTATCTTATGATGCAGTACTAGGAAACCCATTTTTGTATCAAATAACCCCTTTTAAAAAAACTCAAGAAGGAATTAGTACAAAAATATTAGGAAAGAAATTATTGTTTTCTTTTATTAGCCATCCTAGTCAAGTTGAATTACTTTTACTACAAACCAATTCAATATATAAAAGGATATGTGTTTTAAATAGAAAACAAAAAGACATTTTATTTTTAAAAGAAGAATTAAGTTATTCTAAGATAGAAGAACAATTAAGTAATAAAATAATTTTAAAAAAAATATAGAGAGAGAATTAAAAAAACAAATATGTTCAAGTCATCCCAATGCATTTTGGGATAGAAAAAAACATATAATTTCATTACCATATGAAAGAGAATTTAATGAACAAAATATTCCAACTAAGGCAAAGTCTATTCAAATGAATGCTGAATTGGTAGAATTATGTAAACAAGAAATTCAAGACCATTTAGATAAGAAATTAATAAGAAAAAGCAAATCTCTATGGAGCTGTTCTGCATTCTATGTAAATAAAAATGCAGAAAAAGAAAGAGGAATTCCAAGATTAGTCATAAACTATAAGCTACTGAATAAGGTATTACAATGGATTAGATACCCCATTCCAAACAAAAGAGATTTAATTAATAGACTAGTTAATGCAAATATATTTTCAAAATTTGATTTAAAATCAGGATATTGGCAAATTCAAATAAATGAAAAAGATAAATACAAAACAGCATTTGTAGTTCCATTTGGTCAATATGAATGGAATGTTATGCCATTCGGATTAAAAAATGCACCATCTGAATTCCAAAAAATTATAAATGATATTTTTAATCCTTATTCATCATTTGTCATAGTATATATTGATGATATATTAGTATATTCAAATACAATTGATAGTCATTTTAAACATTTAAATATTTTACTAAAAATAATAAGAACAAATGGATTAGTCATATCTGAACCTAAAATGAAACTATTCCAGAAAAATATTAGATTTCTAGGATTTGATATACATTTAGGAAAAATTAGACCTATTCAAAGATCCATAGAATTTGCAGAAAAATTTTCAGATGAAATTAAGGATAAAAATCAATTACAAAGATTTCTAGGGTGTGTCAATTTTATTTCAGACTTCTTTCCAAAAATTAAAATCATATGTAAAAGTTTATATGAGAGATTAAAATTCAATTCCCCAGCATGGTCTGACATTCATACTAATTTGGTAAAAGAAATTAAATTAAAAGCTAAGTCATTACCATGTTTAGGAATTCCACATCCAGATGCATTCATGATAGTTGAAACAGATGCCTCAAACATAGGATATGGAGGCATACTAAAACAAAAATATTTAGGGAAAATATCTATAGTGAGATACCATTCAGGATTCTGGTCAACTACACAAAAAAATTATTCAACAGTTAAACAAGAAGTTTTATCCATAGTTTTGTGCATTTCAAAATTTCAAGATGATTTATACAACAAAAAGTTTTTATTAAATATTGATTGCAAATCAGCAAAGGATATTTTGCAAAAAGATGTAAAAAATTTGGTTTCAAAACAGATTTTTGCCAGATGGCAAGCAATTTTATCAGTTTTTTATTTTGATATTCAATTTATAAAAGGAAAGAATAATTTCCTTCCAGATTTCCTGACTCGTGAATTCCTTACAGGAAACCCATGAGTGACAATTCAAAATCATCTAGTTCCTCCAATTCCAGAACAAGCAAGGATTATGCTAATCCCAGACCTCTTACTCCATCTATTCCATCCCAGGAATTTTCTCCACTCACTTATTCCACCATAGCACAAACTCCCCATGCTAGATTTATTCAAAACAAGACTCCTTCTTTGACTTCAAATTTTACTCCACTAACTAGAGCTCATACTCCACTCCCAAACACAAAATCCATTCCTAACAGTTCAAAATCTTCTCCAACTTACTTTGATAAACCCAATCCAGAGCACATATTAGTTACTCATTTCGAATCTGAACCAGATATTTCACAGCTAAAAATATTTGTCTCTAATTTATTCCTGCCATCATCTCTATGGATGGCTGATGATACCTATAAGACTCAACAATTTTATGAATTGATTCTGGTAGATATACAGTCCATTGAAATCCAACACATTCCAAATAAACAGGACCCCAATAGAATAGAATATTCCAAGATTTATATCAAACAAATTTTGAGTCCTCACCAAGTTTCCAATATTCATTCCATCACTCTCTTTTCAGTTGATTATTTCCCTCATGGATTTAATTATGCTGATTACATTCAAGCCTGGTATAGAACCTTCTTTTTCAGGTCTTTTGACCATTCCTGGTTTATTAATTTCCATAAAAAAATTAATAATCATATTCCAAATTGGTTCATAGACTGGTGGTTCAAATTTGGACCATCCACAGAAATCCTTCCCCAACCCATTCTGGAAGGCTTTCAGACATTCCAGAAACTCAGTCAACAGACACTTAGCCATTCTAAACCCTATGAGAGAGATATCTTATTCCATGCCATTTTCAGGGTACCTTGGATCTTTGCTTGGAGTTTCCAAGTTAAGCCATTCTCCCTTCAAAACTATTTTCTCTAGTAAGACAATACAGAGTAAAATGGTGGGGCAATTATAATCCAGAATTTTGCTCCCCAAAAGCAATAACTCATTATTTCCAAACTGGACAGAAATTAAAAATAGCATTCAAACCAATTATTCCACAGACACTTCCTTCACCCATTACCATGTATCCTCAAATTCCTCGTCCAACACCCATTGGACCAGTCAGTACAATTCCACAGCCTCAAATTCCCTGTCCAACACCTATTGGACAAGTCAGTACAATTCCACAAATTCCAACAACAGCAAATCCACAAGAGCAACCAGATGAAGATTTCCAAAAGGCTCTTGAATTCTACAAACAACTGGTTAATAAAAAACAAGCACTCAAACAGGAAGCAGGCACTCAAATGAATGATTTTCTCCAAGACGGTCAAGATCCCTTTGAAATGGAAGGGACGTAAGCAATGACGCATTCCAGCAAGTAGCCTCAATCAACAATAGGGTGGATCCCAGCTTCCACCACAAATCAATCAGCAAATGGCGGGCCCTACTCAAAAGACTCCACCAGCAAGCAATCAACAACATGGTGGACCCCAGTTTCCACTCACATTTAACAATTCAACAAAGCGGCAGACAAGAGCAAGTGGTGGACCCCAGTCTTCCACTTCATTCAAAAGAACGGCCGAGATGTAATCCGGAATTCAAATATAATTCAATATGATGTAATAGATTAGAAGTCCACTCCTATAAGTAGGAGCATTCCATTTCAGTTTTAGGTACGCTTGAAATATCGCCTCCTCTTGTACTCTCTTACAATCACCACCATCTGAGCTCAAAGTACAATCTTGAGTTCCATTCCCACTGTAAGCCCAAATCTATTCTGATATAAGGAAAAATTCATTCAAGTATTTGTTTCATTTGTTTCAGTTTTGTTTCAGTACTACTTTTCATTTGTTTCAGTTTTGTTTCAGTGCTACTCAGTACTACTTTAATACTGTTTACTGTTTATTACTACTACTTTACGATCCTCTAAAGTTGGTATCAGAGCCAAGTATATTAATCTTTTAATCCCTACTGAAGTGTTAGGATTATTATAAGTTGGAAGGTTTACTGTACTTACAGACTTGTATATCTTAGCGTTGGTCAGCACCATTTTTGTTCATACCTGTAAAACAGTTGGTCAGCCCAAAGGTGAAAGAGGTGGTCCACGTACGGTATGGGTGTGGTCCGGATAAGATAAACGTGATTATATATATATATATATATATATATATATATATATATATATATATATATCATAGAATGGATTAATGGTAAAGTTTTTCACCTTGTTAATTTTTTGAGGAAAACTCAAGTTTTTACTTCATAGATGAAATATTTTAATTTGAAAATCAAAGAATCAAAAACAAATTAGGTAGGAGAAATTAAGACCGGGGATAATTTAGCTTGTATTCATTACTATTGAGGATCTATGCAATAAAAGTAAAAACTGAGTGCAAAAATAAAGTGAAAGGCATCAAACAATGTATTGTTCATTCAATTTCAATAAAGAGTGGCTGATACAATTTCTTCAATAGTTAATTTTAATTTTCCAATGCCTAGAAATAAGAGTATCTTAGAAAACAATTTAGAGGCAGATGGAATAACTCCAAAGATTTTGGTCATCTGAAAAAATAGAGTTCATGAACTCATCAACATGCGCCTCTTCGTCAATTGGTGGAACAACATTTTTCTCTTGATCAACAACTTCAGCAACAATTTTCTCTTGATTAGCCGATGCAAAATACAAGCTTGACTCCAAATCTTTGAGACGCATTAGTTAAAAATTTTATGAACATTAACTAAACACAAAAATATTTGCATGTATATGAAACAAGGGAAATGAAGAAAAGTTAGTTGATAAAAAACCTCGCGAGAGAAACTGTCATCTTGAATGGATAGAACCACATTTTGTGCCTTGTGTTCCAGAGTCTTTTTCTTTATCTCTTCTATTTCCATTTTCTTTTGTTTGACCTTTCCTCTAGCCCTTTTATTCTTGAACCTGATATCCACCTACCTTTGAGATAATTCCAACGATTTAGCAAGCTCAACCATCCTTTTGCCATCAATCTTTCCACCAAATTTATTAAAATTGCTCGTTAGCGCCTCTAGCTGCTCCGTACAAAACTTCTTCTTCTTTTCCTTAACCGGCACCAATGCAATTTCTTGACTAAAGTTGCTCACATCCATTGCCTACAATAGAATTTGGTCATTAGATAAGTAAATCCATCCCTCAAAACATATATAAATCACTAACCTTAGAAAAAACTTAAATGATAAAAGAAAACTAACCTTGATTTTTTTTAACCTAGATAAAAGAAATTTCTCGATTGTAGTGTTTGATATGATTAACCAGCTTTACATAGAGTTAGAAAAACAGGAGGTAATAAAATCTGAACAATAATATATAGGTAATCAAACTTGATTTAATATTTAGGTAATCCAATTGGATGTGTCGCATTTAGATAATAAATTTGAATAAGCAATATTTAGATAATCAAATTGAATATGTAATCTTCGGATTATCACTTGTTGAAAACAAATCATTTAAACAATCATGAAAAAATAGCACATGTTATATAATGTTTAAAAATTCATCTACTAAAATTTTGGTTATTTTGAGATAAATTTAAAGAGACACGTGGTGTCATTGCTTAAGTCACAGTGATGATTTAAAGAAGCATGGGGGATTTTCACTATTAAGAATAGGTGATTGCAATATGTAAGCAAAATTTTCAATGATCAATTTAAATATAGTCCTATGAAATCCAATCTTGAGGTATATGAATTCAGACTGTATGCCATCACCAATTTTCCATTTAAGACAAGGCAAGATTAAATTTATTACCCATAAAATTGATTTCCTCCCATAAATTTACGGATTTCTACTTAAAATTAATGAATTATTCTATTTTTAGATATTTGTCTTTGTCATTTTTTAAAGAAGAGAACCTTTTTAATGAATCATATCCCTCACATTCTATATATGTGAAAGGAGCTTTGTTCATTTGTGTTGTTTTCCTAATTTCTAGATATCCCAAAAAAATCGGTACACACATCTTCCTCCATGACTTCCAATATAGAAATTTTCCCTCTAAGTCTCCTTTTGAACAAATTCATAAATCAAGGCTCAGAGGATTGATCAAGTTCAATGGAAAAAGGAGGAAAGTGAAAAAGTTAAAGAGCAAAGATATTTTCTTATTAACATAATTAAACCAGTACAAAAATCTTTATGTATACATACATACATATATACATATACACATATATACACATATATATATATATATATATATATATATATACATACATATATATACACATTAACATGTTTCCAATATGCCTAACTGATTGAAAATTATAGATTGCTAATCTGTTTACAACTGATTCTAAACTAACCATCTATTGGCCTAAGCTGAGCTGGACATGTTTGGTGAAGAAAGAAGCTCAGTTGGCTTTCTATGGAAGGATCATTTGGTTCTACTGTTGAGGATGTTGTTGATCAAGAAGCTTTGAATCTTAGCTTCGATGGAATTACTTACTTGACATAAAAGTTGAGGAAGGATCAGAGGGCAGGGGGTAGAGCAGGAAACTCAGAACTGAGCTTAAAGCTTTATACTTTTTCAATCCTTTCAAGATGAGTTATTTTGTGAGGAAAAAACCCCATCTTGGAAAGGAGAGAAGCATATACAACATGATTCTAAGATCAAGTTGAAACCATTTGTGAAAGTAGGAATATACATGTATAGGATAAATGAATCCTTCATTATAGGCATCTCGGACATAATGACAGTCGATTTCAATTTGTTTTGTTATCTTATGGAAAATGGGATTTTGAGTCATGTGGAGAGCTGCATATACAAAATAAAGCTAAGATCTTACTGAAGCCATCCGTGAAAGTGGGAATATACATGTAGAAGATCAATGAATCCTTCATTATAGGCATCTCAGATATGATGGCAGTCTATTTAATTTTGTTTTATTCTCTTATGGAAAACATGATTTAGAGTGATGTAGAGAGTTGCAGTGCTGCCACACTTTAAAGGAATAGGTACAAAAAACCGATGATGCAATTTAGTCAATAGATATGCAATCCACTTATGCTAAAAAATTTCATTGACATGTCCCTATACTCATATTCAGCAAGTGATTTAATCACAGCATTTTCTTCTTTGACATCCATGATATAAAAGAATTCCCAATAAAAATACAATATCCAACTACAGACATCTAGTGATTCTGCAAGCGTTCCAACAATTATCACAAAAAATAGACATTCAAGGATAATACTATACTTGAAATAAAAGGCCATGATATGGACAACCCTTCATGTATTTGGCAATGTGAAGGGCAGCATTCTGGAGATGTTTAGAAGGTTTTTTTACAAACTTACTCAGTTGGTGGAGAGATAAGGTATTTTTTGGCCAAATGAAGGACAAGTATAACAATCTGCCAATGAGCCTTCTATAAGGACATGGATCACAGAGGAGATGAGTTATATTTAATCTACCAGTTGGAAAAGGAGGAGAAACATATTTACAGTCTGTAAGTGAATATCTTGCAAGATATATGTGATGTACTAAGTCCAACTGAGGAATATGCCATATGTGTACCTAGCTATTTCAATCCTCAAAAAGTATTTGACAGGTCCTATATCTTTGATGGTGAAAAGCTGATGAAGATATGCCTTGAGTTCAGAAATTTCAGTCTCAGAAGTGCCTGTAATCAAGACATCATCAACAAATGAGAGCAGCACTAGGAATGATTTATCAGTGTGTTTCATAAATATGTAGTGATTGTTCTTGGTCTGCTGCAAGCCAAAAAAGATTAATTTCTTGGAGAATTTACCATTCCATTCTATTGAAGCATGTTTAAGGCCATAAAGGAACCTTCATAACAGGAAAACTTGAATAGTCTTTGCTTTGGTGTATCCTGGAGGAGGGACTATGTAAAGCTTTTCATTTATGTAGCCATGAATGAAGGATTATTCCCATCAATCTGATGAAGATTCCAGCCTTGAGATGCTGTGATAGCAAGTAGCAATCGAACAATCACTTGTTTAGCCAAGGGAGAAAAAGAGTCAAAATAATCAACACATTAAACATGTGAGAATCCATTGGCAACCACCCTTGCCTGATATCTCTCCGAAATCCATTGGCATGACATTTTCCCTAAAGCACCCATTTGCATCCACTAGGCTTCTTCCCTATAGGCAGGGAAACTAACTCCCAAGTGTGACTAGCACTAATGACACTCATTTTATATTGCATAGCTCTTACCCAATGTTTATTACTACAAGCTTGTTTATATGTATGTGATTCATGGATTATTTTTATTTTTTTTTAACAAAAGTAGTATGGGTAGCATAAAATATAGGTAATCAGAGATAAGATGAATACACAGAGTTGACAGTAAAATCATGCATCAATAAAGGCTTATTTGAAGTCTTGTACTTTGTCTCAGTAAAGGTTGATGAAGTTGTTATTCATTTTCTTAGTGAGGAACTGGGTGATGATCTAAAACTTGATCTGAATGAGGAATATGTGTTAAATCAGATTGGCACCTAGAGGAGGGTGAAGAATGAACAAGTTCTGAGAAGTGTACATTTGGCGACTGATGATGAGAGATGAGTTATCTGGTTTGAAAAATTCAGTTCCATTATCACTTCTAATCATGCTTATCTTTTTATTGAACTGAGTTTTTATCATGAGTAAGAAGGTTGTTGATTATGGTATGAACTATAATTTTGGTTTTAAGCATGAATGACCAAGTAGCTCTATTGTAGTCATATATAATGGTTAGAAAAGGCAGAGCACCATCATTTGAGTTGATCTTAAAATGTCCCCATACATCAAATATAATAGAACTATGAGTACATAGAAGAATTAGGAAATGAGTTTCTTGTTTGTTTGGCAAGAGAAAAATTATTTAAATTTTATTCATAACAGGAAGATGTAAGTGTTGCATTACAATGTTTGATGGATGACCTAATTTGTAATGTAAGTTCTATATTTTTTCATCTGAAACATGTTTAATAGAAACAAAAGCTAAATGACCGAATAAGTGGGCTAGTCTAAAATGTGCTAAATATCTCTTTATTTCATTGGGAAGGAAGGAAATACGATTCAAGATATAAAGTGCATTGCTCTTAATAGATTCACCTACGAGAGACTTAGTCTTGAGGTCATGTATTTCACACACGTCAGGATAAAATTTAAAGTGTACATGATATAGTTATGAAAATTTACTAAATGAGAGAGGATTAAATTTAAAAGATTTCACGTATGAAAAATCATGTAAGGTAATGGAATCACTCACTTTCACGGATCCAATGGAATCAACTAGCACTGTAGAATGATGGGGTAAGGTAATTGGTGTTTTGTGTGTGAGTGGTTGTAAGGATTGAAAGGTGGAAAAATTGCTACACATATGTGAAGATGCACCACTATCAAGAATCGAGTCATCACACTTAAAAAAATTGCATCATTAACAACATGAGTAAGAAAGCTACTTGAAAAATCACCAAGGTGAGCAAACTTGATTATGTCGCCATCTTCAGATCCTAATTCCTAAGCCCTAACCTTTTATGAGCTTGCCAAATTCAACTTGAATCAGGTAAGTAATCACATATTGCATATTTACAATCTATTGAGGATACACTACCACGAGAACACACATGTAGCACCGGGTTTTTTGCTTTGTAGCATCGGTTTTTGGTTGGAAAAAAACCGGTGCCTAACTAACTGATGATACGGTTTCACCGGTTTGAAAAATATCGGTGCTAAATTTCTTCTATTAGCACCGGTTTTATTTAGCACCGGATTAAAAAAACTGGTGCTATACTGTACCAAATTAGCATCGGTTTTTTTGTAACCGGTGCTATGTAAAACCGGTGTTAAATTTGTCCTTCTGGCATCGATTTCAAAACTGGTGCTAAATATTATTTTGTAGCACCGGTTTTCTTTTAGCACCGGTTTTCTTTTAGCACCGGTTTTTGTAAACCGGTGCTAAAATTGTATGTTTTGCACCAGTTATTTTTTAGCACCGGTTTTAAAACCGGTGCTAAATGTGTATATTTAGCACCGGTTTTCTGTTAGCACCAGTTTTTAAACCGGTGATAAAATATGTTTATTTGCACCGGTTATTGTTTAGCACCGGTTTTGAAACCGGTGCTAAAGGTGTATAAATTGCACCGGTCATGTATGAGCACCAGATTTTTAACCGGTGCTAAAAGTGTGTATGTTGCATCAGTTATTTTTGAGCACCGGTTTTTGAACCTGTGCTAAAAGTGTATATGTTGCACCGGTTATTTTTTGCACCGGTTTTAAAAATTGGTGCTAAAAGTGTAAATTTAGCACCGGTTATTTTTTTGCAGCAATTTTTTAACCGGTGATAATAGTGTATATTTTGAACCGGTTTATTTTTTAGCAACGATTTTGAAACCGGTGCTAAAAGCTTAAATTTTTCACCGGTTATTTTTAGCACCGGTTTTAAATAGCACAAGTTATTTTTAGCACCGGTGTTAAATGCATGACTAATGTGGTCGCTGTGAGCTGCAGCGCGCTGCTGCTCTTTCAGTTCATCTTCACGCATCCAGTTTCATTTTTACGCTTGTTTTTAAAACCGGTGTGTTCCTTTTCAAGGATGGTAATGATTATTTTTTGTGTGTAGTAACTTAAATTAGTGCACGAATAAAAATAGAACAAATTCTGAACAACCATGACGCATAGACAAGAAGTAGGTAGAAAAAAGCATTGAAATCGATCAACTATAATTTTTAACTAGCAAAAGAAGAGAATGGCGTGTTTCTTAGTGGCCTGAGATACTAGAACCCCCCTCATCATGGAGATGACGAGTATCAAAAGTGAAGTTCAATTACCTTTCACGTAAGAGATGATACTAACCACTATCCAATGATGGAGGCAAGTCCTTGTATGACATTCAATTAAGCTATGCATTTTGGCAGAGTACATTTTGGAAAAATACAAACCCATTTCAGAGCAATTCTCCGCAGTTCATCGCTTCCCATAGGAGTGTAATCTTCTGGAAATTGCTGAAACAATGTATTAAATTGCATGTTAGAAAAGGATATATATGTGAGAGAATAACAAATACATAAAAGCAATATAGGAAAACGTACCAGAATAATGTCAATGTCATGCACGTGCCTAACAATTTTTTTCCATGTAATACATGCAATGGTATCCACATTCCCAAGTACTACTTTGTATCTTGTGCTGATGTAAAAGAGAATTTGTTGAAACGATTACGAACATAAAAATGATAGATGAAATATGACGTTATGGGATAATGCGTACATTGATGTTTATGACATTCCATGTATAGTTCAAAGGGTATGAGCTATTTTGGTTGAAATTGAACCGTTGATATTTTATTGTAATCCTACAAACGATGAAAACATATTTATGTCAATATATAAAAATATATTTTCAGAAATTGGGGATCACACAATTTATGAAAATATATTAATTAACATTAATTGTAAATAATCAGGCCAAGAAAGTGAGAAACGTACAAGAACACATTTACGTGAACAAACAATTTTGTAGAACATTGAAGTTGAAGGAATGACATGAATGTGTTCCACTTACAAATGAATCAATTTAAGGCATGGCCTATTACATTTGCAAATTCCCTCAGTCATTGAGTCGATGCAATATACTCAATCGATTTCCGGTACGAAGGCGAGCAAAAATCATTGGTCCCTATAAAAAAAGGAAACACCAAAATACTTCTAGTATATTTTGAAAATAAAATCACAGCATATGGTTGCTATTGCTTTCATGTGACCGGGTCTAGCAACTCAGAAAATAAATGGAACTTACTCTCGATTGTACATGAAGATGTACATCCTCGCTTGAGTGCGGCACATGACAGTCGAAACCTCATCTGCAGTCAATTCGACCCTTTGATTTGCCTTTTGTGCCATTGAATTTGAAGAGGCCAGAATAAACTGGACGTGGCCTCCATGAACCACCCCATCACAAAGGTATCTGGAAAAATAATATTGTAAGTGAAACAAATATAATGATACATCTATAAATAATGTAACCATGCAATTCTTATGATGCCCATATATCAAGTTGGCACCCACTGATCCACTCTATTTCATCTTCTACGTCCAAGCGGCTCATGAACAGTCTTAGCTTGTCAGTAAATATAGTTGTGTAGACTTCTTCTGATCCAAACACCTCCGCGTTGAAATTGATGCGGAAGACGTTGTTTGATCCACATATTTGTGTAGATAGCCTTAAAGCATCATTAATCTATTGAAGAACAGCGATGCATTCTTGGTCTTCCATGGCCCCCTAATTACATTGAGAATCTAATAATGTTAGTTGACCAGTATTTGTATATAATTCAGAAGTGGATCATATTGTAAAGGCTAAAATGGGCTCTCACAAAAATATACTGGTTAGAAATTGACATGGGAGGATTTGGTTGCCCATTCTCCATTCATGTAGTATTTTCTTTTTCAACTTGCTAATGGGTAAAATGTTAGTCATGCATTGGAAAAAATAGGTCGGAATGAAATAGTCTGGGGGTATGTACCTCTCCTTTTACCGATCGAGCGACCACCTCTCCATGCAGAGTATCTTCCTTAGCCACCGCCTCCTGTATGGGAGAGTGTGTTAATAATATGTATCTAGATGTCATAGCCAGTTAATATGCTTATTTTTTTTAACCTGTGTAGTGTCCTTGAAAAATTTTGGTGTGAGGTTTGTTTGAGGACTTCCATCTTCATTAACTACCAATTCTTGCCAAGGCAGTTGCTGCTCATTCTCCTATGTAAGCAGATGAACAACATATTATGTTTTAGTAATATCTTGAAGGAAATATATGATTCAATCAGAAGAAGAATATAATTATCACACCTCATCATCATGTTGCCCAGTGACACTTATCAGCTTTCCCGGCCTTAGAATGTTATATCCAATGGCCTCAGTGACAAACTCAAATTCTTAGTGTTCAATCGGCAAAGGTGCCTTGGGAATGATCACAAGTCCACAAAGCTTTACTCGCTCCCACTTGATGGGTAAGTCCATTTCCGTGTCCTTTGGAAATAAGATACCAAATGCAGCTACATCTCTTTCTCCATTATGGTTCAAAACATATAGGCATCACTTTTTTCCTTTCTGAGAAATAAATTCAGAGATTGGGGAAATACATCGTTTGGAAAATAAGTAAGTGTTATTAAGTAAAGAAAATTAAATAATTTCATCAGTGCAATCAATATATTATAGCAAGAAATAAATTCTACATGTAGCTGCTGCAGCTTTCAGTTTTCAGTTGAGACTGAGAGCTAGATCGTGCTGCACCTTTCAACGTTCATCTGCCATGAACTGTCTCTCAAATAAAAATATATTGGCAAAGAGACATTTTCTCAGTTTACGGGGGAAAGAATAAGATGAAGATATAACTAGGCCCAAACTACCAGCATCCAAAATGAACGTGATTGTAGTAAATGTATCCCCACAAAATCATTTTGACAGGAAATTGAAATCAAGAAACTAGCAATCATAGAGCAAGAAAGGATCTAATGATGAGGTTCATGGTATGGAATGCCTTGTCATCCGCTACGGTTCCTTGTGGGTCACTGCATCCAGATGCTGAAGGAATGAATACTCAGTTGTCCTTATTCCCGGGGTTGGAAGATGTAGCAAGGAAATTGCGGGCATCCAAATGTGGGGGAATAGCTTTACCCAATTTTCCAACTAGCCAATTTGTTTGGGCCTCAAATAAGTCAACAAATCTTTCCTTGAGCTCGATGACATCTGTTCGTAGTTTGTTTGAATTTGAGATTTCCTCAGATGGTTTTGTGTTTGTGCTCCCACATCGACAAGATGCATAACGGATCACAGCCATATGTGGTAGGACCTCATTCACCTTGGACGTTGCGGAGCAACCTCTCCAAAGACCCCCATAATCCTTCTTACCCGTTGCTTGAACGAGAATATCTTCTTTTCCTTGTACAAACCAAATCGCTCTTTTGCTTCTTATCCAAAAGGTTTTCCTAGGAAACAAAACATATGCCAGCCATTACTATGTATTCCATCTGAGAATATTAATGGAGATAGAATCAATTATGAATTATTCTCACAATAGTGGGGGCTGCTATTTTAACGGAGTCGTTGGGGTAGGTCGATAATTTCGTGTCCCAGTTAGCTTCAAGGAACACCTCCGAGCGGTCCGGTTTGAAATCCATGATTTTACTTAAAGCCTCCACTTCTTCTACACTCTGACCTTCATCCAAAAGCTCGTCAATTTTATCCTTTCTTTTTCTCTTCTTGAGTTCTATTGCAACCCTACAATTCCCTCCACTTCCTGTGTGATGGATGCACTCCTTCTGTGAGGCGCTTACTTTTGCTGCATCACATAATGCCTATTTGTCCATCAATTTGTAAAATGCTCACAAAGTAATGACTAGAGATTAATAATTTTCAAGGAATTACGTTGAATTTAGGGGTTGATATGTGTTTCACAAATATCTCCCATTCATTTTTGTCCATCCAACGATAATCTCTCCATGCACAAGAACTCGGTTTTTTTGCACGATGTACTTGTGAGCCACCTTAGTCTTCCAATTCCTCCACTTTTCACCTGCACAAATTGTCCATTTATTTCGAGACTTATTCATCTCATTGAATGTCATTTTGGTTTGTATATCCCAGCTAATCTAGTGGACAAAGATACGTGTTGTTAGTGCAAAATGTAATGAAGTTGACATGAACTGATGAAAATAGAGGATTAGAACACACTTACGAGAATGTCTTCCCATGCATCTTTCTTTACATGGTCTGGAACTGATTTCCAATTATGCCATATCCCAAAGCGGATTCTTCATCGGAAGGCATAGCCAACATATATCGACCAACAGTTGTGCATAACTAGGGTTCGAAGTCATCATCGAAGAATATTTTAAAGGGCTTCTTTTGCTTTGCTAGCAACACGGACTTGCACATGGTTGTGCCTCTATGCTTGCAATACTCTTTAATCTTAAACATGTTAAAGCTCCCACTCATGTCATCTTTTAACATAGTTTCTTCTTCCTCCGCCGACTTTTCAGATCCCGAGTAATATTTGGGTGCATCATCCACTTCCTCGTTATTGACATCACAATTGTCATCTTTTGAAGGGGTAACACAATTGTCTTCAATGGCTTTTGTACCGCCAGAGTCAAACAATTTTTCCTCGGCTTCGCCATTCAATCGCTTGTATGAGTGAATAAAAAAATTGAAATCTTAATATAACACATCCAAAGACGGATATCCACTAACAACCAACCGAGAACATATTGACCTATGAACAGATTATGCAAAAAATTTTTCTGGGGACAAAAACAGAGTAGGCAAAAATTCTAAAATTATTAGCAAATATATCATCTAGCCACATGAAACACTACCCACACTAGTAACCCAATAAATTAAAACATAAACTCACAAACTAAGAGACCCACCAAAATATAGTTATTCATTAAGCCCAGGAAAGATGCAAACTACCAATCACTCATACCTTATTGGTACACACTCTCGGCAGTGTATTTTGCCACATGCCGGCTTTGAACCCACTTTACTCGACAAAAATTGCGACCAGAATCGCGACCAAAATTGGGAAGCAGAATCGCGACCAAAATTAGGAAGTAGAATCGCGACCGAGATTGGGAAGTAGAATCGTGACTAAAATGGTGAATATAACAATATGATTGGGAAAAATTGGTAGAGGGCTATGGTGGAAAGAGGGAAAATTTAGGGATAACGTTATGGAGGAAAGAGGGAAATTGGTAGAGGTGTTGGGGTGGGAGAGGTACGAAAATTTAGGGCTAAGGTTATGGAGGGAATAGAAAAAAATTGGGAGGGAAGGTAAATGATGCTTTGTTGGGCCATTTTAGTGTTTTATACTTTCAATTTTTTTTTAAAAAAATTAACCCATATGAATGGGAGGGATATGTATTAGCTTCCCCAGAACCTGAAAACGCAAAAAAAGAAATCTTTTACAATGTGTTGGTTCAAAATTGATTTTGGAGACTTTGTACAAAAAGAAAATTTGTGGGAGTCCAAATTGGCTGAGCAAAAGTCTACTTAGAGCAGAAGTCTACTTAGAGTTTAATTAGACCATTCTTGCTAACTCTTTTGGCCAAATTGGTCATTTTCATGAGTTGAGTTAGGTTTAGTATTTTTGTATACTACTTCGTGAAAATCGCTCGTATCAAGAGTTGTGTATTTAGTGTTTTATACTATTACTTGTACACATAGAACGGTTAGAGAAATAGAGTCTAACCAGGAATTAGTATGAGTTAATACAAACATGTTTATGTGCCTCGCTTACTTGTAGCCTCGCTTAGTTGCACTTGAGGAAGACTATATTTGAGTCGCCTCAGTAAGTAAGGGACGACAGGAAGAATGTGTTTGAGTTGCCATAGTAAATTATTGTACTGATGACAAGAATATATAGGGTACAATAAGGAAACATAATATGAGTAGAACTCTACCTTAGTAACCATGACTCGTCCAGTTGCAATCAATATCTGATCAGAAACATGATTTACTCTACAATAATATAACAATATTAGAAAATGATCTATTGCTGACAGGAATAAATAGAATACAAAAGAAAATAGAGTTCACTAAGACTCGGGCTTAGTAAACATCACTTCTTCAGAATCATTAAAATCAATCCTGATTTACTATAACACCGTCGCATCCCCGAGCCCTTCGAGCCCTAGAGCCCTCGAACCATCACGCCCCTCGAACCTCTTTCACCTTTGCCCCTCGAGCCCCTCTAGCCACTCGAGCCCTTGAACCATCAAGCCCCTCGAGCCCTCAAACCATCAAGCCTTCGAACATCGAGCCCCTCCAGCCCCTCGAGCTCTCAAATCCCTCGAGCCCTTGAACCCCTTGAGCCCCTGCAGCCCTCGAACCATCGATCCTCTCTAGCCACTTGAGCCCTTTGAGCCCCTCCAGCCCTTGAGCCCTCGAACCATCAAGCCCTCAAACCATCGAGCCCCTCGAGCCCCTACAACCCTCGAACCATCGAGCTCCTCTAGCCACTCGAGCCCCTCAAGCCCTCGAGCTTCTCGAGCCCCACGAGCTTCTCAAGCCTCACGAGTCCACCGAGGTATCGAACCATCAAGCCCTCGAACCATCAAGCCCATCTAGCTACTCAAGCCCTCGAACCCCTTGAGTCCCTCTAGCTCTCGAACCCCCTACCTCGAGCTCGCTACCCCTCGAGCCACTCGAGCCCTCGAACCCCCTACCTCGAACCTTGAGCCATCAAACATGCTCCGGTGATCCCTGGAACCTCAATCCACTTTCATCGAACCTCAAAGCTAAGGGCTAGAGCCTCGATCCCTGGCTCCCAATACACTTAACACTTTTTAGCCCATGTGTTTGTAAAATTTATCCCAATTGGGTGTAAAATTCAGCCCATTTGTTTATACACTTGGTGCGATGTGTGTGTAAAATTGGTCACTCAACCCAATACCCTAACACCTTTCCTCTGCCAAGCTCCGTCCACATTCCACATTCCCCGCTCCTTCAACCGGCAAACTCTGTCGTCGCTCCCTCCGCCGTCCCCGCTCCCTTTGTCGTCCCTGCCGAGCTCCATACCTTTCACCATGGCCTCCGTCCTTGGTCAATCTACCATTCACCATCCATACACCTTCCACCAAGCTACCGTCTGCCAAGCTCCGTCCGCCAAGCTCCATCGGCCAAGCCCTGTCCGCCAACCACCATCCGCACTCCAAACACCTTTCGTCAACAAACCATTATCCGAATTAGGTAAGCGGATACCCACTTGTTTTTGGTTTCCTAGGGATTTTCTACAATTTTGGTATGCTTTAGGTTTGATTTCATGAAAATGGCTAATTGTAAAAAAACCTTATTGTGATTTTGTTTTGGAAATGCGGGAGTAATTGTGTACAAACCTGATTGTGTATTCTAATTGTGAAAAAAACTAATTCTGGAAAAAACCTTATTGTATTGTGGACCAAAAATTTTCATGTGAGGTTATTCTGGATGGAGAATTGTTTTGTGCTTGTTTTAATATTCTGCCCACCTATTTTTCTTATTTTCCATGTGTTTTTGTTTTGGAATTGCGGGATTAATTGTGAAAAAACCTGATTGTGTATTCTAATTGTGAAAAAACCTGATTCTGGGAATAACCTGATTTTGTATTTTGGAACGAAAATTTTCATGTAAGGTTATTCTGGATGGAGAATTTTTTCCTGCTTCCGTTAATATTCTGTCCACCAAGTTTTCTTATTTTCCATGTGCTGACTTTCAGGATGCAAATTTGGCTTGTGTTAACATTTTGCTAGCGCATTACGTACTATAACAAATTTATTTTATCGGGTATGGCCCCCAAAAAAGTGCACCCAAGCAGAAGACCAACAACCAAAACTAAAGGAAAAAAGCCAGAGTTGGCGAGAAGGAAGAGTGTGAGCACGGGTCTCAGATTGTCCCCTCGAACAATCCAATACAACAGCAGAAGTGGACTATCATGAGGCAATAACTATGTACAAAGAATTCATTAGCAGGGGCCTCATACTAGAGAGAGGGTTGAGATGGGAAAAGCCCTACAAGGACTATGTGAACGAGCACGGCTGGGTAGGCTTAATCTCACTACCGCCTCGTGCAAGCCAGACCATGGCATGTGAGTTCTTTTCGCTCATGAAGTACAAGAATTGTCCAGATGTTTTACTCCTCGGCCAGTTTTTTGAGCTTGTAGCGGATTTGATCAATTGGTTCTACAAGATCTCACCCTTGAGTTTGTATGAAGCCGCCGAGAAAGTTGTTCAAAAAGCTTCATAGGAAGACATCATAAGAGAAATCTGTGATGATAGCGATGAAGTTATCCGGATTCTACCACAAGAATGGTCCAGCATTGAGAAGAAACACTTGAGTGAAGACATGAATGTGTGGTACAGTTTCATAGCTGCCCAGCTTCTCCCGGTGAAAATGAATAGTGAAGTTCATCGATCCCGTATGTTGCTGTTGTACAAGATCAAGAAGAACATGAGCATCAATGTTGGGGGTACGATATTGGCGTACATTTGGGATTGTGTCAATGCCTACAATTGCATAGGCTTCTCCTCACTGCCTTATGCGTGGAAGCAGGTTGCAAATTCAAAGATTATAATGTTACACTGATATCGAAGCTTCCAATAAACCCTCTAATATTCTCGAAGAAGAAGAACGTTGTTGTGTCATCTAGGCTGGCAACAAGTAAATCATCTAAAGGAGAACTCGGATGGGAACATGGCAGCATTGAAACTGAAGGTGGATCACTTGTTGTGATGGACATCGCACGTTGGGAAGATCCTGATAGCCATGTGTGGCGAGAGAATCAAGGAATTGGGTCCAATCCCTACCATAGATTCGCCATCGTCCAACACTTGGGAGAATAGCTCGCGTGGGGTTTGACTACCTATATTGTGCTCCTATCTTCATTTTGTCAGGTTGTTTCTTTTCCTAGGTTTATATGGATCTTTGATTCGGAGATTTTTTTATTTCCAAAACATGTATTGCTACTATGTTGCTACTCTTTGGATGTGATTTTGGAATTTGACATTTCTAGGCTCGTAACGTATTCATGTTCTTGTCTTAGAGGAATTGAACGAGCAACTCAAAACAGTTAATGTGTGTGTGAAAAAGCTGCAGCGTGCTAAACCAAAAGAGCTGCAGCGCGCTGCAGTTAGCAGCAGCTACCATAGGAAAATGAAGCTAATTTTGTCCCAGCTTTACCAAAATAGCGGCAGCGCGTTGTAGCTCTCAGAGTTGCTCAAAATGGGTACCAATTGGAACATAGTTGTAGAATAGTTAATAGTGGTACAAAACACAACACACTACAAAAATACATAAATTTTATCTCGAATTCATTGCTCGACCCCCGCTAGTCTTCAACCATCTTCCTCTTCTTGGGTTGAACGACTTGAATTTCTTAGCCATCTTAATGTATCCAAATTCCATCTCTGTGTTTCCTCCGTATTGCTCCCGCCTCAATCCCGTTGTTATTAAGTAGAGGGGAACTCTAACCTTTCACTTGTAACTTCAAAATCAATTTCATCACGGAAATAGAATTTCTTACCTTGTAACACAATAGACCAACCTACATTGCACGGGTCATTGACGTAGAAAACTTTTCTTGCTTGTTCGGCCGAAATAAATTGATCGTTTTCATATACTTCACGACTCTGGCCAACAAGGGTAAATCCCATTGTGTCATCAGTTTGAACTCCAATTGTGTTATCCAACCACTGGCACTTGAAAACCGAAATCTTGAATTCTTCATAGTTCAGCTCCCAAATCTCATCAATAACACCATAAAACGACATCACAACTAGGACTGGTTTATTGTCTTTCTTACTTGCTTGCACATTGTCTCCGACTCAATGTATACCCTACTATTTTGTGTTGTGCTCTTTAAGTCTTGGTCCTTAGTAGCAAAACAGAAACCGTTCATGTCATATCCGGAATACCTCAAAACCGTGCAGTTAGGCTTCCTTGCAAATGCCCTAATTTTTGGGTCGTAATCACCTACATTGCATCGATCATATAACCAATTCACAAACTTGTCACTGTGCTCCAACTGAACTTTATTAGGGGGGCCACGTGGGATGAGACTCTGTGATCGAATTAAGGTGCTCGATCACATAAGCAGTAGTCTCTTTACAATTCCTCCACACATACAAATGAACTAACATCATATCACTATTCAATGGAGAAAATAACATTCCCCTTGACCTTGGTTTGTCCACCTTCCTTCCTACATGTTGATTCTGGGGCACCCCAAAATTTCTATGTTCCTCCAAATAGCTAGAGAAAAATTCAATTACTTCTTCGGTAGCATACCTCTCAACAATACTAACATCCGGCCGATTCATACATTTCACGTATCCCTTGAAGACTTTCATGTGACGCTCGAAAGGATACATCCAACGCATACCAAACGAACCACATATCTTTATCTCCTGCGCTAAATGAACAACCAAGTGAACCATTATATAAAAAAAAAGATGGAGGGAAATACATTTCCAACTTTCATATCACAACAACAACCTCTTTTTGTAGGACATCCAAATGGTCCCGGTCAATAGACTTCCGGAATATGGAAGAAAACAATAAACAAAGTCTAGTGATTGAGTACCTTACGTCAGCCTCCATTACCCCACGGATATTAATAGGTAATAGTTGTTGCATAAAACATGACAATCATGAGATTTCAAGCCGGTCATCCGACAATTCTTCGTAACTACCCGACTAACATTCGATGAATAACCAATTGGGACCTTCACTAATTTCAAACTATCAATAACTGAGATTCTCTCCTCCTTTGACAATTTACAAGGTGCAGGGGGCAAGTAAGTCCTCTTACCCTTCACTTCTGGGGCGAGGTCATTTCTGATTTCCAAATCAACCAAGTCCAACCGGGAATTCAAACTTTCATCTTCCAGGGAATATTCAAGAGGGTGCCTATGAAACTTTCACAAACATTTTTCTCAATATGCATCACGTCTAGGCAATGCCTAACCTCAAGATGCTCCCCGTACAGTAGATAAAAAAATATTGACCTTTTGTTCCTTGGACCATCACAATGTATTTTGTCCTTGCCTTTATACTTTTCCAACACCACTCTCAATTTCTTAACCTTATTGTGAATCTGCACACCAGTTAGTGGTGTCGGGAATTTCCTTCATTCTTTCCCACCAACAAAATTGACCACATCATCCCGGTATTTATGGTTTCCTTGCAGCCATTTTCTATGGCCAAGATATACTATCTTTCTTCCATGTCTTTGCTGTTTGAATTATGTCTTCCCCTCACAAATAGGACATGCTTTGTGCCCCTTCACAACATAGCCCGACAAATTTCCTTAGGCTGGAAAATAAATGATCGTGCAAAAAGCATGGCACGCAATTGAAACTCCACATTCATATGGGCATCAAATACCAACACCCTTTTTTCTTCCTACAATATCTTCAAATCATCGATCAATGGTCTCAAATACACATCAACCTCGTTCCCAGGTTATCTAGGACCTGAGATTAACAATGGCATCATAACAAATTTACGTTTCATGCACAAATAAGGAGGATAATTATATATAACCAACATCACGGGCCAAGAACTATGCTTCGATGACATATTACCAAATGAGTACACAAAGCAAGGCATAGATTTCTAACCTCCGAACCAAATGAAGTATATCGCTTGTCAAAATTTCACCATTGTTCACCATCTGCCGGATGTCTTATCTTGTTGTCGCTTGGTCTTTCCCGCTCTCTATGCCATCATAAGTTCTTTGCATCTTTTGAATTTGCGAATAACCTATTCAACCTAGGAATTAAAGGAAGATACCACATACACTTCAATGGGACCTTCTTCTTCTTCTTAGCCAAACACCCATCATCATCATTCCTCACACCCTTATATCTTGAATGTTTGCACACGGTACATTCAACTGCATCTTTCACATCACCGTCATACAATACACAATCATTTGGACATGCATGTATTTTCTTGTATTCCAAAACGAGTGGACACAATATTTTCTTGGCCTCGTAAAAGTTTTTCAGTATTCCATTCCCTTCTGGAAACTTATCCTTTAGAAGCTTTAGGAGTGAATTCACACTTGTATCACTCCAAGAACTTGTAGCTTTCAAATTGAAAGCCTCCATAAAAAATGAGATTATGGTATCCTTACTTTTACATCCCGGATACAATGGCTTCTCTTTTTCGTCGAGCAAAGCACTCAACATTTTAGGCTTCCCCTCAAAATCTCTTACAATGTCATCGAACATAGCATCAAAGGTACATTTGTTTCCATTTACCTTGTCAAAACCACTGTTATGTCCTTACTTGACCTCTCCATGAAATGTCCATACAATGTAACCTCCGTCAAATCCGTTCTTCAACAAGTGAAATCTAACAAGCCCACGATCATCAAAACGTTCATAACACAAGCATCTTTTGCATGGACAGAGTATCCTCTCCTCCCGACCAAAGGCATAATCAAAAAATGAATCAATAAATGCAATATATTCACCGCTCCCTCTAGCTACACTTGGATAGCTAACCATTTTTTCCTCCGCGCAAACATCACTTCTCGGTCCGCTGTATCTAAATAACATATAATACAAAAAATTACACAAATTTTCATTGTTCAAACATAATAAAAATAAACAAAATCAATTTGCTACACAATACTAAAAGTGTCATGTATGTGTATATGTATGTGAATCGATCAACTTGTTCTTGGGATATATATATATATATATATATATATATATATATATATATATACCATCTACCAAAACAAACACAACCATGTTTACATCCACACTCATTTACACTCTCACAACATGATACTAAACCAACAATAAGGATATAGAAACCATTAATAAATACGAATAAACTCTTTCCAAACATGCATTTATGATTATTATAACTACTATTTGATTGAAATTCCAAGATGTTAATGAAAACTTACATCCATGGGTCTTCATTGCTTTGAGTTATTGCTCACCATCCAAAATATCTTCCATCAATGAAGGGAGAAGGAAACTACAAGTTCAGATATAATTTTAGAGGGGTAGTTCGGAGCATTAAATGCTCAATTTAGCACAATTTTTTTGTGAATTGTACGTAAAACTGGTGCCATTTTTCCTATTAGCACCGGTTTTTAACTGGTGCAAAATCAAACGGTGTCATTTTTCCCGCTTTTTTCTGGAATTCTTTTAGCACCTGTTTCTAAAATTTTTTTAGCACCGGATTTTAAAACCGGTGCGAAATATATACTTTACACCGGTTTTCTTTAATTTCTAGCACCGGTTTTGAAACCGGTGCAAATTTAGCACCGGTTTTTGAAATCTTTTAGCACCGGTTCTTCAAACCGGTACCAAAATTTTCAATTCACCGGTTATGCCAATTTTTAGCACCGGTTTTCAAAGAGGTGCTAATTTAAAACCGGGTTTTGTTATTTTTAGCACCGGTTTAGTTTAACACCGATTTTCATCATTTCTAGCACCGGTTTTCTGACAGTGTTATATTAACACCGGTTATTATAAAAATAACTGGTGCTAACATAATTATAACCAGTGCTAAATTAACACCAATTTTAGAACCGGTGCTAACAAAATAAAAACCGTTGCTATTACATTATTTCGGTTTTTAAAACCGGTGCTAGAAGGGGGTCTCCGTGGTAGTGATATCCCTTATCCAGAGGTTTAGCTTGTTCCATTTCTTCCGAATAAGCTGATAGTGCATTTTCATAAGGCCTTCCCTTGCCTTTGCTCCAACCAGGCCACTACTCTGAGTATCCATTAAGTTTCAAACAAGACTCCTTCAAATGTCCACTCTTGTGACAGTATTCACACTTCATGAATTTTTTCATATCATCATCCAACCCTATAATGAACTGTTTCATATAATCCTCAATTGCATGCATCTCCAGTTTCTCATCAAAACCACACTAACAAACATAACTGCAACATGTATATTTGAATCCAGGCCTGGTTATGTCAATCACATCCTAAATTCTTTTCATATTAGAGAAGAATTGAGTTACAGAGTTAGTAACTTGTTTTATCTTACCAAGGTTTCTCATCAACTTACAGTACAAAGGTCAGGGACTAACAACAAACTTTTCTCTGATTTCTTCCAAACGCTTCTTAGCATCAGTCTAAAAGAAAGGACAATGTCCATGCTAATCGAATTAAGTATGCATGACCCTGAGGTGAATTCCCCTTGATCCAGTGCTTAAAAATTGGAGAATAGAAATTATATTGGGGAAGTCACTTGTGATAAACACCTATTTCTCTCTTTGCTTGGATGGTTGTGATCATTGTATGGCACTGTGTCACGTAGTTCCCTTATTCAGCAGATCTGAAACCACCAACAAGCTTGCATGACCAATCCTCAGAATGAATAGAGGGTCATGAGGCGTGATATTCACATATCTTAGATCATCTATAACATATGGATTCCTTGCATTAACGGAGTTCACTGGGCCAATTTCACTCATTATGGACTTAAAATTCAAACAATGAACATAGTTTTGGTGGATAAAAAAAGTCAAGATCTCAAGCTTAGAAGCTCAGATACATCAAACAAATTCAAAATTTAAGGATCAGATGACTAAGCAAGTTCGAAAGGAAACCGTCGAAAATGAAAGAGTTTAAGAGAAAATATTTTGGTGTAATACATTATGATTAATTTACTCAAACTAGATAATAATATCTGTATAAATACATGTTATTGTTACGCCTAAATAATTGACAGTTACAGACTACTAATATAATTACAATTGATTCCTAAACTAACTGCCTAACTAGCTAAGCTGGGCTGAGCTGGACAATGTTGATTAAGAAGGAAGCTTAGTTGGCTTTGCTCTTAAAGGACCATCTAGTGCTGCTGCTAAGGATGTTGCTGATCAAGAAGCTTCAAGAATCATAGTTGAGCTGACATTGCTTGCTTGATCAACAAGTTGAGGAAGGAGCAGAGCAGGGGACTTATAATTGAGATGCAAGATTCTGCTTCTTATCTTTCAGTTTGAATTTTGCAGTTTTTTTGTTTGTAACCCAAATTTGGAATATTGCAGATCCCCCCTAGGATATATCAAGAGACCTGAGAAGGTATACTTGGCTATTGTGATTCTTCCTTGTGGGGATAAGTATTTTTTATACAACGTGTTAATTTTTCTCTGAATCTTGTTTATTGAGTCAATAATGATTCTTCATTTTATTTCATGTTATTTTATCATGACCCCTAAATACTTTCCTCGAAGGCCTATGTTGTGAATACTAGCTTGTATTTAAAAATAATTTTCTTCTTCTTTCATATTGTATTGGAGCTCCATTCAGAACTTATTGTAAACTTGTAGTGAGTGCTTTGCCCACTTCTTTCCATTGGTGTTTCTGGAAGCCAGTTGGCAGGCCATCCATGCATAGAGATTTCCATGCCTTCATACCATTTACTGCCAGCTTAATTTCCTCAGCTGTGAAAGACTTTGCTAGCTTGTGTATTTGTTGATTTATTAATATTTTTGGATTCAATTGTACAAATTCTTCAAGGCTTATATTTGTGAGTAGTTGTAGAAAATACGACTCTATATATATGTACACACTATTCTGAGATGATTATTGATGTTCTCTATGATTTTTTTTATCAACTTATAGTGTAACGAATCCTTTTTTCTTATTGCTCATGTATTTCCATATCTCAATCTTCTACATTTTATTCTTTTTTGTCATTGACAGTAGTCCTGTTGCAACTTAAGTTCTTGTAGTTTACTCCCGAGCTCCATTTCTTTGTAGATATTGTTGGAAAATGATGGTTAAAAGGTTGAAATTAGTCAACTTTTTGGGCTTCGTTTAGAGTGGGACCCAAATGGATTTTGGGTCAATGGATGTCATTTTTGGGTTCTCCTCCGCGAGTACTATAAAATCGACTATTTAAACTCTCAAAACGGATCAAGGGTGAATGAGATATGAATGTTTTAATTTCACTCTTGAACGAGGAAAAAATGGGCGAAAATTGGCCCAGGTAATTTTCTCTGGACTGTCCAAAATGCGTATGGACCGTATGGAAGTCTTATGAAGGCCCAACCGCATAGTATATATGGAATTGCTTGTGTGTAATTCTTAAGAGATAAGAACAAAATACTTCCATATTTTGTGAGATATCTTGTCTTAAATAAATATGCGGTTTACCATGTTTAATATGATGAAGAATATTTGTACAAATATTTCTTCCTTTTCCAGCAGATATGATTCGAGTATTCATGGAATGTCTCGGATTTGGTAAGTTGGTGATTGGAGAATATTCTTCTCTAATTACAGAAAATCAGAATATCATGTTTCCATGATTAGGGTCTCTTAGAGTAGTATAAATAGAGCCTCTAAGTCAGTCAGAAAATTCGTACCATTCTCAAGTTCCTCATTTATTCTAAACTTGAGTTTCACTTCTTTCTGTCTCTGTCGGTGATAGTCCTTCGGGCCTTGCGTGAATCCCAGGTAACTCTTAAATGTTAATTGTTGCCTGCGATGGTTTTATCCTAGGGAACGATGTCCACGACGGGACTCATTCGTTTCAAGGGCAGCGAGTGTTACTCGTGACTCCATCAATTTGTGATTACTTGAAACGTGATTCATGCTTTGATTATTTGTAATTAAGCTTTTCGATTGTATGCTTGAATAATTAATAAAATTGTATTATTATTGCATGTGTTAATTGCTCGTTCAATTTTTGTTATTTGATTTTCGCATGATATAATCAATATATGTCCAACAGTCTTGAAACGAATGAAATTTGTTGAATTATATTGATTCCAAAATTTTGCAAACGAAAATCCTGAATACATTAAATTGATGAAATCCTGAATGCATTAGAATGAAGTTTGTTGAAATTTCTATATGCATAGTTACGAGCTTTGCATAGGTACCAGTTTGACGAAAATTTGTTGAAATTTGTATATGCATAGATTACTTGCCTGATATATTTATTAATCGGCATACCATCTGCATGCCATATTTATCGAAAATATGCATATGATTTGTAATTCTGCGCAAATCATAAGTAATTGCATGCTTTATGGAAATTATATGTTTGCAAAAATATGTATGCTAATGGTTTTGGTTATTTATAACAAATCAGATTGAGCAATTTGTATGTATAATTGTTAAAAAATATATTATACTACAATATTTCATGTGTACTTATATTTAATGGTGAATAATTTTGTATGTACACATTGGTGAATCCCAGAACCATGTCGAGCAATGATGTTGCGAAGACTACCCCTGGGGTGTTGCCTCTTGTGGTTGTTCCTCATGCTGAGAAACCCGAGAAGTTCAATAATGGTATGAACTTCAAGATGTGGCAACAGAAGATGCTATTCTACTTGTCCACTATGGGTTTGGAACGTTACGTTCACGAAGATCGTCCCATTGTGGATGAGAAAAATGCTAAGGAAGTTCAAGATGCTGCGGGGGAGTGGAACTCTAAGGAGTATATCTGCCGCAACATCCTTTTGAATAGCCTTCACGATGCCATTTGGAATGTGTATGAGGTGAAGGAGCCTTCTAAGGTGTTGTGGGAAACTCTTGACCAAGAGTACAGTGCTGAGGAAGTTGGATCCAAGAAGTGGGTCGTCGGCAAGTTCCTCGACTACAAGATGGTTGATGCCAAGTCTGTGGTCAGTCAAGCTCAAGAGCTTCAAATGATGATCAATGAGCTGATAGCCGAGAAGATGATAATGTGCGAGACTCTCCAAGTCTATTGCATCATTGAGAAGCTGCCTCCAAGTTGGAAGGACTTCAAGAGTTATCTGAAACACAAGCGAAAGGTGATGACCATGAGGGATCTGATCCAAAAGCTTCGTGTTGAGGAGGATAATCGCATCTCTGAAAAGAGGATGAATGGATCTATGCCTGTGGCAAGGGCCAATCTCGTAGAGGTTGGTGGGAGCTCCAAGTCCAAGAAGCCTAAGGTAAAGAAGGGATCCAAGTTGGGAGCTAAGGGTGGAGTTTCGAAGAAGTCGAAGTTCACTGGCAAGTGCTATAATTGCAACCTCGTTGGCCACAAGTCCTCCGAGTGTAAGAAGCCAAAGAATGCCAAGAATGAGGCCAACATGGTTGAAAAGCTTGCACGAGATGTGAATAGCATCGATCTGTGTGCTGTGATTTCTGAAGTCAGCATGGTGGACTCCAATCCAAAGGAATGGTGGATTGACACTGGTGCTACGAAGCACATCTGCTCTGTCAAGGAAGTGTTCTCAAACTTCAAGGCAATTGAAGATGGAGAGACCATCTACATGGGCAACTCTGCAACTTCCATGGTGAAAGGTCGTGGCACTGTGGTGCTAAAGATGACGTCTGGGAAGGAGTTGACTTTGAAGAATGTTTTGTATGTGCCAGACATTCGCAAGAACCTTGTGTCCGGTTCTATGTTGATCAAGCATGGCTTTAAGCTAGTGTTTGAGTCTGATAAGTTAGTATTGTCAAAGCAAGGTATGTTTGTAGGCAAAGGTTATGAGCTAGATGGTATGTTCAAGTTGAACACCATGGTTGTACCTCCTAAGAAAGATGAAATGAATGCTTCTTCTTCTGCTTACATGATTGAGTCTTCCAATTTATGGCATGGTAGACTAGGACACGTTAATTATGATTCGATAAGAAGATTAATTAAAATGGAGAACATACCTAACATGGAAATTGATGCAAATCATAAGTGTGAAACTTGTGTTGAAGCTAAGATGACTCGAACGTCTTTCAAACAAGTAAACGAAACACGAAACCTCTTGAGTTGATACATACCAATATCTGTGATCTCAAGTTCGTGCAAACAAGAGGAGGTAACAAGTATTTCATCACTTTCGTGGATGATTGTACGAAATACTGTTATGTGTACTTGCTGAAAAGCAAAGATGAGGCAATTGAGAAATTTGTTCTCTACAAAACGGAAGTTGAAAATCAACTTGATAAGAAGATCAAGGTGATTAGAAGTGACCGTGGAGGTGAATATGTAGAGCCATTTAGGGACTATTGTTCTGAACATGGCACTATTCACGAGGTCACTGCCCCCTACTCGCCTCAATCTAATGGTGTGGCTGAACGTAAAAATCGCACTCTTAAAGAAATGATGAATGCGATGTTGATAAGTTCTTGGTTGCCACAGAGCATATGGGGGGAGGCTATTTTGACGGCCAACTATCTTTTGAATAAGATACCCCGTAAGGATAAGAAAGCAACTCCTCATGAGTTGTGGAAAGGCACAAAGCCATCCTTTACGTACTTGCGAATGTGGGGGTGCCTTGCGAAGGTATTAATACCACCCCCAAGAAGTTAAAGATCGGACCTAAAACGGTTGACTGAATCTTTATAGGATATGCACATGTGAGTAGTGCTTATCGCTTCCTTGTACATGAATCTCATCATCCCGAGATTCACAAGAACACGATCATGGAATCAAGAAATGCAAATTTCTTTGAGGATGTGTTCCCTGCCAAGGAAAGGGCCGAATCGTCGAAAAGGACCATTGAGTCATTAGACGAAGGCGTAGTAATTCCTGACGATCTCGAGGATCAAGAGGAGGAAGTGGATGAACCTAGACGAAGAAAATGGATTAGGACCGAAAAATCATTTGGTCCTGATTATCTAACGTTTATGCTTGAAAGTGAACCACAAAGCTATAAAGAAGCTGTGAATTCGTCTGAGGGGCCTAAGTGGAAAGAAGCGATTAAAAGCGAAATCAACTCAATTCTGCATAATCATACTTGGGAGCTAGTGGACTTACCTCCGAGGTGTAAACCACTGGGTTACAAATGGATCTTCAAGAAGAAGATGAGAGCAGATGGCTCGATTGACAAGTATAAAGCCAGACTTGTAATCAAAGGTTATAGACAAAAGGAAGGTCTTGACTATTTTGATACTTATTCTCCGGTCACGAGAATAAGCTCCATTAGAATGATACTTGCTATCGCCGCGCTGCGTAAGCTTGAGGTTCATCAAATGGATGTGAAGACTGCCTTCTTGAATGGACATTTAGAGGAAGAAATCTACATGGAGCAACCTGAGGGGTTTACGGCCCCCGGTCAAGGAGGAAAAGTCTGCAAGTTGGTGAAATCATTGTATGGTCTCAAACAAGCACCAAAGAAATGGCATGAGAAGTTTGACCATGTCGTCCTTGCCAATGGTTTCAAAATAAATGAGTGTGATAAGTGCATCTATGTGAAAGACACGGAAAATGGATATGTAATCCTATGTTTATATGTAGATGACTTGCTCATTGTGGGTAGTAATGAAAAGATGATCAAATCTACCAAGGACATGTTGAATTCTCGTTTTGACATGAAGGATATGGGACTGGCAGATGTGATCTTAGGGATAAAGATCATCCGAAGCTCTGATGGTATCACCTTAACCCAGTCTCATTATGTAGATAAAATACTTGAGAAATTCAACAAGAATGACTCAGAGGTGGCGATGACTCCAATAGATCCGAATTTGCATCTACGAAAGAACAAATTGGAGGCTATTAATCGGGTGGAGTACTCGAGAGTCATTGGGAGTCTGATTTACTTGATGAGTTGTACTAGACCAGACATTGCCTACACTGTAAGTAGGTTGAGTAGATACACGAGTAACCCCAGTATGACTCACTGGAAAGCAATAACTAGAGTATTGAGATATCTACATTATACTCGTGATTATGGTCTACATTATTCGAGTTATCCAGCTGTAGTTGAAGGATACAGTGATGCAAACTGGATACACGATATAAAGGACCTGAAATCCACTAGTGGGTATGTATTTACACTAGGTGGAGGAGCAGTCTCGTGGAAGTCCTCTAAACAAACGGTTATTACTCGATCCACGATGGAATATGAGTTTGTTGCCTTAGACAAGGCGGGTGAGGAGGCCGAATGGCTCCGTCAATTCGTAGAGGACATTCCTAGATGGCCGAAGCCCGTGCCAGCCATATGTATACATTGTGATAGTGTATCTGCTATTGGAAAGGCTCAGAATATGCTCTATAATGGGAAGTCTCGTCATATTCGATGGAGACATAGTTTCATAAGACAACTTCTCTCAACTAGAGTGATCACAATTGACTATGTAAGGTCGAAGGATAACATAGCCGATCCCTTGACTAAAGGGTTGAATCGAGAGATAGTTGAAACATCATCGAGAGGAATGAGACGGAAGTCCATTAAATGATGGGTTATGTATGTGGACACCCAACCTATGTGACTGGAGATCCCAAGATCTAGGTTCAAAGGGACAACTAAACTGCAAAGACCCATTGTAATCACTGTGGGGGTTTCATACCTCCTATCTTATTCCTATGATGAAGAAACAATGATGTGAATGGAGGTTAAGCATTAGGTTGCTTTTAATGGTTCATGGCATCAAGTGTGTAGTACTTGAAAGAGCGCATAGTCTCTGGAACTGCTCTTATGCCAAGAATCACCTATGTAAGAGAGAAGTGTGGCCGCTTCGAAAGGGAATTGTTGGGACGCAATTCTTTAGAAACCTTACAGAACTAGGCGTGTGCCATGGCCTGATTAATGGACACAACCAAGGAAAGCGCAAGGGCTAGGAAAGATGTCTGTGGGAAGTGCATTGTCGTTCACACAAGTGGTTGGGGAAGTTCAAGGACATCGCGCCTACTTCCTAACCAGTGGGCTAAGTGTACTCTCTCAAGGGAAAGTTCAAAGGGTGACACTACTTATCCTATGCAGCATCTATGCCGTCGAAATTAATCTATCACCAAGTCAAACTCTGTGTCTGATGTGATTGTTCTGATTCCTACATCAATATCTATTCATGTGGGGGATTGTTGGAAAATGATGGTTAAAAGGTTGAAATTAGTCAACTTTTTGGGCTTCTTTTAGAGTGGGACCCAAATGGATTTTGGGTCAATGGATGTCATTTTTGGGTTCTCCTCCGCGAGTACTATAAAATCGACTATTTAAACTCTCAAAACGGATCAAGGGTGAATGAGATATGAATGTTTTAATTTCACTCTTGAAAGAGGAAAAAATGGGCGAAAATTGGCCCAGGTAATTTTCTCTGGACTGTCCAAAATGCGTATGGACCGTATGGAAGTCTTATGAAGGCCCAACCGCATAGTATATATGAAATTTCTTGTGTGTAATTCTTAAGAGATAAGAAAAAAATACTTCCATATTTTGTGAGATATCTTGTCTTAAATAAATATGCGGTTTACCATGTTTAATATGATGAAGAATATTTGTACAAATGTTTCTTCCTTTTCCAGCAGATATGATTCGAGTATTCATGGAATGTCTCGGATTTGGTGAGTTGGTGATCGGAGAATATTCTTCTCTAATTACAGAAAATCAGAATATCATGTTTCCATGATTAGGGTCTCTTAGAGTAGTATAAATAGAGCCTCTAAGTCAGTCATAAAATTCGTACCATTCTCAAGTTCCTCATTTATTCTAAACTTGAGTCTCACTTCTTTCTGTCTCTGTCGGTGATAGTCCTTCGGGCCTTGCGTGAATCCCAGGTAACTCTTAAATGTTAATTGTTGTCTGCGATGGTTTTATCCTAGGGATCGATGTCCACGACGGGACTCATTCGTTTCAAGGGCAGCGAGTGTTACTCGTGACTCCATCAATTTGTGATTACTTGAAATGTGATTCATGCTTTGATTATTTGTAATTAAGCTTTTCGATTGTATACTTGAATAATTAATAAAATTGTATTATTCTTGCATGTGTTAATTGCTCGTTCAATTTTTGTTATTTGATTTTCGCATGATATAATCAATATATGTCCAACAGATATAAGCTTCTATCACTACAAGAAAAATGACCTATTACTTCACCCTTTTTCCTCGATTTTTTGGTTATGGTCAAAAAACCGCAGTAAAAGAATTTTATCTCTGTTATTTTTTTTGTCGAAGTAAAGAATATTTTTTACCTCGGTTTAAAAAATCAAGGTAAAAAAACTTCTTATCTCAATTTTTAAAAAATTGAGGTAAAAAGTCTGCAATTACTGAAGTTGCACGCATGTCGGACATACGAACGTCGGTTGTATTTATGACCAAAGTTGCACGTCACTCTCGCAGACATGAATGACCTATGTCACATGCATTTCTTTGTTACCGACATCACATATTGTAGTGACCGACGTCGCATGTTCCTCTTGCAGATATGAAATGACCGACGTTGCACGCATGTCTGACTTACCAACGTCGCACGTATGTCTGACTTACCAACGTCGCACGTATGTCTGACTTACCAACGTTGCACGTATGTCTGACTTACCAATATCGATTGTCTTCGGGACCGACATCCCATGTCCCTCTCGCAAACATAAAATGACCGACGTCGCACACATATCTAGCTTACCAATGTCGGTTGTTTTTTTTACCGATGCTAGATGTACTCTTGGAGACATGATACTTATAAGTATATGAATAACTAGATAACACCCTTGCGCACAATTTAAAATAATTGAATATAACCATATATATATTAATAATATAATTCTTTGAACAAAACAAAAATATAATTTTTTAATTTTTTTATTCAATTCCATTTATTTTTAATTTTAAAAGATTTTATAATTATACTTCTAACTATGACTTTCTGTTTATATTTTCAAATGAAATACTCCCTCTGTCCCAGCTAAAGTTGCACATGTTGACTTTTACAAGTTGACCAAAATTATTTTTGACCATTACTATCTTTACTTGTGAATATATAAAAATAGTAAAAAAAATTAATATTATGAAAAATAGATTTTATGACTATTCTAACAAGACCCCATATGATAGTATATTACTTTATATATTACTCGATTTTTACTTTTTAAATTAACCAATTTTGACTGAATGAATAGTGCTGGTGCAGTTTCAGCTGGGACAAATAGAGTAAATTAAACGTAGAGTTCGAGTAACACATGATCAAGATTTTAATAATAAAATTTAATGTAAAAAAAACTAAAATATAATTTTTTATGCTACTCCATTTCTTTTAAACTTTAAAAAGATTTTATAACTATTCTTTTAACTATTACTTTATGTTTATATTTTTGAAATGAAATAAAATAAATGTAGAGTTCGATTAATATGTGTAGTAGTCGAATATCAATAAATGAACTTTAATTTTTCACTGAATAAAAATTTATATACTACTTATTCATAATTATACAAAATAAGCTATATAAAATATGGTTGCTATGTTATATTAAGTTACGAAATATCTCATTATTTCTAATACATTGCAGGTATGGCATATAAATATTTACAAAGAAGGTGACCCGTACCAATTTAGTTATTAGATAGATATGTTACTACTGGAACACAGCCACATAGGCACCGGTATGAGTTACTCTAGAACATGTACTAGAGCTTTCCAACATTTTACCAAAAAATATTTATTTTATATTTCTATATTTAGGCAAAAATAATAAAAATCATGTATTTTGAAGCAATGAATAATGGGGTAATACAATTTTGGGCCACAATGTAATTTTCCAAGAATTTATAAAAGTAATCAATGTTGACTTTCGAGCCCCTTCCGTTCATCCACACATGCCCAAATTACAAAGTTATGATCTTATATTATTGAATTGCATTTTGGTGCTGCCAATTTTGTGATTCGGTGACTCCAACTTTCTTGGAGGGACCTAAGTGCAAAAATTAAAAACATTACTAGTAACTCCAAATTGAAATCCGCTCGAGCGTGATGCTACCATATACACCCTCATTATATATTCCAAGTCTGTAACCTAATATTTATCAACAATCAAGCATAAGAACATATCCGTAATCCATTCCTATTTTCCTTCTAACTTCTAAGTATTTAACTCTATGTTACTCTAGAACATGTACTAGCGATTTCCAACATTTCACCAAAAAATATTTATTTTATATTTCTATATTTAGGCAAAAATAACAAAAATCATGTATTTTGGAGCAATGGATAATGGGGTAATACAATTTTGGGCCACAGTGAAATTTTCTAAGAATTTATAAAAGTAATCATTGTTGACTTTCGAGCCCCTTCCGTTCACCTATACATGACCAAATTTCAAAGTTACGATCTTATAATATAGAATTGCATTTTGGTGCCACCAATTTCGTGATTCGACGACTCCAACTCTCTTGGAGGGACCTAAGTGAAAAAAGTAAAAAATTTATTGGTAACGCCAAATTGAAACTTACTCGAACGTGATGCTACCATATACACGCTCATTGTATTTTCCGATTATGTAACAGAATATTTATCAACAATCGGCATAAGATAATCCTTTCCGATTTTCCTTTCTGACTTCCAAGTATTTAACTCTAAATTACTCTAGAACATGAACGAGTGCTTTCCAATATTTCACCAAAAAAATAATTAATTTTATATTTATGTATTCAGGATAGAATAACAAAAATGATGTATTTTGGAGTAATGGATAATTAGGTGAATGTTATTACCATATCTTCCTCCTCCACAATAAATAAATATATATAATTATATCGTAATTGTTTTTGTAAAATTTATTCTAGCTCAATTGCTACAAACAGACACAATTTGATACATTATTTTATTTTAGTTAAACTAATCTGAATCACAAATGTAACATTATTTGTATAACATGTTATTATATGATTTTTTTTAAAAAAATTATTACAAACAGGAACTACATGTTTTTTTTGGTTCCTATGGTTCTTGTATGTTTCTGGTGCTAAAAAGACACAGGTGGATTACAAGACCAAAGATGGTACCGCCTAGTCCCACTCTCACCTCAACCAAAAGCCATGTCATCCTCTGTCCTATCCCAATCAGCGCCGCAAATGGATCACTGAGCATACCTACAGCCAGAGGGAGTGCCGCACTGAAGAAGTCTCCCGTGTGGCACCCTTTATCTCTGCCTAATTGCATCCAAACGAGTTTTTCTTCAGAAAAAGAAAATTTCTTATTTTTATGTCAGTTGTTCTAAAGTATGCTGAAGTTCTTATTTCTCTAAGATCCAAAGAGCAGTAAAGTGAAGAATTTTTCCATATTGTAGAAAATAAGTGTAATAATTGTGTGTGTTTATTCATGAATTCATGATACATTATATAGTAGTACATGATACCTATAGAAGTTAGGAAAAGGTAATAGAATACAATTACATATACAATTGTGGTAAGAATACAAATCCAATTCCAATTCCTTAACACTCCTCCTCAAGTTGGGGCATGAGGATCGGAAATGTCCAACTTGCCAAGTAAAGAATGGAACTGGTTACGTCCGAGAGCTTTAGTGAACAAATTCGCAGGTTGGTCTATCGTACAGATATGTTGAGTAACAGTAGCGCCAGATTGTACAAGATCTCGGAGAAAATGACAATCAACTTCAATGTGCTTCGTGCGTTCATGAAAAACCAGGTTGGCCGCTATGTGGAGAGCAGATTGACAATCACAAAACAATTTCATAGGAAAAGAGTGCGAAACCCCCTAAGTCCTTCAGTAAGGACCTAAGCCATAACAACTCACAGCAGGTAACTGCCATAACACGATACTCTGCTTCAGTAGAAGACCGCGAAACAGTAGGTTGCTTCTTAGTCTTCCAGGAAACCGGGGAATCACCAGTCATAACAAAATAACCAGATAGAGAACGCCTAGTAATTGAGCAGGCGGCCCAATCCAAATCACAATAAGCAGTCAACTATAGAGTACTACGGTAAGAAAGAAATAAACCTTGACCAGGATAAGTCTTCAAGTAGTGCAACACACGAACTGCAGCTTGCCAGTGAGGGACACAAGGAGACTTCATGAATTGCGCAAGAGTATGAATTGAATAACTAAGTTCAGGATGAGTAATAGTAAGATATATCAGATGCCCAACCAAATGGCGATACTGCTCCGGGTCATGGTAGGCTGGACCTTCAACACGTGCCAAATCATGTTGTTGCTCCATCGAAAAATCAATTAGTTTAGAAGCATATAAACCTGTATCAGATAGGATGTCCAAAGCATATTTCCTTTGTGAGAGAAACATCCCCTCCGGTCTTCTAGAAATCTCTATGCCCAAAAAATACTTAAGCAAACTAAGGTCCTTCATGTGAAAACAAGAACCCAAGTATTCCTTGAACTCAGAGATAAGCAAAGAAGAACTACCAGCAATGACCAAATCATCAACATAAACCAGAACATGTAAAGACTTTGATACACGGGAAAAGACAAATAAAGAGTAATTTGCCTTACTTTGAACAAAACCAAATGTCCGTAAAGCCTGAGCCAGTTTAGTAAACCAACTCCGAGGAGCCTGGAGAAGACCATAAAGAGATTTCTGAAGGCGACAAACATGACTAGGTGGGACTGCATAGCCAAGCGGAGGACGCATGAACACCTCTTCATGTAAATCACCATGCAGGAAGGCATTATGAACATCCATCTGATGCTGTTCCCAACCACGTATAACAGCAACAGACAGGAACAATCGAACATAACTCATCTTCGCAACCGGAGCAAAAGTCTCAGTGTAATCAATTCCTTCTACCTGGCGATTTCCAAGAACCACTAGATGTGCCTTGTGACGATCAATAGTACCATCTGAACGAAACTTTGTCCAGTAAACACATTTGCATCCAATAGCCATCTTATGCGTAGGCAAAGGAGAAAAAATCCATGTCTGATTTTGCTCCAGTGCAGTAAGTTCCTCAACCATAACATCTCGCCAATGAGAATGATGGGAAGCCTCAGAGTAAGTAGTGGGATCTGCACTAGAAGTTAGAGCACCCAAAAATCTAGAATGCATACTAGAAAAATTATCACAATTTACATAATCAGTAAGAGGATAGAGAACACCTGAGTTAAGTAACGACGCATGAGGGAACGTATTTGAAAGGGGGGGGGTCTTCAGTAGTAAGTGCACAAGCATAATCATCACAGTCGTAATCTGCCAAGTACGATGGAGGACGACGAGATCGAACACTCTGTCTTGTAGGTGACAACTCAGTAGTGAAACTATCCGGTACCAGAGAAGCTGGTAAAGTAGAGACCGAGGATGTAGCATCATCGGCAACTGGCAAAAAATAACCAGCAGCGGACGGCGAAGGTAGGCCGACGGCGGCCGGCATGGAGGTACCGGCCTGGGGCGGATGATAATGGCTGGTGGATGCCGGCGATGACCGGGCGGCGTTGACTGGCCAACGTTGACTGACGTTTACTGGCTGGAGTGGACCGGTAGTGAGTGGCCACGGGTGACCGGCGAGACAGCCGATAGCAGCAGATGGCCACCGATGGATGGCAGAAGACCAACGGTGACCGGAGGCGGTGGATCGGCAGTGGAAGGCGGAACCAAAATTCCATGCAGCTCCGATGAGAAGGAGGAGGAATCTGGCGGTGGCGTGGTGGCGCCGCCAGGTTAATCGGATAAAGCAGATGTTGGAGTTGCAGAGTACGGGAACTGGTTTTCAAAGAAATCAGCATCCCGACTGTTAAAGATCACTCGAGATTCCAAGTCAAAAAGGCGATAGCCTTTCTTTCCGGCAGGGTAACCAAGAAACAAACACCATCGATTTCGTGGTGCAAACTTGTCACGATATCTGGGAACATGAGCAGCAAAACACAAGCATCCAAAAACCCTTAAGGATGAATAATTTCGAACTTGCCCATAAAACAACTCAAAAGGAGTACGACCGTTGAGATGCTGAGTCGGTGTTTGGTTGATCAGGTAGGCAGCAGTAAGAACACATTCTCCCAAAAATTCAATAGGAAGACTAGCTTGGAACCGTAAAGCACGTGCCACATTGAGTAAATGGCGATGCTTTCTTTCAACCTGACCATTCTGTTGTGGTGTGTCAACCATAGATGTCTCAAAGATGATCCCAGATGCAGCAAAATGAGATCGCAAAGGCAGAAATTCAGTCCCATTATTAGCCCGAACACGTTTTATGGTTCGTCCCCACTGGTTCTTCACTAAGGCACTAAATTATAAAAATCTAGAGGCTACTTCAGACTTAGTGACTAATAGATAAATCCAAACAACTCGTGAATAATCATTGACTATCGTCAAAAAATAAAATGCACCACTAGAGGATGGAGTTCTATAAGGTCCCCAAACATCACAATGTACTAATTCAAATAATGTAGTAGCATTTGTAGAACTCAATCGAAAACTATGTCTAGTCTGTTTTGCTCTATAACATATAGAGCAAGGTATAGTAGTATTATTTGTGCTAAAATCAAGAGTTGGAATAACAGACAACACCATAGATGATGTAAGAAACTTTTGTTTCTGTGCTTCTGATTAATCATCATTTGTTTTTAGCTTCACCAAATTGAAACTGCAAATTTTTAACTTCTTGCATCAAGAACTGCAGCATTTACATGCATCTCTGTGTTGCTAAAAGATTGGATGTACTTTTGCAGGTTCTTTAGAGGTATTCTAAGAGGGATATAAAGGCTATTTGGGATTTCAGCATTGAAGATGAGGGCTTCCATTGTTTACGGTAGGGTGATGGCTGTTTTATTGATTATGCTGTGCTTTTGCTATACAGGTTCATACGTTGTAGATGGAGGAGGGTATAGCAAAAGGAAAAGGGTGGAAGTTCTGTGGTTATTAAGTAAAAATAGGATTGATAATGCCAAGAAATAATTCTCCTTTCTGTTAAATTCTGCTTCTGATATAAAACCTACTAATTATATAGTTTATGGCCTAAAAGAAGAGCTTTTCTTCCTGAATGGAGATTGGTGGCAGGAGTGAAACAAAGCTCTCTTGATGCCCTTTGATATAACGAATTTTGCATCTAATAGTTCACAAGCTTTATATCTCATTAATTGCTCTGTGGCTTTGCAGTATGCTCATGAGCAGGGGTTTTTCTGCTAGACGGCTCATCTCCCAGAAAGAGAAAGAAAAAGTAGCATTTTGTTTGTGTTGTGATTCTGGATTAGTTTTGTTGTTCATGTATGTGACGTAGGTGCTATTTGGGAACGAATTTGTATAGGAAACGCATTTTGTTTTGGGATTGAGAAATTGGATTCCTTATGAATTTGGAATTCCTTCATGAATGCGAATTTGTATAAAATTATTAGCTAGTTGATAAAATTTATTGAAATTATAGGAGAATATTTTAGGAATTAGAATTTTTTTAGGACTAAAATTAAATAGTTGAAAACATATCTAAAACTCCTAAATGCAAGTAACAGGGATAATATAATAATCCTTCATTAAGTTTACATGTATTTAGGAATTCTCAACATGTATTTAGATTTGCCCATTTTAATACATAAAGTCCTATTCCACTAGCTTATTCAAAGTGTGCTGAACATTTTCTTCTAAGTAAGGTAGTGATAGATTGCCCAACTGCTGATTTGCATTTATGGAATCCCGATTATGTGTACTTCTCTAGATCAACTTCCTTTTCCACTTATCTCTTCGTCTTACCTTTGTTTTTTTATGTTTGTTGTTTCTTTTTTCCTTTAATTTAACTTCCTTAAGATCTAATTGTGTGTCCCAATTCTTTTCAGATTTTAAAAAATAATTATTATTAAGTCTTTTTGAGACCAATATCTTGCTATCTGCCTTTGAAAATTTATATCCTCCTAATAAGTTATATTTCATATAGCATAGCTACTATTTATGAATGATTTAGGGTTGTTATTTGAAAACATTTGGTTTAATTATTTAATGCTGAGCTGCTGCAAAGAAGTGAAGAAATCAAAGGATTTAAAAAAAATACAAGTAAATGAGCTGAAAATGAAGACCTGAACACCCACTAGTGACTCTAGAGCGAAGAAATAAAGATAAGAATATAGGACCAGAGACCAACGGAGAAATAAGAATGACACAAATTCCAAGAATCATGACCCTGAAAATCTGCGGCCAGCAACAACGGTGATGGTGGTATGAAATTCAAGAAGCAAGAAATTATTTAGGCTGAATTTTTTGTGTTTTGGGGTCTATGTAGGAATTTCATTCTTGTGCAGGTTCTATTTCCTCTTTCTATTATGGAAAGATACAAGTTCTTTCTTGGTAGGCTATGTTTCTTTTCTAATTCTTAGAATAATTATATTTATATTATGAGAATTATTAGTTTTCTTTTCTAATATATAAAATTCATAATTAACGTTTTTAATAAGGAAAAGTAAGGAGAATTCTTAGTTTCCTTTTTTAATTAGGATAAATTAGTTTTCTTTTCTAGTATGGTGTATTTTAGTATAAATAGCTTAGGAATTTTGAGATTATCTAACCACTGTTATTATTTCATTTACTTCTTTGGATTTTTGCAATGGAGAATTTCATTATCATCGGACAATTGAAGCCATTGCTAGAACACTGTGAAATTCACAGGTATGGTTCTTGAATTTATTGAATCTTAGTGATATATCTAGTTTGATCATTTAGTTAATTGATATTATTCATATTGCTATTATTTATATGTTTGCATATTAAATATGTTAAAAGTCGTTGTTCATGATTGCTTGAGTGTATGTTTATGGCTTATGTGTATTGTGTTTATGCGATATTGATATACGTTTGATTCTTATTGTATGTATCTCGTATAATTCTTGGTCACAAAGTTATTGTGAGTTAAATCTTGATTATTTAATTTCTAGAAAATGTGATTAATAATATGTGTATTATGGTGTGTGTTTATCACCCATATACTATATTTATGGAAATGAAAACAATACTATCTGGAATTGAATGAACTTGAGAATATATGATCAATGTGTGAAGCTGATGTGTGGAAATTTTTAGACGAAATGTCTTTTTTCTCCTAATTATTCACTAGTGGAGAATCCTCAATTAAGGGTGATTTTAGCTTTTTTCCCCAGGAACCGCCTTCCCTGGGAGGTTTCGAAATCAGAACCTCGGTTAGTCGAGACCTCAGACATATTGAAAGTGGTTTAACTGAAATCAATGGTGGTTTGTTGCAACACCCTTTAAATAATTAATGTTAAAGGCTGTTATTTAAAGAACAACCTTTAAATCTTGTTAATCAAAGGCAGTTCTATCAAACTGTCTTTGCTGGTAACTTGTTCCAAACTCGGAACAAGGTTCTGAGAGGTGTTTCGAGTTTATAAGATCCATGGATGGTAAATATGCTGGATCCGATATTTATTCTGAAAACAGAAGTAGAATTGGATCTAGCTTTCGCAATCTGTTTATTTCGGAGGCTGATACGAATTTGGAACTCATTTGAATGACCATAATTAATGCAGTGCCTTGAATTTGTTTGTTTCAAAATATCATAACACTTGGGTTAGGATGAGTTTAATCTTTGGAATTTTTGAAGTCCTAAGGTGTGTACATTTATTTAATTCTATTACATTTGTTTTTGATAGTTAATGACCCGCCTCTACTCGAGGTCATTAGTAGCTAACTCGAGAGAAGGCTAAGGATGGTCAATGATAAAATTTATATTCTGCACCTAACTCACTACCAAACTACCTATGGGGTTGTTAGTGGCAAGCCCGCGTTTGTCCACAGAGATGCTAGGGCCTAATAGTCAATTAAAACACAACCACGTATGGGTTGTCAATCCATCAGTGTGCTAGGAATAGATAGTATAGTAAAATAGAGGGAGGGGGTGGGTGGGTTTGGGTTTTTCAATTAACAACTACGAACATAAGAGATAAATGAGATTAAACTATATAAACAGGCACTTGGGGGTATATGCGTAACATGCTTGATAAATGACTTCTATCCTCGGTTCATTCACATATAGACATATAAACCTATCTTATACCTATGTCACACAGTGTGGAGATAGCTAGGTATTCGCCCCATCTATTACACGTGGTACTTACCACAATACCCATATCTCACCGTCTCCGTGATTAGGTAATGCTCTCTAGTCCAGTGATGCCATAGACCATTCCCCATCACTTCACTCCCAATACTAATGCGCCCCCGCTTAGAGGAATACAAAGCCCGCCTAGAAGGGCAATCACTACAACAAACAACACCTATTACCTCGGTTTTTCAGGCCTTTTGCAACCATTTTTTGCCCCAAAAAAACCAAGGTAAATATGGGTGAAGTAAAAAGTACTTAGTTACCTCGATTTTGGACCGAAGTCGCTCCAAGCAAGCAGGCCAACCATAGTACCCAGTAGCTGCAACATCGATTTAATCGACGTCGACATTCATAAGAAGTGAAGTCTATCACACCAAGAAGGCATTCGATGGCACTGGTAACGCTACGACATCGACAAGATCAATGGGTGGATAATTAAGGCGACGTCGCTCATGATTGTAAGTGAGATAACATAATCTAGTGCACCCTCATTGTCTGCATACTGATGTGGGAGGCCATACGATGTCGTTTTGAATCGGTGACTTCGGGAAAAAAGGCCACCGGTATATGCGACGTTAGTTTGGTGTTGTAGTTATATCGGTATATGCGATGTCGGTCAGGTGTCATATCTTCAGTGGTTCGTGTGATGTCGCGGTATGAATCGTGAAGAAATCGGTTGTTTCGTGTGACTAGCATTTGCAAAGTCGGACGAGTGGGGCCAAATGATAATATTTGATAATGTCATAAACGACTCCATGTTAAGATTACGTCCCCGTTTGATGACCCGTTCATGCCAAATAGGAACATCATTATCCTGTAAATGTGAATAAAAAAATGTTATCTCCAATTTTTCATTTCAATGCCTCCCACTTTCTTGGAATGACCTAAGAAATAGACGATTACCCTGGTTTCTTGATGGGTCCTTTGCTATCCCCCAGTTAAACTCAAGATCACTGTTAGTCATGAAAAAGAAAATGGCATGATGCCACAGAGAATTCCACAAGTTCATCCTAAATGAACCCTGTATACTTATAAGTAATCATCACAATTTACTCTACATGATGTACTAGCGTTTTTAAAAATTTTATGGATGGAATTTTATTAGCTTTTAATTTCATAAAAAACCTAGAATATTAATTTTCATGTGATTCTATGTGGTGGAAACAATTGTTCTCATAACGCTCATAGTGGGGTATTAATGGAATACTCCAAAAATGACGGATGATTACCCTGATTTCCAGAAGGGACCCTTGCCATCCCCCAGTAAAACTCATGATTACTGTAAGTCATGACAAAGAAGCTGACATGATCCCACAGAGAATTCCATAAGTTCATCCTGAATGAACCCTATATACTAATAAGTAATCATTTACAATTTACTCTACATGATGTACTAGCACTTTTTAAAATTTGATGGACGGAATTTTATTAGGTTTTAATTTCATAACAAACCTAGAATATTAATTTTCATGTGATTCTATGTGGTGGAAATGATCATTCTCATAACGCTTATAGTAAGGGTATTAATGGAATACTCCAAGAATGACGGACGACTACCCCAATTTCCAAACGGGACCCTTGCCATCCCCAGTCAAACTCATGATCACCATTAGTCACGACAAAGAAACTAGCATGATCCGATTGAGAATTCTACAAGTTCATCCTGAATGAACCATGTATACTAATAAGTAATCATCTATAATTTACTCTACACCATTTACTAGAATTTTTAAAAGTTTGATGGATGGAATTTTATTAGCTTTTAGTTTCATAAAAAACCTAGAATATTAAATTTCATGTGAGTCTATGTGGTGGAAATGATCGTTCTCATAACACTTATTGTAAGGGAATTAATGGAATACTCCAAAATTACGGACGACCCCGGTTCGCGGAAGAGACCCTTTCCATCCCCCAATCAAACTCATGAGAATGCAATTTAGATTATTGGGCAGCTCCAATTTTGCATTTTGTCCTCCCCCACCATCTTGGAGGGACCTAACGGTAAAAACTGAAAAGTTCACCGGTTATGTTAAAATTGATTCCGATCAAACCAGACGTTAATATAGTTTATGGACAGTTATAAATTTAAATTATAAGTATTTAATATACAACTACCCATTTTGAAGGTCAATTACATTCGTCTAGGTTAAACGCGGGCCCAATTGACATATTAGAGGGTTGAAATGGTGAGGCCCAATTTCTAGGCGCCGATGTTGGTTTAATGTCGCTAAACTAAAAACATGTGACCCCGCACAAGCATTTGTCAAGCACAGGCCCATTCTTATGCTAGTGGGCTGTAATGGTGAGTCCCAAATTTATATTAGCCTATGTCGCACAAATGTTAGTCTGAGGTCGGTAAGTTTAGTTGACATGCGACGTCGCATAGTCCTAGGCGGAAGCACAATGCTTCATAACAAATATATAAATGGAGCCCACCTCTTATACATCACTTCAAACTTTCTGTATTCTCTTCAATTTCAACACTCCTCCATACCCATCTTCTAAAAGGTATGGTTTCCACATGTGGTTACATTACTTTTGTTTTTGTATTTATCCTTGAAGTTTTTATGTTTCTAGATTAGGGTGTGAATATGTTAATTGTTTTAAGGTTTGAGGTTTCCATGGTTTGGGGTGCTAGAATATGGTTTTAGGGTGTTTGAATATGGTTTTAGGGTGTTAGAATATGGTTTTTGGGTGTAAGAATATGGGTTGGACTGCTACAATATTGTGTAAGGGTTAATTTTATGTTGTTGTTCATCATTATCTACTTGAATGCAACGTCGATGACACGTCAATCATTCTTTTGTTGTACCAATCCTTAGGCATTGTCGCAATCATGCTTTCCGTAGATAGACAAATTAATGCGACCTCGCACCCTTATCAGTTAACCAATCGGTTATACCGATGCTATCGCGACGTCGCCTTGAGTTGGTCAACAAAGAAGATTCTATGGCTTTATTTTCCATTGTCTAACCATCATAACATTTTACATCCCCAAAAATATGAATTACAGCAATTATGGCTAACAATGCTGGTTCCATCCGTAAACCGATTGAGGTGAGCAATTTTTTGTTACGTTTTCAATGTTCCTTTTATTAACTTCATTACTAAGAAACTATTTGAATTTGTAATAATTTCATTGACCAATATAGTTGTACTGATTTGGATGATGACATTCTGAGTTGCGCATTCTCAGGCAGATATTCGTAGTCTGTACATACTCTGACCCAGATGGACTTTGGGTCAATTCCAATTATGGTAATTCCTCCTTGTTTTGAACAAAATGAATTTTCAAGTAACTTTTTCTATTGATTACTTTCATACGTACTAACAAAGGTTTTTTGTTTATCATTCGGTACCTCCCTAACAAAATTAATGAGCTCTTACTACCGTACAAGTTGGATGTTGTGATTAGGTGCAAAAGGATGGAGTACAAATTCACTACTCACTGAATAGGATGCTCAAGACCCTGAACCCCAAAGGGGTTTGGCCATTTTCTTGACGTAGAGGAACTTGAGATTAGGGATACATTGTACTTCGAGCTCATAAATAGTGCAGGGCTAATAGTTTTCCATGTTGTCATTCTTCTCCGCGAATATTAGAGTGTTGGCTAAGACTTCGTATGACCATGTATTTAAAACTATTTTTTTTGTATTTTGAAGAATTTGTATTCGGACGTATTTTATATTTTAAATCTTTAATTTTTAAATTTGGTTGTTTATTGTTATTTTAATGTTACTCAATGTTTAATACTTTAACATTACATATGATGTACAAAGTTTTAATTTAAAGATCATTTTGGAAACAGTAATAGACTTGTGTGTACTGAATAATTTCTTCCAATTATTTTGTAATAATAAATGGTGAGTGTCGTTTTACTCGCCAAATAACCTGCAAATTCAGATTAATACTAATTAGTACAATGATAAGCAGGGTCGATCCCATAGGGAGCAAAAGCAATAATCAATAATTATTTTTCCTACTAATTTTTGAAAACCTTTTTGGTGATGCCACCACGCCTTAAATGTAATGATTTTACTAACTCTAAAAATGCAAATGAAGACTTAAACTTATGAGAAATAAATATATGAATGAATGATATCGGCTATGAATAACTCATGCTAGTTATTATTGATCATAGGCGCAATAATGAATCAATTCCTACACATCTACCGGTTATAGGGAAGTAGGTACGCTTAACCCCCCCAATTCTTTCTTACTTTATCGACAGTCAACTAATTATGATTAATTAACTGTTTTCCTTACCAAAATGATCCCAGAAAGTATTCACTAAACCAGAACACATTTTGATAGCATTAAGTATATAGCAATTACCAAAGTAAAAGCAAATAGTAACGTACACTCAATTATCCCCTATCTTGCTATTACAGTCTTAGCTAGTTAGCTATTTTTCACAAGACTGTGCTACTTACTAATCCCATCCAACAATTACGTACTGGCGGAAATTAGATAGCAGTATTCTAAAAACATTTAAGTTGATCAGGCCTAAACATATTAGAAATAAACTTCAACCAAGAACAATCAAGAACATGCAAGAATTAATTATAATGCAATTAGGCCTCACGATTTATAAACTAACATTTGTTATTCTCTGCCGATATATGAATTAGCTACTCATGATAACTAAACTAAACACATAGTTAATATAATAATTAAACATGATAACCAAAATCAAATTAATAAAACAAGAACTTGATGTAGAATGCAGAACATAGAAACGAATGAACACAAATAATTCGATGGAGGATTAATGAGCAATGTACATGATTTCAACTACTATCTGGTGTTCTTTCAACCACTCTCTGATTTCAAATAATCCCGTGGCCTTTTTTTAGGAAGGAAAATTGTCTCCACCTCGTAAAACAAAGCAAAGAGCAGGAAAACCTTTTTTATGCCTAATAAAACAAAACTAAGATAACAATTCCAATTTTTTGTGAGCTAGCGTACAAGCCGAAAAAAACTTCTTTGTCTGGTTTCATGCGTATATTATATATACGCTGCCATTACAAAATCGTGTCTATATTGGACTCTTTCAAATAAAATAGAATTCTTGCCAAAATTAAATTCTAATTTGAAGAGATAAAATTCAATCTTCAAATTATCTCCATATATCTTCAAGGATATCTCCAAAAATATCAGTCCAATCTGCTCCAAATTAACTGCTACGACTCTGCTCTACATTTGATTGCTTCATTTGCGATAATTGCCCAATACTCCTTACTCTCCTCCAAATTCCTCTTGAGCCCAAAAACTGTGATCTGTTACAAATAAAACATTTAAAGTGCACATTAATCATGTAAAATCACAGCTAATCCCAATAAAATTAACAACATAATTAACACACATCAATAAAATATTTGTTGCTTCATAATTTTATTAATAAATTGAAATTGTTGATCGGCTGGGTAGTAGGCTAGAATTGTTAGGCCAATATACATGTGACGTCGGTCCCAAGTCGGTAAATTTTTGTATGAACCGACATATGTGCAACATCGCATCATATGAAGCGGACTTCAAAATCATGTTAAAATGACGTCGTTCCAAAATAGGTATAAATATGATTACCCTAACAGAGATTTCAAACTTTTCTTCACAAGTTTCCTGCAAATTCCAACTCTCTCCACCTCTCTCCCTTCTCTTCTGTATTGGAAAAATGGTATGGTTTTTCTAATCTCTTAACACATAAATTTCGTAATTCTTACTTCACAATGTCAGATCTGTGGTCTATGAATTTGTTTTGTTTACCTAGTTTTCTAGCTTTTGTTTCTAATTTATGAGAGCGTGAACATTCCTTAACTTTGAACATTCCTTAACTTTGAACATTGTTACAATGTTTTGGTATGTCCCCAAAGGGTTTTTGTTAAATTTCATGTTGATGAAACCTTATTTTTTTGGTTTGACGTGTTTCTTCCCGTAGCTACTTGTGATATATGAGATGTCACTAGTTTGTCAGGTAAAGTTCGGTTCATGCAATACATGTGTGATGTTGTGTATTGTTTTTCCTAGTTGCTCATTCTTCAGTTTTTTACGTCGGATGTATCTCGGTCTTACCTTCGGTTTGTCCAAAATGATACCGACTTAGCACTGTGGCCTCTAAGTTTACTTTTTATTTCCACACGTGACATTAGTATTGTGTTAGCTTATTGTTTGGTTTACCCAACACAAAACCAAGGTTACATTAACATGTTGACCAAATCAATGCTTTGGACCGAGATGCACCTGCAGCGCTTATGGAGACGTCGCACCTTGCATTCCGTAGTGTGGTTTTGCACTTCATATTTTCACTTTTGATGCAAGAATAATGGCTTGCGAATGATTATCTAATCAGCATTTTTTTTGGTATTTCGCCTATTTACATAAATATATATTTCCAAACACAACTCCACACTTTCTAACAACTAATACATTCTAGTTTTCGTACAGTTCACCACACAACGGAGGCACCCAGAGCCTTTTTTCTTCGATATTAAACATGATTTGGTGGCTATTGATAGCCCACGTTTTGACTGCACTTGGAAGCAGCTAAACTTTGGGAAAATACTAACTTTGGTAAAGCTTTCTAAATAAATTTTATTTGTTGCAATTGCATAAGTATATGTATACATATATACATATATATATATATATATTACTAATAAATATTTTCTACGGTGACTTAGTACATCCTATGGGAGATTGTACTACTACTACCAATTTAGAAGACCCCCATAGTGCTGAGGTGCTAGGGACAGAGTTGTATATGAACTACTTGGGGGGTGGGGGGAGGTCACGACCTTTTCCCCAAATGACTTTGGCGAGTTTCTTAGGTGAAACAACCTACACATCAGGGACTCCTTGTTCTTTGAGGTGATACAAGCTAGGGGGGGCTAATCATCTTCAAGATCATTATTATCCGAGCTGATTGAGTGTACTGTAATTTCTGTTATTTCAGAACTAAGACAGTTCTTATTCTAATTAAATTGTGTACTATATTTATAAGGATATTTTCATTACTACTGATTTCTAATTATTTGTCCATCTTATTTGAACATTGAACAAAGGGGTACTGGTTATGTACAAAATAAGGGAGGATTTGTAGGGTCTTTGTAGCACAACGATTGCTGGCAACTGTTGTGCCTAAGTAACCTTAATTTTAAATTCCCCCAAATTAATCGTGATGAAGGGATATTAGGAGGAGAGAGACACAAAAGACAATGGGGGAAAAGCGCACGACCTTCATTTTGCTATTTTTTATTTTTTTCTATGTCTGTTAAAGTCTTTACTTTAACTTGTCTTTTACATATATACGACTTTGCTAGTCATTCACAATACCTATTGGTATCAATGACATATCTAGCGAAGTCGGGAAAGCTTTTCAAAGAACATATGCGATGTTGCACATTATTCAGTAACATTATTTACTTCATTTTTTAACCTTTTACTTTGGTTCAAATTAATAATAACCAAGGTAAAAACTAGTTATTTAATTCAGTCTTTTTATAACCAAAGAAACAGGTCAAGACTTCAAAGGGTTTACTAAGGGTGATGTGTGGTAGGCAATATAATCTGTGTGGTTAAATCCTAATGCCTTTCATCATTTTCACACCAAATAATTCAAGTAATGCCATGACTCTCAGAAAAAAGATTGATGTAGAGACTGCTCTACTCTAGCTCAAACCTCACATTTACTGGGCTAAAATGTTCAATTACTTGTCTTTTTTCGTCATCCCAAGTATCATCTAGGCCAATTTACACCAATTATATTAGACTCATTTACCAAGTAATTTAGAGGTGCATCAAGTAACCAAAAATGTCACATAAGAGCTTTCTCACAAGCAAGTTCAGTCCGTCAAGAAAGAAATATATCAAGAATAGTATGCTGAATTTGACTCGACTAAAAAAATCAAAAATATTTTTGTATTTTCTATTAAATGATACTAACACATAACACATAAACATATAATCCTCCTCACACTTAAACATTGCTTGCCCTCAAGCAGGTTCAGTAAAAATGTAAGAAGGAACAAAACCACCTAAAAACTAGACTCAACTAATACAATGAAAAAAAAATCAGGGATGGGGGAACTTATTGGGAGGGGCCAGCCACATTCCGGAGGGCTAGAAGAATCAGCTCATTCTGCTCCATGATTCGATCCACCTTCTATTGGAGGCTTTTGAGGTCCTCATTGATGGAGACAAGCAACATGTGACCTACAGGAGTAGAAGAGCTCGGTCTAGGATTTCCCGGCAGAGGAAACTGGTGGCACTTGTTAGCATCCAAATAGATCAAATTAGATTCAACCATAGCATTCAAATTAAGAAGAGAATGAGCTTTCACTAATTCCAGCTGAGGTAAGCCATCAAAAATCACATTGTTCTCAAGAAACATGGTAAGAATATGGCACAACGTGACATGGCGAGTAGTGTGTGTAGCAATGTCAAGCAAGGCCTCAGCCAACCAGTACCCTAAGTTTAGGTTTTTGTTGGTGTGCATACACCACAAAATGAAAAGGGTTGGTTGGCTCCCCTTAGCCCAAGAAGTGGTACGACCAAACACATTCCTCACAAGTATAAGATGGCAAAGATGCAAAGCAGGATCAGAAATCCAATGCACAGTAGACATAGTGGGATCATAAATATTAGGGCAAGAGGGAGCAAGTAATTTCCAGGCAACATTGGGATTGAATCCCGGATAAGTCACGTAAGGATCACAAAAAGTAGACTCATACTCTTATGAAAATAATTGCTCCCTAGAAGCTAAACCCAATGATAAATTCCACTTATCTACCGATAAATGAACCATATTCAGACCAATACAAAAAAAATATGCTAGGCTCAGATGATGTCATGTCATTGGACTTCTCAAAATGAAAACACGTAATAAATTCTTAGCAAGCTCTTCATAGATAGGCAGAACACGACAATTCAGCAAAGTAGCCCAACCAATCGTAGTAAAATAATGAGAACCTCTATCAGCAATATTTGTAACTCGTAAGGCTGGAATACTCACCTCCCAACCAGCTTCGTATTTTTTACTTTTGCACTTCTGCAAGGCCTCCCTGAGCTTTGGTTCCTCGAATTCCCCAAATACGGCTGGATCATCGACTCGAACATGAAGGGGAAAATCACCATAGGTGTGGACTCTGGACCGTGGTGTGGAAGCATTATCTACCCCGAAACTGGCAGCTGCGGATTTAGCCCTCTTAGTGGTTGAAGGTGGGCAGTCCGAATCTGGTGCGCTCCTTTTTGCATGAGTGTTCTTCTGGTTGCCTGGCTTTTGTGGTTGTCGTTTCGACACCTTACGTGTAACCTCAGAAGGAACCCCATCAGCAGGAGTAGGAGAGGTCAATGGTTTATGGACTCACTTCTTGGCCACTAATTTTTGGCGCATCGGATGACCGGAGGTTGATGATGTTGGAGCTGAAACAGGAGCTGGGGAAGGCTCGGTTAAATGTCTATCTGCAGGAGGAGCAGCTGGTGCAGGCGGTGCGTGGGCGGCACATGGAAGCACATGAGAGCGGCAGCTCAGCTTGTGGAGGTGAGTCAGCTTCTGCTGACGACGGATCTGTAAATGCAACTCCTGTGGACTTCGATTCCGGCATCGGAAATGCCGGTCAAGCGAGCTCCATTGGAGAGGATGTGACCGGAGGTGCTGGTGGACGACCGCGGTTGCTCCGATGAGGCTTCTCGATGGGCGAGGAGGCGGAGAGTGGGGCCGAGAGCTCGGATGGTGTCAGAGAAGCGGTGGAACAAGGAGGCTCCGCCTCGGCCATGATGTCCGTAGGTGGTAGCGGGTTCAGTGGCGAGGATTGTACTTCGGATGGTTGTGGCTGAGGTCTACGTCGTTGGTGGTCCATGGCGGTTCCGGTGATGATGGAGGTGGTAGGGCTGTGTGAAGGTGGCTTAGGTGGGGCGGCGAGAGAAAGTGAGGGAGGTGCTAAGGTGGCGTGTGGAGGTGGATTTAAGGTGACGGAGAAGGAGAAAGAATGGTAAGTGAAAAAGTAGGGTGGAAGGAGGAAGAAAAGGTGTGCAGCCAACTTAATATAGCACATAAGCCCCTAAAACCTTGGTTGTCTCCTTTGAGCCCCCATGACTTCTCATGCTCACCCTTAGCCAAAAATGGGCATTTTCCTAAGCCCAAAAGCCTTTTATTCAACCCATTAGCCTCCCTTCATGAAGAACTTGCTCATATTTTTCCTCCAACTACAAGAAAATATGAAAAACACAACTTAGAACAAAAAATGCACACAAAGAAACCATAATAATATTTTTTTGTTTATTTTTTAAATTTTTTTTCTAAAATAAAATAAAAATAAAAAAATAAAATCAAAACAAAGAAACAACTGGGCTGCCTCCCAGTAGCGCCGTCATTTATAGTCTTGGGCCAGACTGTAGAATCCATCAATTTTGCCGGGTGGTGTTTAGTGGAATTTCATCCACCATTTCCACCTGAGAGGAATCATGATACGGCTTGAGGCGATGACCATTGGCCAGGAAAACTTTATCTGTCTCTAAAATTTTAATCTCGTCAGTTCCGTTTGGCCAAACCAAAGACACCACGAATGGGCCTATCCATTTTGATTTAAGTTTTTCGGGCATTAACCGGAGCTTGGACTGAAAAAGTAGGACTCTTTGCCCAACCACGAACTCCTTGGTTCTCAGATTCTTGTCATGCCACATTTTTGTTCGATCCTTGTACCACATAGCATGATCAAATGCCTCTAAACGGAGTTCCTCTAGTTCCTAAAGTTGAAATCTTCTCTCCTCCTCACACTTAAGGGATTCCATATTCGCTTGCTTTACATCCCAAAATGCCCTATGCTCAAGCTCGACTGGTAGGTGGCATATTTTCCCGAACACAAGGCGATATGGAGACATCCCTATAGGTGTCTTGAACGCAATACGGTATGCCCAAAGCGCATCCTCCAACCGCTTGCTCCAATCCTTCCTGGAAGGATTTACTGTCTTCTCTAGGATTTGCTTAATTTCTCTGTTTGACACCTTTGCCTGGCCAATTGGTTGAGGGTGGTAGGTAGTGGCGAATCGATGGTGCACTCCATACTTCTTCAAGAGCTTCGATGGTCCGATTCTTGAAGTGAGTTCCTTGATCACTAATGATTGCTCGTGGTACTCCAAACCTGCAGAATATAGTTGATTTCAAGAACCCTGCAACAACTTGAGCATCATTAGTACGGGTGGCTTTAGCTTCCACCCATTTCGACACATAATGAACTGCTAATAAGATGTAAACATTGCCGAAAGAACTCGAAAAAGGACCCATAAAGTCCATGCCCCACACATCAAATATTTCACAAACAAGCACAGGCATTTGTGGCATTTCATTACGTTGAGAAATATTTCCAGTCATTTGGCATCTATCACAATTCTTACAAAATGTATAAGCATCTTTATGCAAGGTCAGCCAAAAGAAACCACAATCAAGCACTTTACGAGCAGTACATTTAGGCCCAAAATGTCCACCACATGCATATGAGTGAAAATGTAAAAGAACACTACCTTGCTCGTCATTAGGAATGCATCGTCGAATAATCTGGTCAGAACCAATCCTCCAAAGATACGGTTCATCCCAAATGTAATGCTTGCAATCACTTTTTAATTTTAATTTTTGAGCATGACTCAGTGTATGTGGAATATCTCCAGTGGTCATAAAATTTACGATATCCACATACCAAGGATCCGTGTCCAACTTACCTGAATTCAGTTCTGGCATGGGGTTCCGTTGGCCAAATGGAACCCTGTCGCAGTGTACAAATGTTCTTCGGGAAATGCCTCGGGAATGGGAATATCATCCTCAGGCCTGATTAAATGGCTCAAATGATCAGCAACATGATTTTCTGCACCCTTCTTGTCTCTGATCTCAAAGTCAAATTCCTGCAACAATAAAACCCAACGAATTAATCGAGGTTTAGAATCCTTCTTAGTAAACAAGTATTTTAGTTCAGAATGATCAGTATAAATAATAATTTTAGAGCCAAGTAAATAAGATCTGAATTTATCCAAAGTAAAGACAATGGCCAGCAACTCCTTCTCAGTGGTGGTGTAATTGCTTTGTGCAGGATTCAAAGTCTTTGATGCGTAATGAATCACATGGCTCTCCTTCCCTGCTTTCTATCCCAAGACTGCACCAACAGCATAATCGCTTGCATCGCACATCAGCTCAAATGGAAGATCCCAATTGGGTGGTTGCATGATTGGTGCTGAGATCAACTTGTTCTTCAATAAATCAAAAGAAGTCTTGCGCTCTTCATTCATCTCAAAAGGGACATCATCTTGGAGAAGTTTTGTCAAAGGTTGAACAATCTTTGCAAAATCTTTGATGAATCTCCGATAAAATCCCGCATGACCCAAGAAACCACGAACGTCACGAACATTAGAAGGATATGGGAGCTGTTCTATGGTCTCCACCTTGGCCTTGTCCACTTGAATTCCCTTCTCAGAGATCACATGTCCCAAGACTATGCCATCCTTCACCATGAAGTGACACTTTTCAAAATTAAGAACAAGGTTCCTCTTCACACAACGAATTAAGACTTGTTCTAGGTGACTTAAACACACGTCATATGAGTCACCATAGACGCTAAAATCATCCATAAACACCTCGATGCTCGTCTCAATCAAATCAGAGAAGATACTCATCATACAACGCTGGAATGTGCCTGGAGCGTTGCATAAACCAAAGGGCATTCTTCTGTAAGCATAAGTGCCGAAGGGACAAGTAAATATGGTCTTCTCCTGGTCCTCGGGGTTCACAAAAATATGAAAATAGCCACTGTACCCATCCAAAAAATAGAAGAAACTATTTCCCGCAAGTCTTTCCAACATCTGATCGATGAAAGGAAGCGGAAAGTGATCCTTGCGAGTGGCGGCATTTAACTTCCTGTAGTCGATGCACATTCTCCATCCAGTAACCAGCCTTGTAGTCACCATCTCTCCCTTTTCATTTTTCACTACTTGCAAACCCGACTTTTTAGGTACCACATGAACAGGACTCACCCACTTGCTGTCAGAAATGGGGTATATGATCCCAAGTGAGAGTAATTTCAATATTTCCTTGAAGACCGCCTCTCTCATGTTGGGATTGAGCTTCCTCTGAACTTCCCTAGTCGGTTTGGCATTGTCCTCCCACAAGATATGGTGTATACAGATGTCTGGACTGATTCCCGTAATATCCGCCAATGTCCATCCTATGGCCTTCTTGTATCTTTTTAGCATGGCAAGTAATCTCTCCTCTTGAGATGCGGATAACTCCGTGCTAACTATTACTGGAAGAGTATCATTGTCACCAAGATATATATATTTCAGATTCGGGGGCAAGGGCTTTAACTCCAAAATTGGGGCTTTTACGTCTGATGGTACTGGTCTGCCGGACGGGTCCGGTTTGGCCAAACGGGACCCTCTCTGCACTTCAGAATTTTTTGGAACTTCCATACTTGACCCGGATGAGTTGATTTGTTCAGGGTCTATATCAGTACTAAACACCCCTTCCTGAGAGTATATTGAGTACAGCAACTCACTGATCTCCTTATCGCTCAATCCTTGAATATTTATTTCTTTCTATCTCGATGGCAATTGAATTCCATTTCTTTCCTGTAAAATTTCAGTCTCAAGATGTTCTTCGACAAGAGGTTCAATGAGATCAATGGAAAATACATTCTCAGCATCAATTGACTTTTTCATGGCCTCATCAATACTAAAAGTATACTTTTCACCATAATAATCCAGACAAATAGTACCATTTCCCACATTATTGATAGTATTAGCAGTTCTCAAGAAGGGACGACCCAACAAAACTCCTGTTGTTCCCTGACCACTAGAATGATTCATTTTTACCACATAAAAATCTGCAGGGTACACAAAATTATTGACTCTCACAAGTACATTCTCCAACAATCCTTCTGGAAAAACACAAGATCGATCGGCCAACTGAATCACTACTCTAGTGTTAACCATTTCCGCTCCATTTAAAGTTTGATATATAGACAATGGCATCACATTATAGAGGCTCCTAAATCACACATTACAGCATCAATCTTTTTATCTCCAATATAACAAGGTAAGGAAAGCATACCTGGGTCCTTGCACTTGGGTGGAAATTTCTTTTGAATTACTGCAGACACCGATTCACCCATTATTATTTTGCTCGAATCCTTTGGCTTCCCTGCAATGAAATCTTTCAAGAATTTGCTAACTGGTGGTAACTTTATGGCCTGCAAGAAAGGAAGATTAATATCCATTTTTCCAAAGATCGATATAAAATCCAAAGGCTCTTCCTTTTTCTTTTCTAATCTACGAGGGAAAGGAGGAAAAATTTTAAGTGAAGGATCATGTAAACTCAACCTCTTACCTACCTCAGGTGTTACCTTGGATTTACCTTTATCTTGGACCTCAGCATGCTCAGGATTCTCAGAGTTTGTGGTGGTTTCATCACCCTTTTCCTCCGTTACTTGATTCTGAATTTCTGCTGCAGGGTTCCGTTTGGCCAAACCAAACCCTCCGTCAGTGAACTGGTTTGCTTCTTTGTTCGCGGATTTCGATGGCGGTGCACCAACTATCTTTCCACTTCTGAGTGTGACCTGATTTTCCGTCTCATGAGGGTTCACTTGGACCTGCGAGGGAAATCCTCCAGGTTGCTTCATCCTGAGTTCATTAAGAGAATTTGATAGCTGGGTGATTTGCCGAGTATGCTCTTCCAATGTTGATTCAGTCTTCTTGGATTGCTTCACCATCATGTCCATCAACATATCCATCTTTTCATTCAGAGATTTATCGTGACCTCCTTGCTGGGGTTGGGGAAAACCTGGAGCTTCTTGTTGCATTGGTGGAACATAGGGTCGTTGGTAATGCTGAGGTTGTTGCGGCGGGGGACCTTGTTCTCTCCACTGGAAGTTAGGGTGATCTCTATACCTTGGATTGAAATTTTGGGGATATGGGCCTTTTTGCTGTCTCTCATTGAAATTTCCCATAGCATTTGTTTGAACAGGTATCTCTCCCATAGTAAGAATGCATTGCGACGTTGTATGGTTGACTGCTCCACAGGTATCGCAAGGCCCTTCTTGTACAGACGCAACCTTGTCAACGACCTTGGAAAGCATTTTCTCCATTCTTTCCATATTTCCTTGATCTCATCTTTTTCGGAAGTGGATGTCTGTGCCACCTTATTCAAGATTCGTACCTCCTGTTGATCATACTCCTTTTTAGAATTCACCAGCCTCTTGATGATCTCTCTAGCTTCATTCACTCGAAGGTGAGAAAATCCACCACTACTGGAAGAGTTCACCAAGTATTTTTTGCTGGATGTCATCCCTTGATAGAAACATTGAAGCAACTGGCCTTCTGTCATTCTGTGATTAGGGAAACTGCCTACCAACTTCCTGAACCTCAGCCAAAACATACTCAATGGCTCATCATATTCTTGTTTGATGCTTTTGATCTCCTTCTTCAAAGCATCCATCCTTGTGGCTGGAAAGTAGTTTTCCAAGAACAATATCTTCAATTCTGCCCATGTCGCAATGGAGCTGGGGGGCAAGCTCGAGAACCACTGGTTTGCTGCTCCTATCAAACTGAATGGGAATGCCACCAATTTGAATTGATCTTCCGTCATGGTGGATGGCCTCTTCTGAACCTTACAAATCTTGATAAATTCGCTCAGAAAATTATAAGGGTCTTCAGTGCTTCTCCCGTGGAACTTGGGACGTACGTTCAGGAACGCCAGCTTGATTTCAATCTGATTTTCGGTCTCTGGCAATTGAATGGGAGTTAGGGGGTCATCTTCACTATGACCGGTAAGTTCCCACATGTATGGGTTGTTTGGGTTCTGCCTAGGATTCAGATTTCGGTCAGCACCGTCTATCTCGATGTCCGTTCCAGAATCAGAAGTAGTTGCTGAAATTGCGATGGGTTCGGTTTGGCCAAACCGAAGTGTCTCGGTAGAAAAAAGTTTTCGCTCTTTTGTTTGCTTCCTGTTCTACTTGGCTGTCTTCTCAACTTCCGGATTGAATATTAAATTCGGCCTGGATGATCTGCTCATAAACCAAGCACACTAGCACACAGATTAGTAGAAAAAAATAAAAATAATTGACTTACTGCTCCCCGGCAGCGGCGCCAATTTGGTGAGCATCGTTTTACTCGCCAAATAACCTGCAAATTCAGATTAATACTAATTAGTACAATGATAAGCAGGGTCGATCCCACAGGGAGCAAAAACAATAATCAATAATTATTTTTCCTACTAATTTTTGAAAACCTTTTTGGTGATGCCACCATGCCTTAAATGTAATGATTTTACTAATTCTAAAAATGCAAATGAAGACTTAAACTTATGAGAAATAAATATATGAATGAATGATATCGGCTAAGAATAACTCATGCTAGTTATTATCGATCATAGGCGCAATAATGAATCAATTCCTACACATCTACCGGTTATAGGGAACTAGGTATGCTTAACCCCCCCCAATTCGTTCTTACTTTATTGACAGTCAACTAATTATTATTAATTAACTGTTTCCCTTACCAAAATGTTCCCAGAAAGTATTCGCTAAACCAGAACACATTTTGATAGCATTAAGTATTAAAAGAACACGATATAGCAAATACCAAAGTAAAAGAAAATAGTAACGCACACTCAATTATCCCCTATCTAGCTATTACAGTCTTAGCTAGTTAGCTGTTTTTTCACAAGACTTTGCTACTTACTAATCCCATCCAACAATTACGTACTGGCGGAAATTAGATAGCAGTATTCTAAAAATATTTGAGTTGATCAGGCCTAAACATATTAGAAATAAACTTCAACCAAGAACAATCAAGAACATGCAAAAATCAATTATAATGCAATTAGGTTTCACGATTTATAAACTAACATTTGTTATTCTCTGCCGATATATGAATTAGCTACTCATGATAACTAAACTAAACAAATAGTTAATATAATAATTAAACATGATAACCAAAATCAAATAAATAAAACAAGCACTTGATGTAGAATGCAGAACACAAAAACGAATGAACACTAATAATTCGATGGAGGATTAATGAGCAATGCACATGATATCAACTGCTCTCTGGTGTTCTCTGGTGTTCTTTCAACCACTCTCTGATTTCAAATAATCCCGTGGCCTTTTTTTAGGAAGGAAAATTGTCTCCACCTCGTAAAACAGAGCAAAGAGCAGGAAAACCTTTTTTATGCCTAATAAAACAAAACTAAGATAACAATTCCAATTTTTTGTGAGCTAGCGTACAAGCCGAAAAAAAACTTCTTTGTCTGGTTTCATGCGTATATTATATATACGCTGCCATTACAAAATCGTGTCTATATTGGACTCTTCCAAATAAAATAGAATTCTTGCCAAAATTAAATTCTGATTTGAAGAGATAAAATTCAATCTTCAAATTATCTCCAAATATCTTCAAGGATATCTCCAAAAATATCAGTCCAATCTGCTCCAAATTAACTGCTACGACTCTGCTCTACATTTGATTGCTTCATTTGCGATAATTGCCCAATACTCCCTACTCTCCTCCAAATTCCTCGTGAGCCCAAAAACTGTGATCTGTTACAAATAAAACATTTAAAGTGCACATTAATCACGTAAAATCACAGCTAATCCCAATAAAATTAACAACATAATTAACACACATCAATAAAATATTTGTTGCTTCATAATTTTATTAATAAATTGAAATTGTTGATCGGCTGGGTAGTAGGCTGGAATTGTTAGGTCAATATACATGTGACGTCGGTCCCAAGCCGGTAAATTTTTTGTATGAACCGACATATGTGCGACATCGCGTCATATGAAGCGGACTTCACAATCATGTTAAAATGACATCGTTCCAAAATAGGTATAAATATGATAACCCTAACAGAGATTTCAAACTTTTCTTCACAAGTTTCCCGCAAATTCCAACTCTCTCCACCTCTCTCCCTTCTCTTCTGAATTGGAAAAATGGTATGGTTTTTCTAATCTCTTAACACATAAATTTCGTAATTCTTACTTCACAATGTCAGATCTGTGGTCTATAAATTTGTTTTATTTACCTAGTTTTCTAGCTTTTGTTTCTAATTTATAAGAGCGTGAACATTCCTTAACTTTGAACATTGGTACAATGTTTTGGTATGTCCCCAAAGGGTTTTTGTTTAATTTCATGTTGATGAAACCTTATTTTTTTTGGTTTGACGTGTTTCTTCCCGTAGCTACTTGTGATATATGAGATGTCACTAGTTTGTCAGGTAAAGTTCGGTTCATGCAATACATGTGTGATGTTGTGTATTGTTTTTCCTAGTTGCTCATTCTTCAGTTTTTTACGTCGGATGTATCTCGGTCTTACCTTCGGTTTGTCCAAAATGATACCGACTTAGCACTGTGGCCTCTAAGTTTACTTTTTATATCCACACGTGACATTGGTATTGTGTTAGCTTATTGTTTGGTTTACCCGACACAAAACCAAGGTTATATTTCCATGTTGACCAAATCAATGCTTTGGACCGAGATGCACCTGCAGCGCTTATGGAGACGTCGTACCTTGCATTCCATAGTGTGGTTTTGCACTTCATATTTTCACTTTTGATGCAAGACTAATGGCTTGCGAATGATTGTCTAATCGGTATTTTTTTGGTATTTTGCCTATTTACATAAATATATATTTCCAAACACAACTCCACACTTTCTAACAGCTAATACATTCTTGTTTTCGTACAGTTCACCACACAACGGAGGCACCCAGAGCCTTTTTTCTTCGATATTAAACATGATTTGGTGGCTATTGATAGCCCACGTTTTGACTGCACTTGGAAGCAGCTAAACTTTGGGAAAATACTAACTTTGGTAAAGCTTTCTAAACAAATTTTATTTGTTGCAATTGCATAAGTATATGTATACATATATACATATATATATATATATATATTACTAATAAATATTTTCTACAGTGACTTAGTACATTCTATGGGAGATTGTACTGCTACTACCAATTTAGAAGACCGCCATAGTGCTGAGGTGCTAGGGACAGAGTGGTATATGAACTACTTGGGGGGTGGGGGGGAGGTCAAGGCCTTTTCCCCAAATGACTTTGGCGAGTTTCTTAGGTGAAACAACCTACACATCAGGGACTCCTTGTTCTTTGAGGTGATACAAGCTAGGGGGGGGGCTAATCATCTTCAAGATCATTATTATCCGAGCTGATTGAGTGTACTGTAATTTCTATTATTTCAGAACTAAGACAGTTCTTATTCTAATTAAATTGTGTACTATATTTATAAGGATATTTTTATTACTACTTATTTCTAATTATTTGTCCATCTTATTTGAACATTGAACAAAGGGGGTACTTGTTATGTACAAAATAAGGGAGGGTTTGTAGGGTCTTTGTAGCACAACTATTGCTGGCAACTGTTGTGCCTAAGTAACCTTAATTTTAAATTCCCCCAAATTAATCGTGATGAAGGGATATTAGGAGGAGAGAGACGCAAAAGACAATGGGGAAAAGCACGCGACCTCCATTTTGTTATTTTTTATTTTCTTCTATGTCTGTTAAAGTCTTTACTTTAACTTGTCTTTTACATATATACGCCTTTGCTAGTCATTCACAATACCTATTGGTATGAATGACATATCTAGCGAAGTCGGGCAAGCTTTTCAAAGAACATATGCGATGTTGCACATTATTCAGTAACATTATTTACTTCATTTTTTAACCTTTTACTTTGGTTCAAATTAATAATAACCGAGGTAAAAACTAGTTGTTTAATTCAGTTTTTTATAACCAAGGTAAATAATATCTTTTAATTTGGAAAAAAATGACCAAGGCAAAAGGACGTTTTACCTCAGTTATTTGGTGTTAACAAAAAAACCGAGGTAAAAAGGGCAAAGTAATAGGTCATGTTTCTAGTAGTGAATGCCTCACCATTAGATATGTAGTTAAGTGCATTACATTCCGGACACTCCACTGTGGATCTCAATCCTTAGGCCTAGAGAGGCAAAGGAAAAGACACATTGTGATGATTCTAGAGTCGGCACAACTCTAGTCGCTATAAACAAATGCGTTAATCTATTGGGTTAAGCCAGGGGTTTTCCCCCATCGGGATATGTCGAATCGACCGCACAACATGTTGATTTCTCACATAACTAGCCAATTATAATCATGGTATAACATGTATATGGACTTTCTCTCAAAGGACATGAATGCACTCCTCTCCCCATTGTTCTTCACCTACTCCAAAATTCTAACACTTCCTAAGATAGCAATGAATCCTAGCACAATTTTATACTACCACACATGCATGGGTGCATCATCATAATGACATAGCATAAATCATAAATCTTAGAAAGCACAAGTTCAAGCATAAATATTCATAATACAATAAGATAGGAGAATAGAAACCTCAAAAGGTCATAATTATAGCATGAATACAAACAACCCCAAGCTACTAATCTACTCCCTAAACATGGAATTCAAGTATTGTATTGAATTCCATATCTTTGGGAAAAAGAAAAATAAATAAAAGAAAGAGAAAGAACCTGGAGAAAAGAGAGGGTGTTTCTCTCTCTAAGTTACTCTTCAAATCTACCAAATGATCTAAGAAAATTATCCAAGACTTTTAACCCTAGTAGATAAAGGCTATATTTATAGTAGTAGGGGATTGGGACTAAAAATGGCCAAAAAAAGGACAAACCCCTAGAGCCGCCGCCTGACATGGGGTTCCAAGGATGGCATGGCCCATGCCTCTGATGTGGCCTCGTGTCGGCGCGGGACGTCAGATCTGGCGTGAGCCATAAGCCTCGTGCTGGCGCAGGGTCACCAGATCTGGCACGGCCATTTACCTTGTGCTGGCGAGGGGCGCTGGTCTTGGTTTGGTTATACTGGGCACGATCTGTCTCATTCGGCAGGCGCCGTTCTTTGGAGCTCCATTTTTGTACTTTTTTCTGCACCCCGTGTCGGTTGGTGTCGGCCGTTTACCAGATCCTCCTTTCGCTCAGTCATTAGGCACGTGCTGCTTCATAATTCACACCCCGTTGGTTGGTCTCGGCATTTTGGACTTGGAATGGCATGAGCCGTGTGAAAAGGAATGGTCCACACCCAAACTTAGCTATTTTTGGAGTAAAAAAAATTTATTTTAGGGCTTGGCCAGCCGAACTTGGCACGACCCGTGCTGGGATTTGGCAGGGCTCATGCTGCTTGGAACGGCTCATGCAAAAGGCCCTTAGCATGAGTAGTGGGTGTGGCATGGATTGTGTGTGCTTGGTCTCATGCCTCCCATGAGCGGGAGTCGTTGCTGGTTCGCCCGGCTTACTTTTTTGCTCCACTATAGATGAACTGTTGGTCCAATTTGAGAGTTCTTGTAGTTGATTTCATAGCGCTCAAGATGATGAATCCAATGGAACCAAGTCCAAGGGATTATTTTTCTCAGATTTCTCCCAGATCTTTGTGCAACTCAACAATCCTCCGTTTCTTCCTTGGCCTCTAGGAACTTCAAGTCTGCCTATCTTTAGCTCAATCCTTCTACTACCACGATATAGACTTTGTGGGCTTTATCTACTACCATTCTAATGCAAATGGCCTTTCAACATCTTCTACTGTCCTTGTGAATGGCCTTCTATACAAATGTAACAAAAAGTACCCACGATCGAACTACTGGTGATGATAAAAAATGAAGATTGAGGTGCTTGTGGATACAAGGTGTCCATTAGTATCAATTAAGTCTACAAAAAGTGGGATTTAGATCAGAAAACCAAACATGGCCATCTAAACCCTCTGTCATGTAAACCTAACTAACACTAGCAAACCAATAAGTAATACAAGCCAATTATTATACCTAATGCATAGGTTAACGCATGCCTAATGATGCATATATGTTGAGTAAAAATGTTGAACTTAAATGATATGGTGATGTCTTGTGGTAAGGTAATGAGCTGCAAATGACATTTCATTGTAGGTAGGTGGTTATGCATCGAATCGAATTCATTAGTAAAGATCTTAGAAAATCTCTAGAATGCATCCATTGGGTTGAATCTTTTACTGTTCCAACTTTGGAACATGCCTCAAAAAATTGCATGGTGCAAGCACATTGCCTATGTAAGCATTGTAAGATTTCCATATTTTTGGGAGGAAGAAGATGTGTGAGCATCTCGTCATGAGATTGTTTCTAACTATTGGTTATGGTAGAGGAGGTTAACACAGATAATTGTGAAGTTGATTCAATTAAAGAAGTCTATAATTTGGATGGATTTAAAATAATGGTGGAGGATGTAACTATATAATTCAATGGAAAACACGAGGTCCTAGAAGTGTTGCGTAATGACAAGAACAAGGCATTGTATGGGGGTTCTAAATATTTAGTTTTGACTGCCACTTTGCAAATGATGAATTTCAAGGCTAAAATTGGGTGGACTGATAAAGGTATGGAAAATACTCTTCAATTGTTAAGTAAATTTCTTTTCGAAGGTAATCTTATGCCTGACATATCGTATGCCGCAAAAAGGATTCTTTGTCATATGAGATTGGAATAAAAAAAATCCATGCACCTCTGAATGATTGTATTTTGTAGAGGGGGAAGAGTGATGAAGACCAAGATGAATTCCATGTAGTGGCGAGTCTTGGTGCAAGATGAAGAATGGTGGAATTGAGGTTTTTGCAGAGGTTGAAGTGAATTTGAAGAAAAGAAATAACAGTTAAATTTTTATGGTTTCTAACCATCATTCCTTAATTGAAGAAGTTATTTACTTCTAAGGAAGATGTAAAATTTTTGCGTTGGCATGGCGAAAGAGTTCGATCGGTGGACGACGTTACTATACATATGTCAGATGGTGAGCAATCGAAGAGGATGGATGCTACTTACCCAGAGTTTGGTTATGGGGCCCAACATTTGAGATTTGTTATTTGAACTGCCTCCACTCGAGGTTGTTAAAGTCATAGCCTAAATTAACCCGAGCAAAGGCGTTTAAAACAAATGGGATTGAATGCAAGGGGTGATGTCAAATTTAAAATTTATATTTCTGCACCTAACTCCATGGAAAGCTACCTTTGGGGTAGTCAGAGGCAAGTTCGGGTTTGTCCACAAAGATACTAGAGTCTAATAGCCAATTAAATACAACCATGTTTGAGTTTTCAATCCGTCCGTGTGCTAGGAATAGATAATTTAGTAAAATTAGGGGTTTTTGTGTTTTTCAATTAAAAACTACAAACATAAAGCTAAAACACGAGAAAACTATATTAACAGACACTTGGGGAAATATGGTTGATTAAATGTTCCGATCCTCAATTTTAATCCCATATAAGACACCAACAACCTAATCTAGTGCTTATAACACATGGTGTCGTCAATGGTCAGAACATCCCCATACCGATCACGTTGGGTGCTCTTGTAATCTTCCATCGGCACCGCCTCCATAATTAAAGGAGTGCAAAAATAGCCCTACCATTGGGTAGATCTATTTCTCCCCCGTACGAATACGTCCCGGGCATAACACCACGAATTCTCTACCCCTAGGAATATAAAGAGGAAAAGGGAGATAAGCCTTTTATTGAAGGCACTAGGACCGCTTAAAACCCAATCTTGGTACTAATAAGGATATTTTATAATAAGGCTATTTTATAGTATGGACCTAAAAATAGGCCCAAAATAGGCCCAAAATAGGCCAAACCCTAGCAGTCGCCGCCTGACACTGGGCACCGTGGATGACACGGCCCATTCTGCTGATGTGGCCTCGTACTGGTGCGGTCCATCAGATCTAGCACGGGTTATTTGCCTCGTGCTTTCATGGAGCACCAATCCTGGCATGATTGTGCTGGCGTGTTCCATGTCAACAGTGGCAGGCCATCGTCTGGAGCTCCATTTTTGGACTTATAATCTGCACCCCATGTCGTTCGGTGCAGGCCATCAACCAGATCCTAATTTTTACTCAGTTTCTTGGCACTACTCACTTCATTCTTCACACCCCATGGGATGGTCTTGACATTTGTGACTTGGAATGGCATGGGCCATGTGAGAAGAAATGGTCTGTGCCCATAATTAGCCAATTTTAGAGTGAAAAAAGAGAACTTGAGGTCACAACCAACAGATCTTGGCACAGCTCGTGCTGCCTGGTATGGCTTGTTCCAAAGGCCACTGACACGGTTCGTGTGGTGTGGTATGGGTAATGTGTGGCTTTCCCTCGTGCTGGCCATGAATGGTCCATGCCACTCACTGCAGGTTCATCCGGCTGACTTCTTTGCTCCATTACGGATGAACTGTTGGTTCAATTTGAGAGTTCTTGTAGTTAATTTCATAGTGATCATGATTGCGATTAAATGGTATCACCGTCAGTGGATGATTCTTCTCAGATCTTTCCCAGAACTTTGCGCAACTCTCTGACAACAATCCTCAATTTTTTCCTTGGCCTTTTTAGACTTCAAGTCTGCCTATATTTAGCTTAATCCATCTACTACCACGATGTAGAGCCCATGGTTTTCATCCACTACCATTCTAATGCAAATGACCTTCGACATCTTCTACCGTCCATGGGAACGACCCTGATATGAATCTCCTTGCAAAGACTCTGGATCATGGAATTAAAATCTTTGACCGAAAGAAGAAATCTACAAACTCTCAGCAAGTCACACAAATCTCAAGAACCTAGCCCTCATGATGCTCTCAATATCAACTTGATCACTAAATAGCCCACGGAATCAGATCACAATGTTTACTAGTACTTAATAACTTTTAGGATTAAGCAACAATGGAATTATCTCGTAAGGAAAGAGTATGAACTCAAAAGGTTTTATATTTGATTGATAAAAATGTGTATAAATTCGTCCAAAGGCCACTCTATTTATAGGGTTACAATCTTAGCCAAAACCTTAATCACAAACGGAAATTGAATCAACTTATGGCAGCTTTAAGAAGCTAAAACCATAGCTAACTAAAACACCTAAAATAAACACAGATGACCAAATAATAAACACATATGGCCGAATTCTTCCAAGACATACCTTGGATGAATATTTCCTTATCTAATTTTACCAAATCCAATTCTAAACAGAATAAAATTAAATATTCTAAACCCTAAGGGACTGTATTTTAAAACCATCTCTTTCAAAGCTCACATGGCAAGTCTTATCAATCCAAAACCCAAAATAAAATAATTTTACAATAGTTTACAGTTATTGCACTACCTCATTAAAAACCCAGTGGGAAAATAGAGTATAGTGTTCTTTATGAAGTCTTCAGTTTTTTGACAATCTTGAACAATAAATCCAAGATGTCGATGATGACTCCTTCTTCATTTCTTCATCATAAAGGTGATCGATCAAAGCATTTGATATTCGTATCAAGCCTTTTATACAAATGTGACAAAAATTACCCACGAGCCACCTACTAATGATGATCTAAAAGGAAGATCAAAATGCCCGTGGATACAAGATGTCCATTAGTATCAATTAATTCTACAAAATGCGGGATTTAGACAAGAAAACCAAACATGGCCATCTAAAACCCTTGTCATATAAGCCTAACAAATACTAGAATTCCAACAAGTAAAAAAAGCCAAGTATTATGCCGAATGCATAGGTTAATGCACACATAATGTTGCACATCATTATTTCACTGATGGAATGCATCCATTTAATAATATGAGCAGCGCACATAGTTATTAGCTTGTTATGGCAGTGACAATCTTCCACATAGCTATTAATGAAATGTAAGTATGTGTTGTTATCTATGATGATTTATGGATCAAAGCAGGAAGGTAATGATATAGACGTTTACCTTGCATCAGGGACCTTCCGGTGGATGATTTGTTGACGTTGATCAATAAAGGTGTCCACAATTACCATGGTAGTAAGGAAGATTTTTTCACAATGAAGGTGTTTTTGTTTTGTACGATTAACAATTTCCCCGCATATGGTAATTTGTCTAGGTACTCGGTGAAAGGGCACTTTGCCTTCCCCATGTGTGAGAGGGAGACATCATTTTTCCTAAAAATGGTTGCAAAACTGTTTATCAGGGCCATAGGAAGTTTCTACCGGAGGGACATCACTGACAATCGCCGAAGAAGTGGTTCTATGGGGAAGTTGAGAAAAAAGGGCAAACTTTACCATTAATAGGTGTTAAGGTTTATGAAAAGGTTAGGGGATTTCCTAATGATATCAGGAAGAGAAAGCGAAAAACAACAGTTGAAGGTAGTTGGAAGAAATGCTCCATATTTTTTAACCTCCCTTATTGAAAGTATTTGGACATTCACCATTTTCTTGATCTTATACACATTTAGAAATGTGACTGCAATTCTTTTTTTGGGACATTGTTGAATAGCTCTGGTAAAGTAAAGGATGGGTTGAAGGCTCAGCTTGACCTGGTTGAAATGGGGATGAAGAAGAGTTTGGGACCTTCCACAAGTGGTGATAATTATTAACCCTTAACCTGCATGTAATTAGATATATGAGTCAGAGAAGAAATCATACCGTGCGGCATTGAGAAGTGTGAAGGTCCCTGGTGCGTATTCGTTAAACATAAGTTCATGCGTGTCCCTCATAGAGTTGAAGTTGGTTGGATTGAAATCATATGAATGCCACAACCTCATGCAAGAATTGAATTTCATTGTTATTAGGTCGACATTGTCATCTCATGTCAAATTGTGCATCACAAAACTTTGTTTATTCTTCAATTCTATATGTTCGTAAAGAATCGGTGTTGCGAGGCTGGACTAGTTGTAAGCAATAATCTTTCAAGTTTTGTGTCAAATGGAGATTTACCCCCTCCCCCCAATCCATTTGGTGAGGGTATTTCTAGGGTTTAGTTGGAGGAACCGTTGGCGATGGGCACAACGTTGCCATGCACCGACAGAGTATACACGAAGATTGGTCTTGCACGGGGAATGTTCCTACTATGGCCACGTCGACTTATTTATGCCGATCTTGTAACAAATGGACATTCGAAGGAAACACGGGAAGTATCACCTAAACCAGTGAAAACAACACCAAGACCCATCAAACAACCACCTAAATTGGTCCAAACAACAACCATGAAGCTTAGAGCTCCGAGTGAAAGAGCACAAGGCCTTCGACAATTACAACATTTCGTAAAGGCCCTATTTAATTGGCTTCAAATGCATGATATAAACTCAATTTACTCATTCTTGGGGAATTAATTTGTATTTGGATACAAACGGGATATCATGGCATTGTGGCGTGATTTTGAATATCTTTGGATATGTGAGCAAGTCAATCAAACAATCATGCCCATCTAAGCCTTGTGAGTTATTTATATAAATTTTAGCATATACTTATTAAAACTTCGAAGGTACTAAAGAAAAATTAAAATTTCATAGGTACTAGTTCTTTACACATAATCAAAACAAGAAATGGATTGGATACATGTGCCCAATGCCAATTCAATAAATTGGTTGTACGAAACAAGAGAGGATCGACTATATTCATAAGAACCTGGGGTGGAAGGATAAGAAGCTATTCACTTCACCATACATAGAAATGTTATATATATACTAAGTTATTTGTTTTACTTAACGGTTACACAAATAACTCATTTCGTGCATAACTTCAAATTGTATATTTAGGGACCATTGGAGATTGATTTTGATTGTCCCCTCCCAAAACCGGGTTTATTGAATGGATCCCCTACACTTCCAACCTTCAAATGCATTTGTTTAGATTTTGGATTTGACAATAAAAGATGGTAGCGACCAAAATAAAAATCATTTTAAGGTGGTCGAAGTCAAGGTGAGCTATGATAATTGTTTATTCCATTTATAGTAATTAATTAATTTTTATAAAAATTGAATTAAGGAATTTGTTTTATTTTAACTAGTACAAGAAACAAGCGCAGACTTGGGAGTGTGGCTATTACGTCATGCTCTACCCGACTGAGTGCATTCAAGAGGTCAAAGATGACTATATCCAAATTGACAAGGTGTGCGTACAATTTTTTCTAGCTACCAATTAATAGAACTATGCTTTAAGTATTTTTTTCAAACTAGGTAATGACAGATTTTCATGAAGGAATCGAAGCCCTACTTCAACAATGAAATCAATAGTGCCAGGAATTATTTGGTGATGCATCTAATACTAAATCGGTTTGGGACTCTTAGGAATCTGAATATTCCAAAAGTAACTCAATCAGATAAATAATGAACCTTAGAAGTATTGGAATATATTCCTGCCGTTTTCTATTCATATCTATAGATTATTGCTAGGTTAGCGCTATCTATAGATTTTTTACATCACACAAGATACTATCACGTATTGCATTATATTAGCTTATGTAGATTGAGGCCATTTTTGGAGCCGGAGACATTTGGTAGAAAAATTCATTTACCATATGAGCAGATCAACTTTCCAAAATTGGAAACTGCATTTCAATTTTTACACAGTCACGATTATTAATTCTGAGATCGGAAATAATACACGAATATATTTTTGAGTTTGCAATTTCATTAACACAAATTGTAGCAATGTTTGGACAGAATAGGGATGGAATGTACACACGAGCTCGGAAACCTTCTAGTTATTGACAAAGAGCCGATTATAAATTTTGAACTCAAAAAATCTGATTTCCCAAACTCGGAAAACTGATCCACGGTATGATGGTCGCTAGGATTTTCCAAAATCCAAAAACATTCAAAGGCGATTCTCGTGAGATTTTTAAGGCAATTTTTAACTGCCTTCGTTGGCATTTTTTAAGGCAGTTTTGGAACTGCCTTCCAATGAAGTGCGATAGGAGGCTGGGCTAGAAAAGGCACAATGAAAGTGACTTTGTTGGTCCAATAGAACCTCCTTTAACCCACCCATCCCCCACACTAGTGGTGGTTTTTCTAGTAACGTTGGTCTTTAGCATACAAAGTATTTTTTTTTATAAAACTTAATAAAAATTCCAAATTAGTTGTGCTCTCTTGGAACTACAAAGTTCCCAAATCTAAGCTTCCTGGTCTGAGTGTCTGTTTTACTGCTGAGACAGAGATCGTGGTAACACTTTGATTTCATACACAACATCTCTGCCATGATGATTATGATGCGGAAGATGTTTTGTTTCTTATTGTTTTAGTGTGTTTTATCTGTATTCCTCCTTATTTTTTTATGAGCGTGTACATCCTTTATGTGCTCGTTTGATCTGTGATTTTTATTTTTTTGTAGTCATGGATTTGGCCAGAGGTGCTATCAACAAATCACTCTTTGATGGTGATGATGAGCAGGTGGTTGGGACCTTTGTTCAACCTGACAATACTGCAATGAGTAACACCCTCCAATAGGGTGTTAACAAAACGAGCACTAGTATTGCACTTGTGAAGGTCAAGTCTACTAAAGGCGGAGAGGTGGTTGGCGCTCTCCCCACTGGCGAGTTGAATGATAAAAAGAACAAGAGGGATAGGACTGATAGGTCCTCGAGGCACACGCTGCCAATAGTGAGAAGTGGACGTGGCAGCCAGCATCGCTCGCGAACCGAGAATGTGCTGATGGAGGGAAAAATACCTGATGCTCTCTTCAAATTTTCTCTTCCCAATACTTTAGTTGTGGTATGTTGGCTTCTTAATTTTAGTGACCTTCATCATACCTTGATATTTTGAGTGTGGAATATTCACTATCACATCTCTATATCTTTTTAAGGTCACTTCTCAGTAAGGTCGGTTAGATCCTTCAGCATGTGAATGAGCAGCTTTCGAAGTTCTCTTCTGGGGATGAATCGCTCATGGAAAAGTATAAGGAAAAAGAGACAAAATGTGTGACCTTAGAAACTTCTCTTAAAGTCGCTCATGATGAGGTAAACACTACTAAGGAGCGTGCTAGGATTGCTGAGAAGGAAGTCATCAAGCTTCATACTGAGATATAGGAGATAAGCACCAATGGGCCGGCTTCTCCTGAGTATCCTCAAATTTGGGTGGATTGGCTTTGCAAGACGAAGTACTTCTTCAAATTATTTGAGAATGTTTCCAGCTCCACTCTCACCTTAGGTTATTGCAAGGCTGTGAAAGATATGCGAGGGTGGAACCCAACATTGACGCTGAAGAATCTGCCCACCTTGAAGAAGTTTACAACTATGTTGGTGAAGCAGTAGGCCATACTCAATGATGGCTTTATTGAGAAGATTGTTGATGGTGGACACCTTTATGCTTTGCTGTCACAACTTTCTAGCCATCATTGCCTCCCTTTTTCCATCGAGTTAAAGGTGTGTGAGGTTGATTATCTGGAGGATCTTCCATTTGGTTCTCGCCCTATTATTCCACCTCCTAATCCTGACGTCAACACATCAACTGAGACCCATGCGAACATTTATGTCCCTGCTCAGCAACCTAGAATGGAAGGCGCTGCTATTGTCATCCAGCTTTAGCCTACCCTCAACTCTGAAGTTAGTTGATTCTTGGTATATTGAGCTCTTGAATATTTTATTGTAATTTTAAGACAATATTTTGGTGTATGTCTGTACTATTTTTGTGACTTCGGTTATTAATGTTGATTTATCCTTCTTCTTTTAAATTTTCTCATTTCCCTTACTTATATGAAGGGCTTTAATATTTTGGTTGATCATAAATATTTGAAACAACTTGACTTTCTGGGATGTACTGATTATTTTTCCTATTGCTACGGATTTTTGCCACCTAAATTTCACTGCCCTATTATTTTTCTTTGTTCCATTCAATCTTTCACCAAGGAGTGTGAGAAACTTGTTTCTTCTGATCGATTCTCTTGAATGGAGTCTCTTCCCTTATGCATTAGATGGCAACTTCCTATTCCCACTCAATTTACATCTTCATCTACAACATGTCCTTGCAGTAAGGATATTGTCGATGGGTACAATGTTAAATTGCTTAGCAAGAATATTGTCTGTGGTTTGGTTGATCTTGAATCCGCTGGTGCATACATACTATCGCTTAACCCCCCCTCTCCGTATCTAAGAGTGAGAATTATCTTTAGGCGTTCGTTTGAAGTACACGATCTTGGGTATTAATGATCTCAAAGAGAAGTGGGGTAAAATTATAAAGGAAACCCAAGATGTCATGCATGATTTATGTAGGGTTTACAACAAGCAGAATAGTCTTCTCCACCGTCAACAGTTGACTATGGTGAAGAAGCTTCGACAGCAGGAGGAGGCTAAAAATTATGCTACCAGCAAGACTCGCGAGGCCCATTAGAAAATGATAAAAATAAATGTACTCGCCTTGATGACTTGTTCGATAAGTTGAATAAAATGCAGGATAAGTGTGATCACTTTTCACCCTCTGCCCTCGGTTGGCAAAACAATTTTGATGAGCAATTTTCTATAAACACACAGATGTGAAGTGAAAACGAGCAGCTCCACGCTGAGTGTGATCAGCTTGTTTCGTCTGTGCACCAACTTGAGCCAGCTTGTGTTGAGTACAAAGATAAACTTCAGGCTCTCCCTTCTTCATCCTGCAGAACTACTAGACGTGGAGATCTTACTTTGGGAATCAGTGGGCAGAGGATAAACTTGTCTGAGGCTATCCGATTGCACATTCGTGGCCAAGAGGCAGATATACAAAATTTAAGGACTGAAAATAAGTGGTATGATGAAATTGTTAATGTAATGAGTATGCACCCGGATCGCAAGGAGTTCGGCCCTATAACTGACTTCAAGGCATATTATGCTAGATATCTTGGTCATATTGGCGAAAAGGTTTAACATACCATCCAGCATGTTTACACATGTAATGGCAATACGACCATATGGTTAGCAAAGAGCGTGAGGCTGAGGAAAAGTGGTGTAGGGTTGAGCACTCTCATTGCAAAGCTAAGCACGGTCATCATTGTGGTGGTTTGTCTTCTTCTAGATCATTGTGAGCATCTAGGTGTGGATAATATGTAATTTTTTTTCTTTCAAACATTTATAGCATGATGTCCTTTTCGTTCTGGCTTTTGGTTGTTGTGGTTGTGCTGTTTTAATAAAACTCGGCCTTGTACTTTTGAATGTTCTTGATTACGTAATTAATTTTTCTTCACAAGATGTCTTTCTCATACGTCTATTGTTTTATTTTTGAGTATTCAAACTTGGTTTATCGCAAGCCGTAAGATCTATAGCTTGCTTTAGTCGCTATTTCATAGGCATATCTGCTATATAGCAAGATCTATTGCTTGGTCTATTAAAAGTGTGCAAAACCGCAAGATCTATAGCTTGCTTTAGTCATTGTTTCATAGGTACATCTGCCGTATAGCAAGATCTATTGCTTTCTCTATTAAGAGTGTGCAAAGCCGCAACATCTATAGCTTGCTTTAGTCACTATTTTGTAGGTATATTTTCCTTATAGAAAGAACAATTGCTTTCTATATTAAGAGTGTGCGAAGCTTCAAGATCTATAGCTTGCTTTTGTCGCTGTTGTAGGCATATCTGCCTTATTTCAAGATTTATTACTTGCTTTCGTAAGACTTATATTTTGCAAAGAGGAAAGATGAGTAGCATTTGTAATTAACAACTTATACTGCTATCATTATGCGTTCATCATTTACTATTTTGTGACCTAGTTTTCCAATCGCAAGGTATAGCTATATGAAAAAATAAAAGATGTTACTCCAGAAGATTTAGATTACAATGATATTGCCTTGAACTCAAAAAAAGGAATGAACACCACCAAATGATTAAATAATGGTTTCTATCCATTGAAACTAGAATTTCCCGCCTCTTTCCTGATTCGACAAATAAAACATTCTCAAATTCATTATGTGCCAAGTGTTGGGAATGTTGCTTCTATAAATTCTCTCTAAATCATAGCAGTTGGATCGGTGTGTCTTTGTTATCTTGTACGGTTCTTCAACTTCGGGCAAAACATTCCTTTTTCCTTAGCTTGGCTAGCTTCATTCTTTCTTAGCACCAAATCACCAATTTGGAATTGTGTTTCCTTGACTTTCTGGTTGTATTCTTTGGCTATCCTTTCTTTGTACTTTGCTTCCTTGATCACCGCCCTCTGTCTCTTCTCTTTGAGTTCATCTAAGTCTAACCTCACCATCTCTGGATTGATATCTTTGCTATATTTATCAACTTGAAGGCTTGATTGTACGATTTCCACTGGTATTACCGCTTCGTGCTTACATACCAAACTATACGGAATTTCTCCGATTGGTTCTAGCACTGTTGTTTTGTATGGCTACAAGGTATTGGGTATATTATCAACCCAGCCTTCTCGCTTTCCTTCCCATCTTTTCTAGATAGCTTGGATGATCGTTCTATTTGTTACTTCTACCTGACCGTTTGCTTGAGGGTGAGGTACGAAATTGAATTTCTATGTGATTCCAAGTTTCAAACACCACTCCGTAGAGACCCTACTTGTGAATTATGTGCCATTTTCAGTGACGATGGTTTGTGGTACTCACAAGTGACAAACTATATTCTTCCAGACAAATTTTCTCATTGCTTCTGATGCGACTCTTCCTAAGGGCTTCGCTTCTACCCACCTTGTGACGTAATCAGCTGCCACAATTAGAAGCTTGGAACTACTAGCACCTTTTGGAAAAGGTCTAACTGGATCAATTCCCCATTTATCAAAAGTGTAAGCTCTGTATAATCCTGTTAATGCTGATTGCGGCTTATGAGATATTAGAGCATTCATCTGGAAGCTTTTACATTTAAGGACAAAGTTGTATGCATTATTAAACATGGTTGGCTAATAGTATCCAGCTCCAATGATATTTTTTGTGATCGCTCAAGATCCTTGATGTAATCCGCATAATTCTTAGTGTACTTCCTTCAAGATTTTGCTTGCTTGCGATAACTCTACACACTTTATCCATGGAGATAGGTATCCTATCTTGTATAAGGTTTTTGTCTTCGTAAACATAGTTGTGGGATTGTGCTTCTAGCTTCCTAACCTGTAATTTTTCTGACGGTAGCTTCCCCTAGTCAAAGTATTCAATTAATGGTCTTAACCAGTTTACCTCCTGTGCTTGAACTACTGACACGGTTGTCCTTGCTGTGCTCCTAACTGGAAGGATCTCTACTTTCACATCATTGTGCTCGACTAATGACTCAAATCCTGTTGTTTCTAGCTTGCTCAAGGCATCTGTCTTCATATTTTTAGTTCTTGGGACATGCTGGATGTTAAAGTATTCAAGGTGAGCGTTGAGTTAACGAAACTTGCTTAAGTATTTCATAAGTTACTCTTGTTGCACTTTGTAGTCTCCTCGTACTTGCTGGACCAGTATCTATGAATCTCTAATCGCTGAATGCTCGAACACTCTTCACCTTTATGTTAACTGTGAGATCTAAGCCGCATATTAAAACCGCGTACTCAGCTTTATTATTGGTAAGAGAGAAATCAAAGTGAAGCGAGTATCTGTATTCTCCTCCATCCAGGTTAATCAACAACAGCCATACACTACATCATTATTTGCTAGATGCCCCATCTACGACCAGATTCCATGCGATGTCTTACCATTTGGCCTTACATTTGTCTTCATCAGGAATTTGTTGTGTTTTCACCTATTGCGCCCCCTCACTAGTCATTTTAGCGATGAATTGTGCTAAAGATTGCGCTTTGATTGAGGTTCGTGGTTGAAACTGAATCTTGAACTGTTCCAATTCAAAAGCCCATTTGGTCAATCTCCTAGATGACTCGGGCTAGTTCAGGATGTTCTTGATTGGGTAGTCAGTATAAACTACAATCATATAACTGTAGAATTAGGTTCACAGTATTCTTACTGAATACATCAATGCTAGGGTCAACTTTTCAATTGGAAGATACGTCCTTTCAGCCTGCTGCTGTATTTTACTGGTGTAGAACACTGGTATATGCTTCTAGCCTTCTTGCCTTACCAGAACTGAAGTTATTGCGTTTATTGAAACTACCAAATACAAGTAAAGTGTTTCTCCATGAATTGATGCTTTCAATGTTGGGAGTGTCTGAAGCTGGTCCTTCAATGACTCGTATCGTGATTGACACTCTTCGCTCCAGCTGAACTTCTTAGCCTTTTTAAGGATTTCAAATAGTGGGAATTGTCTTTTGGCTGCCTTTGACACAAACCTACTAAGTGAAGCTAGCAATCCCTATAAGATTTAGACTTCCTTCATTGTTCATGGTTTAGGGGGATTAATGATTGCTTGTATTTTCTCTGTATTAGCCTCAATCCCTTTTGAAGATACCTTGTATCCTAGGATTTTACATGTGCATGTCCCGACTGTGCATTTTTTTATTTAGCTTCATTCTAATTGCACTTAATGTATCCAGGGTTTCTAATTGCACTTATTTAGCTTCATCCAAGAATGCCAGGACTTCGTACCCCGAGATTGCTTTAACTAGTTGATCAATCTTTGGTAGGGGATAACAATCCCTTGGGCATGTTTTTTTTAGATCGGTGAAATCTAGACACATTCTCCACCCACAATCTGTCTTTTTTATCATCACCGGGTTTGCTAGCCATTTTGGGCATATCATCTCATTTATGATCCCAACTTCAAACAATGCCTTTACTTCTTCCTCTATTGTCTTTTGTCTATCACTAGCAAAGCTTCTATGTTTTTACTTGACTGGATTGATCGAATAAGCAATGTTCAAAGAATAAGTTGCAATAATCGGGTTAACTCCTCCCATGTTCTGTACACTCTATGCGAATGTCCCTTGTGATTTCTCAAAATTTGTATCACTCATTGTTTATCTTGATCTGGATGATATTTCCCTATTTTGACACACTTAGATGTATCGTTGTTATCCAAAATGACATCTTCAGTTTGTTCCCCAAGATCTACAGCATGGTCCACCTACTTAAGTGAGTCACTGTTGGTGATAGTACTAACAATTTTCGGTTGTTCCGCAGTTTTTCTGCTTTCATTATGATGATCATACACTGTCTTGCGGTCTGTTGGTTTCTCCTCACTATTGTAATCCCTGTTGGGCTTGGGAAATTCATGACTAAATGGTACGTTGACCACATTGCTTTCGCTATGTTTACCCATGGCCTATCAATAATAGCGTTAAATGAACTTAGAGCATCTATGACAATAAAGTCACAAATTAGAGTGTCGTTCCTCTCATTCCCGCCAATCGTTACAGACAGTTGTATGTTGCCTAATGGTGTCTCTGCTCGTCCTGCAAATCCTACGAGCGCGGATGTAGATTTCCTTAAGTCAGACCTCTTGAATCCAAGTGTGTTAAAGCAGTCTAGGAAAAGGATTTCTACTGCGCTTCCATTATCTACGAATACTCTATGACCGTCGCATTCCAATTTTGGCAATAATGACCATCAGATCATTGTGTGGTGAGGCATTCGGAACAATGTCATCTTTGCTAAACGTGATTGTTTCGTCAATACACAATCTTTTATACAAGGGCTCCTATGGAGGTGAATACCTGGCCTTAGCCTGCCAAGCATTATTTGATAGGGACTCTATTAACCTATGTGTAGAGAAGACTACTTTCTCTGGAGTCTCGTTGGGCACATCCTCTTCACAGTCCACTGCTGCTGCATCTTTTGATTTCTATTTTGAGTGTTAATTGTGGCTTGGGTTTTAGCCAAGGAGCATCCTGCCTTGCTCGATTTGTTGTATCTATTACTATCATCTTCCTTCCCGTGCTATACAAGATAACCATTTCTTAAGGTTTCTTCTATTGACCTCCTTAGATCTATGCAATATTCGATATCGTAACCGTTATCCTTATGGAAGGCACACTAGTATTCTCTTTATCTTTTCCATGGAGGTGCTACCATTGGCACTAGTTCGTGGAATAGATCTTTGTTCGCTTTCTTGATCTCCCTCCACGATTTCGTTAACGGTTTCTCCTGGGATAAGATGTTTTGTGTTCTTGCTTCTCTTCCTTTGAAAGGAAAGTTTCCTTTCCCCTTCTTTGCCAAATATTTTTGCTAGTTCTCTGTTACTCTTTTCTCTCCTCGCTCCCGCTCTATTTTACGGTTGTTAGCTTCTTTGGTTCACACATACTGCTCTACCATTTTTGTAGGTCCCTCAGGTTCGCTAGCATGTTCTTTGTTAGTTCCTTATAGAACTCTCCCAATTGCATTCCCTCTGTGAACACATCCAAAGAAAATTAAAACGAAAAGTCCCAAACCTGCAAACTCTCTATGACAAACCTACTATGATATTCTGCTATATTTCATCAATTCGTTAAGCTATATTGTTCAGGTATGTGATTGTCTTTGTAAACTTTTGCTTCTAGTAGAAGTGTCCCAAGAACAGATCTGACATTTAAGCCCAAGATGTGATACTTCCATCTGGTAAATCTTCATACCATGTGATCGCTATTCCCGACAGAAATATGGGAACGCCTTACACACCAACTCAATTTCAGCATTGCGGAACCTTGTGCTATTATGATAGGAATGTAGGAATTCCATTGGGTCAGTTGTCTCATCGTAGATTTTGACATGTAATGGTAGTTTGAAGTCCTTCGGCATCGTGAAGTTGCAAAGATGTGGTGCTAGTGGTGACTTTTCTGCATCATAATTTGCTAATATGTCTTTCAATGTTACCCCATATTTAAGGCCATCATTGTTTTGACCAATATTTTTTGAATTACCCTTGGGAAGTTTGGTTTGAGAGTAGCTAGGAATTGATTATACAGTTTCTCTTTGTTCGCTTCTAGAAATGATGTGAACACTCTCGTTTTCTTTTCCTTGATCGTGTTAGGAGATTTTTGCCTCTTCTTCATCTTCTGTGTCATCCCTACCGTGTTCTTTCTCTGTTATGAGAATTTGACCCTAATTTTGACTAGGATTTACATTCCCGTTTCTTCTAGTTTTTTGCTCTTAAGTGTGGTGGCTTTGACTTCTTTAAATTTTGGTGAACACCATTATTGACCTTGTCGGGAATGAACGATTGGAAAAAAATTTGAATCCTCACAGTTGGCACCAAATGTTGTGGTATTCCCACTCTGATTGGTTAATCATTGTTCACCACAGTGTGCCTGCAATTGAGATCCCAGAAGTGGTTCTGGGGAAAAGATTCTGATGCCCAAGTCAATTACTTTCTTCTTTAGAATCATGCCTCTTCAGTCTAGTTGTACTTACCTAGATTTGTATCCTCCTTGCTCCTTTTATAGAAGTGAACGTGGCTCCACTTTATCTGGGCTTGCCATCGTGTGTTAGATCGTGGAACCGAGAAAAGAAGTTTGTGGTTGACACCTGATTATGGTCTCCACTTTTCTCGGTTTGTGGGCTGACCTAGCTTGTCCCGGGTACATCTGCCTCAACTCGCATCACTGGTTAGCATCAGGCCCCTTTGTGGTTTAGGCATGCTGCTTAGTATTTGGGCTAGGTATGCACCACATACCTTGTGTGCGACCCTATAGGTTTAATCATAATAAGCTACAATCCCAATGTAATTTTCTAGCTAATCGAAAGAGGTTTCTAGCTTAACATTCTAATCACTCAAATTAACTTAATTAGGTATCTTCGTAATTAATCCTCCAACTATATTATGGAAAATGTACATAGACTTAAGGAAACTATTCTAACAATCTCCTACTTTTCCTTTAGAACAAGTGTGCATTCGTATTCCTTTGTAACTTAATGACTTCATCTGAACATACGGAAAGATAACATGTCATCCTTATCAAGTTCAAATGCATTTCTCGAATTCTTGAGTCAAACTGTTAAGACAAATGATTAATCCTTATTTCATCTAAGTACGGCCATGGATTTTAAATTCCCAACTCTCCAAGAGGTTCATAAGACAACAATCTCATGTAAATCAGAGGACAGTCTAACTATTGTAAATTCATGTTTTCCCCACTCGATTCATGGCAACCCAAGAACTGTCTTTATAGTCTCTTTTTGCAGTGAAACATTTGATAACCTCAAGGTATGTTAATCCATAAGCAAGAAAATAATGAAATACTTAGGTATGAGGAATAAAATCCTATAGTCAATGAGAAATACTTATGACATTATGAATATATTAAACTATTCTCATGGTGGGTCTATCCAATACAAGTTCCCAACTGATGTATTCATTTTATGTGCATATTTTAGTAATTTTTCGGATCACTGTTGTGCTCTTTTGTTATGAAGAGCTTTTGTTTTACCTTGAAATTCTCTTAGGAAAGGTAAGAGCAACTTTATGCTATTTTACCTTTTTCTAAGTGGATTTTGTGTGACAAAGGAAGAACATCGAGACTTGAAGACCGGAGATCGTTGAAGATCACCTTTTGAAGGCTTGAAGATTTGAAGACTAGCTTTGAAGATTAAAGACAAAAAGAATCGAAGATTTGAAGGCAAGGTGACACAAGGGTGAAAATGGGTAGCCTACCCAGGCAAGCTCATTCCCACCCGGGAATGCTCATTCCCGCCCGAGAAAGGCCATTCCCACCTGAGCGGGAGCCTGCTACACCTTTTCTTTTTGCTTTTCTTTTCCTCCCTCTTGTACTATCAAAGGAATTTTTGGCCACCCACTTTATATCCTTATCCTCTTGGCCGAATTTCCTCTTCAAAGAACCCTAGGTTCTTCATCTTTTTCATCATTTCTTTCTTTATTTCTCTATGAATTTGTCTATGGATATTAGTATGATTTGTATTAGCTAATCTAGTTCTCTGGAGAAATTCACCAAGACTTCCAAACCTATGTCTTAAGAACAATTTATATCCTATTTGATACTCTTACTATTATGCATTTATGGTGCATTGAATGTGTTTGTTAATGTCATCATTGTTCTTGAAAGCTTGAGTATATGAAGTACTGGTATGATATGCTTGTTAGGGTTTGGGGAAATGGGTTGATTTCCCCTTTTCTTGATAGAAATCCAAAAGTATGATTTAGAGTTTTTGATTGTGTTGATGGATTGATAATTGCTAGATGAATATGATAATGTTGAACTCTTTGTCATGTTTGTTGCTTGTAGAAAATGAGAGAAGTCTATGATTGTCGATCATTCTTGACTAATCTTTTGTAAATGCATGAATTGGTTAAATGCTTAGACACGTTGTAGTGTTTATAAGTGTTGCCAAGCTTGTTGATTCTTCGTGCTCAATGCCATCAATGGTATACTTTTAGTTGTGTTTTGACTAAGGGAGTCATTGGTGAGGTTTGACAAGAGATGTCGAATTCACTCTTCCAAACTATTATCTAAGAAGGATAGAAGTTTAGTCTTCACAACAAGTAGTGAAAGTAGAAAATAGGTTACATGATCAATGATGGATAAGAGGCTTGGAAGTAGAAATCAATTGCGACTGAGGTTTCGTTAATTGTTGAATTAATCACCTTTTAGTTGTTGCATGATTTGCATATTTAACTTGCTTGATTAGTTAACCTGTCTTTAATTTCATAACTTAGGACAAAAACCAACCATACTTCCCCCCTTCCCCCATTTACATGCCTTTATATATATATATATATATATATATATATATATATATATATATCTATATATGCTTACATGTAGTATGTTTTCTCCTGTGTATGTTTAAACACTTGGAAAGATCCATCTTCTCATGGACGACCCCGACTTTCCATTATATACTTAAGTGTAGATAGGAAGTATTAGGGATTATAAATATTAATTTTGAGAGGTACGGCGACAGCCTCCTAAATTTTAGCACTGCTGCCGGGGAAGAGGCATAAAGTGTTTTGGCATATTATGTGTGATTATGTTCTAGCTGTAAGTATTTGTTAGTTTTCTTTTGTTTCGATTTCTTAGTTGAGTTGCCATTTTTTCTTGGCTTGGAGCATAATTTTTGAGTTCATGGTGTATGGTTCGTACGCGATCCTCTTCACAAGAACCCCTACGCAACGACCCCGAGTTAGAGTTGAATTTGATACGGGCTAGGAGGATTTCTTTGGAAAGTGTGAATAACACCCCTCCTAGTGACCATTTTGTGGATACCTCAACTTCTATGGAGCATCGATAAGAGCATGATGATGAGCATCTGGGAGGAGGGCCTCAATATCCTCCTCTTCAAGGGAGAGCTTTTCCACTCCTAGGAAGGGAGATTCTTTTGGGCCAAACATTTTTATGAGACATTATGGCCCCCAACCTTGATCAACAACAGATGTGCATTGAGTATTCCTTGGTTGGACCGAATGGGCACTTCGAGCTAAAAACCGGGTTCATAAACATGCTACCCATCTTCCTTGGTAGGCAAGGGGAGAATGCCAACAAGCACCTCACTGAGTTTCACTTTTTGAGTGGTGGTACGGTCCCCTATGGAGTAGTTGAAGATTTTTATAAGTTGAAGGCATTCCCGTTCACACTAAGGGATGGTGCAAGAGATTGGCTCCACTACCTACCACCCAAGAGCATCAAGATTTGGCTTGTTATGAAGATGAAGTTTCTATCCAAATACTTCCCGGCCTCGAAATCCACCACCTTGAAGAAGGACATAAGTAACATTCTCCAATGGCACAAAGAATCTTTCTTTGACTATTGGGAGAGGTTCAATAAGCTTCTCGTAAGTTGTCCTTACTATGGTTATTCGGAGGGGGATTTGGTCCATTACTTCTATAATGGTCTTCTTGATAAGGACCAAAGATTATTGAGTTCTTGTGGTGGTACCCTTAGTAACAAGACTTCGTCGGAGGCCATGCAATTGTATAAGAAGCTAGCGGAGGAGTCAAGAAACTTTAGCTCAAGGGCCGATTTGAGAAGGAGAAATTCAATGCTCGCAAGTGACCCTTCTAATAGTGGAAAGCTTGAGGACCAAGTCTCGGCCCTTTCCTCTATGGTGAAATCCTTGATGACTAAGCCCGGAAATGTGCCGCATGTTAAATCGTGTGAAATTTGACACTTGGCAAATCCTACAGACACTTTCCCTACTTTGCAAGATGATTATGTCAAGGAGGTGAATGCCATGGGGTATCAATGCAACCATGGCTACCAAGGCTTCCAAAAATACCAAGGTGCACAAGAATATCAAAGAAATGAAGGGTACCAAGGTAGCCAAGGCTACCAAAACTGGCTATACTATTCGGGTAATTATGATAACCTAAACCTCTAGTGTGGAAACCCTCAAAGAAGTAAAAACCCTCAACCATATCAGCCTCCTCAACAACAATATAGTCCACCTCAACAACAATTTCAAAGGCTCTAAGATAAGCCCCAAGACCAAGGGGGGAGCTCGGGGTTAACAAAAGATGAGGTGATGCAAGCTATTCACCGGTTGAGCATGTGCATGGAAAAAGGAAAAAAAAATTCCAAGATGAATCCAAGGAAAGCATCAAGAACTTGGAAACTCAAGTGGGCCAAATAGCTCAAGTGGTGAATCAAATGGAGGCCCTAAAACTTGTTGCCTTAGGTTTTTTACATTGAGGGCAATGTATGATTTTAAGTGTGGGGAGGGGGGGGTTTAATGATTGACATGTATATAATTAGCTACTTTTGATTGGAAAAATACAAAAAACAAAATATAATGAAAATTTTGAAAAAAAAAAAAGATGAACAAGAAAAAAAATAAAAATAAAAAGAATCCGGGATAGGTTAGAAACCCTTTAAGGGAGACCTAGTAAAAATGAGATGCTAAATGTGCAGAAAAAGGTGAGATATGAGCCAAAGAAACATGATGTGTGGCTAGGATGAAAACCCAAAAGAGCTCCTAGGAAAAATGAGAGAAAGAGAGAAAAAGGAAAAATGTTATGTGTTAAATCATTTGCCAGCGTTGGAGTCATAAGGTTGCGGTGGCCATATGGATGGATCAGGTAGCTTGACATCTTAAGACCTCTTGGGATTGGGAAATTTAGTGAGGAAAACGAAGTAAGTTATGAAATTCTTGATTGTTGATATACTTCATTTTTAGGATGATATAATGGTATAAAGTGGAGTATGTGTTTGAACTTTATGTATGCTTTTAGCTTCACCTTGTACCATTGGATTTGGGATTGTCAATTCAGGATTTAGAGATGTTTTAGGGATATCAATGAATTGATAGGTTGATATGGTTTGGGTAGATGTAGGAATGGGGGTTGTGGGAAACTTCACATTTGATCTTAACGTTGGGATGTGTGATATTGAGAGTTTTGTGAGGTATTGACTTGGGGGAATAGTAGATAGGATGTGGATACATCAATTCCTTTGTGCACTTGGATCTTTTCATACTCGAGGGCGAGTAAGGTTTATGTGCGGGGAGGTTTGATGTGTCCATTTTATGTGCATATTTTAGTACTTTTTGGGATCACTATTGTTCTCTTTTGTTATCAAGAGCTTGTGTTTTACCTTGAAATTCTCTTAGGAGAGGTAAGATCGACTTTATGCTCTTTTACCTTTTTCTAAGTGGATTTTGTGTGAAAAAGGAAGAACGTCAAGACTTGATGACCGGAGACCATTGAAGATCACCTTTTGAATACTTTAAAGATTTAAAGACTAGCTTTGAAGATTGAAAACAAAAAGAATCGAGGATTTGAAGGCAAGGCAACACAAGGGTTAAAATGGGCAGCCCGCCCGGGCGAGGCCATTCCTGCTCGGGCGGGAGCCTGCTACACTTTTGTTTTTTGCTTTTCTTTTCCTCCCTCTTGTACTATCAAAGGAATTGTTTTCCACCCACTTCATATCCTTATCCTCTTTGCTGAATTTCCTCTTCAAAGAACCCTAGGTTCTTCATCTTTTTCATCCTTTCTTTCTTTATTTCTCTATGAATTTGTCTATGGATGTTAGTATGAGTTGTATTACCTAATCTAGTTCTTTAGAGAAATTTACCAAGGCTTCTAAGCCCATGTCTTAAGAACAATTTGTATCCTATTTGATACCCTTACTATTATGCATTTATAGACATTGAATGTGTTTGTTAATGCCATTAATGTTCTTGAAAGTTTGAGTGTATGATGTACTTGTATGATATGCTTGTTAGGGTTTGGGGAAATGGATTCATTTCCTCTTTTCTTGATAGGAATCCAAGAGTATGATTTATAACTTTTGATTGTGTTGATGGATTGATAATTTCTAGATGAATATGATAATGTTGAACTATTTGTCATGTTTGTTCCTTGTAGCAAATGAGAGAAGTCTATGAATGTCAATCATTCTTGACTAATCTTGTATAGATGCATGAATTGGTTAAATGCTTAGACACGGTGTAGTGTTTATAAGTGTTTCCAAGCTTTTTGATTCTTCGTGCTCAATGAAATCAATGGGATACTTTTAGTTGTGTTTCGACTAAGGGAGTCACTGGTGAGCTTTGACAAGAGATGTTAAATTCACTCTTGCAAAATTCTATCTAAGAAGGATAGAAGTTTACTCTTCACAACAAGTAGTGAAAGTAGCAAATAGGTTTCATGTTCAATGATGGATAAGAGGCTTGGAATTGGAAGTCAATTGTGCCCAAGGTTCCGTTAATTATTGGTTTCATCACCTTTTAGTTATTGTTCCATGATTTACATATTTAACTTGCTTGATTAGCTAGCCTGTCTTTAATTTCATACTTAGGACAAAAATCAACCAAACTTCCTCCCATTTAAATAATTATACACACACACATATATATATATATATCTATATGTGCTTATATCTAGTATGTTTTCTCCTATATATGTTTAAACACTTGGAAAGATCCATTTTCTCGCGGATGACCCTGACTTGTCATTATCTACTTAATTGTATATAGGAAGCATTAGAGCTTATAGATATTAATTTTGAGAGGTACGACGACGACCTCTCACCAACCTTCATCCATGCAATCGATTCATGACATCCCATGTACTTCGGCCCATGAAACAGCGATGTGAATCAATTTGCAAACTAGTTTTCTTCAGTCATGAGTGTCCACTCTAAATGAACAAAACTAGGGACACAATCAATCTTACACTCTAGTTCACTAAATAGGGTTTCATTATCTAAGACATATTATTTATACCGGTTTGGAGATGTACTTGATTTTGGACTTTCATTCAACACTAAACGAAGTTAAATGAATATGAAATGATAGTTTCATAATTTGTTAAACGGTTCAATCTTCAATGTCTAAAATCACAAAATTGTGATAACTAGAACATCAAACAAATCACAGCCACTATCCAAAGGGCTAGATTCTAATCACAAATGTGTAAACCCTAGGCTCTATAAGTGGAAGAGGTTTAGATTCCAGATCAACAATTTTTTACCCTTTCTCACTTGCATATAACAAACTCACCTGCTTGAATTATTCTCAAAGAATGCAAAATTTCTGTGGACAAATTTGAACTCATTGGGTTCCCTTGGCTCATTTTTCCTAAGCGATTACTCTAACATTTACTTAATAGAGAGTCACCGAGTCAGTAGAGACAATGACAACGTCAAGTTCAATAATGAATATCCTTATTCAAACACCTTCCTAAGCAGTTTCCAAACCAACAATGTACTCAACTTCAATTGTAAAATCAAACAAAAGTGATTTGCTTATCATTTTTCACAACCAACTCATTTTCACTATAGACCCAGGAATGTATCTTTAGTACATTTCAGGCACTAAAATAGTTTCTTGGCCACACAACAATGCGCCTCACCTTAATCTATTTTATATCTCATCGTTGTGCTCTAAGCATACAAGATATAACTGTGAATACCTATCACAACATACATGGTAGACCCTATTTCATATGCATGAGCGATCATACTCATTCTCTTTTGCACATTGGATTTCGATAAAACACCGAGTCTTGCTAAGATTCATGCCATGAATCATGGGTAGTATAGCAATGTTTCATATTGAACCTATCAAACACCTTACCCGGTAAGTGTTTTGTACGTCTAAGGTCAATCATCCTCTTTGATCTAACAATGTATATCTTGATGCCTAAGATGTACTTTGTCTCTCCTAAGTCATTCATCACAAAACACTTTCCGAACTAAGTCTTCATAGACTCCAGCTCCGGTTTGTCATTTCCAAAGTCATCAACATAGAGGAGAAGGGATTCAATCTTGCTCCCACTGACCTTCTTGTATACACAAGATTCCTTAACATTTTATTGAATTCCAATCTCTTAATTTCTTCGTTGAAATGTATGTTCTAACTCTTTGATACTTTGCTTCAATCCATAAATGAACCTCTGAAGCCCACATATTTTCCCAGCTATTTTTGCCTGTAAAACCCTTAGATTGTGTTGCACACGCATCTTTTTCCATAATCCAATTAAGAAAGACGATTATAAACTTCATTATTCAGATCTCAAAATCAGAATGAGCTGCAATTGCTAGGAAAATTCAAATAGACTAAAGCATTCCAAGTGGAGAAAGGGTCTCATAACAATCCATCCCATGCACTTGTTTATACCCTTTTACTACCATTTCAGCCTTGAAACTTTAAATGGCTTGTTTCATTTTGAAGACCAGCATTTTATTCTTACCCTTTTAGTAGTTCAACCAAATTCAAACTTGGTTTTCATACATAGAGTCTATTATGAATTTCATGTCCTTAAGCCACTTTACGGAGTTAGGGCTTGTCAAAGCATAACTTTAAGTCATAGGTTCATCAATTTCTAAAAGTATGATGTCATAGTTTTCACTCGCAAGGACATTAATGTACCTTTGTCCGAATCCAATACCTTTTTGACCAACTTGGGGCATGAGCAATTTCAGTAGTCCTTCAAACTTTTCATGTATTCATCTTCACAACTTAACATGAAGGGATTGATGTTTCCAAAACTGATTGTTGCTCACCTCAAAACTTATTGAATTTTAAATTCCTTTCACTTGTTATTTGGAAAGAAGATACTTCTCCAAAAGGGCACGTTCTCAAGCAACAAATCACGGTTCTCAAAAAGGTTGTATAAGTAATACCCCTTTATCTCTTTTGGATATCCCACAAAGAGACATTCATTATACTTGGTGCAAGATCACTGGGAAACCTCGTTTCACACATGCCTCGTAAATCCAAATCTTGAAGAGAAAATACTTTCAAGGACTTGCATATCCAATATGTTTTCTTTCCTAATGCTTTAGACAATGTGTGATTCAGTGTGAACACTACCTTTTTAGAAGAGCATGTCCCTCATAAGAAAATGGGAATACTAGCTTGACCCATCATTGAACTAACCATATTCAATAAGGTATCATTTCTCCTTGATGACAAACCATTCATTAAGGTGTTCTTACAGAATTCAATTATGAAAAAATTTCACATTCTCTCCGATGGTCAACAAATTCCTGACTCAAATATTCACCACATCAATCCGAATAAGTTAACTAATTTCTAAAATTATTAACTTCAACTTGATGTGGTGAGTAATGATATGGCCTTTTGTGTCATCAATTCGTTATCAAAATGATGCTGCCTCGGCTAAACAACCACCACCTCCCAAGGGCTGGAGTTGAAGTTGGGATCTTCAGAGCCAGGTGGGGCAACTCTGAGTGGGTGCCAGTTAGTGTCTCAATTCCTTCAGTCCTGCACGAAACATAACAGAAGATAATTAGGCAGTATCTGTTCTGAAATTATGAATGTTTAGAGCTTCTGAGATAGGGAACATTATCTCTATCCATAATTAGTAGTCCTCTGATCTCAGGAGTAACATTGGTAAGATTGAGACTTTGGTTGTTCAGAAAGTGATGTTTAGAGATAGCATGGGCCACGACATTACACTCCCTATAAACATGTTTTAGTACAGCTGTACCGATCAAAGATTTAGCCTTAAAAGCCATCTGAAAGAGTTCCCATTTAGCAGCATAAGGATTACTGATCATCTCTACCGCCAGTTTTGAGTCTGATTCAATAATAAAGTTATGATCAAGGTGGGTAAAGGCGTAGCAAGCATGCAGTATTGCTTCGATTTCCGCGTGTAAAGGAGATACACCAGAAATTGAAGTTGAGCTAATACAGATAGGCTGACCGAGGCTATTCCTGGCAATAAGACCAACCGAAGCTTTACCAGAGCTCCAGGAAGCATCCACATTTATTTTAGTACAACCAGGTTCAGGCCTGTCCCAGTAAACTTTCATTATATTTGGCTTTGGGGGAGGTCTCAACAGAGGGATTAGGTGCTTGAAAGCTGGAGGAATTGAGTGTGTAGATAATAACTTTGGCTGACACTCACTCAGTGTCAATCTGATCAGGTCATCAACCTCCATACAAATACTATCCACAGAGAATGGTTTATGATCATATAGAAAGTTATTTCTAGCTTTCCATAAGCTCCAGAAGGTCAGGGATGGCAGTATCATGCAATAAACTTGGTAAAATTGAGGTAAATCCTGACAACTCCAGAATAGGAAAAATCTTTGGGGTATCGAGTGTTGGTCATTAAGATTAAATTGAATGGATGCAGTCAAGTGAGACCAAACTTTCTTAGCTAATGGACAAGTGATAAAATAATGTTGGATAGAGTCCAAATCACAGCAAACTGGACACTTGGAAGCTAAACTGAAACCACATGTAATCAGTATATCATCAAAGGGGAGAAAGGCATTAGCAGTTTCCACACAAAAATAGAAATCTTTTTGAGAAAGAGGGAGTTCCATAGATACTTAGTTACAGGGTAGTTACCTGATAGTTGAACGAGTGACCTATATGCAGACTTAAACGTAAAATTACCCGAAGCTTCAGGCTTCCAAATCGTCCTGTCCTCCCTCTCGAGGGTCAGTTCCGCACCCTGTAAAAATAGTAAAGTATCATTGTCCAAAAAAGATGATATTTGGTTTAAAATACTTGCTTTGTTGGCTATAAAATCAGCCACAGAAAGACCAGCTAACACATTATGTGTACTTTCAGGTACCTGACCAATCAAAGGTCCCTGAGGGCACCAGTTTGCAGTTAAGAAGTCACACTTCCCAGTTCCATAAATAACATACGAATTGTTTTCTGCAAATGGATTAATGTAACAAATTCTCTTCCAAGTTGCAGACTTTCTATGGGAAGGAGGAAGTGACCATAATAGTTTAGCCCACAGTGAAACCCCTAATTGGCTTTTCCACCACAGTTTAGCCGAACAAGAATCAACAATTGCTTGAACAGATCTGAACCCTAGTCCTCCCATTTTTGTTGGTTTAGCAATTTGGAACCATCTTCTCCAAATCTTATTTTTTTTCCCTTCTGATTCTCCCCAAAAGAAGTGGGCCATTTTTTTCTCAAAAGCTTTAATGATCCCTTTTGGGGGTTTGATTACCATCCATATATGCTGAGGGATTGAATATAATACCGATTGAATTAAGGTCATTTTCCCCCCAGAACTTAGCCATTTATTTTTCCAATTTTGTAGCTTAAGATCTACATTAGCTAAGATGGGGAAAAAAATATCTATTCAAAGCCCTTCCCCTAAAAATAGGACACCCTAAGTATTTAAATGGAAAAGAACCTTTCTTCATTTTCAGAATTGCTTTAACCTGGTTCTTCCTAGAGACAGTAGCCTTACTACTTAGATAAAAATCTGATTTCTCAAAATTAAACTTTTGGCCTGAGGTGTACTCAAAAACTTCCAGAAAAGCTTTGATTTTAATAAGATTAGCCTTAGATGCTTGCATAAATATTATCGTATCATCCGCATACATCAAATGAGAAACAGCAGGTATTGAGCCAGGAATTTGGTATGAAGATAAACTTCTGTTGTGAAAAATATAAGTTAAGCTTCTTGAGAAGGCCTCTGAAAATAAATTAAAGAGAAAGGGGGATAGAGGATCACCTTGTTTGATTCCCCTTGTTGCCTTGAAAAATCCCACTGGATTTCCATTAACTAAAACTGAAAAGTATGCTTGTGACAGGTTATTCATGGCTGCCTTTAAAAAATTCCCATTAAAACCAAATTTCATCAAAATATGCTTTAGAAACTTCCATCTAATTCTGTCAAATGCTTTCCTAAGATCCAATTTCAGCATGCAATTAGGGGTTCTGTATTTCTTGTCCAAGAATTTGATCATTTCATTTAAATACAGAATGTTATCTGATATATCCCTATTCTTCATTAATGCAGTTTGGTTTGGGGATATCAGGTTATCCATGTAAGGTTTTAATCTCTCATTTAGTACTTTAGAACAAATCTTATTCAAAACATTTGACAAGCTAATTGGTCTAAAGTCCTCAAATGAGCTTGGAGTTGGTTTTTTTGGTATGAGGGTAATCCAGGTGCTAGAGATACCCTTAGGAATATCAGCACCAGAAATAAACTCATTGACAGCATCCATTAAATCTATTTTTATTATAGACCAGCTTTTTGTAAAAATTTTTGGAGAAAATCCATCAGGCCCAGGGCTTCTTGTTTTATTTAAACTCCTAATGACATATTCAAGTTCTGGTTCTGATATAGGCTTACCAAGAGCATGATTATCGTTATCTCCTATAATAACAGGGATCTGGCTTAGAAAATGGGAGAAATAGGTATCATCAGTGGTCAGCTCAGATTCAGACAGTAACTCAGAGAAATAGTGAATAGCTTCATTTTGAATATCTGCTTGAGAATTTATCCATTGCCCCTCCCTGTTTTTTATTTTAGTTATCTGAAGTTTACTGTTTCGCTCTTGCACTACCTTATGAAAAAAGGAAGTATTATTATCTCCAAGCTTATGCCATCTTAATCTAGCCTTCTGTTTCCAATATTTTTCTTTTTCCTTTAAAACCTTAAGCAAGACAGCATTTTTTTCATTCAATTTTATACGCTCAGATAATGTGGGATTCAAGTCGTAGTTTACCTCTTGAACTCTTAAGTATTCCTCAGCTTTTTTAACATTTAAATAAATGTTTCCAAATATCTCTCTGTTCCAGTTTTTTACAGATTTCTTAAGTCTAATCAATTTGAGATAGAATCTTAGCATACCAGTTCCACCAATTGGAGAGTCCCAACTATTTTTTATCACTGAAATGAATTCTTCCCACTGAAACCAAGCATCAATGAATCTAAAAGGCTTTGGATTCGAAGAGGTCAGGTTAGAAACCTGAAGAAAAAGGGGGGCATGGTCCGAGGTTTGTCTATTTAGAATTTGGATCGATGAGGATGGAAATTTAGAGATCCAAGACAAAGTGCACAGACCCCTATCTAGCCTTTTAGAGGTAGGGTTTCTAAGTCTAGAATTACACCATGTAAATAGGTTTCCTACTGTATTAATTTCCTGGATGCCATTAGAGTTAATCCATGAGTTAAAATCCCTAATACTGCCTAATGCTGGGGAACTTGGACCTCTGTATTTAGTTAATGAAGTAACTGCATTAAAATCACCCATAAAGATAGTGTCACCCTTTGGGATAGAGCTAAGCTCTGACCATAAAATCTTTCTACCTTCTCTATCCCTTAGGGCATATACAAAAACTGCATCCATTATCAAATTTGCAGACTGATGAGCAATGGATACATGCATGAACTGTTCATGAGTGGATATTATTGAGACAGATAAGTTGTTAGACCACATAAGCCATATTTTGCCATTAGACAGTGTCAAATTCTGGGAGAAGGATAGTTTTTTCATATAATCTTCACATTGAGAGTTATTATGCATAGGTTCAATAATACACAACAATTGAATTTTCTTTACCTTGCATAAATTAGATAGCCTTAACAGTGAAGAGTCCATTCCCCTAAGGTTCCATACTAAGAAGTTAACATTCAGTTTTACTATCATTGTTCACCTGATTTACTACTTTTTGTAGATGATCTGAGCATCATTTTGTTAATCTAGCTTAAGTAGTTATTTCTTTTAACTTTGGCCTTACCTTAGATGTTACCTAAAAGGGAAATGTTGGGAGTGTGCATCTCTTCAGTCAAGATCTCATTCATAGGCCTAGTAGCCTTAGCCTCCACATTATTATCCTTAGTGTTTTCAGGAACCTGCAAAACCAGAAACCTGTTTGCCATCTTCCCAGGCTGGGAGTAGGAGTTTTTATGGCCAGGACTATACAAAGAGAGAGTAGAAGAGCCAATCTTCATATCATCTTTAGCAAAAGTTGAAAATGTGGGTTTAGAAGTTGCAGTATCATTTAGCAGCCTTGATAGTGAGTTATCAGAAATATGAAGAGACTTGTTAATATCACTTGAAATACACCTTATGCCCTGATTAACTATCAAGTTTGGATTAGTCAGTTTGCTGAGTTGTTCAGAGGAACCTATCTCCAAATTTTCCTCTGGAAGAGGTTGTTCATCCACAGAGTCTAGGATTATGGGTGCTTTATCAAATTTTTTACCTGTTGCCTGCCATAGGTACTGAGGTAGATTCTGTTCAATAATAGGCTCCTGAGATCTATCATTGTTAGCCTGGAAGTTAACTTTACACTGGGGTAGGGAATGACCTAATTTTGCACAGTGATCACAGTAAAGAGGTATGTCCTCATATTCAATCTGATATTTCCTGTTGTTGGTCACAGAACCTAACCTTATAAAACTACTCAGAGGTTTTTGGATATCTATTTCAACGCAAAATTTGATTGCAGAGGGCCTTGTTAACATTTCTGTTGCCAAATCATTTTTGATGAAACTTCCTATGCTGTTTCCAATAGCCTCAATAGAAGCTGAATTATAGTAATATAATGGCACCTCTTTGATAGTGCACCAGATAGGGACTATAGGTGATTCTCTATGGGTTGAAAAATCAGGGGTCCATTTCAGCATTTTTAGGGAGACACCATTCAGATTCCAAATACATTTCATCCAGCATCTCTGGTAATCATTTATGTGCTCGAATCTTATCAAAACGTGTTTGTAATCCAAACAACCAAGTTGATACTTACCTTCAAATCCCACAGTTTTGAAAGCTTGCTCCAATTGTTCCATTGAAGTCTGCCCCTTGTAAACTTTCCGACCAGAGCGTTAGCATAATGGGCTGAGAGAGTAGCTATCTGGTCATCTGAGTATAAGCACGATGGTTCTCCTAAGTGTTGAGATTTAGGAATGAGCTCTGGATTGTTGGGTAAAGTTTTTAAAAGGGGCGGAGCTTTGCTTTGGAGAACTGAAGCGAAGGTTTTGGGGGGAAATTGGTTAGCACTGGGTGTCGCCATCTCCGTCGGCATCGCCGATTGGGTGGCCGTCGAAGCCCAAGCCGACGGAAAATTAGCCGTTGCCGGCAAGATAGCCGTTATCGGCGGAAAATATACAGTGAGCAAGATGGAGTTTTTCAGAGAGCGTTTTTTCAGAGAGCGTTTTTTTTCTCAGCTGAACCTTGTTGCGTGACTCATTACTTAGCTGAGAAGCTTTAGAGTACTGTGGCATTTGCAACTGCTATGCCTGGTGTAGTTTATCTAGAAGAATATGATTGTTTAAGTAGCTGCAACATCGGATGATAATTCAAAATATCTTTAGTTCGTATTTTTCAGTTGTGTGATTTGATCTTCTAATTTAGTTATTAGGAAAACTCCGCGTTACAGAATTATTGCATTGTTGCTCTTATTTGCGCAAGGTGGATAAAAAAGTCTTTCCATGGGTGTTTCCTTATACAATTGTCTTGAATGCTACTCTCCGACTTTCTCGAACGCTGCTTGCTACAAAGCAATTCACTTTTTGTAATCGATGTAGCTACCTTGGTAATAAGCACTTTTTTTTATATTTGCGTAGATTGATACGAGTTATTTTTAGCTACCTTAGTTGAAGAGTAGTGTTGAGTAGTCATTGAATATAATTCACATTTTTTAAAATATATTTTAGTGCAATTTTTTTTCTAATAAACATTATGATTTCTAAATTTTTTATTAAAAATGAGCACTGGTAAAACTGTTGCTCATTTTATTTATTGCTCATTTTCATTTTTTTATTGATCACCAGGGGCAATTGCACCGTTTGTTATGAATGCTACAAGTTAAATGAAGTCCCACTCAAATGAAGTTTCTGTTCATGCTTGATGATATGTTTCACTTTGGCATTTTAATGTTGTATTTTACTTTAAACGTTTTTTTGCTATGTAGCATATGATTTGTGTGAGTAAGATTGTTATAGTCATTTCATTAATGCTATGAATCAGCATAGGAAGAATATGATAGATATGTGTTTATCTTGGTGGATTATTTTGTGCTTTACTTTACCAAATGTTGATGTGTGACTGAATCAAATTGAGTTATGTAGCCTCGTTAAGTACTCAAGGTTGATATACTGATATGGACGTCTTTATTTTGGTATAAGCTTGTGGCATATACTTCTGGCACGGTTTACAGTGATCTATTGAATAAGCTTCTGGCATGGTGAGATTGATTCCTCTCCAAGGTCTCCGCCGCAATGTTTAGTCTCATTGATTATTAGTTTTGTATCATAAATTTTTTTGGTTTTATTTCTATATTATCAATTTTGTGAAGTTAATTTTGTTATTAAATTCATGTCCTATTAAATTGTTAGTTTCAGGTCTTTTTCTCTTCCCCCGAAAGCTGAAGTGTGCTGCTGCTTCCTCCGTTTCAGGTCTTTTTCTCTTCCTCTTAAAGCTGCAGCATGCTGCCGCTTTCAGAGGAAGGGATTTTTTTATTCATCGTAAATATTTAGCACCGGTTTTTTTGTTAGCACCGGTTTTTCAACCGGTGCTAATATAGCACCAGTTTTTTTTGTTAGCACAGGTTTTCCAACCGGTGCTAATGAATAGCACCGGTTCAAAAACCGGTGCTAACAAGAAAAACTGGTGCTATAGCGGTACATTTTAGCACCGGCTTAAAAAACGGTGCTAACTAAAAAATAGGTGCTGAAAGTTGGGATTTAGCACCGGTTTTTTTCCAACCAGTGCTAAAGTTTCATCGGTTACTTAGACACCGGTTTGTTTTTGCGAAAAAACCGGTGCTAGAACAGAAAAAAATGATGCTAAATGGTGGTTCTTGTGATAGTGAAGATTGTGTAGAAGTAAACAATGTTGACTTTCAAGGCCCTTCCGTTCACCCATACATGCCCAAATTGTAAAATTGCAACTGTATATTATTGAAATGAATTTTGATATTGCCAATTTCGTGATTCGACAATTCCAACTTTCTTGGAGAGACCTAAGTGCAAAAAGTAAAAACTTCACTCACAACTCCAAATTGAAATCATCTCGAACGTGATGGTACCCTATACACCCAAGTTGTATTTTCCAAGTACATAACATAGTATTTATCAATAAACATGCACAAGAATATATTTGTAATCTTTTCTGATTTACCTTTCTTACTTCTAAAACATGTGCTACCACTGTCCAACATTTCACCAAAAAACATATATATTATATATCTACATTTAGGCAAGAATGACAAAAATTATGTATTTTGGAGCAATGAATTATAGGGTAACACAATTTTGGGCCTTAGTGTAATTTTTCAAGATTGTGTAGAAGTAATCAATGTGGACTTTCGAGGCCCTTCCGTTCTCCCATACATGCCCAAATTGGAAAATTGCAACTGTATATTATTGAATTACATTTTGCTGTTGGCAATTTCGTGATTCGACAACTCTAAGAGGGACCTAAGTGCAAAAATTAAAAACCTTTACTCGTAACTCCAAATTTAAATCCGCTCGAAATTGATGGTACTCCATACACCTACGTTGTACTTTCCAAGTCCATAACAAAGTATTTACCAATAAACATACACAAGAATATAATTGTAATTTTTTTCGATTTACCTTTATTACTTCTATGTAACCAACTCTAATTTTGTCTAAAACATGTTTTAGCGTTTTCCAACATTTCACCAAGAAATTCATCTATTTAATCTATCTATATTTATTGAAAACTAATAAAAATCATATGTTTTGGAGCAATGGATTATAGTGTAACACAATTTTCGGCCATAGTATAATTTTTCAAGATTGTGTATATGTAATTAATGTTCACTTTTGAGGCCCTTTCATTCACCCATACATGTCAAAATTAGAAAATTACAACTGTATATTATTGAATTGCATTTTGATGTTGGCAATTTCATGATTGGATAACTCCAACTTTCTTGGAGGGGCCTAAGTGCAAAAAATTAAAAACCTTTACTCGTAACTCCAAATTTAAATCCGCTCGAACATGATGGTACTCTATACACCCACGTTGTACTTTCAAAGTCCATAACATATTATTTATCAATGAACGTGCACTAGAATATATTTTGTAATTTTTTCTGATATCTAACCAACTCTAAATTACTCTAGAACATGTACTGGCGCTTTCCAACATTTCACCAAAAAAAATCTATTTAATATTTTTTATATTTATGCAAGAATAAAAAAATTCATGTATTTTGAATCAATGGTAAATGATTGACCTTTATTAATCAACGGTTAACCGTTATTTGACTCTCCATTCATAAGCACTATTGAAAAGTTTTGACCTTAACTAATTAATGGTCATCCCTTAATTACTTGACTTTTCATATATTAACACAAGTAGAATGATTTGATTTTAACTAATCAACGGCTGACCATATCAAAAATAATGACATTGAGTTAGCGGAAGATATTTTATTCTTTATTTCTAAATTATATATTTCTAAATTTTATTTCTAAATTTTTCATTGTTTATAATTTTTCTTAAATTTATAATGAAATGATGATTTTTAAAAATAGATTAGATTGATTAATTAATATAATTAACATAATTAATAAAGCTAATCTAATATCAATGAAATTTTGAACAAATTAAATGAAAGGATTGATTTGTTTTCAGCCTATTGTCAATTGGGCCCTATATATAAAGCTAAGCCCTAGTAGGCTAGTACTATAAATAAGCAAACCCTAATCTTTTTATCTTCATTTATCCGCCCCTTCTCTTTTTTTCACAACACATCTATACCCTTCTTCTTACATTAAACAGATGATTCTTCCTCCAACACTGCCAAATCGCCATTGCAAAATCACCATCTCTCGCTGCCATTCGACGCCTCCACTGTCTACCGTTCGACGCCGCTCCTCTCCACCATTCGACGCCCCATGTAAACGCCATTCTCTGCCATTCGATAGAGCTCCACTCCACCATTTAACGTTGCCTCTCTCTACCATCCAAGCTCACAGTTCTCTGTCATTCCATGTCTCCGCTCTCAGCTGTTCAAAGTCATCGGTGTCTGCATTTGCTCTGCCGCTCTCCACCATACTCTGCCGCTCGCCCCCAGCATCACCGTTGTCTGTCTTTCTTTTCTTAGATCTATGTTTTAGAATTGTAATTTGTTAATTTAAACTTAATTGAATCACTGCTGAGTGATTTTAGTTTGTTTAGTTCTTTTGTTCTTCCATATTGGCTCGTCTGTGAACTGTAGATTTGGCCGGAAAATTCTTATAGGTTGTGAACTACCAAAAGTATAATCGATTTCGATTATTCTTTTGGTAGTTTTTTTAATAATTAGAAATTGAACTAGGAACGTCGCACCATTCTCGATTCGTTTATTTACTGTGGTTTACTATTGTGACCTCGCAACATATTCGGTCCCATCATAGTAATTACCTTGGTTCTTTTTCAAAAAAACCGTGGTAAAAATTATACTTTTTTCTCCACCATTGTTTACTTTGGTTTTTTTGGGAGAAATAACTAAGGCAAAAGGCATATGATTTTAGTAATTATTTTTTTAAAAAAATTAAAATCAATTGGGTTTATTCGGTTTGAATTCGGTTTCAAACGGAAATCGAATTCCAAATTCAGTTTGGATAATTCGAGTTATTCAGGTCTGATTTGGTTTTGGGTTTTTTAGGGGCAAAGTTGAGTAACCAAAACCAAATAAACCGAAAATTGATTAAACCGAAGTGACACCCACCCCTACTCCCTACACTCACACTCACTATTACTACAAGAAACACATATTACCTGGGTTTTTCATGGCTATTTACTTCGGTTTTTAGCCCTATCTCAGTTGTTTTCTAAAAAACTGAGGTAAATAATATTGGTACCTATTGATAATGGTGCGAAGGCGCTGCTTAATTTTCAAACTGGAGTAAATATAAAACTGTAGTATATAAAATATCAAACCCAATGCGATGTCGCACCCGACATTTTAGAAATTAAAAAAAACTACCGAAAGAAAAATTGACATCGATTCTGCTTTCGGTACTTCATAGCCTAACAAGAGTTTTTCGGCCATAATCCGTAGCTCAATTCACAGTATGTATAGTGTAAAAAACCAGCACTATTGCAGAGAAATCACAGAGAAATTACAAGCAAACAGAATGTACTAACAAAGTACATGTATATTACAAAAACATAAAAGAACATAATCACCTGTGGATAGAATCAACACAATCTCCACCTACTTGAGAAGCGGAGAAACACACAAACACGCCAGAAACAAGTGACGTTTGGGTTTAGAAATATTGAGCAACAGCGAAAAACACGATCAAGATGGTGCTAGGCATAGTAGATCTCCGACAATACACGCAGATGCAGCCGCGAATCTCCGGCATTAAGCGGTGGTGTCGAGTTGTGATGCCAAGCTGTGGCATCAAGATGTTGCGTCGAGCTATGGCATTGCAGTTGCATAGAGTGGTGGCTTCCAACAGAACTGTCCAGTGGTTGCGGTGGCGTCGAGCGGTGGCTTTCAGCGGTAGCGTCACCTAGCAGAAGTTGGAGACGATAGGTGGAATTTCTGGGCAGAAGATGGCGTTGCCTGACGGATGATGGAAATTAAGCCCGTCAAATGGGTTAATTGGATAAACCCGTTATCCAAACCCAATAGATCATTATCCAATTAACCCGTTTATTAAATGGGTCATAATGGGTTGGGTCATAAATGAGTTGGGTCATTAAATGGATAACCCATTGGATAACCCATGAGATATTCATATGACCCAATGGGCCAAAATATATTATCCAATAAGTCATTATCCAATAAATTATTATATAATTAACCCAATAAGTTATGATTAAACATTTTCTATCGATTTGGCTTACAAGTTGTCATTATCCAATGGGATCAGGTATTAAATGCTCATTAGTTTTTGGGATTGAGCGGGATGAAAATAATTGTGTTAATGGAAAATTTTGATCTCCATGGGTCCCAGATTATGTTAATTCAATAAGAACGTAACAAATACCCAATAAATATCCAAAATTACCCAATTAAATGCATGTATAATATTTAACATAAATATTCACTATAATTCACAAATTACACAAATTATAATTCACAAATTATTCAAGCTCAATCTCGTACAATATTCGAGTTCGTACAGTATTCGATCTCGCACAGTATTAGAACTCACACAGTATTCGAACTCAATCTCGTACAGTATTCGGGTTCGTACAAAATTCGCACTCAATCTCGTAAAGTATTCGAGTTCGTACAATATTCGAGTTCAATCTCGTACAGTATTCGAATTCATACATTATTCGAGTTCAATCCCGTACAGTATTCGAGTTCGTACAGTATTCGAGCTCAATCTCGTACAATATTCGAGTTCATAGAGTATTCGAGTTCGTACAGTATTCGAGCTCAATCTCGTACAGTATTCGAGCTCAATCTCGTATAGTATTCGAGTTCATACAGTATTCGAGCTCAATCTCGTACAGTATTCAAGTTCATACAGTATTCAATCTCAATCTCGTACAGTATTCGAGTTTGTACAGTATTCGAGTTCAATCTCATACAGTATTCGAGTTTGTACAGTATTCGAGCTCAATCTCGTACAGTATTTGAGCTCAATCTCGTACAGTATTCGAGCTCAATCTCGTACAGTATTCGAGTTTGTACAGTATTCGAGTTCAATCTCGTACAGTATTTGAGTTCGTACAATATTCGAGTTCATACAGTATTTGAGCTCGAGCTCGATCCCAGGTAATATTGTTCGTTAGTTTCGTCGAGTTTACAAAGCCAACATAGTATATATTTTTTATTTTTATTAAATATAATATAATATAATGTACATAATATTATATTACATAATATAATATTATGAACTCGAATATGAACAAAACGCAGACCGATTGATGAACAAAACGCAGACCGATTGATGAACAAAACGCAGACTGATTGATGAACGAAACGCAGACTGATGAAATAAAACACAGTCTGGAAAGTGAGAACTGAGAACTGAGAAAGAACGCGGACTTGATGGGTAATTCACGTTTCACCCAAATAAATGACATATACCCAATTGGTCATTTAGTTTGACCCAATGGATAATTAGTATAGACCCAATGGATAATTCGTATAGACCCAATGGATAATTAGTATAGATTCAATGGATAATTCATTATATACTCAATAGACAATTGGTGTTTTCAACCATTTAAACTTTAAATGGATAAGCCACGTAATATTTTACTTGGAGTGAAAAATTACGATTAACCGTAATCATTCTTTGATGTAGGCTGAATCGTGTACATAACTACAAAAAAAAGAAATATTTATTCGAGTGGCCAAATGTGGGAATTTCATTTATTATTTTCTTATGTTCAATAAAAGAAAATATTTTTAAAAATCTTCATATTTCGAGATTTTTCAAATTTAGTAAAAGTTTCTTAAATACTACTTCTACTTCTTTCGTCAAGATCATTTATCAAATTTTAATTGGTCAAATTAAAATTGATTAAAACATGAACCGAAATCGACAAATATGATGAATTGAGAATTTGATCGTTTCTAAGTTGATTATATGTTTTAGGGAAAAATTAAATTATTCGTAATCAAATTTGTGAAAATTTTGTTATCTTATGATATGAAAGTCACCCGTTATCCAACCCAACTCGACCCACCCAAAATTATCCAACGGATAACCAATTATCCAACCCAACTAAACTCAATAACTACAACCCAATTATATCCATTAACCTAATGGGTCATTATCCAATAAGTCTTATCCAATAAGTGAAATTAGTATATGGGTAACGGTTATCCAACGGGTGACCCAACCCATTTGACGGGCCTAATGGAAATGAAGGAGTAGAAGTTGGAGAAGAAGGAGAAGACGGAGGCGTAGATGGTGGAGAAAATGGATTAGGGTTTGGGCATTTATAAGGGTAGGGTTTAATTGGGTCATTGGGCTTTAGATGAATTGGGTAAACTGAAATGGATTGAAATAAGACCCTTAAATTTGTAATAACAAACTTTTGAATATTATATTTAGCATCAAAATTTTATAAAATAAAAATCATTTTTTAAAAATTAGTTCAATTGTAATATATTTAAAATTATGATTAATATATATATATATATATATATATATATATATATATATAGAGAGAGAGAGAGATATTTCTTTAGTGTTTGTACGTGCAAAGCCAGCTAAGAGTTTACCATTCATTTGAAGAAAATTTCCACAAGCCCACCCTCTACCCAGACCTCAAAGAAGAGAGCTTTGAGAAAATATTCAGAAAAAAATCAGCTAGTTTAGCGTGCATTTTTGCACAGTATATTCCAAAGAATTAATCTTTCTTGAATCTCGGGAATAAAAATCTTATCTTTAACAGTGTAGCTGCGTATGGATCCATTTGATGCGGTTTCTTCAATCTCAGACCTGCGTAAAGGCTTTGGGTGATGCTGGATACGAAGTTTCGATCAGTCACTCATACTTGAGTTTTTGTTTTTGCATTGACACCATTTTTGTAAATCATTATCTGAGGGAAGTTTAGATATCTGGAGAATGAATTTTTCGGGAAAAGGGGCGCTTACTAGTAGCAAAAGTTTACCAACTACCACGAAGTTAACAAGTCTGAATCCAAATGCTGCTGAATTTGTTCCTTCTGCTCTTAGATCACCAACTGGAAGCACTACTCCAGAGGCATCATCCAAGTTCGCTACGACTACCTCTGCAACGTTAGGAAAATCTGTTCTTGATCGCTCGGAGTCATCTCTCTCTAATGTTTCGAACAATTCTGATGACGAGGCTCACCAGTACTGGCGTCGACAGCTTCCTGATGACATTACACCCGACTTCAAGGTGACCGGGGAGGATGATTTTCAGGGAATGAATAGCCTCTCGTTCGCAAGCTTGTCAATTGGTGATGTTAATGATATTCCGAAGTTTACACCTTCCACGGGAGCTGGCTTTATGTTTAAGGATCAGCTTGAATTATCTCCTCACCGAGCTAAAGGAAATAGCTTTGCTGAAAAGAGATTGGCTTTTCCATCCTATGGTGAAGATCTAACGCATTCTGGTAGTTTTGGTAGTTTGTGTTGGACATATATTGATTATATCATACGGAAAATCAAATAACAAAATTGAACGAGCAATTAATATATGCAAGAATAATAATTTTTTATTAATTATTCAAGTATACCATCGAAAAGGTTAAATTATAAATAATCAAAGCATAAATCACGTTTCAAGTAATCACAAATTGATAGAGTCACGAGTAACACTCGCTGCCCTTGCAACGAATGAGTCTCGTCGTGGACATCGTTCCCTAGGATAAAACCATCGCAGGTAACAATTAACACGTAAGAGTTACCTGGGATTCACGCAAGGCCCGAAGGACTATCACCTCGACAGAGCACCAAATGGAAACTTTGAGAAAGACAGACAGAGACTCAAGTTTAGAATAAATGAGGAACTTGAGAATGGTGCGAATTTTCTGACTGACTTAGAGGCTCTATTTATACTACTCTAAGAGACCCTAATCATGGAAACATGATATTCTGATTTTCTGTAATTAGAGAAGAATATTCTCCAATTACCAACTCACCAAATCCGAGACATTCCATGAATACTCGAATCATATCTACTGGAAAAGGAAGAAATATTTGTACAAATATTCTTCATCATATTAAACATGGTAAACCGCATATTTATTTAAGACAAGATATCTCACAAAATATGAAAGTATTTTGTTCTTATTTCTTAAGAATTACACACAAGTAATTCCATATATACTATGCGGTTGGGCCTTCATAAGACTTCCATGCGATCCATACGCATTTTGGACAGTCCAGAGAAAATTACCTGGGCCAATTTTCGCCCATTTTTTTCCTCTTTCAAGAGTGAAATTAAAACATTCATATTGATCCGTTTTGGAAGTTTAAATAGTCGATTTTATAGTACTCGCGGAGGAGAACCCAAAAATGACATCCATTGACCCAAAATCCGTTCGGGTCCCACTCTAAACGAAGCCCAAAAAGTTGACGAATTTCAACCTTTTAACCACCATTTTCCAACAGTTTGTCCCCTAAACTTGGGACAAACATTTCTTGAACAATGACATGCATCTATCCAATTCTAGAGACGGGGCGCCTTTTAATGGAAATTCTAGGCATGGATTTCCGCCTGGTATGATCAATGAGCAACAATATGTGGATAAAATGGACGTGAGCCCCGTAGAATTTTTGGCCTCTCAGTTTTCTGGCTTTGCTGCTGAAAGTGTGGCAGAGGTTTACTTTGCCAATGGGTGTGACTTGAACTCGACAATCGAAATGCTTACTCAGCTTGAGCTTCAAGTTGATGGCGGTTTTAATCCAAATATCAATTCCAAGGCTTTGTCTGCTCCAAATCTTACTGCAATGGACTTTCCCGCACTTTCTGCAGTGGATGGTCAAAACGGCATGGGAAAGTTTTCTGGTGACGAACTCCCCTATCATCCTTCCGAGAAAGAAAATCTTCTCCTTTTCAAGCCCGGTTCTCCCTTTCAGTCCAGAGGGGCTGTAGATTTTGCTTCCGCAGTTAGGAAGATGCCACCACCAGAGGCTAACATGTGGAACTACTGCGGAATGGAGAAAGAACAGAAAATATGAACGAAAATAACAAGACACAAGATTTACGTGGTTCACCAATTTGGCTACATCCACGGGAGACGAATTCACTAATTTTGTGCGGAACAGAATTAGAGTTGGTTCATAGAGAGAAGAGAGACACTTTATATGCTGTCTCCACTAAACCCTAACAAACTGGGCCAAAAACACAATTCGGCCCAAATCAACAGCAGTCCAATAAAGAGACAAACTATACCGTCGGACCGGGGGAGACTCCGCCCCCTCGGACCCCCAGGCCAGGGTGCGCTCCGCCCCTGGAACCCCCGACTCGCTGACCGGGTAGCGAGACCCCCGTTTGTTTTCCGGGGGCGACTGCCGCCCCCCCGGACCCCCAGACCCCAGACCAGGGTCGCAGAAGCGGCTATTACAGTATTCAAGGCATACCAACAGAAACAATTCTACAGATGCAAATGCTGGATCAAGTAGAAGCTCACAGATTTTAGCTAGCTCATACAGCAGTGCCCAGGTAAGAGGAATGTACAGCGATCGATTACAAAGTCGAGGATCAGCTCGGGCTTCGCCATCTTGGCTCGAAACTGGAGAAGCAGTTGCGAATATGTATTCTGAAATGCGAGAGGCGGCTCGGGACCATGCACGTATGCGTAATGCATACTTTGAGCAGGCTCGACAAGCATATCTGGTTGGTAACAAGGCTTTAGCTAAGGAGTTGAGCATAAAGGGCAGCACCACAACATTCAGATGAAGTCTGCTCATGGGAAAGCTCAAGATGCTATTTACCGACAAAGAAATCCCGGTAGTTCTGATATGCCAGCTAACGGGAGAGGACAAGAGAGGATTATAGATCTCCACGGCCTTCACGTTAGTGAGGCACTACACGTCCTGAAACGTGAACTGGCTGTCCTGAGGAACGCAGCAAGATCAGCTGAGCAACGCCTTCAGGTCTACATATGCGTCGGGACAGGCCACCACACGAGGGGTTCCCGAACCCCTGCAAGACTTCCAATTGCTGTCCAACGCTACCTGCTAGAGGAGGAGGGGCTCGACTACTCTGAGCCACAGCCAGGGCTCCTGAGGGTTGTGGTATACTGAACCAAACAAGAAAGGTATAAAAATAGGAGGGTTTTTTGACACTTAGCGTAACCATTTCATCGATCATCCGGAAAAAACAAGGAAGAAAATGAAAAGTTTGTTGTACCTGTAAATGGCAAGAAGAAATGGAAAGTAGATCAGTTTCAGGCAAGATAGAGAAGAAAATCCATGAAAAACCAGGAAACTTGGTACAAGGCAGGAAGATATGTGTATCAGTAAGGCTAGAACTAGAAGTACATTTTTGTAGTTGGCCTTCTCTGTGCTAGTCTTTTTTGTAACTTTTGTGCTTTGTATAGCTTCTCTCCTTTTTATGCCTTGTCATACTCATATGTAACTTGGTGGCATTCATTTACATGATAGTTCAAATTCTCTAAAAAAAAAAAAAGAGTTTACCATTCATTAGTTCAAGTCATACATTTTCAATAGTGTTTATATATCAAAAAGTGAGTAAGATTTCATTGATGATTAGTTAAAGTCAAATCATTCATTAGTGTTCATATACGAAAAGTCAATTGGTCAATGTCAAATCTTTTTATTAGCGCTTGTATATGGTAAGTCAAATAGGTGTTGACCGTTAAAGTTATCGAATCACGAAATTGGCGACACCAAAATGCAGTTAAATAATATAATATTGTGAATTTACAATTTGGGCATGTATGAGTGAAGTTAATGGCCTTCAAAGTCAACATTGGTTACTTCTACACAATGTTAAAAAATTACACTATGACCCAAAATTGTGTTACCCCATTATCCATTGCTCCAAAATACATGATTTTTATTAATCTTTCCTAAATATAGAAATATAAAATAAATTATTTTTTTGGTGAAATGTTGGAAAGCGCTAGTACATGTTCTAGAGTAACTTAGAGTTGAATACTTAGAGGTAAGAAAGGAAAATTGAAAGAGATTACAGATATGTTCTTATGCCCGACTGTTGATAAATATTCTATTACAGAATTGGAAAATACAATGAGGGTGTATATGGTAGTATCACGTTTGAGCAGATTTCAATTTGGAGTTGCGAGTAAAGTTTTAACTTTTTGCACTTAAGTCCCTCTAAGAAAGTTGGAGTTGTCGAATAACAAAATTGGCGACACCAAAATGAAATTAAATAATATAAGATTGTAAATTTGTAATTTGGATATGTATGGGTGAACAGAGAGGCCTTGAAAGACAACATAGATTAGTTCTACACAATCTTAGAAAATTACACTATGTCCCAAAGTTATGTTACCCTATTATCCATTGCTCCAAAATACATGATTTTTTGTTATTCTTGCTTGAATGTAGAAATATAAAATAAATTATTTTTGTGGTGAAATGTTGGAAAGCGTTAATACATGTTCTAGAGTAACTTAGAGTTGAATACTTAGAAGTAAAAAAGGAAAATTGGTAAGGATTACGGATATGTTGTTATGCCCGAATGTTGAAAAATATTCTGTTAATAAGGGTGTATATGGTAGCATCATGTTTGAGCGGATTTCAATTTGGAGTTACGAGTAAAGTTTTTACTTTTTGCACTTAGGTCCCTCCAAGAAAGTTGAAGTTGTCGAAACACGAAATTGACGACACCAAAATGAAATTAAATAATACAAGATTGTGAATTTTTAATTTGGCCATGTATGGGTGAACGGAAGAGTCTGAAAAGTCAACATTGATTACTTCTACATAATCTTGGAAAATTACACTATGGCCCAAAGTTATTTTACCCTATTATCCATTGCTCCAAAATATATTATTTTTGTTATTCTTGCCTGAATATAGAAATATATAATAAATTATTTTTTTGGTAAAATGTTGCAAAGCTCTAATTCATGTTCTAGAGTAACTTATTTATATAATTATGAATAAGTAGTATACAAATATTTTATTCGCTAAAAAAATAAACTGTATTTATTGATATTCGACTCCGATCACATATTACTCGAACTCTACATTTAATTTATTTCCTTATAAAAGTATAAACACAAAGTCATAGTTAAAAGTATAGTTATAAAATATTTTAAAAGTTTAAAAGAAATGGAGTAGCATTAAATATTTATAAAATTATATTTTAGTTTTGTTTAAAATTAAATTTTATTATTAAAATCTTGATCATATGTTACTCGAACTCTACATTTAATTTATTTTATTTGAAAATATAAACATAAAGTCATATTTAAAAGTATAATTATAAAATCTTTCAAAATAGAAAATAAATGGAGTTGCATAAAAAATTTAAATATCATATTTTTGTGTTAATAATAAAATTACTTTGATATATATATATATATATATTCAATTATTCTAAATCGTGCATTGCAAGGGTGTCTGAAAGAGGTACGTGTGATGTCGGTAAGCCAGACATACGTGCGACATCGGTCATTTCTTGTCTGCGAGAGGTACTTGCGACGTCGGTCATAATAATGATCGATGTCAGTAAGCCAGACATGCGTGCGATGTTAGTTATTTCATGTCTGCGAGATAGGTACAACGTCGACCACAATCATAATCGACGACGTTAAGCCAGACATGCGTGCGACGTCGGTCATTTCATGTCTGTGAGTGGTACATGCGACGTTGGTCTCAAAAACAACCGATGTCGTTAGGCCAGACATGTGTGTGACGTCAGTCATTTATGTCTGCGAGAATGACGTGCAATGTCGGTCCCAAAAAAAACCAACATCCGTAAGTCATCCATGCGTGCGGCATCGGCAATGGCAGGCTTTTACCTCAGTTTTAAAAAAACTGAGGTAAACAGTGTACTTTTTAACTCATTTTTTAACCGAGGTAAAAAAAAATTTTACTTTGAAAAAAATTAAGGACCGAGGTAAAAGAACTTTTTACCTCAGTTATTTTCCCTTTACCAAAAAAAAAGTAAATTAGGCAGAGTAAAAGACTTACCTTTTTCGTCTTATCCCCCACCCCCCACCCCCCCCCCCCCCCCAAAGGGCATAATAGTGGTTGTAGAAAATATGTATTTACAACCAAATATTAAATATGATATCATTTTTTGAAGCTGAGACAAGAATTCACTATATCTTCTGTGATGACAACCTGAAGATCATTTTTTGAAGGCAAGAATTCACCAAGATTGCAAACTGCTGTCAAAGTATTCCTTTTCTAATAAGCATGCTTGAAATTGTTGAAGACCTAGCTTATGTAGTGAATGTTATTAATTTCCTTTTATTCCGGGAAGTACGTACATAGAATTGAGAATATTGGAAGATAACTCAGTTTAGTCCTTTTCTTCTTGCCTAATTTGCGATGATATAAAGATGTGTAGGATTAGAGAGGTGGTATAAAGTTGTGGATGCGTTTTTGGATGAATTTTGGTTAATTAGTTGAATGCATTCACTCACAATGGTTTTTTCTTATAGTAAATATGTTTTTACAACAGGATTTGCAGGAAAAATATAGTTATCACATTGTAAGTTAGTTGCATATTTACGATGCCAAATGTAGTTGTAAAAACTCATTTACAACAAAACAAATCTTTATAATAGTGTATATTATCGTTGTAATTGAGCATTTACAATGGGATATTGCCACTGTAAATACCTATTTACAGCTGGTAATAGTCTTATTGTAAATGCTCAATTAGAATGGAAAATCGAGCTCGTTATAAAACTATTTACAATTTATGGTAATATTCATGTTATAAATGCTCAATTACAATGGGGAAATTCAGCCCATTATAAAATTATCTACAATCAACCCTCTAAAAACCCCATACTGTAAAATCCTTTTTACAATGAAAAATCAACTTTTTACAACGACATTTCTTTGTACTCCATATAATACACTTACAGATAACCAAACCTCCATACATTCAAATCCTACACCCCTACGGTACTCAATAAACCACACTAAAACATGAAAATAAATTAAAATACCTCTTAGGCCCCTTCCAATTGAACTTATTTAGTGCTGAATTTATTTTGGCGCTGAATTTAATTTATTGGGGTTTAATTCAGTTTATTGGTAGCTTATTGTTTTAAAATAAATGAAAAGAATGACTCCCAAAATGGTATTGTATTTGTAACATAGACTTATTGCTCAACCAGTGACTACCGAGAACCCAAATACATATTTATTTATTAAATATTTATTTCAGTGCTAAATTTATTGGTGCTGGATTTAGTTTATTAATGCTGAATTTAAGTTATTGATGCTGAATTTAATGACTTAGTAGTACATTTAGTTTATTGGTGCTGAAATGTGATGAAATTAAATCCAATTGGACGGGGCTTGATATCATCGACACAAATTTAGTTCACTTAGATCTGATTGATATGCTGGAGGAAAACATATGATTCTAGAGGAAAACCTCGCGGTCAATGACGAAAGACATCGGAAGATTACATTCCTTACTCGCCGTCCGAGCATATACCTTCGCAAGCACTAACATTTCACCATCAATCTATAACAAACCTCCTTACCATAAACTCTTCGTACTCTCCATCGCTGTTGTAACCCTAAAGATAGGAGGATTGTTTGAGTTGGTTGTTTTTTGAGCCAGATGAAGGAACTAATATACTAAGCCATTTTTCAGCGAATTTAAATGTAAAGAGGTGAAAATACACCATGAAAACAACTATCAGGGCATTCGAGAAAAATCATCATGCTTATATATTTAGCCAATCAAATTAACCATAGAAAATTATTTTTTAAGCAGCTGTGTGCAGTTGCGGTAACGTAAAAAATACATTTGGTTATAAACATTAGTGAAGAATGGCCTATTAAATGCGGAGCTTAAAAGCGGTTCTGAGAAATTTCCCAGGAACCGTCTTCTGAGGAATGTTCCGATTTTGGAACTAGGTGTTTCTAGACGGCTTTCAAAATTAAAGACGGTTCAAGTTTGTTGGAAGATGGTTATGAAAGAACTGTCTTCCATTTATATGAGTCAAAGGTGGTTCATCGAATAACCGCTATTAAATGAGTAGAGTTAAAGAAGGTTGTGCAAAAGTTACTTCCATTGTAGTTGGTTCCGAGTTCGGAAAGGGGATACGAATCTAGTTCCTCAGAGCACTTGAAAGAACGAATAATGTTACGAGTCTGTAACATCCTCTGATCGTAGTTTTGATCTAGGAACCACGTCTGGTTCTTTGTGTTTATGTAGAAGATCAGTTCCGAATTCGAAAATGATTAAAACAAGTTGTTTTAAAACTTCACCGGGTCAATGCCAACAATTAAAAAGAAGAATTTGGGAAGCGGCATAACCCACTCTTTGAGGGTTTTTTTTGTGGAACTAATTGTGAAGGCATGTTCAAGTAAATTACTCATTTCAATTCATTCAATTCAATTCCATTAGAAATGGATTGAATTAGGCTTTTTTGTGTGGAAATTGTTTTTGAATGGAAATGGGATGAATTAGGGTTATGTTATGTGCTATTATAGTTTCGAACCATATTCAAATGTAGGTGCGTACGTACGTAGGGGCATCTTATAGATATATTCGAACACATCTGTGGGGATCATAGGAACCCACCCGATTACATTCCATTGGTAGTTTATTTTGTTGTGTTGGCTTTCGAACACACCTCAAAGAACAGCGCGGTCCGGGCACATTGCCCATGCAAGGATTTTAAGAACGATGCATATGTGAGGAGAAAGAAGTTGTGTGAACATCTTTTAATGCGAGATTTTCAAACTAGTTAGATTCAGTGGATATGGCACGGGGAGGTTCTCACAGATATTTTAGATGATGTGAAAACTAAAGAAGGGGTTAATTTGGATGGAGACGATGGATTTGATGAGATAGTAGAGGATGTTGCTAGAGAATTTCACGGTAAACTCAAGGCCCTAGAAGTGTTGATCAATGACAAGAAGTTTGCACTGAATGATGGGTCCAAACATTCTGTTCTGAGTGCTACATTGCGGATAATGAATTCGAAGGCGAAATACAGGTGGACTGACAAAGGGATGAATGAGATACTTGAATTTCTTAGGGAATTACTTCCATGTGGTAATCTTATGGCCGCTAAATCATAAGCTGCAAAAAGGATTCTCTGTCCAATGGAATTGGAATTGAAAAAATGCATGCTTGTCCTAATGAATATATGTTGTATAGAGGGAAGGAGAACGAGGATAGAGAAACTTGACGTGCATGTGGTGAGTCATGGTACAAGCCACTACCACAAAGACTCCCCCCCTCTAGCACCGGTTTTTTAGGATCGGTTTTCAAAATCGGTGCTAAAAATCTAATAGCACCGGTTTTTTTAATTTTAACACCGATTTTTAAAACCATGTTAATTGAACACCATTTTAAAAAAAATTTAACACAGGTTTTTTAAAAATTGGTGCTAAATTTTACAATAGCATTGGTTTTTAAAAACCGGTGCTAAAAATTTGAAAATTTCATTTTTCATGCCAAAGAAATAGCCAAAAATTTTAAAATAGCACCGGTTTTGGAAATATTAACACCGGTTTTTAAAAATCGGTGCCAAATATTTGTAAAATTCTATCTTCCCGCTAAAAAATTGCCAAAAATTTCAAAATAGCACCGGTTTTAGTAAAAAAAAGCACCGGTTTTTGTAAAACATACCACCGATTTTAAAAGTCGGTGCTAAAAATTAAAACGTAGAACCGGTTTTGGTAAAAATATCACCGGCTTTAAAATTCGGTGCTAAAATTAAAAATAGCACTGATTTTTAAAACAAATAGCACCAGTTTTTAAAAATCGGTGCTAAAAGTTTCATAATTCATTTTCTCGCCAAACAATTAGCCAAAAATTTTTAAATAGTACCGATTTTGGAAAAATGAGCACCGGTTTTAAACACCGGTGCTAAAAATTTAAAAATAGCGCCAGTTTTCGAAGAAAATAGCATTGGTTTTAAAAACCGGTGTTAAAAATTTTAATATTTTTCCCGCCAAAGAAATTGCCAACAAATTTTAAAATAGTACCGGTTTTTGGAAAAAATAGCACCCATTTTAAAATCTGGTGCTAAAAATTTTAAAAATTCATTTTCCAGCCTAAGAGATTGCCAAAAAAATTTTAAAATTCAATTTCCCCGCCAAAAATTTCAAAAATTTCTAAATATTCGTCGAAATTTTTTAAAGTTCAATTTTTTTGCCAAAGAATTCAAAAAATTCGATAAAATATTTTTTTAAAATTCTCCTAAAATTTCAAATAATCTTCCTAGAAATTTCATGGGTTGGGAGCTGCTGCGCAGCCGCTCGAATCTTTTTTTTAAAAAAACTTTCAAAATCGTTAACTTCTTTTATTGACGTTAACTAATAACTAAGTTCAGTTAAATTAATCAACAATCAACCTTTACTGACCTAATATATGCAAATAAGAAAAAAATTTGTTTAAATTAACTAATTAACGTTAAACCCTTAATTGATTTAGTATGCATAAATACAACTTTAACTAGTTAACGGTCAAACTTTACTTCACTTTCAATATATGAACACTAATAACTAAGCTGACTTTGCTAATCAACGGTCAAATTATACTTGACTTTCAATATATAAATACTAATAACAAAGTTGGTTTTTAACTAATTAACTGTCAAACTTTATTTGAATTAGTATATAATAAATACTATAGAAATGTTTGACATTGTCTAATCAACGGTCAAATCTTACTTGACTTTGTATATATAAATACTAGTGACTTAGTTGACTTTAATTAATAAACGGTCAAACTTTACTCAAATTTCAATATATAAACACTAATAACTAAGTTGACTTTGACTAATCAACGGTCAAACTATACTTGAATTTTAATATATAAACACTAATAACAAAGTTGACTTTAACTAATTAACGGTCAAACTTTATTTGAATTAGTATATAATAAATACTTATAAAAATGTTTGACTTTGTCTAATCAACTGCCAAACCTTACTTGACTTTCTATATATAAATACTAGTGACTGAGTTGACTTTAACTAATCAACGGTCAAACTTTACTTGACTCTCTCTATATAGAAACACTAGTGACTAAGCTGAAAGGTGAAGCTCTGAGGCAAAAATAGGGCGCAGCCCTGCACTGTTCATCGTGCTAGGTTTTCGCCGGGCTTCTCTTCCACAGCTCATCTTCTCCGGCGAGGAGTCCGACATTAATGTTGGGCTCCTCGCCGGGAGTGTTTTCATATATGGTACATCGCCGTTCTAGAAGAATTGAAACCCGAATCTGGGTTCTCGCGAAATTTCTCCACTCGAAATTTTGCTTGGATTTTGGAGTAAGATCGGCTCTCCGATCTTGGATTTTGAAGACACATAACAAGGCGCATCTCAGAGAAAGATGATTTCACAGATCTGTAAGTTCTAATCTATGAACTCGTGGTCCTATGTGCGGATTTGGTGCAAATGGTGTTGGAATACCCATTCGGATTTTGTGCGGACTTTTTGTGAGAATATATGAAGATTGATGCTGTTTTGGTATGGAAGTATATGCTGCTTACTTCACATACGAATTGTGTGGATTTGCTGTGCACAATAGGTGGAATAATTTACAGTTAACTCTGGTTGTCTGAAACAGAGGATGGAAGTATGTTTCTTTTTTTTTTTATGTGAAATTGCTGGGAAAAGGAGTAGTTTTTTGCATGCCTAAATTATGTGGAATGTGTGGATTGCCGTGGTCTGCTCTAGAACTCAGCTTAGTGTGTTTAAAGTCAGTATGGCAGTGATCACTTGAAAGCAAAACAGTGAAGAATTTTAGACATAAAAATCCATAGCACTTGGGTGCTCTCATTCTGGCAAAGTTACTTTTGCTGGTTTGATTGCAACCTTCGACCAAATGCTATGTTTTCTTATGACGAAATTCCGATCTATTTGGTTCATGAAAACTCATATACGCTTCCTTATGGAGTTCTTCTTGAAAAATCTGGGCTGCTCTATTAGAAAGAAATGGGTTGTGTACGAGAATCTGTACTATTGAAAGGGGATTGTCAACATGATGTTCAAAGGGGATAAATATTATTGAAGTGTCTCACGCATAGAAATTGTTAGCACCTGTGTGAATTCCGATCTGTTTTGGGTAAACTTGTGTTCAAATCTCGAGCCCCGACCGGCCTAGCTGGTGTCCAAACCCCGGCCTTGTCATTCGGCCTTGCTAGTGCCCAAAACCCGGTCACCCTCCGGCCTCTCTTGTGTCTAAAACCTGGGCAACTTTTGGCCTTGCAAGTGTCCACATCCCGGTCTGCCCTCCCTGCCTTGCTCCCGGTAACCCACCCAGCCTTTCTTGTGCTCAGAACCCGGACAATGCTCGACCTTATTTACCCAATTTAATTGGAACTTAAACCAATAGGCTACCTTAACTGAGTCAGGTGAACTTGTGCTCAAACCCCGGACACCCGACCAGCCTAGCTTGTGTTCAGAACCCGGTCACCTTCCGGCCTCGCTAGTACTCAGAACCCGGCCACCTTCTGGCCAAGCGTGTGTTCAAAACCTGAGAAACCTCCGGCCTTGCAAGTGAACAGAACCCGGTACCTGTCCAGCCTTGGTTGTGCTCAGAACCCGGTAAACTCTCAGCCTCGCTTGTGTTCACAACCCGGACATCGCCCGGTCTTGTTTAACCTGAACCAGCTGGTAATTAGATGCTCTATGCTAAAAACACAGATTTAAAATTGTTCTCACTCATGGACATTCATACGGTCATTTTCATTCCAGGTGCACTGGAAAGCTATGGGTGGAGAAGGAACACACTTTGGGGCCTTTCAGATTCATCATAGATGTTATGAGATGTTTCACTGTGTGTTGGTTGGACCTAGCCGTTTGGCAGCCATGGTGGATCGTTTTAATCGAAATCGTCAAGAGTGGTACTCCCAATTTGTTGGCCTTACTCCTCAGTTTCATAAGTATCCCCGGAAGAAGAGGAACGGAAGTGCAGATTCTCGTAATTGGTGGTTCTCTAAATTTTACCCAGATTCTGGCGACTAAACAGTACTAGAAAAATACGGTCCGGCAAATCACCTAGCACCTGACAGCGGTAACTCGTATGACAAACTAGAGGGTAACCCCTCGAGGGGTGGAGATTCAAGTACTCGAGCGGTGGTTCGAGGATGAAGAGTACTGGAGGGTCTCATGTGCTCGAGGTGGATATTCGAGTGCCGTAGGTCCTCGAGAGCTCGAGGGGGACATTCGAGTGCTAAAGGGTGCTCGTCCCCTGGTGGAGTCGGGAAGGTTTGAGGTATTCGAGTGCTCAAGGCATACGAGTGCTGGTGGTGCTCGAATACTCGAGGGGGCCATTCGAGCGTTGGAAGCTTTCGAGTGCTCGTGTGGGGGCATTCGAGGGTTGAAGGTGTTCGTCTGCTCTGTCCTTGAGATGGTTGGTGCTCGAGTACTTGAGGGGGGCATTCAAGTGTTGGAAGCTTTCAAGTTCCCCTGGGGGGGCATTCGAGGGCTGAAAATGTTTGAGTGCTCTGTCCTCGAGGGGGGATTCGTGAAGTACCCTCGAGGGATGGCTACTATTGATGAAAAAAAAATGCAGCAGTTTCTCTCCACATGTCTGAAAGGATTTCCCATGGTAGTAACATGGCCATGTAGGTTGGGTAGGGGGTAAATTAATTCTGCGTACGCAAATTAATTAACCCCTTGCTAGGTATCACTTGGAATTAACGGTTGCGCTATTTGCCTGCGCTGCACTGAAAAGTGTAAAATGGCATCAGGCTGTCCATTTGCCTAAAATGGAAAGAACGGTTACAAAACCATTATGTGGGGCGTGCGCGGTAGAAGTCATGCCCGGTCTCTTATGCCTAGGAGGTCTATCCGTGGGGAATACTTGGGAGCACAACGGACTACGGTCAAACTGCTCCCAACCCCACAGAGAAAGCCTCGGCCCTCATCCAGAGACCGTTATCGAAGGCCAATAACACCTCTTTATCTTCATCTTAGAGGTGTACATGGTAGAAGCGGTGTACAAGCCCTTTTCGGAGGACATGTCACACTATTTCATTCATTGGAAGACCGAGACCACTTCGGATTTGAAGACACCCGTGGGGAGCAAACCACGGTGCAAGAGCTGGTTCACACCACCGGTAGCAGGGATGTAAAATGGACCGAGGAGGTAAGTGAGTTTGTTCTCACGTCCCTCTGTTTTTCAGGGATGGCTTATACAGGCCCCGGACACCACGAAGGGAATCTGTTGAAGGAATGGCTCATACAGGCCCAGGTCACCACGACGGGTTGTAATATTTTTCATGAATGGTTTCCACAGGCCCCGGTCATCACGACAGGACTAGCTTCTTTTGGTCACCTGGTTGTAGCATTTAGATCAGGGGTAGTATTTTAGGTACATGTATTAAGGGAGTGGGCTAATGTTCCCACTCCCGTACACTCCCACGGTTTCTTTTTATTTACCATTACCTTGACTAGTGACTAAGCTGACTGTAACTAATCAACTGTCAAACTTTACTCGACTTTCAATATACAAACACTAGTAACTAGGCTAACTTTGACTAATCAATGGTCAAACTATACTTGACTTTCAATGTATAAACACTAATAACAAAGTTGATTTTAACTAATTAATGGTCAAACTTTATTAAAATTAGTATAATAAATATTAATAAAAATGTTCGACTTTGTCTAATCAACGGTCAAACCTTACTTGACTTTCTATATATAAATACTAGTTAATAAGTTGACTTTAACTAATCAACATTCAAACTTTATTTGAATTAATATATATAAATACAAATTAAAAATGGCTAGAAATAAGTAAAAGGACTAATATACCCCAGTGTAAAATAATCAAAAAAATAAAAAAGGAAACCCTGTCCTCATTTCTTCATTTTCTTCTTCCAAAAATTCTTTCTTTGTGTTTTCCTCGCCGTTGCTCGACTAATCAACAATCGACGGTGGTTCGATTGGTGTGGGCGATGGTGGTTCGATTGGAGATGAGTCAGCGGCAGCGCGATGGTGGTTTGATTGGAGCAATTGGGGAGCAGCGGCGGCAAAGCGGTGCGGTGCAGTGGGTGATAGAGTTTCTGGCAGAGCTAGGAGGTGGCAGAGCTAGGGAAAGTGTGGCGCACGGTTCTTTTTGGTGGCTAGTGGTGTGGGTTTCTGGCTGAGCTAGGGTAAAGTTAGGAGGTAGCGGAAGTAGGGCAGTGACGACGATTTGTACAGATTCACCATGGATTTTTAAGTCTTATACACACCACATATCTCACATCTCACATCTTGCTCTTGTTTTATGTGTTTCTTTGAGGTTTACTATGCTTGGGATTCATGCCTAATTTGCACACATGGATTCTAAGTATACATGTGCATGAATTGCAGTGCTTGTCTGCATTTTGACCATTTCTATTTTATACTGATTTGAAGCTAAAAGTTTTACTTGTCAACTGTTGTTTGTGTATATGTAAGACTTAAGAGTTAAGAGCATTGTTTCTTAGGATGGATGGTATTTCTGTTGCTGTTACACTGAGTGATGTCCAGGTATTGTACAAATTATTCAAATATATTAGCAGCTCTATAACCAATGATGGTCTGATCCACAAGGTATCTCCAGTTTGAATTTCACGTTAAAGCTAGTAGATACATTTTTGCTACAGTATTAGTTTTGTTGCTACAAATTTAAGTTTTTCTTGCACTTGGAAAATTTATTGAGCCTTTCTTTCCTAATGAATGAACATTGGTCAATGGAATGTCATTATCAGGAGAATTTTACACACACGCTCTTTCAAAACCAGAACTGAAATTTTGGACTGGGTTAGTGTTTATTGCCACTTTTATGGACGATTTGCAACAATGATTTTCTGAATTTGATTTGCCACTTTCTCTCTTTGGTATTTCTATAAGCATATTGGTGTCGATTCAGGATAAAAAAAATTAATGTTCATCTTCATAATTTGTAAATAAATTTGAGAACTAGAAGTACATTTTTCCTTTGGAAAACAATCTCTCAATATGTCTAGTATATTTTGGTTTGTTGCCTTAAATTGTAAGTCACCAACTACGACCATCTATCTTCAGTTTCATCCCATCTGCATCGTATTCACTTTGGAGAAATTGGCGATATACGCCGTAGCTTCCTGCACCACGGCCAGCATCTTTATGCATGTTATGGTGAGTGTTGGTGTTCTTTGTTGTGTTTGTGGTGATGATTGGGTTTTGGACGTGTTTTGTTGAGTTTTTTGTTGGTGTTCTTAGCATTATATGAATGTTCTTGAGCTAGAAATGCACCAAATGGTTCTACAAAATTATGTATCATTCCCACTTTCAATTCAAAAAATAATCTTATGTTTGCTTTAGATCATTGCAGTTCTCTTGTTTATTATGTGAACATGCCTAGGTTAAGCATTTTATGAGTGTTCTTGAGCTAGGAAATGCACCAAAGTTTAAGTAGTGGTCCAATCAGAAAAATGAGAACCTTTTTGTGCTATTTTGATTGAAAATAATAGGCATATCTTTTTGAGAGACACTTTTTCATTACATAGATTCATTTCCTAGCTATAAGTATTATTTTGTTAATATGGTACTACTTTCTTGGGTTTTTTTGGAGCACCCTGATGTTTTTGTAGGGTGAAGTATAATTTGCAGGTGTGGGAGGATCACATAAGCAAGGCTAAAGATGGAGGCTTGGATGTGATTGAGACTTATGTATTATGGAATGTTTATGAGACTACTCATGGAAAATTATGGTGCATTGTGCTGAAGAGTTTGTACATTTCCTACAAAATGGGAAGGTTTTGGTTAATTTTGTTTTGGTTCTGCAGTATGACTCTAAAGGAAGGTATGATTTGGCAAGTTTCAGTAAGACCATACAGAAAGCTAGGCTCTATGCTCATATCAGAATTGGCCCTTATGTTTGTGCTGAGTGGAGTTTTGATTACTCTTTTTCTTTCTCCATGTTTATTTAGATCTGAACTACGTAGCCCCTTTGTGTGTATGTTTGATTTCTTTGTATGTTTGAATATACAAAGGATTTCCAATTTGTCTTAAGCATGTTCCAGGTATTAGCTTCTGAATATACAATGAGCCTTCCAAGGTAAGATTTATTGATTTAGTTACATTTACCTTTTCCCCCGACCATTTTTGCAAACTAAATTGAAGTTTGTAGTTTTATGGTCTTGTAGATGCATGTGGAATTGTACATCTGAGCATTTTTAAGGATCATAGATTCTAGATTAGTTGTGTGGTTTGGCCTAGTGATTTGATGTGTATACGACACATGATTCAGTTACTAGTACAAGCTAAAGTTATGTTTAGTCCCGTAGATAGTTATGTTTGGGATAGTTATGTTTAGTCCCATAGATTATAAATTTTTTATCATAACTTTTTCTGGTTTTATGCTCTATATTATCAATTTTGTGAAGTTGATTATATTATTAATTAATGTCCTAATAAACTTTTAATTTTGGGTCTTTTCCCTGTCTCTGAAAGCAGCAGCGTGCTGCTGCTTTCAGTGGAAGGAATTTTTTTTAGTCACTGGAAATAATTTAGCACTAGTTAAAAATCGGTGCTAACAAAAATACTGGTGCTAAAATTAGCACAGGATTGAAAACCGATGCTAACAAAAAATCAGTGCTAAATTTAGCACCGGATGAAAAATCGGTGCTAACGAAAAACTGGTGCTAACAAAAACCGGTGATAAAGTTAGCACAGGTTTTAAAACTAGTTCTAACCAAAAAACTAGTGCTATTGCAGTACATATTATCACCAGTTTAAAAATTGGTGCTAAAAAACAGTGCTAAAAGTAGGGATTTAGCACCGATTTTTTTCCAACCGGTGAAACCGTTTCATCGGTTACTTAGGCACCGGGTTTTGTTTTATGAAACAACCGGTGCTAAAGGGGGTTCTTGTGTTGAAGCGGGGAGAAATTGTTGTGGGTGCTGAAGTTGGTTTCATCTCGAAGAAGAAGACCCCTGCTAAAGTTTTATGGTATCTTCCTATTATTCCACGTTTGAAGAAGTTCTTTCCTTGCAAAGAGGATGCTAAGTTAATGCACTGGCATGCAGATAGAGTTAGACATGGGGATGGTGTGATCAGCCATACCTCTGACGGTGAGCAATAGAAGAAGCTTAATGTCTTTTACCCTGGGTTTGGATCGGAGCCTCAACATTTGAGGTTTACCTTATCTACTAATGGAATGAACCTTTTTGGTAATTGAGCAGCGAACATAGTTCATGGCCTGTAATGTTGGTAGTATACAATCTCCCCTCCTGGTTGACCATGAAACAAAAGTATGTTTTATTATTAATGATGATTTTAGGCCCCAGGCAACCTGGTAATGATATAGATGTTTATCTCATTACCCTTATTAATAATTCAGTGACGTTGTTCAAGGATGGGGTTTGGACTTACGATGGTCTTACGGAAAAGTGTTTCACGTTGAAGGCCTCGCTGTTCTGCACTATAAATAATTTTTTAGATTACGAAAAAATTTCTGGGCATTTGGTGAAGGGGAACTACGCATGTCGTGAAAGGGAAGGGAAACCTTATTTTTCCAACTTAAACATGGTTATAAAATTGTGTACCAATTCACGGAAGGTTTATTCCAGAGGGGCACCCTTGGCGTTCTGCAAAGAAGTGGCTCTATGAGGAGATTGAGTTACGCCCACCTCCATTACCACTAACGGGTGATCAAGATTTTGACATAGTTAAATAATTTCCAAATGACTTTCATAAGGGGAAGCACAAATCTTCAGTAGAAGGAAGTTGGAAGAAATGCTCTCTTTTTTCAAAATCCCTTACGGGAAGGATTTGGATGTCAGACATTGTCTTGATGTCATGCACATCAATAAAAATGTGTGTGGTTCATTGGATGGTACATTGCTAAACACCCATGGGAAAACTAAATATGGGTTGAAGGCCCGGCTTGACATGGTCGATATAGGTATTAGAGATTCTCTGGGTCCTTTTATAGATTGTGATAAGTGTTATTTCCCACATGTATGTTTCTCCATGTCTAATCCAGAGACAAAATCGTTTTGCAAGACCTTGATAAGTTTAAAGGTGGCTGGGGAATATTCATCTAACTTAAGCTTATGTGTATCAGTGAAGGAGTTAAAGTTGGTAGGCCTTAAGTCACATGACCACAATTTGATGCGGGAATTGAATTCCATTGTGATAAGGTCTTCTTTACCTTCCTATGTAAGAATGTGCATTGCAAAGCTTTATTTGTTCTTCAAGTCCACTTGTTCCAAACATATTACTGTTGCAAAGCTTGACCGGTTGCAAGCGATGATTGTTGAAGTGCTATGCCGAATGGAGATGTACTTTCCACCATCATTCTTTGCTATTATGGTCCATTTTATTATTCATTTGGTTTGGGAGATCAAGCTATGTGGTCCCAATTTTTTGAGATGGATGTATCCTTTTGAACGATATATGAAAGTCCTCAAACATTTTGTAAAGAAAACTTATTGGCCTTATGCAAGTATTGTGTAACAGTATGTTGCAGAGAAGGTAATATAGTTTTTTACCAAATATTTGAAGGATGTAGATTTGGTTGGGCTTCCGAGTTCTAGAAATGGGGGGAGATTGGATGGCCAGGGGGTTTGACAGGGTAAGCTGCTCAGCCCTGGTGCGGAGGATTTACGTGTTGCTCATTTATATGTACTTCGAAGCCATGATGACGTTGTTTCATACATTGAGCTTCATATGAATGAGATAAGCATGGCACATCCTTCATTCAATGAAGGTTGGGTTCTTGAACAACACACTAGAACATTTGCATCATGGCTTCATAGTCATGTGGGCTAGGGTAGACACCCTGACATGGTTAAGTGGCTAGCATGTAGACCTATCGGTGCAGTCCTTTCATAAGAAGGGTATGCCATTAATGGTTTTATGTTTACCACCAAATTGACAGATGATAGGGTGTTTTTGGAGTTTATCTTGTTTCAGAGGCAGTTCATGTTGCTAGGTTAGGCGACAACAATCCAATTTATGCACAAACATGTTACTTTGGAACCATAGTAGAAATATGGGAGCTTGATTATGTGACAATGTGAGTTCTTGTATTCAAGTGTTAATGGGTGGATTTTAAAATTCAATCTCCCCGCCAAAAATTTCAAAATTTTCTAAATAATCGTCGAAATTTTTTAAAGTTCAATTTTTTTGCCAAAGAATTCAAAAAATTCGATAAAATATTTTTTTTAAATTCTCCTAAAATTTCAAATAATCTTCCTAGAAATTTCATGGGTTGGGAGCTGCTGCGCAGCCGCTCGAATCTTTTTTTTAAAAAAACTTTCAAAATCGTTAACTTCTTTTATTGACGTTAACTAATAACTAAGTTCAGTTAAATTAATCAACAATCAACCTTTACTGACCTAATATATGCAAATAAGAAAAAATTTGTTTAAATTAACTAATTAACGTTAAACCCTTAATTGATTTAGTATGCATAAATACAACTTTAACTAGTTAACGGTCAAACTTTACTTCACTTTCAATATATGAACACTAATAACTAAGCTGACTTTGCTAATCAACGGTCAAATTATACTTGACTTTCAATATATAAATACTAATAACAAAGTTGGTTTTTAACTAATTAACTGTCAAACTTTATTTGAATTAGTATATAATAAATACTATAGAAATGTTTGACTTTGTCTAATCAACGGTCAAATCTTACTTGACTTTGTATATATAAATACTAGTGACTTAGTTGACTTTAATTAATAAACGGTCAAACTTTACTCAAATTTCAATATATAAACACTAATAACTAAGTTGACTTTGACTAATCAACGGTCAAACTATACTTGAATTTTAATATATAAACACTAATAACAAAGTTGACTTTAACTAATTAACGGTCAAACTTTATTTGAATTAGTATATAATAAATACTTATAAAAATGTTTGACTTTGTCTAATCAACTGCCAAACCTTACTTGACTTTCTATATATAAATACTAGTGACTGAGTTGACTTTAACTAATCAACGGTCAAACTTTACTTGACTCTCTCTATATAGAAACACTAGTGACTAAGCTGAAAGGTGAAGCTCTGAGGCAAAAATAGGGCGCAGCCCTGCACTGTTCATCGTGCTAGGTTTTCGCCGGGCTTCTCTTCCACAGCTCATCTTCTCCGGCGAGGAGTCCGACATTAATGTTGGGCTCCTCGCCGGGAGTGTTTTCATATATGGTACATCGCCGTTCTAGAAGAATTGAAACCCGAATCTGGGTTCTCGCGAAATTTCTCCACTCGAAATTTTGCTTGGATTTTGGAGTAAGATCGGCTCTCCGATCTTGGATTTTGAAGACACATAACAAGGCGCATCTCAGAGAAAGATGATTTCACAGATCTGTAAGTTCTAATCTATGAACTCGTGGTCCTATGTGCGGATTTGGTGCAAATGGTGTTGGAATACCCATTCGGATTTTGTGCGGACTTTTTGTGAGAATATATGAAGATTGATGCTGTTTTGGTATGGAAGTATATGCTGCTTACTTCACATACGAATTGTGTGGATTTGCTGTGCACAATAGGTGGAATAATTTACAGTTAACTCTGGTTGTCTGAAACAGAGGATGGAAGTATGTTTCTTTTTTTTTTTATGTGAAATTGCTGGGAAAAGGAGTAGTTTTTTGCATGCCTAAATTATGTGGAATGTGTGGATTGCCGTGGTCTGCTCTAGAACTCAGCTTAGTGTGTTTAAAGTCAGTATGGCAGTGATCACTTGAAAGCAAAACAGTGAAGAATTTTAGACATAAAAATCCATAGCACTTGGGTGCTCTCATTCTGGCAAAGTTACTTTTGCTGGTTTGATTGCAACCTTCGACCAAATGCTATGTTTTCTTATGACGAAATTCCGATCTATTTGGTTCATGAAAACTCATATACGCTTCCTTATGGAGTTCTTCTTGAAAAATCTGGGCTGCTCTATTAGAAAGAAATGGGTTGTGTACGAGAATCTGTACTATTGAAAGGGGATTGTCAACATGATGTTCAAAGGGGATAAATATTATTGAAGTGTCTCACGCATAGAAATTGTTAGCACCTGTGTGAATTCCGATCTGTTTTGGGTAAACTTGTGTTCAAATCTCGAGCCCCGACCGGCCTAGCTGGTGTCCAAACCCCGGCCTTGTCATTCGGCCTTGCTAGTGCCCAAAACCCGGTCACCCTCCGGCCTCTCTTGTGTCTAAAACCTGGGCAACTTTTGGCCTTGCAAGTGTCCACATCCCGGTCTGCCCTCCCTGCCTTGCTCCCGGTAACCCACCCAGCCTTTCTTGTGCTCAGAACCCGGACAATGCTCGACCTTATTTACCCAATTTAATTGGAACTTAAACCAATAGGCTACCTTAACTGAGTCAGGTGAACTTGTGCTCAAACCCCGGACACCCGACCAGCCTAGCTTGTGTTCAGAACCCGGTCACCTTCCGGCCTCGCTAGTACTCAGAACCCGGCCACCTTCTGGCCAAGCGTGTGTTCAAAACCTGAGAAACCTCCGGCCTTGCAAGTGAACAGAACCCGGTACCTGTCCAGCCTTGGTTGTGCTCAGAACCCGGTAAACTCTCAGCCTCGCTTGTGTTCACAACCCGGACATCGCCCGGTCTTGTTTAACCTGAACCAGCTGGTAATTAGATGCTCTATGCTAAAAACACAGATTTAAAATTGGTCTCACTCATGGACATTCATACGGTCATTTTCATTCCAGGTGCACTGGAAAGCTATGGGTGGAGAAGGAACACACTTTGGGGCCTTTCAGATTCATCATAGATGTTATGAGATGTTTCACTGTGTGTTGGTTGGACCTAGCCGTTTGGCAGCCATGGTGGATCGTTTTAATCGAAATCGTCAAGAGTGGTACTCCCAATTTGTTGGCCTTACTCCTCAGTTTCATAAGTATCCCCGGAAGAAGAGGAACGGAAGTGCAGATTCTCGTAATTGGTGGTTCTCTAAATTTTACCCAGATTCTGGCGACTAAACAGTACTAGAAAAATACGGTCCGGCAAATCACCTAGCACCTGACAGCGGTAACTCGTATGACAAACTAGAGGGTAACCCCTCGAGGGGTGGAGATTCAAGTACTCGAGCGGTGGTTCGAGGATGAAGAGTACTGGAGGGTCTCATGTGCTCGAGGTGGATATTCGAGTGCCGTAGGTCCTCGAGAGCTCGAGGGGGACATTCGAGTGCTAAAGGGTGCTCGTCCCCTGGTGGAGTCGGGAAGGTTTGAGGTATTCGAGTGCTCAAGGCATACGAGTGCTGGTGGTGCTCGAATACTCGAGGGGGCCATTCGAGCGTTGGAAGCTTTCGAGTGCTCGTGTGGGGGCATTCGAGGGTTGAAGGTGTTCGTCTGCTCTGTCCTTGAGATGGTTGGTGCTCGAGTACTTGAGGGGGGCATTCAAGTGTTGGAAGCTTTCAAGTTCCCCTGGGGGGGCATTCGAGGGCTGAAAATGTTTGAGTGCTCTGTCCTCGAGGGGGGATTCGTGAAGTACCCTCGAGGGATGGCTACTATTGATGAAAAAAAAATGCAGCAGTTTCTCTCCACATGTCTGAAAGGATTTCCCATGGTAGTAACATGGCCATGTAGGTTGGGTAGGGGGTAAATTAATTCTGCGTACGCAAATTAATTAACCCCTTGCTAGGTATCACTTGGAATTAACGGTTGCGCTATTTGCCTGCGCTGCACTGAAAAGTGTAAAATGGCATCAGGCTGTCCATTTGCCTAAAATGGAAAGAACGGTTACAAAACCATTATGTGGGGCGTGCGCGGTAGAAGTCATGCCCGGTCTCTTATGCCTAGGAGGTCTATCCGTGGGGAATACTTGGGAGCACAACGGACTACGGTCAAACTGCTCCCAACCCCACAGAGAAAGCCTCGGCCCTCATCCAGAGACCGTTATCGAAGGCCAATAACACCTCTTTATCTTCATCTTAGAGGTGTACATGGTAGAAGCGGTGTACAAGCCCTTTTCGGAGGACATGTCACACTATTTCATTCATTGGAAGACCGAGACCACTTCGGATTTGAAGACACCCGTGGGGAGCAAACCACGGTGCAAGAGCTGGTTCACACCACCGGTAGCAGGGATGTAAAATGGACCGAGGAGGTAAGTGAGTTTGTTCTCACGTCCCTCTGTTTTTCAGGGATGGCTTATACAGGCCCCGGACACCACGAAGGGAATCTGTTGAAGGAATGGCTCATACAGGCCCAGGTCACCACGACGGGTTGTAATATTTTTCATGAATGGTTTCCACAGGCCCCGGTCATCACGACAGGACTAGCTTCTTTTGGTCACCTGGTTGTAGCATTTAGATCAGGGGTAGTATTTTAGGTACATGTATTAAGGGAGTGGGCTAATGTTCCCACTCCCGTACACTCCCACGGTTTCTTTTTATTTACCATTACCTTGACTAGTGACTAAGCTGACTGTAACTAATCAACTGTCAAACTTTACTCGACTTTCAATATACAAACACTAGTAACTAGGCTAACTTTGACTAATCAATGGTCAAACTATACTTGACTTTCAATGTATAAACACTAATAACAAAGTTGATTTTAACTAATTAATGGTCAAACTTTATTAAAATTAGTATAATAAATATTAATAAAAATGTTCGACTTTGTCTAATCAACGGTCAAACCTTACTTGACTTTCTATATATAAATACTAGTTAATAAGTTGACTTTAACTAATCAACATTCAAACTTTATTTGAATTAATATATATAAATACAAATTAAAAATGGCTAGAAATAAGTAAAAGGACTAATATACCCCAGTGTAAAATAATAAAAAAAAATAAAAAAGGAAACCCTGTCCTCATTTCTTCATTTTCTTCTTCCAAAAATTCTTTCTTTGTGTTTTCCTCGCCGTTGCTCGACTAATCAACAATCGACGGTGGTTCGATTGGTGTGGGCGATGGTGGTTCGATTGGAGATGAGTCAGCGGCAGCGCGATGGTGGTTTGATTGGAGCAATTGGGGAGCAGCGGCGGCAAAGCGGTGCGGTGCAGTGGGTGATAGAGTTTCTGGCAGAGCTAGGAGGTGGCAGAGCTAGGGAAAGTGTGGCGCACGGTTCTTTTTGGTGGCTAGTGGTGTGGGTTTCTGGCTGAGCTAGGGTAAAGTTAGGAGGTAGCGGAAGTAGGGCAGTGACGACGATTTGTACAGATTCACCATGGATTTTTAAGTCTTATACACACCACATATCTCACATCTCACATCTTGCTCTTGTTTTATGTGTTTCTTTGAGGTTTACTATGCTTGGGATTCATGCCTAATTTGCACACATGGATTCTAAGTATACATGTGCATGAATTGCAGTGCTTGTCTGCATTTTGACCATTTCTATTTTATACTGATTTGAAGCTAAAAGTTTTACTTGTCAACTGTTGTTTGTGTATATGTAAGACTTAAGAGTTAAGAGCATTGTTTCTTAGGATGGATGGTATTTCTGTTGCTGTTACACTGAGTGATGTCCAGGTATTGTACAAATTATTCAAATATATTAGCAGCTCTATAACCAATGATGGTCTGATCCACAAGGTATCTCCAGTTTGAATTTCACGTTAAAGCTAGTAGATACATTTTTGCTACAGTATTAGTTTTGTTGCTACAAATTTAAGTTTTTCTTGCACTTGGAAAATTTATTGAGCCTTTCTTTCCTAATGAATGAACATTGGTCAATGGAATGTCATTATCAGGAGAATTTTACACACACGCTCTTTCAAAACCAGAACTGAAATTTTGGACTGGGTTAGTGTTTATTGCCACTTTTATGGACGATTTGCAACAATGATTTTCTGAATTTGATTTGCCACTTTCTCTCTTTGGTATTTCTATACGCATATTGGTGTCGATTCAGGATAAAAAAAAATTAATGTTCATCTTCATAATTTGTAAATAAATTTGAGAACTAGAAGTACATTTTTCCTTTGGAAAACAATCTCTCAATATGTCTAGTATATTTTGGTTTGTTGCCTTAAATTGTAAGTCACCAACTACGACCATCTATCTTCAGTTTCATCCCATCTGCATCGTATTCACTTTGGAGAAATTGGCGATATACGCCGTAGCTTCCTGCGCCACGGCCAGCATCTTTATGCATGTTATGGTGAGTGTTGGTGTTCTTTGTTGTGTTTGTGGTGATGATTGGGTTTTGGACGTGTTTTGTTGAGTTTTTTGTTGGTGTTCTTAGCATTATATGAATGTTCTTGAGCTAGAAATGCACCAAATGGTTCTACAAAATTATGTATCATTCCCACTTTCAATTCAAAAAATAATCTTATGTTTGCTTTAGATCATTGCAGTTCTCTTGTTTATTATGTGAACATGCCTAGGTTAAGCATTTTATGAGTGTTCTTGAGCTGGGAAATGCACCAAAGTTTAAGTAGTGGTCCAATCAGAAAAATGAGAACCTTTTTGTGCTATTTTGATTGAAAATAATAGGCATATCTTTTTGAGAGACACTTTTTCATTACATAGATTCATTTCCTAGCTATAAGTATTATTTTGTTAATATGGTACTACTTTCTTGGGTTTTTTTGGAGCACCCTGATGTTTTTGTAGGGTGAAGTATAATTTGCAGGTGTGGGAGGATCACATAAGCAAGGCTAAAGATGGAGGCTTGGATGTGATTGAGACTTATGTATTATGGAATGTTTATGAGACTACTCATGGAAAATTATGGTGCATTGTGCTGAAGAGTTTGTACATTTCCTACAAAATGGGAAGGTTTTGGTTAATTTTGTTTTGGTTCTGCAGTATGACTCTAAAGGAAGGTATGATTTGGCAAGTTTCAGTAAGACCATACAGAAAGCTAGGCTCTATGCTCATATCAGAATTGGCCCTTATGTTTGTGCTGAGTGGAGTTTTGATTACTCTTTTTCTTTCTCCATGTTTATTTAGATCTGAACTACGTAGCCCCTTTGTGTGTATGTTTGATTTCTTTGTATGTTTGAATATACAAAGGATTTCCAATTTGTCTTAAGCATGTTCCAGGTATTAGCTTCTGAATATACAATGAGCCTTCCAAGGTAAGATTTATTGATTTAGTTACATTTACCTTTTCCCCCGACCATTTTTGCAAACTAAATTGAAGTTTGTAGTTTTATGGTCTTGTAGATGCATGTGGAATTGTACATCTGAGCATTTTTAAGGATCATAGATTCTAGATTAGTTGTGTGGTTTGGCCTAGTGATTTGATGTGTATACGACACATGATTCAGTTACTAGTACAAGCTAAAGTTATGTTTAGTCCCGTAGATAGTTATGTTTGGGATAGTTATGTTTAGTCCCATAGATTATAAATTTTTTATCATAACTTTTTCTGGTTTTATGCTCTATATTATCAATTTTGTGAAGTTGATTATATTATTAATTAATGTCCTAATAAACTTTTAATTTTGGGTCTTTTCCCTGTCTCTGAAAGCAGCAGCGTGCTGCTGCTTTCAGTGGAAGGAATTTTTTTTAGTCACTGGAAATAATTTAGCACTAGTTAAAAATTGGTGCTAACAAAAATACTGGTGCTAAAATTAGCACAGGATTGAAAACCGATGCTAACAAAAAATCAGTGCTAAATTTAGCACCGGATGAAAAATCGGTGCTAACGAAAAACTGGTGCTAACAAAAACCGGTGATAAAGTTAGCACAGGTTTTAAAACTAGTTCTAACCAAAAAACTAGTGCTATTGCAGTACATATTATCACCAGTTTAAAAATTGGTGCTAAAAAACAGTGCTAAAAGTAGGGATTTAGCACCGATTTTTTTCCAACCGGTGAAACCGTTTCATCGGTTACTTAGGCACCGGGTTTTGTTTTATGAAACAACCGGTGCTAAAAGGGGTTCTTGTGTTGAAGCGGGGAGAAATTGTTGTGGGTGCTGAAGTTGGTTTCATCTCGAAGAAGAAGACCCCTGCTAAAGTTTTATGGTATCTTCCTATTATTCCACGTTTGAAGAAGTTCTTTCCTTGCAAAGAGGATGCTAAGTTAATGCACTGGCATGCAGATAGAGTTAGACATGGGGATGGTGTGATCAGCCATACCTCTGACGGTGAGCAATAGAAGAAGCTTAATGTCTTTTACCCTGGGTTTGGATCGGAGCCTCAACATTTGAGGTTTACCTTATCTACTAATGGAATGAACCTTTTTGGTAATTGAGCAGCGAACATAGTTCATGGCCTGTAATGTTGGTAGTATACAATCTCCCCTCCTGGTTGACCATGAAACAAAAGTATGTTTTATTATTAATGATGATTTTAGGCCCCAGGCAACCTGGTAATGATATAGATGTTTATCTCATTACCCTTATTAATAATTCAGTGACGTTGTTCAAGGATGGGGTTTGGACTTACGATGGTCTTACGGAAAAGTGTTTCACGTTGAAGGCCTCGCTGTTCTGCACTATAAATAATTTTTTAGATTACGAAAAAATTTCTGGGCATTTGGTGAAGGGGAACTACGCATGTCGTGAAAGGGAAGGGAAACCTTATTTTTCCAACTTAAACATGGTTATAAAATTGTGTACCAATTCACGGAAGGTTTATTCCAGAGGGGCACCCTTGGCGTTCTGCAAAGAAGTGGCTCTATGAGGAGATTGAGTTACGCCCACCTCCATTACCACTAACGGGTGATCAAGATTTTGACATAGTTAAATAATTTCCAAATGACTTTCATAAGGGGAAGCACAAATCTTCAGTAGAAGGAAGTTGGAAGAAATGCTCTCTTTTTTCAAAATCCCTTACGGGAAGGATTTGGATGTCAGACATTGTCTTGATGTCATGCACATCAATAAAAATGTGTGTGGTTCATTGGATGGTACATTGCTAAACACCCATGGGAAAACTAAATATGGGTTGAAGGCCCGGCTTGACATGGTCGATATAGGTATTAGAGATTCTCTGGGTCCTTTTATAGATTGTGATAAGTGTTATTTCCCACATGTATGTTTCTCCATGTCTAATCCAGAGACAAAATCGTTTTGCAAGACCTTGATAAGTTTAAAGGTGGCTGGGGAATATTCATCTAACTTAAGCTTATGTGTATCAGTGAAGGAGTTAAAGTTGGTAGGCCTTAAGTCACATGACCACAATTTGATGCGGGAATTGAATTCCATTGTGATAAGGTCTTCTTTACCTTCCTATGTAAGAATGTGCATTGCAAAGCTTTATTTGTTCTTCAAGTCCACTTGTTCCAAACATATTACTGTTGCAAAGCTTGACTGGTTGCAAGCGATGATTGTTGAAGTGCTATGCCGAATGGAGATGTACTTTCCACCATCATTCTTTGCTATTATGGTCCATTTTATTATTCATTTGGTTTGGGAGATCAAGCTATGTGGTCCCAATTTTTTGAGATGGATGTATCCTTTTGAACGATATATGAAAGTCCTCAAACATTTTGTAAAGAAAACTTATTGGCCTTATGCAAGTATTGTGTAACAGTATGTTGCAGAGAAGGTAATATAGTTTTTTACCAAATATTTGAAGGATGTAGATTTGGTTGGGCTTCCGAGTTCTAGAAATGGGGGGAGATTGGATGGCCAGGGGGTTTGACAGGGTAAGCTGCTCAGCCCTGGTGCGGAGGATTTACGTGTTGCTCATTTATATGTACTTCGAAGCCATGATGACGTTGTTTCATACATTGAGCTTCATATGAATGAGATAAGCATGGCACATCCTTCATTCAATGAAGGTTGGGTTCTTGAACAACACACTAGAACATTTGCATCATGGCTTCATAGTCATGTGGGCTAGGGTAGACACCCTGACATGGTTAAGTGGCTAGCATGTAGACCTATCGGTGCAGTCCTTTCATAAGAAGGGTATGCCATTAATGGTTTTATGTTTACCACCAAATTGACAGATGATAGGGTGTTTTTGGAGTTTATCTTGTTTCAGAGGCAGTTCATGTTGCTAGGTCAGGCGACAACAATCCAATTTATGCACAAACATGTTACTTTGGAACCATAGTAGAAATATGGGAGCTTGATTATGTGACAATGTGAGTTCTTGTATTCAAGTGTTAATGGGTGGATTTTAATAGTGGTCAAAGAACAAAAGACTTGGGATTCACTCTAGTTGATCAGAGCCGGTTGGCTTGGAGAGAAGACCCATTCATATTAGCAGGCCAAGCTCATCAAGATTTCTATGTGAAGGACCCGGTTGACCCAAAGTGGAAGATTATTGTTAAGGGTAAAAGGGCTTTTGTTGGTAACCCGCCTCCACCCGGGGTTGTTAATTATAGATAGTTCACTCACGTGGAGGCTTTCCTATGGAAAAGGTCAAAGATAAAATTCATAGTTCTGCACCCATTCTCACTGCTACACTACCTAAAGGGTAGTTAGCGGTAAGACCTAGTTTGTCCACAGAGATGCTATGGCTTAAGTATTAACTAAAAACACGATCTTGTATGGGTCGTCAAACTGTACAAGTGAAAGGAGTAGCTAGTAAATACAAACAAAAGGGGAGGGGTTGGTTTTTTAAATTAGCAACTACAAATCATGAAATTAAAAGGCAAATAATCTAATTAACTATGCACACGGGGAGTCATTTAGAAACATGATTAATCTAATATTTCAATCTTCGATTCATTCACATGTAAGATTTACTAGAGAACCTAATAGAGTGTTCATAACATGTGGTGTGGCTGATGGGATACACTTCCCTATACCTATCACGTTGGGTGTGCTCACAACCTTCCATCGTCACCGCCATCGCAATTAGGGGAGTACAGGTTCAACCATTATTGTAGGCCTATTTCTCCCCCTGTGCGATTATGTCCCGGGCTTCCACCACGAATACACTAGTTCCCCCTGGTTTTCTTAATTAGGCCAAGGGGTCGTTAGAACCTTATCTATGATACTAGAGTTTCTTACAACCTTACTATTTTAGTATCTCTACCCACAACCTATCAAAAAACTTGAACAAATCAGCTAAGACTGGTGCGATAGCAAATAAGTCAAACCAATACTTGAGTCTCTTATGCACACACTCACGCAAACGCAACGTACCCCCTTACCCATTCTAACATCCAGGTTTCTCTTTCCAATGGGGTATCAATATTTTCACCATACATAAATATAGCCAAAAGTGTGTGCCAATGTGGTGTAATATTCATGCATTTCAAATATTCAAGAACAATCATAATAATATCATGAACACAAAATTAGGATGAACTATATGAATCTCACAAAACAAAGATTAAACATGCACTGAATTGTATCCCTAAGCTTTGGAAACTACTCCATAGATATGGAACTCAAAAATGGATTTGAATTCCATATCTAGGGTTAAAACAAAAATAAAAAGGAAAGAGTGTTTCACTCTCTAAAATTTCTCCCCTAATGAAATAAAACTATTTAATCTACTTTGTACATGTTTAACCTAGTATACTAAGGCTGTATTTATAAGACAATGGGATTGGGCATAAAAATGGCCAAAAGTGAATAGACCCTAGTTCAGCCGCCGCCCGATGCGAGCCATTTTGAATTGCGCAGTTTGTACCATGTACTATTTATAGGCAGTAAGATCTAGCATGGGCCATGGCGCAGACAGTGGTCATTGATGCGAGCCACCATCAATGAGCTAGATTTAGAACTTTTGACCCACAGGTCACGGGTCTTGGCGCAGGCCGTCGTCTGTAGCATCAGTTTGCTCAAAGATATTGGCATGGGGATTGGCCTTTGGTACAGGCTGTCAGCTGGTCTTGGCATCTTGGACTTGAAATGGCACGGGTCATCGTAAATGGGACGGTCCGCATTTTTACTTAGCCAATTTTGAACGAAGTCTTGAACTCGTGCGCGCAGGCAGTGAGATTTGGTTTGGTCCACGCCATAGCCTCATACTGAACACTGTTTGCATGGACCAACTCTTTTGGCATGGGCCGTTGGTGCTTAACCCTGAACGGCCCGCGCCGACCCGTGGTACCTTGGCCGGTTGAACTTGTTTTCTTCGCTACGGGTGAACCATTAGTCCAATTTTAGAGTTCTAGTAGTCAATTTTGTAGTGCTCGAGAAGAAAAATCCAATGGAATCAGTCTTGAAGGCTATTTGTTCTCGGATTGGTCGCAGACTTTGGCACAACTCATCGGACCACGATTCCCCATTTCTTCATTGGCCATTTTGATCTCCGTTGCCACTTAAGTTTGAACGCAATCTCCTTCTACCACACATTGAAGTTCATGGCCTTCATCTACTACTATTCTAGAGGTCAATGACCTTCAATCTCTTCTACCGTTCTTGCGAATGACCTTCAATATGTTTTACCACCCTTACGAACGGCCTTCACATAGAATGTAAACAAAAAGTATCCAAGGGCAACCTACTAAAGATGATCAAATGGAAGATCGAGGAGCCCGTGGATAAAAGATGTCCATTAGTACTAATTAATTCTACAAAAAGCAGGATTTAGACAAGAAAACAAAACATAGCCATCTAAACCCCTTGTCACGTAAACTCAACTAATACTAGCAATCCACCAAATAAAACAAGATAAAACTATGTTGTATGCAATGTTTAACGCATGCAAAATGAAGCACATTAGACTCCCCACACTTAACCCTTTACTCGTCCTTGAGTAAATAAAGACAAGACAAAGAATTAATTGAAATGTAGCGTGCAAGCATAAGTTATCTGGGGCATCAAACTTATTCCAAGATTACCATGTTTCCACCAAAAAGAGTAAGAATCTCACAACTCTCACACTCTCTGAAGAACATAAGTAATCTAACCACCTAAAAGTAAAATGTGGAAAAGGTAAGCCTAGAAAATAAGTTTAAAGCTAGCTTACTTTTCCCAAAATGATCCCTAAAGCAATCCAAGAGTCTTCTCCCAAAAACAATCCACCAAGGAAATCCAAGAGTCATCAACATGGTTGTAACATAGGGATAATTTGTAATTCTTGACCTAGTTACAACCAAGGAGTCAAATGCATCGTCAACCTAGTTTTTTGTTTCTCTCAATTTCTCTCATTTTGCCTAGGAGCCCTTTCAGGTTTTTATCCTAGCTTTAACACACAAAGAGTACTCACTTCTCACCTTTTTACACACGGCCTCTCATTTTTGCCTAGGCTCGTAAGCCAAGCCGAGCCTAGCCTCTCATTTTTACCTAGGTCTTTTGACCTATCCGGGCTTTTCCCAATGTTACCCAAGTCACCCTTTTGGGTTTTCAACTTGTTCGGGTTTTTATATTTTTTTTTTCTTTTTTCAAGTTTTTCAATTTTTTTGTGTATCACTAATTACGCCCCAAAAGTGGGCTTCATACTACAAAGGATAAGATCAATCACAAAAAAATACATCACCAATATCGTAAAACAACCTACCCATGCAAACTAGAAGCCCTAGCATAGCATGTCATGCCTCCAAATATCCATCCAAAAACATCCCTTAACAATCAAAAACCAATTTCACCAACAATCAAGAAAAATTACTAACAAAAGCATGAAAATGCACAGAGGAAATCCAAGAATGAAACTCCCTAAGTGCTCACTACTCCTTTCCCCACACTTATCTGATGCATAGTCTTCAGTGCAACAAAAACCTTGTCAAAACATAAGAGTGTTTGGGAGAAATAGTGACACTCACTTTTGAGGGCCCAAAGGGCATTCCTCCTCGTCATGACTAGTGAAGCTCCTAGCAAGGTATCATGTTACTTGAAGCGCGCCCTCAATGTGATCCATGCTCAACTAAAATACTCCACTTGCATCCTGACTCCTCCTATCGCTTGGACTACCTTTTGCAACTCTAGGGTAGAGCTCAAAAGCTGATTCCCAAGTGCTTGCAATCGGTCAATGATGTCTGTAGAAAGGCAAAGTGGCTATGATGTTCTCTCGAAGATGTCCCACCTTCAGCCTCCTTAATGTCTATCTCTAGGGTGGCTAAGACTCTAAAGAGCTCTCTCTCAAAATGCCGCTTTGGCTCAATAAATAGGTCATCTAAGCATATGTTATAGTTGATGGCGGTGTGCTTCGGCTGTGGAAATACCATGAAACTACAAGTGACCGCTCTGCCATAAAGCCTTACATATCTACCCTCTGATGTCGTAGGTCCCACCATGGATGCTTTGGCTAACTTTTCGATATTATACCTTGTACCCAATCGCCCCAAGTTAGCCAATACTCTCTGTGTGACTGGATGCCCTAGTGTTGTGCCAGTATACCTACCATGCCGCTCATGGAGGTGTTTAAAACCCTTTATGCAAGAATATAAAGCCCAAGCGTAATTCCATTCCAAACAAAACCACGAGTCTCGGACTCAAAATTCCAAGTTCAATTTAGGGGATAGATGGAATTTTGGAAATTCCGGGTTGAACAACAATTATATGTAAATTGCTACCACCCAATCAATAGGATTATGCAATCAAGATCCATCTTCTCCCAAATCACCCAATACATGAAGAACGTTTCAACACATGATCAAACCACCCAAACTTTCTTCAACACATGATCACACATACAAACCCAAACATATATCCCAACAACACACATACCCATTCGAAAGTTATGCCTTTCATAACACCGCCACAATGTCAACCAAGCATATAAACAAAGTGTTCAATGGATTACCCAGAATTTGAAGCTATGAAATGCAAGATCCACACAAGAAAGAAGCAAGAACTGCTAATATTTGGAAGAAAAGCTTCACTTTTTTCGAGTTTCACCAAGAGTGTGGGTGAGTGAGTGTTTCTTGAGAAGGAAGAATGTGTCAAAGCATGAAATTAGGTAGAGAAATGTACCATGGGATTATAATTTTAAAATAGGTGAAATAGGGAGAGAAGTACAATTAGGATAAGAATGGATTTTTAAAATTTGCAAATTATGGGACAATAGTACCAATCAATTAATTCCTAGGAATATATGAAGTACTATTGCCATAAAAAATCCTAAGGAATTAGGGAACTTCAAAATTTTTGAACCAAAAATGCATTTTTGAGTTAGAAATTCCAAATCTCAAAAATTTACATTTTTGGAACTATTTGCCATTGATTTTTAGCGTAAGATGTGCTTGGCAAGATCCAGGCCTCATGCCAAATTTTAGGCAAAAAAAGACATCGCGCCAAATATTTTGGCACGAATCAAGCCCTCGGGGCAAACTCCTTAGCACGAGGCATCCCCTCAAGCCAACTCTCCTGGCACGAATCCAGGCTCTCGGCACGAACCGTGTTAGGTCTTGGCACGAGGTTGCCACAATTGTGACCTAATCCTTAGTTTTTCTCTTTTTCTAAAAAACTATATCACCCATCAAATCTAATTCCGTCTAAACACAATGATGAGTCTCGAACACAAATTTTCAAACCAACAAGAGTTTCATCTCAAAAACCCTCATCGCAAACAAGAATGCAAAATCTATCTAATCACTACTCAAAACACGAAAGCAAAAGAGAAACACCGTATATTTATAGTTGTCCTCATGACTTATTTCTTTTTCATGCAAGTCTAGTTAGAAACGCCTACTTGTGGGTCTCCGGAATCACCATCGGCGACTCCACCCACGATGACATTGTTGTGGAGAGGTCTCCAAAATGAGCAATCCTTACTTTCAGACCTCTTGTCCGATATGGAAAATGGATCTCTATGTCTTGCTAGCATTGAGTCTGTGAATGTCACTTTGGGGTTAGGGGGAGGTCGAGGAGGTTTTAAACCCTTCACACTCTCCCTTTTCCACTGCAAGTTAGTTAGCATAGAAAAAAAAATCTAGCACAGGAATATTATCCAAAGAATCATGCAATTCATCAGACTCATATGCAATATCATCAAAAAGGGATTCATCCAAATATTCATGCACATTGGTAACACAAGAGGTTTCATCATTCTCATCACATAAGGTAGCACCTTTGCATATAAAAGAAGAATGTTTTGAATTATGCCTCGATTTGTAGGTATGAAATTCCACTTTATCCATCTAATCTTCTAGAGTCAAGGTTCCCAAGTGGATATCAATTTTATTCCTAGATGTTTTAAAAAAAAGGTCTCCCCAAAAGTATTGGGGGTTCACTACCATCCTGCGCCACGTCTAGGACATGAAAGTCCACCGGAAAAACCAACTTGCCAACCTACACAATCATATCATCTACTAGTCCACAAGGACTAGCTTGGGAATGATTGGCGAGTTGGACAATCTCTCTTGTTTCCCTAAGCTCATCTATTTATAGGCATTCAAATAGACTATATGGGATCACATTGATGGATGCACCTTAATCTATCATGGCATTTTAAACACGTTTGCCACCTAAAGAGATAGGATAGAGAACATTCTGGGGTCATAACATTTCTTAGGTAAATTTTTATGGTTCAAAACGATGACTCCCCCAATTTTTGAATGTCCTAACCTCTTAATTGGCCTACTCCTTTTATTTGTACATGTAAATTTAAGAAATTTAGCATATGATGGAACATTGTCCATTAATTCCTAGATGGGGATGGTTACCTCAACCTTTTTGAATACTTTTCAAATGTTCGCCTCATTGGTCACCACCTTTGGCTTTCCCCTCAAAGCATTTGGAAATGAAGGTGGAATGGTAGCTTGTTCCTTGGGCGGTGGAAGCTCTTTGGAAGGTGCCCCCTTGACCACAATATCCTCTTCTTCGAAGAGTGCCTTCGTATCCTCCAACACCCTATCATCCTCTAGCATAACCCTCTTCTCGAACACACGAACTTCCTTCCCACTTCTCAACTTGAGCGGACTCACATTCCTTGGGTTGATCTCCAATTGGGAAGGGATTTTATCAAAATCCCTGGCTTCAAGTCGGCTCACCGAGGTTACAAGTTGCCCAACTTAAACATCAAGATTCTTGATACTCAAGAAAGCTATATTACCAAGGTCTTTAATCTCACGTCTTGTCCTCTCCGTGAAGACTCCATGTTTCTTGTCCAATTTACCAATGACTTCTAAGATCTTTTCTCGATCCAACTTGTAGATCGAGGAATGGTTGTTGGAAGGGCATTCACCTCAAGGTTATGGTTGAGAAGGTGGTTGCCCACCCTGGTAACCTTGAGGTCAGTTATCTTCCCTCCATCATAAATGTGAGGGATCTCAATACCTTAGGTTGAATGATTTAGCATAAGGATCCAGCCTTGCATCTCCTTGGTTCCTCCAGAACCCTTGTGGTTAATCCATAGAAAATTGTGGCCTCTCCCAGTTGTTGTACTCAACAGCCTTCACTTCTTGCAAATCATCTATAACTTTGGGACATTCTTCAGAGTTGTGGTTAAGATTGAAAACTCCACACACTTTGACTTGATGAACTTTTCCTTGAAAAGGCTCCCTCCTCATGGAAGCAAGAGCTTGGACTTGCTCCTCCAACTTATGCATTTGTGTGGATTCATCCAAAACCTTAACCCTTGACCTTTTGCCAAATTGTTGCATACCATTAGCTATTTCTTTAAGAGGGTCATTGCATCCTTAGGGCTCTTGTTTACTATTGAACCATTCTAAGTGGCGTTCACCATTCACATATCATCATCGCATTACCCCTCGAAGAAATAATACACTAAATCCCCCTCCTTAAAGGGATGGTAGGAGAAACTCGCCAACGGTCTCTTGAAGCGTTCCTAATATTCATACAAGCTATCGGTAGCCCTGTGGGTGATATTCGATAATTGTTTCTTTAGCCCCCGTTGACTTGGACATCGGAAAATAATTCTCCAAGAATCTCCACTTCACGTCCATCCAAAAACCAATGCATCCTGGTGACAAGTAGTATAGCCAGTCTTTAGCTCTGTCTTGAAGGGAAAATAGAAAGGCTCTCAAGTTGTAGTCGTCTTTAGAAACTACCGGTGGCTACATGTTCGTACACACCAAGTGAAACTCCAATATATGCTTGTTTGGGTCCTCCCCCACCAATCCGTAGAATGTAGGTAGGCAGGTAATGGTGGAAAGGTAATGCATAATGGCTGATTTTCCAAGTTAGGTGCCATGAGCTCCCATAAGATACGATTGTCTTATTCCATTCTTTCTGGTTCTTTAACTAACACTTCTTTCCTCGGTGGAACTTCTGCCCTGGTTCTTCATCTCCTTCTCCTCCGAACACTTGTGCTCTCAGTTAGGAGTGTAAGACGCCTGGATTAGTGGTACATGTGTGTACCATAAACAAGGGCTAACAATACCCTTCCGAATACAACACTGGCAAATGGATCAAAAGGTAACAAAATAACTATCACAATAGCTCAACAACCAAACTGTCAACACAAAACCAAAACAAAAGAAAATACTAACTACTTTACTAAAAAGTTATGCTAATTAATATTTAAGATGGATAACATCCCCGACAGTGGCGCCAAACTTTGACCAGCCTCTACCCGTGGTTGTTAATTGTAGCTAATTAACTCGAGTAGAGGCTTTTCTGTGGGAATGGTCAAAGATAAAATTTATAGTTCTGCATCTGTTCTCACTCCTACACTACCTAAAGGGTAGTTAGCAGCAAGCCCTGGGTTTGTCAACAGAGATTCTAGGGCTCAAGTATCAACTAAAAACACAACCTCGTACTGGTCGTCAATGCGTACGGGTAAAAGGAACAACTAATAAATATAAACAAAGTGAGAAGGGGGGGTTGGGTTTGGTTTTTTAAATTAGCAACTACAAAATATAAAATTAAAAAACAAGTAATCTAATTAACTAAGCACTTGGGGAGTCATTGCGAAACATGATTAATATAATGTTTCGATCCTTGATTCATTCACATGTAAGATTTAATAGACAACCTAATAGAGTGTTTATAACACATGGTGTGGTCGATGGCATACACTTCCCCGTACCTATCACATCGGGTTCGCTCGAAACCCTCCATCGACATCGGCATCATAATTAGGGGAGTACAACAAGGTATAACCATTATTGCAGGTCTGTTTCTCTTCTATGTGATTACGTCCAGAGCTTCCACCATGAATGCACTATGTACTCTTGGTCCTATCAATTAGGCCAAGGGGTCGTTGGCACCTTATCTATGATACTAGGGTCTCTTATAGCCCTAGATTTCTACTATTTCACTATCTCTACCCGTAACCTATCAGAAATATGACAAAATCAACTAAGACTAGTGCAATGGCAAATAGGTTAGAGCAATACTCGGGTCTCCCATTCACACAATCACGCAGATGTAACATACTCCCTTACCTATTCTAACATCTAGGTTTTTTTTCCAGGGGGGCATCATTATTTGCACCATACATGAATATAGCTCAATGTGTGTGCCAATGTGGTGTACTATTCATGCATTTCAAATATTCAAGAACAATCATAATGAAGAATCTCACAAAACAAATATTAAACACGCGCTACAATTTATCCCCAAGCTATGGAAACTACTCCATAGATATGGAATTCAAATATAGATTTAAATTCCACATCTAGGGTCAAAACAAAAATAAAAAGGAAAGGAAAGAATAGGAAAGAGTGTTTCTGTCTCTAAAGTTGCTCTCCTAATGAAATAAAACTATCTACTTTACATTGTACATGTTTAACCTATTAGACTAAGGCTACATTAATAATAGAAGGGGATTGAGCCTAAAACTGGTCCCAAAATTGGCCAAAAATGTTTAAACATTAGTTCACCTGCCACTCGATGCGGGCCATTGAGGATGTCGCGATTCGCACCATAAACTTGTCACGGGCAAAAGGATCTGGCACGAGCTATGTTCCTTCATCCGGCGTGGGACGTATCGCTTCATCTGGCATGAATTGTGGGCATTGATGCGAGCCACCGTCAGCGAGCTAGATTTGGAACTTCTGAACCACGGGGCGCAGGTCTTAGCGTGGGCTGTCATCACAAGCACCGGTCTTTTCAAAAATATTTGTGCGAGCTATAGCCTCTGGCGTAGGCTGTCAGCTGATCTTGGCATCTGGGACTTGGAATAAAGCGGGCTGTCATAAATGGGACGTTTCACTCTAATATTTAGCTGATTTTTAGTGAAATCTTAAACTCGTGCATGCAGGCCATGAGATTTGTAGTGATCTATGCCATAGCCTCGTGATGAACACTTTTGGTATGGACCAACTCCTTTGGTGTGGGCCGTTGATGCTTAACCCTGAATAGCCCACGCCGACCCGTGGTACCTTGGCCAGCCAAACTTGTTTCCTTCGCTACAGGTGAACCGTTTGTCCGATTTTAGAGTTCTAGTAGTCAATTTTTAGTGCTCGAGAAGAAAAATCCAATGGAATCAGCTTTGAAGGCTATTGTTTTTCAGATCGTTCTCAGACTTTGGCACAACTCATCGGACCATGATTCTCCGTTTCTTCATCGGCCACTTTGATCTCCATGTCCACCTATCTTTGACACCAATATCCTTATACCATGCATTGATGTTCATGGCCTTCGTCTACTACAATTATAGAGGTGAATAGCCTTCGATCTCTTCTACCGTTCTAGCAAACGATCATCAATATCTTCTACCGCCCTTACGAATGACCTTCAGATAAAATATAAACATAAAATACTCACAAGCAACCTACTAAAGATGATTAAATGGAAGGTCTAGGAGCCCGTGGATACAAGATGTCCATTCGTACTAATTAAGTCTACAAAATGCAAGATTTTGACAAGAAAACCAAACATGGCCATCTAAACCCCTTGTCACGTAAACTTAACTAATACTAGTAATCCATAAAATAAAACAAGCTAAAACTATGTTGAATGCAAAAGTTAATGCACGCAAAATGAAACACATCAGTTGGTGAAAATGATTTTGAAGATTTTATTAGTTTTGGGGCAAATGCTTTTCTCAGATCTACTGATAATAATATAATGCTTAAAGAAGATGAGGCAATCTTGCGTATGCATTTTGGTAGGTCGGACCATGATGAGGTAAAATGGGTTGATTCCCAACAGAAGATGACCAAAAAAAGAAGGAAAGTCAAAAAGAAGTTGCTGATGGAGAAGAAGAAATCTAGGTCATGATTGTGGGACCTTGATTCTAGTGTTTTTTTTTAAAGGATGACCATTAGATCTGAGCCATTTTTGAGTTTAGAACTTGTTTGGGACAAGTGGTCATTAGTCCTCGCTTCACTTGTTTCATCCTTGCTTTGCTAGAATATGCTTGTAGACCTTTTGGGCAAGTGAAAATTGGTATGAACGAATATAAGACACAATTAGACAATCATTACACAAATGTAATTAGTCTCAAAACATTTGAATGTAAGAGACATAGTAATTCATTTAGTCTTGTACACTAACAACTACAAAAAAATACAGTGAAAAACATCTCATACGAAAGGCCTAAAACATGTCACACAGATGAGCATCATTTGAGGTGGGGCGTCTTTGACTCATTAAAGGCTCTTTCCTAAGCACGCTGCTTCTTCTCTACCTTCCATATACGCTCCCTTAGTGGGCAGACTTCATCGCACACCCATTTATAGCAAGTTTTCATGCTCTTGATAAATTTTGGGCCAAACTCCCCTGCAATTACATTTTACAAATATCAATTAACACTACAAGAAACGGAACCTATTACTTCGCCCTATTTACCTGATTTTTGGCTTAGGTCAAATAACCAAGGTAAAAAGTTTTTTTACCTTGGTTATTGTTTTCCAAAGTAAATAATATTATTTGTCTCGGTTAAAAAACTGAGGTAAATAATAGGTTTTTTACCGTTGTTCTTAGCCGAGGTAAATATTTTTTAAAATCAAAGTAAAAAGTATTTCCGACGTAGGTGCGACCTTAGAAATATGGGTATGGCCTAGCACTAATAGTCAATGATGATAAGATCAACTTTGCAGCAGTAATCGATTTGGCTAAAATCCTCTCGACGTTAAGGAGCGAGGTCGCATTTTCCACAATGTGAAGTCACAATACCTGCAGTCCAAACCCATACCTCAATCTATTCACATAAATTAATTCATTCAATGTTGCATGGTAGTCACTGACATGTGGAAAAACTCAAAGTCATGAAGTGCAAATGAAGTGCGATGTCGCACTTCTCTATCATACCCAATACATCAACGATAACCAATACAACCTGAACTTGGAATGTACCATCTAAAGGTCTCATTCCAAGTTCACAATAGCCAGTCTCAAATTTCATCAAGTTACATCGGTAAGACTAAAGCTAGGTATGTATATCAAAAACAAAAAATGCTACGTACCATATACAATCCAAAAGACATCCCATCAAATTAAAAATAAAACAAAAGACATAGAATCCCAATAACATCCAAACAAACATTCTTTATCCTCTTCGAAAAAACTAACATATTCCATGGCAATCAATGTGGTGGTGAATCAGGTGAGATAACATCGTCTGCCGACAAAAAATCCATTGTTGTGATAATTAGCCTCCGACTCTTCCGTGGAAGACTCGGTGTCGCCGGTGCTAGACCCTCCTTTATCATTTGTGGTTTCCTGCCCATCCTTTCATCCCTAGGTGCATTGATCGCACTGGAAATCATAGACTTCAGCCGTGCCAATTCTTCCATAAGTTTACGTACGTCGTGTTCTGTGCGCTGCGCCAGGGCCTTGGTCTCAGCCACGTCCTTCAAGAGGATTCCCTAGGCCCTTTGTGTAAGTCCTGTGGGGTAAATAATAAATTAAATTAAAATTTTAATTGATAATATTTTGGAAACACCATAAAATATAAAAAAATTTAAACCCGTTCGCAGGGCAGGAATAATGTTGGGGGAAGCATGCATAGATGTGGAAGCCAATGGAGGCGCCTTAGGCCTCGGTTTGGGAGGCACATCCATATCTCCCTTGGGGATGTTGCGATTAATCCATGTCCCTGCCTCCCTAACCCAATGCTTCTGCTCGAAGTAGCTTGCTTTGTTGTACTTAGGTTGGATCTTCGCTTTCGATTTGAGGGGAACCTTCTTCTTCTCTAGAATGGTGGTGATGATGTTGTCGTAGGGGAGTGTCTGAATCTTCATGGTGAGGGCCACTTGGTGCATTTCTTGGACTATTGTGTACCCGAGGTTGACTACCTTCTTCTCTGCAAGGTGGTAGTATATGACCATCTCGTTCAACGTGCACTCTATAGGATGTCCGACCAGGATTAGTACTTGTACAATTATATTGAACATCATTCTCTCCTTAAGGTCAAGAACACTAAGCTTGATCTCCCTCAGTTGGATGAGCCATTTCCTCACTTCAACTTTGAAGTACTTCTCCATTATTCGGTTGGGGTCAAGCACCCCGGATGGGTCATTCTTGTCGACCTGTGGAGACCAATTGTCCCGGCAGTACAACTGTAGAGGCTCAACCTCCGGCTAATCCTCCTTGCCGAGTGTGCACCCAATCTCCTGATTGATGAACTTTGTCATCATCTCCACTACAATCTTGTTCACTCTTGTCTTGTAAATGGCCTTTGATTCCCTAGTGAAATTTGCGTAGAACTCCTTGACCTCTATATCATACGTTGGTTTATCCAATCATATCAAACCCTCCATTCATGATGGTTTGAAGGGTTCGAGGAAAACATTGAGGTGGAGTGAATCCACATCTTTATGCTTCATCACCATGACCTCCTTTATCCTTCGGCCCTGGATCCTTTCGCAACGCTTCTCTGCCTCTTCATTAATGAAGCTTATTTTTCCCCATATTGGTGACAGAGGGGTGGCCGTTGTCTTTTCTTTCTTGGTGCGTGATGGACCTGCTCCCGCAGTGACTTTCCTTTACCTCCTGGTTGTCTGCTTCATTCGAGCCTTCATAGCAACAAGGGAACATAGAACAGTGAGTGCAACGGTCAAGAACCCGATGATGTCAATGTGTTTTGACCGACTTCGCATTCATGTCGCAGACACTTTGGTTAGACCAATGTGATCTATGTTAAATTGCAGATACATATGTTTAAATGTGCGATGTCGCACGGCCAATCGACTAAGCTGAAATAGTGTACGACAGGAACACAAGTGGGCCTAAAACACCTATAATCTAAACTAACATCAACATTAAAAAGTAAACATCTAACATGCAACGATTATAAAACCAATCAATGGGCAATAAAAGAAGTCTATCAATCTCGAAAAACCAACATCAAACTTATCAGATAATCCTTACCTTAGTTAGGGTGTCTTGCTCTTCCCTTTTGAAGAAATCGGCCAATGTACTATGTCTGAACCAATCGAATGTGAGTGTTAGGGCTATAGTGATATGATTAAAAGGTTTTGCATTGAGATTTGAATGTTTTCCAACCATTTTTTTAGGTGGGAGGTTTTGCGTCGGTTGGTAATGCAAAGGGGGGAGGGTGGTTGGCTATTTATATACCTGTGGTGAAACACTTCCATTTAATCACAGGTGCGACGTCACAGACTATGTCGCAAAGAAAGAAAAAACATAAAATATAGTACAACATCACTGTTTGTAGGTTTTGGGCCACATATAATACGACCCAAACATTATAAATTTGGGCCTGGACGAGAGGTAATGGAATCGACATGAGTCAAAGTCATGAAACAAACTAACCAATCTGAAGGGAGACTGATCCATGCCCGACATTGCTTTTAGTAAACTCTAGGCCATATTAGAGCAGCAGCCCAAACCAAAAATATGTACGGGCCTGGTCTGTTGTGGACTGAAACCACAAAAGCCCGATGTCACCCCTATGTCGTCGTCACCGAATAAAAACTGACAATAAAGCAACCTCGCAAATTGGATTGCGGGCCGATTAGCCCAAATTAAAAAAAATCTAGGCCCAAATGATTCAATTATGGAATTAATTAATATGGGATTATTTTTTCTGTACATTATCAAGAAAAATGTGGTTAGAAAGTGCCATCAAATTCTGTCCATCAAATTTTAGAAAGTGCCAGTATGTGGTCTTAAGTAAATTGTGGTTGATTACTTAAAATTATTTGAGGCTTAGTCATAAGAACTTGTGGAATAAGAATAGTTTCTTTATTACTCTCGGTTATTATAAGTTCAACTAGGGATGACAAAGCTTCTTTTCGAAACAATCATAATCAAGTTTGGGACAACAAGTTATCTTTTTAATTTTTGCACTTAGGTCCTTTCAAGAAAGTGGAAGATGTTGAAATGCAAAATTGGAGACACTGTTATATCATTCACATTGTAACAACCACGATATTCCAATTTGGCCATGAACGCATCAACGGAACAGGCACAAATTATTCACGGACAGTACATGATGCAACTTGGGAGAAATTACAATATGGCCCAAACTTCCTTGTATGTCACTACGCTTAGAAGACAAGCACCTGAACATAATGACAAATGTATCATATGGAAATTATGCGTACTTCCTTACAGGGATGTGAACCTGAGTAATCATCCAGTTTTTCCGATAGTATTCCGTTAATACCATTGCAATAAGTGTTATTGGAATGATAATTTTCACCATATAAAAGCACATGAAATTTAATATTCTAGGTTTTTTATGAAATATTAAAGTAAAAAATTTTGTCCATCAAAATTTAGAAAGTGTTAGTATGTGGTCTAGAGTATATTGTAGATAATTACTTAAAAGTATACGAGGGTCAGTCGTAAGAACTTGTGGAAGTCTGTGTGGAATAAGAGCAATTTATTTATTACTCTCGATTATTATAAGTTCGACTAGGGATGACAAAGCTTCTTTTCGGGACAATAAGAATCGGGTTTGGGACAACCAGTTATCTTTTAAAAATTTTGCACTTAGGTTCCTCCAAGAAAGTGGAAGATGTCGAAAAGAAAAATTGGAGATAACATTTTTTATTCAAATTTTGACGACAATCTTGTTCCAGTTTGGGCATTAACGGGTCGACAGAAGGGGCCGCAATCTTTAAACAAAGAATTTTACGACAATTTTTTTAATATGAAACTATGTCCATCATATGCATCATCAGATACATGTCGCAATTAACGAAACATGTACCGAAGATCGGGAAACATCGCTCAATCTCAAATTCCTAGCGGGGCTCAAATATTTCAGACAAAACTTTGAAATAAAAATCCCCCCAGCCCTATTTCATGTCAATAACAATCAGTACTAATACCGATTTCAATCTCCAATACGAATCCTACAAACCCACCCTATCCATTCATACCATTACAACAATGAAAGGGCTCAGTAAAATTTCTTCCCTTAACCATCAACAAGTATCCAAGGATGGAGCATTTCTAGGTTAGAATTAATTAAGGTAGTTTTCCATCTTTTCCATGTTCATTTAGCAATTATGTTACCATACCTTGTATATGTTTTTTTCCTCATTCATCAAAGATAAAAAAATTTCATGAGGTATTTTTATTGTAGTACATGCTATATACCGTGTGGTATTTTTGTTTCCAATATGATACCGTGTTTTTAAAGAGTGAGAAAAAATTAGATTCGGATGAACACAATATGAATGTGTGACATCGGTCACAGTTAATCGCTCCATACGACATGGTACCGAACAGGGATCGAAGTCGAAAAGTCAAGGAAGTGTTGAAATTAGCAATATCTATAAATATCCGAAGTCTCTCTTAACTCGGTCATACGGCATCTATTTTTATGCGTGCGACTTTGCTTTTATTCAAATCAATTACTATTTCCATATTGAGATTAATGTCGTCTAATATGACTATATTATGTGTGTTTATGGGTACCTCCCAATTGTAAAATAAATTATTTTTTCTGTGTATTAGTTGTAATAGGATCAAAGAGAGATATTGATGGACTTCTAGCAGATAATGTCGTACAACGTAGAAAATGGGGGTAAATACAATTAATGTCTCAATTTTATTTTAATATATTGTTACATGCATTTGTAATATATGTCATAATTTTGTAGGTTTTAATAAACATATCAATCATTCCAACAATAATTGAACAACTATTACGTGTAGTATGGTGTTTAAATATTTCACGATTGATCACATTTTAAATAACATGTAACAGCTATCGACTAACGGGTGTTTGCTTCATTGAACATTTAATATTATAATATTTTACGAGAAATGAGATCTAACCGATCAAACCGCAACATCGCATGAACCGGTTCCAAAATGACAACTTACCGATGCTGCATGTACCGACGTCATTTTTTTGCGACATCGGCCATTCAAAACAATGTCGTATTTGTTAGTGTTCCACGTCAGTTGGAACATGACGTGAGTCCCTCACTACATGTGATGTCACTTATCATCGCTTGAGAAATCGCTTCTGTTAAGATCAACGTCGTCTTTGGCAACGTCGTCTTTGGCAACGTCGCTGCAAATCCTCTCCCATCGGCTGCCATTTTGCTATGGTCAACATCGTACAATTTTTTATGTCGACAACTATCTTAATTATGTTGCAGTTGTGGTCTCCTATTGTCGACCTTCTTGTATGGACAAATTTTGGTTGCAATACTTACCGACGTCGGTCCAAAATTGAGGTAAAAGGCACTATTTACCACATTTTTGAACCAAGGTAAAAAATGTACGTTTTACTTCGGCTATATTTACCTCAGTTTTTTATAGACTAAAAACTGAGGTAAGAAGTCTCGGAGAACCGAGGTAAAAGGTCTTGTTTCTTCTATTGTAATAAAAGATAGTTCTCTAACGTAGATATATCTTTGAAGCATTTAATGTACCTTCTTCAACTGTACTCTCTTGTGAGGCTCGACCACATCAATCATTTTGTGATGTCACTTGTTCTCATATAGTATCCACTTTTTCTTCCAAAAATACTGCTTGTCAAAGTACTTGCAAGATTTTTCCTTGCCATGAAAAGCAAACCCGTTCACACCTCGCAAGATCAATGTAATCAAGTTGCCAGAAGGCAGATTCTTGATCATACTCTTCCTAGTAGCTACACACACCATGTGCTTAAAAATAGCGGTCTCGGGATTAACTTTTGATAAGACATCAAATACATGTATTTTCCAAAGCATTCAACATCCCTTTTGTTATCTTTTCGTTGGAAGATTGCTAGATATAGGTAGGTTTACATCATAAGGGGTTTAGATGAGCATCATATTTCATATATAATTCTTTCATTTCGTAACCATATTTATAGTCTAATGTATTTTTGGTCCTTACGAGCATCTAGATTCCTTTTTGTAAGCTTAATTTGTAAATTGCTAGTAAGTACTTTGGATTGGATTAGCAAAGGCTATTTTCTAGAATGGTAGAAGATTGAAGGCCATGAGCCACACGTGGTAGAAGAAAGTCTGGGTTTTAAAGAACGAAGGCCACCTGACCGAGGCAAAGACCGATCGGCCGACCGACTGGTGAAGAAGACCGGGTGTGCAACTAGCGCCCTTAGCTGTGCGCCCGCCCGGAGGAAAAGAAGCCATGGAGTATGGCATCAGCATCAGATCGTGCGGCTAGCCCATGGCTACCCGCGGAGGAACTGGTCAAGAAAAAATGGCGTGCGGCTAGCATGTCCCAGCGTGTACCCGCACGGCTGGGATAAACCGTGAAGGAAACACCTAGAAACTGCGAGCCCTTTGCAGTTGATTGTGTGCCAGCACGCCTTGAAGCAAGTCATGGTGCAAGTCCCTCAGTACTCCAACGTGCACCCTCCGTGCCCCAGCCCGGGCCTGCTCGAGCAGCAACTTTGCGCCACAGCCAGGGTCTCGTGTCGACCCACCATGTCTAACGTTTGTGCCTTGTTCACGCACACGGCCACCTCGCACACTGCACGGCCTGCATATCTGCATGCCTGCTTCAGTTTTACTCTCTTTATGACAAAGGAGAAATAGATTAGTGGAGACATAATAATTTGTGCAAGGTAAGATCTAATTAATGAAACTTAAATAATGAAAATTATCCAAGAGTAATGAAAATTATCTGAAACACTAGATTTCAAATCCTTAGCTATTACATTCCAAAACATTGTTTTCAAATCCATGATTAATCAACCTAACATTTCTTCAAACTCGGAGTCGGTCTTCTCAGGATCCGCAACTCTATCCTCATCGTATTCTGCCTCTATCTCATTGTCCTCGGAATGACTAGGCTTAAATTTTTCCATACCCCCATTGTCACTAAGCACAATTTGTATGGATTCAACAAATTTGTCCTGCCTGGCTTTGGCCGTGGCTAGCTCTGAATTAGTGGCACTAACTTTGCTTTAAAGAAAATTCATGTACCTTTTAAAGGAACTCATTCACGTACCTCGGCTACCTAAAAAATACAACCAATAGTTAAGAAATTTATATTACGGAATGTTAAAAAAGGGAATATACTTAAAATTGAACAGGTTTCAATACTAAGAGGATAAAGATGCCACTGCCCTCCCCATCGCGGCTTCCCTGCCTCTTTTTGCTGCCTTAGCGGACAACCCGATAATTGTGCACTGGACATATAAACCCTCAGAGTTCAAGTGAAAATGCGTGTGCTTGTGATCAAACCAAGCCCTATCATATTACTCTAAATGCAATGGTTTGTCGATGTGAAAAATCATATCATCATTAAACCCCACCACGAACTGTTGAATATGATCCTCATTTACATGCATCTCCAGTTTCTCGTTAAAACCACACTGACAAACATAACTACGGCTCTTGCATTTTAATTTAGGCTGGATGATGTCAATTGCATCCCAAATCCTTTTCATATTTGACAAGTATTGATTTACAGAGTCAGTACCTTGTTTTATCTCACCAAGGTTTCACATTAACTTATAGTACAAAGGTCAATGACTAACAAAAAACAATTCTCTGATTTCTTAGGAAAGTTTCTTAGCATCAGTATCTAAAAGAAAAGTTCTATGTCCTTGTTAATCGATATAAGTATCCATTACCCTAAGGTGAATTCATCTTGATCCAATGATTATGAATCCTCTTTTCTTGGATGGTTGTGATCATTTCATGGATCCATGTCACGTAGTTCCCCTAATTCAGCAGATCTGAAACCACCACCAAGCTTGCATGATTAGTCCTCAGAATGAATAGCGGGTAATGAGGCATGATATTCACATACCCTTGATCATCCACAACTACAGATTCCTTGAATTCACAAAGTTCACTGAGCCAATTACACTCATTCTGGACTCAAAATTCAAACAATGAATAGAGTTTTGGTGGGTAAAAATCAGGATCTACCTTGAACAAATTCAAAATTCAAGGATCAGAAGAGTGAGCAAGTTCAAAGGGGAACAGTGGAAATGAAAGAGTTTGAGAGCTAGTATTTTTGGGGTAATATATTCATATTAACTTACTCAAACTAGATAAAAATATCAGTATATATAAATGTTTTTGTTACCCCTAAATATTTGACGATACCTAACTAGCTAAGATGATCTGGACAAGGTTGGTGAAGAAGAAAGATCAGTTGGCTTGCTCTGGAAGGATCATCTAGTGTTTCTGCTAAGGATGTTTCTGATCAACAAGCTTCAAGAATTATAGTTGAGCTGCCATTTCTTGCTTCATTAGGAAGTTTAGAATCTCATGAACCCTCCAATACTTCATGCCATTTCTCGGAGAACCTTGTTTATCCTCAAAGGAACCGTGGGAGAAAGACTTCTCCAAAAACTTTACCCCTGCAAAGAAAATTCCATAGTTATCCATAAAGCTTTATTAACAAACAACATGGTGAGTGATAGTCATACTAACAAAATTAAGAGATTACTTATTGGGGGTAGTATCTCTAATCACCACATCACGTGGATGACTTCTTATGAATTTTCAATGGTTGTCTACTCTACCTTAACTGTTGTTTACAGACAGCAGTGATTCAAAATCAACCAAATGTCTGCAGCTGAATCCTTCAAACCAATATGTTATTAGGACTTATATTTGTTTTTTATATCATATTCATGAAATAATTAACACACATAATTAATAATCAACAATCCATAACTACACATAAAAAAACATGTATAAACAAAAACAATAATTGAAACTACCTTTGTCTTATCAAGTCCAATCATTTTCATGGCGTCTTGCAGATCCAAAAAGCCAATCTTGACCCTAGATCTTTCGACAACCTTCAATCACCCTATCCATAGCTCGAACACCTAGATCCTGCCGCTTCAGATAATGTGCCCATCACAAAGGGATATGTTGGAGAATGGGATGCTGGCATATTTGATGGCGATGGTGGAGTGGGACTGAGAAGTGTAATGGAGATGAGGTGAAGGTTGTGGTTCGAGGCTTTCAAACTAGTTGAGTAATTTTGTAATGAAGTCATTCAAAAGAAAACGATGGGTAAGGTAATGGATGTCACCATCTTGTGTTGCTGATGAATCCTCATAACAAAAATGTGAGAGTGGATGAGGAAATATAAATATTTCTTGGATATTGATAGCATGCAAGTAATCAAGGGTTTGGAGAAGGGGGTGGATTTTAAGCTTTTGCATGTGTAGGGAAGTAGTTGTTATAAATAAAGTCAATTTATCAAAGAAGGCGGTTGAACCACCTTCTAACCTTGAATTAATGTGATACAAACATCAAATGCTTTGATGGTGCTTTAAATGGTTCGATGGATCAACTTTATGATGAAAAATTGAAGAAGGAGTCAACATCGACATCTTAGATTTATTTTTCAAAATTGTCGAAGAACTGAAGACATCATGAAGAACACTATACTCTTTTTCCCACTAGGTTTTTTTAATGAGGTAGTGTGATCATTGTAAAATATTGTAAAATTATTTCATTTTGGGTTTATAGACTGATAGTTCGACCATGTGAGCTTTGAAGAGCTAAATTTTGAAAATACAGTCCATTAGGGTTTAGTATATTAAGTTTTATTCTGATTAGAATTAGATTTGCTAAGATTTGATAAGGTAATATTCTTCTAGGTTGCTTCTTGAAGAATTCAACCAGATTACCTTATATTACAATTTATTTTAGGTATTTTTAGAAAAATATGGTTTTAGCTTCTTAAAGCTGCCATAAGTCAATTCAAGTTCCAGTCGTGATTAGGGTTTGGGGCGAGATTGTAACCCTATAAATAGGGAGGCCTTATGGACGAATTTAGTACCACTTTTATCAATCAAATATACAACCTTTTGAGTTCATACTTTTTACTTGCGAGCTATTCCATTTTTGCTTAACCCCGAGGACTAGTTAAGTATCAATAAACCTTGTAATCTGATCTTAAGGGCTAGTTAGAGAGCAAGTCGAAGTTAGGCGTACCCCGAGGGCTAGACACCTGAATTTTGTGCAAGACAGTGAGGGTTTGCAAGATCCCTTCACTAGATTAAAGATATAAAATTCCACATTGGTGAGTCTTTGCAAGGAGATTCATATCAGTTGGTATCAGAGCAAAGCGAAAGACCTACTGAGGCCGGAATAAAAAGGGGTTCCGAGTTTTGCATTAATTTTTTTTTGAATTTTTCTTATCTATATAAACTCTTTTGTGTTGTTTTTTAACTGTGTTTGTTTGATCTTTCTACTAGGAGGATTGAATCTAGAGTCGATGGACGTCGAAGGGTCCGAGAGTTAGAATACATCGGTATTACCATCCGCCTTCACCTCATCAATCGAGTCAGAAAGACGTCGAAGGGTCTGAGCATTAACAAGTATTATTGCCTTTACCTCCTGGTCAGTTTCATAGCTTTTAGGTAGCTTAAACAGTTCATGTGCTTGTGATATTTTTCGTCAACTATTCTGAAAATTATTGCATGCTCATAATCCTATTTATATTCTTTATCGTTCTTTAATTCCGTGATCTTGAATTTTTCTTTGATTCCTGATTACACCTTATTTAAAAAAAAAAGTGTATTGTGTCATTTTCCATGTATGTAGTGTTTTTTTTTTTTTAATTGAAACCACCTATAGGTGGGGGGTTCTATTATGGCTCCCCTAACCATCAAATTGGGATTGAAATCCCGTGAAACCAATCCAGAATATTTATACAAGAGCGAATTGGACACTAAGTGTCGCAATCCATGCGGCATGATCTATGCCGATATCAAAAGAGACCTGTACCTACGTCTTAGATAAAAGTTTAAACCGGAAATGCCCTTCTGTTTATGTACACCTCCACCCCCCGTGTCGATGTACACTCCAGCCTTGCATTTCCAGAACTACGCCGTGATCCGTCTCCAAAAATAGTGTGTGTCCTTTAGAAGTATCTCCATTAGCTGCGGGACGCATGTAGGATCCGCGAAATGTTGTGGAACCCTTCTTTGTTGTCCATACTTTGCCAAAAAATCTGCTGCACCATTGATCTCTCTATAGATGTGACTAACTCTGATGTCATGTTTCTTCGTTAGGTCTGCCACCTTCCTTGCAAGTTGAAGGCAGTTCCATGGAGGCTTCAGTTTGCCATTGATGATGCTCACTGCATTCTGACTGTCCATCTCGAGTGTTAGTTGATGGAACCCGGATTCCACTGCCAGTTGGATGCCATGAAGGGCAGACTGAAGCTCCACCTGCAAAGGAGAAATACCCATAGTTAGTTTGTGGAAACCAAGTCTGAACCTTCCCCCCTTATCCCTAATGAGTCCCCCAACAGATGAAGAGTTTTGATTGCAAGATGCGTCAACATTCAGTTTAAATCCTGTATCTGGGGGCTCCCATTTGATAGGGATCAGTTTTTTAGGTGGGGGTGGGTTCAGGAATGGGAGTAATCCTCTTTGGATCCATATGGTATCTGAGGGGTTACTTGAATACAGTGGCCTAACTGTAGAGATGAGTCTACAGTTTGCCTTAACCTGCTTCCAAGTATGTGAAGGTGTTAGCTTGACATTTTTATATAGCATCTGGCCCCTTGCTTTCCATAGTTCCCAAAGGATTAAACAAGGCAAAGAGTAACAAAGGAAGTTATGCAATTTTGACAGATTTGAAATGTTCCAATAGGTTGTTAATCTGTCCCATAAATTCACAAACTGATCCTGTGGTAATTCTAGGATTTCATGCATTTGTTTCCATATGAAAGAGGCATAGGGGCATGAATTAAAAAAGTGTTGCAGAGTATCCTCATGTTCACAAAAAGGACATTTAGATACAGTGACAATCCCAAAATCAGTGAGCATATCATCCATAGGCATCAAGTTGTTTAGAATTCTCCAAGTCAGAAAGGTGATCTTCACAGGTAGGTTTAGAGATTGTACCTTTTTCAGTGATGCTGATTCTCTATGTTTGTGTCTCAGACTTTTGTAAGCACATTTAATCGAAAAATTACCTTGTGGACTAGGAGTCCAAACCATGATATCACTGTCCTCAGTGAGAGGGAGTTCCCTTTGCAGATCCTGTAAACAATCAGCAGTAATATGTGGAGCCAGAAAAGATAAAAATGGAGCCCTATTTGTGAGAAATTCTCTAACAGTTAGTTCTGGATTCAGTGGGGCATTTCCATATATCTTATCTATAAGTAATCCATGTCCTGTCCAGTTTGAACTCCAGAAACTACAAGTTCCCCTTCCCACTATTATTCTTGTGTGTTTTTCTGCAAATTCTGAAACTGACTGGACTCTTTTCCATACATCTGAAGTTCTCCTATGATTTGGGAGAGACCAGATAAATTTTGTCCATGGGGCTATTCCCTGCTGCATTTTCCACCAGAGCTTAAGGGAGTAGGCATCAATTACTGAGTCTAAGTTTTTTAAACCTATCCCATTTTCATCTTCAGGGAAAGACATTCTTTCCCAGGATCTCCAGTGTTTGTGCTTTTTACCTTCAGTTTCCCCCCATAGAAAATCAGAACACACCATTTCAATTTTTCTTAGGGTAAAACTAGTTGGCTGTAGCACTGCAAAGACATGTTGAGGAATAGAGGAGAGAACATGCTTAATGAGTATGATCCTACCACCCCTGGAGATCCATTTGGAGTTCCAGGTGTGAATTTTTGCACTAATTGCTTCCAGTATACTGTGAAAATGTGCATTTAGTTTTCTACCCTTGTATATAGGACATCCTAAATACCTAAAGGGGAAACTGCCTTCCTGCATACTCAGAATATTAATGATTTTTCTTTTTTGTGCTCTGCTGCATTTATTTCCTGTGTAAAAGCAAGATTTCTGCATATTTACTTTCTGACCTGTTGCTTTTTCGAATGAGGTGATAAAAGCAGCAAAATTCCTGAGTGATTTATCAGTTGCTTTTAAAAAAATGCAGGTGTCATCAGCATAAATCAGATGTGTTAGTGGGGTAGTGTGCTGTGGGAGATGGAACCTAGCTAATGCCCTAGATTCAAATAAAGTGTGGAGCTTCCTAGACATAAGCTCAGTGAGGATATTAAACAGAAATGGAGACAAGGGGTCACCCTGTTTGAGACCTCTTGATGGCTTGAAAAAACCATATGCTACTCCATTTATTAGGACTGAAAACCATGCAGATGCTATGTTGGACATTAAGATTTTAACCAGGGATCCATGAAATCCTAATTTGAGCAGTAAAGAATTTAGAGCTGTCCAAGAGACCCTATCAAAAGCTTTTGTCATGTCCAGTTTGAGGATTAGGTTAAGACATTCATTGTCTTTCTGCAAAAATCTAGTGGATTCTTGCATCAGGATCACATTATCAGCAATTTCCCTCCCTTGAAGAAAAGCTGATTGTTCAGGTGATATAAGTGTGGGCATCAACTGTTTTATCCTATCCATCAAAATCTTTGAGCAAACTTTATTACTAAAGTTTGAAAGACTTATAGGTCTAAACTCATTGAAAGTTGAGGGATGCTGGTTTTTAGGAATGAGGGCAATATGGGTGGATGCCATAGCCCTGGGGATTGGTGTTCCTGCTTGAAAGTCCCTTACTGCCTCAGTAAGATCTTTGCCAATAGTGTCCCAACTGTTTCTATAGAACAGTCCATGAAAACCATCAGGACCACTGGCACTGTTTTCACTAAGACTAAACACCACAGTTCTAACTTCTTCAGAAGTTACAGGTTTCAGAAGCTCTATGTTTGTCTGTTGGGAAATCAGAGGTGGAATGTCTTGAAGAAAAAAAGCAAGGTTTACACCACTAATGTCAGTATTCTCCTCCTGTAGAAGATTAGAAAAAAACCTAACCCCTGCACTCCCAATATCATCCTGGTCAGTTAACCAGCTGTTGTTATCATCCTTAATTTTTTGTATAGATAGTCTGGAGTGTTTCTGCTTCACTGAGTTATGGAAGAATTGGCTGTTACAGTCCCCTTCTTTCATCCATCTCACCCTACTCTTTTGTTTCCAGAATGTATCTCTTTCCTTAATTTTGATTAGGAGATTTGTTCTTGCAGTGTTAAGGGCTTCTAGGGTTAAAGCATTATCATTTTCATCATTCTCAGCCTCCAATCTATCTACCTCCTTCTCAGCTTCTTTAATGTTCTGAAAAACATCTTTGAAGACCTCCTTGTTCCATTGTTTAAGAAAAATTTTTAGCCTTTTCAGTTTGTTACTAAATCTTAACATTCCATAACCCTCTATAGGCTGCTCCCAATTATTTGTCAGGACTTGCTGGAAACTCTCTCTCAGATACCACATATTTTGAAACCTAAAGGGCTTTGGGTATGTTTTATTCAGATTATGTAAACTTGTTAGAAGTGGACAATGATCTGATGTGGTTCTATTCAGAACCTGTATAGATATGCTGGGGAAAATGAGTCTAAATTTTTGATTAGCTAAGCCCCTGTCTAGTTTCTTAGCTACCCTCTCTTTTACTTTGATTTCTTTCCCTTTCAGCCTATACCCAGCCCAAGTGTAGATATTTCCAACTGTGTGAGGTTCTTCAAGTTCCATAGCATTAATAAATATGTCAAAATCCATAATGCTATCTATTCCAGGATTAGAGGTCCCTTTGTACTCTGAGAGTGTTCTGATAACATTGAAATCACCAATAAGGAAATATGGCCTTGAGGGTAAATTTAAAATTCTACCAAACATTTCCTGTCTTTCTAGTCTTGAGTGTGCTGCATAAACTACAATTAAATACCATTCTTTCCCTAACACCTGATTGTCTATTTTCATTATTGTGAAATTAGGGTCATTATGGATGAGATGTATTTGTATATTATTGTTCCACATTATCCATATCTTTCCTGATTCCGAAGCTAGACCAGAATGAAAGTGTAAAGTCTTTGTGAAATCTTCAAGCGAGTTCTGTTTTTGCTTAGGTTCAATAATGGCTAAAATATCAGGCTTATGGACCAGACCTAATTCTTTGATTCTTTCCACAGAGGTGGATAAACCATTTACATTCCATGCTAAGATTTTACAATTCATGGATAACATTCTGTTTTGCTGCTAGCCTTGAACTAATTCTGTTTGGTTGAGTGAAGAAAGTAGATTTTCTCCTCTCAACCCTTCCAGACTGAGATTGTTGGTCTGCACCTAGCAAGTTGGGGGTATCTGTTACCTGAGGTGCTGAGTGGGTAATGGTGCTAGAGTGGGATAGTTTTGAGGTATCCCCTAGGAGCAGAGGGTCAATTTGATCTTTATTTCTTTTGTTTACCTCCTGTGAGATGTTATCAATATGGTCCTCACTTAATTTATCAGTCCTATTACCATCAGACATTTCATTTGAAGGAACATGTATCACTTTTTCCACAACAGACTCCTTTTCTATATCAGGCATATCTTTGTCTACATTCAGCTCATGCATATCTTTTTCTATTTCAGTCATATCTTTATCAGGCAAATTCACAATCTCATTCCCAGGATCAATCATTGTCATAGCTTGTGTTGATGTGGCAGTGGGTGTATTAATTTTGTGTGTGGTAGAGAAAGGGAGAACCTGGATAGAAGGAAGCACCTCAGTGGCCTCCATAAAGTCCATTTCCAAGTCCTCAGCTAGGTCCTCTGCGTTTTGTTGTTGCTCCTGTAGCTCATCCAACAGCTGGAAACGGTTAGTAGATTGAAAAAATTGTTTATCTGAATTACCTGTTCTCTTGGGTGATGGGGGGGCATCCCAGGGTTGTTTGGATGACCCTGACTTGGCAAGTGGTGGAGAGTCGTTAGTCATCAGGCCTTTTCCTTTGTCTGAGGGGAGTTCATCCGTGTTTAATGCATCCAGGAATTCCTCTTCTTCCTCCTCAGGGGTTATTGTTGGACCAGCATCCACTTTCTTTTTCCAGACCTCTATGTGCTTCTTTCCAGCTTCAGGAGCAGTTTGAGGTTTCTTATATGTTACAGGATTAGGACCTTGTCCTTTTGGTGGTTGACCTTTTGCTGTGCTCTTCTTGTTGTCATTACCACCCTGGTGATCGACTTGTTCTGATGAGTTACCTAATCTTCTGCAAGTTGAGATATTGTGTCCCAGTTTCTTACACTCCCTACAATACTGCGGAGGGTCCTCATATACTATATTGTAGTGCTTATGTTTTCTCAGGGTCCCTAGCCTAACCTTGCTTGGTAGGGGGTTTCTTAAATCAAATTCTACGCTCATTCTAACGGTGGAAGGTCGTGATAAAGTCTCAGTTGGGATATCAGCATATAGGAATTTACCTAGAGATTGACCAATTCCTTCAAGAGCATCCGGATGGAAAAAATGAGTCGGAGGTAGCTCGACGTTTATCCAGATTGGCGCAAAAGGGGGCTCCTCATCAATATCAAAATCCTTCGTCCATTTTAGAACTCTCATGACAGCTCCCCCAAGATTCCAAGTGTATCTGCTCCAGCATCGATGCAGGTCCTCTTCCAGGTCGAAGGTGATTCTCACATGCCGCGCATCTAGAGCTGTAATTCTGTAATCCCCTTTGAATCCAATTGTCTGAAAATGGTGCCGGAGAAATGCCAAGGTTGGCCGACCTCTGGTGAATTTCCCGATTAGGGCTTCGTTGAAAGGCTCTGCGATGAGGTCGATTTCCTCCTCCGTGAAGAAGCAACATGGTTCTCCTTTGAATGACAATTGGGGCTTGAGGTTGAGTTTCCTGAGTTTAGGGTTCGCTGGGTTGCTCTTTGTTTTGAGACAATCGGCATAGGCTGATTGCGGGCTACCTCCAGGTGGAGGAGCCGCCATGGAAGCGAGATGAATAGATCAATAGATCGGTTGTGGTGGAAGATCGGAGATGGGTTGAAGGTAATCGAAGTTGAATTGAAGGGGATCAGAGATAGATTCCGAGTTCGCACTTTCAGTGTGTGAAAAATCGCACGTAGTACCGTTATGTATTCTGAAGAATGTCCATGTATGTAGTGTCATATTATTGATCCTTACGATCTTGAATACCTCGAAGTTCATTTGAATCAAGAGGAAGTTGTCGCAGTTTTCTTATTCCAAGTTTTGTATAGGCGATTTTTGTTCCACAACTTTTCAAAAATAAAAAAAAGGTACCAGATTTTTTGGTATGAAAATCGGAATTTAGGATTTAAAATCTGAAATTTGTGGTAGAATTACAATTTTCAAAAGTTTGGGGCAGATTTTCAATTTCCAAAAATTTTGGGAATTGTGACCAGAACTTTTTCTTGGGGAATACGATTCTGGTTGTGTGCTTTATAGTACAAAAAAAGTGGGAAAAATGAATTGTGGCTGAAAAACAGGGAAAGAAAAAGGAAATCCGATTTGAAAAAGGAAAAGAAAAGTCAAAATCCTAATCGGAAGAGAAAAAGGAAATAAAAGCCAATTGAGAGGGGGTTCTTATCTAAATTTTTGACTTGGGGAAAAAGTAAGTCATTAAAATCCTTTACCACAAGGGATTTGGATTTGAGTTCTTATTCCAATTTGTTTTCGAAAAAGTTTCTTGAATTTTTGGAACCTATTTGTCGCCTATATGCCTTCTTGTTTTTATCATAATTTATTCAATACAGCTCTATTCCATGCCATTCAAATTGCATTTTTTTCCTTATTCTTTTATTGTGTGGAATTATAGGTTGTAGAGCCCAATTTTAAGCTTATATACTTTCAAATTTCGAAATAAGTTCTACAGTACTCATCTCCATAGTTTGCTTTGAATTGCGGTGAATTGATAATTGCCCTTCCATTAGCCTTCGCCTTGTGAGTTGTGAGTGTTATACACTTGGTGAGTGACCTTACTAAAAAAAGGGGATGGGGGATATTTATTCCTGACGTTTTTTTCTTCTTAGTAGGGATGGCGTATGATGCATTCATCCCGCCATTTGTTGGCAATCCCAACAATAATCCTAAAATGAATTCCATGACTTTCATAAATTCCATAATGAGCAAGGTTCAGATATTATCTAGGAAGGTAGATGAGTAATCAAACCCAACGATACCTCGTTCTGCAAGACAAGTTGAATCTGCTCATGACATCCAAGGTTTGAAGTCTGATATTCCTAGATTTGATGGTCAACACAATCCTGCAAAATACTTGGATTGGGAGAGCCAGATCGAGAGCTTATTTGATCTTTACAACTACCAAGATCAAGATTGCACAGTATTCTTTCACCCATTATGTCACAGAATGGTGGGAGGATTTGAAAGAGTCAAGATAGCTTGCTAGTAAAATACCTATCTCCACCTGGGAGAGATTGAGAACCAAGCTTCGATTACATCATGTTCCACGAACATATTTAATGGAGAGAAATTCGTGTCTCACCAATATGATTCAAGGAAACCGTAGTGTAGACAAATACTTGCAAGATCTTGAATTAGCTTTGAGAAGAGTTGGCATGAGAGAAAATTATTCATTTATAAAGAATCGGTTTATTGAAGGTTTAAGAAAAAATCTGCAAGTTTTGGTTAAGCTCCAGCATTATGTTTCCATGCAAGATTTATTGTTCAAGGCCAGGTTGATTCGACATTAAGGTCCAGAGAAAGCTCTAATTTCAGCTATGACAGTCAAAGGCAAGTCTCTGATTTCAGAAGCCCAAATTCGATCAGAGGTGGTAGGATTTCAAACATGGGTACCCGAGGACACCCTAATTTGACCAAAACCTACTCAAATCCACCATTTGAACCCACCGATCGAAGAATGATCGCAACCAATCAGTCTCTTAGCCAAGTTACAAGTAAATAAATTTCTACTTTGTCAGATACAGTTTCTTCTAACAATCCTAATGTTTTCATTGTAATGAATGAGGACATGTTCACAATAATTGTCCCCATGAATGAATTATAACAACATTTGAGGAGGAAGATGATGATGATATGCATGCACGGTATGATACCAAAGAAGAACAAATAGATGATGAAATCATCATTGTTGACAGAGGTGAGCAAGGTCATGAAACACAAAAAGTTTTTGAGGCATATTCCATGGAAGTTTTCGAAATTAATCCCCCACAAAGAGCAAGTAATTTCGACCAAAATAGTGTCCATTCCGCCAAAAAGATAGTAAATGTCGCTATACACAAGTTCCAGGTTGACCCTAAGGCAGATAAGACAGGTAAGTTGCAAAATGATTCTAATAAGCCGTATAAAGTCTTGTCTTTGCTTCTTAGTCATTTACCTTCTATTTATATGATGAGGCATGAACTATCTATTGACTCCGGTAAATCATTTTATGCTTCAATAAGAGATGTCAATCGAGCTTTGACTAATCATTCTTTTGTTCTTATAATGTCCTTTAAAGAAAGTTACTATGCCAATGAAGATATTCCTGTAGGCATGCTTTCACAGTTTGATAAGTTGTTACGAGAATTCAAGGATATCTTTATAAGTTATATGCTTCCCATTTCGAGGAAAATCATTTTTGATCCAGGAGGGAATGATACGAATTTCCAATACATGTTTGAAGGCTTTGAAGGCTTTGGGATCAATTTTAATCTAAAGGCTTTGAAGAAAGGAGGTGATCAAGTCAGATTTTTAATCAAAAGATTTACCGAGACTTAGTAGCAAAAGCAATTATCAAACATGGTTATTCTTATTCCTAGGTTGAACATGAAGGAAATAGAGAGATTCACGAGTACTTGAATGATAAGGTTAAATGTATTAGTCGAGATACTGCAGAAGCATGCATGAAGATTTTTAACACTCAGAAAAATATCCTTAAAGCCATTCTCAAGCATGCACCATGTCGTATGAGTGTCTAACTAGTGATTTATGGACTTCTTGCCTAAGTGAAGGGTATTTTTTTTTTTGCTGCTCATTTGGTTGAGGAGAATTGGAAATTGAATAGCAAAGTTTTGAGCTTCTGTCATATCCCACCATAGCATTCTGGACTAGAAATTACAAGGATGTAATAAAATTAGTTAAGGATTGGGGCATTGCTGATAAGAATTTTTTCCCCCGACACTGGATAATACCTCTAGTAATGATAGTATGCAAAGTCACATAAGTGTGAGGCTTAATGATTGGGGATTCTTGTTGAATAAGGGTAATTAATTTCATGTTATATGTGCAGCTCATGTACTAAATCTTATTGTTCAAGATGGACTTGAGGTGATTAAGAATGTTGTGGTAAAGATTCGGGAGAATGTGAAACATATTAAGGGCTCCGAAGCAAAAAAAAAAATTCTATTCAGAAAGTCATTATGGTTGGATGTTACTAGTAGATGGAGCTCAACATACATGATACTTGATTGAGCTCATTTGTATAGAGATGCTTTTGATAATTTACACACTAAAGATGTGACATATACACAATATCTAGAACCTCATAAGTGAGGCATGGCACTATTGGAAAACATGTACATAAGTACCAGTACAAAGGTACCGGTGCTAATTATACCATTAACACCGGTATAAACATATGAACAACGAAGTACCGGTGCCTTTGTAACTTATAGCACTGGTATAAACATATGAACAATGAAGTACTGGTGCTTTTTTACCTTAAAGCACCGGTAACCAAAAAACCTGGTGCTCAATATCGATGCGTTTGTGAAAATAAATAACAAATCAGGTAACTATGAGCATCGGTTATGCACATACCGGTGCATAAAACCTGTTATATGACAAAAATCATGTGGGAAATTGGAAATTTCACGCGGGAAATAGGAATATTATAACACCGGTTTGATTTTTAGTTATAGCACCGGTATATAACTGGTGTGATGCATTTCAACCCTTTCGAGAAGGTGACTCCCCCCATAACCTTCCTAAAGGAAGATTCTCCATCTCGCTCCTACACCTTCGTTGCGGGCTCACCTTTCCCTTTCCGCCCCTTTTGGTTTCCTTGATTTCCACCACGTTGCTCCTGGGGTCTATCATGCCTTCCTTCCTGCCCCATATCTTGAACCACCTGTTCTCAAGGCTTTTTATGTCCTCTACCTCCATTGTTTTTATTGTTCCTTCTATACGGCTGCCACTGATTCATCTGGGGCCTTGATAGGACTGCCTGGTTCCTATGTCCTTGTCCTCGAAACCGTCATTTCTGCTCACGCCTATCAATCTCCATCCTTAACTGCATGCAATCGTTTGTGTTATGGTAATAATCCATGTGATGATCACAATATCGATATGTTGCCTTTCGAGCTGCAACTGAATTATGAGAACTATGCAAGGGTGGGGGTGTCTGGAACAACCCCCTATGTATGCTTAAAATCTGTGCAGGGGTTCTTCTACCGACCGGGTTGTGGGCTTGGATTCTTCTCGAACTAACCTGCAATCAAACTATCCCTGGGGTTCCAGGGGTCAACATTTTGATGCTTAAGTTAGTCCAATCATCCAATATGATTAAGACAGAATGAATGATAAGTAAATGTGTACCTTGTATTTATTCTCCGTGTCCTTAATAACGTACTCCTTAATTATCACCCTTAATTACCCATGAATGCGGTAATTAAGTTAGAGTATTAAATATTCCCCTAACCGGGCTGCCATACATGCGGCCCAATGGCTTTCTTGGGCCTAACCTCTATCAAGATCCCCCAGAAAAGCAGGTTCTCAACTTTAGAAAGCTTGAACATCATGAAGGTCTTCGAGGTTTCGAAGGCATGGAACAATTCGAGAACTTGGAAGGGCCAAAATGAACCTTGCACGTTGCGTTTCTGCCTTCGAGGATAAGAACCTGGTTTTCTAATCAATTTCATCGTTTAAGATTCCAAAAGAGCGCGCACGTGCTATGCAATTGCGCGTGTCACTGCCCCTCAAACATTACATCGTCAAAAGAGGAAGAAACGATCATATGTTTCCATAACTTTTTATATTTCCAATGCTAAAATAATTACACGTCACTTCAGCCCCCATATTTATCCCTCATCCTCGCTTCCTTATTTACTTTTCTCGTTTGCAGGCATCTTCTTACAAGATTTCTTCCTATATTTCTCTCGCGAACGATCCAACTTCCATCATCTTTTTCAGAAATCAGTAAGTTCTTTCATTCAAATTCTCTTTCTAATCTTCTCGTTTCCCCATTTTCCATCATGGCCCGCTCTAATGAGGGTTCTACCTCGGAGTAACTTTCTGGATAAAATAAGGTAGGCGAGTCATGGGAAAAATCCTCTCTTCCCCAGGACTATAAGTTATGCCCTCTTCAGCATCTAATTCATACCGGAGTTCTTCATAGTGAGTACATTCTGGGTCACTAACTATTCTCTTCATAGTTAATACACGGAAGAGAATAGTTAGTGACCCAGAATGTACTCACTATGAAGAACTCCGGTATGACTTAGATGCTGAAGAGGGCATAACTTATAGTCCTGGGGAAGAGAGGATTTTTCCCATAACTGATATGCCTTCTCAAGAAGCTGTTGAAAATTAGCCTCCGAGCATGAGCAAACCCTACATAAGGAGGTCCCTTACGAGCGGCAAGATTGGTTTTTACTCTCCTTCAAATCCAGAGCTCGAAGTCATAGGGGAGGAGGAAGAAGTACTTCCTTTGAGAGAGAAGGCAATCCTCAACGGGAGGGGGGGAAGCACCCTCGAGTGGAACTAGAGAATCTTCTCTGACTAAGCCTTTTCAAGAGAAGAACTCGTTGAAGATTAGGGCTAAAGGACTCAGGGAGGGAGCCCCCAATTCCAGTAGCGGGAACCGCTATTTCCAAAATTTTGAACTTGATCCTTCCTGGCCAACGAGTAGCTCCAGATGCCAATTTTCAACCCTTTCGAGAAGGTGACTCCCCCCATAACCTTCTCGAAAGAAGATCACCCATCTCTCTTCGACACCTTCATTGCGGGCTCACCTTTCCCTTTCCGCCCCTTTTTTCCAAAATCCTTAGGCAATTTCAGGTGAGCCTTGCGCAAGTCCACCCCAATTTTGGTGATTGGAAGAGATGGAAAAAAGGTATCTCGTTTGATAGAAGGAGGTATCGAGTCCCTCTATGGAATTGGGTCGTGCAAGTTGAATCTTCCAAACTTGGGGAATACATCTGCTCAGATGCCCTCGATAGAGAACAAAAACTGTTGTCCGGCTCCCTCAACTACAACCTCTTCAACAACCCCAACCCCCATATTACGGCTTTGTGTTCCCTCCCAGAATCTATGAAGAATATGTGTATAACACACTCCGGAAAGATACAAGAAAGAGGCGAAAAGAACGTGAGGGCCCCAGAGATTCCCCCCCTCGAGATTATTGTTAGTGACCCTAGGTATTCAGGACCTTCCAGAGGTACCTTAATAGAAATCTACTTCTTTATTTGTTGTGTTATCATGTTCATTACAATTGACTGACTCTCTTTCTTTTTTCCATTTTCACTGGGTCTCGCTAAGGGCTTAAAGAAGTCAAAGTCCTCAAAGCAGGGCCAGGCTCCATCAAGGGGGATCATTGATTCCTCGAACCAGGCTTCCATTCTAGTGTCTCCTCTCTCGAACCCGGATTCCCCTGCTGCAGAAGGCTTCGTAAGGCCTATCTCAACCATTGGTGCTGAGTAGTCTCCTCAACCCCGAAATGTTCGCTTGAAGAAAAATACGGACAACAATACTATCAGCTCCTCCTCACCAAGATCAGTTATGGGGGCACATGGCGGTGAGGATGTTCGTCAACAATCTCCGGCCCCTTCAATTGATGCGGCATCCATATTCGTGATCGAGTATCACCTATCAAAGATGGCCTCGAGCCCCGAGGTTCTTATCCCTTGTCTTCTCACTCCTAGATTTTTTTTGTAGCCTTGATCTGAGCTATATTGTTTTGTCAAGCCTCTAAACTTTTGCGCAAGGCCACCGAGAAAGTGGTGGCCTACATTTCCTTTTGCTCTGCTGGCAAATGTAACCTTCATGAGGAGCTCAACAAACGAGATGCTGAGATTTTGCAGCTAAGGAAAGTGCTCGAGGAAAAAAATAGGGCACTCGAGGAAAGAAAAAGCTTTTGGAAACTGAGAGGCAAGGTGTTGATACCGAGAGGCATTAATGGTCGCTTGGGAAAGATACCCTCAACAATAGGGTACAAGCTGTAGAAGAGGGGGTTCGTGCTGAAGAGGGGGTTCGTGCTGCAGAGGAGAAGGTTCGAGTTGCAGAGGAGAGGGTTCGAGCTGCAGAAGATCCAGCCACGCGGGTGCAATTGCTCGAGGCATTCAAACACAAGCTATTGAATAGCCCTGTGCTGCAGGAACTCTTCCTGGATCTTCTAAGGGTGACTAAGGAAATCGGCTGCAACAAATAAGCCGAGGAATTTTTAAAGCCACAAGTGTCCGCATCTCTTTCTAAAGATTTGGCCAAGCAGGTGGACGAACTAGTGAATCCAGAACTCGAAACCACCTTACACGCAAAATGGGATGAGCGGTTCCCCTTCCAGAGGCTGCAGACTCCTCCCCTGATCAAAGAAATGATTGCTTTCACATCAAAGGAGAATGATTCTAGGGTTGGTCCTTGATTGTAAAATATTTTCTCTTCCCTATATTTTTACTTATGGTCCCTCAACTGTAACCCTATTTTCTTGAGAATCAATGAAAGCACATTTCTTTTTCTTTATGCCATGACTTATTGATTTTACCTCTGTTTTCTTTTCGTAGTATAATTCGTTGAAATTGGTGCTAGAGGGCGCTTGCGAGGAGCTTTGGAGTGCCCAAAAAGAGCTAAATGAAACGAGCAAACAACTACTGATCGCCCTTCGAGATATTTTTAAGTGTAGCCAAGAGAAAGACTCCTTGAAAGACAAGCTCCACAACCTCAAAGCTGAGATGAAGTTGTGGCAATCTAATGATCATCCTACTTTCAAGGGGTTTGTCAAGGATTTCCTTAGCAAGGAATTCAATGGTACCTATCCTTTAGAAGTGGTCAAGGGTCGCGATTCCACAGATGAAGAACTAGAAGAACTGATGCATCAAATTTATTTGAAGCTCGGTTCTCTGAAGTCATGTCTTGCTGTTGCAACTAGACTATCAGTAGTAGAAGGGTGCCTAATCGGTTGCTTGGGCAAAAATTACAGAATTGTAGCCCCGAGGGAATTGATTTCCAAAAACACCTATTAGTTCAACGCAGAGTGGCTAATCTTGAAGAGGACTTACTCACTTGGAAGATAGCTAGCGATGATCCCCCTTCCTCAGAAGAACCCCCTTCCTCAGGCGAACCCCCTTAAGCCCCTCGAGGGAGCCCTCTGGTTGAAGATAGCTCTTTGGTGGAATCCCTTCTATCCGAAAATGCAAAAATTACTGGGGAGATCAAGGCCTGGAAGGTACAAGCCACATAAATGGAGCAGCGCTTCGCTGAATATGAAGAAAAAATTACCACACACAAAGTCAGCCTTCGTGCCCATATGCTTTCCCACAGCATTCCTACCTCTTACTTGATTAGCAGCAATCATCTTCCAAAGTTTTTACTTAAAGCTGCTCAGTACTGGATAGAAGAGGTCAACGTTCATGAGAATGAGACTCCATGGTAGAAGAAGGATTTTGACCTCATTCTCAATTGGCTAGCAGAACTTAAAGTAAAGGGGTTTACCCCCTCGAGTTTTCACTCTGCCTCTCGGTCACAGAAGTCTTCCGCTAAAGAAGTTGAACAACACCTTGTCCCATTGAGCTAAATTAACCAAGAGTCTTCTTCAAAATGCCTCAAAATCACTATGTCATCCACGAAGGCCCCATTCAAACCTTCCACAAAGAAACGGTGTAGGACCGTTGCCGTCACCCCCCTTGTTTCCTCATAATATTCCGTGGAGGAGCAAATGAAGGATATCTGAAGGGAGGCTGGTATAAAGCTTAATGAACTCAAAGAATAGAGGCAAGTGTGAAGAAGCTAGGAAAGTATGTTTCCACTAAAGAATTGTTTCAAGCGGGATTTCCTCCCAGTGAATAAATACATGTAGAAGAATAAATTTGGATAATCGTTAGTGTAAATATTGTGTCCTTAATATTTGTTGTCATTTGAATGAATAATTAATATTCTTTCCATCTTTAATGTTTTACCCCTCGAATAGGGGCGCCTTGTGCAACTTCTTTAATTAGAGCGAAGTATGAACATGACTGGTAAGTAGAAATTAAGCAATTTAGAGACACAAGTATTTTATCCAGGTTCAGTGTTTCCACCTACATCCTGCAAATTTTGGCCACTAGTTTATCATTTCTAGAGTACAACATAGTCATCAAGTGCCACTTTAGAGCAAACCACTCAATCATCAGCCGCGGCTAGAAACATCATCTAGAGCGCCACTTTAAAGCAACCCGCTCGAACATCAACTAGAGTGCTGCTTTAGAGAAAACCACTTGAACAACAGTCGTAGATGTAAACATCATCTGGAGCACCCTTTAAAGCAACCCACTCGAACACAAACAAGAGTGCTGCTTTAAAGAAAACCACTCGAACATCAGTCGTAGCAGGAAACATCAACTGGAGCGCCGCTTTAAAGCAACCCGCTCGAACACCAACTAGAGTGCCACTTTAAAGAAAACCACTCGAACATCAGCAGTAGCTAGAAACATCATCTGGAGCACCACTTTAAAGCAACCCACTCGAACACCAACTAGAGTGCCACTTTTAAGCAAACCACTTGAACATCACCCATAGCTGGAAACATCATCTGGAGCGCCGCTTTAAAACAACCCGCTCGAACACCAACTAGAGTGCCGCTTTAGAGCAAACTACTGGAACATCATAGCTGGTAGTATTTTTTCAACTTGGTAATGTTCCAGTTTCTTGGCACTTGAACACCATTCATCTATTCAAGAACATAACTTTCTCCTGGTTACGATTCGATCACTTTATAAGGTCCTTCCCAATTTGCAGCTAACTTCCCCTCAGGTTCCTATTTGCTTTTCTCTTTTTTCCTCATGACCAAGTCTTCCAGGTTAAACAACACCTTCTTTACCCTTCTATCATGGTATCTTCTAACCCGTTCCTTGACCTTACCCTCGTGTAGAGAAGCTATCTCTCTCTTTTCCTCCACCAGATCCAGACATCGGTTTTGCTGATTGATCGTCTCATCTGTAGCAGCCATCATCCTTGGGCTAAGGACTCCTATTTCTGCAAGAATTACAGCTTTCAAGCGATATACCAGACTATAAAGTGTTTCCCCAGTAGCAGAAGACTCGGCTGACCGATATGCCAACAATCTATTGGGTAATTCCCATATCCAGTTACCTTCAACCCCCTCGAGGCGTGCTCGTATTCCATTCACTATTGTTCTATTGGTCACTTAGACTTGCCTGTTGGTTTGGGGGTGGTAAACAGATGTCACATTTTGCTTGATCCTATACTCCTCACACCACTTCTTGAAGGGATCCTGAGCAATCTTCGTTCCATTGTCTGTAATGATCGTCCTTGGGATTCCAAAGTGGCACACAATGTTCTTCCAGCATAAAGAGATGACTGTTTTCCCCTTATGTTTATCAATGGCTTAGCCTCTACCCACTTGGTGAAATAATCAACAGCCACTATTAGATATCTGAATTTTCCTAGCACTTCCGGAAAATACCCACCAAATTGATCCCCCATTTGTCAAATGGCCACAACCTATAAATGTTTCTCATTTCTTCCTGTGGAACATGTTTTATAGGTGTATGTCTCTGACACTAATGACAAGCCTGAATATACCGGTTCGCATCCTCGGACATTGTCGGCCAGTAAAATCCTGGTCGAATGAGCCTTCTTGCCACGGATCTAGCTCCCTGGTGGCTACCACATACCCCATCATGAACCTCCCTTATGAGGTAATCTGTCTCATGAGAATCAACGCATCGAAGTAATGGTTGAAAATGGCATGTTCCATATAACCCTTCTTCTTGCAATACATACATTGGAGATTTCAACCTTATCTTTCTGGCATCCACTTAATTTTGTGCAGGACTCCCTCTCAAAGGTATGTCACGAATGGTATCATCCAGGAGTTTTCCACTTCAACCGCCATCACTACAGGCTCTTCAAAACTTTGCATGTTCAAAGTTTCCTTGAGTAGTTGCTGCTGGGATTGGGTTCCCAAATCCGAAGGAGCGAGCTTACTTAGAGTGTCCGCTTTATGATTGCTTCCCCTTGGAACTTGCGTCAATGTATAAATTTCAAAAAAAATTAACAAGTTCTTTACTACCTTGAGGTATCTCTGCAGATTACGCTCTCTAGCCTCGTACTCTCTATTCTCCTATTGAACCACAATTTGAGAGTCACTAAAAACCTCATGTTCCTCCACTTGCAGCTCAATTGCGAGGCGCAATCTAGTGATCAATGCCTCATACTGAACTTCATTGTTAGTTGCTTTAAATGCAAAGTTCAATGCATAAGGATAATCTCTACCCTTGGGGCTATTTAGTAGGACCCCCGCTCCACTTCCTCCTGAATGTGACGAACCATTCACATACAACTTCTATATCCTTCTTTGATTTTTTTTCTTCATTCTGAATGGGATCCAAACACGCTTTAAGGGGTTCTGTTGTTTCCACTATAAATCTTCTAATGCATGCCCCTTTATTGCAACTCGAGGTTGATACTGGATATCATGTTCTCTCAACTCTACTGCCCACTTCATCATTCTTCCAGAAATCTTTGCCTTAGAAGGATCTCTCAAATAGGGTGGTTTGTGAGCACCACTATTTTATGTCCCTGGAAGTAGGGTATCAACCTTCGGTTTGCATGCACGAGAGCTAGAATCAACCTTTCGAGGACCGTGCACCTCATTTCTGGCCCCTGCAAGGCACGGCTATCAAAGTAGATCAGATGCTGAACCTTTTCTTTTTCTTTTACCAAAGTTGCATTGAATGATAGTGGTGATGCGGAAATATACAAGTACAATGTCTCATCCTTGTCTTGTTTCATCAAGGTAGGCAATGTCCCCAAATGCTCCGTCAACTGCTCGAATGCCTCCTTGTATTTTCCATTCCACTCGAACTTCTTTTCCCTTCGAAGAAAATCAAAGAAAAGCTAGTGCCTCCCTGGCGCCTTTGATAAAAACCTACTTAATGCTGCCAAAGGTCCTGTAAGCTTCTGCACATCATTTGTCGATTGTTCATTGTCTTCAGAGCTTCGACTTTTTTCGGGTTTACATCGATCCCCCTCTCTGAGACCATGAATCCAAGAAATTTCCCTGCTCCTACACCAATGACACACTTAGACGGGTTCAACTTCAAATTAGCTCCACAAAGCTTACCAAATGTTTCTTCCAGGTCATTTTAAAATTCTTCATAATTCTTGCTTTTGACCACCATGCCATCCACATATATCTCCATATTTTTCCCTATCTTTCCCCTGAAAAATCTATCAACCATCCTCTATAAGTAGCCCCAGCATTTTTCAACCCAAAAGTCATCTTCTTATAGCAGTACGTGCCCACATCTGTAATAAATGGTGTCTTTTCCCTATCTTCCTTAGCCATGAGAATTTGGTGATACCCCTTTTGCGCATAGAAGAATGCCAAAATTTGGTATCCAATAAATGGCTTCCACCAACTTATCAATTAGTGGCAACGGGTAACTATCTTTGGGGCAACATTTATTTAGGTCGGTAAAGTCAATACACATCCTCCATGCTTCATTATGCTTTAGAAGCATAACTGGGTTGGCGATCCAATCGGGATAGAATACCTCCTCGATCACACCAGCACTCAATAATTTCTCCACCTCTTATTTATTTGTCTTTGCTCGTTCGGGAGCGAACACCCTTCTCTTATGCTTCATTGGCATAAGCCAGGGGTTGATGTTCAGCCTATGTAATGCAAGACTCGAATGGACCCCCGTCAGGTCAGATGTATCCCACGAGAACACATCTCCATACTTTCCTAACAAGCCCTGCAGACCTCTTTTCACATCTTCAGGAATTAGTTTTCCAATAGCTACTGACCCTTTATCCCGAAGGGGCATCTGTACTGTATCAGCTAATCCTGCCTCTGTGTGCACAACCGGTACATCCCTTTGTTTCCTTGACTGCCGCAATGCCATTAGGTTACATCTCCATGCCATAGTATGATCCCCTAGAATAGATGCCACATCATTTTCAATTGGGAACTTCATCATCGGGTGGTAGGGTGACCAGACCGCCCGAGCTTGGCACATTCATGGCCTTCTTAAGATCACATTATTAGGAGAAGGTGCATCTACAACAGCGAAACTACACCTGATGGTCACTCCCTTGTCGTCATCCACCACTAAAACTGCAATGTTATCTCTCTCATGGGAAATATTGGATTTCCCGTGAATCCTCATAAAGTGGAAGCAGATTTTTAAAAATTCTCACGCCCTATGTCTAGCTAGTCAAAACATTCAGAAAAACTCACTTCTACCCCGCCCCCATCATCAACGAACACCCTTCTGATCAAGGACATTCCAACAATGGCTGAAATTACCATAGGGTCCAAATAGGGCGTTTGGTCCGGCACAGCATCCGCTTCCGAGAAAGGGATTGTCTCATCCGGTCGCAACCTCTTATGACTGGGCTCTTCCATGGGAACCCTTCAAGCTTCAGCCCTTATAACAGTATTCGAGGATCTCTCTCTCACCATGCCATTGATGACATTAATTACCCTTCGGACGGGTGGGTTTTCTCCATTTTGGTTTCCTTGATTTCCCCCATTTTGCTCCCGGGGCTTATCCTGCCTTCCTTCCTGCTCCCTGTCTTGAACCACCTGTTCTCGAGGCCTTCTATCTCCTCTACCTCCATTGTTTTGGTTTTTCCTTATATACAGCTGCCACTGATTCATCTGGGGCCTTGATGGGACTACCTGGTTCCTATGTCCTTGTCCTCAAAACCATCCTTTCTGCTCACACCTATCAATCTCCATCCTTAACTATATAAAATTGTTTGTGTCATGACCATAATCCCTGTGATAATCACAGTATCGATTTGTTGTCTTTCGAGCTGCAACTGAATTATGAGAACTATGAAAGGGTGGGGGTGTCTGGAACAACCCCCTTATGTATGCTTATATATGTGTAGGGGTTCTTCCACCGAGCGTTGGAGGAAATGGGTTATACCTCTCGAATGGTGTTCTTATGGGTTTGACCGACCTTTTTCCTCTATGCTCAACATTTCATCCTGCTATCTCTATAAAGCTATCTCTTTTCCTTCTAGTTGCCTCATCTACCCTTGAATATTACTCCACATCCTCCTGAAGTTTTTGTAATGTCTTAGGAGTATTAGAACTCAGCTTCTAGTACAATTCCAGGTCCTACATCCCTAGCAGGTACCCCTGGATCACTTCATTCTCCGACATTTCCATCACCCCCAAACTTTCATCTACATACCAGTGATAGAAGGTTTCCGTGCTTTCCCCTGGCTTTTGCTTCATCTGGTAGAGTTCTAACAAAGTTTTGGTAAATTTCTTCTTCTGAGCGTACTAGCTCAACAACGCTTTGCTGAAGTCCCGATACGATTGAAGCGAAGCCCTTGGAAACTTATTAAACCACTCATGTGCCTTTCCCCGTATCTGGGGGGGGTTCGAGCTAACCCACTGTCAGGTTTGACCCCCCTATTGTGACCACCCAACTGTGGCATATTGAGAGGTTGGGTTCCTCCGTATCCCGGGTTCATCCAGTGCAGTCCGAGGTTAGGGTATGCTGGTTGTGGCGTTGGTTGAACATAAGGATTGTACAGCCCTTAGCCAATTCCCATACTCGCATATCCTTGCAAGCCAGAAGAAGCCATCATTCCATATGCCACTCCTGGACTGGCAAGGTTGAGGGTAGGAGCAGATAGGGCTAGTAGAGGTAGCACATATACAGGACCTTGGGAATAACCAGGAATAGAAGGTTGGGGCCTACCCTGTAGCGGTTCTCCCACATATCCCTAATAAGGGTAGGCTATCGAGGGTTGGGTTGAGAAGCCTACCCCTTAGTTAATCTTAAAGGCGAGGGTAGTACTGCCCCCGCTATGATTATCATCCCTCAGAGGGGGAGGTGATTCGATAACCAGCCGCAGCCAGGACCTGAGCTGCTCATTCCACGTCTTGACTTGGGGTTGCTCTCCCCACGTTCTGATTTCCTTGCCTGTGTTGGCTATAGGATTCTATATACGAATCTCCCGAAACCTCCGTAAACCTTACATCCCTCGAATCAACCACTCTCCCTAGCAGAGGATCGGTATTTCCCATCACTTCCAAAGTTCTCGAGGGCCCCAATCGGTAATAGACTTTAAGGATCAAGTCTATTAGATATCCTTGTTCTCGATGTTTCTTATTCAATATTGACTACTTGTGTATGGATATGATTTGGGTGATGCGGATGGAATCCTCCGTGTCCTCCTTCTCTAGATCAAGTTCATATTCCACCTCTCTCTTCCTCTTCAACTTATTTATGAATATCTGCTCTTCATCTTTATCCTTTTATTTAACTTCCTGAATATTTGATTGAGTGTCCCAACTCTTGTCAGGTTTTGAAGAATAATTATCCTTTATGTCCTCATGTCTTGTTGAGAGCAATATCTTGTTGTATGCTTTTGGAAACTACTAGCCTTCTAATAGGTTGTGCTTCATATTACATAACTAGTACTTATTAGCATACACAAGAGTTATTATTTTCTCACATTTGGTTTAATTATGTAATCCCAAAAATTTGTGAAGAAGTAAAGAAACTAAAGAATTTACATGAATTATGAGTACATGAGCTGAAAATAAAGACTTGAAGACCTACCAATGACCCCAGAGTGAAGAATTACAAAAAAGAATAAATTACCGGAGACCAATTGAGGAAAAAGGATGATAAGATCATCGCCGAAAATCCGTGACCGACGATGACGATGATGATGGTGTGAAATTTAAAAAGGCTGAAATTGTTTCGGCTGAATTTTGGTATTTTTGGGTATGTGGTGGAATTTCATTCTTGTGCCTATTTTGTTTCCTTTTTCTATTTTAGGAAGTACTCCCATCTTGGCAATATTACATTTCTTTTCTTATTCTTAGAATAATTATATTTTTATTAGGATATTTATTTGTTTCCTTTCTAATAAGGTGAATTATTAGGGTGTGTTTCGTAGAGTCGTACTTATAAGCAGAGTTGACTTATTTTAAAAGTAGAAGGAGACCGGTTTCTGCTCTCTCTTTTTCAAAAAAATAGCTTATGTTTTTATAATAAACCACTTTTTAATGTTTACCGAACACTAAAAAAGTGTTTAGCTTATAACCATAGCACTTATAAGTATTTGCAAATACACCGTTATAGTTTTATTTTCTAATTAGGAGAATTTTTTGTTTCCTTTTCTATTTAGATGTCTATTATTATAAATGGCTTATGAATTTCGAGAGAAGCATACCACTATTTTAGATCATTAGTTTTACTTTCAAGAATGCATATTTCATATATATCTTTGGATTATTGCATTCAGAGGCGGAACCACGTTTAGGCGGGGGCAGGCGCGGGCCTACCCTGAGATCCGTCGGCCAGCGGGAATTACTGTTCCCGGCCGACGGAAGGGGGTTTCCGGCCTACGGCGGCGTAGGCGCGCAGTGGTGAGACCGCCGGCCGGAAGCTATGGAGAAGGAAGAAGAAGCCTGCTCTGTTTTCTTTTTTTTCCCAAACTCGACGTCAAACGACGTCGTTTGTTTAAGTTGTTTTTTTCCATTTTACAGATGTATGTGTTAAAAAAACAAAAAAAAAACAAAACCCAAACGAAAATGGCCCAAGAGGCCATGGCCCAAATTATTCAGCCACTGCCTCCCTGTCGCCTCTCGCCTCTGCTCACAGTCTCACTCTCTCAGTCTCAGTTCACCGCCGGCCGCCACCACGAGCCCACGGTGCCACCCGCCACCGCCAGTTCGCCACCGCTCTCCGCCAGTCCGCCACCACCGGCAGCCACACCGCCAAGATCCACCGCCATTTAGGTATTTAAAAATTCAAATTTCAATTTCAATTTAATTCAAACTCTTGAACTAAAATTGAAAGATTCAAAACATGAATTTAATTATTTCTAGTTCAATTCCTTTTCAATTTTGATTTTAGTTATGCAATATTGTTTTTATTCAATTCCTTTTAATTTTCGTTTGAATTTTGATTTGTGAGATTTTGTGAATTTGTGATTGTGTGGTTATTTAAATTCATTGTGATTTTCGTTTGAATTGTGATTTGTGAGGTTATTTAAATTCATTGTGAATTTGTGATTGTGAGATTTTCGTTTTTATTCAATTCATTGTGATTTTTGTTTGAATTGTGATTTGTGAGATTTTGTGAATTAATAATTTAGGGTTTATCAGTGATCAATGATCTAGGACGTTTTGCTCAGCATATGGTTCAATCACGTAGCCATGTCGTCTTTCCATTGCTATATCGTCTTATTCATTTGCCATTAGTTCTACCCGTTGCAACTGCTTCAGTTGAACGAGTTTTTTCTGCTATGAAAAAAATCAAGACTGATCTACGTAATAGAATGGGAGATGAATGGTTGAATGATATTATGAGGGTTTATGTTGAGAAAGGGGTTTTTGTTAAGACTGAGAATGAAGCAATCATGCAACGTTTTCAAATTTAAACCTAAACCTGCTTCTAGCATTAGAATGTAGTTTTTTTAGTAGTGAATTTGTATGACTTATTGTATTGTACTCATCTTATTATATTATGTTAATCGATCATTTGTTTTTGAGTTGTAAAAAAAATTTTAAGTACATTGCAATTTCAGCCTACCCTCACATTTTTTCCTGGTTCCGCCACTGATTGCATTGGAGAACTAATTTAATAGTTTAATCTGAAGGTTGAACTCATTGCTAGCACATCGGAGGGTTCATATTTATTTTGTTCACTTCAATCCTATATATTGTTTTGATTCTCTTGTTCGTGAATATATTGAATCTTGGTTATTTATCTAGTTTGGCTATCAAGGTAAATTGGTATTATTCATATTGCTATGATTTATATTTTTACATATTTATTCTATTAAAATAACAATTCATCAAGAAACATGGCATTTCACCTCAGTTCTAGAGGACTTTTAACCTTTGTTATTTTCAGAAAAATAATCGAGGCAAATAGTTGCGTAGTAAATAATAGGGATATATACCAATATAACCCTCCTACTTGCGCAAGTTCCAATATAACCCTCAGATAATTTTTAATGCAAAAACAATCATAACTAGTAAATGTAAGTGTCAATACAGCCCTCAAACCTCATTTCTGGTATAACCGAGGTAAAATATATTTTTACCACAGTTTTTCTGAAAAAATCGAAGTAAAAAGTTTGACCAACAACACAAACAAGGGGTGTGCGATGTTGCGCATTTTAATTTTGGAATTAAAAAATAACTACCGAAAGCAAGATCGATGTTGATTCTCCTTTCGGTTGTTCATAACTAAATGCAGTTTTTCCGACCAGATTACAGGAGTCATTTGTTCGGCCAGATTACGAATTTCTTGTTTGATTTCACATCCCAGTTTTGTCAAAATCACATCCCAAATTTAATTAAATACAACTCGAATCACAAATTAAGAATCGAATACATTGACGCTATAAACATATTTCATCAACTAGATTTACGCAACACAAACAAGTTCGATCAATTTAGCAAATCTGGTGAACTAAGACTGTAGACCCGGTATTGTGGATCCGATGATAACTTGTTCCTCGTGGCTGGTGGTGCCTCGGTATACCCATTTGCCGTGGCTGGTGGTATGACCTAGCAGCGGGAGGGCCCGACTGGTAGCACGACGGAGATAGCAGCGAGCAACGGCTGGTGGCACGACGGGAACAGCAAAGAGTCACGGAAGTGCACAATGGGAACTCGGTGGATCAGATAAGAATTTAACATCCCTGGAGCAGAGGTTGGCGTCACTAGACCAATGGCGTCGCTCGCTGGTGTGGCTCGTCCGAGTTTAGCGATGGTGTGGCGCGGTGGAATCCAATGGCAGTGATAGGAAGAAGCAAGGGTGGAGGTGGTAAGGCGGGGGGTGTCTGAAGAAGGAGGAGAAGATAGATTTGGGTTTGGTTATTTTTATAATGCTAGGGCTGGGGTTAAATTTTAGGGCTAGATTCACATTGGGCTTAAAAACTAAGCCCTTAAATTTATATTTGAAGGTTGAAATACCAAAGCTTATATTTATATTTAAAAATTTTAAAAAATCAAATTGCACTTAAATTTTTTGTTTTATAAATTCAAATTTTGGAAAAAATATGTCAAGAATAAAAATATTTTTAAAATATTATTATTATATTTGAATTTAGAATTAAAAAACAAATTTTATTTTGTTGCATAGACTTTCATAGATGTATGAAGATTTTAAAAAATAGTATTCAAATTTGATTCATCAAGTAAGTGTTCACCTTTTATTAGTTAAAGTAATGACCATTCATTAGTATTTATAATATGTTAAGTAATAATTGACCACTGATTAATTGATGTCAACCATTTTTTTAATGTTAATATGTAGAGAGTCAAATGAAAATTGAGCCTAGATTAGTTATGTTCGAACATTAAATATTCGAATTTATTTATAGAGAGTGAAATAGGGGTTTACCGTTAATTAATTCAAATCAAACTTTTGTGCAAAGTGCATATATAACCCTAGATAATTGATAAAAATGTAGATATAACCCTGCGATAATTGAAAGAGCAAATATGACCCTAGATATTTAGGTTATGTGCAAATATAACCTTTCTGGAAATTTGATGTCGGAATTAGGTGAAAAGATAAATTTACCCTGATCGGTTTATGTTTTAAAAAAACTTAAAAATCCAAATGATGTAATGACTACATTGCCCTTCTCATTCTGCAAATCTCTACCGGCCATTAACACCCAATCATTTCTCCTCTCATACTTTACTCTGCAACCTCTAATCAAACCCATGTGCCAAGAAAATCCAAGCTCTAATCCCTCCTTCTCTTCTTCTTTTTCTTCTAATACTCAATCTCATCATTTCTGATCCACAAATTTTGGGGTTTTCCCAATTCTACCCAAAATGAAGAGCATGAAAATAAAGATTCTGAAGAAATTGAAGACAATCAAAGCAATTGGGTATGCGAGACCCGAGAGAATGGTAACCAGCGCCGGAAATGGTGACCGGTGCCAAAAATGGTGACCGTGCTTGGGGTATGATTTTTCGTAGCAATCGGGTAGAATTTTTCAGCGCATGGATGAGCGGTGCTGGAAATGGTGACAGATAGTTTCGGAGGTGGCATGGGTCTGTGGGGGTGGCGAGCGGGTAGAGGGGTTGGTGGTGGTGATTGGCGGAGCTTTGGAGGAGGCGGGGCTAGGGTTGGTTAATGGTGGTGGTGGTGGAGTGGCGGTGGGGAGAGCGGTTAGTGGTGGGTGGCAGTGTGACAGGTGGTTATGGCAGCAAAGGTGGAGCTAGGGTTCAGCTTCGATCTCCATCTCTGGTGGCAGTGTGACCAGTGGGAGAACCAGAAAATTTTGTTAAGGGAGGCTGAACGGTGGTGGACCGTGGCATCGACTGCGGTGGCGGCAGGAGGCGAATGGATGAAGCTGAGTTGGCCACTGGGCAGCGCCCTTTCTCTTCCCCGTTTTCTAATTCTAATTTTTGATTAGGGAAAATAGCCCAATCCAAATTTAACAAGCCTTAAAACCTATTTTTTTTTGCCTTTAGCACTAGTGAAACAACGTCGTTTCACTTACGCAAAAACTATGTCGTTTTAGAACTTCATGGGCCAAAATAGTAAGGCCACAAAGTTGTTTTCTTCTCCAAGCAGGCTGGCCGGACAACGCGCAGACACGTTGAAAGATGCACAAACTTGCTGGAAATCTAATCATTCCACCACTACTCAGGTAGGGATGAAGCCCTACCTTGCATACCACTGGTTCCGTCCATGAGTGTGGTAGGTGGTTGTAGCGACGAAGATGGAGCTAGCATTCTGCGGGGCTGGTGGTGGGTTTTGGTGGCGCTAGGTTCGATTGCGACAGCATGGTTTTGCGGGTTTGGATGCAGGATTGTTAGTACTTTTTTCGGTGAATGATCATCGCCACCCGTGAGAATGTGGAGCCGTACGTGCCAGATATACCATGGATGGAGAAGTTCCACGGCCCCGTGATGCATACCAGTGTGTACAAGTCTAGTTTGGAGTTTTATCAACAGAGGGTTCTGGTCATCGACTGTGGTAATTCTGGAATTGAGGTCTTTTTTTACCTCAACAGGCATAGTGCCACACCTCACATGGTGGTAAAAAAAATACAGTACTACGCTTATTCATTGATTTTACTTTATTGGATTTTTTTTCAAATTGTGAGTGAATATTAATAATGTTATTAATATTATTAGTACTTTCTAGATTCATGTTCTGCCTAGGGAAACGTTTGTTATCTCCATATTTTCACTAGCAATGGTGCTTCTCAAATGGCTACCATTAAGGATGGTGGACAAGCTCTTGTTGATGGTAGGCATTATCATGCTCAGAAACACGGAGCGATTAGGCCTCAAATGCCTTAAAACTAGACCAATCGAGCTTAAAATGTAACGGGGAAGACTCTGGTGCTAGATGGGGGAGAATTGTCCCAAATCAAAGCCGAGAAAATTAAGGTATGGATTAGTGTCACCGTTTTTTTAGAACGGCATAATTGTAATGATGACCGAAATATGCGAGAGATTCTGGTTTTGAATCCTCTTTCCATTTGGAGATATTAATGAACCCTATGAATGTTACTAAACACAAAGAAAGTAAAGAACGGATTGGTGGGCTCATGTAGTGGACTAGTGGCTGGCAGTAGGAGGTAGGTGGCCGGAGGTGGTGGTTGAATACGTTGGCAAACTGGAGGGTGAAGCATGGCGGTAGACTGGAGGGTGTATGGTGAGGGGCAAAAATTTTGAAAACAACGGGAAGATTTAATTAATTTTTTTATAAGGGTAAAATTATCTATTAGATTTCTGGATTTAAGTAAAAGGACATTTTGGTCTTTGCAAGTCAGTCAACGGCCAAAATTACTTAGTCAACACCAAAAATATGGTTGTAGGGTTATATTTTCACTTTCATTCAGTAGTCAAGGTTATATTTGCACTAAAAATTATTTCAAGATTATATCTGCACTTTCTCAGGTACATAGGGTTACATTTGCATATTTCCCCAAACATTTTTATTATTGCTCATATACGGAAAGTCAAGTAAGGGTTAACCAATCATTAGTTAAGGTGAAACATTTTCTCTAGTATTTAAGTATGAAAAGTCAAGTAAGAGTTGACCGTTCATTAGTTAAGGTCAAATCATTTAATTTGTGTTCATATATATGGAAAGTCAATTGATGGTTGACCGTTCATTAGTTAAGGTCAAACCTTTTTATTAGTATTTATGTATAGAAAGTCAAATGAGGGTTGACCATTGATTAGTTAAAGTCAAACCATTTCATTAGTATTCATATATGGAAAGTCAAATAAGGTTGGTCATTCACTAGTTAAGGTGAAACCTTTTCATTGGTATTCATATATGGAATTAAAATGAAGTAAGGGTTAGTCATTCATTTAAAAGGTCAAACCATTTCATTAGTGTTCATATATATAGAACGTCAAGTAATAGTTGACTATTCATTAATTGAGGTCAAACAATTTCACTAGTGTTCATATGTATAGAAAGTCAGGAAATGGTTGACAGTTCATTAGTTAAGGTCAAACCATTTCATTTGGGTTCATATATATAGAAAGTGAAGAAATGGTTGATCGTTCATTAGTTAAGGTAAAACTTAATCATTAGTGTTTATGTATCGAAAGTCTAACAATCGTTAACCATTGATTTATTAAGGTAAAACCTTAGTTATTAGTGTTTATATGTGGAAAATCAAGTAACAGTTGACCATTGATCAGTTAACTTCTAACCATTTCATTAGTGTGTATGTATGGAATGTTAAGGGTTGATCATTGATTCGTCAAGGTCAAACATTTTCATTAATGTTTATGTATGGAAAGTCAAATAAATGTTGACCGTTGATTAATTAAGGACACATCTTATTTATTAGTGTTTACTTATGGAAAGTCAAGTAAAGGTTAATCATTGATTAGTTACGGTCAAACCTTTTCATTAATGTTTATATATGGAATGTCAAGTAAGAGTTGATCATTGATTAATTAAGGTCAATGTTTAGTTATTTGTGTTTATTTTGGGAAATTCAAGGGATAATCTTGATTAGTATTTATGTACACATGTCAAATTTTAATTATTAGTATCTATGAGTTATGTCTTAGTTATTCATATATTAATAAATAAATAAATAATAGTAAAAATAAAATACAAAGAGTGAATGTAAATGAGTGAATGTACAAGTTTGACATTTCATTTATAGTATTGAGTATTATTTTTACATCGTGTATATATTATTTGAATATGTGGCAGGTATATTTTAGGAAATCGGCTTAAGTTGATTTTTGGCCAGACGTGCGACGTCGGTCATAAAAACAACTGACGTCGGTAAGTGAGAGGGGGTGTACGATGTTGGTTGTTCCAGTATGTGGGAGAGACATATGATATTGGTAATAAAATTAACTGTTGTCGGTAAGCGAGAGGGGCGTACGACATCGATCATTCATGTCTGTGAGAGGGACGTGCGACTTCGGTTATAAAAACAAGCAACATCAATAAGTGAGAGGGTCGTGCGACATTGGTCATTCATGTCTGTGAGAGGGAAGTGCGACGTTGGTCATAAAAATAACTGACGTCGGTAAGCGAGAGGGTCGTGCAATGTCAGTCAAGAGAATCGACATCAGTAAGTGAGAAAGGCGTGCGACATCCGTCATTTCAGACTTTTTACCTTGATTGATTTTCATAACCAAAGTAAAAAAGAGTAATTTTTACCTCAATTTTTAACCAAAGTAAATAATATTTTTTTTACTTCAATTTTTAAAAAACCCAAGGTAAAAGGGGCGAAGTAACAAGTGTTGTTCCTTGTAATGATTGCACGAATATATGTATAACGTATCTATAGTGATAGATAGTTTATTACATGCAATATTGATGTATGTTTAAGATTCCTATTGTTTGTATCCCATATATTTCCCAGTCGCAAATCTATTGTTATTTAAATCTTGATTAAGTGAATTTCTTGAAGATTCGATTAATAATAAGTGTGTTATGGGTGTATGTTATGACTCATATATTATATTTGTGGGAATGAGAATGATATTTGGAATTGAATGAATTTGAGAATCTATGATCAGTGTGTGAAGTTGTACATAAATTTTCTTTAATCTCTGGATGAAATTCATTTTTTCTAAAAAATCTTATTTAAAGTATTTTTAAATTAAAAAAGTTCCAAAAAAAACCCTTATTGTGTGTCGAAACTGGTGAATTTATATCCTTACTTTTGTGATAAAATATATTTCTTAGGGTCCGACCCTTACCTATCATTATACCATGTTTTAGGTGTTTACGATTTAATTTTTTTTTATAGAGGCATAATGACATAGGCCTCTACATTATACTTTCTCATCTCTTTGAACCATCTTCGTCTTTTCTTCATAATTATATTTTTTTCTGTTAAATGCTTTCTTAGTAACTGCATGTCCAAAGAATTATCAAATGTAATACTCCCTCCGTTTTTTTTTCATTGGCATACTTACTAAAAGGGGTGTTTTTTTTTAATTGGCACTTGCTATTTTGGGCAAGTTTAAGGTTTTTACATCCACTCATTTTACTTTCTCTTCTTTCAATTCAATTTCATCCACTCATTTAGCATCTCCTTAATTCTAACACCAAAAGAGAGGTGCCAATGAAAAAAAATGGAGGGAGTAGATGTTGATTAGGAAACTGTGAGCATCTCTCTCTAACCAAACACTCTGCCTTCTCTCTTGACTAAACCTTAGCTTTAAGCCCAGGATGGCCCACCACCGTTGGAAACAACATATTCGGGCGGTCCCCCCGCCCCAATTCCACCCTAGTACCGAGCTGTCCCCAAAGATTTTTTTTCCGCCCGAAACCAACAATGAAAAAACATCATTTACACTCAATTTTTCCGGTCACCGGAACTCTCACCAGCGTCTTAAGCACAAGGCGCTAAGCTTTGTGTAACAATGGAAGAATGTCAATAGTCATAGAATATGAATAGTTAGCTTCTTGTATAGTTATTGTCTAGTTATTGTATAGTTACACCAAGGGTACACCAAGGGGCTTCTTGTAGAGTTACACTAGAAGTTATTGTCTAGTTATTGTATAGTTACACCAAGGGTACACCAAGGGGCTTCTTGTAGAGTTACACTAGAAGCTTCTTCCTATAAATACTCTACATAATCCTAATGAACAAATATCTTGGAAATCATTGTTCATATGGTATCAGAGCCCTTCTAAAGATCCTCTCTTTCTTTCTTTTTCTTAGTGTTTCACAAACCTTTCCCTTCTTCTCCTCTCCTCTTTGCCACCCCCTTCTTCTTCTTTTTCTTCCCTTCATCAAATTTTTTTTGTTATTTTCTTGTTAATTGATCATGCCGATGATAAGAGTTCGAATCAATTGTCCCTCACCACGTTGATTCATCTTCTCAATACCAAGCTTGAAGCTGCTACGTATCTGCAATGGAAGCAACAGGTTCAGTTTGTGCTTCGTTCACAGGGTTTGTTTGGCCATCTAGATGGCTCCTCTCCTCTCTCCAGTTTTCCGGTGATACCAACGTTGGATTCCTCGTCCTCCACGCCGCCAGATGCCGCCACTATTCAGGCCGCCCAGGATGCCTACTCCGCTGCCTGGAGCGCCTATGATGCATGGGTTCTTGATGATCAGCGTCTCTGCAGTCTTCTTTATTCCTCTCTCTCTCTGTTGAGGCAAAGAATGAGATCTCGATGTGTGAAACCGCGAAGGATATGTGGGATACGTTCGCCACCGTCTATCAACCTGCAAGTTTGGTCAATGCCTTCAGCCTTCGTCAACAGGCTACTCTCCTTCGCAAAACGGGTACGTTTCATGATCTTCATCTTGCTTTACTGGCTATTATTGATAAGTTGTCTGCTATGGGTGATCCCGCAAAGAATGAGGAAAAATTGTTATGGTTTCTTACTGCCCTAGGCCATGATTATAAGGATTTTAGTGCCCCTATCGCTAATCGTCAACCCATTCCTGCTTATCTTAATGTGGTTGACGAAGCAAAGGGATATGAATCGTTTTTGTTTAGTTTGGAGAAAACTAGGGGTATTTCTGCACAAGGTTCGAGTACAGGTCCTGTAGCTTTCATGGCGGCCGAGCAGCAGCCTCCTTCTGACGGTGCGTTATTTCCTTGATTATGCGGAAGAGCTAATAACAGTCATCTACTGCTTCAGATTCTTCGTCTATTCCGGACTGGTATGTGGACTCCGGAGCTACCAACCATATGAGCTCTTCCGCATTGAATCTGTCCAATGTCACTCCATATCAGGGTAACACTCTTGTCTCTGTTGGAAATGGTGCTTCCCTCTCTATTGCTGCTGTTGGTAATGCTCGTCTTAGTTCTACATTACACTTATCTGATGTTTTACTTGTGCCTGCTATTACTAAAAATTTGTTATCCATAAGCAAGCTTACTCGAGATCTTGGTGTTGTTATTTCCTTTGATGACCTGTCTTTTGTGATTCAGCACAAGGTCACCAAGGCGGTGCTGGGGCGGGGGCACAGTGAGAATGGTCTTTATGTGCTAGATCGTGGTGAAGAGGCGCTTGTTTCCTTTGTTCGTGAGAAAAATAATAGAGCATCTTTCGAGACCTGGCATGCTCGTTTGGGGCATGTGTCCCCTAGTATTATTTCTTTGTTGCATAAGACTGGTTATGTTTCTCTTACTTCAGTACTTCCTAAGCCTACTGTTTGTGAGCCTTGTACTATGGCGAAAGGGCAGAAATTGTCATTTGTTGAGAACTCTAAACGCGTTAGTCATGTTCTTGACTTAGTGCATTGTGATTTATGGGGACCCTCTCCAGTGACTTCTGGAAATGGATTTTCTTATTATGCTGTCTTTGTGGATGATTACTCGCGGTTTTCATGGTTTTATCCTTTACGGCGGAAATCTGATTTTGTTGATGTCTACTTTCGATTTGAGGCACTTGTTGAGAATCAATTTTCTTCGCGCATCAAAATCTTCCAGAGCGATGGTGGTACCGAGTTTCTCAATACTAGACTCCAATCCCACTTTGGCACTCGTGGTATCCATCATCAAGTTTCCTGTCCCTACACTCCGGAGCAAAATGGTAGGGCTGAACGCAAGCACCGCCACATTGCAGAAATGGCTCTCTCCATGATGTTTCATTCTCATGTGCCCCTCTCATACTGGGATGATGCCTTTGCTACTGCGGTCTTTACCATTAACCGCTTACCTACTCCGGTTCTCGACAATGTGTCTCCCTTTGAGGTTCTTTTTGGCCGTTCACCTGAGTACTCCAACTTTCATCCCTTCGGGTGCAGGGTGTTTCCCTATGTTCGCCCCACTGCGGCTCACAAGCTTGCCCCTCGTAGTCTTCCATGTGTTTTTCTTGGATACAGTACGCACTACAAAGGGTTTAGGTGTTTGGATCCAGCCTCAGGACGTACTTACATGACTCGTCATGCTCGTTTTGATGAGTCACTTTTTCCCTTTTCCACAGCATCTTCGGCAGCCCAGTTTACATCCTTGGATGTCTCCTCTTTTTTGGACCCCACTGACCCCGACCCATCCTCCACTGTTCATGTTGATGCTCCTGCTGTGAATGTTTCCGCTTGCTCGCTGTGTCCTGGCTTGTTGACGGAGCCTGCACCGTCGACTCTTGTTGTTGAAGATCCTATTATCACTCCCGCACGTTCCCCTGGGTCTTCGAGTTCCTCGTCGGACTCTTCTGATGGTGTCTTGTCGGTCTCGGGCTCCTCGTCTGCTGTCTCTTCAGGACAAGAGTCTTCATCGTCTCCTGCGCCTCGCACTCATCGGATGATTACTCACCTTCAGGATGGGACACGTGTGGCTCGAGATCTTGGTTCTGACTTTGTGGCCACCGGATTGGTTGTTGAACTTCTTCATCAGCAGGAGCCTCGTACTTACCGCGCTGCTGTCAAGGATTCCAGATGGGTCGCTGCCATGGCTGAGGAAATGGCTGCTCTTCGTCTTCAGCACACTTGGGATTTAGTGCCTTGTCCGCCGGATGTCAATGTGGTTGGTTCCAAGTGGGTCTACCGGCTTAAGTATCGGCAGGATGGGTCTATTGATCGCTTTAAGGCTCGTCTGGTTGCTCAGGGGTATTCTCAAATCCCGGGCTTTGATTTAGATCACACCTTCAGTCCGGTGATCAAGTCTGTAACTGTTCGCACTGTTCTCGCCATTGCCACTATGAGGAAGTGGCCGCTTCATCAGCTGGATGTCAAGAATGCCTTTCTTAATGGTGTTCTTGACACTCCTGTTTACATGGCTCAGCCTGCTGGCTATCAGGATCCTGCTCGCCTTACTCATGTTTGTCGCTTGCGGAAGGCTATCTATGGTTTTAAGCAGGCACCCCGGGCATGGTTTGATAGATTTAGTGCCTTTGTTCGGCTGCTCGATTTTGTTGGCAGTTTGTCGGATCCTTCTCTCTTTGTGTTTTCCAGGGGGAACATTACTCTTTATCTTCTGCTCTATGTCGATGATATTATTCTTACCGGGAATAACACTATCGCCATCCGCCAGTTCATTGCTCGGGCTGATCGTGAGTTCTCAGTAAAGGATCTTGGTACTCTTAGCTACTTTCTTGGGTTGGAGGCTACACCTACCTCTACTGGTCTGTTTTTAGGACAGGTTAAGTATGCCAGAGATATTCTTCAGCGTGCTGGGATGTTGAAGGCTTCCCCTGTATCTACACCATTTTTGCCGCTGTCGCAGCTTCACAGCAGTACGAGTGGACCGTTTCACAATCCCAAGCTGTACCGTTCACTCGTTGGTGCCCTTCAGTATCTCACTATTACTCGTCCCGATTTGTCCTTTGCGGTCAATTCGGTGAGTCAGTCTCTTCAGGACCCACGAGATGATCATTTTGCAGCTCTCACTCGGATTCTCTGCTATGTTCGTGGAACGCAGCATTATGGTTTGACCTTTTCCTATGAGGGCGTCCCAGAGGTCCTTGCCTATTCTAATGCTGATTGGGCCCGTTGCTTGGAGACACGGCGTTCTACTTATGGGTATGCAGTCTTCCTTGGTGGGAATTTAGTTTCTTGGAGTGCGAAGAAGCAGCCTACGGTCTCCCGCTCGAGCTCGGAGTCTGAATATCGTGCCCTTGCCAACACTGCTTGTGAAGTTGTTTGGCTCTCGCATCTTCTTCGTGATCTACATTTTCCTCTGCAGGGTTCCCCGTTGCTCTTATGTGACAATAACAGTGCTATATTTCTTGCTGAGAACCCCGTTGCTCACAAGCGAGCTAAGCACATCGACATTGACTATCACTTTGTGCGAGAACTGGTGGCTGCTGGCAAGCTTTGTGTTGGTCATATCTCCACGTCGTTACAGGTAGCGGATATTTTCACCAAGGGGCTAAATCGGGCCTTGTTTGAGTTTTTCCGATCCAAGCTTCGCGTTTCGGCCAACCCGACGCTTCGCTTGAGGGGGGGTGTAACAATGGAAGAATGTCAATAGTCATAGAATATGAATAGTTAGCTTCTTGTATAGTTATTGTCTAGTTATTGTATAGTTATACCAAGGGTACACCAAGGGGCTTCTTGTAGAGTTACACTAGAAGTTATTGTCTAGTTATTGTATAGTTACACCAAGGGTACACCAAGGGGTTTCTTGTAGAGTTACACTAGAAGCTTCTTCCTATAAATACTCTACATAATCCTAATGAACAAATATCTTGGAAATCATTGTTCATACTTTGTCGGTCACTCATGTTTTACTCTTAATCGGTGCCTGAAGAGTACTGGAGCCGGCGAGTACAGATCTTAAGAAGGAGCTTCAACTGTAGTTCCAAAGATGATCAAGATTCAGCACGTGAGAACGGCAACCAAAGACCGACGTTCCAACCGGCGCGTAGTAACCTGAGACAGTCTGGTGTCTCCAGTCCAAGAGGAGCTTTTCTGTCATCCTCGACATCCTGCTGCAAAGTGGACTAAACCTAGGTTTTTATGAGTCTACTCGAATCTGAGATAGCCAACTCAGATCTAGTAGCAGCCAACTCGGGATGACTCAGGTTGTGGGTCAACTCAACTCAGTGGGTCAAGAGTGTGTCAACTCAGCCCAAAGGCCCAACTCAAGTGAACTCGGAGCCAAAGATTTCTTGGGCAGTAGTAAGGTTATGAGATGTAATTCTCTATTTTTTACTTTTTTATCTACTTTTTAATTTCTCTTTTCAGGTGGGAGGCTTTTTAACTTTTCAGTTTTAAATTATTTCTCCATTTTTCATAATTGTTGGGGTAGTGGATCAGACTAGGTCTTTTTTTGCTGGAATATTTAGTCGCGATTGTTCTATGCCAACCTTAGGTTTTTCTAATGTTTGGCATAGAACAAACTAATTATTTCTCATTTTGCTTGGTTAAACCTAGTTATCTTTTGAATTATTCTAGTATATATGTTGGTATAGGATAAATCTGATTCAAGGTAATTATAACAACTAACCATTGGCAATTTTTTTGATTATAGTATACAGACCAGTTTTGTAGACTGAGCATGAAAAAACCTTGATTGCTCAGCTAGTGTCATGCTAGGGACTTTCGTACTTTCTCCTGAGTTCTCTTATATTTACAAAAGATTTTTGGGAACCAAAATGACCGGGGTCATTCCTACTTTTTATAAAGGACTTTGATAAAATATAAAAGAATTTATTGTGGTACATTGATATAATATCAATGACGCATCTCATCAATGATGAGAATTACAATATATAGGTCTACAACAACTAAAGTCTAACAGGAATATGATTATAAGTCTATAAGGAAAACTTCTATAACTTAACCTACAAGGAAACCTAATTCTATTACTACCATCTATAACCTTTCCCACAAGAGAAAGTACTTTTATTTCCTTATCACCCTCCTTTAAGTTGAAGCATGATGAACAAGAATGCCCAACTTGCAAAAAGATTTGAAATTGCTAATCACTAAAAGTTTTGAAGATAAAAATTCTATCTAACGAGAATAAACTTCATTAGCAGTAGAAGTAGTAGCAGCAACAATAGCAATAGCAACGATAGAGCAATATTCAACTTTATTAGCGGTAGTAGTAGAGGTAGAGTAGTACTTCAGTAAGAGCAATTTTTGTAGAAGACCATGAACTTGATCGATTAGTGAGCAACAATGGCACGCGACGGAGATCCTTGTGGCAACACCGGGAACAAAGAGTGACAACGGCAACAGGAAGGACATGGTGGCATCGGTAGAATGGTAGTGAGAATAATATTCAACACGAACACGTGCAGAATAATAATATAGGAGTTGATCAGCGGGCTGCGACAGTAGATAGCGACGAGCAGTGGACGATAGCAATAACAAAACAGCAATAAAATTCGGTGAGCTGCGACAACAGATAGCGATGAGCAGCAGACAACAATAAAAATGAAACGGGAACAAAAGTTGGGTGGCGGCAACGTAAATCTGTATCGGTCTATGGCAGCAGATAGCGACGGGTAGCGACAAGAAAGATGTCGACTCCGGTCTTTAAGATCTTTGGCTCTGATACAATGATAAAATATTGAAAACTTGGCTCCTGTTCTTTTGTTACACTTTCATGTAACACTCCATGTTACACCAATAAGATTATTCCATGTGTCTCTTTTAACTTAACTCTAATCTAGCCATGATTAACGTTATTTAATATTTATTCAATCAATTAATGATAAATCCTTTATTTAACTTAATCAATTAAAAGTAAAAATTATATTACGGTCAATCGCCACCTCCGTTGTGTTTCCCACTTCCGGTGCCACCTCACCCACTGAGTCCACGCCCGGAGTATTTAATTTCGCTGGCGATTTGAGAATTGAGTAGAAGAAGAAACTCAGCGCCAACGATAACATCGACGTGCTAATTGAAATACTCCAGAGACTCGAGAGCCCATTCTATGGGAAACAGCGTCCTTTTCTGCAGCGTGGTGCAAAACTCTTGTGTGTGAGTGACTTCTTGTTGTTGGGAAAAGTCACTAATTAAGAGGCAAGAAGTCTATTGTATTGGTTGGACAGTGATCGGGGTTTGGGAAAATGGGCGTGTGTGGACTGTGGACTAAGCATGGGAGGAGTACATGCAGCTATGGTTGTGGATCTTTACATCATACACCTGTTGCAACTCTCCCATTTCTCCCTCCACATTCTGCGAAGGTGTGCTGAAAAATGGCACTGCATGGGATGCGCTAAGAGAAGACCTTACTGTGGAAAAGGCTGGGATGACCCTAGAAGAAGTGAGAGAGAGGATGAGAAACGTGTTGTCTCTCACGGATGTCACCCGGTTTCCAATACCCAAAAATCCGAACGCTGTTATATTTGTGGCTGCTACTGATGATGGATATATTCCTAGGCACTCAGTTCTGGAGCTTCAAAAAGCTTGGCCTGGTTCAAAAGTGAGGTAAGTTACTGGCGGACAGTTTCAGAGGGCAATTGTGGATGGCCTTAACAGAGTAGAGTGGTGTTGGGAAAAATAGTTTCCCTCTTTGTGTGATTAGGATGATGAATGAGAAAAATAGTATAAAAATAAGCAAGACACCAAAATTTGGTTATGCGGAAAACCCAAAAATGGGAAAAAACCGCGGGACTAGGTAGTCCAACTCTTCCACTATATGATTAAAGTGGGGTTACAAAGTCTCACCCAAAAATGTGGATGGATTACAAAGGTTTTCTCACACTATGGTGGATATCTATCAACTAGAGAGGATGAAGACTTCTCTTTACTACTCTCTCTTGGAGGATATCTAGAAGGGAAAGGAAATGATATTTGGTTTGATGATTAAGTCCTCTCCAAGAGCACCCTATTTATAGATGAGCACTCAAGCTCTAGAATTCTCTTCTCCATCTCTCCAACTACCACAAAGTAATGCTTGGAGGCTTCTAGGAGGTATCTCTAGAATATGCTTCATGGTCTAGATACATCCCCCATCATACTAGAATCTTCTTCCAATTTACCAAAAGAAAATTCTAGAATTAGGGAGGAATACCCAACAAATCTCCCCCTTCCGACCTAATTGAAAGGGATCTCCACACCAGCGCCTTTGCAGCAATCATCGAATTTCTTACTTAGTAGTGCTTTAGTCATCATATCGGCCCAATTATCATTGGTGTGAACTTTTTCAAGTTGTAGTCGCTTTTCTTCCAATACGTCTCAAATCCAATGATAGCGAACATCAATATGTTTCGTTCGGGAGTGGTAGGCTGAATTCTTGGCTAAGTGGATGGCACTCTAATTGTCACAAAAGAGGACGTACTTCTCTTGCTTTAGCCCCAATTCAAGTAGAAAATTCTCCATCCACAGCATCTCCTTACAAGCCTCGGTGGCAGCAATGTACTCAGCCTCCGTCGTAGAAAGGGCAACACATTTTTGAAGTTTTAACTGCCAAGATACAACTCCCCCTGCAAAAGTAGTCAGATATCCCGACGTTGATTTTCGAGATTCCAAGTCTCCGGCCATATCAGCATCTGTGTATCCCTCCAAAACAGGTTTGGTTGTTTCAAAGCGCAAACACCTTTTGGTTTCCTCTGAGATATCGAAGTATCCATTTCACAGCAGCCCAATGCTCCTTCCCAGGATTTGACAAGTGCCTGCTCACAACTCCAACTGCATGTGCAATATCCGGCCGGGTACATATCATAGCGTACATGAGGCTACCAACAGCTGAAGAATATGGAACACCTCTCATTTCTTCATCCCTTCTTGGATTTTTCTTCTTGTCGAACTTGAAATGTCCGGCAAGTGGTACGCTAACAGGTTTGGCTTGATGCATATTAAATCTCTCAAGAATCTTCTCAATATATCTCTCTTGAGATAGCCAAAGTAGCTTTTCAGATCGATCCCGCGTGATCCGCATCCCAAGAATCTGCTTCGCCGGCCCCAAATCTTTCATCGCGAAAGAATTACTCAATGCTTTCTTAAGAGCAGCTATTTTTCTTTTATCCTGCCCGACAATCAGCATATCATCAACATAAAGCATGAGTATGAGAAAGTCATCTCGATCGTACCTCTTCATGAAGACACAATGATCAGTGTGTGTCTTCTTGAATCCATGATGATTCATGAAGGATTCAAACTTCTTATGCCATTGACCGGGTGCTTGCTTCAAACCATAGAGACTTCTTTTGAGACGGCACACTAAATGCTCTTTTCCCGGCTCTTTGAATCCTTCGGGTTGCTCCATGTAAATCTCCTCCTCAAGGTCTCCATGTAAGAAAGCTGTCTTAACATCGAGTTGCTCAACCTCCAAATCTAAGCTAGCAGTGAAACCCAACACAACTCGGATTGATGACATCTTTACCACGGGAGAGAAAATCTCATCAAAATCTATACCTTTCTTCTGGTTGCAACCTATAACAACGATTCGAGCCTTATACCTGGGTTTGAGATTGTTTTCTTCGGTCTTGAGCTTAAACACCCATTTGCATTTTAGAGCTCGTTTCCCTTTTGGTAGCTCTACGAGATCATATGTATGATTCTCGTTCAAGAACTTCATCTCTTCTTGCATAGCCTTTTCCCAATCATCTTTATGATCACTTTCCATAGCTTCACCATAGTGTTGAGGCTCCCCCTCATCAGTGAGTGTCACGTACTCATCTAGTGAATATCTGGTCGAAGGCTGTCTCTCTCTAGTTGAACGCCGAAGCATGGGTACTGCTGGGTCATTTGCTTCCTCCATTGCTTCGCCACCTGTTTGAGATTGCTCCGTATCTTCTCTGGGATCACGGTTTTCAACTTCTTCATCGTGAACATCCTCCACTGATTCTCTTCTTGTGTTATCTTGTACCATGGGAGATGGCATGGACTCCAAAGGCTCTCTGGTCCGCCTGGTTTGAGCTTCTCGCGATTCCTTGTAATTACTAATGGTTTGGTCCTCAAAGAACACGACATCGCGGCTTCTCACGATCCTTTTCTGGGCTGGATCCCACAGCCGATAACCAAACTCATCCTTGGGTGAGCCAAGATAGATACACTCTCTTGTTTTTGAATCTAGCTTGGCCCGCTCATCCTTAGGAATGTGAACAAATGCTCGACATCCAAATACCTTTAGATGGTCATATGAAGCCTTTCTCCCTGACCAAACTTCCTTCGGTATATCTCCATCCAAGGGAACTGAAGGGGTCAAGTTGATGATATCAACACCAGTCTTCACAGCTTCTCCCCAGAAACCTTTAGGGAGGTTTGCATGAGATAACATGCATCTAACTCGTTCTTCAATGGTGCGGTTCATCCTCTCTGCAACTCCATTCAACTGAGGTGTCTTTGGTGGTGTCTTCTCAAGTCGGATCCCGTACAACTTGCAATACTCTTCAAATGGGCCACGATATTCTCCACCATTGTCAGCTCTGACAGACTTTAAATTTCTGCCTGTCTCACGTTCCACCCTTGCATGGAACTCCCTGAACGCCTCAAGTACCTGGTCTTTAGTTTTCAACAAAGACACCCAAACCTTTCGAGAATGGTCATCAATAAAACTTACAAAATATTGTGCACCTCCAAGGGATCTTTCGGTCATTGAGCAAACATCAGTATGCACTAAGTCAAGAATATTCTCTCTTCTACGGGGGTAAGCAGGCTTGAGGAAAGAAACTCTATGTTGTTTGCCGGCTAAACAATCAGTGCAAGGGTCAAGTGTTGTACCTTTTATGTCAGGGATGATATGTTTCCGTGCGAGGATTTTAAGTCCCTTCTCGCTCATGTGGCCAAGCCTCTTATGCCACAACTCAATGTTCGAGGTTTCATGTGCAACATTAGCCTCTCCCTTGCAGATTTGTCCTTGCATGACATATAAGGATCCATCCTTCTTTCCTCGACCAATCACCATATTGCCTTGAGTGATCTTCCATTTTCCATCTCCAAAGTGGCTTATCATTCCAGCATCGTCAAGCTTCCCCGCCGAGACAAGGTTTAGCCGCATTTCTGGGACATGTCGCACATCCTTCAACTCGAGCTTGTATCCTGTGTTTGTCTTCAAGATGATGTTGCCTTTGCCGACAATCTTGCTTGTGACTTGATTTCCCATCTTCACAATGCCGAAATCTCCACGCTGGTAGGACGAGTAGAGCCCTTCATGTGGGGTAACGTGGAAGGAAGCACCAGAATCACCAATCCATAAATTTTCATCGTAGGCGAGATTGACATAATCGTCAATGACAAAGATATCACCATGCTCCCCGGATGCCACCGCTGTAGTGCTTTCTTCTTCCTTCTTCATTGGATTGACTTGATCAGGTTTGACCGTGCCATTCTTCTGGTCTCTCTTGAGATTGCGACATTCATCTTTCTTGTGACATGATTTGCCACAATAGTAGCAAGTAACTCGAGAACGAGACTTTGACCGGCCTCGTGATCTGTCACGTCCACCATTTCTAAATCTTCCACTTGACTCATTTCTTCCACGATTCTCGATCACGTTTGCCTCCGCATAGGTTGTTGTGCCACGTTCTTTTCTCCGTGCTTCTTCATTTATCAAGCTATCGGCTACATCATCCATAGTAAGATTTCCTGTTAGAGCCGAGTTGCTAAGCGTGACCACCAAAGTGTCCCAACTTTCAAGTAGTGAGATTAGGAGCAACAAAGCTTGCAACTCATCATCGATCTTCATCTCGGTCTTTGCTAATTGATTTACAAGCCCCCTGAAGCTATTCAAGTGCTCGATCATATTTTGGCCATCCTTGTACTCCAATTTCACCAACCGCCTTACTAGGTGGGCTTTATTACGTGGTGTCTTCTTTTGAATCATAGATTCAAGTTTTGTCCATAGCTCAAAAGCATTGGTGTATGTAGAAACATGCTCAAATAAACTTCGATCTATGTACTTACGGATCGTGGCGACCGCCTTCCTATTTAGGATCTCCCACACTTTGTCATCCTTTTCCTCCGGCTTGGTCTCCTCCGTAATTGGTTCATACAAATCTTTGCAATATAAGTGGTCCTCCATTATGGGCTTCCAATATGCGTAATTTTCCACCGTGAGTTTGAACATATCTCCCACCTCCATCTTGAATCACACAAGACGCCGATCAACCTTGCTCCGATACCACTGTTGGGAAAAATATTTTCCCTCTTTGTGTGATTAGGATGATGAATGAGAAAAATAGTATAAAAATAAGCAAGACACCAAAATTTGGTTACACGGAAAACCCAAAAATGGGAAAAAACCGCGGGACTAGGTAGTCCAACTCTTCCACTATATGATTAAAGTGGGGTTACAAAGTCTCACCCAAAAATGTGGATGGATTACAAAGGTTTTCTCACACTATGGTGGATATCTATCAACTAGAGAGGATGAAGACTTCTCTCTACTACTCTCTCTTGGAGGATATCTAGAAGGGAAAGGAAATGATATTTGGTTTGATGATTAAGTCCTCTCCAAGAGCACCCTATTTATAGATGAGCACTCAAGCTCTAGAATTCTCTTCTCCATCTCTCCAACTAGCACAAAGTAATGCTTGGAGGCTTCTAGGAGGTATCTCTAGAATATGCTTCATGGTCTAGATACATCCCCCATCATACTAGAATCTTCTTCCAATTTGCCAAAAGAAAATTCTAGAATTAGGGAGGAATACCCAACAAGTGGAAGGAATTTCCTAAATGACATTAGCTAGGAGAGACCTTAACTTTGACTTGCTATGTATGCTCTCACTTAATTGTCTACGCTGAATCAATAGATGAGGATGCAGTACTGAGCCATTTGTTGTATTCTTTTTCATCTTGAGTTCATCCTAAATACGCCCTAATCGTAATTCAGATCATATCGATTTAAATTACCTGACGAATGGGACACGATAAATCTCCAAGTTTTGCCCAAAAAAAAGGAAAAAGAACACTGTGACACTGGCCCTCAGTGGACGGCAGCTACAAGCGCCTCTCCATGGTGTGCGCTAAGGAGGCTCAAAAGGGTGATATATGTTTGATCTGGTTAGGTGATAGGGAGTGAGTTGGACAATTATTTGGTCTGGTTAGGGAGTTGGACAATGCCGGCGGCAACCAGACTTGGCGGAAGGTAGAACACATTGATATCACATCAATGACACATCAATGACTTGGAGCCTTATTATGATACATTGATATCACATCAATGACACATCGCATCAATGATGAGAATTACAATATATAGGGATACAACAAACTAAAGACTAACATGAATAGATTCTAAATCTATAAGGAAATTACCTTATATAACCTAACCTACAAGCAAACCTAATTCTATTAGAAAACTACCATCTATAACATTTCCCACAAGAGAAAGTATTTCTATTTCCTTATCAGACTTTAATTTAATGGAGATGAACCGATCTTTTTCTGCAGCAGTTCATTTTTGTTTTGGTTGCTTTAGATTCAGTAGTACAATGTTTTGAAAATTTGGGAGAAGTTGACTGATATTTGAAAACTGTGATTAGTAAACTACTCGAATGTATACGTAGTATTTGACTATTTATCTTAGGATATACCCCTTTCTATTACTATATGTTTTATACATAGCTTCAAGTTTGTATTTTGATTTTTAGCGCCTTATATTACCCTTTTGGGGCAACCAATATAAGCTTTCGGGCAACAATTGCAAGCCTACTTGCAACTCGATGTAAGCTTCGCGCAATGTAAGTCAATTTTTGGCAACATATGAGTTTAATGAAAAGAGAATGATACCTTCCACATCCTGTCTATTATGGTTTGACTTTAAAAAAAACCATGAGCATCTCCTTCCCAGTGTCATCATACTTCTGTACAGGGTCAGTCACCTCCGTTGTAGTATCCTATGAGATTTATTGTGTATAACAGGTACAAGTTCCAACATCATGATACATTACCAACATTTAAGATTCACATTGAGGCAGAGGCAGATCTATTAAGGTGCAAGGTAGGGTAATTTTCTAACCATTATTTTCAAAAGAAAACTTTTTAAAATTTTATTTATTTAATATGTGATTTTTAATTAGTATCATAGTTTAATTTTTATTTTACACTCACTTTATTTCTTTAAATTTTTTTAAAAAAAATAATCAGGATTTTAACACTACCTTTAAAGACAGAGTCATGAAATTAAATTGTAACCCACAAAAATTTTTTCTGGCTCCACCCTGCGTTGAGGAGTTGTGTTATTTCAACATTTAGAGCATCTACAATGGCCACTCTCCTAAATTCTCTAAAACTTCAAATTTTTTAAAATTTTAAATAATATAATTAGTCTCTCTCGTCAATTACACTCACCAAACTCTCATCTCCAATTTTACCCCACAATCATAACTCAATTCCACATCATCATTGTCCCCACATCATTTTCTTTTTCTTTCATAGATTTTTATATTTTTTTTGAATATGATGTTTATATATATATATATATATATATTTATATTTATATATATATATATTTAAATATATATTATAATATATCCATAGAAATATTATTTTTGTAAACATATAAAATGATGAAAAATTGGTAGCCGAATAATTAAGTTTAAAAAAAACCTTAATAAAAATAATACTTATAGTAACCTCATAAAAAACATAACAATAATAATGATAGTAACCTTGATTGATTATTGAATTTTTTTTTTTGAATTAGGTGAATCCATTTTCAAGAATTCTTTTTTTTTAAATGGAAACACCCTAAGGTGGGGGTTATATATTGGTGCCCCAAACCATGAAAGGTAGCCCTCAAAGGTGGCTTGAGTTTGTACAAAAGGCAAGAGACTTACCCCGAGCTACGTTAGGCTATAACAGTGAATATCCATGAGTTGCGATTCCAAAGCGACGAATCTCCACACCCCGTGTTAATTCGTTCTTTGGCCAGGCAACTCAACAGATATCCTAGCCAATACTAGTAAAGAAAGAGAAGTTAGTTTACAGACATAGTAAGTACTCCAGCCGGGAAATATGCAAGTAGTTGGAGACTGAAGCAAACTTAGAGGATTGACTAGTTGCAAGAGAGAGCAGTTGCAGAAGTCCATGCACATCGGATCAGTAGCCAAAAAACATTGCAGCCAGGTTACCACATTAGTAAATGCAGCAGTACTCAGTAGAAACGAGTTAGACTTCGGATTGGAGTGGGAGAGATCCATAATCAGGTAGATGGCAATTCGGCTACCCAAAACAAAGTCCACCAAGTTTGTTTATCCAAACAGCAGATCAATAACCTGCAGGAATAGAAAACATCTATCAGCAGTATCAATCCTATCATGAATCCTGAGCAGAAGTTCTAATTTGAGGTGTATGGGATCTATCCAGGGCAATGAGACCCTGAATATGCAGAGGCAGGTTATTAAGGTCCCATGATATGTTATCTGAAGTATGATGATGTTTTGCAACTGCATCCGCCACCAAATTTCCCTCCCTAGGTACATATAGAAGAGTAGCATTACACAGGAGCATATTAATTTTGTAAACCACATCAAAATATGTCCAATGAGCAGAATATGGTTCACAAATCATCTTAACAGCAAGGTAAGAGTCAGACTCAATTATCACCAGATCATTCATAGTACAGGATTGACAAGCAAACTTAATTGCAAGTATTTCAGCATATAAGGATGAATCGGCTGAGACAGACATCGAATTAACCAGTGAAGGTGTTCCCATGCAATTCCTAATAATTATCCCAACAGAAGCTCTATCTGGGAACCATGATGCATCAGTGTTAATCTTCTTGTGATATTGTGGTGGTCTATCCCAGGAGATTAGTCAAATGATAGGTTTGGGGGGAGGTCGTGATTGTGGGCAAAGGTTTCTTAGAAACTGAGGCGTGGTACATGAAGATTTCAGACAGGAAGGATTAGCAAGCATAGCAAGCCTGATAGTGTCTATAGACTCCTTAATGATATAGTCAGCAGATATAGGGATCTGATCATAGAGGAATCTGTTCCTGGATTTCCAAAGACACCAGCAAGTGATGGTGGGGATGATATGACAAAGTAGCTGACTGGCCTTTGGCAGGTCACTAGTATTCCAAAAGGTGAAGAATGTTCGGATTAAAGTATGGGGTTCAGGTAGCTGAAACTTTACCAGAGAGGACATATTCCTCCAAACAGTTTTAGCCAGAGAACACTGTATAAAGAAATGTTCAAGGGAGTCTATATGGCAGCAGCATGGACATTTGGAGGCAAGACTAACACCCCATTTCATGAGAACATTATCAAAAGGGAGGAGAGATTGAAGCATCCTCCAAACAAAAATAGATATCTTTTTGGGTAGAACTCTATGCCATATCAGTTTAACAATCAGAGAGTTACCTGTTGGACCAGTTATAGCATGGTATGCAGATTTCGAAGTAAAATTACCAATTGGGTCTGGTTTCTAAATGAGTCTGTCCTCCCTTGATTCTTCAATTTGTGCTTCCTGTAAAAAGGAAAGAGTATCATTTTCTAAATAAGGAGCAATCAGAGGCAGAAAATTAGACTTATTAGAGATGAACTCGGTCACAGAGAGCTGCATAATTGGATCAGAAATATGTTGAGGGACATAACCAACCAGTGGTCCAATCTTGCACCAGTTTGCAGTCCAAAAATTACATAGCCCTTTACCATGAATTACTAAGGAATTTTGTTCAGCAAAATGATTAACTGCACAAATCCTTTTCCAAGTACTAGATTTTTTATATGACTCCGGAAGGGACCACAACAGTTTTGCCCATAAAGTATTACCAATTTGGCATTTCCACCACAACTTAAGAGAGCATACCTCTAGAATATCACGGATTGATCTGAAGCCTAAACCACATCTTGAAGTAGGAGAAGCTAAGAAGGACCATTTTTTCCAGACTTTATTCCTTTTTCCATCTGTCTCACCCCACATAAACCTAGAGAATCTTTTTTCTAGGTTCTTGATTACTGATTTAGGTGGTTTAGTTACATTCCAAAGATGCTGAGGCATGGAGTACAAACAGGATTGAATCAGTACTAATTTACCTCCAGGACTGAGCCATTGATTTTTCCAGTTATGAAGTTTATTATCAATTTTCTCCATTAATGGTTGGAAGTATCTATTAAGGGTTCTTCCTGTAAAGATTGGGCATCCTAGGTACTGGAAAGGGAAAGAGCCCTGCTTCATTTTTAGAATGTTCCTCATCTGATTTATTTTTCCAAGTGAAGCCCTATTACTAATATAGAAGTCAGACTTATTAAAATTAATTTTCTGACCAGAAGTAAATTCAAACACATCTAGGAAAGCCTTAATTCTGACTAAATTAGATTTAGAAGCCTGCAAAAGAATGATGGTGTCATCTGCATAACTAAGGTGAGTCACTGCAGAAACAGAAGAAGGGATCTGATAATATGAAAGTTTCTGATTCTGAAAAATGAATGCTAAAGACCTGGAGAATGCTTCAGAAAATATATTAAACAGTGAGGGAGATAGAGGATCACCTTGCTTAATCCCTCTAGTAGCCATTTTCAAGAATTCGAATCAAACAAACAAACTACAATATTTTCATAAGATTGAAGGAGAGGAAAATAGAACTTGCAGGAGATGTGGGAAATGTGTCAATGTTGGTTTCTATTTATAGAGAGTTTTTTTTTGAAGAATTTTGGTGTCATTTTTAAATTTTATTTTTTTGAAAATAATTGTGTTTTATCCATTAGAGCAAAAATACAAATTAGGAAGACACATGACACAATACCATTGGACCAAATTTAAATTTATCTCATTAAATATTTCCACTCACCAAATGGGACCCACCCATGGGAGAGTTTTCAAGAGTGCAAATTTACACTCTCCTCCCTTGAGTCACCTCCATTTCCTTCTCTTCCACTCTCCATAACTCACCCATTGTAGCTCTCACTCTCAATAACTCCTCTCTCCCACTCTTTATAACTCACCCATTGTAGATGCTCTTAACAGGCTAATCCTAGATTCTGATACTTGTGCGATATTTATGTACAGTATCTCGTGCTACAATTGCACCCACTGCCGCATATGATGATTTATACAGGTTTCTGGTCCCCCTAAACTGAAAATCTGATCTCTGGTCACCCTAGGCTTTTCAAGGTTTCGGAAACAATTCATTGTGCCAAAAATGAACATTAAGAATTTAACATTAAAACTTAGTTTTTGCTAACAGGAGATGACAGCAAGTGTCGGCAATTGGTGGTTATAGTTGGGTACGGGGGAAGTTTTAAAAGGTGGTCTATCTGTCAGTGTATGGATATGTCACTTTACTTTTTATTTTAAAATTTTTATTTTGTTTAAGAAATTTAAATACGGTATTTAATAAGCTAAAACAAGTAATAAAGTGTATTAGGATGAGATAATATATATTAAAAATATATAATAAACACTACAATGTTTCATTTTAAAAAAATTATAAATCCAGTACTCCCTCCGCCCCATTTCAAATTGCACACTTACTTTTTGGACACTATTATCAATCAAAATTTGACTGCATATTTGAACTGATATATGAGTAACAATATTATCGCATGTGATAGTGTTGAATTCGTTGTAACAAATCCTTTCTAAATATCAACTTTTTATTTCCCAGTATCATACGTAGTTAAACATATTAACGGTCAAACATGTTTCTTGAACATCGTTATAATGATTGTTGTGAAATTTAAGCTGGGAAGGAGAGAGTATAAAATTTAATGAATGCAGTGTACATGTAAGTGAAAAAAAATACAATGGACTGTCCATAACTTGAGGATAGTCCACCTGTCAGAAGACCTCCTCATATATATATATATATATATATATATATATATATATATATATATCGAGACAGAATGAATATATACATATATATACTCATTCTTTCCCGTTAAATATTATTGATTTGCTTTTGGCTCAATGTTAAAGAAAAGTTGAGCTGGCAATTCAGCAAGGTGGCAGATTTAGGAATTTAGGGGTGCTGACGTCAGCTACAGTACTACTAACGTCAGAGAGATTAAAAAAAATCAAAAACTGAAATAGGTTCAAAATACAATTATCACTAATACCTCCCTCCATTTTAACGTTTCTATACAAAAAAAAAGAGGGAAAATGGGGGGAGATGAAATACACCATTATTCCACCATAAAGCCTATATCTACTTTACAAAAAAACAAGGAAAATATCCTAATATTTCTATAAATACACCATTTTAGCTCTCCTTTGTTCATATTCTTCTTCCTTTGTTTCCCAAGCTCTCAAGTTCATCATCGAGCTTATATTAGGACTGGTTTTTTCAGCGACTTTGGCTGGAAAATGCGGAGAAGAATCTGCCGAATGAAGAGTGCAACGTTGTGGCTTAGTTCCTGATGGTCACGTCAAAGAACGGACATGTGGGCTACGACAAAGCAGTTGAGGAAACTTAAAATGGAACATAGCACTACGGACAATGACTTAAACATGGGAAACTGTGATGGACTAGGTTGGAACGTGGATTCCTATCAATGTGGAAAGCAAAAAACCTAGAGCAGTTAAAACATGCATGGTGTTTGATGATGAAGCGTTCAAGTCAATTCCATTACCTTAAGAAAAACTAGCAGGAGGGCAGCAAGTTAATGCAGTGTAAGAATGAGCATGATTCACTGTCTCATAAAGAAAGGCAAACTCGAAAAACACAACATTGTTATCAAGCCTTTTCTAAGGGAAGTAAACAAGGTGGAACGGGTTGAATATGCATGCTCAAAACTCATGTTCGAAAGGCATTCAAGTACATTTAAGTTCAAAATCATGTACAATGCCATGCATATTAATGAAAAGTGATTTTATCTATCCAAACAATTTGCAAATTACATTTTTTTACCGAGGAAGATAAACCGTAAAGAAAATATCCAAAAGTTGTGTTTAATTGTTTAGTAGCTAGGCCTATTATTGCTGGTAATGGTGATTTAATTTTTTATGGCAAGATTAGTATATTTCTACTATTGACAAGGTTCCAGCAAACAAGAAAAGCAAGAATAGACCAAGAGGTACCATCGATACAAAGGCCAAAGTCAAAGTAAAAATAGATGTAATGACACCATGTGTAGTCAATGAAATCATACCAGCAATCAAACGTAAGGGGCCACCTGGGCCAAGAAAGAAAATATTTCTACAGTTGGACAATGCACCACCACACATAACAATGAATGGTGATTTTCTAAGGACTGCCAACTTTGATGGGTTCTAAATAATCGTAGATTCACAACCACTAAACCCACTAGACCACAACATATTAGGTCTGGATTTTTTTATCAATTTAAAGTCTCCAACAAGAAAAAGCATGCTAATCAATGGAACAACTGGTAGAGGTTGTTAAGAAGGCATATGAGGAAATGTGGGCTAAAAATATCAATAATATTTTTATCTCTTTACAATTCATGATGATTGAGGTGGTGAAACGCAAGGGAGACAATAGGTATTCCGTTCCACACACTAGTGGAGAAGGGGTAATTAAAGGCACCCAATCAAAGGCAATTTTTGAGGAACTGATTGAGATCCAAAAGGAGTTTCGAATTCATAACTCCCTCCCAAGTCATGCCAGACATTTTAAAAGCATTTTTCAATTCATTAAAGATGGTTCCTCCTTTAATGAAAATCGATCAAAGGAGATTCCATTGTAGATCCGCCTTTAATTGGGTGACTTTGTTGGGCCTTTTAATTCAATATATAAATAAAACGCAAACCCTTTCTTCCGTTAGTAATGATATTTTTAGAACCCAAACCCACTGTGAAGATCCATGCGACGCACCACCGTGCTGCCTCAGTTCCTCATGCCTCTGCTGCAACTCGATGCACCACCGTGAAGCCCGTCGCGATGCACCGCCGTGAAGAATCCACCGTGAATGGCCACCGCGCTGGAGAACCGATGAATCTGTACTTTTGTTATGTTTGAAGTGTTAATTTGTAATTTGGGAGTGTGGATCTTTATATTTTCAACGTGAATCTGTATTTTTTTGCTTCAATTTGAGTGTGGATCTATATGTTTTTCTTTCAATGCCGACGGAAGGCTTCCAGTGGCTTTTTTAGGACTTCAAAAATAGGTTCTGAATTCGGACTTGTTTTGGACCCCATCAAAGGCTATTTTTGAACCGCCTTTGATCGATTTGGATCAAAGTCACTACTAGAGATGTCACCTATAAAGTAACTTCTCTGGTCCTTTAAAACCGCCATTAATCAGGCTTCCTTCACTAGTGACACATAAAAAAAAGATGCACTAGCATGTACTGGCCTACTTCAAAATGACTTAGATGCGGATATCAATATAGTAAGGGAGTGTGTTCATCTTTTAGAAAGCTAAAATAGGACATACAAGATTGCGAAGATAGTGACAGATTTGGGCAACCTAGATGGTAACCAGCAGCAAGGTTAACTATTCAAGTCAGGTTTCATTTGTTTAATGATAGTGTTGCATGCTTTTCTTTATGCTATAAACATGTCTTAATTAGTGGGCATTTTTATGATGCAACACCAAATCATTTTGTATGAAAGACATTGTTTTATTATTTTAGGGACAAGTGCCAATATAACCCTATCTACTTGAGTAAGTGCCAATATAACCCTATGATAATTTTTAGTGCAAATATAACCCTAACTAGTTAATGAAAGTGCCAATATAACCCTCAGACCCCATTTTCAGCATTGACCTCAATTTGTCAGCATTGACTCTATGTAAATTGACCAAAATACCCTTTGGGCTAACTCTGAATTTGGGTGGACAATTTCACTCTCATAGTTAGCCGGAACACCATAGTTCATTGAAATTAGGTAGGGTTATATCAGCACATTATGCAATCTTATTGGGTTATATCAGCACATTCTTAATGTTTGTAGGGTTATATCAGTACATTTCTAATGTTTGTTGGGTTATATCAGCACATCCTTAAAACTTATAGGGTTATATTGGCACTTTCACTAACTATATAAGGTTATATTGGTACTTTCGAATATTAAAAGGTTATATTGACACTTATGTCAACTAGGTTGGGTTATAAAAGCACTTTTTCATTATTTTATTATCAAGTCCAAGTCTTTTGGAAAACATGTTAGGTTTATGTGAGTGGCAACGGAAAAATCAATGACAGAGTAAATGCTATCTAATGGGTTCATGACCCATGGTTGCATTACACAAGAAACACACATCATGCAAACTGTTACCAGTACCTTAAAAAGTCTTTTACATTTTAGGCCTAGCTTAGCAACACAAATTTTGTTAATTTGTTATTCCAGTACCAATCAACCTCATATCAATGAACAGGGCCAAAATTTGGTGCTTGAACCTCATAGAAAACCCACAGAAACTGAACAATATCTCAGCAACACATGTTCAGTTTTTTCACTAAGCCGTACCAAAACACTAAGCACCACAAAATCATTTCAGTACAGACCAGGGAGGTATATAGAGTCACAGTTACAACAATAGAGCTAACATACTCAGCCATATAATGTCACAACAATAAATCAACAACCAAGCTAACATACTCATCCAAGTAAAGTCACAACACATAATCAACAACCGATCTAACATATCGGCCAAATAATGTCACAACACATAAGCACAATTGAGCTAATATACTCAGGGAAATCACAAATATGGCATAAATTGAAACTATGAACCTGTTTGAAGAAATCAAACAAAACCGCCAAAATATGTTCATGCAAAGGCAGTCCCCCAGGTTGCTACCTTGAATTTGAAATGGAATTACAAACAAAAAAAACACAATAAATCCCACAAAAAACAAAACATTACAACACACAAGAAACTAGGAATTCAGTATAACAGTATAATAATGGTTGCAAATTAATTTTAAAACTGTGAGTTTGATCTAAGGGTGAACGACTTGCCAGGCCCTCCAACACTTCCCATCTTACCCTTTTGGCCCCCCATTTTTTTCGATCACTTTCATTCCTGAACTAAAAAAAACTGCTAAATCGTAGTCCTTCCGTCCAGTCAAAGTGTTAAGTTTAGTCAAAAGCGTCAATGTTGGGGACAAATTAGTAATTTCACATTTACCTTTTTCTTTTTTCCTTTATCTAATTTTCATTTACCTTCTTTTTCTTTCACTTTATCTCTTCTGCCATTCCCCTTCCAGTCGGACCCAACTACATTGCCCCACCACACCCCACCTCCAATCTTCTCTCTGCCGCTGACTCCGTCAACACACCACACCCCACCTCTACTTCAATATTCCCACTACCCAAGGTCTACCTAGCTCCGTCCCTCGACGTCGCCGCCACATAGATGGTGGAATGCTCCGGCAACTTTGGAGGCACTCCGGAGGTCTGGGTAGAAATGTTTTAGCGGACTAGGGCCTGAGTTCATAGGACTCAAATCGTCAGGTTCAGGAGAGAGCCATTGCACTTGAAGCTTCCATGTCGGACCTAAAACTGGGCTAGGTAGTGGGCTGGTATGGTTGATCCGATCTGCATCATTTTTTTCCTCTGAGTTTGATTAGTTGTGTGCATGTATAGTTGATCCGATTTGCATGGGCTTCCCGGGTCACTGTTGTAGTGGCTCTGGGGAGTTTCTGTGTCGGAGTAAAGCGAGGGCCAGGCGAAAGGGGTGAAAGGAGGGTGGAAATGAGTGTGAGCCAGTACCTCCACTCGAACCCTCCACTAAAACCCTCCACTCGAACTCTCACCTCTTGAACCCTCCAGTGGAACATTCTTCTCTCGAACCCTCCCCTGGAACATTCTCCTCTCGAACCCTCCAATGGAACCTTCACCTCTTGAATCCTCCTCTCAAACTAGTATCACTCAAACTCTCCACTCAAACTCTCACTGCTCAAACCTCCAATGGAACCTTCGCCTCTCGAACCGTCCAATTGTACCATCACCTCTCGAATTCGTACCTGTCGAACCAGTACCACTCAAACCCTCCACTCGAACTCTCACCTCTCGAACCTCTAATGGAACCTTCACCTCTCAAACCTCCAATGGAACCTTCACATCGCAAATCCTCAAATGGAACCAGTACCTCTCATACCAGTACCACTCAAACCCTTCACTCGAACTCTCACCTCTCAAACCCTCCACTGGAACCCACTACCGCTCGAACCCTCCAATGGAACCTTCACCTCTCAAACGTCCAATGGAACATTCACCTCTCGAACCCTCAAAAGGAAACTTATCTCTTGAACCATTACTGCTCGAACCAGTACTACTCAAACCTCCACTCGAACTTTCACCTATCGAACCCTCCACTTAAACCTTCACCTCTCGAACCAACCAATGGGACCTTCACCTCTCGAACCAGTACCACTCGAACTCTTACTTCTTGAACCCTTCAATGGAACCTTCACCTCGAATCCACATCTCGAACCAGACCACTCAAACCCACCACTCGAACTCTGATTGCTCGAACCTCCAATGGAACCTTCACCTCTCGAACCGTCCAATGGGACCTTCACCTCTTGAATCCGTACCTCTCAAACCAGTACCACTCGAACCCTCCACTCGAACTCTCACTACTCAAACCTCCAATAGAACCTTCACCTCTCAAACCCTCCAATGGAACCTTAATCTCTCAACCCATTACCTCTCAAACCAGTACCATTCGAACACTCACCTCTCGAATCCTCCACTTAAACCTTCACATCTCGAACCATCCAATGGGATCTTCACTCTAGAACCAGTAGCACTCGAACTCTCACCCCTCGAACCCTCCACTTGAACTTTCTCCTCTCGAATCCTCCATTGGAACCTTCACCTCTCGAATCCTCCTCTCGAACCAGTACCCCTCTAACCCTCCACCCAAACTCTCACTGCTCGAACCTCCAATGGAACCTTCACCTCTCAAACCGTCCAATGGGACCTTCACTTCTCGAATACATACCTCTCGAACAAGTACCACTCGAACCCTCCACTCGAACTCTTACCTCTTGAACCTCCAATGGAACCTTCACCTCTCGAACCCTCCAATGGAACCTTCATTTCTCAAACCCTTACCGCTCGAACCAGTACAACTCGAACCTCCACTAGTACTTTCACCTCTCGAACCCTCCACTTGAACCTTCGCCTCTCGAACCGTCCAATGGGACCTTCACCTCTCGAACTAGTACCATTCGAACTCTCACCTCTCGAACCCTCCACCGGAACATTCTCCTCTCTAACCCTCCAATGGAACCTTCACCTCTCGAATCCTCCTCTCGAACCAGTATCACTCGAACCCTCCATTCGAACTCTCACTGCTCGAACCTCCAATGGAACCTTCACCTCTCAAACCGGTCAATGGGACCTTCACCTCTCGAATGCATACATCTCGAATCCATACCTCTCAAACTCTCACCTCTCGAACCATCCACTGGAACATTCTCCTCTCGAACCCTCCAATGGAATCTTCACCCCTCGAATCCTCCTCTCGAACCAGTACCACACGAACCCTCAACTCGAACTCTCACTGCTCGAACTTCCAATGGAATCTTCACCTCTCGAACCCTCAAATGGAACATTCACTCTCAAATCAACACCAATCGAACTTTTACCACTCGAACCCTCTACTCAAACTATCACCTCTCGAACCTTCAATGGAACCTTCATCTCCCAAACCATTACCTCTCAAACCAGTACCACTCGAACCTCAACTCGAAAACTCACCTCTCGAACCCTCCACTTGAACCTTTACATCTCAAACCGTCCCATGAGATCTTCACTCTCGAACCAGGACCACTCGAACTCTCACCTCTCGAACCCTTCACTGGAACATTCTCCTCTCGAACAATGAAAGAAACCATCTCTCATTTAGGGTTTAGAAGCACCAACCTTTACATCAAACAAGTGAGAGCTTCATCCCACTCAAAGATTGCTCACCTACAAGTGTTGTAGCAAATAAGCTCAAACCCAAAAGAAATGAAGAAAATGTAGTAAAAATTTACAAAAATGAAGAGGAAAGTGGGTGTATCAATCATAGAACTCATACCTTTAGTTTGAAGATAAAGCAAAATGGAGATTAGAAGATGGAAGAAATGGAGTAGAATGATGGAGCCGTTTGGTTATGGGGGGAATTGTGGGAAATGTCCCTTTTCAAAAACTGCCTTTAATGCTATTTTTTTCCCGTCTAATTCAGCTTCTGAACTCAAAAGCTGATCTGCACTTCATAGAAACCCTCGGAACCCGTTCCAAACTTGGAACTAGGTGAAGTATATATAAAAAACAAATTCAGGGGATTTCAATCATGCCCAAAGAATAGAACCCCAAATTGAACTTCCCTAAAACCCCAACACCCACAATCAACTTCAATTCACCCAACCCTCGACAATGTCGAGAAAGAGGAAGACTAAGAAAGGCACTAGGGAAGCTAGTGACCATAGTAATCAACTCATTCAAGAAATGGGGGCGTCAGAACGATTTTTCTCCACAAAAATAGAGGAGAGGTACGTTGAGTTTCTAAAGTGCAAAGTTATTAATATGAAGGTTATTAAGGAATCGAGTATTGAGGATTTAAGTTTAAGCTATTTGTTAGATAGATTCAAGGTTCAACACCTTGAAAATTTGATGTGCTTAGAGGATAGTGTGTACCACGATGAGGTGGTTCAATTTTTGCCAATTTAGGGAAAAGCTTTAGCAATAAGAATAGTACAATGGTGAATGGTAAAATCATTATGGTGAACAAGTATACAATTTGTGATGGCATAGGATCAAGTTATACCACACCCAAGAAATTGTCAACCGAAAGCGATCCCAAGGGCCCCTTATAAATCTATCATCAAAAATGTTGGCCACCCGTCACTGAGTATGCCCCATTAAGCCCCTTAGAAATGGAAAATAAATATTTTGGGAGAAGGGGAGCTACACTGGGGTCGGTGGATAGTTATGACATTCAAGTTCTCCCGATTGAACATCACCTTATTTATGAGTGGGTTTGTTTGAAAGTGTTGCCCACGGGTAGGCACACGTGTGAGCTGATGATCGATAATTTGATGCTTTTATACTACGTTATGTAGAGTGTGAGGATTAACCCTGGGTACACCATATTCATGAGCATGCTAAAGGCGGTGAATATGAAGAAGGATGATCTACCCCACGGTGGATTGATTACGGCTATGATTAAGAAAGCCGGTGGCATAACCCGAGACCATCCTCAACGACTAGAGTACTATGATAAGGCGTGGTTCAACCATAAGAGCTTTCATCTTGGATTTTACGTTAGATGGGAGTACCTCGTGATTCTGGGCCAATCAGCGAAGAATGCAAAAAGGGCTAGGTATGAGGAAGTTGATAGGGCGGATGGTTCATCTTCTCGTAAGTTTTGGATTTATATTAATAAAGATTCAATTAATATTATGTCCACTAATGATATGTTTTTGTTTTGTTAACATTGTGCTCGTATTTTCCATATGTTCATAGGTGGGCATAGTGGTTGGAAGAGCTGAATTGCAGGTACTTGAATTTCATTCATTGCAATATGGAGCAAACCCATGAGATATTGGTTAGAGCAGAGGGGCAGAAAAAATGTTTCTTGGAATCTCAGGGAATCACCTCGTGCTTAGCAAGGATGAAGATTCGCCCAAATTGGAGGCAGTTTTTTCCGAGAGCGAGGAAGAGGGGGAGAGTGGTAACCCGCACCAAGAGGAAGAGAATCAAGATGAAGATGATGAAAACACTTAATTTCTTTACATTTGTGAGTTCAAGAATATGTTGAAATATGTTAGAATAAATTTTATGAAAGTATGTTGTTAAACTAAAATGGGAAAATTTGTTGAAAGTTGAAATAACAGGGTAGGTTAAGAGTCTGGAACTTGATCATGTCTTTAAAAAATTGACCATGAGGGGTTATGAGTTTGGAACTTGATCGGCTCTGATTTGATACAAGAGACGATTTTGGTTCCGGACTTGAAAATGTCAATTCCGAGTTCGTCTGACATTTCCATCCCAAATCTGGAAATCAATTGGCTTCTTCTTTTTTTATGTGGATAACAGGTTCCGAGTCCAAAAGTTGTTCGTGCCTTGTTGAAGGGCCAATCATAAGGTTCCCGACTCGGAACCTCCCATGCATTTAAGAAAATAGAATCCCCAATTTGACTCAAACCCTCATTTTGTTGACTTGCAGAAATAGAACACCCACTTCCGACCTCAGAGAAGAAATTTCCTTCCAACACTCAACACCTAAGGCTTCTTTGACATTTTAATGGAAAAAGGAGGTTCATCGTGTGGCGCTTGAACTAGAGGGTCCAGTAACAATCCCGGGTTCGACAATGTCAAATTTGTTTCATACAGGGCACAAACGAGGTATGAATTTCTGCGTTCTAATGGAAAATTGATTCATTCTTATGCCATTGATTTCAATGAGATTATAAGACTAGGTTTAGCGGAGCCCTTAGACAAATTTAGGGTCCAGTATGTCGAGAAATTGCTTGCTTGCACCAAACTCGGCCATTTCGATCTTGTATGTCAATTCTATAGTAATTTACATGAGCTCCCAAATGAGGCTTACTCCACTAGGGTAGGGAGATTTAGTATTCTGATTATTAAATGGATTTAGAATGAAACCCTAGAGTTCCCTCTTAAAGTTCCTGAGAGCGTTTACTCGGAAGACAAAAAGGGCCCGTTAGATGATTGTTATCATAGGAAAGACATGGCATGAATGTGTTAATCACCCTTACGTAGATCTTGTGGCACTTAGTGTTAGTATTTCCAACGTGATGCGGCAGATTTGGGGAAGCCGGAGACTTTTTATATTTCTTTATTACCAAACGACAATCATATTGTTTTTTAGATAACTGCTAGATGTTTGGTTCCATCCTCCTCGCACGTGACCAAGCCTAACTATGCATGCTTACATGTTAGACTTGATTATAGAGGGTAGGAAGATCAACCCCATGGCGGAAATCTTCAAACACATGCTCCATTTTGCCTCTTGTGCAAGGGTGGTGAAAAGCCTTCCATACGGGAGTTTGATCACCATGATACTGAAGAAGGTTGAAGGGTTGGAAGTTGCCAGTGAAGAGAGACCACCGAAGCTTTTGAGAAGAATTACTTCAAAAGTTGGGGGTGGATCTTGGTGGATGGTAAATGGTGCGATAAGCCCAAGCAAGGAGGGGAGTTGAGCAAGAGACCGAGAGTTAAACAAGGTGACCCTAATTCTATTTTAATCTTTCAATTGCGTACATATTCTGGATGCATATTAATATTTTTTATGTTTAACCATTGTAGAATCTGAGAAGGCCTATCTCAAAGGTATAACAAATTACTATAAATGGGACCAAAAGGAGTTTGCCGCGATGAGGGAGAGAATTTTTGAAGATAGAGAAAAGACAAAGAGCCTACGAGCACCATATTGCGGCAAAGCACAAAACTTGTCTTAACCAATCCAATTCCACGACCGATGTAGAGGATGAATCGGAGTAGATTATGCTAGACTCGTTGCTCATTATTTCCCACTCTAGGACATGGTTGGAATTTAAGTTATTTTCTTTGTTTATGTTGCGGATGTTGATTTTTGCTTAACTACTCTACTCTTAAGAATTGTTTCAACTATGGATTTATAATTTGATTACCATTTCTTGCAAGTTCTTTTAAAGGTTCCAAATGAGTAGTAATTCATTTAATTCGGGAAAAAACTACAATCGAGAATGTTTAAGATGCTACTTCTTATGTTTACTTTTCTTCAACACCTTCTTGCACATCCTCTTTTTATGAGTGACCTTTCCACGGACATCAACCCAAATGCCCTCATCAGGATCACTACATCCCGCAAAACTATTCAAACTCATATCATCCTCCTCAAGGAATATAGAATCATCAATAACAACACTAGTTGAATTTTGACCGAAACCAACAATTTCTTCGAGTTCGTAATCTTCAACAAATGCTCATTTCCCTTCGACCACTATCTCCCACCTAGGATCGGAAGGGTCCTTCGCATAGAAAACCCGGTGTGCTTGGGATGCTAAGATGAAAGGATCTTTCTGCCAACTGATCCAGCTCGGGTCAACAAGGGTGAAACCAAAATCCTCAGTACGATGCCCATTGTTGAAATCCACCCACCAACATTTAAAAATAGCAACTCGCATAGTGACGTAGTCCAGTTCCCAGATATCCAAAATTGTGCCAAAATAACACTACTGAGTGTACATTGGATTATTTTGACTTCCACTACCGAGATGCAAAGCTTCTGAAACTAAGAAGACTCCACTGTTCTAAGACACACCCTTATCATCCACATATTTTGTTTCGAACGTAAAACCATTGACATCATATCCACCATAAGATAGAACAGTACCAAGTTGTCTATGAGCCAACCATTCCAAGGTCATAGGATGTTTTCCCACCACTACGTGTTCATGCAACCCTGACGAAAAAGTACCACTATGTAATTCCAAGACTTGGGCCTCATTAAAATTAGGATTTGCGACCCTAATGGCATCTATGTATAGGGCAACATCTTCATGTTGCGAAGAACATAAAGATGGGCGGTGCTTAAATCTTCCACACTAGAGCTATAGTTTCCTATATCTAACCCCTTGACCTTCCAACTGCCCCTTATGTCTATGACTTGGGACCACAGCCGAATCGACCTCCTTCAAATAATCAGTAAAAATATCAATGACATCCTCTGCCACATACCTCTCTACAATACTTGCATCGGGCTTGTACTGATTCATCACAAAATGTATGAATATTTTCATGTACCTTTCAAATGGGTACATCTACCTAAGAAATACAGAACCACAAGGTTTATCTTCTGGAAAAGATGAACACATAAGTGGGCTATGATGTCAAAGAATGATGGTGGGAAATACATTTCCATCTGGCACAAAACTTCAACAATCATTGACTAAAAACGGCCCAAGTTTGACACACTAATGTTTTTCCTACAAATGGACTTGAAAAACAAACAAAGATTCGTAATGCATATTCTTACATGGGATGACAATGAAGGTCGAATCACAATGACGCTTAATTCCTACATCAAAATTGTGACAATCGTGAGACTTCAACCCCACAAGCTTCAACTCCTCAGCTGAAACACAAGTACTGATGTTCGAAGAATAGGCGGCTGGGACCTTAACACCTTTCAAGGTCTCACAGAAATATTTTTTTTCTCCACTTGAGACATAGAATAGCTAGCAGGGGGTAAGAAACACTTTTCACCGGAACTCACAGGGCCTAGGTTCTTCTTAATTCCCATTTCGACCAAATCTAACCTTGCCTTAAGTCCATCCTTCATTTTCACCGGGGTATTCAACAAGGTCCCAACCAAAGAATCACAGACATTCTTCTCAATATGCATAACATCTAGACAATGTCTAACATCCAAATGCTCCCAATAAGGCAATGTGAAGAAAATGGAGCATTTTTTCCAACTCCCTTCCACGGGCCTTTATGCTTCTTCTTCCCAAAGTCATTGGGCAAATTCTTCACTGTTTCAAATATATGTGCACTTATTTGTACAACCAGATCTTGTCTAGCCTTTACTTCCCCATTGAACCATTTTTTGCCAAAGGCTATGGATGATCCACCGGAAGAAACCTATGATGACCTTGATAAACAGTTTTATAACCATGTTTCAACTGGTGGTGATCAGTGTCCTTCGCACACACGGGACATGAAAAGTGGCCTGTCACCAAGTAACCAGACAAATTATTGTAGCCTGGAAAATCATTGATAGTACAAAATAACATCCCTTTCAATGTAAAATATTCTTCAACACTCCCATCATATGTCCACACCCCCTTCTCAAATAACGACAACAAATCCTCAACAAGAGAAGCGAGGTATACATCTATGTCATTACCCGGTTGCTTAGGCTCGGAAATCATCACAGGTAACAACACATACTTACGTTTCATTGTCGACCATGAAGGAAGATTGTAGATGACCAACATAATAGGCCAAGAACTGTGTGTACTACTCATATTATCAAATGAATTCATTCCATCGGAGCATAGGCCAAACCTCAAATGTTGGGGTTCTTCTCCAAACTCGGGGTAAAGAGCATCAATTTTTTTTCGTTGCTCACCATCTGATGTATGTCTAATCACATCATCCTCCGGTCGATCCCTCTCTGCATGCCATCGCAATTATTTAGCATCTTTCTTACATACAAACAATTTCTGTAATCTAGGCACGATTGGGAGATACCACATCACTTTTTGCCAGTGTTTTTTTTCCTTATTTTAGTTACCACTTCCGCACCCACCACAATTGCCAACCTTTTTAATTTGTACCGAGACTCACCAAATACCTGACATGTTTCTAGCTTTTCATCTTCTTTCCCCTGGTACAACATACAATCATTAGGGCAAGCATGTATTTTTTTCAATTCCAATCTCATTGGGCATAGAACTTTTTGGTGGCGTACAACCTATCCGGCATCATGTTACCTGCCGGGAGCAATTCCCTAAGCAATTTATCATCGACATATCAGTCCACCCAAATTTAGCCTTCAAATTTATTATCTTCAAGGTTGCACTAAGTACCGAATGTTTTGAACCGAGATACAAGGGTGTATCTTTGTCATCAATGAAAGCTTGTAATGCCTTGGGTTTTCCATGGAACTCTCTTGCAATATCTTCAACCATTTCTTCATATTCTGCATACCCATCTAATTCATCTTCCACATCCATGTCACTCAAATCAATTGTCCGCTCCGATTCCCCAACTTCCCCATGCCATACCCAACAAGTGTACAAAGTTTGAAAGCCCCTCATTATTAAATGTCCCCGCAAATTCTTCCTCACTAAATACACATCATTTCTACAATCTTTACATGGGCATCAGGCTCGCACAACACCATTTTTAGAGGCATCATCAAACACTACTGTAAGAAATGTTTCAATCAATGACAAGTACTCGGGTGATTTTCTAAGATCATTACCAATGAGTACATCTCATTCCATATCCTATAAGTTAATTAAAATACAACCCATTAGTGTGCTCACAACAATAATCATGGCCCCTTACAAAGAGTTGACCTAACTATAAACCCTAATTCATGATTTATTTTATATATACATATATGTCAAACAAATTATAATGTGTAAGATGACATTATTAGACAACTAATGTTCTCCAATGAATGAAATCCTCTTTAATTGACTATGATGGGGAGAAAAACCTTCAAAATAGATTTATTGTGTTGAATAGAAGAAATGGGCACGTTTTTTTTTATTATACAGATGGTTTCCGAGTCCGGAACCAACATTAAAAATAAAATTAAATAGTTAGTATTGGTTCTGAGTTCGGGAGGTAGATCTGAATAACCGTTCCGAACTCGAAAGAGGTATGGTATTAGCACTATTGACCCTAACATGGTGTTCCAGACTCGGAAGGCAATCATCCCCTAGTTCCAAACTTGTAACATACCCCATTCAAAGGTGGTTAGACACAACCGCTTTTAATTAGGGTTGAGTAAAGGCAGCTTTAATATTAACCGCCTTTAATTATCCCTAATTAAAGAGGGTTAATCCAAACCCACCTTTAAATGGAAAAACACCGCCTTTGAATATTTAGGGGTAGGGCGGAATGGAGGTTCTGAGTTCGAAACCTTTGAACCAAGGCGGTTCCGCACCTTTTTCTCAAAATTGCCTTCTATCTCCGCCTTTAATGGGCGGAGATACTAGTGAGGGAGTATCAAAATTTAACATAAAAACGTAAAAATTCACATCATAATATCACATTGTAACTTTAAAACACATGATTTTAGTGATTAAAAATGCTATTGAAAAAATATTACAAAATTTGATAGAAAGTATTATAGTTGAAACATCACATTTGGGTCTAAACTGTACACTTTGTGCAGGCATTAGGGGTGGGCAAAAAAACCAAAAACCGAACCAAAAATCGAATTATATGAATTCGAATAACCCGGACCAAATTTAAAATACGGTTTTTGGATAACCGAATTGAATAAACCGAGTTTTGAATATGGTTTTTTGTTTGTTTTGGATATTGAAACTCAAACTGAAAACTAACCCGAATATCGAATTGTAAATAAATAAATATTATATATGTTTATATATTAATATAACTTTACTCATAAAACTTGGGACAAGTGTAATTTCTTAAACAACCTTGCATTTCCTAAGCCCAACAAACAAGCCCAAAATGTCAAAACCCTAATATGCTAACTATATAAAAGGCTAATGATGTTTCACAATCTTGAAAAATGCAAAGCTGCTCATCCTCTATTTCAACAAAATCCTACCACTTCCCATCCTTTTCCTCCATCAGCCATCACCCATTCACCTCTGCCATTTTTTTCTCCATCCTTGTCAGATTTTCTTCACCTACCAGTAGGGAATAGTATCCACACCTTCTCGAATCTCTATGGCTTTTCAGTTGGATGAAACCGATTGGCCGGAGAGTCGGCTAGTTTACTCGGTCAGACTGCCAAACCAGGTTCCGGGCTTGATCTCTAGAATACTAGAGAGGGACTCATTTGTCATCCTTCTTACTAGGTTGTGTCCCTAGATATTTTGTTATTCACTCAAAGCTATGTGTTATTTAGGAATGCTAAATTTTTGGCCTTCTGTATCAATGTCTTGCAGGTAGCTGAGGTTGAAGTGAAAACATCAGGGGGCCTGTTACTCATAAAAGCAACCAAGAAGATGCAATCCATTAGCAAGGTAAGCATTATTGTTCAGCCAAGTATTTACATGTTAGTATATGTTTTCCATTGAAGGTTACTTGATATATGGGGACCCGAAATCGTCAGATATTTCCCTTCCTATTTCTAGTGTAATTTATGCACAATTTTCGTGTTGCATCCTTTGTATATTCTTAACTCTTTTCTCATGCATGTTTGTTGCATTTCAAGTGATAGCCATCAGGCTTGGTCCTCTCAATAAAGAAGGGGTCAGGACACCACTATCTGTATCTACTGGAAATACAGTACTGTACTCCAAATATGCATGCAATGACTTCAAAGGTGCCAATGGATTGGACTATATTGCATCGAGAGCCTCCAATATATTGGCAGTTCTAGCTTGGTATGCCTAATTTCCATATTTTGTGCCTTTTGGGAATTTCATATGGAAATTTAAAGCAATTTTAGGTGTGAGGACATCAATGAGAAATATGTGATGGATTATTAGAAGTTTTGATCATGATTTTACTTTATTTGAAATGTGTTGATATTATTGATGCTGAATTTAGATTTATACCTTTTCAGGAGATTTCAAGTTTGAGTGTGGAGCGATGTGGAAGTGAAAGTCTTGTAGTTACTATATTCAAAATCCAAAGATCAAAGGTACAATTTAGTTTTTTTAACCTTTTGAGATTTTGATTTTTGATATAGTATCCAATGCTTAGATTGCTTATTTAAGTTTGTAATCTCGATTTGCAAAGCCATATTCTATCCTTCATTGAAAGGGAAGAAGCAGAGCTCAAGAACGCCACATAGGAGGCTTAGTCGGTTCTGACTCTTCATTACTTCATCAATGTGTACTTTTAGTTTGGCCTTGTTGCTGTAGGGGATGTTTTAGACTTGTTTGTTTACAGTAATTTTCAGTACCTTCGATGAGCAGTATGTTTTTGTGTTTATTTAGCAATCTGGTTGTTGAATATTATCTATGTTTAGTCTTTTGCTTTTGATGTTGTATAGACCTTATCTAAAGCATGGATTTCAAGAGTGCCTCTTTCTATAACATGTATGGATGATTGTTTAATTGTTGTTTGTGAAATCTTCATTATTTTGATCGGTGTATGATTGGAGATTGTTGTGTTCTTTATATCCTGAGTTTACTTTCAAGCTTTGGTAACTCAAATTGGAAGTATGGGAACAATATTGTAGCCAGATATTACTCTTTTATGAGTTGATGCTATAAATTTTCCCAGGCTCTGTTACATTTGACTTTGTTTCTTACCTTTTTATGCTATTTGGGATGTCTATAAAATTTCCGTTACATTGGGGATGATTTCAAAGATAAGAGCCCAGAAATTTAGTATAGTATATGATGTGCACTGGATTACATTTAAATAATATAGTGTGCTCTTCTGATGCCTTGTGAATTGGTTATGTTTGTGTGGTTCTAATTTATACTTGGTTTGAAGATATTAGAATAAATAGATTCTTTGGTTCATGGAAATTGTTACAAATATGTTTTGGAAGCTTTTGACAATGAAGGACACACGTGTTAATGTGTTATAACAAAGTGTTGGCATCTGGAATACTGTTTACACTAATGTATTTCAAGTCCAAACTCTACTTTGTCGTAAGTTAGTTTCACTTTGCATGTGTTTCTTCTTCCTTTTGTATCTGTAGTCAACCGTATATTTGCATGTGCCTAATCTGATGAATTGTGTGGCCATATGTTTACTACTAATGGTAACTTTAAGTAGACTACTCAAATTTTGGTGTGCATATTCTGATGAGTATTGTCACAGGTGGATGGTTCTTTTCATTCACCAGAGTGCCATGTTGCTCGATTGGCAAACTCAATTGTTGCAAGCTTTAGTTATTCCATATGAGGATTAATTAAATGAGTAGCCGATTGAGTACCAGATTTATGAGTTCGATATTTGTATTTAGCAATTCATTGACATATTAACAGCATTCTGACCTTGAAACGTATACTTCTCATACATTCAGGCATGAATTGATGTTTTAATCTTCTCAATTCTTTGTATTTTCAGAGTAAATATGAAGTGCTTCAAGTCTTGAAGAAATGTGAAGGTTTTAAAGATAAATATTAAAACAAACTATTGTTACTTAATATTAAGTGTAATCCTAAAATTTTTATAATTAAATTTATGTTATATTTGTGGGATTGTAATTTTGAAGAATTGATTTTGGTGATGTAGAATTTAAATTGCATATTCAATATTTTTCTTGAACTTTGAATTAAGTTACTCCCTCCGTCCTGGGTTAAACTGCACACTTTCCATATTTGGGTGTCCCGGCCTAAAGTGCACAACATCCTTAATTTCCATTTTCAGCTTATTTGACCAAACTGGAATTTCTAAAATACCCTTGGGACCATATCATATTTACAGTCTTAATGGCTGATTAATTAGCGCTGGAATCTTCAAATTTCCACATGTCCATGTTTTATTGAGCCAAAATCTTATTACATTTGAAATTGCAAATGGCCCTGACACATCACATGCGTGCCCTTTTCTTCTCACGGGGACCATTATTGCTCTTCAACGCTCCGCTTCCCTTTCCATTTCACTCATCTTTAACGCTCAATTTCCCATTGCTCTCATTCGCTCCAGAATCCTCTCTTCTTTCTCTATCAAACTCTCAAAACCCTAGTCCCCTGTTATCTTCCCCTGCTCTAGATTTTTTCTATTTCTGGACTTGTTTTGTGTTTATCGCTCTTGAAAATTTTGTTTTCTTTCTGGGGAGATCCAAAAATATTATTCGTTTAGGGTTTGGCTCTTATATTTGGGGATTTTTCTGAGCTTGTGTTGGATCTGTGGTTCTTGTGCGTATATCGTTGTTGAACTTCTTTGATTCTCACGTATTATTAGGGTTTAGTTTTAAATTTTGTGGAGTTCAGAAATTAAAACAGGGGTAACCTTTGTTCTTCGTTTGTGGGTAAGCCAATATTGTGTAATCCAAAGTCGTACGTGAGGTTATAATCTACATTCCTGTCTTACATGTTCGAATCTGTTACAGATCTGAAATTTATCGCCTATTACATTCTGTATAAATTTTTTTTCATGTGTGGTTATACAGATCTAGAAATTTCAGGTAGCAATGGTATGAATTTTGTGATATCTCTGATGTTATTATTTTTCGACCTTTGAATGTTCTAATTTTTTGCACTTTTTGTGATATCTCTGATACCTCTGATGTATTGGTTATACTTTTTGCTATTTTTTTTCATTTTACCTGATACTGTATTGGATTTTTTGGCTTCAGAACCATAGCACCCATTTGTAGAGTGATATTGTTCTAATCTGATAGTTTTTGTTCTCTGTGGAGTGTGTTTGTCTCTGTGGAGTGTGTCTCTATGGAGTGAGTTTGCCTCTGTTTACTTGGAGCCCTAGCCTTTTATCACATTCATTCTGTTCACCCATGGCACATAGGGATGGGGTTTTAGATGGGCAGGAACTATTATCCCCCAACCAACCCTTGAATATGGCTAACACATAATCCAGTCCTCCTCTAAGCCCTAGTGGTTTAAACTCACATCCCTCCTTCGATCCTTTTCAAGGAAGCTGTAATGTGCCTTGGAAAAATTCTGATACATGTTCGAACGACTGGACAATAGCCACGCATTTCAGTCTGGTCAACATGTCACACTTGAACTAGACTGACTCACAACCCTTATCTGATACTGAGTCTGATTTCCTAGACATCAATTATCATTCACAGCCCCAAAAAGATCCAGAACCTAGTTCTGTCATGTTAAATATGCAGTCACAGCCACATATGAATCCTAGTTACGAATCAGGGCATTCTAACCCTGAGTTAAATGCCCGGTCATGTACAGATCTGATTCAGAATTGGATCCACATCCCTCAGTTTACTTCAAAGGAAACGAGTTCCCCAAGTATGAAGAACCCGACTTCTTTGAAACTGGTGCTTGCTTATACCCTGGTAATTGGCCAAAATATGTACCACCCGATGATACTGAGTCTGAAATCGTAGAAAGCAATGATCAATCACTACCCCAAACAGATCCGGAACACAATTCCATCAGGATAAATATGAAGTCACAGCCACATTTGAATCCTAGTCCAGAATATGTACTACCTGAAGATACTACGCTATGGATTAGGCGAGACATTGCAACGTCTTCTGTTCGACGTGAAATGTATGCTATGGTCAAAAGGGCCAAGAAATATTTGGCAGAACCAGGGCCAAGAAATGGTTCTATCTCATCAGATACTGAAAAGACCCACCGATCTCAGGTAGCATTTTTTAAAATTGAAGTCCTGTTTATTTATTGTGATTTACAGCAACATTAAGAACTGATTCCTTTATTTGTTCTGTGCAGGGTTATGCTGATTGAGAACTTGAGTATCATGGTGGATTAAGAACTATCCAACACCGCTTGACTTTTTATGGTTTTGTAACTGATTAAGTACTGATTCCTTCACTTGTTTTATGCAGGGTTGTGATGAATGAAAACCTAACTATCACGGTGGAATGAAAACATCTTACTGATAACAGGTTGTCTCAATCCTAAACTGTTTGGTAGTTAAAATATAAATGTGCAGCCATGACTATGTGTGTTCTATTTGCACTATACTTGGCATGGCATTTTTCTAATCTTGGGCAGAATGGAGCATTAAAGCATGTGATTATGTGTGATTTGTGATGTGTCATGGCTGACAAGTTAAATATGTGATGTGCATGTGATGTCTTGACCTATATTGATAATGAAGCTGTGATGCATGATTATAAAATGCAGCCATGTGGATTTGTCTTTGAACTGATCTAAACATGGAGGGGCATTAATTGATTAAAAATAGCTCTGAAATTATTTGTGTAGCTGATCCTATGTAGTAGCTCCCACTTTGGCAGCACCCATGTTTTGCGACTGATTAAGAACAGATTCCTTCACTTGTTTTGTGCAGGGTTGTGAAGATTGAGAACCTTAGTATCATGGTGGAAGTAAAACATCTCGTTGATATAAGATTGTCTCAATCCTACACCATTTGGTAGTTAAAATATAAATGTGCAGCCATGACTATATGTGTTCTATTTGCACTATACTTGGCGTGGTATGTTTCTGATCTTGGGCAGAATTGAGCAATAAAGCATGTAATTATGTATGATTTGTGATGTGTTATAGCTGACAAGTTAAATATGTGATGTGCATGTGATGTCTTGACCTATATTGATGATGAAGTTGTGATGCATGATTATAAAATGCAGCAATGAGGATTTGTCTCTAAACTGATATGAATTTGGCGGGGCATTAATTGATTAAAAACAGCTTTGAAATTATTTGTGTAACTGATCCTTTGTAGTAGCTCCCACCTATGATGAAAACTGAAATTTTTAAAACACTTAGGTTGCAACCATGTTTGTATAATACATTGGATGGCAGCATGGAAGTGTGTCCCTTTGTTGTTCTTGTTTATAGTGTATGCTTGACAAACCATCTCAGTTGTTAACATTTATGACTGCTAGGAATTTTCCCTCCTTGCATTGTTGAATTTTAAACAAAAGCCTTTTTAAAAACTTCATTCAAAAGGGAATTCACTCATCCCAAGTTTTACCAGGTTTCCCTATAAACATACTTGCACAAAAGATATTGTATGTTTACCCTAGAACTAATTCTAGAAGCACAACCCTACAAAAATATTTGTTCCTAGCATTTCAGTTTGCCATTTCCAAGTATAAGAGGAGGTCCTGAACCTTCTCTGTCTTTCCTTTAGCCACCAAGAACTCCAAACGGCTCTTCACCAACTCTGAATCAACAATAAGATTTTGTGGCAGCATACCCAATATCCTCAACCTATCTTTACCCATGTGTGGCATTTTAAACTCATTCCCACCCCTGCATTTCATGATTTCTACCATAAAGTTTTGCAAACTTAGAAAAATATTGTTATTAACTTTGGGATCTTCTCTTTCAAAAGCATTATAAACAGCATCTAGCAATCCATCTAAGGTAGTACTAGGGTTTTGGTATTGAAAACTTTGTATGGAGGCAAAAAAACATAGATCCAGTATGTTAAGGTCGGGGGATTTGGATGGTTGGCATACTAACTTAATGTTGAAACCGTCTGAGGTGGCAGCTGCTATAAATTCTGGGTCATTTGCATAAATATGGCTTGGTGCATTATCCTTCTGTATGAAAATTTCTTTGCTTGCCCAACTTGGCCATTTTCTCTTAATTGCTGGAATGAGTTCGAAAATAAGTTTGTGCCTAATGACCTCTCTTGTGATGGACTGAATGGGTGTTAAAATTATTGTTCCCCTAGGTCGATTAACAGTTGTGTACTTGGCTGCTATGTTGCCATCAAACATAACAGTACCATCTACATGAAAAATAGGTCTACACACAACACATAAAAACATAAGCTTGGGAATATAGTGCTTACTATGTGCAATCCTATATGGTTCTGGTTCGTTAGGTGCTAGAATGAACCTAGATGATTCCTCTGTTAGATAGAACTATTTCTCGTCGATGTGGATGACATTGTGCATGTCCTTGAACATCATGTTTCCTTCCAGTTTCCTTAGACACCACTCCAGTCTTGATTCTTTGCATGCCACTGTTAAACTTGGATGCACAACATTTGTGTGACTCCTCACCTCCTTGTTTGATATTGCTCTTTGAACTGTGCTTTTGCCAACATTAATGCTAGCTGCTGTGCTTCTGCAGGTATGCCTATCCCTTAGAGGCAGCGCCATTAAAGCCTCCAAGTCGATGGGCTTTTTATTAGGCATGCACCGCCCGTGTCTCCTTGAACGGGCGTTCACAGGGTCCCGTTGCATATTTGCAACCTGACCCGTGCCCAAATGGTGCTCACTGTTCGAATGGAGACACCCCACGTCTCTGCTACTTCAAGACGACGTTGGTGTTTGATCTGCCCATTGACAATGTTTTGAAGCAGGAAGTGGGCGATTTCCTGCCTCTGTTCATCAGTCAAGCACCTACCAACCATCACGGCTCAGCTCGGTGATGAAAACGAAGAGAAGAAGAAGGTTTGAAATCTGGCCAGTTCTTAATGAACTGGCCAAAAAAATTTTCTGAGAGCTACCTTTTTGAAAATTTTAGGGTTTGATGTTGTTGAGTAATAAATACCCGGTTTTATAGTTTTACTCCAAGGTTTTGAACAGGTTGGTACAGTAGCCAAAAAGTGTAAATTTGGCTCCAAAATCTTTAATTTTGGCTCCCATTCTGTATTTTTTGCTCCAAAAAATAAGTTTTGGAGCCAAACATTAGTTTTGGAGGGAATACTTAGACACTAGATTTTTGTAAAGTACAGTGTTACCCATTTACTGAGACACTATTCATTCTGTACTTTTTCAATTTTTTTAAAACTTTTTAGCCATCATTTTCATGTCAAATCAGTACTTTTTTTACTGTTCAAATTTGCCTCCACTCTTTCTCTTTCTGCAATTTAACTTGGGACGGAGGGAGTATGTATTTTTAACATTTTTAAAAAATGTTCAACTCTAATTCGGTTTATTTGGATTAGATCTGAATTCAAACCGAAACCGAATTCCGAATTCGGTTCGATTTATTCGGGTTATTTGGGTCGGATTCAGTTTCGAGCTTTTTAGAGGCAAAACCGAATAACCCGAATCGAATAACCCAAAAACCAAATAACCCGACCCGACGCTCACCCCTAGCAGGCATAGGTATAAAAAATTTGACATGTGATAAGATTCATAACCCCCTGTATCCTTATGACTGAAAGTTCTTAATTTCTCATATATTTAGGCCTACTATTCCAAAATTAGTATTTGCACCCAAACCCTCCCTTATTCCACAAACTTTCTATAATTCTACTTGAAATCATACCCCTCTATGGTACTTATACAAATTCTATTTCAATCCTAATCTCACCACGTGTCTTTTAGTGGAAGTTGAGACATATTTCTCCTACTTTAGCCTTGGATTTTATAGAGAGCTGGAGTACATCTTTTCATTACCCCCCAAACAGACGAGAGAGAAGGAACTGTCGTTTCAATTTTCTTTTTTTGGAAATATGCAGATATAACTCTATATAATTGAGAATGTGTAGGCATAACTTTGAGATAATTTTCAGGGCAAATATGACCCTAACTATTTAACATAAGTGTAATATTCCGACATTGACTAACCATTTTCGGCCATTGACTAACCGTAAATGATCAAAATGCCCTTTGGGCCAAAAATAAAAACCTTTGCCCCACCACCTCCACTGCCAAGCCACCACCACCGCACCGCCTCCACCCGGCCACCACCAGCACACATACATCAAACAATGAACATACAACAAAAACGAATAAGAGTATGGACAATCAACAATTCCAAAAATCAATAAACCCGCTAAATTTATTCACATGTATAATCTCAGTAAAACTATTTTGTCTCCAAGCCTATGAGCCCATCGCCATCCCATTCAGTCTGAGAATCCACCACATTCTCGTCTTTCTTCTGGATTCCTCCATCACCCCTCATTCTTCCAATCGCTTTCTGACTATCACCAACCGCCGACAAACCAATCCTCTCCCCTAGCCTCCCACCACTGCCTCCGCATACACCCAATTCATCGGTAATGCCAGCGACCCCAAACTTCTCGCCCATATCGGTAACGTCGGCAACCCCAAACTCCTCGCCACCACCACCATATTGGTAACGCCGGCAACCCCAAACTCCTCGCCACTCCCCTCCTCCATCTCTGCCCTAGCACCGCCTCCACCACGACCACCATAAACTACATCCGCACAGTCACCGCCACCTCCGCTGCCATTTCCAGTGCCGCTCAGCCAAACGCCAAAAAATTGAAGAATCCACAGCACAGCGCCAGCACACCGGCGACGGGACCATAAATTCCTTCTGCGGTGAGGCTTCAATTCCCCCGGCGATGAGGGCGTTGATTCTCTCTCCTCACCACACCAGCACCACATGCACGAATCCACTGGCAAGAGCTTCCGCCAAGACTCCCGGCAAAGCCACCATCAAAGACAAGAAACGGACTGAGAAAGATAAGACAAAGAGGGGAAGATGAGAAGAAGAGAGAGAAACGGCGAGGAGAAAAATGAAGAAAGAAACGAAGAAGATGAGATCGGTATAATGAGAAAAGACGAGAAGAAGAGAAAACAACGAAGAGAATGATGAAAGAGAATGAATTAGGGCTTAGTAGGAATGTAATTTCAATGTTTTTATTTTTTTTTACAGAGGGCCAAAATAGTCTTTTGACTGACTTTTGGCCTTAAACTGCCAGAAAAAATTATATTTGCACATACACTACCTATCTAGGGTTATATTTGCACTTTCAATTATCATACGTGAATATGTGCACTTTGCTCTTGTTTTTTTATATATGCTTGAGGGTGGTTACCAAAAAAAATTTTCAGACAGAACACTTAACAAGGAAATCGACGAAAAGATGCAATGTCGGCAAGCAAACACAAAGCCACTGAAAACAGACAACGTCGGACCTTCACGGATCATGCCGAAATCTGTACATTTTCTTCTTTTCCCAAGGGGTAGGATACAGATGATTCATGTGGTCACTGAATCCATAGACTTTGGTCAATCGTTTCGACACTCTGGCAAAAATCATGTACACGTTGCACATAGACATTTTTTAACAGGGTTTAAAATGCTCAATCTGCCACACCGAGAAATGCAACCATCAACTAGATCCGTCCTCTGCTGATTGTGATTCGGGTGAGACTTCTTTAGAAACAGAGGAGCCATCGGTTGGTGCTGCATTGGCTTTGATTGGTTTATTGAATTGTACCAATATCATAGTCATGTTATCACATCCTTCTCCAGCTGTAGATGGAGCAAGACACCTATCTAGTACTCTTTCGCAGACGGCAGAAAGCTTTGTTTCCTGCATAATTGTGCGTGGATTGTCAAGCAGAATTGAGCTACTGAACAAATAAAATATCCAGCTAAAGGACAGACAATTACTGCACACACAAAGGTAAGCACCCGGAGCAGTCCTGGACAATGGAAACTTAAAATTGAACCCTTCTTTGTTTCAATACTATCAAGAGCAACTTTAACATGTAAACAGAATACATATATTACTTACAGAGTGCAACTGCTCATGTATGAAATCGACAACTTGCTGGCTTGACATGCAATCCCTGAATATCAGAGGCAGAAAGTAATTCCATTAGCAGACATAATCAAGTGGCACTTCGAAACTAGAAAGAGTTTAAATCATAAACAGAGAGTATCTAAACATATCAAGCCATTGTTCAAAGACAGAAGGATACGGTAATGGATGACCTCATTAGATGACTATTCAATAATTCATTACAGAATAATCCAATCAAAAACTCAAAATAGACAGCAGTAACATGGCTTACCAAATACCATCACAGGCGAGCACTACGAAATCATCGTCATCGCAGAGCTCAACCTGATTACAAAATCAGTAGCAACTTTTAATCAATCATGGTGTTGCGATGAACTCATATGTTACACGAAGAAGGTTACATTTCTAGTAAAACTTGATTCCGTAATTCAGTAAAATAAATTAATGCATTTAATTGCACAAAACACCTTTGTCCGTAAGTCAAATTCTTAGATAATCATCCAAAACCCCATAAATCCACCAAGAAAATTGTTAAATTCTTAGATAATCATCCAAAACCCCATAAATCCAAGAAAATTGTTAAATTCTTAGATAAACATCCAAAACCCCATAAATCCAAGAAAATTGTTTATTACATGTGAACTTACAGAATTCACAGTCAACTGAGGAGAATCTTCAGCAACATGTTAAAAGAGATGTACAATCATAAATCAAATTTAATGGTCAGAAAACATCTATTCTCTTTCATAAATTTTATAGAATATTTGACTAATCATATATATCCTACAACTCACCAAAAGATATCTCCTTACTCGTACCAACCAAATCATATCAATTAACATAAGTAAAATTTGGCATACCAATTAATGGTCCAAATACAGCTCTGTATTTTTTCATTAGCTCCATAATTGACGGGAAAACCCTCAATAGAGTGATTATCATCAAAATAGCTAAAAAATGTGAATGAAGAATTTAAAAACAAGTAAACTACAGAAGAAAAGTAATTTTAAGTTCCAAAATTCATTATGTTTTTGTAAAATTATGTAATCATTCAAAAGTAGAAGTGAAAGGCTTCTAATATCACAAATCTCTGGATAATTAGTGATGATTATCCTCCATTAAAACAAAAAACTATATTTGTGTATCCTTCAAGTCAAAAGTTGGATGACATGTACCATAAAATGCAAATTATATTAAAAAAAAGCACAATCCGTATAGACATCGAATATTACTTCCCAACATATATTATGATTCTTGCTCCTAAACGTTGGTGACAAACAATAACTTGGCCCCAGAGATCAAAAAAGCCAAGTTGTGCAGGGAATGCCAAAACTTGCTAGATCATCAGATTCATCATAATGATTGGAAGAGATAATACAGAATATGAAACTGAAGCAGGGAACAAGAAATTATTAGGCACTAACGACATTTATATCAGGATTAGCAGTGACAATTTGCTTTTCAGCAGGCAAAAACTTGTTTTGCTTGAACTCCATATCACCTGAAATCATTTAGAAAAAGAAAAGCTTATAAGCAATTATTCTTCATGGTATATCAAATATCTTTAAATCAATCAAATTATAAAATCCAGGATCCCAGTTTCCAACTCTTGTAAATAGGATTAAAAGTCCAATTTCCGGTTGCCGACTTACAAAAAGAAGACTAAGAGCTTATCTTTTCTGATCTTACAGTATCTTGCAAAAGTCAACAGCAATAACTGGCAAACATGATGATATACCTATAGCCCTGGCAAGATTCAGACTGCCATTGACGCGGCCTGCGTGAATGAAACCTCCTGCTTTCAAAATCCGCTCTCTCTCAACTTCGAGATCAGGTTTGTGGTCCCTTGAAAGATTATATGCCTGAGTACAGGAAACATATTATTAGTTAGTGGTATAAAATACTACAGGTACTAAAAGATGTATTGATAGAAGAATAATAAGTGTGAGATGCCAAGGCAACCTCCAACTCTACAACATGCTACATGTCTTGTACTCGTGGAAGAACCTCCACTCTTTTTGCAGTAAAAGTGCCTTTTAATTCAAATACAGGTGAATTTAAAGCAGAGATTCAATACCTGACCCTTACGAGATATAACACAGCGGGAATCACCAGCATTTGCAACAAGAAGTTGGTTGTCCCTAATAATTGCAACACATGCAGTGCTGCCAGATGTTGGTCCAGAAAAATCAGAATGAGGTCCCTACAATTGCAATGAAGAAAAAATCATAAGAGGTAAAATAAAGGCAACAACAACAATACTAGGTCGCTCTGCAACTGTAAAGGAACAGACAGTTCCAGATTACTGCCTCATGAAATCATTTTGCATAGCAATTAGACTTGGGAGAAAAACAAACTAAGTAATCAAACTTGTGAGTGGAACTCCATTATAATCCCCATGACAACCATTTTTTAGGTAATTATCATAGCAAGAAGTACAAGTAACACATATTTGAAGGGAGACCATAATATAAGTAGATCCAACTCCAACTCACCATGACCAAAAAGATGAAAGGATACTACTAGACTTCCTTTTATATATTCCACCCGTGCCTTTCTTTACAATAGCATATCAAGTTGCATAACATTTCTGCCAAATTTTCTTCAAAGAAAAGCTAATAATATAAAGATGCATAATCCAAGAACCCTCATGAGAGAGGATCATTTAACTTGTTCTTTCTTTTCAAGCACTTTCTCAGCATCTTATCTTATTTAATTGAAACTCATAATACAATCAGCTGGAACTGTCATAGTTATAGGCCTTCAACCTTTTGTACTGTACAAAGGCTAAATTCCCCATGTACATAATAATCCAATATTAGGGCGAATTAGATAAGAGAATTAGACATCAATGTGGACATTTCCATCAAGCATTGAACTGGTACTGATCTAGTAAGCAACTAATTAGAGTCAAAAATTTAATGTCTATCTACTGTGTTGGACTCAAACTTAGAACTGGGTAAAAAAAAATTAAATATAGATTATATAAGCACTAAAGGGAACAAAGTATTGCCATTTCCATATGGTTAGACCCACATTATGATAAAAAGTAAAACCACATAAAAAATACAAATACAATGCTAGACAAAAGAAATGAAAAACGCCTCATAAGTATATTATAAAAACCTAGAGAATTCTTAAGAATCTGATACAGCACAGAACTACAAATCTGGACCAGTGAACAGATGCTCAACATGCTTACTTGACTTTGCTAGCACAATGGACCATCAAACTGCTGTGTTCTGTTCAGTGATTTCTCCCCTAAATTTTTTTATATTTGAATGAATTTCAAGTATTAAATCATGTTACATTGAGAGAAGTAGGTACCTTAACTCTATTACAAGTTTCCGAGATAAACTACATCCACAATTTCACTTGGAACAGGATACCAGAAAGTTTCAGTAAAGCAATTTAAGCCATCTTATCATGGAAATAAATACCTCTTCAAAGGCCCAGTTATCAACCTGGTCACTTGAATCACCACTTCTGGGAGACCAAATTAGACCCTCTATCATACCAGTAAATTTGTTGATTTTATCACCCAAAATAGCCAACTCCCTCCAACCACGCTGGCCACGCATCATTTCATCCATTCTGCACCAGAACCAAGTACAATTTAAGCCATGCAAATGAGCTCAATCCCTAAGCTTCCATCGTCACTGTTGCTGTGATTTTACAAAACTTTAACCTTGGCAACAATGGGAAAACATACCAGAGAGTAACTTCTGGTTAAAGTTGTCCTACATATACTCTTACCTATCATATCCAAGATGTTTGTAAAAAAATGGGGGTAGCAATAACACATTGATAGGAATTGAGGTAAAAAAGTAAAAGCTGAGAGCGGGTAGACCGTAATCCTTTGATTGCTAAAAGGTAGGCAAAGTTTGCCAGATTGGCAAAAGAAATCATTTTTACAGTATCTAAAAACTACAACTCCACAATCCCCCACCCCACCCAAAAGAAACCTTAAAAACCAAACCCCAAGACATCAAATTTAGGAGAAAAATTCAGACATTAATCAACCAACAAGAAGGCAGACATCAAAATAAACACCCATGCATAATTGAATTAATTAACCTCAAGCTCTGAAAAAGTATATCGAGGCAAGACAAACACAATTCTCATGACATAGCAAGACTAACAACAAGCTGCAAAGAAATTCAAATCTCAAGCTGATGATCACCTGAAAAAAGCTTTTCCAACAGAAGTTCCTATATCACCAGCTGCATATGCCTCATGCTTGACCACTTGTTTATGAAGATATTTGGCACAGAACTTAGCAACTACCTTACCTGCAAAAGTTGATACCTTTACTTAGTTTGAATTGTATGTCTACCATGTTAGATTTAGCATCCTTAGTAGGTAAGTGTAGAACAATATACAGTTTCCCTGCAAGCAACAAGGAATCAAAATCCTTAGCTTTCTCGTGCCCCAACCCCCACCCCCACAAAACACACACACAACACAAACATAACAGTTTACACATACAACTTGTTAAAACTATATAGCAGTGCTCATAGCAACCACAAGCCATCTCTTACCAACTTCATTTTCTTCTCATCCCAAAAATTGGCAAGAAGCTCTCAAGTAAAAGGGTCATTTACTTCAATTCAATAAAACAAAATGGTTAGCATGGAACCAAACTCCAGCATAAGGATGGTGATGGGGCGAGTTTTGGTGGAGATTAGTCAAGCATCCGACCCCTACGAGGCAGAAATGGAAGCAGTTTTGATGGCAATAGGGGGCTTGTGGGTCAAGGTCGATACTAGTTCACATCCTCCCCAACCCCGCCCTAATAGACCCACTGTATACCAGAAATTTAATATGTAATAAAATTATTTTTTATCCACAGTTATCATACTCCCTCCGTTCCTCTATGGCACACTTTCCTTTTTGGGTTATTTCTTTTATACCGGCACAGTTTCTATTTTGACAAGATTCCTTCAAATTCATCCAGTCATTCAACTTTTTAATTTCTAAATCAATTTCATCCACTCATTTTGTTGACCTAAACTCAAGCAACTAAAGCTATGGTGACAGACAGAGAAACAGAAGGAGTATCTTAATTTTTCCACGGACCGACTAACCGTTAAATGGGTTATTTTATAATTAATGTAACTAATGAGGTGATTTGATATTTGTTTCTATTCAAGGTTTCTATAATTTTGAAAACCTTTTATGTTGTATCTCGAAATATAGATAATTATAATTTGACTCTAAAAGTTGTTGAAACAACGTTGTTTTTCATGATTGGTCTAACCGTTAGTCGGTCTAACAAGAGACTTCTCTAATTTTTAGTATAAAAATTATTATAATAAAGCAAATTTTAGGTGTGTGTGGAGATCTTGGTGGGGTGGATACGGTGGATTTGAAGTGGGCATGTAGCTAGGTGATCAGGCAGGGGTGGCTTCTGATGGGATGGGATGGGATGGGATGGGTTGAATTCTAATATCATACCCGCCATGGGTGAGGGGCGGTGATGGGTATAAAAATTTTAGGTAGGAATGAGGATAGAGGGACCATAATCTTCCCTGCCCCGCCCCGCCCCGCCCAGCCCCGCCCCAATATCATCCCTACTCCAGCTAATGTGGAAACAAAATGGTCAGTCACTTCAACTCAATAAAAATTTTGAAGAGATGAGATGTGAAAGAATAAAAAGCAAACAAAATGGTTAGCATATTGATTAGACTCCAGCATCTAATGTAAAAAATGGAGCACCATCCCCCTGCAAGCAAGTGCTACCGTTCAAAATATAAAGTCCTAGAAGGGGATTCTCTTATGCAAAATGCAGACTTGAAACAGAGTGAAACTGACCTCCATGACCATCATAGACACCAAAAAAGGAAGTGGAAGCATCAAGATCAGTAATTGCTGCATGCTACACAGAGCCAAAGAGCAAAGATAACAGTTAAAGGCATTTAGTCAAACATTGGGGAAAAAAGGATTGCAAACGAAACAGATGATAAAACTGAAACACATGGAAGATACCAAGGGCATCTGTTCAAACATGTGATACTGCACAAAAAGCAGGAACTATCATGGCATACTCTGTTCTAACCTTCTCTGATTTCTCTCACTTCATTTCTTTCTATTTTTTACCAAACTTTGGTCGAAATGTAGACCAGCGGGAGAACAAGTAGAAGTAGATCACACTGGTTACAAATCCAAAAGATTAACTAACCTGCTCTCTAAAATGCACAAAACCGCTACACTCCTAAGTTCCTAGATGCCACCTAAGAATTGGAGGTTTGGAACTATACAGAATAAAATCATAAACCAGTAAATATGGAGATTTTCCAAAGGGACAGTGACAGATACATATCATAGAGAGGAATTTCAGTTCAAAAGAGACCTCCTAAACCTGCATTGCAATTAGTTCATAGAAATAGCACTATGCTCTACCAAGCCAAAAGACCAATGGCATCGCAAACCAGCATCTGCTTAACCTACAAATTCTGAAATTCTGAAATTCCGAAACTACAATTATTCCATGGAAATAAGGCAAGACAAATCAAACACATCCTTCAAACTTCACTCAAACATCTACCCATGACATCAGGGAACACAGCTACTTATTCATCTAAGTTTGATTGAGTACTCACAGCATCTTCCATAGTTGATCGCCATCCTTGCATCGATGATAGACCGTATCGAAGTCTTCCATTCTCGCCATCTTCGGAAAACTTTTCAGTTTTCGGGCTGCTGAGGTATATACCCATCTCCTCTAACTGAAAATATGCAATCACAAACCACTCAGCTAACAGGAATCATTAATTCAACAGAATCAGCTAAGTTACACAGATTCCCTGATGGAAAGAAAGAAAGATAAAAGAGCAGAGGGACTCTCTAAAGTCGTCCCAGATGAGGAGACCGCCAAAAATAGCAAATGAAAGGACATAAAAAGTACCCTTTTACGCGATCCAAAAACACACCACCCAAATTAAATTTTGTGAATCCCGATCATCAGTTAAACCCTAAAATGATCAAAAGGGGTTGACAAGAACAGTACTACTTATCGAGAAAGGTACAGATGAATCCTTATCAAGATACACCAAAGAAAGCTAGAGAGAGCACAAAAGGGATCATCCAGAGACGAGGGAATAAAAGAGAACGTACATGGAGCTGATGGAAAATCTCTCGGCCACTGCGAAAGATACGACTGTCTGAGTATTCTCTGCTGAAGAAAATTTATTTAATTGTTAGTCAGGGCATTTGCATTATTATATTCATCACCATAGTATTTGGCAAGTAATTCAGCCAGATTGTTCAGATTTTATTTGATTCTACAAAATTCTCCGAATCCAGAAACAAAGAAAAATAAAACAACTGTCAATGCTTCATCGAATCTTCCTACCGATGTCACCCGATGGCCAGAGTGAAGTTTATGCGCCTCCTAGCTGGTTTGACCTTGTCGTTGACTCCCAAATTTTTTCTTTCTTGCAAGGTCACGTTCTCAAGAGCTTATATTATGTTAATTAAATTAAGTTGAATTGCATTGAATTGAACCAAAATTAAAAATAAGTTTACTGAAAAATATTGATATTATGATTAAATTAACTAAATTTTATCCATTATTTTTTTTATTGAACTGAACTAAGTTGAATTGAACTAAAATGAAGTGAAAATAAACTCCTGAGTATAAAATGCAAGTTGTACTCCACACCAACACTGCACAACACTTGTTCCAATACTCGGAAAATAAATCATTCCCTCTAATTACCTATTTGAGGTACATTTTCTATTTTTTTTAAGCTACATACTATCCCCATTTTTTATAGCACTATAGGTTTACCTGCTTGAATTTAGGTAAAAAAAATAAGTGGATAAAATTGAATGTAGAAAGTAAAAAAGTCATAATGAGTTAATGAAATTGAAGGAATCTCACCAAAAATGGAAAGAGTACCAAATAAAATAAAAGAACATATGTTTATAGTAAGTGACATAAATAACAAAACAAAGGGAGTACAAGCAACCAATTACATATAAACATTCCACACTAGGACCTAACTAGGTGATACCATCATTGAATCTATTGAAACTCAGTGGTAGTCTGACCTCCATCTATTTGAATAAGTAGATACACTAATATTACCCATGGCTTTGCATACGTCTTTAAACAAACTAGCACATCGACACAAGTGAAAAATCACATGTCTTCTTATCGGGGGCTACAAACCCTAACACCCCATCTTTCTTACATCACTTGGCACGATCCAAATAAGCAACCAATGACACTTTAAACCTCCAATTAGAACACTCCATAAGCACAAACCAAAAGATTAATGCAAACTCACTACACTTAAGAGCTCTAAGATAGGGCCGTCAAATGGGCCGGGTCACCCAATGGATAACCGTTATCCATTTACTATTTTCACTTATTGGATAATGACACATTAGATTGATGAATAAAATTGGGTTGTAATTATTGGGTTGAGTTGGCTTGGATAACAAGTTACCCATTGGATAATTTTGGTTTGGGTTGGGTTGGGTAACGGGTGACCCGTGGATAATTCACTATCATAAGATAACAATTTTTTTAACAAGTTGAGTTAATATTTCAGTAAACTAGGTAACTGATAAATGATCCGTTGGGTCAAAACTAAATGACATGAGAAGTCATTTAGTTGGGTTGTAAACGAACCGAGCTGGGTAGCGGTGTAAACAAACTAAATTGTTCGCGAACAACTCGATCAAAACTCGACTTGAATTTGATGTAACTGGGTATTGATGGCAGAGGAGTCTAAGAAAGCTGGATTAATATAAGGGTTTTTGAGTATTGGTGGGGGAGTCTAAGAAAGTTGATCGGATTGATATTAGGGTTTTTGAGTATTGATGGCGGAGGAGTCTAAGAAAGCTGATTGGATTTATATTAGGGTTTTGAGTATTGATGGCAACTGAGTCTAAAAAAAGCTAATTAGATTGATATTAGGGTTTTTTTAGTATTGATGGCGGAGGAGTCTAAGAAATCTGATTAGATTGATATTAGGATTTTTGAGTATTGATGGCGGAGGAGTCTAAGAAACCTGAATTGATCAAGTCCAACCTGATTTGTTTGAATGATAATTCTGGGATGATTATTAATTTGCAACCTTCGATTGTGGTGCTGAGGAGAGAACTTTTTGGATTTTTAATGAGCCTATTTAGGCATAAGAGGGTTCTGAAAGCTTCTGAGGCAGTCATGCACTCTCCTCCTCAAGTTGTGAAAGCTGAATTGATCAAGTCCAACCCTATTGCTCGACTTGAGAATTCTTTGAGTTTGACTCGACTCAGTTACATCCCTAATAAAGTCAACCTCCCAATCAAAATTGCATATCTATTTAAACCCCCAAAGCGCACCCCAAAAACCTAACCATTTCACTCCATCTAAAAAATTGTTCTTCCCCCGTTACAATTTTCCTTCCACACACCTAACCACCAATTTCATTTCATGGATACATCATGAAGGGAGGACACTCAAAATCATTTTGCAGCAAAATTCGGTCATTCTTTAAGGTTTCATATATTAAATACAGGTTCACGAGTGTATGTTTTTAATGATCACTTTGTAATATTTTGTGATTGGAGAAACATATGTTAGAGTTTAAAATGTCATTAATTTATTTTTCCATAGCATATCATTGTAACATATTGTATGAAATTTTTTTTTTTGCGGAAAACCCTAGCATCATTCTTCATGGGTACATTGTTGTAAATATGAACTGCATTTGCTCGGGTTTGTGTCGGTAAGATTCATTCCACACAATATGCAATTACAAAAAGAGTCAACAACGGAATCCAACATAGCTCCAACATGGAATAAAACATAGCCCCAACACAAGTTGTCATTGGGCACAATGGGATTATGAGAACTATCATTGGAATGCGAGGTAGGTTTTCATTCGAGCATTATCATTACCTAGTCATGTTGACACAAAATCCTAACTTAAAGAATTCCTTTGTTTATTGTTGTATATTAGGTTTACTAGGAAGCATATGTTTCAAGTGTTAGAAATTCCTTAAGACATAAATGGACCACATAAATCAAGCAATAATGGGATTGCTTAAACTCACATGTTGTAACCTACCTTTGATGAAAAGTGAGTAGTAATTCACCTTCTAATGGAGGTTTTATTCTCATTTTGTAGCTTACCATTGATGAAGGTAGTAAGTGAGTTGTAACCTACATTTTAATGGAGGTGTTATTCACAATTTGTAACCATTGATGAAGGTAGTAAGTGAATTGTAACCTACCCATTAGTGGAGGTGTTGTGTTGAGTGTTCTTCCTATAACATAAGTCTCTTGATGGAAGGGATGGGAAGAGTTACAATTTAGAGAGGGTCCTAGCCTAGCCTATATAAGAGCCTGTAATGTTCAATAAAACACACAACTTCAGACAATAGGTGATAGGCTAGAAACCTTTCTCTTCCTTTTATCACATTCTCTTCTTTTCTTCCAACTCTCAGTAGGGGATCTTAATTGGTTGTTCAAACAATATGACCGAAGGTATATTTAGTCTTTCAATTGGTACCAGAGCCATCCTTCAATCATGTTGTTTGACATTATAGTTCTCAGCATGTTACACCTTTATATCTGCCCTAAACCACATGAACATTGGTGGCTTTGACCATTCAGTTGTGATAAGAAATTTTGATGATCTAGTGTGCAACAAAATTTATTTGATCTTGCCAACTTCATGCATCATTCTTTAATTTATACTATTTGTTTAGATGATGAATTCACATAAGGTTTTAAATAGAACAATGAAACTATTTTCTAAACTTTCAACAAATTTTGTATATTGCAGTTTCGGTGGCATATGTTTGTTTTGTACGTATATTGATCATTAAAAACTTTTAAAAATGTAAAATATTTCCATACACTGTAACTAAATTGATTCGGTAACTTTTGTCAATAGTTTATGCATTGAATATGTTTTATAATTTCTTCTATAAATACTTAGATATTGAAAATTTTGTATATATTATACTATTTTTATTGGTGAATAATCATATTATTAAAGCATGATCAAAAGTATTCTGGTGTCATTATTATTGTGTAATATATTGAAAACGAGTCCATCTCTTGAAAGATAGTATTTACATAAGCTATGGAAAGACCAAGGTTTAGAGTGTAAATTAGAAGAAATGGAGATAAAAATTTTGGGTTGCATGAATCGGGTTATAAACTTTATAAATACTACACGTTACATAATAAATCTTTAATATTGCAGATAAAGACCTTTTACCTTTTATTATTTTAATTTAAACATCGTCTTTCTATAAGCCTATGGAAAGATGGTCTTTCCCAAGACTTTGTCATTGAAAATAGCATGATTTGTTTCGGTGACACCAAATTAAGGTTATTGTTAAAGGTATTTAGATAATTGATTTGTCCCCACAGGAGAATAATTGTTTTTAATAAATAAATATTAAAAGAAAGTTAAACATAAGTTATAAGTTTTCCTATACCCACAAGTGTGAAAATTTCTCATGTTAATTGTTTAATTTTCATTTGAGAGTGGCATGTTCTATGCGTTAACGCGACCTCTACCCACGGGAAGGTTTTGAATATACTTTATAGTTTTGGAATTAACTCTTGTTAATTCAATTTTTTATTCATAGTAATTTTGTATATTTCTTTGGTAATTGCAGTTCTTCCCACTACTGCGCTACTTGACACTATAACTACTCCAATGTTAACTGGTGAAAGTTATATTGTGTGGAAGGATGATGTCCTTTTGACTCTAGGGTGCAAGGACTTAGACTTGGTAATTCGCGAGGATGCTCCACCGAATCCCACAGAATTAAGTACGCCAATTGAGAGGTCTAATTATGGGCATTGGGAGCGTCTAATCGCTTGAGCACGATCCTCATCAAGTCCCGCATAAGTCCAAGCATTAGGGGTGCAATCCCTAAGAATGGTGATGTCAAAGCTTACATGAAAACCATTGAAGAAGAATTCGTAAGCTCTGACAAGGCTATGGCAAGCACATTAATGAAAAGGCTTTCTACTATGACTCTTGACAAAAGTCGTGGAGTGCAAGAACACATTATGGAAATGAGGGATGTTGCTTCAAAGTTAAGCTCCCTTAAGGTTGAGAATACTGAGCCATTTTTGGTTCATTTCATTGTTAACTCTCTTCTTGCTGTGCATACTCAGTTCAAAATATCCTACAACACACATAAAGAAAATTTGTTGATTAATCACTATAAGAAACTTAACCTATTACTTCACCCTTGTTACCTCTTTTTTTTGTCTTAGGTCAAAAACCGAAACCCGCTACCCATATCACATCTAGGTTTCTCTTCCCCGGGAATATCAATGGATTCATCAACATGAATGTAGACTACAGTGTGTACCAATCTTAGCGTGGCATTTATGCAATTAACAAGAATATGAAGAACAAGCCAACATAATATCATAAATACATAGAAATAGGTAGATCTAAAGAATCTCCCAAAACATGAACCAAATCATGAACACAAATACAAACCCCAAGTTAATTAACTACTCCCGAAGCATTGGACCCAAGTACTTTATGGGATTCAATGCCCTTGGGAAAAATCAAGAAGAAAAGAAATAAAACTAGAGAGAAGGGTTATTCCCTTTCTCTCTCTAATTACTGTCTAAGAATAGAGAATGATCTAAATGTGGCCAAACTTAAAACCTAGTAGACATAGGCTCATATATATAGTAGTATGGAAATAAGCCTTGAAAAAGATAAAAAATCAAGCCGAAAACCCTAGCAGATACAATGTGTGCGGGTTGTCGCGTGTGGCATGGTCGTACCAGGTGGCATTGGCACGGGCCATACGGCCGAGCACAGCCATTGTGGCTTGCTCTGGCACGGGCCGTGCTGGTTGGCACGATCGTACTGGCCAGCCTTGGCACAGATTGTGCCAGCTAACATGGACTCGTAGTTTGGGCTTGGTCCTTGGCCTTTTGATAATGCGCTGCCGCATCGTTTGGCACGAGTCATCAACTGGGAGTGGTGTCTCGAGCAGTTAAACGACACAGGTCATGTGAGTTTTTACAGACCGTCGGCCCGACTTGATTTTCACTTCTGAACGATGCAAGGTATATGGAATTTCACTGGTCGTCGATTGGGAGTCAGTTCTGAACAAAACAATGGCACAGTGTGTAGAACGTTACACCCCGTTGGCTAGTATTCAAATCTTTAGTTGACACAACGTGGACCATTTTAAGGGAAATGACCTACATCCATACTTATATGATCTAGGGTCTTGGGCGGCACTGGCCATGGTGGGGCCAACGGCTTGTGCTAAGGGATGTTGGCATGTGCCATGTTGGACTGCCAAGAGGTGCGGGCATGTGCCATGTTGAATCGGGAAGCTTGTGCTGATGCCCTCTAGCACAACCTTGTAGACTGGCATAGACCATGTCGGTTGATTTGACCGTTCATCATCATGGGATTTTGAACTTTGACTTCACTCTTTTTTCGACTTCTCTTCATCTACTACCACTCTTTCGAGTGGCCTTATATTATCTTCTACCGCTCTTGCAAGTGACCTTCTGCAAAATAATGTTAAAATATTCACGAGCCACCTGCCAGTAAGCTTACAAACAAAAATCTACGTGCTCATGAATACAAAGCGTCCATTAGTTCCAAATTAAGTCTACTAAACTCAGGATTTAGATAAGAAAACCAACAATGGTCATCTAAACCCCATGTCACCTAAACCTAACTAAAACTAACAATCAACCAAACAAAACATAATAAAAAAATGCATCGAATGCATTAGTTAATGCATGCTTAAAGGTGCATATCAATCTCCCACACTTAAACCTTTAATCATCCTCGAGTAAATAAAAAAAAAGAAAAAATTCAAGAGGAATGTACCATGCAAGGATAAGTTAACTAATACATTTAACTTATTCCTAGATTTCCCTAGTTCCCCCAAAGATGTAAGAATCTCACAACTCTCACACTCCCCAAAGAGACTAAATAATCTATACAACCAAATCGTGTGAAGAAAAAGGTAAGCAAAAATGATAAATGTCAAACCAGCTTACTTCACCGAACAAGCTTCCAAAAACAATCCAAGAGATGTTGCCAAAGAAACCAATAAGGATTATCCTAAAGATGCTCAACTTAGTTTCCCATTTCTCTTAATTTCTATCATTCTTCCTAGGAGATCTTTCGGGTTTTCATCATAGCTTAACACACAAATGGTACTCAATTCTCACCTTTTCCCATATATGGCCTCTCATTTTTGCCTAGGTTTTTCAACCTAGCCGGGCCTTAGCCTCTCACTTTTACCTAGGATTTTCAACCTATCAGGGCCTTTCCCATTGTTGCTTAAGTTGCTCTTTTGGGTTTTTGACTTATGCAGATATATATATATATATATATATATATATATATGTATATTCATCTTTTCAAAAATTTCAATTTTTTTGGTGTAGCACAAAATTCCACAAAGATGGACTTCATAGTACATGAACATAAGCAAAACAAAAATAACACCACCTAAATGTTCCCAACAACATTCCCCAATACAAAAGCTACAAAAATACCAAACAAAACACAAAGGAATCTTGTAGAAATCCCTAAGTGCCCAACTACTCCCTCCCTCACACTTAAACCATGCATTATCCCCAATGCAACATGAAAAATGAAAATCATAAGTGGAGACGGGGAAAATAGTGGCACTTACTCTTGTGGCCCCGAAGAGCCGTCCCTCAATTATCTCGCCTCGTGTTTCTTCCTCCTTTCTTCTTTCCTTATCTCCTTTCTCTTAATGGGGACTAGGTCTCGGAACCCATCAAGTCTCAAAATATGGAACCTCTCAATAAATTTCTCAATGCCCCCCTCTTGAACGTTGACCCTCTCATCCATGAAGCAAACTCATCCTTCACCTTCCACTCCATGGATCCCAATCTATCTCCCCACGAACTCATGGCATCTTCCATCACACCCATCCTACCCCTAAACTCATCCAACTATAAACTCATTCCTTAACGGCTTGGCCAATTTATTGCACCATTTGGGTAGACAACAAAAGTTGCTTCCCAAACATGCGGAATTGATGTAGTGGGGGCGACCATCGATGCTCTCGCTAGCTTATCCATTGTGTACTTTGTTCTCAAGCGTCCCAAGTTTGCCAGCGTGAATGGGTGAGGTATCGGATGTCCCAAGTGTTGGACTAAAATTTAGACCATGCCGCCCATTGGTATCTTTCCACCCTTATTTCTTCCCGCGGCCAAACATTATTCCACAAAGCCTCTCACCAAATTGGTGTAGAAATTTCCTTTCAGGGTTATCGCCCAAAGGATTTGGACGTCCCGGCTAGGACATTGTGAGGCTTTCCGTGGCAAAACACTCCCATGGATAAACGTCTTTTGATGTACCACAAAGCTGGGTGGACTATTGTGGTACTCTTGCACAAATGCTTCCTCTTCGTTCCCAAAAGAATCCTTCAAAAGTTTCTCAATGAATACAGAAGGCCTTGCCGGTGTGTCCTTGGAACTTCCTTTTTTGTATTTCTACCCAAACGCTTGAGCGATATCCCCATGTGTCATGGTGTACTTCTTGTCGTCAAGGTGAAAGTGGATGATTCTCCTCTCATCATTGCCCGTTGTTTGCTCCTGGGTTGCCAAAAACTCCAAGGTCCATCTTATGTAAGTCTTTGAGTGCTTCTCTAGGAAGCCATACAGGCCTATCTGTCCTAACAAGTAGGTGACGAGTTCAAGGAGGCCTTGAGCTTCTAGAGTCTCCTTGCATGCAAACGTTATCTCTAAGATGGTCCTCTTTGGGCCATTCAAGTACTTCTATCTTCGGACTGCACTCCCAAAAATGGTGGTCAACCACATGAATTCATCCACAAAAAATGCGGGGTTGGGAGGAAGGGAAATCGTTGGCTCTTGTCTCCCAACTTTAGCCGAATTCTTGTCTTCTTGCCTGGCTTACTTCTCTTTGGAGCTATTCTACCACAACAAGAAGAAGATGGTAATGGCAAGAATATACAAAGATATGCTTTAAGTGTTATTTGAGAAAAATATCCTTTCTAAATAGCCAACATTGCAAATCATGACATTTCAACACAAAGGCAATTCAATCAAGAGTTATTCTCCCTAAATAATGCACATAGTAAATCATATCACCTCTTCAAAAAGATCATTCATCCTAAACAACCCACAAATCATTTAATATCATCTCTTCACAAAAATCATGTACTTCCCCCACACTTAAATCATCACAAAACCATGCAATCACATAACCCACATGCTTCCCTAAAACACTTCACAATTTTGAAATTCAAGATTCTTATCACAACCCATTCACACTAAAGAAAGCAAGCAAACACAAAGTTCAAATAGTTACCCGGAATTTGAAGCTAAGACTTGGAGAACCACACAAGAAGAAGCAAAATTGCTCTCATTTGAGAGAAAAAGTCTTCAAAATTTTGAGTTTCTCAAAGGTGGAGTGAGGGTGAGTGTTTCTGTAATACTTGCAAAGGGTTAAAAGACTCTTATGGATAAGAGGGTTGTACTATGATCCTAATTTCAGCAAACATGCTCATCCAAAAATTATTTATTTAGGAGGGAGGTACAAGGGAGATAGTGATGGTTTGTGAAAAAATAGAAATTTTAGGGGACAAAAGTATCGCTTAATTAATGCACAGGGGAGATGGTCATGTTTAGCATTGTACTATTTACATCTCCAATCCTAGGGAATCAAGGATTTGCTGAATTAATGGGCCAAAAGTACATGTTTTGATTAAAATCATGATTTTTTTTAAAATTTGCACTTTTTCCCCAAGTTCAGCGTGGCACGAGGGAAAGCCCCGAGCTGACACTGTCTGGAACGAGGTAGCCTCGTGCTGAAACTATCTGGCACAAACTTCCCATCTGAAGCCCTTTCCCCCATCGCCCTCGGCTGCTCCTAGAAGCCTCGTGCTGATCCCTTCTAGCACGAGCTGTACCACAGCATGGACGTGCTCCCTAAGTGTCTCCCTTTTACTTTAAAAAAACCGTTTCACCCAAAAAGTTCTCTCTCCAAACACCACAAAACACAAGACTCGATCTTATATTTAATGATCAACAATATTTTCAACCCAAGATCCTTTGTCAAAACACACACAAAACATGAAAAATTTATCTATCCACCGAAAAGCATCAAATTAAAGTAAGAAAGAGCACCATATTTTTATGGTCGTCCTCACGACTTATTTTCTCATGTATTTCAATAAAAAAGAACCGACCGTTGGATCTCTGGAGTCTCCATCAGCAACTCCACCCATGATGACATCCTTGTGAAGAGGTCTCCACAAGGTGCCATCCTTACCTTTATGCTCTTTGTTTGCTATAGAAAATGTATGTCCATATGATGAATCCCTAGCTAATTCACTCTCCGATAACCCTTGCAAGTTAGTGAGCATAGAAAAACATTCTGAAACAGACATATAATCACTAAAATCTTGCATTGTATAGGATTCATCATTAATATCATCATTATCAAAGAAATTATCTCGATTTTTTTTTCATTCATCATGCAAGTGGTGTCAATTTGGACATGTTTATCACATAAAGTTATGCCATTGCACATAAGAGAAGAAATGGATGAATCATGCTTAGACTTGTAAATATCAAGCCCCACCTTATCAATGTCATCCTCTAGGGTTAGTGTTCCCAAGTGAACGTCGATCTTTGTCCTTGACGTTTTAAGAAAAGTTCTTCCAAGTAAAATTGGGGGCACACAACCATTGTGCACTACATAGAAGTCCACTGGAAACACTAATTTTCCCACTCTAACCATGACATCCTTCACTAAACCTCGAGGGCTTGCTTGGGAATGATCGGAAAGTTGAACAATTACCCTAGTTTCCTTAAGTTCACCTATAACTAGGTTATCATAAAGGTTATAAGGGATCACATTAATAGATTCACCTAAGTCTATCATAGAATTATTCACTAACTTCCCACCTGAGGAAATAGGTATTAAAAACATCCCCAGGTCATCACATTTCATAGGCTAATTCTTTTGATTCAAAGTGGTAACTCACCAAATTTTCCAGTGTCATACTTTCCTAATTGGTTTGTTCCTCTTTTAGTGCATGCATTGTTTAAGAACTTAGCATAAGAGGGAACATGCTCAATCAACTCCAAAATAGGAATGGTTACCTTAACCTTCTTGAACATTTTTAGAAATTTTGCATCATTTGTTGTAACCTTCGGCCCCCCCTAAGTGCACTTGGAAAGGTAGCGGAGGAATTACTCTTGCCTCAGTTGGTGGGAGCTCTTTGGGAAGCTCTTTCTCAACGACTAATTCTCGCTCTTCGAAGTTGGTTTTGTTAACTTCCATGATCAAGTAATCCTCTTGCACAATGTCTTTCTCGGCCTCTCACACTTCATTCCCGCTCCTAAGCCTCAATGAGCTCACATTCCTTGAGATCACCTCTGGTTGGGAAGGTAGCTTTCCAGATTCTCTAGCCTCAAGTCAGCTCACCGAGGTAGCAAGTTGCCCAACTTGGACTTCGAGATTCTTGATGCTTAAGAATTCTCTAGCGCCAAACTCTTCAATTTCTCTCCTTGTCTGCTCTGTGAACACATCATATTTCTTCTCCAACTGGTCAATAGCATCTAGGATCTCCTCCCTAACCGACATGTACAAGGTGACGTTGTTGTTGGAAGGCCCTTCTCCTCTAGGATATGGTTGAGGTTGTGAACCTCGCTGGTACCCTTGACCATGATTCTCCTTGCACCAACGAAAGTTGGGATGATCGCGATACCTAGGGTTGAAGGTATTCATGTAGGGGTCTTGCCTCTCATTTCTTTGGTTCCCCCAAAACCCTTTTTGTTGTTGCCACCTTGAATATTGCCTATTTTCTCCATTGAAATCTAACGCATTCACCTCTTCCACATCTTTGACTACTTGTGGGCAAGTGTCGGTGGAATGGTCTAGGCTGCATATTCTGCACATCTTGACTTGTTGGACCCTCTCTTCATGAATTCCTTTATCACAGAGGCAAGCACTTGTATTTTCTCTTCAAACTTGGGAGATTGAGTCGGCTCATCCAACATTTTCACTCTCAATCTTGTGCAGAATTACCTTGTTCCATTTGCCATTTCTTCGAACAAAGCCATTGCATCCCTTTGACTCTTGCTAACGATGGAACCATAGCAAACCGCATTAATAATCCTCATGTCATCATCACAGAGCCCTTCGAAGAAGTAATACACCAAGTCATCTTCCTTGAATGGGTAATAAGGACAACTAGCCAACAACCTTTTGTATATTTCCAAATACTCATACAGGGATTAATTTTCCATCTGATAAATATTGGATAATTGTTTCTTCAACCCCATGGATTTTGAAGCTGGAAAATAATTTTCAAGGAAACACGGCCTCATATCCATCCATGATGTAATGCACCCCGGTGGAATGTAATATAACCAATCCTTTGCCTAATCTTGCAGAAAGAAGGGAAATGATCGAAGGTTTTAATCCTCTTTCGGTACTCTGAGGGATGCTTGTTTGGATTCTCCCTGACCATCCCATGGAAAATCGATAAACATTGGATCATCCTACTCTTGAGCTCACATGTGACATTGGGTAGCATCTGACGAAAAAATGATGCACATCGGTTGATTCTTCAAATTTAGAGTCATCAACCCCCTCAAGGTGCAATTGTCCTCCTCCATGACTACTTGCTTCCCAACTACAATCTGTTCTTGTAGAACCCTTGCTCTAGTCCTCCCTCTTCTTCTCCTCTGACTACATGTGCCTTCTGGTAGTTCTTGCAAAGTTCTTAAGTTCGTGGTACGGGTATGTACCATGAACTAGAAACCAAAAATAACCAACCCAAAAACAACACTAGGAAACAGGTAAAAAGCAAATGGAACAACTATAAAAAGGCTTAACACTAAAAACCAACTAAAGCAACAAAACAAAACAAAACAAAAACAAAAACAATACAAACTACTCAACTAACATGCTATAGAAGTTAACAATTAAACTTTTTGACTAGCATCCATGGCAGTGGCGGCAAAATTTAATCTACCTAGAGGGTATATAGTGGCAAGAACGGTTTTGTCCACAGAGATTTTGGGTGTCTAAAAGCCAACTACACACAGCCACACCTGGGTCGTCAATCTGTTCGTGTCTTAGGAATAACTAATATAGAAAAACAAGTTTTGGGGGGTTTTTAACTAACAAATACAAGCATGCCAGATGGTGAGATGTTTTGATCCTTGATTCAATCATATTCAAGACATATGAACCTATTCTAGTGTCTATGATACACAATGTGATCGATGGGTTAACACTTTCCCAAACATGTCACGTAGGGTGCACTTGTAATCTTCCATTGGCACCACCTCTATAATTAGGGAAGTGTACCAACGGTCCTGCCGTTGTGCACGTCTGATTCTCTCCAGTGCTATTACGTCATGGGCACTACACTACGATAACTCTACCCCTAGGTTTGTAGAGGCAAAGGAAGTAGGCCTTATCTTATTGATGGCTCAAAGGTTGCAACTACGCTAACCCTAGTTTGCTACCAATGCTGTCTCTATCCAAAACCCTTTGGACCAACTCGCCAGCTAAGACTAGTGTGTTGTTATTGTAACGGTAACTAGGAAAAGACCTATGTCCACACACCCACACGGTGTCAGAATCCGCTACCCATATCATACCTAGGTTTATCTTTCTCGGGGATATCAATGGATGTGCCAACATGAATGTAGACTACGGTGTGTGCCAATCTTAGTGTAACATTCATGCAATTAATAAGAATATGAAGAATAAGGCAACATAATATCATAAACACATAAATTAGGTAGATCTAAAGAATCTTCCAAAAATTCACCAAATCATGAATACAAATATAATTAATTAACTACTCCCTAAACACTGAACCCAAGGATTTCATTGGATTAAATGCGCTTGGGAAAAATCTAGAAGAAAAGAAATAAAACTATTGAGAAGGGTTATTTCCTTTCTCTCTCTAACTACTCTCTAAGAATAGAGAATGATCTAAAATGTGGCCAAACTTAAACCCTAGTAGACATAGACTCATATATATAGAAGTAGGGAAATGAACCTTGAAAAAGGCCCAAAATGGGGCCAAAACCCCAGTAACCGCAATGGGCATGGGCTATTGCATGTGGCACAGTCGTGCCAGGAGATGTTGGCATGGATCGTGTGGCCAGGCACGACCGTGCTGGCTGGCTCTGGCACAAGCTGTGATAGTTGGCACAGTCATGCTAGTCAGCCTTGGCATGGGCCGTGACGTCTTACACGAACCACCGATTGGGGCTTTGTCATTGGCTTTCTGATGGTGAACGCTTGCATCATTTGGTGCAAAACATTAGCTGAGAGTGGTTTCTCGACCAGTTGAATGCCATGGGCCATGTGATTCTTTGAGGACCATCAGTCGGGTGCTTGATTTTTTTTACTTCTGAACGATGCAGGGTATGAGGAACTTTGTGGACAATCGGTTGGGAGTCAGTTTCTAAGCAAAACAATGACACGACTGTGTAGAACATCACACCTCGTCAGCTGGTATTTGAATCTTGAGTTGACACGACATGGGATTTTTAAGGGAAATGACATGCATCCATACTTAGCCGATCTAGGGTCTTGGGCAGCATGGGTTGTTCTAGGGCCGACGACTCGTGCCAAGGGATGCCGGCATGAGCTATGCTAGATGGGGACCTCATGCCAAGAGGCACTGGTATGGGCTGTGCTGATCTGGGTGGCTAGTGCTGATGCCCTCTAGCACAGCTGTATTGGCTGGCATGGATCGTGTTGGTTAATTTGGCCGTTCTTCGTCTTGAGAACTTTAACTTTGATTCCACTATTTTTTTTTCCAGCTTCTCTCTTGATAATGTGTAAATCCGCATGGACCTAAGTAACAATGTGGCTAACCTTAAGTCCATAGCTTTGCCCTTTGGGTAAAGTCTTTGAAGCTGGCTCAAGGTGAAAGTACTTGTTCCCCAAGTAAACAAAACAGTTGCCCTACTTGCCTGCCTATATAAAGGCCAAAGGTAACCCTACACGACTCAACTATACCTCCCTGATTATACTCATGTAATCTATTTTCTTACTTGGCCATTGGAGCCTTTTCCCCTCGGATACCTCCGGGGGCTTTGTCTTGCAGATTTTGACCTACAAACGGCAACGCAACAGTGGTGGAAAATCCTGTTGCCTCAAGTTGGCATGCCCAGTGGGACCATGAGTCAGATATGTAATCATGTACCTGATGTTTATGTCCACATCTATGGTAAGCGCCTTCCGTAGGAGTGAACGGTTAAAAGGCAAAGCTTTAGGCACCGATGAAGAAATGCAATCCCCCTACCAGAAAAGGAGAGGGCGTAAATCTAATATGTAGCCGAATCCCATTCCCTCCAGTACCGGTATAGAGCATCCAAAAGTTGGTTGTGACCAGGTCCCAGAAGTGAGGGGTCCGGAAGCTTCTCACCCAGAAGCTTATGCATCCCCACAGACCATGGAGGCCAGCGTCAAGCCCTGGGTAGGTGGAGCTAAAGCTCCTACATCACAAAGACAGGCACCTTAACAAACAGTGAAAGAGCCACAGTTTAAGAAGGCTATGGTGGATTCACAAATAGAGATCTCGAGAGGGGCTGCTCGAGTATCAAGGGGTATGAACAAAGAGGGCCTCCCATTGTAGCAAGATCTAGCATCGTAGGCTCAGGCCCTCAGATCTACTGGCTATCAGGTGGAGCCTCCAATGCTCTACTATAGGGTGGTTCAACAGTAGATGGGGCCCCCGCATTTGATGCCCCTCGTGGTGCAGCCAAGATTCCAATCATACACCCCCTAGGAGTGTCCTATTAAGAAAACATTGGGGCCCTTACACAACCCCAGCCAACACTCCCGAGCATGCTAAAAATGATGGCATACTCGACGCTGATCTCGATGCCTTCGATGCCGAGTCAAACTGTCCCACATTCGATGGTAGGGCCAATAGAATTTTCCCCTGGTTTCTAAAGCCAAATGTATTTAGGACTCTCACTGGAGGGACTCTCACCGGAGGTCCTCTCTACGACCCTTACCGAGAGTAGGAGGGAGGGTCACCCTCCGGGTACATGGCTTTGAATCAGCTTCTCCCTACACCCCCAAGCTTTGGTGCCTCAGTCTGGCCCAGTCCATACAAAGATCTGTGAATGGGAGGAGGATCGAGTGATTACTTGACAAGAGAACTCAAAAGATTGATTGGGCCTTTGGTCCAAGTCGCAACATCTATTTTCAGTCCCGCAATAGAAGCTAATCGATAGCCTAGTGAAATGAAACCACCTGAAGGCCTCCCCACATACAGTGGAGATTCAGACCCTTGCGAGTTTATACAGACGTTTCTTAGTTTGATGAACTCGAGGGACTTCAATGAATAGCTAACATGCAAGTTGGTTAGAAGCTACTTTCAAGGGAAAGCCTAAGAATGGTTCAACAAGCTGGGCAGAGGGACACTACACTCATACAGAGATTTTGGAAAGGCTCTTCTAAGTCAGCTTTACCAAAAGAAAAGGTTTTTAAAAACATTAATAGAGTTGTACCAAAGCAAATAGAGTCCAGGTGAGTCGACGAAGGCATTCTACCATCGATATGTGGATGAGAGTCATAGCGCAATCAATTGGACCGAGGATGGGGTAATTCTTGGATATATGAATGAGATGTCAAACCTCAACCTGTACAAAAAGCTGGTCTCGAAGAAACTGGAGACCCTACAGCAGTTGTAGGAAATTGTGGAGCAGTATTCAAAAAATCAAAGAGGCCACGAAGAGAAAATGAGAGGGGGATAGATGGCTCAAAAAGGGACCTAAAAACTCCGAGCCTAGGTCGAAAAGGCATGACCACCTGAAAAAAGGGTTCGAAAGCTTTATTCCCTTAACCAAGTCTCTGATAGAAATACACTCCATCCATAAAGGGATGTTTCGAAGCCCCCATCTCAGAAAAGACTACCATGGGAAGAAAGATTCCCCCAAATTTTGTGACAACCACAAAGAACGGGGCCATGACACAAATAAGTGTACTCATTTGAGACAAGAAGTGGAAAAATGTGCAAGGGAATGTTTACTCCTCGACTGTGTCGAGAGTCCAAGAGGTTAATCCTCTTTGAGGGGCCAAGCAAAATTCCATTGGAAAGGAAAAAAGAGTGATAATCGAGGCAATAGAGAACAACAGGCGAACAATGGAGACTAAGCCAGAAACTAAGCAGGGGCCCGAGATGAAGCTGAGGCTCGGCTGGATAGAAATTGAATAGACGGGGCAAATTGGGTGATCAACTTCATCAATGGATTTGTAAGTGTTCAAGCTTTGAATACAATCATCAAATCCAAGTCCCGACATGTGCCCCTCGGAGAACCGTGTCAAAAATGTTTCCGACCCGAAGAAGCAATTATCTTCTTGGAGGCTGACCTAGTGCCAAGCTGAACCCCTCACATAGACCCATTGGTGATCCATGCAACCATCGGAGATTGTTATGTCAAAAGGGTATTCATGGATGACAGCAGCGAGGTTGAATTAATATTCACCAACTGTTTCGACTAATTAGGGCTCGGACGCTAAAGCCTAAGGAGAACAACATCTCCCTCTCCCGGCTGCACTGGGAAAATGGTGCTACCCCTATGGGTGGTTACCCTCCCGGTTAAAGTAGCTGAGGGAGATAAGGAAATCACAATCGACTGTAGCTTCGTAGTAGTTGACGTTGTGTCTCTATACAATGTGATCCTTAGATGGTCTTGGATGTGCCAGGAATGAGTGGTATGGCCCCCTATCATTTGACCATGAAGTTCTCCACAAAAAAGGGGATAGTAGTTATTAGAGGGGATCAGCCAGCGGCTAGAAGATTTTTGGTTGTAGCCCTCAAAGAGGCTAGAAAGGAGGATAGGATGGCTTCAATCGGGGTAGAGATTAAGTGTACAGACACAGATCCAATGGTCGATCAAGACAAGGGAACGGTGCCCGTAGGAAAAATAATTTCACATGTAATAAAGTAATAGCCGAAGGACCTCCTAGATGATTTTGTCGATGTGTTTTTATGGGAAACCTTTGACCCTTCATGGGTACTTAAGCATTTTATGGTCCATAGGCTGAATGTGGACCCATCCCAGAAGCCAATCTAATAGAAGCACAGATCTTTTTCCCCCAAAAAGGGCCGAGACCATAAAGGAAGAAGTCCAAAATTTTCTAAAAGTTAAAGTTATCGAAGAGGTATTCTACCTCGAGTGGATAGAAAATTGTGTGATAGTCCCAAGCACGATGGTTCTTAGAGGATGTGTATTGATTTCACGGATCTCAACAAATGTTACCCCAAGGACAATTATCTATTTCCTTCCATTGACATACTGGTTGAAGCCATAATAGGATATGAGGCCCTGGATTTTTTTGATGCCCATAAGGGCTATCACCAGATACTTGTGGCAGAAGAGGACAAGCAAAAACATCCTTCATAATTGACGGGGGAACATTCTGCTATAAGAAAATGCCATTCAGGTTAAAGAATGCAGAGGCCATCTATCAAAGGTTGGTCGATAAACTCTTCAAAAAGCAAATTGGAAAAACCATTGAGGTAAATGTTGATAACCTGGTGGTTAAAAGTAAAGGGTTCGACCAATTCCTTCTAGACATTAAAGGGGTCTTCCTAAAGCTTCGAGAAGCTAATTTTGAGCTAAATCATGCCAAGTGCGTAATTGGAGTCAGAGCAGGTAAATTCCTAGGATTTATGGTCTTGGAGAGCAAAATCGATGCCAATCCCAATAAAGTCAAAGCAATGGTCAACATGAAGCCCCTAAAAGGGGGCTGAAAAACACATGTCATTGGGATCGTTGGCGGCACTCAGCCGATTCCACTCAAAGGGGGCTGAAAAACACCTGTCATTCTTTGATGTGCTTCGAAAATCAAAGAAATTCTAATGGACGAATAACTGTGATAAAGCCTTCCAGGAGCTGAAAGAGCACTTACGATGTTTTCCCACCCTCATGAAACCAAAAAAGGGGGAAGATATGTATTTGTACATCTCTGCATCCCTCCTGGCGATAAGCACCGTCCTGGTGAAAGAGAAGGAAAAACCCCAATTCCTAATCTACTTCATAAGCAGGGTATTACATGGCCTGAAGACCAACTACGCTGCTTTCCAAAAGCTTATAATGGACTGTGTTCACGGTTCATGATGCCTTTGGCCCTACTTGCAAAGCCACAGGATAATCTTGCTCACCAGCCATCCAAACAGGTAGGTGCTTCTAAAGCTAGAGGCCTCGAGCAGAATGATGAAATGGGCAATTGAACTGGGTGAGTATGACATCCAGTTCCGCCCAAGAACAACTATCAAGGGCCAATCTGTAGCAGACTTCATTGTCAAAACCACCAAACCGATAGTGATTGAAGATGAAAATAAACCAGACGAGACATGGTAATTGTACGTTGATGTGTCCTCTCACTCCGGAGGTAGTGGGGCTGGAGTTTTGCTCACAACCCTCGATCAGACTATGCCTTACACTTTGAAATCAAGGCCACAAATAATGAAGCAGAATATGAAGCCCTAATCACAAGCCTTTGAATTGCCAAAGATTTGGGAGTTTAAAAACTTGACATCTTTAGTGATTCCCAAATCGTGGTCCTTCAAGTCAAGGGGGAATATGAGGCTAGGGAGAGAAGTTTGAAAAGCTATTTGGAAGTGGTAAAATCCCTCCTTGAACATTTCCACCATTATATCCTCAATTAAGTCCATTGAGAAAAGAATTACAAGATTGATGCCATAAGCAAATTGGCCTCGTCAGACCTGGACTTGCAATCTCAAGGGCATTTAATGGTGGAGACACTAAGTAAGCATAGCTTCAAGGAGGAAGTAATGGTGATGGTGGTTGAAGAACAAAAGTCATGGATGATGCTTATCATGAGCTACCTTCGAGATGGGACTCTCCTGGAGGACCCCATCAAAGCAAGGAAGGTCAGGTTTAAGGCGCCTAAATATGTGATCCATGAAGACATCTTATATCACCGAGACTATCTCCAACCACTCCTCCAACGTGTAGCCCCCATGAAGCTGATTACTTAATCTGCGAAACCCAGAAGGGGCATGCAAAAGTCATCAGGGGGCTCGATCGGTAGTTAAGAAGCTTCTCCTGGCTGGATATTATTGGCTAAAGATGTTCAAAGAGGTAAACAAGCACATCGAAGCCTGCCACCAATGCAAGCACCAATCACCTATGTCCCCCAAGAAAGAAATGATGAATATTAACAGTTCTTGGTTATTTCACAAATGGGGAATCGACTTTGGGGACCTTTCTCGGAGGCACCTGTCCACTTTTGGTACCTGATTGTGGCCATAGACTACTTTACAAAGAGGGTCGAGGCTAAAGCCCTAACGAGAGTAAAAGGGAATGCTGTGATTGGGTTTGTCTGGAAGAATATCAAATGTAGATTTGGGATCCCTCAAACGATTATAAGTGACAATGGCGCTCAGTTTGTTAATGACCTATTCAAAAGCTGGTGCAAGGAGTACAAAATCCCCCAAAGGGTCACTGGCATTTACCATCCCCAAGCCAATGGGTAGGTGGCGGTCAACAATCGAACCATTGTCAATGACATTTGATCGAGCCTCGAAATGGCAGCCGAGAACAAGATCAATGAATTACCTAGCTTACTTTGGTCATTTAGAACAATGGAATCTTCTGCTATGGGAGAAACCCCATATGGTATGGTTTGCGGTTTGGGTGTGGTCATTCTAGCGGAGATAAGACTGCTCACCTTTTGAAGGTTTGCTATAAGCAATGGATGACATGAAGACAATTACGAGCAGTGCCGCTTGCACTTGAACCTTCTCGAAGAGAAAAGAGAGAAGGCAAACCTCAACGAAGCTAGGGTAAAAGAAAGGGTGAAGCGGTATCATAACCAAAAGGTTCAAGAGGTCTAGTTTTACCCGGGAGACCTTGTAGTGAGGAGAAACAAGAAGAATCATAGAAAGCTAGAAGGAAAGCTATTAGGAAACTGGAAGGGACCCTGTAGAGTTTTTGACCCCGGCCTGGAGGACAGGTGAATCGATTCCATGCAGATGGAACGTCTCTAACCTTAGGAGGTATTATTCTCCAAAATCCCAATAGACTCGGGAAGATAAAAAAAAGCCTGCTTAGAGGTATCTTTGGGTCGGAGGATGCCCTTGGCCCAATAGCATTGTAACCTGAGAGGATTTCTCTGCCTTTGGAAATTTTGTATCGGAACATGTTACCTTTAAACAAGTTTTTGATTCCCACTCTTCTAAAATCATAGTAACTGATATTTGAATGTGCAACAAGTACTCAAGACATAGATCTTGTAAACTATTCGAAGGGCCAACAAATCCATATCGGCAAGCACTAAAGACACAGATCTTGTAAACTATTCGAAGGGTCGAATATGCAACAAGCTCTCAAGACACAGATCTTGTATAATATTTTAAAGGCCACCAAAGCCCCATCGAACATGCAATAAGTGCACAAGACACAGATATTGTAAACTATTCAAAGGGCCAACAAAGCCCTTTTGAATGCGCAACAAGCGCTCAAGACACAGATCTTGTATAATATTCAAATGGCCAACAAAGCCCCATCGAACGTGCTACAAGCGCTCAAGACACAGATCTTGTATAATATTCAAAGGGCCAACAAAGCTCAATCGAACGTGCAATAAGCGTATAAGACAGATCATGTAAACTATTTGAAGGGCCACTAAAGCCCCACTGAATGCGTAACAAGTGCCCAAGGAACAAACCTTGGCGATCATTCGAAGGGCCAACAAAGCCTCTTCGAATGCTCAGTAAGTGCAGAAGGCTTAGGCTTTGTAAATCGCTCGAAAAGTCAGCACAGTTTGACGAATAACGAGTTGAAAGAGAAATATGTTAAAGAAATTTAGCTTAAGGGAAATCATCATTCATAAAAAGAGAAGTGCTCTGAAAATGACAGAGAAAAAAGTACTATTTTGATGATACAAGGCCATCAGGACTTATAGACATATATATATGGATACAACAAGTATTTGCATACAACTAGGAAAATCTAACGCCTTGGCCTCCTCACTAAGAGATCCCCTTCATCTTCAGAAAGGAGAGGTCGGCCTTGACTGACAGTATAATTTCTCCCATGGTTCAAAGACCCCCTTCCTTGACTAGAGGTGCCGGTTGGGTTGCCCATTGAACTAACCCTGGGGGTTGAATCTGCAGGAGGAGGGACTTTGGTAGACTTCGAATCCCCACTCCTCTTAGGAACAGTGCGAGAACTCGGAGCTCTGCTCCTTCTTCTCAATCTATCCAACCATCTTTGGGTTTCCTCGTAGGCTTCACGATACTTGGGATTTCTAGTTAGATGGCTTTGCTCCATAATGTTGACGGTGTCTTGAAGGAACACTTCAAAGTCCTCAACAAATGGGGCTTTGACTGTCCCAAGTTGGAGGTCGTATGCCTGAAGGCTATTGGCAGTCACTTCGTATGTCTCGTATAATTCTGCGAGTTCTTTGTCAACTTTCTTCTTATCCCTATAGGCCACCCCAATGATGGCATAATTTTCCTTAATGGCACGCTCTAAGGAAGGAGTTAGATCTCATCGGTATTTTCTGACCTATTCTTTCCATTCCTCGAGTTTGGCAGTGGCAGTCACCAAGGCCGCTCGAGCCACCTCTACATTTTCTCAAGCCACTCAAGCCTTACGCCGATAGCCTTCGATGGTCTCGTTGAGTCAAGAGAATAATACCCCCCCAGCAACTTTATAAGCCTTGGCAGAGGTGATACATTCATGCATCAAAGTGAACCCAGAGCTTTAAATGGTCGAGCAAGGGAAAAGTCGTGCCCCCATCCTGGATGGATTTCCACCAAAAGGTGGTCCAACTGCTGTGGTTTGGTGTTGTTTTTATAAACATCCATCACTGTTTAATATTTGGAGGGGAGGCCCTTGAAAATATCTTGAGCCATATTGTTCTGGGTGAGTCCCATAAAAGCCGAGGAGAGGGACGAAAACAAACCCAAGAACCCCTTCATCTTCACCAGCTTATTAGTATAGGCCTCGAATGCTAGAGTTTGTTGTGCAGGGGAGAAAATCTGGGCCAGTTTTCCATTTTCACTGGTTAGAGTCTTGTTGGCTGTCTCTAACTCTTTTATCCGGAAGTCTTTCAAGTCTATCTTCCTCTTGTGTTCAATGGCTATTCTCGTACGCTTGACTTCGTAATCAGAGGCCACCATATCCAAGTATTCTTTAAACTCGGAAGATTTCGCATTCATTTTATCCTCTAGCTCTTTTGATTTGGAGACAGTTGCCTGGGCCTCCTTGGCCACGAAAAGATGGAAGGCAGAATCCAGGGTGGCCAAACAGTTGGTCACCTTCGGGATAGATGCCAACGAGAGGTCCATTGCACCCAGAGGGGTGAAAATACCCATTCCCAAAAGATGGTTGACCTCGGAATCAGCATTCCCGGAGCCATCGACTTGAGCAATGATAAGAGGGTCCGAAGAAGGCCCGTCCTTGCCAGTTCGTTGTCTTAGAGATAAAGGATGCAGGGGCGAAGCCTCATCCTGAGGCCCCTTAGTTTTTGCAGAATAGTCAAAGGCTTTTGCTTGGGAATCCGATACTTCCTCTATTCAGATAAGTTTTTTGCCCACGGGCCGGGATGAACACCAGAGCGCTTTCCTCGTAAAAAACTTCAACATCTTTCTCGTTGCCAAGACCAAGCATGTCAGAGAAACTTACTGAAAGAGTAAAGAACAAATGCATGTCAGGAAAAAATAACAAAGAGAAGGGAGGGGGGGGGGGTAAAATAAGAAGAAAAGATTAAAAAAAACCAAGAACACCACAAACACCTTCAAGGAGTGGAGAGGAACTCCTTAAGCTGGCCCCCTTTGGCAGGGCACACCTATAAGGGCTCCGAGGTAGCCTCGAGAGGCCTCGAAGCTGCTTCGGTGGGCTTAGAAATGTTATCCTTGATTTTTTTCTTCCTCTACTTTATTTCATTCGAAGCCCCATCATTAGCATCTAAAATATTTTTCCTCTTATTCTCTTTAGGCTTGTCGTCCTTGACAACCTTCTTTTTTCCTCTCTTCTTACCTAAAAGGGCCTCTAAAGATTATGCTAGATGAGTTAGACTTATCAAAATTGGCAGCTGGTTGTAGATCCACTCGTAGACCTCCTCCAACCAAACATATTCAAATTTCTTTAAAATATCTAGGGCTCTTCTAACAATCGACCCCTTTCCGCCACTACGCTCTCCGGAGCGACATAAGCCAAAGCTCTATGATACTTAGGGGTTAGGTTCCACTCCGAAATGAAATACTTCTCTGCCTTCTTTTCAAAGGTGAATATGGTGGATCAGTGCCACCCCTTGCAATTCGATCTAATTTTTTTGGGTTGTTCCGAGAACTTGTTGCTGAGGGTCACGATTCCTTCAAGTTTCATATCATGGCCACGGTCTGAGTGTACCATGGGCTTGCTGCTAGATAAGTAATATAGGCTTCTAAAAATTTCATACCTAGGGAAAACCTTTAGGGTGCAACATCGGCTTATGAATGCTATAACTAAGAGTATAGCGTTTGAATAAAGCTGGGCCAAACTAATTTGATACTCCTCAAGAAGATAAGAAACGATTGAGGGTAAGGGAAAGCAGAGCCCAAATTGAAAGTGGCGCTCGTAGATGGCACACCGACAAGGCCTAGTGTCCCATAGATTTTCATCTTCTCGAAGGACCTCCAATCGCAAATCTTCCGGAACCTTAACCCAAACAGGTAGAATAGACAACAAAGAAGAGACCTCTAGAGCAATCGACTGGGGCTCTCCAAGCTCCACAATCAAGATATGTTCGAAGTAGAATTTTTAACCCTCCTTATCCGCCTTAACCTCGATCTCCTTTGGAATCCTAGATCTCAAGGTAACCCTTTTTGACAAAAACCCTTGGGCGGCGCGGGACAACTGGAACTTTCTCTAGCCCTCAGATCTTCGAAAGAAGAACCAGCAGCTAAAGAAGGGATGATGCCGAAATCCCCAAGGTAAGAGCTTTCTATGCCTTCTCCGAAGGGCACAAACGGAAAATAGGCCGTAATGGAGTTCTTCTCATTGACAGCGTTTGTGACATCAAAAAATAAAAATGAAAGACCAAAGAAGAGGAGACTTACTGGTTAATGGGCCAAAAAGTTACCTAAGCTCGCTGAAAAAGGTTGCCGAAAAATTGCTCTGACAAAGAAGAGGGTTTTTGAAAGTTGAGGGTGATTTGGGGAAAAGAGTGAAGAGGAAATGGTGAAAACCCAGTTATATATAGAGGGCATTAAAAGGTAATCATTATCTTGGGCCGCCATGCAAAAAGGGGTTGCGTGAGTAAGTGGGCCGTGTGGGGGGAGAAGCCTAAGGACTTTATGGGGAAAGTGGCGCATGTGAAACCTAGAAGGAGCTTCACGCGCCTTAGAAGGAGAACGTCAACATCACGCTCGTGACTCTCCCACTTCCCAACTTGAATTCAAAATTTGAAAATCAACACAATGCATCTTTTCCTCTTCCTGCTTTAGAATCAAACTCTTAGAAAGTCCAATGTAGATCAGAGGGCTGAAGATCGAACCCCTCACCCTATTTATAAGTGGATTCGAGCTCCAGGGAAGCTAGCACAGGTTAGAACCCTGGAAGCCCAGAGCCTCTATGCTTAAACCCACATATTCGAGCTCCAGGGATGCTAGCACAAATTAGAACCCTGGAAACCCGGAGCCATAGCACTTAAACACATAAATGGAAACCCTTCGAACTCTAGCATAGACCAGATGCTCGAAGGATGAACACACTATACCAAGGATGTGGATTCCTTGGATTTTGGCACAGTTCAGAAGGTGGGAATTCGAACCCTATAAGACCAGAAGCTTAGATTTGGGAGTACCAAACTTCTAGCACAGATTTGAAGGTCTACGTCCGAATCTATCCTAGACTCTAGGACTTTGAATACGAGGGACTCTAACATTGAATTAGAAATCTAAAGGTTGTACCCCCTAGGAGTAAAAAATTAATACTTGCATGATCTCGGGCTCCAGCGTAGATTAGAAGGTCCAAATTCTGAGGCATCTTATCTTTTCTTATGTATAGACGATAGAATTCAAGGGACCTTTCCTTCTAATCCAAATTAGAAAGCGGTAAGTCAAACGCTGTGTTTCTATCCCGGGGTTCGAAGGTCTGCTAGTTACTAACACAGATTAGAAAACCAAAGACCAGACCCCTCGTGAAGAATTATCAGGGGCTTGAAGGCCCATGGGGAAATAAAAGAGGCAAAATTTAGGCCCTTGGGCTCTAACAAAGACTAGAAAGCCAAGGGTTGAACCCCTAACACATTAATCAGCTTGAACGACAACTTCAAAGCCAAAACATGGGACGAACCTTCAACGCATCATCAGGGGCACCAACATTGTACCCCTAGAATTCTTAACAGAGTTTGAAGGTAAACCCCCCCACACAGACGTCAATTCAAAGAATCCCCAACAAAAGGGACTCATGATGAACCAGCGAACTCAAGAAAGGATTCGAGCCCACAATCCAGGGATGAATTCAAAGGCCAAACCCTCAGCTTTCCAAGGTTTTATTGATAATGTATAAATCTGTATGGGCCTAAGTACCCATGCGGCCGACCTTAAGTCCATAGATTTGTCCTTTGGGTAATGCCTTTTGGGCTGGCCCAAGTTAAGAGTACTTGCTCCATAAGCAAGCAAAACAGTTACCCTGCTTGCCTACCTATATAAAGGCCAAAGGTAACCGTGCAAAACTCAACTATTCATCCCTAATTACACTCTTGTAATCTGTTTGTGTACTTGGCCGTTGGAGCCTCTTCCATTAAACATCAAAAGTATATTATCAAAATTTTCATCCTTATATGTAATAGATGATAGTTTAGCCATGAATATACCTTTCTGCATCTGTCATACCTTCAACAGGTTTTTCCTCCAAATTATCTTCAAAAACCCTTCCAAAATATTGAACGGAATGTCACTCCCCAGGATTTTGGAAATTACGCATGATTCTTATTGTTTGGCACTTTCTTCCACATCCTCAATTGTTATCTCCCTCATTTCCATCCCTTCTATATTCACTGAATAGTACTTCCTTACATCAAATTGTTGATCAAACAACGAGCTCCAATTTTTCTCATTCTCCACCTTAGCTCCCCATGACAGCTTCTTCCTCATTGTTTCAGAGATGTCAATCTTAGCTGGAGTATTTCCCCCCTATCTTCTATTTAACTTTTGTAAGCCTTCTCCATCATTTTGCCACTCTAAATAACTTCACCCATGATTACTTCTCAATCCCATTTTTCCACCGTCTTCAGTAAATCTTTCTTTCCTTCTTCACATATTGGTTTTACCACTTTTTTCCATGTCTTCTTATCTCTTGTTCCGCTTCCACTAGCTTAGTTGCTGCTTTTCTCGGATCTCTTTTCCTGGCAGATTTGCCCACGGTGGCGCCGCTCAATTACGCTCACTAGATATGGCTAAAAAAGATGACGGGAAAAGTACACATAGTATGGTGTAATTGCGCTCACTAGGTTAGAGAGAGAAAGTTTATACTACAATTATTCTTTACTTATTGACATTATGTTAACTTGTGCCTTACATTCATGTTTATTGCATGATTGTTACACTATGTTGGCCTACACCTTAGTCTACTTTCATGTTGGTGCATTATTGTTATCCCCCGGGGAGTGCTACTAGGGTAATAGGGGGAGCGAGAGTCTGAGATTATGTGGGTGTATACATGTGGGTTGCCGAGTCACCATTCTGGTGACCATACGATAGTTTGAGCTGGACTGGAGCCCGATAAGTTATGGATAAGAGATAGTTTGGTAGATTCTGGGATTGGCGTAGTTCGACCTATGTTGTTGCAACCTTAGATTCAGAGATATGGTGTCAATCCCGTTGCCTTAATAGACCTAGGGAGAAACATTCAAAGTGGAGTTCCCGAGACATATCTTATGGGTAAGAATCATATATGCACAACAATGGGGCCGTTGTCGCACTTCCCTAATTACGGAGGCGGTGTCGATAGAAGAAAATGAGAGCAACCTTATATGACAGATAGGGGAAAGTGTTCACTATTGACCACACTATGTGGCATACGTGTTAGGATAGGTTTATGCATTATGTATGTGATTGAATCTAGGATCAAAGTATACTACCAGTCTTGTAACGCAAATATCCCCAAGTGTTAGCTTTATATAGTTTACTCTCTTGTTCTCACATGCTTGTAGTTGTTGAATAACCCCCCTACCCAAAACCTGTTTTGCAACATTAGTTATTCCCGACAAGTGGCTGGATAGACAACTTGATTGCGTATTTGTATAGTTTACCTTTAAATTCCTAGCATCTCTGTAGACAATCCCGGTATTGGCACTATCTACCCCCTTTTGGTAGTTTAGTAGTAAGAACGAGAGCAACAATATAAATATTCATCTTTGGTTAATAGCACTCTTTTGGTTAAATTCTATCTCCCGTAAGGTTGATAGTTTAAACAACCTTACAGAGTGCAGATCAAATTTTGGTGCAACTTCCGGGGATGCAAGTTTGAAGATTTAATTGTTAACTTGCATAGCTTATTAGTTGAGTAGTTGGTGTTTTTCTTGTGTATAATTTTTGTTTCCCGGAATAGGTATTGCTTAAGTTCTTAGTTTCAACCCAGAATCCTTGCACAACAATTCCAAATTTTGTGTGTTTTCTTTGTGTTTATTTAGTTGGGAAAATTAAGAAATGTGGGTAGAGAGTGCTCAACAAGTGAGATTTTATAGGGCATGTCATTACGATCATTCTACGGAGTCTTGTTCTTGGTTAAGCGATTATGGGAGAGAAATGGAATTTGTTGTGTTAGAAGACCAATGGGAACGAGAATGGTACCCATACCATGACTCACCCAGTTTGGTTTTGAGATACACCCCTAATTCATGTAACCATACTTGGGGCTTTGATCAATCTCGGTAGGACTAGCGAATCACTCCAAACCCAATTATTTGGTTGCATTAAGGATTTTGGGATTCAACTTTCTTCGAGTGTTTAAAGAGTTGGGGGGCAAGTAAGTGAGTTGATAGGGAAGGTGAACCAACTAGTGGGAAGACGGAAGATAATGGATAAGGAAGCTCCACCATTCCATTCTATAGATGGGTTGGGGAATAGGCAAGGAGTTGAGCACAACAGGGAACCATTCGAGATCCTTGATCACTATGAGGTTAGTCCTTCTACTTTTGAAACTATTGATTTTATGCCTTAATGTGAAAAATTGTTGAAAGAATTATGTACTTTGAGACATGAATTTAGGCATAGATCGGTAGATGAAACTACTAGTCACCCTTCTCCCCTTCTCTCGTGAAAATTAACCTCCCCCTAAGTGCAAGGATCCTGACATGTTCGCTATTCCTTGCACAATTCAAGGGAATTTTATTAAGGATGCTATGGTAGATTTAGGGGCCTCCATTAATTTTATCCCTTACTCTCTGCATAGATCATTAAACTTGCGAAAAATGTATGCCACCGGGGTGGTAGTCCAATTATCTAATCACCCCACCACATACCCGAGAGGTATCGTGGAGGATGTGATGGTAAATGTGAATGAACTAACATTCTCGGCTGATTTCTATGTCCTAAATCTTGAAAATCTCTAAGGCTAAAATCTATGTGCATACTGGGAAGTTAAGCTTAGAGTGGGGTAAAAACATTGTGGAGTTTAGCATGTATGCGAGCATAAACTGTCTTGTAGATGAATCTCCTCCATTTGTGATTCATGTTCTTGATAATATTGTGCAAGAGACTTTTGATGTTTCCATAAATGTAGCTTTAGAGAATGATCCTATGAATAATACATGCTTTATTTCTCTAAATGCTACTTTAGGAGAGCGTGTGGGGGAGGTTGATTCCCACCTTGAGACTCACATAGAGGCCTTACACAAGAACCTAGATGATTTAGTGAAACCTAAGACAAAACCTTCAATAGAGGAACCACCTCTAGTCGAACTTAAGCCTTTAACCAAAAACTTAAAGTATGTTTTCATAGGCGAGGGAGAGACACTACTGGTGATTATTTCTAGTAGGCTAACTAGTGACCAAAAGGGTAGGTTGATTGAGGTTCTTAGGAAATTAAGGGATCCATAGGTTTGACTTTAGCTAACATTAAAGGTATAAATCCCTCGACATGTATGCACCATATATTAGTAGAAGAGGGTGCAAAACCTGTACACCAACCTCAAAGGAGACTAATCTTCCAATGAGGGAAGTAGTTAAAGGTGAAGTCCTAAAGCTACATAAGACTGGGGTGATATATCCTATCTCTGATAGTACTTGGGTGACTCCCACCCAAGTGGTGCCAAAAAAGGGTGGGGTGACAATGGTAGAGAACAAGGATGGAGATTTGGTACTTACCCTTATTTAAAACGGGTGGCGAGTGTGATGGTAGCCTAAATGCGATAACTTGCAAGGACTATTTTCCCCTACCCTTCATTGACCAAATGCTTGAGAGGTTAGCCGGTCACACTTATTATTGCTTCCTCGATGGCTATTTGGGATATTTCCAAATAGCCATCAATCCTGAGGACCAAGAAAATACCATCTTCATATGCCCTTTCGACATTTTTGCCTATAGACACGTGCCCTTTGGTCTTTGTAATACCCCAGGTACCTTTCAGAGATGTATGGTTAGCATATTCTCGAAATTCATTGAGTGTTTCATTGAAGTCTTCAAGGATGATTTCACCACTAGAAAGGAGTATTGACACAAACCTCGTGTTGAATTCTGAGAAATGCCATTTTGTTGTAGAAAAGGGCATTGTTATAGGTCATGTGGTGTTGGCCCAAGGTCTAAAAGTAGATAAGGCTAAAGTGGACACAATCAAATCCTTTCCCTACCACACTAGTGTTCGGGATATTAGGTCATTCTTAGGGCACTCCGGTTTCTACCGACGATTCATTAAGGATTTCTCTAAGATTTTCTCTCATTTGTGCAAATTGTTGCAAAAGGATGTTGAGTTTGTTGTTAATAATGAGGGTAGGAAATCCTTTGATACCTTGAAAGAAATGCTCGTGACCACCCCTATCATCCAACTCCAAATTGGTCCATCCCCTTTGAAATAATGTGCGATGCAAGTGATTATGTTGTAGGAGCAGTATTAGGCCAAAGGGTAGGAAAGGTGACACGCACTATCTATTATACGCCAGTAACCCTTAATGATTCCCAACAAAATTACTCCACCATGGAGAAAGTGTTATTGGCCGTAGTCTTTGCCCTTGAAAAAGTCAGGCAATATTTTCTAGGAACCAAAGTTATAGTTTACATGAATCATGCATCACTTCGCCACTTAATGACAAAGATAGAAGCAAAACCTATGCTAATTAGACAATACTTCTTTTTAGTGAATTAAACCTTGAAGTGTGAGATAAGAAGGGTAGCGATAATGTGGTGACCGACTATCTAAGTAGATTGACACCCCTTGAGAGCGTAGATCCCACCAAGGGGAAGCCTAAGTTGGAAACCATTCGGGAAGAATTTCCTGACCAATAATTGTTTGGGTGACAACTAGCCAACCTTGGTATGCCGATATAGTGAAATACCTTGGCGCGGGAGAGTTCCCCCCTACTCCTATGACCAAACAAGAAAGGATAAGTTGGAAAATGAGGTAAAAGAATATTTTTGGGATGATTCTTACTTGTGGAAGAATTGCCCCGACTAAGAGATTAGGAGGTGTATTTTCGAAGATGAAGTAGAGCCTATCCTTAGACTTTGCCATTCCTCTGATATTTGGTGGATATTTTGGGTATAAGAGAACCGCTAAGAATGTAGTAGAATGTGGCCTTTATTGGCCCAACATGTTGAAACGTACCGGAATTTCATCCTATCCTGTGATCGGTGCCAAAAGATGGGCAACATCTCACTCAAAATTGAGATACCCCATGTTCTTTCGATACCAGCTGAGGTTTTTGATGAATGGGGGATGGATTTCATGGGTCCTTTCCCCTATTCCAGTGGTAAATAATATATTCTAGTAGTGGTGGACTACATGTCCAAATGGGTTGAAGCTAAAGCGATAGGGAAAAAATGACACATCAACAGAAACGAGTTTCCTCAAATCCAATATTTTCTCATGGTTCGGTGTCCCCCGAACTATAATTAGTGATAGGGGAACCCATTATTACAACAACGTCATGGAAATGTTGCTTAGGAGATATGAAACCCATAGGCATCCATAGTTTTCCACCCACAAACAAATGGCCAAGTGGAGATATCCAATCGGGAAATCAAGACCATCCTTGAAAAAATGGTAAACTCGTCTAGAAAGGATTGGAGTACCCGGTTGGAGGATGCGCATTGGGCCTACAAAACCACATACAAAACTCTCATAGGCATGTCAACCTTTCGAATCCTCTTTGGAAAGAGATGCCACCTCTCGGTCAAACTCAAGTTCAAGACACATTGGGCCTTAAAACACATGAATGTGAACTTTAGTGAAGCCGGGAAACATAGGAAGTTGCAACTGCACAAACTTAAATAACTTAGGCGCTATTCCTATGATACTGCACTAATTTATAAGGAAAGGAAGAAAGCACGACATGATAAGAAAATAGTTAAGAAAGACTTTTTTGTGGGACAAAAAGTCCTTGTCTTCCAATCACGGATGCGTCTCTTGCCAGGTAAATTGCGGTCAAGCTGGGCGGGTCCGTATGAGGTGACCAAGGTATGTACTGATGGAGCAATAGAGGTGAAAGATGAAAAAATGGCATAAAGTGGTTAGTCAATGGGCAAAGGGTAAAACCTTATTTTGAGTGGGGAAATTTGGGAGTGGTTAAGGAGGGCAATCCCCTCCTTGGTGAGCAAGTTCATGCATGAACTATTCTACTGCAAATAAGTCGTAAGGACGACGATAAAGAAATGGTGCTTTTATTTTGTTTTAGTAGATTTTGAAAAACAAATTCTTGTGATTTTTTCCCTTTGTAAAGTGTTTGATTGTTGGTAGTGTTTTTAGGATATGTAATCATTGGATTTTTTTGGCTGGAACAATATTACGCTTGATTTTTTTTTTGTGTTTTTGAATGCAGGAATTTTGCGATGAAAATTGAAGTACAAATGTATGGAATGCGTCGTGCCAAGCCTCATGCTGCAAGATGGCACGAGGCATGCATATAGCATGGGTCGTGCCATAAGAATGATGCCAGGCAGTTGGTAGATGGAGTTGAGAACTTTTGGTGTTTCCAACATTTTTATTACCCTGGTCACATGCATAGGGGACAATGCATGAACTAAGTGTGGGGGAGGGGTTGGAACACCTTCATATGTCACATGGAGGGCATCTCTTTTTCCCTTATATTCCTATGTTGTGCTTTGTTTTGGATGTTGTTGATGACAATATTCCCTTTCTTTTCCCCCTCATTTGGTTTTTGAAAACTTTTGTTTGCTGGTTTGCTTTTGGTGTGAGGAAACCTTTTTTTTAGTTTGTTGGGGATGTTTTGGAACACTTTTGGTGGTGTTACTTTTTTTTTCTTATCTTCGTGTAGTATGAAGCCCATCTTTAGGGCATTTTTACTACACAAAAAATGAAAAAAAATGAAAAAAATATACACGGCTAAGTCAAAAATCTGAAAAGGCGACTTAGGCAACAATGGGAAAGGCCAGGATATGTTGAAAAACCTATGTAAAAAGTGAAAGGCCATGCTGTGGAAAAATGTGAGAAGTGAGTTCAATTTGTTTGAAAGCTAGTATGAAAACCCGAAAGGGCTCCTAGGCAAAATGAGAGAAATTGATAGAAATAAAAAACTATGTTAAGTATCTCTTGGATTGTCTTTGGTGGCTTCTTCGGCAGAGTAAGTTAGTTTCACATATATCATGTATACCTTTCTTTTTTCTTGGTATGATATGTTGGATAGGTTACTTTAGCTTCTTTGGGGAGTGAGGTTTGTGAGACTCATACATCGTTGGGGGAACTAGGGTAGCTTAGGAATAATGTTGAATGTATTGGTTAACTTCTCTTTGCATGCTACTTTACTCTTATATCTTTGCTCATTTTTGTTTACTTGAGGACGAATAAAGTTTTAAGTGTGGGGGAATTGATCTACACCTAAAAGCATGTGTTATTGACACGTTTATTAGTATGTTTTGGTTTGTTGATTGCTAGTTTAGTTAGGTTTACATTACAAAGGGTTTAGATGACCATTGCTAGTTTTCTTATCTAAATCCCTAGTTTTTATACTTAATTGGATCTAATGGACACTATTTCCTCACGAGCGCCTAGATTATATTTTTGTGACCTTATTAATAGGTTGCTCGTGAGCACTTCGGTGTAGTTTGTAGAAGGTCATCCACAAGGGTGGTAGTAGATAGTAGAAGGCCAAATGTAATGGTGGTAGTAAGGAGAAAGCCACGAGTCAAAAAGTGGTAGTAGATGTAATCGAGCCAAGAACAGAAGGGAGTCAAAGTTTAACAAGTGAGGAATTGGAACGACCATGTGATACTACACGGACCGTGCTAGCCAACACCGGTGGTGCCAGAAAGCCTTGGCATGGGCTGCAGAGTTCTACATTGCTCATGTCTTTTAACAAGCCTCGTGCAGAAAAGTATAGGGGCATGGTCCGTGCCGTATTGCACGGCCCGCTCAACTCAATATCAAGATGTGAAGACAAGCCCACGGGACGTGAATAATTACACACCCACATAATCAATTTTCCCAGAAACCAACTCCCAGCCGGTGGCCCGCAAGGTTATACACGGCTGTCACCGTCCAGAAGTGGAAATCAAGCTCCTGGTCGGGGACCAGTGAAGAACTACACAGCTCGTGTCATTCAAATGCTCAAGAAGTGATACCAGCCAATGCCCTATGAAGAATGGCGCATTTATGCGCTCAGAAAGGCAGAGAACTACACCCATATATTGGCCGGTGTGCTATTATACAGGTCGTGCACTGTTACACGGTTCATGCCCAACAGCTACTAGGATTTAACTTGCCCTTTTTGGGCCTATTTAAAGGCCCAATTCCTACTACTATGTATAAAAGCCAATGTCTACTAGGGTTTAAGTTTGGATAGTTCTATTTTTCATTATCCTAGTTTTTCCTAAGAGTAGGTAGAGCTTAGTTTAATTATTCTTGATTTTCCCAAGGGCATTGAATATAATGAAATAGTTGGGTTCAATGCTTAGGGATTTGTGATTTAGCTTGGGGATTTATATTTGTATTTATGACCTGGTAGTTATTTTGTGAGATTCCAAGATTTCCCTATCCTTTGATGCTTATGATCATTATATTGACTTGTGCCTTACATTCTGGTTAATTGCATGATTGTTACAATATGTTGGCATACACCTTAGTCTACTTGCATGTTGTTGCATTATTGCTATCCTTTGGGGAGTGCCGCTAGGGTAATAGGGGGAGCGAGAGTCAGGGATTGTGTGAGTGTATGCATGTGGGTTGTTGAGTCACTGTTTCGATGACCGTACGCTAGTTTGAGCTAGACTAGAGCCTGATAAGTTACGGATAAGAGATAGTTTAGTAGCAACTAGGGTTGGCATAATTCGACCTATATCATTGCAACCTTGGAGTCAACAATAAGGTGCCAATCCCTTTGCCTCTGTAGGCCTAGGGAGAAACATTCAAAGTGTAGTGCTTGGATGTATCTTACGGGGAAGAAACAAATCTGCACAATGGCGGGGCCATGGTTGCACTTCCCTAATTACGGAGGCGATGTTGATAGGAAAAAAATGAGAGCACTCTTATGTGACAAATAGGGGGAAGTGTTGACTATTGATCATACTATGTGGCATAAGTATTAGGATAGGTTTATGAATCCTATATGTGATTGAATCTGGATCGAAATATAGTACCGTTTTTGTAACACAAATATCCCCCATTGTTAGCTTTATATAGTTTACTCTCTTATTCTCGCATGCTTGTAGTTTTTAGATAACTCTCCTTCCCCAAAAAAACCTATTTTGCAACATTAGCTACATGTGATCGGATTGACGACCCAATGGTGGCTTTGTATAGTTAACCTTTAAATTCCTAGCATCTCTATAGACAGCCCCGATCTTGCCACTATTTACCCCCTTTTGGTAGTTTAGTAGTAAGAACGGGAGAAAAAATATAAATATTCATCTTTGATTCATAGCTCTCTGTTGGTTAAATTCTATCTCCCGTAAGGTTGATAGTTTGAATAGCCTCACAGAGTGTGAATCATGCAGCAAACGTATCGACATTAAGTATCTGAAAGTCAGAGATCACATGAGGAATGAAGATATCTCTGTAGGTCATATTCAAGGATAGTTGATGATCACTCATTCTATAACTAAGGGATGGCTGGCTAAAGTATTTTAGGATTATGCAACTCATATGGGGCTGGTGAGCCCATTTTAGGTTTTACATCTGACTAGAAAGTTTGTCTAGACATCTATGATTGTGCACAATTCTTTTGATGCTTTTTTTATATAAGAAAAAGTGGACCCGGAGTAGCTTTTATGAGTTATTGATTTGATACTTGGCTAGAAATAATGGTACATTGTGATACACGGTTGAAAATGCTTGATAAAAGAGTACAACCGCCGTGATTCGTGTATTCTATTGTTTTTATTCAAGGATTTACAAAGAAATCAATTCATTCATTTTTTTGAAAAAAAAAATTTATTTCATATTACTGGTAGCGTCTAGTATCGTTTGAAAGAAGGAATCCTAAGGGTGTGGCCTATACATAAGATTCAGCCTCACTCGACTTTGTATAACTAGCTAGAGTATGAGCTAGAATGTTTCTATCCCTAGGAATCCAACATGGTATATTCACACATGTTTCTTCAAGAAGGTGTTGTATCTGGTAGATGATGTCCTCACACAAGAGCAATGGTTTAACTTTTCCCCTTATAATACAAATTACTGCCATCGCATCACCTATGATCCAAGTCTCGTTAGTATTCACCTCTGCTGCCCATTTAACTGCCTCCAACAATGCCAACGACTCCTCTTGAGTTGAGTCACAAGCTCTTGCAAATATGGATGCCATGGCTCATTAAAAGCCACAATCTCATCAACCCGCAGTAGAACAACAATGTGCAGCTCTTCTGTCGTTCCCGCGTCAAAAAAAATCCGGTGACTTCTCTCTGACCAGCAAAGGGGTGCATGCGGGTGCAGTTCGTCCGAAGCTCTTTCCAACCATCATTTTGCTTCTTTAAAGTTTCTCATATTTGACACTACTCCATCAAAAATCATCTCCGGATTCAAGCATTTGTTTTCAAAGATTTTAAGATTTCTTTGAAACCAAATTGCATCAAAATCCATAACTATCAGCTATACATTTTCTTCGTCGCACATCTCTAGCAACCGTTTAAACCACAACTCTCTTTTGTTAACTTTTCCTAAATCCAAGGTTTCTTGATTAGCAAGGAAAACCTATGCTTCAGTGGCATAGAGGCATTCGAAGAAGAGGTGGCTCATCTTTCCATCCTCCTCATAAGAATTCACAACATCCATCGTTCTTTTGTGTATATTTTCTATGGTTGGAAAAGAATCTGTACAGAGCCTCCACGCTACATGTTTTTATTGCTATGGAATTTTGAGCTTCCATAGCTTCCGACAAAACTTTTTTTCATCGTCGTGGTTGAATACTATGAAGCCATGATATCGGCGACTCTACCAACACATGATATGCCGATTTGAAAGAATATTTCCCAGTAGGTGCAAAGTGCCAGCACCAATGATCTATTCTGGTTGAGTTTGGCAGGCGTGTTCCTCGTATGATTCCAGCATCATCCGGGTGAAAGAATTCGGCCAGAAAATCTTCAAGCCACCAGCCTGTGTTAGAATTAACCAAGTCACAGACTCTCGACACTGTCACATGGATACGATCTGCTTCTTGAAGGAAGAAATTATTTGTCCTTCACAGCCAAGGATCATGACAAATGCTCATTTGTAGTCCCGATTTAAGCCCGTAGGACTGATTTCATGAGAATCTCTTTCCCTACTTTTGATAAGTTCTTCTCGCTCCATCCATCAATTGTTTGCCTAATCTTGTCTATCAAACCTATGAAGATATTTTTCTTACACTGGCCTATCTCCGAGGGATGGCCTAGGTAAGTACCATGCGATGCCACTTCAGGGATTTTCGAAATATCACATACCATGGCTCTTTCCTCCTCAGTCGTACTGGGACTAAATAGAATTCCTGACTTGTCAACATTTGTTCTTTGGCTTGAAACATTCTCGAACAAGGTGGTAGCCCAGTGGAGATGCTTTGCCTCCTTCTCCGTTGCCTCACCAAACAAAAAAGTGTTATCTATAAAGAACAAATGAGAAATTCTAGGCCCGAACCTGGATGCACTACCTCCTTTGATCTTTCCAGAGCACATAAGATCCATCAGAAGTCCATAGAAGGCCTTAGAGTGTATGATAAAAAGATACGGGGATAGTGGATTGCCCTGTCTGAGTCATATTTTTGGATGAAGATGTCACATCTCTCCGCCATTTAGGATAAATGAGAACGAGACTATCGATAGACATAACTGAATCAAACTGTTAAAATATTCTAGGAAGCCCATCACCTTCAGGGTACAATATACAAACTCCCATTCAATCCTGTCAAATGCCTTACTCATATCCAGTTTTATGCTCATGTGTCCCAGGCCGCCAATTCTCCTATTCTTCATAGTATGGTGGAACTCATGAGCAATGAGGATATTTTCAGTGACCAGTCTTCTTGAAATGAAAGTTAACTGTGATTTATAGATGATTTTAGGGATCATTGGTTTGAGTCTGTTAGCCACCACTTTTGATGCAAGTCGGTAAACCACATTGCATCAACTGATAGGCCTAAACTGTGTGATCAACTCTGGCTTTGAGGTTTTCAGGATCAGAACAATTTGGGTATAATTCACCATCTGCTCAAAGATTCCATTATTCAAGAAATTAAGCACAAAGGACGTAACATCAAACCAAACAATATGCCAAAATTTTTGGAAAAAGACAGGGCTTATACAGTTTGGTCCTGGCGATTTAAGTGGGTGCATCTGTTTCATTGCCATCACAACATTGGCTCCGTATATGGCCTTTGTAGGGTTTCGGCTATTTCTCCAGTGAATCTAGTCTACAGGTGCTTTACTACACGCTGGATGGCTTCCATTAATGACTTCGATGAGGAGAAAAGACCTCCAAAATAATCAACAATATTCGTTCAATAATGGCATCATCAGTCTTCAACTCCATATTTTCATCTCTCGTGCCGTCAATGTGATTCATCGCTCTTCTTTTTTAAGCAAATTTAGGGAAGAAATTTGTATTTCTGTCTCTCTCCTTATATCAATGTCGGTTCACCCATTGTCTCCACCTTATACTTTTAGCATCCTGAAGCAAGTCATACTACTGAAGCAATTGAGACTATATTATGCTTTGTCTCTTGCATAATGGTGCCACTCTCAAGTGTCAGGATGACCTTCTTTATCTCCTCAATCCTCTTCGGTATGTCCGGGAAAGCTGTCTTTTCCTATTTCATCAACCCGGGGGAGCATTTATCCTTTTTTTTGGAGTGGTGAGGCCTGTGCTCCATTCCACAACTCTTCCACCATCTTCTCACAATGACTAGACTTTATCCAGTGTGCCTCAAAGCGAAGACTTTTCCTCCTTGTATGATGGTGTTCCATGGGAACCTGAGATTGTAACCTAATATACAAACACATATTGCCAGAGTAAACCATAGGTAGTACATGCACAGAAGACCATGGAAACCTGTCATAAAAGCTTTGATTGCACGTCACTCTATCCAACTTGGCTCGCTTAGTGTCTGGCCGAGCTGTAAGTCAGCTCTAAGTAAATTTTTGGCCCTGTGTAGCCAAGATAACACAAAAATTAAAAACCTCATGAAAAGCTTCAATATGCCATTATGCTCTTGGTTGACTTCCCTGAAACTCATCTTGCAACGAGGCTTCATTGAAGTCTCCAAGACATAACCACGGGATAGAAGGTTCCAAGTGAAGATTCTGAAACTCCTACCAAGTTTCTCTTCTTCTTTGTACTGTTGATTCTCCATAATAGCCAGTAACACGAATTTGACTCCCCAAAATTGTAAGAAAAACAACTATAAAATGACTCGACATAAAATTTAAATCTACTACTACATGCTTACTCCATAACATTGCCAGACCGCCTGAACGACCTTATGACTCGACAGCCACACCAAAATAATTCAATTGAGACTTTAAATTATCAATAACACCTACTGAGCATTTGATTTCACTAAGAAAAAAATAACTGGAGATTTCAAGTGTACCATGGTACGCAGCTCCTAAACTGCCTGAGCTCTTCCAAGCCCAAGGCAGTTCCAGCTTAGGATATTCATTGGTCTGGGTAGGACTGGGCATCATTGCCAGTCGCTACCTGTGTAATACTTGTTTCTGCCAAGGTCAGAGATGCCTCCTCAAGGCTGTTTTGATTTTTTTTGCTTCTTGCTCTCATTCTTCAAATTCTCCTGGGATGGTCCACACAGTTCCAACTTCCTTTTTGTTTGCCCACGGTCATCCTTCTTCCTCGTGCTCCCAAAAATGATATTTTCCTTGGGGCTCTTTTCTTTGGCGTCTTCTTCTTCTTGTGACTTTTGTCAGTTTGTTTCATAATATGCCCCGCTGGGGAAGAGAACTCAATTGGGACTTGCACCATTGTGGGACAAAGTGGATCAGCCGCAATACTAACAACTTGATCAATGATTCTACTTCCGCCCCTTTATCTTTAATCCTCCCAGTGGTGCCATACTATTTTCAACATTTTTTTACAGCTCCACTTCCCACAACATTCATTGTTGTAGCTTCAGATGGAGTAGTGTTCTCCACGCGAAGTCGTCCAAAGTCTTAACTCCTTTCATCGTTCAAAAAACCTGGACTAGCCCTTTCCGGCACGGTTAGGTCACGATCTCCATTCGTCTTTGGGTAAGAGATGAGAAGCTTCCCACGAAGGTATCAGAGATGCCCTCCAAGTTAGGGATCCACTTCGGGGTTTCAAAGAACTTCGGTGTGGTTTTTTAAGTACTTGTCTCGGTCTTTCCTCCATTCTACTACTGCTTCCATGTTGTCTAAGAGTCGCCATCGAATTAACAAATGACGAAATAGTTTTGGCAATTGTATTTTCATCCACCACAATATTAACCGTCCCCGTCGTAGCTTGCGGCTGAATTTGTTTCCTCACCCAGTTTTGTTCGTTTGCACCAGTATCGTAACGTCGAGGAATAACATCAATCTCCTCATTCACAACATCATCACATGCATCAATCTCTCCTCCATGATCTGAAGAGCTTTTGCCGTCATGCCCGTCCAAGTTCGTAACCTCTCTTCTTTTCCAAGAATTCTGTAATGGAGATGTGTTTGAATTTACTCCCAACAGTGGCGAGCAATGAACAATATCCCCATCTACCGTTGGTGCGTGAGCCCGAAACTCGCACTCCCTTATGCTTTGATTTTTTCGTATTGTAAAAGCAGTTGCAACTGATCCCCCGCCTCCCCTACCATCGGCAACCTTTTCAGAGGTTTTGTACTGTTGATCTTGCACTTGATTCTCATGTAAGGGCCAATCATTGAACTAACCACATCTTTCGACCATTATGAACCTTCCAATAGCGTTTCCAATCAATTCCGTCGATTTCTCATTCATCGCGAGCGTGGGCACTCGATAAACGTGAATACAAAAGGAACACGTCATAAAAGAAATCTGTGAAGCTATCATCCCCTCGTAAGGTTCTCTTAGCGCAAGAAGAAACTTGCCAAACAACCAAGGTTCTTTCTCCAAAACCCAATCCTTGTCCGCAAATTATCCAACTGAAACAAGACTACATTGATGCTCAAAAGTTTCCCGGTCATGGTGTTCTTCATCTCCCAAACACGTTGGAACATATCGATGATGTCTTCAAAGGGGATTTTGCGAGATGCTAAAATCCTTCCGACCAAAGCCAATCTGAATTGTGACAAATCCGATTTTAGCGATATTGATCCGTGCAGACTCTTTTTTTTTAAATATAACCATCCTAAGATGGGGGGATATTTATGGGCTCCCCAAACCGTAAAAGAGCTAGAAATAGCATCATGAGTTTGTTCGTTACAAAAGGTCATCCGATTGATGATCAAGAGCCCTAAGAGCACTTGTAGCGAAAGACTTGCTTGTGGAAGCAAAATAAAACCTCCATACAGGATGATCAGTAAAAAAAAAATGTAAAAAAAAATGTAAGTCTAAGTGCCAGACTGGATCAGAAACAGATTTTCTAAGCCCTGAGATATCACGAACGAGTCGGGGAGTCAACATTCGAAACCCCAGTTACTCAGTGATATTCAGAACGTAGGAAATATGTTTAAAAGCCTCATAAAGAGCAAGCATGGATCCGGATTTGTCCTTCAGCTGAGAAAGGAAGTAGCAGCAGCTACCCTTAGCAGTGTCTTCATCCAAAAGTCAGCAAAATGCAGCGGGAGGAGATGTCCGCAGTATCAGAGCGTCAGCATCAGTTCCCGAAGGAGTCTTCTGGTACCTGAGATATGAAGAAGAAGACAACAGTATCTATACTCGAAAACTAGCAGCTCAGGGATAGGCATAATCAGAGAAGCTAGCAGCTCAGAGAGAGTCATAACCATAAAATTACTTAGATAGTCCTGCAAGAAATGTTAGCCACAGCAAAGAGGGGGGAACCTAATTTGTTTCCACTCTAATCCCCGGGACTCCAGAGATATCCAGGGCAAGGAGACCTTTAAAGAAAATTGGGACTGACATAATATCCACATCTCCTTGGAGATGGTTATCCATAGCCAATTTTGCCAAAAAATCTGCAGGATGGTTAGCTTCCCGGGGGATATACTGGATAGGGATTGAGAGCTGTGCCCTGTGTAGTGTACTACAGATTGAGAAAACTTTCCAAGGACAAAGGGATGGATTGATAATCCCCTTGACTGCAGTTAGGCAGTCTGATTCAATAATACAGTTGTGCAAAGAGAGTTCTGAACAGATATTATAAGCACTTTGAATAGGTAGAAGCTCAGCATGTAAAGGATCAGAACTTTGAAAAGTATTAACTCTCATTTTGATCAAGAATCCCCTCCAATCCCTTACAATCACTGCAGTAGCAGATTGACCACCAATTTTCCAGGAAGCATCCGTATTTATTTTGTAGCCTCTATCTGGTTTTTGCCATTTTACAATCGATATCAGTTTTTTCTTCTTACTAGAAATTTTAGGAATGATATTAGCCAGAATCCATCTCTTGTTCTTTTCAGTATTTCCATAAAATTGATGAGCAGTAAAGATTTGGTAAATCATCCCTTTGATTTCAAGGAAACATGCTTCAGAAGAGAAAGCTGTGTTTTCAAAGATTATTTTGTTCCTATAGATCCATAAGAACCAGACTGTAGCCACTAAGGAAACAGAAATCAGGTTTTCATGTATCTTGGAATCAGCTGGATATGCTAAAAGAAATTGTACTCTATTTTTAAAACTACTGAATCCAGGTGAAGGTAGCTGTAACAAGGAGAGGACCTTTTTCCATACAACATTGGAAGATATGCATGAATTAAAATAGTGATCAAGATTGTCAGAATGATTCATGCAAATAGGGCATCTGGAAGCAAAAGAGAAACCAAAACTGTTAAGTATGTTGTAAAAAGGTAATAGGCCATTTAGGACTCTCCATAATAAAACAAACATTTTACCAGGAAGAAAAGAAGTCCAGACCTTAGAAAAATCTCTGATGCATGATTTTCGTATTCTGAAAATTGAGTATGCTGACCTGATTGAGAAGTTTCCATCCAAATTAGGAGTCCAGACGAGCTTGTCTTTGTGTGTGTAATCCAAAGTAGCCACCTGCAGGGAATAGATAATGTTGGTAGCCAAGTGTGGCTCCAGAAGTGGTAGGAAAGATAATTTACCCTCAATGAAAGATCTGAGGGAGATATCTGTAAAAGGTAGATCAATGTGTTCTGGCCATTTGTAAATTAAAGCTCCATTACCTATCCAATTTGCATTCCAAAAAGAACAATCTCTTACTCCATAGAGGACTCTAGAAGCACTGTTTGCAATAGCAGTAATTCTTGTAATCCTAGACCAGGTATGAGATTTTTTATATGAGTCAGGTAAAGACCATATAAGAGAAGCCCACTGAGTATTGTTATGTTGCAACTTCCACCACAGTTTACAAGAGAAAGCTTCTACTGTTGCATTTAGATCTCTAAATCCTAAGCCATTTTCCTGGACTGGCAAACACATTTTCTTCCAGGTTCTCCACTTTTTTTCCCCATGTTCACCCTTCCCCCAGAATAGACTCGAAGCAGCTCTCTCCATTTTTTTTAGGATTATCCTAGGGGGTCTTAAAACTGCAAAAATATGAGTAGGGATGGAAAGGAGACAGTGATTAATCAAGGTGATCCTACCAGCTGAGGATAGCCATCTATTTTTCCAATTGTTAATCATTTTTTCCATTCTTTCTAAAACTGGAAGGTAATGGACCTTTAAGTTTCTACCAGAAAAAATAGGTACACCTAGATATTTGAAAGGAAAAGACCCTTTCTCCATTCCCAAAATCCTCTTGACTGTGAGAACAGTTTGAGGAGGGATGTTCTGAGCTAAGAAAAACTCAGATTTGGAGAAATTGACTTTTTTTCCGGATGTGCTCTCATATGCTAACAAAAACAGTTTAAAAAGTTTTAGATCACTTGACCTGGTGGTAAAAAATATGGCAGTGTCATCAGCATACATGATATGTGTGAGGGGGGAGCATGTAGTGGGGAGACTAAAATATTGCAAATAACCATCTGAAAACATTTTCTTGAGACTTCTAGAAAAAGCCTCAGACAGAATGTTATACAGAAAAGGGGATAGAGGATCCCCTTGCTTGATGCCTCTGGAGGAAGAGAAAAAACCAGATGTCACACCATTCACTAGAACAGAGAAGTGTGCAGCAGCAATGTTGTGCATTATAAGTGCTATAAATTTTCCATGGAAGCCAAATTTTAGTAGGATTGAATTTAGAAATGACCAGGAGACCCTGTCAAAAGCCTTTTGCATATCTAATTTAACTATCATATTTTTGACCTTAGATTTCTTAGACAATAATCTGGTCATCTCTTTCATTAAAATGACATTATCATAGATATCCCTCCCTTTGATGAATGCACTCTGCTCAGGAGAGATCAGGATGTGCATTAAAGGTTTAATCCTCTCCAGAAGCAGTTTAGAAAAAACTTTATTAACAAAGTTAGATAAACTGATTGGCCTAAAGTCTGCAAAAGTTATGGGGATTTTCTTTTTTGGGATTAATGTGAGCCATGTACTTGAAATAGCTTTTGGGATGTTACCATTTATTAAGAAGTAATTTGCAGCAAGCAAGAGATCTTGTTTGATGGTTTCCCAGAAATGAGTGTAGAATTCACCTGAAAATCCATCAGAGCCAGGAGCACTGGATTTGTTAAGATAAAAAACTGCAAAATGCAGTTCCTGTATGCTAAAGTGGTTGAGAAGTAACACATTTTGTTCTTCCGTAATGAGTTTAGGAATCTCCTTAAGAAAGTGGTTATGATAGGTTCCTTCTATTTGTGGTACATCCTGATTAAGTAATTCCTGGAAGAACCTAACTCCTTCCTCTTTGATCAGTTTAGGATCTGAGATCCAATTACCAAGTCCATCCTTAATTTTGCAAATTCTTGATCTTGCTTTTTTTTCTTTAATGGAATGATAAAAGAAACTAGTGTTTGCATCCCCATGTTTAATCCAATTAAGCCTAGCCTTTTGCTTAAGGAAAATGTTATGTTCTTTCTGAGCTCTGAGAAGGTCAGCTTTAGATTTTGTGAGTTCCATTAAAATTGCATCATCAGGTGAAAGCTGGAAAAGTATCTCTAGTTCATTTACTCTATTCTCGGAAATGATAAGATTCTGATTCACATTGCCAAAGTTAGACCTATTCCAATCTTTTATAACAGTCTTCAGTTTTTTAAGTTTATAAACCAGATTTTGCATCCCTTGAAAATTAGATCCCAGATTCCAATTTGAAACTACCAGTTCCTGAAATTCAACTCTATTAGCCCACATTTCTTGGTATCTGAAGGGCCTACGAACCTGCTCTAAAGCTGATTGAATTGAAAGCAGTAAGGGAGAATGGTCAGAGGTTAGTCTATTTAGGACTTGTATGGAGCTGTTGGGAAATTGTTCAAACCATTCTAGGTTACTAAGTCCTCTATCAAGTCTCTGGAACTGTAGATCCCTACACTTATCTTGATATCTATTATTGCTCCATGTGTACGAATTACCTACAGTTGGTATTTCATGCAAATCTTTACTGGATATGAAATTATTGAATTGTTTCATACTCTTCCTGGGGGTGGTCTTTCTACCCTTGTACTTTGTAACAGAAGTTACAGAGTTAAAATCACCTATGTAGACTGCTGGATCAGGCTCAGAAGATACAGACACAGGCATAGAAGACTGTAAATCAGACCATAATATTTCCCTTAAAGATCTATGAATACTGGCATAGATAAAAAAACAAATCCAGGAAGAAGAGGTAGCTCTTTCCTCTATTTTAGTTTTTATGAACTGATCTGACTCCTGTAAACTTTGTATGTTGAAATTATGATTCCATAGGAGCCAAATTTTTGCATACTTAGCACATATTGCATTTTCAAACCCTAAAACATGCTTCAATTTTATCAAATCTTGATTATCATGCCATGGTTCAATTAAACACAGGATGTCTATCTTGTGTTTCATTTTGAGAGTCTTTAATCTATCAATTGAAGTACCATAACCCCTAACATTCCAAACTAAAATATTACCATGTTTGGTGTATTTTATCATTTAAAACTAGCTGGGGTAGCTTTTTGTGATGATCTTAAAATCCTTTGTTTACTAACATTAGCCTTGCTGTTTTGTGTCAGTGTAACATCACATTTCTCCTTAGTTCCAGAGTTTGAGATACCTACCTCCTGAAGAGCATTGTCATGACTATTACCTGGAATATCATGGTGATTTGTGGATTCTGGCACTAGATTTTCCATATGAACTGAGGGATCCTCCTGCACCGCTACAGTTGGTGTCACTACCAGTTCCTCAATAGGCTGCACAGGTACCAGGGTAGAGGGATCACCTTGCACAGCATCTGGTGTTATCACTACCTGTTCCTCAATGGCCTGCTCAGTTATATCCTGTGTTTCTAATGACTCATGGAAAATGTCAACAATATCATCTTCTTTAAAAACATTGTCCATATCATTAAGATCATTTAAAGATTGGAAGGCATTTGAGATTGAAACCACATTTTTGTGACATGGAGCTTCTTCTATAAGGGTAAGTACTGATTGTTTTTTCTTTCTCCAAAAGAAGTTTGTGATTGGTTTTGAGATATCATCTAGAGAGTAAAAGGTGTTGTTTCTCTTCAACTGATTGGCTTTATATGGATTTAGATTCTCCATTATTAAAACCGGATTTTTTTTCTAAGTGTGAACATCTTTTTCTTTTTGTGACATTGATAAGGTTGAAATTCCTTCTACTTCCACTGTGGCTTGTGGAATATTGCCTACATCATACCTAGATTGATTCTGTGTTGGGGGTTTCCTAACCTGAGATTCTTTGATTTCACCTTTTTTTTGTTTTGTTGTTTCACAGTTCAGGGTGCAAGAAATTACATGTTAGGTGACTATGTCCTATTATCTTACAATGGGAGCAGTAAAGGGGCAATTGATCATATTCTATGGGGTAGTCTGCCACCTTATTTCCAATTCCTACGACAATAGTCAAAGGAAGCTGAGCCAACAGATCGATTTCTACACAGACCTTAATAGCAGAGGGTCTAGTTAGTGCCTTAGTGGGAGCATCCATTTTCAAAAACTTGCCAATTTGACTACTGATTCCTATAATAGCTGAAGTGTTGTAAAAATGGATTGGAAGTTGATGAATCGTTACCCAAGCCGGAATTACTGAAGACTCCGCTGTTGGAGAGAAATCTGGTGACCATTTCTGTACCTTCATCATCGATCCATGGATCATCCATTGTCCTTTCATCCAGCAATGCTGATAGTCATCATTGTCTTGAAAATGAATCAAAACATGACGGTAGTCAATTGAACCTAATTGAAATTTAGCATTGAAACCTATTGACTTGAAAGCAGTAAGAAGAGTCTCCATAGGAGGTTTCCCTTTGTTGAATTTTCCAACCAATGCATTCTGATAATGCATTGCCAGGAGATCGCCTTCCTCTGGTGGGAGGATAAAGGCGATCTTACCCTTATACTCAGTGATGGGATGAAGGTTCGAAGTGTCAGGAAGGGATGCTAAGAGAGGAGATGGTTTCGAATTAAGAGCTTGAAGAAAGCTTTTATTAACCGGTAGGGGAGGAATTGGAGGGGGCGTAGGCGTCGGAGACGCCATCGTTTGTGACCAGAACCAGGAGGAGGCTCTGGAAAATGACCGTTATCAGGCTAAGGTGAGAAAGAGAGGAAGAAGAGAAGGGACAGAAGATGTGTGTGTGTTTCGCACGTTTTTTCACCCGCAGTAACAGTAAATCGAGAGCAATTAGTGTAGATCACCGTGCAGACTCTCTTCCTCAGTGAGAGAGAGGTTTACATACAATTGGTCTAGCACATCAAGGTTTACCATCACTCAAAGGTTGTCGATCGCTGTATGTTCTGGTGCTGAAAAGATAATGCAAGGAAAGCTTTTCCAAAACCTAGATTGCTGTTATGTTTCCTTCGAACTACCACATATTTATGAAGAGAATTCCTCCGATCTATTATTGGAAATGGAGTCTGAGCCGAAAATCCTACCGATCCGCGCTTGGAGACAGAATCAGAGGAGAAAAACCTAGTGGCGTAAGGCACAATGACAAATCTCTCTCCAAACCCTAGAGAGAGAAATAAATATATGATCCCATATTTGTTACTAAGCAATCAATTCATTCTGAAGTGACTATAAAGTTTATGGTCATCTTAAATAGGTCACTAGTAGATTAAAATGTTATGTGGTCCAAATTGAAGAATGTTAGAAATTCCTTAAGACCTAAATGAACCACATAAATCAAGTAATAAAGGGATTGCTTAAACTCACATGTTGTAACCTACCTTTGACGAAAGTAGTAAGTGAATAGTAATTCACCTTTATTCTCATTTTGTAACTTACCACTGATGAAGTTATTAAGTGAGTTGTATCCTACATTTTAATGGAGGTGTTATTCACATTTTGTAACTTACCATTGAAGAATGTAGTAAGTGAGCTGTAACCTACCCTTTAGTGGAGGTGTTATTTTGGATGTTCTTCCTATAACGTAAGGGCATGGGCAGTGGTGGTCTCTTAAAATTAAAAGACCGCTCAAGAGACCGAAAACCACCACAGTGGTGGTCTCTTGAATGGTCTCTTAACAAGAGACCACTCAAGAGTCTCTTGCTAAGAGACCGGTAAAGAGACCGTTGATGGGGTCAAAAAATGATGGCATCCATGTGCTGCTAGGGCCGCTGAAATGCGGCCCTTTTTTTTGTCCAATTGGGCCCCTCATTGGGCCACGTGTCACCCCCTCATTGGGCCACATGTCGCCCCCTCATTGGGCAACGTGTCGCCCCCTCATTGGACCACGTGTCGCCCCCTCATTGGGCCACGTGTCCCACTAAGCTCATGCAATATTTTTGGATTTTGAATGGGACACGTGTCCCATCCTGGGGGAGACACGTGTCCCACTAATTTTCTGCTCTTTTTTAAAATTTTGAATGGGACACATGTCCCATTCTGGTGGCGACACGTGTCCCCACCGTATTTTTTGGAAAAAATTTTCATATTTTTTTATTTTTTCATAATTTCAATTTTAATTTTTTATTCCATCTTCCTCCACTTTTTGCCTATAAATATAGATGATTTCAACTCATTTCATCACACTACTTCCAATTCCAGTACTTCTACCTCACTAATTCATCTTCTACATAGTAATCTATTTTTTGTGATGGATCTACGAAAAACGTTGAAGGGCAAAGATATGGTAATTCTAAATTCTTTCAATTTGGAAAATTCTTCGCAAAATTTGAATTACCGTCCATTTTCAAATTCAGAATTTAGTATGTTCTGTAATTTTTATAGTTGTTATAATTGGTTTTTGCAATTTTAATGTTTTTATATAATTTTAAAAAAATTGAATCCTCTTATTATTTATTTTTTAATTTCGTTTTAATTATTTCTTTTAAAAATTTGAAATTAATTTTATTTTTTTACACCGAAGCATGATATTGACAAGAACAAAAAAAACAAATTATTTAACATATTTTGAAAAAAAAGAAATTATATTTTAAATATTAAAACATATCATTAAATTTCACATTCAACTTATTTTGGTTGGACAAATTTATTTAAAATAAAATTTAATGGTCAAATTATTGAGTAGGATCGAGAAAATCAAGTGGGTTACATGAATAGTATATAGTGGTCTCTTAACCATTGTGGAGAAAAAAAAGGGGTTGTCTCTTAAGTGGTCTCTTAAGCTGAGGTGGAAGAGAGAGAGAGAAAAAAATAATATATTTAATTGGTAAGAGACCGCTAGCTGTCTCTACCACTGCCCATGGCCTAAGTCTCTTGATGAAAGGGATGAGAAGAGTTACCATTTAGAGAGGGTCCTAGCCTATATGAGAGATTATGATGTTCCATCAAACACACAACTTCAAACACTAGGTGATAGGTGATAGGTGATAGGCCATAGGTGATAGGCCTGAAACCTTTCTCTTCCTTTCATCTTACGCTCTTCTTTTCTTCCAACTCTCAGTAGGGGATCCCAATCGGTTGTTCAAACAATATGACCGGAGGTATATTTTGGTCTTCCATCAAGTGATGGCGACATTAGTCGGTCACTCCAAGCTTGCTTCGAACTGTAGGGTGCATGATGAAAACCTGCTCAACGGGTTGGGGGATGTCGTTCTTCTCATGTCCATTACAATCTACTTCAGTACCATATGTTATTCATTTTTAATACAATACTACATGTTATGTAGTTAATCCTGAATTAAATGCTAAGAGTTTTTTAATAAAAATTCTTCTCACTAGCGCTTCCTATATATATTGTTCTTCATTTTATTTTGTTTTAATGCATAGAGTACAATGGAAATGATTTTTGATCTGAGACGAACATGTTTTTATAGCCACTGAAATGTAAGCAAGCGTTGTTTCTAATTCGTAAATTGGGAAAGTGACTACAATTTCCCGCTCAGTGATCCGATCTCGTAGCTAACATCAAATTAAAAATTCATGTACGAGTTTTAAGAGAAAACTGAAATATGTTCCAATCTCGGAAACTACAACTACATGAATCACACCTAACTAACCAATTTACATTCCGAGATCATATCTCCTTTTACCAAATTGATTTCCAAAATCTAATGCAATGGTATAGCGGTTCCAGTGACACACCAATTCCCAAAACAAATGGTGGAACTGCTGATATCAAAACATTGGACGACGTTAAACAAAGGGTACCACAATGCAGCAAAGTGTCCTAGTTTACACTAAAACACGTCGGTTACACAATATCGTGCATTCGGTATGATGATCAACAGCGGTGCTAAGGATGACGGTTCATATTCGTCGCCCAACGCCCACTTTAACCGCCATTGACACCTTGTTCTTGCACTAGTGCACATCCATATATAATACTTGTAAGTTATCTATTTTAGCGTTAGTCTCACCATGAAACGGTCTCATATAAGACTTTGTCTTTATAATTAGAATGACTAATAGGTGATTTATATTTATTTTTATTTTTAGCAATGATCTACATATAATTATATATATATATATATATATTTAAAATGAATCTTAACATATAAGTAATTATAACCTAACCTTAAAAATTATTAAAATGAGAATTTTAATTATTGGGCTACTCGTTAATCGGTCTAACAGGAGACCTTCTCAATCATTTATATTTCAAGATAAATTTTTAAAAAAATCAAAAGTATAAGAATAACAATGCAGTGAATAAAAAAATATCAAATTATCCTTTAATCATATTAATTGTAACAGGACGTTTTAGACGATATACAAAGTTTTTTTTATCATATATAGTTAAAATGGAGAAAACTACTGTTTTAAAAATGAGTGGGTCTCCTGACAGACAACATGTAAGCTTATGGATATGGCATGTACCTATCTGCAATTAATAAAAATTGTAAAAATTTGCGGGCTGGGCCATTGGATTCGGGACAGGTTATAACAAACCCTTCTCTTCTCCACCATGCTTCTTTTTCCTTCTTCTTCCTTTTGTGAAACAACCAGAAATTCATCGTTCCTTCTTTTTCTTCTTCTTTGACCCATCTGCAAGCATTCCTCCTTGTTCGATCAATAAATTCCTCAAACATTCCTTCTTCTTCGATATGCAAACTTTCTAGCCGACCAAATCCTTCTCTGATTGGTTCATCTTTTTTTTCCGATGAGCTCTTATAATGACCGATTACTATCCGACAAAATTTTTGATGATCTCTTCACCTTGCAACAAGATCTGCATCAATGAATTTCAATTTTAAACGTATGATAAAGAGAATGAAATTTTGCCTAATAATGTCAAAGATATGAATTTCTCACATCTGAGTGGGTTTATGTTGTTGAATTTCCTTCAATGTATATGAAATTGTTGTTGAAACTTCTGAATGTATGAATTTCGTTGCTATGAACATGTAAAAAACATGTTGCAAATATTTGAAAAACAAAATAAATACTATTGAAATTTTCCGTATATACTATGCACCTGTTACCTTTTAATACATATCGTTTGTATTAAAACATGCACCTATTTTATAAACTATGTATATGAATTATGAAACTTTTGTAGGAGACACTAGTGTATGAATGACCTATTATAGGTGGCTCTATAGGCGATTTAAAGGCTCTTTTTAGGTGTCTTTACTAGCTATGCCTTTAATCAATCTGAAAACAAGGTGATTCCAAGAACCACCTTTAAAAATCACCATTACAGAAGGTTAAAAACCGCCTTTAATTGCCGATGGAACCGCTTTAAATAGGAACAGAAATAGTTTTCAAACTCGGAAACTATTTCTTACCTTCCAAAAAAATAGCTGCAGGAAACCGATTGGTTTCCAACAACCAAACAAGTAACAGATCTGGAAAAAAATTATCAAAAATAGCACCAATAGATCTTTGACCCAGCAAAAACAAATTAAGAACACAATATATAGTACTCATAAACTAAGAAAAAAGAAGCAAAAGTTTAATAACCTGTTCATTTGCTAATGTATCAATTTCTTTACTGTCATTACAGAAATTTGAAAGTAAATATAAATAAATAAATGACAATGCACTTTCTCAAATAATAAGTTAGAACAGATTCAAGGGAAAAAAGCTTGTCTGAAATATTTGTGCACAAGGTATCCACACTTGTGGAGGGGGGCATTAAAGGTGGTTTTATCGGACCAGAGAAGGCATTTTAAAAGTGTCTTCTCTGGTCATGTCTTTAATCGCAATCGATTAAAGGAAATTCCTAGAACCGCCTTTAAATTAAAGACAGTTATGAACAACCTTTAAAAGGTCGATGGAACCGCCTTTAACAGGGGCCGAAATAGGTTCCAAACTCGGAACCTATTTTTGCCCTTCCAAAAAATAAGCTGTCGGAAACTGATTGGTCTCCGGCGTCACAACCCAAAGCTAGATCTGAAATAATATCAAATTAAACAATGGAAAACACACATCAACATCAAAACCAAAGATTAAAATAATAGAAAACAACACAGCGGCGGAGGGTGTTGACGCAACAGTGGAGTCAAGGTAGCAGGGTTTGAGGGCTTTGACTCAGATTTAAGGCAGCGGCAGAGGAACTCTAGCATCTGCGGTGGGCTTTTATACATATTTGAGGCATCATCGAAGGAACCCTAGCGGCGCAGTAGTGGGCTTTGATGCAGAGTCGAGGTAGTGTCGACCTCCAATAGTGGCGAGCGGTGGAGGCAGGGTTGGAGCGAGCGACGGAGGCTGCAGCCGGCAGAAATGAGGCAGAAACGATCGGATGAAGGGTGGACTATCGGCAGAGGTGGGGCTGGAGCGAGCGGCAGAGGCTGAATCGATCGGAGGAGGTTGGAGGAGCGGTGGAGGTGAAAAGACGGTGGGGTGAGGAGGAGCAGCGATCAGCCAAAAAAAGAATATAACTAAGGGATTAATTGGTGAAGACGTGAGTGAATAAAGGAATTATGACTAAGGGGTACAAGGTTTTAGGGTAAATGAGTGTTCTGGGCCAAAACTGAGCCCATTAAAAGCAGTTCTATACAGAACCACCCTTAAAATGAAAAATGCCTTGGGAAAGCACTTTCGAACTCGAAAGTGCTTTCGAACTTTAAAAAAAAGTGATTTTAAAGGCGGTTTATGCATAACCGCCTTTAATCAATCACTATTAAAGGTCGTTCCACCTTTATCCAATTGAACGACCTTTAATTGAGGTCCAGAGAGGGTTCCAATATCGGAATCCCTTCCGGACCTCAATTAAAGGCGGTTTTCATGGAATCGCCTTTAATTGGGCGCCTTTAATAGAGCTCTCTCTACTAGTGCCACAGTTTCAGAGCAATGTAGGGTAAGATGGTTTTAGAGTAATTGAGGTAAAGGACGAGCCAACGGTGGAGATGGAGGCAGAGGACGAGCCACCGACAAAGCTTCACTGTGGAGGGTGGAGAAGAGGACGAGCAACCAATGGAATAGGCGAGTTACCGGGGGAGCTTCATGACTTCACATCGAGCGACCAGCAGAGCTTCACGGAGAACGACTGGTGGAGGAGGCACAATGGGGGGTTAGGGAAGAAGGTGGATACATTAACAATGAATGAAAGAAGAGGGAGGCGCATTTGGCAGAGGTGAAAGAAGAGGGAGGCGAGTTTCGCTGTGTTGAAAGAAGAGGGAGGCAGAGAGTAAAAATAAGGACGAAGGAAAATCCTAAGGCAGGGCAAAAAATAGTGTGGGCCATAAAGAGCCCATTTAATGGTGGTTCTAACATTAGAACTGCCTTTAAATATAAAAGAGGAGCTAGGAAAGCATTTCCAAACTCTGAAACCCTTTCGTTTCTACTTTCCGAGTTTGTAAAGTATCACTTTTAAAGGCAGTTAGTCATAACCGCCTTTAATTAGAGAAAATTAAAGGTGATTCATAAAAACCGCCTTAAAATTCAAGTAATGGACGGAAACGACCATTCCTGAGCTCAAAAAATTTAAGGCGGTTTTTTAACCGCCTTATCTTGTTGCCTTTAATAGGAGGCTCTCTACTAGAGAGATCCTATAAGTTAAGTTAAAATTTGACGATTTAAAATTGACATAGTAACTCTGCATTAATTACTTTACAATATGTGTTTTTTAAATATAAACCCACATCTAATTTTAAATTGTCAATTCTTTTATGAATAGCAAAACTTTGCCATGAGATAGTGCATTTATAAGTTACCTTATGATTCATTGTGTTCTTATAAAACATACATATGTTATCCTACAACTAGTATTTCTTATAATATACATAACAAAGGTCACATAATTCTGTAGTTTTTCAATTTTTCAAATGTACTGCATTTAGTACCTTACAATATATACTATGACTATATTAAAACATGTATTTTTTTTCAAACACAGGAGCATATTTCCTTGATTTAAATTAAAGAGAGGTCATAGAAAGCATTGCTGACGTGAAAGCAACACGTGTAAAGAATTGCATACTTTGACAAAAAACATCAAAATTTTGTCAATTTCAAACACGAGAGAGGATCTCAACATCTAAACAAAATGGAAGATAAAGTCCTCACGACAGAAATCTTCCGTTAGAGAACTTACAATTACAATAGTATTTCAATGTAGATTAACTAACAGTCTCTACTACAATTAATCAATTATTAATCTTCAAAGGTAGATCGTATTCGAATTCCTCAAGTTCAATGTCATTTTCATCGGAATCAAACTTGTGCCGGAACGTCTAGCGGAGTCCAATGTTCAATATAACATAAGAGTTATAACAACTTCAAGATTAGATCCACCTCCTGCAAAAAGTCATAGACATTGGGTACTAGCAATTGCAACATATAAGCAAGTAGGTACAATTCCTAATTCAAAACGAACTATCAACAACAAATGAAAAAAAAAGTCATACACACTACAACTAACAAGTTCACACTGGATACTAACAAATTCAATATAAGAAAAAACAAATGCAACTCACAACTCAAAATGGAAAATCAACAAAAAAATTTAAAAATAAAGGTCATACACAGTACAACTAACAAGTACACATTGAATACTAACAGGAGCAACATATAAGTAAACATATGCAACTCGTAATTCAAAATGGGCAATCAACGACAAATGAAAAATAAATCATACATAAGGCAACTAACAAGTACATATTGAATACTAACAAGTGCAACATATAAGTAAACTAATATAGATCATAATTCAAAACGAACAATCAACAACGAATATAAAAGTCATTCACGGTAAAACTAATAGGTACATGCTGGATAATAAAAACTGTAACATATAAGCAAACGGATGCACCTCGTAATTCAAGACAAACAATCAACAAGAGGACAATTCAAAACCATATATCAGAAAATGCACATAGCAACTCAAAACACTAGAAAATGATGTTTATCTAACGCTCAACAAAACAAAGAACATACATACTAAATCAGACAAATCTAACAAGAATTGAGTAATAATCACCAACTGTAGCATCAGCATCTCAGCCAATTCATTTTGCCCGACCTATAACCTAGCGCAAATATAAAACAAAATTAATCGAGAATAAAAAACGCAGAAAAATCAAACAATAATACTATATCTACAAAGATTCATGGAATCAAAAAATATATTGAACCAGAAGATTAAAAAAAGCTACAAACCTGATGATCTGACCGGATGTGATGATCTTCAAAGATTTTTTCTCGAAGAATTGAGCCGTAAAAATCATCGGTAAAAAATAAAATGCGACACCGGAAAATGAGCGAAAAACGAATGCGGAGAAGAGGCGGAATAGAAGCAGAAAAATGTGGCGGCGAAGAAGTGGAGGAGAGGCGGCAAAACTAGGCAGAGAATAGGTGGAGAACGGGAGGAAAACGAGAGGAAAAATGAGAGAGGCGGAGAAGAACAATGAGAGAGAAAATGCAGACTGAAAATGAGGAGGAAGAAACCGTTCCAAAGAGAAATAAAGAAAATTAAAAGAAAATCATTATTTCTAATTAGTCCTAGTTTCTAATTAATTACAAATTGAATCCCATTTTGTAAAATATTCCCTAGCATATCCATAAGCTTATGGACATATTGTCTTTCCTGAGACTTTCTCTTTCAAATATATATGTATTATATATAATAAAGTTTCTTCTCTTGAAAGACGTTCTTTCCATAACTTATGAAAAGACCAACGTTTAAACTACAAATTAGAAAAAATTATGTTAAAATATTTGGGTTGCATTAATCGAGTCATAAACTTATAACTACTGCACGTTGCATAATAAATTTTTAATATTGTAAAGATTTCTATAACTCTAGTTCAACATCATCTTTCCATATGCCTAGAAAAATGCAGTATTTCCCAAGACTTTGCTTATAATAAAACCACTAAAATACACATAATAATTAAAATTTATAATTATATGTATAAAGTAAACCAAAATGAACGGTACAATGCAAATCTACTATGAAACTGATACTTAAGGGAAAAAAATAGAGCAGGTATGATGGAGATTATGAGTTTCCAGAGGTCGAAATTGGCAGGACATGGAATTAATTGTGGAAATCTTAACCCTACCCTGCAAATATGGTAAATTTATTTATTACAGAGCAAAACAATAAATTACTCCCTTTGTTTCACTATTATCTTGGGCGCGATGACTTATCGGCTGCCTTGCTTGAGGAATGGCAGCGAAACTTACACTTGTTCACTAATTATGATGGTTCACCAGGGCCATTTCTTGAAATCTCTCTTCTGATTCAAAATCGTGATGTAACTTGTATCCTCCCCTGTTCCGGGCATGGAATAGATGAAATAAATCAAAAAATGCATTTTTGTTCAAGAATAAAATCTTATGTATTTGGATTTAGATGAAGAAAATGAGTGAATGAAATTAAATGTAAAAAGTAAAAAGTAGCGTGAATGGATGGAAGTGAATTTTTTTTTAATCAAAAATGGAAAATGTGCTAATATAAAAGTAACAATATTAAAAAGAAAGAGTGCGTCTCTTGAAAGACGGTCTTTCCATAAGTCATGGAAAGACCAAGGTTTAAAGTATAATTTAGAAGAAATGAAGATAAAATTTTCAGTTTGCATGAATCGAGTTATAAAATTTATAGCTACTACATGTTGTATAATAAATATTACAATTAAGACCTTTAACTTTTTTTTTATTTTAATTAAACTCATCTTTCCATAAGCCTATGGAAAGACGATCTTTCCCAAAACTTTGCCAAAAAGAAATTGTGCCAATATTAAAAAAATAGTAGAGTAAGTTTCTTTCAAATTTAAATTCTACTTGGATCCACCGACATCATTCACTTATTTCCATATTACTTATCCTTATCTGCAATTATATCAATAAAAACTAGTCCGAACTAAAAATGGTTTTGGTAATAGGATAAAGTTTCAATTACCATCCCAAATTTCCGAATCCCGGTAGGATTAAGATTCAATCATTTCAAATTCTTCCCAGATATACCTGTCCTATCTACTATCTAACCCAATATCCATGCACAAAACTTAAAGTTTCCTTAAAACCCAAAAATGAAAAATCCCAGAAACCCTATGAAATCCGAAGACTGCCTCGGATCTACCGGCGAAATCCCAATCCCGGCGCCGTTATCACCGTTTGTTCTACGGCGGTATTACACCGACGATGGCAGGTTGGTGATAAGACGGGAGAGAGTTAAAGGGCGCGAGTATTTCCTCGCCGATCGCTCCAACGGCCGCCTCGTTCTTAGTCTCGTACCGGTGAGCGATCATGATTCCGACGACAACATCGATAATGTCGACAATGACGATATTGGAGAAGTGAGTTGTGATTATACTGAAAAATTAGGAACTAATTTGGGCGCTGAGTCGAGGATTAAGAGAAGAAAGACGGTTTTGGGCGCTGAGTTGAGGATTAAGAGAAGAAAGATGGTTGGAAATGGCGATTCCAACAACATCGATATCGACGATGATGAGGATACTGGAGAAGTGAGTTGTGATAATACTGAGAAACATACTAATTTGGGCGCTGAGCCGAGGATTAAGAGAAGAAAGACGGTTGGGAATGGCGGTGGAGGGCATTCGTTGCAGTATTGTAGTGTGAGTAGGAGTCCTCGTTTGCTTGGTGGCGGAGGGACAACCGTTGCGGCAGCTGTTAAATCTGTGCATGTGTAGTGCTGTGCTATTTCTTGTCTTGGCGGACTGTTCTTTTTGTAAAAATTATTTTTCAATTCGTGTAAATGTTATGACCATTTATTAGTCTAAATCTATTGGAGATTAGCATCTTTTATTTTTAGAAGTTTACAATCAGCATACAATCAAAACAATCTTCCCTCCTTATAGTGCTGTTATGATTCCATGATCTCATCGCCACCTCTGTCCTATAATGCATCTCCTATATTATCACCTTGTAATTAGCCATAATTTCTTCATGACCGTTGCTAACTTCTTCATTACCGTTGCTACATCTTTTGTATAAAAGCAACACATCCTAATTATGTTAAATAAGACACAATACATTCCTTTCATTCTATGAATCAATAAACCTTTGTACTTTTCTATATGGAATCGGAGCCTTACGGATCATAAACATCGATTCTTAATACACTTGCTCCATGGCAGACGCTCAGAATCAAGCCTAACCATGGAAGGATTCCAATCACCCACTTTTCCTTCACCATTCTGATCAACCCGGCACTGGGAAGACAACTATCACACTTGGAAAGAATCAATGGTGATGGCTCTCACCATCTAAAACAAGGTTGGTTTTGTAACTGGCACACTCCAAACCAAGAAACAAATCGACGGAGGAGTTGTAATGAGAACGGTGCAATGTGCTTGTCAAGACCAGGTTACATGAATCCATCCAAGGTGACACAGCCGGAATAAGTAAAAGAGATCTACAAGCATGGATCCTAGGTTTTGATTCTGGAATCCACCAGGGAGAATATATTCTAAAAAAATATTATTATGAAAGATAAAACTATGAAAAATACAGGAGGTACTTAAATACTATAATGAAACCCTAGAGTGATAAAAAAGAAAATTTGGAATAAATTCCAAAATAAAACAAAAATCGGAAAACACTAAAAAATAGTAAATTGCCGTTTTGAAGACTTAAACGACCTCAAATGGCCTGATTTCGAGTCCGGATGCAAAAGTTATGCTCAAAACCATATCGAACATTCGTGGCGATCCATCTCTTCTCCAATCTTCACCGCCATTTGCCCTGCATCGGTCTCCTCCACCTCCGAAGAACTCAACCTCGAGTTCTCTTCAGGATATAGATTCCCATCCTTATGGTACTCATAAATATCAACCAGATTAAAAGTGTTGGAAATGCTCATAGTATCAAGAGGAGCCACAACATAAGCATTATCATTAATCTTTTGCAACACTTTAAATGGACCATACTTACGTGGTTTGAGCTTACTGTACGTACCAACTGGGAACCGCTCCTTGCGCAAGAAGACCATCACATCATTTCCTTCCTCGAAAACCTTGAGCCTCTTCCGTTAATCAGCAACCTCCTTATTCTTCTTCCATTAGCCTCCAAACGAGTCTTGATAGATTCTTTGGTCTCCACAATCTCCTTAGCCATATCTTCTGCCGACTTTCTCACTCCGGAAGCCTTTGGAAAGTCATTCAAATCCACCACATGCTTTGGAACAGTAGTATAAACAAGAGAAAATGGAGATTTCTTCGTAGCTTAATGCACTGCACTATTATAAGAATATTTGACCTGAGGCAAAGCCAAATCTCACTGCTTCGGCCTTTCACCACAAAAAACTACAAATCATATTTTCCAATGTTGTATTCATCACCTCAGTCTGCCCATCAGTCCGGGGATGGGTTGTAGAACTCTTATTCAAAGTAATCCCAAACATTCGCCATAAAGTCATAATCCAAAAATGACTGAGGAATTTTGTGTCCCTGTCTGAAGTAATGGACCTGGGAACTCAATGAAGTCGAACAACTTCCCAAAAAAATAGCTTCGCAATATTGGACGCATCAGCAGTCTTCTTGCATGCAATAAAGTACGACATCTTGGAAAAAATTTTGACCACCACGAACAAAGAATCTACACCACGTTGGGTATGAGGCAATCCTAGCACAAAATCCATGGATAAGTCTAGCCAAATATCTTCAGGAATAGGTAATGGCATGTAAAAACCAGTATTTTGAGACTGGTCTTTAGAAACCTGGCACAAATAACACTTCTTGACAATAGTGCTCACGTCCCTCTTCAAATGCAGCCAACAATACCTCTCCTCCAAACCAGCAATGGTCTTATCTCTCCCCAAATGACCACTAAGACCGCAACCATGTATCAGTTTCTCCCTCAATGAAGAGTTAGGGATGCACAACTGGTCTCCTTTGAATAAATAGTCATCACGAACATGAAAATCTGCTCCATTAATATGTCCCCTGTTGCACGTCGCCCAAATCTCCTTAAATCCAGCATCTTCTTCGTACAGCTCCTTCAGACATTTAAACCCAACTATCACCTGTGCCAAAGTAATCAACAAAGAAGCCTTCATACTCAAAGCATCTACCACCTTATTCGACTTTCTTGACTTATGCTGAATAAGACAAGTAAACTTTTGAAGAAAATTAACCCATCGAGCATGCATCTTATTAATCATCTTCTGGCTATAGAGAAATTTCAAAGTTTGATGATCAGTGAACAAAATCAAGTTCCTCTGAATCAGGTAATGCTCCCACTGTCTTAGAGCTCTAAAAACTACATAGAACTCCTGATCATAAGTTCTTCACTTCTACCGAGCCTCCGTCAATTTCTCACTAAAAATGCCATTGGGCTCTTCTCCTTGATAGTACATCCCCAATCCCTATGTCGCTAGCATAAAATTCCACTTCAAAAACCTTATCAAAATCAGGAAAAGCTAACACGGGCGCAATACATCGCTTTTCTTTGATCAAGGCAAAACCATGTTCCTGCTCGGGACCCCAATGGAGTTTTCCTTTCTTCAAGCACTAAGTTAAGGGAGCAGTCACATCACTGAAATTCCAGACGAAACATCTATAAAATGTAGCCAGACCATGGAAACTACGTAGCTCCATCACAGACGTTGGTGCTGGCCACTCGCGTAGAGCACGCACCTTCTCCTCATCAATCTAAATCCCATCTTCACCAACAACAAAACCCAAAAAAAGAACGTACACTTTTTTTAGGTTAATGTAAAACCTACAACACTTGCATTAAATGCTCTAAATGCTCCTCTTTGGTCTTACTGTAAATCAGGATATCATCAAAGTAAACCCCCAAAAAAGAACCAATGAAAGGGCATTAAATCTAATTCATCACCCTCATAAAGGTACTAGGGGCATTGGACAACCCGAAAGGCATCACCAACCACTCGTATAGTCCGTCCTTGCTATTGAAAGTCGTCTTCCACTCATCTCCAGGCCTGATACGAATATGATGATATCCACTTCGCAGATCAATCTTCAAAAACACCTTCAAACCTGCCAACTCATCAAGCATGTCTTCCAATCGAGGAATCGAAAATCGATACTTGATAGTAATCTTGTTAATAGCCCTGCTATCAGTACACATCTGCCACTGATTTCCTTTCTTCATAACAAGAAGCACAGGAACAACACAAGAACTCATACTCTCACGAATGAACCCCTTCTTCAGCAATTCTTCGATATGTTCCCTCATAATCTCATTCTCCTTCCAGCTCATATGATAGTGTGGGAGGTTAGGAAAGCTAGAGCCAGGAACCAAATCAATCTGATGCTGAATATCCCGCTGATGTGTATGAATTATGTTGTTTATTTTATTGGGATTAACTGTGATTTTACAGAATTAATGTATACTTTAGGTGTTTTATTTGTTAGAGATCATTATTGGATTTCAGTTTCACCTAAATTCTAAATATTTATGCCAAGTTGTTTAACAGTTTGGTGTTTAAAACGCAGAATAAAATACGCAGTGCACACACAACTTGGTTACGCAGTTCGGTGCAAATACACCTACGTCTGCGGGACCTAGCCCAGATCAGAAACCATCCACTAGAAAGCAGTCTTTAGTACAAGAAGCTTAACTTAAATACTAATCCATTGCTAACCTATTGAGTGGATGTTGTGAGATCCCCTCACTACCAATCCTACGCCGTTGAACCCTCACGATCAACATGTCTCTCTGGATCTCCTCATCCCGAGGAATTAAGGCTTCCTTGTTTCTGATCTTTACGAACTTGGTTGGTTGATTTGACAAACCTCCAAAAACCAGAGACGAACAGTTCCAACAACGTATCTCACGTAGAGATGAAAACTTGGTTACCTCGTCACCGTTTGCGTTGTATCTCTTTGCTTTTATCACCTACGCACTCCTTCCTTGTGCATAACTCTTTCCTTGTCTAACTCTACCAAGAATAGACTTCTAGACTAAGGAAAGATCTAATCCTAATATGGTTTTTAAATGGACAATCCTTTATTAACAGGACTTGTACCATAAATAAACTACTTAATTAATTCCTAACTATTACAAAGAATATTTGTTTACCAGAAATAGGTTGCCACAAAATCACATGTTGATCTCCACAATATTCTGTTCTGATCGCATGATTTTCCTCCATAATTTGCTCCATAAACCGTGGCTAAATACTTGCTGTCCAGAAACCTGAATTGTGATGGTGTTAGAACACCACTTCACTAGTTCACACAATATGCCACAACTGAGTCCAACGCTCCTGGACTTTACAATCTCCCCCCTTGGCATATTTGTGAATTCATCAGCACTGGATTTCGACCTACCAACTCCCCCTGAATTCAACATCACTAAAACTACCAAGAATTCAGACATGACAGGTCATACAGGTTTACTAAATGCATAAAATTCAGCAAGCAAACACACATAAAAAAATAAGTCCAGTTTTCTTCCCCTGGATTCATTAATGTGCCAAAAAAATTGCTGTTTATTCCTCAGCAGTTGCATCATCATCACCATCATCACCATCATCATCAGTAGCATCAACCAAAACATCATCGTCACCATCATGCGCCTCTGAAACATCCTGGGTTGCTGCAGCCAACAAGACTTCACGCTCAGCATCCAAGGCAGCCAACTCCCCCTGAAGCTTTGCCACAATACCCTGATGTCGTTCAATCAGTTCCTGGCACGCTCCAGCTCGGGCCTCAATAGCTTTCAACCGCGTCGTACCAGCATCCGAGAAAATCACTTACTGAGGAGTCCAAGGCAAGTCCTTGATAATTTGACCACTCGGCGTCCTGAGTGTTGATTTTAAGGCTTGAGTAGGGATCCACTCATCAGAGTCCCTTATAGCTGCTCCCCATTTTTGCAGCACCGTGGTGATCACACATGGATGTAACAAAGCTTCCTTCCTGGTCTTACGAGCACAGTCAATGATATCATTAAAAATCAATCTGCCCATATCTACCTTACGTCGCGCTCCCAAACTGTATAGTAGTGTAGCCATCTCTTTGGTGACACTCGTGTTATTTACTGAGGGAATCCAATTATGCACAGGAACCACATACAAACAATAATACCTGGACGTGAGGTTAGACGCAGTTATCTGCTGTCGACCAGTCTCAGGCCATGAGCTCTCCACTCCACCAGTAAGCTCTACAGCCACCTCATTATAATTCTCTGGCATCTGGTGTTGGAACACCGGTTGGCCATGCCTTGACGTGCTACGATTCAAACACTTGTTCACCACCTTTGGTGAAAAATCAATAATCTCCCCGCGCACATAAACCCTATGAAACCAGGGTGATTCTTCATCTTCACACTCAGCTTTCAGATTTGAATAGAACTCCAGCACAAGTTGCTTGTTATAGTCACAGAAACAGGTAGCCGCCTTAAACACCTTGAGATGGTGCAAATAGTCTGTGAATCCACATTCCTTATATTTCACAGCATCAGCTGGCCTTTCCGCCAATATCTTCCTGTCACAGATAAACTCCCACTTTTCTGGACTTGCATAATCAAAGAATTCAGGGCTAATGGCTTCACTCGCTTCAGGTGCAAGTTGTGCACTAGACTCAATTGTCTCAGCTTGTCTTTGCTGTCTGTCAGCACGTAGCCTCTTCAGCTTCTTCCCAATTGGTTCATCGCTGTGCTCACCTGCTTCCATAGTCTTATCCCTGCATCGCGTAGAGTTTCGCACACCCTTGGAAGATGAGGCCACACTGCCCCTGGCCTTCTTTGAACTCTGAGTAACAGGAGTTCTCACAGACTCTGGTGGTGTTTCAACACCCACCTTCCTGCACTCTCTCTTTGCCCCACGTGTCTTTCTGGTCTCGAGTGGTATTTCAACACCAACACCAGTACCCTCTAAGATGCCTTCACCACTGGCTATCTCAGTCAACTCAGCCAAGTTTTCAAGGTCATACCCCTCAAGATTTGGTTCCCTATCAGCAAAGTCCACATCCTGTGTTTGATTCACAGGTACCTGGTCATCAACATTGGAGGTCACATCTGGTGTTTGAATACCAGAAACAGTCACATCCTCACACTCTGGGTTTTCCACAGCTCTATCCTCATCTTCTCCATTTTCAGAAACTGGCTCCATTAACTCTGACACAGTCTCACACATCACAGATGCACTCTCAGGTTCCTTCAACATAGACACTGTTTCAACTTCAACATCTCCCCCTGCATACGCTGTCTCCTCATCACTGTCACTGATTTCCACCACCGGAATGGGCAATTGTCTTAGATATTCTTGAAGCAAGAACAAAGGACCATTAAAGCGCTCCAACTCCAAACCTTTTGCTTTGGTAAAATTAGTGGACTTAACCACTTTGACCCAGGGATGCACCACAGCATCATCCCTCATACTCCTAATGACTGGCCTATGCAATGAGGCTATCCTCGTATAGATTGTAAAATAACTATCTACTTCTTCCCCCACTCTGTATTGTTCACCGAAATCAACCCCAACAAAGGTAGCATGAAAATCACTGATCTTATCAATTTGCCCAATACTACCAGTTAATAGTTTCTCTAAATCAAATCCATTAACTTTTCCATGCAAGCTCTTAAACTTCCTAAGATCAACATAATCTTGGTTCTGGACCTTCCATTCAAGAAACTCAAGAACCGAGCAAAAATAAACTCCATCAACAACAAAGGAATGATCAAACCTGGTCGCCGGTCGTCGACGATTGACTCCATCCCACTTTGCCAACCTCCGTTCTCGACCTCCACATCACTCATTCAAGTCCACATCCAAGTCAAGTTCTTCAAATCGTGAATTTTCTGGAACTCGCACACTAGAGAAATTTCCAAACCATTTCTTGAAGGTAAACTTCACCATTGTCGATGGGTTTTGTGTGGGCTATGTAATTTGTAGGATTTTGAAGATTTCAGGTCGCCGAAAAAGCAATTGTGCGAGCTCTGTTCTAGGAAGATGAACAGTTGGGAAGAAATTGAATTTGTGTGGGAATCGAACACTTGTCTCTTTCACGGTCTTTTTAGCAAACCAAAACCCCACATCTTTTTCCTACTGGGCTCTGACCGATCACGCGCATAGCCAAGCCCATCATCACAAATTTTTAGCCCATGTTCAGCCCTTCTGATCTACTTCTGCGTTAAGTCAACTGTCCAATAACTTTATCCCATAGTGTTTAAACACCATCACTTTATCCTGTGGTGTTTAAATACCAACTCACCAAATTTTTTGGTATTTTCTGTTTTTCTATTTTTTTATTCGACTGTATTTAAAGGAAAACAGTAAATAATACAACAGAATAGACAGATCTGGGTACCTTACATTCGACACACTCCCAAGTGCTGTCTGAGGCCTTCAAAAGTCTCACCATCCAGAGGCTTCGTAAAGATATCAGCAAGTTGTTCTGATGTTGGAACATGATGAACTGTGACTTCTCCTTTTTCGACCAAATCCCTAATAAAATGATGTCGGATATCGATGTGCTTTGTCCTAGAGTGTTGCACGGGATTCTTGGAGATATCAATGGCGCTTTTATTATCACATAAGACTGTCAAACTCACATCATTGAATCCATAGTCTCTCATCATCTGCTTCATCCATAGTAACTGCGCACAACAACTCCCTGCAGCTAAATATTCTGCCTCAACCGTAGATAATGATATAGAGTTCTGCTTTTTACTATACCAGCTGACCAGATTTGAACCAGCAAAGAAGCATCCACCAGTGGTACTCTTACGATCATCAGCATTCCCGGCCCAGTCAGAATCACTGAAACCTACCAACTGCGAATCCTTTTTTCTAGAAAACCATACTCCATACTCCACTGTTCCACTTATATATTGAATAATTCTCTTCATAGCTGAAATATGTGATTCCTTTGGATTAGCCTGGTAGCGGGCACAAATACCAACACTCAAACAGATGTCTGGTCTACTTGCAGTTACATATAACAGGCTACCAATCATACTCCTGTATAATGTTTGGTCAACACTTTGACCCAGATCATCTTTTGTGAGTTTATCAGTGGTAGCCATTGGAGTACGCACTGCCTTTGCACTTGCAAGTCCAAATCTCTTGATCAAGTTCTCAGCATATTTCTGTTGGCTAATGAAAAGACCATTCTTCTCCTGAGTAACCTGCAACCCTAGAAAATATGACAATTTTCCTACCATACTCATTTCGAACTCCTTAGTCATTAAGTCAACAAACTCCTTCACCAATGCTGAAGAGGTGGATCCAAAGACAAAATCATTAACGTAAATCTGTGCGATTAGAAGATGTGTCCCCTTATGCAGCACAAACAGTGTACGATCCACCCCCCCTCGACGATATCCCTTCTGAATCAGAAAGGTTGTCAGTCGCTTATACCATGCACGTGGTGCCTGCTTGAGTCCATACAATGCTTTATTCAACTGATAGACATGGTCAGGAAAATGTGGGTCTTCAAACCCCTTAGGCTGCTCCACGTAAACTTCCTCCTTTACTAGACCATTCAGAAATGCACTCTTGACATCCATCTGATGAAGAGTAAAGTCCAAAATGCATGATACTGCCAACATTAGCCTAATCGATTCCAATCTGGCCACGGGTGCAAAATTTTCATCGAAGTCAACTCCTTCTACTTGGGTGTACCCTTGAGCAACGAGTCGCGCTTTATTTCTTGTGATTTTATCATCTACATCAGATTTGTTCTTAAAAATCTACTTAGTTCCGATCACATTAACATCAGTAGGCCGCGGGGGTGAGATACCAAACATTATTTCTTTCAAATTGCTGCAACTCTTCTTGCATCGCCAAAATCCAATACTCATCAAGCAGGGCTTCTTTGTAGTTTTTGGGCTCAGTGAGGGAGATAAAACATGATAATCCTGCCAATTCTCTGTAATTTACCCGTGGCTTATCCCGTAACTGTATGTATTTGGTTGGACTTTGTTCAGATTCATGTGTTACTGTTTCCGATGTTCCAACACCGGTTGACTGTGCTGGTGTTTCAACACCAGTAGGATTCACTGTGTCGAGGATATCACTTTCACCCATACTATATTCCTCTGAATCATCAACAATCACATTAATAGACTCCATGACTGCTCCAAAGTGTTGGTTTAGAACTCGGAGCGCTCGACTGGTAGGAGAATAACCCAAGAATATACCGATATCACTTCTAGACTCGAATTTAGCCAAAGGTTCTCGGTCCTTCAGAATATAGCACTTAATCCCAAAGACATGAAAATACGATACATCTGGTTTCTTCCCTTTCCAGATTTCATATGGTGTCTTCTCAGTAAACGGACGCAAGTATACTCTGTTGATAGTGTAGCATGCTGTGTGTACTGCCTCAGCCCAATATCTAGCATGAATTTTTCTCTCGGCTAGCATTGCTCGTGCCATTTCCTGCAGCATCCTGTTCTTTCTCTCTACTATACCATTTTGTTAAGGCGTTACGGGGGCAAGCAGAGAACTCGTGGTGTATTCCAAGTGTCTCGTAAATGTCATGAAACTTAGAATTTTTGAATTCTTTTCCATGATCACTCCTGATCCGTGCAATTCTTTCTTGGGTGGTTCCCTTTTCTACATGTAGCCTGTGCGCCAAGGTCTTGAAAACATCAGCGACCTCTGACTTCTCTTTGAGAAATGATACCCACGTATACCTCGAGAAGTCGTCTACACATACAAAAATATACTTCTTCCCTGCCACACTAGGGGTGTTGACCGGCCCCATTAAGTCCATATGCAGGAGTTCCAAAAGTCTTGACATTGAAACATCGTGTACCGCATGGTGTGGTATCCGGATTTGCTTTCCTTCTTTATAAGACCCGCAAATAGCCTCCTTGTTGTCACTGATTTCAAGAATACCTCTAACTACATTCAGTCTGGAAATGCGTGCTAAGGATTTATAATTTATGTTCCCCAATTTTCTATGCCACAGAGTACTAACTTCTTTTTTCGAGCTAAAGCAGGTGAAATCTTGATCGAGCAAATAACAGTTATCCATTGATCGAGATCCAGTGAATACTCCAGTTCCATGGTTTACTACACATTTCTCCTTGTCGAAAAACACTGTCATTTCATTGTCACATATATGACTAATGCTCAACAAGTTTGCTTTTAGTCCTTCCACCAGTAACACATCTTGGAACACCGGGATCCCTTTGATGGCTAACTCACCCTTGCCGATTATTCTACTGCGTTTCCCATCACCAAATCTAACATATCCACCAAATCCAGGTTTGAATTTTCGCAGAAATTCAAGGACTCCAGTCATATGCCTTGAACAAGCACTATCGAAATACCAGGAATTTCCTGTATGTGCACCAAAACATACGAAACTTGAAAAACAAACATCTTGAGATTTTCGAATCCATACCTTGCTTTTAGGTCGAGTGATGTTATGCGGCCTTGGGTTGACACGTGTGTTCATAATTCTGGTTCTGTAGCCTCCAGTGTTGAAACAACGCCCTGTATCATATCCTGGCATGGTGTTGAACCATCGATTTGCTGAGTTAAAGGACAGTGTCCTAAGTAGCTTAAAACACCTATTTCTCACATGCCCTTGAGCTCCACAGTATCCGCATCGTCTGATCCTTTTGGTGGGGCAATTTCTCTCGATTATTCCTGGAGCTCGTGCACCTTGATCTGCCTTGTTGCTCCATGAGTTCACTGGTGAAGATTCTTCATAGCCAATTCCATATTTGGTCGTCTGTCCCATTCTTAGACAATCTTCGAGCTTAGCTTTCCCTGTATTGAGACGTCTAATAGCTTGTTCTGCTGCCTCTGCTCGTTGCACCATTCCAGCAAATTCCTTCATGATTCTTTCAAGTTCGCTGATCGCCTTTTCCTTTTCAAGTTCCTTCATTTTAGCATTTTCAATCAATCTCTTGTTCTCGGACTTGAGCTCTTTGTTTTCATCCGCCACTTTTAACCACATCTTGTACATTTCCATGCTTTCCTTGCAAATGTCATCATCACTAATGCTCCTAGTCTCTTCATCTGAGCTACCACTCTCACTTTCATTCAGCACACTGACTCCTTCCTCGAAAGATTCTTCTAACTCCACCACTGACACACCGAAAGCAACATGATTGGTATACTCCTCTCCATCCTTACCATCATCTCCTCTGTCATCATCACTCCAAGTTGCGGCATACGATTTTCCTTGCCTTTTAAGTGTATTGGCACACTCAGCTTGTATGTGCCCGAAACCTTCACATTCTCTACACTGGATTTTCCTGTTCAGGTTTGGATTTGTTGATTTGAACTTTGGTGTTTCAACACCAATTGCTTGGCCAAATCTTGGAGTGGAGTTTGCGTTTGGATTTTTGCTACCACTTGACTTCTCGTGTGGCTTCCTGCCCATCTTCTTCATAAATCTGGAAAAGTTCCTGGTTATGTTGGCAATTTCATCAGACTCTTCATTATCTGTATAATCTTCTGACTTTCCAGAGGTTATGCTTGAAAAAGCCATCTCTTTCTTACCTGCTTTTGTTTGCAGCATTTCCATCTCATAGGATTCCAATGATCCCATAAGTTCATCAAGCGTCATTGACCCTATCCTTCCATTTTCATTAATCGCTGTAACCTTCATGTTGAAACGTGGAGGTAGTGCTCTCAAAACCTTTCTTACAAGCTTGTGATCTTTTTACTTTTTGCCAAACTGAAAAGCTTTGTTGGCAATATCTCGGACTCGTCCATTGAACTCAGAGATAGTCTCATCTTCGCGCATCTTTAGATCTTCGAATTTTGCCGTGTAATACTGCAGCTTTGATTCTCTGACGGAGCTTGTCCCCTCATGATAAGTTTGTAACACATCCCACGCATCTTTAGCAGTCTCACAATTTGAAATCATCTTAAACTGATCTTCATCCACTGCCGTAAAAATGGCATTTAATGCCTTTGAGTTGGACACGTGTGCTTTGTGCTCCTCGGCAGAATATTTAGAAAATGGTTTAGCCGTCAATGAGCTTGATCCCTCAGCTTCGGCTTCTGTAGATGGAGTGTACTGATTTATGACATTGTTCCAAGCTTGATCATCTAGTGCTCCAATGAACACTTTCATGCGTGCCTTCCAGTAGGCATAATTTCCTTGTTCCAGCAATGGTGGTCGCATGACCGAAGCTCCCTCCTTTGGTGCCATGGTGAAACCTTATCTCACTCTCCCTGTTTAGGGGTCAGCAAGTGCCGAGCTCTGATACCAATTGAATTTCAGTTTCACCTAAATTCTAAATATTCATGCCAAGTTGTTTAACAGTTTGGTGTTTAAAATGTAGAATAAAATACGCAGTGCACACACAACTTGGTTATGCAGTTCGGTGCAAATACAACTCTGCGGGGCCTAGCCTAGATCAGAAACCATCCACTAGAAAGCAGTCTTTAGTATAAGAAGCTTAACTTAAATATTAATCCATTGCTAACCTATTGAGTGGATGTTGTGAGATCCCCTCCCTGCCAATCCTACACCGTTGAACCCTCACGATCACCACGTCTCTCTGGATCTCCTCCTCCCGAGGAATTAAGGCTTCCTTGTTCTGATCTTTACGAACTTGGTCGGTTGATTTGACAAACCTCCAAAAACCAGAGACGAACAACTCCAACAACGTATCTCACGTAGAGATGAAAACTTGGTTACCTCGTCACCGTTTGCGTTGTATCTCTTCGCTTTTATCACCTACGCACTCCTTCCTTGTGCGTAACTCTTTCCTTGTCTAACTCTACCAATAATAGACTTCTAGACTAAGGAAAGATCTAATCCTAATATGGTTTTTAAATGGACAATCCTTTATTAACAGGACTTGTACCATAAATAAACTACTTAATTAATTCCTAACTATTACAAGGAATATTTGTTTACCCGAAATAGGTTGCCACGAAATCACATGTTGATCTCCACAATATTCTGTTCTGATCGCATGATTTTCCTCCATAAACCGTGGCTAAATACTTGCTGTCCAAAAACATGAATTGTGATGGTGTTAGAACACCACTTCACTAGTTCACACAATATGCCACAACTAAGTCCAACGCTCCTGGACTTTACAATTATTTTCTGGCTCAAGAAAAATTTGGAGGAAAATGACGAAAATTATGGCAATTATGGCAATTATGGCAAAAAGAAGACATTCATTAATGTGCAGAAAGAGTAATTAACATGGCAGCACATTTACAAAATATGAAGCTTTTTGAAGATATTTAAAGAGATTTAATTATATTTTATTTCTTCAAATCCGAATTCAAATTCCGAAAGGATTATATTTTGGAAGAGTCCATATCTAAGTTTTTCTGGGCTTTAGTATTTTCGGCGCCCGGGAATAGAAGAACAGTTTTAGTCTAGTTTTGCTACTATTTTCGGAGTCCAAAGTTAGGAGCAAACTGGCTGCTTGCCTTTTGTTTTCGAGCAAATATTAAACCTTGCATTGGTTTCCGTGCTGAATTAATCACTTTGCCATTGCTTTCATTGTTTTTTCGCATGCAGACCTGCATTTGCCTTTGGTGTTTGGTTTGATAAATTTCGTTCGTTTTAGGTCTGTTCATAAGATTAGAGCATGTTCAATGCAGATTTCGTTAGAGTAAACTTTAATTGCCACATAAGATTTACTAACGCCTATTATTAAATTTAATCTCCAATCCAGGAGTCTGAAGTGAACGTCGATATTACGTGGCTAAATGGACTTCTATTCTCCGAGGATGAGAGCATCTCCAATGCACAGAAATTCTTCCCTATTTATCGGAAACACATGGCAAATTTTTATTGGAACTTCCACACACCTTCGGTATGATGTAATATTTAAACTTTTGACTGCAGGATTCTTTTAGAACTCTTCTCCAATCCAAACATCAAATGAATAAATAAAATTTGAGTCACCCGCCCAATTTTTGCTGTTGATTTGGCAAAAGCGAGCGTCAATTTCACCTTCAGAGAAGGTCACTTTGATAGGGTCGATGTAAATTTTGTCCACGTAATACTGACTCTGGTATTTGACCCTTGGATTGGAGAGCAAATTTAGAGCTGGGGTCATTAAATCCTATATCGAAGGCCGCGCTTTGCCAAATCAGCTACACAAAAAAATAAAAGCACCTTATTTAATTTTTTTTATTGGGGTAAATACTTTGGTGTTTTGATGTAGTTTTGTTTGGAAAAATTTCCAAATTTACGTTTACCATAATTTTGTACACCACTAAAAATAAACCAAACTATATTGGAAAATGAAATGGCAAAATTAATTTTAAACGTTGATTTATTTTTATATATAAAATAAAATAATAATTTAAAGAGATTTAAAAATATTTTCAATAGATGTGGTAATATATATATATATATATATATATATATATATATTTATATGGCAAAGTCTTGGGAAAGACGGTCTTTTCATATGCTTATGGAAAGATGAAGATAAAAGGTAAAAGGTCTTAGTGCAACATTAAAAATTTAGTATGCAACATGTAGTAGTTATAAAATTTATAACCCGGTTCATGCAACCCGAAATTTTTTTCTTAATTTCTTCTAATTTACACTTTAAACCTTGGTTTTTCCATGACTTATGGAAAGACCATCTTTCAAGAGACGCACTCTATTTATATATATATATATATATATATATATATATATTTTATACTCAAAAAAGTATAAGTATTAGTCTATTAACATTAGAATTCAATTTTTTTTGTCAAATTCTAAAAAGTAACTATGAATTTATAGGTTATAAAATAATTGAATGATGTATTTTAATAATAATGAAAAATCCACATGTTAAGTGCTAAATATATTCATTTATATTTAATAATATATAAATAATAATGATGCATATATTATAGACTGGCAAAAATAAAAATTAATTTCAATTAATTTTTGTTTTTTACTCTTTCTCCATAAAAGTAAAATTGAGACATAAATTAGAAAGTTTCTTAACTCGTTGTCTATTTAATAATTAGTTAATTTAATTAGAATAACAAATTAATTTCTAGAATAGAATCAATTTTATTTTCAACATGAACTAAAAATAAGTTAGTGCCGATTAATGTTATACTCGAGTTCATAAAAACTATTTTATTGAACCAATATAATTATTTATTCTCCATCATTATTCTTGTCAAATAATTAGATGCATCCAAAATATAATTGATTGTATGAATATAATATTTGTTGAGATCAAATATAAGGCAAAGTCTTGGGAAAGACGGTCTTTCCATAGGCTTATGGAAAGACGGGGTTTAATTTGAATAATAAAAGGTAAAAGGCCTTAGTTGCAACATTAAAAATTTAGTATGCAACATGTAGTAGTTATAAAATTTATAACCCGGTTCATGAAACCCGAAAATTTTATCTTCATTTCTTCTAATTTACACTTTAAACATTGGTCTTTCCATAAATTATGGAAAGACCGTCTTTCAAGAGACGCACTCCAAATATAATATTAAAATACAATTTTAATATTATATATATACACGTCAGATAATAATTGGGAGTTCGTAGCACATTACATAATAATTATTCATTTGAAGTTTGGATGGGAGAATGATTTCAAACGAGACCCACAGTCAAAACATTTAATATTACGTCAGAAGGTGAATCGATGTTCCAATCAAATTTTACCATTTGTACCCGTTAAATAAGGAAAATCCTCCATGCATTGGAGATGCTCTTATGGACATGTATTTTATTTTTTACCTTATACACTGTATTTTTTAAATTACATACAAAATTTTAAAATTTTGAAAATATTTTTTATATCATATATCTTAATATTTTCACATTCAAATACATATTATTACTTGTTTTAACTTATAAAATGCAATATTTAAATTTTATAAAAAAATTACAACATTTTAGGGAAATACCCCTGAGGACTGTCCAAAAGCTTATGGAAAGCCCGTCTTTCCTTAGACTTTCCCTTCGTTTTATATAACTGCATTAAATATGTCTTCTTTTTATAATATTTATTTGTTTAGTTTAATTATAATGAGTAGCCAATTCATATATCGGTAGAGAATAATAAATGTTAGTTTATAAATTCTGAGGTCTAATTGTATTATATGATTCTTGCATGTTCTTGATTGTTCTTGGTTGAATTTTATTTTTAATATGTTTGAGTCTAGCCAACTTAAATGTTTTTAGAATAATACTATCTAATTTCCGCCAATACATAATTATTGGATGGGATTAGTAAGTAGCATAGTCTTGTGAAAAAAAGCTAACTTGCTAAGATTGTACTAGCAAGACAGGGAATAATTGAGTGTGTGTTACTATTTGCTTTTACTTTGGTAATTGCTATATCGGGTTCTTTTGATACTTAAGGCTATCAAATTGTGTTATGGTTAAGAGAATACTTTCTAAGGATATTTTGGGAAGGGAAACAATTAATTAATCATAATTAGTTGACTATCAATAAAGTAAGAAAGATTTGGGGGGAGGGGGGTTAAGCGTACCAACTTCCCTATAACTGATGGATGTGTAAGAATTGATTCATTATCACGCATGTGATCGATATTAACTAGCATGAGTTATTCTTAGCCGATATCATTTATCCATATATTTATTTCTCGTTTTTAGAGTTCGTATTTGCATTTAGGGTTAGAAATCATTCTTGAAATTAAGGCGTGATGGCATCACCAAACGTGTTTTCTAAATTAGTAGAAAAAATAATTAATAATGATTCCTTTTACTCCTCGTGGGATCGACCCTGCTTGTCGTTGTACTAAATTGGAATTAATCCGAGTTTGCAGGTTATTTGGCGAGTCAAACAACGCTCATCACTCGTATGGGAGGTAACTCACTTGGAAGTTCGTCACTAGTTAACTACTCGAAATCCTCCAAAATTGGCCGCACTTCCAACGGAATCGATGCCTCCTCCTTGTCAGCACTGAGCAACCCCTTCACCACCACGGGATAGAAATAGTCGGCTTCAGCAACAGCCTCATCAAGTTCCTCTTCACCTCATGTCATAACCAGGAAATTCAACTACTTTCTTCATGTGACACTATCAAAAGACTGAATAGGAGCCATAGTAATCCTATGCCACCCCATGCAAACAACGTGACGTTGTCACACCCCTTGTGTGTAACGTTGTTATCAAATTGCCAAGGCCGCACCAACAACACATGACATTAATCCATATCCAGTACATCACATATCACGTTCTCTCAGTAATGTTTCCAAATTGAAATAGGAACACTACAAGTTAACGTCAACCTAACCTGATTACCCTTACTAACCCAACCTAAGGTATAAGGTTTTTCACAAGGCTCAGTGTGTAAGTTTAGATATTTAACTAACTTTCCAGAAACAAGATTTTCAGAACTACCATTATCCACAATTAAATTGCATAACTTCTTATTAATTGAACTGTGGGTCCTGAAAAATTCTTACGATGTCCCTTGTCCTTGGATAACAATAGAATCCACTGCAATACAATGGTGTCCTTCTCAACTGCCTCATCTTTGGCAAACTCGGCTCCTTCATACTCATCTGATGCATTGTCTTTGACATTCTCTTCCAGAAGAGCCATGGTCCTCGATGGGAAAACATTAGACATGTACCCCACACCACTACGACGAAAACACTTGTCACCCCGTGGCTTAGTATACGAGTTAGACTGTCTTTGCATCGGTGCCCTGGCTGGAAACTCCCTCTTATCCTGCGCACCGCCTGAACCACCAACACCAGCACCAAGGTTAGACTCCTTGGTTACCACGATCTTCTCCTTGCTTCCAGATGACTCGAAACTGCTTTGAGGTTGAATTTTTTGAAAGTCAGAAAAACCACCACCTCTGCCACGAGGGGAGTTCTCTATCATCTCTGCTTTCATGGCCAAAATTTGAGCCTCGGTCAGAGTCCACATGGTCTATAACCCCATCTTCTCTTGAATTAAAGGTTTCAGGCCACTAATATAACTAGCCACCCTCTGATTCTTAGAATCTCCAAGTTCACTGTGTTCACAGTAACGCATGAATTCAACCGTGTATTCCTGAACTAACCTCCGTCCTTGGAAGCACTCAATGTACTGTTTGTACAAAAACTGCTCATAATCTGCGGGCAGAAATCAATCCAACATCATCTGCTTAATCATTCCCCATGATCTGATTGAATTTTTGTTTTGCTCACGCCTTGAGTCAGCCAGCCTGTCCCACCACACAACGGCCGTACTCTTCAACTTTACCGTGAAAATCTTCACTTGCTTGTCCTCTGGAATTTCCATGACATCAAAAAATCAACCCACTTCGATCTGCCAATCCAAAAACTCCTCTAAACTCATGGATACATAAAACAAGGGAATATCATCCTTAACCCAGTAATCAGGATTAATTTGTTGATTACCGTGATTCATCCAAGTCTCCGTGTTGGGTTCCTCCTCGTCCGAACTTAATGAATCATCGATGATATTCTTCCCCTTCAAATTCCTCCTGGCCGATCTCTCACTATTTCTCTGAGTCTCCACCCATATTGTTAATGCCTCTTTCTTCCTACTCAAAGCAGTAAGTCTTGCGGCAATCGAGACTCCTTCTGCCTTGGTTAATGGTTGATCACTCATCGTGAATCAATTGAAAAGGTCAGGGAAAAGCCTGCTCGGATACCGATTGACACAATTAGAATAATAAAATGAGATCCACAAGCACGAATCCTAGGTTTTGGTTCTGGAATCCACCAGAGAGAAAATATTCTCAAAAAATATTATTATGAAAGATAAAATCTCCAAAAAAATATACAAGAGGTACTTTAATACTATAATGAAACCCTCGAATGATAAAAAAAAGGAAAATTGGAATAAATTCAGAAAAAAATGAAAAATGAAAAAATTGAAAAATAGTAAATTGTCGTTTGAGGCCTTAAACGACCTAAAATGGCCTGATTCCGAGTCCAAGCGCAAAAGTTATGCTCAAAACCATATCGAACCTTTGCGGTGATCCATCTCTTCTTCATTCTTTTCCGCCATTTTCACTACATCACAAGGAGATCTCAAAGAGCGTTATTCACTGCAGGAACACACAAGGAATTAGGCTTGAACTTCATGAACGCTTTTCCCATTCTAACATAGTTTCCCTTTTCAACCTTGAGAAGGAAATTCATGATTGCTTCCAAGGAGAAGATTCTGTCAATGCTTATTTCACCAAGATTATATCTCTTTGGGATGAAAAAGATGCCCTCTAAGAATTACCAAAATTTTCTTGTGATGCAGCCGATAAATTCAGGGCATTCCTCACCAACCAAAAGACTATTCAATGTCTTATGGGTCTTTCTCCCTCATATGAACAAATTCAAAGCACAATCATAGGTTTGAACCCTTTTCCCGAACCTAATAAGGCGTACTCTATGGCCATTCATCAAGAACAACAAGAAAAAATCACCAACGCCAAGCCTCTGTCATTCGTCGACGCGTCTGCTTTCTTTGTCAAAAGGTTGCAGGATACTTTGCCTCATGCCAATGCTAAACGTTGTGACAAATGTAACTTAACCAGCAACACAACTAAGCAGTGTCATTCTCATTTAATATGCTCTTTTTGCAACATCAGAGGGCACACCGCCGACTATTGTAGAAAGTGCAAGAAGTGTATGGATATTGGCCAGCAGACTTCCAATGCTAATAATATGACTGCCTCATCCAACCTTAACAATGGCACAAAACTGAACCCGGGTGAGTATCAACAAGTTATGGCCTTGCTCGCCCACCTTCCAGAGCCTGAATCACATCCGTAGCAGCCGAATGGAATGACGTATTCTATCTACCATTCTTCTGCAAACCATATTGGTAACCCCTCTACTTATGATAAATTTTCAGGTAACCTTACTACACATATTTCTCCTCCACTTCGTTGCTCTTATATTTTAGATAGCGGAGAAACCGATCATATAACCTATGATACTTATTTTCTAAACTCGTTCACACCTACCACAAATCATTTTATGCATCTCCCAGATGGCAAATCTTACAAAGTTTCGCATATAGGAAATGTTTCTTTCTCATCTTTGTTACATCTTTCTTGTGTCCTATGTGTTCCTAATTTTAGATTTAATAATCTCATTTCAATTAGTCAACTTGTTTTATATTCATTATATGCTACTATTTTCTTATATCAGCTGTGTAATTCTGGACCATCATTCGAGGAAGATGATTGGGATGGGATATGAGCGTGGTGGTCTATTTTTCCTCAAAAATAAATCACAGCCTACTCTATGTAATGTAACAACTTTAGACTCCCCATGGCACCAAAGGGTCGGTCATCCATCTCTGCAAGTCTCTCCTCTTTTATTCATGTTTTTAAATCAACCTTCTTCAATCAGCCCTTTGGCAAAACAAACTCAAAATAAATTTCCACCAAGTACTTCTTTTAGCTCGTCTTGTTTTGACATTGTTCACATAGATATTAGGGGAGGTTACCATGTTCCTTGTTTAACATGAGCACGTTACTTCCTTACTATTGTTGATGATTTTTCAAAATTCACATGGATTTATCTTATGAAAAGCAAAGCTGAGTCTCATCCTCTCATCATTCAATTTCTTACTCTCATTGAAAATTAATTTGCCGCACGTGTTAAAGTTGTTCGTAGCGATAATGGCCCTGAATTTAAGTGCTTTGATTTTTACTCTTCAAAAGTTATTTAACCCCAAACTAGTTGTTTCAATACACCCCAACAAAATGGGGTCGTTGAGCACAAACATCGACACTTGCTAAATGTTGCCTGTGCAATATTATTTCAATATCATTTACCAAATATCTTTTGGGGTGATGCCATTCTTACCGATGTGTATTTGATTAATCGCACGCCTAGTCGTATTTTACAAAATAAAACACCTTTTGAAAAACTCTTTTGCAAGCCACCAATTTCTTCACATCTACGTATTTTTGGATGTTGATGTTTTGCATCTACGCAACCTCTTCGACCAACCAAATTTGAGGCTTGCTCGGCCGAGTGTATTTTAATTGGTTACCCACCTGATACCAAAGGATATAAACTTTATGATTTTTCAAATAAGAAAACATTTATATCTCGTGGTGTGATATTTCATGAATATGAATTTCCTTATTTTAAACTCCCCGATGTTTCAAAAGACTCAACAAATTTTCTCTACCAAAATTTGTACCTCAAATCATCATATACGATAACCCGCTGCCACACTCTGAAACTACCATTCAAACCCCAAATCCTACCATTAACGACCCTTCTTCTACATCCTTGCCTCAAACACCAAATCACACCCCTTTAATCAACACTCCAAATAATTCACCTACTCCCACAAACACACCAACATCACCTCCGCCCTTACCATCGGCACCACCTTGTCGTGTTTTATGACCAACTAAACCATCCAACCTACTGTGTGACTTTCATGTTGAGGCAAACTTACCATCTTTCTCTTCGAACTTGTCATCTTCCTCATGTAGCATTATGTCGGATAAACCATTTCCTTTGAAAACCGTCATTTGTTATGCTAAACTTTCTCCTTCCTATAAACACTTTATATGTAATATTATGCTTGAGAGAGAGCCCAACACATTATTGCAAGCCATTCATTTCCCACAATGGAGAAAGGTTGTGGCTATTGAACTTAAAGTCTCCAAGTCCTTATGGAAAAACTGACCACCATCTGCACCCAACAAAAGCCCCATTGGGTGTAAATGGGTATTCAAGATCATACAAAACCCCGATGGAACTGTCGAGTGCTATAAAGCACGACTTGTAGCTAAAAGTTACAACCAAATCAAGGGTGTCGACTACCATAAGCCATTTGCTCCCATAGCAAAACTGACCACCATCTGCATTCTCATTAGCCTTGCCTCCATCAATGGATGGAATAGACACCAACTCGACCTCAACAAAGCATTTCTTAACGAGGATCTAATGGAAAACATCTATATGTGGTTGCCTTCAGGCCGCAATGGTAAGGGAGAAACTTATGTACATAAAGTTCATGAATCTTTATACATACTCAAACAAGCATCTCAAAAATGGTTCCTCAAGCTCACTAATGCCCTCACACAAGCCAGATTTCAACAATCATGGGCTGAATATTCCTTGTTTACACATCAACATCAAGGTACGTTCACTGTCATTCTTATCTATGTAGAAGATGTTATTATTACCGGGACTAACTTGTAGGTGATCAAGGACACAAAACTTTTTCTAGTGACCCACTTCAAACTTAAGTACATGGGACCTCTCATGTTCTTTCTTGGCATCGAAGTTGCTCGATCTAAACATAGAATCACTCTTTTCCAACGCAAATATGCCATTGAGATCCTTGATGATTTTGGGTTCCTTAGATGTAAACCAGCTAGTGTACCGTTGGATCAAAACCTTGCACTCGCGGCTGATGACGGAAGTCCTCTTTAATATGGAATCTACTTACTGTCGTTTGGTTGGTTATCTAATCTACCTAAACATTACCCGACCAGAGCTTGTCTATGTTTTACACATCCTCAGTCAATTCATGGGCTCCCCCAGACAACCACACCTCGATGCTACTCACCACGTCCTGAGATACATTAAAGGTACTCCAGGACAAGGAATTCTTTTACCCTCCAACAGCCAGTTGCACCTAACCGCCTACTGTGACGCTGATTGAGCTCTATGTCGTGATACACGTTGATATACTACTGGTTACATCGTCATTCTAGGATGCACAACTATCTCTTGGAAGACCAAGAAACAAGGCACTATCTCCCGTTCTAGAGCCAAGGCTGAATACCGTTCCATGGAAACCACTTGTTGTGAACTTACCTGGCTGCGTACTCTCCTTCAAGATCTAAAATTCAAACACACACAACCATTCACTCTCTATTGTGATAACAAATCCATGCTCAACATCGCTTTAAATCCCGTCTTCCATGAACGTACAAAACACATAAAAATCGACTTTCATGTCATACATGAGAAGATACAATGATCGAAGTCATGACCTTCCATATTAACACTGAAGATCAGCCTGCCGATTTGTTTATGACTCAGTCCTACTCCTTTTACATCACTTTTACACAAGTTGAGTGTTACAAACATACACTCCACTTGAGGGGGAGTATTGGAGGTTAGGATTTTTTTTAAAAAAAAAAACGTTTACAATCAGCACACAATCTTCCCTCCTTATAAGGCTATATTATCACCTTTTAATTATCCATAATTTCTTCATGACTGTTACTGATTTCTTCATTACCGTTGCTGCATCTTTTGTATAAAAGTAACACATCCTTATGTAAAATAAGACACAGTACAATCCTTTCATTCTATAATCAACAAACCTTTGTTACTTTCCTATAAAATCGAAGGCATTTTTTTCAAATTTCTTGTGATGTTTTATAAATTTATTTCAGATACTCGTTGGGTAATTGTATTTATTTTTATTTAATTTGTTGATGCAAGTCATAGATAATATACTCCTCCTGTCCCATATTAAGCTGCTCACTTACTATCTGGCAGCCAACACTGTCAAATTTGACCACATATTTGAATTGAAAAATAAACAATAATATGAACATATGCGGTATTACTGGATTTGTCATAATAAGTTGTTTCTAAATATCGAATTTTTATTTGTTGTTATAATATGTAGTTAAATATATTAACGGTCAAACATGTTTCTTAAAGACCGTGAAAAAGATTCTACGCAACTTAGTCTGAGACAGAGGGAGTATGCATAAAATAATGCATTTTTAGCGCTCATTTAATTGAACTGGACTAAAATGAAATGAGTTGAACTAAATTGTACTCCTTTTGTTTTGTTATGTTTGGCACACTAATTTTAAGTGGTGTTTTTTTTCTGCATGTAGAAATGTGTTGAGAAAATTGATTTAAGAGAGTAAAAAGTTTAATGAATGATTGAGAATGATTCACTTTTTGTCATGAAAGGAAATGTGGCAATTTTAGGAAAAGATACCAAAAAGGAAAGTGTGACATGCATAAGAAAATAGAGGGAGTATTAAAAATAAGTGTATTGAAATAGTAGTAATATAACTCAATTAAGCTACATTTCCAATCATCAAATTTCTACTAAACTGAACTGGAGTACAAGTAAGTTCTACATCGAATTTCAATGGACAAGTAGGACGAGTTGTTGAAAATTTTAAATTGCAAAAAAAGGGATCTCCTATCGGTAACAACCATCAACAAACTCAAGAAAACCCACTTTTTTGGAAAAAAATTAATTAATTTAAATAATACACAAAATATTGTGTTTGAAAGTCTAATAGCTAAATGTGTCATTTTATGATTAATATAACTATTGAGGTAAAATGATGTTTGTTTTCATATATTGCAATGAGCCTTCCAGTTTTTATAAAACCTTTAAAAATATCTCTCAAAATATAAATAATTGTAATCTGATAGAAACAAAATTTGTCAAGATAAATCTAACCGTTATTCGATCTATGAAATATTCATTTTAATATTTAAAAGTATATCGTAGTTGGAATAAACTCTCTGAAATAACTACGGATGGCAACACTTTTCAGGTGGAGGCTATTAATTATGTAAATTTATTTAATCTTTTTCATCATTCAATTTCTCTTTTCATTCAATTTTCTTATTTTTTCATTTTCAAAAGGGGTGGCAAATAATTTTTTTTTAAGAATTAGGGAGGAATTCTCCCTTTCATTATACATTTTTCCGGCTACCTCTTTCTGGTAAAATTATAATGCCTTAAAATCCGTTATCCAAAATTCGAGACTATAAGGAGAAAATTAAGTCAAAATCATTAAAACAATACACTTATGGCGTTCCGTCCCATCCGAGGATTTCATCAGATTTGTAGACTTAAATCCATTAGCATTATTTTTTTGGAATCGAGTTAGGGACAATTTTACGTATTATAAGTGATTCCTTTATGGCAAAGTCTTGGGAAAGACGGTCTTTCCATAGGCTTATGGAAAGACGGGGTTTAACTAGAATAATAAAAGGTAAAAGGTCTTAGTTGCAATATTAAACTTTTAGTATGAAACATGTAGTAGTTATAAAATTTATAACCCGGTTCATGCAACCCGAAAATTTTATCTTAATTTCTTCTAATTTACACTTTAAACCTTGGTCTTTCCATAGCTTATGGAAAGACCGTCTTTCAAGAGACGGACTCTTCCTTTATACCGATGAAAAAGTATTTTGGAAATTAAATTGAACAGTTTTAGTCTCCTAGTGTCGGGAAAAGGTCGAACGGATTAAATGTAGACGAACTAGATTTTCAAGTTGGGAGAATTTATTTTTCTTTGTTTTGTTTGCCTTAATATTTGATCAGAAGTGTGGATAGGACATTTTACGTGAATTTCATCTAGTGTTCACTATGACTGGTTATGTTTTATAGTTTGAGGTCGATATTATCAAACAACTACACGGTGAAAACCACTTATCCTCTGTGTGCCATTCTCATTTGCCACATAAGCCTTTGTTTAAAATGTACTATGACTAGACCCTTCATGTATATCTCTCATTGCCACTGATGATTTAGATTAGAATTGTAATATTTAACTAGTGCCTCTGTGTAAATTAGTTTATCCAATTATATTATTTGTTGTAATCACACATTTGTGCAAAATAGAACATGGATGGGAACCCTATAAACCCTCGTTCTAGCGACAACTAAAATATAAAAAAGGTACTCCCTTTGTCCCTCTATATTGTCTTAATTCACTGTTTATTAATAAAGTTGATATCATTTGGATACTAAAATTCATGAATATATATATATATATATGTGAAAATTATCATATAAGATCTTGCCACATTCATCGTTACATAAATCATTAGTATATTTACTGTTGAGAAAAGTGCATATATGACCCTATTAAATTGATAAAGTGCGGATATAACCCTGTAAAATCTTAAAGTGCAAAGCTAACCCTAATTTTTTTTGTAAAACTATGCAGTTATACCCATTTTGTTCAATTCCGGCGTTGACTCAAAAATTCAGTCATTGACCAAACATGAAAAGTCAGTCTTTACCCTTACACTTCTTCTTCAAACACACCTTTGTTGTTGCTTGGCAGCCAGACCTCCGCCGCTCTACCACCGTCAAACCTCCACCTATCACCTACTGCTGATCTGTCGCGAGGCTACCGCCGCAGCCCAGAACCACTAGATCTGCCCAAAAACCCCAGCCCACCACCTTAGCCTCGTCAGCAACCCCCACCTCCCACCGGCATTCGATCACTAGTTTATTCAATAGGCCACCGATGTGCTTCATTTTGCGTGCATTAACCATTGCATTCGACATAGTTTTAGCTTGTTTTATTTGGTGGATTGCTAGTATTAGTTAAGTTTACGTGACAAAGGTTTAAAATGGCCATGTTTGGTTTTCTTATCTAAATCCCTCATTTTGTAAACTTAATTAGTACTAATGGATATTTTGTATCCACGGGCTCCTAAATCTTCCTTGTGATCATCTTTAGTAGGTCACTTGTGGGTACTATTTGGTTACATTCTATGTGAAGGCCATTCGTAAGGGCGGTAGAAGATATTGAAGGTTATTCGCAAGGACGGTAAAAGAGATCGAAGGTCATTCACCTTTAGAATGGTAGTAGACAAATGCCACAAACATCAATGTGTGGTAGAAGGAGATTGGAGCCAAAGATAGGTAGCATTGGAGTTCAAGGCAGCCAACGAAGAAATGGTGAATCATGGTTCGATGAGTTGTGCTAAAGTCTAAGAATGATCTAAGAAAAAATAGCCTTCAAGGTTGATTCCATTGGAATCAACTTCTCGAGCACTACAAAATTGACAACTAGAACTCTCAAATTGGACTAACGATTCACCTGTAACGAAGGAAAGAAGTTCTACCAACCAAGGCACGTACAAACGTAGGCAGCTCATGCATAACACCAACAGCCCGCGCCAAAGGACTCATCCCACACCAATAGTGATCAGCACGAGGGTATGGTGTAGCCCAATCCAAAAGCCACGGGCCGCAAGCACAAGTACCAATCAATGTCTAAAATTGGTTTTGTACGGGTATAGACTGTCCCATTTATGACAGCCCGCATCATTCCAAGTCAAAGATGCCAGACAAGCTAACGGCCCATGCTAAAGGTTGCACCCCGTGCTAGGTTTCTGAGCAAACCAATGATCCTAACAACAACCCACGCCAAAGGCCGCATTTTGTGCCAAATTTCTGAACAAACCAATGCTCCTGACGATATCCCCCGCCAAGACCTGCGCCCTATGGATCAGAAGTTCCGAATCCAGCATGCTAACGGAGGCCCGCGTGAAAGGCCACGGTCCACGCCATATGATGCAACCTGGCCCGCGCCACATCCAGCATCCCACGCCAGATGAAGCTACATGGTGCACGCCAGACCCTGCAGAAGTATGCACCACAGGCCACACCATCCACGACGCCCTGCGACGGACAGCGGGTGAACTAGGGTTTAGTCATTTTTGGCCTATTTTGGGCTTATTTTTAGGCCCAATCCCCTTCTCCTATAAATATATCCTTATTTACTAGGTTAAAAAAGATGGAGAGAGTTTATTTCATTTTTTTAGATTATTAGGATAGCAACTCTAGAGAGAGAAATACTCTCTCATTTTCTTTTCTTTCCTTTTATTTTTTCTTTGATCCTGTGTTGTGGAATTCAAATCCATATTTGAATTCCATATCTATGGAGTAGTTTCTATAGCTTGGGGATAAATTGTAAGCACATGGTTTAATCTTTTGTTTTGTGAGATTCTATTGTTCATCCTAATTTTGTGTTCATGATATTATTGTGACTTTTTCTTGAATGTTTGAATTGAATGAATAGTACACCACATATAAGCACACACTTTGAGAAAGGAAAACCGAATGTTAGAATGGGTAAGGGAGTACGTTGGCATCTGCGTGGGTGTGTGCACAGGAGAACCGAGTATTGCTCTGACTTATTTTCCATTGCACCAGTCTTAGCTGATTACGTAAATTAGTCTGAGAGGTTATGGGTACAAATAGTTAAAAAGTAGTAATCTAGGGTTGTAAGAGGCCCTAGTGTCATAGATAAGGTTCCAACACCTAATTGATAGGTGATTGGGAAGTAGTGCATTTGTAGTGAAAGCCCGGGATGTAATCTCATGGGTGATAAACATACCTACAACAATGGTTAGACCTTGTTGTACTCCCCTAATTATAATGGTGGTGTCGATGGATGGTTGTGAGTGCACCCGACGTGATAGGTACAGGGAAGTGTATGCCATCTGCCACACCACGTGTTATGAACACCCTAATAGGTTGTCTAAATCCTATGTGAATGAATTGAGGATCGAAACATTAGATTAACCATGTTGCGCAATGAATTCCCAAGTGTTTAGATTAATTAGATTACTTTCCTTTTCAATTTCATGTCTTGTAGTTGTTAATCTGAAAATCCAACCCCCGTCTTCCTGTTTTCATTTACTAGAAATTCCTATCACTCGTACGGATTGACAACCCGTATGAGGTTGTGTTTTCATTGATATTTAGGTCCTAGCATCTCTATGGACATACCCAGGGCTTACCGCTAACTACCCTATCGGTAGCATAGTAGTAAGAACGGGTGAAGAATATAAATCTTATCTTTGACCTTCCCACAAAAGTCTCTGCTCAGGTTAATTAGCTACAATTAACGACCCCAGGTGGAGGCAAGTCAAATTTTGGCGCCGCTGCGGGGGATGCTATACAGTCTAAGTGTTAATTAGCATAGCATGTTAGTAAATTAGTTAGTAACTGCTTTTATTTTTTTGGTTTTGATAATTTGGTTGTTGAGCTATTGTGATAGTCATCTTATTTCCTTTTTATATGTTTGCTAGTGTTGAATTCAGAAGGGAATTTTTAGCTCTAGTTTATGGTATACACCCGTACCACTAATCTAGGCGTCTTACACTACCCGACTGAGAACATAGGTGTTTGGAGAAGAAGGAGATGGATGACTAGGGAAGAAGTTCAACCGAGGCAAGTAGTGTTGGTGAAAGAGCCACAAAGAATGGCGGAAGAAAATCTTACCTTACGGGAGCTTATGGCACCCAACCTGGAGAATCAACCACTATGTATTACCTTCTCGCCATTACCCACCAATGTTAGTTGTGAGCTGAAAAGTGGCATGATCCATTGCCTACCGACATTCCATAGATTTGCGGGGGCATGAAGTGAAGTTTCTTAGAGAAGTATTTTCCGGCATCTAAATCAGCGGGGCTAAAGAAACAACTGTGAAACATTACCCAAGGGGCTACCAAGAGCTTGTATGATTATTTGGAGTACTTCAAGTGATTGTTAGCGAGTTTCCCCGAACATCCATTCAAGAAGGGAGATTTAGTGTATTATTTTTTTCGAGGGGCTATGTGATAAAGATATGTGAATGGTGAACACCGCTTGCAATGGTTCGATAGCGAACAAGAGCACTAAGGATGCAGTGGCCCTCTTTGAAGAAGTGGCTAATGGTATGCGACAATTCGGTACAAGTTCAAGGGTTAGGGTCTTGGATGAACCTGCACAAATGCCTAAGTTGGAAAAGAAAGCCCAAGCTCTTGTTTCTAGGATGAAGGATCATTTGCGAGGAAAAGTGTATCAAGTCAAAGTGTGTGGAGTTTGCAACCTCAACCACAACTCCAAGGTGTGTCCCAAAGTCACAAACAATTTGCAAGAAGTGAATGACGTTAAATATAACAATTGAGAGAGGCCATAATTTGCTAGGGGTCAGCCACAAGGGTTCTGGGGGAACCAAGGAGATGCAAGGCCGAATCCATATGGTAACTCGTTCAACTCAAGGTATCGAGATTATCCAAATTTCTGACGGAGGGAGGATAACCTACCTCAAGGATACTTAGGTGTACAAGCCCCTCCTCAAGCATACCCTAGAGGTGAAGGCCCTTCAAACAACTATGCCTCAATCTACAAATCGGATTGAGATTAGATCTAAGAAGCCATCGGTCAATTAGGGAAGAAACATGAAGTCTTTGTGGAGAGGACAAGGTATGAGATTGAAGACCTTGGTAATAGATCTTTCTCGAGTATAAAAAATCTTGAAGTTCAAGTTGGGAAACTTTCCACCTTTGTGAGCCAACTTGAAGCCAAGGAGTCTGGCAAACTCCCTTCCCAACCGGAGATCAATCCAAGGGACGTGAGTTCTTTCAAGTTGAGAAGTGGGAAGGAAGTTCGTGAATCCGAGAAGAGGGTTATGAAAGAGGATGATAGGGTATTGGAGGCTACCAAGGCACACTTCGAAGAAGAGGAAGTTGTATTCAATGGGGCACCTTCCAAGGAGCTTCCACCACCCGAGGGACAAGCTACCATTCCACCCCCATTTCCAAATGATTTGAGGGGAAAGCCAAAAGTGGTGACCAATGATGCAAACATTAGAAAAGTCTTCGAAAAGGTCGAGGTAACCATCCTTATCTTGGAATTAATTGAAAATGTGCAGTCATATGCTAAATTTCTTAAAGTTGCATGCACAAAGAAAAGAAGTAGGCCAACTAAGGGGTTAGGACATTTAAAAATGGGGGGAGTCACAGTTTGAACCATAAAAACTTGCCTCGGAATTGCAACGACCCACCACGGAATGTTTTCTATCCCTATCCCCTTAAGTGGTAAACTTGTTGAAAATGCCATGATAGATTTAAGTGCGTCCATCAATGTGATCCTATATAGTTTATAGAGTAAATGACTTCTATGGCCCTCGAACTATTGTCATCGATCACCTGGCCCTCCACTTTTTCCCCATACTTTTGGCCCCTAAACTTCCAAAACTGGTGAATTGTAGCCATTCTGTCGGGTCAATCTATTAGTGTATGGTCAAATCGTTAATTTTAGGGGTAAAACTGACATTTTTTATTTCATTTTCCTTTTCCTTTTCCTTTCCTTTTCCTTTTAATTTTCTTTCCTTTTCTTTTGATTTTAATTTTCTTTTCCCTTTCCTTTTTCCTTTTCTCCTTCCACACCCCCTTCTCTTTCCCTTTTTTCCTCTACATCTTCTTCTTCTTTGTTAATATCCACCGCCCTCTATTGATATCCGCCACTGCATTCGGTGGAGCTCCACTTTGAACCACCACCACCCCCTCAGTTCAAGTTCTTCAACTCCTCAGTTTCACACCTTGGAATCAAAACCTTTTCTTTAACTCCGCCCCTCTCTGAAAACCCCTCTTTTCCTCAAGCTTGCGGCCTACACAGCCACCATCGGCAACCTCCAAAAATAGCTCTGGTGGGCCAAAACCCCCGCGAATTCCATTGGCACAAAGTTCCTAGACTCTGAAAATAGCTCGAACGCACGACCCCTTTGACCCGCGAAAGAGTTTTGGTTCTGAGCGTTCAAGAAAGGGGTTTTGAATCCAAGGTTTGAAGCTGAGTTTATTGTTTTGATGGCCTGAAACTGAGAAAAAATGGGGAAGGGGAAGGGTAGGGTGGTGGAAATGGAGAAGGGGAATGATGGTGTGGCGGAAATGGAGCAGGCAGAAGGGTTGCAAAAATAGAGAGGGAGGACGGTGGTAGGGGTGGTAGAAATCAAGAAGGGGTGGTGGATGGCGGGTGGCAGCAATGGAAATAGGGCAGGGGTGGCGGATGGTGAAGGAAATGGAGCAGGGGTGAAATGGGAGAGAAAGAAGAGGGAAATGGAATGTGGGCTGAAAATGGAAATAGGATGTGGGCTTAAAATGGAAAAAGATGTAGGATGAAAATGTGAACTTAGGAAAAAGAAATGGAAAAATGGGAAAACTAAAAAGAAAACTTAAAAAAGAAAAAAAGCAAAAGGGGAAAAGGGGAAAATGACCATTTTATCCTTGAAATGGATTCTTTGACCAAAAGCTAACGGATTGACCTAACAGAAATATCACAAGTTGCTAGTTTTGTTAGTTTAGGGGCCAAAAGTATGGGGAAAAAGTTAAGGGGCAAAGGTGAACGACGGGGATAGTTCGAGGGCCACAGAAGTCATGTACTCTAGTTTATATGAACGCCTAGAAATAGGTGAGTTTAGGGAAACTAGAGTGATTATCAAACTCGTACATCATTCCCAAGCTAGTCCTTGTGGACTAGTAAATGACGTGATGATGCGAGTTGGCAAGTTGGTTTTTTTGGCGGACTTTTATGTCTTAGACGTGGCGCATAACAAAAGTGCACCCCCAATACTTTTGGGAGGACTAAAATTGATGTCCACTTCGGAACCTTGACTCTAGAAGATGAAATGGATAAAGTGGAGATTGATATCTATAAATCTAAGCATAATTCAACAACTTATTCTCCTATGTGCAAATGTGTGACCCGATGTGATGAGCATAAATTCTATGAAACCTCTTGTGTTACAATGAGCATGAACATTTGGATGAGTCCCATGTTGATAATGTTGTTGATGTGTCCGATGAATTGCATGATGCTATCGATAGTATTTCGGTGCTATATTATTTTTTCATGCTAACTAACTTGCAGTGGGAAAGGGAGAGTGTTGAGATTTCAAACCTCCTCGACCTCCCCCTAACCCCAAAGTGACATTCACAGACTCAATACTAGCAAGACACGGAGATCCATTTCCTATGACAAACAAGAGGTCTGAAGGTAAGGATGGCTCATTGTGGAGACCTCTCCACAATGATGTTATCATGGGTGGAGTCGCCGATGGCGATTCCGAGACCCACAAGTAGGTGTTCCTAACTAGATTGCATGAAAAAGAAATAAGTCATGAGAACGAAAATAAGTATATGGTGTTTCTTTTTGCTTTCGTGTTTTTAGTAGTGAGTAGATAGATTTTGCATGTTCTTGTTTGCAATGAGGATTTTTGAGATGAAAGTCTTGTTTACTTTGAAAATTTGAGTTCAAGACTCATGATTGTGTTTGGATGGAATTAGATTTGATGGGTGACATAGGTTTTTGGAAAAAGAGGAATAACTAAGGATTAGGTCAAAAGTTTTGGCAACCACATGCCAAGACCTAATACGGTCCGCGCCAAAAACCTGGATCCATGCCAGGAGAGTTGGCGCGAGGGAATGCCTCATGCCAAGGAGTTTGGCACGAGGGTTGATTCATGCTAGAATGTTTGGCACGAGGCCATGCTCTATGGCTAAGATTTGGCGCGAAACTTGGATCGTGCCAAGCACATTTTGAGCTAAAGAATCAATTTTTCATTACCAAATTGTTCCAAAAATGAAAATTTTTGAAAATTCTTAATTACCAACTCAACAATGCATTTTTGGTTCAAGAATTTTGGATTCCCCTAATTCCTTAGGATTCCTAGGAATTAATGGATTGGTACTATTGTCCCCTAATATGGAATTTTTAAAATTAAATCCTCATCCTAATTGTACCTCACTCCCTATTCACCTATGCTGAAATTCTAATCCCATGGTATATTTCTCCACCTAATTTCATCATTTAGCACATTCTTGCTTCTCAAGAAAAACTCACTCACACACAATCTTGGTGAAACTCGAAAAAATTGAAGCTTTTCTTCCAAAAATTAGCAATTCTTGCTTCTTGTGTGGATATTACAAATATTAGCTTCAAATTCAGGGTAATCCATTGAGCTCTTTGTTTATATGCTTTATTGACATTGTGGCGGTGTTATGAAAATCATGATTCTTGAATGAGTGTGTGTTTGTGAGATGAATGTTTGGGTTTGTATGCATGATCTTGTGTTGAACAAAGTTTGGATGGTTTCATGTGCTATTATACTTGAATGATATGATCTTCATGTGTTGGGTGATTTAGGAGAGGATGAATCTTGATTGCATGATCTTATCGATGGGTTGGTTAGAACTTACACGGGTTTGTTGTTTGGTGAGGAATGTTCTTGTTTAAATAGCCTACATGCTTAGATTATCATGTTTGAATGGTTAGGTTATTTGGGAGAATGTTGTCTTATTGAATAACATTGTAGGACATGCCTTGTTTATGATTATATCACCACTCTTGCCTTCTGATAGGATACCTCCTAAGCATAATGCTTTGGAGAAAGGAAAGTCCACTCGGGGTGAGAAGAAGAAGAAACCGGCGAAGGGTGCATACCCCGAGCCGGTGACTTTCATTCTTTGCAACCCCACGTTTGTGACCGAAGAGTTTATGGGGTTATCAAACATTTTTGGAACTGCGGTCCGGAGGTGGAGGAACTTGAGAGAACCGAAGAGAAGTATCTTGGAGAATGAGTTTGCATGCAAGGACACCTTGGCGGCTTTAGCCTTACTCGAGCCCATCACTTACCTATTGGGACTAGTAGGTCTAGAGGGGTTCCTCAAGAGACACTCGAAGACATATGTTAGGTGGGCCCTAGAGTTCTTAGCTACTCTATGGCCGGTCATTGACGATGATGGACCCAAGGTGATCAAACTAAACCTGGATGATAAGAAGTATAAGATAACCCACCGAGAGGTAGCTTGTGACTTTGGATAGAGGTTTGGCGAGGAGATCCAGAATACACATCGTCGAGGGATGCCTTTTTCTCTCGGACGTTTTTGGGTGTAGCTGACAGGCGCGGATAGGAAGAACGTGTGCAAGAATACTGCCCTGGTTCACGCAAAATTCCATTATGTTCACCGAAGGTTGGCTATGAGAGTTTTCTACCACGCTGAGCTGGCGCAATGTCCGAGTACGGATGTTCATTGCCTTTGGGCAATGACACCCTAGGGTAATTTTTACCCGAACCTGGTAGGGTCTTTTGTGCAGGAATGTTTAGCGATGGGGGACAGAAAGAGTGGCAAGATATCTATGGGAGGCATGGTAGGCCTACTAGCACAATACTTAGGCCATCTGGTCACACAGAGAGCGTTGGCTAACTTGGGACAATCAGGTACAAAGTATAACATCGAGAAGTTAGCCAAAGTATCCATAGTGAGACCTACGACATCGGAGGGTCGATATGTATGGCTTTGTGGCGGAGCGAGCACTGTAGTTTCATGGTACTTCCACAATCGGAGCACACCACCATCAACCATGACACATGTTTGGATGACCTATTTATTAATCCCGACCCACAATTTGAGAGAGATTTCTATAGAGTTTTGGCCATCCCAAAGATAGATGTTGAGGAGGCCGAGGGTGAGAGCTCTTCAAGAACACCTCCTAGTCGTTCTCGAGCATTCATGGACCTCATTGACCAATTGCAATCTCTTGTGGAAATTTTTTTGAGCTCTACTCGAGTTTTGCAAAAGGTCGTCCAAGCAATGGGAGAAATGTGATCACAACTGGAGGAGATGAGTGCAAGAATGGAATCCATGGAAGCAACGGGATACATTGAGAGGAGCTTCACGAGCCACGAGGATGAAGGCCCTTCGGAGCCACAAGGGTAAGGTTCACTATTTCTCCCAACCCCACTTATGTTTTGACATGAGTTTTGTTGCATTAGAGACTATGCATTGGCTAAGTGTAGGGAAGGGAGTAGTGAGCCCTTAGGGAGTTTCATTCTTAAATTTCCTCGGTGCATTCTATGTTTTTCTTTGGTAGCTTTTCTTTCTAGTTGATGGTTTTGGTTTTTGATTATTGAGGGATGATTTTGGATGAATATTTGGTGGCATGACATGCTATGCTAGAATTTTTAGTTTGGTAGGTTGTTTTAGGATGTTGGTTGTGTATTTTTGTTCTTGATCTTATCTTTTGTAGTATGAAGTCCAATTTGGGGCAATTTTGTGCTACACCAAAAAAATTGAAAAATGAAAAAAATTTGAAAACCCAGTCAAGTTGAAAACCCAAAAGGGCGACTTGAGTAACATTGGAAAAAACCCGAATAGGTCGAAAGACCAAGGTATAAATGAGACGCTAGGCCTGGATAGGCTTACGAGCCTAGGTAAAAATAAGAGGCCGTGTGGAAAAAGGTGAGAAGTGAGTACCCTTTGTGTGTTAAAGCTAGGATGAAAACCCAAAAGGGCTCCTAGGATGAGAGAAATTGAGAGAAAATAAAAAACTAGGTTGATGATACACTTGACTCCTTGGTTGTAATTAGCTAAGTTGAGAATCACAAATTATCCCTAAGTTACAACCAAATCGACGGCTTTTGGATTTCCTTGGTGGATGTTTTTGGGAGAAGACTCTTTGATTGCTTTAGGATCATTTTGGGAAAAGTAAGCTGGCTTAACACTTATCCTTTTGTCCTACCTTCTTCCACATTTTACTTTTGGGTGATTAAATTGCTTATATTCTTTGGGGAGTGTGAGAGTTGTGAGATTCTTACTCTTTTTGGGGGAAATGGAGTAATATAGGAATAAGTTGGATGCCTCGGTTAACTTATGCTTGCACGCTACATTTTGCTTAATTCTTTTTCTTGTCTTTATTTACTCGAGGACGAGTAAATGGTTAAGTGTGGGAAGTCTGATGTGCTTTATTTTGCGTTCATTTACCGTTGCATTCGGCATAGTTTTTAGCTTTTTTTATTTGGTGGATTGCTAGTATTAGTTGAGTGTACGTGACAAGGGGTTTAGACGGTCATGCTTGGTTTTTTTGTCTAAATCTAGCATTTTATAGACTTAATTAGTACTAATGGATATTTTGTATCCACAGACTCCTAGATCTTCCTTGTGATCAACTTTAGTAGGTCGTTCGTGGGTCCTTTATGGTTACATTCTATGTGAAGGCCGTTCGTAAGAGCGGTAGAAGATATTGAAGGTCGTTCGTAAGGAAGGTAGAAGAGATCAAATGCCATTCACCTCTAGAATGGTATTAAACAAAGGCCACGAACATCAATACGTGGTAGAAGGAGATTGGATTCGAAGATAGGCAGCAACAGAGATCAAAGCGGCCAATGAAGAAACTGGGGAATCGTGGTCCGATGAGTTGTGCCAAATTCTGAGAACGATCCGAGAAGAATTAGCCTTCATGGATGATTTCATTGGATTTGTCTTCTCGAGCACTAAAAAACCGACTACTAGAACTCTAAAATCAGACTTACAGTTCACTCGTAGCAAAGGAAATAAGTTTAGTCGGCCAAGGCGAAAACGGGTCAGCACGGGCTGCTCATGCATAACACCAATGGCTCGCACCAACAGTGTTAAGCACAAGGGCATGGCACAGCCTGCGCCAAAAGCCATTGGCTGCAATCACAAGTCTTAATCCACGTTCAAAATTAACTAAGTATGGGCGCAGGCTGTCACATTTAAGACGGTCTGCTCTGTTCCACGTCCAAGATGCCAAGACCAGTTGATAGCCCGCCCCAAAGGTCGCACCCCGTGCCAAGTTTCTGAGTAGACTGATACTCTTAACGACGGCCCGCACCAAAGTCCGCATCCCGTGCCAAATATTTTAGCAAACCGATACTCCTGAGAATGCCCTGCGCCCCATGGATCAGAAGTTCCAAATCCAGCATGCTGACGGCGGCCCGCGTCAAAGGCCACTGTCTGCGCTAAATGATGCAATGCAGCCCACGCCAGATCCACCGTCTCGTACCGGATGAAGGTACATGACCCATGCCAAACCATGCAGCCCGTGCAGAAGTACATGCCACGAGCCGCACCATCTGCGGCGGCTGAACTAAGGTTAAGTAATTTTTGGCCTATTTTAGGCTCAATCCCCTTCTCTTATAAATATAGCCTTAGTCTACTATGTTAAAAAAGGTAGAGAGAGTTATTTCATTTTTTTAGATTTTAGGAGAGCAACTTTAGAGGGAGAAACACTCTCTCATTTTCTTTTCTTTCCTTTTATTTTTTCTTTGATCCTATGATGTGGGATTCAAATCCATATTTGAATTCCATATCTATGGAGTAGTTTCCATAGCTTAAGGATAAATTGTAGGCGCATGTTTTTGTCTTTGTTTTGTGAGATTCTATTGTTCATACTAATTTTGTGTTCATAATATTATTGTGACTTGTTCTTGAATGTTTGAATTGCATGAATAGTACACCAGATATAAGTGCACACTTTGGGCTATATTTATGTATGGTGCAAATATTGATGCCCCCTTGGGAAGGAAAACATGGATGTTAGAAAGGGTAAGGGAGTACGTTGTGTCTGCGCGAGTGTGTGCATGGGAAACCCCGAGTGTTGCTCTGACTTATTTTTCATCGCACCAGTCTTAGCTAATTACGTAAAGTAGTCCGAGAGGTTATGGGTAGATATAGTGAAAGAGTAGCAAGCTAGGGTTGTAATAGGTCCTAGTGTCATAGATAAGGTGCCAACAACCCATTGACCTAATTAATATGTGATTGGGTAGTAGTTCATTCGTGGTGGAAGCCCGGGACGTAATCGCATGGGGGAAAACAGACCTACTACAATGGTCGAACCTTGTTGTATTCCCCTAATTACAATGGCGGTGTCGGTGGAGGGTTGCGAGCTCACCCGACGTGACATGTACAGGGAAGTGTATGTCATCGGCCACACCAACATACCCAGGGCTTACCGTTAACTACCCTATCGGTAGCATAGTAGTAAGAACGAGTGCAGAATATAAATATTATCTTTAACCTTTCAAAAAAAGCCTTCGCTCGGGTTAATTAGCTACAGTTAACGACCTAGGGTAGAGGTGGGTCAGCCACCATCACAAAAAATAGCTCTCAACGCTCCACCTCTCCCCCGCCACACTCTACCCTAGCCCCACACGCCACCACAGCCACCATCGACCCCTTCTGGTTCTCGCCGCCACGGCCATGCACGCCCCTACCCCCACCGCCAAAATAGCCCCTACCACCAATTGATCTACCACCACCACGCCGAAACCCTCGTCCCCCGCTCACACTTTCAGAGATAAGGACGAAGGAGATGGTGAAGATGGGGGTGGAGGAGTGACAACAAAGATGAGGGCAAAAGGATGGCAAAGATAAGGGCGGCGGAGGCAATGGACATGAGGGTAGAGGAGATGATGAAGATGAGGACAAAGGAAGCTGAGTGAAAAGAGGGGAGGTTATTGTTGTCTTTTCACCAATTTCCAGCCATTTTTGCCGTTGACATTTCGATCAACAAAATCCAGAGTTATTTTTGCACTTTCTATTTTACAAAGTCATTTCTGCACTTTCGTTCAAAACATAGGGTTAAAATTACACTTTTCTTTTTTACTTTTAATAATTTTTTATTATACATAATTTAAGATATTAAAATATCATTCGTGAATTGCTTAAAAAGAAGAAGTAAGATCGTTATAGGAAAAAGAAAAAGAAAGGCCGTTATAGATGGACGGAGGGAGCAACATTTTTAGTGAATTTCTTGTTGATATAAGCATTTTGGAACAAAAATCTTGTAGAGAAGCCTCGGGCATAACTCTCTGCACATGTCATAGTTATGTACTACGTCCTTTCAAGTTGATAAAATTTGTTAGCTTTTTACATCCATGCATCCACGCTGAAGGAATATTACAGTGGCAGGCATGTTTAGCCATGAAGTATTTTCCAGCGAAAAAGGTTACATATCGATTTCAGGAAATCATATCTTTATTACCAGTAGTCTGAAGAAGAGGGACATTGAATTGAAATTCAACGAGCTATTATGCACTACAAACTTGAAGCATTTGATAGCTTATGCTGCAAGAAGCTTCTTGATATCCTTCTGTAACATAGTACGAGTGAAACACATGAGATTAGCATTGTCGAAAGAAGGTGATGTTAAAGCATGAGTAAAAAATAAACTCGTAAAGCAATGCAATCACCGATCTGGTGTTAATTTTGTGAGGTAAGATTCGATAAAAACAGCGTATATTAGTAACAAAGCTACAAAAGAATTAAATTTCATTAGACCAACTACATTGAAGTACTATGAACCACAGATTAACTCCCAACAAAGACTCTTGGACGCACTACTGAAAATGATGACCAGATTATCTTGAACCGCAGTATGAGTTATACTCCTACAATGAGAGTTTTGAAGAGCCGAGTACAAATCACGTTAGCTAAACACCAGAATACCCACCCTTACATCAACCATGGTTGGACCAAGTAACATAGGGTTGGGATGAGGGAGGGATTGGGCTGGTAGTTTGTTATGAGTGGAAGAAAGTATTTTGGATTGCAGGTTAGATGGGAGAATAAGTGTATCATAATGCGTGCTGAGATGCGAACAAATGAAAAGCAGAAAGATACTTTGTACAGTAGATACTGAGAGACTCATGGCTTCAGTCCAAGCCCTAAAATCTAAATCTTCTCCCAAGCCATAATTGCAAGTAGAAAGAGCCTCGTATTAGATTTGCCCACTAAAACAATATACTCCGAAAGATAAGTAACCAAGATCTACAATATCTCATCTTTTGCATGAAATACTTTTCCTATCATAGATACATACGTAATATACTTTGTAGAAACTATGGGAAATCTCGTGCTCAGAAGCTCCTGCACGTGCAGCATCCTGGAAAGGCTCATGAAGGCTAATAAAGCAAAACTCTTCTGCTTCGGTGCTTCTTAATAAAAAAAACAATCAATTGATGATACTATTAACACTTTATTGTAGCAAATAACTATTTAGCACTCGCCTTAGCTATTTCAATCTGTATACGTTTACTGTTTGACTCTAAATAGGAATTGCATTACTCTGGAGATGGAGATCGATATAAAAATACCTCTATCTGGGAAGGTGATGTTGTAGGTGGATATCTTTCAGCAACTTTTCCACTTTTGTCTACTAGAAACTTCTCAAAATTCCACTTGATCAAATCACCAAAAAGTCCTCCAGAATTAGATTTCAAAAATTGATACACTGGAGCTGTATTGGGTCCATTAACATCAACCTGTGGCAAGTATTTTAGCCCTTTTGTTCCATGCAGATGTTAAAGTTGAGATAAATAAGCATCGAGATGAATAAAATAAAAATTACCTTATCAAATATAGGAAATTCTGCTTTAAACCGAGTGCAAGCAAACTGTTTGATATCAGAGTTTGATCCTGGTTCTTGCCCGCCAAACTGATTACATGGAAAGGCTAGAATTTCAAGTCCTGCATCCAAGAGATAAAGTCATTATTGATGGAGAAGCAAACAACGGATAATTATGCATTTCTTCTCATGAGAAGACCTTTCTGTTTACTCCATGATCATTATTATGGGATGTGCCCTTATACTGTGACAACAACAAACAAACTTTGCCCTAATCACAACCACAATGTATAAGCTACAAAGGAGAAATCGTGTGTACTGTTTACCTTGATATATTTTGATCCATATAAAGGGTAAACGAGTGAAATCTTGGATACGTTTCATAAAACTATAATTCCATAGGTATACATTTTCTTAATTCGCTATTAGTTCAGAGTAAAATTACAAGTTTTCGAGGGTTGCAAACCCCACCAACTAAACTACAAGCAATAGCACTAGGAAATAGTTCAAGCTAAACCTGGTCTTAGTAGGTCTTCTGACAGGTAGCCAACCTACTATGTTTGTTAACTTTACACTTGGAGTCACTTTACTCCTCCAACATACCAACAGTTAAAGCATAGTGGAATAAAAAATTTTCATTTAGTTGAATTTAAAACCGGATCGATTGTAGACAGAGCAGATTTTGAGCTATTTACTGAAATAAGAAGACAAGATTTGGGAACAATAAACCACAAATTTCAAGCACATGGGTTACTTTCAAAACAAGGAAATGAATAAAGTGCACCAGACAATGCAATACTAATACAAGCAAACAAAACTTGGAGGCTAGGAGTAAGGAAAGGGCAAAAAAGAATCTGAAAGATAAAAGCCACTAATGTCTTCAAGCAAAACTTGAAGGAAACCAATGTCATACTTCAGTAAGCATTCTCCAACCCAAGCATGGTACCTTATAGAATGAATCAAGATATTCCTTTACTAAAAGACATTAAATGCACCTAATTAGTAGTGTAAGCTGTTCACAAGCATCAATTCTGTAGGTAAACAAACAAAAGTAGTTTTTTTGGGACATGATTACTGGCAACCTATATTCTGCCCCACTACATAATATAGTGACAGATGATGACACATGATCATGAACATTCTTTGCAACTAAAGCAGTTTATTTCTGCCATACCACATGAATTCCAGTTAAAGATATCAAACAGATCACTGGCTTACCTTGATCTTTATACTTCTCATACACTTCAGATAGCTCTTTGTAATTTGATGATGTCAAGCCACTGAATTAAAAGTTATATCCTCGTCAGATAACCAGGCATAACAGGTGCAGCGGAATGTAGATATCAGTTCTTGTGATAAAAGCTTCATTGGGATCTTAATCTACACGGTCACAGGAGAAAAATAATATAACTGAAATCATACCATTTAGAAGCAACATTGACAATCAGAAGGACCTTTCCCTTGAATTTGCTCAGTGGCACTTCATTCCTATCAATATCCTGTTCAAAATGTTTAAAAAGGTTAAAAATTATACAAATATGGCGGCGCGTAGCTAATGAGTAAATTCTCCCATTCTTTCTAATCAGTCAGAGATAAGGAAGACAGCAGTTCAAGAAAGAAGGAAAAAAATTCTTGGAGAATAGACTTAATAAACGGGTTATTAATAAAGGACACAACAACATTAGCAAGATTCTGCGTACCAAGGGCAAAAAACAAAAGTAAGAGAACTATCTCCCTAAAAGCCTAAATACATGCACAATTGAACTAATAACAGAGGTATATAGAAACTGGAAGCAAAGAAGGGCTGTCGTACGGGGTTGTGATAAACAAGCCACTTTTAGTGGGGGGGTGGGTAGTTCACATGAACTGTTAAAGGACTGGAAGATGGAGTCTTGAGGACTTCTGACATCATATCTTAAAGTTTGTGCCACACTATGCGAATTTATGCCATTAAATCCTTGTCCCCTTCTCAAAATAAAGTCTCATTTGAGCAAGGAGCAACATTTTATCTTTTCCTATAAACATCAATTTGCACCCATTTTTTCACATTACTGACCTTCACTAACTCACTCCAATTTAAAAGCTCACTCACATAATTTGAAGCTAAGTCTATCATAAGCATATCATAGACATTTTGATTAATTCACTCAAAATGGGACACCTTTTTGTCAGGGACGGAGGGAGTATAAGATTGTCAAAACCTTTTGAACACCATAAAAACATTAATTTACATTCCACAGTATTCTTAACCCTACAACTTTTGAAGAAAACACAACCTCACTGTAAACACCTTGCATCAAAATGAAGCATCACAAAAGTAACAGCCTCATTAATAAACAACATAGGAAACACAAAACAAGGGTACAATACGCATACAATATTAATCCACCAGTAGCAAAATGATAGAATAGAGCGGGACCAAACAGGAGAGCTTACCTGGACAGTGAATTCATAAATACTCTCCCCCGTGGCAGCTCTAGCAAAGACGGTGCCAAAAGATGAAGACTTTAATTGAAACCCAGAGATCTTAGGGAATGAAAGACAGAACCCATGTCCGAAAACCGCTGATTTAGAGGACCCGAGTTTGGTTTTGATACATGGGAAAGCCGAGTTTAAAGCAAGTGAGTGCAAAGGTGCGGAGACAACGGCAGAAAATGCCATTGAATACATTTTGTGAAATATGAAGCGAGGTTCCTCACAATTGTTTTTGTAAGCTCTGGTAATTTAACTGTCACGGATATTAGGACGATCTAAACAACTATCACGGATATTAGGAAGTCACTATACACAGAAAAAACACTCGGTAGGAATGGGAGTCGTATTGGGTGTGGAAGATGACGATCCACGTGGTGAAGTCACAGTTTTCATTGTGAGGGTACCCACTTTAGATGAAGATTTCGTTTTTCTTTTTATAAATTGTTTTGGGAAAGTCTGAGGAAGGCGGTCTTTCCATAAGCTTATGAACAACCCTTGGGGACATTTTTCTTAAATGTTGTATTTTTTTATAAAATTTAAATATTACATTTTATAAGTTAAAACAAGTAAGAATATGTATTTGAAAGTGAAAATATATGATATAAAAAATATTTTCAAAAATTTTAAATTTTGTATGTAATTTAAGAAATGCAGTGTATAAGGTAAGAAATAAGCGGCATGTCCATAAACTTATGGACATGCCACCTGTCATGAGACCCACTCAATTGTTTTTAACCCCCTCTCATCTCCGTACTCCCTTTGTCTCACATCAAATTTCATGGAATTTTTTTATGGTTATTAAAAAATATGTTTGAACGTTAATATATTTAACTGCGTATAATAACAACAAAAAAAGTTACTTCTGGCAAACTACTTGTTGCGACGAATCCAACCACATAATATATGATAATATTATTGTTTATATATTTATTCAATTATGTGATCAAAGTTAGACACTGAATAGTGACATAAAGTGAAGTAGGAAGTTTGAGCTGGGACAGAGAGAGTATGCATTTCTACTTTTTTGACATTATTTTTTATCAAAATTTGATCACATATTTGAATAGATATATAACAAAAATGTTGTCATATATGGTATTGTTGCATTCATCGTGACAAGTAGTTTCACTACATCAAGTTTTTATTTGTTGTTATTATATGTAGATAAACATATTAAGGGTCAAACATGTTTCTTGAACAATGTGAGAATGATTTTGGTGCATATAAAGTTAGGATGGAGGGAATAAATTATACTCACATATTATGAAATATTTTTCAATTAATTCCCACATAGTAATAGTCAGTTTAAGTGAGTAAGCATTAACACAACATTTCTAGTGACAATAGTGTCAATATTGAGAAGCAACAAACATGAAAAACAAAGTCGACAAAAGAGATAGTGAGCATGGTTAATTAGTGATGTTTGGAACATTGTGGAGAAGGTGGTGGTAAAAAATTAGAAGAAGAAGAATAACATATATCCTGAGAGCCTTATCATGATGATATTAGCCCAAGTGGGGATGGACGACCCAAGCTTAGAAAAAAAGACTCAAGTGGCAATGGGCAAGGATTGATGGGACACAACTTGTCCCATCAGCCACCAAACCATGTATCAAGGAAGGTAACATGTAAGAAAAAAGGCAAAACCTTTCTTCCATCTCTTTGGAAGCCAATTTCTTCACTTTCACTAACCTTTCACCGATAGAATATGGTCTACTGGATTCCCCACTGGATTCCGCACAAAACCATAGGACATTTGTGAAGGGTTTCTGATCGTATTCAACCAAGGAGTTAGGGTTTTCCTTTCCGATATTTGGAGCTCCATTGCGGACTGATCTAGGTACTTTTTCTTGGGATTTCGGATTCAGATTCTGACTTGGTTTCGAAACCAAACTCTGTTCTTGTTTTGGTTTCATGGCCAAGTTGGAGGCTCTGTTCAAAAGTCCGATCTTTGGCGGGTTTTGCGTTTCTGAGAGGAGTTCAAGGGTCTCATTGTGGGTTTCCTCAGCCTAGAATCGGACCACTTGTATCCACAATGGAAGCACTTGAAGGATTGGGCGGATTCGAAGCAACCCATTTGGAGGATCTTAACCCTTCGGCGGGAATTTGCGGCGCACCGATCTCCAAGTTATGCTATCCAAACTGAATATGGGTTATTTATTCTTGAGTTGATGCGCTGCATGCATGGCTTGCTTGTCTCTTATTGGTTAATTCTCTGTTAGTGCATTGATTGTGGTTTGGTACGCTGTTCACTCTGTTTGGTGCGCTGTTTACTCTGTTTCTTTTGGTTGGTAAGTCCGAACTGTTTTTTGAAACTTGTAATTGTGTTGGATTGATTCTGTGACTGTAATGGTGGTGAAAGGAGTTTCCCCTCAGGGTATCAACAGCAAGGCCGACTCTAACAACCAAGGTAATGCAAAGGGAGCTAATCAAACTCGGCAAACTTGGCAATCTCAACAAGTCCACCAAGAGAATGGAATGATCCCATGCTTGAGAGGAGGAGGCTCTGGGATGATCCAGCCATCCTCATGAACAAGACACCTATAGAGATACCTGATGAAAGCGGGGATGCGATCGACTTCGTGCTTACTGAAGATGAGATTCACATGGACCTTCATAAACCCTTCTACGGGTTCTTGGGTGTGTTCCCCGAATTCTTCCCTGGTATGTTTGCCATTCGTACTCTCTTGGTTGCAAAATGGAAGGTAGCATGTATTGTACAGGGCAAGCAGAACGAATACGTCATGTTTAAATTCAATAGTGCGGAGGACAAGGATACGGTGAGGAATGGACCGGACCATTATCTCCATGGAAAGAAATTGTTCATACTGAAGATTGAGGAATCTGGGTAGTATGACCCAGAGGTCCAGGCCATCAAGCCATTTTGGATTAGGATGAAGCACCTACCCAAGTCATATTGGCACAAAAAGTCTTTAGAAAAGATTGCTACATCCATAGGAGAGCCAATCCTCATGGATAATGCTACCCTAGAGCTCAGAGGATATTATGCACGCCTCCTCATTTGGATCGACACTTCCAAAGAGCTAAAAGATAAGGTCTCCTTCCGCGTTCCAAATGGAGAGGTACACATGCAGAGAATCATCTATGATTACTGCCGCTCTTGGTGCCCAAACTGCGGCCACAACAACCATTTGAATGATGAGTACGAAGAGTTCTGGAAAAATAAGGAAGAAGGGCGGGAGAATGCTATGGGAATGAAGGAGAATGGCATCCAAATGCAAAGGAGAAAGGCACCTTGGACAAACCAAAACAGGGATCAAGCATAGGTAAAGAAGATGCATGCTGACAACATTGGGGAAACCCCAAGTGCATGTGCTGGCCCAACTCAAAGGGAAGACAATGTGGTCATTGAAGATGTCTCCTCCGATAATGCAACTTTGGAGAGACTGAGAAAGGGAAAGGGCAAAGCAGATGACATTGCGGAAAGGAATAACGTGAGAGCTGTGGCTACAAACCGAGGGAATGGCATTGTCATAGGTGCTGGGCAGAAGAAGGCCAACCAATTGATTATGGCTCTGCCAACAAACGCCGCACCATCAACAAGAAAGACTATACCAGCAGGGCCTCCTCCTGGGGACCGTAGTGATGGAGATAACGAAGAAGAAGCTCATACTGCTCAGGACTTGCCTCGCGGAAGGAGTTCTGAACGAGCAAATATCAGAAAGACCAGCAAAAATAGGAGCACAAAATCTGCGAATGCAGTTCGGGATCTCCCATCTGACAGCCAACTTACACCGTTCGGTACTGATGATCACCCGATCAGGGGAGCTGGAGAGTTGCCACAACAAATGATTCATCCTGAAATCCGAGGCTCCAAAATCCCAAGGCTGAACAGAAGCAAAAGCAAGAGCAGACCCCCTCTGCCTCAGGGGCATTAACTAAAGCACGGAGCAAGAGCAAATCGCGTACTCGGGAACAGGGGAAGGGTATCCAGAAAACCTTTCAACGTATGCTACATGCTTCAGGGAGTAATTAAGACAGCTCTGGTTCTAAAAATACGGAAGGCGGCGGTCCGAAGCCTGGAGGGACCTCCGGTTCCCAATGAATACAGCCGCAATGAATGTAAGGGGTCTCTTGGCCCCTGTAAGGAGGAGATGGGTGAAAAACATCATCTCCACTAATAGAGTAGGATTGTGTGGTTTATCGGAAACGAAGTTGGAGGATAAGGCGTTAAATATTTTCTTGAAGAGTTTTAAAGGGTGAAAGCATACACATAACTTTGATCTGTGGCGGAACTCGAGGATTCTTATCATCTGGGACCCAAAGGGATTCTTGGTCGATTTTCTAGGCAAGTCTCCGCAATGCATGAATCTTAAGGTACGTAACCTTTCTTCGGGGATTGAATTTTTCTGTACATTTGTGTATGGTCATAGTGAAGGTAGAGTGGCGTGCTTGCCGCTTTGGGCAGAATTGAAGACTTTTGGTGCCAACCTGAATTTCCCATGGATGGTTATTGGGGATTTTAATGCAATACTCACTGTGGAGGATCACCATGGAGCCACGACCCCCAGCCTATATCCCATGACGGAGTTCCAAGACGTTTGTTTAAAGTGCGGCTTGAAAGATGCACCTTCCATTGGCGAGCACCCCACGTGGAGGAAACTGGATAGAGTTCTCTTAAACCATGAATGGGATGGTGATGCATGTCATACCACCTTTCTCCCAATCTCAGCCCAATTTGACCACGCTCCCATGGTGGTCGACATGGCGCAAGAGATTGACGGCAAGCAAAGACCATTCCGATTCCAAAACATGTGGTTAAACCACCCGAATTGTAAACAAGTTGTTGAGGACTACTGGACACCATCGGTGGAAGGTTCCTACCAGTATTCGGTGGCCAGAAAGTTGCGAAGGATGAAGCGCCCATTGAAAGACCTGGGCAATGTTGACTTCAATCACATCTCGAAAAAGGCACGGAGTGCGGATATAGAGTATAGTATGGCATTTGATCATCTTGATACCATGAATGCCTCGGCCGTAGAGATTGACGCACTGAGGATGTTAAAGAAGAAAGCTATGCTTTACTACATTGCGGAGTCAACTTTCCTTGCGCAGAAAGGCAGGATCAACCACATCACTCTGGCGGATAAGGGGTCTAAGTATTTTCATACTATGGTTTTGGCAAGGAAGGACGGAGGCATACCAGCACTCATTGACAGCCAAGACCGTATTGTGACATCTAATGAGCGCAAAGGGTAACTATTCACAAACTTTTACAAAGGCCTATTTGGTACGAGGAGAAGCAGGGTCCCCATCGAACCCGATATTATCAGTTCGGGTAACACTCTCTCAGATATGGACAGGGCCTTCTTGAATTAGCAAGTAGAGAGTATCGAAGTCAAAAGGGCCTTATTTGCAATGGCGGATGACAAGTCGCGGGGTCCGGATGGTTATATAGCGGGTTTCTTCAAAAAACAATGGGATACGATGGGAGAGGAGGTGACTGCTACAGTATTGGAGTTCTTCAGGACAGGTGAGATACTAGCCCAGCTAAACCATACTTCGGTTGCCCTGATACCGAAGAAGCCTGATAATCTAAATGTGAGTGATTTTAGACCAATTGCGTGCTGTAATGTGGTTTACAAGATCATCACTAAGATCATCGCAAACAGGCTGGAAGGAATCTTACCAGAGATTATAGACCCGTGCCAGGGAGCCTTTGTGAAAGGTAGAAACATTTCCGACAATGTGATGTTAGCCTAAGAAATTGTAAGGGGCTATGGAAGAGCTCGGACCTCTCCAAGATGCATGATTATGGTGGATCTACAAAAAGCTTTCGATACGGTCTCTTGGGATTTCTTGGATGAAGTTTTACTTGGTCTTGGCTTCCCAGACAGACTGAGGAAACGAATCATGGCGTGTGTCTGCACCTCCTCATTCTCGATCGCGGTCAATGGCAAACTTTGCGATCACTTCCAGGGGAAACGTGGGATTCGCCAAGGGGATCCATTGTCGCCTCTTCTGTTCGTCATATGCATGGAGTACTTTTCGAGGTTGTTGAAGAAGAGGACGAAGTCACGGTACTTCACCTATCACTCGAGGTGCGAAGCACTTAAGATCACTCATTTAGCTTTTGCTGACGATCTTATGCTTTTCTCCAAGGCTAATACAGGATCGGTCCACATCCTCATGAGTGCGCTGAATGAATTTGAATGCACCTCAGGGCTATCTATCAATGCGGCAAAATCCAAGTTTTTCAGAGTCGGCTTGAAGGAGGACCTAAGCTTCACAGGGATTCCATGGGCTAGCTTCCCTGTACGGTACCTGGGGGTGCCACTAGACTCTAGCAAGTTGAAGGTCACCCAATTTGGAACTTTACTTGGGAGGGTAGACTCGGAGATTGCCAAATGGAAGGGTCACACCCTGTCCTATGCCGGAAAGCTGGAACTTGTACGTTCGATTGTGGGAGGTATTGTGGGATTCTGGATTCAGAACTTCATTATACAGACCACAGTCATGGATGCTCTTGAACAAAAGTGCAAACGTTTCTTATGGGGAGGCAAGCACAAGGGGAAGGTTGCATGGAAAAAATTGTGTGCCCCGAAATCTTTTGGGGGCCTCGGATTGAGGGACTTTGTTACTTGGAACCGAGCCTCAATGGCCCAAAGGCTGTGGGATATCCATGCTAAAAAGGACAGCCTATGGGTCAAATGGATTCACTCATTTTATCTCCTAGGTGAGGACTTCTGGTACTTAAATCCGAGGATACCAAATGGTAGGCTTGGGGAGAGATTTTCGAGCTACCTTGGTGATTTTTGTAAACTGAGGGATGAGATGATGTGAATGTTTCATGGGGATAGGTAACAACTAAAGGATCATTTGAGTTTGTGGTCCGGCTCGGGGAAATTCACAAGTAAGGCTTACTTCTTCATGCATCGGCATCATTATCCCAACGTGTATGTTCAAAATTGCTCGGATGAGAAGGTCTTTAATAGCATCTGGCGCAGTTTTATCCCACCCAAATTCTCTTTTATTGTATGGCTGGCCGCAATTCAGAGACTCTATACGAAGGACAAATACCGATCGGAGGAGGAGGATAATATGGAGAAAATATGTTCATTATGCCACCTAGAAGAGGAAACTAATGAGCACTTGTTTTTCAAATGTGAATTCTCGGAGGTTGTATGGGGGCGTATCAGGACTTGGATTGGGCTCAAGAGACGAACACAAACAATTGCAAGCTCCATGTCCGGGGTTAAGAGGCAAGTAAAGGGCTCAAAGGTCCGTAAGAAGCTTGGAATTCTAGCCTTGACCACCACGATCTATCGCCTTTGGAGGGAGAGAAATAGTGTTGTTATGAATGGTGCTCAACCCAGTGCCGACCGAGTGGTAAGAATCGTCATGAAGGACTGTTTCATGGTGATTAATCGCCTGTTCCCGGAAGAGCATTTGTATCAGATGGTTGACCCAGGGAGTGTATAAGCATGGGGGAAGGGATCCAAGCACTAGAGGAGGTATTCGACCCATGGAGTTGTTCGACTACTTGAAGGTGATGAACTTGTTCGAGTGCTCGAGGGGCAGTACTTGTCTTGAGTGCTCGAGGGGAGCATCAAGTGGGTGATCATCGGGTGACCCAAGGGGTGCACTCGAAGGGGTATTCGATTCATGGACTTGTAAGAATAATCTAAGGAGGTGATCTTACTCGAGTGCTCCAGGGGAGGTACTTGTATCGAGTGCTCGAGGGAAGCATCGAGTGGGAGATCATCGGGTGCCCCATGGGGGTGCACTCGAGGGGGTATTTGATTCATGGAAGCTGTTCGAATCATCTAAGGAGGGGATCTTATTCGAGTGCTCGAGGGGCGGCACTTGTCTCGAGTGCTCGAGGGGAGCTTTGAGTCATCGGGAAAATTTACGGTGCTTGAGTGGTTGTATTCATGGTGTTCGAGTACTCGAAGGTGGAGAACTTGTTCGAGTGCTCGAGGGGCGGTTCTTGTCTCCGGTGCTCGGGGGGTGCATCGAGTGGGTGATCACCGGGTGCCCCAGGGGGGTCTTCAAGATGGTCCTCCAGTTCGAGGAGGTGAAACTTCTTCGAGTGGTCGATGGGATGTTTGAGTGGGCAAAGGGATCCAAGCACTCGAGGGGGTATTCGATTTATGGAGTTGTTCGAGTCATCGAAAGAGGCAATCTTGCTCGAGTGCTCGAGGGTCGGTACTTGCCTCGAGTGCCCGAGGGGAGCTTCGAGTGATCGGGAAAAATTTACGGTGCTCGAGGTGGTTGTATTTTCCAGGGTGCTCAAGGTGTGATTTGAGTACTCAAGGGGAGCATCGAGTCGTTTGACGAGGAGGTGGTATTTGCTCAACTGCCCGAGGGGACCATCAAGAGCATGAGGTGTTCGAGTGCTCGAAGTTGCCCCTGGAACAATGTGGAGGTCCTCGTGACCACGAGGCGGCCGTCGAGACCTCGAGGAAGTGCTCGAACCCCGACACGGTCCAGGAACTCGATTTCTATGGTTTCCACGGTGAGGCAATAGGTTTAAGAGTACAGACTTCGTTAATGATACTCTTTATCCTAGGCCTAGTTTTTACTAATGATTTAACGGTTATTTATGCGCTCTATGCACGTGCTGCACTCTGTGCTAAACTGGCATAAAGCTGTCCATTTGCTTAAAATGGAGTCGGCGATTACATAATCGCCACGCTTGATGCACACGGTATAAGTGCGTCCATTCTCACATCTTCAGGAGGTTGATTCGGCTGGGATAAGACAAGAGGCACGGCCTCACCATTTCTTTGCCCATTTAATCACCCTCGGCGCCACCAAGAGAATGTTAGAAGGCCAATAACATCCCTCTATCCTCAACTTAGGGATGTACATGGTAGAAGTAGATTTCCCACCGTACCAACATGGTGCAACCTGGAGCATCAGCTTCAATCTCTTTGTGATATTCAAGACCCGAGAACTCTCGGCTGCATTAGGAATTTCAGATTTCAATCGGATTATTTTGGTTCTTGCACCTTCATCACCATTCCATCAACGGCATCATTTCAAGACCCGAGTCTCACAACTCTCGGCTGCATTATGGAATTCAAATGAAGAAGGCCCCGACTGTTAGGGGTAGAAGCAGATTTTTAGACAATGGGTAGTGAGTTTGTCCTCGCCCCATTTGTATAGTGTCCCATAGCCTGTGTTTCCCAAGTTGTTTTGTACTCCCTTTGCTCGATCATCTTGCTTAGGGTTGGTAGTTATCTTATGTTGGAAAATGGGGGGGGGGGAGGGGGAGTGTTATCCCTCGGGCTTCCACTCCCACATCCACCCCCTCCCACTGACTCTATCTCGGACTTGCTCCTTAGGTTCACCAAATAACCTAGCGTTGGTTTGTTACTGCATTTGGTATAGCTCCTTTGGGGCCTACCGCGGGATCCACCATATATACTATTTACCAGTTTACCTCAAAAAAAAGGAAGGTAACATGTGAAAAATGCACGTTCTCTGATTTTCTTGGTTCTAGACACGCTACCTATACTCCTCCAATCTGATTTGATCATCTAAGCAGGTACGGCTCAAGGCTTGCCTGCTTGACCTTCATCTGGTTTCTTGTTAGTCTTAGAGTGGGCTTGGGAAGATGATTTGATATAGACAACCCATACAAATTTGGGACCTAACATCATCGTTGTCTATGGGGATGAATCATTCAACACTCACGTAGCTCGAACACCTTGGAAGGATTATCAGCGGGTACCGGAGGAGAGTCGCCCGATGACGTATTCATAGAAGATGTGACGAATGCAGAGGAAGAGAAAACCCTCACACCTAGGGGGGAGCGACACCAGCTACAGGCTGCTGTAGAGCTAACCAATGACTCGGAGATTGCAGAAAATCATGGTCTTGCGGAAGGAAATGATGAGGAAGCAAAAAGAGTTAGGGGGAGAAATCAGAAGCGGTAGAAAGACAAGGAGAACGTAATCATTACGTCAAGCCAATAACTCTTTTTCATGACGAGGGAGATCAAGAAGTCAACTCCCAGCAGAAGGAACAAGAAGGAGAAACCAGTCGCGGTGCCACGAGAAACAGGAAGAGCGATGCTTACTCTCACAGGAGACCCGATACAGGGAAAGTGGAGTTGTCAGTGGTAGCAACGGGGGACGGATGGGGTAGGGCCTATATTGCCCTAGGAGAAAGTCGTGAAAGGGTTAAGAGGAAACATGATGAAGAAGATAGGGAGAGGTTCATCGTTCACGAAGAGGATTCAGTTATACACAGGTGACCCCAAACTATAGAAACCCCCCAACCCAGGGTAGTACAATGGGGAAATAGATCCCAAAGATCATCTACAAGCGTTCTCCACCAACACGGCCACCTTCGCGTACTGCAGGCCATATGGTGTAAGGTGTGTGCAACTACCCTTACAACTGCATCTAGGGTTGACTTGAAAAACCTAGAGGACGAGACCATCGACAGTTTCAGTAAGCTAAAATGAAAGTTCCTAGCTCATTTCATGCAGAGGAGAAAGTTCCAGAAGACTAGGTAAGAGCTACTGGCGGCGAAGCAAAAGCTAGTAGAGATGCTGTCAGAATATTGGAAGAGGTTCAATAATGAGGGAAACCAGGTGGAACAAAGGAGTAATCAGTTCATCATAGACACCTTCATAAATGGTTTAAAACATGAGTTGCTACTGAGAGATTGCACAGAGGAGTTGATGAAAAGGGTGTGCAATTCCAGCAGATCTGATTTAGTAGATAGGCGAAGGAGAGAGGCGTTAGCAGGCCCACAACAACAAAGAGGAAAGATAGATTTAAGAAGAAATCAAAGCAAGGTAGAAACAACAGGTCAGTGTTTGACAGGAAGTTCACCCCCCTGATCAAAATAAAAGGCGAGCTATTCATTTTGGTGGCATCGAAGGGTATCTTGAAGCCTACCAAGAAGATGAAACTCCTCCCAGGAAAACGAGACAGATTGTTGTTATGCAATTATTATGATGACTATGGTCACAAAACATGCCACTGTGTACATATGAAACAAACCATTAAGAACTTTGTCTGCAGTGGACAACTCGCACACTTGGGAAAATATGTGAGGGTTCATAACAAAGAAACCTACCAGAGCAGTTCCAGAAGGGGAAATCGCACAGGTGAAGCTTAGAAGGCGCAAGAAGGGTGAGACATGGGGAAGTCCCTTGAGAGAAAGAAGAGACCAAAATAAAGGAAATCAGCTAGCTAGAGTAGCGGAAAAAAAGGAATTGAGAGGAGACAGCAAGAGTTGCAAGACGATTCAACAGTAGCAGTCAAAAACATATATGCTATCATTTGGGGAAGTGCCGGAGGGAAGACAGAATCTCAGAGAGAGGCACATTGCAGGCTCACCCCCCAAGTAACACACATAGACAGGAAGTTGGGTCCAAACAAGATAATCTCCTTTGGAGCTGATGACCCAATCCCAGATAGGCCGGTGTTGTGGTATTCCAGATCTATTAAAGTGATTAAAGTCCAACGTAAATGATCCTACAAAGCAAACTCGGAAGTGATTCCGAGGAAAATACTCCGACGCTCAAGTCAGTAGCTTCCTTTCGAGAATTGGAATTTCTCAGTATAGTTACACTTACCTCAATTGGTGTTCTTACTCTTATGTTTATAGCATATCGTCATCATGATTCTGCATTACTAGGATCCGCGATCGTGGGTTATATTGTGGTCTCTATAAATCCGGTTTGTGTGTTACTTTGTGGCTGGTTATTGATCATGGTTTCCGTCTTTATTGGTTCGTAGCTTAGTTCGTTCTGACATGATTCTGTCTTTCCAGGTACGTGTCCGAGTTTGATGTTTGGCTAGATTCTGGGCTCCGCCCAAAGTCTAACTTTATGTTGTTCATAGGCTAGGTATACACCTTAAGCCCCCCAGCTATGAAGAATAACAGATATGAAGTGGGGGTCATTTTTGTCAAATGAATGCAAACTGTTGTTGTTTGATTTCACTAAACCCAACAACTTGTTCGTCATTATATTTCTCATCTTGACATCGCAAAGTGTCATTTGCTTCTTGGCTACACTTGTGATTCTGTTGATGTTTTTTATTTTATGTTATGAATTTTGAATCTCTATCGTCAATGTTATTTTTTTGATAAACTAAATTGCTAGGAGTCTATTCCAATGAAAAGAGATATTGTCCATATTCTTCGCTATGATGTTCATATCTTCCCTGATTTCCATTATCGCTTGTTCCCTTAAATAAGGAATTTGAATCAGTTGACTTAACTCCACCATCATTCAGTGTATTGTCTACTCAATTTGCGCTTCGTCTCGATTTGTGAAAAGGTAACCCACTTTTGTGCCAGACCATAATCATAATGCTTTTGGACTGATTGAACTCCTCATTTCTCACGTTTCTTTTCTGAAGTTTAAATATTGAAATTTACTTCTTTTAGTTCATCTCATCAATCGTTAGCCCCTTTATCTTCTCTGGTTCTTCCTAATCCATTTGGGAATCATTGTTTTCCATCTTCTATAAAAGTAATTTTTGTCCAGCTCTCTCGTTCCTTTGTTTGTTGTATCTATAAGTCAATGAAGTATCTCTTCTTCTTTTTTGGTACCTTATCATTTATAGTTAAATCGTGTTCTTTCGATCACCTTCTTCGTTCTATCTTCCTTTTTCTTGTTTAAGTTTTTTCTCAGAAATATTTGTATTGCCACTGTGTAGCTCTGATTAGGGTATTTATTTGGAATTCTATGACTCATGTATATCCCAATGTCTTCTTCTACCCGTACTGAAAATCCCGAAAAAGGTGTCCCGGTTGATCGTGTTAGCTCCGATGAGGATTCCGATCATGCCACTGGTTCCTCCATCATTAATAGTGTCCTATCTGACCACTGCTTGGAAGACTTAAAGAATTATTTCCCTTTTCTGTCTTCGTTTAAGCTTCGGGCTCCTGCTACCTATGAGTGTGTTCGCACTCCTCCAACTAGCTACATGTCTTGTTATTTAGCGTATCTTAACTTTGGTCTCACTTTCCCCTTCCTCAACATGTTGTTGATCTTCTCTTATCATACAAACTTGCTTTGTCCCAGTTCCATCCTAAGGGAATCACTATTATTTTGGGATTTCACCATGTGTGTGAAAAGGCGAATGTTCCTTTCACTATTGACTTATTTCATAACTTTTATCAACTTCGCAAAATAAAAAACACCTTGGATGAGTTTACTTTGTATCATTTTATCCCCGATGTTGAGCTTGTTAGCGACTTTCCCAGCAATGTTGGTGTATGGTGTAAAAAATATTTCTATGTGAAAATAAATCAAGAGTTCGAAGGGGTTATTCCATCTTGGAACTATAATGTTCCTATGTCAAAGCTCCCCAGTTCAGCAGTTTATTTTTCTGATGATTATGAGGTTTTGGTAATACTTTGCGAACACACACAACATCCCTGCCATGCTGAATCTGATGTTGAAGGTGTTCTGTTTGTTTTTATGTTGTTGTTTCACTATACCGAACTTGCTTCTTCATGCTAGTTTTGGCATTACTTTGGCGCTTTTGCGTGTTCATCTGATTTTAGCCATACACTCATTTGTAAATATGGATCTAGCTGAGAGTGCTCCTAACAAGTCGCTTCTTGCTGACGGTGATGGGAAGGTGGCTGGGATGCTTGTCCACCCTAATGATGTTACTTCAAATGATATCCTCCAAGAGAATATCAATAAAACTAACTCTCAAATTGTACTTACTAAGGGTAAGACAACTGAGGGCGGAGAGGTGGGTGGTGACCGCACCACTGGTGATTCCAAGGAGAAGAAAAAGAAAAGAGAAAAGAACGATGGGTCATCCATTCATTTTCCACCTCCTGGGAAAAGGGGGTGTGGTAACTAGCCTCGTCCTAGAGCTCAGCTGCGAACTGATAACTTAATAGTGGAGGGGACTATTCCCGCTACTCTCTCCAAACTCTCTCTTCTTGAAACCTTGGTTGTAGTAAGTTGGCTAGGAGTTTAAAGGATTTTTTGTTATACTTTGATATTCTTTATTTCGATGAACGACTATCTCATTTATTTGTGCATTTCTCTGTAAGGTTTGTGAGAGTCTTTAGCTCATCAGTGAGAGACTTGCAAAATTTTCCAAGGAATACAATTCACTCTTGGAGAAGTACAAGGTTAAGGAGAAGAGGTGCAAGGCTCTAGAAAGTTTCCTTAAAGACGTTGAGGAGCTTGCGAAGACTGTTGAGAAGCGTGCGAAAGCCACTGAGGAATAAGCTACCAAACTTTGCTCCGAGCTGAGGGAGATGCGTACGAATGGTCCCGCTTCTCTTAAGTATCCCAAGTTATGGTCAATTGGCTTAGCAAAATAAACTCCTTCCCCAAGATTTTTTTTAGTTTGTTTCTAGCTCCACTCACAATGTTGGCTATTCCAACACCATGAAAGACTTGTGGGAGTTGAACCCTACTTTGAAAGTGAAGAATCTACCTTCTTTGGCAACATCTACTGTTGTACTAACTTCGTGCAAGGCTATGTTAAATGAGGGTTTTGTTAAAAATATTTCTGATGGTGGCCATCCTTATGTTTTAATATCGCATCCTGGTGGGCTTCCATCCTTTCCTTCCATCCCTGAGCTTCAAAGTTGTCAGGTTGATAATTTTGAAGGTCTTCCATTTTCTTCCCATGATGCAACTATGGCTCCCCATTCAGAGTCTAACGCCTATGTGGAGAATCCGATCCAGGATGCGAACCAGGAAGAATATGCCCTTCCTGTTTAGAACTTGCCTCTCTCTCATAATGAATTTAGTTAATTTATAGAGTTGTGGCGTGATTTTAAACACTATTAATTTTTGTCTGTAATATCTAATGGCATTGTCGTCTTCACACTGTGAATTTTGTTTGACTTTGGCTTATTTCTTCTATAATAATTTTATTCCTTTGTTTCATATTTCCTCGTATGCAGGGTTTTCATATTTTCGTCGACTATAAATTTTTGAATCTTCGTGGCTTGTTTTGATCTAGTGATCATTTTAGGCATCCTTTTAAATCTATATCTTCTGATACTTGGTGTCTCAGTGTGCTAATTGAAGCTTCTAGTTCTATGTCCATAGAGTATCTTGAGCTATTTTCTGGCATCCGTTTGTCTAAAATTGAAGATTTGGATTTAAACTCTGTTACCTTGTGTCTTGGATGGTATACTTTTACTCCTTAAGTGTCTTCATCTTCTTTTAGAGATTGTCTATGTTGAAAGTTTTTTTCCTGATAGTTATAACCTCGAGTCTCTTGATAAAGACATCGTCTGTACCTTAGCTGATCTTAAATATGTTGGTGCATATGTCCGTTCGCTTAAGCTCCCTAAATGTTTTGAAGAATGGACAATGTCATTTGTCCTTCATCTGAAATATATGCTCCTTGGTGTGAACGATTTAGAGCTTGTGTGAACGATTTAGAGCTTTGCCTTCTTTCTTCGATCCTTCTACCTTCTACCGCGTTTTGGCATGTGCCCTTAACTTATCCACTCCAAATGACTCATGATAAATCTACAAATTAAACTCACAATATAGAATCTAGATGCTCGTAAGGACCAAAAATCCATTAAACTAAATATAGGTTACAAAATGAAGGATTTCGATATGAAAACCAAAAATGGTCGTCTAAACCTCTTATGATGTAAACCTAGCTAATTATAGAAAAATTACAACAAAAAAATGACAAAAGATATGTTAAAAGCTATGGAAAATACATGCATTTGATGTCTCAAACAACCCATGGAGTAAATGAAGTAAAACATAGCATTAAGAACACATGAATGCTAAATAACAAAAGCTTCAAGAACGAGTGAAACAACCTATTTATTACTTTAACTACTTGTTGTAAAGATAAATATTCTATCCTTCTTAGATAGTAGTTTACAAGAGTGAATTCAACATCTCTTGTCAAACCTCAATAATGACTCCTTTAGTCGATAAACAGCTAAAAGTATCACATTAATGGCGTTGAGCACGAAGAATGAGCAAGTTTGGTAATACTTATAAACACTACACCATGTCTAAGCATTGAACCAATTCATGCATTTACATAAGATTTGTCAAGAATGTTCAACGTTCAAAGACCTCTCCTATTTGCTACAATAAACAAAAATGACAAAGAGTTCAACATTATCACATTCATATATCAATTATCAACACACCAACTCCATTAGAAGCTCTAACCCATGCTTTTGGATTGCATATCAAAAAAGGGAAAACTGAGGTACTTTTTCCAAACCTTGACAAGCAATCATGTAAGCAATTCATATACTCAAACTTTCAACAACCTTAATGCCATTAACAATCCACATTCAAAGCTTAATAAATGCACAATAGATAAAGTAATAGATAGAGAGAAATGATTCTCAAGACATTAGAAAGGAAGTCTAATCAATTTCTCTCAAGTACAAATATAAGTTAGATAATCAAAACACATACCATAGAACATAAATCTACAAAGAAAGAAGAAAAAATGGAAGAAAAGGGGGAAAACTAGGGTTTTAGAGCCCTAAAGTTGGGCTTCAGCAAATAGGGAATAAAAAGGGCTATTCATAGCCCAAGTTGGTAAAAAAGAAGGTCAAAATACAGCAGACCACGTAGGGCGCACGTCGAACGCGTAAGGCGCGAGGGTGCTTGGCTGCTGGAATGAGGGTGCTTTGCTGCTGGGGTGAGAGTGCTTCTCGAGTTGGTGCGCAGGATCAGACGCCGAGCGTACGTTTCTGGACCAAGGACGTGCTCTACAATTTAATTCTCTTGAGCGGGCACGGTGTTAAGGGAGAGGTCTATCTTGACTGACAAGTTGAATTTGTCTTATAGGTCTACCCGGGTGACAATTCATCCCCTATTTTGCCTTCCTTTTTTAACCCTTCTATCTTTAACCACATTTTGGCATGTGGCCTTCACTAAACCACTCCAAAGAGCTCACAAGAAATCTACAAATTAAGCTCACAAAATGAAATCTAGATGCTCGTAAGGACCAAAAATCCATTAGACTAAACAAAGGTTACAAATTGAAGGATTTAAATATGAAAACCAAAAATGATCATTTAAACCCCTTACAATGTAAACTTGGCTAAAACTAGCAATCTTACAACAAAAAAGATGACAAAAGAGATGTTAAATGCTCTGAAAAATACATGCATTCGACGTCTCATCAATTGGATGCCACGAGCTTAAGGTGGAGCCCACGCAAAAGCTTGTCAAACAAAAAAAGAACATTGTGCTAGGAGAGAAATGAAGGTGTCTAGGAGTTAGTAACAGTAGGAATACTATAGGAAATCCCATACCCAACCCGACTGGCTAACCCGATCTTGGTAAAAAAAGGGAGACGAAAGCTAGAGGTTTTGCGTGGATTACACAGACTTAAACAAAGCATGTCCTAAAACCTGCTACCAATTGTCGGCTATTGACCAAAAGGTAGATACCCTAACCAACTATCCAAATATATGCTTTCTTGATGCCCACATGGGATTACATGGGATATTACCAAATCCCCATATTGGAAACCAGTGTGGCGAAGACAATGTTTATAATGGAGAAATGGAGCATTCGGGTACCAAATAATATCGTTTAGCCTTAGAAATATCGGGGCCACATATCATCAAGTGGTTGATAAATATTCTAGGACTAGATAGGGAGAAATCTGGAGGTGTATGTGAATGATATGGTGATCAAAAGGGCCTAGTATGAGACCTTTGTAGCAGATGTCAGCGAGACTCTGGGATGCCTCAGAAAGACGGAAATTAGCATAACACATCAAAATGCATGTTTGGAGTTGGAGTTGAGAAATTCCTAGGTCACATGGCGTCAAACAAGGGCCTGAACTCAAGTCCAAAGAAGGTGAAAGCGATTTTAGAAATGCAAACACCTAGCACGGTTAAGGAGGTCTAGAGCTTGAATGGGAAGCTTACGACTATGAATAAATTGTTTTTGTCGAAAGCATCAAAGAAGGCGTTGCCCTTCATTAAAGCTTTAAAAGAGAGAATTTACAAGCAAGGCACAGTGCTGCGGGGAGAGCATGGAGAGAGAATATTCACAGAGTTAAAAGAGCACCTAAAGATCCTTCCCACTCTAAGTACTTCACAACCATAGGAAACTCTATACTTACACCTTGCAGCAAGCGATGAAGCCATTAATACAACCCTAGTTAGAGAGGAGAAGGTGCTATTACGTAAGTAAAGCCCTACAGGGTCCACAATGCGAATACACAGGCCAGGATAAGATGGCCCTAGCACTAGTCAATGAGATGAGAAGGCTGCGGTAGTACTTCCAGGATCACCTGATTAGGGTGCTGACAAACCAACCTCTGCAATTGATCCTCACCTGACGGGAAGATTGGTAAAATGGGTAAGGAATTTAGGAGAACATATCATAGATTATGACACACAAGGCAATCAAATGACAGCTGATAGCAGACTTCCTAGCAGAGGTACCAAAGGAAAAGGAAACTAATCTAACGAAGGAAGTGAAGGAGATAGAAACCAAACAAGCTGGATTAATAGGACGAGATGTGTGAAAAATTTATGTGGATAGAGCCTCAAGAGTAGAGGGTGCAAGAGCCAAACTAGTGATATCAGACCCATAAGGGGTGGAAGCAACTTATGCTCTTCGCTTTAAGTTTCATGCCTCAAACAACGAGAGAAAATATGAAGCTTTGATAGCAAGCATGGGGATAGCAAAGAAGCTTAGAGCTAAGAACATGCAAACCCACAATGACTTGATGCTAGTAGCAAACCAGTACAATCAGAAGTACCCAGCCAGAGAGCCAACAATGATGAAATACTGCAATAGGGTTAAGAGCCTAGCAGCAGAGTTTGAAGAGTTGACATCACCAGGGTATCAAGGTCGCAGAACACTAGGACAGATGCCCTGAGCAAACTGGCCTCCTTGGTCCACGTGCATTTAACCAAGTCAATCCTGGTGGAGGAATTAACTAAAAGGTCAACAATTACTGAGATGATTGGGGTAATAGTAAATGCCCCTGCGAGCTGGATAACACCCATCAAAGATTACCTGGAAAACAGGGCCCTGCCAGATGATGAAAAGGCCTCAAGGGAAATAAAAAATGTAAAGGGCTAAAGTATAGAGTAATGAATGGTCTTTCTATACAAGAGCTAAAGTATAACTACCTTAAAAAAACAACTAACAAGTCTTGGATGGAACAACATTATAACAAGAAAAAAAGTGTTTTTATAACCCTACCTAGTTGACATAAGTGCCAATATTCGAAAGTGCCAATATAACCCTATCTAGTTAGTGAAAGTGCGAACATAACCCTATAAGTTTTAAGGATGTTCTGATATAACCCTACAAACATTAGAAATATGCTGACATAACCCTACAAATATTAGGAATGTGCTGATATAACCCAATAAGATTGCATAATGTGTTGATATAACCCTACCTGTTCCGGCGGCGGTCCGGCGAACTATGAGGGTAAAATTGTCCACCTAATTTCAGAGTTAGCCCAAAGGGTATTTTGGTCAATTTACATAGAGTTAATGCTAAAAAATTGAGGTTAATGCCAAAAATGAGGACTGAAGGTTATATTGGCACTTTCATTAACTAGTTAGGGCTATATTTGCACTAAAAATTATCATAGGGTTATATTGCCACTTACTCAAGTAGATAGGGTTATATTGGCACTTATCCCCTATAACAATTAAGTAAGGCTCAGAGCTCTCAAGCAGGGCAACCTGACCATGAGAAAGAACTAGGAAAGCAGAGCCCAAGGCCAGAAGAAGCTAGACGCTACGTGGGAAAAACCTTACTCCCTCTGTCCCACCTCAATTTGCAGAAAGAGAAATTGGGGTGGGAAATATGTACAGTAGCTACAGTATCGTGAAAGTACTAAAAAAGCTGGCAAATTCAGAGTAGAACACTGTTAACAATAATGTTGAATAGTGAAATTCGATAATGGTTTTATAGTTATTTACATCTCATTTCCAGACTAAGCTTTCCCTCCAGAATTTAACATTTGGCTCCAAAAAATCAGATTTGGCTCCAAAATCTGAATGTTGGCGCCAAAATAAATGAATGGGTACCCAGAAAAAAAATTAAAATGCAAATTCAGAAGACCAAAAACATTCTCTGCCATTCCTACAATTATTCTCTATAAAAACATTCAACCAGTGCATTCAATACCACCTTTCCAAAATCCTTTTCAGCCTTTTCCAAAACTTTTTTTCAGAATATTCTTTTTCCAACATTAAGAGCCCTCAGATTCATTAAACACTTTCTGGTCCCTCAAAGATCCTCATTGGGCTCTTAATGTTGGTGGGGTTGTGATGGTGGGAAGGAATCTTACAGATGAGGAAAGGCAGCAAATAGCACACTTTCTATTGCAGCATATCAGCAACAGAAAAATCAAACATGACCATCAAGTTCGGGCAGGAAATCAGTGGGGCTGTTCTGTCCGAACTATCAGCACCATTTGGGCGAGAGTAAAGCAACAGATAGCTGGTGGGGAATCAATATCTGCAAGATCGTTGCGACATGGGCGACCATGCCCAACGAAGAAGCCAATCGACACAGCAGCATTGATGGCTATACCTCTCCCAAAGCGAAGAACCTGTCGGTCAACAGCAGCTGCTCTACATATCAGTAAGAGTACGGTGCATCGGGCTGTGACAAACAAAGAAATCAGAAGCCATACTAATGTAGTTCATCCATTCTTATCAACAATAGCCAAGCTAAGGAGAATGGAATGGTGTTTATCAAGGATAGAATGCAACATGCAATTCAAGGACATGCATAACATCATTCACATTGATGAGAAGTGGTTCTACCTCTCTGAATCAACCATAAGGTACTTACTAGCCCCTGAAGAACCTGAACCATATAGAACACAACATAACAAGCATTACATACCCAAGTTAATGTTCTTATGTGTAGTATGTAGGCCAATATTTGACCATGAGGGAAATTGTGTCTTTGATGGTAAAGTAGGTGTCTTTCCTTACACTGAATATGTTGCTGCCAAAAAAATAGTATCAACAGGCCAAGGGGAACCCTTGTTTTAACACCAATTAAGAAGGTTAATAGGGAATGCATTAGGAAGAAACTTATTTATGATGGCATCCCTGCAATTAAAGCTAAGTGGCCAGCTTGGTTAAGCAAACAAATCTCAATACAACAAGATAACGGCTCCTCCCATATACTGTCCAATGACCCTGAGTTCATAGCAGCTGCAAATTCAGATGGTTTTACAATTAAAATGGTGTGCCAACCAGCTAGGTCACCAGATTTAAACATCCTAGACCTTGGGTTTTTTGCATCCATCCAAAGCTTACAACATGAAACACCTAGCACAGACTTAGAGGGACTTCTACAGGCTGTATACAATGCTTTCGAAAGAGAGGACCCAAAAAAGATTGACCAGATTTTCCTATCTTTGCAAAATGTGATGATTGAAATCATGAAGGATAAGGGGGAAATAACTTCAAAATGCCACATATGGGTAAGCAAAGACTGATTAGGCTGGGAATTTTGCCAACAAATTTGATTGTGGATCCTGAAATTGTGAGGAATTGTTTGGAAGACCTGATTGCTATTGGAATGACTGCACAAGTTCAAGATCTCATGCTGAGCTTGGAAATGGGCTGATATGGCATGGAATATATTTTGTAGGGTTGTACTTGGAAATATGTATAAACATGCATTTTGGTTTTCATAGTCATGTTTAAGGTGCAACTTTGTAAAATAGGGTTTGTATTTCCCTTGTTTGATTTTGTTTGTAAAAATAGTTGATATGAATGAATGAATGCATTTCTTTTTTCTAAAATCCCAAGTAGCAGATTGAAACAATCACAAGACTGAAGGCACACATACTGGATTGGCACACAACATTAAAATTGAAATTAGAAAACCACATCATTACGCCATCCAAAGGGATTTGAATCAACAAAACTAGGTTGCGATCAGTGTCATTTTACAATCATTTCTCATCATTATTAACAAGCTGCCAGAACTCAAAGTCATTAGAACAGTACATCTTAGGCTGTTTTCAAATCATACGAATGCCCCGCCAAGATCAAATCAGTACAAAGCATGCAGTAAAACAGAAATGCAGAAAACTATTAGTCCAGACAGTCACACACGACTGTATCACAATTGAAAAGTATTAGTCCAGACAGTCCCACACGACTGTATAACAAATCAAACAGCAGCAGTCCACATAACAACATTCCACGAAATATATTACCAGTCCAGAAACAAATAAACAGATGAGAATGTCATGTAACACATAACATGCAGTGTAAAACTTAAATACAATTCACGAATAGAACAGTTAGTATTAATATACGCCATCATAAGTATTTAACCAAATGGCCGCAAAGGTGAATCACTGGATTTTCTATTTCCGTCATCCTCCACCTACACAGAAAATGTAAATATTATAATAGAATGCAAGTCAGGAATGCAATATTGACAAGAAAAAACTGAAACGAAGAGGCAAGATGCAACCTTAAGAAGTGCCTTCAAGCTGATTTTGGGAGGGTTTCCCATTCTCAGCTCGGATGGCACATATCCTTCAGGTTTTGGCATTTTCTCCCAATAAGCTATATCGTCAAGAACATCTTGGGGTAAATTACGCAAGGACCACTTCTTCTTGCCTTCCGTAATCCCCTTTTAGGCAAATTCCCATGAAAATAGCATGAACCATATTCATAGAATCGTGGTTCACCATACTTGATGCTGCGATAATCAGTAACACCTTCAAGTTTTGGAAACCAATCTGTATTTTCCCGACTCTCCTTATCACGTACAAAAGCATCATCAGGGGAGTCGACAGATTCCAGAGGAGACTCAACCTCAAAAAAATCAACAGGGGTCCCCGACGACCATGGAGTCCACTCAGAAAAGTTGATTGGACTGAAATGAGTGGCTAACGGAACATATGAATCAGACATAGATCCCGATAATGAATGCAAATCATCACCCTTTACAGTGTCCATCAGCACCTGGGAGCTTGAAGCTCCGGCACATGAGAGGGACAAGTGACTGGGCTCATCACTAGGTGTACTCATTAAAAAGAGTGAAAGCTGTGATGGTAGACAAGACGTCACCCAAAAACACACGAGTACACATTAGTTAATAACCGGAGGAATGAATTACATGAACCTCAGATAAGCATGAGAAACCACAACATGCGAACTGGAACGAAGACATCAGAGAACAAGACCAACATACATAGTCATGTTAAACAGCGACAACAAACACACGAGTCAGGCATGCATAAGAAACAGAGACTACACTTCAGTTCATACCCATAATTGCAAAAGAAACACATGAACCTCAAATAAGCATGAGAAACCACAACATGCGAATGGGAACGAAGACATCAGAGAGCAAGACCAGCATACATAGTTATGTTAAACAGCGTCAACAAACACACGAGTCAAGCATGCATAAGAAACAGGGACTACACCTCCGTTCGTACCCAAACACACAAAACACATGAACCGCTGATAGGCATGAAAAACCACAGCATACAAACTTAAACAAAGACGTCAGAGGGTGAGACCAGCATGCAAAGTCATAACACAAAGCGTCAACAAACAGAGACTACACCTCAGTTCATGCCCAAACAATCGAAACACATGTTCCTCTGACAAGCATAAAAAACAACAGCATACAAACTGAAACGAGTTATGTGTTGGAAAAACAGCGTATAGATCTATGGAAACCCTAACCCAAAAATGAGTTTAAAATGGAAAATGAATAATGGAAACATCCAAAAAGGTATGAGGTAGAACAAACCAAACCCAGGCTAGCACAATCGATGCTCGGCAGGGGTATACAAACCCAAGGGTTTGAATACCCATCTACAAAAACATTCAAAACACAAATGGGTTCGCAAAAACTAATTTCTTTGTTCGGAAAAGCTTTAAACTTTGAGATCTATGCAAATCCTAATCCGAAAATCGAGAAACAAGCAAAATGTCGAACAAAAAGTTTTAAAAAAACCACAACCAAGGTTATAAAACCCGAAAAGACACAATCCGAGCGTTCATGGCGAATCGGGAAACCGAGGGTTTCACGAACCCAGTTTCTAAATTGACCAAATTTTGCAAATATGTGAGCACGAGAAGCTGGATATGAGGAAATAATATGATTATATGCTAAAATAGGATGGGATTTTGGACCTGTGATGGGGAATTTGAGAGAACTCAGAGGATTTTTTAGTTCCAGACCTCAGAGCCTCTCGTTTCACAATGGAGAGGATTATTGAGAGAGCTCAGAGGGTTTGGGATATTCGAGGAGCCAAAAGGGAGATGATAAGGTTAGTGCCTTGGATGCTGAGAGAGCATCAAATGCTGTGATGATAAGGTTGTGCTTTTGAGGCATGGAGAAGTGAGCTGGACGCATGCGTTCAAATGGCAGAGAGAAGTGAGCTGGACACATTAATCAACGCCATTTGCATTCAAATTTCATGAGCATGTTTCTAATTAATCAGCCCAAGTCCATTTAAACCTAAATCATAGCCTCAATTAAGCCCATGCCCATTTGTAATTTCTGGTAAAAATTTGGGCAACTTGGTCATTTTAACTCAAGTCAAACTAGCCATTTTTGGTAAATTCTGAAATTGCAATTTGAGCGGGACAGCCCAATTAGGAAAGTGTGCAGTTTGAGCTGGGACGGAGGGAGTACATGAAGACCAAATCATGAAGACCCAATCATGAAAAGATCTGAGTCTAACCACCACCCCCTCAAGCTTCTTGATGGTAAGCTGCAGGGACCCAAAAACACCGAGCTCCAACTCCAAATTCCCTTCCATGGATGCCACTCCCTAACAAAGGCATTGGAAGTCTGCAGTGAGATCCTTTAAGAGGTGCCCCAATTTGTCTGGCTCCTACTAAAGGTTGCAAGTTCACCATGTTTTTCGTCAATATTTAGGTTCACTGCAAAAGCTATGCATATGTGCTGCAAGACACAGGCACATTCTATAATACAAGACAAATATACTAATGTACTCAAAGACAGACAAGAATAATATAGCGTACCTCCAGGGCAATTGAGACACCGCGGTCAACAATATCAGCGGACGATGCAACGTTCAAAGTGCAATCAGAGAGCCGGGTATTTTAGTGCTCCAGAGGGACATCGTTTTGTCGTCGCCAGATTCAGTGCTGGAGCTCGCCATGTCGCTGGGGATGTTGAACCTCGTGCTCTTCTTGCTGCTACTACCGCCGCCGCCTTTCTTAGTTGCGATTCCGATGGTTGCAGCGGAAGACGCAATTCTTGTGAGTGCAACGGGAAAAGTTGAGTCTGATTATCGTAGCTTTCTTCGGCAGAATGGCGAAGCTTCGTCGTAGAAGATTCACGAAGGATCTGTAATGGGGGACGATTCTAGAAACTTCGTCGGCGTTCGACGGAAGGCGGTGGTTAGGGTTTGAAGGACCGGGTTAGGTATGAAGGATCTGGGTCGGGTATGAATGATCCAAGTCGGGTAGGAAGGATCCGTGTTAGGTTAAATTTGGGCTGAAATAATGTTTGTGATTGGGCTGAAAGGTAATTGGGTTCAATGCCCGTTAACTTTACAACTAACAAAAAAACATCAAACTAATAACGTATAAAATCAAATAAAAAATCCATATCATCAAATTATAAAATAATAAAATATGCATCAAATTGAAGTTGTTTAACATCAAGTTAAAATAGTTAAACATCAAATAAGAATATTAAAATACACTAAATAAAAATGAGATAATAAATGTCAAATATCAATATGAAAATTTGAAATATGCAATAAAATTAAGATATTCAAACACCAAATATAAAGCATCAAATTAGATTATTTAAATATCATACAAAAATACTAAAAAATCAAATAATTAATATTAATTGAAAATCACATAAATTGTTTACAAAACAAATTCAACATCAAATCAAAGTATTTAAACATCAAACATCAAATATGAAGCATCAAATTAAATTATTTGAATATCATAAAAAAAACCAAAAAATCATACTAATGGTTAAAATATACATTCCACTGTTGTAGCATTTGAAAAAAGTATTTTGACGTTCCACTTTTATCTATTGATCTTATTATTTGTTTACATGATAATTTATAGATGTAAAATGATATGTATCACTTTATTTATATTACAGATAAACAAGACATAAAACATCATACACCAACTCAAAATCGAAGGAATTCATTAAATCATCACTGGCTCTACAAATACATATAAAATTAGCATATAAAAATGTCAATCGCCATAACTATCAAACCATTAAAAACCATTGTATACAAAAGGGTTCAAATTCCCTAAAAACCACATAAAAATTGAAAAAAAAAATCCAAAGCAACCTAATACATCAACAAACGAGTGTCTCGGCTCTAACAATTAAACCAGTATTTATAAAATAGCATTCACATGCAATACATCATAAACAATCAAATTCTATTTTTTTATCGACTTGTTTCCCTTCGCCGCTGGCTTTTTTAGACTTGTTTTCTCTCCTGCTGGTTTCGAATAGGATGACTCTTCTACTCCATCAACGCAATGATCAAAGGTCAATTTCTGATGCTCTATTCAAGGGAATACCTTTAAAGCGTGGTTTCTCATACCATTTTTTTTATTAACTCATCAATGACATCTTAGAGCTCCGATATGGACAGTATTCCTGTGAAATAATATAAAACATCATATACAGTAATTAAAACATCAATATATGTAACTATAACTTCACAATAGCACAGATAACATCACTAACAACTAAATTGAGGAAAATCAAATACATATTTAAAACATCAATCTCAAAATTTAAAAACATCAAACAGTATACACTAAAATGTTAAAAGAACAAAACTGAACATCAGTTGCATACTTAAACATGAAAACACCACAAGCATCAAACAATGAAATTAAAAATATTACACCAACACACATAACAATACTTAGAGCTTAAACATGAAAGGTCAAAGATAGAATCTAATATATCAACAACAGTATCTAAAACATCACAACCAAAAAAAAACTTACAGTTCCTACTTCGTTCTCGAATGCAGCAACAGTGGGCAAGTGCTCTTAGACATTTAAGAAACAGTGACAACAACACAAAAATTAGCACAAATAGTAACAAAACCCAAAGATATCACACACACAATCAAAACAACAAAACTGGACATCAATTACACACTTAAAACACTACAAGCATCGGATACTGATATTAAATCATCACACCAACACAGATAAATAGTACTTAAAACCTAAACATGAAAGATGAAATATAAAACCTGAAACATCACCAACAGTATTTAAAAAGTCACATCTGCAAACTTACAAAAATTATAGATCCTCTTTCCTTCTCAATTGCAGCAACAGTGGACAAGCATTCTTACACACCTAAGAAACAACAACAACACAAAAATTAGCACAAATCTATAACAAAACCCTAAGATATCACACACAATCAAAACTGAACATCAATTGCACATTTAAAACACTACAAGCATCAAATACTGATATTAAATCATCACACACAATAAAAAATGAACATCAATTGCACATTTAAAACGCTACAAGCATCAAATACTGATATTAAATCATCACACAAACACAAACAAACAATACTTAAAACCTAAACATGAAAGATGAAAAATAAAACCCGAAACATCAACAAATGTATTTAAAAGCCACATCTGCAATTCCTTCTCGATTGCAACAACAGTGGCAAAAGCATTCTTAGACATCTAAGGAATATCATCAACAACAAAATAATTAGCACAAATCATAACAAAACCCTAAGATATCGCACACAATCAAAACTGAACATCGATTACACACTAAAGCATGAAAACACCAAAAGTATCAAGCGCTAAAATTAAAATATCACAACAACATTGATAACAGTACTTAAAGCCTAAAAACTGAAACATCAAACTGAAAACGAGAAACATTAAGCCTGTACATAAAACATCACAGCAAAAAATTCTAAGGACTTACAAACGATTCTTCCTTCTCGAGTGTAGCAACAGTGATGCAAATCTCCTTAGAAATCTAACAAACAACATCAACAACACAAATATTAGCACAAATCTGTAAGAACAACTCACAAAATACAAAAAAAATAGAAAAATCCCCAAATATTAACACAGTGAACAACATAAACCCTAGAAAATCACATGAACTAAAAAAGCAAACAAAAAATAGAAAAAAAACAAAATATACATAAAAACTCTAAGAAAAAACATTACCTTCGAAGATAAACATAAAGCTAAGCTCTATTGTGTTAGGCCGATGGAAAATTCATTGGAAAACTCCAAAAATCATGACGAATCTTTGCGCGCAAGAAAGAGGAAGAAAAATGGAGATGATGAGCGGTTGAATGGATGAAAACGAGCTCGAATTGAAGAAGATGGAAGAGAAATAGAGAGGAGAGAGAAGAAGGGGATTTGAGTTGGAGATGAGAGAAGAGAGAATATGAAGGTTTTATACACAGGAGAGAGGAAAGGAGAAGAGAGAAAATGTTTTCGAAAAATATGAGAGAATAATAAGGAAATGTTAATATTTATACCTAAAATTAATGTAAAATAGTAAAATTTCACATCTAACCCCCGAACTTTTAAAACTTCAATTCTAAACCCCATGCTACGTTCTTAACAATTTAATCCCTGGTCTCGTTGCGAGATCGTCTCACACAAGACTTTGTCTTGGTTCTTATTTGTTCTTGATTGTTCTTAGTTTAATTTTATTTTTGATGTGTTTGACCCAGATCAAATTGAATATTATTGGGATAATTATATCTAATTCCACCAATATGTAATCGTTGGAACGGGTTAGTGAGTAAAAAATTCTTGTGAAAAACATATAACTATCTAAGACTGTAATAGCAAGATAGAGAATAATTAAGTGTGTGTTACTACTTGCGAATACTTGGGTAATTGATGTATCTGATTCTTTTCATTCTTAATGCTATTGAGATGTGTATCTAGTTTAGCGAATACTTTCCAAAGGCATCTTGGTAAGAGAAACAATTAGTTAATTATAATTGGTCAACTGTCGACAAGGTAAGAAAGAATTGAGAGGGTTTAACAAATACTTGTCGTCCTATAACTGATAGATGCATATGAATTGATTTATCTTTTTCTCGATAATCGATGTTAACTAATGCAAGTTATTCTGAGACGATTATCTTCTTCACATAATTTCTAGATTTTATGTTAATGAATATAAATATTACTCATAATTATTTGTTAGAAAAATCTAAAAATTAAGGTGTGGTAGCTACGCCAAAAGTTGTCTATATTAGAGGTACTTTTTTTTTCCCGCAAAACACTCACTAGTGAGCGGGGAAATTGATTAGGGCTCCCACACCCAGAAGAAGAAAATAAACTTACAAGACTTAGAGATCTATCTTTTAAGCTAGACTAGAAACATAGTTAATGCCATCCTCTTGACAGTGATTCCTTCGACAAGCCCTCCACCCCCTGTGTGGAGCTTGCGAAGGCCAGACCATCGAAAGGAAGCAAAAACAGCAAAACCTATACATTTCAAGCCTATACATATGAGAAGTTACAGACTAAACTTGTGTTTCCATCGGAATTGAGGGAATAGGGTCTCTCTGCGGTTAAGGAAAAGAAAGCGCTGTGATGTGAGGAGTTCTTGAAACTGCGAGGTGTTTCCTTTTCTGATTGCCAATTGAGCCAGATAGTCCGGAGTTTGATTCCCATCTCTATGGATGTGGCTGAAATAAACCTGTCTGAACCTTGTAGTGGCCACCATAATCTTCTTCAGTATCGGCCTAAGTGGCCGGGGACAAGGTTGCCCCTGAATGATTTTTATTGCTGCAAGGGAGTCCGATTGAATAGATTCTTCCCCAACACTGATAGGAGGAGATTTTAATGTGATTAGATCAGTTGGGGAATACTCTGGCCCCAGCTCCCCAAAGCTGGACTCAATTTTAGATTTTGTTTCCTTCATTAATGAAATACAGGTTGAGGATTTAAACACTGTTGGCAATCTACTAACATGGACTAATAATAGAGCTGTTAATCCAACCTCAAAGAGATTGGATAGGATAATGGGAAACACCTGTTTTCTTCAGTTATTTAACCATTCCACAGTTCAAATATTAAATAGAACGACCTCAGATCATTCTCCAATGCTGCTAGAGATATCAGAATCATATGATACTTCCCCTAGACCATTCAGATTTCAGGAAATGTGGTTAAACAGAACTGAATTTAAGGATTTGGTATCAGATAGATGGAGTCAGCCTATTCAGGAACAAGGTATCCTAGGTTTCTCACTTAAACTGAAAAGACTTAAGGCTGAAATAAAATCATGGAATAAGTTGGTTTTTGGAAATGTATTTGAAAATTTAAAAGAATTAGAAAAAGAAGTGGATGAGTTGGAAATAAAAAACGACACTTCTAGCACCATTCAGGATAGAATTGCCTTAAACAAGGCAAAGGCAAAACTAACAAGACATTTGGTTGAACATAATCTATTCTTAGCACAAAAGACTAGGATGAAATGGCTTAAAGATGGTGACCTAAATTCAAAATACTTCCATAAATCCATAACTGAAAATCAGGATAGATTAAAAATAATGAAGATTCAAGATCAGGAGGGTAACTGGTTAAATTCCCCAGCTCAAATTTATGATGCAGCAGTTAGTTTTTTTAAAAATCTGCTATCTGATGAAAATGAGGATCCATCAGGTCAATGCTTATCATTTCTAACACAACAAATACAACCTTTAGTTTCTGAAAATGATAATATTAACTTGTTAAGGCCTATAACCTTGGATGAGGCAAAAGCAGGTGTTTTTTATCTGTCCACAGAAGCTGCCCCAGGGCCAGATGGATTTCCTGGTAGTTTTTACAGGACTTTTTGGGAAACTATTAGCCAGGATGTCTTAACTGCTTTGCTAGAATATCAAGTTGGGATTCCTATTCCTAAATCAGTAGCAAGCACTTTAATAGTTTTAATACCAAAAACTAAGACCCCTAAGTCTTTTAGTGAATTCAGACCAATAAGCCTCTCCAACTTCATTAATAAACTGATGTCAAAGATTATGGTGGAAAGGATTAAACCATTAATGAGCTCACTGATTTCAGAGGAACAATCAGCTTTCTTAAGTGGTAGGGATATAACAGAAAATATATTAATGATGAAGGAAGCTGTCAGAATGTTGGATAAAAAAAATGAATCACTTAATCTAATTCTTAAGTTGGATATGATGAAGGCTTTTGACCGGGTTTCCTGGTCAACCATTAACACTCTTTTATTAAAATTGGGTTTCCATGGACATATAGTTAAAATTATCATGAACAACATTAATTCAACTTGGTTCTCTGTTTTAATCAATGGATCCCCCAGTGGGTTCTTCAAGCCATCTAGAGGGTTGAAATAAGGAGATCCTCTATCACCCTTTCTCTTTAACTTACTAACTGAAATTTTAACAAGAAATCTTAGGATTCAGTTCCAAAATGGGAATATTAGACAGTTTAAAACACCAGGGGTAGCAAATAATTTAAACCAACTGTCTTTTGCTGATGACACAGTGGTGTTCATGAAGGGAACCACTAAATCCATTAAAAACATGATGAAATTTCTGGACATCTTTCAAAAGGCAACTGGCCAAAAAATCAATTTTCAAAAAAGTGCTTACTATGCAGGAGACTTAAGCAGAAACAAGGAAAAAGAAATCAAGGAAATAACAGGCATGAAAAGAGGGGAATTACCTTTTTCCTATCTGGGGGTTACAGTGTATAGAGGTAGAAAACTTAATAAACACTTCAAATCTTTAATTGATATGGTAAATACAAGAATAAGTAATTGGAAAAATCAGTGGCTTTCAGGTGGGGGAAAGATAATATTGATAAATCATGTGTTGACATCTATTCCTCAACACACTTGGGCTGTTACTGCTCCCACAAGATACACTGTCCAAAAACTTAGATCAATCTTCAGCAACTTCTTGTGGGGGACTTCTGAACATGGATTAAACAAACACTGGGTTTCATGGGATAGATTATCTTACCCATTGGCTGAGAAAGGCCTAGGAATAAGACACATACAAGCCATAATTGACTCTTACTCTATTAAGATTTGGTGGAAGCTTCAGCTTGGCCAATCTCCTTGGGCAAAACTTATGTGGTCTCTACCTGATAATGCTAGGAAATCAGAAACTTGGACTAGGTATAGGAAAATTAATGGCACAGCAGAAGCTAACTCACAGGTGATCATAGAAAATGGGAATTCTAATTTCTGGATAGCCAATTGGCTTGGCTTGGGTCCCTTGATTAACCAGGTTGATGAAGATCAGGTACAAGATAATTTTCCATTTCTTACTGTTGCTGATTTCATGAAGAACAAAGGTCAGTACCTTCCAAAACTTGCTTGTCTTTTCAGCTCTGATATAAATACTGATCTTTTAAAGGACATACCACTAACTGGTAATGAGGATTACATGATATGGAAACCTGATATCCATGGTTGGTACATTTACAATTAAGTCTGCATACCAAGTGTTACGACCAAAAAAGCCTGAAGTGCAATTTTTTAAAAGAATTTGGATCAAAACCATACCCAAGAAAATCAGTTTCTTCATGTGGAAAATGATTTTAAGTGCACTTCAATTTGCTGATATCTTGATGACAACAGGCTTACATCTACCATCTAAGTGCTCAGAATGTGATAGCATTGACTCTCATGATCATTTCTTTAATTCTTGTGCTATTGCAAATTTTTTATGGACTAAAATGCATGAAGCTTTACACATCACAGATAGATCTTTCAGTAATATTAGGGAGAGATTGGCTTTTTACTGGTCTTTCAAACATTCAGTATCATCAAACTGCTCCCTAATGACAGTATTGCCATGTCTAATTTGCTGGGAACTATGGAAAATCAGAAATAAATGGATACATGAAAACAAAAAGAGCCATGCTCCTGTAATCTGGAAATGCATTTCAAATTCATGTTCTCTGCTATACTCGGTTCATCCACAAGATATTTGCCATCTAAATTGTCAACTAACTAGTAATGGTTTATTGCCTTGCATTACACGGAGAAGAATCACTAGACTTTACTTAATTAAGTGGGAACCTCCGGATCTAGGGTTAAAAGTAATCTGTGATGCAGCAATACATGGTGACAATGTAGGGATTGGTTGTGTTATCAGAGATGCAAAAAAAAGGATCACACATGCTGTATCATCTTTCATGACCACAGATAATGCCTGCTTCACCTCTTATATTGTAGTGATCAGAGCTGAGATGCTATATATCCGGATGGGACTTCAAGTGGCGGAGGGAATGACAGAACATCTGCATATTAGAGGTACTTTTGTTTTAGTTATTGGTCAATTCTTCGTGGGATCGATTCTGCTTATTACTGTGATAATCTCATCTCAAAATTTTGTAAATTAATTTTGTGAGTGAAACAATGTTCACAAAGCCTAGCTTTCTGTGATGAGACGAAACCCCGGAATTTGAAGAAAAACTCTGAGAAACAGCGGCTTGACGATCCAACTGACTGAGCCAATTCATTGTTTCATCATAGGCTGCACGTTGAGCCCTCTCCCGTGCAAAATATGTCCCTTTTTGATGATATAGGTCTCTAGAAAGACAAAACACATTTTGGGTCAGCTATAAATCCTCATGCTGGAAGAAAATACCATACGCCGTAAAGTAAGTGCAGTGGGGATTTCTTAAATTTAAAAAATAGCTCTAAAAAATCAAAAACACCCACAGTGGTAGTTTTTAGGCCGATTTCTTGTTAAGAATCGGTTTCTTGTTAAGAAATTGGCCCTTGATTGCCAAGTAGGGAATCGGTTAATAAACCGTCTGTGTCAGGCCACACATGGCAAAGGGGGCCGTCTGCTGCAACCCATTTTTCTTTCTATAAGTGGGACACGTGTCACCCATGCATTAGGCTACGTGTCCCACTCAAATACTACATCTTTGTTTTGTAAAATAGAGGGACACGTGGCACCCTTTGGTTGGGACACGTGGCACCCTTTGGTTGGGCCACATGTCCCTATCTTTATTTTAAATTTTTTTATAAAAAAAGTTGAATTTTTTTATTTGTACAATTTAATTTAAAACATTTTAAAATAAAAAATATTGAATGATTTTTGATTAAAATTTGGAATGATTTGGAATAATTTTTGAGAAAATTATTTAAAAAATCTGGAATAATTATTGAAAAAAATGAAATTCAATTTTAAAATTTATAATGTATCATTAAATTTCACGTTTAACTTATGTTGATAGAAATATTTATTTAAATTAAATGTTAATAATAAAATTAATGAGTAGGATAGAGAAAATCAAGTGGGGTACATGAATAGTCTAAAGTGGTTTCTTACCATTGTGGAGAAGAAAATGAGTGGTTTCTTAAGTGGTTTCTTAAAGTGAGATGGAAGAAAGAGAATGAGAAAAATAATACATTTAATTGGTAAGAAACTGGTAGCGGTTTCTACCACTGCACTTGGTCTAAGGCTCTGGTAATAGATAGCAGTAGTAGTTGATTGATCTTATACGGTCCACCATGCTACATCTAGATTTGCCCTCAAAGTATTCACATCCAAGTCGACGTCATTAACCTCGCTCATCATGACTTCAAGCTCAATCTTATTATTCTCTGCCTTCAGCATATGGATTGTTTGCTTTTGAGTTGCAATAATCATCTCCAGCGATCAGAAAGGATGAGATGAGGACCTTGATTTAAGATCCACGTTGGCAGCTATTGGCCCATATTGTGTGGCCATCTATTGTACAAATATATCACCAGACAATCTGGATATTTGATCAGTCATCGCTCGACACTCATCTGGATGCCCTAACTTCTCTCTTCAAAGCTCTTATTGGAGTCCTTGGAATGAACCAACCAACTCCTTGAACTCGACACCCAATGCTTCCATCTTTTCCTCTAGAACATTGGTTTGTCGTTCCTAGTAATCATACCTAGATCGACCTTACAAACTATGCAAAAAATGCCTCGTGAGTAGATATTATGGGCCTTTTCTATGTGCCCATCATGAGTAAATATTAGTATTAGAATTCAAATATTAAACACTAATATGTAACACCAACAATAAGTTTCCAAATATATAAAATAATATATATCATAAATATATAAATATAAAAAATATCAAACTATAAAAAGAAAATATCAACAAATAAGAAAAAACAATTTCAAAAAGCAATCATCAACATATGTTATAAAATAATCAATTTAAAATGTAAAGTGTCATTCTTGTGTGCACACACACACACACACACACACACACACACACACACACACACATATATATATATATATATATATAAAACTTGATGTCGGCTGGACACTGACTTCATGGCTGAACCTTGCTCCTGAGTGCCGAACCTGCAAGACAAAACCACCGGGGATGTTGGTTGGACACCGACTTCATGGATGAATCTTGCTCCTGAGTGCCGAACCTGCAAGACAAAAACACCGAGGTGGTAAGGGGAAAACTCTCCAATGCTAAACTCAGACCAAAAGTGTTTGCTTTAATAATTAAATACATAAATGATACCTACCGCGGTAATTATAGGGAGCCGATGCCTATAATTTCTTCAGTCATAATGTGAAAAACATGTACATTCCATATAAGAATATGTGTCTTAACATAGGGGAGCTACTATATATTTATAATTTCATAAATGTACTATAAATAGGAGTATGATTTCATAGATATACCTAGAATGCAAGATGTTATTATCATATTGGGCTCTAGGCCAACAACAATAATATAATACAGTTGTATGGGATTTGGTCCAGATTTGGGATTTGGCCCAGATTTGGACTTTGACCCTTCCATCATCAATAGCCCCCAAGAGAGCCAAAGGTCATGCTTTAGCAAACACCTTGGCTTCTCTCAAACATCTGCGTCCAAAGTCCATGCATCATAGGTAAACCTTAACTTTCCTTTCTACCTAATAACTTCCAGGTATTTAAATCATTGGTACATTTTTCTTTAATTAAGGTTTCACGTGTCACAGGTTTGGGCAGAGGGAAAGCAGTTTCTGCAAGCGGCTCGTACTACTTTATATTTTCAAGGAATAATTATTACCCTCGGTTTTGAAATACCTTTCAACCATTGTACCAAAGTATATCCTTCCTTGCCAAATTATCCATTTCATACTTGCATATATTCTCTCCGCAGTCAAAGTTCTAAGTGCTCTCTCTTTGATCTTGTTAAGACTTTTTTTTTCAAAAATCCTCTCCAAGTAAGTAGTAGAATCACGTGCTTCTTAAGGAATCACGTGCTTAGTAGAATCACGTGCTTCTGAAGGAAAAAATAGCTTTCATGAGGGCGGAACATCCAACCCTTCTGTTCCTCCTCCTGTCAAGGAAAAGAGAAAGAAGAAGAAGAAGAAGGTTTCTCGTTATGAGCGCTCCGTTCAACACCTCGGTGGGGAGGTGATAATGTCGGTTGTGCAAGAAAATATTTTGTTTTCATCAAAATCATCCCTTCAATTAGGATATTTATAGCATGAGAATGTTAGACTCACCGCCCATTTGAGAAGCGAGTCCATTTAGGAGGTTCCATCGGGCATATCGGCTATTTACCACCGTCACTTAGACTATGGTTTAACTTTATTTTTCATGGCTATACTTTGCAGCCTCTTGTTCTTCTACACCATTAACATGTGTTAGTTTCATCTTAACTGCATTTTGGTCAGTGTCAGGGTGTTTTGGATTCCCTATAAATACCGTGTCAACATAAAAATTTTGAAACACTGTCTACATACAATATTATAGTTTATAGCAAGCAAATAAGGGTCAATCCTAATAGATAATCCTATTCCTTATTTAATATTAAAGCTTCTGTTGGGGCTGCCACAATAGAATAAAACTCAACTACACCCATGGTTGACGTGGAGGAATATAGAGATCATGGTCAAGTGTATTTATTCCCGCCTTCTTTGAAAAAACTCAAATCTAGGCTATGACTTGTGAATCTCTCTATTGAATCATCTAGAAAGTCGTAAACATTTGGGGGAGCATGACTTTAATCCCCAGCCGCCTTGATATTCCAAGTTGGACAAGGGAAAGAATTGGGGTCGAAAAGGAGACAATTATCCCCCAATTTTATAGTTAAGGAAGGAATCTTGTCAATAATAAATTCTTTCGGCCTTTTCTAATAAATGGTAAATATATATTTATTTCTACAACTAGGAGAAAGGCTATAGATGACTAAATAATAAGATGAGTGACTTTGACTGAAACCCTTTGGCACAACACTAGGAAGCCAAAGATAACCAGAATACAATTAGAATGAAGTTGCAGATGATTTTTTTTTTGGACAAGGAACCTGAAATGTATAGCCATAAAAGGGAAGTCAAAATATAGCCTAATTGATGGCGGTGGATAGTCTATCTGGCCATTGGAAGATTACAGATGGACTCGCCTCCCTAAATGGCAGCGAGTTGAACATTCTTAGGCAATAAATATCCTAATTGAAGGGATGCTTTTGAAGGCAGCAGAAAAATGTCCAGCACAACCATAACTATCACTTCACGATCAGAGATTTTAATGGAGCGCTCATAATGGTAAACCTTCTTCTTCTTTTTTTCTTTTGTCCTTGACGTGAGGAATAAAAGGGTTGGAAGCGCTGCCATCAAGAAAGCCATTGTTTCCTTGATGATTAGGTGATCATACTAGTGAAGAAGGTCTAAAATAAAATACTCAGACATAATTGAGGGTTGGAGGAGAGAGATATGTTACTTGGAGAAGGTTTTTGAAGAAAACATATTGAAGAAACTTGAAGGTGAGAGGACTCAGAATTTTTATTGTTGAGAGAATTTATGCAAGTATGAAATGGGTTATATGATAGGGAATGATATACGTGACGGTAGAAGTTTAAAGAAATTTCAGCAACGAGATTTATAATTATCGCATAGAATATAGGTTGTAGTGTGCTGCTTATAGAAAGTGATTTCTCTCTGCCCAAGACTGTGACAAGTAAGGTTTTAATTAAAGACAAATTTTAAGACGATTCAAATACGTGTCGAATACTCGGTAGAAAGGAAAATTGAGGATCACCTACGATGCATGGCCTTTAGATGCAGATGTTTGAGAGAACCCAGGGTATACAACAAAGCACGACCTTCGACTCTCTTGAGGGCTAGTGATGATGGTTGGGTCAAAACCCAAGCATGTTGTTAGGCCAAAACCCAATATGATGAAAATATCTCCCATTATGAGTATATCAACAAAATCATACTCCAATCTTGGAATATATATATATATATATATATATATATATATATATGGAATCGTAAATATATGGTAACACCATTATGGTAAGATACATATTCTTATATGGAATGTGTATATTTATCCCATTATGGTTGAGAAAACTTATAAGTATGAATCCCTATAAATATTGTGGTATGTTTATGTTCTATTCTCAATATTCAGAGCAAACACTTTTGGTCTGACTTCAACATCATAGATTCTTCCCCCCTAGCACCCCAGGGTTTTGTTTTCTAGGTTTAACGCTCATGAATAAAATTTGGCTATCAACTCGGTGTCTACCTGCATCATGTTGATTTTTATAAATTAATATTTATCCAAATGCAATGATATTTTACTTTTTAAAATTGATGTTTTTACGACATGAGTTGATGTTTTATTTTTGAATTCTTTTTCTTGTTGACCCTCCTCCACTCGGGGTCGTTAAACTCGTATCTTAGAATTAACCCAAGCAGAGCTTTTGGAAAGGCCAACGATAAGATTTATAGTTCTGCACCCATTCTCACTGCAGCGCTACTAATAGGGTAGTTAGCGGTAAGCCCTAGATTTGTCCACAGAGATGCTAGGGCTCAAGTATCAACTAAAAACACAACCTTGTATGGGTCGTCAATCAGTACAAGTGAAAGGAATAGCTAATAAATGCAAACAATGGGGGTTTTTGTTTTATAAATTAAGAACTACAAAACATGAAATTAAAAGGCAAGTAGTTTAATTAAGCTAAGCACTTGTATCATGGTTAATCTAATGTTTCGATCCTTGATTCATTCATATGTAAGATTTACTAGAAAACTTAATAGATTGTTCATAACACGTGGTGTGGACGATGACATACACTTCCCCATACCTATGATTTTAGGTGCGCTCGCAACCCTCCATCGACACCGCCATCGTAATTAGTGGAGAACAACAAGGTCCGGCCATTGTGGTAGGTCATTTTCTCCCCCGTACGATTGTGTCTCAGGCTTCCACCATGAATGCACTACTTCCCCCTGGTCCTATCAATTAGGCAAAGGGGTTGTTGGCACCTTATCTATCATACCAGGGCTTCTTACAACCCTAACTTGCTACTTTTTCACTATATCTACCCGTAACCTCTCGAACTACTTGACGTAGTCAGCTAAGACTAGTGAGATGGAAAATAAGTGAAAGCAATACCCGGGTGTCCCGTGCACACACCCACGCAGATGCAATATACTCCCTTACCCATTCTAACATCTTCCAAGTTTCTCTTCCCAAGGGGGCATCAATATTTGCACCATACATGAATATAGCCCAAACTGTGTGCTACTGTGGTGTACTATTCATGTATTTCAAATATTCAAGTACAATCACAATGATATCATGAACACAAAATTAGGATGAACAATAGAATCTCACCAAATGAAGATTAAACCATGCACCTACAATTTATCACCAAGCTATAGAAACTACTCCATAGATATGGAATTCAAATATTGATTTGAATTCCACATCTACGATAAAAGTAAAAATAAAAGGAAAGAAAAGAAAATGAGAGAGTGTTTCTCTTTCTTTGCTCTAATAACCTAAAAATGAAATAAAACAATCTACTCTCTACTCTACTTGTTTAGCTTAGTAGACCAAGGCTATATTTATAGGAGAAAGGGAGTGCGGGCTGTCGCAGGGCTGCTGGATCTGGCATGGGTCGTGCCTCTTCATCTGGTGCAGGATGTTGGGTCTGGCGTGGGCTGAATTGCATAATCTTGTATGAATCGTGGCCTTTGACGTGGGTCACCGTAAATGTCATGGATTTGGAACTTCTGAACCACAGGGTGCGGTTCTTGGCGTGTGCCATTGTCATGAGCTAGATTGGGAACTTCTGAACCATTGGGCATGGGTCTTAGCACATGATGTCGACTATAGTCTTAGTCTGCTCAGAAACTTGGCACATGCACAACCTTTGGCGCAGGCCGTTGGCTGGTCTTGGTATCTTAGACTTGGAACGACATAGGTCGTCGTAAATGGGACAGTCTGTGCTCATACTTAGCCAATTTTGAGTGAAGTTTTGAACCCGTGCATGTGGCCTGCGAGATTCAGCGTAGTCCATGCCATAGCCTCATGCTGAACATTGTTGGCATGGGCCAACACCTTTGGCACGGGCCATTAGTGCCTAACCATGAACGGCCCGTGCCGACCCGTGGTACCTTGGTCGGCTGAACTTGTTTCCTTTGCTACGGGTGAACCGTTAGTTCAATTTTAGAGTTCTAGTAGTCGATTTTGTAGTGCTTGAGAAGATGAATCCAATGGAATCAGACTTGAAGGCTAATTATTCTTGGATCGTTCTCAGACTTTGGCACAACTCATCGGACCACGATTTCCCATTTCTTCATTGGACGTTTTGATCTCCGTTGCTACCTATCTTCGACTCCAATCTCCTTCTACCATGCACTGGTATTTGTGGCCTTCGTCTACTACCATTCTAGAGGTTAATTCCCTTTGATCTCTTCTATCGTTCTTGTGAACGGGCTTCAATATCTTCTACCGCCCTTACGAACGACCTTCACATAGAATGTAACCAAAAAGTACCCATGGGCAACCCACTAAAGATGATCAAATGGAAGCTCTAGGAGCCTGTGGATACAAGATCTCCATTAGTGCTAATTAAGTCTGCAAAATGCAGGATTTGACCAGAAAACCAAACATGGCCGTCTAAACCCCTTGTCACGTAAACTCAACTAATACTAGCAATCCACCAAACAAAAGAAGCTAAAAACTATGCTGAATGCAATGGTTAACGCACGCAAAATGAAGCACGTCACTTGTCTATTGATATTTTATTTTTATAGTTTGATTTTTTATGTTATATTTTGTCTATATATATTAGTTGATATTTTGGAAACTTTTTGTTGATGTTATATGTTAGTGTTCAATATATGTATTCTAATATTATGATATTTACTCATGATGGACACATAGAAAAGGAAAACCAAATGTTCTCCATAATAAATTAACAAGCATATAAAATTGAATCGCGTGCTCAAATTATAATTAATTTAATCAACACAAACTAAATAATTCAATTAGGGCACAATATGGTTTTTAAGTGTCCTTAATTCTTATCTTCAGTTGTAACTAAAAATTCAATATGTTCAAAACCAAATAAATCAAAAACTGCTGATCGACAAGTAATTTAAATTCTAATTACATTGACTTAGAAGCGATGTGATTCAAGTTACCAATCAGACGGTAGACATTGACATAATATTTGTATAGGCAAGGTATATATGCAACCCACAAACTAGCCCTGACCATGCAAAACACAAACAAGGTGCCCATGTCAATGAATTGATAGCAACACCCCGTAACTTCGCTCATATAGAAAATGCACAAAATATGCATCCAACCACAACCACATAAATCCATCACATTAGCCACAATCCAAGGAACATAGCTAACCAGATCCGCCATGATAACCTTGATGAACATGCCCTACATGGGCGCATAGTGCCAGGAATGTAGGGAGAAAGAGCCTATAAATAGCCAAGGGACGAAAGAAGCCAGGTAAGCGATAATAAGAGAAAAGAATCATACACATATTTCCTCAATACTAAGTGTAGCATATGAGCTCGAGGTGCTTGCAGGAAGGAGTAATCTAGTGCTCAATGTCAACAGAGGTTGTCTCCATTATCCATAGAGTTCATACCACATCAATGGTGGTGTCTGTGGGGACCAAGGGTGTCTTTGGCAGAGCTGTGATTATAAGAAAACTTGACTTATTTTGAAAGCAATGATTATAGCTTATGCTTTGACAACAAACTGTCTTTTAGCACTTTACCAAACACTAAAAATTGCTCAGCTTATATGGAAAAGAACTTATAATCTTTGCCAAACACACCCCAAATATTTTAGGCCATTATTATTCTCTTGGAATCATGATGGAACAAGAAAACATAACAGTTGTCCAGAAAGAACCGCATGACCTGTATCACCTGCACCTAATCCACATCACGGAAGTAAACATCAGTAAAAATTCAAGAGACTCAAGAATCTAGGGACAACGCAGAAACACAATCCCCCCTGCAACGGAATAAGAAACATTAGCCTTCGTAACCTTTTTAGAAGCGGACAAGGAGCAACTCTACAAGAAATTTGTCAACACCAGCAGAGAGCAGAAAGATAGGCACGCAGCCAGAGGAGAAAGGAAGACATAGAAAAAATTGCTCGAAGGGCACCTCAAAAACCATGACGAGATCAGAAGCTTTGATGCTGAAATGAGGCAAAACACTCCCTACTAGCAAAAGAACTACGAAATTTTGTGATACCTATCGGGTTTAAACTACCAACCCAATTAAGGCGTATGATTGGAACACCAACCCAAAGGAATTCCTACATTTCTACAGGACCAGCATGAGGTCCTGCGCTGCACCTATTCAGGTGATAAGCATAGTTTTCCCTATTTTCCTTGCAAAGACCCAGGTAATATGGTTCAATAGCCAGCCCAAGCGAAGCATACAGATCTGGACCCAATTAGCAAACCAGTTCATGGGAAAGTTTATCATAATTAAGATTTCACAAAAAACGTTCACATACCTGATCAAAATCACACAATAAAGTAGTGAATACATTTCGGAATAACAGGATCATTTCATTTGAGCGAGCCTGGAAGTCAAGGATCTCACATATCAAAAGTCACTAGGAGCATTCATGAATGACATAAGGTCAGGAGAATTCTACAAGAAGCTCACAACAGACATGTCAGACGGTCTGAGAGATCTCTAAAATGTTGTATAAATATTTATCTGTATAGATGAAGTGGACAACAAGAAATTGGAAAACAAACGAGGCAAGAAGAGAGCTGGAGAAAGCGCCCAAGGAAGATAAGCGATCAAAAAGGGAGAGGCATTGCATCACAGGGGGGAGAGAACCAGCCACCGATAACTCACTATTCCCTGAAACACCCCTGATCAAGTCTAGATAAGAAATACGGAATAACCACAAGGAGCCCAACACGATGAGGGCCCTGATAAACAAAAGTTCTAAGAACTATTGCTGCAACTTCCATAGAGACCACAACCACGAAATGGATAGTTTCAATGATTTTTGGAGACAAATAGAAGACTTACTCTGCCAAGGATGACTCACGTGGTCCAAGAAAAAATAATATCATTCAAGGGGATCCAAAAATAATAGCATTGAAAGGAATTCAACCACAACCTTGGGTCAAACAAAGCCAAAACAAAATATGGCCGAGTGATAGAGTAGGGAGAAAATGTGAGGGATAGCATTTCAGTTAGGATGATATTCTTAATCCAATGATGAACCTAACCCATGTCCTACAATGCCTTGAAGGCAAAAGAAAGATACATACTGCCATAAGAGACCATAGATAAGAGTATGCAGGTAGATGAAGAAATCACATTCAACGAGAAGGATGCAGAATGCATCACCATAAAATGACCCATTGGTTATAACAGCAAAAATAGGGAATTCCAAAGTGCACCGAGTTTTTTTTGTTGATGGAAGCACACTGGAAATATTATTTATTGACTACTTCGACAAGCTCAGGTTCAAAAGGTCGGACCTAAAGAAAGCGACATCATCTATAGTCGGCTTCATATGGAGGTTCCAATGGCCTTTAGGGTACATAAAACTTCTCGTCACCATCGGCCAAAAAGACAAAGCATGTATAGTCCTTTGAAACTTCATGGTAATGGGCACCCAAGCCTCTTCAATACCATTATAGGAAGACTATGGGTGAACATTTCCAAAGCTAGCTGGTCCCCTTATCACCTCGTTGTGAAATTCCAAACATACCAGTATGGTTAGCGATAGTTAGGTGCGATTAACAAGTTACAAGGCAATGTATGACCATAGCAAAAAATCTCTTTACACTATGTAAACCTCAACTAATGGTGCATTCGATCAATCAAGGAGAATCGGAGGGAAATCCTGTAAGGGGGGTGAAATAGGTGAAAACAACAAAGAAGTCCAGCTGGAGGAGGATGACACATCCAAAGAAGTTAATATTGGGAATAAACTACTAGAGCCAGTCAAATCTAAAGTAATCGTCACGCTTAAAAAATACAACTCATTTTTTTAGTACATGACATGGGAGAAGTCAACCAATCTATCGTGACACGCTGTCTAAACATAGACCCATGAATCCAGTCGGTCCAATAAAAAGAGAGGATCTTCGCCCATGCCAGAAGAGAGCCATAGAAAACAAAGTCCACACCCTTGTTTAAGTGGCCATATTATGAGAAGTAATATATCTAACTTGGTTGGCCAATCCAGCTATAGTATGGAGATAGAGAATGTGTATTGATCACACAGATCTCAATCAAAATTGCCCAAAATACTACTACCCCATACCGAAGATCGACCACCTAGTCGAAGCAATCTCAAGATGTGAGGTCATGGCCTTTCTTGATGCATATAAATAATTACACCAAATCCAGATGAGCCCATGGGACATATAAAAATAATCATTCATGAAAAGCTTTGGAGTATTTTGCTTCGTTAAAATTCCCTTCAGAGTAGAGAATGCAAGAGCCATTTACAAACAGACAGTCGATAAGGCCTTCTCCTACCAAGTAGGCCGCACCATTGAGGTAAAAGTAACAGTAAAACTCTCGATGCATTCCTGCAAGACCTAGAAGAAACACTCACCACACTCCAAATAGTTAGAATGAAGCTAAATCCTAAGAAGAGCACCATTGGGGTAGAAGCAGGATAATTCCTAGGATTAAAATTATCATCCACAAGTATCAAGTCCAATCTAGAAAATATACAAGCCATACAATCGTTAACACTCCCCTCGATCAGTCATAGAGGTCCAGATCATTATTAACTCCTTAGTCGTGTTCAGTCATTTCGTTTCAAAAGAAACAGAAAAACACATGCACTTTTTTACATTCTAAGAAAAGCGTCCAACTTTTCCTGGACATGAAAGTGCAAAAAAGCATATGAAAAACTCAAGTCTGAGCTGCAACACCTGCCACTGCTATCAGCCCCCAAGCTAGGCAAAACCCTTTATCTGTACCCATTAGTTTTTGCATATGCGGTTAGCTCTGTTCTCGTGCGACAAGAGTTCAATCACCAAATACCAATTTACTATGAGTTTGAAGCTTCTAAGACGCAGAAAAGTGATACTCAACAATGGAGAAGCTAATTATCGCACTCATCCACTCAGCTAGGAGACTCTAGCCTTACTTCTAAGCTCATAAGATTGTGGTATACACCAACAAACCTATAAAACAAATCCTTCATAAACCAAAAGCATTAGGCCGCCTAAAGAAATGAGCCATTGAGTTGGGAGAAAATAAATTCATATTCCACCAAGAGCATCCATCAAAGGCCAGGCTATGTCAGACTTCTTAGGAGATATGACAGGAGAATTACACCCCAAAATGGAGAACCTAGACAAAGAAATGTCAAGTCAATCCAAAGGAAATGAGAAGGTCGATCAAAGCGCATGCACACTTTTCATTGATGAAGCTTCTTCAAAAGAAGGTTGTGGAGCAGGACACTGACTCATCAACCCGGAAGGAGATGAACACAAATACACATCCCGGTTTCAATTTTCCCTCACCAACAATGAGGCAGAATACCAGGCTCTCATTGGAGAACTCGACTTGGAAATAAGAATGGACATATAAAGCACCCATTTACATAGTCATCCAAGAAGTGTTAGGAGACTATGTCGTCAAGGAGAGGCAACTGATAAAGTACTGGAAAAAAATTGGGCAACTCATTAATTGGTTTGACTACTTTAAGTGCAAACTAATAAAGCACTGGAAAAAATTATCCCACACTCATAAAGTGCAAAGGAAATGTGCTAAGCAATCTAGCGACCTCTCGATACACATCGCTCCAGAAAGAGAAAGACATAATTGTAGAATTAATCCCAGTTAGCAGCACTGCCATCACTACGGTAGCACAAACCCAGGAAGATGGCCTGAGTTCTATGGTGCCCATCATACAATATCTTGGCCTTCTACCTACAGAAAAGAATAAAGAAAGGAAAATCAAGATCAAGGCTCCGTTATAAAATTAATCGAACAACATATTCTACAAGAAATGGTACCTCACACCCTGGCTTAGGTGCATAGGACCGCACCAATCAACTTTCATCATCTGGGATATGCACGAAAGATGGTGTGGATCACACTAAGGTGCTCGAACACTAGTTTTAAAAATCCTCCGACCAAGATACTATTGACCAATGATGTTCAAAAGATACACACAAATTTGTCCTAAAATGCAACAACATCTATCGAAATGCCATGGTTTAACGAAAACCCCAGTTAGAAATGGCTGGAGTTAATGGTGCTTGGTCATTTGAAAAACTGGGTGATGTACATCATGGGCCCTTTTCCATCCGGTTCGGGCAGAGAAAAATTCCTCTTCTTACATTCGATTACTTCACTAAGTGAGTCGAAGTGAAGCTCCTCAATAGGATCACTGCTAAAGAAACAATTGTGTTCGTCTGGAAATTTATCATATGTTGCTTGTACTTCGGCAAACCAAAAACAACCATCTAAGACAATGGAACCCAGTACGCAAGCGGAGCATTCGGCGAAAAAGAATTAAACATAGGTCATAAGTCTACCTCGGTAGCTCACCCCCAGGCCAGCGGTCAAGTAAAAGTCACAAACCTAACCATAGTCCAAGGTATACAAAAAAAAGGTTGGAAGAAAAGAAAATAGGATAGGTTGAAGAACTACCAATTATTGTGGGCATACCGAACCACCCTTTGAAATACCAATTTCTGAAACACCATTTGGCATGGTGTATGGCCATGACGCACTCATTCCTATGGAAGAAGGAATCTTCAATGTGAGAATCATCAACTACGATGAGGACAAAAACCCAAAAAACATCAGAGCTAATCAAGACATCCTCAAAGAACGAAGAAAAATTGCAAGCATCCGAGAGGCTAGACACAAGAAAAAAATTTGTGAAGTCATACAATGACAAGGTTTGCACAACATCATCCTAGTTCTAATTCACATAAGCAATTATCAACCTATTTTCTTGTTATATCACAGAGTTTGGAGATGCTAATTCCCTGGGAACACCCATTGTCTGTCACACAACTGGTTCTGCCCCCTCCTTAACATCTCACATCCTTCCTAACTTGCTATGGTTGTGATTCTATACTGACCACCTCGTAGCTCACTCCAGGAGCTAACAAGCCCCGTATAAAGAAACTATGATTTGCGTAGGTTGCATCAGTTAGATGCATGAGTAAACTCACTGAATCGGAATCTCCACCATGAGCACCCATCCTAGACCTCAAAAGGAAGAGGACATATGTACCTCATGAGTACTCTACAGTCTGTGCCACCCTAGTCACTACAAACTAAAAAATGCTCAATTATCGAGGTAAGCCAAGGTTTCCTTCATTTAGGATTTTAATAATTCCAAAGCGATATATCTAATGATCCTAACATGCAACTCCTCACACGACTAGCAAATTAATATTATTGTCTACTACCATCTCAGCATTCACAAGGTGGATCTATACACATATCCTCTCGGTACTCACAAGACTACTATAGCGCCAAAAACCCAACATTCATAAACTAGCATTTGAATCCTAGCACAATATAAAGAAAGAAATAAATCAAGTGTGCATATTTACATATTTCATAGCATAAATCACAATAAGAAATTAAACTACAAATTAAGCACAATATTTATAACATAGTGTAATAGGATAAATCTAAGGAGTCTCACAAATCATGTCTATTCATGCTTACAAATATTACCCAACAAGATTGGGGTGCACCTTCTTTGTACGACATGTGAACGACTTTGAAGTCCTCCGGAAACACTAACTTACCAAGCCTAACCATCACATCTTTCACTACTCCCCTAGGACTACCTTGAGAATGGTTAACCAATTGGATAATCACCCCAGTTTCCTTAAGTTCTCCAAGTTCAATGTTCTTGTAGAGGCTATAGGGTATGGCATTAATTGAGGCCCCTTGGTCTATCATGGGATCATTCATTTTTTTTACCGCCTAAGTTAATAGGAATTGAAAAAATGGCAGGATAATCACACTTTTTGGGTAGGCTTTTATGAGCTAAAGTGGCTAATCCTCCTATTTTCAATTTACCTAATTTCTTTACTGGTTTAGGCCTTTTCTTCATGTATGAACTTTTTAAAAAAATTTCATAAAGAGGAATATGATCAATAACATCTAAAAGCGAGATACTTACCTCACAATGCTTGAAGACCTCTCTAATTTTCTCGTCGTTGGTCACCACATTTTCCTTGCTCCTCAATGCCCCTAGAAATGGAGGTGGAGGTGTGACTTCCTTCACTTTGATGGTTGGGAGATGTCAATCGGACTCCTCCTCAACGAAAAATTTTTCCTCTTCAAGGTTTGCCTTGGCTTTCTCCACAAGGAGATCAGCCTCTTACACATTCTCCTCCTCGACCTCCCTAACTTCCATTAACTTTGTAATTTAATTGCACTCACATTTCTTGGATTATTCTTGGGCTGGAAAGGTAGTTTTATAGAATACATTGCTTCTAGTCGGCTAACCAGGGTAACCAATTTCCCAACTTGAACCATAAGGTTCTTGATACTTGAAAATACCCTCGTGTCTAACTCCTCAATGTACTACATAGTCCTCTCCGCAAAAAACTCATTGCTCTTGGTGACTTGAACAATGGCATTGATCTGTTTCATTATGCATGCATTAACCATTGCATTTGGCATACTTTTTAGCTAGTTTTATTTGGTGGATTGCTAGTATTAGTTAAGTTTATGTGACAAGGGGTTTAGATGACCATATCTAAATCCCACGTTTTGTAGACTTAATTGGTACTAATGGACATCTTATATCCACGAGTTCCTTGATCTTCCTTGTGATCATCATTAGTAGGTCGCTCATGGGTATTTTTGGCTTACATTCTATGTGAAGGCCATTCGTAAGGGCGGTAGAAGATATTGAAGGCCATTCGCAAGGACGGTAGTAGAGACCAAGGCCATTCACACTAGAATGGTAGTAAACGAAGGCCACGAGAATCAATGCATGGTTGAAGAAGATTGAAGCCAAAGATAATTGGCAACAGAATTCAAAGCGGCCAACAAAGAAATGGGGAATCATGGTCCGATGAGTTGTGTTTAAGTCTGAGAACGATACAAAAAGAAAAAGCCTTCAAGGTTGGTACCATTAGATTATTCTTCTTGAGCACTACAAAATTGACTACTAAAACTCTCAAATTAGACTAACGGTTCACCCGTAGCGAAGGAAACTAGTTCACTCAGCTGAGGCATAAACGGGTCAGCGCGAGGCATTCATGGTTTGGCACCAACAACACACGCCAAGAAGACCAGCACGAGACGTGACCCAGGCCAGATGCCACAGGCCGCCAGCACAAAGTGAAGACCCACTTCACATGGCTAAGTATAGGCACGGGACATCCCATTTTTGGCATCCCGGGTTGTTCCAAACTCAATATGCCAAGACCAGCCAGCAGGGTATGGGAAATAACCCGTCTCATGCCAAAGTTTATGAGCGAGCACGCTTCATGACCACTGCTTATGCCAGGGCAACATGTGTGGATCAGAACCTTCATTTTCAGCACCCTAATGGCACCCCGCACCAGATGACGTGGGTTGGGCCAAGAGGTAGACATGGCTAGCACAAAGCCTCGTGCCTCGTACCTCTTAAAGATCTATGCCACACACCAGATCAGGTACCTTGTGCCACATGAATGACGCAGCCCACGCCAGGCCTCGCACCTCACGCCAAGGGCAATCCACGGGCTACACCATCCTTGACGCCCCGCGCTGGGCTGCGTCTGAGCTAGGGTTAACCCTATTTTGGCCTATTTTGGGCCATTCTTAGGCCCAATATCCTAATACTATAAATAGAACCTTTTTCTACTAGGTTTTCTTATCTCATATCCAAGAGTAGCGTGGACACTTTATCATTAGTAGTTTTATCTTTTTAGTTAGGAGAGAACTCTCTCTTTTTATTTTCTTTCTTTTTCTTTGATCCTAAGATGTTGAATTCAAATCTTTATTTGAATTCTATGTCTAGGCAGTAGTTTCTATAGCTTGGGGATAAATTGTAGGAGCATGGTCGAAATCTATATGCGTTTTGAGATTCTTTAATTCTTTCTAATTTTACGTTCATTATATTATTATGATTGTGCTTGATTATTTGAAATGCATGAGTAGTACACCACATATAAGCACACACTTTGGGCTTTATTCATGTGTGGTATAAATATCGATTCCCCATTGGGAAGAGAACCCTCATTGTTAAAATGGGTAAGGGATAACGCATCTGCGTGGGTGTGTTCACGGGGGATTTAAGAATGCTCTAATTTACTTGCCATCACACCGGTTTTAGCTGACTTTGTAAAGTTTTCCAAGAGGTTCTGGGTAGAGGTAGCAAATAGTAGCAAACTAGGGTTGTGAGATACCTAGATCATAGATAACGTGCCAATGATTTTCGGGCCTAATTGATAGGACCTGAGAAAAGTGGTGCATTCGTGGTGGAACCCCAGGATGTAATTGCACGGGGGAGAAATAGACATACAACAATGGTTGGACCTTGTTTTACTCCCCTAATTACGATGGCCTGTGTCGATGGAGGGTTGCAAGAGCACCCACTGTGGCAGATATGGAGAAGTGTATGCCATCAGCCACACCACATTTATGGACACTCTATTAGGTTTGCCTGAATACCTATATGAATGAATCGAGGATGGAAGCATTAGATTGACCATGTTTCTCAATGATTCCCCAAGTGCTTAGTTTAATATTGAACTTTGCTTTTTTATTTTCATGCTTAGTAGTTTGTTAGCTTAAAAAACCAACCCCCCCCCCCCTTTGCATGTTTGCTTTACCAGCTATTTCTTTCATTCGTATGGATTGATGACCTGTACGAGGTTGTGTTTTGATTGGTACATCAGACCTAGCATCTCTGTGGACAAACTCAGGGCTTACCGCTAACTACCCTCTAGGAAGCGTAGCAGTGAGAACGGGTGCAGAACTATAAATTTCTATCTTATGATCATCCCATAGGAAAGCCTCAGCCTGGGTTAATTAGCTACGATTAATGATCCCGTGAGGAGGCAAGTCAGAATTTTGGCATCGCTATCGGGGATGCTATTAGTGTAGGTATCAGTTAAAGTATAACGTGTTAGTAGAAGTAGTTAGTTTAGCTTTTATTTTTTTTATGTTGTTAATTCTTGGTTGGAGATGTTGTTATAGTTTTTTTTTTACCTTTGATATGTTTGCTAGTGTTGTATTTGGAAGGGTATTGTTGGCTGTAGTTTATGTTACATACCTGTGCCACTAATCTAGGCGTCTTACACCACTCGATTAAGAACATAGGTGGTTGGAGGAGAAGGAGGCAAAGAACTAGGGCACAAGTTCAACCAAGGGCAGAAGTAGTAGAAGGACCGCTATCAATTGCGGAAGACAATCGCACCTTACGGGAGCTCATGGCATCCAACTTGGAGAAACGGCCACTATGCATCACCTTTCTTCCATTACCTGCCAATGTGAGATGTAAGCTAAAAAGTGGTATGATCCATTGCCTTCCTACATTTCATGGATTGGGGGGATCTGAACAAACATCTATCGGAGTTCTATTTGGTGTGTATGAACATGAAGCCCCTGAGAGTATCCGAAGACGACTACAACCTAAGAGCCTTCCTATTTTCCCTTCAAAGTAGTGCCATATATTGACTCTACTACTTACCACCGGGATGCATTTGTTCTTGGATGGACATGAAGCGCAGGTTCTTAGATAAATATTTCTGGCATCCAAGTTGGCCGGGTTGAAGAAGCAATTGTCGAATATCACCCAAGGTGCTACCGAAGAGACTACTAGCTAGTTACCCCAACTACCCCTTTAAGGAGGGGGATTTGGTGTATTACTTCTTTAAGGGGCTATGTGATAAAGATATGCAGATGGTGAAAGTTGCTTGCAATGGTTCGATATCAAACAAGATCCCTAAGGATGCAATGGCCCTCTTTGAAGAAATGGCAAATAGTATGCGGCAGCTTGGCACTAGGTCAAGGGTTTAGGTCTTGGATGAACCCACACACTCACCAAAGTTGGAGGAGAAAGTCCAAGCTCTTGCTTCCATGATGAAAGAGCTTTTGCGAGGAAAAGTACATCAAGTCCAAGTGTGTGGAGTTCACAGCCTTAACTACAACTCTGAAGCATTCCCTGAAGTCATAGATGATTTACAAGAGGTGAAGGAAATTGACTACAACAATTGGGGAAGGCCACAATTTGCTAGGGGTGAACCACAAGGGTACCAGGGTAACCAAGGATATGCAAGGCCGGAACCCCCTTATGAAAATTCATTTAACCCAAGGCATCGAGATTATCCTAATCTTCGATGGAGGGAGGACAACAAACCTCAAGGATACCGAGGTGGACAAACTCCACCTCAACCTTATCCTAGAGGTGAAGTCCCTTCCAACAATCATTCTTAACTCTACAAGCTGGAACATGATGAGATTTTGGAAGTCTTTGGTCAATTGGGGAATAAACATGAAGTCTTCATGGAAATAACAAGGTGAGAGAATGAGGACCTTGAAAATAGAGCTTTCTCAAGTATAAAAAATCTTGAAGTTTGAGTTGGGAAACTTGCCACCTCAGTAAGCTGACCTGAAGCTAAGGAGTCCGACAAACTACCTTCCCAATGGGAGATCAATCCGAGAAAGTTTGTGAGATCAAGAAGAAGACAATGCAATAAAATGACAAGGTAGTGGAGGTTACCAAAGCACACTTCAAAGAGGAGGAGATTGTGGTCAAGGAAGCACCCCCCAAGGAACTTCCACAGCCCAAGGAAAAAGTCACCATTCCACCTCCGTTTCCAAATGCTTTGAGTGAACGGCCAAAGGTGATAACCGATGATGCAAGCATTCAAGAAGTCTTCAAAAAGGTTTAGGTAAAGAATGTGATGGTGCAAGTTGGAAAATTTGTTTTTCCGACGGACTTTTATGTCCTAGACGTGGTGCACGACAGAAGTGCGCCCCCAATACTTTTGGGGAGACCTTTTATTCAAATGTATAGGGCTAAAATCAATGTCCACTTGGGAACCTTAACTCTAAAAGATGACATGGATAAAGTGGAATTTGATATCTATAAATCTAGGCATGATTTGACAAATTCTTCTTTGATGTGCAAAGGTGTAATCCTATGTGATGAGCATGATGAATCTTCTTGTGTGACTAATGAGCATGAATGTTTGAATGAATCCCATGTTGATGATAATGATGATAATTCCGATGAATTACATGATGCGATGGATAATATATCTGTGCTACATTTTTTTTCTATGCTAACCAATTTGCAGCGAGAAAGGGAGATGGTCGAGAGTTTAAAACCTCCTCGACCTCCCTCTAATCCCAAAGTAACATTGACAGACTCAATGATAGCGATACATGCAGATTCATTTCTTACGACGGACAAGAGGTCCAGAGGTAAGGATGGCTCGTTGTGGAGACCTCTCCACAACTATGTCATTGTGGGTGGAGTCACCGATAGCGATTCTGGAGACCCACGGGTAGGTATTTCTAACTAGATTGCATGAAGAAGAAAATAATTCATGAGGACGAAAATAAATATATGGTGTTTCGTTTGCTTTCATGTTTTGATTAGTGATAAGATGGTTTTTGCATGAATCTTGTTTTGCTATGAGGAATTTTGAGGTGAAACTCTTATTTGGATTAAAATTTTGAGCTCAAGACTCATGTTTATGTTTGAATGGTGATAGATTTGAAGGGTGACATAGTTTTTCGGAAAAAAAGAGGGAAAACCCAAGGATTGGGGAAAATTTTGGTGGATGCCTCGTGCTGAGATGCTCGGCGCGAGGCTATGCTTCATGCCAAGGAGGTTGGTGCGAGGCTATGCTTCATGCTGAGATGTTTGGTGTGAGGCTCTGTCTCCTGCTAGAAGTTTGGCGCTAGGCTCTACTTTGTTCCTGGATATTTGGCGCGAGCCTATGGTTTGCGCCAGGCATATTTTGCGCATAAAACCAAATTTTCAATTTCTTTGTCCAATAATGCAAGTTTTCAAAAATTTGGATTCTCAAACTTGAAAATTCATTTTTGGTTCAAGAATTTTGGAATTCCCTATTTCCTTAGGATTTTTGAAAATACTTCCAATATCCCTTGGAATTAATTGATTTGTACTATTGTCCCCTAAATTGAGCATTTTAAAATTCCCTTCTTATCCAAATTGTACCTCTCTCCCTAGTCCCCTAGGCTGAAATTCCAATCCCTTAGTACATTTCTCCACCTAATTCTATCATTTGATACATTCTTCCTTCTCAAGAAACACTCCCTCTCACACACTTATGGTGAAACTCAAAAAATTGAAGTTTTCTTTTAAAAATTAGCAATTGTTGCTTCTTTTGTGGGTCTTACAAATCCTAGCTTCAAATTTCCGGTATCCCATTGAACTCTTTGTTTATATATGCTTTATTTGACATTGTGGTGGTGTTATTAAAAGCATGATTCTTGAATGAGTTTTTGTTTTTGAGACATGTGTTTGAGTTTGAATGTATGATTTTGTGTTGAAGAAAGAGTTGGGAGTATTTATGTTCTATTATGCTTGAAAGATATGTTCTTCATTGTTGGGTGATTTAGGAGAGGAGGAATCTTGATTACATGATCTTATTGATGGGTTTGTGATAACTTGCGTGAGTTTGTTGTTTAGTGAGGAATGTTCTTGTTTAAATAGCCCACATGCTTAGATTATCATATTTTGAATGGTTGGGTTATTTGGGAGCATGTTGTCTTATTTAATTTTAGGTCATGCCTTTTTATGATCATATCACCACTCGTTCCTCATTTTGTTAGGATGTCACTAAGAAGAATTCTTTGGAGAAGGGAAAGTCTACTCGGGGTGAGAAGAGGAAGAAGTCGGCAAATGGTGTAAACCCCGAACCGATGAATTCCATCCTTCGCAACCCTATGTTTGTGACCAAGGAGTTTATGAGTTTATCCGACATTTCCAAAACTGCATTCCAAAGATGGAGGAATTTGAGATAGCCGAAGAGGAGTATTTTGGAGACGGGGTTCACTTGCAAGGACACCTTGGTGGCTCTTGGCTTACTCGAGCTGGTCACTTACCTATTGGGCCGAGTAGGTCTAGTGGGGTTTCTCAAGAAACACTCCAAGGCGTAGATTAGGTGGACCCTAGAGTTCCTAGCTACTCTATGGCTGGTCGTGGATGATGATGGACATAAGGTGATCAAATTCAACCTGGATGATAAGGAGTAGAAGATGACCCACCAGGAGGTAGCACACGCCTTTGGGTGGATTTACGGCAAGGAGATCATGAAGACACACCGACAATGGTTACCTTTCTCTCTTGGATGCTTTTGGGTGCAACTGACAAGCACTGATCGGAAGAACCTATGAAAGAGTACCGCCCTGGTTCACCCGAGGTTCTGTTATGTTCACTGACTGTTAGCTATGGGTGTTTTCTACCACAATGAACTAATGTAATGTGCAGATTCGGATGTACATAACCTTTGTGCAATAACACCTGAGGGTAACCTTTACCCAAACTTGGTGGGGTATTTTGTTCAGGAATGTTTAGCAATGGGGGAAAGGAAGAGTGGAAAAATATCACTGGGAGGTATGGTTGGTCTGCTAGCGCAACACTTAGGGCATCCGGTCACACAAAAGGGAGACTTGGGTAACATTAGGAAAATCTCGGATAAATCGAAAGACCTAGGTCAAAATGAGAGGCTAGGCTTTGCTAGGCTTACGAGTCTAGGCAAAAATGAGAGGCCGTGTGGAAAAACAATATAAGTGAGTACCTTTTGTGTGTTAAAGTTAGGATGAAAACCTGAAAGGGCTCCCAGGAAAATGAGAGAAATTGAGAGAAAACAAAAAACGAGGTTGAATGCATGCTTCATCACTGGATTGTTTTTTAAGACAACTCTTTGATTGCTTTTGGGATCATTTTGGGAAAAGTAAGCTAGCTTGACACTTATCTTTTTGGATTACCTTTTTCCACACTTTATTTTGGGCGGTTTGATTGCTTATATTTTTGGGGAGTCTAAGAGTTGTGAGATTCTTATTCTTTTGGGGGAAACAGGGTAATCTTGAAATAATTTGAATGACACGGTTAACATATGCTTGCATGCTAAATTTTGCTTGATTCTTTTTCTTGTCTTTTATTTACTCGAGGGCGAGTAAAGGGTTAAGTGTGGGGAATATGATCAGCTTCATTATGTGTGCGTTAACCGTTGCATTTAGTATACTTTTTAGCTAGTTTTATTTGGTGGATTGCTATCATTAGTTGAGTTTATGTGATAAAGGGTTTAGACGGCCATGTTTGATTTTCTTGTCTAAATCCCATGTTTTGTAGACTTAACTGGTAATAATGTATATCTTGTATCCACAGGCTCTTTGATATTTTTAAGATCATCTTTCGTAGGTCGCCCGTGGCTACTTTTTGTTTACATTCTCTGTGAAGGCCGTTCGTAAGGGCGGTAGATGATATTGAAGGCCGTTCGCAAGGACGGTAATGGACACAAAGGCCATTCACACTAGAATGGTAGTAGACAAAGACTACAAGCATCAATGTGTGATAGAAGAATATTAAAGCCAAAGATAGGCAGAAACGGAGTTCAAAGCGGCCAATGAAGAAATGCGGAATCATGGTCCGATGAGTTGTGCTTAAATCTTAGAACGAATCGAGAAGATTTATTCTTTAAGGATAGTTTCATTGGATTCTTTTTCTTAAGCACTATAAAATTGACTACTAAAACTCTCAAATCAGACAAACGGTTCACTCGTAGAAAAGCAAACTAGTTCAGCAAGTCGAGGCATAAATGGGTCGGTGTGGGCTGTTCATGTTTTGGCACCAATGGCCCATGCTAAGAAGACCAGCATGAGGCTAAGATGCGATCCGCGCTAGATTCTATGGGCCGCCAGCACAAAGTGAGGCACGTAGCTAAGTATGGGTGTGGAACGTCCTATTTTTGGCATCCTGCGCCGTTTCAAGCTCAATGTTCCAAGACCATCCGGACAGGTGTGGGAAATCACCCAGCCTATGCCAAAGTTTCTGAGAAAGCATCCTTCCTGACCATGGCCCGTGCCAACGTCCACGAGCGTGGATCAGAACCTTCATTTTCAGCACCCTGATGGCGCATCGTATCAGACAATGCTGCCCGCACCAAGGGGTAGACGGGCTCAAAGCCTCATGCCCGCACCTTTTAAATATCCACACCATGCACCATATTAGGCATCCCGTGCCACATGAATAGATGTGGCCTGACGGGCGGGCGGTCGTCGCGCCCGCCGTGCAAAAGATAATTTATAAGCCCTTTTTGCTTACTTTCTACAACTAGGTAGATAGTGGCAAATCGGGGTCGTCCAATGAGAAGAGGGATCTTCCTAAGCAATCAAACACAAATGGTCGATACTAGGCTAGGAGTAACTATATTTACACACACATAAAAGCAAGTAAAATGGGGGGGGTTGGTTGGTTGGTTTCCTAAGTTACGAAAATAAAAAGACAAGATAACTAGCAAGGTCAAGTGACTATGCTAATCATCAAACGAAACTAAAGAAAAGGGGTTTTAAACTACAAAGATAAAATGCCTTGGGGGCAACGGATATCCACTTCCACATCTAATGTAGTTCATCGAATCATTCACACATTCCATCATATAGCATTCAGGACCCAACACTCACGCACCCATCTAGCAAGTACCACAACACACACATCACAAGGAGTTCTAAGTTCATGCTCATAGATCTTCATGCAAAGGCGCTACGGAATTCGTCACGTTCCTACACCTAAACAATTCAACCACACAAGCACTCCCTATGCTCAAACAACTCATGGCACACATGCAGTGACACACACCGTCAAGAATACATAAACGCCAAATAACAAATGCTTCAAGAATGAATTTAAATCATCTATTCAATACTTCAACTACTTGTCGTGGAGACTAAACTCCTATCCTTCTTAGTTCGTAGTTTGCGAGAGTGAGTTCGACATCTCTCGTCAAACCTCACCAATGACTCCCGAGTCGCGACCACGACTCAAGGTGTCATTGGTGGCATTTAGCACGAAGGACCAACAAGCTTGGCAATGCCTATGACCACTACACCGTGACTAAGCATTAAACCAATTCATGCAATTACACGAGATTGGATGAACGTGCAACGCACATTCATCCACGAGCATATGACTCTCTCGTTTGCTACACAAACGAACATGATGAAGAGTTCAACATCAATCACATTCGTCTAGCACATTGTCAACACACTAACACAATCAAAAGCTCTAATTCACACTCATACATTCCTAACAAGAACAGGGGGGAAATTAACCCAAATCCCCCAAACCCTAGCTAGCAATTCATACAAGCATTTCATATCATCAAGCTCTCAACAACATCAATGAAATCAACAATTAACATTCAAAGCACATTAAATGCACAATAGCAAAAACACCAAATAGATAGATAAAATGATTCTCAATACATAGAAGTGGAAGCTTCAATCCATAGCTCCCAAGTACAAGAACTACTCTAGAACAACAAAAGACATAATTAAACTAAGAAAGACAAAGAAAAGAAAGAAGAGAAAAACCTAGAGTTGGAGCCCTAAAACCCAGAGAAAAATGGGCTGGAAAAGCTTGAGAAGAGGAAGAAAGAGAGTAGTATTTATAGTGCAAAGAAGATAAAGTTGGTTTCTGGCCGCCCGTTGGTCGCGACTCGCGACGGTGTAGGTCGCAACTCGCGATAGTGTCGCGACGGGGTCGCGACGGGAGCCAGAGTTTTGCATTGGTTCTTTGTCTTCTTCATAGCCATCCCTCTCAATCTTCAAGTCTTCAACGACTCCAAAAATGTCTTCAACGGCCTCCGGTCTTCATGTCTTCGAAGTGAGTATCCAAAAGTCTTCGAAAGTATAGTCTTCAATGTCTTCCGGTCTTCGTTGCTTCCGTGTTCTTCCCTTGTCACACAAAATCCACTTAGAAGAGGTAAAAGAGTACAAAGTTGCTTTTGCCTCTCCTAAGTGAATTTCAAGGTAAAACACAAGCTCTCGATAATAAAAGAGCACAAAAGTGATCCTAAATACTACTAAATAAAGCATATAAAATGGACACATCAAACCTCCCCACACTTAAACCTTACTCGTCCTCGAGTAAGAAAAGATTCAAGTATACGGAGGAAATGGCATATCCACATCCTAAAACCCCTAAAATAACCACACAAAATGGACACATCAAATATCCCCACACTTAGACCTTACTCGCCCTCGAGTAAGAAAAGAACCAAGCACACGGAGTAAATGATATATCCAAAACCTAAACTAATCCCCCAATCAAAGCCTCACAAAAACTCTCAATATCAAAAATCCCAAAATAAAAGCTCACATGAGAATTTTTCACACACACATCCCCAATCCTAAATCTAACCAAACCTACCACTTATCAATTCACTACCCATAAAAATATTTTCAAGCCCCGAATTGATATTCCCAAAGTCCAATGACACAAGATAAAGTTAAAACCATTTAAGAGGTTTAAGCACATACTTCACCTAATGCCAATATATCAACCAAAAACGAAGTATAAAGAGATAAGGAATTTCATAACCACACTTCGTTTCCTAACCCACTAAGCTACCCAAACCCAAGAGGTCTATAGATGTTGAGCTACCCGATCCATCCGTGTGACAACCGCAACCTTATGACTCCAACGCCGGCAAGTGAGTGAAATCATAGCATTTTTCAATTTCTCTCAATTTCTCTCATTTTGCCTAGGAGCTCTTTTGAGTTTTCATCCTAGCCACACATCATGTTTCTTTAGCTCACATCTCACCTTTTTCCGCACATTTTAGCCTCTCATTTTTGCCTAGGCCGCCCTTTAAGGGTTTTCGACCTATCCGGGCCCCCAATGTTGCCTAAGTTGCCCTCTCGGGTTATCAACTTAGCGGGTTTTCTTTTTCCTTTTTATTTATTTATTTATTTTTTCCATTTTTTTCTTTTTGTTTTTCTATTTTTTTTTCTTTTTCTCATGTTTTTCCAATGAAAAGTAGCAAAAAGCATTCCAAAACAATCTAGCATGCATATGAGTCCTCTAACCCCTCCCCACACTTAAAACATTACATTGCCCTCAATGTAAACACGTAAGGCAAGAACAATAAAAATCAAGGTAAGGGAGTTAGAGTGACACCCATTTCTCCGCAAATTCGCCGGTGATATGGCGCTATCCAAGTACTTGGATGGTCCCGAGATAGGTTTCGGAACCGGAAGGGTGAGCAAAGATGCCGTAGAAGAACTCACCCCTCGAGAAAAGCATTGTCTCCATGGCGCCGTTTGATCAAGACTACACCACGAAGAACACATTAAACTCACCAGTACATAAGGATATATAATACTAGGTTTAGCATCAAGAGTTAATAACCATAGTATTTTCAAAGAACAACCAAATCACACTCAACCAACACTATAAGAATAATCATGAAAAATATCCAACATATATTGACATGTATACAAGCATCATTATAGGATATGCACTTACGATCACAATGATGTAGTCGGCATACTACAATCAACAAATGTACTATAAAGATGCAAGAATATTCATATGTCAACATATGTAGGATGGTGGAGGAATGAGTAGGTATGTGGTGGTTCTTGGGGGTGTTGGGTGGAGAAGAAGGTAGGATCATGCAATGTTGAAAATCATTTGGAAACTTGGAAGCTTGAAAATTTGAAATCCGGGCTCAAAAATTTTTCAACAGTTACTGAGCACGTCGCGACTCGCGACGAGGTTCGTCGCGACTCGCGACGAGGTTCGTCGCGACTCGCGACGAGGTTCGTCGCGACTCGCGACGAGCCTCGCGAAGTCATCACGACTCGCGGAAAGGTGAGTCCGGGAGCTCAAAATGTTCTGAGCTCGTCGCGACTCACGACGAAGTGTGTCGCGACTCGCGACGAGCCTCGCGAAGTCATCGCGACTCGCGGAAAGGTGAGTCCGGGAGCTCAAAATTTTCTGAGCTCGTCGCGACTCGCGACGAAGTGTGTCGCGACTCGCGATGAGCCTCGCAAAGTCATCGTGACTCGCGGAAAGTTGGCGCTGGGAGTGATTTTTCTCCCCTGTTCGTCGCGACTCGCGACGAAGCCCATCGCGACTCGCGACGGCAGGGTATCCCAGGCTTAAAATTTTTTCGTTTTCTTACCAACTGTCCAAGCTTTCTTCCCTCGTTCATTGATCTCGTTTCTTCATCTCCTTCATTGCAATGCACTTCACTTTGCTACAAAATCACAGAAAAACAAGCCATAAAAAGAACAAAACAAAACAACAACAAAAACAAACTAAGAAACACAAACTAAGAAACAAAAACTAAAAGAAATGCCGAATTTATTTAACGTCGTCGGCACGACGAAGCTCCGTATTTTTAAGGTCGTCGGCACGACCCTAATGTTATCCGTATGGTGAAGGCTTGAAGCTCTTCACCATGAGCATCCAAAATAAGAGAGGTGGGGGCACAAAACTTTCAAGAGGAAAGTCTTATGGAGGTGGAGATGGTTCAAAGGGAATTAAGTGGTTAGGGAGCTTGGGATAGTCTTTTGGCTCCTCTCTCGTTTCCCTCAAAACTTCCGAAAATATTAGAGTTGGTTCACTAGGTGGGAGAAGGGGTGACAATGCTAATGGATGATGTAGCACTATCACCTCTTCCTCCATTTTTCTATCCTCTACAACCAACTCCTCACCCCTTTCAAACTCAAAATCATTTTTATTGGTGACCTCACTCACCGAATCATCGAGTTCAAGTTGGGATGGTGTGTTTTCGGCATCACGAGCTTCCATGCGGGCCAATACCTCTAATATGTTCCTCACATACCCCTCAATGGCCTCAACACTAGAGGAGAGCTGGGTATCCGGCTCCTCACTAGTAAAGGAGTTCAAGTTTGCTATGGTATTTAAGACATCCTCACGTGTCAAACTTGAACTTCCTTGTTGGGCTTGGTTTTGGGGTATGGTATAGGGTGGTGATGGCTAACTAGGTTGCTCGTAATATTGGTTTTCCGGCTCATTCTCATACCACAAATCCAGACTACCACTCCATTCCGGATTGTAAGAGTTGTGGTATGGATAGCATTCATGAGCATCTTGCCCTTGAAAACCAATATCTCCTACCTCTTGATAGAACTCTTCATAGTACCCATGGTTTTGGAAACCACGGGTTCTTTCTCGGTCATCGTGCTCTTCCCACAACAAATGGCAAGATTCGGTAGGATGGTCGAAATGACACATCCTACAAAACCTTGCTTGTTGAGCCTCTCTTCTCATCATGAGTTCCCTCAAGGTGAGACGCTCCATTAAAATTTTTATTTTTTATTTTTTTATTTTTCAAAAGTTCGGAATCATAGTGCAAGGATTCTCGATAAAATAAATCACCAAGAACTCAAGCAATACCTACTCCGAACAAAAACAACCACCAAGTAGTGGAAAATAAAAACAACTAGCTAATACACAACCAAATACACCTAAATACTTAAGAATAAATGCCTCTTCCCCGGCAACGGCGCCATTTTGACGGGCGGGCGGTCGTCGCGCCCGCCGTGCAAAAGATAATTTATAAGCCCTTTTTGCTTACTTTCTACAGCTAGGTAGATAGTGGCAAATCGGGGTCGTCCAATGAGAAGAGGGATCTTCCTAAGCAATCAAGCACAAATGGTCGATACTAGGCTAGGAGTAACTATATTTACACACACATAAAAGCAAGTAAAAGGGGGGGGGGGGTTGGTTGGTTGGTTTCCTAAGTTACGAAAATAAAAAGACAAGATAACTAGCAAGGTCAAGTGACTATGCTAATCATCAAACGAAACTAAAGAAAAGGGGTTTTAAACTACAAAGATAAAATGCCTTGGGGGCAACGGATATCCACTTCCACATCTAATGTAGTTCATCGAATCATTCACACATTCCATCATATAGCATTCAGGACCCAACACTCACGCACCCATCTAGCAAGTACCACAACACACACATCACAAGGAGTTCTAAGTTCATGCTCATAGATCTTCATGCAAAGGCGCTACGGAATTCGTCACGTTCCTACACCTAAACAATTCAACCACATAAGCACTCCCTATGCTCAAACAACTCATGGCACACATGCAGTGACACACACCGTCAAGAATACATAAACGCCAAATAACAAATGCTTCAAGAATGAATTTAAATCATCTATCCAATACTTCAACTACTTGTCGTGGAGACTAAACTCCTATCCTTCTTAGTTCGTAGTTTGCGAGAGTGAGTTCGACATCTCTCGTCAAACCTCACCAATGACTCCCGAGTCGCGACCACGACTCAAGGTGTCATTGGTGGCATTTAGCACAAAGGACCAACAAGCTTGGCAATGCCTATGACCACTACACCGTGACTAAGCATTAAACCAATTCATGCAATTACACGAGATTGGATGAACGTGCAACGCACATTCATCCACAAGCATATGACTCTCTCGTTTGCTACACAAACGAACATGACGAAGAGTTCAACATCAATCACATTCGTCTAGCACATTGTCAACACACTAACACAATCAAAAGCTCTAATTCACACTCATACATTCCTAACAAGAACAGGGGGGAAATTAACCCAAATCCCCCAAACCCTAGCTAGCAATTCATACAAGCATTTCATATCATCAAGCTCTCAACAACATCAATGAAATCAACAATTAACATTCAAAGCACAATAAATGCACAATAGCAAAAACACCAAATAGATAGATAAAATGATTCTCAATACATAGAAGTGGAAGCTTCAATCCATAGCTCCCAAGTACAAGAACTACTCTAGAACAACAAAAGACATAATTAAACTAAGAAAGACAAAGAAAAGAAAGAAGAGAAAAACCTAGAGTTGGAGCCCTAAAACCCAGAGAAAAATGGGCTGGAAAAGCTTGAGAAGAGGAAGAAAGAGAGTAGTATTTATAGTGCAAAGAAGATAAAGTTGGTTTCTGGCCGCCCGTTGGTCGCGACTCGCGACAAGTTCGTCGCGACTAGCGACGGTGTAGGTCGCGACTCGCGATGGTGTCGCGACGGGGTCGCGACGGGAGCCAGAGTTTTGCATTGTTTCTTTGTCTTCTTCATAGCCATCCCTCTCAATCTTCAAGTCTTCAACGGCTCCAAAAATGTCTTCAACGGCCTTCGGTCTTCATGTCTTCGAAGTGAGTATCCAAAAGTCTTTGAAAGTATAGTCTTCAATGTCTTCCGGTCTTCGTTGCTTCCGTGTTCTTCCCTTGTCACACAAAATCCACTTAGAAGAGGTAAAAGAGTACAAAGTTGCTTTTGCCTCTCCTAAGTGAATTTCAAGGTAAAACACAAGCTCTCGATAATAAAAGAGCACAAAAGTGATCCTAAATAATACTAAATAAAGCATATAAAATGGACACATCATGGCCTATGCCAGGCCTTGCGCCCCGCGCCAAGTACACTCTACGTGCCGCACCATCCGTGATGCCCTGTATCTTGCGGCGGATGAGCTATATTTTGGGCCTATTTTTAGGCCCAATCTCCTACTTCTATAAATAGAACCTTTTTATACTAGGTTTTCATATCTCATATCCAAGAGTAGCTTAGACACTTTATCATTAGTTTTTTTTTATCTTTGTAGTTAGGAGAGAGCTCTCTCTTTTTATTTTCTTTCTTTTGCTTTGATCCTAAGATGTGAAATTCAAATCTTTATTTGAATTTCATGTCTAGGGAGTAGTTTCTATAGCATGGTGATAAATTGTTGGATTATGGTCTAAATCTACATGCTTTTTGAGATTCTTTAGTTCTTCCTAATTTTGTGTTTATGATATTATTATGATTGTGCTTGTTTATTTGAAATGCATAAATACTAAACCACATATAAGCACACACTTTGGGCTATATTCATGTATGGTGAAAATATTGATGCCTCATTGGGAAGAGAAACCTGGTTGTTAGAATGGGTAAGGGAGAACATGTCTACATAGGTGTGTGCACGAGGGATTTAAGAATGCTCTGAATTACTTGCCATCACACCGGTCTTAGATGACTTCGTAAAGTTGTTTGAGAGGTTCTGGGTAGAGATATATAATATTAGCAAACTAGGGTTGTGAGATACCTAGGTTATAGATAAGGTGCCAACAACCCTTGGGCCTAATTAATAGGACCCAGAGGAAGTAGTGCATTCATGGTGGAAGCCCAGGACGTAATCACACAGGGGAGAAACAGACCTACAACAATGGTCAGGCCTTGTTGTACTCCCATAATTATGATGGCGGTGTTGATGGAGGGTTGTGAGAGCACGCACCGTGACAGGGACGGGGAAGTGTATACCATCGGCCACACCACATATTATGGACACTTCATTAGGTTTACCTGCATATCTATGTGAATGAATAAAGGATAGAAGCATTAGATTGACCATATTCCTCAATTATTCCCCAAGTGCTTAGTTTAATATTGTACTTGCTTTTTACTTTCATGCTAAGTAGTTGTTAGCTTGAAAAACCACCCCCCCTTTTACATGTTTTATTTACTAGCTATTCCTTTCACTCATACGGATTGATGACTCATACGAGGTTGTGTTTTGATTGGTACATTAGACCTAGCATCTCTGTGGCCAAATCCAAGGCTTACTGCTAACTACCCTCTAGGTAGCATTGCAGTGAGAATGGGTGCAGAACTATAAATTTCTATCTTTTGAACTTCCCACGGGAAAGCCTCTGCCTGGGTTAATTAGCTACGATTAACAACCCTGGGAGGAGGCAGGTTAGACATTCATCGACTCCTCGCATTCTGACTTGAAATTTCCCATTAGATTGTTCAAAGTACATTCTCCTCTCGGGTAAGGTTGTGGAGCACCTCCCCGATTGTACCCTTGGCCTCCCCTGTAAGAATTTTTCTCTTGTTGGTCATCTATCTAATAAAATTTGGAGTGGTTATGATAATGGGGGTTGAAGGAATTAGCATAGGGGTCTTTGTTTCTAGCATCTCCACCTTGGTTCCGTTGGAACCCTTGCTGTTAACCCCAAGCATATTTCCTTTTCTCTCCAAATCTTTGCTCTCCATGAAAATCCAAGGCTTTCACTTTCTCAAACTCTTAACAATCCGTTGAATGTTCTAAGGCACAAACTCCATAAACTCTAACCTTTTGGATTCTTCCCTTCATGAACTATTTCATCATAAAAGCAAGAGCTTGGACTTGCTCCTCTAATATGAGGGGAATGAGTCACTTCTTCACTGGTTCGAGTTCTTGATCGAGTGCCGAGTTGCCTCATCCCATTTTCTATCTCCTTAAAGAGAGTCATAGCATCCTTCAAGGTTTTTTTGCGATCGAACCATTGCATGCTGCATTCACCATTCTCATGTCATCATTGCATAAACCCTCGAAGAAGTAGCTTGAATTGGTGACAACTTGCTAATAGTCTCTTAAATCTCTCCCAAATATTCATATAGCATCTCATTTGATTGTTGGGAGATGTTAGAGGGTTGATTCTTGATCCTGGTAGATTTAGAGGTGGGGAAGAACTTTTCCAAAAAGTGTTTCTTCATGTCCATCCTTGAGGTAATGCATCCCGGTGGAAAATAGTATATCCAATCTTTCACGGCATCTTGAAGTGAGAAAGGGAAATATCTAAGGTTATAATCCTCTTCAGATGCACCCCATGGCTTCATGTTTATGTAAACTAGATGGAATTCTAAGAGGTACTTATTTGGGTCTTCTCCGGCCATAGCGTGGAATGTGGGCAAACACTGGATCATCCCCGACTTAAGCTCACAAGTCACAGTTGCGAGGAGTGGTGGAAAGATAATGCAAAGGGGTTGATTCTACAAGTTTGGAGCCATCAACTCCTTAAGCGTTCTATTGCCTTCGGCCATTGGATTCACTGTCTCAGTACCAACAAGTCTTTGAGGAACTTTACCAGTTTCTCTCCTTCTTCTTCTTCTATGTCTACCTGTGATTTGAGGTAAGAAATTTATAGATCCTAAGTTTTTGGTACGAGTATGTACCATAAACAAGGAACTATACAGTACTAGTCCTTAAACAAACACTAGTATACAAGTACTTGAAGAAAACAAATAAGAGCTCAACAGAAAAACAAACTAACTACACAAAACAAAAATTAAAATTACAAGCTACTCTATCGAATAATTATGCTAGCTAACAAATACATAGATATAATATCCCTGGCAGAGGAGATAAAATTTAACATGCACCCGCAGGGTTTTTCTAATTATCCCACGGATGCTAGAGGATCAAAGATAGAAATTTGTATGTTGCTTATGGCCTTATTCCTAACTATGAAAAACGTAAATAGTGACAAGTCTAGGTCATCCACGGAGATATTAGATCATAAATTTTAGCTAAACACATTCCACTCTCGAGGGTCACCCAAGTTGTGTGTCAGAAATAGCTGAGGGGAGGGGGTGAACTAAAACTACTTATCAAGCAAGTAAAAAGATTAAAAAAAAATGAACTAACTAAACTTGGGGGTTACTTGCATCACATAATCGACGTATAGATTTGATCCTTAGACTCTAATTTATATAAGCAACTATCAACCTATTTTCATGTTGTATCACATAGTGTGGAGATGTTAATTCCTCGGGGACTCCCATTGTCTGTCACACGGTACGTTATGCCCCCTCCTTAACATCCCATGTCCTTCATAACTTGCTACGAGTGCGCTTCTCTACTGACCAACCATGTAGCTCACTCCCAGAGCTAATAGACCCCCACTTAAAAGAACTATGCCTTGCGTAGGTCGCAATAGTTAGATGCGGGAGTAAACTCAATCACGGAACCATGATCTCCACTATGAGCACCTATCTTAGACCTTAAAAGAAATAGGACATTAGTACCTCGTGATAACTCTACAATCTACCCCACCCTAGTTGCTATAAACCATAAATTCTCAATTATCGGGGTAAGCCAGGTTATCCCCCATCAGATTTTTAATAACATCCACGTGATAGGTTTGATGCTCCTAACATGTAATTATTCACATGACTAGTCAATTAATATGATTGTCTATCCTCATCTCGGCACTCACAAGGTGGATCTATCGCACATATCATCTCGGTACTCAAGACTACCATAACGCCAATAGCCCAACACTCCAAGCCTAGCATCTAAAGCCTAGCACAATACCATGCAAGAATTAAATCAAGTGTGCATCTTAACATATTTCATAGCATAAATCACAACAAGAAATTGAACTACAAATTAAGCACGATATTTATAACATGGAGAAATAGGATAAATCTAACGAGTCTCACAAATCATGTCAAATCATGCTTTCAAATATTCCCCAAGAGATAAACTACTTTGCTAACATTAGATCCATGGTAATCATTGGAATAAATCCCATGAATCTAAGTAGTAAATGAAGAGAAAGAACTCTAGAGAGAATTCTCCTAACCTCATTCACCTACCTAATACACTAAATGAAACTAGCTTAGTCTACTTCCTAAACCCTCGGAGGCTGAGAGTCATATATATATGGTAGAATAAATGGGTCTAAAAAGCATAAGTTGAAAAACCCCAGTGCCAATGTGGCATGGTGACCCGCCTCCACTCGGGGTCGTTAATTGTAACTTATTAACCTAAGCGGAGACTGGGAAAGTCAAAGATAAAATTTTATTCTGCACCCATTCTCACTGCTACGCTACCTAGAGGTCAGCTGGCAACAAGACCTGAGTTTGTCCACAAAGATACTAGGGCTCAAGTATCAACGAAAAACACAACCTCGTACGGGTCGTCAATCCGAACTAGTGAAAGGAATAGCTAGTAAATGCAAACAGGTGGGGCTTAGATTTTCAAATTAACAACTACAAAGCATAAAGTAAAAAAAGATAAGTAAGCTAATTAAACTAAACACTTGGTAAGTCATTGTGCAACATGATAAACCTAATATTTTGATCCTAGATCTATTCACATGCAAGATTTACCAAGCAACCTAATATTGTGGTGTGGCCAATGGCATACACTTCCCCGTACCTGTGACGTCGGGTGCGCTCGCAACACTCCATCAACGTCGGCATCATAATTAGGGAAGTACAACAAGGTCCGACCATTGTTGTAGGTCTTTTTCTCCCCTGTGCAATTACGTCTCAGGCTTCTACCACGAATGAACAACTTCCCCCGGGACCTATCAACTAGGCCCAAGGGTCCAAGGGTCGTTGGTACCTTATCTATGATCTAAGGCCTCTCACACCCTAGCTTGCTACTTTTTCACTATCTCTACCCGCAACCTATAGGAAAACTTTACGTAATCAGCTAAGACAGGTGCGATGGAAAATAATTCAGAGAAATACTCGGGTATTCCATGCACACACTCACGCAGACACAACGTACTCCTTTACCCATTCTAACATCCAAGTTTCTCTTCCCAAGGGGGTATCAATAAATGCACCATACATGAATACAACCCAAAGTGTGTGCTGGTATGTGGTGTAATGTTCATGAATTTAGAACATTAAAAAACAATCATAATAATATCATGAACACAAATAATAGGATGATTATAATGAATCTCACAAAACATAGAGTTAAACATGTGCTAAAATTATCCCCAAGCTATGGAAACTAATCCATAGACATGAATTCAAATATAGATTTGAATTCCACATCTAGGATGAACACAAAATTAAAAGAATAGAAAGGGAAAACAAGAAGTAAATATATATATATATATATATATATATATATATATATATATATATAAGCAAGTAAAAATAGGGGGGGGGGTTGGTTGGTTTTCCTAAGTTATGAAATTAAAAGACAAGATAACTAGCAAAGTTAAGTAACTATGCTAATCATCAAATAAACAAAGAAAATGGGTTTAAAACTACAAAAAGACAAAGCCTTAAGGGCAATTAATATCCACTTCCAAACCTAATATAGATATTGAACAATTCACGCATTCTATCACCGTCATTACCTATGGGGAATGCTAAAACTTCCCCTTCGAAGATCAACATTCATTCCTTCTTAATAGTAATTTGAAAAGACAAACATTGGTCATTTGCAAACCTCGTTAATAATCACTTTAGGCAAACCACACCATAAAGGTATTTCATCAATGACATTATACACGAAGAACAATAGATTTGATAACAACAAGTCTTCTACCAAAGACATAGCCATTTAACCAAACATAGCATTCATTAGGCTAAACCTAGAACAAACCACATTCAATATTCAACCTTTCATTGCATCTATAGGATAAATATGAGAAAAATTAACATTAACATACTTATCTAACAAGAATTACAGCACATTATACACTAGAAGTTCTAAGTCCATGTTCTTGGATTTTCATGCCAAATGAGCTAAGAAATTTGCAACTTTCTTAACACCCTAACACTTCAATCATACAAACACTTCCTATTCTAAAACAACCCACGATATAAATGAAGTGAAACATCACATTAAAACACATGAATGCTAAATAACAAATGCTTGAAGATAGAGTGAAATAGATGTTTTTACTACATAGATATGGAAGCTTTAATCAATTCCTCCCAAGATTAAACTAACCTAAATAATGAAAAGACATGATTAACCTACAAAAACTAAGAAAAGAAAGAAAGGAAAACTAGGGTTTTGAACCCATAAAATTGCAGGAAGAAGAAGAGCTGTAGAGAAGAGGATATGATTCGGTACTTATAGTACAAAAAAGTAAGAAAGTTTCTAGCCACCCGTCTTGATTTCTTTCTTCTTTTTGTTTCAAGTCCTCCACTTCACTTCACTTATCTTCAATTCTTCAAGTATTAAAAACCTCAAATACAACTCTTTTTCATCTCTTTAAATCTTCGAAGGTATTCTTTAAAGTCTTCAAAGTCTTCAAACAAAATCCTCTAAAAAATTAATAAAAGCGTAAAAGTTTCTTTTAACTCATCTTAGATAATTTCAAGGTAAAATGCCACATCTAGAACACAAAAGTGTACAAAAGTGAATCCTAAACGTCCTAATATAACCAAATAAAATGGGTGTGGGTTATGGGGTATCGTGCTGCTTGAGCCATGGGGTATGGTGCGGGTTGTGTCGTTGCCTCGCGCTAGAACTGTTGGCAAAAGGGCATCTCCTCTAGCGTGGGCATTTTGTGCTTGGCAATGAATGGTCCGCGGTGACCCGTGGTACCTTGGCCGGCTGAACTTGTTTCACTTGCTACGGGTGAACCGTTAGTCCGATTTTTGAGTACTAGTAGTTGATTTTGTAGTGCTCAAGAAGAAGAATCCAATGAAATCAACCTTGAAGGATAATTATTCTCATATCGTTCTCAGAATTTGGCACAACTAATTTCTTCATTGGCCACTTTGATCTCCGTTGCAGTCTATCTTTGACTCCAATCTCATTCTACCACACATTGATGTTCGTAACCTTCATCAACTATCATTCTAGAGGTGAATGGACTTCAATCTCTTCTACTGTCCTTGCGAACGGTCTTTTATATCTTCTACCACCCTTACAAACGGCCTTCACATAGAATGTAACCAAAAAGTACCCACGGGAGACCCACTAAAGATGATCAAATGGAAGATATAGGAGCCTGTGGATACAAGATGTTCATTAGTACTAATTAAGTCTACAAAATGCAGGATTTAGACAGTAAAACCAAACATGGCCGTCGAAACCCCTTGTCACGTAAACTTAACTAATAATAGCAATCCGCCATATAAAACATATTAAAAAAATATACCGGATGCAATGGTTAACACACGCAAAATAAAGCACATCAGAATCCCCACACTTAATCGTTTGCTCGTCCTTGAGTAAACAAAGACATGATAAAGAATCAAGCGAAATGTAGCGTGCAAACATAAGTTAACCGAGGCACCCCACTTATTCTTAGATTACCCTGTACCCCCCCCCCCCTCCCTTCCCAAAAAAAAGAGTAAGAATCTCACAACTCTCACACATAAGCAATCTAACCACCCAAAATAATATGTGAAAAAGGTAAGCCAAAAAGGTAAATGTCAAGCTAGCTTACTTTTCCCAAAATGATCCAAAATAATCAAGAGTCATCTCCAAAGAAAACAATCCACCAAGGAAATCCAAGAGCCGTCAACTTGGTTGTAACATAGGGATATCTGTGATTCTCGACCTAGTTACAACCAAGGAGTCAAATGATTCATTAACCTAGTTTTTTTGTTTTCTCTCAATTTCTCTCATTTTACCTAGGAGCCCTTTCGGGTTTTCATCCTAGTTTAACACACAAAGGGTACTCACTTCTCACCTTTTTCCACACGGCCTCTCATTTTTGCCCAGGCTCGTAAGCCTAGCAGGGCCTAGCCTCTCATTTTTACCTAGGTCTTTCGACCTATCCTAGCTTTTCCTAATGTTTCCCAAGTCGCCCTTCGACTTTTCTAGGTTTTAATTTTTAATTTTTTTTAAGTTTTCCATTTTTTTGGATGTAGCAGAAAATTGCCCCAAAATTGGGTTTCACACTACAAAAAATAAGATCAAAACACAAAAAATACACCACCAATATCCTAAAACATCCCACCCCATGCAACTTAGAAACTCTAGCATTGCATGTCATGCCACCAAATCTTCATCCAAAAGCATCCCTCAACAAACACAAACAAAAATCACCAACAATCAATAAAAAAACTACCAATGCAAATAAGTGAGGTAGGGAGAAATGGTGATACCCACTCTCGCGGCCCTGAAGGGCCTTCATCCTCGTGACTCGTGACGCTCCTATCCATGTATCATGTTCCTTGAAGTGTAGCCTCGATGCTATCCATTCTCGAACTAAGATCTTCCACTTGCGAGTGCATCCCTCCTATCGCTTGGACTACCTTTTGCGGCACTTGAGTAGAGTTCGAAATCTTGTCCCCAAGTGATTGCAAGAGGTCAATGATGTTTATGGATATACGAGAGCGACTAGGAGGTTCTCTCAAAGTGCTCTCACCTTCGCCCACCTTAACATCTATCTCCAGGTTGGCTAAAACTCTATAGAAATCTCTCTCAAATCTCCGGTCCGACAAAATAAATAGGTCATCCAAACATGTGTCATGGTCGAAGGCAGTGCGCTCTGGTTGTGGAAGTACCATGAAACTACAAGTGCTTTCTCCGCCATAAAGCCATACATATGTACCCTCTGATGTCGTAGGTCCCACCATGGATGTTTTGGCTAAATTCTCTATGTTGTACCTTGTGCTCGATCGTCCCAAGTTAGCTAAAGCTCTTTGTGTGACCGGATATCCTAAGTGTTGCGCCAGCAGACCAACCATGCTGCCCATAGCTATCTTGAAAACCCTGCATTTAAGAACATAAAACCCAAGCGTAATTCCATTCCAAAAAAAATCACGAGTCTCGATATCAAAATTTTGAAGTTCACTGTAGGGAGGAGATGGAATTTGGGATATTCTGGGTTGAGCTACAATCCTATGTAGGTTGTTTCCACCCCATCAATAGGATTATGCAATCGATATTCACTTTTTTCCAAATCACCCAACACATGAAGATCACATCATTCAAGCATAATAGCACATCAATCCACCCAACACTTTTTTCAACATAAGATCATGCATATTGCTAGTTTTCATAACACCATTCAAGATTCATGCTTTTCATAACACCACCACAATGTCAATGTAGCATATAAAAAAAGAGGTCAATGAGTTACCCGAAATTTGAAGCAAGGATTTGTAAGACCCGCACAAGAAGAAGCCAAAATTGCTAATTTTTGGAAGAAAGCTTCAATTTCTTAGAGTTTCACCAAGAGTGTGTGAGAGTGAGTGTTTCTTGAGGAGAAAGGATGTGTCTAATGATAGAATTGGGTAAAGAAGTGTACTAAGAAATTAGAAATTTCAGCCTAGGTGATAAGTGAGAGAGGTACAATTAGGATAAGAATGGAATTTTCAAAATTGCATATTAGGGGACAATAGTACAAATCAAATAATTCCTAGGAATATAGGAAGTACTATTTGCATAAAAAAACCTAAGGGGTTAGGGAATTTTAAATATTTTGAACCAAAAATACATTTTTGAGTTAGAAATTTAGAATTTTCAAAATTTTGCATTTTTGGAACAATTTGGCAATGGAAAATTGGAAATCGGCGTAGAAGATGTTTGGTGTGGACCAAAGCCTTGTGCCAAACCCCGTGGCATGAAACATCCCATCGCGCCAACACTCCTGGAGCGGACAGTGACAGATCTTGGCTCAAGATTGCCAAAATCTTGACCTAATCCTTAGTTTTCCCCTCTTTTTCAAAAGACTATATCACCCATCAAATTTAATTCCATTCAAACACAATCACGTGTTACGAGCATCAAATTTTCAAACCAACAAGAGTTTCATCACCAAAATCCTCATTGCAAAACATGCAAAACTCTATCTAATCTCTACTCAAAATTACAAAAGCAAAAAGAATCACCGTATATTTATTTTCGTCCTCATGACTTATTTCCTTTTTCATGCTTTCTAGTTAGATCCACCTACCCGTGGGTCCTTGGAATCTCCATCGGCGACCCCACCCACGGTGACATCGTTTTGGGGAGGTCTCCACAATGAGTCATCCTTACCCTAAGACCTCTTGTCCATCATAAGAAATGAATCCCCGTGTCTCGCTAGGTTTGAGTCCGTGAATGCCATTTTGGGGTTAGGGGGAGGTTGAGGAGATTTTAAACTCTCAGTCATCTCCCTTTCCCGCTGAAAATTAGTTAGCATGGAAAAACAGTCTAGTACAGACATATTATCCATAGCATCATGCAACTCATCGGCTCATCATCAATGTCATCAACACGGGGTTCATTCAAACATTCATGCTCAAGTAATACAAGAAGATTCATCAAGATCATCACATAGGGTTACACCTTTGCACATAAGAGTGGAATTTTTTGAATCGTACTTAGATTTATAAATATCAAACTCCACTTTATCCGTATAATCTTTTAAAGTTAAGGTTCCCAAGTGGACATCAATTTTAGACCTAGACATTTTAAAGAAAGGTCTCCCAAAAAGTATTGGGGCTGCACTTAGTCATGTGCCATGCCTATGACATAAAAGTCTGCCGGAAAAACCAACTTCCCACCTCGCACCATCACATCCTTTACTAGTCCACGTGGACTAGTTTGGAAATGATCAGTGAGCTGGACAATCACTCTAGTTTCCCTAAGTTCACCTAGTTTTAGGCGTTCATATAGACTATAAGGGATCACATTGATGGATGTGCCGAAATCTATCATTGCATTTTCAACAAGTTTACCACCTAAAGAGATAGGGATAGAAAACATTCCGGGATCGTCACATGTCTTAGGAAAATTTTTATGATTCAAAATGGCAACTCCCCCCATTTTTAAATATCCTAACCTCTTAGTCAGCCTACTTCTTTTCTTTGTACATGCAAATTTAATAAATTTAGCATATGATGACACATGTTCAATCAATTCCAAGATAGGGATAGTTACCTCAACCTTTTCAAAGATTTTTTGAATGTTCACATCATTGGTTGCCACCTTCGGCATTCCCCTCAATGCATTTGGAAATGGAGGTGGAATGATAGTTTGGGCCTCGGATGGTGAAAGCTCCTTGCAAGGTGCCTCCTTGACCACAATCTCCTCTTCTTCAAAGTGTACCTTGGTAGCCTCTAATACCTTGTCATCCTCTTGCATAACCCTCTTCTCAGACTCACAAACTTCCTTCCCACTTCTCAATTTGAGCGCATTCACATCCTTGGATTGATCTTTGGTTGAGAAGGGAGTTTACAGGAATCCTTGGCTTCTAGCCAGCTTACCAAAGTGGTAATTTGCCCAACTTCAACTTTAAGGTTTTTGATACTCGAGAAGGCTCTATTACCAAGGTTTACAATCTCTCGCCTTGTCCTCTCGCGAAGACTTCATGTTTCTTGCTCAATTGACCGATGGCTTCTAAGATCTCTTCTTGATCTAACTTGAAGATCGAGGCATGGTTGTTGGAAAGGCCTTCACCTAGAGGGTATGGTTGAGGAGGAGCTTGTCAACCATGGTATCCTTGAGGTTGGTTATATTTCCTCCATCGGAAATTTGAATGATCTCGATACCTTCGGTTGAACGAGTATGCATAGGGATCCAGTCTTGTGTCTCATTGGTTCCCCAAGAACACTTGTGGTTGACCCCTAGCAAATTGTGGCCTCTCCCGATTGTTATACTCAATGGCCTTCACTTCTTGTAAATCATCTACTACATCGAGACATTCTTCAGAGTTGTGGTTAAGGTTGCAAACTCCGCACACTTTGACAAGATGCAATTTTCCTGGCAAAAGCCCTTTCATCATAGAAGAAAGAGCTTGGACTTGCTCTTCCAACTTGAGTGATATTACAGGTTCATCCAAAACCTTAACCCTTGACCTTGTTCTTAATTGTTGCATACCATTAGCCATTTCTTCGAAGAGGGCCATTGCATCCTTAGGGTTCTTGTTCACTATCAAACCATTGCAAGCGGTGTTCACCATTCGCATATCATCATTGCATAACCCCTCGAAGAAATACTACACCAACTACCCCTCCTTGAAGGGATGGTAGGGACAACTCACCAAAAGTCAATTGAAGCATTCCCAACAATTATACAAGCTTTTCGTAACCCCTTGGGTGATGTTTGACAATTGTTTCTTTATCCCCGCCGACTTAGATGCTGGAAAATACTTCTCTAAGAACTTTCACTTCATGTCTATCCAAGAACCAATGCATCCCAGTGACAAGTAGTATAGCCAGCCTTTAGCTCCATCTTGAAGGTAAAATGGGAAGGCTCTCAAGTTATAATCGTGTTCAAGATTGAACTTCTGTTCTAGTTCTCCTTCTCCTTCTCCCCCGAACACCTATGTTCTCAGTTGGGTAGTGTAAGACGCCTAGATTAGTGGTATGGGTGTGTACCATAAACTAGGGCTAGCAATACCCTTCCGAATACAACACTAGAAAATGGATCAAAAGGTAACAAAGAAACTATAACAACTCAAAAACCAAACTAACAACACAAAACAAAACCAAAAGTAAAAGGCACTACTTTAACTAACAAGTTGTGCTAATCAATACTTGAGCTGGGTAGCATATCCAGAAACGGTGCCAAAATTTGACCTGCCTCCACCTGGGGTTCTTAACTGCAGCTAATTAACCTGAGCAGAGGCTTAGAAGGTCAAAGATAAAATTTATATTCTACACATGTTCTCACTGCTACACTACCTAAAGGGTAGTAAGCGGCAAACCCTGGGTTTGTCCACAGAGATGCTAGGGCTCAAGTATCAACTAAAAACACAACCTCGTATGGGTCATCAATCCATACGAGTGAAAGAAATAACTAGTAAATCCAAACAAGGGGGTTGGATTTTCGAATTAACAACTACAAAGCATAAAAAAGGACAAGTAAACTAATTAAACTATGCACTTGGGAAGTCTTTTCACAACATGATTAACCTAATGTTTTGATCCTCGATTCATTCACATGCAAGATTTACTAAGAAACCTAATATTGTGTTCACAACACATGGTGTGGCCGATGGCATACACTTCCCCGTACTGTCACGTTGGGTGCGCTCGCAACCCTCCATCGACCCTGCCATCGTAATAGGGGGTATAACAAGGTCCGACCATTATTGTAGGTCTATTTCTCCCCCGTGTGATTACATTCTGAGCTTCCACCATGAATGCACAACTTCCCTCGAGTCCTATCAACTAGGCCCAAGGGTCGTTGACACCTTATCTATGATCTAAGCATCTCACACCCTAGCTTGCTACTTTTTCACTATCTCTACCTACAACCTATCGGAAAAATTTATGAAATCAGCTAAGACTGGTGCTATGGTAAATAAGTCAGAGTAATCCTCGGGTCTTCCATGCACACACTCAAGCAGACGCACCGTACTCCCTTACCCATTCTAACATCCATGTTTCTCTTCCCAAGGGGGCATCAATAAATGCACCATACACGAATATAGCCCAAAGTGTGTGCTATTATGTGGTGTAATATTCATGCATTTAGAACATTCAATAACAATCGTAATAATATCATGAACACAAATAATAGGATGAATCTAATGAATCTCATGAAACATAGAGTTAAAACATGGGCTATAATTATACCCAAGCAATGGAAACTACTCCATAGACATGAATTCAAATATATATTTTAATTCTACATCTAGGATGAACACAAAATTAAAAGAAAAGAGAGGAAAAGGAGAGAGTGTTTCTCTCTCTAAAAGTGCTCTCCTAATGATCTGATCTATTTTTTACATTTTTAACCTAGTAAACTAAGGTCATATATATAGGAGAAGGGGATTGGGCCTAAATATAGGCCAAAAGTGCTAAAAACCTAGTTCAACTGCCGCTTGGCACAGACCGTCGCAGATGGGGTGGCCCACGCCAAGTACTTTTCGTGGGACACACAATCGTGTGCGGGCTGTGGTTCTTCATCGGTGTGGGGTGCTTGATATGGTGCGAGGCTCTAGCGCAGACCATGAGTTATGGCACAGGCCCTGGTCAGGAAGCACAGTTTGCTCAAAACTTTAGCGCGGAGGTGTGCTTAGGCACGGGCCGTGGTCAGAAAGAACGGCTTGGTCAGAATTTTGGCAAGGGGCGCAGACTTTAGCGTGGGCCATAGGCTGGCCTTGGCATCTTGAACTTGGAACGGTGCAGGTCATCCTAAATGGGATGGTATGCCCCCCCCCATACTTAGCCTTTTTTTAGCAAATCCTTGAACTCATGCGGCGCGGGCAATGGGGTATGGTACGGGTCGTGCCATTGCCTCGCCCTGGAACTGTTGGCGTGGGGCATCTTATTTGGCGAGGTCTGTTGGTGCTTGGCCAAGAATGACCCGCATTGATCTGTGGTACCTTGGTCGGTTGAACTTGTTTCCTTCGCTACAGGTGAACCGTTAGTCCAATTTTTGAGTTTTAGTAGTCGATTTTGTAGTGTTCAAGAAGACAAATCTAATGGAATCATCCTTGAAGGAAACTTTTTCTTGGATCGTTCTCAGACTTTAGCACAACTCATCGGACCACGATTCCCCATTTCTTCATTGGCCACTTTGATCTCCGTTGCCGCCTATCTTTTACTCCAATCTCCTTCTACCATGCATTGATGTTCGTGGCCTTTGTCTACTACCATTCTAGAGGTGAATGGCCTTCGATCTCTTCTACTGTCCTTGCAAATGACCTTCTATAACTTCTACCACCCTTACGAACGTCCTTCACATAGAATGTAACAAAAAAGTACACATGGGCGACCCACTAAAGATGATGAAATGGAAGATCTCGGAGCCCGTGCATACAAGATTTCCATGAGTACAAACTAAGTCTACAAAACACATGATTTAGACAGTAAAACCAAACATGGTCGTCTAAATGCCGTGTCACGTAAACTCAACTAATACTAGCAATCTGCCATCTAAAACATACCAAAAACTATACCGGATGTAATGGTTAACGCACGCAAAATGAAGCACATCACACGAGCTATGCAGTATTGCACAGCACGACCAGTACGGCCCGTGCAATATTGCACGGGACATCGACTAGAAGGTTGTTCCTAATGAAACTGATCTGGTCATGGAGTTTTGCATGACCCATCGTCTAGGACTTGCATTCCCGGGCTTCTAAGTGCATGGGAGTTGCACATTTGCACGTCCCATCATTTGGGTCTTGTTTTTCTTCAATTCTTTGTGTGCGAGCCGTGCAAATTTATACGGCCCATTTTATGGGACCCTCATCCTGGCATGGATGCTCTTTCTTTGACACTACTTTTGAACTTTGCTTCTTTTCTTTGACCCTTGTATCTTCTATCACGTATTGACTCGTGGCCTTCAGTCTTCTACCAATTTTTCAATTATCCTTAATTCATCTACTCCAAAGTGCTTACAAGCAATCTACAAATAAGCTCACAAAACATTCTCTAAACACTCGTAAGGATAAAAATTCATTAGGGCATGAGCAGTGGTGGTCTCTTAAAATTAAGAGACCGCTCTAGAGACCGAAAACCACCACAGTGGTGGTCTCTAGAGTGGTCTCTTAATAAGAGACCAGTCAAGAGCCTCTTTCTAAGAGGCAATTTAAGAGGCCGCACGTGGGGTCAAAAATCATATCAAACCACATGCAAGGGGCAGCTGAACAGCGGCCCATTTTTCTTCAGCCATCTGGGACACGTGTTGCCCTCTCAGTGAACCTCGTGTCCCACTAAATTGTTGTATTTTTTTAAAAAAAAGATCTTATACGGACACGTGTCACCCAGGGATTGGGCCAAGTGTCCAAAACGGCTTTTTTCATAATAGGTCTTTGAAATTTAAATCAGGGGACACGTGGACTAATAAGAAGGTAACACGTGTCCCCTGCAATAGTTTTTTAACAGGCAGATTTTTAAATGGGACGCATGTCACCACCGTAATTTTTTGAATCATTTTTTATTTTTTTAAAATTTCAATATTTTGTAATAATTAGTCAAATTAGATCAATATTTTGATTTTAAAATTGTAATAATTGGTCAGACTAGTCAATATTTTATTATTTAATTATTTTAAGTAATTTTTATAGTTGTTATAATTGTTTTTTGCAATTTTAATGTTTTTCATATAATTTTAAAAAAAAATGAAATTCTCTTATTATTTATTTTTTAAATTTCATTTTAATAATTTCTTTAAAATAATGAAATTAATTTTATTTTTTTTACAACGAAGTATGACATTGACAAGAACGAGAAAAAAATTTATTTCACATATTTTGAAAAAATGAAATTATATTTTAAATATTAAAATATATTATTAAACCTCACATTCAAATTATTTGGTGTGGACAAATTTATTTAAAATCGAATTTAATGGTAAAATTAATGAGTAGGATAGAGAAAATCAAGTGGGGTCCATGAATAGTAAAGAGTGGTCTCTTGCCATTGTGAAGAAAAAAAGGGGTTGCCTCTTAAGTTGTCTCTTAAGTGGTCTCTTAAGGTGAGGTGAAAGAGAGAGAGAGAGATAAAAATAATATATTTAATTGATAAGAGACCACTAGTGGTCTCTACCATTGCCCATGGTCTTAGGCTCATATTAGGCTACAATATGAAGGATTTAGATAAGAAAACCAACAGTGGTCACTAAAAACTTATGGTGTAAAACCTATCTAAACCTAACAATCTATCTAGCAAAAAATAACAAAAGAGATTTTAAATACCTTAAGAGATACATGCATTTAACGTATCATTAGTATTGCACATAGCTCTCGACATGATTGTTGACCACACTTCCAAATTCCAAACATGAAATGATCGTGAATGTACATACATAAATGAAAACTTCTTCTCGGAGGCAAAAATCATGTGTACAATAAGCACCCAGTAAGGGTAAATCCCCATCTTTGTAAATAAGGGTACATGATGTTAAATATCTCAAGAGATACATGCATTTGACGTATCATTAGTATTGCCATAGCTCTCGACATGATCGCTGACCACACTTCCCAATTCCGAACATGAAATGATCGTAAATGTACATACATAAATGAAAACTTCTTATCGAAGGCAAAAAAGCATGTGCACAATAAGCACCCAGTAAGGTTAAATCCCCATCTTTGTAAATTAGGGTACATGATGTTAAATACCTCAAGAGATACATGCATTTGACGCATCATTAGTATTGCACATAGCTCTCGACATGATCGTTGACCACACTTCCCAATTCCAAACATGAAATGATCGTAAATGTACATATATAAATGAATACTTCTTCTCAAAGGCGAAAAACATGTGCACAATAAGCACCCAGTAAGGGTAAATCCCCATCTTCGTAAATAAGGGCACATCCCCACCTTGTGACTCAAGAAATGAAACAGTCAAGGAGGACACAAACAAGACAACGGTGCAAAATTTTTACATCGGTGTTCCAAATATTACAGGTGCAGATACTCTGTGCCCCCCAACTTTTCAAAATTTATACACCAGCATTTCTTTTGTAATAGAAATATTGTTTTTTACACTAGAATTGTTTTCACCAGTATTATTTTATGCACTGGTATTATTTAAATAATTTAAATAAAATTTAAAAAATGTGATTGATTTTTACACTGGTTATTCATTTTCTACCGGTGTATGATTTGGATAAAATTTGTAATGACCAATTTGTTTTCCAATGGTCCCTCCCTGATCATTTTTGGGGCAACGGTAGCCAGAGGTACTTGTGAACTATTATAAATTGGAAACCTTTGAATCGGTAAGAAATTTGAAACAACCTATTACAAAAATATTGCTCGCAAAACACGCGAACATTATTCAAACTATGAAATAGAAGAAATATCTTAAGCATGGATTGAAACAAAGTAAAAAAATCACACAAGTTTACTATAACCAAACACCATCCATAGAATTCTAAGATCATCAACCATTGAAAATCAACCATCAACCTATTATGTGGTTCTTATCATCCAAAAGTTGCAACGTAGTGTTCGCCTGCTGTTGGTAGTCATCGAGCCAAGAACCACACCATCTCTCTGCCACACCTTGATTTTTTTACACGTAGTGGGGGTCTTTGCCCTCTGGGAAGATCTGTTACTTTCAAACTTACACTGTTAGTCAATAATGTTACTTTTCCTAGAAATTAATAATTACAAATTTAGAGATGCAAGGTTTACCTTCAAGATATTGTTTGTCTCAGGGTGATTAAAAAATTCTTCCATGAAGAGCATGGTTGAGTACCCGTATTGCCACGAACCATTCTGGGTTCGGTACTGCACAGGAAAGGTAAATGTAAGTACTAATCCTAAACATAATAAATTGAGAGATGAAATGACAGAATGACTTACCATGATGTTGTTGATTTTTCAAGTGTAGTCAGGTTCTGGCTCTGCCTTTCTCTTCTCCCTTTGGTATGCGCATGCAAGCCTATCGAGAAAGTAAATTAAAATGGTTACTTCTTCCCGTATATGACCAAACTAGGATTTATGATTTGATTGATTGAAACACCTAGAAATGACCCTGAGTTCGATCAAATTTGTTGGTTTGATACCCCTTGATAATGTGTCCAGAATGAAAACTTCCTCCGTTATGGGACGGATAATGATAAGGTACCAATGATCTCTGTTGGGAAATTATGTTAACAAATTAATGAAATGGAAGTGGTTTGAAATGTAAATGTAATTTCCAGGAAGAAATACTTACATTATTATTTAGGGGACGATGTAGAACTCAGCATCTGTTACCTTCATTGTTTCCCAAACTAGTTTTAAACAGAGTTCGACCTCCTGCATGAAGTTGTTCAAGTTGCCACAGTTGGATGGGCAGAATTGGACGCGGGTTGAATTAGTTTCCCATATTTTCTCCCGTAGGTGCCCGTAACGTTAATGAAACTGAAAATGAAATCCTAATCAATTTAAAAAACATTAAGGATGTAATTTTTGAAACTCACCCCATCCACACATTGACCTATGCATTATCGATCTAGGTCATCGAAAGCATGTTCCCCAGTTTCTTCCCGAACATGAAAAGAACTTCTATTCCAACACCACATGTGTAATGGCGTGCGAATGCCAATGGTCAGAACACAGGGAAGAACATGCAGTGCTTCTTCTTTATCATTTTGAGGATAGCGACATTTTCTTCCTATATGAATCGCACCATGATGGGCCAATTTGCCAGGTCTTATTTGTTGACAATCTGCAAACGTAAAATGATACAAAATTATCACTTGTATGTAGTATTGAACTATCATTGTCAATGAATAATAAAGTTACTTTTTTTAGTGCATTACCTGTTTTGGCAGCCTATTTAATCTTGGTCTTGTAGATGGATGGAAATTAGCTGTCGACTGGGATTTTTGCATGCCAGTATCCTGTTACAAGGATTAATGAATACGGATATGCAAAAACTACTTTGAGGAATTCAAAAATAATATGTTACAAGAATGTACCTCATTGTCAGTGGTGAGAACCATAACCTCCTCTTCGTCATTGTATGTATCACCTTTTGCATTGATATCATCGATGTCACTTGGTTGCTCATATACCTTGCCTATTAAAGTTACCAGCCAATCCACGATGCTATTGAGGGCCTCTCCAACATTATCAAAGTGGTGGTCCGCCGGGGGCAATCCCACCCTTGGATGGAGGACTGGCTCGCATACTCTCACATGAGCCACACTTTCTTTTTGGCCATCTTGATGACGAGATACCTGCCGCAACCCAAGGGTGATCATTTTCTTCTTCCTGACAATGTCTTTAATGAAAAGAGTCATGCGTTCTCCATCCTGTTTGTATAATAGTTTAGTGAATAGATAAAATGGTTATGGAGATATTTCAAATGTGTAATTCAATGTATAGGACATGCATAGATTCATGAAGGCGTACCTCTTGATCTCCTTCTCCATCGCTGGGATCTTCACTGGACTTTGTAGCAGTTGCAACAATGTCATCCATCACCTTCTCTATAAACTTCTTGGGATCGTCAAGGCTTGGAGGAATTTGAACACCGTTTGCAGATGCTAAGCCCTTCACCAATTGCTTGAGGTACGATGCCATGGCTTTCATGACTGGTTGTTGGTTAGATGGTCTCCTCTGGGCTGTCTTCTTGGTTGAGGAACGACTACCACACTTGTTGCAGGAAAGATTAGGAAAAACCACCGATATGGGTAGCCCGTCTGAGTTCCCCTATACCTACCCAGGTGATCCTTCTTCTTTGTCACTTTTATGAGGATGTCTTCACCCGGCTCAGTTCCAATGCTCTTTTTTCCTTAAACCCGTTCAATTTCAACTGAGAAACACAAACGTAATTGTATATATGAACGATGTGAAATACATTTAAAAATTAATTGAAATGGTTGATTTTGGCGTAACTTACAACGTCCGGTGCGATCTTCTCAACCTCTTTCGATGTGTATAACCTTTTTCTCTTTGTTTAGCTCAAGGTAGACAAGAGATCTGTCAGGTGTGAAATCCTTTTGACTGAGTTGTTTCTCAATCTCCTCGTCCGTGAATCCCTCGACGGTTAACCTAATTTTCCCCTTCTTCAGCTCCTTAGTCAATTTGTCACAGATGTATCGATTACCCCTTCTACCCATGTGGTGCATGTAATTCCTGCCCTTGTTGCATTCAATATTTATCTTCTTGAGCCTCTGATATCATTTTTATAAATAAAAATTAAATTGAATAGAAATGTGGGCAACGTAGTTCTTAACAAGTATTAAATTTTTCATTATACCTGAAAATTCGGATGCCGACGCCTCTTTTCAAAAACGTGCCATTCATCTTCATCCATCCACTTGTACTTCTCCCATGTTGGTATTCCTGTTTTATTGATACATTTGTCCACGTCGTGAATAAACCTGTTTGCCACCTTTGTCTTCTGATTCCTATGTTGGTTTTTTGCCCTCTCTGTAACCTCTTTCCTTAGTATTTCTAGTTGCTCATCTGTCATAGTTGTTTCGATTGTGAAGCTCTCCTGGAAAGAACCATATGAAAATGCATGTCATTAATCACATTTTCACTAAGACTTTACCATAAATAAAAATTTTAAATGACAATGGTCGAGAGTCTTACCAGAACATCCTTCCATGACTCTTCCTTAACATCTTCAGGGACATCACTCCAGTGTTTGCATACCCCAAATCTGATGCGGCGCCGGAAAGCGTAATTGTCATTAGTGTGCCACACTGACCAATTCTTAATGCATACTGCTTGATTCCCACGGAACTCAAATGCAACAGGAGCTGGAGTGTTATGCTTTGCCAATATCACAGACTGGCACGTGCTAGTTCTTTGTCTCATCAGATAAATTTTTAGCTCAAACTTGTCTCATCCTTCTCCATTTTTGCCTCCAACCTTTGTCAAGTCGTCATCAGCTTCATCAACAGTTGGCCTTCCTTTGATGGTGCTCTTTCCCTTTCCCTTGTAAACTGGTGTTTTGGCCAACTATTTACCGGTGTCTTCTCCTTCAACATCCCCTATAATCACATCACCATGTTCCACAGTTTCTTCCTTCTCTTCACTAGTCGGGTCATTTATTTGCGTTGCTTCTTCCTCAAATTATATCTTCAATGGGATCTTTTTTGGAGGAGGTTCTTGATCCGCCACATCAACCTCCTTATCGACCACATTATTTACCTCCTCCTCCTTCTTCGTAACTGGTCGCTTCCTCATCGTGTTTAATTTCACCTTTTTTGGCGACATCTAAAACAGTAGAATAGAAAATTATCAATCCAAACAATAGCGACACTTAAAGATCAATATTGATAGAACGTGGCGTAGAAATTGAACAACAAATTCATAAAACTTTTTAACAAAACATGGCATAGAAATTGAACAATGCCTAAATAAAACTACATTATGTATAGCATAAAATTTAATATAACAAGGCATAGAACTTGAATGAACAAGGCATGGAACTTGATATAAAATGAAATGTAACCTTATAGAAGTTGATCAAAAACCATACCAATCTCTTTGGATTCAAAAAATAGGCCTACAACCGAGAAATTATCACTCCCTCCTAACGTGACTATCAACATTATAACAAACCAAAACACTATAATACTACATCATTTTCCACAAAAAACTCAAAGCCTTTTAACTCCGCAATTGTATAATCATACCATTCAAGTTACCCTTTCAACTTTTTTTTTTCAATTTACGTGTTTTTGTTCATAGAGGCATTTAGTCGAACATGTGTTGTGCGTGAGAGTTTGAACGGTTTTTTGAAGAGAAATTGATATGGTAACCCATGCTTACATAAACACCAACACTTACCTTCACCAATTGAACGTTTGTGTTGCTTCTCCCTTTGCTTGAACTCGCTAACAACGGAATGGGATAAACCTATGCAAGTACTTTCTTCTCTTGTGTTGTTCAAGGGTTGATGAAGGGTTGCTTCTCTTGTGTTGCTCAAGGGTTGCTCAACTCTTTATAGGAAAGATGATGGGAGTCACAATGACTAATGAGGTGTAGAAACGAAAAAAAACAGTTGTGAGCAACTGCTTTAAATGATATTTTCACTGACCCGAGAGCAACAATTGAAAACTGTCTTACACCGGAATTATTACCGGTGTAGAAAATGTTGAAACTGATGTAAAATTACACAAAACGCAGCTGCGTGTGGCTGCTTTAAATATTTTATGGAAAAAATCTGAGTAAAACTATACAAAAAGCAGCTGCCTGCGGCTGCTTTAAATATTTTATGGAAAAAATATGATGAACCCGACAGGAAACTTTAGAAATTTTAGACTAAATATTTAGCACTAGTATATGTACCGGTGCAAAAACATGTATCGATGTAAAAAATTTTGCGCCTTCAAAAAAATGAAGAAATTGATAAGTTATCATTGCGCGCCAAAAAAATTGAACACATACACCGGTAGTTGGTTAATATTACCGGTGTAAAAATGAATTTTGTGAATAATTCAAATTCTGTCTTATTTCATTTACCAGCTGTGCATTTTTCCAACAATTCCAATTATTGAAATTAACGCTTAATTATTGTAAATAGACATTGTATTAGTGTTTCATGCAAATATCGACCATGCATGGTCCCCGTACGTTGATGTTTTTAAGCATTGTTTAATTTTATGAAATTTGCATTTTGACCCCAAACATTTTGTTTCACCCTATCAAGTACTTTTTCATCGGCCCAAATATGATTTTAAGAGGCTCCATACTGAATAAGTAATGTTCCCGTACCTCAATGGTATGGAGGAACCCGCAAAATTGATTATATGTGTTTGTTTCAATTAGGTCCCCTAAATTGTGACATGCGATTACATGATGTTAGGACACTATGTAAATTACCAAATTTAATATTCATGGCTTAAATCATAATTGCAACATATTTGTGTCCGGGTGGTGATTTGTCCTAAAGCGCTAGTATGTGTTGTAAAGTAAACGACAAGGGTTTACTTTATATGTGTAATCCAAACATCTTCCAAACTAAGTAGAGTCCGGACCCGTTAATTTCCCCGCATGTGGAACATGGAAATACAAAAGGGTTGTTTTGTGGACCATCCGGTTCAATCGGATTTCAAATTTGATTTACGAGTAAATATTTTACTTTTTGCAATTTAGTCCCTCCAAGAATCTTGGAAGGGTCAAAATACAAAATTGGCTCCACTATATCCAATTCAATACATTACAATCGTGTTCATGCGTTTGTAAACCCTACGGGTGGACAGAAGGCCATGTAAAATCAACCGTGAATGTTTGCACTATATTTCCAAAATTATACTATTACCCACAAATTTACTTGGGGAACCTCTATAGCTCTTAATGCTACAAAAAAATTTTAAATTCTAACCATTCTTGGAATAAAATGCACCAAATGTTTCTACAAATAATAATGAAAGAATGGTTCAACCCCGTTAGCGGGTCCTATTGCATCACCATCATGGGTATTGTGCCAACATCCATGTCCTCGACATCGCCTTCGTGGAAGGTAGGGAAATTTTCAACTGTTTCCACTGCGTTAGAAAATTAATACGTCATAACCTTGGCCAGATGTTCATACCAGGATCTTTGATATTTTGATTCTTCAAGCAAGTTTTCTACTCCGACCTCCAAGTTCAACTCTGGATTCAATAGTAGCGACGGGTGTGTCAGATGTCAGTATGTAGAAAGAGTCCACAGAAATCTTACCCAATGGTTGGCCATAAACGTCATGTGCCTGGGCACTAACTCCCACTCTTGAACAAAGCGCGAAGATGATACTACAATAGACATAAGATCCCATCTAATCCCATTCCCTCTGCAACATAGGACAAATTTGACGACCAACATTCCATCGAAGTTCCTTTTTTATTGCATACAAGAAGGTGAGGCAAAGTTTGTGGACTTCTGTGTTCACAATTACTGGATGGATTCTAGACACCAAGAAGTGGTACCACTCATTCATTTCAGGGGTTAGAGTTTTCCTAGGTATTTTGCTCCAACCTGGTTTAACCAACTCATCTATGTCCCTACCTAGCCTAGTTATTGTCCCAACAATCTCCTTCTCAATTGGTTGTTGAGAATATAGCCTCATCACCTCAAAAATGGAGTGCGAGAAAATCGTCCTCGTCGTTAGGAACATTGGGCAACCAAAACAAGCCATTGATAGATTCTGGTGACAGAGACAGTTTTGTCTCTACAATACATGTGATCGTAGCTCGGCCAGCACTTCAAGTTTGCATAAAACTCACTTAAAATGGTCAGGTTGAATGGTAGTGGAGTCTCACAGAATTTTTCCCACCCAAGCTTCCGAATGGTTTGTTCGAATGGGGAGATGCTTCAATTCCTCTCTTTATGCGAAGACGGCGTCCTTTGTATGATTCATGGACCAACTTTGCCTCCTCAGATATGAAGGTACCATTTGGATAAGTGTGCGACAATACTTTCGACAATAATGGAGACGATGAATGGCGTATCCTTTTTATATTTGATTTGGGAGTCATTTCCTAAAAAACACATTGAAGCATTTCATCAAACATCTTACATGCAAGTCAAGCTATTCATGATATCACATTCTCAATGATTCTATTTCATATGAAAATGTTAATTAATCATACTGATAAGGTATTAAAGTGGTTTACCTGATTATATGGCCACATACGTAGTAATTCAACAAAGATGGGTGGTGAAAGAGTCCGTATTGAGTGAGAGATATAAAATTTTCCTAATGTGAAAATGGGGGTCTTAGAGGGTTTTACATAACTGGCCATTTTTATACACCGATATTCTACATATACCAGTGTAAAAAGCGGCCTAAAGCAGTTGCTTTAGGCTGCTTTAAATATAAAAAAATTCTACCCATTCCGACCCGAGAGTAAAGATCAATTTGTATTCTAAGTACGCAGCACCGGTACTTTATACAGGTGCAAATTATACAAAAAATAGCTGCCTTAGGCTTCTTTAAATACAAAAAAAATTAACATTGTCAGACCCGAGAGCAAAAAAAAATATTTTTAAGTAGTTTGCACCGGTAAAAGTACCAGTGCGTAAGTATAGAACAGAGCTCCTCCCTGTTTTTCTAGACCGGTAATTTATACTTTACTGGTGTAAATAAACTGCATCTAATAAAAATTTGAAGTAAAATTATAACACATTTTCACCGATTCAATTCATAAACACTCCATTGAAATCACGGATCATACCAACCAATTCATAAAAGAGTATCAATTAAATACATTACACACTGATTCGCTTAAAAATCAGACAAATTTTCACAAAACATAGTTTGCAAAAATAACGGCCAGGAATGACCTGTCTATAGCTTTCGCTTTAAGACATTGTCACCACCTAATATTTCACCTCCCTCATTAACCCACATCCCATCATCATAAGAGCGCCTTCCAACAACGGGTCCCCCAACATCTTCCAAACCAGGAAATACTGATGGAAACTCAGGACAATCAGTTATGGCGGGCTGATGAATCTCCTCATCAAAGTAAAACTGCTTCCCATGCAACACCACATGATACTTCTCATTCGAAGGGTCCTTATTATAAAAAAACCTGTAGTGCTTGGGCAGCTAAGATGAACTTGTCATCTTCATATCCTACAAGATTCAAGTCGACTAACGTGAACCCCATGGGCTTCTCAACTACAACACTGGAACCGTGTTTTACCCAACGACACTTGAAGACAACAACCTTGAAATCTACATAATCCAACTCCAAAATTTCATTAATCGCCCCAATGAAAGGCATCATAGCAGCAACTGGATGTTTATCTCTCTTGCTTGCCTGCCACATGGATTTAGATTCAATATAAACACCACTGTTTTGAGTGGTGATCTTCTCATCCTTCGCCAATGTTGAGAAACTAAAACCATTAATGTCATAACCAAGGTACCGTCCAAAGTTGCAGTTCAGCTTCCTTGCAAATGCTCGTAGCTTACTGGGCATCCCTTCAACATTAAAACGATTGTAAAACTAGTTAACAAACCTTGAAGAATGCTCGACCTGAATTTTATTCGAGGGCCAATCTGGATGAATCACTTCCAATAGGGAAACATGCTCTTCAACATATGTTACAGTCTCTCTACTATTATGTAATACATACAGGTGAACAATCATCAACTCAGCGTGATAGGATGTATGAAGCGTACCCTTAACGTGGAGTCCAATTCTGCCTTCCGCAGTGGGGTCCACTTGGAATACCAACCACTCTTCTTCCAACAAAGTTCATTGTACAATACTTTATGATTTCCTCAGTGACGTACCTATGAACAATGGAGGCATCTAGCTGACTACGATTATGGAGATAACCCTTGAAAACAGCCATGTGAATCTCAAAGGGGTACATCCAATGCATTCCAACATGCCCGCACATACATATCTCCCTAACCAAGAGTACCACTAGGTGCACCATAATGTCAAAGAATGACAGGGGAAAATACGTCTCCAAATGGCATAGAACAACAATTGCCTCTCGATCCAGTCCATCTAGTTGTTGCCTGCTAATATTTTTCCTGCATATCAAGTTGAAGAAGAAACACAAATGCATAATTGAAAATATGACTTCCTCTTCCAAACACCCATAGATTGCAATGGGCAAAAGTTGTTACATAAGGACATGACAATCGTGTGATTTCAAAGCATTAAGATTCAACCCATCATTCACAAACCGACTAACATTAGAGGAGTAACCGGATGGTACCTTCATTCCTTGGATGCTCTCACACACCCATATCCTCTCCGCAACTGACAGATGTAAGGAGCGGGGGGGAGGTACATTCGCTTCCCTCTTACCTCCGGTGCCAGATCCAACCGTATACCAAGGTTCACTAAATCTTTCCTCGCATTCAAGCTATCCTTAGTCTTCCCGGGAATGTTCATCAGTGTTCCAATTAGACTCTCACAAATGTTCTTATCAATATGCATTACATCCAAACAATGGCGAACCTCCAAATTTTCCCAGTACAACAAATTAAACAAAATGGACTATTACTTCCACGGTCTATCTACAGCCCCACCACCCTTTGATAACTTCTTACCAAGAACAACATTCAATTCTTCACCTTGTTGTGAATAACTACACCGATCAAAGGTTTGGGTGACTTTCTCCTCTCTTTCCCACCAACGAATGCAACCGCATTATCCCTTAACTTGTGACTCAAATAAACAGTCTTATGCCCATTTCTCAACTGATGGTAATCTGTCTCATCCTCACAAATTGGGCAAGCCCTGTGACCCTTGACCACATACTTGGAAAGGTTACCATATGCCGGGAAATCATTTATGGTACAAAAAAGCATCGCCTTCAATGTAAATTCCTCACCACTAAACCATCAAACATTAAGGCACCAACCGACCAAAACACCTTCAAATCTTCTATAAAGGGGGCAAGATAAGTGTCTATGTCATTTCCAGGTTATTTCGGGCCTGAAATCATGATGGGCATCAACACATATTTTCTCTTCATACACAAGTACGGGGGAAGATTGTAAATGGCAAGTATAACTGGCCACTAACTGTGTTTCAAGAACATATTCCCAAATGGGTTCATACCATTAATACACAAAGCAAATCTCAAATTCCTAGATTCGGATGCAAGCTATGGATTTATCTTATCAAATTTCTTCCACTGGCCCGCATCAGCCGGGTGTCGAATCATATCATCATCTTTACAACCTCTCCTTTCAATGCACCATGTCAAGTTCTTTGCATCCTTTTCTTTTTAAACAACCTTCTCAACCTCGAAATAATCCAAAAATACCACATACATTTGGTGGGCACCCGCTTCCTCACCAGCACAGCATGCTCTCCACCGACATCCACATTTCTCTTCTTCTTATAATGCAACACATACATACTTGACAAACAATATTATCCTTAAGGTCACCCTTATATAGGACAAAATCGTTCGGACAAGTATGTATCTTTTCATACTCCAATCCCATCGGATATTAAATTCTCTTAGCTTCATAAAGGTTATCAGGAACCCCATTACGGGTGGAAGCTTTTCATTCAAAAACTTAAGCGATTTATTCATGCTACTATCACTCAATGACCCTACACCTTTCAAATTAAACAACTCCATCAAGCAACGACATAATCGTTCTTTCTTCTTGCAACTGGGATACAATGGTGTATCCTTCTCACCAAGGACGTTAGCAGAAACCTTGGGCCTCCCTCTAAACTCATTAACAACCTCCTCACACATGTCATCCAACTTAGCATCCCCAAAACACTCTTTCTCACTACTAACTCTCACTTCGGTGGTGAATTTTCCCCATGAAAGGTCACACAACATAATCTTTCGCAAACCTCCGGCTATACAAACGAAGTTTTAGAATGTCCTTCTTATCAGTAGGAATTCAATTTCCACAATCATGACATGGACATAATATTTGCTTCTCTCGACTAAAAGCATGCTCCAAGAACCCGTCCACGAACATAATATATTCATCGCCCACCCTACTAACATTGGCATACACATGCTTACGCCTCTTGATGGCACGATACAACTCTACATATCAATAAATGTCCAAAAAACAAACTTCAACACATTTAGTACAATAGAATTTCATCACGACTTCCTAATCATGCAACATCATAAATGCAAAATATACATCAATAATCCACATTACAATTCCAACATTCTTAACATGTCCAACACTATAAGAATCAAAAGTCATAGCATTATAACTACAACAACCATGGGAACAAATCACAAATTAATATCAACAATTATACCTCAATCACCATCAAATGATCAAACACAAAACGTAAATATCTCTACTAACCAAAACCATACATGAAATCATTAATATCCATAAATGTAATTCAAAAAATGGTACCTTCAAGGGTCTTCATTGTGGAGAATTCAATGCCTTCATCAGCCAAAAAACACCATAAATGAACCTCTTCTTCAAAACTTTCCATTTGTAACCCACTAAAAAATGTGGTAGGTGAACATTTAATGCGATTTCCTACACCGGTATAAGACCTTACCGATGCGTATGTAACTCCTACACCGGTAAAAATAGTCACCAGTGCAGATATTTATCCTATTCCCGTGTATTTTTTGCTTCTGCACCGGTGAGTTCACAGTGCCGGTGCAAAAATGAATAATTTTGGTGCCAAATTACTTTTTAAAAAGGAAAAGTTTATGCACTGGTATTAAGAACATATCGGGCATGTGTAATTCCTACACCGGTTCTAATAGTAACCTGTGTACAAATAAAGCCTTTTCCCGCATCTTTTTTATTTCTGCATTGGTAAGTTCCGGTTACTAGTTCAAAATTTGTCTTCTTGGCACCAAATTCTAAAAAAGAAAAAATATGTACACACCGGTAATTGTTTACCGGTGCACATGTAAGCAAATGCACTGGTCATAGCCACCTACTAAAGATAATACCAATGCAAAAATTTTGAAAATGTACATTAATAGAAACAACACCGGTGTGAAATTAAGTGAATTGTACACTGGTTGACATGATACTGGTGTGTGTGTAATTATTTGCACAGGTACAGATGTTAACATGATAAATACCGATGCAATTGGTTACATACGCACCGGTATACATGTACTCATGAAATTATAACGGTGTGTATGTACCTATTTTTTAGTAGTGATGGGTAGACACCAACTCTCTCTTGACGGTATATAGCTTCTGATAAACTTTTTCAACATGCGTCCTACTCTTCCCAATATCTTGCTCTTATTTTGCAACTCAACAACCGTAGCTACCAGAACTCGCCTCCAATCCTTCTCTAGCCGAAGAAGCCTCGCCAACTTGTCCTGCTGCTGGACACAAACAAATCCCAACTCCCAATAATCATTCTCGAGTTTATTAATACACATTTCGTCAGAATTTTTCTCTCTGTCCCCGGGAGTAAGTTAAGTCCGAACATCAAACCAACACATCCTCCACTGAACTACTAACCCTAAAAACCCACTTGATATGAATCATAATGACAACTCCATAGATGAATCTGTGCCACAACTAGATTAAAGCTTCAAAGGTTATGTTAGAGATCCATTAAGTAACATGATAAGTCTCATAACATGGGCCAGGAAGAAACTTAGAGACACTGCATTAAATGCTTTAATTGATCAAGTTCATGAAGATGAGATAAGGCCTGTTTTGAAATACTCTTGGATGAATTGTTCCAAGATTTTGAGTTAGGGTTCTTCTATTTTTGAAATTAGGGTTTGAAGGGAGCTTACCGCTACTCTTTTTCCCACTGCATTTTTTAGTGATGTAGTGTGCTCAAATTTAGAGCTGATCTCAAAATTATTGTAATGTTAGAACATTAGTTCAAATCTGACTAGATTAGATAAGTTTAGATAAGATAAGGTAGGATAAGATTTGATATGATTATATACGTTAAATCCGGCCAATCTTTTCACAAGAATTCGGCCATCGTCGGACATGTATATTAATTAAGATTTTGATTCAAAGATAGTTATAATTCAGCCAGAAATCAGATCAAATCCTAGCTGAATTCATCGCTTATTCTGTATTCATGGCCGAACTGAACCTTATAAATAGGGGAGGCTCTCAACATTTTAGGATACCTTTTATCAATCATATATTTTTAGAATTTTGAGTTGAAACTCTTATGCTTGCGAGTATTCTTTATTTTTCGATAAATGTTAGCTAGAACCATAGGATTTTAGTAACAATTTCATGAAACTAGTGCTTGGGTTTAGGGATTTTCAGCCCTTGTGCTAGTGAAGAACTAAAGTTGTGTTTTCTATAAGAATTCGTATGTGTCTTCTTGATTTCAAGAAGGTTCTTTGTTCAACCTTGATATAGAATGCTTATTCAAAAATTCAGCATCCAGAATCTTTGCAAGGAGATTCATATCACCACTATTCCCGGTGAGGCGCCAGATGGAACAATCTTACATATTCTAACACCTCTCTCAAGTCATCAAGACAATTGCAGATTTCCCCCACTAAGTCATCAAACTAGGCCCGTCAAATAGGTTAATTAGATAAACTCATTATCCAAACCCAATGGGTCATTATCTAATAGGTCAGTATCCAATTAACCCATTTATTATTGGGTCATAATGGGTTGGGTCATAAATAGGTTGGGTCATTAAATGGATAACTCATTGGATAACCCATGAGATATTCATATGACACAATGGGTTAAAATATATTATCCAATAAGTCATTATCCAATAAGTCATTATATAATTAACCCAGTAAGTTATCATTCAATACTTTCTTCTAATTTGGGTTAGAAGTTGTCATTATCCAATGGGATCGGGTATTAAATACTCATTAGTTTTTGGGATTGGGCGGGATGAGAATAATTGTGTTAATAGGAAATTTTGATCTCCATGGGTCCCATATTATGTTAACTCAATGGGAACCTAACAAATACCCAATAAATATCCAAAATTACCCAATTAAATGCATGTGTATCACTATAATTCACAAATTATACAAATTATAATTCACAAATTATTTTAGCTCAATCTCGTTTAATATTCGAGTTCGTACAGTATTTGATCTCGTACAGTATTCGAACTCAATCTCGTACAGTATTCGAGTTTGTACAATATTCGAGTTCAATCTCGTACAGTATTCGAGTTCATACCGTATTCGAGTTCAATCTCGTAAAGTATTCGAGTTTGTACAGTATTCGAGTTCAATCTCGTAAAGTATTCGAGTTTGTACAGTATTCGAGTTCAATCTCCTACAGTATTCGAGCTCAATCTCGTACAGTATTCGAGTTCGTACAATATTCGAGTTCAATCTCGTACAGTATTCGAGTTCGTACAATACTTGAGCTCGAGCTCGATCCCAACTAATATTGTTCGTTAATTTCGTCAAGTTTACAAAGCCAACATATTATATATTTTTTATTTTTATTAAATATAATATAATATAATGTACATAATATATATTACATAATATAATAAATGATTGTATATTGGGGAAAAATTAAATCATTCGTAATCAAACTTGTGAAAATTTAGTTATCTTGTGATATGAAATTATCTACGGGTCACCCATTACCCAACCCAACTCAACCCAACCCACCCAAAATTATCCAACGGGTAATCCATTATCCAACCCAACTAAACCCAATAACTACAACTCAATTATATCCATTAACCCAATGGATCATTATCCAATAAGTCTTATCCAATAAGTGAAAATAGTATATGGATAACGGATAACCCGATCCATTTGACGGGCTTACATCAAACTTGCGCGCCATGGAAGGACCTTCCCCAGACCTAGGACCAACAGGTCATCTACATCTTCGACACACCTCCTAACCCTAGAAGCACGCAACCGGGTAGAAAATGCCCAACTGCGGATAGTTCACACCATAACACCTCCAACCGGTCTATCATCGATCATACAAGTCAAACACTCTGCAGCAAGTCAAAAATTAACGAAACTTCAGGCAACGAGACCCATCCAAGAGAATTATAGGAACCACCCATGCCAGAACAATCAATATACTTGATACATATGAGGAAGGAAAACTAGCCAATAAAAATAAAGGATAAATTCAGATATTGTAGGCAAATACAAAGTACATATCGATATTTTATAGAAAAGTATTCAAGACGACAGATATAGTCACTACATTTGGACTAACAAAATGAAGGACTCAACTATGAACTTGGTCTTCCACAGAAGAAGTATTGTCATCATCAGGCATCGTTTCATCAACTCCAGCACCCACGCAAAGTGAAACATTGACCTACCTATATTTTGTGCACGCATGAAGTTCCTCCATACTGAGAAGACCGGACAAACCCTCCAAAGCTGTGAACGTGCCCAGAGTTGGAAGATTGTAAGTGCTTATTTTTAAGATACCTACCAAGATCGCAGGCAGCATCCGCAACCTCAGAAACAAACTAAATGAACCTGAGTTTTTAGGCCTTGCTGAACCAACGTCCTCGCATGATACAGAATACCAAAGCCCACAACCCGCAAATGGGAAATCTCATCTCGTTACTGCTTCACCTCCTCTTCACACAAGTAAAGATGGTCAGGAGCACCCTCAAGCTCAAACCTAAGGCTATTAGCCTTCCTTAATATAGTTTCAAGATCCCTCAAGCGAGGTTCCAAAGCTGATAGACAGCAGGAAAATTACAACGCATACCACCACAACACGACTTTCAACATTGTACCGCTTCACCTCCTCCTCACACAAGCGCAGATGGTCACGAGCACCCTCAAGCTCAGAGAAAATTCTACTGTTGTGGCTGCAGTAGATCATGCCGGATGCATCATCAATTTCCCTTTTTTTATTGCATGAATGTACGAGGACGCATTTGGTAAATATGTCCTCATAATTTTACCTTCTTTTTTTTTTTGCAGAACTATTGAGGACGCATTTGGTAAATGCATCCTCACGAGTTTTCCCTTTTTTATTTTTACATAATTGTTGAGGACGCATTTGGCAAATGCGTCCTCTAAATTTTCAGCATTTTTTTATATCGGTGATTTGGAGTGTGTCCTCATCAACTTCATCATGTTTAAAACCCAACGCTCGTGAGCAAACTTGTTTTCTCCACCGGTTTCTCCATTAAAACAACACACGCACGGCTTCCTTGTTCCTTCCGCAGCCGGAATCTTCACTCCCACCCTTGCTCAGTCCACCGTGATCTCCATCTCCGGGACCAAGGTTTTATTTTTACCCATCTTCATCTCTCGGTTGGTACCTCCGCAAGCTTTAGTTGATTTTTTATTTTCCATTTTGTTTAGATATGCTATGTTTCTTTGTGTTTTGGTGAAAATTGTTGCCGGATTTGTAGTTGAAACCTCCGGCTAGCTGTTGCTGACTCTCCTGCACCCGCCTGAACGCCGCATGCGCCACCAGGATGACCGCTCGTGGAGCTCACGCGCCTCCACCTGCTCCGAGAGTTACAGTCAAGCGCCGCCGAAATTTTTGAATATCCGAGAGGTACCTGAAAAATTCATGATTATACGAATGTATTGAATGATTATGTGTGATTTGTTCACTAATTTTTTTTATTGAATTTGTAGTAATAGTGTAATTTGTGAGGTTCTTGAAAAAATCTTGTTGATACGAATGTGTTGAATGATTGTGTGTGGTTTGAATGATTATGTTTGGTTTTATTCTATGAAAGTGTTGAATGAGGATGCGTGATTATGTGTGATTTGTTCACTAATTTTTGTATTGAAGTTGTAGTAATGATTTAATTTGAGTGGAGTAAGTGAGCACACATTTTATAATAGTGTAATAGTAGAAAATCGATAATAATGCATGATGTGGTTGCCCGATGATAATGGAACCCTGTATGGTTTAGGGTTTGAGGAGTTGAATATAAGTTGCTGAATAATACCATTTTTCCAAATATCGAATTATATGTTCTATATTTATATAATGCAGTTGTACGATGTTTTTGACGGTGTACATGTATAAAGGGGGTGAGATTAAGTTTGATTTGACTGTGAGTGTGTATTATAATCCTCTGATACCCGAGAAAAATGTGACTCTCGAACTGAGGCTAAGCCACTCCAAGTTAGTTGATTTAATTTTGAGAAGGTTTGACATTGCAAGTGAGGGGTTTATGTTGAAAATATATTATCGTTGTCCTAAGCTGATTGGTTCGTCTGTATACTATACGTGTTATAATGTGGAAGATGACAAGTCTACTGCTACCTTCTTCGACATTGTTCATCAAATGTCGTTGTCCTCACTTGATCTGTACAATATTATCGAGAAGATGTCAAGCACTATTGACCATGAAGATGATGTTAGTTCGGGCACGTTCATGTCGTTGTTGAGCAATATTCAGAACTATACACTTTTGCCAACATTACCACCCCTTGTACATAGCTAAGGTTTCGGAGAACTTTTTGGCTTTGGTGAGTCCAACCAACCTAGTGCGTATGTTCACATTGATTGCGCTCAGCCATCCATAAGTACTGGTATATATGATGTGCATCATGAGGAGCTGAATGTCTTTTGATAATGATTATGTGGGTGAAATTGGCGAGCATGTTGCTGGTCATGGTGAACATGTTGGTAGCGATGATGAAGGTGAGCAAAGGGAACTTGAAGAAGAAAGTGAAGATGATCGTTCTTTATCAACTGATTCAAATCCAGGGGATGATGATGAACAAGTGGTGTGTACGAACAATGTAGCCACAGTGTTCCATCTTATGGCAAATCCTAATACAGAGGCCTACTTTAGGGATTATGGGGGGCCTGATTAGGATGGCTATGACCCAACTAATTATGGTGAAGAGCTTCCTAGTTATGTTCAAGCGACTGGTGAAGTTGCATTGGGTATGCGATTCTGGAGTAAGTCATTATTGGTAGAAGCTATTTCCAGGTGAAGTTTCATGATGAATAGGGAACACCGGGTTATGGAGAGCAGGTCACGTACATGGTATGCGAAATGTAAGGACGCTGTTGAAGGAAGTGGTAATTGTCATTGGATTGTTAGAACCAGCAAAAAGGCTTCCCATGGGATATGGGAGATCACAAAACGGGCAAGTAGTCATGGTTGTATTAGTGCTGGTCAATCGAGTGGTAACACTAACCTGACATCATTGATGATCGCCCATTCCATTTACCACCAGATTGACGCGAACCCTTCTTACACGGTGAAGGATGTCCAAGCGCATGTGAAGACGGAGTTAAATGTGACCCTTTCCTACAGGAAGGCGTGGTATGCTCGCCAGAAGGCTATTGATTTGGTATTCGGAACTTGGGAGGAATTCTTTGAAATGTTGCCAACATATATGGATGAGCTAATCAGGGCCAATCCGAGCAGCATTGTTGATTGGGCAGACATACCTAATAGAATACACAGTCATGGGTGTAGGAAATTTAAGTTTGTGGAAATATTGACTGAACATTTCTCCACGTGATTCTGACTAAACCATCTGCTTGGGATTGGCTGAGACAACATGATAGTAGTAAGTGGTGCATTGCCTTTGATGAGGGTGATCATCGTTGGAGAATTCTTACAACTAATTTGTCTGAGAATTACAGCAACTGTTTAAGACGCGCACGAAATCTCATGATAACAGCATGTATCAAAGCCACCTTTGAACAAACAGTCAAAATGTTTGCATGAAGGCTAATGGACGCCAAAAATTGGAGGTACTTTCACGATTCATTACAGTTCATTATGTGTTGGTGGACTACTTTATGTATTCTAAATTGATGTAGAATTGTGTAGGTCTAAGTTTCCTAGCAGGATTTGTAAAAAGTTTCAGAAGCAAGACACTTGGGGACAGGCACATACTGTCACCGTATTTGGTCATGCATCGTAGACTTATAGAGTTGTGACAAGGACCATTGATAGCAGGATTGGTGAGAGCCAGTACATAGTGAAATACCGGAGGAAGGAGTGTAGTTGTCGCAAATGGTAAATTTTCTATTTCCGTTGTTCCCATGCATTGGCTATCTGTAGCTATAAGCGTGACGATCCATCTACTCTATGTGACAGGGTATATCACATGACCACCTATGTGCAACAATATAGTGAGGGTTTGAAGCCTCTAAGAGATCCATCACTATGGCAACATGCCAGTTGGAGGTTGATTCTCGATATTGAAAAGGTTCGTAATAGGAGGTGCGGTCAGTTTGTGGAGAGGAGGATAAGGAATCAAATGGATGAGAGAGTGTTGGGTGATTGCAGAGGCATCCGTAGGGCGAGGGCGTGCTTAGGATCGTGTTTGTAATTTGGAGTTTCTAGAGATCCATATGTTTTTTTCAGACCAATATGTATTACATTATATTATGTAGCCATGCAGCTTGTTATGCTAAATTCTTTCATTTTTTTAGTGTAATTGATTGTGTGGAGTTGTATTATGTGTATTTGTTTAAATTGAAGCTAATTTACTATTTGGTCTGAATATGTATTACATGTAATAGTATTCATTTTTGTGGAAATATTGACTGAACATTTCTCCATGTGATTCTAATTTTCACCAAGGATACGCCATGTATCATCTAGGGCCCATTGATGAGGATTATATTTACCTTCATCGGGAGCATCATACACGTGCTCTGTACAACGGCAATTTGGAGGACGATGCACTGCAGGTGAGGCGGTGAGTGATGCGCTATGTGCGTGAAGCTGGATTCCAAGGACTGTTGGATTTCACACCAATTCACATTGACCATGCCCTGATCACTGAGTTATTCGAGCATTAGAGGACAAAGATGCACACATTTCACCTGCCGATGGGGGAGGCAGCCGTGACTTTGCAGGATGTGGCCATCATATGGGGTCTATAGACCGATGGCATGGCAGTCACTGGTGTAGACACTAGTAGGCGCACAGATAACTGGTAGAGATTGTGCACTAATTACCTGGGGACTACACTAGACACGAGTTCTATCAGAGGGGGTCACATAAGGGCCAGCTGGTTGGGAAACTTGATGCACAGCCTGTTGCCTCTTGATGGTAGATTGTCAACAGCGGGCTAGGGTTTTCATTTTACTACTGGTCAGAGGAATGCTCATGTAAGAAACATCTAGGCACCTGATCCCTCTGTTATATTTGTTGGTACATATGGACTTAGATGCAGCACATCAATACAGTTGGGGAAGTGCGATTTTGGCACACTTGTACAGGTGCTTATGTGACGCTGCAATCCCACAAGTCATGTCTTACTACAAGTAACTTTGGTTAAACTTATTTGTTTTACATACTTTCCATAATAATCTCTTACATTATATTATATTTTAATTTATTTACAGTCAGATGTGGGCATGGGAGCGAATACCAACCATCCGTCCTGCCGGATAACTTCCAGTAACCGTCACCATGAGTGTTCTTGGGTCCAGGTTCATATTCAATTAGTATGGACACAATTTTTAAACCTTTGAAATTACTAGGAATTGTAAATATTATTCATTTTGTTCCCCACAGGTGGAGAGTCTGGTATGATTTATCACAATCACCTATGTATGTACTAAAAGTGTACCGCGATCAGCTGACATCTCTCCATGACATTCAGGTATAATGTAATTTGGATTTCCTTTTTTTGAACTAATGGAAAAAAGGGTGTGTCTCTCCTAACCACAACACTTGTCTGTTATTTCAGTTTATTTGGAAGCCATACATATAGGATGCCATGCAACATCTCCTACAGTACTGTACAGCTGGTAATAACAACTGGCTACTGTGTGTTAACCTCATTTGCTGGCACGTCATGGAGTACCATCATGTTTATCGTGTTCTTAGGTAGTTTGGCCTTATCCAGCCAATACCCAAGCAGTTGGCCACTAAGGATGAACACAAACTGTTTCATACTAGAGACCGTCGGGGGAGGTCAGACATGGATTGGCTTGTTAAACTGAGAAGATATCTCGATGGGTGGGAACATCGATCAGAGCAACAAGGTAATGCACTTGGGTCAGCGGATCCATATACACCCGGTCGAGAATAGATGAAGTGGTATTTTCTCAGGACATTAACCCTAATTGATCAGCCAGGACGGTCCCAAACGGTTATGGAGGGTTTTCATTTAGACGGAGCTACTATGAAGTATATGGTATTTCCTAAATTTGTAATAGTATTAAAAAAATATTTTAGATTCCCTCAATTTTTAATATCTAACATATTTATCTCATTTATGTAGTAGCAGGCAATGTCCGAGATTCGTTATATGACAGATTATAATTTGGATGAATGTCCCCTACGTTTTGCGGACGTTATCAGGGGGGTACATGGTGTTGCAACACGTACTCTACAATATCGGCAACACGTACATGGTGTTGCAACACGTACGCTCGACTAGTGATGGATGTGATGCAATGGATAATGGGTTACACCAAGGTTCAAATCAGCTTGCCCAAACACCAACTGAACCTGTTGTAATATCGGCACTTGTGCCTGTTGTAGTTGTTGTAACATTGGCACTTGTGCTTGAACCAACAAATGTACTTGCATAGGTAACTTTGTCTGCACCTACGGCGGTACCGGCATTGGCACCTGTGTCTGCACCTAGGGATAAGCATGCATCGGGTCTGATAAGATGCAAACCTAGCCCTAAATACTCTAGTTAGACCCAGACACAATCCAAATCTATAGTGTCTGAAAAATCTTAGGCCTGTACGAAAATCTGGTGGGTCTATCAGGTCTTGGATCTAAAATGGGTCATAAATAGGTCTAACATTTTAATTTTTTCCATCATTGAATAAAAAATATATTATCATAAATACAAATAAGTCAAGTATAATATGCACGCACAATAATTGTGCAAGAAAAAAAAATCCAATCCATACTAAAACGTTCAACAATCATACAACAAACTAATATATGAGAGATATTTGTTTAATTGAGAATAAAAGCTACAAAGTCTCCAGCCCATGAGTAACAAGTACGGTTCTTCTCTAGTAGTAACTGGACTGGTAGGTGGAGACCGGTTATTGACATAGGATCAACCGTTGGCGAGAGATTAGCTACTGACGGTTGATCACTGTTGGTGATGGATCATTCGTTGATGGTGGATTCATTCTTAGAGGTGGACTGGGAGTTGCATGAAGCTTCTCTCCTCATCTAGCATGGCTACATGCTACTTGTGACTGAATTTTATGTTTTGTTTTCTTCTGAGGTGCCACTGAACAAGGTGTACGATTATTAAAATTGAGTCCCACTTAGCGTGCCAATTGATGCAGGATGAACGCCGACTTGATAGCCTAACCTTGCTCTTGAGCACTAAAAATGCAAGTTAAAGCCTCCGGGATGCAGGTGGTAAACTCTCTGATGCTAAAGTCTGACCAAAAGTGTTTGCTCTAAGTACCGAGAATTGAATGAATAGAATAAAACATATTGTTGTATTTATGGGGCAGATCCCTACAAGTTCTCCAAATCATATTGGAATAAATATGCTTATTCCATGTAGGAACATATGTCTTAATATAATAAAAGTACCATATATTTACCCTTCCAAAATTACACTTAAAGAAAGAGTATAGTGATGGAGATGTAATATAAAATAGGAGATTCTCTTACCATGTTGGGCCTCGGCCCATTAGCGATTTTCACATAGGAATGCATGGGTTTTGGCCCAGCTGATGGCCTTCGAGGCAACCACCATCAGATATTTTTATGTTTACATGTTGGTGGTGTATATTAGTTGATATCTTGGTAACTTGTTGCTGAGGTTATATGTTAGTGTTTAATATATGTATCATAATATATTAACATTTACTCATAATAGACACATAGAAAAGGAAAACCAAACGTTCTCCATAATAAATTAACAAGCACATAAAAATTGAATCACATGTTCAAAATATAATTAATTTAAACAACACAAAACTAAATAATTCAATTACTAGGACACAATTTGGTTTTGAAGTGCCCTTATTTCTTATCTTCAGTTGGCTCTAAAAATTCAATCAACTCAACATTGACTTTGAAGCGATGTAATTCAAGTCAATGATAAGATGTTAGACATTAACCTAACAGTAAGAGAATCCTCCATGAAAAATCCCCTAGAGTGATCGGGGGAAGAGTCTCTTATATTTAAGTTAAAAAAGGTAATCATAATCTCACAAACTCATACTACAATTGCTTCAATTGCTTCAATTGCTTCAATTGCTTCAATTGCTTCAATTGCTTCAATTGCTTCAATTGCTTCAAGGAGTATATTTAGCCTAGATAAATTAATCATAAAAAGGGATTTAAATCACATGGTAAACAAGCAATAAATGAAGAGAAATAAATGCAAACTAGGGTTTTTAGAAGGGGAAATTTGGGCAAGTAAATCTAGGTAAGATAAGAGGCTATTTATGTTGCAAATTAGTAATAGTACCTCCCAGAACTCTCCTCCAGTCCTCCTCTTCGAAGCAGCCTCACCAACTTGTCCTACTGCGGGACACAAACAAACCCCAACTCCTGATAATCATCCTCGGGTTTATTAATACACATTTCGTCAACATTCTTCTCTCTGTCCTCAGAGGAAGCCAAGTTCAAACACCGGACCAACACATCCTCCACTAAACTACTCACCCTAACAACCCACTTGATATGAATCGCAATGAAAACTCCATAGATGAAAAAGCTTCAAAAGTTTTGTCAGAGATCCTCTAAGCATCATGACTAGTCCGATGACAAGAGCTAGGAAGAAACTTAGAGATGCTGCATTGAATTCTTTGATTGATCAAGTTCATGAAGAGGAGCTAAGGCCTATTTAGAAATGCTCTTGGATGAATTATACCAAGATTTTGAATTAAGGTTTGATTGATATAGGGGTTGTTGACGTGGTATTATTCAGGGCATGAGTGTAGGAGAGTGGGGCCTTGAAGCTTTATGTAGCTCATTATTGTGGCGTCGCCGGAGGTGGTGGAGCCCTTGGTTCATATGAGTTTGGCGAGCATTACATGTGGAGGAAGAGGAAGAGCGTCATGACCGTACGCCATTTTAATTAAGAATGATAACCACTATTGAAAAGCATATCTATAGAGTTGGCTTATTGTCATACTCATAATGCCGTATTTTTGTGCTTATATAATTTAGGGCCCAAAGTCGTGCTCGTGCCTATCGTGATTCGTGTTGTGTTGTCAAAACAAAAATCGGCCCATGATCCGCCCACATGCTTTGTGCTTTTCATGTTATGTCATGCGTGTTCCATGTGTTGAATCTTGCGTGCTTAACTGGTTGGATTAAGTCGGGAAACTATATATATTTCTTTGTCTAATGACGTTTGAATATAAATATTAATTTAATTACATATACAATATTATAAAAAAATACTCAAATAAAATATTTTAAAATATTATATTTTATTATAAATATTGTAAGTTGGAATCATTATAAAAATAATATAAGTTAAAAAAATTAAGTTATAAATTGAACAATTACAAATTTTAATTTATTTTGTTCATTTATTTATATAATTTTTTTTAATGAAGCCATCCGGAGATGGAGGGGATTTTTATTCATTTATTTATATAACAATACTCATTATATTGTTCAGCTATTCAAATTTAATTAGTTGTATGTTCAAATTTCAATTTATAATTTTTATAAAAATTTCAACTTACAATTCATAAAATTTTATCAAGACATATTACCCTAATAAATGAATTATATATATATATATCTAAATGATTTATTAATTAAACAATTAAGCAAAAGACCAATATGATATATTGAATTTAAAGTTAAGGAAATGAACTATCAAATAGTAATATATTCGAGTGAGCCATTCGGGTCGTCCGACTCGATTACTAACTGTACATATTTGCATCAGCAATAAAAGTATGATCATTTTTAAAGGACCGATTTAAAAAAAAACACGCAAATATATTAATTTTAGTTAAAATTAATTCCTTTTAGCTATTTAGTGGATACAAGTGAACTTCACGTGCCACTACCGATAATCATCAAATGTCGGTGCCACCTCATTCAATCTGGTTCTTTTTTTTTTCTCTATGGTGGGTTTTAGTTTAATTTAGTTTATCAACATTTTCATCTTGTTTTTTACTTGTTCTATTCTCCTTCTAAGTTTCAAAACATAAAAGAGGGTAACATTTAAAATTAGATTTTAAATGGTCGCATTGAGCAAGTAAATCTAGGTTCATTTTGGTTTTTAGCATTAGATTAAGATTGTTTGTACCGAACTTTAATTTACGCACCAATTTTTTTTAAAAAAATTGGGTTTGGTTTTCAATATGTTTCCAAACTAGACTAATAGAAATATGAGTTAAAAGTTGTTTAATTACTAACTTCCAGCAATACATGTGTGAGGATTCAGAACGTGTTGGTAGATTTCAACTAGATAGGACATGACAGTTTAATTTGGGGGCTTCCTTATAAATTTGATGCTATCCACTATGTCCGTTTATAAGTGGGATGCCATCTCTAGCTGGTGAACAAATCAAGATGATGGGTTCAGGTCGAGCTGATAATATGGTTTACAGTAGAGAACCGCCATAGACTATATGTATCCTTCATTTCTTCTTCTATTTTTTAGGATTCTGGGTTCACGTCCCGCCCGGTCCAAGACCAAATTTTTCTGGTCCGGATCAGATGGACCGGCAACTTACTTTTATGTATATTTTTTTTGTATTTATCACTTAAGTTTATATACTAGTTTATATTTATTTTCGATGTGATAATATTCTTTCATATTTTAAGGTAAATTTTTCCTAATAACTCCGAGGTTACCATCTTTTGAAAATAAAAATTTAACTCCGGTTCATTTGCCTTCGGACACGTGAGGTCCATCAGACGGAGGGCGATGATCTGGACCGATGAATAGGAGGGAAGATTGATGGCATCTGCTCGTAATTCCCGATGCTGTGGATCTTGGTGGCATCAGATGATGGCGATGTGCTGCAATTTTCAGGCAATTGCTATTAGGCAATGACGAGGCGATTCATTTGCCTTCGGACACGTGAGGTCCATCAGACGGAGGGCGGCTGAGCTTCGGCATCTGAGAAGTGAGATTCAATATTGTGTTTTACATTTTTCAAATACTTGCTGAGGTATAATATGTTATCGACTGGGCTTATTTGATGAATGAATTTTTTACTCTAGTGGTTAATACTCTTGTTGTGGAGCAAAAGTTCAGGGGTTCGAGTCCTCACAATGACCTTTTATTTTGAAGAATTTATGTTATTGATGTAAATATTGAGGTTTACTATTATTTGGTTGAGTACATGTTCAATAATAGTCTTTGGTGTAGTGGTTGTTGCTCTAGGCTCTGAGATTATAAACTTGGGTTCAAATATCACGAGGTTCCTCTTTTTTTTTGAAGAATTTTTATTCTTGAGGTACTGTAGCTTTTTGTTGATGTTTTTAGCTTTTTTCTCATATGTTGATGTTTTTCTTTATTCAGGTGAGATTTAATTGATATGAGTTGAGGCTTTGTAGTTTTTTTGGTGATATGAATTGATATTTGTAATTTTCAACAAAATTTCTCATATTGATTTTTTTCATTTTCCGGCTGAGGTTTTGGTGATAGGAGTTGATGTCTCTAGGGAATTGTTTCTTATGTTGATGTTTTTCATTTTTCGGATGAGGTTCAGGTTTTAGGAGTTGATGTTTGTAGTCTTTTTTAAAAATAAATAAATAGTTGATGTTTTATGATTTTCAGAGTGAATAATTTATACTGTTCAGGTGCAGTAGCTTTTTTGTTGATGTTTTTAGTTTTTTTTCTCTCATGTTGATGATTTCATTTTCTAGATGGATTTTAGATGATATGGGTTGATGTTTGTAGCTTTTTTAATGATATGGTTAATTTTTTGTAGTATTTTTTTATTTACGTTGGCGTTTTTCACTTTTTGTTAGTGCTTCAAATGTAGGTTGTAGGTGCTTATTTTATACTCCCTCCGTCCCAGCTATTTTTGCACTCTTTCCTCTTTGGGACGCCCCGCCTATTTTTGCACTCTTTCCTCTTTGGGACGCCCCGCCTATTTTTGCACTCTTACCTTTTTGGGCAAAAAAATATAATGTTAAAGACTTCAATATCCCTAACATTCTAAACATTTTATTTCTCCCTAATTTTTGGCCTTCTTTCTCCCGCCCATCCCATTATTTCTTCTCCCTTCTCTCCTCCTCCTCCCGCCCCTGATTCTTTCTTCTCAATTCTTCTTCTCTAACGTTGATGTTTTTCGATTTTGGTGGGGGCTTCGATTTTGGTGAGTTTGGAGGCGGTGGTAGTGTGGAGAAGGGGGTGGCAGTGGTGGTGTGGAGAAGGGGGTGACGGTGGTGGTGTGGTGAGGAGAAGAGGGTGGCGGTGGTGGTGTGGAGAAGGGGGGTGGCGGTGGTGGCAATGGTTGTGGTGTGGCGGTTGTGGCGGTGGTGGCAGTGGTGGTGTGTTGAAGGTGGTGGCGGTGGTGGTGTGGTGAAGGGGGTGGTGGTGGTGGTGGTGTGGTGAAGGTTGTGGCAGTGGGGTGGTGGAGAAGGTGGTGGCAGTGGGGTGGTGGCATCGGTGGTGGTGGTGGTGTGGCGGTGATTGCAGTAGAAGTGGTGGTGGTTAAGGACGTAGATGGATGGCATTGTTGTCAATTCACATGGTCACTATTTTGAGATGCAATTTCTCTCTTCGCAGAAATAGCTGGGACGGAGGGAGCAATTTGTGTGTGCTATGAAAAACAAATTGGTGCTTAAAGTACAACTTGTAAGTGCTTCAATCGTTGCTTGTTAGGAGTTGATGTTTGTAGCTTTTTTGATGATATGGATGATTTTTTGTTTTGTTTTTTCCTTACATTGACGTTTTTCATTTTTTTAGTGCTTTAAATGTAGGTTTGTAGGTGCTTACTTTATAACTTGTGTGTGTTATGAAAACAAATTGGTGCTTAGAGTACAGCTTGTAAGTGCTTCAATCGTTGCTTGTTAGGAGTTGATGTTTGTAGCTTTTTTGATGATATGGTTGATTTTTGTTATGTTTTTTCCTTACGTTGACATTTTTTTTCATTTTTTGTTAGTGCTTCAAATGTAGGTTTGTAGGTGCTTAATTTATAACTTGTAAATGCTTCAATCGTTGCTTGTAAGTGATTCAATTGTTGCTTGTTAGGAGTTGATGTTTGTAGCTTTTTTGATGATATGGTTGATTGTTTGTAGTGTCTTTTTCCTTACGTTGACATTTTTTCTTTTTTTGTTAGTGCTTCAAATGTAGGTTTGTAGGTGCTTAATTTATAACTTGTAAGTGCTTCAATCGTTGCTTGTAAGTGCTTCAATCGTTGCTTGTAAGTGCTTCAATTGTTGCTTGTTAGGAGTTGATGTTTGTAGCTCTTTTGATGATATGGTTGATTTTTTGTAGTGTCTTTTTCCTTACGTTGACATTTTTTTTCCATTTTTTTGTTAGTACTTCATATGTAGCTTTGTAGGTGCTTAATTTATAACTTGTAAGTGCTTCAATTGTTGCTTGTTAGGAGTTGATGTTTGTAGCTTTTTTGATGAAATGGTTGATTTTTTGTAGTGTCTTTTTCCTTACGTTGACGTTTTTTCTTTTTTTTTTTTGTTAGTGCTTTGAATGTAGGTTGTATGTGCTTATTTTATAACTTATAAGTGCTTCAATGGTTGCTTGTTAGAAGTTCATGTTTGTAGTTTTTAATTTTTTTAAAAAAATGATAATTTAGCTTTGTTGAGGTTTTTATGATTTGCAGTATATTTTTTGTTAGTCGTAGTCGGCATTTGTTTTCAATTTTTATTTATTTTTTTTACTTTTTTTATTTTTTCCATTTTATTTGGTTTTTTTAAAATATTTTTTTTCAGTCTCACATAAATAGGTTGTCTCTAGGGATGATCATTGGTCGGCTCTAATCAGACCCAGACCGACCCTAAAAAAATTTAGTTAGACCCAGACCCGATCCGAACTCATAGGGTTTGAAAACTTAGACCCATACCCAAATTCGATGGGTCCAAAATGGGTTTGGGTTCAAAATGGATCCTAAATAGGTCTAATTTCTATTTTTTCACTAAATAAACTTATATTATCTTAAATGCAAATAATTCTAGTTCAATATGAATCTAAATTAAGTTTTCAAGAAAAAAAATATACAATACATATTATTTGTTGAATTAAAAATAAAAATACAAAGAGAATATAAAATTTTATAAATTAGAGTAAAATTATGTATATATTTAGGGTTATATGGATCTACGAATTGGGCTAGGTCTGAATCTTAATATTTTAGACCTGGATCCGTACTTTAAAATCTGGACCTAGACCTGATGGGTCTAAAAAATTTTAACCCATAATCAACCCAACGGGTCTTGACCCTATGAATCTAGGTCGGATCCTATACTCATGATTATCCCTAGTCTCACATAACACTTATGTCTCAGTCTAGAAGCGTCAATTCGGGTTATCGTGTCACATTCATATCGGGTTGGAAACGTGTCGTGTTGAAACATGTCGGGTTGAATCATGTTGATTTCATTTATCGTGTTGGGTCGGGTTGGATTGAGTACTTATCGTGTCGGGTTGAAAACGTATCAGTTTTTTTCTCGGATTGGGTCGTGCCGGGTTGAGTTAATATCGGATCGGGTTACTGTTGTGTAATTTTTATACTTGGAATATATCGGGTCGGGTCAGAATATTGTCGGGTTGGATTGGATCGGGTTATTGTCGTGTCATTTTTTGTACTGAAGTTTTGTTCGGGTCTGATTATGTCAATTATTTTTTATAATGTTTTACATTGAATTCGGATATTTTTTGGGTTGGTTCATTTTAGATCGGGTAATTATGTCACCCAATTAAATTTGGGTTGATTTAGGTTATATTTCAATAATACTATTGTTACAACTGCACTATTATCAGGTATTGTTTCATTGTAACTTGTAACTTGCAAAATGTAAAAACTTGACTCGTAACTCCAAATTAAAATCTGTTCGAAAGTGATGCTACCCTATACATCCCCATTGTATTTTCCAAGTACATAACAAAATATTTATCAACAATCGAGAATAAAAATATATCCTTAGTCATTTTCAATTTTCCTTTCTTACTTCTAAGTAATCAACTTTAACTTACACTAGAACACGTATTAGCGCTTTCCAATAATTCACCAAAAAATTAATTTATTTAATATTTCTATATTTAAGCAAGAATAACAAAAAATAATGTATTTTGGAGCAACGAATTATAGGGTAACACAATTTTGGGCCACGGTGTAATTTTTCAAGACTGTGTAGAAGTATTCAATGTTGACTTTCAAGACCCTTATGTTCACCCATACATGCCCAAATTACAGAGTTGCAATATTACATTATTGAATTGCTTTTTAGTGTCGCCAATTTCGTGATTAGACAATTCCAACTTTCTTGGAGGGACCTAAGTGCAAAAAGTAAAAACTTTACTCGTAACTCCAAATTGAAATCCGCTCGAACGTGATGATACCCTATACACCCCCATTGTATTTTTCAAGTTCGTAATTGAATATTTATCTACAACTGGGCACAGGAACATATCCGTAATCCTTTTCAATTTTTCTTTCTTACTTCTAAGTAATTAACTTTAAGTTACTCTAGAACATGTACTAGCGCTTTTCAGCATTTCACCAAAAAAAATATTTGTTTTCTATTTCTATATTTATGGAAGAATGGCAAAAAATGTGTAATTTGGAGAGAAGAATAATGTCGTAACATTTTTTTGGGCCATAGCGTAACTTTCCATAAATATGTTAGAGATGCTTTTGTGCCTACTATTTTAGTTGAATAGCAGTGTTGAGTATTCATTGAATTCAATTCACTTTTTAAAATACTTTAGTGCAATTTTGTGTTGTAATAAATATTCTAATTCTATTTTTTTAAAATTAAAAAACTAGTAAAGTCCCACCGCGCATTGCGCGGCATTTTTAATTAAAAAATTAGGATTACTTTTAAGTATTTTTGTGTCTTGCATTTAAATTGAAAAAAAAGAACTTTATTTACAATTCAGAAGTTTAGTTATATAAGGAAAACTATATGAGTAATGAATTGAAATAATTAGTTTAGTTAGAAATCGTTACATATTAAATACAATAAAAATGATTATTTTTATAATATTTCATTCAAATTATTTAAAAATAAATTATTTATATGCTTAGCTTATTTTCAAGGTTATCATAATTATATATATCTAACAGAATAAAATTAAATATCAAATATTCTTATGAGTCCGTCTCTTAAAAACCAATCTTTCCATAGTCTATGGAAAGACCAACGTTTAAAGGGCAAATTAGAAGAAATGAAGATAAAGTTTTCGGCTTGTATGAATCAGGTTATAAACTTTATAACTACTACATGTTGTACAATAAATTTATAATATTGTAACTAAGACCTTTTACCTTTTATTATTTTAAATAAACCATGTCTTTCCCATAAACTTATGGAAAGACCGTCTTTCCAAGATTTTCCTATTCTTATTAGTCCCACTAATCCTCATCGAACAGTGACTCGATCTATAACAAGATTTTGTGATAATTTATTAAATATTATTTTTATAATACTTTTCCAACTGATTTTTGAAATTAATATTTAGTCGACTCTCTATAATTACTAATTCAAAACCATAATTTTAATGAGACATCTCTCTTTATTTAACTATTATTCATTAGATTTATAAATTTAGTCGTGTGCATTTTTAGCTTAACATTGTATATTCACATTTGTTATGAATTGACTTTACGTACTAGTAATCATATGGCTAAAAACCCCATTTGTTATTAGTTTGAAGCACAACCAACTCGACTTTGTTCCATATTAAATATTAATTGACTTTTTATAACTGCATCTGTTTTAGGTTGATTAAATGCAGGGTTATATAGTTGATTTATCGGGTTGAATTAGGTTCGTGTTAAATTGGGTTCGGGTTGATCTCGGGTTTGTATTCAGGTCGGGTTCAGGTCCAGATTATCAGGTCATATTCGGGTTCGTATTCAGGTCGGGTTCGGGTCTAGATTATCGGGTCATATTCGGATTTTGGGTTGAATTTGATCGTGTCCGATTCGGGTACAGGTCAATATTTCTCGGGTCAAAATTGGATTTCGGGTTGAGTGTGGTCGTGTCAAGTCGGGCTCGGGTCAATATTTCTCGGATCAGATCGAATTTTGGGTTGATTCGTTCGTATCGGTCCAGTTCGGGTTCTCGGTTCGGGTCAGATTGCCTCACCGGAAAACATTGCACCATCTTCACCAACTTCCCAGATCCTTATCCATCATTGTCGCGGCCTACTTCAAGAACAATCAGCCTGATGTCTCCTGCCGCCTGTTCGATCAAATGCCCGACAGAAACATCGTTTCTTGGAACGGACTCGTATCTGGATACGTCAAGAACGCTATGGTGAGCGAAGCAAGGAAGGTGTTCGATGAAATGCCCAATAGAAACGTTGTATCCTGAACCGCTCTGGTTAGAGGCTACATCGAGTGTCCGACGCCGAGGCACTCTTCTGGAAGATGCCTGGGAAGAATGTGGTCTCCTGGAATGTCATGCTCGGCAGCTTGATTCGCGATCGCTGAATGGATGCTGCTGCAAAGATTTCGAAATGATGCTGCAAAGATTTTCGGAAAGATCCCATGCGAGAGAGGTAGTGGTTAATTTCGTTATGTCGCGCTCCTAATCGTGCCCTTTGTTTCTATAGACATTATAAGACTAATGATCATTAAGTTTTTCTTAACGTTTTCATCGTTTCTCACTGTCAAATAGTCGACTTTCAGGAAAATGGCCCTTTTCATGTGATGAGAGAAGCCGATTTGGCTTCAGAGGGTTGAACAAAATTTAGTTGATTATAGCAAATGAAGATGTCTTACGTCTTCTGTTCTACCAAAATCCATTGGAGATGATGCAAAGAGATCGTTCGACAAACCAAGGGATGATCCAAAAGTAGTAGTTCAAGCTCTTCCTTGCGTTACTACTGCATCACCGCATGGGATTTATAGTGCATCAGCCTGAAGGGATAAGATTAAACATGATAATAATGCAGGTTATCTACATTAGCTCCCTTGTAGTAGTGAAACTGAGAATCATTTCCATGGTGAGGTTTTCTGTGCTGCATAGTCTTCTCTGCATTCTGATTGTAAGAAAGCGAGGATAGATCTGAATATGAATGAAGCACTTATAAATAGTAGTAGTTGGAGCACCTACAAGTACAAGTTGAAGCATCTACGAGTATAAGTTGAAGCACCTAAAATTATAAGGGAAGTACCAGCAAGTTATACTCGAACCACCTGTATAACTTCAAGCACCTATAGGCTATACTTGAAGTACCTTTATGCTATATTTGAAGAATCTGTAATATATAAAATGATTTTCACGTAATAATTGTCACACCTACAAGTTATAAAAGAAACACATGCATATACCTCTAAAAGCACTTACAATAAGCACCTACATATAACTCTTGAAACACTTAAAGCAGCACCTACAAGCTGTACTCAAAGCACCAATTTATTTTCGTAACACACACAAATTAAAGGAAGCACTTACATATTACATTTGAAACACCTACATAAAACTCTTGAAGCACTTAAAGCAGCACCTACACTACAAGTTGTACTCTAACCATCAAGTTGTTTTCATAACACGCACAAATTAAAAGAAACACCTACCTACTATATTTGAAGCACCTGCAAGATGTACTCTAACCACCAAATTTTTTTCGGCTATTGGACTTGTACAAATTATTGACCCTTGAAAGTTCAATAACCTAAAGCGTGGTGAATGAATTTTTGAGTCCTTGAAACTCAAGCTCAAGAACGATGCCCTGTACGTAAAACAAAAATAGAATCGACGTACATATGCAATGCAGAATATGGTTATTTCATAAAGGGGAAAGTGTTAGGAAAGGCGGCCTTTCCATAATCTTATGGACAGTGCTCAGGGGCATTTGCCTTAAATGTTGTGATTTTTTATAAAATTTAAATAATGCATTTTATAAGTTAAAACAAGTAGTAATATGTATTTGAATGTAAAAATATAAAAATATATCATATAATAAAATATTTTTAAAATTTTTAAATTTTGTATGTAATTTAAGAAATGCAGCGTATAAGGTAAGAAATAAGTTGTCTGCCCATAAGCTTATGGACAGCCTGTCAGGAGATCCACTCTTCATAAAATTACTTCCATTAGCATACACATTAATTAAATTTGTGATAGAAATCAGGAACGCAAACCTTCAATGAGTAGTGACCGGCAGGTGCAATCTAATGCAGAAATATATATATATATATATATATATATATATATATATATATATATGCATAAATTAAAAAACAATATTAATTTTACCCTAAAACTATAAAGTAGAAATTTTCATAAAAATGAAGAAAAAAAATGGGTCTAAAATTGTTGCAGTTATTTTTTATTATAAATAGTGTCATAGTTAAGTCTTATTCCTTTTCCTTTCAAAACTACTTCATGGAAGAAAAAAAAAACAAAACAAAACTACTTCATGGAATAATTTGACTTTTTAATATGGACAGATAGTATTTCATGTTGTTTAGGTTTTTTTTATTGATTTCTAGTTTTTAATATGCATAAATTTTTACTGTCCATGTTGTTTTGATAGGAAATGTCATGCTTGTGCTTATTAAAAAATATATTTTTACAAATTATAATTGTACCTATAATGTTTAGATAGTCTGAAGTTTACAATTATTTATAATCTTTGTTTTTTAATTTTCTTTGTTTATTTTTATTTTATTTTAAACCAAAAACCAAAAAATTAACTTGAATAAAATGAATTTGATTTTTTTCAAATATGGTTTGATTTTCAATTTTCTATTTATAGAAAGTTAACTCGATTCTAATTCAATAAATCGAAATATTTGTAAATCAAACCAATGCCAACCTCTAGATATAAGTGATGAATTATATTTTATTTCACTCACACGTTGGAATAGTGTCCTTCAGTCAATGTGCATTTTTCCTAATATAATTGAATGATTAATCCCAGAGATAATTAAGTCAGGTACTTTGAGATACCGAAATGTTTAGCTGGTTATCGCTTTCGATCTGCTAGTATAAATTGTATTGATTTGCAGCTTATTATGACCGAAGCTATATGGTCATGCACAAAGTATGAAATTGGATAAATAATTCGTCTAAGGTCCATTAGTATGTAAATTAGAATTGGGATCAGAACTTATTAAGTAGGCAAATTCTTGTACGAACCCGTGTCATGGTGAGACCAAAGTTAAAATACATAATGTAAAAGTATTATATAGGGATGTCATTCTAAATAGAACATTAGTGCAGAAGGGTACTAATAAAGGCATTGAAAGTGCTTGTTGGACGACGGTTTTGAACCGCCACCCTAGGCTGAGCCATGTATCGTCAATGGCGATGCGCGGCTTTATCAACCTGCTGCAAAAGCAGTTCCGAACATGGGAACAGTTGTCTAAGCTTTATCATTAAAAAAAGAGCTGCATCGCAGCTCTTGCCCCGCACTATTCCGGCGATAAACCCATCCACCAGTTCCTCAAAACTTTCATTAAAACCCAAAATCAATTTCAAAAACAGATAAAATTTTAAACATATCCACAAGATCCTACAAAATTATTTTCAACAATACCAATCACCAAATAGTGTCGTGAACAGCAAAATTGTCACTATTAAATACTAACATTCTCATATCTACAATTTTCTCCCGATTGGACTTACCAAAAATTGGTTGATTGAATCCTAAAATCTACACTGGGGTGGTTGTGGATGGTTTAGAACATTGGCAGAGAATTCAACTTAAAGGAAATGAGTTCGATTTGGAGCAGAATTCAACTTGGGATTTTGAGTTGGAAGTTTGGGGAATCGATGAAAAGGAGGAAATCAACGAAAGAAAGTTTTGGGAATCGATGCTTTATGTCCAAACATGAAAGGAAGGAATTTGGTTTCTTGCGTGTGACTGAATTCAGATTTCAATTAAGGAAAGAAATCAACGTGGAAGGATTTATTTTTGCAATGAAGAGAGTTGATTTCTCATTTGTGTTCACACGGAACAAAGAAAAAACATTGAGATCTGAATGTGGAAAAAGGAAATATGATGTGTGTGTTCAAACTGGCTTTTACATGGCAGATTATTTTCGAAGCCGTGAATTCGTGTTTTACACTACGGTTCAATTTTGTACTGCTTCCTTCAAAATTTAACACCAGAAAATATTGGTTCTGAATTCAGAACTCCATTAGAAGATGGGTCTAGTGATTTTATACAGAAGTGCAACCGTTAGTGACCATTCTTCCACTAGTGGATTTGTTTGTAGAAAGTTTGGGGGAATACGGAAGAATTTGATGCAATTATAATTTTTTTGGGATACTGAATGCAAATAATTGGTGAATTAATGGTTTTAGATCATAAGAATTTCGCAAATCATCAATCGGGTCACGATATTCACAAGTAAAAAATTCCACCTCATTCCCACGCAATGCGCCTCTTTTTTTACCAAGTGTGGTTTCATTTCCAATACTTGATGTTACAACCAAACATTGTGATGTTTTTTCATAACCATTTTCTTCACTAAAATCATGAGTTTTACTTAAAATTTTGTGTTTTATTGAAAAATCATGTGTTTATATGTTAAAACTTGCATTCATTTTGACATTATTTTGTGATATTTTACTAAATGATGTGCACTAGTGCAATTTTGGCCAATAACGGTGCAGGAGCTCGGCGTCTGCCAATTTTTGCTCAGAACCGTCGTCTTTCATATGTTCAGATATCAGATCATTGGATCGTGAAGAAGTCCTATCGTTGGATGGTTATGGAATCCCATTAAATGGCACTTGCTCTTAACCGCCATCTAATCATGCAAAATTAACAACCTCTGATATTAAACCATCATCTATTGTTAAGAAATACGGGGGTTAAATTTAACCTTCATCCTAATGAACTATTACGAAATTGGATCTTCTGTCAGACACATTACGCGGATTCAGAACCTCTGTCAAATTTTAAAAAAATGAGTTACGTGCACATTAACACCTGCGTGCAACCATGGAAATTTGGGAATGGCTTCAAAGGGGTGCATTTCATTTTCCTAGGCGGAATTTGTAACAACTTCTTTTGAATCATATTACCTTTCATTATTACATATTTCAACCGTCATTTTTAACCCACTTTCACAATCCTCTTCATCTGAAGTTTTACCATCCCCTTCATCCAAATTTTCACCACCCATTTCATTCAAATTTTTACACTAATAAAAGTAAAAAATGGAGACACCATTCGAAAAACTACCGGATGAGATTGTCGTTACTATCCTCAGCCTACTTGCGGCTAGTTCATTAGTCAACCTCCAAAGGGCGAAACTGTTGTATGCTTTCATTTGTGTTAATCCCAACACTTGTTTCCAATGCATGTGCAAAATAAAGGTTTGATTGTTGATCACTGGTATTTATTTTTGTATAATGTAGTTTCCATAGGTTTACCAATCTTTCCAATCACCCTTTCATATATCTAAGAAGGTGTTGTGCTTTTACATGGTTTTCGAACAACAGATTCGACAACTTCATCAAGGAATGTGTTGAGGCCATAAATTTGGAAGCAATGTACGGGAAGGGAGCAGTGAGTTTGCATGTGTTAAATTTAACCTTCATCCTAATAATTTTTGTAACTTATTCTTCTACTTTTATCTGTTTCCAGTTGGAATTTCTAAGGCATGAAAGTTTAAAACCAACCAATAGTTTTCAAAGGCTAGGAAAAGCTTATAGTTTAGGGAATCTAGGAGCTTATTATGCATTGCAGTTATTTAAAATATTTTTGGAAGGTGAACAAATGCGTTCATGATGTTTTAGTTTGATGCAACTGAAGACTTAAGGATTGATCCCCTGAAGATATTGATTGTCAATAGGGGTTTTTCATAGCTCTGTGGGGGACTTGGATTTGGAATAAAGTGCTTTGCAATCATCCTCGTCCAACCTTTTCTACTGCTAAAAATCACCATATCCGAATAATCTGTTTGGATAACATTGAGCACACTGATTGTCTTGCATGTCAATTCGAAATAGAAATCGATCCATTATGTGATTATTTTAATCTTCCCAAGTGGCAACCTCTTTGTAATTGTGTAATAATATAGTCTTTTTGGAAAAATTACATAAATTTCAGTTTGTTTCTAATCATATGGGTGTTTAAATTATTTAATTCGGTTGCAAAAATGGCAATATGTTTGAGGGTCCAATATTTCCGTTGAGGGCTTCCATATCGAAAGCATAATATTCTATTGTGTTTAATTATGTCCGACGAACCATCCGATTCAAAAGCACTAATGAATTCCAAAATGTTTTTGAAAGAAATTACTCCATTCATAACAAAATCCAATCCAAAAATCTTTTCAAGTTCCTGACGTTTTGGACTCTAAGATGTTTCTGATTTTGTAACTTAGATCAGAAACAATTCAGATATCGGAATTACAACAAGTTCTTTTTACATTTAGCAATTAATTATACGTACTTTACCTACATACTAAACACACCTCTGATATCAAACAAGTAACAAACTTTCAATCGATGGTAGATGCACAAACCTCCCGATTTCGGAAGTGGACTAGTAAAATAAGGTAAATGAAACTTTTGTCAACAAAATGTAACAGATGGATACACTTTTGTGCAAGAAAATATTCTGAGAGCAGTGGATAACATTGTTTGGAGCATATGATCCACACTAAAAATAAGTTTATAAGATATGATTCCTTACAAGGCAACATTATTAATAATTAAAATATAAAAATGCTAATTGGATGTCCCTGCTTGTGAAAGTTGCCCATGTCTTTCCAATGCCTGGTTACCTTGACAATCTTCTTGGTAGCATGAGTCATCTTCCTCAAATGTATTACCTTGTTGACATTCTCTTTCATTTGTTTGCACATGTACTCAATGAAAGAGGTGTTGTCCTCTTCACCTGCAGTTGTGAGCACCAAATTAGAATAGCAATATGTATGGAAAACGATGATAATGGATTTAATGAAAAATTAACTACCTTCATATGTGTGCCTGCTCTTGTTGTTTCTTTTGTGAACCCTATGCAACCATATCCCCTCGACAAGTTTCCATTTCTTTTTCTCAAAGAAATTCTAGATGTACAATTTAGGAGGCGCAACCTGGCTCTTAAATATCAATGTGTTATCCAACTTCAGGCATTTGCAAATGAGGGACCTATAAGTTAGCTTCATAGCCTTCTTCTTTGAACGCACAATGGATGCCAACATGTGTTGCATAATGGTATAGTCGAGAATAATCTTCAATTTCCTAATCAAATAATAGAACAACATAATAGTGGTGATTGTGGGCTCACTAATGTGAATCCTATGCAACCATATCCCCTCAATGAGTTTCTAGTTCTTTTTCTCAAAGAAATTCTCGACGTACAATTTAGGAGGCACAACCTGGCTCTTAAATATCATCGTGTTATCCAACTTCAGGCATTTGCAAATGAGGGACCTATAAGGTAGCTTCATAGCCTTCTTCTTTGAATGCATAACGGATGCCAACATGTATTGCATAATGGTATAGTCGAGAATAATCTTCAATTTCCTAATCAAATAATAGAACAACATAATTGTGGTGATTGTGGGCTCACTAATGTGACCCCTACCGGCACAAAACTTCATGCTACTATCACGTATACAATCATCTGGTCTATTGTCAAATACCTTAGCTTACAACTGGGAGGCCATCGTCCTGCCTCTCAAATATAGTATTTAGAGGCCAAATTACGGTTAACTACTAAATAGTAGCTAGTGGTAAGATGGGTCCGTCCACGAGGAAAATGGGGTTTTATCGAGTGTTAAATGTAGTTAAAGAGCACACAAAGAAGTCACTCTACGTGTGTGATAACAAAGTTGGGGGGTTTGGTTTTGGAAAACACTACGACTACTTTAAGAAACTAAATTAAAAGACTATTAAAAAGAACAATGCAAATATGATCGCAAATAGCACAAATGATGTAACTAAGATTAAAAGCGAGTCTTGGGCGCAATTGGTTTACATTTCTAGCTATCATTTGATCATCGACTAATTGTCCTATTTTTATTCATTAACCACATATTGTGGATAACTTTTCAACACCTTTCGAGTGAAGACATTTCTCACCTCTCATCGATTATAGTGAGAGTGCCCTTGAGTCACTCTAGACGATCAGCGCCATAGATTTCCCCGAGAATACAAATACACTTGAAGACCCAACACAACTACCGTTATTTCCTACAAGCGAGAAACATATAGATAGCCTAAGCATGTCTACTAATAACGACTACAAGGATCGGCCTTCATGATAAACGTTATTAGTATACCGTGTTGATAATTAGTATAACCCATTCAAATTAATCCCAAATCTAAGCAACTTCATCAATCAATAATCATAATTAGTTGTCACACCCAATTATAACGTAACACTGATTAACGATAATCACATCGACAAAAAGTCAAAGTCTTACGGGTTTGACCAAAAACCAAGCAAGTAATCAACCCACAATCATCAACTAGTTGATCATCCTAGTCTAAATCATGCATTAATCTCATAAGAAAGCACAAAACATACTTGATAATCAAAGCACAAAAAAGGATAAACCAAATCTCACAAATTCATACTGGAAATGCTTACCAATCGCTCCCAAGGTAAAATATAGCCTACATAAGGAAAACACATAAAACAATCTACAAGAATTCATGGAAGAATTGAAAAAACAATGAAAAGATGAAGAAAAACTAGGGTTTGGAGGCCTCAAGTCGGGCTCACACAAATGGGGAAGAAGGGGGATATTTATAGTCCAAGAAAATAGTGAAAAAAGCCAAAAATGTCAAAATCTGGGCTGATTCCATGGGCCACGCTATATGGTGCGGCCCACACCGTGTCTTTTGCCCTCTTCTTATTTCATTTGCTACGGGCGAACCGCTGATCCGTTTTGGGTGCTCTTGTAGTAATTTTTATAGTACTCGCGATGAAAAATCCAATGATGCCATCCATGGGCACCAGTTCATCTCGAATAATTCTCTAAAATTGGCTACAAAAACCCGAATCATTCTTCCTCAGCTATTTTGACTTCCTTCTTCAATCCATCTTTTACCACATTATAAGTGACCTCCAATCTTCTACCATCATTGTGAATGGTCTTCACTAAACTACTCCAAAGTGCTTATGAGCAATCTACAAATTAAGCTCACAAAAAGGAATCTAGATACTCGTAAGGACCAAAAATTCATTAGAATCAAAATAGATTACAAAATGAATGATTTAGATACGAAAACAAAAACGATTATCTAAACCCCTTATAATGTAAATCTACTTAAATCTAGAAATCTTCTAACAAAAAAATGACAAAAGAGATGTTCAATGCTTTGGAAAATACATGCATTTGACATCTTATCAAACCTCCATGCAATTAAACCTTTACTCGTGCTCGAGTAAACCAGAACTAGCAAAGATCTAAGCGTAAACTAGCTTGCAATAGTTTTCCCAACAACATTCAACATTGTATTCCTAGTATTTAAGAGTGGAATGTTTCCCTCGCATCCACGAAAAACTTCGTAGATGTCCTTGTTGTCCTCCTTGTTCCTCTTATCCTTTAATTCCTCCGAAAATGGTGGTTCTAGCACATAGATGGGGATCTCCGCCCCTTTTGACTTCTTGTGAGGTGGGGATGAGGTTTCGGGATTTGATCCTGGTCTTGACATGAAGGTCTCCACCTCAATTTCTTCCTCTTTGCTCTCATTCTTCTTGACCAACTTCTCAGCCTTCTTTTCACGGTCTTCCTCATTTTCAATCACCCGCTCAACAATAATCTTTCCTTAAGCTCCTTCACTTCCCTTCTACTCCTCAATGAGATTGCACTCACATTTTGTCGAGACTTAATCTCAGGTTAGGAAGGAAGTTTACCCTTTTCCCATGCCTCCATCCGATTCACGGCTTGAGCTATTTGGCTCACTTAGGTTTCCAAGCTTTTGACACTCACCTTGGCTTATTCTTGGAATTTTTTGGACTTTTGTTCACACATACAAAATCTCTCAATGGCTTGCATCACTTTATGTTTTGACTAGCCCAAACTTTCGCCTTGATCATGGGGCTTGTCTTGGAGCCTTGGGAAATTGTTTTGTGGTGGCCGGTATTGTTGTTCAGAAGGGTGGTAAGGTTGAGCATACCCTTGATTGCCTTGATACCCTTGGCCTCCTTGATATCCTTGGTTTCCTTGAAAACCCACGACATCCACCTCCTCCACATAATCATCTTGCAAAGTAGGACAAGCCTCTGTAGAATGCGCCAATGAACAAATCTCACAAGACTTTACATGTGGCGCATTTCCGGACTTGGTCATCAAGGACTTCACCATAGAAGTGAGTGCCGAGACTTGGTCATCAAGCATTCCATTGTTGGAAGGAGCACTTGTGGTATTGATATTTTCTTCTCAAATCATCCCTCAACTAAAGTTTCTCGACTCCTCGGTAAACTTCTTATAGAGCTCCATAACCATCGTCGCAGTCTTGTTCCCAATGAAACCACAACAAGTTGCCCTCACTAGTCTTTTGTTCTTATCAAGAAGACCATTGTAAAAATCGTAGAACAAGTCTCCCTCTGAATAGTCATGGTAAGGGAAACTCGAGAGAAGCATCTTGAAGCTCTCCAAATAGTCGTAGAATGACTCTTCACGTCATTGAAGGATGTTGCTTATGTCTTTCAAAGCAGCGGACTTTGAGGCTGGGAAGTACTTGGCAAGAAACATTTTCTTCATTTCAAACCAATTTCTTATGCTTCCATGTGGTAGGTAGTGGAGCCAATCCCTTGCGGCATCCCTAAATGTGAACGGAATGCCTTCAATTTGTTGAGGTCTTCATCTACTCCGTGGGAAACCATACCACCACACAAAAAGTGGAATTTGGAGAGATGTTTATTGTTTTTTTGCCCTATCTACCAAGAAGGATATGTAGCAATTTTATCAACCCGGTCTTAATCTCGAAGTGCCCATTTGGTCCAACCAACGGATACTCTATGCACATTGGTTGTTGATCAAGGTTGTGGGCCATAACATCCCTCAATAGAGCTTGCCTCAAAGGAAGATCTCTTCCTTGGATGGAAAGATCTCTTCCTTGGATGGGAGGATGTTGAGGTCCTTCCAGATTTTCATCTTGGTGCTCCATGGAACTAGAAATATCCTTAAAATGGTCACTATGAGGGGTTTTATTCACACTTTCCAAAGAAAGCCTCCTAGCCCTTCTCAAATTCAATAACTAGGGGTCGTGGTGTAGGGGTTCTTGTAAAGAGGATCGCGTACAATCCATACACCTAGAACTCAAACAATATATCTCCAAGCTAAGCAAAAATGGAAAATCAACCAAAAACCAAAATAAAAACAAACTAACAAATATTCACAACTAGCACATACTCACACATAATATGCCCAAACACTTAAAAATAAATGCATGTTCCCCTGCAGCGGTGCCAAAATTTGGGAGGTCGTCACCGTACCTCTCAAAGTTACTATTTTAAGCCCTAAATGCTTCATATCTACAATTAAGTAGATAATGGAAAGTCGGAGTCGTCCACGAGAAAAAAAATATTTTCAAGCGTGTGAACATATAAAGCGGATAGCATATATTAGATATAGACATAAATAGACACATATAAAAGCATGTAAATTAGGGGGTTGGGATTTTTTGTTGGTTTACTAAATTGTGAACTTAAAGACAAACAACTAGCAAAGCAATGTAAGGATGCAAAACATGCAACAAGATACTAAAATAAGGATGAAACACAAGTTACGGGACCTTGGGCGCAATTGATTTCCACTTCCAAGTCTCTTATCTATCCTTGAACCTACGACCTATCTACTACTTTGACTACTCATTGTGGAGATAAATATCCCATTCTTCTTTGATGGTAGTTTACAAGAATGAATTCAGCATCCCTTGTAAACCTCAATAATGACACCTTTAGTTGAGAAATGATTTAAGATATCTCATTAATGACATTGAGCACAAAGAACCAACAAGATTGGTAACACTTATAAACATTAAACCATGTCTAAGAATTGAACCAATTTAGGCATTTACTAAGACTAGCCAAGAATGTGCAACATTTAATGACTTCTCCTACTTGCTACCTTCAAATAAACATGACACAGGATTCAACATCATCATAGTGATCTAGCAATTATAACATCATAAACCCAATTAGAAGCCCTAACTCATGCTATTGGATTCCATGTCAAAAGAGAAGAAATTAGCTACTTTCATCAACTCCTAACAAGTATCATACAAGAACTCCATATCATCAAACTTCAAATCACATAAATGATGCCAAAAACAAAATTAAAGCTTCATAAATGCACAATACACAAAGTACTAAATAGACATGGGCTTGGAAGCCTTAATCAATTGCTCCCAAGAATAAATTTAGCTAAACAAATCATGCTAACATTCATAGAAAAATTTATACAGAAATAAAGAAAAAAAAGATGAAAAGGATGAAGAACCTAGGGTTTGGAATGAGGGATTTTCGGCCAAGAGAAAGTGTATGAAGATAACATAAGGTTTTTAGTATTGATAGTACAAAAATAGGGTCAAAAGTGAGTCAAGGTGCGCCAGGCGCACTGACCGCGCACAAGAGGATTCGGGAAGGGGTACTGGCGGGAGGGCTAGGCGTGATATGCACACTAAAATACAAGGGGTGCTGGCGCGAGGGCTAGAGAATATGCACACTACAATACAATACATTGAGATATATTTATCTTAACCTCCCCACACTTGAAACACACATTGTCCTCAATGTGAACCAAAGGACAAGATAAATAAATAAGGGAGAAAGAAAAAAGACTCACAACTAGGACCTTGAAGGTCCTTCCCGGTGAGGGTAATACTCACTTCTCAATGAATGTTCTTTCCTCCATGTTCTCGAACTCCATCCAATAAGTATCCTCGATCCATCCACTAAAAATCCGCAACTATGAAAATCTCAATCAACACTCACAGAAGGTAACAACTAGTAGTACTTCTAGATGGTGGTTTTGGTGGTGGTTTTAGGGGGTGGATTATGGTGGTGTTTTTGTTGGTTTGGGGTAAGAGTGTGAAGACGGGGCGAGGGAATTTTTTTCAACTTTTATTTTTTAAAAATAAAAATCTACTCAAACAATTTAAAACTTGGGTTGCCTCCCAAGAAGCTCCGTATATTTAAGGTCGTCGGCACAACCCTAATGTTATCCACATGGTGAAGGTTTGAATCCTTTCACCATGAGTATCCAAAAGTAGAAAGGTGGGAGTAGAAATCTTCCAAGAGGAAGGTTTTGTGGAGGTGGAGTTAGTCTTAAAGGAGATGAGTGGTTTGGAAGCTTGGCATAATCATTTGGCTCCCCTATAGTCTCCTTTAAGAATTCTAAAAATTGTGGAGTTGGTTCATTTGCCTTGGGTAGGGGTGATGATGGTAAGAATAATGAATGTATCACAATCACCTCTTTTTTAACTTCTTTGTCTTCAACAATGAACTCCTCATCCCCTTGGAACTCAAATTCATTTCTCAAGGTGACCTCACTCACCGAATCTTCAAGTTTAACTTGGGATGGTGTATCTTTGGAATATCGAGCTTCCAAATGGCTCACGGATGATGCATTTTGACTAATTTTGGTCTCCAAGTTTTTGAATCGTGAGGATGTGCGAGCCTCCAAATCTTGGAACATATTCGATATTTCTTTCATGAGTAACACATTCAAGCTTAAACCTTCTCCTTGAGCATGGTTTCAGGACATGGCATAAGGTGATAAATGTCAATCATATTGCTCATAGTGTTGGTTTTCCGGTGCATTCTCATACCACGAATCCAGATTACCATTCCACTCCGGATCGTAAGAATTATAGTATGGATACCATTCTTGAGCACTTTGAGCTTGGAAACCAACAACTCCAACCTCTTCATAGCACTTCTCATGATACCCTTGTTTCTTAAAACAAAGGGTTTTATTCTCCTTGTAGTGCTCCTCTCTCAACTAATAACAAGACTCGGTAGGATGGTTGAAATGACAAATCCTACAAAACTTTCTTGTTGAGCCTCTCTTCTCATCATGAGCTACCTCAAGGTGAGATATTTTTTTCCTCTTTTTTCAAAAATTTGAAAGCATGGTGTAAGGATTCTTGGTAAAAGTATACCAAGAACTTAAGCAATACACATTCCAAACAAAAACAAAGAAGCACAAAACATTTGGGGACATAGTGCAAAAGTTTTCAATTCTTGGAACGAGCACAAACCATCAACCAGGAACAAAAGCAATACGTCCTTCCAAAAATACAAAAAAAATAAAACAAGCACAATATGAACAAACAAGAATGCACAAAGAGAAACAAAAAAAATTAAAAAACTACACTAACACTCAACAAAATACCCCTTTTCCTGGGCAGTGGCGCCAAAATTTAGGAGGCCATTATCGTGCCTCTCAAAGATAGTATTTATAAGCCCAAATTAAGGCTAAATACTAAATAGTAGCTAGTGGTAAGATGGGGTCATCCAAGAGGAAAATGGGGTTTTATCGAGTGTTAAATATAGTTAAAAAGCACATGAAGAAGTCACTCTACGTGTGTGATAACAAAGTTGGGGGGTTTGGTTTTGGAAAACACTACGACTACTTTAAGAAACTAAATTAAGAGACTATTAAAAAGAACAGTGCAAATACGATCGCAAATAGCACAAATGATGTAACTAAGATTAAAATCAAATCTTGGGTGCAGTTGGTTTACATTTTTAGTTATCCTTTGATCATCGACTAATTATCCTATTTTTATGCATTAACCACATATTGTGGAGAAATTGTCAACACCTTTTGAGTAAAGACATTTCTCACCTCTCCTTGATTATAGTTAGAGTGAGCGATCAGTGCCACACAATAACCCAAAACCTCGAGTCACTCTAGACGATCGGTGTCATAGACTTCCCCGAGAATAGAAATACACATGGAGACCAAACATAACTACCATTATGTCCTAAAAGTGACTAACATATAAATATCACAAGCATATCTACTAATAACGACTATGAAGATCAACCTTCATGCTAATCGTTATTAGTGAACCATGTTGATAATTAGCATAGCCCATTCAAATTCATCCCAAATCTAAGCAACTTAATCAATCAATAATTATAATTAGTTGTCACACCCAATTATAACCTAACATTGACTAACAATAATCACAACGACAAAAAGTCAAAGTCTTATGGTTTTGACCAAAAACCTAGCAAGTAATCAACCCACAATCATCAACTAGTTGATCATCTTAGTCTAAATTATGCATTAATCTCACAAGAAAGCACAAAACATACTTGATGATCAAAACACAAAATTGGATAAACCAAATCTCACAAATTCATATTAGAAATGCTTACCAATTCTCTTAAGGTGAAGTCTAACCTAGATAATGAAAACCCATAACAAATCTACAAGAATTCATGGAAGAATTGCAAAAACTATGAAAAGATGAAGAAAAACTAGGGTTTGGAGGCCCCAAGTCGGGCTCACACAAATGGGGAAGAAATGGGCTATTTATAGTCCAAGGAAATAGTGAAAAAAGGCCAAAATTGTCAAAATCCGGGCTGATTCCATGGGCCACGCTATATGGTGCGGTTCGCACCATGTCTTCTGCCCACTTCTTATTTCCTTCTCTGTGAGTGAACCGCTGATCCGTTTTGGGAGTTCTTGTAGTTTTTTTTATAGTACTCTCGAAGACGAATCCAATGGTGTCATCCATGAACACCAATTCAACTCGGATAATTCTCAGAAGTTGGCTACAAAAACCCGGATCATTCTTTCTCCGCTAGTTTTCCTTCCTTCTTCAATGTATCTTCTACCACTTTGTAATTGGCCTTCAATATTCTACCATACTTGTGAATTGCCTTCACTAAACTACTCCAAAGTGCTTATGAGCAATCTACAAATTAAGCTCACAAAAAGGAATCTAGATGCTGGTAAGGACCAAAAATCCATTAGAACCAAATAGATTATAAAATGAAGGATTTAGATACGAAAATCGAAAAATGGTTATCAAAACCCCTTATAATGTAAACCTACCTAAAGCTAGAAATATTCGAACAAAAAGATGACAAAAGAGATATTAAATGCTTCAGAAAGAACATGCATTTGACGTCTTATCAATAACTCTTGGCGGAATCGCGATCTACAAATAAGCTTTTAAGCACTTTGAAGTAGCTTGCCGAAGGCCATTCACAAGATTGATTGAAGATAGTTCAAGGCCATTAGCAAGGATGGTAGTGTACCGAAGGCCACACGCTTAATCGTGATAGAAGATGGGATGCGCCAAAGAAAATAGTCAAAGTTCAGAAAGAAGTGAAGACTAAGACGGCTTATGTGCATTTACACGGCCTATGCCAAGCCCACGACTTGTGCGACTAAGTCCTGGGGCAGGGTGTGTCCTTTTGCACGGCCCATGTCTTCTGAAAATCAAGACACAAATCCCCAATCCACACTCTGCAGCTAATTTTACGGCTACACCATCAGAAACCGAGGATGTGGACTCCAGTCTGCAGCATGCATGCATCTGCATGGACCGAGCCACTCAGACAGCCAAATGTACTCTCCAGTCGGTGGCCCGTGTGACTTTATACGAGTTGCGCACTCACTTTGGTCGGGGATAGATTCCTATCCGCTGCCTTATGTACTTTTGCAAGGGCAGTGTGGTGCCGGTTGTATGCCATTGCATGAACCGTGTTGACGTGCCTGCTAGGGTTTCCCTTTGTTTTAGCCTTTTACAAGGCCTATTTCAATCTACTATATAAAGAGCACTAGTATATTAGGGTTTAAAGAGCCTTCATAATTTTGTAATTTCTAATTCCTAGATCTAAGACTAGGTAGAGAGAAAAAGAGACTAACTCTTCTCTTCTCATTTATTATTTCCTAGTTTATGCCTATGACATTGAATCCAGTGATGAAATTGGGTTCAATTTCCATGGAGTAGTATAATTACTTGGGGTTTTTATTTGTATTCATAACTAGGTGATGATTTTGTGAGATTCTAGATCTTCCCATCTTTTATGTATATGAATATTCATGTTTGACTTGTGCTTTATATTCTTGTAAGATGCATGTTATATAGATTCTATGATTCATCGTAGTTCACATATGATATGCTATCGTTGTAGGCTTGTTTGATTCCTTGGGAGTGTTGGGTTAGGCGTGTAGTAGGTTTGTGAGTACCGACGATGTGAGTGTATGCATGTTTGATCGAGAGTGCCATTCTGATTATTATAGGCTAGCTTTACTGGACCACATGTAATAATGTTCAAGTTAGGGAAAACGCTATCCCTAACAGGGGTGCGAGGCACCTCTAGTGTACCCTAATAGATTAAGCATAATAGTTTGTAGCAACTAGGGTTGTCGGTAGCGACCATCATCGTTTCAACCCTAGAGTCATTGTGAGATGTCAATTCCCTTGCCTCTATAGGCCTAGGGAAATGCATCCATAGTGGAGTACCTGGGATGTATATTCCTTACTCTTATACCTAACGGTTGATACACCCGCAAGGAAACTTCTTAGGCACTTGATCCTTTAAGCATGGGTGTGCTATCATTGGGAGTAAGTTTACAGGGAAAGAGGAGCGCAACTCGGATCCTTTGTCCGCCGATGCACTTTCCCTAATTACAAAGGCAGTGGTGATAGCCTATAAGATGTTGATGAACCTTTGTGTGACATACATTGGGAATGACCGGCTATCATCCACACTATGTGAGATAGGCATGAGATAGGCATGAGATTGGTTTATATGTCTTATAAGCGATAGAATCTAGGATTAAAGTCAATTATCGGTTATGTTACAAAAATATCCCTAAGGCTAGTTTAATATAGTTTAATCTCTCTAATTTGCATGCTTAGTAGTTGTTAGATAACCACCTACCACCCCCCCCCCAAACCTGGTAGCACTAGCTATTCCTGAAACACAATCAGGGTGACGCCTGATTGTGAGTTGCGTATAGTTAACTTTTGAATTCTAGCATCTTTGTTGATGACCCCAAAATTTCCACTAGCTACTTTCTAGTAGTTGGTAGTGAGAATATGAGAACAACAATAGAAATTTCTATCTTTGCATCTTAGCTCTCCGTGGGTTAGTATTTCTCTCTCATGAAAAGGTTAGTGTTATTAACGACCACAGAGTGCGGATCAAGGAGGCTGCAAGAGACATGCACTTCGTAGCGTCTAAAGTTGTTGCTGATTTCTTTGTCCATGTAGTTTTCTTTTTTTTCCTAGTAGTTCTATCATGGCCAATAGATGTGGATATCATGTTGTTAGTATCAAAATTAATGTAATGGATGTCCTTAATTAAGGTCCCTGGGAATTTTGAAAGACTTGAAGGGAATTTTTATGCCCCAAATTCGGAAAAAGTTTATCAACCACAGGCAATTCCAAAATCACATGGTTCGTTGGAAGGTTATTTCAAAATACATTCTCTATTTAGAATCGGAAACTTTTATTTTAACGATGACTAATAGAGTTTCTAATGTAAATGACATTTGTTTCGAAATCGAAACAAACATAAAGATGCGCGGCAATGGAAGATTAGAAGTCATTTCAACCACCTTGTAATAAAGTTACTTCATTTATTATAACAATTGTCTTCCTTCTCCCGTAAAAGCTTAAAAGACACACTCTTTCCCCTTCTTCAAAACCCTTGTTCTCTTGCATTTTCCGAAAATCATTCATAGTCCCCCTCCTCTATCACAGATTTATTGTTCGGGACTCACCAACAAAACAAGATGGTGAAATCCATCACCTTCCCAATTGTATTTTTCTCTACAACTCCACCATTGTATTCCTCAACCAATTTCAAACCCACACACCACCATATATCTCTTATCTCCACCGCACATCACAGTCTCAACTCTACCATTTCCTTGGAAGCCCAATTATACATCCATTTTTATAATACATTCAATGTCTAGGGTGGCACAGGCCTGGTCATTGAGGCATAGAAATGGAGGCTGAACGTAGTTAGAAGAGATAAGGTTAGGATTCTTAGAGTAGGCGGAGACCCAACTATACGATCGGAGTACTTTGTTGATCCGCAAGCCACTATGGAAATGCTTGGACTTCACAAGACAAAGGTAGTTGGAGTTGTTATTTTTGTTAATACATATTTGTTTTGTTTTTTGTAATGTGTAGTTATGGATTGTTGATTAGTAATAATGTTTGTTTTATTATTTGATTAATAAGAAATACAACACAAATATATGTTGCTTTTGTCAATTCCTTTAAGTTTATACGTATCAAATATTTTTTTGTAGACTTCATCGGCAGACATTCAGTGGATGCTAAATCACCGTTGTTTGGAAACAATGGTAAAGGTAGAGATTACAACCTTTGGAATCCGCAAAAATTCAACCACGTGAAGTGGATGACTGGAGAGTTATTTTTAGAAGAAACTATTAAACTGGAGCATTTATTTCTTTTCTCATATCTTTTTCATGTTGTCCACTATCCCTTCCAAATTATGCTTGGTTCAGAAGCTTAATTCACATCTTCTCCTTTAAGGTACATGTGGAATTTGGTTACGTTTGTTTCTTATAACTGAAACAAAAAAATCCCTTAATTGACAAACTAAAGAAGGATGGCCTAGCCCCCTTACCTGCAGCCTTACCCTGTTCATTTAAAGGGGCGGCCATTTTACCTGGATTTTGACATGTTGGTAGAGAATCCTTTAGTCTTCAGGCTAAGAAGAAGTTTTGCTTTGTTCAAACCTACAGAAAGATGAAAAGTTCTCTAATTTGAGACGTTTAGACCAGTACTCCGAAACCCCTTCATATTAAACGTATTTCAAGAACCTAGTGTCTCTAAAACTTATCCAAAATCTTTCCAGTAGTGGTTTAATGACGTCTATCTCAACAAAAATCCTAGCAACGTGTGGCCTAGTTCTACTTAAGGTGGCTTTATCAACTCTGACCAGAGTTCCTAACAAATACAAAGTCAACATGATTTCCCAATGGTCAAAAACATATTGTGGTAAACCATACATAGCCATCCATACGGGGGCCATTAGAGAATCCAATCATGTTATGTCATTACATTTTATCACAACATATTACCCTAATTAATTAATTTATTTAATTAATAAATTAATATGTATATATATATGATTTATTAATTAAAAATTAATCAGAAGACCAATATGATATATTGAATTTGTAGCTAAGGAAATGAACTCTCAAATAGTAATATATTCAAGCGAGCTTTTCAGGCCGTCCGACTCTGTTACCAACTGATGTGGTGGTCCTTTCAGACAGATCACTTGTTGTTCACCTCTTGAGCTTCTTCACCTACAAATTCAATCCCAAAAGTGATTCCGGGAGAACAGCTCCGGCTATCAAGTCATTTTTCTCTTTGAAGAATTGGAATTTCTGAAGATAGTTACGCTTACCTTAGCTCGTCCAGAGCTTGTTGTATTTAGAAGCTGACATAGTTGCAGTTCCTTGCATTTAGAGATCGTGGGTACACCAAGATCACCATGTTCTTCATTCATGGTGTTTGTGTTCGTTGTTGATCCCATGTTTCTTGGCTCACATCTTCTACCACGAATAGAAGCCTCGCGTCTAGCTGACTTGCATCTTGGGCTGGAAGATGCTTGTCTTGTTATAGAGTGCTATTGGGTTGTGCCTAGTGGCCACCAGCCTTTCGGTTGTTGGGATACCTATACACCAAAACCTCCCCAGCCATGAAATATATACTACACGAAGCTATAGTCGTGTTCATAAGCTTCTTATTTGAACTTACTTTATTCCTTGAAAGGATGCGTAATGGTGCGTTCGTTGTCGCTGCGATGAGAACTGCTCTTGCGTAGTGTTGTCTACTTCTTAGCTATGCATTCTAGTTTGAATAAAGCACATATTAATTTGAATTTCAAACTTTTGAATGATTTTATAGTTTTTAAGACCTTGAGGCCGAGATTCGCTCCTTTATATCCGTTCATCATTCCGCGATTTGCTCCTTTGTATTCGTTGTTTACTCCTCTATTATTTTCTCAGCCATTTTGGTTTCCTTTTCTTATAATTACTTTGAAACACGTGCTTTGAAATTTGTCACTATTCAGTGAACTACTGTCGCCACCTTCTCGAATTCCCAAAAAGGTGAGTTACTTTTTGTCATGTCATCATGATTATGGATTAATCCCCTTTTGTCATCTAGCTCTTCATCTTCTATAATTGACTCCTCATATACATTCAGAGCCTTTCATCTTCTTCCATCTTCTTTATTGCTCTCAAATTTGTCTTGTCTTCCATGCTAAACCAATAAGTTTTCCTCTATCTTTCTTTGTATACTCTAATTCAACCTGTCTCTGTCTTAACCTTGTAGAGTATTATTTATGCAGTGTAACTTGTTTTCCTTGTGATTGAGGTGGTCTGTTGTTTTTCTTTTCCGGCGTTGTATTTATGCCCTAAATCTTGGTCAAAATCATCCTTCCAGGCCTTTGTTGTTTTAGTTGACAGTATCTTCATCTGGGTTTTAAGGATTTTGAACTCTACAGTGCCTACCTCTAATGATGTTGGAGTCTCAACGCCAAATGTCCATGAGATTGGTGTTGACTCCAGAGAGGATTCCGACCACCTTACCAGCTCTTCAATCATCAGTAGCCTCCTCACCGACTCTTATGTTGAAGATTTGAAATGTAGTTTCCCCTTTTTACAGTCGTATAACCTTAAGGCCCCGACAACGCCTGAGAGTGTTCGCACTCCAACGTCTGGTTATATTTCATGTTGTCTAGAATACCTTAAGTTTGGCCTTTCATTTCCCTTGCCCCATATATTGGATTTGCTTTCTTACTACGAGGTTTTTTTCTGTCAGTTTCATCCTAAAGTTGTTTCAATTTTTGCTTTATTCTACCATGTGTGCGAAATTGCTGGTATTCCTTTTTCGGTTGATTTATTCTGCAACCTTTACCATCTTCACAAAATCAAAAATAGCTCTGATAAGTTCACCCTCTATCCTGTGATCCCAACTGTTGAGTTCGTTAGTGGATTCCCAAATAATTATGGGGTATAGCATGAAAATAATTTCTATATTAAACTTGGTGTTGATACTGTGCCAACTTTCTCAATTTGGAACAATGGTGTCCCTAAGTCAGAACTTCCTAAGGTTGGGGTTTGCCTTAATGTTGAGTCTGAGATTGTAACATCGCTTAGCTAGAATTCCATCTCACTTTGCCCCACTAGTTCTTTACGCAAAGGTGTCTAACTTGTTGTTTATTTGATTATTTCTAATCTTTTCAGCTTGATTTTGTATGTCTTTGCTTCTATTTTGTTTCTCTGTTTGCATGTTTGCCTAAATGTTTTCATGTGTTATGTTGCAGATATAAATCTGATAATACGCTCCGCTGAGAGTAACTTCATGTTGAGAACGATGAGATGGAGAGCTTAGCTAATGAAGGCAACAAAAATGATGAGGTTGTTATTCCCCAAGAGGTGCCTACTAAAACCACTACTCAAGCCCATGAGAAAACTATTACCACAGAAACTAAGAAAGGCGACCATCGAATCTCGAGAGGTACAACTCAGCAGAGGAGGGATAAGGAATAAACCAACAATACTTCTACCTCATTGGAGTCTATAAAGAATAAGGTACATGTTAGCCAACCTCCTTCGCACTCTATTGTGCTAAACTGTGATTTATTCGTGGAGGGAACTATTCCTTCTACGCTTGCTAAACTGCTCTTTCAAAAATGATGGCTATGTTATGTTCTTGATCTGTTGAATTATTATCATGACTCAAATGTTTTGCCTTGTGTTAGTTTGACCTAAATTCTTTGTCTTGTTGTATGACCATTCTTCTTTTTTGCTTGCTTCAAAACTAAGGTTGGTGAAAGCTTGCAAGTCGTCAGTGAACAAGTTTCTGAGTTTGCTAAAGGAGATAGTGCAATCTTTGAGGAGTTAGAGGTGAGCATAGGCAAGTATCTTTGACCACTATTGACAAGGATACTGAGGAGTGAGCTCATGCCATTGAAGACCGCACTATGGCTATTGAGAAGGAAATGGAGAAGATGCATTACAGCTGGAAGAGATGCAGACAAACGGTCCCGCTTCACTAGATATCCTCAGGTTCTGGTTGACTGCTTTCTGAAGACCAAATATTTTTATTATTTGTTCGAGAAGGTCTTCACTCATGCTCACAACGTTGGTTATTGCAAGGCCTTAATCGAGTTGCAAAAGCTGAATCTGACTGCAAAGGTTGACAAGTTGCCTAGGTTGGAAAAGTCTAAAAAGATTTTGGCAGAGCAGACAAAAATTCTTAACGATGGTTTCATTAAGTGTGTCTCTAACGGTGGTCACCGTTTGCGCTGCTATCCTATCTTAGCTATCATCTTACTCTTCCTTCTGCAGCCAAGCTGAAGAAGTGCACGATCGACTACTGTGAGGATCTTCCCTTCATTTCCCCCACTTGAGCCCAATTATAATGTCAATGATGTTGTAAACCCTGGTGGTGAATTGAATGGCAAAGCTCTCATTCCTACTATGAGCAAGAAGGATGTTGTTGTTAGTGTTCACACTTTTCCCTCCTCTCCTGCTAAAGTTAGTCAATCCTAGTGCTGTAGACTTAAGCCATTTCTGTTTGTGTTGTGTAACTTATGATAATATTTCCAAGTATGTTTGTATGATTAGGTATTATTGGCAACTGATGCGATTGTTATGTTCGCTTTTTATAATTTGACCTATTGTTTTCATTTATTTACTTGCAGGGCTTTGATATTATGGTTGATCAAAATTTTTTTAAATAGTGTTGAATATCTAGGGTGTTATTTTCATTTTCCTTGTCACAATGGGTTTTCTTCGTCTTCCAACTATTGCTTTATCAATCTGATTGAAGCGATGAAGTGTATATCAAAAGAATATTACCAACTTATTTCTTTCAATTGCTTATTATGTGTGAAGTCCATTTCATTGTACATCGGGTGGAAATTTCCAGCATCTTTGTCGGCCTCATTTTCTTCTTCAGGCTGCCCTTAAAGTAAGCTTATACATGATGGCTATAATGCTGAGTCGCTTGGTAGAGATATTGTTCGTGGTTTGGTTGACCTTGAGTCTATTTTTGTGTACTTGCATTTGTTTAACCTTCCTACTCGTGTTCAAGAATGGGTGCTAACCTTGTGCATTCGTTTCAAGTACGTGTTGTTGGGAGTTTATGACTTCGAAGAGAAGTGGGACATAGGTGTGAAGGAGACTCGGGATATTGTTCGTGATTTGCAAAGAATTGACAATGAGAAAAATGATGTCATCTATCGGCAACAGTTGAATATGACGAAAGTACTTGACCAACAGGAAGAGACCAGGAACTATGTCTCGAATAAGATGCGTGAAGTCCATCAGAAAACAGCGATCATTGACAAGCAGTATATCCGTATTAACAATTTGTACGATTGCTTGAGAAAAAGTAGGAGGAATGTGATCACCTTTCAACCTCTGCTATTGGTTGGAAGACAAAATTCGATGAGGAATTTGTGATTAACACACAGCTGCAAAGTGACAATGAGGAGCTTCGCGCTAAGTGAAATCAACTTGATAGATTTGTACATCAACTTGAGCAGACTTGTGTTGAAAAATAAAGATAAACTCCAGGCTCTCCCCTCATCATATCGAAGGGCTTCTAGTCATGGAGATCTTATAATGGAGTTTGACGGTCGAAGGATTAACTTGTCTGAGGTTGTTTGATCACATATTCGGCTCCTAGAAGAGAAGGTACAGAACTTGACAATTGAGATGAAAAGGTATGAAGAAATCATCAATGTTATGAGCATGCAATTGGACCGCAAGGAGTTTGGACCTATTGATAATTTCAAAGCATATTATGCTAGATATCTTGGGCATATAGATCAAAGAGATCTTATACGCCATCTGCATATTTACACATGAAGTCGAGATACGAGCATTTGGTTAGCAAAGAGCATGCAGCTGAAGAGAATTAACGTAGGACTGAGCATTCTCATCGCGAAGCTGAGCGTGGTCGTCACTGTGGTGGTTCATCATCTTCTGGATCCTCGCGAGCCTCTAGGCACAGATATATTTGTCACTTTGAGCGACTTATATTTCCTTGTAATGTTTTAATAAGTTCGCTCATGTTTTTGCGAACCTAGCAGCTTCGCCATTGCATAATGGCCTATCTTTCTTCTATTTTATATAGATGTCTTTTTGCTAAGTGAGCGGGTCATTGTCAGAAGTAAGTTGAGAAGCTACAAGATCTATGGCTTGCTTCTATCGCGTCATTCACACTAGTTAAGATTTCAAGCTATTTGCAAGATCTATAGCCTGCATAGCTATTATAGCGAAACCTTAGCCTTCATGTTGCGCCATATCTATTACACGTGCTACTTTTATGAGCCAATATGACTTTGAGCCAGATCTATGGCTTGCGATCGTGGCTATGGAAAAGTTAGAAGATCCAAAGCTTGTAAGGATAGATAGTTACGCAAGATCTATAACTTGCAGTTGTTTGATTTACGAGTATGACACTTATGAGCAAATCTGCTCTTGAACAAGTTCTATAGCTTTCGTTTGTGTGCATGGTTAACTTTCAAGATCTAAAGCTTGCAAGGATTGATAGTTACGCAAGATCTATAGCTTGTGGTTGTTTGATTTGCAAAGTTGCTAGATCCAAAGCTTGCAAGTATCGATAATCATGCAAGATCTATAGCTTGTTGTTCGCTAGATTAAGTTGGAATTGTAAAGTCTCAATGTCTTGATTGTAAAATGTTACGAATAGACTATCCTCTAACATTTGCAAGTAAAGAATGAGAAATATAATCGTGGTCAAGCAGAGGGGTTTTTCATATTAAATATGTACTACTGTGATAATGATGTGTTGGGGACAATGGAATGAAAATAACCAAGGATAATATCATGGTGTCTATGCATGTGGATGTTCGCTATCTTTCTCCTCAAACCTAAGCATAAAAATTTCTTAAGTTGATCACATGCCACATATTCAAGATAGTGGTACCGTCCAGCCTTTCTAGTTTGTAGTTGTTAGACTTGTGAGTTTTTGTGACCTTGTAGGGTCCTTCCCACTTTGGGCACAGCTTTCCTTGTTCCTCTACTAGACTAGCTTCATTCTTTCTAGGACCAGATTGCCAATCTGAAATTGTGTTTCCTTCACTTTTTGATTATAAGCTCTTGCCATCTTTTCCTTGTACTTGGCTTCTGTTATCGCTACCAGTTCTCTTATCTCTTTGAGTTCATCCAAGTCTAACTTTACCATCTCCACATTATCCTTCTCTATGTAACTGCATACTTGAATACTTGAATTCCCGATCTCTACCGGTATCATCGCCTCGTTACCATAGACTAAACTGTATTGTGTATTCCCCGTTGGCTCTCGAATGGTCGTTCTATATGACCATAGGGTGTTAGGTATTTCTTCTACCCATCCACTTCGTTTTCCTTCCAGTCACCTATGAATTCCTTGAACGATAGTCTTGTTCGTTACTTCCACTTTCCCATTAGCTTAAAGATGCGCTACAATAGTAATTTTTTAAAGAATCTTGAGCTTTGAACGCCAATCAGTGAATGTATTACTCGTGAACTGTGTACCATTGTCTGTGACAATGATGGTACCCCGAAGTGACACACTATGTTTTTCCAGACGAATTTCCTAGTTTTTTCAGTTGTTACTCATCCCAATGGTTTCGCCTCCACCCATTTTTTGAAGTAATCTACTGCGACAATCAGAAACTTGGCATTACCTTCGCCCTTTAGGAATGGCCCCACCAGGTCAATACCCTGTTTATCAAAAGGCCAAGCTCCATATACTCCCTGTAAAACGGCATGTGGCTTATGTGACAGTGAATTGGCAACTCCTAAATTTAAGCATGAAGTTATGAGCGCTGTTGAACATAGTCAGCCAATAGGGAAAGAAGTCTATTTTTATACAAGGTATATTCCTCATAAATGTAGTTTTTGGCGCGTAACTCTAACTTTCTAGCTCGCACTTTATCCTCTGCCAATGCTCCCTTTGCGAAATACTATATTAGTGGCATCATCAAAGTTACATCCTATATTTGGAGTATTGACATGGTCGTTGACACTGTGCTTCTGATTGGAGCGACTTCTACTACCACACCTCCATGTTCGCCAAGGGATTCAACATCCGTTGTCACTAGTTTACTTAGTGCACCCACTTTTGTGTTCTAAGTTCTTGGTACGTGCTGAATAGTCTCCTCGCACCTGTTGGACTACAATTAGAGAATCACTAGATACTCAAACGCCCTTCACTTTCATTCTGACTGTAAGGTCCAATCCAAATATTAAAGCTTCATATTGTGCTTCATTATTCATAAGTGGAAACTCGAAGCGGAGCGAGAATCTGTGTTCACCTCCATCTGGATTCACCAGCAGTAATCCTGCACCACATCTTTCCTTGTTGGACACGCCATCAACAAACAATGTTCATGCGACTTCTTCCCACTTTGATTTTCCTTTGTCAACTGGCAGGTTGTGTTGCATCTTTGCTGCCTGCGCGTCCTCACTTTTCATTTCTGCAATGAAGACTGCTAATGCCTGAGCTTTGATCGTTGTCCTTGGATGAAATTTAATTTCAAATTGGCCTAGCTCCAGAGCCCACTTTGTTAGTCTGCCTGAATATTTGGGCTTGCTAAGCATGTTCTTTATTTGGAACCCCGTATAGTTCACTATGCGATGACTATTGAAACACATTCGCAATCTTTGTGACAAATATATTAAATCCAAGATAAACTTTTCCACTGGCATGTACATTTTTTCCGCATTTTGCAAGATTTTGCGGATGTAATAGCTGGGACATGTTTCTGTCCTTCCAGGTGAACCAGCACTGAGCTAACGGCATTCTGTGAGATCGCTAAGTACAAGTATATTGTCTCTCTAGGGGCAGGTGACTTTAATGTTGGTAACGTTTAAAGTTGCTCCTTCAACCCATTATATGCTTTTGACAATCCTCGGTCCAACTAAACATTTTAGCCTTTCGTAGTACTTTAAAGAGTGAAAAGTGCTTCTCTACTGCTTTCGAGACAAAGCGGCTAAGCACTGCTAGCGATCCCATTAAGATTTGCACCTCTTTAACCGTTCGTGGCTGGGGTAGATTTACTATGGCTTCAATTTTCTCTGGGTTAGCTTTGATACCTTTTGAGGATACCTTGTATCCTAAGAGCTTTCCTACGCCTACTCCAATTACACACTTCTTAGGGTTGAGCTCCATCCCCATGGCTCGTAATGTGTCCAAAGTTTCTTTTAAATCCGCAGCGAAGCCACCCACCTTCTACTTTTGATTGCCATGTTGTCAACGTATGCATCAATGTTCCTTCCTATTTGGTTGCGAAAGGCATATCGATCGCTCTCTAGTACATTGCTCCAGCATTTTTGATCCCAAATGACATCTTTACATAACAAAACATCCCAAAGCTTGTTATAAAGGCCATTTTTTCTTCATCTTCCGGATTCATCAATATTTGGCGATATCCCTTGTACGCATCCAAAAATTCTGGCACATTATATCCTAAAATTGCCTCAACCAGTTGATCAATTTTTTACAAAGGGTAACCGTCTTTTGGGCATGCTCTACTCAAATCCATGAAAACAATGCATATTCTCCAGCCAGCATCTGATTTCTTCACCATGACTTGGTTCGCTAGCCTGTTTGGATGTATAACCTCTTTTAGTATACCAACCTGCAGCAGCGTCATGACATCCTCTTCGATCTCTTTTTGTCAATCACTAGTAATGCAGCGTTGTTTCTGTTTCACCGGTTTGACCGAGTTACCTATATTCAAAGAATGAGTAGCGCTGTTTAGATCCACTCCTCCCATGTTCTGGATGCTCCATGCAAACGTATCTTTATGTCTTCACAAAATTTAAATAACCTTTGCCTTCTCCTTGTTTGGGAGGTGTTTCCCAATCTTCACACATTTCGAGTTGTCTTCACTATCCAGGCTTACCAACTCTATTTCTTCTCCCAAGTTTACTGTTGTGCCTGAATATTCCAGAGAACTTCCACCTGAAATTTTGCTAACCATTTTCACTTTTTCTCCTATCTTTCCTGCCTTCATTGTTATGACCATACACTGGTTAGCCGTTTCTTAGTTTCCTCTAATGGTCACGATACCAGCTAGGGTTGGGAATTTCATTACCAGTTGTTAAAGGGACCATATTGCCTTAGCTCTATTCATCCATGACCTTCCAATGATTGTGTTAAACGTACTTGGGGAATTCATAACCACAAAGTCGCACATGATAGTGCAATTTCTTCCATTCTATCCAATAGTGACAGGCAGTTGTATTTTCCCTAAAGGCATTTTCGCTCGCCCCATGAATCCTACTAGCGAAGATATGGATTACTTTAGGTCTGCTCTCTTGAAACTCAGCCTATCAAAGTAGTCTAAAAATAGTATCTTGACTATGCTTTCATCATCTATGAATACTCTGTGAACAATTGCATTCCCAATTTTTACTATGATCACCATGAGATTATTTTGGCGATGAAGCGCTGGGTATCGCATATTCCTCGCTAAAGGTGATTGATTCATTCGAACGAAGCCTTTTATCAACTAGCTCTTGTAGGGGAGAGTATCTTGCTTTAGCCTTCCAAGCATTATTGGACAATGACTCAATGGATCTGTGTATAGACAAGATGACTGTCTCTAGTACTTCATTATCCACGCTATCGTTATAGTCCACAGCCGCAGTTATTTTTTTTATTTTTTGCCATCGTGATCGTAGTGCCTTGGTTTCTTGGAGATGGGCTTGCTGTTTTACATACGTCATCATACTGGCTTGCTCCTTCTTTCCTATATTGGCCCAAGTTATCATTCCTCAAATTTTCTTCAATTTGTCTTCTTAGGTCTCTGCAATACTCTATAGCATTCCCATGATCCTCGTGGAAAGAAAAATAATACTTCCTGGATCTTTTTTCTGGTGGTGCTATCCTAGGTGCTGGCTCTCGAAATAGATCCTTGTTCGTTTGTTATATCTCCTTCCTTGATCTTGTTAAGGACGTATCTTGGAATAACGAACCTTGCAACCCTAGTTCTCCCCTTTTGAAAGCGAAGTTTCCTTTACATTTCTTAGGAAAAATCTTTTGCGAGTTCTCCATTTTCGTTTTTTGCCTCATTCCCTTTCTATTTTACGGTTGTTCGCCTCCTTTGTTCACAATGCTTTTTAATCACCTTTTGTAGTTCCCTTGGGTTTTCATGCATATTTTTTGCCAGTACTTTGTAGAATTCTCCTAATCTCATGCCCCCCGTGAATGCTCCGAATGATGATTGGAATCACAATTTGCGAACCTGCAGACTTTCCGTGACAAATCGGTTATAATAATCTACGAGGCTTTCATCGCTTAGATGGGATATGTTATTAAGATCTACAATCGTTTTAGTGAACTTTTGTTTCTGGTAGAAGCGACCCAAGAATAGGTCTGACAACTGTGCCCAAGATTTGATACTTCCATTTGGAAGGTCTTCATACCAAGTGATCGGTGTTCCTGAAAAAAAGATAGGAAACGCCTTGCAAACTAATTCTATGTTCACGTCATGAAATCTCATGTTGTTTCTATATGAATGCGGGAACTCTTTTGGGTCTGTGGTTCCATCATAAATTTTAACGTGCAAAGGAAGTTTGAAGTCCTTTGGCATCTTAAAATCTTGCAGATGTAGTGTAAAGGGTGACTTGTCTGTGTCATCTTCTAACTATGCTCTTTCTCTCTATTTAGGGTGTGATCCTACTGATGATGCATTCCTGTATTGCGCCCAAGTGTTTTTTTTGTGACTGATGATTATGGTTTTTTTCACTTCTGGTGAACACCATTTTTTACCTGAATAACCTTGAAATGAAAAGAAAAATTTTGCCCCCCACAGTCGGTGCCAAATAATGTGGTGGTCCTTTCAGGTAGAATACTTGTTGTTCACCTCTTAAGCTTCTTCACCCGTGAAGTCAATCCCAGAAGTGATTCCGGGAGAATGGATTCGACAATTAAGTCAGTTTTCTCCTTTAAGAATTGGAATTTCTCAAGATAGTTACGCTTACCTTAGCTCATCCAGAGCTTGTTGTATTTATAGGCTGACATAGTTATAGTTTCTTGCTTTTGGGGATTAAGATCGTGGGTACACCACGATCAGCATGTTCTTCGTTCGTGGTATTCGTGTTCATTGCTCATCTCGTGTTTCTAGGCCCACGTCTTCTGCCACGACTAGAAGCCTCGCGTCTAGCTGACTTGCGTCATGGGCTGGAAGATACTCGTCTCGTTATAGAGTGTTATCGGGTTAGGCCTGGCGGCCACCAGCCTTTCGATTGTTGGGCTACCTATACACCACCAACTGTATATATTTCCATCAGTAATAAAAGTATGATCATTTTTAAAGGACCAATTTAGAAGAAAAAACACGCAAATTTATTAAATTTAAGTTAAGTTAAAAATAATTCCTTTCAGCTATTTAGTGGATACAAGTGAACCTCATGTGCCACTACCAACAATCCTCAAATATCGGTGCCACCTCATGCAGTCTGGCTCTTTTTTTCTCGGTGGTGGGCTTTAGTTTAATTTAGTTGATCAGCATTTTTCCTTTCTTTTTTACTTGTTCTATTCTCCTTTTACGTTTCAAAACATAAAAGAGGGTAACATTTAAAATTAGATTTTAAATGGTCATATTGAGCAAGTAAATGTAGGTTCATTTTGTTTTAGCATTAGATTAAGATTGTTTGTACCGAACATTGATTTCCGCACCAAAAATTTTTTTTGGAAATTCGGGTTTGGTTTTCAATATGTTTCCAAACTAGACTAATAGAAATATGAGTTAAAAGTTGTTTAAATACTAATTCTGGCAATACATGTGTGAGGATTCAGAACATGTTGGTAGATTCCAACTAGATAGGACAGTGTAGTTTAATTTGGGGGCTTCCTTATAAATTTGATGCTATCCATTGTGTCCGATTATAAGTGGGACGCCATCTCAAGTTGGGGAACAAATCAAGATGATGGGTTTGGGTCAAGCTTATAATATGGTTTACAGTAGAGGACCGCCATAGATTATATGCATCCTTCATTTCTTCTTCGATTTTTTAGGATTCCGGGTTCATGTCCAATCCGGTCTAAGACCAATTTTTTCTGGTCCGGACCTGATGGACCAGTAACTTACTTTTATGTATTTTTTATGTATTTATAACTTAAGTTTATATACTAATTTATATTTAATTTTGATGTGATAATAGTCTTCCATATTTTAAGGTAATTTTTTCCCGATAAATTCTAGTTTACCAACTTTTGAAAACAAAAAATTAATTAAACTTTTGCCAACACTAATTTTTTTTGGTAAGAGAATAGAATTTACAAAAATCTGGTCCGAGTGGTCCGTACCAGTCCAAAATTGGAATAATGCAGGTCTAGTCCCAGTCCTAAATAATCACTTACCGATCCCGTTTTGGACAGACGAACGCCCCTACACATGAGTGGAAGCATCAACACATTATTTATCTGTGGAGAATATTAGCTTGTTGTTTATTGAAACGCCGCAACTAAATTTGGCCAGCTCTACAACTCAATCTCGATGCAAAGTCCAACAAGATCCCAAGTAGTAGTATTAATACTTAATATATTAATGAAAATATTTGAGTGAAACTTGGTAAATTTTGAAAATCAAATGGTGAAGGTTAAAGGGAGATGCAAACCAACTAAACTAAAATTCAATAGTGATAAATATTTCTTAATAGAATGAAATAAGATTGTATAGAAACAATAAACTGAGAAATTAGAAAAGAAACAAAATTTGTTAAATAGAATGTCTTGTTTTAGACCGACTAACCATTAGACGGGGTCATTTTATAATTAATGTGACTAAAATGAAGTACCTATAATTATGAATATATTTTAAAATGAATATCAACATATAAATAATTATAATACAACCTTAAGAATATAAAATAAATTTTTAATGTTTGGTATAACAGGAGGCCTTCTCTTCGCTAAATTATTATACATGTCGGCATCGGAGAATTCTTTAGAAATATAAAATCCTTCAAAGTAAAGAGGATGAGAGTAAAACAGTTGGGCTTCATCTTACAATTGGGCTTATTCATCCATATACGCGGCCCATATAGCATTTGTTCCTTCAACACATCCCACATTGGCAAGACACAAAGGCGAAAGGAGGTATATTAACTTCAGTCGATAACATTTGAATTACATAGAAGATTACCATGGCTCCCTATCAATTTCCTTAATAGGTACTTGTGCTAAATCAACAACAAAGGGTATTTTCTTGAAATTGACTTCACTGTGTACATGCAATGGTCACAATTTAACCTGCTATTTGTGGCTTTTGAGTCGACTTTATGTTCTTTTACTCTAAATGCAAACTAGTCATCTCAACTTAACGTTATAGCCCATGATGAACAAGTAGTGAAACTGAAGGGATCCTCTGCTGCAGAATATCATTCCCCTGATCAGTGGTTTCGGCTAGCAAGGACCAACTCCAAGTTCTCCAAGGGAGTCCAACATTCGCTAGTTTGTGGAGAACGTTTTCTATGAGTGGCTAGGCCAGCCTTGTTGATTAAGTTCCCTTCCAGTGAAATAAAATACCTTATTTGACCATGATGAGATTGAAGAATGACATTCTATACAATATTTTCAAAGAGTAGTTTCCGATGTTTTTGAATGCTTGCAAGTAAATTTCACTGTAGATTCGATGCTATTTTAGCAGGTTCAAGGGCTTCTGGTGATTCTTAACCACTACATTGGACAACTGTTTTATGATAGCGAGGACTTGGCTGTGGGGCTTCTTTACATTCATCATAATCCTGGCATGCATGGCAACTTGGAAACATCCAACGTACTTTGAATCATGCCCCACCGACTATATCTTTACTTTATTTAAGGACCCAGGTTTGCTTGAAAAATGTAGTGCATCATCCCTCTTCAATAGAGCCCCTGAATGTGCGGCATTCAGCAAAATTCCTAGATGGGATCTGTTGGAGCTCCTGATAGGAAAGACCCCTTTCTAAAATCCAACTTCTCGCTTGGGTTGCTAGCATGAAACTTTGGTTGACATAGTCTGATGTTCAGTTGTAGTTTGTTATAGCCAAACAATATTTTGTAATTTCAGGTTGAGTAAAGTACCCAGATTTAATTATGATGTGCATACAATTTTTTATGTCATGGAAAAAAATTCAATGACATTTCTATTTGATTTGATCCATTTCAAAAGTAGGTCGGGGTGGGCAAAAATACAAAATGAGTTATGCTGATTTTTTTTAATCAAAATGATGCACCCATCTCATCTGATTTTATTTTTTTTGAATCAAAATGAGTTTGCTGCTGAGACATCAAATAATGCCCCGGACAATGATATGTTACATACTGTTAATCTATCTGTTGCTGTCATGAATCAAACTGAGAATTCTTCTGAGAATGTGAATAATACCGATTGTGTTGATATAGGCTAATCTTGATGTTGATGGTGTGAACCAAATTGATAATGTTGATATACTTGTTATGTCTGTGAAGATTGGGGGATTTAAGAATTGAGAGATGAGAATAATTCTATTGAGTGAAGAAGGATTCTTGCAAGTGTGCTAATGATATTACATAAAGAGAGCCCTAAAGGTTACTACATGAAAAGATCAAAATACCCTTAACTAATTGGCTAATATAATGCTAACATCCCCCCTCAATCTCACAATGCTACTGCAATAAGCATCGAGTTTATCAAAACTGTGCAGTGGAGTGAGCCTTTGTGAACAAATATGCAATCTGGAGAAAAGAGGGAACAAAAGGAAGTGAAATAGCTCCAAACTGCAAATGGTGGAAGGTGAAATGACAATCAATCTCAATACGCTTGGTGCGCGCATGGAAGACCAAAGTACGTGCAATGTGAATAGCACTCTGGTTATCACAATGTATGGCGTAGGACTACAAAGTGTGACTCCCATATCAGTAAGAAACCAACGTAACCATACAATCTCACAATTAGTCGAAGTCATGGCATGATACTCAGCTTCTGTGGGGGAGCAAGAAATAACATCATGTTTCTTGCTCTTCCAAGAAATTAGTGAGTCACCAAGAAAGATACAAAATCTAGTGGTGGACTTACGATCCTTAGGATCACCAACCCAATCACCATCAAAATATGCACCCAACTGTAAAAATGATGACGAAGGAAACAGTAGACTACGAAACTGTGTCCCTCGAAGATACCTTAGAATGCAAAGAACAATAGACCAATGAACCAAAATAGGGGTAATGACAAACTAACGACGTGAACAACATGAGTAATATCTAGACGAGTGACTATGAGATAAACTAAACTACCAACCAATGTACGATATAAGGTCGGATCGGACAAAAGAGACCCATCAGTGTGAGAGTAGCAAGCTTTGGTCTCAAGAGGGGTGTGAACGGTCCTGTTGTCAGTGAGACATACACGCTCAAAATGACTCTCTATATAGTTGGATTGTGATAAAAGATAGCCCTTAGAAGAAGAAGCCACCTCAAATCCAAGAAAGTAACGGAGTAAACCCAAGACTTTCATAGAAAAACACCGAGCCAAGTCACACTTCAGCAATTCTGTGTCATCAAAATCATCACAAGTAATAATCATATCATTAGCATACAAGGAGAGGATAATACGACCCTTACTTGTATGTTAGATGAACAAGGTCAAATAATAAGAACTAGGAAGAAAGCCAAGAGAGGTGATCACTGTGGAGAATTTCTCAAACCAAACTCTAGGAGCTTGTTTGAGACCATATAGAGACTTGCGAAGCTTGCATAGAGGCCCAGGCTGATGCGCTACCCCGGAAGGAGGTGTCATGTAAACCTCTTCATGAAGATCATTGTACAAGAATGCATTCTTAACATCCATCTGCGATATTTTCTACTGACGAACGTAAGCAATTGCAATTATAGTACGAATGGTGATCATCTTCACAAAAGTTGCAAAGGTTGCCTCATAATCCATGTCATACTCTTGAGAATAACCTTTGGCAATAAGACGAGCCTTGTGTCGCTCATGGATCCATCAGATTTTGTTTAATCTTATAGACCCAACGAGAGCCAATAGTGTAGACCCAACGAGAGCCAATAGTGTAGACCCAACGAGAGCCAATAGTGTAGACCCAACGAGAACCAATGGTATGCTTCCCAGAAGGCAACTGAATCTACACCTTTTTATTAATTGATAGGATTATATTGAGTACCACAATAATGAAATTGCAAATACAAAATATATATTTCAAGTTAAAGTTGCTATAAGAGAAGGTGAAATTGCATTGAAACACTTCATCGTACCTTTCAGAGAGAAGATTGATATTGAAGAACACGATGTGGCGTATTCAGAGAATGGAGTTCTAATAAATCAATTTTATAATAAAGCGAAAGAATCAAAAAGGTAAATCTTAAACCAATACATTAATATTAATATCATTTTCCTTAACTAATAGTTTATGTATTTATTGCAAATTCAAAACTTAAGAGAAAGATATAACAGGTGCAACTTAATTGGATGTCAAGGCTTGAAAGTGGAGACTAAGAGCAGTTGAAATCAAAGACAAGAAGTATAACATGGACATCATAATTTATCCGAGGGGTTGATTTAAATTTATTTATTACCCTAAATCATTAGGAGAGCAAAAAATTTTTAAAGATTACATAAAAACAACCAAATTATATATTAATACCAATATTTTTTTCCTAAACTAGGAGACACCACCATTGAATCTATTGAAGTCCAGTGGAGGCTAAAACTCCATCCTTCTGAATAGCTAGAGAAACCCTTCTGAGAAATATCCAAACGTTGCACCACCAACGAACTACTGCCATCGAACCCAGAACCATCACGATCTCATCGTCATCGACCAAATGCAGGTTAGGAAACCACATCGAGGACCACCGAATCCAAAACCACCACGATCTCACCATCATTGACCAACTGCAGGTTGGGGACCACCGACACGGTCCTATAACGCTAGGTAATCCCTATAGAGAAATTCCTCTACTATTTAGGGATGTGGTTTGAACTCTGAACCTCTTTGTTTAGAAAATGTGAAATACCACTGAAACGATGTCTAATTCACCGGGGGGAGCAAACTTACTATTCAGTTATTTATTTCCATTTCTATTAATTTCTTAGGCAATCGTGGAAGGCAAAGTTTTGGGAAAGACGGTATTTCCATATGCTTATGGAAGGAAGGGATTTAATTAGAATAATAAAAGGTAAAAGGCCTTAGTTGCAATATTAAAAATTTATTGTGCAACATGTAGTAGTTATAAAGTTTATAACCCAATTCATGCAACCCAAAATTTATCTTCATTTCTTCTAATTTGCACTTTAAACCTTGGTCTTTCCATGACTTACGGAAAGAACGACTTTCAAGAGACGGGCTCATCGTGGAATTCCGCTATCCTTATTAGTGAACTTTGTTATTTCATTATTTTACATTAATTATTTGTATTATGAAGGAAAAATTTTATTTCTCCACAAATTGAATATTTCATTTATATATATATATATTACTTCACATTTTTACTATATATTAGTTATTGAAAGGTTATAAAAAATAATTCATTTCATTTCATTTATTATTTAATTAATTCAATCTAAATCGATTACTTTTACTTTATAATTGTTACAGTCACTTTCGATAAATAACATTACAATTGCATTTTATTTTCATTTTAAATATGAAAGTAAATATTATATTTTAATTAAATGAATACTTTTGATCAAAAACACAGTGCAACGAGCGGTGAGACCATGCTAGTTAAATTTTAATAATGTACATTAAAATCTAAGTTTTGTATATTTTTAGCTAATATGAAAATTGCGAAGAGTTGTCAACATTGCGAAAAATACTGTATTTGTGTGCGAAAAAGTGCGAAACACACACAACCAAACTTTACTTTCTTTCTCGTTTCTTTTCTCTTCTTCTTCGCCTATCTCTGTACCTGTAACGGTCAGATTCTGGTTTCTCATCCCTGCCTATGGCGGCTCCTCCGCCTGGCCGTGGTGGCCACGTGGTGGCTAAATCTTTTCTTCAAGCTTTAGGCAACCGCCCTCCACCTCTATATGTCTCCCTTCCCTCTAACCCAGAAATTGTGCCAAAAACCCAATATAAGGGAGATATAGCCTGTTTGGTTTCTTGTAAAGATGCTGAAGCTTTGGCTACTCATTATCAAAATGCTCTGGTCAGCAAGTTTGCAAGGGGTAAGCCATCGATGTCTGTTCTCAATGATGCTTTCAACTCTGTGGGATTCAAAGGAAAATTTCAACTCGGATCCATCGACTTCAGACATATCCTCATTCGGTTTCAAGATAAGGAAAATTATCAGAGACTATGGCTCAAAGGGCAGTGGATATTCAATCATGCTCCAATGAAGGTTCTCAAATGGACAACAGATTTCTCGCCTGAGGAAGAATCATCCATAGTTCCGGTATGGGTCACTATTCCCCAAGTCCCAATCTTCTTCTACAATACTGCAATGCTAGAAATTATGGGGAATCAAATAGGAAATTATATTAAGATGGATGCTGCTACTGCTGCTCTTTCTAGACCCTCAGTAGTTAAGATGTGTGTCAAAATAGATTTGAAAAAAAAGCTGCCATCATTCATTAGAGTTGGTATAGAGGAGGATGGGGTAGATTATAATGTGGTAAAACTACCCTTAGAATTTGAGGACCTCCCATTGTACTGTCATCACTACAAATCTATAGGTCATGATGATGCCCTTTGCATCTATCTCCACCCAGAACTTAAGAGATCAAGGAATAATAGGATGGATAAACTTAACCCTAGCCATATAGAGAGTAGTGATCATCAAAGGGGTTCTGATGGTCAAGTTATTGGAAATGTTAATCTAGTGCATGCTGATAGAAATAAGGCTGAAGGCTCTGGTGTCTCAGCATCTGAGAAACTCAAGACTCTGTCCTTACAAAAATTCAGATATGTTCCAAAGAAGCAGGCAGTATCAGTTATAAATGTTGAAGAAGATAAGGTAGCTGAGTCACCTTATGAAATGATGGATAAGCTTCCTAAGGATATAGTTCCCCCTGAAGATAATTTTATTGGAAAGCAGAAGGCTACTGACTTGATTAGGGATACTCTGGTTGTTGATCATGGTATTGTTCATGTTGTTCAGTGTAAGGTTCCTAACCTGGATACTGAAGCTGTGCAGGCTCCTGAGGAGGCCAAAGCCAATCACCTTATAGTCATCCAAGATGATACTGCAGAATGCATATATCCACAACTTCTGCCTCCTACCCAATTAACCAAACACTCTCTTTCAGCTCCACCAAATCTCAAATCAAAATTTTTTTTTGCTAAGGACGATATTCCTAGCAAACGAGGTAAGTCTTTCTCACCATTTAATTCCATTATTGCAGCTAAATATTTCATTTTCTCTCAGCAGAAACACAGGCAAAATAGATTTCTCCCCCTTGAGAATGAAGAACCATCCAGTGAAGAAGACAGTCCCACTTCATTAACTGCTGAGATCTCAGAGCTTCAGGCAACATCTGATCCTAATAAGGTAAAGTCCATGACGGTTCCAACTGATCATCTGGAGGTTTCTTCTGCCAAAGGCACAGAAGATGGAACTACTCAGGCAAGCCAGGTAAGTTCTACTAACTTACACTCCAAATCAAGCAAGTTGAGGAGAAGGAAACAATCAGAAAAAGTAACTAACCAAAGTAATGAGACATATTTAACTCAGTTAAATACTATCATGACTAGATCAAAAAGCTTGAATAATGTTTCCTTATGAATAGCACAACACTTAAGATTAAATTTCTGGTTTGGAATCTTAGGGGTATGGATACTTTGATGCTAAGACTTCATAACTTGATTACTAGGCACAGGTTTGTGCTTATGTGTTTAATTGAGCCTAAACATGATAATATACAATGTGATTCTTACAGGCAATTGTTACACTATGACAACTGTGTCACTGCAACTAATGGCCAGATCTGGCTATTCTGGAATTCTAATATATCGCTAACAGTTAAATGTGACAATTTACAATTTTTAGCTGTTACATTAAATAGTTTATCTCTGAACAAAAGCATGGATGCTTTCTTTGTGTATGGTCTCAGAACTAGAAATGGTAGGAAAAATCTTTGGTATGATCTCAAGTCCTTCACCCACTCAGATTCGTTTTTTATTGGTGATTTTAATGTCATTACATCTATAAATGAATATAAAGGCCCTTCTACTCCTAAACTGGGTAGTATGAGGGACTTTAATGAATTTATTACTGTAATGGATTTGGAAGAAATTAACACAGTGGGTAACCATTTTACTTGGAGTAATAACAGATTAAGGAAACCAACAGTTCAAAGATTAGATAGAGGTCTCTGTAATCCTTCTTGGTCATCTACTTTTCCTGCCTCTTCTGTTCATATCTTGAATAGGATTTCTTCAGATCATAACCCTGTGCTACTTACCATTGGTAGTGATATCCCATCTAATCCTAAGCCATTTAGATTTCTGAATACCTGGTATAAAAGGAAGGAACTTAATGACTTAATTAAACAAAACTGGGATCTTCCTATTAATAAATCAGGAATGCTAGGTTTCTTTCTTAAACTCATAAGACAAAAAATGCTCAAAATCTGGAATAAGGAACATTTTGGCAACATACATGATAATGTTTTGCATGCAGAAACTGCTCTACAAGCTCAGGAACATATATATGACCTTAATGCTTCTGTTGATAATCTGGTTAATCTTAAGAAAGCTAAAGCTAAAATGGTGAGGGCTCTAGCAGAACAAAAAAGTTGCTGGAAATACAAGGCCAAGATTAAGTGGCTAAAGGAAGGGGACAATAATACAAGCTTTTTTCCATAACTTTGTTAAGGAAAAAATCAGTAGGCTAAAGATCACAAAAATTAAAGGTACCAATGGTCAGTGGCTAGATAATATTCAGGAAATTGAAAAGGAGGCCATTCACTATTACCAGGAACTTTTAATGGATGATAGTTCCCCCGATAGCAACCTTTTCCAATCCCATTTTTTGAGCCAGATACCTAAATTGATCACTCAATAGGATAATGAAAGACTCCTGCAAACTGTTTCATTGTCTGAACTCAAGGATATTGTTCTTAGTCTTAATAAAAATAGCAGCCCTGGACCAGATGGTTTTACGGCTAATTTTTACATAAAATCTTGGGATATAATTGCAAATGATTTGCTTTCGGTAGTCCAAGATTTTCTAACTGCAAATAACATTCCTAGGGGTATAGGTAGTACCTGGATTGCTATTATTCCTAAAAATAAAATTCCCATTTCTTTCGATGACTATAGGCCAATAAGTCTCTCCAATGTAGTTAATAAAATTTGTTCCAAAGTTCTAATGGAAAGACTTAAACCTATAATGCCGAAACTAATTTCACCACACCAAACAGCTTTCATTAAAGGTAGAGATATTTCGGATAATGTCATCTATTTGCAAGAAATGGTAAGGTTTTTGAATCGGAAGCAAAGAGACCCAAACTGCATAGTTAAACTTGATCTTAAGAAGACTTTTGATAGAGTTAAGTGGTCTTTTCTTAATTGTATCCTGTCTAGATTTGGATTCCATGCTAAATTCATTTTTTACATCATGAAGAATCTGTCACAAGCTTGGTTCTCTGTTTTAATAAATGGTAAGCCTGCTGGATTTTTCCAATCTTCGAGGAGTATCAAACAGGGTGACCCCCTCTCTCCTTTTCTATTTAACATCTTTTCTGAGGCCTTTACTAGGAGTTTAGCTTTCATTTTTCATAATGGTAAATTGGCATATTATGGTCTACTAGGTAATTCTCTCCAAATCTCACATTTATCCTATGCAGATGACACTGTGATTTTTTTATCAGCTGGCAATCAGACATTGATTAGATTTAAAGCCTTTCTGTCCAAATTTGAGGATGTTACTGGTCAAAAGATAAATTACAGTAAAAGTGACATTTTCATAGGAAAAAATACTTCTGCTCATACAGTTCACAATGTCAAAAGGATTCTAGGTATGAAAATTGGGAGTTTCCCGTTTACATATCTGGGAGTTCCTATATTTACTGGGATTGCAAAAAAGATTTTTCTTCAGCCACTAGTTGAACAGATAGACAGTAGGATAGGTAGCTGGAAAAATAAGTGGCTCTCTACCGGGGGGAAAATCACACTAATACATTCATGCATCTATTCTATTCCACAGCATATATGGTCAGTTATAAAACCTAGCAAAGAGATCATTTCTATCATAGAGAAAAAAACTTGGGAGATTTTTCTGGGGGTCTATTGATCTAAAACCTAAGAGAACATGGAGAAAATGGGATGCTCTTTGCTTTCCCATTGATCAAAATGGTCTAGGTTTTAGGTCAATTACCACCATAATAAATACATGCTCAGTTAAGCTATGGTGGAAATATCAAAAGGTTGAGGCATTGTGGACTCATTTTGTTGCATCACTGCCTCCCTCTTCTAGGTCTTCTCCAAACTGGAAGAGGATTTGTTCAGTTAATGCTTGGGCAGAATCCCACTCTAGAGTGATAGTAGGTAGAGGTGACTGTAATTTTTGGACAGCCAATTGGTTAGATATAGGTCCTATTATGGATCAATGTGATTAACATATGGTTGATATCCCTGATCCCTGTACTGTCTCTGATTTTATTTCACATAAATCACTTTTGATTCAGAAGATCTCTCCATTTCTACCCTCTTATGCTATCTCTCTTTTTACAGGATTCAAAGCTTTCTATACGCAGAGAGGATAGGCTTATATGGAAGCCTGGAATAAAAGGTGATTTCTCATTCAAATCCACCTATCAATTGCTCAGAACACAGAGAGGTACTATTCATTCTATCCAACATCTTTGGTCTTCTAGAATTGAAAAGAAAATCTCTGTTTTTATGTGGAAATTGATAAACTCATATCTGCCTTTTGATAATGTCCTACAAAAAATGAGATTCTGTTTGCCTTCCAAATGTTGTATGTGTAATAGTCATGAGGACTCACTGGATCATTTTTCCAATTCCTGCAATTTTTGTGTACAAATTTGGGAAAAGGTACACCACTTCATGGGAATCAGGGACAGAGCTTTCTCATCTTTATGGGAAAGATTATCATTCTATCTTACTTATCCTGGCCTGAGTGCTTTGCATTCAATAATTATTAGAACTGCTTCTGTAATAACATGTTGGAACCTTTGGAAGATGAGGAATAAATGTTTATATGACTCTGCCATTCCATTAACAAGTCTAGTGCTCAATCAAACAAGGGATCAAATTTTCTACACTTTTAGTGCTAAACCTGTTTTTATAGCATCCCATTTTGACTTCAGTATTGCTGAACACTCCTTTTTGCCACTGATCAAAGCTCCACCAAAGCCTAAAATTTTTATAATTGCTTGGACTAGGCCAGCTAGGGGTTACAAAATTAATGTTGATGTTGCATGGTGTTGTCACTCTAACATGTGTGGAATTGGTATGATTATTAGAGATAGTAGAGGTTGTTTTATTGCAGCTTATACTGAATATACACATGCCAATTCCCCTCTGGAAGTTGAACTGCTTGCTATTCGATTTGCATTAACTAAGTGTGTGGGATACTCTGTTACTATTTATATGGAATCGGATTGTCTTAATGCAGTGCATTTTGTGCTTGATCCTTTTCTGGCACACTGGAAACTGTTCCAATTATCTGATGACATTCACCAACTTATGCATGATATTAGCTTAGTGCATATTCATAGACAAGCTAATCTAGTGGTTGATTTGCTTGCTAAAACTTGTCTCAAAGCTCGGACTGGTTCCTCCATTTATAGATTTGGCATTCTCTCTAATACTATTCAAGGTTTAGTTAGACTGGATCAGATAGGTACACCATCACTAAGGATGGTACATTGAATGGATGCTACTCATTTGTACTGGTTTATGCAGGTTGAATCGGTATCAATGAATGACTATATTGGTTGGCATTCGGATTCAGAGATTCTACTTGCAGCATCATAGGGATCACTAACCCCTGCAGCAACTGACGGATTCAAGGCTTCTTTCTTCGGCTGGAGAATAAGGGTTTCTAGCTTCACTATTTTAGGAGGATGACACATCAAATCCCTGGTACAACTGATATACATGCACATGGATAGAGTGTCCTCATTGCCTAATAGTATCCTTTGCTGGATCACTTTCTTTTGATTTCTAGCTTAGTAGAGGATAAGCTTTTTAGATTGTTTGGGGTGAATCTGACTGACTTGTGTTTCGTTAATTCGATTCACTAATAAGTTCGACGATCTTCCAATATAGTCTAAGAGTTTTTGTAATCCTCTAACTTTTAGCGACATATCTTATTTCATTTTGGAAGCAACAATAGTTGCTTCATGAGCTTATGGCTCACTCATGTAAATATCAACTAAGCTATGGCTTCACTTTATCTTTATGTTTTATGTTTCTTGTCTATTAAATGGCTTGGGAAGGCCTAATATAATTTCCCCCATCCTTGGATGGTTTTAACTAAAAAAAAAACTAATATGATATTATTAAATTGATTTCATTTCAAATTTTATACCTTAACTGAAAATAGTAAACAGGTAAAGTAAAAAATTTAATTATCAAAATTTAATGTTTTGGTAATTGATAGCATCAGTATGATCTTCTGTAAATAGAGGGGGTAAGTCCTACTTTTTAGGTGACACATGTCGGATTTTGATTAGGACTTCAATGTGATATAAGCAATTAGAATGGATTGATAGTGATTTAAAATTTTCATCTCCAATGGTATTGTCCCATTTATAACGTTAGTATGACGTGTCAGTCCAAACATTTTACATTTACAAAATTTTTTATATACATATACATATATAGAGAAATTTTTTATATTTATAAAATTTTTCATTGTGCTCATTTATTCGCATATCTTTTTATAATTTTCTTTATGAGATAATATATTTTAATGAAAATATAAGTGTTTAAATATGTGATTCTTTTAAAATTAAAAATAAATGTAACAATAAATAATATATACTACTACATTAGTGAATAAAATTTTGTACAAATGTTTGAGTTTTTACTTAAAATATTAAATTTAAATTCAAGTAGTTTAAAATTCGAATCCTTTCAAATTTAGCTTACAATTATAATTATATAAATAATAATATTAAATATATTATATTACAGTTATTGAACTAATATTAGCATCAATTATAAATTGTATTGCTTTTTTATCTTCAACATTATTAAATTTCAATATTATACATCAAAATCTATTTTTTGTATATTCGTAGTTAATATGTTATTATTAAATTGATTTTACTTCAAATTTTATATCCTAACTAAAAATAGTAAATAGGTAAAAGTAAAATAATTAATTACCAAATTTTAATGTGTTGGTAATTTACAGCCTCAGTAATATGTAAACAGAGTTTAATTGATGGGGTCACTCATTAAATTGTTCCATATCATGCTGATGTCTTGAAATGATGCTCCATTAATTGGAGACATATTTTTGTTCAAAGGTCTCTCATTCTAATGTGGAAATTGATTTTTTTTTTAAGTGACTGGGTTGGAGATGCTCTAATTGCCGGTGTCACGTATTAAATTCATCCTATCAAGATTGATGTTTTGAATTGATGCATCATTGTAGATATATTTTTAGTTTGAGAGTCTATAAATTTGATGGGTAAGCTAACATGTTTGAAATTGGAAGTGACGTTCGGAGATTGGAGATGCTGACTTTATCTCTCCCTCTTTTTAGTGCTTAACATTAATGAAAAAAATGGATCTTTTAAATCTAAAAGCGTAATCTCATACTCCTATTAAACTGGTCTTTGAATGTATATGGTCATGTGGTACTGTCAAATGGGTTAATTGGATCAATCCATTATCCAAACCTAATTAACATATTATCCAATAGGTCTTTCTTTATCCAATTAACTCATTTATTAATGGATTATAATGGGTTGTGTCATACATGGGTTGGGTCATTAAATGGATAACCCATTGGGTAACTCATGAGATAACTCATATGACCCAATGGGTTAAAATATATTATCCAATAAGTCATTATGTAATTAACCCAATAAGTTATCATTCAATATTTTCTTCTGATTTGGGTTACAAGTTGTCATTATCCAATGGGATCGGGTATTAAACACTAATTAATTTTTGGGATTGGGCGTGATGAGAATAATTAAATTTTGATCTCAATGTGTCCCATATTATTTTAACTCAATGGGAACCTAACAAATACCGCATAAATATCCAAAATTACCCAATTAAATGCATGTATAATATTTAACATAAAATTCACTATAATTCACAAATTATTCGAGCTCAATCTCGTGCAGTATTTGAGTTTGTACAGTATTCGAGCTCGTACAGTATTCAAACTCAATCTCGTACAGTATTCGAGTTCGTACAGTATTTGCGCTCAATCTTGTACAGTATTCGACTTCGTACGATATTCGAGCTCAATCTCGTATAGTATTTGGATTCATACAATATTTGAGTTCGTACAATATTGGAGCTCAATCTCGTACAGTATTCGAGTTCGTACAGTATTCGAGCTCAATCTCGCACAGTATTCAAGCTCGTACAATATTCGAGCTCGTACAATATATGAGCTTGAGCTCGAACGCAACTAATATTGTTCGTTAATTTCGTCGAGTTTACAAAACCAACATATTATATATTTTTTATTTTTATTAAATATAATATAATATGATGTACATAATATAATAAATGATTATATATTAGGGGAAAATTAAATAATTCGTAATCAAACTTGTGAAAATTTAGTTATGTTATGATATGAAATTATCCACGGGCCACCCATTACCCAACCCAACTTGACCCACCCAAAATTATCCAACGGATAACCCATTATCCAACCCAACTAAACCCAATAACTATAACCCAATTTTATCTATTAACCCAATGAATTATTATCCAATAAATAAAAATAGTATATGGATAACACCCATCCCATTTGACGGGCCTATAGCCATGTATCTAGCTTTACTTCTGTTATACTGGTCATTGTATATTTCTCGCGTTCTACATCCTAACTTCACTTGATCCGAGAAAAAAATGGGTATTGCTATATCACGCCCTGTATTTTACTAGTTTACGCCCTAATACGTATATACACGTATAATACTAATATTAAATTTTCAAAAATAAAACAAAAATCAAAAACAAAAAAAATAACCACGCAGTGCGCCACCACCACTGCCGGTCTCCGCCGCCGCCGTGCGCCACCACCTTCTTCTCTTCTTCTTCATCTTCCCTGGCGGTCTCGCCACTGCCACCACCGTGCCTCCTCCACCGTCCCTCGTCTGCAGCAAAACCCTGGCCCCGCCACCGTCCCTCCTTCTCATTCGCCCCATCAAGCAAAGCCCTAGCCCCTTCGAGCAAAGCCCTAGCCCCTTCGAGCAAAACCCTAGCCCCGCCGTCCCTCCTCCTTCATCCCCGTCGAGCAAAACCCTAGCCTAGCTAAGCTCCTTCTCCTTCTTCCCCGTCGAGCAAAACCCTAGCCCCGCCGAGCTCCTTCTCCTTCGTCCCCGTCGAGCAAAACCCTAGCCCGAGAGAGAACGGCGGAGAAGCGGCGGCAGAGAAGCGGGAGTGGCGGAGCACGGAGGAGAACCGAGCGGAGGAGAGTAGAATGGGAGAATGAGAGCGGGAGAAGGGGAAGGAGAGGAGAACGGGAGAAGGAGAGCGGGAGAAGGGGAAGGAGAGGAGAACGGGAGAAGGAGAGCGGGAGAAGGGGAAGGAGAGGAGAATGGGAGAAGGAAAGCGGGAGAAGGGGAAGGAGAGGAGAACGGGGGGAGAAGGAGAGCGGGAGAGGAGAACGGGAGGAGAAGGAGAAGGAGAGCGGGAGAGGAGAACGGGAGGAGAAGGAGAAGGAGAAGGAGAGAGGGAGAGGAGAACGGGAGGAGAAGGAGAAGGAGAAGGAGAAGGAGAAGGAGAAGGAGAAGGAGAGCGGGAGAGGAGAAGAAGAAGAAGAAGAAGAAGAAGAAGAAGAAGAAGAGAAGGGGAGGTGGTGGTGGCGCACGGCCAGAGAAGATGAAGAAGAAGGTGGTGCACGGAGGAGGAGGAGGCGGCGGAGCAGTGGCGGCGGCGGCGACGGAGCAGCACGGCGGCTGATCGGCGGCTGATCGGCGGCAACGGAGCAGCACGGCGGCTGAGCAGTGACGACAGAGTATTAATTAAATAAATAAATAATTTTATTTAATATTAATTAATTTAAATTATTTAAATTAAATTAAAAATACATATTGGATATTAAATAGTATAAATACAGGGCGTAATCAAGTAAAATACAGAGTGTGATATAGCAATTCACAAAAAAAAAATTCCTAACTTCACCACTCTGGTCCACACGTGACTCCCAACCATTTGCCGAAAATCCCAAATCAAAACAAGAGCCCAGAAATAGCTAACAATGCTAACTTCCAACATTTGCGAACTTGCCTCACTAGCTAAGAAGCTTCCCAAGCTACACCCAACTAGAAAGGGTAGTACTACTAGAAAATGCAGCCAACTTGTACTCCCTCCAGTCCTTTTATTATGGTCCCAATTTTTGGGTACAAATTTTTTAAAAAAAGATAAATAAATGGTAGAGATTGTGTTGGAAGTGTAAAAAGTAAAATGAGCGGATGAAAACATTCTAGAATTTACCAAAAGAGGAAGGAAACATAAATAAAAAATCATTCCAAAATGGAAAGTAAGACAATATTAGAGGACCGGAGGGAGTATCTATTTTAAATTGGGCAAAATACATATATGACCCCATATTTTGATCATATGTGTCAATATGATCTTGTGAAGTTAGAAAGTGCTATTATAACCCTATCTTTTGCATCAAAAGTGTCGATATAACCTTTTGACACTATTCTGACATTGACTTGACATTTTCCGTCATTGACCATAACTAAAAAAAATTTAAATAACTATAGGGTTAAAACTAAAAATGTAAAGACAAACTTACCCCTTGTTCTTCTTCTTCTCCATCACACAACCACTGTTGTTCCGCCACCTCTGCCACCACCGCCACCACATCCATCGTCGCTCTCCCACCTCTGCTGTTGTCTCTCTGCTAGGACGTCGCCGGAATCTGGAGTTCCGCTCCATCACTGCCGAAATCTGATGTTTGGTGCCGGAATCTGGTTGCCATCGCCGACTGATCAATCCATCACCCCCTCACCTACATCCCCTCACCACCACCTCTCGAAACCCTACCTCACCTCACCTCCACACCACCTCACCTCTCCATCGCCACCACCCAGAAACCCCATAAACCGATCGCCCCACCCAATCTGTCACCACCAATCGAAACCCTACCTCACCACCCCATCACCTCACCACCCCATCACCTCACCTCCCCCTCACCACCACTGCTCTTGTCGCCTCTAGCACCACCTCACATACCTCTCCTCGCCACCACCCAATTTTTTACAAATCGAACGTGAATGAAAACGATGTCTGATTCTCACCGCCACCACATAACCCTAGCCCCACAACCCGATTATAACCGCCACCATTTTTCGGTGCCACCCAGCCTAGCGCCGGAAAGTGGAGCATCGAGAGAAGAAGAAGGAATTAGAATCAAGAAGAAGGAAAAGAAAAACAGAATCCAAAGAAGAAGAAGGAATCAGGATTGAGAAGAAGAAGAAGAATGGAAAATGAACCAATTTTTCTTCACCAATGAACCAGGGCGGAAAGAATGAGGGCATAATTGTCCTTTTACTTGTTCTAAATTTTTATTTTATTTTTTAAACAGGGGTATAATAGTTATTTCATGTATTTCCGACAAAATCCGAGCTTTTAGAGTTATATTAGCACATTCAAGTAAAATACAGGATTACAATAATACTTTCCAACTTCATAAGACAAACTACCAAAATATAGGGGCATACGAGCCCTTATCTCATTTAAATTTTAATGCTTTGTGCAGTACAGTCTCGCAAGTTGTAACCCAGAACCTGTTTTGCGTCAAACGTTGGCTTTGCCTCGTCAGCTAAAGATTAGTTTAAGTATCTAATGACTCCTCGATAGATATTTAAAATGAAAAAGTGATCAATATCTTCCAACTACCTCCTCATCAAATTAAGCTCGATTCAGATCCATCACGCGCGATCGCTTCACATGAGATGCTGTTAAATTAGCCGTCAAGAAATGTGCCCGGCCGGGGCGGTTGACGAATCCGAACTACCCCTAGCACCAGCAGCCTCCCCGCCAGATGAAGAAGAAAATGTAGCGCAAGTTCACATCCCTTCATTAATCACATCCCTTCTTCTCGAACCATTTCAATGGATCCAAATGCTGTCTTCGACGCTGGATTCCACCTTCGTGCTGGGGGTCATCCTAGTGTACGGTCTGAGCCAAGGTTTCGCGGCATCGGTCTTCAAAGTCGTGTCGGATTACTACTGGAAAGACGTGCAGAAAGTGCAGCCTTCTGCAGTTCAGCTCTTCATAGGTCTGTACTACATCCCGTGGATTCTGAAGCCCGTGTGGGGTCTCCTCACCGATGTTTTTCCGGTCCGAGGGTTCAAAAGAAGGCCTTATTTCGTGGCTGCCGGAATACTGGGGTGTGGCTCGGCGTTGGCTTTGGGTTTGAGTGGTGATTTGGGCATTCTGTTGGCTTTGCTGCTTCTGATTGGAATAACAACTGGGATTGCCATTGCAGATGTTACCATTGATGCGTGTATTGCGAGGAAAAGCATAGAGAATAAGGGGTTGGCTCCTGATATGCAAAGCCTTTGTATGTTTTGTTCTTCTGTTGGTGCGCTCTTGGGGTACTCTTGTAGTGGCCTTTTTGTTCATCACGTTGGACCTCAGGCAAGTTTAATTCTTCCCCTCTCATCTAATGTTTGATTGTGTTGACATTTCTATATACGGTAGTTAAGGTTGTTTTGTTTCTTGGTGCTACTTTTTCAACGTGGTAAGTCTATATTTTTTTTTCCATTTTGTTTTGCTTGAAATAAATATCTATGCAACCCAAAAAAAATTATCTTCATTTCTTCTCATTTGCACTTTAAATTTTAATCTTTCCATGAGTTCGTCTTTCAAGAGATAGAATCTTTATTCGAAAGAAATAGTACAAATAACATGTTAAAAATATCAAATTGCAGGTTATGTCAATAATGTACTAGATAAGAATATGAAACAGAGAAATCACATTTGAGACCACCGTCACACGTAGTTTATTAGAATAACAAACTTCTATAATTTGTACTATATAGAAGTGGCCTATTAAACTTATGTATTGAGTTATAACTTACTCCCTTCATCTCATGTAAAAGTTCCTAATACCTTTTTGCATAGGCATTTACTCACATTGATGTGGTAGAAAAAATAGGGGATTGGAATGAGTTGGCCAAATTCCAACCACAAATTTGAGTATGAATAAGGAAATAGTCAAAAATAAGAAACTTTGGTCGAGACAGACGAAAATAGAAAGTATGATCATTTGGGTAGGACGGGAGAGTAGTCCTCAACTAACAATGCAAATATACATCTGCTGCTCCGATTCTATGGCAGAATGTAAAACACACAAATAATTGTAATTGTGTGTATTCATATATATAGCGAGCACAAAGGATATATAAGAGATAAACAAATATGGAACATGATATATACAAAACAATTAGAAAGGGCATTGCGTTCTTATCTGAATCTAATTGATTTACATCTCTATTACATATTCAAAGTTATGAATTTCTAGCATCAAACCAATTAGTATTATGTGTGCGTGTCTTTTAACTCTATATATATTTGAGGTATAATTTAATTTTCAATCCAGAGTATATTCTAACACTTGTCAAAAAAATTATTCAAAAATTACAATTTTTGAGAGGACTGCGATTCGAATGCTGAAAAAAATGGTGATATAACAACTTAAGGATGATCCAGTTCACATTTATGTCATATACTCCTGATCTACTATAAGTGATTCATGTTTTTTGAGCCCTTTGATTTTTTGGCATCGAATTTTTTTTTTTAAAGTAAAACATAAAATAGATGGATGAAAATGATTTTACTCTTATCATCATCATAATGTGAATGAGACATTAAATGAAGATTAAGACATTCTTTTAGTATTAGTAATAAAGAAAGAGGAGGGCACAAAATTATTAGTAAAGTATCACGTGATGTGTTCATGTTGTGTGCGCGCGCTTTTTCTTCTTTGTATGCCCTGTTGGCCTGTTCTGCATATGTTTAATCATACACATAAAGCAGTGTTTCCATCTTTGTTAAATTTGCAGGGGTCACTTGGGCTTTTGGCGTTACCAGCAGTTGCAATGGTTGCTCTAGGATTTGTGATCAAGGAGTCAAGGACACCTAATGATATCCAATCCGAGAAGAATAAGGTGCGGGCAAATTAAGACTCAGTGTTGGCTGAGTTTATTTAAAGTAAAATTTGGTCATTTTTATTCACTTTTTCTACTTATGGACTAAGTTGAAATCGTAGGATTCTAAAGACAAATTCAAGTAATGATGATATGAGTCGACATGAGTCGAAGGCTAAAATCAAATTTGGAAATCAACCAGGGAAAAGATAAAATTTCTAAATTTTTATTAAATTAAAAGATTAAATTTGTCTTGAAAATCTCTATCTTATTTATACTGATAGGCAGCTAATTAGAAAAGGCATAAAAGTATTCTTCTAAATTTTATTTTATTTTTAGTCTCCTAATTTGGATCGAATTGCGCGAAGTTCTCCGAAACTTATTTGCACTTCAACTCAGTTTAAATCAATTTAGTTTAGTTCAATTCATCTAGTTCAGTTCAGCCAAAATCTAATTGATGACATTTAGTTTAATATAGTCATATTGCTGCTATTTTTCAGGAAACTTACTTTAGTTCAGTTCAGTTCAGCCAAAATCTAATTGATGACATTTAGTTTAATATAGTCATATTGCTGCTATTTTTCAGGAAACTTACTTTAGTTCAGTTCAGTTCAGATCAGGTTAAATTAGATAAGCTCTAGAGAACATGGCCTTACTTCAAGATTAACAAAAGAAATAGAGAAAAGTGCTTTTATAACCCTACCTAATTCACATAAATGCTAATATAATATTTTGATAATTAAAAAGGAAAATATAACCTTTGATAGTTAGTGTAAGTGCAAATGTACCAATTCCAGCATTTTTAGACTGGAATTGGATGAAAAGTCAATTTTATCCCACAGAGAAAAAGGAAAAAAATGAATTTACTATTATACACCTAATATTCCTTCTCCTAAATCCTAACCCCGATTCCTCCTTCTTCTTAGTCACCAATTTCTTCTTCTTCTTCTTCTTTGTTCGTCGATTTCTTCTTCTTCTTTTTGGTTCTCCGATTTCTTCTTCTTCTTGGGCTTAGGTGGCATCGGGCCTGGGTTGGGTGGCCCTTTTGATAGTTAAAAAAGAAAATGTAACTTTTGATAGTTAGTGTAAGTGCAAATGTACCAATTTAGATCGGAATTAGGTGAAAAGTCAATTTTATCCCACAGAGAAAAAGAAAAAAATGAATTTACTATTATACACCTAATATTCCTTCTCCCAAATCCTAACCCTGATTCCTCCTTCTTCTCAGTCACCAATTACTTCTTCTTCTTCTTTGTTCGCCGATTTCTTCTTCTTTTTGGTTCTCCAATTTCTTCTTCTTCTTGGGCTTAGGTGGCGTCGGGCCTGAGTTGGGTGGCGCGGGGCTGAGTTTGGGTGATGTCAGGGCTGGGCTGGGTTGCGCGGGCTGGGTATCAGGGTTGGGGATGGGTGACGCAAGCTGTGTTTGGGTGGCGTCGAGGCTGGGGTTGGGTGGTGGGGGTGGAGTTGAGCGATAACGAGTTGGTGTTGCACGGTTGTGGGTGTGGTGGTAGCGGGTTAGTGTTTGTGGTAGTGGTAGGGTGATAGTAGTGATTGTTATGGGTTTGGGGGTTGTTGTGGAACTGGGGTTAGGGTTTGGGATCGCCGGCGGAGTGGAGTGGCGACGATGGTGGAGCTGGGTGTTTGGGGTGGTAGTGGAGCTGAGGGGTTAGGGTTTGTGATCAGGTGGTGGTGGAGTTGGGGTAAGGATTTTGGATTGCCGGCAGCGGTATGGCATGGCGGCGGCGCGGAGTGGAGTAATGGCAGTGGCGGAGTTGGGGGTGGTTGTGGAGCTGATGGGTTAGTGTTTGGGATCGGGTGGTGGGGACGCAAAGCAAAGTGGTGGGGTGGTGGGGCTGGGTGGTAGGGATGGTTTAGCATCCAGTGGTGGGTTTGGTGGTAAAGCGGCGGCCCAGTGGTGGCCCAGTCAGAGCAGCGATGGTAGCGGAGCAGCAGAGGTGATTGTAAGGGTATAACTGTCCACAACTTTTCTATTTTTGGGCCAAAGTGCATTTTGGTTATTTTAGATTGAGCCAACGCCAGAAAGACTAAGTCAATGCAAGATTCCTCATCATAGGGTTATATTTGCACTTTCATCAACTAATTAGGTTTGTTTTTGTAGTTTTAATTATCTTAGGGTAACATTTGCACTTACTCAAGTATATAGGGTTATATTTGTATCTATCACAAGGAAATATATTCATTCAAAAAGACATGAACTCTACCTAAAATAGATGGGGAAAAAAAATTTTTCTAATAAGAATTTTCCTAAACCATAAATCGAAAATAAAATATGTAACTAATGAGAATAGAAAACCAATTATTTTCCGGATGAAATATTAGGAAACATAATATTCTAATAAGAAAAGAAAACTAAATATTTTCTTAAAGAGAATAGGAAACATAACCAGATCTAGCATGGAATTCCTTAATTGTAATAATAACAAAAAATATTAAGAGGTTATTTTGAGGTTTGAAATGATCTCGAACTGCCAGAAGGTCTATATGTTACAGCAGAGCGGCTTGTTGCATTTGTTAGCTTATTTCTCTTTCTGAAAAACGTATCACAATATTCATTCGGACACCAAAGCCAAATTTGCGTTAAAATTGCTAAAACTTTGCAATGACCGATTTCCTTCTCGATTTTTTCTTCGGATCCTACATCGATTTCCTCTACTCCAAACAACTCAACCCTGAGTTCACTTCTACATAAATGACCTAATCCTCATGGTACTCGTAAATATCAGGAGGTTTAGGCAAAGTCAACTGTGGTTTTGGCCTTCTAGAGAACTTCTTCTTCGGCCACTGTTTTTTTTATAAAAAAACCAGAGTCCTTGACAACATTGTGGTTTCTTCCTAGAGGATTTTTGTTCAACCCTCCTCTCTTGCTTGGTCGCTCACCGTTCAAATTATTCACCTGCAGCATCAACACAGCCATTTGGTTGTTCTTTGGTGTTGTCAAAGTTGCTGGAGTGGCGATAAAAGTTACGGTCAACCCTTCTAAATATGCCTTGGTTGTTGGTTGATCTCCCACCTCAAATTAAGCAAAAAGGAAAGGGAGAAAACCTGCTTTTATACCACCTGAACGCAGTAGGAAAACATAGGATTTCTAGAAAATCCGAGTAACGATATGAGTTGACAAGCATTTAAACCTAAGAACAAATTCTAAAATTTACTAGAAAAGAAGATAAATCTCCAGAATGTTGTTGAATCAATTATTATAAAACATGTCTTGAAATCTTTGTCTTATTCATACTAATAGACAGCTAATTAGAAAAGGAATAAAAGTATTATCTTAATCTAAATCTAATCATTCAAAGAATGACAAAATAAATATATTTTTGCAAAGACGGAAACTCTATCTAAAATAGAAAAGGAAATAAGAGCTCTTCTAAAAAATTATCTTAAAACATAAATAGGGAATTGTGTATTCTCCTAATGAGAATATAAAATTGATTATTTTCCTAATGAAATATTAGGAAACATAATATTCTAATAAGAAAAGAAAAATAAATATTCTCTTAAAGAGAATATGAAACATAATCTCATCAAAAATGTAATTCCTGAATATACCTAAAAAAAATTAACGACAAATATTAAGAGATTGGCTTGAGACCTGGAATGATTCCAAATTGTCAAAAGGCCCATGTATTATAGCAAAGAAATGTGATGCATTTGTTATCCCATTTTCCTTTCTGAAAAGGTATCACACTATTTATTCGGACACCGAACACCAAATCTGCACTAAAATTATTGAACCTTTTCACCGATTTCTTTCTCGACTCCTACCTCACATGTAAAGATAATTAGTTTACATGATGTAGTAATTGAAATATGTATTGATTCGTAAGTGTTTGAAAATTTTTCTCATGAGATTAATATAAAATTATGTTTGATGGAGTTCTATTTGTTTGAAAAATTAACTTTTAAAAGGTTTTGTACTTTCACAAAATAATTCCTTCTGTCTTAAGAATATTGTCTTAATTGCTTGTGTCTCAAAGTTTTATGTATTTTGATGTGGACGAGAATAATTGTGAAAAAGTAGGAATATTTTGGAAAATGTGTGGTTAAAGTTAAAGAGGACATTGTGAAAATTTAACAACATATTCTTTATCATTTTAAATAATGTTGAAAATATGTCATTACTTGTGAGGTGGATGAAAATAGATATTAGGCCAATATTCTTGGATAGAGGGAGTACATAATCTAAAACTACGTAATCTTTACCAAACACATCTTTGATCAAGTAGGACTAGAGATTTATAAGAGCAAAATTATTTTATTTTTTTATAAAAAAATCATTCATTGGTGTTAGGGAAAATGCTCAGCATGATTACAATAAGTGGTATTGACATTTAACTCAACTACCCTCTAGCAATAACTATCTATTACATGGATAACTAAATTACATGTCAGCCAGACTGATCGTCTGCATTACAGATTAGAGATACAATGAAACTTTAATATTGCAATCAGAATATTAACTATCTTCTTGCAAAAATTGTGACCACTTGGTTGAGAGGGGAGTATCACACATGTATCATTTTGCCAAACAGGAATTTTTAAGAACTGGAACACCACTTGATCCAAAGCACGATCTATGTTGTCCAAATTGTAAACACCTTGAAAACACATATCTGAATCATCCAAATTAATGAAAACACTGACTTGAAACACAACAAATAGCAAAAACTCTTGAACTTAAGCGGTACCAAACTAACTCTTATTTGATTTTCTTTCAGTCCTATTTTTTCTCCAACTCTGAAGGGATAAATCTATTGGACTTTCCATGTAGTTACATTGCCCTACATCTTGTTTATTTTTATTTTTTTCTTCTCATTTCGGTAAATGAGGTAATTCTCTATAGATTAATGTTTGTGAATCATGAAATACATATAGAAATACTAGCCTAAACATACAATGTATCTAGACATAAGATTCCTATCATATCTCAATCACATCTCAATCATATCCCAATCATATCTCATCTTAACCTAATATCTCAATCATATCTCATCTTATCCTAACACATATCTCATCTTATCCCAACACATATCTCATCTTATCCTAACACATGTCTCATCTTATCCTAACACCCCCCAAGCAAAGCGTTGGGTTGGCTGAGACGCACAGCTTGGATCTGAAAAACTCAAATAAAGGGCGAGAAAGGCCCTTGGTGAATATGTCAGCAACTTGGAGAGATGTCGGCACATGACGAACATGCAGCTTCCCTGAGGCAACCAGCTCCCGAATGAAGTGATAGTCGATATCAATATGTTGTTTGGCGTGCTTGTGAGCCACCTGATTCTGAGCAAGAAAAATGGCGATGTTGTTGTCACACAACAGGATGGGCGACTCACAAAGCGGAAAGCGAAGATCACGAAGCAAGTGAAAAAGCCAGACAACCTCCGCCGCAGTGTTGGCCAAAGCACGATACTCAGACTCTGAATTAGAGCGGGATACAGTAGGCTGCTTCTTGGCTCTCTAAGAAATGAGATTGCCCCTAAGAAAAACTGCGTAGCCATAATTCGAGCGCCGAGTCTCTAGGCACCGAGCCCAATCAGCATCAGAATATCTTAACACATCCGTGGAAGCGGAAGAACAACAGGATAATAATCCAAAATAAAGAGAGCCACTGACATAGCGAATAATCTGGGTAACTGCCGCAAAGTGATCATCACGAGGATCTTGGAGAAATTGACTAACAGAGTTCACAGCAAAGGCCAAGTCTGGTTGAGTAATGGTGAGGTACTGCAGAGCACCAATCAAAGACCGATACAGAGTGGGATTTCTGAAAGGTTCGCTCGAACTACTGAGAAGCTGAGAAGAAGTTACAAAGGGGGTGGAAACTGGCTTAGCATCAGCCATACCAGCTCGACGAAGGATATCCCTAGCATACTTAGTCTGACCCAAAAAGAGACCAGAGGTAGTGGAAGAGACCTCAAGACCAAGAAAGTAGTTAAGGGAGCCAAGATCCTTGATGGTGAACTCCTGATGAGTGCGAGAAATGAACTGACGAATGGCAGCAGAGTCATTGCCAGTAAGGATGATATCATCCACATATACCAGTAGATATAGCAGAACAGTACCTCGAGAAAACACAAATAGAGATGTGTCAGCGGAACTGCAAACAAAACCAAGTTGGTAAAGAAATGAACTGAACCAATCAAACCAAGCCCTCGGAACCTACTTAAGCCTATAAATGGCTTTCCGCAGATAGCAAACATGATCAGGTCGAGTAGGATCTTTGAAGCCAACGGGTTGAGCCATGTACACTGGGGCATCGAGAACACCATTCAGGAACACATTCTTCACATCTAACTGGTGCAAGGGTCATTTTCAAATATTAGCAATGGCAAGAACGGTACGAAAGTGGATTCTTTGACCACAAGACCGAAAGTGTGGTCAAAGTCAAATCCCGGTAGCTGGGAAAACCCTTGAGCCACAAGTTGGGCTTTGTATCGGTAAACCGTGCCATCGGGCAGATAGTTGACTCGGAAGACCCATTTGGAGCCAACAACGTTTACATTATATGGCCAAGGAACTAGATCCCAAGTGTGTTGCTTTTGAAGAGCAGACATCTCTTCATCCATGGCAGCAACCCACTGAGGATCACGAAGAGCAGCTCGATATTCTCGAGTTTCAGAGTGGTCAAGTACAGCCGCAGTAAGGCCAGTGAACATAATCATCAAGATGTCAAGGTCGACGCAAAATGGTACGAGGCCGAGTGACCATGTGATGAGGCCGAGATGATGTGGACTAGGAGAATTGTCAAAAGAGTCATCAGCAGTAGACTCAGAGCACACCGGAGAACCAGGGGTTTGATCAGGAGTAGCAGACCGGGGGTCCAGCAAAATAGGTGAGTCAGCTGAACACAGCGAGCAAGGTGCCAAAGGAGAAGGCGATGGTGATGGCGGCATAGTATCTGAAAGGACTGGATCAATAAATGAAGATACATCAAGAGAAGAGAAAACTGAAGAACTCAAAGACGACGCGGCAAAAGGATAGCAAGTTTTATCAAACCGGGCATAACGGGTGATATACACCCGACCAGAAGTAGGATCCAGATAGCGAAATCCCTTGTATTGAGAACTATACCCAACAAACACACAAGGAATACTTCGAGGCGACAACTTGTGCTCAGCATAGGGACAGACAAATGGATATAATCTACAACCAAAAGGATGGAAGTTAGAGTATGTTGGTGCCCGGTCAAATAGAATACCATAAGGAGAAGCGCCATCAAGCACCGAGGTGGGAAGACGATTAATGACATATACAGTTGTCGCAAACGCATCATCCCAAAAAGATAGTGGCAAATGTGAATGAAAAAGCATAGTAAGCCCCATTTCTGCCACGTGACGGTGTTTTCGTTCCGCACGCCCATTCTGCTCGGGTGTGTACAGAAAGGAAACCTAATGAAGGATTCCTTTTGTCTCAAAATGAGTTCGGAGAGGTGTGTTCAGAAGCTCTATGCCCCCATCACTCTGAAACACTTTAATCCGAGAGGAGAATTGATTTTCAACAAACGCCTCAAATTTCATATATACATCAACAAACTCAGATTTACGATGAAGAGGGTAAAGCCATGTAAATCTTGAGAAATCATTCACAAAGAGAACATAGTAAACAAATCCATGACCAGATAAAACAGGAGATGGTCCCCCCACAAATCACAATGAATCAAATCCAAGACATGCATAGCTCGTTTAGAGTTTTCAACAAATGACAGTTTATGGCCTTTTGCCATCACACATGAGGCATATGCATTAGGTTTATGCAATAAAGAGGAAACAGATAATTCACCATTTTTAGCTGGCATGCCACAGTTCAAAAGAGGCCTGAGATTTATTTTGCTTAATAGATGAAAGTAAAGCTTCTTCACCACGATCCAACACATATAAACCATCCTCAATGTGGCCTCTGCCCATTACTGCTCTGGTGACTTTGTGTTGAATCACAAAAGAACGGTCATCAAAAGTGACCAGTACACCAAGATCTCGGGTAAGCTTGCTTATAGATAATAAGTTTTTGGTTATATCAGGAACAACCAAAACATCAGAAAGTCGCAATGAAGGCGTAAGTTGAGAATCACCAATAGCATAAATACATATATTAGTACCATTTCCAACAGAAACAAAGGATTTACCACTGTAGGGCGTAACACTCTCAAGGTTCGAAGCAGACGAACTCATATGAGCAGAAGCTCCAGAGTAAGGGTACCAATCAGAGGTGACAACGGCCAGCTCAAGCTGTAGGGAGGACTGAAATTGCTAAGCAAGATTAGAAGTCTCGGATGGACGTCGGACCAAACGATAACAGTGAGCAGCATCATGACCCATTTTGCGACACCACTAGCATTGTAGACCACGGGCCCGACCACCTGAGGACTGCGCCAGAAACCTGCCACGTCCGTGACTTGAGAACTGGCCAGAATGCCCCGCGCGTGTGCCAGACGCACCACTGCCAAGCGCTGCACCCGCCGGTGCGTGAGACCACGCACGGCCGCTGGAGTTGGATTCTGATGCCGCGAATACGACCGGCCCAACTGCAGTACTACCAGAAGCGTATTGTCCCTGTAAATTGTTCAAAAATGCTTTGTGGTTCTTTGCACGATTAACTATCTCGGCATATAAAGGAGTCAGAGAAGCAGTGATAAATGGGGTAGAAAAATCCTTAAATTCAGAACCCAAAGCAGTCAAAAACCAAAAAAGTTGATCATCATTTGATGCAGGAGCACCCAAACCAGCAAGTTGATCGAACACAGTCTTAAATTGAAGGTGTACATCATGCACCAAACCATTCTTACGGATATTAAAGGCAGTGGAACGAAGGCGTAGAATGGTCGACTTACTTTGGTTCTGACGAACAGCAGCAATGTTCTCCCACATTTGTTGCGAGGTCTTATAATCGTCAAGCTCAGCCAGGGCTTCCGGAGACAGGGACGAGAACAAGAGACTACATACTCACTTATCCTCGTCAAGCCATGCTTCACGCGCAACCAAGGCTTGCTCATAAGCAGCCTTCAAATCCTCCTTCGTGAAACCAGAAAAAGAGCCAGTGACCGTTGCATAGGAGGAAGACGATGGCGTGGAATCCGATGGTGGTGGAGGAAGAATCGGACATGGCTTGGTGTCGTCAAGAAAACCGTATAGTCCCTGTGGTTTGAGAATATGAACAACTTGTCATTTCCATAGCAAGTAGTTTGTTGAAGAAAGCTTGATGGTGAACATATGTAGAAAAGTATTGTAGGGAAGCTTGGATGATTCAGTCATGGTGAGAGGAGAAGAAAATTTTCTTAAGGAGGAGAAGAGAGTGGGCGGCGGTTTGGAGAAGAGAAAAAAAAGAGCAGACACAGCTGCTGTGGAAAAAAATTATCGTAAACCTTATTCTGATACCATGTAAATGAGGTAATTCTCCATATATTAATGTTTGTGGATCATGAAATATATATAGAAATACTAGCCTAGACATACAATGTATCTAGACATAAGATTCCTATCATATCTCAATCATATCTCAATCATATCCCAATCATATCTCATCTTATCCTAATATCTCATCTTATCCTAATATCTCAATCATATCCCAATCATATCTCATCTTATCCTAACACATATCTCATCTTATCCTAACAATTTCAAAACTTATTTCGAAGGATTCTGATCATTTATTCCACTTATAATATTATCATACCCTCTTTATTTTCATCTAGTCTTTTATTATAAACTTTTAAAAATCAAAAGTATATAAACTAAAGTAATATTATATAATATTTTTTTATACTCAATGCAATTATTATATTTTTAAATATCTAAGTTTATACATTAATTATATATTTAAAGATATTAGCCATTAAATATGTAAATTTTATACTTTTAAAAAGTCAAAGTGGAAGCTTATATAGAGAGGGAGCAGTATTACAACAAAGGGGTCTTAAAGCAGTTAAAATGTGGGTTAGAAGACGGTTCCCAACTGTCGTTCCTGGCACCGCGCAATTAAGTGACCGTTGCACGACGGTTGAAGAACCATGAGACGATTATTCCAATATCGGTTTAATATTTTATAAGTCACATCTGACTTCGGAACTGCACTCGTCGACCACATCGTCCTATTCTTTATGTGAAACCATATCGATATTCATCTTCAACACAACACAACCAACGCCATCCTCGTATGTTACACTCATATCAAACAAGCTTACAATCAAACTCATAATAATAATCATTCAAAGAGAAATCACTAATCAACCTTGAACGATAACATACATTAAAATTTGTAGGTGGATTTATCAATAACAAATTCAAAATGAAGAAAAAAACCATACATTGATAATATGAAGTTTATCCCCACATTCTTTATATCTGAAGTCGTCGTTGCAGGAGTCGAATTCAAAATGAAAAAGAGGAAGTGTTATATGGGGAAGGAGGTGGGAGGAAGAAAGAAAGAGAGGGAAAGAAAAAAGGAAAGGTGGAAGAAAAAAAATGAAGGAAAGGAAAACGGCTTCTATTGGGAAGGGGAGACGTAATAAAGGTGGAATATTTATTAGGGTCTCTTATTTTAGTATACTCAATTCAACTTCAGAAATGCACTTTCTATGTCAATTCCGCTATCGAAATGCCTCAAAAACACCTTCAAATAATAGCTTTTAGGCATATATTTGTAGAATTTCTTAGTCGGCGGTTCAACCGCCGTTGTCAAATTTGGTTCACTCTAGACACATGTTTTAAAGTCAAAAGTGCCCTCATAAGTGCACTCAGATACATGATCCTCTGTCAGAAGTGCCCTCTGAAGTGCCTATAAATGGTAGGTTTTAGTGCAGTTTTTTATAGAGTTCTTAGACAGCGGTTCAATTGACATTGTCTACTTTAGTGCACTCCAAACACTTGTTCTGATTTTGGAACTTCCCTCGGAAGTGCATGAAGGTAAACAACGTAGCCATCATACTACACTTTCAAAAATTGTTCAAACCCAATCGTCGTTGAACATACTATGTTAGACAACCTTTTATTAACCTGCCGCCATCTAATGAGATTTTTAGAGCCGTCTATCATAAATCCAACTACCGAAATACTTATTCTAATTTCAAATATATAATAGATAACATTTCCAAAGAAAGAATCTGTAACCGCTTTGCAACGGAGTCATTAAGATTCATGCACCAGTGTAGGGAGTATATGTCTTATAAAAACAATTGTATATGGTAATAAAGTTCAGAATAGGTATGCTTATGAAATTGGCCAGAGAATGAAAATCTAGTAATGAATTGAACCCCATTATCCAAGAGGGTTTAGCCCAATGCTAAAATTTATATTTTAATTTAAATACTTAAACAATACAACTCTTTTTTTTTTCTATCGTTTCATTCATTTTCAAATCCACAAAACAAATGTCAACTAATAGTTTATAAGTAGTTTTATGAGAATCAAGTCTTCCAATAAAATAGATCGCTTTGCAATTTTTAAGAGAGGAGACTAAAAAATTTCAAGCATGGTCAGTTTTGACCCAATGTGGGTTATATATATATATATATATATATATATATATATATATATATATATATATATATATATATATTTTTTTTTTTTTTTGTGATACTATTCAAAAAAATGTAATAGGCTAAATTATGTATCAAGATGTATTATAAATGCCAAATAATTTCAAAAAACATAAAAGCCCCAAATAAATCCAAAATTTACAAATAGACCTATGTTTTTTCCGCCACAAACCTTGTATGGGCTGGGAATGATTTTGGTAGCGGGTCTTTGTATTAGATCATTTTCGCACTATAACTCTATTTAGGTCTGCCATTAGTTCCTCAAATCATCCCTCATCCACTTATGACCAAACTTGATTCCTTCATTCTCCCCCAATATGCCTCGTTTCTTCTTTAGGAAACACGCCGCCACCACCGACTTAACTACCAAAATTGAATCAAAAAAATTTCCTAGACTATATATTACTTTGGCAAGTGTGCAAATATTCATATGGATGAAGTATTTTTATTTTAACTATTTTTGTTTATATATGTATTTAATTTTGTACTGTTCCATCCTACCATATAAATGGTTAGAGTTTCAATTTTAATTAGCAAGTTCTCCTTTTTAAGCGTGAGCATTGAACCTCACATATAAACCAAGACATACTTTTAACTCACACCTCTTGATTGATGTAGGCATTTGAAAATTTAAGAACTGCAATGTATGGGATGTATAAAACCATCCAAATCCCAGATGTATGGAAGCCATCATTGTACATGTATCTGTCTCTAGCTTTGAGTATTAGTACTCACGAAGGTCAGTTCTATTGGTACACCGATCTTAAAGTTGGTCCAGCATTCTCTCAGGTAATGAATCTAATTTTAAAAGAAATTGTTTTTTTTATTTCAATTATAATGCAAATGTAAAAGGGGTTGACAAGTACTCTCAATAATAGCATGTAAGTTTATTTGAAAATTTTTCAATATTTATAGGATAAACTACCATTGCCTCCCCAAAATAATGAAATAGAATTTTACAATTTTTTGCTTTATAAAGTATAACCTAATTTTTTCTAGCTTTGAGTATTTGTACTCACGAAGGTCAGTTCTATTGGTACACCGATCTTAAAGTTGGTCCAGCATTTTCTCAGGTAATGAATCTAATTTTAAAAGAAAGTGTTTTTTTTATTTCAATTATAATGCAAATGTAAAAGGGGTTGACAAGTACTCTCAATAATAGCATGTAAGTTTATTTGAAAATTTTTCAATATTTATAGGATAAACTACCATTGCCTCCCCAAAATAATGAAATAGAATTTTACAATTTTTTGCTTTATAAAGTATAACCTAATTTTTTTAAAAAAATTAATAAAATATTTGATTCATTTAATGGTAAATTTAACCAATTTTGTAAAAAAAGGTACGATTTTTAACTAGAAGCAAAATGAACTCAGTAGTTTTAAGAAACAAGAAAAGAAACCTTCTACATCAATGCAATATTATTATTTTTCAAACATGTTTCAACCAAATACTTTTCACATATTATTAGTAATCCCTTGGAATCATAATATACTCATTTAACGGGAGACTCCCTCCACTTCACTAAAGAGTGACCATTTTCCTTTTTGGTATGTTTCACTAGGAGCGTTCTTTTACAGTTTCCCCCTAATACGACAATATTTGGACCATATTTTTATCCACTAGATTTTCTCTTCACTATTTCCACTTAATATACGCTACATAAGTTGAAGTGTAAAATGTAAATGGGACACTCTAATTGAAACTAGGGGAGTAGTATTATTATATCAATATTAGCATTACACCATCAAATTCAAACCATGTATAAATGTGAAAGCCAAACTAATATGATTGGATTTATCAGACCACGAATATCGTTGTGTTGATAGTATCATTGAGTCTGTGATAATGACATTCTATGAACAATGCATTAGAGGAGGTCGACAACAGCCTAATACACTCTTTAATTAACTAAAAGTGTCCCATTATTTTCCTGGCACTCTAATTTTGAAAAGGATATATGTGGCAAAAATTGAAGGAAAATAATGGAAAAAAATATAATGTCTGTATGAGAATGACCTAAATATTACATAGTTGGAGATGATACACTCTTTGTGAAACATTTATGGGGGAAATGGACATTATTAGTGACCACTTTAGAATCACATGGTACTGATCTATCAGTTACAATATCAATACATTTGTAAGTATATGGTTAAGAGATCACTATATTATATTCATGGAACCCACTTAATTTTCTCTATTCTACTTATTAATTTGACTATTATATATTATTTTAAATAAATTTGTCCACAAAAAATAAGTTGAATGTAAAATTTAATATAATGTTTAAATATTTAAATATAAATTCATTTTTTTAAAATATGTTAAATAATTTGTTTTTCTCGTTCTTGTCAATACCATGCTTTAGTGTAAAAAAATAAAATGAATTTCAATTTTTTTGAAGAAACTATTAAAACGAAATTAAATAAATAAATACTATGAGAATTCATTTTTTCTATAAAATAATATGGAAAACATAAAAAGTGCGCAAAACCAATTATAACAACTATAAAAATTACTTTAAATACTAAATAAAATATTGATCTACTCCAACCCAATATTACAATTTAAAAATCAAAATATTGGTCTAATGCGACCAATTATTAAAAATAGGAAAAAATAAATATTGATCTAGTCTGACCAAAAAAACATGGATGACGAAACTGATGAATTGAACCCATGAATTGAACCGATTAAAATGAAATGATGAAAACCAATTACAATGAAAAACCAATGACAAATGTATGGTCTAGTCTGACCAATTATTACCAACAACCTATTACAATTAATTTCCACCGTAGACTACCCCAATTAATTTATCTCGTAGTGCTTCCTCTGCTGCAGACAACTCTCCCTTTTGAATCAAACTATCAAGGAGTTTAGTGTTAGCTATCAGTTTATCCTGCTCTGATTGTTTTTCAACGAACTCCCGTTGTGCTATGTTGTACTCCATTTTAGCTCTTTCACTCTCCGCAAGTATTTCAACCTTTTTTGTAGCTTCAATTGCGGCATCACACTGCATTCTAGCGGATTCTTTTGATTGTTCATCATTTGTTGTTCTTGCCCTGGCCTTTCCCCCTTGCCTTGCATTTAGCGGCTTTCACACCAATAGGTCTGGATGGATATTGCATAGCTTGAGGATCATCGCCACTACGGGGTGTTGATGGCACCCGTGGTAAATATTCTTCTCCATCAATATCCTTTGGGCCATATTGTGCTATGAATTTAGGGTTCCTTCTGCAATCGTCATAACAATGGAAGAATAAAAATTGTTGCCCATCATTTTCATCTGCAAACAAGTTCATGGTCCATGACTTTATATCTCCTTGGCTAGAGCCACTCCCGCCCCGACTGAAGTGACGCGCGGCTTTACTTTCACACCCCACATATTTGCCAATATTGTGAGCCATTTTTGACCACCGACACTTGCACGACTTCATTGACCGGTTGGAATTTGCATAATGATTCACATCGCGCATAATTTTAGACCAAAACACACCAGCATTTTGACATGTACCCACCACACAGTCGGTGGAATGCTCGAACCATGCGCCATATAGGATTTTATCATCCTCTACACTCCATTTGTCCTGACTACCTTTCTTCTTCGTAACCTTACTCCCAGACACTATTGCAACTTCATCATTTTCTTCACCTACATCATTTCCTAAATGAATAAATCATTTTTTCAAAGCAAAACAAATCTCAAACATATATTAACTTTCAAATTATGTTTATGAAATTTTAAAATACACGAACATATTAGATGATGTACTTGATTGTTCAAATAATATACGAGATTGCATATTAAAATGCATATACTAAATGCATATACTAGCTACATATATTTTGCATGTTCAAATATACTTATTTTAAAATATAACAAAGGGATATGAAGGCAATATAAATGAATTATAAATTAGAATCTTCATAATTGAAATAAAACACATTAAAATAGGGCTTACCGTCCGTAACATCGTGACTTCCATATTGTCGCTCATCTTCACCACCAAAATTTTGACCCGGTGAACCGCGACCTCCTCGGGGTGAAAATGCTCCCGATTCGTTTATAGCATCAATATGTGGAGAATGAAAGCTTTGACCATATAAATTATGGTACGAATTTTGCGATTAGGTGTTCGCATTTTGGGAGTGGTTCGGGTAAGGAGGGTTCATGCATGCGTTTCGGGAAGAGTGGCATTGATTTTGAAAATTCATGTATGAATGTTGAGAATTGAAATAAAAGTGGGGAGGGATGTTCGGAGAATTTTCACTAAATTCCGAATTTGGAAATGGACGATAATTTGGATTTTGCAAAAAATTCTCCATATTGAAAGAATTTGGAATTACCCGATCTTTGCCTTTCGACGTTCTTCGTGGATCCATCACAATAAATGAATTACAATATAGAAGATGAATTTGTGAGGTAAAAGAATTTGAATTGGAAGTAGTATGATGAAATGAGTTGAAATGCTCCATAATATTTATAGGAAAAAAGAGTAGGAGAATGGAATATAAAAATTAAAATAGAAATTTTAAAAAATACGCCTGGGACACGTGTCGCCACTAGAATGAGACACGTGTCCCAGTAAAAAACTAGCCATTGGGGGGACACATGTCGACCCCTTATTGGACCACGTGTCCCCCAGATTTCAATTTCAGCTTTCTCCAAAAATTACCGTTGCGGACACGTGGCCCAATCCCTGGGTGACCCGTGTCCGCAACAAAAATTCAAAAAAAAAATAAGTGCGGCTGAATGGGACACGTGGCCCACTCAGGGGGTGACACGTGTCCCACTCAGGCAAAAAAAAGAATTGCGCACCAAGCCCATGTGCGTCTGTCAGGCTTCATGGTCTCTTAACCGGGCTCTTACCAAGAGCCTTTTGAGTGATCTCTTGTTAAGAGACCACTTTTTTTTTTTTGAATACCATCCGGAGATGGGGGAAATTATATTAGGCCTTCCCTAGCCCGTAAATAAGAGCAAAACATTGGAAAAGGAAGCCGAGGCTTAGATGTCTATACATGAGTGAACATTCTGCTCTTGAAGCAATAATAATTGCTTCCAAAGGAATAATGAAATACGAGAGAGCTATAGAGGAGGAACATGGATTATTAGGCTATGAAGAGAATCATCGAACTTGTTAGTGAGTCGAATCAACGAAGCACAAGACAGTCAGAGACTTCCTTATAGCCTAAACCATGATAATCCTCTTCTAAGTGAAGGATCAATAGACAATGGGTGAACAAAAAACTATGCTTTTCCAAGCCTGAAAATCCCATCTTGTTAACTTCATGTCATCATCTTGATCAGTCCATCCTGAGCAAAAGCTCAACCCTGGGAAGAGCTCTTGTTGTCACACTGTGGAACTCCAAAAGATGGAGACCCCAGAGAAATTAATTTGATGGCAGCATGTCCCCAACCTACGAATATGGAATATAAAATCAGTAGCATCCGACCTAATTAACTATCCGTATAGAAGGGGTCCCGATTTGATCTAGTCTAATCAAGCCTTGCACTGAGTTAGGTAGCACAGAAATTGACTGAAAAGATTCATTACACTTAAGCTGTCGACATTTCTTTGCAAGAGTATGAGCCACCAAGTTAGCCTGTCTATAAATATGCACAAGTTTGATATCTTTCAAGGAGTGATTAATCTCATCAGCTAAGCAGAAACATTTCCAGTGAGATCTATGTGGATCATTAGCAAAAAGCACTGCACTGAGGCAGTCAGATTCAATGCACAGAGGTGAAGGCAAATCAGAGGAATGCTGTATTGCAAACCGAATAGCCTTCAATTCAGCTTCCAAAGAGGAATTAGCATTAGAGAATAATGTGTAAGCTCCTATAAAACCACCTCTACTATCCCTAATACTCATTCCAATCCCACACGTACTAGTGTTGCAGCACCAAGAAGCATCTACGTTAATCTTAAGACCAGATTTTGGCCTATCCCAAGCAATTTTCCAGATTTGTGGCTTTGGTGGATGTTTGAGAAGGGGTAGGAAAGAGTGGTCTGCAATACCGAAATCAAAGGGGGAGGATATATAAACAGGTTTAGCACAGAAGGAGTAAAAAATCTGATCTCTAATCTGATGAAGCACTAAGGTAGATGAAGGCCTTAAGGAGTCAAATAAAGTTCTATTCCTCATCTTCCACAGATTCCAGAATGTAAAAATAGCTGCAGTGCGAACTATAAGAGAATGTAAAGAAGAAAGAGTTGGAAGGGTTAGGTAGCAGGATAATCTATCCCAAACAGATGGAAAAGCCCTATCTCTAATCCCCATAAACTGATTAACAGTATACCATACAGTCAATGAGAATTCACATGAATTAAAAAGATGCTCTAAAGAGTCTTCCTGTTTATTGCACAAACAACACTTAGAGGCTAGACAAAATCTTAGTTTTCTAAGGATATTATCAAAAGGCAACAAAGAGTTAGTCACTTTCCACATAAAAACTGAGATTTTCTTTTCAAATCTAGAGTTCCAAAAATGGTGAGAGGAGGATATACTACCTGTGTAGTTACATAGAGAAATGTATGTTTCCTTGAAAGAGAAATTCCCATGGATACCTGGTTTCCATATTAGCCTATCAGCTCTATGAGGAGTAAGCTTTGAATCCTGCAAGAGGGAAATAATGTTAGCTGACAGGAATGGTTCAATTTTTGTGATGAGAATAGCTTTGTTGGATATAAAATGAGAAACTGTACAGTCCCCATCAATATCCACCCTATTCTGATCACACATATCAGTGAGGAGACCAGCATCAAGCCAATTTGCAGTCCAAAAGTTACAGTCCCCTCTCCCTATAATAACTCTGGAATTAGCTTCTGCCCAAAAACTGACTGAGAAAATCCTCTTCCAATTTGGGGATGTCCTATGTGAAGGAGGGAGGGCTGCTAGAAGATGAGTCCACAGAGCCTCAGCCATTTGAAACTTCCACCACAATTTAACCGAACATGTTTTAATTATGGTAGATATAGACCTAAAACCTAAGCCATTTTGCTCAGTAGGAAGACAGAGATCTTTCCATTTTCTCCATGATCTTTTAGATTTTAGATCAGTCTCACCCCAAAAGAACTTGCTAAGTTTTTTCTCAATGATGGAGATAATCAGTTTTTTTGGATTTAAAACCTGCCAAATATGCTGTGGGATGGCATAGATACAAGACTCAATCAAAGTAATTTTTCCACCCATGGATATCCATTTATTTTTCCAGTTACTAATCTTACTATCAATCAGCTCAAAAAGAGGTTGAAAATATATCTTTTTTGCAGCACTAGTGAAAATTGGAACTCCCAGGTATGAAAAAGGAAAAGATCCAATTTTCATTCCTAAGATCCTTTTAATGTGGTGAACCTTTTGAACCGAAGCATGCTTACCAATGTAGATATCACTCTTATTATAGTTAATAGATTGACCTGTGACTTCCTCAAAGGTGGACAAGAAAGCTTTTAATCTAACTAAAGTTAGCTTAGTTGCTTTAAAGAAAATAATAGTATCATCCGCATAAGATAAGTGAGAAATTCTTGGAGGATTACCTGGTAGATCGAAGTATGACAGCTTACCACTAGCAAATATGAAGGACAGACTCCTTGAAAAGGATTCAGAGAAGATATTAAACAAGAAAGGTGATAATGGATCCCGCTGCTTAATGCCCCTAGTGGATTGAAAAAATCCCACCGGTCTACCATTAATTAGAATAGAAAACCAAGCCTGGGATAGATTTTTCATGACTGAGAAAATAAATTTTGCATGGAAACCAAATTTAGCCAAGACTTTGTATAAGAAGGACCATCTAACTCTATCAAAAGCCTTTTTAAGATCTAGTTTAACTATACAATTAGGATCTCTCCTTTTCCTATTAAGCAACCTTACCATTTCCTGAAGATAAATTACATTATCTGAGATATCACGTCCATGAAGAAAAGCTGTTTGATTAGGAGAAATTATCTTAGGCATAATAGACTTAAGCCTTTCCATAAGCACTTTGGAACAAATCTTGTTAATCACATTGGAGAGGCTTATAGGTCTATAGTCATCAAAAGATATTGGGGTTTTTTTCTTTGGAATTATGGTGATCCATGTACTTCCAATACCCCTGGGCAAGTTAGAAGGAGACAAAAAATCCTGAACAGCAGAAAGAAGATCATTAGCTATAATGTCCCAGGATTTTATGTAAAACTTGGCTGAGAAGCCATCCGGACCTGGGCTGCTGGATTTAATAAGACTTAAGACTATCCCTTTAAGCTCATCAAATGTAACCGGTTGCAACAATTTTTCATTATCTTCCTGAGTAACCAGGTTCGGGATATGATTTAGAAAGTGAAACTGAAAAAGTGAGCTTTCAGGAGGGCAATCCTCCCTCAGAAGATTCTGAAAATAATTTATGGCTTCCATCTCAATATCCTGAGTATTTTCTAACCACTGTCCATTAATTCCTTTAATTTTTGTGATCTTTAATCTATTATTCCTTTCTTTGACAGATCTATGGAAAAAAGATGTATTATTGTCCCCTTCTTGCAGCCATTTTACCTTTGCCTTGTGTTTCCAAAAATTTTTTTGCTCAGACATAGCCTTAACTAACCTAGCTTTAGCCTCCCTGAGCTTAACTAATTCAGCCACAGAATCAGTTTGATCACATAATGTCTCCTGATCCCTCACAGCCAATTCGGTTTGTAAGACATTGTCATTAATATTTCTGAAGTGGTCTTTGTTCCAAATTTTTAAAGCCTTCTTGAGTCTGACCAGTTTTAGATAGAAAGCTAGCATTCCTGAATTATACAAAGGAGCATCCCAATTATCTTTTATTACATCATTCAGCTCTTTTCTTTTATACCATGTATTTAGAAACCTAAAAGGCCTAGGATTGGAGGGATTATCACTACCTACAGTCAACAGCAAAGGATTATGATCAGAGCTAACCCTATTCAGAATCTGTACTGAAGATGAAGGAAAAGAAGTGGACCAAGCAGAAGTGCACAATCCTCTATCAAGTCTTTTAACAGTGGGAGATCTTAATCGATTATTAGACCAAGTAAACAGGTTCCCAGCCGTATTAATTTCTTCTAAAGCCATACCATTAATAAAGTCATTAAAATCCCTCAAACTCCCAAGTTTTGGAGTAGATGGACCTTTATATTCATTTATTGATGTAATGGCATTAAAATCTCCAATAAAAAGGGATTCAGCATGATTATATAAACTGAGATCTAACCAAAGTGATTTTCTACCTGATCTAGTTCGAAGTCCATATATGAAAAAGACATCCATAGGTTTACTGAGATTAGAACTAGTTAGGTTAGCACCAAGAAATTGGAGATTATCACAATGAACTGACAGAGTAATGCTTGAAGACCAAAAATCCATATCTGACCATTTGTTGCAGAGAAGCAGTTATCAAAATGAAGCCTTTGTCTATATAAATCACACTGAAGATTATCATGTTTTGGTTCAATTAAGCAAATGAGTTCAAATTTGTGCCTATGAATGAGATTAGAGAGCCTTAACATAGAAGTGTCCATACCCCTAATGTTCCAAACCAGCATTTTAATCTTTAGATTTGTGTTACTCATAGGGAAACATTAGAGGAGCTTTTTGATCTAGTCATAATAGTGTTTTTTTGTGCAAAAAAGGATTCATTGTTATTTTTTGCTACAGACTTACCTTTCTTTTGCTTAGTAAGAGCAGTAGGTGAAACACCACTACTAAGTACCTGGTCATCATCATCATCTTGGACTGATGTCAGCAAGGGAGAACCTACTTCATTAGCTGGATATTCAGAATTAGTGACCTCATCACATGATGTTTCATCTTCAGCCAGAGGAAGGAATCTATTAGCCCTGTGTTTCTGCTGAGAAAAGATAAAGTTTTTTGCAGCTATGATAGAACTTAAAGGAGAGAAAGATCTTCCCCTTTTACTAGGTAGATTATCCTTTGCAAAAACTGTTGTACGAGTAGTTGGAGCTGATCGTATATGCCTGGTCAGTTTTTCTGATGTACCGGGACTAGTGAAAGGCACTTGAGGGGAGGAAATAATCTTTTGAGCCTCAGATACAGGGGACTGTAGTTTGTGCTCATTCTCTATGTCAGAGATATCTCTGTGGATTTTACAGGAAATAGGTTCTACTTCATTATGTGACACCACTTGTTATTGATCAGTACACTCCTCAGAAATCCTAGGGACCAACTCAGGAGAGTCAATGTCAATTTGGATAGGATTATCAGGTTCTAGTTCAAAAACTGGGATCGACTGTTTTTTTGGGACATAGATGAACTTCTGGGCTTGAAAGTTTTTCTGCTTTTCTATAATTGAGACCCCTGAGCTCCCAGCCCTTAAATTTCCAGCCTGATTCATATTTAAATTCTCATTTACCTGCCCAGCAGTGTTCTTTAGCTGAGGCTCAGTATGGTTATTAGGCTTACCAGTTTTCTGAGTCCAAGATCTTTTAAGCTCAGGATGTAGATATATGCAGTAGTTATCCTCATGCCCTATACACTTGCAATGGAAACAGTAGGGTGGGATATCCTCAAATTCTAGGGGGAGTTTAATTACATTAAATTCATTTCCATTCTCTTCAATTCCAACTCTAATAGAAGATGGGAGTTTTTTTCTCAAATCAATTTCCACACACATTTTAACACAAGAAGGCCTAGACAAGGCCTCTGTGGCAGCATCGAGTTTAATGAAATTGCCAATTTGATTTCCCATGATCTCTAGCATAGCAGAATTGTAGAAATAAACAGGAACATGTGGAATTGAGACCCATACCGGGACAATGGAAGATTCTGCCTCCGGCGAGAAGTCAGAAGTCCATTTCAGTACCTTCATTTGGGCATTGTTGAAGCTCCATTGTCCCTTGAGCCAAAACCTCTGATAGTCTTCTTTCTCCTGGAAGCGTATGAGGACATGGCGGAAATCTATCGAACCAATCTGGAACTTTCCTTTGAAACCTACAGAATTGAAAGATTCATTTAGTTGGACCATGGATGGTTTACCCCTGGCAAACTTACCGATCAAAGCATTCCGATAATGAGAGGAGAGGATTTTCGCGTCTTTACGACTGACAAGGCAAGCGATTTCTCCTTTATACTGAGTCTTAGGAATGATCTCTGGATTCGACGGAAGGCAATCGTGAAGAGGTGGAGGGCGGTTGGCCAAAGCCTGAAGGAAAGATTTGGAACCCCCGTGGATACCAGACGGGAGAGCCGCCATCGCGGCGGTGGAAAGGTGACCGTTATCAGTTGGCGGAGATGAAAGAAGAAGAAAAAAAAAGAGAAAACAGTATGAAAACGACAATGAAGGATGCGTTTTGGCGATTTCGCACTAAAATCGTCACGTAGCTACAGTGATTGGCACTTTGTGTCGATGTTAAGAGACCACTCAAGAGACCACCACTGTGGTGATTTTCGGTCTCTTGAGCGGTCTTTTAATTTTAATATACCACCAGCCCATGCTCTTAGTACTTTGGGGTTGATGTTTCTTCTCCCCAACACAAATCACTCTAGTCTTGTTGTCCCGACTGATTTGATTGATACCTAAAAAAGTCGTAGATAGAGAAGGTGCTGAGAACATACAATTGATATATATCCTATGTTTAATCAAGATATATAAAATACTTTTAATAGGTTATAAGTTTGCATTACCGAATAAAATGAGAATTACTTTTATTAGTTTATCTCAAGGATTTCATATAAATGTAGAAATAGAGATATAATTGAAATACTATCTCTTCACTGTTCTTGCAGGAATTTGTCGGCGTTATTTATGCAGTTGGTGCATTGGCATCCATAGTTGGAGTTTTAATATACCACAAAACTCTGAAAGACTATCCTTTCAGAAGTTTGCTATTTTTCGCACAGCTCTTTTATGCGGTATCTGGAATGCTGGATGTTATCTTTGTTCTCCGATGGAATTTAGCTATTGGAATTCCAGATTACTTTTTTGTCATTACAGAAGAATGTGTCTCCAGAATCATATCTCGAATTAAATGGATACCAATGATGGTTTTGAGTAGTAGGCTATGTCCTTTGGGAATCGAGGGCACCTTTTTTGCACTGCTAATGTGCATTGACAGTCTGGGTGCACTAACCTCGAAATCGGCTGGAGGAGTTATTTTGCATTTTCTTCAAATCACCAGAACTAACTTCAAAAATTTATGGTTAGCTCTTTTTATTAGAAATATTTTGAGATTTGGTACTTTGGGGTTGATATTCCTTCTCCCCAACACAAATCATTCTAGTATTGTAGTCCCGTCTGACTTGATTCTACCTGAAAAGGTCGTAGATAGGGAAGATGATGATAACATACAACTAGTACCTTTGAATGAGAAAATTGATGTTTAATAACTTCTATCACAATTTTGCTAGCAACAAATTTCGGTACTTATTTCTTATACTCGTCAATAAAACAACTATGTATCATCAAAATTTGTGATAATAGGTATTAGTCTCTTCCAAGAAGGTAAATCGATAATATATATTAACTCCGTTCCAAAATAAACTTCCTAATTTGATTTTTGGAAGTCAAACTAAATCAACTTCAGCAATTAAATTCTCTTAATATGTATGTAAGATTATTATCATGTGATATATTTTTAGATTTGTCATAGCATAATTTTAAGACCAAATGACTTAGGTGGCCCCTTAACTATCATGATCGTCCACCTTCGGCCCTCAAAATTTTTTGACCACTTTTAGCCCCTCAATGAGCAAATGAGCTGGTTTTTGAGATAGTTAAGGGACCAAAAGTGTTCAGAAAATGGCCATGACTCAATAGTTCGGCAAGTTGAGGGGGAAATAGTGTTGGAAACAAAATTGAAGGGCTAAAGGGGGATGATCATGATAGTTGAGAGGCTACCGAAGTCATTTGCTCTATTTTTAAACTATTATTTTTTTAGAATTTTTTTCCTGCACAAAAAATTATATTAATAGTTAAAAATTAATGCAGTTGACTCCTAAAAGTCAAATTAGGAAGTTTATTTTTGGACGGAAGGAGTACGTAATTACTTACTCACACACACATATGTATACAGAAAGACTAGTTGCAAGGTTGGTGTAGATTTGCAATGTTATTTATATGGAAAATTTGCCAAAGTTCTAGTGTATTTGTTACAATTTATATTCAAATATACATCACATTCTCGACATCTAATCTAAAGATCCTGTCATATGATAAATAAATCATACAAAGATTTAGGTGAAACCGTCTCTCCATAGTTTATGGTGAGACTGAGGGATTTATATGTGGGTCAAATTCTATGGGTCACTATTGGAAAATAGGTACATAAGCACCGGTATGTTTGTACTGGTGCCAAAATATCGATTCTAGAAATGACGTTAGCACCGGTATAAACATTTGAAAATGATAATACTTGTACCTTTGTATTCAATTGCACCGATACCCAGCATACTGATGCTCAATATCAGTGCCTGAGTGAAAATAACTGATAAATATGGAAATTTTGAGCATCGGTGAGGTACATACCGGTACAGAGAACCGGTTCTATGTAGAAATTTACACGGGAACGTATAATTCCTGCACCGGTATATTTGATGGTATCGGTATAGATGGAAAACAATTTGCGGGAAATATTACATTCTAGCAACGGTTTAGAAATATTATATTTTGCATTGATACGCGTTCTACCGGTGCACGGTACCGATGCTTGATTGTTAATAACGCGGGTAATAAATTAATCCAGCACTAATATAGTGTATATTACCTATGTTGATTAAAAAAATGCGGGAAACCATAAAACATCAGCACCGATTAGTAATTTTCTATCTAGCACCGGATTTGTTACCGGGGCTAGCTTGTGAAAACCATGTTTAGCACCGGTATTAGTAGATCATACCAGTGATATTTGTGTATTAAATACTCACCTACCACCTTTTCTAGCAAGTAAAAAGAACATTGAAGTTGCTTTTTGAGTTCATTAATGACAATTTTTGGATGAGGAAGACATTGAATGCTCATCAATGAACTCCCTTTAAGGTACATTATGTTTTGTCTAAATTTACATTTATGGTGGAATATGCGTGGAATGATATGTTGTCATATACTTTTTGAATATTTGATCATTGTAATGTTGCTTCACACTCTTGATGAATAGGGTTTGTTAGCTAGTATTGTTGATGTTTTGAATGACTTTTTTATGCATGTGATTTGATATATAAGGTGTGGTAGGAATGTAGTAGTGTGATGTTGCATGTTCATAGGGTGTGATATGAATAAAATTATTTTAAGGGTGTAAGTGTATATTTTCTTGGAAGTTTAATTGTTTCACATTGATTAAATTGTAGAGATTTACCGTGCCATTGAGAGGCGTAAGCATGTGTATCACAACATTAGTTTGGTGAGTGATGAATTTATTGCTTTTGTTGGGGAGTTTATGGAGCATGCATTTAGTCGTGAAAAGTGCATCTTATGTCCATGTCTTGATTGTAAGAATCGTAAGCATACTGACGATCGGGACTTGTTGTGACTCCATTTGTACAAGAGAGGGTTTTCAAAAGTTTATTTGGTTTGGACCTTTCATGGAGAAACCACCGCCGGATGTGGTTGCAGGTAGCAAGGGGGGATATTTCAGGGATGTAAATTTTGGATGACATGTGTAAGGAGATGGTGGATGAATTTAGGGGGAGGCCCGGGGTTCTGTCAAAATTTCTAGATGAGAAGGACAGACCGTTGTTTCACGGTTGCAAGAGAATTTTGTGCCTACTAGGAATAGAGTATAAAAAAATACATGCATGCCCCAATGATTGTGTTTTTTATAGGGATGATTTGAAAAAGAGGTAGCTTGCCTCGTATACCATGTTTCTCGTTATAAAGAAATGAGAAATGAGGTTGTGGGTGAAAAGGTTGTTGTGAAGGTAAGGAAACGGGTCACTGTAAAATTGTGTGGTATCTTCCTATTGTCCCGAGGCTGAAGAGGTTGTTTATGAATGTTGAGGATGCGAAGAACATGACATGGTATAGGGATAGGGGTTATCCTGATAATGATATCATCAGTCATCCGGCAGATACATATTAGTGGAAAAATCTTGACAAGATGTATCCTAAGTTTGCAGTCGAACCTAGGAATTTGAGAATGACTTTGTGTGCTGATGGTATGAATCCCTTTGGTAACATGTCATCCAAACATAGTTCATGGCCAAATATGCTTTCCATTTACATTCTACATATGTATCTCTATAGGTAGAGGAAATATGTTTCGATGCCATTAGTGATTCCGGGTCCGAGACAACCGAAAATGACATCGATACCTATCAATCCTCACTCATTGAATATTTGAAGGTTTTGTGGTCTGGCAGTGCAAATGTGTTCAATGGTAATCGTGGGACCAAGTTCAATCTAAAGGCCATGCTTTTCTGCATAATAAATAATTTTTTGGCTTACGGTAATCTTTTAGGTTACGTGGTTAAGGGTCACAAGGCATTGCATGTGTGCTAGAAAGCAACTGATTTCCAACAGTTAGAAATGGTAGGAAGACTGTGTATCTTGGTCATGGGAAATTCCTCCCGGCAAAGCACAAGTTACGAGACAACAACATTCATTTTGTTGGAAGGAGGGAGAGGAGGAAGGTGCCAATAATATTGAGTGGGTTTTCCATCCACGCCAAGGTGAAGAAATTAAAAGTTTTTCTTGGAAAAAAGATATCTAAATTGCTTGCTACAAATGATACACATTGGAAGAAAAGATTGATTTTCTCTGATTTGCCGTATTGGGAGAATTTAGAGGTTCGCCATTGTTTGGATGAGATGCATATAGAGAAGAATGTGTGTGAGAGTTTAACTTTTAATCTACTTAACATTCCTGGTAAGACAAAAGACAGCTTGAATGCACGGAAAGACTTGGTTGAACTCGTTTTACGAGTTGATTTAGCTCCGGAGGTGAAAGATAAGTGGACGTACCAACCACCAGCCCCTTACAATTTTTCTATCACTGAGAGGAGGTCGGTTTGTGAGTGTATTCAGGGAATCAAGGTACCGTTTGGCTACTTTTCGAATGTTAATTGGTTTTTGAACGATAAATTGTGTCTTAATGCATTGATATCCCATGATTGTCATGTCTTGATACAACAACTCTTGCACATGGTTATCCATGGTGTCATGGAGGAAGAGGTGAGATTCTGCATCATGCGCATATGTTTCTTCTTCAAGTCTATTTGTCGTAAGAATATTAGCAGGAAACAGCTTGATAAGGTTGAGCATGAGGGGATTCTAGTGCTCTATTTGTTTGAGAAGTACTTTCCCCAGCATTTTTTTACAGTATGGCCCATCTTGTCATCCATGTAGTCAAGGAAATTAAAATATGCGGTCCTATTGGGATGCATTAGATGTACCCATTCGAGCACCACATAGGGGTCTTTAAGGGTTATGTACACAATTGAAGCTGACCAAAGGCGAACATTGTTTAGAGGTATATCACGGAGAAGATCATTAAGTATAGCACTTCAAATTTGACTGGGAAGACACCACTTGGAGTCCCCCAGCATGTGCAAAGTGGCAGAAAGAATGGGATTCCACGCACCAAAGGTACCCTTTACACACCCTTTAATGTTGAGTTGATGAAAGTTCATCTTTATGTTTTGCGTAACTGTAGTGAAACTTGAATATATGTTGAGGAGCACATATCACTGATGGAAGAACTCCATCCCGAATGGCCGTCAAACCAGTTGCAACTGGAGCATTCTACAACGTTTGTCAATTGGTTTTATAATCGTTGTAATGTGGACGGGATGCCCTCTAAACTTCGTGCGTTTTCAAGAACACCCGACTGCACTATGAAGAGATACCAGGGCTATGATATTAATTGATACATTTTTCAACAGTGTCCAAGGATAGCAAGAGCACAACTCAGAATAGCGGGGTTTACGTGGAATCTGAATCCATGTGCCAGTCGAGCAAGAAAGACAAAAAAACTATCCTTGCAATTGTGGCATTTTATGGGGTCATCGAGGAGATTTTTGAGTTGGATTATGTTGAGTTTAAAGTGATTGTCTTCAAGTGCAGATAGGTTGAAAATGGTATAGGGGTTCGTTCCGAGATGCCCTTGGGTTTTATGCTGGTGGACTTGAATCAAGTGGGCTACGAGAACAATGAGTTCATCTTAGCTGATCAAGCTCGCCAGGTATTTTAATTCCAAGACCCAACCAATAAGAATTGGCATGTTGTACTCCACAGGAAGAAGTTACTTTTTTAAGATGAAATCGATATGCCCGTCAAATATGAAACTGCTAAGTTTCCCTCTGCATTCCCGAGTTTGGAAGACATCGATGGACCACAACTATGTAGATGATCACATGGGGATGGATTGTGGGTGGAGTAGAATGGTCATTTTTGGGTGGTGATGTAGTCCTGAAAAGGAAAATATAGGGTTTTATGTTTGGTTTATCATTCCCTTTTGAACCCTTTTGTACCCTTTTGCATACCCCAAATTAAATATAAGTGGTCGTTAATCTTTTGCTTTTCAACTTTTAGTTTTTCGTATAATTTTTTGTTCAATATTTTCATTTAATTTGACTTAGCATCGGAAAAATCATTACATACCGGTGCTAAAGAACATGGTATTTGCTATGTTCCTTGTAAAAGAACCGATATAAAAAGTATTGGAACTGGTACAGAACTGGTGCTAAAAAGATTTCCTCTTCGTCCACTTCCTAAACATTAAAAATGCATTATAGTAGCTGCGCCAGATTGCCTTGCTAGATACTGAGAAAATAAATTTGTGACTTTGTCTCTGGTCCCTTCAGAATTATTTAAAATGCATTAAAGCAGCTGCGTCGGGCTGCTTTACAATATTCAGCCACCGGTTGAGATGGATAATGCACTTGTTTTTGTACCGGTACTTGGTACTTAGAAAATAAAATGGTGACTTGCTCTCTAGTCCCCTCAAAAATATTTAAAATGCATTAAAGCAGCTGTGTCGGGCTGCCTTACAATATTCAAGCACGGGTTGAGATGGATCAGGGCACCGGTTTTGGTACCGGTGCTTGGTACTTAGATTTTTTTTGGTATGTACTCTCTATTCTCTTCAAATGTATTAAAAATTCACAAAAGCAGTCGCACCATGATGCATTTTAACAAAATTGGCACCGGTTGTTGTACCGGTGCGAATATTCACCAAGGTGGTATAAAACATAAATTTCAGCAACAGTTTATCATACCAACACAGCTAAATCTTCATGTCAACAAACGGCAAACCCTATTTTCCACAACACTTCGATTGTGCTTCAAAAGGTAATATCATATTCTTCCTTTAATCTTATAATGATCTCATACAATTTAGTCATGTTTTGTTTTTGCAATGAAAATGTAGTTTGTTAAGTTCATATCATAATTCGTAGTTTTCCATTCAATCGTGATTCTAATTGGAATAAGTTGATTAATTTTAATATCCCTTGTGTGGTGTGTGTGTGTGTGTGTATATATATATATATATATATATATTCATGTTGTTCTTATAATCGAATATTTCATGTTGTTTGAATTTGTTTGAACTTTGAGTGAATTCTCCTTGCATACAAGGTGTTTGATCAAATGATTCTATGTGAATGTGGAGGATGGCCCCCAAAACCCCTAGTAAGAGGCCTAGGAAACTAGGAAAGAAGGGTATTCATCAGCATCAAGAGGTGCTCACTCAAGGCAGGCGGAGGAGAGATTTGTGTCCAAGGAGACAAGGTTGTTGGCCCAAAGTTACAGAATGAGGAAGCATTATCCGAAAAGGGGAATTGAAAAAAAAAATCCACCTTTTCAAGAAACTATTCAGCAATTGGGATGGGAAAAGCTTTGTTCTACACCTCCCTCTTTCAACTTGACCATCGTCGGCGAGTTCTATGCGAATTTGAAGTGTGGATTGAGCACGGACAAGGTTTTATGCCGGGGAAAATCCATTCCTCTAACTCCTTAAGCTATCAATGAATTGTACGGATTGCCCAATGTAGAAGAAGAGGATGACGAGATGTTGGCATTTATCAATGAGGATGATGATTTGGACGACAACGTATCGAGAAGAATGGTGCAGTGCATCACACGTGAAGGTACCAATGTAGACGCTCTTGTGTTTCCTAGGTAGACAAATATTCAGAAGAAATAACACCAGATATGAACATGTGGTATCACTTTGTGGCCTCCCGTATCAACCCTGTCACAGTGTACATCAAAGTGCACAAGATTCAGATAATCAATTTATATGCAATTAAAAAGAAACTTCATTGAAATGTTAGGGGGGGAATTCATCAGCTGTTATGGGGGGTCGTCGCCAACCTCTAAAAGTTAATATTTTTAAGTCCTAATGCTTCCGATCTACAATTAAGTAGATAATGGCAAGTCAGGGTCGTCCACAAGAAGAGGGGTCTTTTCAAGTGTTTAAACATATAGTGGAGAAAACATACTAGGCTTATACATATATAGATACATATAAAAGCATGTAAAGGGGGGGGGGTTGGTTTTTTATCCTAAGTTATCAAATTGAAAGACAACAATTAGAAAAGCAAGAGAACTATGCTAATCATGCAATGCAACTAAAGAGATGATTAAAATGATAATTAACGGAGCCTTGGGAGCAATCAACTTCCACTTCCAAATTTCCTATAGCTCATTGATTCATTCACTCATTCAATTACATTTATTATCTATGGGGAATGCTATTTCTTCTCATTCAAAGATCAACATCCATTCCTCCTTAATAGTAGTTTGCAAAGACAAATGACTATTTGCAAACCTCATTGATGATCACCCTATACAAACAACATCATAGGGGTATTTCATCAATGGCATTTCACCCAAAGGACCATAGGTTTGATAACAACAAGCCTTCTACCAAAGACATAGTCATTTAACCAAACAAAGCATTTATTAGGTTAAACCTAGAACAAATAACATTCAAGGTTCAACCTTTCTTTGCATCTATGGGATAAATATGAGAACAATCTATATTAACATACACATCTAGCAAGAATTACCACACATTATACACAAGAAGTTCTAAATCCATGCTTTTGGAGTTCATGTCAAATGAGCTAAGAAATTTGCAACTTTCCTAACACCCTAACACTTCAATTATACAAAAATTTCATATACTCAAACAACCCATGGTATAAATGAGGTAAAACACAATATTAATGGCATAATAAATGTTCTCCAATAAATGTTCATAAATGTACAAATATAGAATCTTACTACATAAGTTTGGAAGAATCAATCAATTGCTCCCAAGAACTAGATTTAGCTACAAGAGTCCATAATAATTAATGCTAACAAACAAAACATACTACAAGAGAATTAAAAGGTGAAAATGGTGAAAACTAGGGTTAGAAATAGTACCAAAATGCAGAAAGAAGATGATATGAATGAGAGGAAAGAGAGTGCTATTTATAGTACAAAAAGAATAAGGTTAGGTTCTGGCCACCCGTTGATCGCGACTCGCGCTGGGTTCGTCGCTACTCGCGATGGGCACCAGTGCTTAACCTTGTCTTTTTTTCTTCTTCTTGTGGTAAGCACTCATCTTCACAATGATTCCTCTCATTTTTCAAGTCTTCAACTCTTTAAAGAAAGTCTTCAAAAAATGGTCTTCGACGGCCTCCGGTCTTTAAGTCTTCATGTCTTCGAAGCAAGTCTTCAAAGTCTTCGAAAAGTGATCTTCAATAGCCTCCGGTCTTCAAGCCTTCATGTTCTTCCTTTGTCATGCAAAATTCACTTAGAAGAGGTAAAAGAGTGTAAAGTTGCTCTTACCCCTCCTAAGAGAATTCCAAGGTAAAACACTAGCTCTTGATAATAAAAGAGCATAAAAGTGACCCCAAAAAGTACTAAATTATGCATATAAAATAGACACATCACCCTAACAGAGGACTGGGAGAAAACAGGATCCTATGGTTTTTGCAGTCTAATTTCTTCACTTTGTGCCATTGCAGGTGTACCTAACTGTGATAACAACACATTTTCCATCTGATGATGCAAATTGTTGTCGAATCATTCTGTAAGATAGGGTCATCGCAATCTGCCCCGTCCATTGAATCTAGGGTCCTGCACTTGAGACAAGAATTCAAGGTTTGTGGATGGATTACCAATTTCAAAGGAGGTGGTGTGACCACATGGGGAAAGTGCTAAGCTACAGATTTTCAGAAGTAGTCAAGGCAGCCGGTCCTTTCCCGGCACTGATGGGCATTGATGTCATGAAGGACATTCATTTGGGATCAACGTTACAGAAAAGAGACAACGCGGCTTACAACAAGGGTGTGGTAACATTTTCCCATTTTTATTTGTGAATTAAATTGATGGATTATGTTGTATTTGAATAATTATTAATCTCGCACACCTAACTTTTATCTCACGTATTTGGATAATAATTAATTTCGCACAACCTACTTTTAATTTTTTATTCCCTTGGTAGCAATTCTGGCGCCGCCACTTCCTGGTCATTATTGTGTGCATGGTGTAGCTATTTAAAGCTCTTATATAACTACAACATGCTCATAATAATGACTAATAAGGACCAAAATTGGAATAGCTACCATGTAATTTTTTTAGAGAAAATTGAATCGTGAATGTGAAGGTAAAATTACAAGTAAATATTTCTGGAGACTTGCACTTTGTCCAAAATCATAAACATAAAATAACCTAAAAGCAGCCTGGCACAACTGCTTTCATATATAAAGGCACCGGTATTTTATTTTTTACACAATCGGTTATTGTACTGATGCTCAACACTTGGACAAAATTTTTAGAGACTTGATCTCTATCAACTGACAACACTGGTACGGTTATACATAGGCACCGATATTTAAAATATTGGCACCGTATAACCACTAATTGCACTATAACTACAATTTTTCGAAACCCAAAAATGGAGTCAAAATTATATTTATAACAAGCTCATTGGAAAAAAAGAATAAAAAAGATCAAGTGTGTTGGAGTTATGGTCGTCATTGCAAAACAAATGGGGGCCATAGTGTAATTTCCAAAACTATGTTGTAGAGGTCAAAGTTCCCAAAAGACACCCTTCCTTTGACCCCGAACAAGTCCAGAAGGTAAAATTTTCATCCCTTAACATTAAATTTCATTTATACCTAGCCAATTTTACATTTTGACAATTCCAACTTTCCTGGAAACACTAAAATGCAAAAGGAAAAAAGTTTGTTCATAACTCCGAATCGAGATTCGCTCGAAGTTTTTCAAACTATTCACCTCCATCATATATTATACAAGTTAGATGCTAAATTAATATCACTATTAGGCTACGAATAATTCTTCATTAACCTTCTCAAAATCTCATTACCACTATGTAAGTATCTATTATTAACTCTAGAACGTATACTAGCGCTTTTGCTCATATGCCTAAAAATAAAGAATTATTTTTCTTTATCAAAATTATCTAATGAAATGAAAATACATGGGTGGGATGCTTAGGGAAGGTAGCGCAAAGGAAACTTTCAAAAGAAGGGACTGTTGCAAAAAAAATTAGACATTGGCCTCAAGGAACACAATGGTTGTAAATTAATTCTTCATACATGTACCCATGCATTTTGGAAACCTAGTTAATAGTCTTGAAGTGGTACTTCATGGTCATAAAATTTGTAAAAATTTATTGGGCCGTAATTTTCTTATGTACATATTACAGCATTTTTTTAATAAACAATTAACTCGAAGACCGTGATATATACATTGTACATATATGAATTAATTTATTTTTAGGTCAATTTTGTCATCCAACTAATCCCAAATAGTAAGGGGGTCAAAATCATAATGTTTTGAAGTTGGAAATAATAATGGAACCATTATTTAAATCAAGCTACCGGTGCTATAATTTAAGCGGGAACTGAAATTGTTTTAAAAAATTTTACCTGAAAAGGCAGGAAAATGAAAATTTTAGGGCATCGATATGTCATGTTTTCGCAGCGATTTTAATACCGGTGCTTAGCACTTAGACAATTTTTTTGAATAATTGCTCTCTGTCCAAGCACGGAAATTAAAAATACCCCTAAAGCAGCCTGGCGTAGCTGCTTTTATATGTAAAGGCACTGGCATCCTTTTATTGAGCACCAATTTTTGTATCGGTTCTCAACACTTAAACAAAACTTTTGGATAATCGATCTCTATCCAAGTGCAGAAATTAAAAATATCATCAAAGCAGTTTGGCACAGCTGCTTTTATATGTAAAGGCACCGATATCCTTATATTGAGGACCGATTTTTGTACCGATGCTCAATACTTAGACAATTATTTTTGAGAAGTGTTCTCTTTCCAATTCCAAAATACAAAATGCGGATCAAAGCAGCTAGGCGCAGCTATGATGGTAAATAAGCAGCACTGGTACGTTTATTCATAGGCACCAGATTTTACCGGTTATAGGTTCATCGGTAATAAAATATAAATTAATTTATCATAGGCATCGGTATCAAATCACTTGTACCGGTGCAATTTTTTCCTTATAAAAGCCCCAAAGTTAGGAACCGTGTTAGTTCATCTACCTCAATGGTCGTTCTTCTTTATATTCTACCATTAACGGCCGGTCATCCCATGTCTCAGACATCTTTAACACTCAATAACTCCCATTAACTTCCCTAGTTACCCCACCTTGTATAAAACCACGAGTATTGATTTTTTTAGGAACCAAAATTGTTGTCTTTCTCGCGTTTTGCCTCCTTGCCGATAACCCAATTTTCACCACCGCATTCTCGGCGTTTCCCGGCTACCTTTCGGCAATACCTACACTACAAGGGTCACAATAATAAAAGGTAAGAGTCCTCTTCACATTGCATGTGTATAAAACTTAGTGATTTTTACTTTCTTAGCTCGAATCATTGCACGTGCATATCATGTTCGATGAATTGCCTAAGAGAACTAAAATGGCATTGTGGTGGATCCTCTATGTGTTTTGTGGAGAAGGATTCTGAGGTATTGTATATTTGTTTGGATAGTAGAAAATTTTGGATTCCATGCTATGGATTCTTGGTGAATTACGGATTATGGATTATGAATTATGGATTATGGATTATGGATTATGGATTGCGATTTATTAGGTATGAAAATGGTTGGTTGTGCAATGCTTTATTGGTTCTTCGATTATGGATTGTGGATTATGGATTTTACACTTAGATTTTACACTCAGGCAAAAAAAAGAATTGCGCACCAAGCCCATGTGCGTCTGTCAGGCTTCATGGTCTCTTAACCGGGCTCTTACCAAGAGCCTTTTGAGTGATCTCTTGTTAAGAGACCACTTTTTTTTTTTGAATACCATCCGGAGATGGGGGAAATTATATTAGGCCTTCCCTAGCCCGTAAATAAGAGCAAAACATTGGAAAAGGAAGCCGAGGCTTAGATGTCTATACATGAGTGAACATTCTGCTCTTGAAGCAATAATAATTGCTTCCAAAGGAATAATGAAATACGAGAGAGCTATAGAGGAGGAACATGGATTATTAGGCTATGAAGAGAATCATCGAACTTGTTAGTGAGTCGAATCAACGAAGCACAAGACAGTCAGAGACTTCCTTATAGCCTAAACCATGATAATCCTCTTCTAAGTGAAGGATCAATAGACAATGGGTGAACAAAAAACTATGCTTTTCCAAGCCTGAAAATCCCATCTTGTTAACTTCATGTCATCATCTTGATCAGTCCATCCTGAGCAAAAGCTCAACCCTGGGAAGAGCTCTTGTTGTCACACTGTGGAACTCCAAAAGATGGAGACCCCAGAGAAATTAATTTGATGGCAGCATGTCCCCAACCTACGAATATGGAATATAAAATCAGTAGCATCCGACCTAATTAACTATCCGTATAGAAGGGGTCCCGATTTGATCTAGTCTAATCAAGCCTTGCACTGAGTTAGGTAGCACAGAAATTGACTGAAAAGATTCATTACACTTAAGCTGTCGACATTTCTTTGCAAGAGTATGAGCCACCAAGTTAGCCTGTCTATAAATATGCACAAGTTTGATATCTTTCAAGGAGTGATTAATCTCATCAGCTAAGCAGAAACATTTCCAGTGAGATCTATGTGGATCATTAGCAAAAAGCACTGCACTGAGGCAGTCAGATTCAATGCACAGAGGTGAAGGCAAATCAGAGGAATGCTGTATTGCAAACCGAATAGCCTTCAATTCAGCTTCCAAAGAGGAATTAGCATTAGAGAATAATGTGTAAGCTCCTATAAAACCACCTCTACTATCCCTAATACTCATTCCAATCCCACACGTACTAGTGTTGCAGCACCAAGAAGCATCTACGTTAATCTTAAGACCAGATTTTGGCCTATCCCAAGCAATTTTCCAGATTTGTGGCTTTGGTGGATGTTTGAGAAGGGGTAGGAAAGAGTGGTCTGCAATACCGAAATCAAAGGGGGAGGATATATAAACAGGTTTAGCACAGAAGGAGTAAAAAATCTGATCTCTAATCTGATGAAGCACTAAGGTAGATGAAGGCCTTAAGGAGTCAAATAAAGTTCTATTCCTCATCTTCCACAGATTCCAGAATGTAAAAATAGCTGCAGTGCGAACTATAAGAGAATGTAAAGAAGAAAGAGTTGGAAGGGTTAGGTAGCAGGATAATCTATCCCAAACAGATGGAAAAGCCCTATCTCTAATCCCCATAAACTGATTAACAGTATACCATACAGTCAATGAGAATTCACATGAATTAAAAAGATGCTCTAAAGAGTCTTCCTGTTTATTGCACAAACAACACTTAGAGGCTAGACAAAATCTTAGTTTTCTAAGGATATTATCAAAAGGCAACAAAGAGTTAGTCACTTTCCACATAAAAACTGAGATTTTCTTTTCAAATCTAGAGTTCCAAAAATGGTGAGAGGAGGATATACTACCTGTGTAGTTACATAGAGAAATGTATGTTTCCTTGAAAGAGAAATTCCCATGGATACCTGGTTTCCATATTAGCCTATCAGCTCTATGAGGAGTAAGCTTTGAATCCTGCAAGAGGGAAATAATGTTAGCTGACAGGAATGGTTCAATTTTTGTGATGAGAATAGCTTTGTTGGATATAAAATGAGAAACTGTACAGTCCCCATCAATATCCACCCTATTCTGATCACACATATCAGTGAGGAGACCAGCATCAAGCCAATTTGCAGTCCAAAAGTTACAGTCCCCTCTCCCTATAATAACTCTGGAATTAGCTTCTGCCCAAAAACTGACTGAGAAAATCCTCTTCCAATTTGGGGATGTCCTATGTGAAGGAGGGAGGGCTGCTAGAAGATGAGTCCACAGAGCCTCAGCCATTTGAAACTTCCACCACAATTTAACCGAACATGTTTTAATTATGGTAGATATAGACCTAAAACCTAAGCCATTTTGCTCAGTAGGAAGACAGAGATCTTTCCATTTTCTCCATGATCTTTTAGATTTTAGATCAGTCTCACCCCAAAAGAACTTGCTAAGTTTTTTCTCAATGATGGAGATAATCAGTTTTTTTGGATTTAAAACCTGCCAAATATGCTGTGGGATGGCATAGATACAAGACTCAATCAAAGTAATTTTTCCACCCATGGATATCCATTTATTTTTCCAGTTACTAATCTTACTATCAATCAGCTCAAAAAGAGGTTGAAAATATATCTTTTTTGCAGCACTAGTGAAAATTGGAACTCCCAGGTATGAAAAAGGAAAAGATCCAATTTTCATTCCTAAGATCCTTTTAATGTGGTGAACCTTTTGAACCGAAGCATGCTTACCAATGTAGATATCACTCTTATTATAGTTAATAGATTGACCTGTGACTTCCTCAAAGGTGGACAAGAAAGCTTTTAATCTAACTAAAGTTAGCTTAGTTGCTTTAAAGAAAATAATAGTATCATCCGCATAAGATAAGTGAGAAATTCTTGGAGGATTACCTGGTAGATCGAAGTATGACAGCTTACCACTAGCAAATATGAAGGACAGACTCCTTGAAAAGGATTCAGAGAAGATATTAAACAAGAAAGGTGATAATGGATCCCGCTGCTTAATGCCCCTAGTGGATTGAAAAAATCCCACCGGTCTACCATTAATTAGAATAGAAAACCAAGCCTGGGATAGATTTTTCATGACTGAGAAAATAAATTTTGCATGGAAACCAAATTTAGCCAAGACTTTGTATAAGAAGGACCATCTAACTCTATCAAAAGCCTTTTTAAGATCTAGTTTAACTATACAATTAGGATCTCTCCTTTTCCTATTAAGCAACCTTACCATTTCCTGAAGATAAATTACATTATCTGAGATATCACGTCCATGAAGAAAAGCTGTTTGATTAGGAGAAATTATCTTAGGCATAATAGACTTAAGCCTTTCCATAAGCACTTTGGAACAAATCTTGTTAATCACATTGGAGAGGCTTATAGGTCTATAGTCATCAAAAGATATTGGGGTTTTTTTCTTTGGAATTATGGTGATCCATGTACTTCCAATACCCCTGGGCAAGTTAGAAGGAGACAAAAAATCCTGAACAGCAGAAAGAAGATCATTAGCTATAATGTCCCAGGATTTTATGTAAAACTTGGCTGAGAAGCCATCCGGACCTGGGCTGCTGGATTTAATAAGACTTAAGACTATCCCTTTAAGCTCATCAAATGTAACCGGTTGCAACAATTTTTCATTATCTTCCTGAGTAACCAGGTTCGGGATATGATTTAGAAAGTGAAACTGAAAAAGTGAGCTTTCAGGAGGGCAATCCTCCCTCAGAAGATTCTGAAAATAATTTATGGCTTCCATCTCAATATCCTGAGTATTTTCTAACCACTGTCCATTAATTCCTTTAATTTTTGTGATCTTTAATCTATTATTCCTTTCTTTGACAGATCTATGGAAAAAAGATGTATTATTGTCCCCTTCTTGCAGCCATTTTACCTTTGCCTTGTGTTTCCAAAAATTTTTTTGCTCAGACATAGCCTTAACTAACCTAGCTTTAGCCTCCCTGAGCTTAACTAATTCAGCCACAGAATCAGTTTGATCACATAATGTCTCCTGATCCCTCACAGCCAATTCGGTTTGTAAGACATTGTCATTAATATTTCTGAAGTGGTCTTTGTTCCAAATTTTTAAAGCCTTCTTGAGTCTGACCAGTTTTAGATAGAAAGCTAGCATTCCTGAATTATACAAAGGAGCATCCCAATTATCTTTTATTACATCATTCAGCTCTTTTCTTTTATACCATGTATTTAGAAACCTAAAAGGCCTAGGATTGGAGGGATTATCACTACCTACAGTCAACAGCAAAGGATTATGATCAGAGCTAACCCTATTCAGAATCTGTACTGAAGATGAAGGAAAAGAAGTGGACCAAGCAGAAGTGCACAATCCTCTATCAAGTCTTTTAACAGTGGGAGATCTTAATCGATTATTAGACCAAGTAAACAGGTTCCCAGCCGTATTAATTTCTTCTAAAGCCATACCATTAATAAAGTCATTAAAATCCCTCAAACTCCCAAGTTTTGGAGTAGATGGACCTTTATATTCATTTATTGATGTAATGGCATTAAAATCTCCAATAAAAAGGGATTCAGCATGATTATATAAACTGAGATCTAACCAAAGTGATTTTCTACCTGATCTAGTTCGAAGTCCATATATGAAAAAGACATCCATAGGTTTACTGAGATTAGAACTAGTTAGGTTAGCACCAAGAAATTGGAGATTATCACAATGAACTGACAGAGTAATGCTTGAAGACCAAAAATCCATATCTGACCATTTGTTGCAGAGAAGCAGTTATCAAAATGAAGCCTTTGTCTATATAAATCACACTGAAGATTATCATGTTTTGGTTCAATTAAGCAAATGAGTTCAAATTTGTGCCTATGAATGAGATTAGAGAGCCTTAACATAGAAGTGTCCATACCCCTAATGTTCCAAACCAGCATTTTAATCTTTAGATTTGTGTTACTCATAGGGAAACATTAGAGGAGCTTTTTGATCTAGTCATAATAGTGTTTTTTTGTGCAAAAAAGGATTCATTGTTATTTTTTGCTACAGACTTACCTTTCTTTTGCTTAGTAAGAGCAGTAGGTGAAACACCACTACTAAGTACCTGGTCATCATCATCATCTTGGACTGATGTCAGCAAGGGAGAACCTACTTCATTAGCTGGATATTCAGAATTAGTGACCTCATCACATGATGTTTCATCTTCAGCCAGAGGAAGGAATCTATTAGCCCTGTGTTTCTGCTGAGAAAAGATAAAGTTTTTTGCAGCTATGATAGAACTTAAAGGAGAGAAAGATCTTCCCCTTTTACTAGGTAGATTATCCTTTGCAAAAACTGTTGTACGAGTAGTTGGAGCTGATCGTATATGCCTGGTCAGTTTTTCTGATGTACCGGGACTAGTGAAAGGCACTTGAGGGGAGGAAATAATCTTTTGAGCCTCAGATACAGGGGACTGTAGTTTGTGCTCATTCTCTATGTCAGAGATATCTCTGTGGATTTTACAGGAAATAGGTTCTACTTCATTATGTGACACCACTTGTTATTGATCAGTACACTCCTCAGAAATCCTAGGGACCAACTCAGGAGAGTCAATGTCAATTTGGATAGGATTATCAGGTTCTAGTTCAAAAACTGGGATCGACTGTTTTTTTGGGACATAGATGAACTTCTGGGCTTGAAAGTTTTTCTGCTTTTCTATAATTGAGACCCCTGAGCTCCCAGCCCTTAAATTTCCAGCCTGATTCATATTTAAATTCTCATTTACCTGCCCAGCAGTGTTCTTTAGCTGAGGCTCAGTATGGTTATTAGGCTTACCAGTTTTCTGAGTCCAAGATCTTTTAAGCTCAGGATGTAGATATATGCAGTAGTTATCCTCATGCCCTATACACTTGCAATGGAAACAGTAGGGTGGGATATCCTCAAATTCTAGGGGGAGTTTAATTACATTAAATTCATTTCCATTCTCTTCAATTCCAACTCTAATAGAAGATGGGAGTTTTTTTCTCAAATCAATTTCCACACACATTTTAACACAAGAAGGCCTAGACAAGGCCTCTGTGGCAGCATCGAGTTTAATGAAATTGCCAATTTGATTTCCCATGATCTCTAGCATAGCAGAATTGTAGAAATAAACAGGAACATGTGGAATTGAGACCCATACCGGGACAATGGAAGATTCTGCCTCCGGCGAGAAGTCAGAAGTCCATTTCAGTACCTTCATTTGGGCATTGTTGAAGCTCCATTGTCCCTTGAGCCAAAACCTCTGATAGTCTTCTTTCTCCTGGAAGCGTATGAGGACATGGCGGAAATCTATCGAACCAATCTGGAACTTTCCTTTGAAACCTACAGAATTGAAAGATTCATTTAGTTGGACCATGGATGGTTTACCCCTGGCAAACTTACCGATCAAAGCATTCCGATAATGAGAGGAGAGGATTTTCGCGTCTTTACGACTGACAAGGCAAGCGATTTCTCCTTTATACTGAGTCTTAGGAATGATCTCTGGATTCGACGGAAGGCAATCGTGAAGAGGTGGAGGGCGGTTGGCCAAAGCCTGAAGGAAAGATTTGGAACCCCCGTGGATACCAGACGGGAGAGCCGCCATCGCGGCGGTGGAAAGGTGACCGTTATCAGTTGGCGGAGATGAAAGAAGAAGAAAAAAAAAGAGAAAACAGTATGAAAACGACAATGAAGGATGCGTTTTGGCGATTTCGCACTAAAATCGTCACGTAGCTACAGTGATTGGCACTTTGTGTCGATGTTAAGAGACCACTCAAGAGACCACCACTGTGGTGATTTTCGGTCTCTTGAGCGGTCTTTTAATTTTAATATACCACCAGCCCATGCTCTTAGTACTTTGGGGTTGATGTTTCTTCTCCCCAACACAAATCACTCTAGTCTTGTTGTCCCGACTGATTTGATTGATACCTAAAAAAGTCGTAGATAGAGAAGGTGCTGAGAACATACAATTGATATATATCCTATGTTTAATCAAGATATATAAAATACTTTTAATAGGTTATAAGTTTGCATTACCGAATAAAATGAGAATTACTTTTATTAGTTTATCTCAAGGATTTCATATAAATGTAGAAATAGAGATATAATTGAAATACTATCTCTTCACTGTTCTTGCAGGAATTTGTCGGCGTTATTTATGCAGTTGGTGCATTGGCATCCATAGTTGGAGTTTTAATATACCACAAAACTCTGAAAGACTATCCTTTCAGAAGTTTGCTATTTTTCGCACAGCTCTTTTATGCGGTATCTGGAATGCTGGATGTTATCTTTGTTCTCCGATGGAATTTAGCTATTGGAATTCCAGATTACTTTTTTGTCATTACAGAAGAATGTGTCTCCAGAATCATATCTCGAATTAAATGGATACCAATGATGGTTTTGAGTAGTAGGCTATGTCCTTTGGGAATCGAGGGCACCTTTTTTGCACTGCTAATGTGCATTGACAGTCTGGGTGCACTAACCTCGAAATCGGCTGGAGGAGTTATTTTGCATTTTCTTCAAATCACCAGAACTAACTTCAAAAATTTATGGTTAGCTCTTTTTATTAGAAATATTTTGAGATTTGGTACTTTGGGGTTGATATTCCTTCTCCCCAACACAAATCATTCTAGTATTGTAGTCCCGTCTGACTTGATTCTACCTGAAAAGGTCGTAGATAGGGAAGATGATGATAACATACAACTAGTACCTTTGAATGAGAAAATTGATGTTTAATAACTTCTATCACAATTTTGCTAGCAACAAATTTCGGTACTTATTTCTTATACTCGTCAATAAAACAACTATGTATCATCAAAATTTGTGATAATAGGTATTAGTCTCTTCCAAGAAGGTAAATCGATAATATATATTAACTCCGTTCCAAAATAAACTTCCTAATTTGATTTTTGGAAGTCAAACTAAATCAACTTCAGCAATTAAATTCTCTTAATATGTATGTAAGATTATTATCATGTGATATATTTTTAGATTTGTCATAGCATAATTTTAAGACCAAATGACTTAGGTGGCCCCTTAACTATCATGATCGTCCACCTTCGGCCCTCAAAATTTTTTGACCACTTTTAGCCCCTCAATGAGCAAATGAGCTGGTTTTTGAGATAGTTAAGGGACCAAAAGTGTTCAGAAAATGGCCATGACTCAATAGTTCGGCAAGTTGAGGGGGAAATAGTGTTGGAAACAAAATTGAAGGGCTAAAGGGGGATGATCATGATAGTTGAGAGGCTACCGAAGTCATTTGCTCTATTTTTAAACTATTATTTTTTTAGAATTTTTTTCCTGCACAAAAAATTATATTAATAGTTAAAAATTAATGCAGTTGACTCCTAAAAGTCAAATTAGGAAGTTTATTTTTGGACGGAAGGAGTACGTAATTACTTACTCACACACACATATGTATACAGAAAGACTAGTTGCAAGGTTGGTGTAGATTTGCAATGTTATTTATATGGAAAATTTGCCAAAGTTCTAGTGTATTTGTTACAATTTATATTCAAATATACATCACATTCTCGACATCTAATCTAAAGATCCTGTCATATGATAAATAAATCATACAAAGATTTAGGTGAAACCGTCTCTCCATAGTTTATGGTGAGACTGAGGGATTTATATGTGGGTCAAATTCTATGGGTCACTATTGGAAAATAGGTACATAAGCACCGGTATGTTTGTACTGGTGCCAAAATATCGATTCTAGAAATGACGTTAGCACCGGTATAAACATTTGAAAATGATAATACTTGTACCTTTGTATTCAATTGCACCGATACCCAGCATACTGATGCTCAATATCAGTGCCTGAGTGAAAATAACTGATAAATATGGAAATTTTGAGCATCGGTGAGGTACATACCGGTACAGAGAACCGGTTCTATGTAGAAATTTACACGGGAACGTATAATTCCTGCACCGGTATATTTGATGGTATCGGTATAGATGGAAAACAATTTGCGGGAAATATTACATTCTAGCAACGGTTTAGAAATATTATATTTTGCATTGATACGCGTTCTACCGGTGCACGGTACCGATGCTTGATTGTTAATAACGCGGGTAATAAATTAATCCAGCACTAATATAGTGTATATTACCTATGTTGATTAAAAAAATGCGGGAAACCATAAAACATCAGCACCGATTAGTAATTTTCTATCTAGCACCGGATTTGTTACCGGGGCTAGCTTGTGAAAACCATGTTTAGCACCGGTATTAGTAGATCATACCAGTGATATTTGTGTATTAAATACTCACCTACCACCTTTTCTAGCAAGTAAAAAGAACATTGAAGTTGCTTTTTGAGTTCATTAATGACAATTTTTGGATGAGGAAGACATTGAATGCTCATCAATGAACTCCCTTTAAGGTACATTATGTTTTGTCTAAATTTACATTTATGGTGGAATATGCGTGGAATGATATGTTGTCATATACTTTTTGAATATTTGATCATTGTAATGTTGCTTCACACTCTTGATGAATAGGGTTTGTTAGCTAGTATTGTTGATGTTTTGAATGACTTTTTTATGCATGTGATTTGATATATAAGGTGTGGTAGGAATGTAGTAGTGTGATGTTGCATGTTCATAGGGTGTGATATGAATAAAATTATTTTAAGGGTGTAAGTGTATATTTTCTTGGAAGTTTAATTGTTTCACATTGATTAAATTGTAGAGATTTACCGTGCCATTGAGAGGCGTAAGCATGTGTATCACAACATTAGTTTGGTGAGTGATGAATTTATTGCTTTTGTTGGGGAGTTTATGGAGCATGCATTTAGTCGTGAAAAGTGCATCTTATGTCCATGTCTTGATTGTAAGAATCGTAAGCATACTGACGATCGGGACTTGTTGTGACTCCATTTGTACAAGAGAGGGTTTTCAAAAGTTTATTTGGTTTGGACCTTTCATGGAGAAACCACCGCCGGATGTGGTTGCAGGTAGCAAGGGGGGATATTTTAGGGATGTAAATTTTGGATGACATGTGTAAGGAGATGGTGGATGAATTTAGGGGGAGGCCCGGGGTTCTGTCAAAATTTCTAGATGAGAAGGACAGACCGTTGTTTCACGGTTGCAAGAGAATTTTGTGCCTACTAGGAATAGAGTATAAAAAAATACATGCATGCCCCAATGATTGTGTTTTTTATAGGGATGATTTGAAAAAGAGGTAGCTTGCCTCGTATACCATGTTTCTCGTTATAAAGAAATGAGAAATGAGGTTGTGGGTGAAAAGGTTGTTGTGAAGGTAAGGAAACGGGTCACTGTAAAATTGTGTGGTATCTTCCTATTGTCCCGAGGCTGAAGAGGTTGTTTATGAATGTTGAGGATGCGAAGAACATGACATGGTATAGGGATAGGGGTTATCCTGATAATGATATCATCAGTCATCCGGCAGATACATATTAGTGGAAAAATCTTGACAAGATGTATCCTAAGTTTGCAGTCGAACCTAGGAATTTGAGAATGACTTTGTGTGCTGATGGTATGAATCCCTTTGGTAACATGTCATCCAAACATAGTTCATGGCCAAATATGCTTTCCATTTACATTCTACATATGTATCTCTATAGGTAGAGGAAATATGTTTCGATGCCATTAGTGATTCCGGGTCCGAGACAACCGAAAATGACATCGATACCTATCAATCCTCACTCATTGAATATTTGAAGGTTTTGTGGTCTGGCAGTGCAAATGTGTTCAATGGTAATCGTGGGACCAAGTTCAATCTAAAGGCCATGCTTTTCTGCATAATAAATAATTTTTTGGCTTACGGTAATCTTTTAGGTTACGTGGTTAAGGGTCACAAGGCATTGCATGTGTGCTAGAAAGCAACTGATTTCCAACAGTTAGAAATGGTAGGAAGACTGTGTATCTTGGTCATGGGAAATTCCTCCCGGCAAAGCACAAGTTACGAGACAACAACATTCATTTTGTTGGAAGGAGGGAGAGGAGGAAGGTGCCAATAATATTGAGTGGGTTTTCCATCCACGCCAAGGTGAAGAAATTAAAAGTTTTTCTTGGAAAAAAGATATCTAAATTGCTTGCTACAAATGATACACATTGGAAGAAAAGATTGATTTTCTCTGATTTGCCGTATTGGGAGAATTTAGAGGTTCGCCATTGTTTGGATGAGATGCATATAGAGAAGAATGTGTGTGAGAGTTTAACTTTTAATCTACTTAACATTCCTGGTAAGACAAAAGACAGCTTGAATGCACGGAAAGACTTGGTTGAACTCGTTTTACGAGTTGATTTAGCTCCGGAGGTGAAAGATAAGTGGACGTACCAACCACCAGCCCCTTACAATTTTTCTATCACTGAGAGGAGGTCGGTTTGTGAGTGTATTCAGGGAATCAAGGTACCGTTTGGCTACTTTTCGAATGTTAATTGGTTTTTGAACGATAAATTGTGTCTTAATGCATTGATATCCCATGATTGTCATGTCTTGATACAACAACTCTTGCACATGGTTATCCATGGTGTCATGGAGGAAGAGGTGAGATTCTGCATCATGCGCATATGTTTCTTCTTCAAGTCTATTTGTCGTAAGAATATTAGCAGGAAACAGCTTGATAAGGTTGAGCATGAGGGGATTCTAGTGCTCTATTTGTTTGAGAAGTACTTTCCCCAGCATTTTTTTACAGTATGGCCCATCTTGTCATCCATGTAGTCAAGGAAATTAAAATATGCGGTCCTATTGGGATGCATTAGATGTACCCATTCGAGCACCACATAGGGGTCTTTAAGGGTTATGTACACAATTGAAGCTGACCAAAGGCGAACATTGTTTAGAGGTATATCACGGAGAAGATCATTAAGTATAGCACTTCAAATTTGACTGGGAAGACACCACTTGGAGTCCCCCAGCATGTGCAAAGTGGCAGAAAGAATGGGATTCCACGCACCAAAGGTACCCTTTACACACCCTTTAATGTTGAGTTGATGAAAGTTCATCTTTATGTTTTGCGTAACTGTAGTGAAACTTGAATATATGTTGAGGAGCACATATCACTGATGGAAGAACTCCATCCCGAATGGCCGTCAAACCAGTTGCAACTGGAGCATTCTACAACGTTTGTCAATTGGTTTTATAATCGTTGTAATGTGGACGGGATGCCCTCTAAACTTCGTGCGTTTTCAAGAACACCCGACTGCACTATGAAGAGATACCAGGGCTATGATATTAATTGATACATTTTTCAACAGTGTCCAAGGATAGCAAGAGCACAACTCAGAATAGCGGGGTTTACGTGGAATCTGAATCCATGTGCCAGTCGAGCAAGAAAGACAAAAAAACTATCCTTGCAATTGTGGCATTTTATGGGGTCATCGAGGAGATTTTTGAGTTGGATTATGTTGAGTTTAAAGTGATTGTCTTCAAGTGCAGATAGGTTGAAAATGGTATAGGGGTTCGTTCCGAGATGCCCTTGGGTTTTATGCTGGTGGACTTGAATCAAGTGGGCTACGAGAACAATGAGTTCATCTTAGCTGATCAAGCTCGCCAGGTATTTTAATTCCAAGACCCAACCAATAAGAATTGGCATGTTGTACTCCACAGGAAGAAGTTACTTTTTTAAGATGAAATCGATATGCCCGTCAAATATGAAACTGCTAAGTTTCCCTCTGCATTCCCGAGTTTGGAAGACATCGATGGACCACAACTATGTAGACGATCACATGGGGATGGATTGTGGGTGGAGTAGAATGGTCATTTTTGGGTGGTGATGTAGTCCTGAAAAGGAAAATATAGGGTTTTATGTTTGGTTTATCATTCCCTTTTGAACCCTTTTGTACCCTTTTGCATACCCCAAATTAAATATAAGTGGTCGTTAATCTTTTGCTTTTCAACTTTTAGTTTTTCGTATAATTTTTTGTTCAATATTTTCATTTAATTTGACTTAGCATCGGAAAAATCATTACATACCGGTGCTAAAGAACATGGTATTTGCTATGTTCCTTGTAAAAGAACCGATATAAAAAGTATTGGAACTGGTACAGAACTGGTGCTAAAAAGATTTCCTCTTCGTCCACTTCCTAAACATTAAAAATGCATTATAGTAGCTGCGCCAGATTGCCTTGCTAGATACTGAGAAAATAAATTTGTGACTTTGTCTCTGGTCCCTTCAGAATTATTTAAAATGCATTAAAGCAGCTGCGTCGGGCTGCTTTACAATATTCAGCCACCGGTTGAGATGGATAATGCACTTGTTTTTGTACCGGTACTTGGTACTTAGAAAATAAAATGGTGACTTGCTCTCTAGTCCCCTCAAAAATATTTAAAATGCATTAAAGCAGCTGTGTCGGGCTGCCTTACAATATTCAAGCACGGGTTGAGATGGATCAGGGCACCGGTTTTGGTACCGGTGCTTGGTACTTAGATTTTTTTTGGTATGTACTCTCTATTCTCTTCAAATGTATTAAAAATTCACAAAAGCAGTCGCACCATGATGCATTTTAACAAAATTGGCACCGGTTGTTGTACCGGTGCGAATATTCACCAAGGTGGTATAAAACATAAATTTCAGCAACAGTTTATCATACCAACACAGCTAAATCTTCATGTCAACAAACGGCAAACCCTATTTTCCACAACACTTCGATTGTGCTTCAAAAGGTAATATCATATTCTTCCTTTAATCTTATAATGATCTCATACAATTTAGTCATGTTTTGTTTTTGCAATGAAAATGTAGTTTGTTAAGTTCATATCATAATTCGTAGTTTTCCATTCAATCGTGATTCTAATTGGAATAAGTTGATTAATTTTAATATCCCTTGTGTGGTGTGTGTGTGTGTGTGTGTATATATATATATATATATATTCATGTTGTTCTTATAATCGAATATTTCATGTTGTTTGAATTTGTTTGAACTTTGAGTGAATTCTCCTTGCATACAAGGTGTTTGATCAAATGATTCTATGTGAATGTGGAGGATGGCCCCCAAAACCCCTAGTAAGAGGCCTAGGAAACTAGGAAAGAAGGGTATTCATCAGCATCAAGAGGTGCTCACTCAAGGCAGGCGGAGGAGAGATTTGTGTCCAAGGAGACAAGGTTGTTGGCCCAAAGTTACAGAATGAGGAAGCATTATCCGAAAAGGGGAATTGAAAAAAAAAATCCACCTTTTCAAGAAACTATTCAGCAATTGGGATGGGAAAAGCTTTGTTCTACACCTCCCTCTTTCAACTTGACCATCGTCGGCGAGTTCTATGCGAATTTGAAGTGTGGATTGAGCACGGACAAGGTTTTATGCCGGGGAAAATCCATTCCTCTAACTCCTTAAGCTATCAATGAATTGTACGGATTGCCCAATGTAGAAGAAGAGGATGACGAGATGTTGGCATTTATCAATGAGGATGATGATTTGGACGACAACGTATCGAGAAGAATGGTGCAGTGCATCACACGTGAAGGTACCAATGTAGACGCTCTTGTGTTTCCTAGGTAGACAAATATTCAGAAGAAATAACACCAGATATGAACATGTGGTATCACTTTGTGGCCTCCCGTATCAACCCTGTCACAGTGTACATCAAAGTGCACAAGATTCAGATAATCAATTTATATGCAATTAAAAAGAAACTTCATTGAAATGTTAGGGGGGGAATTCATCAGCTGTTATGGGGGGTCGTCGCCAACCTCTAAAAGTTAATATTTTTAAGTCCTAATGCTTCCGATCTACAATTAAGTAGATAATGGCAAGTCAGGGTCGTCCACAAGAAGAGGGGTCTTTTCAAGTGTTTAAACATATAGTGGAGAAAACATACTAGGCTTATACATATATAGATACATATAAAAGCATGTAAAGGGGGGGGGGGTTGGTTTTTTATCCTAAGTTATCAAATTGAAAGACAACAATTAGAAAAGCAAGAGAACTATGCTAATCATGCAATGCAACTAAAGAGATGATTAAAATGATAATTAACGGAGCCTTGGGAGCAATCAACTTCCACTTCCAAATTTCCTATAGCTCATTGATTCATTCACTCATTCAATTACATTTATTATCTATGGGGAATGCTATTTCTTCTCATTCAAAGATCAACATCCATTCCTCCTTAATAGTAGTTTGCAAAGACAAATGACTATTTGCAAACCTCATTGATGATCACCCTATACAAACAACATCATAGGGGTATTTCATCAATGGCATTTCACCCAAAGGACCATAGGTTTGATAACAACAAGCCTTCTACCAAAGACATAGTCATTTAACCAAACAAAGCATTTATTAGGTTAAACCTAGAACAAATAACATTCAAGGTTCAACCTTTCTTTGCATCTATGGGATAAATATGAGAACAATCTATATTAACATACACATCTAGCAAGAATTACCACACATTATACACAAGAAGTTCTAAATCCATGCTTTTGGAGTTCATGTCAAATGAGCTAAGAAATTTGCAACTTTCCTAACACCCTAACACTTCAATTATACAAAAATTTCATATACTCAAACAACCCATGGTATAAATGAGGTAAAACACAATATTAATGGCATAATAAATGTTCTCCAATAAATGTTCATAAATGTACAAATATAGAATCTTACTACATAAGTTTGGAAGAATCAATCAATTGCTCCCAAGAACTAGATTTAGCTACAAGAGTCCATAATAATTAATGCTAACAAACAAAACATACTACAAGAGAATTAAAAGGTGAAAATGGTGAAAACTAGGGTTAGAAATAGTACCAAAATGCAGAAAGAAGATGATATGAATGAGAGGAAAGAGAGTGCTATTTATAGTACAAAAAGAATAAGGTTAGGTTCTGGCCACCCGTTGATCGCGACTCGCGCTGGGTTCGTCGCTACTCGCGATGGGCACCAGTGCTTAACCTTGTCTTTTTTTCTTCTTCTTGTGGTAAGCACTCATCTTCACAATGATTCCTCTCATTTTTCAAGTCTTCAACTCTTTAAAGAAAGTCTTCAAAAAATGGTCTTCGACGGCCTCCGGTCTTTAAGTCTTCATGTCTTCGAAGCAAGTCTTCAAAGTCTTCGAAAAGTGATCTTCAATAGCCTCCGGTCTTCAAGCCTTCATGTTCTTCCTTTGTCATGCAAAATTCACTTAGAAGAGGTAAAAGAGTGTAAAGTTGCTCTTACCCCTCCTAAGAGAATTCCAAGGTAAAACACTAGCTCTTGATAATAAAAGAGCATAAAAGTGACCCCAAAAAGTACTAAATTATGCATATAAAATAGACACATCACCCTAACAGAGGACTGGGAGAAAACAGGATCCTATGGTTTTTGCAGTCTAATTTCTTCACTTTGTGCCATTGCAGGTGTACCTAACTGTGATAACAACACATTTTCCATCTGATGATGCAAATTGTTGTCGAATCATTCTGTAAGATAGGGTCATCGCAATCTGCCCCGTCCATTGAATCTAGGGTCCTGCACTTGAGACAAGAATTCAAGGTTTGTGGATGGATTACCAATTTCAAAGGAGGTGGTGTGACCACATGGGGAAAGTGCTAAGCTACAGATTTTCAGAAGTAGTCAAGGCAGCCGGTCCTTTCCCGGCACTGATGGGCATTGATGTCATGAAGGACATTCATTTGGGATCAACGTTACAGAAAAGAGACAACGCGGCTTACAACAAGGGTGTGGTAACATTTTCCCATTTTTATTTGTGAATTAAATTGATGGATTATGTTGTATTTGAATAATTATTAATCTCGCACACCTAACTTTTATCTCACGTATTTGGATAATAATTAATTTCGCACAACCTACTTTTAATTTTTTATTCCCTTGGTAGCAATTCTGGCGCCGCCACTTCCTGGTCATTATTGTGTGCATGGTGTAGCTATTTAAAGCTCTTATATAACTACAACATGCTCATAATAATGACTAATAAGGACCAAAATTGGAATAGCTACCATGTAATTTTTTTAGAGAAAATTGAATCGTGAATGTGAAGGTAAAATTACAAGTAAATATTTCTGGAGACTTGCACTTTGTCCAAAATCATAAACATAAAATAACCTAAAAGCAGCCTGGCACAACTGCTTTCATATATAAAGGCACCGGTATTTTATTTTTTACACAATCGGTTATTGTACTGATGCTCAACACTTGGACAAAATTTTTAGAGACTTGATCTCTATCAACTGACAACACTGGTACGGTTATACATAGGCACCGATATTTAAAATATTGGCACCGTATAACCACTAATTGCACTATAACTACAATTTTTCGAAACCCAAAAATGGAGTCAAAATTATATTTATAACAAGCTCATTGGAAAAAAAGAATAAAAAAGATCAAGTGTGTTGGAGTTATGGTCGTCATTGCAAAACAAATGGGGGCCATAGTGTAATTTCCAAAACTATGTTGTAGAGGTCAAAGTTCCCAAAAGACACCCTTCCTTTGACCCCGAACAAGTCCAGAAGGTAAAATTTTCATCCCTTAACATTAAATTTCATTTATACCTAGCCAATTTTACATTTTGACAATTCCAACTTTCCTGGAAACACTAAAATGCAAAAGGAAAAAAGTTTGTTCATAACTCCGAATCGAGATTCGCTCGAAGTTTTTCAAACTATTCACCTCCATCATATATTATACAAGTTAGATGCTAAATTAATATCACTATTAGGCTACGAATAATTCTTCATTAACCTTCTCAAAATCTCATTACCACTATGTAAGTATCTATTATTAACTCTAGAACGTATACTAGCGCTTTTGCTCATATGCCTAAAAATAAAGAATTATTTTTCTTTATCAAAATTATCTAATGAAATGAAAATACATGGGTGGGATGCTTAGGGAAGGTAGCGCAAAGGAAACTTTCAAAAGAAGGGACTGTTGCAAAAAAAATTAGACATTGGCCTCAAGGAACACAATGGTTGTAAATTAATTCTTCATACATGTACCCATGCATTTTGGAAACCTAGTTAATAGTCTTGAAGTGGTACTTCATGGTCATAAAATTTGTAAAAATTTATTGGGCCGTAATTTTCTTATGTACATATTACAGCATTTTTTTAATAAACAATTAACTCGAAGACCGTGATATATACATTGTACATATATGAATTAATTTATTTTTAGGTCAATTTTGTCATCCAACTAATCCCAAATAGTAAGGGGGTCAAAATCATAATGTTTTGAAGTTGGAAATAATAATGGAACCATTATTTAAATCAAGCTACCGGTGCTATAATTTAAGCGGGAACTGAAATTGTTTTAAAAAATTTTACCTGAAAAGGCAGGAAAATGAAAATTTTAGGGCATCGATATGTCATGTTTTCGCAGCGATTTTAATACCGGTGCTTAGCACTTAGACAATTTTTTTGAATAATTGCTCTCTGTCCAAGCACGGAAATTAAAAATACCCCTAAAGCAGCCTGGCGTAGCTGCTTTTATATGTAAAGGCACTGGCATCCTTTTATTGAGCACCAATTTTTGTATCGGTTCTCAACACTTAAACAAAACTTTTGGATAATCGATCTCTATCCAAGTGCAGAAATTAAAAATATCATCAAAGCAGTTTGGCACAGCTGCTTTTATATGTAAAGGCACCGATATCCTTATATTGAGGACCGATTTTTGTACCGATGCTCAATACTTAGACAATTATTTTTGAGAAGTGTTCTCTTTCCAATTCCAAAATACAAAATGCGGATCAAAGCAGCTAGGCGCAGCTATGATGGTAAATAAGCAGCACTGGTACGTTTATTCATAGGCACCAGATTTTACCGGTTATAGGTTCATCGGTAATAAAATATAAATTAATTTATCATAGGCATCGGTATCAAATCACTTGTACCGGTGCAATTTTTTCCTTATAAAAGCCCCAAAGTTAGGAACCGTGTTAGTTCATCTACCTCAATGGTCGTTCTTCTTTATATTCTACCATTAACGGCCGGTCATCCCATGTCTCAGACATCTTTAACACTCAATAACTCCCATTAACTTCCCTAGTTACCCCACCTTGTATAAAACCACGAGTATTGATTTTTTTAGGAACCAAAATTGTTGTCTTTCTCGCGTTTTGCCTCCTTGCCGATAACCCAATTTTCACCACCGCATTCTCGGCGTTTCCCGGCTACCTTTCGGCAATACCTACACTACAAGGGTCACAATAATAAAAGGTAAGAGTCCTCTTCACATTGCATGTGTATAAAACTTAGTGATTTTTACTTTCTTAGCTCGAATCATTGCACGTGCATATCATGTTCGATGAATTGCCTAAGAGAACTAAAATGGCATTGTGGTGGATCCTCTATGTGTTTTGTGGAGAAGGATTCTGAGGTATTGTATATTTGTTTGGATAGTAGAAAATTTTGGATTCCATGCTATGGATTCTTGGTGAATTACGGATTATGGATTATGAATTATGGATTATGGATTATGGATTATGGATTGCGATTTATTAGGTATGAAAATGGTTGGTTGTGCAATGCTTTATTGGTTCTTCGATTATGGATTGTGGATTATGGATTTTACACTTAGATTTGGTTCTTCGATCATTATGGTTGTTGTGGGTTTGGATTGTTGAAATATTTTTGTATGATTGTGTTGTTAATGGTTTTGTATTGTGTATTATAGATGCCTCTTAAAGCAAAGAAAGGCACTAGCATTGGAAAAAGAAAAAAGGGTGAGACACAAACCAAAAGCGTGTCTGAAGAACTCATGACACCCGTTGTTCCGCTCAAAATACAAACTAAGGAACTGGGTGAGACTCAAGAGTTAGATCACTCTCCTTTGGACGAGGAGGCTTCGGTAAAAAAGGAAACCGAAAGAAGATCGGAACTAACGATGTGACAAAGGCGGGTGGAAAGAAAGAGAAAGCATTCAACAAGTTAGAAAATGATAGTTGGTGTATGGAACATGGTACGACCACGTTTCAATGTGTGATGCTTGCAAAGGATAAGGATCTAGTACCGGTCACCAAAGTGTTTTTGTAAAAAATGGACTGATCTCGGACAATATTATTATTGCCTATAAAGCACATCATCATATCAAGAGATGAACCACAAGCCAAAAGGGGCAGATGTCAATCAAACTGGGCATGAGTAAAGCATTTGATCGGATTGAATGGAATTTCCTATTGAAGGTTCTAGAAAGAATGGGGGTTGGCCAAGTATTTACACGACTGATTGAAAGCTATATCTCGACAATGCATTTCTCTTTCATGCAAAATAGGAAATGTAGTAGGACTGAGATAAGGAGATTTACTATCTCTGTACTTATTCATTTCTGTAGCGAGGAATTCTCTTGAATGATTCAGGTAGGAGTATAGGATAAGAGGCTACACGGTTTAAATATTGCTAGGAATGCACCAACGATATCATATCTCCTGTTTGCAGATGATGCACTTATTCTCGGGGAGGCAACTAACCAAGAGACAGCGATGCTAAGAAATATTTTGCAATTATATGAGGAGGCTTCGGGACAAATGATCAACTTAAATAAGTCTTCAATTTTGTTTAGCCCAAACAACGGGGATCAAGTCAAGGCACACATTCTAGCTACACTCCACTCCAAATGGCGGAAGAAGTCACCCATGACAAATACCTGGGACTCCCTATAGTTTTTGGGTAATTAAAGGCAAGTGCACTTCAGGGTATTACGGACAGAATCTGGACAAAGATTGACAGTTGGGAACATAAACAACTCTCTGAGGGTGGAAAAGAAATCCTTATAAAGTCTGTCCTATAGGCTATATCCACCTATACCATGCCATGCTTTATGTTACCAGACAATATTATTGAGGATATATATAGACTATATAGTCAATATTGGTGGGGAAGCACAACTCAAAAGAAAATTATTCACTGGGATACAAGGACAAAGTTGTGTCCTCTTAAAAGTATGGGGGATTAGGGTTTAAAGAACCGAATTTTTTTAACACCGTGCTGTTAGGAAAACAGGTGTGGCGTCTGCTGGCCAACCCAAACTTCACTGTTGCAAAGCTTCTAAAGGCCAAGTACTTTCTATCAAGTTTTTTTAGAAGCAAAATTAGGGTGGGACCCCTCGTATGCTTGGAAATCTATCTTAGAAAGAAGAAAAATATTGTCCAAAGGAATTCGAAGATGAATTGGGTTGAGAGTGAACACGAGCATAAAAAATGATCAGTGGCTCCCAAGAATAGGAAACCAAAGACCCACATCTTTGACAAATGATTTCCCAGTAGAACTAAAAGTTTCACATCTTATGTCCGACAACGGTACTCATTAGAATGCAGAAGTTATTAGGAATACCTTCAATCAGGAGAAGTCTACTCTCATTCTGTCATTACCAAGGAACATAAGCTCTCAGGCTGGGGATCGATGGATATGGAACCCTACAGTTGAAGGTAAATACACGGTCAAATTTGGTTATAATTTAGAAATTAACTCGTCAACTCTTGCTATTGCAGGCAACATGGCATCAAGTAGCTCAGGCCCCTCTCCAAATTGAAAGAAAATATGGAATTTAACGGCACATCCAAAAGTAAAACACTCCATGTGGAGACTATGCAAAATTATTTACCATCGGCAATCAATCTACTTCAAAGATACAGGCCAGCTGAAACTTGCTACTTAAGTTGCTCTATGGATGATATCTCTATTGAACACCTATTTTTCCACTGCCCTGTAACACACCAAATATGGTTTGCAGCAAAACTACACGAGAAGATCTTCCATTTCCAACAACAAAACGCAAGTTTATGGGCCAAAGACTTGATACTGGAACTAGAGCCAAAGGATATGGCAATTGTTGTAATACTGTTATCACAAATGTGGCATCATAGAAACAAACTTCTTATATGAAGAGATTCATGACCTTCAACCTCAGCAATGTGTCATCTATACCACAAAGATGTGATCATACTTATAAAGATCATTGAGTGGTGCAACGCCAAATCAAGAGATTAGGAATCAAAACACTCAACCGCTTGATGATGGAAATCTCTTCACTTTGACGCAGCTATATTCTCAAACCAAACATGCCTTGGATGGTACATATGCTCTTCAACTAAAAATTGGATATATGGAGAATCACAACACTTTCCAATAGTGCATACAGCAAAACAAGCAGAAGCTATGTCTCTAAGAGCATGCATGGTTACAGCCCTACAAAAAGGCATTGGAGTCAGCTGCATTCAAGGTGATGCACAAGTCATCATAAAAGCAATTAAGAACCATAGTGAGGGCCTATCAAACTTCAAGCTCGTCATTGTTGACACTATTAATCTAGTTGCAAGGCATAGATACCCAAAACCATCCTTGGTTAGACGCCAAGATAACACTGTAGCGCACTCTTCAGCTTTGCACGCTAAAAACACTGTAGAGCCTATCTCTAAATGGGAGCACATCCCGCACTTTGTACAATACTTTTCAATGAATGAAAGCTAAGATTTTACCTCAAAAAAATATATACTAGTTCGTGTGTTTAGAATGTTTGTTGATAATTTTAAGGAATTAGTTCAAGCATTCATTTTCTACAAGACTTATAGCTAGTATTGGTATACTAATTAGTTCATGTGTTTAAAATGTTTGTTATCCATTTTAAAAACTTAGTTCAAACATTCTTTCATTTTTGTTTTGCAAAACTTACTGCTATTAGAGATATATTACTTCATGTGTCTAGATAGTTTGTTAATCGTTTTAAGAACTTTGTTCAAAATCTCCTTCATCTGTAAAACTTACATTCCGTAAAGATATATAGTTCACTTATTTAGAATGTTTGTTAATAGTTTTAAGTACTTAGTCTAAACTTTTATTTTCTACAAGACTTATAATTAGCATCAGTATATTAATTAGTTCATGTGTCTGGATAGTTTTTTAATCATATTAAGGAGTTAGTTCTAACTTTCACTTTTTTACAAAATTTAAAACTATTAAAGACATATTAGTTCATGTGTTTTGAATGTTTATTACTGTTAGTAGTTTTAAATAATTAGTCTAAAATTTTATGTTCTACAAGTATACTAATTAGTTCATGTGTCAAGATAGTTTGTTAATTGTTAGAAGGAGTTCGTTCTAACTTTCACTTTTGTACAAAATTTAACACTATTAAAGATATATTAGTTCATCTGTTTAGAATGTTTGTTATTAGTTTTAAAATTTTAGTTCAAACTTTCATTTTTTACCGAACTTACCGCTCCCACTGATATACTAATTAGTTCATGTGTTTAGAATGTTTGTTATTAATAGTTTAAAATTTTAGTTCAAACTTTCATTTTTTACCAAACTTACCGCTGCCATCAGTATACTAATTAGTTCATGTGTTTAGAATGTTTGTTAGTCGATTTAGTGACTTAGTTCAAATTTTCCTTTTTCTACAAAACTTACTGTAAATTCAGGAGATTTGCATTGAATATTTAATTGGCAATTTTTGTGAACATGCAAAAAACTTTCCATGTTGGAACATGCGAAAACAACATATTTACGCCAAGGATTTTTATGGAAAATGAAGACAAAATATTATGGTATTTATGAGTTATAGAAATCTATATATTCTGCTATATATCAGGCGTATGGAAGCATAGTTGATTTATGGAAAATCCCTACATAAATGGAGTTGTGATTTGCGAATATATGGAATATATGGTGATAAGGAAAATCCATTTATTTATGGGATTTGGATATGCTTCAAGAAACATATTTGAAATAGGAATATTGTGGAGATAATCAAGGAGTATTCCGATCTGTTCATAGATATAAAAGGGGACAATCACGGTTGCATGACATATGATTTTAATAGTAAAAATTCTGCACACATATTTTTATACTTTCGAGAGAATTGCAAAGAGACAAATTTATATGTTCCAACATACTTGATCTGCTGTACAAAGTTCAGAATCATATGCCTTAATTTCTCGGGAGGAGGAGATCCAGCGTCGATGAGTTTTGAGGTCAGGGGGAGTCTTATCAAGGCGGATCGGTGGCAAGGGGAGCTTGCAGAATTCACACGTTATAGTTAGTAAAGATAAGTATTATGTATGATGTACTTTGTACTGTATCTTTCGAATTAGTGGATTCATTCTGAACTGGGCCAGGCCCCGCAGATGTAGGTGGATTTCACCAAACTGCGTAACCAAGTCCTGTGTCATTAATGCTTTAATTTATTGCATACTTGGTTAGATAGGTCATGTTGGAACATACTAATAAGGATTAGAAAAATTCGGTAAAACCAAATTTCAATTGGTATCAGAGCTTGGTCACTTATTATTCCCTTGGTTATGTCAAGGAAAGTGTGATCCGGTTTTACCATGGCAACTAAAGAATGAGCTTTGGTGTCTCGGCCACCTCTTCTAGAAGGCAACAACTACAACTATTGAAAGGCGCGCATGAGACTTTTCATCAACTCACTGGATGAACTTGCATGGTTCTACATTGAGAATGAGTGGAATCACCCTAAAAAGATACAAGCTCTAAGGCGACAGAAGGATAGTCAAGTCAAAGGGAGCAGAAACTCAAAGACAAAGCTAGTTGGACTCCTGATGACCTCAAGGCATCTCTGGAAAATTCAAAGGCACTAAATGCAATCTTCACTGCAGTTGATGAAAACCAGTTCAAACTCATCTCTACATGTCATCAAGCCAAGAAAGCATGGGATATTCTACAAACTGTTCATGAAGGAACTAGTCGAGTTCATGAGTCTAAACTACAAATGTTAGCTACGAAGTTTGAGGAACTCAAGATGGAGGAGGATGATATTATTGCTATATTCAACGAAAAACTTAGGGACATCTCCAACATGGCATATCAACTTGGAAAGGTTTACAAAGAGACTAAGTTTGTGAAAAATACCTTGAGATCACTTCCTAGGAGATTTGTAATGAAGGTTGCGGCAATAGAAGAAGCAAGAGATGTAGCCATCATGAGCCTAGATGAACTAATGGGATCATTACAGACATATGAGATAATGTTTCAACAAGCTGCAAAAAGAGTCCCTAAGGAACTGGCATTCAAAACATCTTCATCAAAGGACAATTACGAGTCTGACAGTGATGATGAATTTGAAACACTTGCAGTTATCACGAAGAACTTCTCAAGGATGCTGAAGAAGGTAGTTAACAAGAAATCTCATGCAAGGTTTGGTGGAAATAGACCAAGGCCACAGGATTCTGGAAACAATCGTGGAACGAGGGTTGAGTAGGGAAATCAGTAGTTCTTCAGAAATTAAAATAGTGAACCAAAACAACCTAGATGAATTCAATGCAGAGAATGTGAAGGATATGGTCATATTCAGGCTGAATGTGTAAATACCCGGAAGAAACAGGGAAAATCATATGTCACCTCATGGAGTGAAGATGAAGAAGATGAGAAATATGAAGAGGAACTTACAAGAAACTATGTGGCATTTGGAGAAAAAATCCATGATGCATCGAAGGATGGATGTGCCAACACACTGGGCAAAGTCGAAGCTGTATGTTCCAACATAGATCCGTATGAAGCACCCAGTGACGAAGACGGTGGAATTTCTGTAAGTGATGAAGAAATCTACAGCACTTATGAGAAGATGTACGTTATGTGGGTTCAAGTAGTTGACACAAATAAAGAGCTGAAAGAAGAAAAGATGAAGTTGATGGAAATAGAAAGAAAATTGCGTATGAAAGTTGTTGAACTTGAAAAGAAGAATGAAGAATTAAATGGGAAACTGATATTAGCAATTAAGAGAGCTGAGACTTCTGAAGCAGCAATTTCTAAGCTAAACGCTGGAAAAGAAAAGCTTGACGATATTCTGGACATGGGAAGGAATTTTGGTGATCGACATGGTATTGGGTATTGCAATACACACAAGGCTGAAGCATATGAGATACTTAAGAATCCAGTAACCCTCAAGACCAAGATTCGAGAAGTAAAACGGAAGTTTGGCAAGCCTCACCAAAGAAAACCGCTCATCTGCAGCTACTGCACATATCAAGGTCATTCAGAGGAACAATGCAGGAAACTAATCAGAGACCAAATGTCAGGATGACAACTCTTGGTATGTTTTAACATAGGCAAGGTCTAGAAAATAAAATTGGTCAGAAAGGTATGGGTTGTCAAACGATCTGGAAAATGTCTGGTTGCACACACTTTGCTTATATCATATTCCAGAGATTCGTGGTACTTTGATAGTGACTGTTCTCACCACATGAATGGTACTCCAGAATTTCTCACAAATATCACACCATACGATGGCGGGTATGTGACTTTCGGTGATAGAAAGAAGAGTAAAGTGATTGGAAAAAGGTGAATTAAAGATTGAAGGTTTTCCAGTATTCACTAGTGTGCTGTTTGTTGAAGATCTGAAGGCAAATTTGTTGAGCATAAGTCAGTTGTGTGATGACAATATGAAGGTGGAAGTTCAGAAGGATAAATACGTTGTGAGACACGGAGAAACCAAGATTCTTTCAGGCATAAGATCATCAGATAATTGCTATCTGTTGGAGCAGGAAGTACGATGTATGATCTCGAAGCAAGATGAAGGAGTTCTGTGGCACAGGAAGCTCGGTCATATCAATTATAAAACATTGGTGAAAATTGCAAATGTTAAAGTTGTACGAGGTATGCCTATCTTAACCAGCAAGGACGGAATTATTTGTGGACCATGTCAACAAGGTAAACAAATTCGATCTCCACATTCTTCAGTTCAGTATATAACCACCTCTAGAAATCTGGAATTATTGCGTATGGATTTGTTGGGTCCAGTCAATACAATTAGTATAGGTGGAAAGAAATATATCTTTGTATGTGTTGATTTCCCAGATTTACGTGGGTAGCCTTTTTGAAAGATAAATCTGATACGTTTGAAGTATTTAGAAGTCAGGTAGTAAAGTTACAAACTAAAAAGGGAAGTCCAGTTGGAAAGATTGTTCGAATTCGTAGTGATCATGGTCGAGAGTTTGAGAATTCTCAATTTAGTGACTTCTGTGATGAGCTCAGAATTCAACATGAATTTCTGCACCTATCACCCCTCAGCATAATGGTATTGTAGAATGGAAAAAAAGAACCTTGCAGGAGATGGCTCAGTCATGTTAGCTGAGAAAGAAATTCACAAGAAATTGTAGGTAGAAGCTATTAATACAGCTTGTTATACAATTAATCGAGTATATCTGCGGCCATTCACCAGCAAAACATCCTACGAGATTTGGAAGGGCAGGAAACCTAATGTCTCATACTTTCATGTGTTTGGAAGCAAGTGCTACATTCTCAGAAACAGAGAGCAGTTGGAAAATTTGACAATCGGAGTGATACATGATTTTTTCTTGGGTATTCTATCAACAACCGTGCCTATAGAGTTTTTAATCATCGAACCAACACTCTCATGGAGTCTATAAATGTTATTGTGAATGATTCAGAGGAGAACAAAAGTCAGATGTTGTAGAAGAAGAACCTGGTAGCACTCATGTTCCAACACAGCCGAGTCAACCTGACAAGGAAGATCCATTAGTTGAAGCTGAACCTCATCAACATGCTGGAACAACTGATTGGATTAGTGTTGAACAAGTTGAAGCTGAGCATGTTGGAACACCGTCCCCCGCTACCGAACCCTATGTTCTAACACAGGACCAATATGAATCCACCATGAGAAGTACTCGATCGGTTCCTAAAGTAGATTACCGAAGGTTAGCTGGATTGTATCGCTTTGTTTCTCTCATTGAACCTAATAACTACAAAAAAAGCATTGCTGGATGAGTATTGGATTGCCGCTATGCAAGAAGAACTAAGTTAGTTTACACGGAATGATGGCTGGTATCTTACTCCTCGCCCCAAAGGCATTAATGTCATTGGCACAAAGTGGATTTTCAATAATAAGTTTGATGTTGATGGTCTAGTTACTCGAAATAAGGCTAGACTAGTAGCTCAAGGATATACACAAGTGGAAGGGATCGACTTTGATGAGATATTCGCACCAGTTGACAGGTTAGAGTCAATTCAAATATTACTTGCTATTGCTTGCTCTATGAACTTTATGTTGTATCAAATGGATGTCAAGAGTACATTTCTAAATGGAGTGGTGAATAAAGAGGTTTATGTTGAACAACCTAAAATCTTTGAGGATCCTCATTATCTACACCATGTGTATTGCCTCAAGAAGGCTCTATACGGTCTAATGCAAGCACCCAGGGCGTGGTATGAACGACTTACTAACTTTCTTCTTCAGAAAGGCTATTATCAAGGGGGAGTAGATCGCACTTTATTTGTGCTGGAAAAGTCATCAAAATTTCTGATTGCTCAAATTTATGTTTATGATATAGTTTTGGATCTACTTCATCCTCTATGGTACAGGATTTTGTCACCATCATGCAAGCCGAATTTGAAATAAGCATGGTTGGAGAGCTCACATACTTTTTGGGATTGCAAGTCAAGCAAGGAAGGAATGGTTTGTTCATAAATCAGAGTAAGTATTCTTTGAATTTAGTTAAGAGGTTCGGTCTGAGCAATGCACGAGCAGTTCGAACTCCTATGGGTGTATCTAACAAACTGGTAAAGGATGAGAAAGGAGTCACAGTTGATCAGAAATTATACAGAGGCATGATTGGAAGTTTATTGTATTTAACAGCTAGTAGACTAGATATATGTTTCAGTGTTGGGATTTGTGCAAGATTTCAGGCTGATTTAAAGGAGTTGCATCTCACTGCAGTTAAAAGAGTTATTCGATATATAAGTGTGACTTCTGAGTATGATGTCTGGCATTCTAAGAATCAAGATTCTGAGTTGATTGGGTACAGTGATTCTGATTGGGCTAGTAATGCTGATGATCGAAAAATTACCACGGGTGGATGTTTCTGTATTTGTACGAACTTAGTATCTTGGTATAGTAAGAAACAGATTTCGATCTCTTTGTCTACTGCAGAAGCTAAGTATCTTGCAGCAGGAAGCTGTTGTGAACAACTATTATGGATGAAACAAATGTTGAATGGAATTCATCAAGGCCCATTGAAGATTTTATGTGACAACACAAGTGCTATTGATATCTCAAAAAATCCAGTTCAGCACTCGAGATCCAAATATATTGACATAAGGCATCACTTTATTAGAGATCTGGTTGAAAGGAAGGAAGTGGAGGTAGTCTATGTTCCAACATACGAGCAATTTGCTGATATCTTTACAAAGCCGTTGGACACTGCTACTTTTGAAAGTCTCAGACAACACTTAGGTGTTTGTAAAATTTGAGGCATTTCTTGCCTTAATTTTACTGTAAATATTATGTTTATTTTTGTTTAGAAAATCGAAAAAGAACAAAAAAAATAGAAAGAAGAAAAGTTTACAAAAATAGAAGTTGCAAGTTATGGTATGTTGGAAGTTGGTAGTCTTGAAGTGATAATCATTGCAAATCTTGGAAAAGGAAAAAGGAAGAGTTGGTGTTGGTTTCTAAGTTGTCCAAAATACTTCCAAATCCCTTTTTTTCGGCTATCTTCGAATTCATCTTGAATTTACTTCGAAAATCACTTGTCAAACTATTTCTCAACCTCTCTACTCATCGAATCCCTGCTGAAGAATGGCTTCCATCCCTAACTCTCCTACACGAGAAGAAGAACTTCCATGAACCTCTCAACCTTCAGAGGGCATGGAGGATGAATCAATGACGGACCAAATTGGGGCCGAAGCACTTCCCGAAGAAAATAATGGTCAATGTGAAAAGAGTGCTGATGTAGAGATAACAGATGGCGGTGAAAAGCCCAGTGGTTCTGGCATCAATGGTGACGGTCAGGAAGAACTCACCAGTGCTAAAAGAAAGGGCCCGTATGGAAAGGTAACTGGTCCTGATCCCCCCTCTTTAAAACTTATAGGTGTGGAGTTTAAGAGCATAGATGAAATATTTGAATGGTTAGAGGCCAATAGAGTCACAGTTGATTTAACCAAAATCAAAAGTACAGAAGGTGAATACTTGTATGTTAAGGTTAAAGAACTAGTGACAGGTGATATTGGTGATATGTGGAGTATTGAGAACTGGAAGGTGAAATTTCTAAGAGGTAAATATGAGGAGTACAGAGGAAAGGACAAATTCCATGTGTATTGTCGTATACCCTATCCAAGTTATGTATTTTTTAGGGAGATTAGTGATGAAGAAGCTGCAGGAAGGGAGGTTATAAAGTATACAAACAGATTACAGGTTGGGTTCTTTGATTCAAATGTTGCACAGAGAATGGAGGAACTAAGGAAACCAATAGTAATTGATCTCTCGGATAGTGAGGAAGAGGAACTTGGTACATGTGTTCCAACGCAGCAGGTTAAGGACAAAAGTAGTAAGGAGGTGGAGTTTGATGCTGACATGGGAGGAGAAGACCAGGATGACATATCTGGTAATGAATATGATGACAAAGAAGGAGATCACAATGAAGAATTTGGAGCAGGAGATGATGAGACTGCTGAAACTGGAGGAGAAGGGGATAATCATCTTGTTCCAACATAGGAACATCTCGAGATGCAATATTCAAGTGATGAAGTTCTGGATGAGTTTCTCCAGATAGCAAAGGGCAAGAGGAAGGTGACTACTTCAAAGGTTTCTCCACTAGCAAAAAGGGTCAAGACAGATCAGAAAGATCCCAAGAAGAAAGCACTGCCACCTTTACTTGTAAGTGATGCTTTATCATTCACTTATTTTGATTTAAAATGTGTGGAGATGGGTGAAGTATTTGCTGAGAAGAGTTTTATCTCGGAGAGACCCATAGACTTAGAAGCTTATAGGGCAAGTGGTTTTTCTGATTATCTGGAGCAAATTGGAATGAAGAGAGCTGCAACCATACAGCTTCAGTATAATAGGCAAGTTGTTATAGAGGTCTATGCAAATTTGATGGCTGAGAATGTGGAAATTGAATCTTCTTGGTTTGGAAGAGTTTATTTGAGAGGAAATATTGTGGACTTTTCGGCTGCCAGGATAAACAAAATTTTGGGATTGTAGACACCAAATTTTGAGGGGGTATTTCCTGATGATTTGGGAGTAACTGATGATCAAGTTCTGGAAACCATCTCGAGAGGATACAAAGCCAAGTGGCCTGAAACAGGGTATTCACAAGCTTCATGCTTGTCTTCAAGATTTTTTGGTTGGTATCAAATTGTTGTTAATTGCTGGAGGCCATCTTCAAACACAACTGCTCTGACTAGGGAAATGGCAAAGCTGTTGTTCTGTGTTAGAACACAGAAGCCAGTAAATCTTGGCTTATTCATTCAGCAAAACTTGGTGAGGCAAGCTACAGTTCCCAAGGCTAAACATGTCATAGTATATCCCTGCTTGATCTTAACGATGGCTAAAAGTGCAAAGGTGAAGGGCAAGGGAAAAGACTTGATCATAGATACAGAGTTCGTGAGGCTGAATAAGAAAACTTTTGGAATGAGGCATATCCATGACTTACCCTGGAATCCAGAAGGCTCTACATCAGCAGCAGTAGAAAAGAAGGCTAAACTTGGGGTTTTGAATGCAAGATTGGGAGCAATAGTCATTCAAATGACAGCTCTAGAGGCAGAGAAAGCAAAATTGGAGGAAGAGAAAGCGCAGTTGAAGGCCCAATCCTGAACTGGATTAGAGTTTGTTCAGATTCTAACATAGAGGTCAAAGCCAGGGAGAGCCTATTATTCAGATTCAGTAGTATGCATATTGTGCATGTGTTCCAACATAGGTGGAGTTTTGAAGACGTATGCGTATGATGACAAGTTTTTCATTGTGTGATTAATGGTCAAAAAGTTATGGGTCCACAAAATGCCTAAGGGGGAGATTGTAAAGTCAGGAGATTTGCATTGAATATTTAATTGACAGTTTTTGTGAACATGCAAAAAACTTTCCATGTTGGAACATGCAAAAACAACATATTTACATCAAGGATTTTTATGGACAAAGAAGACAGAATATTATAGTATTTATGAGTTATGGAAATCTTTATATTCTGCTATATATCAGGCATATGGAAGCATAGTTGATTTATGAAAAATCCCTACATATATGGAGTTGTGATTTGCGAATATATGAGATATATGGTAATAAGGAAAATCCCTTTATTTATGGGATTTGGATATGCTTCAAGAAACAGATATGGAATAGGAATATTGTGGAGATAATCAAGGAGTATTCCGATCTGTTCATAGATATAAAATGGGACAATCACAGTTGCATGACATACGATTTTAATAGAGAAAAATCCACACATATTTTTATACTTTCGAGAGAATTGCAAAGAGACAAATTTCTATGTTCCAACATAATTGACCTATTGTTCAAAGTTCAGAATCACATGCCTTAATTCCTCGGGAGGAGGAGATCCAGCGTCTACGAGTTTCGAGGTTAGAGGGAGTCTGATCAAGGCGAATCGGTGGCAAGGAGAGCTTGCAGAATTCACACGTTATAGTTAGTAAAGATAAGTATTTTGTATGATGTACTTTGTACTTTGTACTGTATCTTTCTAATTAGTGGATTCATTCTAAACTCGGGCAGGCCCCGCAGATGTAGGTGGATTTCACCGAACTGCGTAACCAAGTCTTGTGTCGTTAATATTTTTAATTTATTGCATACTTGGTTAGATAGGTCATATTGGAACATACTAATAAGGATTAGAAAAATTCGGTAAAACCAAATTTTATTTATAAACTATTTTTTTGAAGTGGCCAAAAATGAAGCAGCACTCCTACCATGTTGAAAAATATTGTGCAGCAATAATACAAAAAGCAATGCAAAATATTAGTAGCAAAGACCAGTTTGCATCTTTTCTAAAGCAATGTCGAACTTTATCAAGCCTTTTCCTCTCTTTGCTAAAGCTAAAAAAATCAGAACCCATCAACTCCGGCGACCTCCCCCACCACCATTGTAGGTAGTCACCAGTCTGACGTAGCCAATCTCCTCTCCCCACATCACCCCCATCACCCACATCGCCATTTGCACAATTTTGGAAATCCAACCAATATCCCGACTCCGGCGAACATCAGGGAAAGCTCTGTTGTGGCCGGCTGTAGCCACAGCAGCCATGTGGTGGCCACGACGGAGCAGCTAAGAAAGAAAGCCGGAAATGAGAGTCTCGTCTTCAACCTTTTTTCCCGACGAAGGCGTGGTGAGTCCGATGGGAGTTCGGTTGTCACCGTCATCGTTGTTCCTCTATTTCCAACTGCTCAGCCGGTCAACAACTCTATAGCATCTGGAGGTCATGGGTATCGATTTCTTAGTCGGTCATAGGTATCTATTTGAAAGCCGGAGGTCTCTCGTGAGGTTATCGTCGATGAAGGCATCGTTGATGAAGGAATCGATTTGAAAGCAAAGAGGCTTGTGAGGAGGATCTACAGCTGGTCATGGGTCAGTAAATCTGAGTGGTGGAGCAAATCAGAGAAAGGAAGGACCGACAACTGTTTGCCGGAACGTCACCTAAGGTTATCGTCGATGAAGGTACGGGATTAGGGTTTCACAACAGCTACAGATTTGTGCTATAATTGTTCTGATTGTGTATGAAATCGTGTGGAGTTTATGGTTATTGGATGATTTGGGGTCTGATTAGGGTTATTGGTTACATATTAGGTTGGTTTTATTTCTAATTTTTTTTCTTTTCTGGTTCTCTTTTTTCAAAACGGGTAGAGCATTAAAAGGGTTATTTTGCTAGAGTATTTAGTCTGATTGTCTTTGTCAATCGTAAATTTTCCGGTCGATCCTTTTTTCGTTAAGACGGTCCGGGAAAATTACATTGATTTCAGATCTAGTTTTTCCAAAGACGGTTTAGGAGAAATTCGAGTCAAAGTCGTTGAATAAAATGACCTTTGGCGATTTTGTATTCAGGTTTGAAACAGGTTTGTAGACTCTGACTCGTTAGGATGTTTTAGACCGATTACACTAACCACTCAGTCATATCGTTCTTTAGACCGTTTAGACGGGTATCCTACGAGGTTGGGTTATAGACAATTCTACGAAAAAAACACTAGTTCTAAACATGGATAGAGAAGTACTTTGATGATTTGAAACGATCGGTTAAGGTTCCCTACTTTAGGGGAAGGAGCATGAAAGGATTTAATGGGGATCGCCAGGATCTATGGGCAAGGAGCTTCAATTCTTTGTTTTTGATCGCCTTGGTGTCATCATAAGTGTTAAGAATCAGTGTTTTGTGCGAGGACTGGTGCTTCTACTGTGACTGGCTTCTTGTATCAAGTTAGTGAATTAGTTCTGTGAGTTTGGATCGAGCTTGTAGGGCACTATCACAGTGGACGACCATTTATCATTTACATACCCAGTCAAATGTCACTTAGGTCGTTGTTTAGAACTTTATAGGTACTGCCTTTGTGTAATAGGGATCATCGGTTCCAGGTGCTTTCAAAATGTAGGAATTTTGCCCAATCTTATATATGAAAGGGGTTGGATACCCTAACATCCCAGTCATTGACGGTTTAACTAAAAAAACAAAGACCGGTTTGCAAACTGGCAGCATCCAAGAGATAAAAATATTTCTTAAACAGCTGCTTAGAAAGTGATTTGTGGCAAATTTAGTGCTATTAACTTTTCAACATTTTAGTGTCAAATTTAGGACGAATGCACACATTCGCAATAGCACAGAATACCATTCATTAATAATAACTAACCCAATGCATAAAATATCCAAATCCAAAAACATCATAATGATGAAATTTCTTCCTAGATAACATCTTCCGAGCAACAACAAAAGAAACCCCATCAAACTGTTCAATAACACGACCTAAGTACACCAACTCAAACACAAACTCTGATAGGAAACATAATTTGCAAAAGGAATTGCAGTGAAATGGGGCGTGACTTGAGTATGCAAAGTTTAGGGCTTTGGGATTTGACTTGAGCATAGACGATTGGGTCTTTTGCAGTGTGAGTGGCGATTTACGAATTCAGCAGGTGGGCGATTTGATGATTGGAGGCGAGTGGGTTTGAAATGGTTGGAGAGTAGAGGCGATATAAGGGAAACGAGAGAGAGAAATTAGAGGTAAAGAGAATGTATTCATTACTGGGCTTTTGATCCGTATTTTATAATCTTTTAACCCAAAAAACTATGAGACTGACCAACGAATTTTTCTAAAGTTTCTATAATTGCAGGTTTGTCCCTCGTCTCACCATAAACTATGATGAAACGTCTCACAAGAGACTTTCTCTTCACCTTAAATATTGTAATTTTTTTATAAAATTTAAATATTATATTTTTTAAGTTAAAATAAGTAATAATATATATTTGAATGTGAAAATATAAAAATATATGATATTAAAAAAACTAAATTATTTTTTTAGTCTCTTACAAAGTATCTTATATCATTTTTGGTCCGCATTTGTAAATCAACCCTTAGGCGGTACCCAACAAATTCAAAACAATTTTTTTGGTCCCCAAATGTGGTTTTCAGATAGTCAACGGTAAAATTGGTCAAAATGTGTAAAATGGCCATTATACCCCTAAATTTTAAAAAAGAAAAAAATGGACATTTTTTTCTCTCGTCTTTCGCCTGCCACCGCCGCCGCCGCCTTCCGCCTGCCACCGCCGCTTGTCTTCCGCCTGCTTTGCCTTCTTTGCCATTATACCCTTGCTTCTCCGCCCGCTTTGTCTTCTCCACCTGCTTTGTCTTCTTCGCCGCTCGTCTTCACCTCTGCGTCGCTTCTCCACCTGCTTCGTCTTTTCCGTCGCTCGTCTTCTCCGCCGTCTTCTCTGTTGCTCGTCTTCTCTACCATTATACCCCTGCTTCTCTGCCTGCTTCATCTTGCTTCATCTTCTCCGCCTGATTTGTCTTCTCTGCCGCTCGTCTTCTTCGCATGCTTCGTTTTCTCCGCCGCTCGTCTTCTGCCGCTTCATGTTCTCCACCGCTTCATTTTCTTCACTGAAGGTTCATTCAGAGAAGGTTCGTTCAGAGAAATTGGCGGCGGCGGCGGAAGGCTGTGGTGCAGAGAAGGCTCGTTCAGAAAATTGGTGGCGGCGGTGGAAGGTCGCGGAAGGCCGATGGTGAAAATTTTAAAAATTAAAATTAGGAATTTTTAATTGAAAATATTTTTTCATTAGGAAAGTTACCATTATACCCCAGACTATACTAGAAAACTACCTTTGAGGACCAAACAAATTATTTTGAATTTGTTGGGTACGGTCTAAGAGTTGATTTGCAAATGGGGACCAAAACATGGTATAAGATACTTTGTAGGGGACTAAAAAAATAATTTAGTCTATAAAAAAATTCTAAAATTAGTATGTAATTTAACAAATGCAGTGTATAAGGTAAAAAATAAGTGATCTGTTTATAAGCTTATAGACAAGCCACATGTCAGGAGACCCACTCTTTAGAAAATATATGTTAAGATGAAGAGTCTGTCTCTTATAAGATGGTCTTTCCATAAGTTATTGAAAGACCAATGTTTAAACTGCAAATTAGAATAAATTAAGATAAAAGTTTTAGGTTGCACTAATCGGGTCATAAACTTATAACTACTACACGTTGCATGGTAAATTTTTAATATTGAAATTAAAACATTTTATCTCTCTATAATTCTAATTCGATCTCGTCTTTCCATATGCCTATGGAAAGCCAGTCTTTCCCAAGACTTTGCCTAAGATGAATCTAACAATATCTCATGTAGAAAATAAGGGCAATAATGTGTTTGTATTCATGATCTCAGGGTACATTATATAGTGGTACAGAATACCTATACAAGCTAGGAAAAAGAAATAGAATTTAATTACAATTACAAGTAATATCTACATGCCTTAACACACTCCCTCAAGTTGGACCATGGGGATCAGAAATGCCAAACTTACCAAGTGATGAATGAAACTGGTTACATCCAAGAGCTTTAGTAAACAAGTCTGCATGTTGATTAGAAATGCGGATATGATGAGTAACAATAGTGCCAGACTGCACGAGATCGCGGACAAAATAACAATCTACTTCGATATGCTTCGTACATTCAGGAAATACTGGATTTGCCACAATGTGAAGAGCAGATTGACTGTCACAAAATAAATACATAAGAGAAGTATGTGCAACCCCCAAATCTTTAAGTAAAGATTTAAGCCATAATAATTCACAACAGGTAACAGTCATAGCACGATACTCTGCTTCAGCTGAAGACCGAGAGACCATAGGTTGCTTCTTAGTCTTCCAAGAAATTGGAGAATCACCAATCATCACAAAGTATCCGAAAAGAGAACATCAGGTAATAGGACATGCAGCCCAATCAGAATCACACTAAGCAGTCAATTGCAAATTACTACGGGAAGAGAGAAATAAACCTTGACCGGGATGACTCTTCAGGTAGTGTAAAATGCGAACAGCAGCTTGCCAACGAGGAACACAAGTAGACTTCATAAAATGTGCAAGAGTATGAACCGAATAACTTAGCTCAAGATGAGTGGTGGTGAGGTAGATCATGCGCCTAACGTGACGGTGGTATTGCTTAGGATCACAGTGAGGCAGACCTTCAACATGCGCCAGATCGTATTTTTGCACCATCAAAAATTCAGTCGGTTTAGAAGCAGATAAACCTGTGCCAGATAAAATGTCTAGGGCATATTTCAAATGTGAAAGAAACGTCTCATTCGGTCTTTTAGCAATCTCTATACCTGAGAAATTCTTAAGCGGACCAAGATCTTTCATGTGAAAATGAGAACTCAAGTATTTTTTTAAATTTAGAGATAAGCGACGAAGAACTACTAGCAATAACCAAGGCATCCACATAAACCAGTACATGCAAAGATACCGAACCAAGGGAAAAGAAAATAGAGAGTAATCTCCTTTACTCTGGACAAAGCTAAATGCACGTAAAGCCTGAGCTAGTTTCGCAAAACAATTGCGAGGAGCCTGGCGAAGACCATAAAGAGAATTCTAAAGGTGACAGGGGGTGCAGAATAGCCTGGTGGAGGTCGCATGAAAACTTCTTCATGTAGATCACTATGTAGGAAAGTGTTCTGCACATCCATCTGATGCTGTTTCTAACCACAAATAACTGCAACAGACAAGAATAGACGAACCGAACTCATCTTCGAAACATAAGCAAATGTCTCAGCATAGTCAATCCCTTCAACTTGGTGATTCCCGAGAACCACTAGGTGCGCCTTATAACGCTCAATGGTGCCATCATATTTAAAATTTGTACGGTAAACCCATTTGCAACCAATTGCAGTCTTGTCCAGATGTAGAGAGGTCATTGTCTAAGTCTGATTTTCGCTCAATCGCAGTGAGCTCTTCAGTCATAACATCTCACCAATGAGCATGCTTTGACACCTCAGAATAAGTTGTGGGATCTGCACTAGAAGTTACTGCACCCAAAAATTTAAAATGCATACTAGAAAATTATCACAATTTACATAATCAGTAAGAGGATAGAGAACACCTGAGGATAGTGAAGGCGCATGAGTGGACGTAGCAGTAGGGGGTTCTTCAGTAGTAATAGCACAGACATAATCATCATCACAGCCATATTCTTCCAATTAAGATCGGGTACTCTTTTAAAGATGAGGTTGCTCGGCTGCTGAAGGCAGCGCAAGACTAGCCGTTGGAGCAGGCAATGGAGCTGGCAGCGGAAGGCAGCGGAGCTGGCAGCAGGAGGCGACGGTTGGTAGTGTCCTGTGCTGAAGATGCCACACCAGGTGGCGATGCAGTAGGCAGGTTAGGAGACAGCAACTCGTGAGGTGCATTGTCAATGGAAGTCGATGATGCGTGAGGCGCGTGCGGTGGCTTCAACTTCAGTGGCGCGATGTTGGACTGGATATGCAAAAAAAGTGGGCTGGTGATCGAGGCCGGATGGCTGATCTAACTGGGTAGGCAAATTGGTAGCCGACGGTATAGGTTGAACAATGACCGACGGGTAAGACTCCAGTGAAGGCGGCGGTGGTGTCGGCGGTGAGGTGGTAGCGCCGCCGTGATTCATTGAGGCTGGTGTCAGAGTAACTGCATATGGGAACTGATCTTCTAAAAATCAGCATTCTGACTGTTGAAGAAAGTGTGGGATTTCAAGTCATACAGGCGACTGACTTCTTGGTGCAAACTTGTCCTTGTATCTCGGAATGTGAGCAACAATGCACAAGCATCCAAATACCTTTAAAGGTGCGTAATTTGTAGCTCGTTCATAGAGCATCTCAAATGGTGTGCGACCATTGACTTTCTTTGTCGGTGTCCGGTTGATCAGATAAGCAGCAGTGAGAACACATTCTCCCCAAAAATATATAGGTAGATTAGCTTGAAAATGCAAAGCACGAGCCACATTCAACAAATGACGATGCTTGCGCTCTACACGGTCATTCTGTTGTGGTGTATCGACCATAGATGTCTAAAAATAATACTGGATTCAGCAAAGTAGGATCTCAGGGGCAGAAATTATGTACCATCATCAGACGGACATGGAAAATGGTGCGCCCAAACTGTGTCTTGATCAAAGCACAAAATTCTATAAATCTAGAAGTTAATTCAGACTTAGCCACTAATAAATAAACCCAAATGGTTCGGGAATAATCATCAACTATAGTTTAAAAATAAAATGCACCACTAAAAGATGGGGAACTATAAGGCCCCCAAACATCACAATGTACTAATTCAAACAAATAACTAGAATTTGAAGAACTCGAAGGAAAGTTATGCCTAGTCTGTTTTCCTCTATAACACATAGAGAAATGAATAGAAGTATTATTTGTGCTAAGATCAAGAGTAGGAACATAAGACAACACCGTAGAGAATGGATGCCCAAGATGATGATACCATAAATCAGATGAAGACACTGACACAACTATCAGAATAGATGGAAGAATATAAGGACGAACATGAGTATCCAGCTGACGAAATCAGTAAACCCCCCTCCCACCTTGCTGTTCACCCACGCCAATCACAATCCTAGTACTAATTATCTGTAAAATGCAATAATTTTCAGTAAACAAAGCTAGACACTTTAAGGCAGATAACAATCTAGAGCATGATAATAAATGACATCGCAAAGTAGGTATGTACAGCACATGAGTAAGGGTGACATCACAAAAGTAAATATAACCATATTGTGTAGCAGATGACACAGATCCATTAGGCAGTATAGCATTCACATAGTCAATAGCAGTAGTAATATTGGTAAGAGAACCCTTGTCACTAGTCATGTGATACGAGGCTCCTGAATCAAGAATCCAGGGTAAAGTAAACTAACCTGATCCATGTTTAGAGGGGTAATGTAACTGATTAAATAAATAAAGGGTAGTACTCCATTGGCCATTAGACAGAGAAGGGACAAAATATGATCGGGTTGGAGAACCGGAGGACGCAGCCACAAATCCTGGCAGCAAGGTAACGACCCTAGTGAATGGCGGCTGAGGGCAGCGGCGGGTAACATATTTAAATTCAAGGGTGGACATTGAAGTAGATCAGAACAGAGTAGTGACGGTAGATCGAATCAGATTGGCTGTAGTAAATTGGATCAGCAAGGTGCAGTGGCACATGGCTTATACGACGACGCGTAGAGTTTGGAGTCGGTGCATTGAGGGCATCACATAGAGGATCGCGACAACCTGAAGACTCGGTGCTGTGGTTGGTGAACAAAGATCAGTGAGCAGAACGACTTAGCGGTGCGTGGGCTTCACAGTAGCAGGGCGTGGATCGGTGTGGGTGCGTAGAGGATGATACGCGGATGGATAAGCAACAACGAGCAGTCGAACGAGTGCGGAAACCTGGAGACTCAGTGCGGCGATCGGCAGATGGAGATTATTTAGCACCGGCGGCGGAGACCGGCGATGCATGTGACAAATGCATGGTTGAACGTGACGGCGTTGGCGGCTCAGGAAAACAACAAAATTTTCTTAGGGTTTCAGGATTTTAGACTCTGGTACCATGTAGAAAATAAGGGTAATAATGTATCTATATTCATGATCTCTGGGTACATTATATAGTGATACATAATACCTATACAAGCTAGGAAAATGAAATAGAATCTAATTACAATTACAAGTAATATCTACGTTTCGTAACATCTCACATGATATTTATATTATAAATATATTAATTTATATTTAGGGTCAAAATTTACCAAGTTTGACTTGAAAAAGTAAATATTCCAAAACTCGTGGGACAGAGGGAGTATAATGTGTGTAAAAAAAATTACAAATAAAATATATTTAATCATGGATTGAGTTTGAGCTTACACACTAGCCTAATTAAGATTTTACAGGCTTGATCAAACTCAAACAAAAACTCAAGTCAAATTAGTTTCACTCGAACCCAACCTGAAACCAAGATTTAAGAGGTTCAATCAAACTTGAGCCGAGCTTGAGCTCAAGATAATTTAAAATAGGCGAGCTGAAACTAAGGTTTTTTTATCTCGACCCAATTTGACAACTCGGGCCAAGAACACGACCTGATAACCCAGACTGAAAGTTCTAAATATGACTAACCCTAACTCAAAACCTGCCCCTACTAACTCAGGGTTGAAACCCAAATCGACTAACTCGAGGCAAAGGGACAAGAATAGAGGGAGAAAAGATTGAAAGATAACTTGTTTAATTAATTACATAAGGACTTAATGGATAATGACTAGTTGGATTAATATATTTCAACATATTCGGTCATATAAGTTATCTCAAGGGTTATCCACGGGTTATTTATTTAATGACCCAATACATTTGTGATCCAACCCATTATAACCTATTAATAAATAAGTTAATTGGATAATGACCCATTGGATAATGGGTTAGTTGGGTTTAGATAATGGGTTGATGCATATCACCTATTTGACGGGCCTATATTATCACATTACCATGGCATTTAATCCATTGAATGTTATGGGTTTGATCTTAGTAGCGTAAGTTATGACTTGGGGACATTTGTAAGCATGATTTGACACTAGATTTGTGAGACTTCTAGATTTATTCTATTTATGTTGCTATAAACACTACTACATACAACACCTATTACCTCTGTTTTTCAGGCATTTTTACCTTGGTTTTTTGCCCTTGAAAAACCAAAGTAAATGTGGGTGAAGTAAAATGGTTACCTTTTACCTTGGTTTGAAACCAAGGTAAAAGGTCCTTTTTTACCTCGATTTTGGACTGATGTCGGCAAATTGTATGTGCGGCGTCTATTTTAGTACTGAGGCTGATGATAGGATACGATGCTTACAACATCATTTTGATCGAAGTCGGGATATCAGATTAACGATGGCATCCATACCAATAAGACATGTGATTGGAGAGAAAGGTCTACGATATCGTCTAAGTCGACGTTGTTCTAAGTTACTGCGACATCGCAGAATGTGGCACACTGTTGATGTGTGCATGCTGACGTGGAACCCTAAACAATAAATCATTTTGAATCAACGATGTCTCAAAAAAATTACACACCGATTCTCTCTGTGATGTCGCATTTGTGTCGCATGAGTACCGGTAAGTGTGACGCCGCGGATCAGTCGTGGAGAGGACATTTCAGTTAAATAATATACTATTTAATATTTGAGGAAAACATGGTGTTCGTCGATATCCATTACATGTTATTTAGAATTGGATTACTCTATTAATGGTTAAACATCATACGACAATCAATTGTCATTAAAAATATATGGGAAAATTAACAATGACATGTTAAATACCCTAAACCTTAGCTATAAAATATATTACAAATACATGTTACAATATATAATAAGACTAAATTATTTTTTTAGTCCCCTACAAAGTATCTTATACCATGTTTTGGTCCTTATTTGTAAATCAACCCTTAGACGTTACCCAAAAAATTCAAAACAATTAGTTTGGTCCCCAAAGGTGATTTTCCGGTAAGACTAAATGGTTTTCCGGTATAGTCAGGGGTATAATGGTAATTTTACTAATTTAAAAACATTTTCAATTAAAATTTTCTAATTTGGGCTAATTAGATATAATTACTAATTAATAGGCTTTATGTTAGATTAATTACTAATTAGCTTTATGTTAGATTAATTACTAATTTAGTCTGTCGTCCACCGCCTCCGCCGTCCAAAAACTCTAATTTAATCCCACCTTTGACAGTAGCCCCGACCGTCGTAAACTCCAATTTAATCCCACCTTTGCCAGTTGCCCCATCTTCGATTCATCCTCCATTTTTTCTTAGAGTCTCTCACCTCTAATGAATCGCGCTTAGATGTTAGTCGGCGCGATAAACTTTGGACACCGTGCTGAGATGGATCGGTTCTTGGTCTGTAGAAATCCCCTACTGCCGTAAGCCTTTTATCGGGAACTTGAAGTCTTGCGGTGCTGGTGGAAGTCCTCATCGCCGGCTATGTTGTCTCTCATGGCTCGGTTATGCCGTGCCGCCGTGACTTAGGATTGAAGGCTTCTCCGGTGACTTTTGTTGGCGGCTGCGATAGATTGATTGAAGAAGACATCGGCATAATCAATGGTTTTTGAGGTAGTTGAAGAATGAAGAAGACGCCGGCGAAGACTTTTCTTTTTATTTTTATTTTTAAAAACTCGAGGGTATAATGGTTATTTTACATATTTTGACCAATTTTACCGTTGACTTCCCCTGAAAACCACCTTTGGGGACACCAAACAAATCGTTGTGAATTTGTGGGGTACCGTCTAAGGGTTGATTTGTAAATGGGGACCAAAACATGGTATAAGATACTTTTTAGGGGACTGGAAAAACAATTTAGTCATATAATAATACATAAGGTTGCTCATAAACTTAAACAATAAATGTATTGAACCTCCAAATTGACTACGTTGTAAGTCATAAACACTATCAAGGTGAATCCATCCACAACTCTCGTTATCTTGTTACACTGAATACACAGCAAGCAAAATTTAAGTTAGACTTGGGCAGCCACTAATTGAAAATACTCATAATATAGTCATACTTAGACGACGTGAATGTCAACTTGGAAATGGAACGGATATGGGCATTACTGACGTCACATATTACAGTAATAGTATCGTTTAGGCCGACATAAGTGCAAAGTCGCACATTCAATTAATTTCATGGTTTTTATTGACATGTGCGTCGTCGATCTGAATTCAGATTTACATTACGAAGTCCGACAGACAGACACCGACGTCGCACATTCATATCGTATTTATACAAATAAGTAATTATTGTACACAATCAGCTCTAATCTAAGCATTTTTTGTCATTCCCTACAAACATGGCATCGTATGTGAAAACAAAAACAATATACACTATCTAACATGTAACACAATCATCATACATTATGAAAATATACAAGTTTTGATCTATGAGAAAAATAACATGTGGAAGGTATGGTAATTAAATTGCTAAACTAACATTGAATGTATGGAAAACTACCTCAACTAATTTGAAAAATGAGGTGCTCCATCATCGGGCACTTGTTCATATGTGGGAAAAACATATTAAGTGAGCTCTTGAATTATTGTATTAAAGGTGTGGATGGAGAGGATGGTGTGTTGTAGCTAGGGTTTTGATGAAGTGTGTTATAGATGAAAAATGGGTAAAGGTACTGGTTTTAATGACTTGAAATTTGTGGGGAAGGGGGGGGGGGGGGTTTGCTTCAAATTTTTGCCTCAAAATTTTGTTTCCTGCTGGAAATTTCATTGTGATCAACGTCGGTAGTTGTTCGGTCGTGGATCCGTATTTGGCGACATACTCGCGGCGTTGTACACGAGGGAAAATTCGTATTTTATGAAAAGTCGTAAAATACTCTGTGTTAATAAAGGTGCTCCTTCAGTGAAAATATATACAAAAATGTTATCTACAAATTTGTATTTGGACTTCTACCACTTTCTTGGAGGGACCTACAATGTAATTATTTAAAAGTTCACCGGAGTAAATATAAGTATCCATCTATAAGTTACTCTAGACCACGTAATAGCGGTTTCTAAAATTTGATGGACGCGATATTATTTTATTTTATTTTCATAAAAACCCAAGAATAAGGAATTTCATTTGATTCTATGTGGTGGAAATCATCGTTAATTCCAATAATGCTTATCCTAAGGGTATAAAGGGAATACAAATGACGAACGATTATCCCCTTCCATTCATCCGGTCATACCTAAATCGGAACACCTTGGTCATGAAATTGTGAATTAGATTAGGGTATCTCCAAATTTGCATTTCCACTTCTCCCACATTCGTGGAAGGACCTAAGTGCAAAATTTTAAAACTTGACCCGTGGTGGTAAAATGTAAACCGTGGAGGTAAAATCAATTCGAAGCGTCCCGGAAGGTACCTTTGTCATCCTCAATCAAACTTATAATCCTCAAAAATATTAAATAACTGGCATGATCCCATGGAGACTTCTCTCAGTCAACATCTACCAAATAACCTTTGCCTACTTATAAGTAACCGTTCATAATTTACTCTAGACCACGTACTAGCGCTTTCTAAATTTTGATGGACGCGATTTCATTATATTTTATTTTCATAAAAACACAAGAATAAGGAATTTTATTTGATTCTATGTGGTGGAAATCATTGTTAATTCCGATAAATCTTATCCTAAGGGTATAAATGGAAATACTAAGACAATTGACGGACGATTACCCCATTCCATTCATCTGTTTATGCCTAAATCGTTGATCATGAAATTGTGAATTAGATTAGGTTATCTCCAAATTTGCATTTCCACCACATTCGTGGAGGAACCTAAGTGCAAAAATTAAAAACTTGACCCGTGGTGGTAAAATCGTGAACCGTGAAGGTAAAATCAATTCAAAGTGTCCAGGAAGGTACCTTTGTCATCCTCAATCAAACTTATAATCCTCGAAAATGATAAATAAACTAGCATGATCCCATGGAGACTTCTCCCAGTCAACATCTACCAAATGACATTTGCCTACTTATAAGTAACCATCTATAATTTACTCTAGACCATGTACTAGCATTTTCTAAAATTTGATGGACGTGATTATATTATATTTTATTTTCATAAAAACATAAGATAAGGAATTTCATTTGATTCTATGTGGTAGAAAGCATCGTTAATTCCGATAAATCTTATCCTGAAGGTATAAATGGAAATACTAATACAATTGATGGACGATTACCCCATTCCATTCATCTGGTTATGCCTAAATTGGAATATCTTGTTCATGACATTGTGAATTAGATTGGGGTATCTCCAAATTTTCATTTCCACTTCTCCCACGTTCGTGGAGGGACCTAAGTGCAAAAATTAAAAACTCGACCCGTGGTGGTAAAATCAATTATGAATGAAACGGTCATTAATCAAGTTCATGGACAATTATAAAATTCAATTAGTATTTCTAATATACTATAGAGAGTTTGTTAAGGTCAATTATATATTTTTTGGTCAAATGTGGCCTCATCTAATATGCTAGTGTGCTAAAATAGTGAGGGTCGTAATCGCACTTGCTGACGTCGGTCGTTTGTCAGCTATAATGTCGGATGTGGAAACTATACTGTGACATCGCACTGGCCGAGTTAAACCTTATGTATAGAGCCCATCTATAACACTTTATACATAGAGCCCATCTATGAAGCCCATCTGTTATACATTATGTATGTAGCCCATCTATAGTACTGCATCGTCGCAATAAAGTCGGTGGTCTATCGACTACAACGATATCGGTACGAAGTCACACTTACCGTGGCGGACTACACAAGGTACACTAGGTCCCAAAACGACGTTGTTTCAAAACAGCTATAAATAAATGGTCCCCTAGAATCAATTTAAGCTCCCTATTTCCAGGTTTCCCATGAATACTAAGAGTCTCTCCACTCCTTTCCTCTTCTCCTTTGACAAACATATTGTGCCTATGTTTTTGTAATTGTTACTTCACTTTGTTTAATTAATCTATGCTTTTTGTATGAGTTTTATTTATGGTTTTCTGGTCCTTACTCAGATTTGTTAGAGTGAGAAGTTTCTGTACATGTGAACCTAGGTAATATGTTCTCGTTTGTGTTAGGACATTTTGGTGTAATTTTGTCTCCTTAATGCATGCTTTGTTGCTGGGTTTATGTGTTTTTCCCGTTGTTGTCTTCAACGAATGCAAGGCCGGTCTCTAGTCGCACGTCATTCGCGATGTCGCACAGTCTTATTTCAAGTTGTTGCATAAGCTGTCGCAGTTGTATCGATGTATACGTCGATATTACCGATGTCTTAGCGACTTCGCATGTAGGCATTTTACTTAAATTAGTGTTTATTTTTGTGGCCTCGTTTTATAGTAGGTCTTGATATTGGTTTAGCCAATTATGTGGCGATCTCCCTGGTACATGTCGACGCTATCACTTGTTCAGACCGATATATTTCTGCGACACAATAGCGACTTTGCACGTTTTTCTTATAGGGATACTTTAACGATAACATATTGTTCACTTCATATACAGGACTAATGGCTGGTGAAAGATCCTTTAGGTGCCCATTTTTTGAGGTATTTTACCATTTTACATAATATATTTACTAATACATATGCGTAGTACTGTATCTAAATTAATTTTAATTTGTATTAAATATATAGTTCTCAACGGAAAGAAGAAACCCTTAACCGGTTGTGTTCAACATTGAACACCAAACAATGGCTCCAGAAAACCCGTGTTTCCATTGCACCTTGAAGCAACAAAATTTTGTGGAAAGCCCAACTTTGGTAAGGACGAAAACTTGCAAATAATTAAATTATTTTATTTTCAGTTAATACTATTTGTTTATAATTGCATATATTTGTTCATAATGATTTTTATTTTCTGATTAGTACATCCCGATTGAAATTGGGAAGGCCCTTGTTGTGATAAGGTGCTACGGAAAGAGTGGCGCATGACCTACTCGGGCCAAGGGAATGTCCCCGAAGGGTTTTTCCGAGTTCCTTTCTAGCAACAACCAGTGCACTGAGGATACCTTGTTCTTCAAGATCATAGAAGTTGGGGGCCGATTGTCTTCAAGGTTATCATAATTTGAGAGACTTGATTTTCTTGTAATCTATATTCTAATAATGATACTCAGACATTTATAATTAATATTCGAATTATTTTGTACTAATTAATTGGTAAGGAGATTTTTGTGAATAATGTTTACTAATAATTTTACTACCTTCTTTGAACAATATGTAATTGTCTATATGTACGATTTGATCTGTGCGTGATTTTAAAAAATATTCCCAATTGTACCATTCAAAATATTTTCATGTTGCATGCGGTTTTCCCTATCAATATTCAACCATTTTCAATCGTGACATAACAAAACAGACCTTATTAAATTTTTGAATAACAAAACTTAACAAAACTCCTCGTTAATCCTTCTCAACTTTAACTTATAAAAGTTTTATATTTAATTGTATGCAACGTCGGTCATCCATCTCACGCTTTATCGGTGGTATTGATAGAATACGCAATTTTGGCAACAATGTTATTACATGAATGTGACGTTGCACAAACATCGGTAAGATTATTTACCTCTTTTTAGAACATTTTACTTCAGTCAAAATAATGGACGAGGTCAAAAACCAATTTTTACCTCAGTTTTTTACAACCAAGGTAATTAATATTTTTTACTTCGAAAAAAAATGAGGTAAAAGAACTTTTTACCTCAGTTTTTTGAGCTAAGCCAAAACACTGAGGTAAAAATGGGGAGGTAATATGTTCATTTTCTTTTAGTGAAATTATCGTGCTTAATTTGTACTTAAACTTCTTTTCATAATCTATGTATTGAATGTGATTAGGATGTACACCTACTTATATTCTTGCATGATTTAGAATTTGTTTGGCAGAACTTATAAGCTGATGTGCTTAAACGCAAAACACTTTTGAGTGTTTGGTAAAGTGTTAAAAAACAGCTTATTCTGAAAGCATGAACTTTTTTTGGGGGGGAGGGGGAGCATAAGTTGTTCTCCCCGTACTTTCAAAATAAGCTAATTTTGCTTATAAGCACAACTATGCCAAACATAGTCTTAGTACTAGGCTTAGAATTTTGCTTGGGAGTGTTGGATTATCAAACTTCTTGTAGCCTCGTGAGCACCAGGGGGTAACATGAACCTTGTGATACTATAGTGATAATGGTAATTGGATTAGTTGTGCTCGGTATTTAGGAGCATCACAATTAAATTCCTAAAATAGGTCGGGATAGCCGAAATAGGTCGGGTGTTGTTAAAATTCTAAACAAGGGTATCACGATTAATGCCCGAGAACTAAGTTCTTAGTTCGTGGCAACTAAGTGTTGGGTCTTGTAGTTATAGACCTTAGAGGTATCACGAGGTACTAATGTCCTAAGTTGCAGACTTAGGATGATTATTCACGGTGGATGTCCTGATGTTCATGCTACTACCGAGTTTAACATGCTACCGATGTGAGGCGTTGACCTTTAAGCGATGGCTTATTAACCATGGTGGTGAGGGCTAGAGTCGTCTCCTGTAAGCGCTTCTCTATGCTATATGTGGAGGATATGAGATGTTAAGGAGGGGGAAGAACTGGGGTGTGAAAGACCAAGGGTGAACTTAGTGATGCTGTCTCTTGAACCCCTTTATCCCTGTGGACGACATCTGGACACGTCACTATGTAAGAACATGAGAAACACTATAAATCTTATCTTTGGTTGTCAGGGCCTGAGTTTTGTAACAACACTCGGGTCCTCACCATGAATGTACAAACCTACACATTCCTATGACATGTATACGTTGATTGGATGAGTTTAAACCTCTTAATGAATCCAAGATAGTTCTATTTTGAGACAGACATGTGAGATTCACAAAAGATTATGTGAGGATAAACAGTGAATCATTCTTAATCTTTTCAAGGAGCTGATAGGGTGGTCTCATGATACTTGGTGGAAAGACCTACTTAAGTGTAAATGATTGGACTTCATTTTATAAAAGGCTTTTAAGGGTTGTCTTTCTAGAGCACTCATATTTTTCCAAAGGAAACTATGGGCACTATAGTTGTTAATTATCGCGGAACTCATTTCATTTAAGTAAGACACATGTTCTTAGAATGATCCACTAGTTTACGTTCACTTCAAAAATAGGACGATCATCCATATTCACTACACATTAGTTAAATCGAAAGATATTGATACTTAACTGTCAAACTTTCACATGCTCAGAAAAATTACATTTTTTTCTTTTGCATTAGTGGGAGATTGTTAGTAATGTGAAATGGGTCTTTCAACCCAAGAACAACTTTGTAAAATAAAACTTGTCATATTACTCTTTGTCCCACATTGGAAGTTTAGAGGGAGGGAGTTTAATTTATATATGGAAATGCTTCTCTACTACCTTAAGTGAGCAAGGAGGAGAATACCACTCGTGCTTTATGCCGCCGCTGACCGCACCGCACTGCCCGTCCGAATGTGTCGGGTCAGGTCAGGGTCCTTGGCTTTATATTAATTTTTTTGGCCACGATTAGTTTGAGAGTCAAGCATTATGGACTTCCTAGACAATCAAACGTGTTTTCCACAAACTTGGAATGTGACCGTTGGGTTAGCCTATGACCCCAAGGTGATAAAAGATTGCCGACCCGATTGCCTGTAACTCATCCATGGTCCCAATAAAGCATTCAAGCCTAATCCAACCAAAAAACCAAAAATAATTCATAGTTGTCACTCCTAAACACGACCTTCACACTGACCTTTGACCAATATGACAAAAATACAAAGTCATCCCTGGTTCATTCCTGAGCCTAGCGCTAAATCACGCAATGATCTCAATTTTATTAAACCCTAACCTCATTAAACACAAGTGATAATGGTAGCAAAGCAATAGATATGAAGAATTTAAGAATCTCACAAATTGATACTAAAAATGTTTAGCAAATGCTCCTAAGTGCTAATCTAGCTTAATATACAATAACCCATAACAAAGTTTGGATTAAATGAAGAGAGATGAAAAGGTACAATGGAAAACCCAGAAATCTGCCTCATTTTTCCAGAGGGTAAATATGTGTTTTTATAGGTGAGAAGAGAGAGAAGAAATAACGAGGTCATTAAAACCCTAGTTAACTCAATGATATGGACCGTGCCCAAGTCTTTGGCATGGACTGTGTATATTTACACGGTCTGTTTTCAGAGCCTTGGTCTTGAAACTTGGAGATATGTTCTGAGTGCACCTGCCATATAAATTTACACAGTCCATTTCCTAGGACATCTTCTTGGAGCCTTTAACAACTTTTGATTACATATACCGTGTAATATTACACGTCCCGTTCCCTGGAACCGTGCCTTGGGTCTTCTTGAGCTTTCTAAGTGCACAAATTGAGTAACATTATGCAGTCCATTCCCTGTGCCACTCCTTAATCTTTGAAGCTTCTTCTGAGTAGCACGGTCTGTACCATATGCATGTCTTGCACTTCTTGCTTCAAAACTTGATAATTTCTTCTCCTCTTTTCTTCTAACCAAAACACTCTTCTATCACATTGCAAAGTGGCCTTCAATCTACTACCACACTCGCATATGACCTTTCTTCTACTAGCATTCTTACAAATGGCCTTGTCCAATAATGGTCTCCAATATCACACAAAAAATCTTGAAATTGACCAATTCATTTAGGCAAAACACACTAGACAATAAATTCTTATTAAATAGGGAAATTATGGTTAATAATTACACGATGTGATTCTAATAACCTATTTGGTCAAACACCTTACAATCTAGCTATCTACCAACAAAACATGATAATAGGGGCATTAATTGTGTTAAAAAATATCATAATACTGTATCATCACTAGTTATTCCGATATATATTTGAAATTGGTTGGGTGGATTGAAGTTCTTTGGCATTACGAAGCTTTGGAATTTGTCCAACAAGGGAAGCGCTCCATTTCTTCTTGTACAATGAAAATCTAAATCTTTTTGCCGTGCCTTTGCTGCAGGTTTAACGTTAACTGATCAATAATGAATCTTCATTTAACTTCTAATCTAAATAAAACTAATGACCAAGGTTTGTCCTTCACTGATCGACGACCAAGCTTCACTTGACTTCTAACATAAAGCAACACTAATGACAAAGGTTTTACCTTAACTAATCAATAGTCAAGCTTAACTTGACTTCTAATATAAACCAACAATAATGACCAATGTTTAATGATTGACGATCAAGCTTCACCCAACTTCTAATATAAACCAATAGTAGCTACCAAGGTTTGACCTTAACTAATCAACGATCAAGCTTCACTTGACGTCTAATATAAACCAAAATAAATCACCAAGGTTTGACCTTAACTGAATGGCAGTAAAGCATAACTTAACTCCTTATTTAAACCAACACTAGTGATAAAAGTTTGACCTCAACTGATCGATGACCAACTATAACTTGACTTCTAATATGAAAGAAACACAAATGGCCAAGGTTTAACCTTAACTGATTGACAGTCAACCATAATTTGACTTCTAATGTGAAACCAACAGTAATAACTAAGGTTTGATCTTAAGTGATCGATGATAAAGCTTCACTTGACTTCTGATATAAACATACACTAATGACCAAAGTTTAAACTTAACTACTCGACAGTCAAGCTTCACCTGACTTCTAATATAAATGAAAACTAATGACCAAGATTTGACCTTAAATAATCGCCGGTCAAGTTTCACTTGATTCTTATATAAACTAACACTAAATACCAAAGTTTGACCTTAACTGATAGACGGTTAAACTTCACTTCACGTATAATCTAATCAACACTAATGACCAAAATTTTGACCTTAATTGACCAGAGATCAAGTATAACTTGACTTCTAATATAAACCAACACTAACAAACAAGGTTTGACCTTAATTGATCAATCAGCCATAAGTTGACTTCTAGTATAAACCAACACTAATTAAAAATGTTGGACCTTTACTAATTGACGCTCAAAATTTACTTGTCTTTTAACATAAACCAACACTATATTCCTTGAGTATATTCCTTGAGTATATTCCTTGGCCTTAGTTGATTGACGGTCAAGTTTCACTTTACTTCTTATCTAAACCAACAACGATGATGAAGGTTTGACCTTAACTGATCGAAGGTCAGTTATAACTTGACTGCTAATACACACAAACACTAAGTTCCAATGTATGGCCTTAACTGACCGAAAGTCAACCATAACTTGACTTCTAATATATAAAACACCAATGACCAAGGTTTGACATTAACTTATTGACAATGAACCTTCACTTGAATTTTAATATAAACCAATACTAATGAACAAGGTTTGAACATAACTAATCGACGACCAAACTTTACTCGACTTGTAATATAAAGCAACACTAATGACCAAGGTTTGACCTTAACTGGTCGATGGTCAAGTTTAACTTGACTTCTAACATAAACCAACAATAATGATCAAGGTCTAACCTTAACTGATCGACGACTAAACTTTACTTGACTTCTAATATAAACCAACATTAATAACCAAGGTTGACCTTAACTGATCGACAATCAAGTTTCACTTATTTTCTAACATAAACCAGCACAAATGACCAAGGATTGATCTTAACTGAATGGTGGTAAAGCATAATTTGACTTCTAATTCAAACCAACATTGGTGACTAAGGTTTGACATTAATTGGTCGACGATCAACCATAACTTGGATTCTAATATAAACCAACATAAATGATCAAGGTTTGATCTTAATTGATCGATGATCAACCATAATTCTAATATAAAGCAACACTAATGACCAAGGTCTCCCAATCATCTTGGGATGAATATGAACTTTCCATGTAGGAATATGTGTCTTACTAGTGTATATGAAGCCCAAACAGTAGGCCAAGCCCCATTTTTGATCGGCTTGACAAAGCTCACAAAGTCATCTCTCAACCGAATAACGAAGATACAATGAAAATCACATAACATGTAACCATGTCATAAGATGCAACCAAGAGATCGTGGCCAACGCTATATACTCAGTGCATAATCGTGTAGCCACCACGATGGTGGTGGGCGGAGCTATGGGTGGGGGTGGTGGTGGGTTTAAGATTTGGTGCGCTGCGGTGACCCGGTGGTGGCTCAGTGGCACCCGTTGGTGCACGGTGGTAGCTCAATGGTGGCTTGGCAGTGCAGCAGTGATGCCCACTAATGGTAAAAGTGTTTTAACACTTTCAGGTTTTGGGCTAAAGGGCATTTTGGTCATTTATGTGTGGTCAACGCCGTTTGCGCCAAGGTTATGTTTTTTTACCTTCAAACAATTGAGGATTATATTGACACTTTCCCAACTATATGGGGTTATAATGGTATATTGCTCTATAAATAATTATAATTTAACATTAAAAGCTATGAAAACTGAGTTTTTTCATGATTGGTGTAACCGAACAATACCTGGTCTCATTGAAAACATTTAGGGTGCATTTGACAGGGCTTATAACTGCTTTGCTTATATGTTAAACACCTTTTTAGTGTTTGGAAAACTGCTAAAAAATGCCTATTTAAGAAGCATAAACTATTATTGAAGAAATACAAAACTGGGTCTTTTGCTTTTAAAATAGGCAAAGTCTTGGGAAAGACTGTCTTTTCATAGGGTTATGGAAATACCGTCTTTTCATAAAATAATAAAAGGTAAAAGGTTTTAGTTGCAATATTAAAAATTTATTATGCAACGTGTAGTAGTTATAAAGTTTATAACCCGATTCATGCGTGCAAATTAGAAGAAAATAAAGATAAAATTCTCATGTCTTCATTTTTTTCTAATTTACACTTTAAACCTTTGTCATTCCACGACTTATTGAAAGACCGAATTTCAATAGACGGACTCAAAATAAGCCAAAATAAGTTAAATTTGCTTATAATAAGCATAAAATTGACAAACACACTCTTAAAAAGAAAGAATTAAAAACACAATTTTCCCTTAATTAACCCATTGCTCCAATCGGGTCGTTCGCATTGTTGTTACTCCCCAGCCCGCACTCGCTTCCTGTAGCTCCAACTCTTCACCCTACAAACAGCACGAACCATATTTCCTACACATCTTGGCTGTCACTGCATTAATCTCTCCTTCATCAAACTGAAATCCCTCGCTCCACTGGTAAGCTCTTTTTCTCTCCCAATTCATCGTGCTTCTATTGCTTTGCTCCTCTCCGTTATGTTTTTTGTTTTAAAATTGTATTAAACCCTTTTGTTTTCGGGCTTGATTTCCCGTTTCGAATGCTTTTGACAGCCTCAATATATCTATCTGAATCCAACTGCTGCATTTCATGTTTATTTTCCTGGCCTTTATTTCTCCAGCTGTTCAATGCTCGCCTATCACCAGGTGAACACGATTTTGACTTTAGAGGGTCGTGTTTCACTTGCCCTGGCTCATAGCTTGGCTCTTGGGTTTTAGGGGTTTGGAGACCGATTGGTGTTAGCTAAAATTCGATCAGTACTTTTCAACTGGTACTGTATGTTCAAATTTGATCTGACAATGTAAATTATTGTCTTTGTGGATTTTGGAATAGGTTCTGGTATTCGTTGCGGTATATTTAATTTTTTGACCTTTTGTTCTGGTCAGGAATTGTTGCATTCTTCTGGGGTTAAAAATGAGTGCAAGGAGGAAGACCCCATTGCAGAAACACAGGGAAGCTGAAGAAGCAAGGAAAAAGGTACAGATTTTGGTTTTCCCATGGTTGTTTATTTTTGTTGGGGGGTGGTTGGTGTGTAATTGTTTTTAGTCTTGCTAAAAATTAGGTCTTGTTATATATTGAATATCACAGAGACAAGAAGATGAAGCTGCTCAGTTATATCAGTTATTTGTGGAATCATTTGAAGCGGATACTACGCCGGGCTCTAAGGCGTTCGTTAGGGGAGGATTGATCAATCCTAATGATAAGCTGAAGTCTGATTCTGAAGGTCCGTAGAAAGCAATATCTCCGATGTTGCTTTCAGCAATTTCGTTGTTTATATATAAAAATTCTTTTACTTGCAATGGATTCATGAATGCTTTCAATTTTATATGGACGCATTAATAAAAATATGGGCCTTTCTATTCATTCACGGATGGCAGGTGGAAATTCCAAAGATGAGGGTTCTGGTATAAAGAAGGGAAGTAGGTAAACAAATGCTTTTGATCTGCTATATTGCAATGCTCTTTGATAAGGCATGCTGGATGCAAAGTTATTTCGTAAAGATATTTTCAGATATAGATTTTATTGTTTTAGCATCTGAAAAATAAATAATTGGAAGGGCATATCTCTTCATTTTGGTTTGCAATAGGCCAATAGCAAGGTTCTAATTTTTTCTTTTATGTTAGCTTGTTAGTTGCATGTTTAACTTCATCCTAGTTTTAGAGTTTCGAATGATAGGGGAAGTTTTGTAGAGTGTAGAAGTGATATATGAGCTCCTCTGACTTAGTGCTTTCATTCACGGAATGGCTACTTTATTTGTTAATTTTTCTCTGGGGCAGTTCATATGGCAGTTGTATACGATCATTACTTTACTGAAAAAGTATGAAACTATACTGAAAACATGCATCAGTTCCAACTTCCAACTTCCAACTTCCAACTTCCAAATTGGTTTGGAACTTTGTTGTGTTGAAACAAATACCTTTACTTTCTTTCAAATATAGAGGACCAGGCTGCAAAGTTGTGAGTCTTGTCACACTGACAAAAGCCGGTGTTTGCATGTTATCTGGAAAGAGAATTGTGTTCTGAAGTTAAATCAACTCTAACCTCAGTACAATAAAACCGACCAAGTTCTAATTCTAACCAAATTGCGCATTTGTTTAGATTCTTATAAGATGATCTTGGCTCTTAAATAAATCATTTCAGCCTGCTAGATCCACTAGGCTCATCATCTTGTAATTGTTTTTGTCAACTTAAGTCCTTCATATGATGACTTTAAGTTGTCAATAATCCCCTCTAGACCGCATTCACTCATCAGTTAATGTTTGGAAGCAATCTATTTGTTCAGTGCCTCCTGGTAGTATATTATGCTGACTGAAACATAAGCTTTTAAGTTTGATTATATCATGTGTACTCTTTTCGTTACAATTGCTTGAGAAATGGTTATTCGTAGCATTGTGTCGGACTCTGCTTTACCTTTCTGCAGGTATGTACCATCTTTCATCCCACCTCCTCTTGCAGCCAAGAGTAGAGAATATGAGAGGAAGGTTTGTGCTAGTGCTACTGAATCACCCATGAAGAGTTTTACGATCGACCAGTTTGCTCTTTTGTTTGTGGTTCATATAAATTGTTAACATTGCAGAGGGAGGAGAAGCCAAAGGAAAAAGAGAAGGAAAAGGGAAAGTCAAGGAACATTGATAATTTTATGGAGGAACTGAAGCATGAACAGGAAATGAGAGAAAAGCGTAACCAAGAGCGTGAACAGTGGCGAGATACGCGACATGGTGACAATTCTGCTGTAAGTGACTTTCTAGTTGCTAATTTCTGAACAAAAATATTATTGTTGTATGATTCATATTTAACATTGTGCAAAACCAAGTGAAATTTCTCATCGGTAATCCTTTAATTTCTACTTTTTGTTCGAAAATATTCATTATATTGTGATTGACCGTTTTGAGGAATTCGATCTCTTTAATCACTGTAATGTCTAATGCTCCAATTTTATTTCATGCCTACAGTCCAGTGCCTCAGTTGCGTCTTCCCACCCCCTCCCCTCCCTGCTCCTTTTTTTCTTCTTCTTCTTTTGGGTTACAAAAATGGAAGGCGGGGGTGTGTTGTCAGTTTAATGGAAATGAAGTCAACAAAGAATATGTTTGGATAGGACATCATCTGATTTTCTCTCTATGGAAATGATGATCTCTCTTTAATCTTCTGATACTTGAATATTGTTTATGGTTTGTCTAGTATGGCTTAAGAAATTAGAGAATATTCTTTATTACAAGTTACTGTGGTGTCAGATGATGAGAATGCTCAAGTTTTAATCAAGGTTATTTATCTGAAGAAAGCTTGGACTCAGTTATGCAGAAAATTAGTATTCACAAGTTCATTGAATGTAATTATTTACAAAACAATTAATTATTATTTTGTGTGCACTATTCAATTATAGATGTTCTCAGAAGCTGTGGTTTTTGTGTAACCATTTAGTTCTCAATGGAGAAAGCACTGATTTGAACAATTAAATAATTGGTGAGGGAGTAATCTAGCTGGCTCAAAACGATGGATCTAGAAAACACCATGAACAAGTTACACGATTTACATTTAAAGAACAAGGAGAGGAATTAAAGGATTTAGTTGAATAATTGGTTATAAAATGAACTGGCGGGTTTCATGGTTGGGTGAATAAGTTCTCATTGGCAAGTGGTTTGATCTTGTGCTTAAAATTATATGCACGTGTATGATATGGTCCTGAGTAGTAATTAATATTGATGAACCATGAATATCTATTACCACAGCCATCAAGCCGGTTTGATGAGTTACCAGATGATTTTGATCCAAGTGGAAGGCCTGGATCATTTGACGATGGAGATCCGCTGACTACAAATCTTTATGTTGGAAACCTATCCCCTCAGGTAGTTGTTTGGTATATGATTTTCTTCACGTGCTCTTGTTTTACCTCTTTTTTTCATGAATTGGCATTTAAGGCAGGTTTTCTTAGCTTTTATTGATGTCGTTCATGTAAATGACATTAGGTTGATGAAAATTTCCTCTTGCGAACTTTTGGAAGATTTGGACCCATTGCTAGTGTGAAAATAATGTGGCCTAGGACTGAAGAAGAGCGGAGACGCCAAAGAAACTGTGGTTTTGTAGCTTTCATGAACAGGCCTGAAGCTCAAGCAGCAAAGGATGAAATGCAAGGTAGTGTATTTATCTTATTTTATGAATACGTTTCTGGGTGAATCTGGTTGGGGCAAAAGTCACAACTTGGCATGCTGGTAGCTTTCTCAATGTCCTGGACTCCACATGCAAGCTTTATGTTCTTTATATTACCATTTACTGCTGCGTGGTAAGCTTAAGCTAGTGTATTTCTTTGTCTAGCATGATAATGAAATTTGATCAAGGAACATTCCCATTAGAAGGATTATTATCAGTATCCGCTGCATCAACCCCCGAGCTTATGAAAACCTCTTAAACTTCTACTTCATGATTTTTTTTGGTTTTGTTCTCTTTAATCTATGCTTGTAGATTGATATGATTGTCTGATGTGTGGTTTCTGCGGGTAAAGATTTGCTTTCGATGCTCATGACTATTTTGTGGCCCTGCCTTGAAACCTTAAGTTGAGAAAAGAGATGGAGTGAGACTGAAAATATTCCATTATGTCTCAGGTGTGGTTGTTTATGAATATGAGTTAAAGATTGGGTGGGGTAAATCTGTCTCTCTTCCATCACAAGCACTTCCTGCGCCCCCTCCAGGACATATGGCCATCAGGAGTAAGGAGGTTTGGCATTCTTCCTCAACTCCCTTCTGTTTTCTAGAAGAATCCCTTCTTCTCGTAGTTGAAATATACTGAGTGGATTATGTCTTCTACACTTGACAGGGTGCTACTGTTATCTTGTCTGGTCCATCAGGACCTCCAGTTACAACCGTTCCAAGCCAAAATTCTGAGTTGGTAAGCTTTCCCCCCTGTTTTTTTTTTGTTTAATATGCCCCAACACTGTTTAGTGTTTCTCTGTGTGCGTGTTTTTTTTGGGGGGGGGGGGGGGGGGGGGGGGGCGTTGACTTTAGTTATGCTACAGATGATCCACTGAGATACACGGTGAGTTTTAGGAACTACCTAAGGGTGTGATTACTTAAGTGGACAGAAAAATAGATTGCACTCATTTGAATTATACTAGTGCGGAGAGCTGAGTGTAATATTCCCTGCATTTTTATTACTAGTATTAATATTTATCTTATATTGAATTTTTATTTGTGATTCGTTTATGACACAATTTATAAGCTCTCTAATATTTTGACTCGCCTTATAGGTTCTTACTCCAAATGTGCCTGATATTACTGTTATTCCACCGGAGGATGGTCATCTGCGTCATGTGATTGATACTATGGCCCTTTATGTTCTTGATGGAGGTTGTGGGTTTGAGCAAGCTATAATGGAGCGTGGTCGTGGAAATCCGTTATTTGCTTTCTTGTTTGAGCTTGGGTCAAAGGAGCACACATACTACGTTTGGAGGCTGTATTCTTTTGCCCAGGTGAAGCCTTAAGAAATTACGTGGATCTTAGTTTTGAACCTTACATTTCTCTCTGACTTATGGTGCCTCTTTTAGCTGTTTATTCATCCATTAACCTAAATTGCTCTGCTATAAATACTCCTCCTATCTTCCTTCTAATATAAGTGTCCTGTTCTGGGTTTTAAAAAGCGCAAAGTGCAATGAAGCGCTAATGGCAAAAATTACTGAAGCGCTGAGCGCAAGAATGTACTTTTCGGATAAAAGCACACACAAAATATGAACTAGGATTATTTCATTAAAGACACAACATAGAACTTAGAATAATATCACAAAATCATAAAAGGCAAATAAACTTTCAACACAATACCAAATTCAAAGTTTTAAAGGTAGTAAGAAGAATTGAACGACTAAGATCGAAGGATTCTTAAATTATTATGAAATCATTTAAGGCTCTAAACTCTAGTCATCAGAAAAATCAACTCCACCAAAAGTATCCCCGTAGACCTCATCTCCATCTCTAAACTCTGTTTTGTTAATAGTCCTGAATTAGTTAACCCTAAAAGCTACTCCATTTCAGCCCAAAATATTTAATTATAAAGAAGGAAACAAAATGTAGAAGCCCAATTCAGCCCAAAAGTGCGCTTTTGCCCAAAAGCACCCTTTTTGGAGCGCTTTGTGCTTTGAAAAAAGCGCTAAAAATCGAGCACTTTCTGTCCTGCTCAGCGCTTCGTGATACAAAGCGCTCAACCTTGTGCTCAGCACTTTAAGCTCGCTTTTTAAAACCCAGGTCCTGTTATAAGTCCACCAACATTAAGAATAAATATCATGGAAACATAATTTTCTCATCTGTTGAAGATTTTTCATGATGGCTATTGGTACCACTCACTTTTCGATTTCAATTTTTGATTTGCTGGTATACAACATTTGTGTATGTGATTAGAAGCTATTTTAATGTTAAAAATCCCGAATTCCTGCCTTATTATAGAATTTCGTTCAAAATAGGTCTAGCAACTGGCCTGGAATATATTACCTGGATGTAAATAGGCCATTGGTTGGTGAATTGTGCGTTCAATCTCAATATAAACTAGTTTTTAGTTGCCAAGGTAAATGTTGTAAAGGATAAGTTAGTGTGTAATTACCTCTAAAAGCTATGCCATCTTCTCGTGTTGCATTTACCTAAAATGCTTAAGAAACTATGGAAGCAGTTATTAACTCTTCATATAAGCTCTTATTTGTTGGACATCTGTGCCACTTCTTTCGAAGAACAGCTACTGTTAAGCTATCATCCTACTATGTGCTTTCAGCTGTACGGATCATCACACTGTGATGCTAGTCTGATTAATGACAAAATAATCATCAGCATTTAGTAAAAATACATTTGTTCAGTACTGTAATGTTTCAAATCCTCCTCAACTGTTAATATAGTAGAGCATGACTATAATGTTTTGGATTCCCCTCCGCCGTAAGAGTTGTACAGTAAGGAGTCTACTTTTATGAGATAAGGGTAAATGGGAATAAGATAATTAGGTTGGTGGTTGGGATGACAATTGCTAGTGCGCAGATTGTAGTTATAAAACTTAGAAGTCAAGGTGGTAAGGCCTTGAGCCTGGTTAGGATCAAAGCAAACCAGTGGCAGAGTTGGTAATAAAGCTTTCACAGATTTGGTATTTTGGTAATAATGCTTTATGAGGACTCAAAGCTCTTGTGTAACAAATATGTTGTGGCGAAGCACTAATACAGATGTATATTTTTGAACATGTAATGGAAGCCTATGAAATATGTAGAACTGACTTATTATCCGTGTGCCTGCACACAGGTGGTTTGGAGTCTTTTAGCTTATATGGTATTATGTCCAACCTGTACTTTAGGTGTTAATCTTGTCAAATTGTAATTGTGAATCTACGCGAGCCTTAATAATTTACTGCCATTGAAGTACAAAGTTTTACATTGATTGAGGTTTCAATGAGGACAAGAAATCAGTTGGCTAGAAATTGACTTCAGCATGTCATTCCTTTCCTGTTTTTGTTGTGTATTTCTATGTCTTTCTTGTTTTACAGGGGGATACTCTTCAGCGGTGGCGAACAGAGCCTTTCATCATGATAACTGGTAGTGGGAGGTACTGGTTTCTGCTATAACCTGATTTATTACCATGGCTGGAATAATTATGTCTTGAGGTTTTTTCTTCGAAATTTTTTTCCTATGCAACTGAAATCGGTGGTTCATTTACATTTGAAACTGCAATTGGGGTATTGGGGAAATTTTGCAGTTTCAGCTGTTTTTGTCAGATTTCTTTTGGCCTAAAGGTTGTGGCGTAGCTTGCAGAACTTAATTGAATGAATTTTGCAAGCCAAGTGATTACTATATACTATTTCACTGAGCAGTAATTTTAGGTCCACTGATATTTTCTAGGCTGTAACTTACCTACTCATGTGTACAGGTGGATACCACCTCCTCTCCCAACCCCTAAAGGCCCAGAGAGTGAAAAGGAAGCTGGGAGCACATATGCTGCGGGAAAAAGCAGGGTACTAATTTTCGATTTTCCTTTTAATTTTAACACTGACCTCTATATAAGACTGAAATTACATAGCAAAATAAGTCAATTTTGTGCTCAATTGTTGCTCTCCACTGGTTTTGCCAGCGAGTTGAGTTGGAGAGGACCCTGACTGATGCACAGAGAGATGAATTTGAGGACATGTTACGCGCATTGACTTTGGAAAGGAGTCAAATAAAGGAAGCAATGGGTTTTTCCTTGGACAATGCTGATGCTGCGGGGGAGGTAACAGCTTCTACTTACTGTGAAACATCAACTACTCACCCAAAATGTCGAATCATTTTGGGAAGCTAAACTAGTAGTATAGCAATTTGTGATTGTTTCTCCATAGTCCCACCCCAGCATTTAATAATTTGCATTGTCATCACACGTTCTCTTATTTGTTGAAATATTGGATTATGAAATGGCTGAAATACATAATTTAGTCCTGACTCAAGGTTCTTTTATCATTAGTTTCCGTAGCCATTTGAGTACTATTGAAAGTTTTATTGTACTAATATGGATTTTGATCAACAGGTTGTTGATGTTTTAACAGAGTCTCTTACTCTTAAAGAAACACCCATACCAACAAAAGTTGCTAGACTTATGCTTGTCTCAGATGTTCTTCACAATAGCAGCGCTCCTGTAAAGAATGCATCTGCTTATCGGACTAAATTTGAAGCAACACTTCCAGATATAATGGAAAGCTTCAATGACTTGTATTGTAGTATAACTGGCAGAATTACAGCTGAGGCCCTTAAGGTAAGCAATGAATGACAAATATACTGGTTTTTAGCATGCCTTAATTGATGATTTATTTAGTTGATCCACTCTCGTCAATGGTATTCTTCAGGAACGTGTGCTCAAAGTGCTTCAAGTATGGGCAGATTGGTTTTTGTTCTCAGATGCATATGTCAATGGACTTCGAGCAACTTTCCTTCGATCTGGAACTTCTGGTGTGGTTTCTTTTCATTCTATATGTGGAGATGCTCCTGAGTTGGAACAGAATTCTGGTTTGGATGATCGAGGACAAGGTGATAAGATTGATCAAGATGCTGCATTAGCAATTGGGAAAGGAGCTGCAATGAGGGAGCTTCTGAACCTTCCACTTAGTGAGCTGGAACGGCGGTGTAGACACAATGGATTGTCTCTTGTGGGAGGTAGAGAAATGATGGTTGCAAGGCTACTTTATCTGGAAGAGGCAGAGAAACAGCGAGTCTATGAAGTGGATCAAATGAAGTTTGCACAAACTCAGTCAAATTCAGCTCGATACACTAGTAGCAAGAAAGGGGCATCCAGTGATACAGATCCCAAAGGAATATCTGGATGGAACAGCCATGAAGATGTTATGCCGCTAAAGGGAAAAGGTTCTGTAGCTTCACTCCAAACTAACACTGTGCAAGATGATCCAAGTTCCCACAGTAAAGAAGCAGAAAGTAATATCATCTTACCAGCCTCAAAGTGGGCTAGGGAGGACAATGACAGTGATGATGAAGAAAACAGAAGTGCTGGTAATCTCGGTTTAACCTATTCCTCTTCTGGAAGTGAGAATGCTGCGGATACCTATAGAAGGAATCATGAATCGGGCTTTTCATCTGCAGCGAGCAACTCATCACATCCAGATACTGGTTTAAATGAAGAACAGAGGTACTAATTTGTGTTTCAATTGTATAATAATACTGATGCTTTCCTAATATCCAAATGATTTTTCCATGATCTTTAAAAATTGGATTTGACTTGTAGTTTTCTTGTGAACTTTGAGAATATATGAACAGTAGCCAGTAGGATAAGCGCTGTTTGTGCGCTGTATGCAGTTCCATCATGTCCTCCAGTCCCCTATGCCCAATTCAGATTCTTTGGACATCCATCTGGATGTTGCAAGATCCCAATTATATTATTATGATTATTTTCGTTGCTGTTATGTTTGGTCTGAGAGAGGGGGATGACATGCTGCATTTCTGCGATTACTGAGGTTCAACTAGTGTGGAGCAAACTGTGGCTAACTCAAATGGTAGAAGTCCCCAATTTAGCTCGTCAAACTTTTTTACTTTCTTTCACCCTTCTTCTACAAGCAATAGAGTTCCTTCAGGTGTGACCAAAATGGAAAAAAGCACTAAGCTTGGTATGGGCGTTATACTTTAAAATCACGTCTTCTTGGTTCTCAGATAAAGGAAGGGTGGAGATAAGGATTGATGAAGTGAGTGGTTGCTCCATTTTGAATGGATCAACATGCCATATAATATATTAAAAATCTACCCACTTAATAAAAATTGTGAAAACAGACTTTAAGGAATGTAGTGGAATATGCTTGCCAAACCTTGTCAGTGTCACCTAATTTGCTCAACCCCTTTAATTTGGTTCATTTGAACCCAATTGCAGTTTGTTAGCGAATGTTTAGGTGGTGACAAGCAAAGTGTAGTTGGTAATAGATTAGTTAAGTAAGATAATATTCTCCTTATATTTGGTAATTAGATGTGTAAATCAGATAAAATATAACTCTTTTGTCTTTAATTTTCTGTTAATATCCTAGCACCCTTTCCTATTATCTTGGATTCCCTCTGTTCCTTTTGTAAACATATTTTAATTCAACAAATGGGACTCTTTTTATGGGACGGGTGGAATAAATATTATAGCATAAATTATTAATAATCATACTCTTTAGGTTTCCTTCCTGATCTATCTGGGTATGCTTGTCTTAATTGTACAGATGCGTATTTGTAATTGAGAGTTGAGACAAGCACACACTAGTTTTCCCACGCCCTTAACCGTTTGTTAGCAGATATTGACATAGTGCTTTGAAATGATAAATGCAGACAGAAATTGAGGCGTCTTGAGGTCGCATTAATTGAGTATCGTGAATCTTTGGAGGAGCATGGTACAAGAAGTCCAGAAGAAATTGATAAAAAAGTTGAAATTCACAGAAGACGACTGCAATCTGAGTATGGATTATTGGATATCAATGAAAATGCTTCAGGGAGAAGTAAGTTGCTATGACCACGAATCTTACCTCATTGAAAATGATTGAAGGCATTATGATTACAATTCTTACCTATTATTGCATTAAGAAGCTTTAGCGTCGATAATGTTTTCAACCTTATCAGCCAGGAAAGATATCCTTTGTGTTGAAAGAGATTTTTTGAGCATTCTTACGTACTTTATTTTCTGTCTTAACAGAGTGTCGTCTCTCCTAGACTTATCCATTTGAAGTTATTTATAGATTCCTGTAGATTAATAAATACCTGATAGAGAACTAGAACCAGGAAGTTTTCCTTTATGGACATACTAACTTTTGATTTGTTGGTCTCTTCGAAGATATATTATGTTTACTGGTTCTAATATTTTTCTGTTACCACACATCACAACTTGTAGAGAGGTCTTCTCTGGAGAGAAAAGAAAGAAGAGATGATATCCATGAACCCTCAAAGAAGCGGCGCCGAAGCAGAAGTCGAAGTGACAGCCCACAAAGAAAGTCTTCCAGCAATGATAGGGATAGAGAAAGTGATCTGAATAGAGATCGAGAAAGGCACAGAGAAAGGGATTCAAGAACGTATGATCCAGAAAGTGAAAAGGTAAAGGATCGTAAAAAAAGTGGAAGTAGGGAGAGAGACGACCATGACAGAGATAGAGGCAGGGAAAGAGAGAGGGAAAGAAGAAGGGCAAAATGAGGTTGCTGACTTGACCCTGAATGTGCTAGTAATGAAAACATCGGATCCGACATGCTAGGGCCTGGCTTTGTCTAGGATGGGGGTGGTTCTGTAATGTGAAGTTTTGTTTAGACATGAGTGTTGGGTGCTGGGTTTTGTACTCAGGGAGGAAAATTCATCTTCCAGTTTTCAGGCAAGGGATCTGTTTGTATAATTACAGTTAGGTCATAAGCGAACTTTCAATAATATTATAGATCGATTTCATTGTTATTTTGAATGTGTTTTTGGTTGTGTATTCTGGTGAACTTGAAATTACTATGTTTCCCTTTTTCCAAAGCTAAAAACATTGGAAGGAAACGATGCTTAGAAGAGATGAACTGTTGAAAGAAAATCTTACTCCGCAGTATAAATGGTGCTACCTCGGATCAATTGAATAGACTGCTTACATTTTTGGCCACTGGATGGGTCAGTTGGGCTTCAGATCTACTAATTTGAACAAATAGTACAGAAGCAAACTGTGCGAAATTTGCACAATTCTCGTGCTACTGTTTCTGATTTGTTATCCCATTAACTTGTACCTGTGATGAGATTAACTACCATTAACGAATCAGCGGACCCTTCTAAAGAGACCCCTGAGTCGTCGACCTGCCCCGTGCGTCACCCTCACGGTCCCTCGCACACACAGAGTTGAGTCCAACTTTATGTATCCACTATTTTTCAGGTATATAGACACTAGTATATCAACGTGGGGAGAGAAATATCAGTACTAGAAATTTTATAATCAAAATACCGGTGCCAATGACTAAATTCAGCACTGGTACAATGAAGACCGGTGCCTACGAATAGATTCAGCACTGGTACAATGAATACCAGTGCTAGATACCAATGCCTTTGAACAAAAAATTTCCCAGTTCAATATATTTCAGCACCAGTTTTGGATTAACATATACCGGTGCTGCCTGTGGCTATGACCGGAATAGTAATTTTAGAGGGTAAATTTTTGGTGGAAAAAATCTAGCACCGGTATTGACGAATGACACCGGTGATACATAGGATTTAAAAAAAAAAGAGTTTATGGTATGATTTACTCTTGAAAATTGGTTTATGGTATAAGTTACCCAAGAACATGTATTAGCGATTTTCAGCATTTCACCAAAAATATAATTTATTTTATATTTCTATATTTAGGCAAGAATAACAAAAATCATTTATTTTGGAGCAATAGATAATGGGGTAACAGAATTTTAGGCCATAGTGTAAATTTCCAAAACTATGTAGAAGTAATCAATGTTGACTTTCCGATCACCCATACATGCCCAAATCGCAAATTCGCAATTGTATATTATTGAATTGCATTTTGGTGTCGCCTCGTGATTCGATAACTCTAACTTTCTTGGAGGGACCTACGTGCAAGAAGTAAAAACTTTACTCGTAACTCCAAATTGAAATCCGCTTGAACGCGAAGCTACCCCGTACACCCTTATTGTATTTTCCAAGTCTCTAGTGGAATATTTATCAACAATCGGGCATAAGAACATATCCGTAATCCTTTCCAATTTTCCTTTCTTACTTATAAGTATTGAACTCTAAATTACTCTAGAACATGTACTAGTGTTTTCCAACATTTAACCAATTTTTTTTATTTTATATTTCTATATTTAGGCAAGAATAATAAAAATTGTACATTTTGGAGCAATGGATAATGGGGTAATGCAATTTTGGGCCGTAATTTTTCAAGACTGTGTAGATGTAAGGCCATGGGCAGTGGTAGAGACCGCTACCGGTCTCTTACCAATTAAATATATTTTTTTCCTCTCTCTCTTCCACCTCATCTTAAGAGACCACTTAAAAGACAACCCTTTTTTTTCTCCACAATGGTTAAGAGACCACTGTGCACTATTCATGGAACCCACTTGATTTTCTCTATCCTACTCATTAATTTGACAATTACATATTATTTTAAATAAATTTGTCCACTAGAAATAAGTTTAAATATTTAAATTTAAATTCATTTTTAAATTTAAATTCGTTTATAAATTTAAATTTAAATTCATTTTTAAATTTAAATTCGTTTCCATATTATTTTAATATAATGTTTAAATATTTAAATTTAAATTCGTTTTTTGAAAATATTTTAAATAATTTGTTCTTGTCAATACGATGCTTCAGTGTAAAAAATAAAATGAATTTCAATTTTTTTTGATGAAGCTATCGAAACGAAATTAAATAAATGAATACTATGAGAATTCATCTGTTCTATAAAATAATATGAAAACATAAAAAGTGCGCGAAACCAATTGTAACAACTATGAAAATAACTTTAAATACTAAATAAAATATTGATCTACTCCAGCCCAATATTACAATTTAAAAATCAAAAAAATATTAAAATTGAAATTCTTAAAAAATAATAAAAATTAGATTTTTTTAAAAAAATATGCTTGGGACACGTGTTGCCACCAGAATGGGACACGTGTCCCATTAAATTTTTTGCAGCTTCCATATTAGATTAAAAAATGTTGCGGACACGTGGCCCAATCCCTGGGTGACACGTGTCCGCAACAAATTTTTTTTAAAAAATAAGGGTGGCTGAGTGGGACACGTGGCCCACTCAGGGGGCGCCACGTGTCCCACTCTTTGAAAACAAAAGAAACGCTTGCATCGCCCATGTGCTTGTCAGGCCATGTGGTCCAGACTCGGGCTCCAGACCGGGCTCTTGGTAAGAGCCCGGTGAGTGGTCTCTTAACAAGAGACCACTCAAAAGACCACCACTGTGGTGATTTTCGGTCTTTTAAGCGGTCTTTTAATTTTAAGAGACCACCACTGCCCATGCCCTAATTAATGTTGACTTTTGAGGCCATTCCGTTCACCCATACAAGCCCAAATCGCCACTTCGCAGTTGTATATTATTGAATTGCATTTTGGTGTCGCCAATTTTGTGATTTGGAAACTCCAACATTCTTGAAGGGACCTAAGTGCAAAAAGTAAAAATTTTACTCATAACTCCAAATTGAAATCCGCTCGAACATGATGCTGCCCTATACACCCCCGTTGCATTTTCCAAGTCTGTAACAAAATATTTATCAACAATCGAGCACAAGAACATATCCATAGTTCTTTCTGATTTTCCTTTCTTACTTCTCATTAATCAATTTTAACTTACTATAGAACATGTACTAGTACTTTTCAAAATTTCATCAAAAAAACATTTATTTCTATTTCTATATTTATGCAAGGATAAAAAAATTTATTTGTTTTCTATTTCTATATTTATGCAAGGATACAAAAAATCGTGTATTTTGGAGAGAAATATAATGTCGTAACAAATTTTTGGGTCATAGCATAATTTTTTCATAAATATGTTTGATGCTCTTCCGTTCACCCACTGTACCTAGAATTTCAAAGACACAATCGTCTCTTATTTAATTGCATTTTGGTGTCTTCAGTTTTGTGATTCACCGCCTCCAAATTTCTTCTATGGAGCTAATAGTAATATTTAAAAAATTAACTTAGAGATCAAATAATACTAGCACCGGCATTGCTTTCATTCATACCGGTGCTAAGTTATGGCGGAAAAAATGAAGTTCCTTAATTTTCACTAATAATTTTGGAGGGTTTGTTTAAAATTTTAAAATATTGGACTTAGCACCGGTATGCATTACTTAGGCACTGGTATTTGTACTAGTGCTACATACTTAGAATTTTTTCCCATGTTTGCTCTCGGGTCCAAAAAATAATAAATGTGCCACACTTAAGAAGCCCTAAGCAGCTGCTTTTCATATGCATAGGCACCGGTATGAGCCATTTTAGCACCAATTTTTGTACCGGTGCTCCATATTTAGAAAACAATTCTCAGATTTGCTCTCGGTTCATTTTATTTTTTTTAAAAAAAGTCATTTAAAGCAGCCTTAAGCAACTGTTTTTCATATACATAGACACCGGTATGAGCCGTTTTGAGCACCGGTTGTTTATTTTTAGCACCTGTACAAAAATCAGTGCTGCATGGTTAAGAAAAAAAAGCCCAACTTGGTTTCTTGTGAACCATTGATTTCTTTTGTTGATTGAATCTCAACCATTAAAACTTTGTAAATATAAACTAAATCTGAAAGCCTAAATCTAACCCTCCCTCATTTCCTCTACATCCTCTCCATCATCTCCCTCCTCCTCCACCACCTCTCTATCTCCGCCGTTGCCTAGCCCCAATGATGACGACCCATCTTTGCCCTCTATGCAGCGCACCATCCTCGATGCCACCTCCCCGATCCACCTCCCCAATGCCATCTCCCTGAGCTCCACCAAAATTGTTGGGTTCAGCTCAGATCCATGGCACCTCAGCTCTCAGCGCCACCACTGTGTCGCGCCTCAGCCCTTATTTCTGACCTCACCTTCATGATTTTGGTCGTTGATGTTATCTAGGGTTTATGGGTATTATGTTCTAGTGTTTATGATAATTGATATTCTATGTTTAGGTCTAGTTTGTTTCATGAATTGTGGGTTGTTATGTTTTTTTTAGATATATGTAATGAACTTCAAAGTTGTGGTTATGAATTTTCCAGTTTTCTTACATGAAATTCTGGTTATTTTGTGTTTTATTTGTATGGGTTTCATATTCCGTCCGGTGAGTTTATTCTTACCGGCCAATTTTTTTTATTGATCACCTATTTACTAGCACCGGTACAAACGATCATAGGCGTCGGTATTTCAACCGGTGCCTAAGTAGGAGGGTAATGGAATGTAGATTTTTAGCACTAGTAGTGTACACCGGTGCCGGAATATATATTCTAGCACCGGTATACACTACTGGTGCCTTTGTAACTACATTTCAGCACCAACCTACTTAGGCACCGGTAGGAAAAGGGCCCAAAATACCGGTGTCTATGTACCAAAATACCGATGCTAAAGGGGGGGGGGGTCTCTGCGGTAGTGATCTTTAGCTCGCATTTTAACTATGCAGCACAAATGTCGAAGGTAAACTCCTCTTTTCCAACTCTTCACATGTTTCCAACTCCCCATGCGTCTCTACTCCTCACGCTTTCTCGCTTTGAATCCTCTGCCACTGCTCTCCTACAACAAAATTAGATGGGTATTGAGATAGGATAGGTCCGGTTCATTACATTTGGAAACCCATATGTTGTTGAAGAATATGAAGAGTCGGGTCCTAATTAGTCCTATGGTATTGAAAACCTAATCAAACAGTGGAATCTGAAAGGGTGACATTTCTCAAACAAATAATGAAGGCATTCCATTTCTCAAATAGTGGAATCTGAAATGGTGACATTTCTTCTATGGAAGTTATTAGAACGAACCCCATTTCAAAAAGAAAAATTTCACTTGAATAATGCGGCCGAGCACCGGAATCCCAGGAAAAATGAAGATGCCTACACTTGGGCAGTTCATCTCGGAGGCACACATGTGGGGACTGTGCAATTGCTCCCCACGGCAAGATCAACCACCTCGTAAGCGCAAGAGAGAGAGTAGGAGTAGTTTAGCAACCGGAGTTTGGAGGCACAATAATGTGATATCTTTTCCACACGAAGTGGTGAGCAAGGAAGAAGAATGAAGAAGGGAAACTGAAGTTATGGAAAAAATGATTCAAGCCGCATCAACTTGCAAGCAGGAAGAGGGCAATGGGTGTGGCAGAGCCTTGGAATGAGTTGTTGATGAAGAGATAATGTGGCAAAACTGGAAAGTATAACAAATTAGCCGCCTCTTTAGCTTTGTCTTTTGCTTTAATGTTGACTATTATGATTTGTTTTGGTGCTTTTGGATGAACTGAATGATGTAATATGTTGTAATATGTTTTGGATGGTTTAATGAAGCCATAGTTATCAGTTTTACCCTGGTATCTCCATTTTTTTTATTTCCGCTTCAATCATGTACTTTTTACGTTGACATGTTTGACCAAGCTCTCTGTTTGTCACGGTTAATTTTAGCCATCTGATGAAGTTCTATTGTGGAACATTATTTTTAGTAAAATATGCTTGCATTACAGTGTTCAGATGTCTAACTAAGCTGTTGTGATTTGTTTTTCCGGTCGATGTAGTTATGGGATGATGTAGGTAACGGAGATGCACACATTTTGAACCTGCTGTAACTGATGAACCAATTGTCCTAATTAATTGAACTAGTTACTATTAGTTGATTAGTATGGTAGCATTTTCAGCTAGCATGATTGTTAGGGGGTTTATTCTTTACATTGTAAATTAGAAAGAATGATTGGATGCTCTGGTATGAATAGGTTAGCAAAAGCTCTATAGATAAGAGTAGTATTATGAATTCAGTGTTGGAATTAATGACATAGAATTTATCCCCAAAGCCATTTCCTTCTATGTATAAATAGCACTGTGTTTTCGGCTAATTTTTTCCTTATTGAATGCAGTTGTTTCATTGTTGTATGTTTATTAGAATGCTTGTTTTCTTTCTGGACTTGACACAACAAATGCATGCCTATGTGATTAGTTGTTCACCCCGTTCTTTTAGTCAAAGTAATACATATGCAGATTAAGATTGTGCAAGAGTCGTGGAGGTGTTGGAGGTTGGATTAGTGCGGTATGGTGGCTCTTTGTAAGCGGAATCAATTTCCTTTTGATAGACACTTGTCTTTGTGAGTTAATTGATGATGGAAAATGGGGAGAGATATTGTCGTTGGTAGGTTTATTTTGAACTGGAATACTGATGCTATCAATTTCAATGTTGAAGAAGTTTGTTTTCCGGAAAACTTCTCCTTATGTTTCAATATTCTAAGTGGCGTATTGAGTATTTTGACAGTATTTTTTTTATAGTATTTGTTTTCTGACGTTGATGAATTGAATCGTTGTTGATTTCGTGAGTCTTGGCTCAAATACGGCGGTGTGAAGTTCGGTGTTGTATCCAATGATTAGTGTCCCAGATGGGCCAATTTACATTGGCCGAGGCCCAAATTAAGAATGGGCCATTTTTGGGAGCTAGATTAGAACTTTGAATGTTGGCGTTGAAGGTGAGGATGGTATATTATATTGAATGGAATACAGAACATACTGCAGTTGTTTTATTCGAGATCTGTTTAATTCATCATAATTTTTATTTGTTGGGTATTGAACATGTTTTTGCAGTTCTTCCTTGTATGTATTAGGGTTGCAACAAGGAAGATACTATTGAGTTTCCTTTTGCCATAAATTGTTGTGGAATTGTAGTTTCCCTTGTCTGTATGTTGATGTGTTTATGAGTTCGTTATTGTTGTGTAATTTTATGAGTTGGGATATTTACTCCTTGACTCTGGGTAGTTGAAAGTAGGAACCCTGATTTTGGATTGGATCGATCGTACTATTTTCCTAGTTTCAGGTTTGTGGTTTGGTGGTTATTGTGTGCATGGAAACGATTGCTGGAAATTGGATTATTTATTAAGTACTCATTTGTACACCGAAAGGATTTATTTTGAGATGGTGGAGCACATTTAGAATAGTGAAATCCTGTAGTTCATGCTAAGGTAGGGGGATTTGGATTTTTGATAGAAGGTAGCATGAGTTAAGTTTACAAAGCAAATGAATTGTTTGAAGAATTGTGTCAATTAAATACATATCGGATGGAGGAGACAAAGTTCATGGATGGGACTGCATTTGTACTGGTTGAGTGTTGTAGGACCTGTCTAGGATGTGGAAATTCTTAGAGGTGAAACCTTGACCTTCCTAAGCACGTTGCGGGCTATGTCAATTAGGACAGACATTCAACATAGGTTCACAACGTTGGTAGCTACACGGAGGATGTATGTGACCTTGGTTGTGAGTTGGCTGTCCTGCTGAAAGTTCAAGGTGATCAAATAGTTATACCAATGACATTATGATTCAATAAACTTAAAATCAAGTTTTAATAATTAGTACCTGATGCATCCCCAGCTTGTGCAAGCTATTTATACTCTCGTCAAACTTTTCCATAATGTGCATCATCGTTAAACCATAATCTATATAGCATCTGGTCGTATACCACTGGGGTATAACTCTTGTGTTGGTGAAGTCTAGAAAGTGATTCGCCTGGTGGCCCCCTAGGCGTAGGAGTAGGAACCACGCATATGAGCCCTATGAAACAAGAGTTAAAGTGATCAATTCATTCGTATATACAAGTCTAGTTAACCACAATGCATATGAGAAATTGAGAAAATTATACACATGCATAACACAAACTAATCTAAACTCTATGTTTATTCGTTGTATTTCTACATCACAAACATTTCATATAAATGTATCCAGCAATCATTTTCATAATTACTAGACAAGTACCCTTATTCAGAATGCATGGAGGGGGTGAATCATTCTCAATGTTGCTCTAGTTAGTCTTAAATGAATCGACAAGATTGAATACATCCTACCAGTAGTCATAATTAAACATCGCATCTTCTCTTAATTCCCATACAACTCTAGAAGAAAATGAATTTGATAGAGAGTTTCTATGTCTTTTGTTTCCTTTCTTTGTAGAATTGTGAACCTATATTCATAGTACCAGAATCATGAGCTACTTGTTTAACCTAAAGCCCATCCCAGGCTGAAACAACCTCATCTATGCTATATTATTATGTATAGTGTAGAATTACGTAGTTTATTAAATTATGCAGGAATACTTACTATAACTTTAGCATATGTTTCCCAATCCTCTTGACCGCTATGCTTGCAGTTATCGAAGAAGTGAAGAGTTGCATTGTTGAAGTCGATAACCAGAAGGACGTATTGATTCTTTATTTTGACAGGCATAAATAGCTGGTCAAGTTGACAAATGGAATGTTGTTATTAATATGTAAGATATTTCAGTGGCTTTGTAATTCATAAAAAATATGATAGAGTACCAGGCAGGTTTACTCCATGTTCACTTTGTATAGATGAAGGCATTTCTTCCAGTGGATTAGTATGTTCTCTGTAGTCAACATGGTGGTCTCCTGCACTTGCAAAGGTTCTGATGAGAACCGGGGTATTATAGGAGCATTACTGAATATCGTACACCAGCAAATGTAGAACACTCATGCATATACAATTTAACCATGTAATGGAATGGGTGTTATGTGTGAGTCTTGTCCTAGCGCTAATATAGAAGGTACCAGATTGAAAAAATCGAGGGCTGCAAAATGAATGTCGTATCTCCTTCACGCATACTTCAACACACGAGTCCAAACTGAAATGACCAAAGGGGATAATACTATATCAGGTCCAAGTTCATCATAGCAGATTTGGTTAGCACTGGCAGTCATTTGTCATCATCGAACAACACCTCCCAGTATCTATCAATGGAAAAATATCATTAAACCAAGAAGGAGATGTATGCTAAATAATGGTCTAAGAGTGTATTTCACAGTTATCTATGATTGCTACTTCCATCGGCATCCAGGTAGCAGTCCACCACTTCCAATTCTATTGTAGGCGATGACTTCTTGAATTGCGAAAAATGGAAGCACAATTTGGTATAGTAAATACCTTCGGGGGTTAGGTGGAAAACTGATCCTAGTAAGTCCGTATATGTAGGGATGTTTGAGACTGAGTGTGGGATGTAGCTCAGGTATTTGTTCCAAGTTAGCTAGATGTTCACAACTAATGGTCCTTCCTCCTAATGAATTTGAGACCAGTTGATGTTTAGATGCGAGTTGATCCTTCACAAATTGCACATGATGCTTTAGGTAGCCCAAGTTGCAGATGAACTCATCGATGCAGTCATTGGCAAAGTACAGTTCAGAAATATTCATGTAACTAGGACATCCTGCCTTGGAACTTACTAACCCAATAGTGTACCCATTTTTTGCAACATGATCTGCCATGACCACATGTAGGTCACGAGTTAGGGTTGCAACCCGCATTTCATTCTCCTTGAAAGGAAATAATTTTGTCAATTAAATACAATCAACATGCTTAATTCAATCAACATGAATTCAGATGACACCACATCCTTGCACTATAGCCATGATAACATATAATTTGTAAATAGTATAGAATATACTCTATGTACAAATTACAATTATTACAAAAATATGCATAGTTGTGCAGTTCATACTAATCTGCGTAAGGTGTATTAGATTGAAACTATATGTACGAGGAGTTTGGACAAGGGTAAATATGGTTAAGATAAATCATACTAATTTTTAGCTTCTTGTTTTACCGGAGACCTAAACTTACTGAATAAATATAATTTTAAAGTGGAAATTTCTTTGAGATTAGAAGTTTACTTTAGTGATGAAAAACAACAGTTCACTTGAATGATTTTTTTAAATTAAATATTGGATTCATTGCTTGGGAAACAAACTATACAATGAACCAATAACACAATTGATTAAGATAAATATCGTAGGGAAAACGGAAAATTTACGTCTGGGAAAGTTGTTCCAAGCAATAGTCGTCATGGAATGGGGACCATACTTTGAAATAAATCACCTTTTCATGCCACTGGATAGGGAAATTTCGATGTATTCGGCGACTGACCTTTGTAGGTTCTAGCTTTTGTGAATCAGAGCTGAACTCGAGCTAGGAACCATAAAGGAGTTCCAACGGTCAATCAACTGCATGTGTGTCACTATGATCAGATCGTGCCTGAGTTGACATGCCCGACCCCATCATGGGGGAGTTTACTGGATTTTGTAACGTCACTTCGTTCCTGTCATCGTCTAAGAATCTATTGGGTGAGTTACCCTCATCATCGTTTAGTAGTATGTCGGGTGAGTTTCCCTCCATGTCGTGGTCATGCTAATATTGTGACAACAATACCGTGTGTTTGTTGCGAGAGTGTTAAAAAATCCAGTGTTTGGACGTGGTGGTGTGGTGGACGGTGAGTGCGTTGGCTGCTTCGTGGTGGTCATTGGCGCGTGGGCTTGGGGTGGTGGTGGTCTGAGGGGTGTGTGTGTGTGGGGGGGGGGGGGTGGAGTGGGTAGGGGTTGTGGTGGTGGAAGGGGGTTGGTACGGTGGGTTTGTTGGAGTGTGATTTGCTCCAAATTGACAAATCTTGTGCTATACTACTCTTCCCTCTATTACCGTGGATGTACTGAAATTAATCAAGTTGAAGAAATGAGACTAATAAAGTGATCTAATCGATTGTTAGCATTTTTATTGTAAACGGTGGTTATGATTTTGTAAATTTTTTGAGATAAATGGCGATGGAAGACTTTAAAATTGTATGTTTATGAAGTATATTATTTACATGTTCGAAACTGTAATTTAATAACTTTAATACTAAGTACTCCCTTTTATATCATTATGTTTGACACCATAGCTTTAGCTATTAATTTTTTGCAAGTTGAAATGTGTTAAACTAATTCAATGAGAAGAGATGTAAGACCTTTAATGAGCGGTTGAGGCTGATTCACTTGTTACCATAAAAGAAAATGCAACAACTTTAAAAAGGTGTACAAAAATATTAAGTATGTCAAACTAAACTAAACACATGGAGTATAATTTTCTTTATAAGATAATACAAAATATTAAGATGTACCATTCTTGATAATATATAAATTAAGTAAGCATATGAACCACAATAATAAATTTTATTTAAAAAAAATCTATAATTCTTTAATGTAGAAATATGACACGGTGAGCCCAAACTGAAATATGTAATTACATCATGATAACTATTTAAAATTATTTGTTAGCGGAAGGATTAAATAACAGAATTTGACTATTATATAAAAAATAAGATTTTTATATACATGAGATCATTATGTGGTATTTATTTATACTTAATTTGTCATATAATGAAACATTAGGGGACACACAATTTTAGGGAGGATTATCTATTATGGAGTATGATTTTGAATAAATCATTGGGGTTATTCTATCGAAGTAATTGTAAAAGTGTGTTGTACAAATTAATAAATGAAGCAAACAAGCGGAGGTGCTCTTAACCCGTGACTGTAGTCTTTAAGTGATGTTATTGCTTATACATAGAATGTTTGGTATTGGTTGATCCTTGATTAGTCAAAGCAGAACCTTTAATCAGTACTGATAAACAATAAATTAATTAAGATTGATCATTGATTACTTAAAGTCAAATCATTTCTATTAGTGTTTGTATATGAAAAGTCAATTATTAGTTGATCATTGATTAATTCAAGTCAACATTTTAGTGTATATATATAGAAAGTCAAGGAAGACACGATCGTTAATTTCTTGAAGTCAGGTCTATTTTTTGTAAGATCTTGACGTCATGTCTTATTTATTAGTGTTTGTACATAAAAGTTGAAGGGCGTACTTGTTATTAATTAAATTCAGACTTTAGTAAGTAGCATTTATAAATATAATTTTTAGCATCATTAATTAATCAAAGTAAAATCTATTCATTAGTTTATACATAACACAAGTCAATTAAGCCTTGTCCATTTTTAATTAAAGTAACACTTTTTATCAGTGTTTATTTAGAAAAAGTCATGATTAGTTAAAGTCAATTTAAAAAAAAAAAGATTAGTTAAAGTCAAGTTAGTTATTAGTGTGTTTATGTAGAAAGGTCGATTCCTAATTTGTTAAAGTCAAATCTTAGTTATCAGTGTTCGTATGTAGAAAGAGCTTACTGTTAATTAATTTAAGTCAAATTTTAGTTATTAGTGTTTATATATAGAAAGTCAAGTTAGGGGTTGGACATTGATTAGTTGAAGACATATTTTAGTTACTAGTGTTTACATATAGCAAGTCAAGTTGCTGCAAAATTGTGTAATTAAAGTTAAACTCTAAATATAAGTGTTTATATATAGAAAGTCAAGTCATGAATGATTAAATGTTGATTAGTTGTTGACTTAGTTACTAATTTTTATATGCTGAAAGTTAAGTAAAAGTTAATTGCTGATTAGGAAAGATCAACCCTTGGTACTTAGTGTTTATACATAGACATTCAACTTAAGGTTGACCATTGATTTGATTTGTAAGAGTCAAAACTTACTAACTAGTGTTTATTTTAATAAAGTCAATGGATGATTATAGATTCATTAAAGTCAAACATTTGTATTAGTGTTTACATATGGACTTCAAGTTAGGGTTGACCATTGATTTGTTAAAGTTAATGCAGTTATTAGCGTCCATATAGAAAAACTCCAATCGTTTACGTCAAATTTTGTAAGAAGTTAATTATGATTCAATCACTGATAATGTGAAGTCAAACCTAGAGACAAATGTTTAGAGATAGTCAATCAATTGTTGAACGTTAGTCACTTACAATCAACCTAGTTTTTGGTTTTTATCGAGAGTTATGGAACGTTGACAATGTGTTATGTGAAGTCAATCTAATTATTATTATAGACATATAAATAAGAATCATCGTAAATAATGCAAAGTCAACTTAGATGGTATTGATTTTAGAGGGTTCATTAAGGCCTGAAATGAAGTGTTAGTCACAATTAGGTATAGTCGAACTATGTTATTTGTGTCTAATTATTCATTTATATACATCTTACAAAGTCCTGTTTTCAAACTATTAATGCTTACACTCGGGCATTTTATGTACGGTGTGATTAATAAGATCATTTGATATTTATTTTTTTTCCATGAAATATACTCCTTTTATGAAAATCTTTTAAAATGAATTTTAACATATCAAAACTATTTTATAAATGATTTGTATCAGTCACTCTGACTCGACCCAAGTTGAATCAGAACTACTCTTCTCTCTCCTCTGATTTCTGAATCTCGTTTACACAGTAGTGGCCGGAAACGGTCTTTTTCTGCCGATAACGACTCCTCTCTTGCCTCCTTCTGCTGAGAGAGACTCACCCTCCGCCAGAAACAATGGCAGATAATAACACAATCAATAACCCCAAATCTTTCCTTGCAGCCCTCCAATCGAAAGCCCCTCCGCTCCTCTCAACCCTACCAAATAACCCAGAAATCACCCCCAAATCCAAGCATCTGGGGGAACCTGCTTGCCTATACTCTGATGATGATATAACTAAGCTCTCTGCTCATTATGCTCATTATGCAAACGCCCTAGTAGGCAAATTCACCAAGTGACGGCTCACCATTGACCAACTGGAGGGCACTTTCAAAACCGTAGGTTTCTCTGGGAAATATCAACTGGGCTCCCTCGACTACAAACATGTGCTCATCAGATTCGAGCAAATCAATGATTATCAACGTTGCTGGATCAAGGGTCTATGGAGCTTTAACTGCATTCACATGAAGGTACTCAAGTGGTCACCAGATTTCTCCACTCATAAGGAATCGCCTATCGTCCCACTATTACAATACTTTGTCAATTGAGGCTATTGGAAATAGTATAGGGAATTTCATTAAGAAGGACTTAGCTACTGGGATGCTAACTAGGACCTCTGCCATCAAACTGTGTTGAAATAGACCTCTAGAAACCCTTAAACAACTCCATTAGACTAGGCTCTGTTTCTAACAATAAGAAATATAACACTGAATATGAAGATATCCCCATGTATTGTGGCAATTGTGCTAAGCTAGGGCACTCACTTAACTAATGTAGAGCCTTTTCCTAGAATCATGCTCTACCACAGTGGCAAGTCACAGGGAACAAGTTCAATAAGATACCAAATATGGCTACTGAATTCCAATCCCATAACAATCCTCAGAACAAAAGCCAATTAATTCATCAGCTAGCCACAACAAACCCCACCCTAAACCCTTCCTCCTACACACCCAAGTCCCCGGAAGTTGAATCTGCTCCAATTCTTGACCTAACAAACTCACCCCCTACTGATCCTAAATCACCAATCACAAAATTGATTAATGCAACGACTCTAACCACCCCAAATAAAGCTCAAATGATTTATGCAAAAGATGATATGCAGATAGGCTCCCATAAGCTCAATCTCCATCAGTCTTCATCCATTAATCCCCCACTTTCTCAGCTAAGAAAGATGGAAAATAGATTCTCTGTTTTGCAGGATACATATTTACCACCACAAACAGATGATAACCTGGACCAATCACTACACCAGATACTGCAGGATGAGGTAGAAGAAGAAGGATCACACTCAGATAACTCAATCCCCAAACCAGGTCCAGTATCTCACCAATTACAATCATCAGGTAACATAGACTCCAAACCTAAAAAAGAACAACTATCTTAGCCAGCTGAACAAAATGATGCTAAGATCAAACACTAAAAACCATAAATCATGTGAACAATGATACACACCATTACTATTAATTTTTTTAATCTGGAACCTTAGGGATTTAGAATCTTCAATGCTCAGATTAAAACACCTCATCAAACAAAAGAAAATTGATCTTTTATGCATAATTGAACCAATGCATGATAACAGTCAATGTCATTCCTATATGAAAAAGCTTAATTACTCACATTTCATCCCTCTTCATAATGGCAAAATCTGGCTTCTGTGGAATGACTCTTTAACTGTTGCTCAGATTTCTCACCATGAACAATTTCTAAATGTTAAAACAACTCAGCTCACTTCAAATATTGATATGGATGATGTCTTTGTCTATGGCCTTAGAACTAGGGAAGGAAAGAAAGCTTTGTGGAATAATCTTAGCCTGTTTCCAAACTATGGAACTATGTATATAGGGGATTTTAACACAATCTCCTCACTTACAAAATATAAAGAACCTTCCTCCCCTAATTTAGGTAGTATTAGGGATTTCAACAACTGGATTAATTCTAAAGGAATCCATGAAATTAATACAGTTGGGAATTTATTCACATGGACAAGTTCTAGGCTAAGAAAACCCACCTCCAAGAGACTAGATAGAGGACTTTGTAACATACAATGGAGCACTAAATTCCCAGCCTCATCTATCCAAACCCTAAATAGACAATCCTCAGATCATTGCCCTCTTTTCCTACAAGTTTCAACCTCAGTTCCCTCCTACCCTAAGCCTTTTAGATTTATTAACACATGGTTTAACAGACTTGAATTCATGGACCTGGTTAAAGACAACTGGTCCAAGCCTATCCTTCACCAAGGAATGCTTGAACTATACCTTAAACTTATTAGACTTAAGAAAATAATTAAGATCTGGAACAAAGAATCTTTTGGAAACATTGACTCTAATGTACTTATTGCAGAAGAAAATATGAGATTACAGGAAATTAACTATGATTCCACTCATTCAGAATCTGAATTAATCAAACTCAATGAGAAAAGGGCACTTCTAATTAGAGCTTTAAAGGAAAAAGAAAAATTCTGGAAACAAAAATCTAGGACTAACTGGATTAAACTTGGAGATAATAACACTCAATTTTTCCACAAAACTGTAAAGGAAAAGAATTGTAAGCTCCATATCTCAAAAATTAAAAATAGGCAGGGACAGTAGTTAGACAACCATACTGAAATCCAGAAAGAGGCCATCTCATATTTTTCCGACCTACTATCTGAGCCAAACCTACCAAATTCTACCACCTATTACCCTCATTTTCTCAGCCAAATTCCAGCAATAATCTCTGCTCAGGATAACCAATCTGTGTCTAAACCAGTTTCAGAAGATGAGCTTAGGCTAGTGGTAATGAGCCTGAACAAAAACAGTAGTCCAGGTCCTGATGGTTTATCTTCAAAATTCTATACCAAATGCTGGGACTTCATTAAGGAGGATCTAAAAGCTGCAGTAAATGACTTCCTTTCAGGCTCAGAAATGCCAAGAGGAATAACTAGCACTTGGATAACCTTAATTCCAAAGAAACAAGCACCCTCCTCTTTTGATGATTATAGGCCAATAAGTCTTTTAAATGTAGCAAATAAAATCTGCTCCAAAGTGCTAATGGAAAGGCTGAAACCCTATATGGAAAAGCTAATTTCACCTAATCAGACAACTTTTATGAAAAATAGGGACATCTCTGATAATGTGCTCTATCTTCAGGAAATTATTAGGTTTCTAGACAAAAAAAAACAGAGTTCCAAATTGCATTTTGAAACTAGACCTTAGGAAAGCCTTTGATAGAGTCAATTGGCACTTTTTAAAAAGTTTTCTCTGTACATTTGGTTTTACAGGAAATTTTTTAAATGCTATGATGAACAATCTTTCTCAGGCTCATTTTTCTGTGCTTATGAATGGTAATCCGGTTGGCTTTTTCAAAGCCACCCGAGGCATTAAACAAGGTGATTCACTATCCCCCTTCTCTTTAATATTTTTTCTGAAGCTTTTTCCAGAAGCCTATCTTTCATATTCATGAACAATAGACTTAATTTCTATCAGCTTCCCTCTACTATTACACCTGCTTCACATTTGAGTTATGCTGATGACACCATCATTTTTATGAAAGCTTCAAAATCTAACCTAATAAGAATCAAATCCTTCCTAGAAACCTTTGAACTCACCTCTGGCCAAAAAATAAATTATGACAAATCTGATTTCTATATTAGTAAAAGAGCTACAAATGCAAAAATAAATCAGATTAGGTCAATTTTAGGAATGAAAAAGGGTATTTTCCATTTAAATACCTTGGATGTCCAGTTTTCAAAGGAAGAACACTTAATCTATATTTTCAACCTTTGTTGGAACTTGTAGATAAGAAGCTACTGAACTGGAAAAACAAATGGTTAAGTTTAGGAGGTAAAATGGTTCTTATCCAATCCCGTGTCATTTATGGTCTGTCCTAAAGCCCCCTAAACAGATAATTAAATCACTGGAAAGAAAAATGACCAGATTCTTCTGGGGAGAAAATGAGGGCAAATTGAATAAAGTGTGGAGAAAATGGTCTAACCTTTGTGCACATAGATTCCAGAATGGGTTAGGATTCAGATCTATACAGGAAATAATTGACTCATGCTCTCTCAAATTGTGGTGGAAAAGCCAACAGGGCACCACCATGTGGGCTAAACTGATATGGTCACTACCCCAAACCCATAGGAAATCCCAAACTTGGAAAAGGATATGTAATGTTAACTCCTTTGCAGAAAGCAATTCTTTAATTTTACATGGCAAAGGCAACTACAGCTTTTGGACTGCCAATTGGTGCCCTAATGGTCCTCTAATTAATTGTGTTCCCCCTCTGTTCTCTCCTCACTTTTCTATTGTACAACAGCTGACTTCATCAAAGATAAAAACCAGATACTACCTCATATTTCACCTTATTTAGAACATGATACTTTGAATTTCTTACAGGAGGCAGAGATTAACATGGAAAGAGAAGACATAATGATCTGGAAACTGGAAGAAACAGGTAATTTCTCTTTTAGATCAGCATACAAGGCTCTCACACAGCAACCAGGTAACTTTCCAGCCACAAAACTGATATGGAACCCTAGATTGCAGAAAAAAAATTTCTATTTTCACCTGGAAAATGCTAAACTCCCTTTTTCCTTTTGATGATGTTCGAATCAAATGTGGTTTTAGCCTAGCCTCGAAATGTCCAACATGTAACCAAGCTGATTCCATAGATAATTTTTTCATCTTTTGTCAACTGGCTCAAACTGTATGAGATGATACTTCAGCTATAATGAGCCATAACCTACACACTCTAGACAATCTAACTGATAGATTATTTGCTTACTGGAACAATAATGATCTGTCTAGAGTTCATAAGGTTATCTGTAGATTGCTACCATCTCTGATTTGTTGGTCTTTATGGAAAGCCATAAATGCTTTCTATTTTGATAACAAAATTTTCTCACCTACTCATATCTGTAGAGAAGTAAGAGACCTTATATTTTTATCTTTCTCAGCTAAGCCTGGTTTCTCTAACAATCATTTCAATATGAGTTACCCTATTTCCTCACTAATCCCACCCCTCAGACCATCCTTCCATATCCATTGTTTACTGGAATAGACCAGCACTTAACACCATAATAATAAATGTGTATGCTTCTTGGTCTTCACCAAATTCAACACTTGGCCTTATAGCTAGAAATTTTGATGGTAATCCATGCTTAATTCAATCCACAATTACCTCTGCTACATCACCACTAGAAGCTGAAATGAAAGCTATCCAAGCTGCTGCTCAGATTTTCTCTTATCTGGACTCTAACTGTAATTTTATAGTTGAATCGAATTCTATTCTTGCAGTTAACATGATTAACAATCCAAAAAATGCTAAATGGTCCCTCTATGCACTAGCTTTTCAAACTCACTCTGAACTTAATCAGGCCACCCTTAGACATGTTTTCAGGGAATGCAATTCGGTTGCTGATGCAATTGCAAAACATAGATCCACCCACCTTCATGACTCAAATCTAAACCTTTCTAACATTCCAGCATACATTAGAGGCCTCATTAATCTAGATAGAGATCACATACCATACATTCGAACTCAGAGACATGCTACTAAGGACAACTGATACTGCTGATGCTTGTTTCTTATTCACAGGTACCTCTGGAGTTTCTGTCAATAAGAAGACAGATAATATGCTAAACCATATGCTGCACCGAACTCAACACTTCAAGCCCTGCGCTCCAAGACAAGAACTTGGACAATGCTCCACAACTAAGTTTTAAGTCACTTAATACCCAGAGCTACAATCTGATGAACACTAATTTTTGGCATCTGGTTTAACTAGCAACACTTCCCTTGCCATTCATACTTTTTGAGTCTACCTATATATGTTTGAAGAATAGTTGTCTGGACAAAGTAAGTAATTAACACTGGGAGTGGAGATTACCTACTTTGGAAACACAACTTTCATCATTTCTTGCTGTTGTACATAGGCTACTAGAATTTAGTTTTATTCTTTTAGAGGCAACGAGGTTGCCTCAACAATATATCAACAAACTAACTCTGTAATCATCTTATTTCTTTTTAAAGGTTTGGGGAAACTTATTTATAACCCCCCACCTTAGGGTGGATTTAAAAAATTATTTTATAAATAATTTGAAAGATCCATTCCACCAATATCCCTTCACCAGGAGTAACAAGTTTGTAAGATTCTATACCATTCTAACAAAGTTCCGTGTTGCAAGTGGTTTACTTGTGAATATGTCCTAAATTAAAATATTCTCTGGTTGCATCCCGAGGAAGTCGACGAAATCTTTCCCTCGAAGCACTCGAACCCTAAATTGTTCTCGTGCAGATTTTCCGATTGTACCTACTCCCTCTATCCCAAGTTAATTTGCAGATAAATAAATTTTAAGGGTAAAAAGGAATAGTGAAAATAGTACTGATGTGATTGACAAAAGCTAAAATTGGAAGCCTAGAAATCGGAGAAAGTACTGTATGAACAGTATTGCGGGAAAGGTTAAAAACATGTTTACAAAAGATTTAATGATTAAAATTTCCCACCAAAACTAATCTTTGGCCCCAAAAAAATTTGGAGCCAAAATACAACTTTTTTTTCTATTGCATACAACTACTCCAAAATTCACACTAGCTCTTATAAATACATCATTTATTACACCATACATTTCAAACCCTAATAAACCCAAAAGAAAGCTCTCAGAAAAACATTTGGCCAGTTCTTGAAGAACTGGCTAGGATCCTAACCCTCTTCATTTGTTTTTTCACCCTTGAGCTTGAGGCTGTGATGGTGGGCAGAGATTTGACCGATGAGCAGAGGCAAGAGGTTGCCCATTTTCTTCTCCAAAACATAAAAAATGGGCAAATATATCAATTTTAACAAACGTGGGACAAACATCATAGGTTGTCATCCTAATGTTTTTAACAAAACATGGTTGCACCCTAAGTGTTTAATTATAATTAATGTCATCACATGTGGTTCTCAACCAGGTAGGATAAAAAACTCAAATAATTTCAAAGCTGTTAATAAGCACAATCATGCCCCGCCAAGTTTCAGATCAGTTCATAGACTAATAAGCATGGATGCATGTAATATTCATTCATCACAGCTTCATCATCAATAAGGGACAAGCATCACTTACGCAACACATATTTCACATGCAAATTATGACTTATAAAATAGAATCACATGTTATTGCTCAATTCACAGCCCCAAATCAGAAACATGCCAAGCTAGGTTCAGTGCAAATTAAACACACATAAGCAAGGCTGCATATTTAAATCAGAAACATGCCAAGCCACGTTAAGTGAAAAATAAACACACATAAGCAAGGATGCATATTTAGTTATTCGGTATAGAACATGATTGCTACCTTAGCAACAAACACCACCATCATGCACACCAAAACACACAGAGTAAGCATAATGATTCATGAAACAAAAAACAAATTAACGAAACAGGAGAGACACAACCTGATTGCAGTGATGGAACTAGCAAGACAACAACACTTTAGCATAGTTTAGACCCACGGTCATTTTTCCCCTTCTCTGCGGACTCGGGCCCAACTTCAACCAAATACTTTTCAGCCCTCTCCACCATGGCATACATTTCACGTCGCACGGCTGACGTTGCAATGTCTTTCCTAAACTATAGTGTTTCAGATGGTTCACGCTTAGGCCAGTTACTGGAGTATAAGGTTGCACCTGTTTAAAAGAATCCTGGTTCCCCATACTTGGGAAACTCATTTCCTTTGAAGTAAACATAGGGGTGTGAGTCTAACTCAGAATCACACTCAGAGTCACTGCCTGAGAGGGAAAGTAACTCATGTTTGGGATTCCCAAATGTAGATCTAGAATCCAAATGGGGTTGTGACTCAGCATTATGTAACTCAGAATTAGATTCTAAGTGTGGCTGGGACTGTGACTCCGAAATGGCATGTACATATTTTGATTCTTCATCGGATAGGGGCTGTGACTTAGTCCAGTCCATGTGTGATAAATTAACAGGACTGAAATGCATAGCTATGGACCAGTCCTCCGAACATGTTTCAGAATCGATCCAAGACAAAGGATCATTTTCCCGAACACGATCCAGTGAGGGATGTGATTTAATAAAACTAAGACTAAGAGTAGGACTGGGAACTGTTAATGCGTTAGAGTCAACATCATTCAAGGGTTGGCTGGGGGCTAAAAGTTCTTGCCCCTCCAAATCCTTGTCCCTATGTGCCATTTTCAAATGCACAAACATATGGCTGAGGCTATTGAAAACTACAGAGAAACTAATGCACACTGTAGAAGAATGACTGATCAACAGAGGAGAACATAGGCTACTGAAAAGAGGCTATTGGAAGAAATTGATGAATATATGAGAACACAGGTTATTGACAGCTACAGAGTCTTAGAAACTACAATGAGCGAACATGCTAATAACAATTTCACAATAATTATTGTGCACAAAAACACATATCTGAAACAAATGAGTACTGAAATGTAGTCAAGTTTCATAGATCTACAATGGAGCACACGTTGACCATGAAATGTATGTGGAAAATAACAGATCCCAGATTAGAGATGAGCATGCACAACTCTAGAATGACAAATACAGGGATTAAAACTTATTTGACTAGAAAAATGGAGTAACCAGACAGAAACCCTAACAAATCTCAAAGATTACAGCAAGGAAATGGACAATTTACAATTAAATCTAACTTTAAAACATCAACAAAGGACAAAATCATGCATGAAACAATCAACCTCTACTCATGCCTTGTAAACAACAGCAGCGAAAGTTCGATTCAGGTAAAATTTAAAAAACCTCAAATTAGAAAAACAGTAAACCTAATTTTTGAAAACAGAAACCACAGATCCAAGATGACTTTTCAATTATTAAGCAAAAACAAGAGCAACAATTACTGAAGCCCTAATCCACGAACACAAAACTATGAAGAACGAACACAATATTATGAAGAACAACACAAAAAGAGGTGAGAAACCCACTTCACAGAATGTAAAACAACACTTGAAAATTTCCTCTGGTTTACGAAACCCAACAACACAAAAAGAGGTGAGAAACCCACTTCACAGAATGTAAAACAACACTTGAAAATTTCCTCTGGTTTACGAAACCTAACAACAAAAAACGATTAAATTCTAATCGATCATCACCAAATAGTGAAGAACACGTTGAATTATAGCAAGATGAACAGAAACAGAGGTGAAATGGGGTAAAAAATTAAACAAAATGGGAGAGGAGCGGCTAGGGTTTGAGGGATTGGGAGAGAAAGGAGGGGAGCGCTGTGGAATAAATGAGATATCTTAGTTGGCTGAGAACGAAAAAGGAGAGAGTAAGCCTGATGGTTGAGAGCAATAATGAAGCAACAAAAAGAGTGAAAGAGCAATAATGGAGCAAAAGCATGTGATACTGTTAGGTGTGGGTTCATTTTTTCAAAATGAATTCACACGCCTCCAGCCTGAAAACCAAGACATGTAAATGGAGAGAATTCGCACGCCTCCAACCTTAATTAATCAACCATTAAGGCTGTAAATATGTATTGGCTTAGGAGCAATTTCATCTTTTTAGTATGAGTCAACTTGATCAAAATTGGTAAAAGCTAATCTTGTGCAATTTAAATAGGAACAGTCCAATATAAAAAATATACAGTTTAACTTGTGACAGAGGGAGTAACTGATAGGTCCCTCTTTCCACCAAATCTCCTAACCACTCGAATCCCTACCCCAGTAGCTCGTCCTCTTCATGATATTCTGAAGGCACACTCAACAACCAAATCTCTTAATCTTTAGATTTTGCTGTTCTTCTGAAGGGATTGCACAACCATTACACTTGAATAGAAACAGAGGTCTAATATATTGATTTTGAAAAACCATCACACAACCAAGTTAACCTGTTAGGGGGTGTTAGTTCATTAAAATGAAATTGTTGTGTGAGATATTAATTGTCCAATATGTTGGTTAGTTTGCCCCGATGAAACGGTCCGGCAGAAGTTCAAACTTTTAAGTATTGTTGTGACACCCACACGATCACTCAAGTGATTAGATCTCTGATTTCTTACTAGCGTGGGTTCGACTTTTGCTAGTTGCAGTGTGGGGATTTCTCCAGTAAAGGAGTCTCTTGTGGGTAACGAAATCAGGGGTTTGACCCTGATGTCTGCTGTGATTTACCTCTTCAATGATGACTGTGATGTCAACGCGGTTGGAGTGCGAGGGTATCGCCTGTTTTTTTAAGTATTGCTGTAGCGGTGGAACCCTGTAAAGGTTGTCCTAGTGGGACAGCTGAGCTGAATGATTACATTCTCCCAGTTAGGCCCGTCAAATGGGTCGGGTGACCCATTGGATAACCGTTACCCATATACTATTTCCACTTATTGGATAAGACTTATTGGATAATGACTCATTGGGTTAATGGATATAATTGGGTCGTAGTTATTGGGTTTAGTTGGGTTGGATAATGGATTATCCGTTGGATAATTTTGGGTGTGTCGAGTTGGGTTGGGTAACGGGTGACCCGTGGATAATTTCATATCATAAGATAACAAAATTTTCACAAGTTTGATTACGAGATTTAATTTTTCCCTAACACATATAATCATTTTAGAAACGATCAAATTCTCGATTCATCATATTTATCGATTTCGATTCATTTCTTAATCAATTTTAATTTGAACCAATTAAAAATTGATAAAAGATCTTGACGAAAGAAGTAGTAGTATTTAAGAAACTTTTACTAAATTTGAAAATTCTCCTCCATGAAATATGGAGATTTTTAAAAATATTTTCTTTTATTGAACATAAGAAAATAAAAAATGAAATCCCCACATTTAGCCACTCGAATAAATATTTCCTCTTTTGTAGTTATGTACACGATTCAGCCTATATCAAAAAATGATTAGAGTTAATCGTAATTTTTCACTCCAAGTAAAATGTTATGTGACTTATCCATTTAAAGTTTAAATGGTTGAAAACACCAATTATCCATTAAGTATATACTGAATTATCCATTGGGTATATACTAAGTATCCATTGGGTCGAACTAAATGGCCCATTGGGTATAGGTCATTTATTTGGGTGAAACGTGAATTACCCATCAAGTCCGTGTTCTTTCTCAGTTCTCAGTTCTCACTTCTCACTTCTCACTTCCGAGTCTGCATTTTGTTTCATCAGTCCGCGATAGGTATGCGTTTTGTTCATCAATCGGTCTGCGTTTTGTTCATATTCGAGTTCATTATATTATATTATGTAATATAATATTATGTACATTATATTATATTTAATAAAAATAAAAAATATATAATATGTTGGCTTTGTAAACTCGACGAAACTAACGAACAATATTACTTGGGATCGAGCTCGAACTCAAATACTGTACGAACTCGAATATTGTACAAACTCGAATACTGTACGAGATTGAGCTCGAATACTGTACAAACTCGAATACTGTACGAGATTGAACTCGAATACTGTATGAACTCGAATACTGTACGAGATTGAACTCGAATACTGTACGAACTTGAATTCTGTATGAGATTGAGCTCGAATATTGTACGAACTCGAATACTGTACGAGATTGAACTCGAATATTGTATGAACTCGAATACTGTACAAGATTGAGCTCGAATACTGTATGAACTCGAATACTGTACGAGATTGAACTCGAATACTGTACGAGATTGAGCTCGAATATTGTATGAACTCTAATACTGTATGAGATTGAGCTCGAATATTGTACGAACTCGAATATTGTACGAGATTGAACTCGAATATTGTATGAACTCGAATAATGTTCGAGATTGAGCTCGAATATTGTACGAGCTCAAATGTTGTACGAGATTGAGAGTACGAACTCAAATACTGTACGAGATTGAATTCGAATACTGTACGAGCTCGAATACTGTACGAACTCGAATATTGTACGGGATTGAGCTCGAATAATTTGTGAATTATAATTTGTATAGTTTGTGAATTATAGTGAATATTTATGTTAAATATTACACATGCATTTAATTGGGTAATTTTGGGTATTTATTGGATATTTGTTATGTTCCCATTGAGTTAACATAATATGGGACCCATTGAGATTAAAATTTTTCATTAACATAATTATTCTCATCCCAAATCCTAAAAAATAATGAGCATTTAATACCTGATCTCATTGGATAATGATAACTTGTAACCCAAATTGATAGAAAATATTTAATGATAACTTATTTGGTTAATTATATAATAATTTATTGGATAATGACTTATTGGATAATGACTTATTGAATAATATATTTTAACCCATTGAATCATATGAATATCTCATGGGTTATCCAATGGGTTATCCATTAATGGCCCAACCCATTATGACTTATTTAATAAACGGGTTAATTGGATAATGCTTCATTGAGTTTGGATAATGTGTTTATCTAATTAACCCATTTGACGGTCATACTCCCAGTGGCTTGTCATAACGTGAATGGTACACTGTTCATGCACGCAATGGGTGATTTGTGAAATTGTATACTCCAAAAGGCAATCACTGCTTGCCCTCAGCAGCCCACACCAGCCCACACCACAGCCATCATGTGAGAGGTAAGTCACGGTAGCCCAGTACCAGGACCATTGGGCCGGCCCGTACTCGGTGCCCACCAGGAACCTACACTGCCACTTGGCCCGAAGACCAAGCTTTAGGCAGGACATTCCACACGGTGGCTGCCGAGCCTAGAACCGTGGATCCCTTCAAAGAATATCCAACTCCCAACCAGTGGGGTACACCCACGGGTGTGTGAAATTGTATACACGTTGTTAGATGCGGCTTGCATGCTTTTAGCCGTTGGACCGACTGGATGTATTCTTCATTGTGAATTGGATTTTTGTTTTTTGGAAACTCCTATTCTAGTTGCACTAGTTACATTTGACAGATTGTCCGTCCGATTTGCAACTCCTTTTACGATTTACACTCATTGTCCCTCCAATGTTCTGTTAATTCTAAACTAAACTAGGAAATTTGTGAGCAGAAAAAATTGGGTAACTGTCGACTTTAAATTTACTAGAACATGATAGATGTAGTAGTTTATTTATTGCCGAAAAAAGTATCAAGCTCATTTCACATATTAGTGTCAAATAATGACGACCAACAATTCCACAACGTTATTGGTATCATTAGTTGAACTATTATTATTGGTTCGTACCCTATCGATGCATTTGTTGAGGAATGTTATATTAAATATTAATGAGTCCCACCTCAATTTGCAGAAAAAGAAATTGAGGTGGGGAATTTGTACAGTAACAAAAGAGTACAAAAAGCTGATAAAAGTGGGGAAAAATTTGTTGGGCGTGACTAAAAGTATGGGTTGTTTGTCATGAACAGTACATTTCGAAAAATGTAACCTAACTATTACGAGGCTGAAATATAACTATTACAGGGCTTTTTGAGCCTAATTATTTCCTCCAAATTTCCTGATTTGGCTAAGACTGTACATAAACTACCTTCATTATAACCTGAAAATAGATTAACGCATAACACATCTCAGCAAATATGGTTAAAAAAATAGATTGGGTAAAACACAGATCGTCAAAAAAATCGAGCATGAAACAGTTCATCTTTAAGAAAGTAGAAAAAACCAGAATTTATTATCATTAAATAACAACATCGGAGTAACAAATGAGAAAAAAATGAGTTTCATCGGTAAAAAAATGGGATATTAATACCGAAGATAAAAACCAAACCAACACAACCGGATCTAACATGAAAGACATGATTCTCAACTTTAAAAGCACAAAGAAGAACATCATCATACGAACACTTATAGATTAGCACAAATTAATGAAGTGGGTTTTGTAAAAATATGAAGAAGAGTGTCAAAATACTTGCGGATTGAGGAGATATCCCCAATATTGGGTTGAAATCAAGCAAAAATCGAGTGAAAATCGAAGGAACTAGGGTCATGAACACAACAAACGAGAGGATAATGGAGAGGAAAGGTTGGCTTGAGAGAAATTCTAAGAGGATAAGGGAGAGTAAATGGAGTGAGGAATTATGGAGATTCAAGAGGAAAGGTTGGCCTGAGAGGAAATATAAGAGGATAAGAGAGAGTAAATGGAGTGTGTGAGTTAGTATTCGGGAATGAAAATCAGGGGTATTTTTTAATTTTCCACTCAAGTCAAAGGAACCATTTTTAGCAAAGTTTAGAAATTACAATTTGAGTTGGGACACTCCTAAATGAAAAATGTGTAGTTTAAGATGTGATGGAGGGAATACTTCATATTTCTAGTACAATTTAATTGTTGCTTATGTACCCGAGGTACTTGGTCCAACTCCAACATTTATTTGAAAGCATATTTAAAATGGCACCTATAATGACATAAGATTCATATTCTATTGCTTCGACTCCAAGAGACACTTCATTTTGCAAGGGGTGAAATATTAATTTTAAAATATAGATGAGTACTTATTATTTTATTAAATAATTAGTTTTAAATACTGTACATGATAATATACTACTAGAATAGTTTAGAAGATGTTAAATTTCACTTTTTACTCTGTAAAGAATAATTTCATTCCAAAGAATATTTAATTTGTAAAGTTCAATATTTAATATTTAATGCAAAGTGTTCCTTCGATATCACACCATGTTGAATATCATTGTGTGTGAATAACAAAGGGAACAACTATTTTATTTATATCACAGTGTTGTCATGATTCATGTTATTTTTCATTTAACAATATTACAGTTTAATCTATGATTACATCAAATATTCTATTTTTCAAACAGATTAGCTTAATCATAGTTACGTAAATACATTTAGACCCCGTTACTGAGCTGCAATTATGTACTTCATATGTTCCATTTCAAGTTTCTTTGAAAATAGTATCTATACTTATATACCAATTCAAATTTAAGGTCAAAATTAGAAATGTTTAACTAAATAAATAGTAAAATTGCACCATAAAATATAACAGAGGAAGTATAAAAAATTCATATTTTGTATTTACGAAGAAATTGTTATATTGTAATTCATGTCGCTTTCACTAGCTAGATTATCTGGCTGTAATAAGTCTTGTGTTTGATAGGAGTACGAGTATCGTAAATTTTGTTTAAAATTGAAATTATGGGTGGGTGTCGGTTCGGTTTAATTGCTTTTGGATTTATTTGGTTTGAGTTATTTGATTTTGCCCCTAAAAAAATCTTAACCGAAATCGATACGAATAAACCAAATTATCTTAACAAAATTCAAAATTTTGTTTCGGTTTGTATTCGGTTTCAAACAGAATAAATTGAATTCTTGGGAAAAAAATTTAAAATATTGTTTAATATAAAATTATATAAAAATATGCAATTTAATTTCTATATCATCAAAATCAAGTGTTTAAAATAAAAATCTAACAACTACAATACGAATTCAACCATAACAATTATAGAATTTTAAAATTATATTATTAATATATATAATTAATTTTATTTTAATTACAATTTGGTATTCGGGTCGTTTTTCAAATTGAGTTTAAATATCCAATACCATACCAAAAACCATATTCAATAATCGATTTACTTAATTGGGTTATCCAGAATTAATATTTTAAATTTGATTTGGAGTATCAAATTTTTCGATTTTTGGTTCAATTTTCGATTTCATTGTTTTTGCCCACCACTATTGAAATATGCATGGGAGGGATAAAATTAGGAAGATGGAAAAAATATCCATCAGCAATGTTTTCACCTTCCATTTTCCCCACTTGATAACATATACTTGCTTCAATTCGTGGCGGGATTTTCCGAGCCTATAAATAACCCACTGTGTGAAAACCAATCACCCACCAAGCCCTTCCGTTGGAAACCATAAAATCCACATTCGAGGGTCATGTGTTCGGCTACGGGAGTGCTGTGATTTACCTCTCCGGTGAGACCTATGGTGTCGGGTGGCCGGGGCGGCTGAGGGCGAGCCGTTGATTGCCTTTTGGAAACCATAAAAACCTAAATCACACAAACAAAATAAGCCTTAATCTTTTGACTCGACAGCTGCTCCCCTAGAAAACTACGCAAGACATCATGTTCCCTGTCCAAAAAACCTTGTTTTGGACGTGTCGGCGGACACAGTTTGACGAGCATTGTCAAAAAAAGGAGGATTTAGGAAGCTCACAACGAAGATGAAGGCGAGCAAAATAACAAGGGGAAGTGTTGGAAGAACATTTTCAATAATGTTCAAACCAATAACGTCAATGTACACCCCTTTGAAGAAAATATGGGTAATGATCTATCTTTTATTTATGATCTCAGGGTCCATTATATAGTCGTACAAAATACCTATATAAGCTAGGAGAAGGAAATATAATATAATTACAATTAAGAGTAATATTTATATTCCTTAACACCCTCCCTCAAGTTGGAGCATGGGGATCAGAAATTCCCAACTTGCCAAGTAATGAATGAAACTGGTTACGTCCGAGAGCTTTGGTAAACAAGTCAGCAGGTTGATCTGTAGTGCAGATATGATGAGTAACTATAGTACCAGACTGCACAAGATCCCAGAGAGAATAACAATCAACTTCAATATGTTTCGTACGTTTATGGAACACTGGATTTGCTGCAATATGAAGAGCATATTGACTGTCACAAAACAAACGCATATGAGCTGTATGCGTAACCCCTAAGTCTTTCAGTATAGACCTAAGCCATAACAACTCACAACATGTAACAACCATAACACGATACTCTGCTTAAGCAGAAGATCGAGAAACTATAGGTTTCTTATTGGTCTTCCAAGAAATTGGAGAATCACCAATCATCACAAATTGACTGGAAAGATAGCGCCGGGTAATGGGGCAAGCAGCCCAATCAGAATCACAGTAAGCAGTCAACTGTAACGCACTATGGGAAGAGAGAAATAAACCCTGACCAAGATAACTCTTCAAGTAGTGCAACACACGAACTGCAGCTTGCCAGTGAGAAACACAAGGAGACTTCATAAATTGAGCAAGTGTGTGAACAGAGTAACTAAGCTCAGGACGTGAGATGAAAAAGTATATCAGGTGCCCAACCAGTCGCCTGTACTGCTCAGGATCATGGTAAAGTGGGCCATCAACACACGCCAGATCGTGTTGCTGCTCCATCGGAAAGTCGGTCGGTTTAGAGGCAGATAAGCCTGCATCAGATAAATTGTCCAAGGCACATTTCCCTTGCGAAAGAAACATCCCCTCCAGTCTTCTAGCAATCTCTATACCCAAGAAATACTTAAGTAAACAAAGATCTTTCATATGGAAACAAGAACTCAAGTATTTCTTAAACTCAGAGATGAGTGCAGAAGAGCTTCCAGCAATGACCAAATCATCTACATAAACCGAGACATGCAAAGAAACCGATCCACGGGAAAAGACAAACAAAGAGTAATCTGCCTTACTCTGAACAAAACCAAATGCTCATAAAGCCTGAGCCAATTTGTCAAACCAATTTCTAGGAGCCTTGCGAAGACCGTAAAGAGATTTCTGAAGGCAACATACCTGACCATGGGGCGCGGCATAGCCTGGTGGGGGTCACATAAAAACCTCTTCATGCAAATCACCATGCAGGAAAGCATTATGGACATCCATCTGATGCAGTTCCCAACCACGAATGAACGCAATAGATAAGAATAGGCGAACATAACTCATCTTCGCAACCGGAGAAATGTCTCAGTATAATCAATCCCCTCAACCTGCCGATTCCCAAAAACCACGAGGCGCGCCTTGTGACGTTCAATAGTACCATCTGAATTGAACTTCGTCCGGTAAACCCATTTGCAACCAATCGCCTTCTTATTCAGAGGCAGAGGGGCCAAAGTCCAAGTCTGATTGCGCTCAAGCGTAGTAAGCTCTTCAGTCATAGCATCTCGCCAATGAGCATGCTGTAATGCCTCAAAATAAGTGGTGGAATTTGCACTAGACGTTACTGCACCCAAAAATCTAGAATGCATACTAGAAAAATTTGCACAATTTACATAATTAGTAAGAGGATAGAGAACACTTGAGGATCGTGACGGCGCAGGAGTGAACGTAGCATTAGGAGGGGGGTCTTCAGTAGTAAGAGCACGGGCGTAATCATCACAATCATAATATTCTAAATAAGGAGGAGGTCGGCGAGCGTGAACACTCTGTCTGATAGCAGGCAACTCAGCGGTGGGAGGAGACGTCAGAAAAATTGGCGAAACAGGCGGCGGAGCTGATAGAAGCAAACAGCGAGCGAAATTAGTCGGGGTTGGAGACACCGCATTGGGCGGCAGGGTAGAAGGAGTCACCGGAGCTGGAGGTGCGTGAGGCGCATGATCGTCGGTTGCCGGTGGCATCCTGGGTGGTGCATCATCATGCCGAACAGTCAAGGGTTGCCGATGATCTGGGTCGGTCACCGGAACCGGAGAACCAGTCGGCGGTTTAAGTGCGGTGGTAAGTGGCGGTAAGGGTACGACGACGACTGACGGGACCAAAGTGATGGTGACTGGCGGTATAGGGTCAACGGCGGTTGGCCAGATCGGTGGTGCCGCAATCTGGGCATGTGACTCCGGCGGTGGTGGAAGTGATACCGACATTGAGGTGGTTGTGCCGCTGGGAACTACGAAAGAGGCTATTGTCGGAGTTGCTACATATGGGAACTGGTCTTAAAAAAATTGGCATCCCGACTGTTAAAGATGATGCGGGATTCCAAGTCAAAAGAATGATAATCTCTCTTTCCAGCAGGATAGCCAAGAAACAAACATCGCCGACTTCTTGATGCAAACTTGGTCACGGTATCTGGGAACGTGAGCAGCAAAACACAAGCATCCAAATACCTTTGAAGATGAGTAATTAGAGCTTGTCCATATAGCATATCAAAGGAAGTGCGGCCATTAGGATGTTTCGTTGGTGTCCAGTTAATCAGATAAGCAGTAGTAAGAACACATTCTCCCCAAAACTAAAATGGAAGACTAGCTTGAAACCGTAAGGCACGTGCCACGTTGAGTAAATAGCGATGCTGTCGTTCAACCCTACCATTCTGTTGTGGTGTATCAACCATAGATGTCTGAAAAATAATCCCAGATGCAGCAAAATGAGATCTCAAAGGAAAAAATTCAATCTCGTTGTCATCCCGGACACGCAGTATAGTTCGGCCCCATTGATTCTTGACCAGAGCACAAAATTCCAAAAATCTAGAATCTACTTCTGACTTAGCCACTAATAAATAAACCCAAACAGCTCGAGAATAATCATCAACTATTTAAAAAAAATAAAATGCACCAGTAGAAGATGGTGTTCTATAAGGACCCCAAACATCACAATGTACTCATTCAAATAATGTTGTAGCATTTCTAGAACTCATTGGAAAACTATGTCTAGTCTGTTTTGCTCTGTAACATACAGAGCAAGGTATAGTAGTATTATTTGTGCTAAATCATGAGTAGGAATAGAAGACAACACCATAGATGATGGATAACCAAAACATTGATGCCATAATTCAGATGAAGAAACTGAAGCAACTGCCGGAATAGACTGCAAGATATGAGGAAGAACGCGAGAATCCAACAAACGAAGCCAATAAACCCCCCATGCTATTCACCCACGCCAATCACAGTCTTCGTACTGATTTTCTGTAAAATTCAATAATTTTCAGTAAACAAAGCTAGACATTTTAAGGCAGATAACAGTCTAGAGCATGACAATAAATTGCATCGCAAAGTAGGTATGTAGAGCACATGAGTAAGGGTAACATCGCCAAAGCAAATAGAACCATATTGTGTAGCAGACGACATAATCCATCGGGCAGTATAACATTCACAGAATTGAAAGTAGTAGTAATATCAGTAAGATGTGATATGAGGCTCCCGAATCAAGAATCCATGGTAGAGTAGACTTACCAAACCCATGGTCATGTAAAGTATTAAATTGGCTGAATAAATGTATGGTTGTACTCCATTGGTCGTCAGACAGAGCAGGACAGAAATCAGTTCGTGTAGGGATGCCAGAGGAAGTGGCCACTGTAAACCCTTGCGGCGACGTCACTGCCCCGGCAAAAAGGGCCATAACACAATTTATTTATTTTGTTTAATAAATAAAGTAACACATGGGTAACTAATTTCTGTCACTTCTGGAACAAATGGGTAACAATTGGAAAAGGGCCCGCGATGAAAACAAAACACAAGCTCCGTCTCTATCACTTCTGGAAGCGGAGCACCGGCAGTGAAGCAATTAGAGCACTGGCAGTGGAGCAACTAGAGCACTGGCAGTGGAGCAACTGGAGCACCGGCAGTGAGAGAAATTGGAGGTCAGTGACGGACTGGTGGCAGATCCACGGCAGTGGCAGCGGAGAAAAATTTAGTATTATAGCTATAGATTTCAAGATTTTAGCCTCTGATACTATGAAGAAAATAAGGGTAATGATCTGTCTTTTATTTATGAGCTCAGAGTCCATTATATAGTCATACAAAATACCTATACAAGATAGGAAAAAGAAATATAATATAATTACAATTAAGAGTAATATTTATATTGCTTAAAACCCTTGGGCGTGGAAGTCATCGACGTTGACCCAGTGGTTCCAATGGAGGTGGAACACGCACACATTGCTAGTGAGCCTAACCCTACACCCCTTGCTCCACAAAATGTTGTTCCTTGTGTCAGACAACATCATGTTCAATTTAGGGTTGCGATAAGGGAAATGCTAGCAAGATTCAAAGAACCTTGTGTCACTGCTTTCATCGCAGGCATAAAACCACCAATTCCAACCGCTGAGAAGATTTACAAAGAGGAACTGCACTTGATGAGGGTTGGTTCAAACGATGGGAACTTGCTCATTGCCACCGCATCTCCTGATGTTACGATTGTTCGCCGAGATGGGTTACATGGATCCCTAACTTCCCCACATTGACAAGGGAGGTCCCATATAGTTGATTGAGTATTTAGTGCTGGTTTTTGGCAACCACGTAACTTCAGTAGACAGTATCTCGTATCTAGCCAGCATTTGGGAATTGATGGTCGTCTCCAGTTTGTATGCCTTAGTACTAAGGTGTCAATAATTTAGTTAGCCTGTGTTATTGCCTTAATGTGGTTTGCTTTGTTAATGTATTATGGTGTTATTGCCTTAATGTGGTTTGCTTTGTCCATGAGCGATAAACCACCCCGGTAGATGCACATAACTGCATTTTCAATAGCTGCGCCTGCTGGGTCTTGGGGCACTTGAACAACAACTCCACCAGTATCCCTTTGCCGGAAAGAGAACGTCGAGTAATAGGGCAAGCAGCCCAATCAAAATCACAGTAAGCAGTCAACTGTAACGCACTACGGGAAGAGAGAAATAAACCCTGACCCTGATGACCCTTCAAGTAGTGCAACACACGAACTGCAGCTTGCCAGTGAGGAACACAATGGGACTTCATGAAATGTGCAAGTGCGTGAACCAAATAGCTAAGCTCCGGACGTGTGATGGTAAGGTATATCAGATGCCCAACCAGTCGCCGGTGCTGCTCAGGATCATGGTAAAGTGGCCTATCAACACATGCTAGATCGTGTTGCTGCTCCATCGGAAAGTCGGTCAGTTTAGAGGCAGACAAGCATGTATCAGATAAATTGTCCAAGGCATATTTCCTTTGCGAAAGAAACATCCCCTCCAGTCTTCTAGCAATCTATATGCCCAAGAAATACTTAAGTAAACCAAGATCTTTCATATGGAAACAAGAACCCAAGTATTTCTTGAACTCAGAGAGAAGCGCAGAAGAGCTTCCAGCAATAACCAAATCATCCACATAAACCAGAACATGCAAAGAAACCGATCCACAGGAAAAGACAAATAAAGAGTAATCTGCCTTACTCTGAACAAAACCAAATGCTCGTAAAGCCTGAGCCAATTTGGCAAACCAATTTCTAGGAGCCTAGCAAAGACCATAAAGAGATTTCTGAAGGCGTCATACCTGACCATGGGGCGCGACATAGCCTGGTGGGGGTCACATAAAAACCTCTTCATGCAAATCACCATGAAGGAAAGCATTATGGACATCTATCTGATGCAGTTCCCAACCACGAATGACCACAACAGATAAGAATAGGCGAACAAAACTCATCTTTGCAACAGGAGCAAATGTTTCAGTATAATCAATCCCCTCAACCTGGCGATTCCCAAAAACCACGAGGCGCGCCTTGTGACGTTCAATAGTACCATCTGACCGGAACTTCATCCGGTAGACCCATTTGCACACAATCGCCTTCTTATTCACAGGCAGATGAGCCAATGTCCATGTCTGATTGCGCTTTAGCGCAGTAAATTCTTCAGTCATAGCATCTCGCCAATGAGAATGCTGGGAAGCCTCGGAATAAGTAGTGGAATATGCACTAGATGTTACTGCACCCAAAAATCTAGAATGTATACTAGAATCATTATCACAATTTACATAATCAGTAAGTGGATAGAGAACACCTGAGGAAAGTGACGATGCATGAGTGAACGGAGACGTAAGGGGGGTCTTCAGTAGTAAGAGCACATGCATGGTCATCACAATCGTAATCTGCCAAGTAAGGAGGCGGTCAGCGAGCACAAATACTCTATCTAAAAGGTGGAAACTCGACAGTGGAACCATTCAGAGCTGGAGTTATGGCAAAAGAAGATTCCAGCGATGACTGCTCGGCAGCGGACGATGGCGATTGACTGACTGCGACCGGTGGTAAGTGACCTGTGGTGGACAGCGGTGACTGGCCGGTGGTAGATGACGGCAGCTGATCGGCGGCCGGTGGCAGTAACTGATTGGCGACGGACGATGGTGACTAACCGGTGGTGGCCAGTGGAGATTGTCTTGTGGAAGCCGGTGATAACTGACCGGTGAAAACTGACAGCGATGGGCCGGTGGTGAACGGCAGAATGAAAATTTCGTGCGACTCTAGCAGTGAGCTGGAGGAGGAGACCGGCACTAATGTGGTGGCTCCGCCGGGTTCGTCTGAAGGGGCTGAAGATGGAGTAGTAGAATACGGGAATTGATCTTCACAAAAATTGGCATTCCTACTGGTAAAGATCACACGGGATTCTAAGTCAAAAAGGCGATAGCCTTTCTTTCCAATAGGATAACCAAGAAACATACCCAGCTGACTTCGTGGGGCAAACTTGTCACGATATCTGGGAACATATGCAGCAAAACACAAGAATCAAAAAACTCTTAATGATGAGTAATTTGGAGCTTGCCCATAGAACAACTCAAAGGGAGTACGACCATTGAGATGCTGTGTCGGTGTTCGATTAATCAAGTAAGCAGCAGTAAGAACACATTCTCCCCAAAACTCAATAGGAAGACTGGCTTGAAATCGTAAAGCACGCGCCACATTGAGTAAATGGTGATGCTTTCTCTCAACCCGGCCATTCTATTGTGGTGTGTTAACCATAGATGTCTCAAAGATAATCTCAGATGCAGCAAAATGAGATTGCAAAGGCAAAAATTCAGTCCCATTATCAGCCCGAACACGTTGTATGGTTCGGCCCCACTGGTTCTTTACTAAGGCACTAAATTCTAAAAATCTAGAGGCTACTTCAGACTTAGCAACTAATAAATGAACCCAAAAAGCTCAGGAATAATCATCGACTATAGTCAAAAAATAAAATGCACCACTAGAAGATGGAGTTCTATAAGGACCCCAAACATCACAATGTACTAATTCAAATAATGCAGTAGCATTTGTAGAACTCAATGGAAAACTATGTCTAATTTATTTTGCTCTATAACATACAGAGCAAGGTATATTAGTATTGTTTGTGCTAAAATCATGAGTAGGAATAGAAGATAACACCGTAGAAGATTGATGATTAAAACGTTGATGCCATAAATCAGATGAAGAAACCGAAGCAACTGTCAGAATAGACTGTATGATATGAGGACGAACGCGACTATCCAACAGATGAAGCCAATAAACCCCCCCTTGCTTTTCACCCACACCAATCACAGTCCTCGTACAGATTTTATGTAAAATGCAATAATTTTCAATAAACAAGGCTAGACATTTTAAGACAGATAACAATCTAGAGCATGATAATAAATTGCATCGCAAAGTAGGCATGTAGAGCACATGAGTAAGGGTGACATCACCAAAAAAAATAAACCCATATTGTGTAGCAGACGACACAGATCCATCAGGTAGTATAACATTCACAGAATTGGTAGCAGTGGTAATATCAGTCAGAGAACCCTTGTCACCAATCATGTGATATGAGGCTCCCGAATCAAGAATCTAGAGTAAAGTAGACTTACCTATCCCATGGTCAGATAACGAATAAAACTAATTAAATAAATTTATGGTCATACTTCATTGGTCATTAGACAGAGCATGACCGAAATCAGATCGTGTAGGTAAGCCAGAAGAGGTGGCCACCGCAAACCCTTGCGGCGACGTCACTACGCTGGCGAAAAGAGACATAATACAAAGTATTTATTTTGTTTACTAAATAAATTAGTAAAAATAAAGAATGAAGACACCGAAAGAAGCAACCGGATCTCTGCCGCCGAATGAAGAATGAAGACGCGCTTTAGGCTGTCACAGCGCGTGAAGCACGAGCTTCTGGAAGACACACGCGGGCTACCAAGCACGCGCTTCTGGAAGCGAAGGTTGTCGCCGTTATGGAAATGGAGGTTTCTGGAAGCTGAAGGCAGAGACACCAGCACGAATCGCCGGTCGAATGGAGTCGGACGAATCACCGTAAAATAGAGGCACCGGCCTCAACAGAAGCTGGAGGCAGAAGCGGAGGTTGTCATCGTCGGACGAATGGAGTTGGACGAATCACCATAAAACAGAGGCACGGGCCTCGGTAGAAGATGGAGGCGCAAATGTGAACCATATCGAAAACCAGATCTGTTCTCGGCGGAGGAGTCTGATCGGGAAGAAGAATGGATTTTTTTAAAGAAGGAAAGCAAATCAGATCAGCGGCGCTTCACGCACGGATGATGGAGCAGTGCTTACGGGAAATTTAAGACAAAAATTTTAGGTACTCCGATTTCAGAATTTTAGGCTCTGATACCATGTAGAAAAATAAGGGTAATGATCTGTCTTTATTCATGACATTAGGGTACAGTATATATTAGTACAAAATACCTATGCAAGCTAGAAAAAGGAAATGTAATCTAATCATACTTACAAGTAATATTTATATTCCTTAACACTCAACGCGCTCCCTGATTGAAGTGATGCAACAACATTGTTTGTTGCACCATCTGCACCCTCTATCACCACCTATCCCTGCCAGCCATGACCTCAACAATTATATTATACAAATCTGATTTCGAAATGCGAATCTAGGTTTCTGATTTACAAATCCAAAAAATCCCACGGTGAATTGCATGGCATTCCACACTGCCGGTGGACGACTCCATTCGGATCCACTGAGTAGAATTTAAAATAGTAAGATTCTCAAAAAGTTCATTAGGAAATTGTCCCTCCGAAGCTTAGTACTATGAAATTAAATCAGTATTTTCACGGGAGAGTGTAACTTGTACCTGAAAGGCTGAAACCCGCGGGTGTACCCCAGTGGTTGGGAGTTGGGTAGCCTTTCACGAGGTCAGTGGGTCGATGCTCGGCAGCCACCGTGTGGGAATGTCCTGAGTTAACTTGGCCTTTGGGCCAAGGGCTGCTTGGGCTTCCTGGTGGCACCGAGTATGACTGCCCCCAATGGTCCTGGTGCTGGGCTATCGTGACTTACCTCCCACATGATGGTTGTGGTGTCGGCTGGTGTGAGCTGCTGAGGGCGAGCGGTGATCGCCTTAGAGGTCGGAAAGTTCAAGGAAGGAGGATTTTTAGATCCGGCTACTCTGTTGTATTGTTTCCCAAGTGAAAGAATGGTAAAACATGTACTCCCTCCGTTCCTGAATAAACTACACACTTTCTATTTTAATCTGTCCCTGATTAAATTGTAAACAATCAGACATTTCCATTTTTGGCAAAGTTGACCACAAGTAAAATGACCAAAATACCCCTGGAGAGTGCAAATTTACAACCATTAAGGCTGATTAATTTGAGAATTGGAATAGTCCCTGGACACCTGTCCAGGTCATGGTGGTTGGCGTGAGATTAATTTCTTTTAATCTCCCAACCACCTGCACATATCACATGAGTTCATTTATGCTCCCAATACTCCATTATTACTCTCCCCACGCTCCCATTTATGCTCCCAAAGCTCTCAACTCACTCCATCATCTTCTTCTTTTCTCTCACTTCTCACACAATCTTCACAGCTCATCCTCTCCTCTCTCTGAAATCTGAAAACCCTAGCAGCTCAACCTCTTTTCTACCATTGTTCTTAGTTTGAAAACTGTGTTTTTTGTGTGGGTTTACTTGGATAAATGATCTTTTGTCACAACTTGTTGTTTCAGATCTAGGGTTTTCTTGATTTGGTTTGGGGTTTTGAAGATGAAATCGATTTCATCGCTTTTTGAACTGAAATCACATGGTTTTAAGGGTCGGTTTATGTTTGGCTGGTTGATTTAGGGTTTCTTGAACATAAACAGGTGTTGTTTATGTACTGGATTCAGATCTAAGGTATCTCTCATGTTGGATCTGTGGTATTTCCCATTGTTCTTGGGTTTTCCTTGTTGAAAACTGAATGAATGTGTCTGATTCTTGGCTTTCATGTTATTTTTCGAGGTAAATTAACATGGGTTCGTTATTTTTTAATTGAAATTCATGCTCTTTGTGCTCTGGGTGCCGATCTAAGTTCTATCTGGTGTTGTAACTGTGATATTTGTCATTGCTCTTCGGTTTATGTTGTTGAAAACTGACTGCATGTTTCTGATTATAATTTTTATGGCCTATTTCTGAGGTCTATAATTTTTGTTTCTTCTTTTTAGAACTACAATTCATGATATTTGTGATCTGGGGTCCGATCTGAGTTTCTCGTTAGGTTGGAAATGTGATATTATTCAATGATCTTCGTTGTGGTTGTTTTAAATTGAATGCATGCGTATGTTAAAAACTGATAATGATGTTCTTTGTTTTCTTGGTTCAGATCTAGGGTTTTCCATTGTGTTGGATATGCCATATTAGCCACTGTTTGTTAACATTCTGCTGACAATTTCTTTTTGAACTGCCTCTGATGGATCATGGTGATAGGGTTGTGGCTGGTCAGGGTAAGTCTATCCCTTGCCAACCCTTGAGTGAATCTGAGTTTGACTCTCAATTTCAGTCTACTTTTGATCCCACATTATTTACTGGGTTTGATGACATTGAGTCACAACCAAAGACCAGCAATGTTTTCCCACCCCAGTACCCTGTCCTCGATACTGATTCATATGACTCTGGGGATACCCCTGTCGCCACACATTTTAGCCATGTACCTGAATTTGTCCTGTACCTCTCAAAATCAGATGATAATTCAGATGAAACACAACCCCCTGATAATGATCCTCACATAACACAGGATTGTTTATACAGTGTGGGTGTTGTTGGCTTTTACAACAACTACTTTATTCTATGCTTGTTTGTGGTTACCTGTTTGCTACTTGGCTATGATAGCACACGTGCTGCTTGTTATATGCTGGGTTTTTTTTAAAAAATCTGGGTGATGTTTAACTTCAAACATGCAACCACTCAGATTTTGACTCAGATTCAGTTGAAACCTTGGGTGATTGTTCCCCATTTTTCAACGGAATCTGAAGCAGAACTTGAGTCAGGAAAGGCATGTTTCAGATTAGGGGCAGTAATGGGAGCAGTAAACTGTGATGCATGTTCAGGTGGTTTATATATGCAGTCATGCAGAGTTAGTCACTAAGTGCCAATATCCAGAATGTTATCTCCTTGCAAAAAAACCCCAAGTCCAGAATGTTATCTCCTTGCTTGTTATTGCTCTGTGTATGCTACTTTTACTAACATGCAACTTGGCGGCTGTGCTTCGGCATGTACGCGTGAACTTGAGTGGCAATGCCATTAGAGCCTCCAGGTCGATTGGCTTCTTGCTTCTTCCACAATGCCCGTGTCTTCTCGAACGGGCACACACAGCCTCGCCACTTTGAAGCTGCTGCCTAACTCGCGCCCAGGTTGTGCTGATGGTCCTCATTGAGCATGATCATTTTTCTGCTGCCTCCACTCTACTGTTGTTATGAAGCTGCCCATTTTTTATGTGTTGGAGGAGAAAATGTGCAATCTCCTACCTTTGTTCATCAATGAGGTTTCTCCCCACCGTCACAACTCTACTGTTGCTCGATGATGAAGATCAGAAAAAGTGTGGGTTTTGGTTTTCTGACTTTGGCCAGTTCTGGAAGAACTGACCAAGTAAGTATTTTTGAGGGTTTTCTTTTGGTTCAGTGAGTTGTGAATGAGAGCTATAATAAATGCTCTTTTTATAGATGAGATTTCTGAATTTTGGAGGTAGTGTACAGTGTACGAAAAATTGTAAAGTTGGCTCCAAAACTGAAAATTTTGGAGCCAAACATTAAATTTTAGAGGGAATAATCAGTGCTTATACATTGTTTAGCACTGTTTTTGAGTCAATTTGGGGGCTCTTAAATTCTGACTTGAACATGTACATTTTCAGCTTTTAGACTGAAAAAGTGTCATTTGGCACTATTCAATTTTCCTCCACTTTTCTCTTTCTTGCAAATTATTCAAGGACAGAGGGAGTATTCCATATATTTGTTGAGAAGATACTTGATGACTTTTGGCATGGGTCCCACATAGGAATGAATAAGTTTAATTTTGCTTTTTGTTTGAATTTCGTAGAGCTATTAATCTCTGACCCGAATAGAACATCCGACCTGGACCACCACAATTGAATCAGCCCAAAATCCAATCTGATTCGAGAAATATTAATCCAAACCCGATCTGACACAACCACACTGAACCCAAAACCCAATTTTGACCCGAGAAATATTGACCTGTACCCGAACCCGACACGATCGAATTCTACCCAAAACCTGAATATGACCCGATAATCTGGACCTGAACCCGACCTGAATACAAACCCGAGATCAATCTGAACCCAATTTAACACAAACCTAATTCAACTCGATAAATCAACTATATAACCATATATGTAATCAGCCCAAAATAGATGTAGCTATAAAAAGTCAATTAACATTTAATATGGAACCAAGTCAACTTGGTTATGCGTCAAACTAATAAAAAAATGAAGTTTTTAGACATATAGTTACTAGTACGTACAGTCAACTCATAACAAATGTGAATACACAAGGTTAAGTTAAAATGTACGACTTAATTTATTAATCTAATGAATCATAGTCAAATAAAGAGAGATGTCTCTTTAATATTATGATTTTGAACTATAGAGAGTCGAATAAATATTAATTTTAAAAATCAGTTTGAAAAGTGTTGTAAAAATAATATTTAATAAATAAAAAAGTGCTTTTATAACCCTACATACTTCACATAAGTGCCAATATAACCTTTTGATAATTGAAAGTGCAAATATAACCCTATATAGTTTATGTAAGTGCAATTTGACCCATTCCGACAGTTTATGGTCAGATGACACTGAAAAGATGATTTTGCCCCTCTAAGAAATTTTTTTGAAAATGAAAAAAGAAGGAAATTGCCTTTTTAACCTCCAAACCCCTTATCTTCTTCATTTCTTTCTCCTTTCTCCTTCTGCGCCGTTCTCTTCCTTTCTCCTTCTCCGTCATCCTCTGTCTTTCTCCTTCCCCGCCTCTTTCTTGCTCCTCTGTCGTCGTTCTTTCTCCTACTTTGATGTGTCTTCAGTTGAAGGCCAGAAACTTTGGCGGAGGCAACCCGTGGATGGATGGTGGAAGGTGGTGGTGGCGCTAGGGTTTCAGTGGTGGGGGTGGAAGAGAGATAGTGGTGGCGGGAATGACCGGATGTGGTAGATCTGGCTAGAGGGGCTGGAAGGTGGTGGCGGTGGGGCTGTGGTCTCAACGAAGCGCGACGATGGGTCGGTGAAACATCATCAGCTCCTCCGCCGAGGTCTCGACTGAGCGTGACGATGGGTCGATCCGGTGTCCGGTGAATGACACACTGGTCACCACCATGATCGATGCCATGGAGAGGTGGCGAACAGAAGCAGCGACGGCGAGACGACGGGCTCAGGGCAGAAGCGAATGCAATTTTCCATCGATTTGTGTTTCAGGTAGCGAACGATGGCTTCAGGTCGTCCGAAGCACATCGATTGGCGGTGGAATGGTTTGTATTTCAGGCATCAAGCGAGGGTTTTAGGTCCTCTGTTTTTTGTTCTCTTTTTTACGAGAAGATTGTAGCAAACCTGTGAGCAATTAAAAAGGCTGAGAATTGTATGCTGAGTCTTCTTCTATTTTATGAAAATTCTGAGACCATTTGAGTTTTTCTTTCCGTTTGTTGTGAATCGTTCTTCTGAGCTTGTTTATGAGTTTGTGTGTGAATAGTGTGTCTTGTGCTCTTGTTGATTTGTGCGTGAATTGTGTGTTTTCGGTTTGTGGACTCGAGTTTCACGATCCCGACAAAGGTAGGACGGCAGCCGAGCTCCTATGAATGCCAACCATATTTTCTCTTCTTGATTTTCATAGAGAAATAAGAATGAAAATCAAAGTTAATGTGGGGCCCACATATAATAAGGTTAATTTTGTCAATTCAATTCAATATTTTAGTACAAAGGGTATTTTGGTCAATTTACATGTGATCAATGCCGGAAATCAAAAGTCAATGTCGGAAATGGGATTCGAGGGTTATATTGGCACTTACATCAACTAGTTAGGGTTATATTTTCACTAAAAATTATCTGAGGGTTATATTGGCAAGTTGATAGGGTTATATTGGCACTTATCCCTTTAATAAATTATCACAAAATCTTGTAATAGACTTAGTCACTGTTCAATGAGGGGTATTTTATAATTAGTGGGACTAATAAGAGTAGACAAAGTCTTGGGAAAGACAGTCTTTCCATAAGCTTGTGGAAAGACGTGGTTTAATTAGAATAATAAAAGGTAAAAGGTCTTAGTTGCAATATTAAAAATTTACTGTACAACGTGTAGTAGTTATAAAGTTTATAACCCGATTCATACAATCCGAAAGTTTATCTTCATTTCTTCTAATTTTCACTTTAAACCTTGGTCTTTTCATGGATTATGGAAAACCCGTCTTTCAAGAGACGAACTCATAAGAATATTTGATATTTACTTTTATTCAGTGAGATATATATAATAATGATAACCTTTAAAATGAGCTCAACATATAAATAATTATTTTTTAAATAATTTGAATGAAATACTATAAAAATAATTATTTTTATTGTATTTAATATGTAGCAATTTCTAACTAAACTAATTATTTCACTTCATTACTCATATAGTTTCCTTAGATAACTAAACTTCATAAATGTAAATAAAATTCTCTATTTTCAATTAATGTAAGACACAAAAATATATAAAAGTAATCCTAATTTTTTAATTAATAATACCGGGCAACGCACGGTGGGACTTCACTAGTTTTTTATTAAAAAAATAGAAACGGAATATTTATTACAGCACAAAATTGCACTAAAGTATTTTAAAAAGTGAATTGAATTCAATGGATACTCAACACTGCTATTCAATTAAGATAGTAGGCAAAAAAGCATCTCTAACACATTTATGAAAAATTACGCTATGCCCCAAAAAATGTTACGACATTATCCTTCTCTCCAAATTTCACAATTTTTGTTATCCTTCTAACATATTTATGGAAAATTACGCTATGCCCCAAAAAATGTTACGACATTATCCTTCTCTCCAAATTACACATTTTTTGTTATTCTTGCATAAATATAGAAATAGAAACCAAGTAGTTTTTTTGGTGAAATGTTGGAAAGCGCTAGTACATGTTCTAAAGTAACTTAAAGTTGATTACTTAGAAGTAAGAAAGAGAAATCGAAAAGGATTACAGATATGTTCTTGTTCCCAATTGTTGATAAATATTCCGTTACGGACTTGAAAAATACAATGGGGGTGTATAGGGTATCATCACGTTCGAGCAGATTTCAGTTTGGAGTTACAAGTAAAGTTTTTGTTTTTTTGCGTTTAGGTCCCTCCAAGAAAGTTGGAATTGTCGAATCACGAAATTGGCGACACTAAAAAGCAATTCAATAATGTACTATTGCGACTTTGCGATTTGGGCATGTATGGGTTAACATAAAGTCAACATTGAATACTTCTACACAGTCTTGAAAAATTACATTGTGGCCAAAATTGTGTTACCCCATAATCCGTTGCTCCAAAATACATTAGTTTTGTTATTCTTTCTTAAATTTAGAAATATTAAATTAATTAATTTTTTGATGAAATGTTGGAAAGCGCTAATACGTATTCTAGTGTAATTTAAAGTTGATTACTTAAAAGTAAGAAAGGGAAATAAAAAATGATTACAGATACATTTTTATGCTCGATTGTTGATAAATATTTTGTTACGTACTTGAAAAATACAATGGAGGTGTATAGGGTAGCATCACTTTCGAGCGGATTTTAATTTGAAGTTACGAGTTACGTTTTTACATTTTGCAAGTTACAAGTTACAACGAAACAATACCTGATAATAGTGCAGTTGTAACAATAATATTATTAAAATACAACCTAAACCAACCCAAATTTAATCGGGTGGCATAATAACCCGATCTAGAATGAACCAGCCAAAAATATATTTGAATTCAATATGAAACATTATAAAAAATAACTAACATGATCCGACCCTAACAAAACTTCAGTACAAAAAATGATGCGACAATAACCCCATCCGATCTAACCCCGACAATATTCTGACCCTACCCGACCTAATCTGAATACAAAAATTACACAACAGTAACCCGACCCGATATTAACTCGACCTGACACGATCCAATCCAAGGAAAAAAACTGACACGTTTTCAACCCGATACAATAGATACTCAACCCAACCAAATCCGACCCAATACAATAAATGAAATCACTACGTTTCAATCCAACCTATTTCAATGCGACACATTTACAACCCGATATAAATATGACACGATAACCCAAATTAACTCCTCTAGAATTTCGCAATCACCACAATGTTAGAGGATAAAGTCGCAAATAATTTAAATTGACCCTTACCAATGTAGACCCTATGATAATGAATACTTTGGTATATCATTTGAATATGATTTTTCATGTAGTTAGTAGTGAAGAAATCTCGGATTGGGTACCAAAAATATTGTAATATGGGCGTCACTAAGGGCATATCTAACGGTGCACAATATTTAGTATAGTACGTGAGCAACAGGTATTTAATAGTGCCACACTCTAAGTTTTAGCATTTCATACGGTGCACTTTTATCTTGTATATATTAGTTTGTAACAAACATAAGTATTAAGTATTCCTATTTTTTATTATTGAATAATAAAAAAAATTAGTTTTAAAAATAGAAAGAGTGAGTTGAGTCACATTTGAGATTGATTAGCCCAATTAACTAGATAATGCATAATCTGAATTACACAATATTTGTGGTGGATGAACAAAAAAATACTAGTGCGGTTTTACTATTCATTGCACCAAATATAGTATATTAGTATTTTATTCCAACATTTGAATCTTTTCTTTGTTTTACATTTACTCTCATTATTTTTAGGAGTCCGTCTCTTGAAAGACTATATTTCCATAAGTAATGGAAAGATTAATGTTTAAAGTGTAAACTAGAAGAAATAAAGATAAAATTTTTGGGTTGCATGAACCGAGTTATAAATTTAATAACCACTACATGTTGCATACTAAAATTTTAATATTGCAACTAAGACCTTTTACCTTTTATTTTTCTAATTAACCCCCGTATTTCTATAAGCCTATGGAAAGACCGTCTTTCCCAAGACTTTGCCTATTTTGAGTTCGTCTCTTGAAAGACGGTCTTTCCATAAGTCATGGAAAGACCAATATTTAAAGTGTAAATTAGAAGAAATGAAAATAAAATTTCTGGGTTGCATGAATTGGGTTATAACCCTTATACACGCTGCACAATAAAATTTTAATATCACAACTAAGACCTTTTACTTTTTATTATTTTAATTAAACACCGTATTTCCATAAGCATGTGGAAATACGTCTTTCCCAAGACTTTGCCTTTGAAGTATTGTGTTAATTAACTATAAATTTGAAATGGAGTATAAATTAAAATATAAAATAAAAAGTGGAAAAAGTGGGAGGTCATCGCCGTACCTCTCAAAGTTAATATTTATAATCCCTAAATTCTTACTATCTACAACTAAGTAGATAGCGGCAAGTTGGGGTCGTCCACGGAGAAGAGGGATTTTCTTAAGCATTTAAACATAAAATGTTGATATTAGGCTAGGTGTATATATTTATATATATATATATATGTATATATATATATATATGTATATATACATATGAAAGCAAGTAAATGGGGGGTTGTTTGGTGGTCCTAAATTATGAAATTTTAAAGGACAAGATAACTAGCACAGTAAAGTAACTATGCTAATCATCAAACAAACTAAGAAAAAGAGGTTTAAAACTACAAAAGATAAAGCATTGGGGGCAATTGATATCCATTCCAAACCAAATGTAGATCATTGAAACATTCACTCATCCTATCACAATTGTTACCTATGGACGAATGACCATAGATTTGACAACAACAAGCTTTCTACGAAAGACCTAGCCATTTAACCAAACATAGCATTCATTAGGCAAAACCTAGAACAGACCACATTCAAGGTTCAACCTTTCATTGCATCTATAGGATAATTATGAGAACAATCCACATTAAAATACTTGTCTAGCAAGAATCACAACACATTATGCACAAAAAGTTCTAAGTTCATGTTCTTAGATTTTCATGCAAAGAAGCTAAGGAATTCGTCACTTTCCTAACTACCTAACACTTAATTCATACAGACACTTCATATTCTCAAACAACCCATGACATAAATGAAGTAAAACATAGCATTAAGAACACGTGAATGCTAAATAACAAAGGATTCAAGAATGAGTGAAACAATCTATTCACTACTTCGACTACTTGTTGTGAAGATAAATCTTCCATCCTTCTTAGATAGTAGTTTGCAAGAGTGAATTCGACATCTCTTGTCAAACCTCACCAATGACTCCCGTAGCAAAAATACGACTAAAAGTATCCCATTGATGGAATTGAGCACGAAGAACCAACAAGCTTGACAACACTTATAAACACTACACCGTGTCTAAGCATTTAACCAATTCATGCATTTACACAAGATTTGTCAAGAACGTTTGCCATTCATAGACTTCTCTCATTTTCTACCTATAACAAACATGACAACGAGTTTGACATCATCACATTCATCTAGCAATTATCAACACACCAACATCATTAAGAAGCTCTAACTCATGCTCTTGGATTCCACATTAAAAGAGGGGAGAATTAGCTACTTTCTCCCATCCCTAACAAGTAATCATACAAGCAATTCATATACTCAAACTTCCAACAACATCAATGACATTAACAATTCACATTCAAAACTAAATAAATGCACAATAGCAAAAGCACTAAATAGATAGATATGGTTCTTACTACATAGATATGGAAGCTTCAATCCATTGCTCCCAAGATAAAACTAAGCTAGATAATTAAAATACATGATTAACCTACAAAAACTAAGAAAAGAAAGAAAGAAAAACTAGGGTTTGAACCCAGAAAATTGCAGTAAGAAGAGATGGATTCGTCTTTTTTAAGAGGAGAGGATAATGTGAGTATTTATAGTACAAAAAGCAAGAAGAATATCTGGCCATACGTCCGTCGTGAGTAAAAAGTTGAACACTATAAATATTAAGATGGATTGAGACTTTCGAGAGTTCCTAAGAGCCAGATTCCTATGTTCCAACATACCTGACCTGCTGTTCAAAGTTCAGAATCACATACCTTAATTCCTCGGGAGGAGGAGATCCAGCGTCGGCGAGTTTCGAGGTCAAAGAGAGTCTGATCAAGGCGGATCGGTATCTAGGGGAGCTAGCGGAATTCACACATCATAGTTAGTAAAGATAAGTCTTTTGTAATATTGTATTGTGTCTTTCTAATTAGTGGATTCATTCTGAACTGGGCTAAGCCCCGCAGATGTAGGTGAATTTCACCAAACTGCGTAACCAAGTCGTGTGTCGTTTGTGCTTTAAATTATTACATACTTGGATAAATAGGTTACGTTGGAACATATTAATAAGGATTAGTCAAAATTCGGTAAAACCAAAATTTCATTCACCCTCTATACTTTTGATTTTAGTTAAATCAACAGCTACTATGTTTGCCTCTAGCCATTCAAAAATTTCATCTACGCTCTTAAACTCCATGCCCATCAGTTTTAAAGGAGGAGGGTCAGGGCCAGTTACCTTTCCATATCGTCCCTTCCTCTTGGCACTAGTGAGATTTTCTTGTTCATCTCGTCCAATTCCAGAGCCACCAGCCTCTTTACCCCCATCTGATGCCTCTTCCTCTACAACATGCTCTTCATCTTGTCCAAGATTTCCTTCAGGAAGTGCTTCGGCCTCAACTTGTTCCGACTGTTGTTCTTCTTCGACGGAGTTTTCTTCACATTGATCTTGTTTTTCTTCAAGTAGCGGGTTGGCCCCAACTTGGTCTGCACAATGCCCATTCCCTTCGGACAATACCGTCTCCATATTGACCGACAACCGTTCCTCCTCCACGACTTCTAAGGATTGGGAAGATCCTGGAAGTTCTTCTTCTTGTGTGGGAAGAGTAGGGATGGAAGCCATTTGTTTGACAGAGATTCAAAGAGTGGTAGATTTGAAGATGATTTCCAAAATGAATTCGAGAGGAAATCGAAAACAGCCGAAAAGAGGGGATTTGGAATGATTTTGGACAACATAGAAACCCAAACCAACTCTTCAACTCACATCCTCTTTTCCCGCGAAACTCCCCTTTTTTTATTTCCAAGGCTTATAATGATGACCCTTTTTCCTCTTGTCAACTCGAGATGTCACATCAAAATAACTTCCAACATACCATACAATCCATCTTCTATTTTTGTACATATTTCTTCTTTCTATTTTTTTCTTTTTCGATTTTTAAACAAAAATATAAAAAAATATTTACACTGAAATTAAGGTAGGAATTACCTCAAATTTGACAAACACCTAAGTGTTGTCGAAGGCTGTCAAAATTGGCGGAATCCAACAGCTTTGTAATGATATCAGCAAATTGCTCGTGTGTTGGAACATAGACTACCTCCACTTCCTTCCTTTCAACCAGATATCTAATAAAGTGATGCCTTACATCAATATGTTTGGTTCTCGAGTGCTGGACTGGATTTTTCGAGACATCAATTGCACTTGTGTTGTCACATAAAATCTTCAAGGGGTCTTGATGAATTCCATAGTCTTTCAACATTTGTTTCATCCACAACAATTGTGCACAACAGCTTCCTGCTGCAAGATACTCAGCTTCTGCAGTAGACAAGAGATCGAATTCTGTTTCTTACTATACCAAGACACCAAATTCGTACCAATAAAGAAACATCCACACATGGTACTTTTTTATCATCAGCATTACTAGCCCAATCAGAATCACTGTACCCAATCAATTCAGAATCTTAACTCTTAGAATACCAGACACCATATTCAGAAGTCCCACTTACATATCGAATAACCCGTTTAACTGCAGTGAGATGCGACTCCTTTGGATTAGCCTGAAATCTTGCACAAATCCCAACACTGAAACATATATCTGGTCTATTAGCTGTTAAATACAGTAAACTTCTAATCATGCCTCTGTATAACTTCTGATCAACTGAAACTCCTTTCTCATCCTTTACGAGTTTGTCAGAAACACCCATAGGAGTTCGAACAGCTCGAGCATTGCTTAGGCCGAACCGTTTTACTAGATTTAGAGCATACTTACTCTGATTGATGAACAGACCATTCCTTCCTTGCTTGACTTGCAATCCCAGAAAGTATGTGAGTTCTCCAACCATGTTCATCTCAAATTCGGATTGCATAATGGTGACAAAATCATGTACCATAGAGAGCGAAGTGGAGCCAAATACAATATCATCAACATAAATTTGAGCAATTAGAAACTTTGAAGCCATTTCAAGCACAAATGAAGTGTGATCTACTCCCCCTCGACGATAACCTTTCTTCGGAAGAAAGTTAGTAAGTCATTCGTACCATGATCTGGGTGCTTGCTTTAGACCGTATAGAGCCTTCTTGAGATGATACACATGATGTGGATAATGAGGATCCTCAAAACCTTTAGGTTGTTCAACATACACCTCTTCATTCACCACTCCATTTAGAAACACACTTTTGACATCCATTTGATACAACATAAAGTTCATAGAGCAGACAATAGAAAGTAGAATTTGAATTGACTCTAACCTGGCAACTGGTGCGAATGTCTCATCAAAGTCGACTCCTTTCACTTGTGTATGTCCTTTAGCTACTAATCTGGCCTTATTTCGAGTAACCTGGCCATCATCATCAGACTTATTCTTGAAAATTCACTTCGTACCAATGACAGTAATGCCTTTGGGGCGAGGGGTAAGATACCAGACATCGTTTCGTGGAAACTGGCTTAGTTCTTCCTGCATGGCAGCAATCCAATATTCATCCAGCAAGGCTTCTTTGTAATTCTTAGGTTCAATGTGAGATACAAAACAATGCAATCCATCTAGCCTTCGATAATCCACTCGAGGAACCAATCGAGTACTTCTCATGGTAGATTCAGCTTGATCCTGTGTTGGAACATGGGGTTCAGTAGCAGGGGACAATGTTCCAACATGATCAGTTGCGGCAGTTTCAAAACTGCTCAGCTCAGTTGTTCCAACATGTTGATGAGGTTCAACTTCAACTGATGGATTTTCCTTGTCAGGTTGACGCGGCTGTGTTGGAACATGAGTGTTGCCGGGTTCTTCTTCTATAACATTTGATTGTCGTTCTTCTTCTGAATCATCCACAATAACATTTATAGATTCCATGAGAGTGTTGGTTCTATGCTTAAAAACTCTATAGGCACGGCTGTTGATAGAATACCCGAGAAAAATTCCCGTATCACTCCGATTGTCAAATTTTGCTAAGTGCTCTCTGTCTCTGAGAATGTAGCACTTGCTTCCGAACACATGAAAATATGAGACATTTGGTTTCCTGCCATTCCAAATCTCATATGATGTTTTGTTGGTAAATGGTCGCAGATACACTCGATTAATTGTGTAACAAACTGTATTAATCGCTTCTGCCCACCATTTCTTGTGAATTTCTTTCTCAGCTAACATAACACGAGCCATCTTCTGCAAGGTTCGATTTTTCCGCTCTACAATACCATTCTGCTGAGGGGTGATAGGTGCCAAAAATTCATGTTGAATTCCAAGCTCGTCAAAAAAATTACTGAATTGAGAATTCTCAAACTCTCTACCATGGTCACTACGAATTTGAACAATCTTCCCAACTGGACTTCCCTTTTTTGTTTGTAAATTTATAATCAGACTTCTAAATACTTCCAACGTATCAGATTTATCTTTCAGAAAAGCTACCCACGTAAATCTGGAAAAATGATCAACACATACAAAGATATATTTCTTTCCACCTATACTTGGCGTATTGATTGGACCCATCAAATCCATATGCAACAATTCCATATTTCTAGAGGTGGTTATATACTGAACTGAAGAGTGGGGAGGTCGAATTTTTTTACCTTGTTGATATGGTCCATATACAATTCCATCCTTGCTGGTTAAGATAGGCATCCCTCGTACAACTTTCACATTTGCAATTTTCACCAATGTTTTATAATTGATGTGACCGAGCTTTCTGCGCCACAGAACTCCTTCATCTTGCTTCAAAATCATGCATCGTACTTCTTGCTCCAACAGATAGCAATTGCCTGATGATCTTATGCCTGAAAGAACCTTCGTTTCTCCGTGTTTCACAACACATTTGTCCTTCTGAAATTTCACTATCATATTGTCATCACACAACTGACTTATGCTTAACAAATTTGCCTTCAGATCTTCAACATATAGTACACTGGTGAACACTGGGAAACCTTCAATCCTCAATTCACCCTTTCCAATCACTCTGCTCTTCTTTCCATCACCAAAAGTCACATATCCGCTATCGTATGGAGTGATGTTCGTGAGAAATTCTGGAGTGCCAGTCATGTGGCGAGAACAACCACTATCAAAGTACCATGAATCTCTGGAATAGGATATGAGCAAAGTGTGTGCCACCAGACAGGTGCTAGATCGTTTGACAACCCAGACCTTTCTTATCAGTTTTATTTTCTGGACTTTGCCTATGTTGGAACATACCTAGAGTTGTCTTCCTGACATTTGGTCTCTGATCAGTTTCCTGCATTGTTCTTCGGAGTGACCTTGATATGTACAGGAGCTACAGATGAGCGGTTTTATTTGATAAGGCATGCTAAACTTCCGTTTCACTTCTCGAATCTTGGTCTTGAGAGTTACTGGATTCTTGTGTGCTTCAGTCTTGTGTGTGTTGTCGTACCCAATACCGTGTCGATCACCAAAGTTCCTTCCCATGTCCAGAATATCGTCAAGCTTTACTTTTCCAGCATTTAGCTTAGAGAATGTTGCTTCAGACGTCTCAGCTCTCTTGATTGCTAATATTAGTTTCCCATTTATTTCTTCATTCTTCTTTTCAAGTTCAACAACTTTCACTCGCAAATCTCTTTCTGTTTCCATCAAATTCCTTTTTTCTTCTTTCAGCTCTTTGTTTGTCAACTACTTGAACCCACATAGTATACATCTTTTCATAAGTGTTGTAGATTTCTTCATCACTTACAGAAAGCCCATCATCTTCATCACTGGGTGCTTCATACGGATCTATGTTGGAACATACATAGTTTTCATTGGCTTTGGCTTTATTTAGTATGTTGGAATATCCATCTTCCGCTGTATCATGGAATTTTGCTCCGAACGCAACATAGTTACTGGTAAGTTCCTCTTCGTCTTTGCCATCTTCTTCGTCTTCACTCCATGAGGTGACATATGATTTTCCCTGTTTCTTCCGGGTATTTGCACATTCAGCCTGAATATGTCTGTATCCTTCACATTCTCTTCATTGAATTCGTCCAGGCTGTTTTGGTTCATTACTTTAATTTCTGAAGAACTGCTGATTTCCCTGCTCAAACCTTGTTCCACGATTATTTCCAGAATCTTGTGGTTTTGGTCTATTTCCGCCAAACCTTTCCTGAGCTTTCTTGTTAACAGCCTTCTTCAGCATCCTTGAAAAGTTCTTCGTGATAAGTGCAAGTTTTTCAAACTCATCATCACTCTCAGACTCGTGATTGTCTTTTGATGAAGATGTTTTGAATGCCAACTCCTTAGGGACTCTTTTTGCAGCTTGTTGGAAAGTCATCTCATATGTCTGTAATGATCCCATTAGTTCATCTAGACTCATGGTGGCTACGTCTCTTGCTTCTTCTATCGCCGCAACCTTCATTGCAAATCTCTTAGGAAGTGATCTCAAGGTCTTTTTCACCAACTTTGTTTCTTTGTAAACCTTTCCAAGTTGGTATGCCATATTGGAGATGTCCCTGAGTTTCCCGTTGAATATAGCAATAGTGTCATCCTCCTCCATCTTGAGTGCTTCGAACTTTGTAGCCAACATCTGTAGTTTAGACTCACGAACTCGACTCATTCCCTCATGAACTGTTTGAAGAATATCCCATGCTTTCTTGGCTTAATGGCATGTAGAGATGAGTTTGAACTGGTTTTCATCAACTGCAGTGAAGATTACATTCAATGCCTTTGAATTTGCTAGAGATGCTTTGAGGTCATCAGGCGTCCAACTCGCTTTGTCTCTAAGTTTCTGCTCCCTTTGACTTGACTCTCCTTCTATTGCCTCAACATCTTCAGCAGGGTGATTCCACTCATTCTCAACATAAAACCATGCAAGTTCATCCAATGAGTTGATGAAGACTCTCATGCGTGCCTTCCAATAGTTGTAGGTGTTGCCTTCTAGCAAGAGTGGTCGAGACACCGAAGCTCCTTCTTTAGTCACCATGGTAAAATCGGATCACACTTTCCTTGACACAACCAAGGGAATAATAAGTGACCGTGCTCTGATACCAAATGAAATTTTGGTTTTACCGAATTTTGACTAATCCTTATTAATATGTTCCAATGTAACCTATTTAACCAAGTATGTAATAATTTAAAGCATAAACGACACACGACTTGGTTACGCAATTCGGTGAAATTCACCTACATCTGCGGGGCCTGGCCCAGTTCAGAATGAATCCACTAATTAGAAAGACACAATACAATATTACAAAAGACTTATCTTTACTAACTATGATGTGTGAATTCCGCTAGCTCCCCTAGCTACCGATCCGCCTTGATCAGACTCCTTCTGGCCTCGAAACTTGTCGACGCTGGATCTCCTCCTCCCGAGGAATTAAGATATGTGATTCTGAACTTTGAACAGCAGGTCAGGTATATTGGAACATAGGAATCTGACTCTTAGCAATTCTCGAAAGTCTCAAAACCCTGTATGCAGATTTTTGCTCAATTAAATCCGTACAGAACGCAACCATGTTTGTCCCCTTTTATATCCATGAGCAGTTTGGAATTCTTCATGATTATCTCCACAATATTCCTATTCCAAATCTGCTTCTTGAAGCATATCCAAATCCCACAAATAAATGAATTTTCCTTATCACAATCTATCTCATATATTCGCAAATAACCACTCCATATATGTAGGGATTTTCCATAAATCAACTATGCTTCACACGCCTCATTCATAGAAGAATATTCATATTTTCATAAATCATAAATACCATAATATTCTATCTCCCTTTTATCATAAAATTATCTTGGCGTGAATATGCTAATTTCGAGTGTTCCAACATGAAATTTTTTTCGTTTTCAAATATGTTCACAAAAATTGCCAATTAAATATTCAATGCAAATCTCTGACTTTACAACTACATTTTCCATGTCACTATTAATTGAACTGAACATGGGTATCGGAACTTCATATCATAAATTTGAAATGTGTGATTGTTTCATAATCTCCATTCGATCATTTGAGGTAGTTGGTTTAATCATCTAATTTATTATATTAAGTATAAGCTTGCCATAATGATGGACTTCGTTTCGCGCATACGTTAGAAAGAAACAAAATTATAATGTCAATTATGAAGAACAAAATATTAGTGTAAAATGAAATACGAAGGAGGAAGTTTATAGAATAAAATGAGCCAACCATTATAAGCTTTCAGCGATAAATACCCGGCGTGTTATTCACCCGGCATTAGTTTTACACGTCTACAATAGAGATGCTCACTTGTCAATTTGGATTCTTCACAAAATACTGTATAATAAGGATTCTTTGCTTTCTGAGAGTAGTTGGATAATCGTATTGGGTTGGAAACGGTTCGAGTTAAAACATGTCGGTTGAAAATGTGTCAATTTTTAGTTGTCGGGCCTTGTCGGGTTGACATGTGTTACAAAAAAAAAATTCTCGGGTCGGGTTAGGTTGTTGTCAGGTCAATTTGAAATAGGTCATTTTTTGTATTTGGGTTGGGCCATGTCGTGTCGGGTTATTGTCGTGTAATTTTCTGATCGGGTTGGATTGGATTGAGTTATTTTTGGGTCGGATTATTATCGGTCAACCCTTACTTGACTTTGTATATATAAACATTAATAACTAAATTAATCATTATTTGAATTAGTATATATACTTACGAATTAAAGTGTTTGACTTAACTAGTAAACGCTATACCTTAGTTGACTTTCTATTAAAAACACTAATAATTGAAATGAATTTAACTAATCAACGGTCAACTCGTATTTGACTTAGTATATAAAAATACAAATGAAATATTTGATTTTAACTAATCAACAATCAGCCCTTACTTGACTTTATATATATAAACACTAATAACCAAGGATTGACTTTAACCAATCAGCGATTAACCCTTACTTGACTTTCTATATATAACACTAGTAACTTAGGATTGACTTTAACTAAACAATGGTCAAACCATACTTGACTTTGTATATGTAAACACTAATAACTAATTTGAGGCTAAATAATCAACGGTTAGCCCTTACTTGACTTTATATATATAAACACTAAAAATTAAGTTAACTTTTAATAATCAACGCTCAACCCTTGAATTTTTATATAAAAACACAAATAACTAAGATAAATTTAACTAATTAAATGTCAATCTCTTACTTGATTTCGTATATATAAATACGAATGAAAATATTTGACTTTAACTTATCAATGGTCAGCAGTTACTTGACTTTCTATATATAAATACTAATAATTAAGAATTGACTTTAGCTAATCAACGATTTACCTTACTCGACTTTCTATATAAACACTATTAACTAAGTTGATTTTAACTAATCAACGGTCAACCCTTACTTAACTTTCTATATATAAAATCTAATAACTAAGGATTGACTTTAACCAATCAACGGTTAAACCTCACTTGGCATTATATATGTGAACGCTAATAGCTATAGATTGACTTTAATTAAACAACAATCAAACCTTACTTGAATTTTTATATGTAACACTAATAACTAAATTGAATTTAACTAATCAATGGTCAATGTTTAATTGACTTAGTATATATAAACACTAATAACTAATTTGACTTTAGCTATTAAACGGCCAACTCTTACTTGACTGTCTATACATAGTAAACACTAATAACTAAGTTGACTTTAACTAGTCAACGGCCGGCCTACTCGACTTTCTATATATAAACACTAATGAAAATGTTTGATTTTAAGTTATTAAATGTAAAATCTTACCTTTCTCTCTGCAAACACTAATGAAATTGTTTGATTTTAAATAAACAAATGTCAACCTTTACTTAATTATCTATCTATAATAAATAATAACTAAAATTAGACTCTTCAATGATCAACACTTACTTGACTTTTCATGCATAAGTACCTAATGCAAAATGTTTACTTTTACTAATCATCGGTCAACCCTTGACTTTCTATATTTTACCAAAAATGTTTAGTTTAAGTTATCAAAGGTGGACCCCTACTTAGCTTTCGTATATAAACACTAATAAAATGGTTAGATTTTAACTGACTAAAGGTCAACCTTAATTGACTTTCTCTATAACGTTTGATAACAACTAATTAAATTTTGATTTAAATTTAATCATTTTAATCGGGTCAATATATCTGGGATTAGATTCAGGCTTCGGGTCGGTCGCGTCGCGTGCATGTTCGGGTCGATATATCCGGGTCAGATCGGATTTCGGGTTGAGTTCGGTTGTGTTGAGTTTGAGTTTGGGTCAATATTTCTCAGGTCGGATTCAAGTTTCGGGTAGAGTTCGATCATGTTGGATTTAGGTCAATATTTCTCGGGTTAGATTCGGGCTTCGGGTTGAGTTCGATCGTGTCGAATTCTCGGTTCGGGCTAGAGATTGATAGCACTACTTTCTAGTATTAACCGGGAGTACTTCTGTCATTTTTTCCGACTTCCTTGCTTTACTAAAACGCCATCGTATTTCCACTTTACCCAACATCCAAATTCACCAATCTTCTTCCCTTGATCTCATGCTCGTTCCTATTTATTGCAACGAGATACATTCTCCCGGAATACCTTCTTGCCGTCTCCGATGCTTCCCGGCGGATCCATTGCACCATAATCTGTGGGGAGAAGTTTCTCTGATAGGCGCCCACAGATTCTCAACATGACCCTATTTGTGCCCCCGATTCTAGATCACCATGTTGTGGCCCTCAGAAGCTGCCCCAAATTTAGGGCTTTGGACCCAAATGGGCTCAGGTTCGCTGTGTGGAATCAATCCCTAGATCTCATTCGTGGTCGTAGGTAGGTTTTAATGACCGATATAATCGATTTTTCATCAGTGTTGTCTGATGCAACTGTTAGAGTGATTGATTTTAGAGTTTTTGTGTTGTAATCGTTTAATTTGGATATGGAGGCAGTATATTATTGATTTGTTTGAAGTATCCAAATCTTAAAGATTGGCATATTATACCATAACACGTAGTCCAAGATGTGCTTACTAATTGTTGTTTGCAAGTTCTTAGCGCCTGAGGTTGATTCTTGTTTTTTTTTCTGGGCGTGTATATGACTGCCAAAGCTTATTATTTTGCACACTTGTTAATACTGCAATTCACTTCGAGAATATGGCTCAATGTTGTGAATGGTTTTAAATAATTGCTAAGTTTTGGGTTTTGGTTTGTGCTAATTTGTGAAGGTTATGCTTCAAAGGCTGAAATCATGAGTATAAAGTGCATATGTGATTCTATTGTTGCGTGAATGATAGTTGATCTCGGTGCAACAGCATGTGGATGTATAGTTTAGCTTTGAAATTTGCCCTTCTGCATTTTTACTTTTCTTGTATCCTTCTGTGGACTGTGGCGGGATATATTAACTGGTGTAGAGCTCTTTGTGGGGGTTCTCGTGGTTGCATTATTTACATGTCCTTGCAGAATTCATATGAGAACTTGAGAACTACAAGAAGCAGTTTATAGTTAACGATAATAAATATTTTCTACTAACCTTATTTTAGACAACCTACTGACTTCACTTTTCTTCTTCTGAGTGCATAATTATTCTTTTAGAAAACCATTTTTGGTGATGAGAATATTGGTTAGTCTGTTGCTATTTGTGGTTAGTCTGCTGAGCGGTGAAGACGCTCAATACTGATCACCGCCTGCATTAGCGAGAGATTACAAGGAAATGAAGAGGGTGTACATGGAGTTCCCGAAGATTTACAACATTGTTCTGAATTTGAACACGTACGATGAAGTGATCAAGGGATCGATATGCGAGTCGGGTGATTTGAGTTCTGCATTTGTCATCCAGAGTGAGAGATGGATAGCAAGAGAGTAAAGCCAAATGCGAACACATTTCATGAAAAGGTGAAATTTAGGACCCTATTTGTCATATAAACCTCCTTTCACTTGCTAGAAAGTATTGAAAAGGATGGACTGCATGGCTATATGTAGCATATCTAGACAAGTTTCCGTTGGTAGTTTTTGTAAAGTTTGGGTTAAATTTAGCCAAGGCAGGTAGAGAAGTCCATTTGTGCAGATCTAAAGAGTTTCTAATCTACTCAAATATATTACACCATTCATGCTTATCTTTACAACATATGTAATTAAAGTAGTTACAGGAAAAATGAGTACTTGAATAGACTGTGAATTTCCTATTCTTACTTCTTATGATAAAGGTAGATGTGCAAAGCTAAATCAAGAACCATACTGAAACATTCTTGTGCTATTCAATCCAATGAGGAGAGGCAATGTTAAGCTTGGTCAAGTGAGTATGACTTCATAACTGACAAAAAGCTGGCATTTACACTGGAGGATAGACTAATATATGATAGACTAAAAGATGTTGCTTCTGTCTGTTTTTGAGTGTTTTAATATTTATGTTTTTCAGGCACAATCATCTCATTGTGTAAGCAAAGCTATGAGATGGTGGGAGAAGGCTCTGAAGCCTAACATGATTGAGATCCACTATGCAAATAAGCTTGTTGATTCTATGTTAAATGTCGGTGACAGATTGGTGACTTTTGATTTTTATTCCCCTGGTTGCGGAGGCTGCAAAAGCTCTGCAACCTAAGGTACATTGGATTTTTTGTTGTTTTAATCTCTGAATTTTTAGGTCAGATCACTTTTTTTAGGAGTGAGAATCATCAATCATGTATCCAAATCATTCTGTCCAATCCCGTTCAAGTTATAACCGATAATATTGATTAATATTAGATGTATTGAGGCTGTTTAGATTGGACATGATAACCTAAACAAATGATTTGTTGGATATTTGACTGTGAGGTTCTTTTTGTGATTGTAGATATGTCAACTGGATGAGTCAAACCGTAATACTATTTTCCTGAATGTCAACTATGAGGAGCTCAAGACCATGTGTTACAGTTTGAACATACATGTCCTGCCATTCTCCAGGTTCAATTGGGCAGCTTCAGTTGTACTAATGCAACAGTGAGATAGCTTATCAAGATTTAATCTTATGTAATCGGTTTTAATTAGCGGGGAAATTCGTATTTGATAAATTGTTTCTTGAGACACTGTGGCTAGATTTGGTTTATGTAGCTGATTTCGCGTAATGGGGTCCTGTCTTGATTGAATTTGGCGAGACATGGTCCATATGTGTAGTTGTTGGTTTTGTTGCCATTGTTTCTGATGATTCTTCGGTGTGGCAGATCAAGAAATTCAAAGATGCTTTAGCAAAGTATGGTGGTTCCTAATGGTGTAGTCTTGGTCCACCAAGAGGGCTAGAAGAGTTGGACAATAATGGCTTTAGTCTCAGCTGGTGAGCTGCCTAGAACAACTACTTCTTCGCTGTTGGAATTGGGCTAAGACGATAGAATGAAGATGACCATGGGAGATGTTGTTTTGGATGGTTGTACATTGGTTAGAGATGAAAGTCAAATTTGTGTTAATGTCCAAACTATACAGTAGATGATAAGAAAAGAGACTTAAGGAATATTAATCTACAATTTTTCAAGTTTTATTAGATTTATTTACCTTTATTACACTATACAATAATGATAAGTAAATAGACAGGCCGAACATTGATACTCCACTTGCAGGTTGGGTTTATTGTTATGAACTTCTGGAGTCTGATGACAAGTTTGGATTTATTGTTATGGATGCTTATGGCACCCTCTTTGGAACTTTGAGTGGTAATACTCGGGAGGTTCTTCACAGGTTGACTGTTGATCTACCTAAGAAGCAAAGAAGAGGAGGTTAGTTTGCACTTTGATTTGGTGGTCTTCATATGGAGAAGCACCATAATTATGTGAGGTAGGCTGCTAAGCTTTGCGGGATCAGCATACTTCAAGACTGAGCTTAGATAGTCCTACATGTTTGATCCCCGACTTCAAGCAAAGGTTAAGAATGTAGTAGATGTTTCGTGCGGAGGAGAAGTAGGTTTCAACCAGGCAATCGAGTAAAAACTGATTGGTAAACACTCAAGAGGAGAAAATTATGTTAATTTATGGCGTCGAGTACCAACGATTAGGTCCTGAGCATTCCAGGCTGCTGGTACTCGGGGATCAAAGTCACATGATACTGAGTAACACTATCAGCCATTGATGATGGAACAAGCCTTGAGAAGCCAACATCACCAATCTTGCTCACAAAGTTTGTCTATGAAAATATTGGCTGGCTTAAGGCCGCGTTGGACAAGAAGCTCATGTCTTGTTTTGTGTAGAAAGAGAAGTGTTGAGCCAATCTCAATTCTGAAGCAATCTCTCCAAGATATTGAGCTGTTTCCACCACAACCTGTCTTCCAAGCTCCCGTTTTCCATGAATTTATAGACACGATACCTACACCCACGGGTGTACCCCAATGGTTGGGAGTTGGGTGGGTATTGGATGCAACCCAGGTTCGAAACTCGGCAGCGGCAGTGTGGGGAGTTCTTGCTTTGCAAGGCTCCCTTGTGCGCACCGAGTCTCTGGATCGGCCCAATGTTCCTGGTGCTGGGCTACCGTGATTTACCTCTCATACGATGGCCGTGGTGTCGGCTGGTATGAGCCGCTGAGGGCGAGCGGTGATCGCCTTTTGGATAGACACGATACCTATAGTCGCTCAGCAACATAACCATGTCTGGATGACTCATGCGACATAGCACCTCAATCTGCACATACATACTCCCCCCGTTTCTCTATTATTGGCAGACTTTCTTTTTTGGGCTCATTTTTTGTAAGATTTCTTCAATTTCATCCACTCATTATACTTTTTACTTTCTACATTCAATTTCACCCACTCATTTTCTTCACTTAAATCCAAGCAGCTAAACCGATGGTAACACTAACAAAAGGAGTATGAAAAATGGCCTAGGTTAGACAAATATGGAAATGTGTTGAATTTGGTTTTACATGAATGAAATTTAAAGTTTAACAAAATTATTTATTTTCAATTTAAATTTCAAATCTAAATTTTCCATTTAAATTTAATAATTGTCTTAAATTTTTTATCAAAAATACCACGCACCGTATGGTGAGACCAACCAGTAACTATTAACAACTAACCGGGGATCAAATATTTAAGTAATCATAATTAACTATTAAAAATACCTGATTGTGTTAATCTTACCACTTCTTTTCACCAAACACACGTTTCTTCCACAACAACAAAAACCATCTGATGAATAAACCAAAGCAACATTCCCCAATGACCAGGTACAAATATTCTTCCAACCATTAAACTAAATACATTCCGATCAATAACATACACCCACTTCAACAACCGAACTAAATGTTGGAAGCTACAGGGTGTCAGGAGTGAGTTCCTCCCCTATTCCTGACTTATCCGGCGAAAGAGTCTCCAAACATAATTTCTTGCAACATCCTCCTCTCATAGCTGCCATATTACTTCCATAGATTTCCCCATCGTAAGTATCAGAGAGCATGGCCAGAGGTGGTTCACCTACAAGGAACTGTTTCAGATTACAACCACCTCCGTTTGAAATAATTCGCCCTGAACAATCCCTAGATCTCCTCCTTCAAACCATCGTAATAGAGTCCTCAGCGCGTTGGGTGAAGTTGCACCATACAATTGATTGTCGTCGACCATTGATTTCCGCTTTCGGGAGTTGTGGTTCTGGCGTGTAGACATTTTGCCAACTGGAAAATCCTGCAATGTTAAGAAAGCCCAGGAAATAAAGGACACAATGTTGAGTTTGTTGGGTTCCTTGGATGGGATAATGTTAGAATAAATTGTTAAAAGATATTTCGTTCTATTATATTTATATCTTGTACCATAGTTAGAATTCTTTTCTATTTATACTTCTGTATATGATGCATTTATATAACCCCTTGTAACATCAATAAAAACACGCATTCATATTTTACAATATTTTACATGGTATCAGAGCTAAAATCCTGAAAACCCAAATCCTAAATTTTTCTACCACCATAACCGCGCCTCACGCACCGATCTTCCGCCTGCCACCGCCTTTACGTGCCACCGCCGTTCTAGGCCGTCTGACAGTCGCTCCTTTTTCTGCCATCATGGATCCTCTAGATCATGTTGAAATTGAAGATATTGTCGTTGCCCTTAATCCTGTTATTTCTGATGCTGGCACAGCCGGACCATCGGATTCCGTGCCGCCGCCTCCACGCCTACTCGCTGGAGCCGTTCTGCCTCCCACCGGTGACGTCGACATCGCTGCACCTCCATCGGTGATCATCTCGCCGCCGCCGCATCCATCTACCTTTCCAGCCTCAGATTCTGCCATCTTCCAAGCAACCATGCAAGTCGCAGCGATGACCGCTGCTCAGGCCATTCGCCAGTCCTCTGGTGACTCTTCTTATGCTTTGCCTACTAATCATCACTACTAAGTTCATCCGTCAGTTCATCCTGGTTTTAGAATCTGTCTTGAGATCTTGAAGGGTGATAACTATAATGAATGGAGTGCTTCCGTGTTTGATGCTTTTTCTGCAAAGCATAAGAAGGGTTTTCTTGATGGCTCAGTTGTTAAGCCTTTGTCTACTGAACCTTTTTATAATGACTGGAATAGTGTAAATTCTATGCTTGTTGGTTGGGTGGTTCAAACTCTTGATCCATCCATTCGTTCTGGTATTACTTATCATGCGTCTGTTAAGGATCTTTGGGATGATCTTAAACATCGTTTTGCCCTTGATAATGGTCTGCGCATGTGTGAATTTCGTGCGTCCATTTATACTTGTCGCCAGAATGGTCAATCTGTTGCTGCATGTTATACTAAATGTAAGAAGTTGTGGGATCTGCTCAGACATGTGTTTGTCCTGCTGCTCATACTGCTGCTGAACCCCGTGAGATAGAGATGATTCATCAATTTCTCATAGGATTGGATGAAGAATACCATTCATTGAGATCTCACATCTTGACACTTGACCCTTTGCCTCCTATTGGTCGTGTTCACTCGCTTGCCATTTAGGAAGAGCGTCACAAAATTGGTGTTCATGCACGTGAGTCTGCCCCGGACAATATGGCCAATGCACTGTATCGACCTCAACCACAGCCGAAGCCGTCCACCGCCGCCCAAAGTCCTGGCACGCTCGCCCCTACCGTTGATAAAAAAAATCTTTCATTTGTATTCACTGCAATCGCAAGGGTCATGATGCTGCTACCTGTTTCAAAATTCATGGTTATCCCGAATGGTTTGAGCAACAACGAGAACAAAATTCTGGTCAGAGAGCTCAGCCCTAGCGAACGCGCGCCTCAGCTGTCGCGCCATTCGCCGTCGTGTAAATTTCCGTGAGGGAAGTTGAATGCAGAGGATTGCGTCCGGTTGTACAGTGATAGAGAGATAAACCAACCTTTTGCCTCTTGGATTTATAGTGGATATCGGTTTGAATTTATTTGATCAAGAAGGCGTGGTGCGGTGGGCATTTTGGGAAATAGCAAGTCAGCAGTCTTACACGTCTCCCAAGTTCCCAACGTTGTGCTATTTACCTCTCATATGATGGCATGGGTGTGGGCTGATATGGGCCGCTGAGCGCGAGCGGATGATCGCCTTTTGCCAAGTTCCCAACGTTGACATATTAATTTCAAACCTGGTAAATTTGGAATTCCCTTTTTACCAAATAAGTGCTGGTAAATTTCATTTTTACATTTTCTTGCAGTTTTTGTGTCAACAATTTGGCACAGTATTAGGAAACACTATCTTTCCATAAGCTTATGAAAAGATTGAGTTTAATTAGAATAATAAAAGGTAAAAATATTTTAATTGCAATATTAAAAATTTATTATGCAACATATAATAGTTATAAAGTTTATAACCCGATTCGTGTAACCTGTAAATTTCATTTTCATTTCTTCTAATTTGCACTTTAAACCTTAATCTTTTCATGATTTATGGAAAGAACGTCTTTAAGACTGACTCCATTAATTTAGGGTCCACTAGCCATAACACCATAAATTGACCATCGTACACCCACGGGTGTACCCCAGTGGTTGGGACATGGGTGGGAAAGCCAATAAACCCAGGTTCGATCCTCGGCAGCGGCAGTGTGGGGAGTTCTTGCTTTGCAAGGCTCCCTTGTGCGTACCGAGGCAATGTCAAGCCCATGGGTCCTGGTGCTGGGCTACCGTGATTTACCTCTCATATGATGGCATGGGTGTGGGCTGGTATGGGCCGCTGAGCGCGAGCGGATGATTGCCTTTTGCCAATAAATTGACCATCGTCCTATTTTTTCATACCACTAAACCATTCAAAAACCATTTCTCATTTTACTATATCTATGTATACCACTAAAGAAAATTCAAAGAAGCACATTATCAGAATTAATAAAATATTCAAATTTTTTTATACAATGATAGAACACTTTTGCATAACTTTGTGTTTGATAAAATAATAATGATTTTTTTAATAAAAAAATAATAAATACTTTAACCACTACAAATGAAAAAGTCTCCTGTTAGACCGACTAATTTTGAATGAATGTTGCCTGTCAACCTTTTATCCTACGCATGAAATTTACGATAGTCCTGAAAGCTAACTTTTGAATTTATTTACATAAATAAGGAAATTACTTTTGAATTATAGTTTATTGACATTAATAACATTAAATTTATAGTTATGGAAATATTTCATCTATATACTAATATAGAGAATGAAACCTTCTCTTTCCTCGAATTCTCCATTTTAGAGAATCATATGCAGCGTCTGTTGGGGATGAAAATTCACCGAAATCTACGAATATAGCTAAGAGCATCTCCAATGCAAGCATAAAATATGTAAAAGTTTATAGCCACATCAACGCCATCTTGATAGACCCCCAATCCTAAAATACATCTCCAATGCAAGCGTCAATGATAGACGCCAATCTTACGTGGAAAAATTTAAATGACCCCTTCAGTTAGAGCTTCTATTCTTTGAAGCGCAAAGTGAGGCATTTAATATTTCAACTCATTAAATTTTGGCTAAACTTTCTCATTTTACTATTTCCCATTAAAGTGTTAACCGTTTATTCGTTGATAGTCCATACTGAAGTTGTAGTTGTGATGGTCGCATTGAAGATCAAATTTTAAAAATACCATCAACTAATTTAATTTTTACATTACGCTAAATTTCTATTCAAAATCCAATTGACCTAGTTTTCAATTTAGATTCATCTAATCTTACTTTTAGACGAATATGTACGTATCAAGCCTGATTACACTTTATTTAACTATTGTTTTTTACATGTTATTCATCACTAGGTATATCCTTTCATATTTGCCAATAATCAATTTCATATTTGTCATAGTTTGAGAGCCCATCTTTTCGAAGACAATATTTCTATTATTCTAATTCTACCTCGCCTTTTTATATTCCTATATACAAGCGATGTCTCTGAAGACTTTTACTTTCTTCCTTCAAATTATAGATAAATTAAAAATTGAATGCATCATAATAATATTGTAAATTTACATTTCGGTTCATACAGTCTGCATCAGACATTGGATATGAATGCTAATTACATGTCATTATGTTAATCATGTGAAACCTTTAAAGATAAAGTATAATCGTGCCCGGTTGAACCACGGTTGGGAGCATGGCTAAACCGGGGAAAATAACTTGCGTACTGTGCAAATGACTAGACATTAATAGTCACATCACAAATCCTTCCTCATCTCACCTATAACAACGACGGATGAAGTCGTCTTCCCTCTCACAATCTCATTTCTTCCTCCAACCATATTCAAGACAATGGAAATGAAGAGGAGGATTGAGGACGCTTTAGGCTTGGGTAAATATTGAATTCTTCTACTCTTTTTAATGAATTTTTCTTTCCCACTCAGTGTTACATGTAATCTTGACTTTACACCCGCAACTAGGGAAAAAGTCCTTCAAAAGGCGACTTCAAAGTGCGAGGAAATCACGTCGAATATGGACGCTGCGGCGGACATCCTCCTGGCAGCCAACAAGGTTGTCCATTCCCGATAAACAGTGTTCTATTTCCTCCTCAATCATTTACACCTATAGTAATATTGGCTGGCCGGATTCTGTACACTTTCAGGAAGATGCATATAAGGAGTATATTAAGGCTCGTAACAAAATAGAGCTCATCTGCCAAGTCAGAAAAGTACTCATTTGTTTTGCTGACACAATATATATCTCACAAACAGTTTCAAATTAATATTTTGATGAACACAATTTTACTACTGATGTCAATTGAAGGTCGAGGCACGTGTTGCCAAAATGCAACGTACTATGTTGTCAAAAACAACGGAGTACCTAGAGAACCCAAAAGGTTTTACACTAAGGGTTCAAAGTTTAGGGTCCTCATCATCTTAATGGTTAAGAACTTTGGAATGGGAGTTGTGGGTTAGATCTTTTTGTTGTCAATAGGTGGAAAACATATTGTGGTGCTCCTTGTTTATTTTTTTTTCGAATCATAAAATGATTTTCCATAATGAATTGTATTATTAATATCTGAATATATAGAGTACAGTAGAGGTGTAATAAGGAAAGAACTCTAATCATAATCAATCATAATCTAATCAGGAGTCTGATTTATTCTAACACCCCCCTCAAGCGGAGCGTCGGATGCTCGCCGACGCACAGCTTGGACCTGAAGAACTCGAACAGCGGACGAGAGAGCCCCTTGGTAAAAATGTCTGTAATATGAAGAGAAGTCGGAACATGAGCAACGCGCAGCTTTCCGGATGTCACCAACTCACGAACAAAATGGTAGTCGATATCGATGTGTTTCGCCTGCTTGTGCGTCACTAGATTCTGAGCCAAGAAGATAGCACTACTATTGTCGCATAACAACAGTGGAGAACCAGAAAGTGGAACCCTAAGATCACAAAGCAAATGAGTGAGCCAGACCACTTCTGAGGCAGTGTTGGCAAGACCACGGTATTCAGATTCAGTGCTAGAGCGAGAAACAGTAGGCTGTTTCTTGGCACTCCAAGAAACCATATTCCCACCAAGAAAAACCGCATAACCATAAGTGGACCGACGAGTCTCCAAACAGCGAGCCCAATCAGCATCAGAGTATCCTAACACATCAGGAGTACTAGCAGAACAAAATTGGAGACCAAAATGAAGAGTGCCACGAACATACCGCAAAATCTGAGTCACAGCAGCAAAATGGTCATCTCTGGGATCCTGAAGATACTGACTCACCGTGTTGACCGAGAATGCCAAATCCGGACGAGAAATGGTGAGATACTGGAGAGCACCAACAAGAGAACGATAAAGTGTAGGATCCCAAAATGGAGGACTGGTAGAGGTGTGAAGCTGAGAGCCAGCGACAAATGGAGTAGAAATAGGTGCCGCGTCAGACATACTGGCCCGATTCAAAATATCCCGAGCATACTTTGCTTGGCCAAGTAGTAATCCTGAGGAGATAGGCGAAACTTCAAGACCAAGAAAGTAATGAAGAGCACCAAGATCCTTGATCGCAAACTCTCTGTGTGTCTGATCAATGAACTGGCGAAGAAGAGTCGAGTAATTGCCTGTAAGAATGATATCATCCACATACACAAGTAGGTACAGTAACGATGACCCTCTCGAAAGGACAAATAAAGAAGTATCAGCTGAGCTGCACCGAAAACCAAGCTGTGTTACATAACTGTTGAAATTCTGGAACCAAGCCCGAGGAGCCTGCTTAAGACCATAAATGGCCTTTCGCAAACGACAAACATAGTCTGGATGGACAGAATCCTGATAACTAACGGGCTGCTTCATGTAGACTGGAACATCAAGAACACCATTAAGGAAAGTGTTCTTGACATCCAACTGATGAAGTGGCCAGGAACGCATGGTGGCTATGCCGAGAACCGTCATAACAGTGGAGGCTTTGACCACAGGACTGAAAGTGTGGTCAAAATTAAAACCCAGAATCTGCGAGAAACCCTGCGCCACAAGTCTAGCTTTGTGACGCTCAATAGTGCCATCTGGTCGATACTTGAGCATATAGACCCATTTGGAGCTAACAATGTTGACATTCGAAGGTCGAGGCACCAAATCCCAAGTGTGCTGACCATGAAGAGTGGCCATCTCATCACCCATGGCTGATACCCAGGCTGGATCCTGAAGGGCAGAGCGATAATCAGTGGGCTCTGTCTGAGAGAGGAGTGCGGCAGTGAGACCATGAGCAATAATATCCAAATAATCCTGGTGCTGAATGGCACCAGTAGAAGACCGAGTGGCCATCCGATGAGTACGAAGCTGGGGCGGCGAAGCTGGAGGAGTCGAACCAGCTAATGACACCGAGGAAGATCGAGCTGCGCTGACCAGAGAGTGACCGTCGAAAGTCGCCGGAGAAAGAATAGCCGATACTGGCTGAGACGTGGTGGCCGGTGGCTGAGATGGTGGTTGAGGAGTGATGGGCAGCGGCTGAGATGTTGTGGGCGTTGGCCGAGGAGTAGGGTCCGGGTCGGGCGTCCAGATGGAAGATGGTGGTGAAGGAGGGGCAGCTGGAACAGGCACAGACATAGGCACATGCGTGGTGGCCCTAATCGATGAAGTAACAGTTCCATCAAAAAATGATGAAATCTCCAGATATGAAATCGAACGACTGTCCATGGAAGATGAGACACAAGGGAAGAAAGTTTCATAAAAACGAACGTGACGAGAGATATAGATACGTCCAGAAGTCGGGTCGTGACACTGGAAGCCCTTGTAATGAGGGCTATAGCCAATAAAAACACAGGGAATGGATCGGGGTGCAAACTTATTAGTAGCAGTGGCACGCAACATGGAAATGCATGACAACCAAACGGGTGAAAGAGGGTATAGTCAGGCACATGACCAAAAACAACCTCAAAAGGTGATTTGCCACTCAGAACTGAACTAGGCAGACGGTTAATAATGTAAACTGCAGAGGAGAAAGCTTCCACCCAATAACAGTGCAGCACAAAAGAGTGAAAAAGCATGGCAAGGCCAGTCTCTGTGATGTGATGATGCTTTCGCTCAGCCCGGCCATTCTGAGCAGGTGTATAGGGCGAGGACATCTGATGATGAATGCCACATGATATGAGGTGAGCCTAAAGTCGGTGATTAGTAAACTCGGTGCCACCATCGGTCTGAAAAATTTTAACCCTAGCAGAAAACTGATTCTCAACGAATTTCTGAAACTGGATAAATGTGTCATAGAAATCCTACTTATGCCGCATCGGAAGAAACCATGTGAATCGCGAGAAATCATCAATGAAAATGGCATAATAAGAGAAACCACCGATAGATAAAACAGGAGCTAGTCCCCACAAATCACAATGTACTTTATCCAATAAACCAGTAGCGCGCTTGTCACTAATGGAAAAGGGAAAACGACTACTCTTGGCTATCTGACAAGGAGAGCAACTGATAGGTGCAGGCATAGCAGAAGTGACAGAAATAAGGCCCCGTCGATTCAATAACTGAATAGTATCATGAGACACATGACCGAGGCGAGAGTGCCACTGCTCAAAAGAAGCATGAAGCTTTGTAGAGCGTAGTTCGCCTAAAAAACTGGAATCACCAGTCTCAAGAAAATAAAGACCAGATCTATGATGGCCTTTACCAATAATCGTCCCTGTAAGCTTGTGCTCAATGAAAAATGCATCGGTATCAAATATAACACGGACATGTAGATCACGAGTAAGCTTACTAATGGACAATAAACTTCTAGTAATCTTAGGGACCACAAGGACATCATTAACAGAGAAACCAGATAAATGACATTGGCCAATGTGAGAAATAGATAATGATTCACCATTTCCAACAAGAATAGAATCAGAACCACGATAAAGTTGTACCTTATCAAGATGACTGGTGTGAGCAGTGATATGAGATGTAGCACCTGAATCAATGATCCACTGATCCGACGAAGGATGACGGTTGGAACCATTCAAACTGGCCTGAAACAAAGCTTTGTCAGTAACCCAATTAGCGGAACAATCTTCCCGAGATAATGGTGCAAAATAAACCATAGTAAACCTGGAAGTGAGCTGGAAGGAGAACCGCGTGCAAGGCCCAAGGAAAGCTGTGAGCGCGTGTATAACACGCGCTGGAAGATGCGTGTGCCTAGCTGAAGGCGCTTGTCAACACGCGCTATGAAGCTACATGAATCTGGGCCGGTGATGGACGGTTTCCAGACACAGACGACGGAGATGGACAGAGCAGCGGAGATGGACAGAGCGGCGGAGATGAATTGACCGCTGCAAGCTCTGCTCTGGTGACGCCGGAGAACGCCGACAGGACGCGGCAAGACTGCAACTATTGTCGGCGAAGACGAATGCCGGCATGACGCGGCGAAGATAAATTGACCGCTGCTGAACGACGATGAAACTTCGGGAATGAAGAGTCTGGAGACGGCCAAATGAGCTTGGGGCCGGGAATGAAGAGTCTAGAATGGATCTTACGCCGGCGAAGAAACTTTGAAAAGAGAGAGATGCCGACGAACGAAGAACACTGCCGGAAGATAGCCGGAAGTTGCCAAAAATTGACCGGAAACTTTAAAATAAATTTATGATTAATGATTCAGGATCAGAACCTGCTCTGATACCATGATAAAATGATTTTCCGTAATGAATTGTATTATTAATATCTGAATGTATGGAGAGTACAATAGAGGTGTAATAAGGAAAGAACTCTAATCATAATCTAATCAGGAGTCTGATTTATTCTAACACCGAATGTGTAGATTACAACACCCATGACCCTGTTATTAATCTATGTCCTTATCATGTAATGGAAACTCCTTTTATTTGGGAATGTGTTCAACATCTGTTTATGTATTGGGCTCTAGAATTGGAAAAAAAGTATAAATTTTGCAACTACTATATGGCTATCCTACTAACACAAACTAACCACTTATGCAATTCTTATAATATGAATATCATTGCAAAGGTTCTAGATTGCGGAATTTTGAGAAGCACTCTTAACGAAGGTTGATCGAAGCACTCTCTTGAAATCAAGAAGACACAAACGAAGTCTAGTCAAGAACACTACATTATGAATTCTCTAACACAAGGGACTAATTCGCATGAACCCAAACACTAGTTGCACAAATCGCTCACTAACTAGCCCGCATGATTAGCTCACAGATTAGAAGGAAAATACTAACTTAATTAACCAGCAGGATTAAGTAACAATGAAACGTTTGCAAGCAAAGAGTAATAACTAACAATATGATTGATAGAAGTGTAAGGTAAATAAAATGTTGAAAATCACCCCCTATTTATAGTACATAGGTATGACCTCAAAAATACAAACAAGACAAGGATTTCGTAATTCCTGTCAGAAACTGGAATGACTTATGACAAACTTAAGAAGCTAAAACAATATTAAACTAAAATATCTACTTTAAATCTAAATGATAACCAAATTCATCCAAATAAATCAATCCAAATATTGGATGAATTCTTGAAGGAATCTACCATATCTAAACTTACCAAATCTAATCAAACCAAAACTAAATCTCCTAAAATTACAATATCTCAAAATTAACAATAAATATGAGCATACTACCTCACTAAAAAACCCAGTGGGAGAAAGAGTATAGTGCTAAGCTCTTAAAAATACTAAACTAAAAAAAAGAAGATATTTTTGAGATCATATCATTCACTTCGTGGTCGAAAAGTTTCATCATCAAAATGTGAACGATCTTCAAAAGTATTGGAGATAAACGTCCCATGCCATCCTTGCGAAGTTTCGCTAAAAAAATGGTGACTGGGCACTGACTAGGAAATAACTGTTTGAACTCGCGAGACAATGAGAAATTGGCAATAACTGAACAAACTCGGGAGAAGTTGGCCCACTCGCTGGAAGTTGAAATCTCGCGAGATGAAGAGTTTCACCAAGAGACGCGCGTGAGGATGCGTTCAAAGTGACCTGCACATGAGGTTCACACGCCTGGGTGCAGACCATGGATCGTGTTCTTCTTCGCTGGAGACGTTCTGCTCTCAACCTTTCTTCACCGGAGTCGCACTAACTGGGAACCCAGGCGCCGAATTTTTTTTTACTGGAGGTTCTGATAAATCAGGGAGATGATCCTTTGAAGAAAAAGCCAAGGTTCTTTGATCGAAATGGTGCAATTCGATGGAGATGCAACAACTGCGGATGACGCCGATCGGTCGGTCAGAGACAGAGCTGAGTGGCGACAACGAGTTATCTGGCGGCGGCAGACCTCTGATTTCTGTTTTTTTTTTTAAATTTTGTTTTCTAAAATAAAAACAAGAATAGAACTCCTGTTAGTAGGTCGGTTGGATACCCACGGGTAGATCTTCTTGCTTTGAAAATTAAAATACGGATACGAAGGAACCAACTGATATCCTCCTACAATACCTATTGATGTCGACTTATATGATAGTCACAGGAACTTTGGTTTTGCTCTGATACCAACTGATATGAATCTCCTTGCGAAAACTTTGGGTTACAGAATTTTGAGAAACACTCTTAATGAAAGTTGATCAAAGCGCCCTCTTGAAATCAAGATGACACAGACAAAGTCTAGTTAAGAAGACAACTTTATGAACTTCACTAACACAAGGGTTGAATTCCACGGTAAGCCAAACACCAATTGCATCAAAATTAACGAAAAGAATCATAATTGTTCTAAGCACTAATCTTAAATGGACAAACCTAACGGTTTAAGCAAAGAGTATAAACTCAAAATATGAATCTATAATGTATAGAATGTGTCCTAAAATTCGTGGATGGCCTCCCTATTTATAGGGTTCGGTTCGGCCAACACAAAATAGAAAGAAGACATGATTTGGTAATTTCTATCAGAAACTGAAAAGACTTATGGTAATTTTAAGAAATTAAAATCATATCAAACTAAAATACCTAAAATAATCTAGGTAAGGTCGAAATATTCAAGATTAAGTCTTGAATGAATATTTTCTTATCTAATCTTACAAAATATATTTCTAATCAAATCAGAACTGAATATTCTAAACCCTAAATAAGGTATAGCTGAAATTAAACTCTTCCAACACCAACATGGCCGAGTTTAGTGGGCCTTATTTTAAAATTAAATAATATAGAATGATCACACTACCATACTAAAAAAAATTCAGTGGAAAAAAGAGTAAAATGTTGTTTATGATGTCTTCATTATTTCGAAACTCTTGAACAATTAATCCAAGACACTTTCAATTTATTCTTCAACTCTTCATCATGAAGCTGATCAATCAAAACATTCAATGCCGCAACTCTAAGCTTCACTCTTGCCCTAGTCATAGGACCAACCATATCGCTTAGATGATCTCAAACATAACCCTTGAAGATTTGATCTTGTAAAGGCACGTCGGCTAACAAGGGCGTTGGCATGACTTGTACTAGTGGCACGACTCATGCTGCTGGAGCTGGCACAGAGGGTGAAACTGGCATAGATGATGGCACGACTCGTGTAGACCATATAGCTTCCGGATTCATATCAAATTATATCTCTATTAACAAGAATAATATCGGAATGAGGTCGGAGGCCATCAATGCAAAAGGGATGAAAATGAGAAGAAAAAAATTCAGAAATGGCAGAGGAAGGATGAGAAGATAGTGGAAAGCAAGGCTGGTGCACCGCATGGAGAGGAGCAGAAAGATCTATTAACTAAATGGAAGGTGGTGGGATAAAAAAATAGGGGAAAGCAGCCTGCAGGAATTATTGTTGAGCAGATGGTGGAAAGTATTAGTGATGTAGGAAGTAGTAGTATGGTTATTGAGTCAGGGAATCAGAGGATTTGGTTTGATCCTGCTGATTCTTATGACAAGGTTCCATGATCGTAACGTGGAATGTTAGGGGGTTGAATAAAGCAACCAAGAACAAAGCAATAGGTGATTTCGACAATGTATTGTCTATCAATGATTGGATATTGTGGTAATGATGTACATATTAATGAATATTGGTACTCGTTGAGATAGTTCCAATGCCACCGGAATTGTCTGATTCTGGATGCAAAAGTTATGCTCAAAATCATATCGGACCTTCGCGGCCATTCTCCCTGCATCAGTCTCCTCCATCTTTGAAGAACTCGACCCCGAGTCCTCATCAGGATATAGAACCCCATCCTCATGGTATTCATAAATGTCAGCCATTGATTTCCATTCTTTGGAACAAGAAGAACAAGAACCGCACAATGACTCATACTCTCACAGATGAACCCTTTCTTCAACAAGTCTTTAATTTGTTCCCTCGGTATCTCATTCTCCTTCAGGCTCATACGATAGTGGGGAAGGTTTGGTAAACTAGAGCCGGGGACAAAATCAATCTGATGTTGAATATCCCGCATAGGAGGTAATTCACTTGGAGGCTCGTCACCAGTTAACTGATCGAAATCCTTCAAATTTGCATGCACTTCCACTGGAATCAGTGCCACCTTCTTCTCAGCACTCAGCAACCCCTTCATCCATACGGGATAAAAATAGTCAGCTTCAACAACAGTCTCATCAAGTTTCTCTTCACCTTGTGTTACAACCAAAAAAATTGGCTGCTTACTTCTTGCGACACTGTCAAAACACGGAACAGGAGCCATAGCAATCCTATGCCCGCCCCATGCAAACAACATGATGTTATCACATCCCTTGTGTGTAAAATCATTATCAAACTGCCAAGGCCACCCCAACAACACATGACATGCATCCATCCAGTACATCACATACCACGTTCTCCTTATATTGCTTCTCAATTGAAATAGGAACACTACAAGTTAACGTCACCCTAAACTAATTACCCTTACTAACCCAACCTAAGGTATAAGGTTTGTCATGAAGCTCAGTGGGCAAGTTCAGATATTTAACTAACTTTGCAGACACAACATTTTTAGAACTACTATTATCCACAATTAAATTGTATAACTTCTTATTAATTGAACAGTGGGTCATGAAAAGATTCTTAAGCTGTCCCTCGTCCTTGGATGACAACAGAATCCACTAAAACAAAATATTAACCTTCCCAGTCGCCTCCTCTACGGTGTACTCAGCTCCTTCATACTCATCCACTGCATCATCCTCGCTATCCTCTTCTAGAAAAACCATGGTCCTCGATGGGCAAACATTAGACATGTGCCCCACACCACCACAACGAAAACACTTGTCACCACATGGCTTATTATATAGGTTAGGATGTCTTTGCATCAGTGCTCTGGCTGGGAACACCCTCTTTTCCTGCGAACCACCTGTACCGCCAACACCAGCACCAAGGTTAGGGTTCTCGGCTACCAAGATCTTCTCATTGCTTCCAGATTACTTGAAACTCCTATGGGTCTTAATTTTCTGAATGTCAGAAAAACCACCAACTCCGCCACTAGGAGAATTCTCCATCATCTCTACTTTCATGGCCAAAGTTTGAGCCTCGGCCAGAGTCCACATTGTGTGTAACCCCATCTTCTCCTGAATTGAAGGTTACATGCCACTAATATACTTAGCCAACTTCTATTCTCAAACTCTCCAAGTTCATTGCATTCACAATAACACATAAACTCAACCGTGTATTCCTTAACTGACTTCCTTCCTTGGGAGCACTCAATGTACAGTTTGTACAAGATCTACCCATAATCAACGGGCAGAAATCGATCCAGCATCATCTGCTTCATCCTTCTCCATGATCTTATTGGATTTTTGTTCTGCTTACACCTTGAGTCAACCAGCCTGTCCCACCACACAACGGTCATACTCTTCAACTTTACTGTGGCCATCTTCACTTGCCGGTCCTCTAAAATTTCCTTGAAATAAAAAAATTGTTCTACTTCGATCTGCCAATCCAGCAACTCCTCCTCGCCCATGGATCCATAAAATAAGGGAATATCAGCCTTAACCCGGTAATCAGGATTATTCCGTTGATTACCTTGATTCGTCTAAGTCTACGTGATGATTTCTTCCTCATCCAAACTTAATGAATATTCGATGATATTCTCCCCTTTCGGATTCCTCCTTGTCGATTTCTCACCATTGCTCATAGTCTCCACCCGCGTCGTCAACGCCTCCATCTGCTTACTCAAAACAGCAAGTGCCGCAGTAATCGTTGCTCATTCTGCCTGGGTTATTGGTTGATCACTCATCGTGAATCAATGAAAAAGGTTAGGGAAAAGCTTGCTCTTATACCAATTGATGTATTCAAAATAATCGAAAAGATTCGCAAGCACGAATCTTAAAAGAAAATCAAGGGCTGCAAGCACAAACCCTAGGTTTTAGTTCTGGAATCCACCAGAGAGAATATAATTCTCTAAAATTTTATTATGAAAGATGAAATCTACGAAAATACAAGAGGTCCTTAAATACTAAATTCGGAAGAAAACTGGAAAAAAATAAAAAATAAAATTTGGAATTAATAAATTCCAATATTAAACGGAAATAGGAAAACACTCAAAAATAGTAAATTTCTATTTTGAGGCCTTAAACGACCTCAAATAGGAAAATTGAGCGGAAACGCCTGATTTTGAGTTCGGATGCAAAAGTTATGCTCAAAACCGTATCAGACCTTTGCGGCCATTCTCCCCACATCAACGTCCTTGCAATGAGGCACCACAACTAATGGCATGGAATTAAGGCTTTTGCTCCATTGTGTTGAATGGTATATAACTCTCTACCTTAAAGAGATATCCTAGGGTTTAGAGTGCAACATTTCTTGCGGCTTAAGGCGCAAGTTCATTGACGGAGAGCTCAGTTTCGATCGGCAAATTCAGCAAACAATGACGAATCTGGAGGTTCTTGGGCATCTGTATGTGAATCTCTCTCTTAAGGATGAAGAAAACCCTAACTTTTCAATACCCCTTAGATCCGATGCTTCACACTTTCGTTCAGCGTTAGTAGGGAGGGTTTTGGCGCACAGAAAGATCCCTTCTGAGGAGATCATAGACCTATACCACCGAGTATGGGGTATGAGAAATACCATGAAGGGGAATCTTTTAAGAAATAATGTAGTTCTTTTTCAGTTTGAAAAACCGGCGGACAAAGCTTGAGTCCTGAGCGGGAATCGTGGTTGTTTGGGAAGTTCTTATTGGCTCTGAGAGATCTATATGAAGGGATGATTGCATTGCAAATAAAGTTCACGAAGGCATCGTTCTAGATCCATGTTCATTGAGTTCCCACACTTTCCATGAATGAGGTGTTGGGTTTCCTCCCAAATTCAAGAACTCTCCATTGATGGAAGAGGGGAGATGTTTCTAGGAAGATGGGGGGAAAATCTAGACTACCTTCTGGAAGGTTCCAAGCATTTATCATGATTTCTGGGGAGATGCAAGAAATTTCTAGAGCATGCTTGGTTCACCTATATTGAGGTGTTGGAGAAGAGTTTATCATCCAATCCCATCCACTTCTATCCATAGCCACTTTAATTCCTTCTAGTGTGAGAGATCCACTCTTAGAGAGAGAAGTCTTCATCCTCTCTACCTAGTGAGTTTTCCACCATATAGCGTGAGTAACCTTTTAATCCATCCTACTTGGTGAGATATACTGTAACCCTACTATAGCCTCTTATAGTGAAAGATTTGGATTACATCGTCCCGCGGTTTTTTTCGGATTTGGGTTTTCCACGTACCAAATTTAGGTGTCCTATTTTTCATTCTTTTTCATCTTTCATCTTGATCACACAAAGAGGGAAATATCAAATTTTCCCAACATTGGTATCAGAGCTAGGTTTAGTGGTGTTACATTCTTGTGAGAGTTAAGATGGAGGCAAGTATCACTCAAGATGGAGAAATGTTCAAGCTCACGATGGAGAAATATGCCTATTGGAAGCCAATGATAGAGGATCATCTATTTTTCAAGGATTTGTACGAACCAATTATGGAGGTGACCAGGTCGACGGAGAAGAACGATATAGAGTGGGAGCTCCTATATCAAAGGCGGTTGCCATGATTTGTAAGTACATTGATCAGAGTTTATTTTAGCATCTTTCTACTTACACAAATGCCTTTGAGCTATGGACAAAACTTAAGTCCATGATTTAAAAGAAGACACCCCATAACAAAGATCACTCAGTAAGGCGATTAGTTAAATTGGAGTACAAGGATGGCCAAAATATGATTGAGCACTTGAATAGCTTCAAGGGGCTTGTGAACCAATTAGGAAAGATTGAGATGAAAATCAATGATGAACTACAAGCCTTATTGTTTCTAAGTTCACTACCTGAAAGTTGGGACACATTGGTGTTCACGCTTAGCAACTCGGCTCTGGAAGGAAATCTTATCATGGATGGCATCGCCGACAGTCTAATCAATGAAGAAGAACAGAGAAAGGAACATGGCACAACCACCTACTCGGAGGCTAACATGATCGAGAATCAAGGTAGAAGTGAGTCACACGGAAGATACAAAAGTGACGGACATGACAAATCACAATGGCGGTTAAAGTCTCGTTCCCGAGTTACCTGCGACTATTGTGGCAAAGTGGGGCATAAGAAAGTTGAATGCCCCAACCTCAAGAGGGACCAGAAGAATGAAACGGTTAAGTAGGACCAAATTGACCCAAAGAGAAAGGAAGATGAGAGCACTACTGCTGTTGCATCTGTGGAGTGCTCTTTGTTATTGACGACTATGTCAATCTCAACTATGACGATAACTTTTGGATCGTGATTCTGGTGCCTCTTTCCATGTTACCCTACATGAAGGGCTCTTCTCGTTCTATCAGCGTGGAGATTTCAGTGTAGTGAAATGGGAAATCAAGTCACAAATAATATTGTTGGCTTAGGCGACATCATCTTGAAGACAAACACGGGATGCAAGCTCGTGCTGAAGAATGTACGCCATGTCCTAGAAATGCGGCTCAACCTTATCCCGGCAGGGACGCTTGATGACTCTAGGATGACTAGCCACTTTGGAGATGAAAAATGAAAGATCACTAGTGGAAACATGGTCGTTGGTCAAGGAAGAAATGATGTGTCCTTATATGTTATGCAAGGACAAGTCTGCAAGGAGGAGGTTAATACTGCACACGAGAACTCAATTATGGAGCTATGGCACAAGAGGATCAGCCATATGAGCGAGAAGGAATTGCAAATCCTTGCCAGGAAAAAACATCTTCCCGGACATAAAAGGTGCATCACTTGACCATTGCATTGATTTTTTAGATGGAAAAAAACTTAGAGTTTCATTTGTTAGACCAGCACACCCACATAGAAGAGAGCTTATTCTTGATTTATTCCACACTAATATATGCTCTATAACTGAAAGATATCTTGGTGGTGCATTGTACTTTGTAAATTTCATTGATGACCATTTGAGAAAGGTATGAGTGTTTTTGTTGAAAACAAAAGACCAGTTGCTTAAGGTGTTCAAGGGGTTCCATGCAAGGGTGGAACGTGAGACAGGAAAAATCTGTAGTTTGTCAGAGTGGATAATAGTGGAGAATATCGTGGCCCGTTTAAAGAATATTGAAAACCCTATGGTATCCGACTTGAGAAGATGCCGTCAAAGATATCTCAGTTAAATGAAGTTGCTGAGAGAATGAATTTCACCATTGAAGAATAAGTTTGGTGCATGTTGTCCTATTCCAACCTCCTTAGAGGATTCCGGGGAGAAGCTGTGAAGAATGGTGTTGACATTATCCACATGTCCCCTTTAGTGCACTTGGATGGAGGCATACCAGAGGATATTTGGTCAAAGAAAAAGGTAGCATATGACCATCTAAAGGTGTTCAGATGTCGAGTATTTTTTCACATTCCTAAGGATGAGAGGGCCAAGCTTGATTAAAAAACAAAGGAGTGCATCTATCTTGGCTCACCCAAAGATGAGTTCGGGTATCAGTTGTGGGATCCGACCCAAACAATATTGTTAGTATCCAAGATGTTGTCTTCCTCGAAGACCAGACTATTAGTGAATGTAAGAAGTCACAAGAAGCCCAGTTTAGGCGGACCAAGGGACACTATAATCCAATTCCATCCCCGGTGGTACGAGATGATGCAGGAGTTGAAGGCAATCAGGATGAATTAGAGATCAATGATGAGCAAGTCATAACAGAGCAACCTCAGACAGGTGGAGCAATGGAAGGAACGGGTTATCCTGTAGAACTTGAGCCTCAACGTTCCACTAAAGAGAGACGACCTTCGTCTAGATACCCTCAAGATGAGTACATAACACTCACCAATGAGGGGGAGCCTTTACACTATGCAGAAGCTATGGAAAGTGATCATAAAGATGATTGGGAAATGGTTATACAAGAGGTGATGTAGTCCTTACACGAGAACCATACATATGATCTAGTGGAGCTACCAAAAAGGAAATGAGCTCTAAAGTGAAAATAGCTGTACAGGCTCAAGACTGAGGAAAACAATCCCAAACCAAGGTATAAGGCTCATACCATTGTTAACGGATGTAATCAGAAGAAAGGTATAGACTTCGATGAGATATTCTCACCCGTGGTGAATATGTCATCAATTCGAGTTGTGTTGGATCTCACTGCTAGTATGGATTTAGAGATTGAAAAAATCGATGTTTGGACGAATTTCTTACATGGAGAACTTGAGGAAGAAATATACATGGAGCAACCAGAGGGATTTTTACATCCGGGAAAAGAGAATTCGTTGTGCTTCCTCATAAGGAGTCTCTGTGGTTTAAAATTAGCACTACGCCAATGGTACAAGAAATTTGAATCCTTCATGAATCATTACAGATTCAAGAAAATGTACACTGATCATCGTGTCTTCGTGAAGAGGTACGATAGAGGAGAGTTTCTCATACTCATGCTTTATGTTGATGATATGTTGATTGTTGGGCAGGATAAAGGTAAAATTGCTGTTATTAAGAAAGCATTGAGAAATTCTTATGCTATGAAAGACTTGGGACCATCCAGACAGATTATCGGGATGAGGATAACTCGTGATCGATCAGAAAGGCTACTTTGGCTATCCCAAGAGAGATATATTTAGAAAATTCTTGAGAGATTCAAAATGGACAAGGCGAAACCTATTAGTATACAACTTGGCAGGCATTTAAAGTTTGATAAGAAAAAAAATCTCAAAAGGTGATGAAGATATGAGAGGTGTTCCATATTTGTCGGCTGTTGGTAGTCTCATGTATGCCATGATATGTACTCGATCAGATATTTCATATGCGTTTGGTGTGGTGAGCAGGCATATGTCAAAGCCTAGGAAGGAACATTGGGTATTTGTGAAATGAATACTTTGATATCTCAGAGGAACAACCAACCAGTGATTGTGCTTTGGAAAACAAGAACTTGTGTTGGAGGGATACACAAATGCTTGCATGGCTGGAGACTTGGAGTCTAGAAAATCAACGTTGGGATACCTAACTACATTTGTAGGGGGAGCTGTGTCTTGGCAGTCAAAACTCCAAAAGTGTGTGGCTTTTTCTACGATGGAAGTGGAGTACATTTCCGCCACAGAGGTTTGCAAGGAGATGTTGTAGATGAAGAACCTCCTACTGGAATTGGGGTTAAAGCAAGAGAAGTATGTCCTTTTTTATGACAACCAGAGTGCCATCCACTTACCCAAGAATTTAGACTACCATTCACGAACAAAACATGTTGATGTTCGTTATTATTGGACTCGGGATATATTGGAAGAAAAGTGACTACAACTTGAAAAGGTGCACACAGAGGATAATTGGTCACACATGATGACTAAGGCATTACCAAGTAAGAAGTTTGAAGACTGTTGCAAAGGTGCCGTTGTGATAATCCCGCTAATTAGGTCGGAAGGGGGAGATTTTTTGGGTTTCCTCCCTAATTATAGAACTCTCTATTGATCGAAGAGGGGGGATGTTTCTAGGAAGATGGGGGGAAGAATCTGGACTACCTCCTATTAGGCTCCAAGTATTTATTATGATTGTTGGGGAGATGAAAGAAAATTCTAGAGCATGCCTGGTTCACCTATAAATAGAGGTGTTGGAGAAGTGTTCATCCTTCAATCCCATCCACTTCTATCCATAGCTACTTTCATTCCTTCTAGTGTGAGAGATCCACTCTTAGAGAGAAAAGTCTTCGTCCTCTCTAGCTTGTGAGTGTTCCACCATATAGTGTGAGAAACCTTGTAATCCATCCTACTTTGGTGAGATATATTCATTATGTTTGTAGCATTCTTTTTTACAATTCAGCCCATTGACCCCATATGTTTTCAATTCATTTGTTTGTAATATTGTTTGTAGAATGAAGCCCATGTCTATGTAAAATTAGGTTTCCCAACCAAATACCCTCACACCTTTCCTCTGCCAAGCTCCCTTCACCTTCCCCGCTGCCTCCATCGTCTCCCGCTCCCTCCATTGGCAAGCTCCGTCCACGCTCCCTCTACCGTCCCCTATCCTTCCGTCGTCCCCGCTTCCTCCACTGTCCCACTCCCCCCGCCATTCCCGCTCCATTCCACCTCCACCAAGCTCCGCCATCCCACGCTCCCTCCCCCTTTCGTCCTCCTTCAATGTACCTCGCATCGTCCATCCACCATCCACCAAGCTACCATCAGCCAAGCTCCGTCCGCCAAGCTCTGTCCGCTAAGCTCCGGCTGCCGTCCAAACACCTTTCATCAACAAACCCTTCTCCAAACTAGGTAAGCTCATACCCTTTTGTTTTGGGGTTCCCAGGGATTGTCTACATTATTGGTATGATGATTGTTTGATTTCATGAAAATACCTAATTGTGAAAATACCTAATTGTGATTTTGTTTTGGAGATGCGGGAGATTTTTTAAGAATTTGTGTGTTGGGTAATACAGTTCTATGCCTATGTTTTATGCGATTACAAATCTATGCTTATGTTCTAGATATGGTGGACACCTATGTTCAAGATACATTTCTATGCCTATGTTCCATGCCTTAAGTTCTATGCCTATGTTCAATGTGAATACTGGTTTTCTTTGAGAATACACTTCCATCCCTATGTTATGTTAGTCAAAGCCACTTTTTGTTCTACCTTGCTCCGACCTGTATCTAGTTAAAAAAGTTTTGAGAGATTTGGTATAACAACTCTTCTTATATGGCTGAATTGTTTTGTTTTTTGGCTACAATATTAGGGTTTCGATAAGGTTTCGTTATTTTTTTGGTGTAGTAAAGGGTGATCACAACCATGATGTGAACCTACTATAGCCTCTTATAGTGGAATATTTGGACAACATAGTCCGGCAGTTTTTTCTCGATTTGGATTTTTTGCGTTACCAAATTTGGGTGTCCCATTTTTCATTCTTTTTCATCTTTCATCTTGATCACACAAAGAGGGAAATATCAAATTTTCCCAACACGAGGAATGTGAAAGAACGATAGGAAATGCTACTGGGAAGTATGTGATGATCGAGAAGGACACAGATGGATCGATGGTTGGCCTATACATGCACAGAAAGTGTGAGATTGATATTACAAAACCCTCGGAGCATGTGCAAACTGTCGGACCTCCGGGAAATCAGATGCAGCTCCTGCTACAATACGAAAAACTTCCCAATTCTGTTCGTACTGTGGTCGGATTGAGTATGTAGTAAGACAATGTGAAGTTAGGGTTCAAGCACCAATGACAGATCACAACAATATTCACTATCCATCGCAACTAGGGGTAAACCCTAATATGTCTCCCTTCCAAGCGGCTCGGAGGAGAAGACAAATCACGCAAAATCCAACTCGTGATAGGGAAACTTCTCCAAATCGTGAGCAAGGGATTGAGGATGAAAATACCTTGGATAATAGGGCTTCAATGATTCGTGGGAAGAACATAACCATTACTAGTGACTTGGGTGCGCAAAAGAGACAAAGATCGATACAAGCAACACTAGGGATGTGAACACCGTGGCGCAGACCATATCCTCTGTTGTGAACTCTATGTTGATTCAGATGCAAAAAGAAAATAATGATTATGAAGTAGTGTGTCGAGTGCAACCAGTTCTCACAAAGCCCCCCTTCCAAAGTTTGTCAAAACTCCGGTGTGGAAACCTAATCTGGATGGCATCCCAAATATCTTCAGCGGCAAGCTACTAATCTCCTACCCTAAGTAAAGTCGAGAGAAGATTAGCAAGACAAGCTTGAATGATGCACCAGCCGAGAGCCACCATGAGGTAGAACGGGAATTTGGTAATTTCATTATTGAAGATCACACATCTCCAAAAAAGCCCTCGGCGGAGATAATAAGCATGGATACACCTACCAGAAAGGTGGATGACATACCTTTTGACCCACTAAGCCCAACAATGGTACAAGTATTAATCAAATTCTCCTCCCGATGGCCCGAGTCATTAAAGAAAATAGAAAAGAGCAAGAAGAAGAAAAATCCATAGAGAAAGAACTTAAAGAAAGTTGCATTGGAGAAGCCGAGAGTGAGAAATGGTCGTGGGCAAACATAGAGGAAATTGGAACTTAGAGTACTGATGGTGGACGTGGCAATGAATGAAAGTAAGAAGAAAAAGCACCAAGCTATCCTCGGGGAGGTATCCCAGACCGTGGAAGGTTTGGGGATTACACCGGTGGCAATTGGAAATGAAGTCCAGTCATGTCCGGCTAATGAATATCTAGAGCTGGAACTTCCGTGAGCTTGGAAGAGTTCAGGCAGTTCAGGAACATGGTATGTTTAAAATATCTAGTTGTTGTTTTTCTTAGTGAAACAAAGTGTTCTCTAGGAGCCATTGATAATTTAAAGTCTCAATTAAATTACTTTGGTGTTGTTGTTGAGACATAAAGACGCTCAGGTGGACTTAATTTGTTATGGAATAAGCAAGTAGTAGTATATTTAAAGTTGATGTCGATTTGTTTTATAGACATTTTTCTTACAATTTCTTGGAGTCGTGTTTGTGTTACTGGGTATTATGGGGAACTGGTAGTTGCTCGAAGGAGAGAAGGCTTGGAAAACTTCAAGCAGCTTTTTGCAGAACCCGCTACCCCATGGTTGTATCTTGGAGGTTTTAACTAGGTATTGTCGTAAAATGAGTTTCAAGGAACTAGACATCGATTAGAATGGAAATTTGATGCATTCAGGGAAGCTCTTGACTATTTTGGTTTATTTGATATGGGGTACACGATGCCTAAATTCAAATGGACCAGACTAGCTACTAGACCATACACAAAGAGGGCCAGACTTGACCGTTCGACTTGCAATCAAACTTTCTATGATCTTTTCCCCTAGTCCTTAGTTAATGTCTTGCCTATCATGTATTCTGATCACATGTGTTTGCATGTTTGACTCCAAACCAGAAGGCAATCATCATAGAAAAAGAAGAAGATTCCGTTTCAAGGCGCACTGGATCAAGTCTAGTGATTGTGAAAAAATGGTAGAAGAATTGTGGAATGAACTTGCAGCACCTTTACCCCAGAAAATGGATAATCTCTCGATCGATTTGATTGGGGGAAAGAAACATTTCCGGATATACCAAAGCGCTTTGAGGGGATAAAAAAGGCAATTTTTGACCTAGAGAGGGGAACCATCACGGTGGAAGTGAAGGAAAAATATCCTCACTAGGGCAAGACCACGATTTACTCCAAGATACGGAAGCCATTAAGTGGAAGCAACTAGCGAAACAACATTGGCATAAGAAGGGAGACAGAAGCACAAGTTTTTTTCACAAATTCACATAAAAATGAAGGGTGATAAACCACATAAAAGGGCTAGAGGATGAGAGCTTGGCGCTAAGGACAAACAAGAACAATATTGAGCGTATCATTATTGATTACTACGGGGGTTATTCTCATCGCCGAAGCCGTCTGAAGAAGTGATCCAACATGTAGTAAACAAGCTTTCACCGAGGATTACAAGGGAGATGTCTGAAAGCCTCGTCCGGCTATACAGAGGCGGACATAGCAAAGGAAGTGAAGCAAATGCATATCTCGGGACTTGACGGTATGATGCCTGTATTTTTTCAAAAATATCTAGCATATTGTTAAGCCAGACATTACTGCTTTTGTTCTGAATTTCTTGAATCATGGAGTTTTTGAGTCGACCGTGAATTATACACATATTGTGTTGATCCCGAAAACCTTAAAGTCCGAGCTAATTACACTGTTTTGACCAATCAACCTATGTATTGTGGTGTATCGATTGGCATCGAAGGTGGTGGCAAATAGGCTTAGACCTACTATACCAAAAATTATCTCAAAGTCCCAATCAACATTCATTCCAGGAAGATTGATCACCGACAAATTTCTTATTGCTCATGAATTCCACCACACCATGAAGAGTATGAGAACGGGAGCCTTAGGTCATGTGAGCATCAATATAGATATGAGTAAGGAATTCGAAAGGATTGAATGGGTTTTTGTGCTCTCCACTTTGAAGGCGATGGGTTTTTTCGGGGAATTTCATTAGCTTGATTCACCAATGTTTGTGAATGGTTTCTTTCTCTTTTATCATGAACGGTGGAGAAATAGGGATTTTGCAACCGAAGCGGGGACTGAGGCAAGGTTATCCTCTTTTTCCTTATCTCTTCATCATATGTTCTGAAGTTTTCACAGGGCTCTTGAGTGATTTAATGTACTCCGGGAAAATCAAAGGAATAGGTGCTAGATTTGGCCCTAGAATTTTCCATTTGTTCTTTGTAGATGATACATTTCTTTTCGGTGAGGTGACAGAGAATGAGGCAAAGCACCTCCAGTGGGTTATTACGCCATTCGAGAGTGTCTCAGGGCTGAGTATAAATGCCAAAAAATTTGGTATTTTGTTTAGTCCTAACACGGCTGTGGAAACCAGGGCTAAGGTTTGCGACATTCTCAAAATACCGGAGGTCACAACACATGGAACTTATCTGGGCCTCCCGTCTGAGGTGGATCAATGTAAGACAAATACTTTTCAAGATTTGAAAGACAGGATCAGGCAGAAGTTTGACGGATGGAGCGAGAGGAACTTATCTGAGGCCGGAAAAGAGATACTCATTAAATATATTCTTCAGGCTATTCCTAGCTATGCTATGAGTTGTTTCATTATTCTGCATACCAACCTGGACCATAACCGGAGTATGATCAGCAAGTTTTGGTGGGGAGGATCCAAAATAGGTGCACATAAAATTCATTGGATCTCGTGGATAAACCTGTCGCGAGCAAAGTCGAATGGAGGTCTAGGATTTCGTGATCTTAAAGCAGCAAATTTACCATTGTTGGGTAAGCAGGCATGAAAATTTCTTGTAAATCAAAATGTACTAGTTGCTAGAGTTTACAAAGACAAGTATTTTCCAAACTCTATTGTATTTGAAGCCGCATTAGGGGCGAGGCCTTCATGTCATGGAGGAGCATCCTGAAGGGTGTAGAAGTACTTCAACATGGCCGTATAAAGGAAGTTAAATCTAGGAGACAGACGAGGATATTTTACGATCCATGGCTTCCGAGGGCGGAGAACTGTTAGAGTATAAATTAATATTTGCATTCCTTGTATAGTTTATGTGTATTCCTAGGACTCTAGAATACTATTTACGTATTCCTAGGATTCCATTCATTGTATTCTACTCCCTATGCACTCTTATTTATACCTATTATGAAATGCCTCAAAGACATTGGTTCCAACTAGTGGTGTCAATTCGGGTTATCGTGTCACATTCGTATCGGGTTTGAAACGTGTCGGGTTGAATCGTGTTGATTTCATTTATCGTATCGGGTTTGAAACGTGTCGGGTTGAATCGTGTTGATTTCATTTATCGTATCGGGTTGGAAACGTGTCGTGTTGAAACATGTCGGGTTGGATCGTGTTAATTTCATTTATCGTGTCGGGTCGGGTTGGATTGGGTACTTATCGTGTCGGGTTGAAAACGTGTCAGTTTTTTCTCGGATTGGATCGTGTCGGGTTGAGTTAATATTGGGTCGGGTTAGTGTCGTATAATTTTTATACTCGGATTAGATCGGGTCGGGTCAGAATATTGTCGGGTTGGATTGGATCGGGTTATTGTCGTGTCATTTTTTGTACTGACGTTTTGTTTGGGTCTGATTATGTCAATTATTTTTTATAATGTTTCACATTGAATTCAGATATATTTTGGGTTGGTTCATTTTAGATCGGGTTTTATGTCACCCAATTAAATTTGGGTTGATTTAGGTTATATTTCAATAATACTATTGCTACAACTGCACTATTATCAGGTATTGTTTCGTTGTAACTTGCAAAATATAAAAACTTGACTCGTAACTCCAAATTAAAATCCGCTCGAAAGTGATGCTACCCTATACACCCCCATTGTATTTTCCAAGTACGTTAGGGGTTGGCGTCAGTTCGGTTTATTCGCTTTTCGGCCTATTTGGTTTGGGTTATTCAATTTTCCCCTAAAAATAAAAAATTGAATCCAACCCAAATAATTCAAATAACCTGAATTATTCGAACCGAATTCAAAATTCGGTTTCGGTTTGAAACCAAATTCAACCGAATAAACCGAATTAATTCCAATCTTTATCAAATCAAATTCAATTCAATCGATTTTTTTGCCCACAACAATTGCGGGCCAAACCAAGTGATTTGTCACTTAAGGCCCAATTGCATCTAATGCTTTGCTTTGAAGAAATGGAGGAGTGATACCCTAGTATTTATAATTGATATCTAATGCTAAGTCTCCACCATCTTTCGATGTGGGACTAATGTAGTAATGCTAAGTCTTCTTTCACCATTTTAAAGTCTTGCTGCCCTTGCATGACTTCACCTGTAGATTCATTTTCCATTTTCCAACTCCTTCAATTATTATTACCTTTTTTGGTTGAATTTATTATGAGTTTGTCTCTTGAAATACGGTCTTTCCATAAGTCATGAAAATATTATGGTTTAAAATGCAAATTAGAAGAAATGAAGATAATTTTTTTGGGTTGAATGAATTGGGTTATAAACTTTATAACTACTACACGTTGCATAGTAAAATTTTAATATTGCAACTAAGACCTTTTACTTTGTATTATTATAATTAAACCACATCTTTCCATAAGCTTATGGAATAATGGAAAGACGGTATTAATGAGATATCTCTCTTTATTTGACTATTATTCATTAGATTTATATATTTAGTCGTGTGCATTTTTAGCTTAGCATTGTCTATTCACATTTTCAGCGTCCATTCTTTCTATTTCTTTTCGGCTCGGCTTCTCCAGCAATTTTTTGGCGTCCTTCAGATCTGCACCTACCGGTCTCTGCTGCATTACCCTTCTTCTCAGGTGTGCCACATTCTGCAGTTGTCGACGTTCTTGTTCTCGGACGTTCTCTAGCTCCTTTCGGCAGCAGAACTGCCTGGTTTTTTGTTCTCCGTTTCAGACCTGTTCGGCTGTCAATTTATCTCCAACGCGTGCATTCACGCGCGCCATCACATCTGCCATGCGCGTGTAATTCACGCGCGTATCGCACCTGCAAAGTTGCATCTGGCGCGTGTTTGTCACGCGCCCTCCGTTTTCTGCTACCGCGTTTGACGCCATCAGTACTGGCCCAGCGTCACATTGACTTGGGCCTGGCCTTGCTCCAGCTTATATACTGCCTAATTTTGCTTTTATTTAAGCACATGCATCACTCGGATACAAGTAGACCTGGCAAACGGGTCTCTTCGGTCGGATACGGACGAGATTTAATTGGATCGGGTATGATTTGGTGGATTGTTTTATCTTCGCGTATTAGGTATTAATCGGGTGTGTTCAGGTTCAGATGTCTTTTGGTAGTTTTGAAAAATATTTGAACGGGTCGGGTTTGGTTCTAGTTGTTTCAATTTCAATACGATTCGGGTATCATTTTTTTGAATCGGGTTTGGATCAAATTTGGTTCAGGTTGTTTCAGTTACAGGTACAATTCAATTATATATTTTTTTAATCAGGTTCAGATCGGGTTTGGTTTGAGTCAGTATGATTTTGGTACTTTTCGGATACATTCTCTCTCGGGTCGGGTTTGGTTGGATTCCAATATATTCAATCCGGGTCTTGTTCAAATAAATATAGCAAATTGTCATTATAATGAACATAAAATTTTAATATATTAATTTTGTAAAAATTGAACTAATCTATTATATATATATATATATATATATAATTTTATTAGTCACTTTTTAATGTATACTTTCGATTTTTTTTGAAATGAAAATTTATTTCTCTTCTACTTGTAAAAAACATGGCATTTATGCAAACATTGATCTGTATACGTTACCGCATAAAGATTATACTAGTATGTAAGAATAAAATAGAATATTTTGTATTTAATTTTTTTATTTATTTTATGTTGTCGATCATAAGTACATAAACTCACAAAACTCCTAACTTGCAAGTTATAATATATATATTATATAGTAATTTTCCTGACAGGCGGTCTGTCATTTATGGACATACCACTTATATTTTACCTTATACATTCACATTCAAATACATATTATTACTTGTTTTAACTTTAAAAAATCGAGGAATGAAATTGCAACTCCCGGGCATCGCAGCCCTCTCAGACTGCATCAAAACTCAAAACCTCAAACTTGGAAGACAAGTCCACTCACTTCTCATAAAAAATGGCATCGTACTCGACACCTTTTTCGCCAACCGTCTGGTGGATATGTATTCCAAATGCCATTCCGTAAATTCTGCTAACTTGGCATTCGATGATCTCCAGGGGAGAAATTCCCACTCTTGGAACACAATCATCTCAGCTTTTGCGAGAGAAGTCTAACGTTACATGGGCTGCACAAGGGGTCGATAAACATGTTTAAAAGAAAGCAGAAAGTTGGTCGTTGTAATGGGTTGTGGCTGAATGAATTTACTGTTGTTTGTTTGGTGAATACGTGTGCTGGCTTGGGTGCACTGAAGTTGCTACACCAACTGCATGGAGTTGCTGTGCTGACTGGATTGATTTTTAATGTTGTGGTATGCAATGCCTTGATCGATGCTTTTGGAAAATGTGGTGAGCCTGGTTATTCGTTTAAGGTTTTCAGCGGGATGAAGGAAAGGGATGTTGTGTCGTGGACTTCGATGCTGGTTGGTTATGCTCAAGCAGGTAGGTTATTGGATGCTTGTAGGGTTTTTGATCAAATGCCTGAGAGAAATGAGGTTTCTTGGAATGCTTTGCTCGCAGGATATGCCAAAAATAGGCAGGTGGGTCGTGCGTTGCTTCTCTTTGCGGAGATAGAAGCTGAAGGTTTTGTTTCTGGTGCTTTTACCTATGTCAGTGTTCTAAGTGCTTGTGCAGATTCAGCTCTTGTCGAAATTGGGAAGCAAGTACATGGGCGCCTGTACAGAAGAGCTAGTGCTAATGATTTTCAAAATGTTTTTTTAATTAATGCTTTAGTTGACTTGTACTGCAAGTGTGGAGACATGCAATCAGCAATGAAGTTGTTTGAGAGGTTCCATGGCAAAGATGTTGTTTCATGGAATTCGATGATAACTGGTTTTGCTCAAAATGGTCAGGCAGAGTTGTCAATTCAACTATTTAATTCCACGATGGAACACGATGTAAGACCAAATGGTCTGACTTTTCTGGGGCTTTTATCTGCCTGCTGTCACACAGCCTCAGTTCCTGAAGCATTCAGAACTTTTGACAGAATTGAAGAAGTTGGTGAGGTTCCAAGTTGGGATCACTATGCTATCTTGATCGATTTACTTGGACGAAAAAATCATCTAGAAGAGGGAGTTCATGATTTTTGTAAGGTGGAAAGTGGCATGATGGGCGTAAGTGTGGCAGGTTGTATTTTTGGACACTTTGGGGGAGGACGCATTTCCATAATGCGTCCTTCAAGGGCCCAAATTTTTTTATTCTGCATTTTTGGAGGATGCATTACGATAATGCGTCCTCCCGGTTTGTTTTATTTTTTTTCAGCATTTAAATAGAGGGCTCCGTTTTTTGTTCCGAAAATGTTTTCCCCTTAATTTTTTTTTAAATTTAATTTGTCCCTCCATTTTTGTCTTCTGAAAGTAGTACGGATTTATTTTTTTGTTTATGAAAAAAATTAGAGTACCCGTTTTGAAAACGATTTTATTTTTAGCATCAATTGGAGGACTTGGGCCTAATTGTGGCAACTTTTTTTTTTGGAAGTTGAGGGGTGAGGACGCATTTCAATAATGCGTCCTCTTGGTGCTTTTGAATTTTTTTTTCAAGCTTTGATTAGAGGGGACTCGTTTCTCCTCTTTTGTTTTCCATAATAGTTCCCCTTTCATTTTTTTTATATTTATATTTTTAAATTTTCTGAAATTATTTATTTATTTTTCTATTTTATTTTTCCGAAAATAGTTAGGATTTATTTTAGTTTTTCTAAAATCAATTAGAGGACTCATGTGGCATTATTTTATTTTATTTTTCTAATGTGGCATTATTTTATTTTTTCCGAAATAATTTTCGTAGCACTCGTTTTTGAAACGACTCCGCGGAACAGGTGAATTGTTTTTTTGAAATTATTTTTTTTTCTGGAAATTATTTAGAGGACTCTATTTTGAAACATAAATATATACATATATATAAATATAAATATAAATATATATAAATGTGTGGATGTACACACATGTAAATGTGTGTAAATATAAATATAATTATAAATATAATTATAAATATAAAATAATATAAATATATACATATATATAAATACAAATACAAATATAAATAAAAATAAAGATATATATGTATATATATAAATGTACATATATATAAATATAAAAATATATATAAATATAAATATAAATAAAGATATATATATAAATATAAATATAAATAAAGATATATATATATATATATATATATATAAATATGAATATATATATATATATATATATATATATATAAATATATACACACATATATATAAATATATACATATATATAAATATACATAAATATAAATAAAGATATATATACAAATATATAAATATACAAATATATAAATATATATATAGATATAAATATGCACACACGTAAATGTGTGGATGTACACACACGTAAATGTGTGGATGTACACACGTAAATGTGTGGATGTACACACGTAAATGTGTGGATGTACATATATATAAATAAATAAATAAATATATATATATAAATATAAATAAAGATATATATAAATATAAATATAAATATAAATATATACACATATATAAATATAAATAATGATATATATATATATAAACAAATAAATATATATAAATATAAAAAATATATATAAATATAAAAATATACATACATATAAATATAAAAATATATAAAAATATAAATATAAATAAAGATATATATATATAAATATGAATATATATATAAATATGAATATATATATATATAAATATATACATATATATATATATATATATAAATATAAAAATATATATAAATATAAATATAAATAAAGATATATATAAATATAAATATATACAAATATATAAATATATAAATATATATATTTTAAAATATGCACACACGTAAATGTGTGGGTGTACACACACGTAAATGTGTGGATGTACACACACGTAAATGTGTGGATGTACACATACATATATATATATATATAAATGAATAAATATATATAAATATAAATAAAGATATATAAAAATCCAAAAATATACATAAATATAAAAATATACATACATATAAATATAAAAATACACATAAATATAAATATAAATATAAATATAAATATAAATATAAATAAAGATATATATACAAATATAAATATACATACACATATTAATATATATATAAATATACAAATATAAATATATATATAAATAAAGATATACATATATAAATATATATATATATATATATATATAAATATATATATATATATAAATATAAATAAAGATATATATAAATATAAATAAAGATATATATATATATATATATATATATATATATATAAATATACGTATATATATAAAATATAAAAACTGAATATACATACATATAAATATAAAAATACACATAAATATAAATATAAATATAAATATAAATATAAATAAAGATATATATACAAATATAAATAAATATATATATATAAATATATTCATATATATATATATATAAATATATATATACATATAAATATGAAGATATACATATATAAATATAAATATAAATATAAATATAAATATAAATATAAATATAAAAATATATAAAAATATAAATATAAATAAAGATATATATATATAAATATAAATAAAGATATATATATATATATAAATATAAATAAAGATATATATATATATAAATATAAATAAAGATATATATATATATATAAATATATACATATATATAAATAAATAAAAATATATAAATATAAATATAAATAAAGATAAATATAAATATAAATATATATATAAATATAAAAATAAATATAAATAAAGATATATATAAATATGAATATATATATATATATATATATATAAATATATACACATATATATATAAATATAAAAATATATATAAATATAAATATAAATAAAGATATATATAAATATAAATATATACATATATATAAATATAAAAATATATAAATATATATAAATATACATATATATAAATATATATATATATATATATATAAAGATATATATAAATATAAATATAAACATATATATAAATATAAAAATAAAAATAAATATAAACATAAATAGAGGACGCATTATGGTAATGCGTCCTCGCCACGTGGCGTGGCCCCCCATTCGGCCACGTGGCATTACCTCAATTTGACCCGTATTTATTAAAAAAAAATTAAAATGGAACGGAGGACGCATTATGGTAATGCGTACTCGTCACGTGTCAACCAACCGTGCGTCGTTTAAAAATTTTGACCGAAATTTAAAAAAAAAAAAAAAAATGTGAGGACGCATTTCCGTAATGCGTCCTCCACATGCAAATTCCGTTTGTGGCAACTGTAGCCACAAACAAGTCATTTTCTCCTAGAAGAAGCATTCCTATTAGTTAAAAAGCTTCACAATAGTTCAAATCAGACTGGTATGTGGGGAGCGCTTCTGCATGCTTGTAGAATACATGGGGATGTAGTGCTTGCCACGAAAGCAGCAGAAGCCCTGCTAAAATTGGAGCCTGACAATTCTGGAAGGTATATTATGCTTTCTAACATTTATAATGCAGCTGGATGGTGGGCTGAAGCTCGTAGGGTGAGAACACACATGGATGACAAGTTTCTAAGGAAAGAAGTAGCTTGTAGCTGGATTGAGGTGAGGAATATGAGACATGAGTTTGTAGCAAGAGATAGGACTCATTGTCATAATATACAAGTAGAAGAACTACTCCGTAAGCTTTCTGGCCATATGAAGGCTGCGCCTCTTCTCTACTTGTCCAATAATGAAGAAGTAGCAATATGATGTTACAAAATCTGGATGATGCCCCAAATCCTATCATGACATTCTTCATTAGTTTTCCATCCGTATGAAGATTGTAGGATATGCTTCGGCTAGAAATGTTACGTATCCAAGGGTGAAGGAGCAATTTGATGTATCTTCAAGGTGTCTGACTCCCCTAATGTCCTCATGACCTTCTTCATAAGTGTTACTCTGAAGTTTATGTGTCCAATGATGAAGAAGGAGCAAGTTATACTGTGAGTGCAAGCATTAGCTGGTTCTGCTGCTGCTTTCCATCAAAGACAAGATTCATGCAAGGTGCTAAAAAATTATGAAGTTGGATTTCTCTCAGAAATCCCTGTTCAAAAGTCAGGCAGTGTACAAAGGTGCTTAAAAATTATGAAGTTGGACTTCTTGGAGCAGACCCGTTCAAAAGTCAGGTGGATGAGTGCCGCCGTTTGGGGTGCTTCTCAGTTGCTCATCGGGCTCGACTGTGTTTGACCTTGTTAGCGCCCCTGGTTTCTCTTGGACTTGAAGGTTTCTTAAATTCGTGCTCGTACTGCAGACCAAGATTCATGCAAGCTGCACCAGATTATTGCGCTCTACGGTGAATGCAATGCTGGTTACAGGCTCTGTACTTTTGACTCAAGATTGTCCTGCCCAGCCAGGTCTCTTCCTGGTTTCCCAAAAAATATGAATCACAAATGTCTGCATATTTTCTGTTTAAAAAATATAATTTCTTGCGCAGAACATTTTGTGTTCCCCATATATATATATATATATATATATATATATATATATATATATATATATATATATATATATTTAAATTGGGTAATAACTCAAATGAGCCCCCAATAAAATCCCTCTCCCCTTACCCCTTGGTGGGAATTGAACCCATGACCTCATGGTAGTAGCACTAGACTTCAACCGCTAGACTAACATTTTGTGTTCCATATTATAAAATTGAATCTATATTTGTTATGGCATAAGCATTGTATATAAAAAAAAAGTTTTAACTTTAAAAATACAATATTTAAATTTTATAAAAAAAATACAACATTTAAAGTAAAAATCACCGTGAACTGTCCATAAACTTATCAAAAGACCACATTTCTTGAGATATATATATATATATATATATATATATATATATTCATGATTGCAATACATTTTAAAAATATAGCATATTAAATTAAGATAAGAAAACATTCTAGAAAGACATGTCCATTTTTTCTTAATCAGGTGAAATATTATTATATTACCAATCAATCCCTTTAGGACTATTTAACTTTACATAAAAAGTCTTGACTCTTGACCGACTTTATATAGAAATTAAATATCCCCTATTTACTAATTATAAATTATGAGTCTCGTGACTTAATACTAATTAGTTATATATTTTCATAACTCTGCTGACTTATATAATCAACCCTCGAAGTGGAATTTTAATAAATATTAATTCTCATTTATTTTTATAATTGTGTCTTACTATTTTACTTAGTTATATAACTTATATTCCACCGTAACTAATTTGATTAACATACATATTTGAGTTCTATAAGCACTTATTAATAATTATTATATTTTATGTACACTTGTGACTAAACTGAGTTAATTCTATATGATATATTGACATATTGTACACCCAAAAATTAAAATTGTTTAACTACATGCTTTATTAATATTTATAATGAAGAGTAGTGCTCTTGTGTAACTTGTATGAATATCTTTATTTTTTAGTTCTAGTTAATTGCTTATATGATATATCCTCTTATAATCAAGTTTTTTATATTATATATATATATATATATATATATATATATATATTTTAATCCGAAGCAAGAAAATATGGTAATTCATAATTCTTTCGCATACATGGTACAAATCATGCCTTTAACTCACTCACCATCATCTCCAAAATAAACATAACAAATTCAAATTAAATTACAAATTCAATAAGGAGAAGGAGGTGGTTCGGGATCATCTCCACATCTCTTTTTGATGCAAGTATTGTAACAAATTTCATCACTTCCACAATCTTTATAACACTCCATATCACAAGATGAATGATTCCGAGGCATCACTCCAGAATTTTGGGTAGAGTCGATCCATTGAGTTTGTCGGTAAGAACTCGTGCTGATCATCGTCAGTACCATTAACATCATAACGATGTTTTTCGCATCCATGATTGTAAAAGTATGTGTTTATAGGTAAGAACTTCAACTATCCTCTTATAATCGAGTTTACTTTGAATATCCATGATGTTTTATTTTATTTGAACGTTAATTACCTTTTAAGTTCATAATCTCAAGCACCATATAATAGAAATTGTTTGGATGGTACTGTCAACGGGATATTTAAGTCATTTTGACTAACCTAAACTCAAGTTGTCTAAAAATAACATAGTAATATTATAATATGTTACTAATTTTAATTATTTACTACATATTGATATAATCAATCATAACTTGTTAAAATATATAACTTGTTAAGATAATTAAAACCATAAACATCTCATTGTAATATATATATATACACATATATATATATCATATTACTGAAAAAAATCCAAAAAAATACATAATCTGAAATAACAAAATGTTCGAATTGTTTTATACATTGTCATTTGTCACATTGATAGAGTACTTTTGATAGAAATACGTATACATATTATCATTTTATTTATAACAAAATCTTATTTTAGACCGACTAACTGTTAAATGAGGATATTTTATAATTAGTGAGACTACTAAGGTCATTTGATATTTACTTTTATTTATTGCAGTGAGATACATATAATATAAGTATGATAGAATTTTAAAATAAATCTCAACAAATAGATAATTAATTTTTAAATAATTTGAATGAAATATTATAAAAATAATCAAATTTTAATGTATTCAATATTTAACTATTTCTAACGATCTCATATAGTTTTCCTTTGATGACTAAAATTTAAAATTTTAAATAAAATTCTTTGTTTTCAATTTAAATGTAGGCAAAGTCTAGGGAAAGACCGTCTTTCTATAGGCCTACGGAAAGACGGGTTTAATTAAAATAATGAAAAGGTGAAATTTCTTTACTGCAATATTAAAAATTCATTCTACAACTTACTGTAGTTATAAAGTTTATGACCCAATTAATGCAACCCAAAATTTTATCTTCATTTTTTCTAATTTACAGTTTAAACTCTTCAATTTACTAGTATCCATTTATGAAAATAAAATTAAAAAGTAAAACCAAAATATATCTAAGAACTAAGATAGAAACCAATCAAGCCAATCATTAATCAACCAACGATTCAAATTATCTTTGTAACTAAATAGCTAATTAAGACTAATAAGGAATAACTGATAACTAATAGCTAATTAGTAATTAACTAATTATCTATATCTACGGGAAATATAAAAAGGGTCCAAGGACCAAAGTCTCCACACCAAACGGCCAACGAGTCCAGAGTCTCCACTCTCCAGACTTCCTATTCTTTCTTTCAGCAACGGCCACGAGTCCATGATGCACCAAGGATTCCCAAAAATATGGAGAAGTTATCAATTTCAATCTGCTTATACTATTTTTGCATGGAAAGAAATCGCACAACAACAACAAGCACGGCTCTTGGTGCTCAAAGGTTCGTTCCCGCTTTATTTTACATTGTGATACGAATATCAAATGCTTTGATGTACAGAATGCTGATAAAGCTAATCAAAGCCGCAAGTTGATGAGGTTCAACGTGGGAGATTATGTTTGGGTTCATCCGTGGAAAGAGAGGTTTCCAAATGCTCGGAAATCTAAGTTGAGTCCACGTGGAGATGGTCCTTTTAGAGTGTTGGCTCGTGTGAACGACAATGCTTACAAGATTGAGTTACCAGATCATTATGGTGTTAGTGCGACCTTCAATGTTGCTGATTTATCTCCGTTTACATTTGAAGACGATTCAGTTTCGAGGGCGAAACCTTTCGACCACGGAGGGAATGATGGAGATGCCAAGACGACTGATGGAGATGCCAAGACGACTACCACCATAAATGAAGACATTCCACGACTTGATCAAACATTTAAAGGATATGTTCGAGATCCTCTAAGAGACATGGCAGGACCTATGACTAGGTCAAGGACTAAGCTTAGGGATGCTTCTTTAAATGCTTTGATTGATCGCCTTTATGATGAAGAATTGAAGAAGGAGTCACCATCGACATCTTGGATTCATTATTCAAGATTGTCGACGAATTGAAGACATCATGAAGAACACTATACTCTTTTTTCCCACTGGGTTTTTAATGAGGTAGTGTGATCACTGTAAATTAATGTCATTTTGGGTTTATTGGACTGATAGCTCAGCCATGTGGGCTTTGAAGAGCTGAATTTCGAAAATACAGTCCATTAAGGTTTAGTATATTCAGTTTTATTCTGATTAGAATTATATTTGGTAAGATTAGATAAGGTAATATTCTTCAAGGTTACTTCTTGAAGAATTCAACCTGATTACCTTAGATTACCATTTATTTTAGGTATTTTAGTTAGATATGGTTTTAGCTTCTTAAAGCTGCCATAAGTCGATTCCGTTTCCATTTGTGATTAGGGTTTGAGGCAAGATTGTAACCCTATAAAAGGGGAGGCCTTATGGACGAATTTTACAACCTTTCATCAATCAAATATACAACCTTTTGAGTTCATACTCTTTGCTTGCGAGCTAATCCATTGTTGCTTAACCCCGAGGGCTAGTTAAGTATCAATAAACCTTGTAATCTGATCCTGAGGGCTAGTTAGAGAGCAAGTCGAAGTTAGGCGTACCCCGAGGGCTAGACTCCTGAATTTCGTGCGAGATAGTGCGGGTTTTCAGATCCCTTCACTAGATCAAAGTTATCAATTCCGCAAATCGTGAGTCTTCGCAAGGAGATTCATATCAGTTGGTATCAGAGCCAAGTGAAGGATCGACTGAGGCCGAAAAAAAAAGAAAAAAAGGGTTTCGAGTTTGCATTAATTTATTTTCGATTTTTTTAATATATATATATACTCTTTCGTGTCGTGTTTTAACTGTGTTTGTTTGATCTTTCTTACCAGGAAGATTGAATCTAGAGTCGAAGGACATCGAAGGGTCTGAGAGTTAGAATACTTCAGTATTACTATCCGCCTTCACCTTCATCAATCGAGTCAGGAGGACGTCGAAGGGTGTGAGCGTTAACAAGTATTATCCGCCTTCACCTCCCGGTCAGTTTCATAGTTTTAAGTAGCTTAAACAGTTTATGTGCTTGTGATATTTTCATCAACTCTTCTGAAAATTATTGCATGCTCATAATCCTATTTGTTTTCTTTATCGTTCTTTGATTCCGTGATCTAGAATTGTTCTTTGATTCTTGATTACACCTTATTCAAAAACAAAAAAAATAGAGTCTTGTGTCGTTTTCCATATATATAGTGTCATATTCTTGATCCTTACGATCTTGAATACCTCGAAGTTCATTTGAATCAAGAGGAAGTTGTCGCAGTTTTCTTATTCTAAGTTTTATATAGGCGATTCTTGTTCCAAAAATTTTTGAAAAATCAAAAACAAAAGGTAGAAGATTTTGGGTTTCAAAATCGGAATTTAGGATTTGAAATCTGAAATTTGGGGCAGATTTGCAATTTTCAAAAGTTTGGGGGCAAATTTGCAATTTCCAAAAATTTTGGTAATTGTGACCGAAATTTTTCTTGGGGAATAACATTCTATTTTTGAGTTTTATAGTACAAAAAAAAAGAAAAAAAAACGAATTGTGGCTGGAAAAAAAAAGAAAAAAGGAAAGAAAAAAGGAAAGAAAAAGGAATCCGGTTTGAAAAAGGAAAAGAAAAGTCAAAATCCGGAAGAGAAAAAGGAAATAAAAGCCATTTGTGAGAGGGGTTTTGATCTGAATTTTTGACTTGGGGGACAAGTAAGTCCTTAAAATCCTTTTCCACAAGTGATTTGGATTTAAATTCCTATTCCAATTTGTTCTTGAATTTTCGGAACCTATTTGTAGCCTATATAAAACAATCTTGTTTTGGTCATAATTCATTCAATACAGCTCTGATTCGTGCCATTCAAATTGTGTTTTGTTCCTTATTCTTTGTAGAATTTGGAATTCCAGATCGTAGAGCCAAATTTTGAGTTTATATATTTTTAAATTTCGAAATAAATTCTGCAGTACTCATCTCCATAGTTTGCTTTGAATTGCGGTGAATTGATCAGTTTCCCTCGCATTAGCCTTCGCCTTGTGAGTTGTGAGTGTTATACACTTGGTGAGTGACCTTACTTAAAAAGGGGAAGGGGGGACATTTATTCTTGACAGTTTGTTTCTTCTTAGCAGGGATGGCGGACGATCCATTCGTCCTGCCATTTGTTGGCAATCCCAACAATAAATCTAAAACGAATTCCATGAATGTCATAAATGCTATAATGAGCGAGGTTCAGAGATTGTCAAGGAAGGTAGATGAGTTATCAAATCCAACGACACCTCGTTCTTCAAGACAAGTTGAATCTGCTTGTGACATCAAAGGTTTGAAGTATGATATTCCTAGATTTGATGGTCGACACAATCCTGTGAAATACTTGTATTGGGAGAGGCAGATCGAGAACCTATTTGATCTTTACAACTACCGTGAGAAAGAGAAGATCAAGATCGCACAGTATTCTTTCACCCATTATGCCACAGAATGGTGGGAGGATTTGAAAGAATCAAGATATCTTGCCGGAAAGAAACCTATCTCCACCTGGGAGAGATTGAGGACCAAGCTTCGATTACATCATGTTCCACGAACATATTTGATGGAGCAACATTCGTATCTCAGCAATATGAAGCAAGGAAATCGCAGTGTAGATGAATACTGGCAAGATCTTGAATTAGCTATGAGAAGAGTTGGCATGAAAGAAAATGATGACTTTATAAAGAATCAGTTTATTGAAGGTTTAAGAGAAAATCTACAAGTTCCGGTTAAGCTCCAGTATTATGTTTGCATGCAAGATTTATTGTTCAATGCCAGGTTGGTTGAGTCAACATTAAAGCCTGGTGAAAGCTCTAATATTGGCTATGACAGTCAAAGGCAATTCTCTGATTTCAGAAGCCCAAATTCGACCAGGGGTTGTAGCAATTTGAACTTGGGTGGCCAAAGAAACCTTAATTCAACCAAAACCTACTCAAATCCACCATTGGAACCAACTGATCAAAGAATGATCGCAACCAATCAGTCTCTTAGCCAAGATACAGGTAAATCAATTTCTACTTTGTCAGATACAGTTTCTTCTAACACTCCTACATGTTTTCATTGTAATGAACGAGGCCATGTTCATAATAACTGTCCCCATGAACGAATTATAACAACAATGGAGGAGGAGGAAGATGATGATATGCCTGCACAGTATGACACCGAAGAAGATCAAATAGATGATGAAATCATCATTTTTTACAGAGGTGAGAAAAGTCCTGAAACACAAGATGTTTTTGAGGCGAATTCCACAGATGTTGCTGAAATTACTCCCCCAAATGGAGCAAGTAATTTCGACAAAAATAGTGTCAATTCTGCCAAAATTACAGTAGATGTCACCATAGACAAGTTCCAGGTTGATCCTAAGGTAGGTAAGACAGTTAAGTTGCAGAATGATTATGAAAAGTCGCATAAATTCTTGTCTTCACATCTTAGTCCTTTACCATCTATTTATATGATGAGGCATGAACTATCTATTGACTCTGGTAAATTGTTTTATGCTTCAATAAGAGATGTGAATCGAGTTTTGACAAATCATTCTTTTGTTCTTATAATGTCCTTTAAAGAAAGTTACTATTCCAAAGAAGATATTCCTGTAGATATGTTTTCACGGTTTGTTAAGTTGTCCCAGGAATTCAAGGATGTCTTTACAGGTTATATGCTTCTCGTTTCGAGGACGAAACTTTTCGATCCGGGAGGGAATGATACGAATATCAAATGCTTTGATGTACAGAATGCTGATAAAGCTAATCAAAGCCGCAAGTTGATGAGGTTCAACGTGGGAGATTATGTTTGGGTTCATCTGTGGAAAGAGAGGTTTCCAAATGCTCGGAAATCTAAGTTGAGTCCACGTGGAGATGGTCCTTTTAGAGTGTTGGCTCGTGTGAACGACAATGCTTACAAGATTGAGTTACCAGATCATTATGGTGTTAGTGCGACCTTCAATGTTGCTGATTTATCTCCGTTTACATTTGAAGACGATTCAGTTTCGAGGGCGAAACCTTTCGACCACGGAGGGAATGATGGAGATGCCAAGACGACTGATGGAGATGCCAAGACGACTACCACCATAAATGAAGACATTCCACGACTTGATCAAACATTTAAAGGATATGTTCGAGATCCTCTAAGAGACATGGCAGGACCTATGACTAGGTCAAGGACTAAGCTTAGGGATGCTGCTTTAAATACTTTGATTGATCGCCTTTATGATGAAGAATTGAAGAAGGAGTCACCATCGACATCTTGGATTCATTATTCAAGATTGTCGACGAATTGAAGACATCATGAAGAACACTATACTCTTTTTTCCCACTGTGTTTTTAATGAGGTAGTGTGATCACTGTAAATTAATGTCATTTTGGGTTTATTGGACTGATAGCTCAGCCATGTGGGCTTTGAAGAGCTGAATTTCGAAAATACAGTCCATTAAGGTTTAGTATATTCAGTTTTATTCTGATTAGAATTATATTTGGTAAGATTAGATAAGGTAATATTCTTCAAGGTTACTTCTTGAAGAATTCAACCTGATTACCTTAGATTACCATTTATTTTAGGTATTTTAGTTAGATATGGTTTTAGCTTCTTAAAGCTGCCATAAGTCGATTCCGTTTCCATTTGTGATTAGGGTTTGAGGCAAGATTGTAACCCTATAAAAGGGGAGGCCTTATGGACGAATTTTACAACCTTTCATCAATCAAATATACAACCTTTTGAGTTCATACTCTTTGCTTGCGAGCTAATCCATTGTTGCTTAACCCCGAGGGCTAGTTAAGTATCAATAAACCTTGTAATCTGATCCTGAGGGCTAGTTAGAGAGCAAGTCGAAGTTAGGCGTACCCCGAGGGCTAGACTCCTAAATTTCGTGCGAGATAGTGCGGGTTTGCAGATCCCTTCACTAGATCAAAGTTATCAATTCCGCAAATCGTGAGTCTTCGGAAGGAGATTCATATCAATTGAAGAATAAAATTTTGGCGCTCAAAATCATGGTCTCCGAATCCGATGGAATTTAGCCCTATATCTGCAACTAATCTTATGTTTAAAGGAATATATATACATATATATATATATACACACATCTTATATTTCATCTAGTGGAGTATTCAATTCAGATAATTCAATATTCTTTTAGGGCAAATAAGTTGAAAGAGAGGTGTTCTGATTCCTGAATTAGTTCATCAATTGAAGAGGTAATTTTCAATACTCATTGAGTCATTGTATGTTTAAAGTGTATAATTTGTATAAGATGGTGAATACTAGATGGAGATAGTTTAATCTGCTTAAATTGTTTTGATTTTGATTAAACCGAGTTCTTTTCACTCGTTCAGTTTGTAATAAACCTCTTTTAACACGGATATTCTTACTAGTTGACTGTGAGTTTTTCTTTCTACAGAATTATGAGCTCACTAAATGATGAAAATCATGAAGTAATGGATGCAGTCACAGGACTCGGAGCTGATGGAAATGAGGTTCCATCTTTTGAGGTGGGATCTAAGGGAGCATAGGCTGGTCGCAGGAGTAAAGTTTGGAAGGAGTTTATTCAAATCAGTAGAGCCGATAGTCATGATGAATATTTGAGAAGTCAATGCAAGCATTGTAAGGTGAGATCAATTATTGCTGAATCCAGTAGATGGACTACTAATCATACGAATCACCTTGAAAAGTGTGCAGCGTATCAAGCTCATCTTCAGACTTTGAAGAAAGAAGTTGACCAGGTTAGATTTTTTGATCAAAAGATTTACCGAGACTTAGTAGCAAAAGCAATTATCAAACATGGTTATTCTTATTCCTGGGTTGAACATGAAGGAAATAGAGAGATTCACGAGTACTTGAATGATAAGGTTAAATGTATTAGTCGAAATACTGCAAAAGCAGATTGCATGGAGATTTATAACACTCGGAAAAATCTCCTTAAAGCCATTCTGAAGCGTGCACCAGGTTGTATAAGTCGAACTAGTGATTTATGGACTTCTTGCCTAAGTGAAGGATATTTGTGTTTGACTGCTCATTTTGTTGATGAGAATTGGAAATTGAATAGCAAAGTTTTGAGCTTCTGTCATATCCCACCACCACATTTTGGACTAGAAATTTACAAGGTTATAATAAAATTAGTTAAGGATTGGGGCATTGATGATAAGCTTTTTTTCTTTGACATTGGATAATGCCTCTAGTAATGATAGAATGCAAAGTCACATGAGGGTGGGGCTTAATAATTGGGGATTCTTGTTGAATAATGGTAATTACTTTCATGTTAGATGTGCAGCCCATGTGCTAAATCTTATTGTTAAGGATGAACTTAAGGTGATTGAGAATGTTGTGGTAAAAATTAGGGAGAGTGTGAAACATGTTAAGGGCTCCGAAGGAAGAAAAATTTCTTTTCGAAAAGTTGTGGACTTGTGTAGAATACGAGAGACTAAGTCATTGTGGTTGGATGTTGCTACTAGATGGAACTCTACGTACATGATGCTCGATAGGGCTCTTTTGTATAGAGATGCTTTTGATAATTTGCACACTGAAGATGTGACATATAAACAATGTCCAGAACCTTATGAGTGGGACATGGTTGTGGAAATTTGAGATGCCTTGGAACCATTTAATGTTATTACTGAGTTATTTTCTGGTAGTGACTATCCTACGACAAATTTGTACTTTGAGAATGTCTGGAATATTGCTATGTTGTTAAAGGACTTGGTTCAAAGTGAAGATGAGGTTTTGAAAAGAATGGCAGTAGAGATGCAAAGTAAATTTGATAAATATTGGGCTGAAAATGAAGAAAACAATTATTGCACCTTGTTTGCTTTTGCAATAATTCTTGACCCCCGGTGTAAACTTGATTTTCTCAAGTATTGTTATAAGAAGTTGTTTGACGATGATGAGTTGAAAGTGGCAAGAAAAGTGAGTGACATATCTTTGAAATTGGCGATGCTCTTTAATGAGTATTCTTTAAGGCCATCAAGTAGAATGTCTTCTCCATCAAACACTCAAACCAGATCCAACTCTAATGGGACTGATAGACACAAGCTCAAGTGTGACTATTCCGCGGTAAGTTTGTTGTCTTTAAAATAAATGATGATTAGTTAACTTATATTTTAGGTTAATAATATGTATATTAAGTATTTTATTGCTTTGTTGTATTTTTAAGTACTTTAAATAGTTTATATTATGTAACTTATTTTTTCCGTAGGATTTTGATGTGGATGAGATGGATACTTTTAATGAAAAGAAAACGTTGCAAGTTTATTTAGATGAATCTAGAGTTCCTAGGAGTAGCAAACTGGATGTTTTAGATTTTTGGAGGGAACAAGAAAAGAGATGTGGTGTGCTTTCTGATATGGCTAGAGATATATTGGCTGTCCCTCTCACAACTGTTGCTTCAGAATCAACATTTAGCATTGGAGGTAGAATTTTGAACAAGTGGAGAAGCTCTTTGATTCCCGAAAATGTGGAAGTTTTGATAACTACACGCAGTTGGTTGCACGACTATGAATGTAAGTGCTTTTTATTGGTCAATTTTCATGTTCCGTTTCATCTCTACTTTGTACTTGAATAATATTCTTTTGTTACCCATGAAGGCTTTGGAGACGAGGAATTTATTGGATGTCACGTGGAATGGATATGATGGAATCTTATGGTAATTGGTAAGTAACTGACAGTGACAACCATGCTTTTCTGCAATGCCAAAATGGAAACTTTTCCAGATCCATTCTTCAGGTGCATGGATGGACTCAAGGTTCTGAATCTTCAATGGTGTCACAACATCTCGAATCCTCTGCTTACATCAGTGATTGCAATTCTCTGAAGCAACTTAAAGTGTTCAAGGGCATCTGACTTTTCCAGGGATGTATACGCAGTTCATTGCATCTCAATGCTGGCCTAAACAGTAAACACTATGTTATTCTGGTCGGCAATAGTCAGTAGAGGCATTAGTCAGTGAAAATCATCTATCGTAGAGCATCTGGAAGCCTTTAGAATCAACATTTAGAGTTTAAATTGATAGATCATTTACTGACTATATGCTGAGTACTTTGTGATTTAGTTTAGACAAAACTTATTTCTTGCTCTCCAGTCGTTTCCACTATTTTGAATTCGCTTTTCTTGAAATGAATGATTCTCTAGTCATAATTTGTCTGATTTTTCTTGATGAGATAGGTGATGATATTAGTGTAATGAAAATGAAGCTGAATTAACGACATTTGGATCAAGAGTGCGATATATTAGGCCAAGACTTTAACTTGATAGATCATTTATGTATTACACACTGAGTGTTTTGTGATTGTGTTGGATCTTTATATGATCCATCCTCTATAGGTGGAAGAAGTGATTGATGCGTACGCCGTACGGTACCACACTGAGTGAGGGATACAAGAACAGGAGATGGACATTCCCTAACCACAATCACACCCTCTCGGTTGTATGGTCCCCATTCTTGTCCAAAGCAACCATTTTTGAAAATGACAATGGTGTAACATCAGGTAACACAGGTAACATCAGGTAACATCAGGTAAAGAGCATGATCAGAATCAATTCATGGAGATGGGGATGGATCACCAGTATCAGAAAAAGGTGAGAAATGTTGGGGATTATGCGAAGCTTTGCGTCGTTTGGGGTGTTTTTGAACTTCTGATTAACCGTTTCTGAGCACAGGAAGAGGAAATGATCGCGACGGAGAAGAGCTGTACCGATTGCCACTCCACCAAGATTGTTTCTCCTCCTCATGTCTCTCTTAGAGAGCAAGGGATCATCACCATCTTCTCCTATTTTCGTCTCTTGATTTCTTCATTCTTACTTTTGGACAACTTCATTGTTTTGATCTCTGGTCTCCATATTAGTTTTATGTTTTTCCTTTTTGGTTTGGTTGTTTCAGGAATCTGATTTTAGGGTGGTGGATAATTGATATTGATTAGTACTAGAAAGAGCCTTAACTTTGTTGGATTGCTAATTTGCTAGTAGAAAAAAGGAAAAGTGTAAATGTGAATGAATTCTCAAGTCTCGCTTTCTCTCATGTTATAATACTTTTCTAATGGAAATCAAGCCTATATCTGATAAATGTTCGCATATCTTTGATTTTAACAAAAAGACCCGTGTAGCTCTTTCAGTCATTGCTACGGCGTGTCAAACTCTGGGCTAAAAGACGAGGAGTGTATGGTAATGTAAGAAATTTTTCCTTTTTTGTTCATTTCATTTTACATAGTGATACATTATAATTTTGATCATTGTTTGCTTTCAACTGATTTGCAGCTGAATGGGTTTTTCGGAGGGGTTCATTTCGCTGTCCTTGATGCATTTGTTTGTCAAAGGCATCCAAATGCGAGTTTGAGTCTTCTGACATCGATGTTCTTCAAGACGTTTGCCTTTTGGCCTTGGCCTAGACCAGTATTTCTTCATGGAAAGATGATTGCACCGACTATTCCATTCGATTCGCGGTTTATGATGCCAATCCAGCTACCATGTAGCCCGAACGAATATTGTTTTTTCTAATATCACCAGAAACACGCTCATTAGAATTAGAACAGAGTTTCTGTGTGGACACACATTGACTAAGGTATGCTAAACCACCCTAATGAAACATTCAGATTCAGACATCGCCGGTTTCAGGGAACAATGCTATTTTGATATCTTATTGCAGGACTTTCTGAGGCCTGATTTCAGTTAAAGTACCCTATTCGATCCATTTCCATATGTAAATAAATACACGTATTTTGTCAAGATATGTCTGTTGGCTTCCGATCATGACGAGCTAAGAGGTTGGGTCGGTTTGGGTAAAATCGCAATTTCGCTCCCTACTCCTCAAGGTAGGTGGAACTTGATTAGTTTACATGATTAATGCTAGTCTTAGATTATTTTGTTTAATTCCATTTCCATTTCCATTTCCGACAGCTAGAGGAATTGCAAGGGTTTTGTGATCCGAGCCCTTTAGAACACGTCGATGTTGAAATGTTGGTGCCAAATGTGGTGTTCTACTGGGGACTACAGCCCAACAGGTGTGACATCATGGACATAGACTTTGTCGACGAAGATTTCATGAAGAGCTTGAGTAACGGGTACTGTGTGCCTCCTGGAAAGATGAAGTTGTCGGTCGTGAAGGCTTCTCAGCTACCAAAGAGCATGACTTGCAACGGCGTAAACAAAGGAACACACAGATGGCAGAGAAATATGCCGGTTCAGCACAGAAACTCAATGCCCCGGGTTTTCGTGTAATGGAGCAATGACTGAGCAATGTTAGTGTTGTTGTTGTTGTTCTAGTCATAGGCATTTACCATGTAAATATGCTAGGACTTAGAAGAAGCTAGCTGTCAGAAAATGCTCTTTGGGTTTCAATGTTTCATTAGAAAATACTCAGAAGTTTCAATGTTTCATCAGAAAATACTCTTTGGGTTTCAGTGTTTCATTAGAAAAATACTGAGAAAATGCATCATAATTGTTAAGAAATTACCAAATTCCAAGTTTCAAATTTTGCTGACTACAGGTCAAATGGCTTATGTCAACATGCAATGCGTAGTGTGAGAATCCTGATAAGAAGTGTTGAATGTTTTTCCCTCTCTTTTAGTAAATTTCATCTACCCCTTGAGTTTGAGAGTTTTACGAAATAGTCATTAAGTTTGCTGATAATTACGTTTGGTCCATGGTCAAATACTCCTTACGTTATTCTAACACTGACACATTACTATTCAGATTGATTTTCAATTTTTGCTACTTATGTTTTTGATATGCTATAGAGGAGTAATTACTAATTATACTAATTAAGCATATTTTAAATTTAAGCATTAAAGAAATATAGATCGTAAATGCAATATTATTTTAGATGTAATTTTATATTCCTACAAAAGAATCGGATAATTGAAAATATTGATTTAAAATATTTTGAAAAATTTAATGAAAATAATTTTTCCGAAAGAAAATAATAATAATGAAAAGTTAATATTGTATGAAATTTTTTCTAATAATAAATAAAATAACTAATCAATATTAATTTTATCTTATAAAATAATTTTAAATTAATAATTTACAATGTTCTTTTATTTAATACATAAATTCTAAATATACTCTTAAAATATTTTCATCTAACTATGCTATTAATACACATTTTAAATTTATAAATTTAATTTATTATGTGATATTTTAATATTAAATAACATATCAACACTGTTTATAATCGTAATGTTATTTTCAACTAAATATGATCAAGTTAAAAGTTTAGACTGTAAAAATTGTAACACACTATTCAATCATATTCGGGTCTTGTTCGGTTTGAGTTAACATTAATCCGGATGTCTTCAAATTTGGGTTAACGTCAATTCGGTTCATTTCGAATCGAGTAGTAGTCGGGTATGATCAGGTTTCTTTCAGGTTCGGGTCCTTTCCGGGTTCAGATTCAGGTTTGGTCCTTTTCGGGTTTCGGTTCAGGTTTGATTCGAGTTTAGGTGTTATTTGAGTTTGAGTCCCATAAGGTCTGGCAATTTAAGTTTGGGTTCGGTTCAATCGGGTGATTTCGGTTTCCAGTTATTGATTGAGTCTCACTATTTGGATGCCGGTTCAGTTCGGTTCGGTTATTTAATACCGGATTTTTGGGTTCAGTTATATTTTGCCAGGTCTAGATATAAGCTCCGTCTATAACCGTCATTCTAATCAATGGATCACCAATTCTAGCGCGACTTCTCAGATTTCTCACCTTGACAAGATACTTCTTTATCACAGTTTTAATAATATTTTTGTGGATAATGGTGCTTCACTAATAATTTCTCATATTGGTCAATGTGATATTTTGGGTATGTCATTACGTGGTGTGATCGTGGTTTCTCAAAATACAAAGAGTTTAGTTTCCCTCAATAAACTCACTCGAGATTTACCTGTCACTATTTTATTTGATGCTGATTTTTTTGATCCTTCGGCATAAGCACACCAGAAAAGTTGTTGGTACTGGTCGTCTTAAAGCTGGCCTTTATTATGTTGAGAGTGATGACCCCCGCTTCTTTACTGAACTTCGTTCTGGAAAAATCCGTGCCTCATTTGAACAATGGCATTCCCGGCCCGGTCAGTGTCTTATGACACTCTCCAATTGTTGAATAAACAGGGTCATATTTATGTTACCTCCATTTTACCTACTCCAACCAGTTATTCCTCCTGTATGATGGCTAAAAGCCATCATTTTCCCTTTTCCACCAGTGATCACCGATCGGCTTCTTTGTTGGACAAATTTTATTGTGACTTGTGGGTGCCTGCACCAGTTTCAGGAGTGGCTAGTTATTCTTATTATGTTATCTTCATTGACGACTTTTCACGTTTTACGTGGTTCTATCCCCTGCGCCGCAAGTATGATTTCTTTGATGTATTTATGATGTTGCAGAAGTTTGTGTAGACCTAGTTTTCCACTAAAATTAAAGTTTTTCAATTTGATGGAGGAACATAGTTTACCAATTATCATCTCTGTAATCATTTTATTTCTTGTGGCATTTATTATCAAATATCAAACCCTTACACACCTGCTCAGAATGGTCGAGCTGAGCGTAAGCATCGCCATATCACAGAGACAGGTTTGGCCATGCTATATCACTCGCCTGTTCCCAAGTACAATTGGGTGGATGCTTTCTCCTCGACAGTCTATATTATAAACTGTTTGCCTAGTTCAGTTCTCAGTGGTAAATCTCCGTTGAGATAGTTTACGACACTATTCTCGATTATTTTCTTTTCCATCCATATGGTTGTCGTGTGTATCCATGTTTGCGTGACATTGCAGCTTATAAGTTTGCGCCTCGATCCATTCCATATGTTTTCATTGGTTACAACGCTGAGCACAAAGGGTTCATATGTCTTGATCCTTATTCTAGGTGCATCTATATTTCTCGCACAAATTCTAGTTGCGCACAGGCGGGCGAAACATATTAACATTGACTACCATTTTGTTCGTGGTCTTGTGGCCCCCGGCAAGCTGCGTGTTGCTCATGTTCCTTCTTTGCTTCAGCTTGATGACATCTTTACTCATTGCTTACCATGCCCTTTGTTTGAGCAGTTTCGATCCAAGCTCTGCGTGTCGTCAAATCCCACGCTTAGCTCGGGGAGGGGGGTGTGCGTGTTAGAGTATAAATTATTATCTGTATTCATTGTATAGTCTACGTGTATTCATAGGACTCTAGAATACTCTTTAAATATTCCTAGAATTCCATTCATTGTATTCTACTCATTGTGTAGTCTTATTTATACCTATTATGAAAGGCCACAAACAGATGGGTTCCAACTCTTTTAAGAACTTTTTAGTCAAAGAAGCCGATCGTACAGCAGTGGAACTATCTATAGTAGAGGACCTGGTGGATCCTGAAACACGTTGGTGGCGTACCAACATTCTAGCAAAATATTTTCATCTGAAAGATGCAGTACTCATCCAGAATATGCAACTGCTAATTTCAATCGACGCTGATTAATGGTGCTGACACCATACTGTGGGGAAGATAACCAAAACTATCCTTCCCTATTTGTTTGAATCTACAAGGAGCTACAATAGTAATATAATGGTAGCAGCATTAAAAACAAACCAAGCACACAGGACACAACCATTTACATGGAAAACCCCTCCAATGCAAAGGGTAAAAACCACAGGGTCAATCGACCCACCTCAACCATCTTTATTAATCAACCAAGAGTGTTACAAGACACTTAACAACCAGCTAATACTAGCACAAGTTTCTCTCAAAAAATATAGGATAGATAGCCACTACAACAATGAAGATTAAACAACAATAAGAGAAGAAATCACCAAATCTGCTGAGCTGCTTCACGAGGACGAATAAGTCAATTCTAGACCTCCAAAACCAATCTTTACCATCCAAAATTGGGCTACACGGCCTCGGAAAACCCTGCCAAACTTTCAGAAAAATCCAACGGTTGGACTGTGAGAAAATACAGATTTACCGAAGTTGCTACAATGGAACTCGAAAATCCCATTTTCACCCACTTTTGTGTCTTTTTCTCTCCCTCTCTTGTTGTTTCTCCCAACTTAACCAAAACAACCACATCTGTAAGTAAGCCCTACTCAAAAGGTGTGCTAAAATGATTGGAATGCCCCCTTTTAGTTTGGGCCAAATTTCACAAAAGCTTGGGATAATTTCCTCACATTGGAGGAAAAATCAACAATTCTCCCCCTTTCCGACTATGTGGAGGAAATTTCCAAACCAGTAATATCTTTGCAAACTTCAAACTTCTCTCTCGGTAACACCTTTGTCAACATGTCCAAACCATTGTCCTTCGTGTGAACCCTCTCAAGTTCAAACACCTTAGACTCCAAAGCATCTCGTATCCAATGATACCAAACATCAATATGCTTTGTCCTACCATGAGATGTAGGATGCTTACCAAGATAAATCGCACCCTGACTGTCACATAACAAGACAAACCTCTCTTGCTTACAATAGAGTTCATGAAGAAACATCTTCATCCACACAAACTCTTTGCCCGCTTCAACAACTGTAACATACTTAGATTCTGTGGTAGACAAGGCAATGAACTTTTGCAATCTTGATTGCTAACTCACAACTCCCCCTGCAAAGGTAGTCAAATAACCTGAAGTAGATTTACACGTAACATCACCCGCCAAATCATAATCAAAGTAGCAAACAAGAATAGGCTCCCTGCTTCCAAAGCAAAGCAATAAATCTGTAGTACCATGAAGATATCTCAAAATCCACTTCACAGAATCCCAATGCACCATCTTGGGATTGGAAAGGTAACGACTGACCATACCATCTTCATGAGCTAAATTAGGCCTTGTACACACCATATCATACATCAATCTACCAACAAATAAAGCATATGGAATATTCTTCATACCATCTTTCCCTTCATCGTCATCAGAAGACTTGCTATCAAATTTAAAATGAGAACCTAAAGGTGTACTCACATGTTTAGCACCATCTATTCAGAATCTTCGAATCAGCTTCTGAATATATTTTTTCTGAGATAGCCACAACTTCCTACCCGTTATGTCACGAGTAATCTCCATGCTAAGTATTTGCCTCGCTGGACCCAAATCCTTAATCGAAAAGAACTTGCTCAACTCTTGCTTAAATATGTTGATCCTAGAGGCACTTTAACCAACAATATCATCCACATAGAGCAACACAAACACAGTAGTCAGAATTAGTTTTTTTGTAGCGGAACTTCTTCACCCCAGATTCAAACTTCTTGTACCATTGTCGAGGCGCTTGCTTCAAGCCATACAAACTCTTTCTCAACCTACACACAAAATTCTCTTTCCTTTTTAGCTTGAAGCCTTCAGGCTGCTCCACGTAGATCTCCTCCTCCAAATCACCATGAAGGAATACAGTCTTCACATCCATTTGTTCAATCCCTAAGTCAAGGCTTGTAGCTAATCCTAACACAACTATAATGGAAGTCATCTTCACAACTGGAGAGAAAATCCCATCAAAATAAACCCCTTTTCTCTTACCGAAGCCCTTAACAACCAACTGAGCTTTATATCGTGGATATATAGACTTGTCATCATGCTTCAATCTATAAACCCACCGATTCTTTAAAGCTCTTTTATCCTTAGGTAACTCAATAACATCATATGTATGGTTTTCTATGAGAGACTTCATCTCATCATATATTGCTTCAATCCACTTGGATTTATCATCACTCTCCACAACTTCTTCATAGCATTCGGGTTCTTCATTGCCAGTAAGAAAAAACATAATCATTCAAAGACAAAAGAGATGCAGGTCTTCTTTCTCGTGTAGACCTTCTAAGCTCAACTGTAGGCTCTACAACGACCTCTTCCTCAACATTTTCACCCTCATTAAAATGAGGATCATCTCCACCTTGCTGCTCATCTTCATTATTATCATTGGGAACTTCATGAACCACCTGTTCACCTGCACGATCCACTTGATTTGGATCACTATCAATAAAGTACTTAGAACTTTCAGAGCTTACCTTTTGAGCCTTTCCAATATCTTTAATGGTTTGATCTTCAAAGAATACCACATCTCGACTTCTGACTAGCTTCTTCTCAACGGGATCATAAAGCCTATAGCGGAAGTCATCAAGACCATAACCAATAAAGATACACTGTCTCGCTTTCACATCCAACTTGAATCTTTCATCTTTTGAAATGTGCACAAAAGCTTTGCAACCAAAGACGAGAAGATGATCATAGAAAACATACCTACCAAACCATACTTTGTCAGGAACATCAGCATCCAAAGCAACATCAGGAGACAAATTAGTCACATAGGCTGCAGTACTCAAAGCCTCTACCCAAAAGGAATTAGGCAACTTCACCTCTGAAAGCAAGCATCTAACTCTCTCAACCAAGGTTCTATTCATGCTCTCTGCCAAACCATTCAACTGAGGAGTCTTGGGAGGAGTTTCTGATGTCGAATACCATGACTAAGAATCAAATGAACCACAATACTCACCACCATTATCAGAACAAATAACCTTTAACTTCTTTCTAGTTTTCCTTTCCACTAAGGCATGAACCTCCTTGAATTTCTCAAGCACATGGTCCTTGGACTTCAACACATAGACCCAAATTTTCCTAGAACAATCATCAATAAAGGTAAAAAATAAAGCGCACCACCATGAGATCGTACCTTGAAAGGACTACAAACATCGGAATGCGTAAAATCCAAAAACTCTGACTTCCTTGAAGGAGAATGACTCTTGAAGGATACCCTATTTTTCTTCCCAGCCAAACAATGATCACAACTCTTCAGCTTCATACCTTTGATGCCTGAAAGGAGATTCTTCTTGGCCAAACAATCAATTCCTTTCTCGCTCATGTGGCTAAGCCTCTGATGCCGTAACTGTTGCAAGTCATCATTTCCAACCACATTGATTGAGTTACCTGAAACTGAAGCCTCTATGATATACAAGTTAGTGTACTTCCTTGCTCAAGCCAAAACCAAAGAATCTTTAATAAGCTTCTAATGGCCATTACCCATGGAACTATGGTAACCATCATCATGAAGACAACCAATTGATATAAGATTATAACAAATATCTGGTGCATGCTTCACGTCATGAAGTACCAACCTTGATCCTAACTTGGTTTCCAAGTAGACAGTTCCAATGCCAACCACCTTGATGTAATTATCGTTTCCCATCTTTAACACTCCAAAATCACCGGTAGTATAAGATGAAAACAATTGCCTCCTTGATGTGACATGAACAACAAATCCATTATCAATAACCCAACTGGACTCCAACTGAACAAGGTTGATAACATGCTCATCATAAGCAACAAGAAGATCACTAACCACAGGAGCGCTACACACAACATTGGCCTCATCCTTCGATTCACCACCACCAATTTTCTTCTCATTCTTCAACTTGTAGCAATATTTCTTGACATGCACAAGTTTACCACAGTGATGACAAGTGAAATTCTTGTAGCGTGATCTAGACTTGCTTAGAATTTTCTCTCGATCTTTTCCCTGATACTTGCTCTTGCTTCTCCCCATCTCTTTAACGTACATAATCTCTGAGCGCTACGATGAATCTTGAGACTTCCTCCTCACCTCTTCATTCAAAATGCCATTCTTAATGTAGTCAAGGTACACACTACCACTCGAAAGAGCTCTCAGGAGTGAGTGGCCCTCTGGGGCTCCAGGGCAAAAAAAAGAAGGAAAAAGGCGCAGCTTTTCCTTCTTTTTTTTGGAGGCAGATTTCTTCAATTTCATAAAATTTTCACCGATAGATTATGTTTAACGAATTCTCCTATAGATTCCGCACCTATTCATGTGAAATTCGTGAAATTTTTTTAATCTTATTTTCGTCTGGAGCAAGGGTTTACTATGAGGGTTTAAGGAGTTCTACGGATTAGGATCTTCTTGGAAGTATTCATCAAATAGGGTTTGCAACTGTAAATCCTTGGCATTGTTTTTATCCTGGTTGGTGAAATTTACTCGAATTTGGTGGGGGATCAATCCATCAACAGACGGGTGGAGTTATTGATTTTTTTTAGATAGGCTACGCACGTATAAGATCCAATCTTTCAAAGGATTAGGTGTTGTTCATGCTGCCTTGGATTCGTGTGGATACTTGGAGAAGTAGGGATCAATGAAAAATCCAAACTTGTTAAATTTTTGGTTTTTTCAGCATTCACAAACTAAACTATTTAAAAGAGATTGATTAAATTATTCATCATTAAATTTAATCAAATCCAAGAGTTCTAGATTGATTCCATGAAGAGGAGGTGGTGCCACAACAAGTTTTTTCGTCCGTAGGGTTTGGACAAATTCTTGCGGTTTGCGAGGGCTTGGTAGATCAAACCGCGGCAAATTACTTGCTAGGGTTTTGGTCTTTTTGGTGAAGCGGTGTGGAAACAAGTGTTCTCATCCGTAGGAGTTGGAAAATTCCTTACGGTTTGATGCTCCTTGGTGGATTAAACTGTGGCGGCATACACACTACGCAAGTTCAATAATATTCTACCAAAATATCTACTTTCTAGCGTGTTTGCTGGAATTTAATAGTATTTTGTGTGGATTGATCGTGTGGTGTGGGGAGATATGTTAGTCTCCTTATGTGCATCCAATAAGTTAGTCAGATTGTAGATCTAAGCACTTTGAGGGATGAATGGAGGAACATGTTTGGCGGAAACCTTGTTGACATGTGGAATTCTCTTAGCACTTGGGCAACCTCGGGTGAGCTCACTAGTATAGCCCCTTATGCATCGACAGAAATACCCAGGATTGGAAGAACTAGGCCAACCGCAATAGAGGTTTTTAACACCATTTGGTGTGGATTTATCCCCCTGAAGTCCTCGACATCATGGATGGGATTTTTCCCGTATGCCAATTGAAAGTGGAAACCAATGACCACTTGTTCCTTAGGTGTAAATTTTCACAAGTAATATGGGGTCGAGTGTGGAATTGGATTGCTTTAAGGTGGAATACACAAACAATAGCAAGCTCAGAAACTTGGGTGTAGAGATAAGTGAGGGATTCAAATTGTACTAAATGAGCTTGCATTGTTGGGCAATGGTGCAGTGTGTCGAGATGAGGCTGGCCAGCAGGCGCTGGGAATTGGTGCTAGCCGTCAGGCGCTAGATGCTAGGTGTTGGGTGCTCGACAAATTGGCACTGGACACTGAGTTTCAGGCGATGGACACTAGGCACCCAATGGCGCTGGCGCTACGCACTGGGCGCCAGGCGCTAGAAGTTTGGCATTGGGTGCTATGCGCTGAAATTGGATACTGGCCGTTGGAGCTTCGCAATGGATACTAGACGCTGGCTCTACGCACTGGGCGTCAGATGCTGGAATTTTGCGCTGGGCGCTGGCGCTATGCTCTGGGTGCCAGGTGCTGGAATTGGGCACTGGGCATTGTTGTTATGAAATAGGCACCAAGAGCTATATTTGCCATTGAACGTTGGCACTATGCGCTGGAATTTCTAGGCATTGGCGCTATGCACTAGGCGCCCGACGCTAGAAATAGCCACTGGCTAATGTAAGAGGTACCAGTTTTCTGGTTTGGTGGACTTAATAATTTAACGGATGGGGAATAAGACTCAACACTTGAGTCTTATGGCCAGAATGTAACTTGGATTTAACGGAAATTTTGGCAAAGGATTTTCATGGAAGGGACATGTCTCTTAGTTGATCATTTAGCCTAGATTGTCACTTGGATTTGACGGTTCCCAAGAGCCTTATGCCTACGCTACACTTTGTGTTAAATTGGCATAAAGTTGTCCATTAGCTCAAAATGAAGTGGACGATTACATAATCGCCATGCATGATGCACACGGTATAAGTGTGTTCGTTCTCTTCATCTTTAGGGAGTTTATTTTAGTGGGGTACACAAGAGTTATAGGCATGGCCTTACAACATTCTTGCCCATTAAACTAACCTCGGTGCTACTAAAGAGAATGCTTTGAAGGCCAAGAACATCCCTCTTTCACCATCTTAGGGATGTATATGGTAGAAGCAGATCCTCAATCACGCTAAGGATGACACAATGATGGTTCCATCTTCACACCGATTTCAGCAACAACTGCAAATCATTTAAGACCCGAGATCACCACACTCGGCTGCACTAGGAGCTTTCCCTTTCATGTCTCACGACTTCAAGGACTTATTTTCAAGACCCGACACCTCAATTTCTTGGCTGCTTTGGGAGTCTACATGAAGATCCAGTTCATTTCATTGGTTGTTATATATGGGTTTGGGTTTTACCAAAATCTAGACTCACAATTTTCTGACATGCATTTATTGCCGGATACCATATTGCGGGCCTCGTATGTATGAGGTAGAAGTGGATTTTTTGGTTTGGATAGTGAGTTTGTTGTCATTCCAATACCACTTTTTCATGCTTTTGCTTTCAGTTTCCCAACTGTTTTGGGATTTACATTTTTATTTCCCTCGGCTCATCATTACTTAGCCAAGGGTGAGAATAACTACAGTTGTGGTAGGGGTGCCCGAAAAGGCATCCCTACTCTGGACATTCCACCGCATTTTCTATTTACCATATTTATCCTCAAAAGGTAACACTACCTCCAAGAGCATAATTTGCCAAAGAAACCTTCAAGGTATCCCAAAAATCAGGTAGAGTATTAAGGATAAATAAAGCTTTCACATCATCTTCAAATGTGATGCCCAAACCAGCCAACTGATAAAAAATACCTTCAAAATCATTCACATGATCAGAAATCGAAGTAATACTTCAAATTGCACATTTGGTTCAACAAGGACAATTTATTGTTGCAGGTCTTATAAGCATACAAGGTCTCCAACTTATCCCACAAGGTTCCAGCATGTGTCTCATTAGCAATATGATTAAGAAAATTATCTTCAACCCATTGTATAATATAACCACATACTTGTAGATGCTCAAACTACCAATTTTCTTCACTATAATGTGTAGGCTTAGCGGAAGCAAAGACGAGTAAATGCATCTTCTTTACAAACAAAATATATTTCATCTTTCCTTTCCATTTGTGGTAATTGGTGCCATTAAACAAATCATCTTGCCTACATTTTCCTACCTCATTCAAACAAATGCCAAATAAGCCAAAATCTAAGAAAATCAATTAACACGGAACAAGACTCTGATACCACTTTGATGGGAAGATAACTAAAACTATCCTTCTTGATTTGTTTGAATCTCTGAGGATAAAAAATATCAATATAATGACAACAACATAAAAAACAAACCAAGCACACAAGACACAAGCATTTACGTGGAAAACCCCTCCTATGCAAAGGGTAAAAACCACGGGGTCAATCAACCCACCTTAACCATCTTAATTAATCAACCAAGAGTGTTACAAGACCCTCAACAACCAGCTAATACCAGAACAAGTTTCTTTCAACAAAGATAGGATCGATAACCACTACAACAATGAAGATTAATGAACAACAGGAGAAGAAATCACCAAATCCGCCAAACTACTTCACGGGGACGAATGAGTCCCTTCAGACCTCCAAAACCAATATCCACCATTAAGAGTTCAACTACATTTCCTCGGAACACCCTGCTGAACTTTCAGCAAAATCCAATGGTCGGATTGTGAGAAAATGCAGATTTACTGAAGCTGCAACAATGGAACTCGAAAATCTTCCCTTCTCCCACTTTTGTGGCTCTCTTTCTCTCTCTTGTTGTTTTTCCAAACTGAACCAAAACAACCACAACCCTAAGTAAACCCTACTCAAAAGGTGTGCTAAAATGACAGGAATGCCCCTTTTAGTTTGGGCCAAGTTTCACAAATGTTTGGGCTAATTTCCTCACATTGGAGGAAAAACCCAGCACAAACTCCCATGGGTAAATACACCGTTAAATCAGCATATCATACACTTGTAGAATCACCACGCTCTACGTTACGCCAGTAAGCATAAGTGGAGGACGCTGACCAAAGATTTTTGAAGAAACTGTGGCACATTCGTAATCCGCAAAGGGAACATTTAGCTTGGAGAGTTTGCACAGACTCCCTGCCAACATGTGAAAATCTCAGCAAGAAAATGACGGACGTGGCAGTGACATGGATATTCCGTGATGAGGAGAATGGAAATTCAGGTTATGTCTTCTTCAAATGCTCCTATGCGGTTAAAGGATGGTGTTGGTATGCCTTGAATATGTATTAGCCACTTCGACAGGTTGGTCGGTTTGGGCCAGATTGTTTCTGGGCCCAAAGCCGTTAGGGTTTAAGGTGGAGAGGACTATATATATAGTGCCTCGTCTTTCATTGTAACCTGTAAGAGATAGGATTGGTAGAGAGTAGGAAATCTATAATTCTGGCCTTTCTCTCTAGTGGAATCTGATCTTGGTCGGCCGTAGATGTAGCTAATTGGTGAACCACGTAAAATCTCGGTGTTTTGTTTTTCGCTTTATTTTCTTTGCTTGTTATTTCTCGGGTATTCCGCACAACAAACTGGTATCAGAGCTTCTGGTTAGATCCGCGGTGGGTCTATCGGATTTTTTAGGTTTATTGGATCTGGGGTGGTCGGATCTCTAATCTGATCGGAGAGAAAGATGGCTGCGCTGAACGTGAAGGTAGACAAGTTTACCGGGAGGAACAACTTCAGTTTATGGCAGATCAAGATGCGAGCTTTGTTGAAGCAACAAGGGTTGTGGACGCCGCTGACGAAGGGGTTCTCGGTCGTTGGCATTTCGGACATGGTGGGTCTGGAAGAAAAGGCGCATTCAACAATTATGCTGTGTCTCGCGGATGAAGTCATCACTGAGGTCTCGGATCAAGAGACTGCTGCGGAGCTGTGGTTGAAGTTGGAGAGCTTGTACATGACGAAGTCTCTGGCGAACAAATTGCTTCTGAAACAACGTCTATTTGGTCTCTGAATGCAGGAAGGTACGCAACTCAGAGATCATCTAGAGCAATTGAATACTTTGTTATTAGAACTGCGAAATATAGATGTGAAAATTGATGATGAGGATGCTGCTTTGATATTGTTAGTATCTCTACCGCTTTCATATGAGAACTTTGTTCAGTCATTTATTTTCGGGAAATATTCTGTGTCTTTGGAGGAAGTTAGATCCTCTCTTCATAGCACGGAGGTGCATCATAGTGCTAGCAGTTCAGGAACAGATAATCAGGCATCTGGTTTGTTTACTAGTTGTGATAATGGAAAGGGAAATGGCGGAAAGAAAAGAGGTAAGAAGTCAAAGGTTCCCAAGCCCGGTGATATCTATAGGTACTGTAAGGAGAAGGGATATTGGAAAAATGAGTGTCCAAAGAAGTTGATGATGAAGCAATCAGGAAACAAATCGGGTTCTGCTGCTCTAGCGGAAGGAGACGTTGATTCAGAAGAGGATATTGCTCTGGTTGCTGCTGGACACACTCATCACTCTGATGTGTGGTTCCTAGATTCTGGGGCATCCTACCATATTTGTCCAAGGAGAGAGTGGTTTTTGACTTATAAGCAGGCAGGGGGTAGCATTACTATGGCTAACGGTACTGTCTGTGAGGTAGTTGGGATAGGTTTGATCAAGATCAGGATACATGATGGTAGTTTCTATTTTTTGAATGAGGTTAGACACGTTCCATCGATGACGAAGAATTTGATTTCTCTTAGTCTGTTGGATAGAAAGGGTTTTGTCTATTCAGGGAAAGATGGAGCTCTAAGTGTCTGCAAGGGTTCTAAGCTGGTTCTGAAAGGTCTTCTGCATGGTACTTTGTATCTTCTACAAGGTTCCACGGTTATGGATTCGGCAAATTTTGCATCATCAGAGGTTCACCATGAGGATATGACTAAGTTATGGCACATGAGGCTTGGTCACATGGGTGAAAGAGGGATGCAGATTCTGTCGAGGGATGATCTTCTTGGTGGCCACAAGGTCAAGGGTTTGGAGTTCTGTGAGCACTGTGTCTTTGGGAAACTACACCGCAGTAAGTTTCCAAAGGCTATTCATAGAACGAAAGGCACACTATATTATATCCACTCTGATTGTTGGGGAACCATCCCGAGTTGAGTCGTTGGGAGGGCACAGGTACTTTGTGTCTTTGATTGATGACTACTCCAGAATGACTTGGGTTATCATGATGAAACATAAAAGTGAAGCCTTCATAAAGTTCAAGCAGTGGAAAGCTCTGGTGGAGAACCAAACAGGGAAGAAGATCAAGAGGCTGCGAACTGATAATGGTCTGGAATTCTGCTCGTTTGAGTTTGATCAGTTTTGTAGGAATGAAGGGATTGTCCGATATCATACAGTTAGGAATACACCACAGCAGAATGGTGTAGTTGAGAGGATGAATCAGACATTGCTGGCGAGAGCAAGGTGCATGCTCTCGAATGCTGGGTTGGATAGAAGATTCTGGGCAGAGGCAGTGAGTACAGCGTGCTACTTGATCAATCGTGGACCTCATATGGGCATACAGTGTAAGACACCTATTGAGGTATGGTCGGGTAGAGTTGCTGATTACTCTAATCTGAAAGCTTTTGGTTGTACAACTTATTATCATGTGAGTGATGGTAAGTTATAGCCCCGAGCCAAGAAGGGGGCTTTTGTGGGCTATGGAGATGGAGTCAAGGGATCGAGGATTTGGTCTCCATCCGAGAAGAGGGTTGTTCTGAGCAGGGATGTTATCTTTGATGAAAACTCTTTGCTTAGATCCATGGTGAAGTCCACGTCTACAATAGAAGTTGGTAGCATTGATAAACAGGTGGAGCTTCAAGTCACTCAAGATGAGAGTGGTTTGAAGGAACTTGAAGGAGATCAAGAGCTACATACAGAAAGTGAGTTACCAGAGCTTCCACCATCAGATCATCAACCATCAGGAGCTATAGTTCATTGCTTAGCTCAAGATCGACTAAAGAGGGTTGGAGTTGGTCCACCCAAGAGGTATGGGTTTGAGGATATGGTGGGTTATGCACTACTGGTTGCTGAGGAGGTGGATACTCATGAGCCATCCACCTACACAGAAGCTGTTTCAGGTACTGATGCTGACAAATGATTTGTAGCAATGGGAGATGAGATGGAGTCCCTCCAGAAGAATCAGGCATGGGATTTGGTTCAACAGCCTCAAGGGAGAAAGGTTATCACTTGCAAATGGGTTTTCAAGAAAAAGGAAGGGATATCACCTACAGAGGGAGTCAAGTACAAGGCTAGAGTTGTTGCTAGAGGTTTCAGTCAGAGAGAGGGAGTAGATTACAATGAGATTTTCTCACCAGTGGTCAGACACACTTCCATCAGGGTGTTGCTAGCTATAGTGACACATCAGGATTTGGAGCTTGAACGACTTGATGTGAAGATCTCTTTTCTACATAGAGAGTTGGAGGAAGAGATATACATGACTCAGCCAGATGGTTTCCAAGTTCCTGGCAAGGAAAAGTATGTTTGCAAGTTGAAGAAGTTTTTATATGGGCTTAAGCAGTCTCCGAGGCAGTGGTACAAGAGATTTGACAGCTACATGCTTGAGTTGGGCTACACAAGGAGTTCATATGATTGTTGTGTCTACTATAGCAAGTTAAGAGATGAGTCATTCATTTATCTGGTGCTTTATGTAGATGACATGTTGATAGCCTCAAAGAGTAAGCATGAGGTTCATAAGCTGAAGGGTCTTCTTAGTGCTGAGTTTGAGATGAAGGATTTGGGTGCAGCTCAGAAAATACTAGGAATGGAGATTCTCAGAGATAGAGGTCAGAGGAAGCTTTTCTTGTCACAGAAAGGTTACATTCAGAAGGTGTTGGCTAGGTTTGGCATGTCTTCAGCCAAGCCTATTGACACTCCTAGTGCTGCAAATATCCATCTCACTTCCATGTTTGCTCCTCAGTCAGAAGAGGAGAAGGAGTATATGTCTCGAGTTCCGTATGCTAGCGTTGTAGGGAGCTTGATGTATGCTATGGTGTGTACGAGGCCAGACTTAGCACATGCGGTCAGTGTTGTGAGCAGGTTCATGGGGCAACCAGTTAGAGAACATTGGCAAGCTGTGAAGAGGATCTTTAGGTACCTTAGAGGTACGTCTGATGTAGGTCTCATTTACGGGGGTGATACTGAGTGCCTGGTTATGGGTTATTCTGATTCTGATTATGCTGGGGATGTTGACATGAGGAGATCTATGATCGGCTATGTCTTTACCTTGGGTGGTTTTGTTGTTAGCTGGAAGGCGACTTTGCAACCTACAGTGACTTTTTCTACTACGGAAGCAGAGTACATGGCTCTGACGGAGGCTGCGAAAGAAGGTATATGGCTGAAGGGGCTAGTCAGTGACCTTGGTCTACACCACGATCAGGCTACTGTGTATTGTGATAGCTTGAGTGCTATCTGCTTAGCCTGAGTGCTATCTGCTTAGCCAAGGATCAGGTCCATCATGAGAGGACCAAACACATTGATGTCAGATATCATTTCCTGAGAAGTGAGAGGAGAATCAGGGTGAAGAAAGTGGGAACTGTTGATAATCCTGCTGATATGTTCACCAAGCCTATTCCACATAGCAAGTTTCAACACTGTTTGGACTTGCTTAACATCAGAGATCAGTAGCTGCCCAGTGGGATAGTCCCAGGAGTGGAGGGATAAGTCTGCTCATCTGGCACTGAAATGGTGCGTCTGGAGTTTCTGCTTTGAGGATTCAAGTCAAGGTGGAGATTTGTTGGTATGCCTTGAATATGTATTAGCCGCTTCGACAGGTTGGTCGGTTTGGGCCAAATTGTTTCTGAGCCCAAAGCCATTAGGGTTTAAGGTGGAGAGGATTATATATATAGTGCCTCATCTTTCATTGTAACCTGTAAAAGATAGGATTGGTAGAGAGTAGGAAATCTGTAATTCTGGCCTTTCTCTCTAGTGGAATCCGATCTTGGTCGACTGTGGATGTAGCCAATTGGTGAACCACGTAAAATCTCGGTGTTTTGTTTTTCGCTTTATTTTCTTTGCTTGTTCTTTCTTGGGTATTCCGCACAATAGATGGAAAATGGCGTCAATGGAGTGCAAGTCAGGAGTCGACAAGGTTATACAAAGAGGAATTTGGTTCAGAAATCTGTTGGAGAATTGTAGCGACGAAGACGCTAAATTGTGTACGATGATATGCAATGGAATGTGGTTTCAAAGGAATAAAAAAAACCTCGAAGATAAATACCTTGAATCTAATGTAATGGTAGCAGGCGTAGTTGCCAACTTGAGAAGCTTCTAGGCAGCTAACCAGTGGCGTGAGCGTTCCTCGGATGCGCTCCTGCTACAGTCCCTGTTATGGCCACCAGAATATGGATAAAAAATATACTTCGACGTGGGAACGAGCGAAGATTTCTTTACAACGGGTATTCTACAACTAGATGGAGAGCAAAGGATTAGTCATGCAGCTTCAAGGAGACACGTTGGCGTAGCAAACCCGACTAGGGCTGAGGTGATTGCACTGATGGAAGCAACACGTTAGGTTGTGGAGAGAGGTAGTGAAAACTAGTGGATTCTCGGCGATGCATTGGAAGTTATTTGAATAGTTCATAATGAAGTAGAGCCTCACCTCTCATGAGTGGAAATTATACATCAGATTAAAAATCTTCTGGGGGAATCTTGTTGGATCCCTAGAGACACAAATTTTCTCGCTCACTCGCTAGCTAGCTACGCGAAGTCGAGAGTCCCTTGAGAATGCATGTGTGAGCCCCCAATTTTTCTACCTTCAAACGATACCGGACGTTTCCAGTATCATGAGATGATATCGTTATTTTTTTCAAAATCTTATTTGTTTAGTAGATTTGTTTGAAATGATACATAAACAAGAACTGTACGTATTTCTTGTTTTTGGATTTCTTTGGCTAGGCTTCTGTTTGATTAGTTTATTTAAATTATGCACATTCACTGCAAATCTTCTTTTTCTCAGCTTTCTAGGAAGAATTAAACAGTACTATATTAAGGAAATAGAATATTGCTTGTAATTGTAATAATATTCTATTATCTTTTTCTACCTTTTATAGGTATTCTGTACTACTATATAATGTATCATGAGATCATTAAATTCAAACACACATTTATTACCCTTATTTTCTTCATGGTATAGAGCCTAAAATTCTGAAACCTTAAAAGAAAATTCCCGAGCTCCCACCGCTGCCTCTCGGCCGTGCGTTCCTCCAAGCACCGTTGTGCAGCCGACTGTAGCTCGTCGTTCATCGCTACGTCACCGACTGCCGCTGCCATGGTCTAGCTGCCATCGCCGTCGATCTGTCCGCTGCCCTAACCGATTCGCATGTGCCGCTGCTGACCTGGACAAGTTGCTGCACTAATTTCCATGCACCGCCGCTTGTTCAATGTGCCAGTGTGTCTTGATGATCCGATTCGCCACCGGTTATTGTACCTGCTACTGATATGTACCTAATTTTGCACTATGTTTGCCTCTGAAAGTAATCCCAAAGAACAAGCCCGTATTGATACTACACTTGAGGTTCTGAAACTTCAGGATATGAGTGGTTATGATGTAATTACGACTTTACTGAAGTAGTTGAAGTTGCAATCTAGCCCTAGGACTACTGTACCTATTGGTCGTCCGTCGAATGATCCTTATTTTATTGGCTCTTGCGATGGTCCAGGTCTATAAATTATACTGAAGATACTGAAAGGTTAAGAAAATTGTATTGAATGGTCTGACACGATTTGCTGTGCATTCCTTGTTAAGAACAAGTTTGGGTTCATTGATGGATCCATTACCAAACCCCAGGATTGTTATCCTGATGCTGGTTAATGGTACTCTTATATGCTGGATCTTGCAAACCCTGGATCCAATGTTGAGATCTTCTACAAGCTCATTTTCCACAGTTAAGGAACTGTGGGATGACCTGAAGGAATGATTTATTCTTGGCGATGGTATGAAGGTTTTGAAAATGCAAGAGGCTATTCAGAGTTGCAGGTAGAACGGTCAGCCCAATGACATTTACTTTGGCAAACTGAAGAAGTTGTTTGCAGACCACCACTACATGCAGCCTCCTCTAGTTTGTGACTGTGAAGAGAGCAAGACACTGTGCCAATGAAATATTTTTGCAAGAGTCTTCCGATAGAGAGAGAAGGATTTGATCTACCAATTCATCTCTGGCCTCGTCGAAGGCTTTCACACCTTGCGATCACATATCATGAGCATTGATCCGATACCACCTGTCATGAAAGTATATTCCCTTGTTGCCTAGGAGGAGAATCATCGAGCTGTCATTCGAGCTCGTGAGCCTTCTTCTAACTCTATGGCGTATGCTGCACGACGGCCACCACCTACAAGTTCTTTTCCAGTTGTTCTTTCTGCATCTGATATCAAGAATTTTGTTTGCACACATTGTCATCGCAAGGGTCACGATAAGGATTCCTGCTTTCAGATAATTGGTGTACCAAAATGGTTAAAGGAATTGAAGAAGAAAGCCAGTGCCACCAAGAGGAAGACGCCAGCCTCTCAGCCGACCACCTCCACCGTGAACGGAGGATCCACCACGGCTCTTCCAGTCCCGCTGCCATATCACCGCCTGTCTTGGTGGCGACGGCTTCCTCTGGCTGCATTCCTAGCCGATCCAATTTTGGCCCTGCTCTGTCTATTTACCACTGGAGCATGACCATGCATTTATTTAATCAGTTTAATTCTCTTACTGACAATGGGTCAGGTAAGTCCATGGATACTTGATTCGTGAGCCTCATATCACATGACTAGTGACAAGGGTTCTCTTACTGATCTTATTACTGCTATTGACACTGTGAATGTTGTTCTGCCTGATGGCTCTGTGTCATCTAATACCCAATATGGTTCTATTTTCTTTGGTGCTATCACTCTTACTCATATGCTATATATACCTACTTTACAGTGCAATTTATTATCATGTTCTAGATTGCTATCTGCCTTAAAATGTCTAGCTTTGTTTACTGAAAACTATTGCATTTTATAAAAAATTAGTACGAGGAAAGTGATTGGCATGGGTGAATAGAAAGGGAGCGGGGTGTTTTAGCTTCGCCTACTGGATACTCGTGATCATTCTCCTATCCCGCAGTCTCTTCCAACAGTTGCTTTTGTGTCTTCTTATAATATATGGCATTAGCGTCTTGGACATCCTTCCTCTACAGTGTTGCATTTTGTTTCTTCTATTGATTTTAGCACTAATAAGACTTCTGTTCCTTGCTCTATATGTTAAAAACAGACTAGACATAGTTTTCCATTGAGTTCTACAAATGCTACTGCACTATTTCAATTAATTCATTGTGATGTTTGGGGTCCTTATAGAACACTATCTTCTAGTGGTGCATTTTATATTTTAAATATAGTTGATGATTGTTCCCAAGCTGGTTGGGTTTATTTATTAGTAACTAAATCAAAAGTAGGTTCTAGATTTTTTGAATTTTGTGCCTTGGTGAAGAACCAGTGGGGCCGAACCATATTCCGTGTTCGGGCTGATAACGGGATTAAACTTTTGCTTTTGAGATGTCATTTTGCTGCATCTGGGATCATCTTTGAGACATCTATGGTTGATACACCATAACAGAATGGTCGAGTTGAAGGAAAACATCGCCATCTACTCAATGTGGCGCGCGTCTTATGGTTTCAAGCCAATATTCCAATTGATTTTTGGGGAGAATGTGTTCTTCCTACTACTTATGTGATTAACCGGACACCGACGAAGCATCTCAATGGTCATACTCCCTTTAAGTTGCTCTATGGGCAAGCTCCAAATTACTCATCCTTAAGTGTTTTTGGATGCTTGTGTTTTGATGCTCATGTTCCCAGATATCGGGACAAGTTTGTACCAAGAAGTCGACGTTGTTTGTTTCTTGGTTATCCTGCCGGAAAGAAAGGATATACCTTTTTGACTTGGAATCCCTCATAATCTTTACCAGTTGGGATGCCAATTTTTTTGAAGACTAGTTCCCGTATTCTGCAACTCCAACATCAGCCACATAAGAACTCGGCGGCACCACCACCTCACCGCCAGACTCCTCATTACTGCTACCGGATTTGTACACACCATTGCCACCAGTCACCGCCAGTCCTTCGCCGCCGGCCGCTGTCGGTTCTCTGACGTCGGTCCCTGCCGGTCCTCTACCGCCGGCTATCACCGGTCTCTTGCCACCGGTTGCCGCTGGCTCATCTACATTGGCCGCCGCCGACACTGACCTACCGGCGCTCATCGGCCCATCCCCGGTCGACAAGGTTCCGTCACCGGATCCCGTCCAAGCTCGGCCAAACATTGCGATGATAAGAAACACACCACCTCACATGCCACTGATGATGGATTTCCACGCACTTCACGTGCCGCCTGCTCTACCTCTTTCTACGGCATCTCCAGCTCTGGATAGTTCCACCACCGAGTTGCCACCTATCAGACAGAGTATTCGTGCTCGTTGACCTCCTCCTTATTTGGAAGATTATGATTGTGATGATTATGCATGTGCTCTTACTACTGAAGACCCCCCTATTACGTCTACATTCACTCATGTGCCGTCACTATCCTTAGGCGTTATCTATCCTGTTAATGATTATGTAAACTGTGATAATTTTTTAGTATGCATTCTAAATTTTTAGGTGCAGTAATATCTAGTGTGAATCCCACTACGTATTCTGATGCATCTCAGCATGCTCATTGGTGAGGTGCTATGTCGGACGAACTTACTGCACTTGAGAGCAATCAGACCTGGACTTGTACCCCCCTGCCTCTGAATAAGAAGGTAATTGGTTGCAAATGGGTTTACCAAATGAAGTTTAAGTCAGATGGTACTATGAACATCATAAGGCACGCCTAGTGGTTCTCGGGAATCGCCAGGTTGAAGGGATTGATTATACTGAGACATTTGCTCCGGTTGCAAAGATGAGTTCTATTCGCATATTCTTCTCTGTTGTGGTCATTCGTAGTTGGGAACTGCATTAGATGGATGCCCATAATGCTTTCCTGCATGGGGATTTTTATGAAGAAGTTTTTATGCGACCCCCACCAGGCTATGCTGCGCCCCATGGTCAGGTATGTCGCCTTTAGAAATCTCTTTATGGTCTTCACCAGGCTCCTGGAAATTGTTTTTCCAAATTAGCTCTAGATTTACGAGCATTTGGTTTTGTTCAACGTAAGGCTGATTACTCTTTGTTTGTCTTTTCCCGTGGATCAGTGTCTTTGCATGTTGTGGTTTATGTGGATGATTTGGTTATTATTGGTAGTTCTTCTACGCTCATATCTGAGTTCAAGAAATACTTGAGTTCTTGTTTCCATATGAAAGACCTTGGTTTTCTTAAGTATTTCTTGGGCATAGAGGTTGTTAGAAGACCGGAGGGGATGTTTCTTTCGCAAAGCAAATATGCTTTGGAAATTTTATCTGATATAGGTTTATCTGCTTCTAAACTGGTTGACTTTCCAATGGAGCAACAACATGATCTGGCACGTGTTAAAGGTCCAGCTTACCATAACCCTGAGCAGTATAGGCGTCTGGTTAGGTGCATGATAGACTTGACCATTACTCGTCATGAGCTTAGTTATTTGGTTCATACACTTGCGCAGTTCATGAAGTATCCTTGTGTTCCTTACTGGCAAGCTGCAGTTTGTGTGTTGCACTACCTAAAGAGTCATCCTGGTCAAGGTTTATTTCTCTCTTCTAGTAGTGCGTTATAGTTGACTGCTTACTGTGATTCAGGTTTGGGTGCATGCTTGATTACCTGGTGTTATCTTTTTGGATATTTTGTGATGATGGGTAATTCTCTGGTTTCTTGGAAGACTAAGAAGCAACCTACTATTTCTCGGTCTTCTACTGAAGCAGAGTATCGTGCTATGGCTGTTACCTATTGTGAGTTGTTATGGCTTAAGTCTTTACTGAAAGACTTAAGGGTTATGCACACTTCTACTATGCGACTGTTTTGTGACAGTCAATCTGCTCTTCATATTGGGCAAATCCAGTGTTCCACGAATGTACAAAGCACATTGAAGTTGATTATCATTTTATCAGGGATCTTGTTCAATCTGGCACTATTGTTACTCAGCATATCCGCACATCAGACCAACCTGCGGTCTTGTTCACTAAGGCTCTCGGACGTATTTAGTTTCATTCTCTACTTGGAAAGTTGGGCATTTCTGATCCCCATGCTCCAACTTGAGGAAGAGTATTTAGGAATTAGAATATTGCTTGTAATTGTAAGTATATACTATTACCTTTTCCTAGTTTGCATAGGTATTCTGTACTAATATATAATGTATCATGAGATCATAAATACAAACACACAATTACTATCCTTATTTTCTTCATAGTATTTTGTTCATCTTCTAGAGAATTGCTGGTTTGTTTAAGAATGCTAGAAATTAATGAAATGTAACACTGAGATTGCTTAATTTGAATTCTTTGCATATGTTGAGCTGATTTATTTAGACATTATCTCTTTCCTCGAACAAGTACTCCCTCCGTTTCTTTAAGAATGACAAACTTTCTAAAAATGGGTGTTTTTTGAAGTGGCACCCCTGCAGCAATGCCTTAAAAAGGAAAGGGACAATTTTAATTTTGACTATTTTACCCTCATTACATTTTAGGATTTACCATAATTACTTTCCTCATTTTCCACTTGGACCTATTTAATCCATTCATTAACCTAACCCTAAGCCCAACCTTTCCCTCCATATTTTTGGAATCTCAGATTTTGGCCCAAACACGTAGCCCAAACCTTGGACCAAATTTGAACACTACTCCCTTTCTTCAAGCCACCATATAAAAGGAAGCAAGAGTTGAAACCCTAGTTCAAGTTTGGCTATTTCCTGAATTCGGCTTTCTGATCCTTGCTACTGTCAACCCATTTCACAGATCCGATTTCACCCAGAAGCCACGATGTTCAACCCAAACTCCACCGGATCCGAAAATAATCCTCCTCTTCCCGGTGAATCTGAAGCACCAGTACAATTTTAGTCCCACATCAATGACACCGTCATCGAGGAGACGGAATGGCCCGACAATAATGTCATCTCCGCCATGTCTCATGCCGACGATAATAGTGTTCAGTTCCGGCCGACAAAATTTTAGGTTGCAGAATCAACTCAGGATCTGGCACAGTTATCATCGGCGTCGACAAGATGGTCTCCAAACACTAGCTTCTAGAGGTTGAGCAAGTTCACGAAAAGACAGGTGAGGTCCAGTTGTCGCAATTTCGTTGATGCTGAGGAATGGCCCAACGTCGCTGACATATACGAATCCGACGAAGAGATTGAGTCTGACTTACTGGTGGACGACGCTACCTTCGCTACTCCACAGAAGATGGGAGATATGGAGGCTGAAAAATCCGAACATAGTATGTACATGTACGATCTGAATGAAGTGCCCATCAAATTGTCAGAGGTAAATGTTTTCAGTTAGATTCGTACATTTGCATATTTTCTGATAGTGGTAAAAGTTATATAATCCTTCAGAAATTAGTGTGTATTCCAAAAGTAATTTTACATTGTGTAATAATTAATCAATAACTCTGTCAAGTTAATGGTTTTCGACCCCTCTCAGGCACATCCATGGGCTCACAAACTGCGATTGTCTCAATGCCGGAGTGACTCTTATGGAAAATTGCCTCCAAAAGCATTAATGGAGATGTGGAAGGTTTGGTTCCCTTTGTAGGTACATCGTTGAAAACCAAAATGCAGCACAAGTGCTGCAAATTTTACTGTAAGCTAGTGCTATTGATTGGTTTTTTTAAGGAAAATTTGTGTTATGTTAGCTTATTGTGTGGCTGTACATTTTGTGTATTAAGTGTTGCGGTTTTGGTCTACCAATGTGTGATAATGTGCAATGAGTGGTCTTTTTTTGCAATGTTCTATCTTCTGTGAATGCTGTGTATTGGATTCTTGATTTCTGCAGAAAATGATGTGTATTCAATGAGGCTATTTCTTTTACTGTACAATGTGTGTATTCAATGATGCTGTTTTGTTCAACATATGTGTGTTAATGTGCTCACCTTTGTCTTCAAAGCAAACTACAAATTCATCTATTTTAAAAACTGAAAGCAAATGTTTTTCATTACAACGATGGTTGGATTGCAACACAACAACAAAACCTAGCATTGTGATTGCATCTTTGCCACCCCTATCCAACCACATTGTAAAACCAAAAGGCACTTCAAACATCTTACCTATCACATAAGTTTCTGAATAATGTACTCAATACCCATTGACTTGTTTGCTACGATCAAGCTTTGTAAGCCCTCCCTAACTGCATTCGTGTCAACCTCTATGTCAGTTGGTAGCATACCTTGTAGTTGGAGTGCATCTTTCTTCATATGTGGAAGCTTGTAACTGTTAGACCCCTTGCATTTGAGTATCTCCACCATGACACATTGGAGTGTTAGAAACATTGTGTTTAGTTTTTCTAGCTGCAATTCTTCAAAAGCTGCTTTTGTTGCTAAAATGAGTTGATCCAAAGTGTGTGATTTTGTCTTGTGCTGCAAACTTTGTATTGAATTAAAAAAACCCAAATCTAAAACATTCAAATCCGGGCTTCTAGGTGACTAAAAAGCCAATTTTATGTTGAAGCCGTCGGAACTTGCCGCCATTCTAAATTCAGCATCATCATCACATATATGAGGTCTTGCATTGTTTTGTCAAATTGTTATATTTGTGCTAGCTAGTAACGGCCATTTCCTTTTGATTGCTGGAACCAACTTTGTCAACATGAACGCTTTAGTAACATCACGGTCGATTGATGGAATTGGTTTGGTTTCTAGAGTACCGGCTGGTCTATTTTTGCTTGTCTTCTTTGCTGCTTCTTCATGTGTGAATGGCCAAATCCCAATTTTCCCATCGAACAAGACCTTCCCCTCATTTTTGATGATTGGTCGCATACGGCACAAAGGAACATTATCTTCTGTGTATACTTTTTGTTTTGAACAGTACGGTGAGGCTCTTCCTCATCCGGGAGAAGATAGTACTTCTCCGCAACTGTAGTTATATAAAACTATTTCTCGTCTATATGTATAATGTGATGCATATCCATAAAAGATGTTTTCCCTGAACTTATATCATGCTTCAAGTGAGATATTGAGTAGTATAACCTGTGTAGCTGATTAGTTGCTGAAATTTGTGGTTTTATTGCATTTGAATGGCTTCGAATTTGACCCTCCTTGGTCCAACGATGCATGGTGGAAGTGCTTACCCCAATTGCTGCTGCATATCCCCTTTGTGTTGTGCGCAATGGGAGGGGGACAACCATAGCTAGCTCCTTGTTGATTTCAACTTTTTTCCTTCCCTGTTTTCCTTTCACCTTCTTTCTCCAGTCTGTACATAACCCTAGTTGTCCTTGTCTTTTATGCAGGTTTGAAAGACGGCTAATGGTGTGTACTAAAATGTTCCATCGTTGGGCTGCCTCCTTCCGATGATGGATTGCAATCTTGCTGTCATTTAAATTTTGCAGGATGAACTTCCCAATTGACAGCGCTGAAAATAAGTCAAAAGATGTTTTTCCGCCATTACGATGTTGCTGCTACGTAGGTGGAAAGCTTTAAGAGGGAAGAAGATGAAGAGAGGAAAAGATGAAGAGTGAAAGAGAAGTGGATGGTACCTGAAAATGTTCTTGTTTTTTTTATGTAATTCACCCACAGCCTCTCATTTCATTTTGTTAGTACCTTGGCCAATGGGCCGTGTGAGGTACCTTTGAATTAAAGTGTAGAATTTCCCACCATTTTCAGAATTTAGGAGGGAAGAATTAGCCTATATTTTGGTGGCTAGGTGTACAGTATTTAATGTACTTTAGGAGACCAAACATATTACATCCATTAACTTTATGTCTTCTCCTATATCTAGCAATTATCCAAGAGCCAAAACATATGTGCCATTCTTAAAGAAGCGGATGGGAGTATCACATTTAGAAACATCACTCTACCCTAAATAGCATCAAACTTTTAAAGAATACCCATCAATTTCACTTTTCTTGAGTAATTTTCACTTCTCAAAAGAAATTTGGGATGGTATAAACTCAACCATATCCTATATTTGTGTTGCAAAAGGAATTTTACATGTTTTTAATATAAGGGTGTTCAAATTGTCTGATCCGATCCATTTTGATACGGTTCATTTGAGTTGGGTCAATATCTCATTTAGATTAAGCAGGTCAATTTAATTTGGGTCGGGTCAGATTTTGATCCAAATCGACCCATTTTAACCCATTTGCATTTTGTTCAATTTTCATGAGAAAAAAATCATTCTTCAATTTTTTAATAAAAAAGTATTAGTTTAATTCAACAGATCCACCATTAATTTACATCATAAACATGTTTAACATTCTTGAAAAAAATATAAAGATAAAATAATTTTGTAAATTTTCTACTCCCTCCGTTCCAGCAAAAATGACATATTTACTTTTTTCAAGTCAAACATTGTAATAAAAATATCATGTGAGATATTGTTAGATCTATTTTAATCTCTATTTTCTAAAGAGTCCATCTCTTGAAAGATGATTTTTTCATAAGTTATGGAAAGACCAATGTTTAAATTGCAAATTAGAAGAAATTAAGATAATTTTTTGGGTTAATTAATCAGATCATAAACTTATAACTACTACACGTTGCATATATAATAATATTTTAATGTTACAACTAAATTTTTTTACCTTTCCAATGAACCATGTCTCTTTATATGCCCATGGAATGCAGTCTTTCCCAAAACTTTGCCTTTTCTAAATATGATTTTCTTCATGTGAAATTGTTATATGTAATCAGAGATATTAACGATCGAATATGATCATTGGATACCGCAAAAAGTGAATATGCCATTTTTGTAGGGACGGAAGGAGTATTAATTATAAATAATATACTGATTAATATATTAAATATACATTCATAATTATATAAATAAATTTTAGTAAAATATATTTTTAATCGAGATATTAAAAAATTATAAGTAGAATGGAAATCATTATATTTTTCTTAATTTAGTAAATAATTTGTAATTAAATACAATATAATATTCTTATTTTAAACTATATGAATATAAATTGTAATTTTATTTACTATTTAAATATGAATAAATTATAAAAAGTAACTATTCTCTTATATGATTTGGGTCGATTTGGCTCATTTCGTGACCCAAATTCAACCTAACCCGACCCAAAAACTATGAAAATTTTGACTCGACTCGACCTGACTCATTTGACCCAAAATGTTGGGTTGATTTGAGCCGGGACAACTGACTCGCCCTGACCCATGGGTCAATATGACCAACCCTATCTATGTTTGGTGTTTTAGCATTTTTAGGTTCCATAAATTTTAAACAACAGTGGGTCTCCGGACAGGCGGGTTGTCCATAAGGTAATGGACATACCAAGGACTTATCTATAATTAACAAAAAAATGTGAAAATTCGCGGGCCGGGTTGCGTTACGGCTTGAGTTATAATAAATAAACCCAACCATCTCTTCTCTTTCCTCAGAGTCACCGCGTCTTTTTCCTTCTTCTTTCCTTTTGCAAACCCAACAATTCATCCTTCCTTCTTCTTCTCTGATCGATATGCAAACATTCTTCCTTCTTCGTCCTCAAACATTTCTTCTTCTTCGATTTGCAAACTTCCTAGCGACCAAATCCTTCTCCGATTGATTCATCTCTTTTTTCGATGAGCTATTCAAACGACCGATTACTCTCCAGCAAAATTTGCGATGAGCTATTTTCCCTGCAACAAGATCTACATCAACAAATTTCAATTTTAAACGAATGAAATTTAGTTTCAAGAGGATGAAATTTGGCCTTATAGTGTCAAACACATGAATTTTTTACATCTGAGTGAGTTTATGTTGTTGAATTGCCTTTGATGTAAATGAAATTGTTGTTGAAACTTCTGAATGTATGAATTCTTCTGCTATGAACATGTAAAAAACATGTGACAAATATTCAAAAAATAAAATAAATGTTGCAGAAAAGTTTTGCATAATAAATGCACCTGTTACCGTACAATACACATCGTTTGTATTAAAACATGCATTTTTTTTAAAAAAATCTCTGAATATGAATTATGAAACTTTTTCAGGAGATCATGTATAAGTTATGTTAAAACTTCATAATTTAAAATTGTCATATTAACTATGCAGTAATTACTTTACAACATGTATTGTTTGAATAAAAATACAAATATGATTTAGAATTATCAATTCCTTTTATAAATAGCAAAACTTTTCCATGATGTGGCACTACTGGAAAATAGGTACTATAGCACCTGTATGATGATTGGAGACCCTCCAAACCGGTCCTGATTTAGTATTTGGCACTGGTATTTCAGATAAAAATGGTGCTGTAATTTATTTCCAGTACTAGTTTTTAGGTACCGCTGCCTTAAATTAGTGTCATTCGTAATACATAGCACCGGTATCACGTATGGGTGTACATATAACCGGTGCTTAAACTATGCAACTAAGAAATAGTGTATTTGGTGCCACAAAAGACGGAGTGAGAGTATGTGCTCTGTTATCTTTAAGGAACCGATTGTTGTAATTGTAGCACCAATTGAACAACCGGTGTTGTGTACTTAGACAAAAATGTTCGTATTAGCTCTTAGGTTGAAGCAAGGATTTTAAAAATTCAATCTAGGCAGCCATAAGCAGCTGTTTTGTTTATAGCGGCACCTGTTTTGGTAATTCATAGCACCGATCTGATACCGGTGCTGGCCCCTTAGAAATTATTTTTCAAGTATGTGCTCGGATTGGGATAAAAGGTCAAAAAATGAATGCAATGCAACCTCAAGCATCTTCGTTTAGTAGTTTTATAACTACTTTATTGACTCCATACCAGTGCTACTGGATTTAAGTTCTAAAATTTATATAGCTTCACGGCGGGCTGCTCATCATTTTCTAAATTTTGGATAGAAAATCTAACCCATCTTCCCCATAGCTTCAGACTCCCAACCTCTCCAAAGGATTGAGGTGAGTTCTCTTTCAAACATTGCTCTTATATTCTACTACGTTATTAATCATGAACCCAATTTTCTTTGCAAAAATGACAACATTTTTCAATGTTGGTTCACTTTGCTCTCCAACATTGTTCGATATTGCAATCATGTACATGGAGTTAATGTGTAATAACTGCATGATGTATATACATTGGATTTTATTGACTCGCATTGAGGGTTTGTTGATGTTCATGAAAGCAAGTATTCGATAGGTTTTTTTTAGTTGCATGGTAGGTGTTTGTTGAAATGCCTCATTTGACATTGTAGAATATGGCACCCAAAACTCCCTATAAGAGGACACACGATGTATCCCCATCCTCTCCGGTGGTACAATCCAATGTTGAATAACAGGAGAAAAGGTACATTTCAGAGCAGGAAAAATTAATGGCATAAACCTACAAATAAAGGCGACATTTTCCGGAGAGAGGAATTGAAAATGCTCCCCTCTTTGAAGAAACTGTTCGGGCACTTGGGTGAGAGAAATTGTGTGACAAGCCTCCAATGTTCAACCTCAGCATAGTGAGTTCTATGCCAATTTGCGGTGTGCTGGAAGGTGGACTGAGACGTTCTGTCATGGGAAAATGGTGAAATTAACTGCAGAATTTATAAACGAGTTGTACAGGTTGCCAAATGTTCCCCCCAGGGAGGATGAATTTCTTGCATTCCACTACTATACCGATAAGGGTTAGGATTTTGACGATCCCACAGGATGGGAGATCATGAGGACGGTAACTAGGGAGGGAACTGATGTTGAGTCTATTGTTAAACCAGGTTGGAAAAAGATGATAAAGAAGATACTCACTCCCGAGATGAATGGATGGTACCACTTTGTAGAATCCATAATTAACCCCATTACAGTGAACACTGAGGTTCACAGTATGAGACCGAGACATCTGCACGCCATTAAAAAGAACTCCAATGGAATATGGGTAAGAAAATAGTGAATGAGTTGAGGCTTGGTGCACAGAGAACAAGTTGTTAGTGTTTCTGCAGCCTAATCTCCGAACTGTGCACAAAAGCAGGTGTCCCCCACTATCCGTACGACATATACAGGCATCCAATGGGTATGATTATAGCAAACACTTTCTTCAAATTCCTTCAGGAAAATGTGGGCCATACTTTGAAATCTAGAGTCGCAGCGTTGGAGTTGGGTGTACAAAGTCTACTGACGGAATCACAATATCAAAGGTCCTGATGCGATCACATAATCAATACCAGTTTCCGGACGCAATGAAAGCAGTTGGACCTTTTTCTACATATCCAGGCTCATGCATTGGGGAGAGCGATATTGGGACTAGCTATGAAGATGCACACATGTTGGATGAAGAGTTGTTTACTAGATATTATTCATGAATTTCGATGCTCATTGTCCTTATAATACTATTGTTTTTGTAGTGGTTATATTTTTGAGTACGACTTGAAACAATTATATGTTATTTTGTACACAAAATATAGTTATTATCCACTACTTCGAGGATTATCATGCTTTTACATTAATCGTATGGTATTAAAGAAATATGATTTTTTGTTTATATATCCAAACCTTTTTGCACAATTAAGTCTAGGACATGTACTACTGCTTTGAAATTTGTACTTTCAAATATTCCATTGGATAGAATTCATATATTTAGGAATTAAAAACAAGAATCAAGTGTTTCAAATCAATGTTCAAGGTGAAACTTTGTTTTGGGCAGTGCTGCAATTAATGAAAAAGTAACACTTGTTATGTATGATCAGTTTTGAGGATGTTCCATCACCCAATCAAGTCATAATCATGTAGTTATAATCATAAAATACTCAATTAGACTATTGAATTGCCAATTTTATGTTTCGACAATTCCAAGATTCTTGGAGGGACCTAACTGCAAAAAGTAAAAACTTCACTCAAACCTCCAAATTCAATTCTGCTCGGATGCAATCCTATATTTTTGGACCCAAAAAGGAATTTCTAAATTCCCTCAGGAAAATATTCAATATTTGGTGTCAATAAATAAAAAAGAAAGCTTCCATTTAGGACTTTCTAACTTCTAGGTCATCTATAGTCAGATACTCTAGCACATACACCAATGCTTTACCAAATTCTAATAAAACGTGATTTTTTTTAAAAAAAACATATATTAAGCAAAGAATACACAATGTGGTGTTATTTGGCCACCAATAAGGAGTTGAATTCAAGTTTTGTGAAACAGTGTTATTTTAACAAAGTTCTGATCGAAGGGTTTGCGGGTATCCGTTGGATACAAGTTTGAAACACGAGCTCATTTGAGTGTTGAATTGAATATTTTTGAGCACAATTGGATATAATAAATAATGGAAAAAACTTTCCACCTTGACAGGGACTTCAAATGAATATTTATAAATAGTTGTACAAAACATCAGCACCGGTTATGAGTGTTGATTAACCGGTCCTACGTTATTTCAGATGTACTAGAAGAAAGAAAATGGTCAATTTTTGGGCGGAAAATTCAAAATTCTGTATGGTAATATTCAACACCGATTTAACTATGCCATCAGCACCGGTTACAAAACACGGTGCTAGGATTCTACAGCGCATCGATATTAAGCAGCATTAAGCAGCTGCTTTAACCTTACTTCAGCACCGGTTTTCAGTTTTAGCATTGATCTGTAAACCAGTGCTCTATAGTTAGAAAAAAAATTACATGTTTGCTCTCGGGTTGTAAAAAAACTAATACCCACACAACATCAAGCAACTACTTTAGTTATATTTTAGCACCGATTTTCCGTTCTAGCACCGGACTGACAACCGGTGCTCCATAGTTAGAATAAATTTTACATGTCTGTTCTTGGGTTGTAAAAAAAATTAATTGCAAAGCAGCATCAGACAGCTGCATTAATCTAAAGTTAGCACCGGTTTAGGTAATCATAGCACCGGCCCCCGTCATTGATGAAGATCTCATCTAGGTATGATCTGAACCTTGATTTCTATATGTTGGTTTAATATGAACCCTTAAAATATTGTCTATATAAGGCAAAATTGAAACCCTAAAACTACTCCCTCATTTGCCTCTCATCCTCCTACTCCACCGCTTCTCCATTACCGCTGCCTCATCCTTCTAAACAACCAACCAAGACCGTTGCTGCCTCGTCCCTCCTCCCTCCATAACCACCTTCTTCCTCTCCATCACCACCGCCACCACCTAAACATCTAGCCATTACAGCCGCCGCCTCCCCCCTCCCCCCTCTATAACCGTCTTCTTCCTCCTCTCACCTCTCCATTCATGTTTTTGTGATTTTGTTTTTTTGCTGGCTGTGTTAGATTTTTTGTCTAGGTCATTCTTTTTTAATATATTTTTTATTGGGTGTGTTGGATTTTCAAGCATGTTGTCTTTCAAGGGGTGTGTGAGATTTTTTCCATTTTCGTACCTTTTGGGTTATGCATCATTTTCTTCCTTTTTTGATGAAATTGAAAGTGTATTACATATATATATATATATGAGTGTATATATACATATATATATGAGTGTATATATACATATATATATGAGTGTATATATACATATATATATGAGTGTATATATACATATATATATGAGTGTATATATACATATATATATATATGAGTGTATATATACATATATATAGATATGAGTGTATATATACATATATATAGATATATATATATATATATAGTTCCTTGTGTATGGTTTGATGTTTAGGTTTTTTTCCCTGAAATAATTTTTGGAGCACTTGTGATATATAGATAATTGTGTCATGTTTAGGGGTTTGTCATAGTTGGAATTTGTATCATGTTGAATGTTTTTGTACACTGTGATATTAACTGTTCTATAAACTGTAGAATTAGTACCTTGTGATATAAATTGTAGAATTTGTACCCTGTGATATAAAATGTGATTTTCTGTATGACTTTGAAGGTTTTTTTTCCGTAAGTAATGTGAAATAGTTTATTGTGGGATGTTGATGTGTTTATGTTTTAATTTTAAATGCGTCGAACAACTACAATTTTTTGAATGAATGACGATCTAGATTAAGGTTTAAAGGTCTTTCCCCTTATTTTGATGATTTCTAGTTGATGTTTAAACTGTTGAGATATTGCAGTCTACTAGGGCCAGGGAAACTTGGAGTGTTTGACATGGTTTGTTTGTACACTCCTTGTTTCTGTGGCCCTGTAAAATCGCTTCATTTTTGACATTTTAAATGTTGGAATATGCATTAGTTAAAGGCACAGCATTGGTTGCCTTCGATTCATGTATTGCCCTCTAACTATGTAATGCTTCTTTCATTACGAAAAGTGTTGCAACATTTGTACAACTCTGAAATTTAAATTGTGGATAATTTGTAGTGTATGAGCACTGAGGATTTTGGTGTGTTTATCTGTTTGCACAACATGTATACCCAACAAAATCCTTGGTACTTAAATGCTGCAATATTTTTACATTTTAAATCTTTTTCAAGTTCATGCTTAAACTGTGTAGAATTTTTAGTGTATGGCCACCGAGGAACTAGGTGTGTTTATCTGTTGAACATGGTGTGTTTGGCATTAAATATTTATCAATGTTAATTACATAGTTTAAACAATTGGTATGCACATCAGTTTTCTTGGTGCTTAAATGCTGCAACATTTCGACATTTTATCTTTTCTTAACACAAACTGTTAGTTAAGGTTAACATGTCTTTTTGTTTTTTTTGATAATTACAAGTTCATGTTTATACTGTGGATATGTTATAGTCTATCAGCGCCATGTTTCCTTAGTGCTGTAAAACTGCTTCATTTCGACATTTTAAATGGTTTTGAATGCCAAATCATGTTGTGCACAAACTTAACGGAAGTAGCATCACCACCGGTTTACATGTCTTTTTGCTTATTTTGATGGTTTGAATTTGATGTTTAAAGTGTGGAGATGTTGCAGTCTATCAGCGCCAAGTAAACATGATGTGTTCCACATGGTTTGTTTATACATGTCATGTTTCGTTGGTGCTATAAAACTGCTTCATTCTGACATTTGAAATAATTTTCTATGCCAATTGTTATTGTGAACAAGCTTAACGGAAGAATAATTAGTTAAAGTGCATTACATTGGTTGCTTCCTATTCATGTAGTGACCTTTAACTATGTAATGCTTCTTCCACTATGAAACGATGCTATAACATTTGTAGAGCTCCACAATTTCAAATGTGGAGATTTTGTAGATTATAAGCACTAAGTAGACATGGTGTTTTTATCATTAACTGTTTAACATTGTGTGTTTAAAATTAAATCAGTGTTAATGTTAAATACATTGTTAAAACATAGTTATACATACCATGTTTCCTTGGTGCTTAAATGCAGCATCATTTAGACATTTAAAATTGTTTTCTTCTACAAATCATAGTTATTTTGGGCACAATTGATATTTCTCCCGGCAAGAGGAGCATACAATAGCAAGGAGATAAATGTCACAGATACAAGGTGTGAAGCTTGGGTGAACGTGTCTTCCAAACAAACCAAGACTTCAGTGGACCTAGTGTATTTTTAACGTGTATTTGATTGGGACACAGTTTCACTTTTTGTATGAAGTTATATCTTGTTTATGGATTGCTTTTTTCCACTTAAGATTCTTACATTTTCAAATGTTCTTGCTTAGAATCAATTTAATTTTCCCCGGGTTTTAATTACGGGAGGGTCGGGAATAATTGAAAAAGGGTATTGCAATTTGTTTAAAAAAAATAAGCACCCGTTTTACCAATAATATGACCGGTGCTTAGATATCCATCTCAAAACAACAACACCGGAAAATAAAAAATAACCAGGTCCTGGTTTTTGTAATATGTCAGGTTTTAGGCACCCGTTTATGCTCTTAACCGGTGCTGTGAAAGAGCCGGTGATTACTAACGAGGACTCAGCATTCAGTACTGGCATCTCATATACTGGTGCTAAATATTAACCTTTCAGCACCAGTTTTTATAACCGGTGTCTTAGTAACTACGTTTCAGCACCACCCTACTTAGGCACCAGTCGACAAGAGGCATGAACGACAGGTGCCATAGCCCCTAGCGACCGGTGCCATAGCCCCTAGCGACCGGTGCCATTAGGGGGGAGGGGGTGCCTGCAGTAGTGTGGTGCATAAGTTACGTTGTGTTGCAGAAAATTTTCGCATATACTATGCACCTGTTACCTTACAATACATATCTTTTGTATTAAAACATACATTTGTTTTAAAAGTCCTGTATATGAATTATGAAACTTTTCTAGGAGATCATGTATAAGTTAAGATAAAATTTCACAATTTAAAATTATCATATTAACTCTGCATTAATTACTTTACAACATGTATTGTTTAAATAAAAATATGCATATGATTTAGAATTAACAATTTCTTTATAAATAGAAAAACTTTGTCATGAGGTGGTGCCTCAAGCAGCTGCTTTATAAGTATTTAGCACCATTTATTTTGGATGAAAGAGCACCCGTGGCGCACCATCCCAGGGGTGCAACACCCTCTCCGCATGGGTACTCTATGAGTTCGATTTTGTTCTTTTTCTAATTTTTGGGGTGTGTTGGATTTTGTTCATGTTGTCATTCAAGGGGTGTGGGATTTTTTCCATTTAGGTGATTTTTGGGGTGTGTGAGATTTTGTTCATTTTGTGATTCAATCCAAAGTGTATTAGATATAGTTATATAGTTCATTGTGTGATGTTGATGTGTTCATTCTAAAATGTTTGACATATAGTGGAGTATGGTTTTTATGTTTAGGTGTTTGTCCTAAAATGTGTGAGCTATTGTATAGTGGAGTATGGTTTGATGTTTAGGTGTTTGTCCTAAAATGTGTTTTGTGGAAGTGCGATATAGATGTTTGTGTGATGTTTAGGTGTTTGTCATAAAATGCGTATCATATTATAAAATATATGACATATTGTTGATTGTATTATGTTGAAGTGTGATATAGTTGATTGTGTGATGTTGTAGTGTTTGTCATAGAACTTGTGAGATAAAATGGAGCATGTACGATAGTGAAGCTTTTTTCTAAAATGAATGAGATATAGTTGATTGTGGGATGCTGAAGTGTTTATGATAGTGTGTGAATTGCCTCAATTTACTACAATGTTTTGATTGTATGATGAACTAGATTAAGGTTTACAAGTCTCTTTTGCTTGTTTTGATAATTTCAACTATGGAGATGTTGCAGTCTATGAGCACCAAGGAAACATAGGGTGTTTAACATTAAGTGTTTAACATGGTGTGTTTAACATTAAAACATAGTTACATAGCTAAAACATAGTTATACACGCCATGTTTCCTTGGTGCTTCAACACTGCATCATTTCGACATTTTGAGTAGTTTTCTTTGACAAATTGTACCATGTAAAAACTTAATGGAAGAAACATTAGTTATAGGGCACTGCATGCAGAACTTTTGCTTATTTTGATGATTTGAAGATCATGTTTATGCCTAGTTTGCACTACAAGAAATAGGACCTTTTACCTCGGTTCTGCAGGACTTTTTACCCCGGTTTTTAGTCCAGAAAAATGGAGGTAAATACAGACGTAGTAAAAAGTACATTTTTAACCTTGGTTCAGAATCGAGGTAAAAAATATATTTTACCTTAATTTTAAACCGATGTCAGTTGTTTTGTCTGTGACGTTGGTCATAGAAAGAAGGTTTACTATAGAAGCCCATAACCACGACATCGTTTTGATCGACATCGGCTTCCACTAGTATGCGACATCATCCAATATATAAAGGTAGTCGATGGGGGATAAAATACAACGTCATTTAAACCAACGTCTATAAGTGTGATATCGCACGCAGTGGGGCTCACACATCGTGTGCCTGCTGACGTGGAATGGTGACAAAAACGATGACATTTTGATTGGCCAACGTCGCTAAAATGACGCCGATTAATTCGACATCGGTCAAGTGTCCTCTGGGCACCAGTTCGTGCGACGTCACTGGCCAATGAGCCAGACTTTATTTTTTGTACAATATTATAATATTTAATGTTTAATCACACAACTACGCGTTTGTCGATAGCCATGGCATATTATTTTAAATGCGATAAATATTTAAATGGTTAAACGCCATATCACATTCAATTGTTTTCAATTAATGTGGGAAAGATGTTCTAACCAACAAAATTATTAAATATAATACAAATACATGTTACAACATATTTAAATACATAAGTTTAATTTGAAATGGACTAATTAATATTATTGAACCACAATTTTCTATGTTGCACGCCATTAAGACTGTCACTACGATAGTGAAATGACAAGTCATTCCATCTACATGCTGAAAGTCCCTCGATAACTCTCCTTGGTCCTATTGATACCAATGCATAGGAAACAAAATTTATGTTATAATTGGGCAGTCCTCAAATGAAATACACGTAACGTAGTAAAACGTAGACAACATTAAATCCGAGATGGTAAAACTAACAAAACTGGTTTAAAGCGACGTCACATGAATGAAATGATAATGTTGCAAAGACCAAAACATAAGGGACTTTGGACATTCATTGACATGTCAACAATCTTGAGTTCTATGCGACGTCAGTCTAGGTTCGGTAACATTTCGCATGTGCAGATGAAATGTGACCCAGGTCGCACATTATGTTCATACAAATCTCAACTTCTTTCCTCATAATCGAAACAAACATGGCACTATCTTGGAAAGAAAAATAACAAACAGTATATATCAAGTAACTCAGGTATCATATAAACCTCGTGAAATGTAAGAATATTTGATCAATTATTGATTAAAAAAACATATAGTAGGATAATCACATAATTTCTAATTGAACATGGAATAGATGGAAAAACTACCTCACTTCATTAGAAGTCGGAGATGTCCTATCCATGGGCACTTGTTGATGTTTGAGATAAGCAACTTGTTTAGATCTTTAAATGTTGCAAAGTTGTGAATGGAATGAATGGTGTGGAGTTTGGGTTGTAGGATTGGTGTTGGAGAAGGGAAATGGGTATTAGTGTTGAGATTATAGGCTTCAAAATAGGGTGGGAGGAAATTTTGGGTTCAAATTTTAGGCTGAAAATTTCAGATCTCACTTGAAATTTCAGAATGACTGACGTCTGTCTAGATTCGGTTTTAGTGTCGTAATAATCAACACAAGTGCAACGTCACACATAATTTAATTTCCGGGGGGTAATATACACCATTCCAAGATTGTGGCCCGTTCATCGACCCGTTCATGCCGAAAGCTGAACTTCATTGTTGTAAAAATTTGAATAAAAAATGTAATCCCCAATTTTTCTTTTCGACCCCTCACACTTTCTTTGATGGACCAATTGTTAAAATTAAAATAATCACAGGTCCCAGCCTCGATTTTGATCTTCCTGAAAATAAACCTTGTGATTCCCTAGTTGAACTTATAATAATCAGCTGTAATAAAGAAACTGGTCTTATTCCACATAGTTTTCCACAAATTATTCACGAATGACCTTTGTATACTTATAAGTAATCATCTACAATTTACTCTAGACAATGTACTTGCACTTTTTAAAATTTGATGGACGGAGTTTTATTAGCTTTTAATTTCATAAAAAAAACGTAGAATATTAAATTTCATGTGATTCTATGTGGTGGAAATTATCGTGCTCATCACGCTTATTGTAAGGGTATTAATGGAATACTAACAAAAAAGATGGACGATTACCCCGGTTGGTGGATGGAACCCTTGCAATCCACAATCAAACTCTTTAATTATCACCGTTATTGATAAAGAAACTGGCATGATCCCACGATGACTTTCACAAGTTATTCACGAATGACCTTTGTATACTTATAAGTAATCATCTACAATTTACTATAGACAATGTATTTGCGCTTTTTAAAATTTGATGGACGGAGTTTATTAGCTTTTAATTTAATAAAAAGCCTAGAATATTAAATTTAATGTGATTCTATGTGGTGGAAATTATCATGCTCAACTCACTTATTGTAAGGGTATTAATGAAATACTAACAAAAAAGATGAACAATTACCCCGATAGGCGGACTGGACCCTTGCAATCCCCACTCAAACACTTTATCACCGTTAGTGATGATGAAATTGGCATGATCCCACGTATACTTCCACAAGTTATTCATGAATGACCCCCTGTATACTTATAATTAATTATTTACAATACACTCTAGATAATGTATTTGCGCTTTTTAAAATTTGATGGAATGATTTTTATTTTCTTTTAATTTCATAAAAAACCTAGAATATTAAATTTCATGTGATTCTATGTGGTGGAAATTATTGTGCTCATCACGATTATTATAAGGGTATTAATAGAATACTAACAAAAAAGATGAAAAATTACCTCGGTTGGCGTATGGGACCTTTGCAATCCAAAGTCAAACTCTTTATCACCGTTAGTGATAAAGAAACTGGCATGATCCCACAGAGACTTCCACAAGTTATTCACGAATGGCCCCAGTATACTTATAAGTAATCATCTACAATTTACTCTAGATAATGTACTTGCGCTTTTTAAAATTTAACGGACGGAGTTTTATTAGCTTTTAATTTCATAAAAAACCTAGAATATTAAATTTGATGTGACTCTATGTGGTTGAAATTAGCATACTCATAATGCTTATTGTAAGGGTATTAATGGTATACTAATAAAAAGATGGACGATTACCCCGGTTGACGAGCAGAACCCTTGCAATCCCTAGTCAAACTCTTTATCACCATTTCAGGGACCAATTTTGCATTTCGTCCTCCCCCACCATCTTTTAGGGACCTGAGTGTAAAAACAGAAAAGCTCATCAGCTATGTTAAAATTGATTCTGATCGAACCAGACGGTAATAAAGTTCATGGACACTTATAAATTTTGAATTAGCAGTATCTAATATACAATTACTCATTATTAAGGTCAATTGTTTTTGTATTGGTAAAATGCGGACTTAGTTGATGTGCTATTTGGCTGAAATGTTGAGGCCCAATTCTAGATAAACCGACGTCGGTCCTATATCGGTCACATGTCGCTGAACTAGAATTTACATGTGACGTCACACATGCGTCGGTCCAACACAGGCCCATTCTCATGCTAGTGGGCTGAAATAGTGAGACTCACACTTAATTATATTAGCCAACGTCTCCGGCTGGTAGATTATTTGTCGGCATAGACGACTTATTTGCGACGTCATAAATCCCTAGCTAGAAGCCACACATCATTCATAACAAATATATAAATGGAGCCGAGCTCTCATACATCATTTTAAAATTTCACATTTCCCTCGAATTTTAACAGTTCCCCATGCCAATCTTCTCAAAGGTATGGTTTCCATATGTGGTTACATAACTTTTATTTTTTGTATTTGTCCTTGAAATTGTTATGTATATGGATTAGATTGTAAATGTCTTAATTGTTTTAAGTTTTGAACTTTCCACGGATTGGGGTACTAGAATATGGTTTTGGGGTGTTAGTATTTGGTTTTTATGCCTTCTAGGGCTTTTGTCGTGGAATTGTTTGGTTTATTTCCCCAATTTTTCCCGGTTTTCAGTTGTTGTTACTATAACCAATTTGCTTGAATGCAACGTCCTTGGCTTGTCGACCTCCTATTAGTTTCACCAATAATCATGCAAAGTCGCAAATAATGTTTTCTTCAGTACATTGGTCAATGTGACGTCGCAACCTTCTCGGTTATACTGAAGGTTAAGCGACCTCTCTTTGACTTGGTAAACTAAACAGATTATTTGTGTTCATTAACCATCTTCTGTCTATAACAACATTTAACAACCGTGCAAATATGAATTATAGTTTTCATGGCTAACTTTTTTTTTTAATGAAACCATCCGTAGATGGGGGAAATTATATTAGGCCTTCCCAAGCCGTAAAATAGACAAACTAAAAGGAACATAATAAGAATCCGAAGATAAGTTGCGTTATACAATGTTGAGCACTAGGCTCTTGAAGCAACACTTGTTGCTTCCAAAAGAATGATGAAAAACTACCGACAGTTCGTGAGAGGTTTCCAAAAGCTCTTTGTCTAAGTGGGAGAATGTCAGAACTTATTAGTGAATCTAAAAGAAACACAAGGCAGTTCCAGTCCTCCCACCTAGATAGTAAGCGTATCCTCCACTAATAGTGAATGATGACACAAAAAACCTAGCTATTGCAAATGACCATCCATCCTAGGTAGGATTATGTACATGTTAGAGGCTCGAAATATGAGTGAGACCTGGTGTAAAGACCCTAATGCATCACCATGGCAAGCAACAGTCTTTGTCTAAGATATCTTCGGGTGCACCCATTCCGAGCAAAGCAGCCTGAAAGGATCAACAAGGCTTCTATATTCTGCCTTTGAGTATGCATTTTCCTTCTTGTACTCCTACGGTTGTGCCAATTTTTTACAAGCTGCTCCACGTCGCCGTAACCTGTAGTCAGGAATGTAGAATGAGTAGCATCTGAACTAATTTGCAAACCGCAGAGAAGGAGTTCCCAACTGATCAAGTCTAACTAATCCCTGTAAAGTATTGGAAAGCTCAGAAATGTTGAGAAAGGATGAATCACATTGAAGTTGCAAACAATTTCTAGCAAGCGTATGAGCAACAAGGTTTGCCTGTCTATATATATGACCAAGTTTTATATCACTCAATAATTGATGAATCTCATCAGCTAAGCAGAAATAGTTCCAATGACAACGCGGTGGATCATTAGCAAAGAGGACTGCTGAAAGGCAGTCAGATTCTATGTGCAGGGGGGAAGGCAAATCATATGTCAACTGTATAGCAAACTTTATGGCCTTCAATTCAGCTTCTAAAGGGGAGGAAGCGTTAGAAAATAGAGTGGAAGCTCCCATGAAAGCACCCCTACTATCCCTAATAATCACTCCAATCCCACACATATTAGTATTTCCAGACCAAGAAGCATCAACATTAAGCTTGAAACCCAATGTAGGCCTTTTCCAAGCAATCTTCCAAATTTTAGGCTTTGGTGGAAGTTTCAGGAGGGGTAGAAAGGAGTGATTCGATATGCTAACATCCAGAGGAGATTCAATGTAAACCGGTTTTGCACTAAAGGAGGTAAAAATCTGGTCTCTAATCAATTGAAGCACTAGAGTAGAGGAAGGCTTAATAGAATCAAATAAATATCTATTCCTCATCTTCCAAAGATTCCAGAAACTAAATATGGCAGCGGACCGGATCATGATTGAATGTAAAGCAGATAAAGTTGGCATAGTTAAGTAATATGAGATTCTCTCCCAAACTGAGGGGAAAGCCCTATCACAAATACCCATGAATTGGTGGATAATTTTCCATACAGATATTGAGAAATCACATGAGTTAAAGAAATGCTCTAAGGAATCATCATGTTTGTTGCACATACAACATTTAGAGGCCAAACAAAACCTCAGTTTCCTGAGGATGTTATCAAAAGGCAACAGAGAGTTTGTCACTTTCCACATAAATACAGATATCTTTTTTTCCATTCTGGAATTCCAAAGATGTTTGGAAGAGGATATGGTACCTGACTGGTTGCAGAGCAGATTATATGTATGTTTAAAAGAGAAGCTCCCAGAGATACCTGGTTTCCAGATTAATCTGTCAGCTCTGTGTGGAAATAGTTTGGATTCCTGCAATAGAGTAAGAATATGAGTTGGCATGAATGGTTCTATTTTTGTGATGTAAAGATCTTTGTTAGCAATAAATTCAGAGACAGTACATTCTTTGGCTATGTCCACACTATTCTGATCACATACATCTGTAAGTAAGCCTAAATCAAGCCAGTTTGAAGTCCAGAAATTACAATCACCCCTCCCTATAATTACTTTAGAATTATTCTCAGCCCAAAGATTTACTGAGCATATTCTCTTCCAGTTTGGAGAGGTCCTGTGAGATTGAGGTAAGGCTGCCATTAAATGAGTCCAGAGGGCCTCACCCACTTGATATTTCCACCACAATTTAACCGAGCATATTTTTATTATGGTATGTATAGATCTAAAACCTAATCCATTTTGTTCAGTGGGGAGGCACAGATCAGACCACTTTTTCCATGATCTTTTTGGTTTTAAATCCTCTCCCCAGAAAAACCTGCTCAATTTTTTTTCAATGATAAGTATGATCAGTTTTTTTGGTTTGATAACCTGCCAAATGTGTTGTGGGATAGCATATATACAAGAATTAATCAGAGTAATTTTTCCCCCCATAGATATCCATCTATTTTTCCAATTCCCAATCCTATTGTCAATTAGTTCAAAGAGTGGCTGGAAATAAATTTTTTTTGCAGCACCAGTGAAGATTGGAACTCCTAAGTAGGAGAAAGGAAAGGAACCAAGTTTCATTCCTAAAATCCTTTTGATATGACTCACTCTTTGTTCTGTAGCATGCTTACCTATGAAGATGTCACACTTGTTATAATTAATAGACTGGCCAGTGACTTCCTCAAAGATGGACAAAAAAGCCTTTAATCTAATTAAGGTTAGTTTTTTTGCTTTGAAGAAAATAACAGTATCATCCGCATAAGATAAATGAGAAATTCTTGGAGGATTACCTGGGAGATCAAAGTAGGCTAACTTACCATTGTCAAAGATGAAAGTCAGACTTCTTGAAAAAGATTCAGAGAAAATATTGAACAAGAATGGAGATAAGGGGTCACCCTGTTTAATGCCCCTAGAGGATTGAAAAAATCCCACTGGCTTACCATTAATGAGAATAGAGAACCAAGCCTGGGACAAGTTTTTCATAACAGTATAGATAAATTTAGCATGGAATCCAAATTTTGCTAAGACTTTGTATAGAAAAGACCATCTAACCCTATCAAAATTTTTTTGAGATCTAGTTTAACTATGCAATTTGGAACTCTTCTCTTCTTGTTAAGGCATCTAAACATTTCCTGTAAGTAAATGACATTATTAGAGATATCTCTACCATGTAGGAATGCAGTCTGGTTAGGAGAGATAATTTTAGGCATAATAGACTTAAGTCTTTCCATTAGTACTTTAGAACAGATCTTGTTTATCACATTGGAGAGACTTATAGGTCTATAGTCATCAAATGAGGTTGGGGTTTTCTTCTTTGGAATTATGGTGATCCATGTACTACTAATACCCCTAGGCAGATTAGATGAAGATTGAAAGTCATGAACAGCTAGAAGGAGATCATTGGCTATGATATCCCAGGATTTAATGTAGAATTTAGCAGTAAAACCATCTGGACCTGGAGTGCTTGATTTATTAAGACTGTAGACTATCAACTTAAGCTCATCAAGTGTGACTGGTTTCAAAAGATTTTCATTATCTTCCTGAGTAACCAAATTTGGGATATGATTAAGAAAGTGAGATTGAAATGGAGAGCTATCATTGGAAACATCCTCAGTTAGAAGATCCTGATAATATTGGATAGCTTCCATTTCCACATCCTGAGTGTTTTCCAACCACTGTCCATTCCTGCCCTTAATTTTTGTGATCCTCAATCTATTGTTCTTATCTTGAACAGATTTATGGAAGAAAGATGTGTTGTTATCACCATCTTGGATCCATTTTATCTTAGCTTTGTGTTTCCAGAAATTTTTTTGTTCAGACATGGCTCTTACTAGCCTAGCTCTAGCCTCCCTAAGATTAACCTGATTAGTAACAGAATCATTCTGATCCGTTATTGCTTCCTGAGCCTGCAGGGCTAATTCAGCTTGTGTGACATTATCATGGATGTTTCCAAATTGTTCTTTGTTCCAGATTTTTAAAGCTTTCTTAAGTCTAACCAGTTTTAAGTAAAAAGCCAGCATTCCTGAGTTATGCATAGGGGTGTCCCAATCTTTCTTAATTACATCATTAAAATCCTTTCTCTTGTACCATGTATTAAGGAACCTAAAAGATCTAGGATTAGATGATATTTCACTACCTACAGTCAACAGCAAAGGGTTGTGATCTGAGCTTACTCTATTCAGAATCTGAATTGAGGAAGAAGGGAAAGAAAGAGAACATGATGCAGTACACAGTCCTCTATCAAGTCTCTTAACTGTAGGAGATCTTAACCGATTATTAGTCCAAGTAAACAGGTTCCCAACAGTGTTAATTTCTTCCAGAGCCATTTCATTAATGAAGTCATTGAAATCCCTCATACTTCCTAAGTTTGGAGTGGATGGTCCTCTATATTCAGTTATTGATGTAATGCAATTAAAATCACCAATAAACAAAGAATCTGAATGGCTGAATGACCTGAGATCAGACCAGAGATCATTTCTCTCTAATCTGGCTCTTAGACCATAAATAAAAAAGGCATCCATAGGCTTGATTAAGACTGAACTAATCAGGTGAACACCAAGAAACTGAAGATTATCACTTTTATCTGTAAGAGTAATATGTGAAGACCAAAAAATCCAAATCTGACCATTAGTTGCAGAGAAACAATTATCAAACTTCAGCTTTTGTCTATATAAATCACATTGTGAATTGTCATGTTTAGGCTCAATTAAGCAAATGAGTTCAAATCTATGTCTGTTGATGAGATTAGATAGTCTTAACAAAGATGTATCCATCCCTCTGATGTTCCAAACCAGCATTTTAATATTAACAGATGTATTATTCATAGTGAAACATTAGAGGAGCTTTTTGATCTAGTCATTATGGTGTTTTTCTGTGAGAAGAAAGTATCATTAGGTGTTTTGCTATTTTTAGCAACAGATTTACCTTTCTTCAACTTACTAGGATCAGAAGATGAGATACTGTCTACCTGCACTTGATCATCACCATCTTCAGGGAGGATGACCCCTACTTCAGTAGCAGGATCTTCAATTTGAGTGACCTCATCACCAGATGTTTCTTCAACAGCAAGGGGTAAAAATCTGTTTGACCTATTTTTCTACTGAGAAAAAATGGAATTTTTTGCTGCAATAATAGAGCTTAAAGGAGAAAAAGATTTCCCTCGTTTACTGGGTAGGTCATCTTTAGCCAATATTGTCCTAAGGATAGGTGGGGCAGATTGAAATTGCCTATCCTGTGTTCCAGATGACCTAGGTGCTGGGGAAAACACTAGAGGGGAGGGAGTAAGATTTAGGCTTTCAGGTTCAGGTGACAAAGATATAAATTCCTTCTCTGTAAAAACATCACCTTTACTCCTGACCTCAGTACTGGGCTCAACTACAGTGCTAGGAGGAATTTGTTGTAACTCCTCAGGGCTAGGATCAGCTACCAGGGGGACATTTTCAATTAAGGTGGACTTAGTAGGTTCCTGTGCTTGATCTTGTATCAGTTGTTTCTTAGGAACATATATAAATTTCTGAGCCTGATAAGTTTTTTGTTTTTCTATAATTGATACCCCAGAGCTCTCAGCAACTAAGTTCCCTTTCTTGTTTATGTTTGATTTGCCATTTACCTGTCCTAAAGAGTTTTACAATTGAGAGTCAGTTTCAGTTTTCTTAGGCCAGGTTCTTTTAAGCTCCGGATGCAGGTAAATGCAGTAACTATCCTCATGCCCTATGCATTTGCAATGGAAACAGTATGGAGGAATGTCCTCAAATTCTAAGGGGAGTTTGACAACATTGAATTCATTTCCATCCTCTTCGATTCCAACTCTAATGTAGGATGGTAGTTTCTTTTTTAAGTCGATTTCAACACACAATTTCACACAAGAAGGCCTAGACAGGGCCTCAGTGGCAGCATCAACTTTAATAAAGTTTCCAATTTGGTTTCCCATGATTTCTAGCATTGCAGAGTTATAGAAATAGACAGGGACATGAGGAATTGATACCCATACTGGAACTATGGACGATTCTGCGTCTGGAGAAAAATCGGATGTCCATTTCAGCACCTTCATTTGGGCGTTATTGAAACTCCAAGAACCTTTGAGCCAGAACCTCTGGTAGTCTTCCTTCTCTTGGAACCGTATGAGGATATGTCGGTAGTCTATCGATCCGATTTGAAATTTTCCCTTGAAGCCTACAGAATTAAACGAATCATTTAGTTGAGCCATAGATGGCTTACCCCTTGCAAACTTACCAATCAGGGCATTCCGATAATGGGAGGATAGGGTTTCGGCATCTTTGCGACTGACAAGGCAGGCAATTTCCCCTTTGTACTGAGTTTTGGGGATGATCTCCGGGTTCGACGGAAGGGAATCTTGGAGAGGCGGAGGACGGTTTGCGAGAGCTTGGAGGAAGGATTTGGATCCCCCTTGGCTTCTGTTGGCCGGCGGGAGAGCCGCTATGGCGGCGGCGGGAGGTACAACGGTAAAATGGAAGACCGTTATCAGATAGCAAGCTGAAGGAGGAAGAGGAGAAAGAGAAAAACGACACTAAAAATTCTCGTTTTGGCTAAATCGCACCAAAATTCACACGTGAGGTGACCGTTATCAGATAACATTGCTAATTCCAGCCATGACTCGATTGAGGTGACCAATTTTTTGGTTATGTTTTAATTATTCTTTCTATTATATTAATAATATTCTAATTGATTTTTTAATAATTTCATTGACCAGTATAGATCTGTACTGATTTTGATGATGATAGTCCGCGTTGCATATTCTCGGGCAGATATCCACATTTTGTACATACTCTGACCCAGACGAACTTCAGGTCAATTCCAATTGTGGTAAGTCCTCCATGTTTCCAAAAATTGAATTATCAATTAAATTTTTCTATAAATTACTTTATTATGTACTAACAAAGGTTTTTTGTTTATAATTTAGTACGTCCCTAGCTAGATTGTTAAGTTCCTACCGCCGTACAAGTTGGATGTTGTGATCAGGTGCAAAGGGAGGGAGTATCACATGCACTACTCGGGGAGCATGAGCCTGAAGACCCTGACCCCGAAGGGGTTTGGCCAGTTTCTTGCCGCAGAGGAACTCGTGGCTGGGGACAACCTCTACTTTGAGCTCCTAAATGGTGCTGGGCCCCGTAGTTTTCCATGTTGTCATTCTTCCCCATGAACATTAGATGTTTAGCTTAGACTTTGTATGACAATGTATTTTAAACAAATTGAATCGTATTTGGAAGAATATTTATTCAGATGTATTTTCTATTTGAAATCTTTACTATTATTTTAATGTTTTTGAATGTTTAATATTTAACATAACATAACTAGCTGGTGGGCTAAAGTTGTTAGACCCATGTACACATGCGAGGTCAGTCAATGATCGACAGTGGTGACATAAATCCCTCCCTACAACTCATGAATTAAGAATTCTCACAACAACAAGGTCTACTCGACACAAATTCGTTGTTAATGCAATTTTTCACGAGAATCTTTCACAAGATTCCCAACCAATACTAAAATTATCAACTAATCAGAATGTTTAATTCTTAGACCATATGATTTGCCAGACATTTTTCACAAATTTTACGAACGGAAGCTCTTATTTTTCAATTTGATTTTGTTCTTTTTTTTCTATTGATTCATTTCTATCAGTCTTACGTTCCCGGCCCAATATTTGTTCTTGAAGGTCTTCGTTTTCGTGTAAAAGAAAACTCTCCAAATTATAATTTATAACCCCTTCAATAATCTTACAACGGATTTACTGATATGTGTGCGACATCGCACTATGTAGGGAAGACTTTACAATGGGGCCAAAACGACGCCATTTTGGAACGGGTATAAATGTGAGAACCATAACAAAGTGTTCAAGCTTCTCTTCACAAGTTTCCCGCTAATTCCAACGGTCTCCCCCCTCCCTTCACTTCTCTCTTGGAAAAAAAGGTATGGTTTTTCTAATCTTCTAACACCTGATGTTAGTAATTTCTACTTTTCATTGTCCGGTCTGTGGTTTGTCAATGTGTTATGTTATCTTTGTGTTCTAGTTTTTACTCACATTTTTGAGAGTTTGAACTTTCCCTGACTGTAGACGTAGGTATTACGTTTTGGTATGTTTTGATAGGGTTTTTGTATCATTTTATGTCTTTAAATCTTAGTTTTTCCCTGGGTTATGAGTTTCTTCTCGTAGCTTTCTCTGATACATGCGACGTTGGTAAGATGTCTATTAGAGTTCTGTTCATGCTATGATAGTGCGATGTCGTGCTATGATAGTGCGATGTCGCATACGTTTACTTTTAGTAGCATATTCTTGACTATAAGACATCACACATATATCAGTCTTACCTTCGGTTAAACCGATGTGTTACCCATGTCGCATTCAGGCATTTTGGTTTGCTTGCATATGCGATGGCCTTCTTACGTCGACATGTCGTTCGAGATAACCGACGTATTAGCAACTTTGCCAGTACATGTCGTCCATGCCATTGCTTTGGACCGAGACGTACCTGTGATGTGTAGTCGACGTTGCGTGATGCAATTCATGGGCTGCTTCCCTACTCACATTTTCATTTATGATTTAGTACATATGGCTGGCAAAGGATCTTCAAGTCGTCCATTTTTCCAGGTCTTCTAACATTTCACAATATATATTTACTATTACATCTTCACACTTTACCACAATATTTTGTTTTAATGCAATTCTCTTCACAACGGAGCAATCCTGAGCCTCTTAGGTTCGGCATTGAACATCATACAATGGCTCTTGAAAGCCCACATTTCCATTGTACTCTGAAACAGTAGAACTTCAGGAAAAACCCAACTTTGGTAAGAAATTTAAAATTAATATGCAATTTTAAATAATTTCACACACACACACATATATATATGTATATATATATATATATATTTCTAATCAATATATTTTTTTGATTTAGTACATCCCGTGGGAGATTGTACCACTACTGCCGAGTAAGAAGGCTATGGGTCAGAGTACCGTATAAACTACTCCGGGGGGGGGGGGGGAGGTGGTGGGAATATCAAGGCCCTTTCCCCAAAGGGTTTTGGCAAGTTTCTTAAGGGAAGCAGCCTACGCATCGGGGACACCTTGTTCTTCAAGATGATCGAAGCTGGAGGGCCTATCGTCTTCAACGTCATCATTATCCGAGCTGATTGAGTTTATTGTAATTTCTATTATGTTGCAATTAAGACAATTCTTATTCTAATTTATGTACTGATTGTGACAATGTTTTCACGAGTACTGTTTTTTGAGTTATTTAACTATCTTATTTGAATGTTATATGATTGATTGTACGTGTTTATATGTGTGATTTCATCTGTGCACAATTTTATAATTCATTTTATAATCTTATGATTTAAAAACATTAAACAAATTAATGGGATGCTGGTCATCTACAAATGAGGGGATGACTTCTAGGGTGTTAATTTGTAGCACAATGTTTTCTAGCAACCGTAGTGCCTAATTGTCCTTTTACATTCCCCCAAATTAATAAAAGGGCACAACATCCATTTCCTTTTTTTATATTCTTTTCTATCACCGTCAAATTCTTTACTTTTACTTATCTTTAAAAATATGTGCGACTTCGCTAAGTCATTCACAATACGTATCAGTATAAACATTGTTAATGGAAAAATCGGTCAAGCTTCTAACACAACATATGTGACATCACACACTATTCGGTCATATTATTTACTTTGTTTTTTTAACCTTTTACTTCGGTTCATATAATAACCGATGTAAAAAACTAATTTTTTACCTCGGTTTTTTTATAACCAAGGTAAATAAAATCTTTTACTTCGAAAAAAAATAAGGTAAAAGAACTTTTCATCTCGGTTATTTGGGGTTAACAAAAAAACCGAGGTAAAAGGGGCAAAGTAAAAGATCATTTTTCTTGTAATGTTGTGATGAATCTTGGTTTTCTCTGGTGTATTGGTTGCTCTCTATTCATGTAGTACCCTCTAACTAAGTAGTGCTTCTTCCATTATGAAAACTGCAGTAACATTTGCAGAACTCCACAATTTAAAATGTGGAGATTTTGCAGTGTATGAGCTCCAAGTAAACATGGTGTGTTTATCATTAAGTGTTTAACATGGTGTGTTTAACATTAAAACATAGTTAGTGTTAAATACATTGTTAAAATATACACTAGTGGAGGATGCCTCATTAAAGGCAGCATTAGAAGGCGGTTCCAAAAGAATTTTGTATAACCACCATTTAGAAGAGGTTACGAGCTGAGAACCTCTGTGAATCGGACCGCCTAATTTTTTTAAAGATGGTTATTGTTTTATCATAGGAGGTTTCTTTAGAACCGCCTTTGAATGTAGGAGATAGAAGGCGGTTCAGTCGAAGTGACTTTGAACACGCATTGTTCCAAACTCTGAACAACGATTTGATTGGTGTTTCGAGTAAGGAACTATTAGGTTTGTATCGTAATTAAAACAACGATTTGCCTTCCGAATTCTTAAGCTCTAATTTTTTGATGTTCCGTGTCCAGAAAAATACCAGACTAGCTTTGTCCAGACATTTTAAAGGTCCGATTGAAGTTTTGAAATCGGAACTCATAAAAACTAGCAATAAATGCATTCGGCCAATTCCATTTTCATTTGGTGAAATAAGTTGAAAATTTTGGGCACTCTTTGGATGTAAAGGCTAAGGTAATTCTACATATAAAGATATTCTTACCTAAGGATTAATGATTTTATTATTGAATTAAGTTTTGTAATTTTTTGAATTAAGTTTTTGATTTTAAATCTTTTTCATCGGAATTTTGTTGCATATATGATTGAATGTGTTGATGTTATTTTCATGTAGTTAATGAATAGAATCAGACTCATTGAGAGCGACCTTATGACATGACCCGATTATATTTGTTTAGTAGATTCATTTATTTTGGTGGCTTTTGAACATTGCGGCCAAAAATGGGGTCGTGTGTGCACGGTGCCCATGCAAGGATTGCAGGAATGATGGTTACTTAGGGCAGAAGAAGTTGCGTGAACACCTCATAATTTGAGGTTTCCAAACAAGTTACACTTGTTGGATTTGAAACAGGGAGGTACCAACGGATATAGGTGGAGACGTTGGAATCAAGGAAGGGGTTGAATTAGACTGTGATGATCGATTTGATGAGATGGTGGAGGATGTTGCTAGAGAATTCCATGGTAACTAAAGGTCCTAAAGTCATTTCTTAATGACTAGAATTTCCCATTGTACGTGGGGTTAAAACATTCAGTTTTGAGTGTGACATTGAAAATCATGAATTTGAAGGCCAAATTTGGGTGGACTGAAAAGGGGATGACTAAATCTCTGGAATTGGCTTGGGAATTTTTTCCTAAAGGAAATCGAATGCCTGAGAAATTTTATGCCACAAAAAGAGTTCTTTGTCCTATGGGTTTAGAATTAGAAAAAAATCCATGCATGTCCGAATGATTGCATGCCGTTTGGGGGGGAACGAGGATGAGAAACTTGAAACATGCCAGGTATCCAGTGAATCTCGATACAAGTTATAGCGCAGTGAAATTGGTGTGTGTGCGGAGGTGGGGAATGTTTCAAAGAAGAAGACGCCCGCTAAGGTCTTATGGTATCTTTCGATAATTCTACGGTTGTAAAAATTGTTTGTTTCCAAAGAAGATGCAAAGTTACTACGATGGCATGCAGAAAGAGATAGTCCAGTGGATGATGTCATAAGGCATACATCCAGTGGTGAGCAATGGAAAAGGCTTGATAGCATATACCCGGAGTTCGGATTGGATTCCCGACATTTAATGTTAGGATTATCTACCGATGGAATGAATCCATTTGGAAACATGAGCATCACATATAGTTCTTGGCCTGTAATGTTGGTAATATACAATCTACCGGCGTGGCTGTTAATGAAAAGAAAATACGTTCTCTTGTCCATGATGATTTCAGGCCCTGAGCAACTGGGTAATGACATTGATGTATATCTTGCGCTCCTAGTGGATGATTTGTTGGCATTGTTCAAACATGGACTCCATACCTACGATGCTGTTGTGGATAATATTTTCACAATGAAGGCCATTTTGTTTTGCATCATAAATGATTTTCCCGCTTATGGAAAGTTTTTGGGATATTCTGTGAAAGGCCACTATGCAAGTCCAGTTAGTGAGAAAGATACCCCATTTTGTCAACTTAAGCATGGTTCTAAAAATATTTACCAGGGAAATCGACGATTTGTCCCCGAGGGTCATCCATGGAGTTTTTCCAAGAAGTGGTTCAATGGCAAGACAGAGTTGCGCGATGCATTTGTACCGTTAACCGGTGCTGAGGTATTTAAAAAGTTTACAAGATTGCCTAACTGTTTTGGTAAGGGGAAATGGAAGTTAGCAATTGAAGGTAGTTGGAACAAATGCTCAATCTTCTTTATTGGAAGGATTCAGATGTCAGACACTGTTTTGATGTAATACACATAGAGAAAAATGTATGCGATGCTTTGATTGGAACATATTTGAATACTCCCGGTAAAACTAAAGATGTATTGAAATCTCGACTTGATATGGTTGACATGGGTATTAGGGAAAATCTTGATCCCATTACTGATGGAGATGCTTGTTATCTCCTCCCGCTTGTCATTAAATGTCTCGAATAGAGAAGAATTCGTACTGTGAGACACTGAGTAGTGTGAAAGTTCCTGGAGTTTATTCTTCCAATATTAGTGCTTGTGTATTGCTAAAATAGTTGAAGTTGGTTGGATTGAAATTGCACGACTGACAAGACTTGATGCAGGAATTAAATGCCATTGCGATTCAGTTGTCACTACCATCTCATGTATGATTGTGTATAACTAAGCTATGTCTATTCTTCAAATATATATGCTCAAAGAACCCTCAATGTTGCAAAGCTTGATCGGTTGCAAGCTATGATTGTAGAAGTATTGTGCTGAATGAAGATGTACTTCCCACCTTTGTTTTTTGACATAATGGTCCATTTGATAACTCACTTGGTTCGGGAGATTAAGTTATGTGGTCTTATATTTTTAAGATGGATGTACCCCTTTGAGCAGTACATGAAAATTTTCAAGCATAATGTGAAGAATAGGTATAAGCCTGATGCAAGTATTGTGCAAAGGTATTGTGCTGAGGGAGTTATTGAATATTATACTGATTATATTAAGGAGATTGAATCTATGGGGGTTCCCAGTTCTAGGCATGAAGGGCGGTTGGATGGTGTAGGGGTTCGAAAGGGTAAGTTATTTAGCCTCAATGCTGAGGATTTGTGCACTGAATATTTGTGTGTTCTTCTAAATTATGAGGATGTCATCCCATACATTGAGATTCACATGGATGAAATCCGAGGGTTGAATCCCACTTTCAACAAAGCATGAGTTCTTCAATAACACACTAGAACCTTTGCTTCTTGGCTATGATCTCACGTGGCGACTAGTCCGCATCCAGAAATAGTCAAATGGTTGTTTCAGAGACTATTGGGTTCTGTTCTATCTTTCGGGTATTTTACAAAATCAATGGATGAAGGAGTTTCTCAGAATAATGGAGTTTCACTCATTTCCGAAGCATTGCATGTTTGTAGTATGCCCGACAACAATCCAACATACGCCTATACGTGATACTTTGGTACCATTACAAAAATATGGAAGCTTGATTATGTTACAATGAGAGTGCCAATTTTTAAATGTGAATGGGTTGATTTTAACAATGGACAAAGAATGGAAGATTTGGGTTTCACACTGGTGGATCGAAGTTAGTTGGGTTGGAGAGAATATCCATTCATATTAGCCCGACAAGGTCATCAAGTTTTCTACGTAAAAAATTCCATCGATTCTCGGTGGGAGATTGTGGTTGAGGGAAAAATGGCTTTCGTGAAGGATTTTGAACAAGATGATGTGATTGGTTTTGGTACAGACACTGGGCTTGGATCAAATGAAGAATAATTTAACCTCGGAGAGGATGATGATAGTTTGCGTGAGTTCATGGGTCGCACGGACCACAACGAAGTCGTTTGGGTCAACAACCACACAAAGATGACCAAGTGGAGGAAGGCACCAAAAGGGAAGATCAAGAAAAAATAGAATAAGTGTAAGGTACATATTTAGCGTTGTTTTGCAAATTATTTTGTAGTTGACCATTGTCAAAGAGTAACTTCTGAGCTCGGAAGCTCGTCTAAAGATCTGGTCATATGTATTCTTATCTACCTTTCCTAGCCACGTAACATTTTCATTACATTGTAATCCCAACCATATCTCCATGAATCAGAATTCATTAAATTGCAATCTCGTACAAATTTAAATAAAAATCCAAATATTTGAATGTCAACATGTTTGGAATCAAAATATAAGAGTTAAGGAATTCAACATCCTAATCCCTAATCTAGAGTAGGATAAAATCCAACAACCAAATTAAGAGAATCTAGAGTATGAATATAGTAAATGGACATTACAAGCAATAACATCTCTTAAGGGGTGGTTTCTTGGATTCTTTCAGAGCTCTCTCAAGAGATCGGTGCTTCCGCTTAAGGGTCCATACACGTTCTCTCGATTGGCACACCTCATCGCAAACCCATTTGTAAACCCTCTTCATGCCCTTCATAAATTTAGGCCTGAACTCATCTATAAAATGAAAGGGTAATTTATTAGGAAATACATAGCAAATAAAGAAATAGTTGCTTTTTTAAAAATATTGTAAGGTAATTATATTACTTTCCTCGATTCTACACCTCTTGCTTGGTTCCACCGCTTCCGATGTCTTATGATGCCACTTTTTATCGAGCAATACCCACTTTTTCCTTTATGAAGAAATGTTTGTCGAAGTACTTGTAAGGTTTCTCCTCCTCGCTTAACTCCAATCCCTCCACTGTATTCAAAATAGATGTAATCAAGTTCCTATATGAGAGACTCTTGATTACCTTCTTCGAGGTAGCAATCGACAAAAAATGTTTCAAAATAGCGGACCCGGGATTAATTCTAGGTTCATTCATTACGTAGTTGAACATCATAAGTGTAGCATAGGTAGGCTCGGTGATGTGGCCAAACTTGGGAATAATTGACCTAGCTATGAAGTCCCACACAATATGATTGTCCGGAAGAAGGTGATCCAAAGACAATGATTTGGGCTTTCCTAGATCATGTGCATATTAGCGAAAATACCGTACACTACAATCCATGGGGTTTATCCTAGGATACTTATCATCAAGAGGCCACTCTCCCCTATGGTAAACATAATCTAAAGGACCATTCTTCTTTTGTGGATATATATCCACGGGGTCTTTATGGGGACAATCAATGATTTCATTTATAATCCAAGGGCTAAACTCTACATTGAAACCATTCACCTTAGTCAAATATGCACCCCCTCCCAAAGCTCATCCAAGTTGCTATAAAATTGGCAAACTTTGTCAAACTAGGATGGCTCATTCATCGTCAATAGTTTTAGGACATGATGGCCTTCTAATTGCAAGGGATCGGCAAACCCTATGGTATGATGAACATTCAAGTCTATGACATAAAAATCCATCAACTTCCCACTACTTCGTAAAGAATTATACCTATTTTCCGATTGAAGAGTTACGAACTTTCATATGTCATAGCCGGGGTTTGTTCCACGTCCACCTCTCGTTGATTTTGACCTCCTTCCACGAACCACTCCATCGGCATTTGATGTTGACATTGTCCCTCACCTAAACTAAAATTTGAGATGGTTGCTTGTTTAGTTCCACCACCAGATATTTGTCTAGGGTTTGCAATTTGGGATGTTAAGAAATACAAAAGCCATTTTTTATATAGAGGAGACCGTTTCGAGCTCGGAACTCAATCATGCCAATGTTTAATAAATTCCAAATTGGTATAAGAAGATAACAAAGAGGTTAGAACATGTGTTATGAGTTTGGAATGAACTCTGTCACCTAAAAAAAATAAATTGACAACAAAGAGTCACTTGGCACAACCAAGTGATGCTGATAGACAAGGACCAGAAAATAAGTAAGATAACATTTGTTCCGAGCTCAGAACTCAATCTATCACCAAAAAAAAATTTGTCGCAACTAGGTGAGACTCACAGACTAGGATAAGAAAATGAGTAAGAAATCAGAACAATTATTCCGAGCTCGAACTGAGCCTATCTGAAAGTATACTTAATTAAAAGACATTGTTTCGAGACTCTGTCTTTCTATGTCATTTTCGAAGATTAGACTTAGTTCCGGACTCGGAACATGTTTGGGAAGTTTCGTAAGAAATGTGATGACCTTTTATGTAATTGTAATTCACAAATTCACTGGTAGCAATTACCTAACTTAACAATACTTGCCCAAATACAGTTAACATCGACATTTCCATCTATCAAAACATTTTCCATTCTTAAAATCCTTAAAATGTTACACAAGAAACAAAAAATCCATGTTCATGATAAATACTCAAAAAAATTTAAAATTAAGTACAAATCCAGTCTTATGTTCAAAAATCAATTCCATTATCATCAAACCAATCATGTTCTTTTTCATTGTCAAAGTTCATTCCACCAAGTTACAAACCAGATTGCTCATCAGTATCGCCACGATCCTTCTCCTCCATCTCATCCTCATCCTCATCATCACTATCATCATTGGAGTACTCAGTTTGAAATTAGGCATGGAGTCATCGTCGCTGAGTTTGATTTGGAGGCATGTGGAATCAACAAACTTGGAATGACGTGCTTTCACTGCTGCCACTTCATTGTTAGCCAAACTAACATTGTCCTTGATGAACGCCAAATATTTTTTGAATTTTTCCATCCAAACCCTCTTCTCACTTGCAATAGAAACATCATTTTTAAAACTATGTACTAAAGGTAATGTGTACAACAAATTTATTAAAAAGTTTTGTGATTAATGTACTTACGTGACGAAGATCCTTCAGCCTTATTCATTGATGCTTCCCTTGCTCGCTTGGTGGCTTTCCCTGGAATCTCCCAAACTTTTCACTTCTTGTCTTCATTTAACACCAAATGCTTGTGATCAAACCAAGCCTCATCGTAGTAAGCCAAATGGAGTGGCTTGTTGACGGGGATCACTTTCCATTTCTTAATCAAAGCAGTTATCAAACCGCCATATGAGAGATCTTTCTTCTTCCCCAAAGCCACCTTAAGAATGGTATACCCAGGATTTAATTTCACCCTCTCTACAATGTAGTAGAACAACATCAAGTTTCCTATGGTCGGCTCACACGCATGGCCACCCGACGGGAGGATATTCTGTCATATCCACTCATAAACTAACATGTGCTCAACACTCAAAACCCCCACATCATACTCGTCAGCTCACCCTGGCACTTCCCCCGTACGACCAAAATATTTGTGAGCAATAGCAACTGGGCATAGAGGGGTGAGTTCACTAAAAGGCCAACTTTGTTGATGAAATATCTCAATTGGACCCTGACTCTTGGGAGGTCATCGTCATACCTCTCAAAGTTAATTTATAAGCCCTAAATGCTTATTAACTAAAACTAAGTAGATAATGGAAAATCGGGGGCGTTCACAAAGAAGAGGGATTTTCCTAAGGGTTTACACATATAAAGTTGATATTAGGCTAGAAGTAGATTTATATAGATATATAAAAGCAAGTAAATGGGGGGGGGGGTTGGTTTTAGTCCTAAGTTATGAAATTAAAGACAAACAACTAGCAAAGCCTAGTAACTATGCTAATCATCAAACAAACTAAGAAAAAGGGGGGGGGGGGGGGGTTAAAACTATAAAAGACAAAGCCTTGGGGGCAATTGATTTCCACTTCAAAACCTCTTCTCTATCATAAAATCTAGAACCTATTTTTTTTACTTTAACTACTTGTTGTAAAGTTAAACATTCTATCCTTCTTAGATAGTAGTTTACAAGAGTGAATTCGAAATCTCTTGTCAAACCTCACTAATAACTCCTTTAGTCGATTAATGGCTAAAAGTATCCCATTAATGGCATCGAGCACGAAGAATTAACAAGCTTGATAACACTTATAAACACTACACTGTGTCTAAACATTGAACCAATTTATGCATTTACACAAGATTAATCAGGAACGTTCAACGCTCATAGACCTCTCATATTTGCTACAATAAACAAACATGAGAAAGAGTTGGACATTATCATATTCATCTAGAAATTATAACCACATAAACATCATTAAAGGCTCTAACTCATGCTCTTGGATTTCATATTAAAAGAGGGGAAACTTAGCTACTTTCTCCCAACCCTAACAAGCAACATACAGTAATTCATATACTCAAACAACCAACAACATTGACGCCATTAATAATCCACATTCAAAGCTGTATAAATACACAGTCGCAAAAGCAATAAATAGATAAATAGAGCTCTCAAGATATGGCTTAGAAGCCTCAATCAATTGCTCCCAAGTACAAAACTAAGGTAGATAATCAAAACCCATCATAGAGAACATAAATCTACAAAGAAAGAAGAAGAAAATGGAATAAAAGGGGAAAACTAGGGTTTTGGAGCCCCAAAGTTGGGGTTGGGCAAATGGGGAGGAAAATGGGCTATTTATAGCCCAAGTTGGGCAAAAAGAAGATCAAAACGCAGTAGGCGTCGCCCGGGAAAAATGGTTTCGCTCGGGCAGACATTTCCTTGCCTGGGCAGTGGAGGCTTCAGCCTAATATTCAGATCCATCCGCCTGGGCGGATGATGATCCGTGAGGGTGAGCTACAATTCGTAACTTTTTGTTTTGCTTCCCATGGGTGAACCATTGATCCATTTTGGGAGTTTTTGTAGTCAATTTTACAGTTCTAGAGAAGATGAATCCAATGACGCCACCCTTGTAGGATGACTCTTCTCGGATAATTTTAAGAATTTTGCCCAAACTTCCTCGAGACAATTCATCCACTTCTTTGCCTTCCTTCTTTGACCCTTATATCTTCTACCACAATTTGGCACATGTCCTTCACTAAACCACTCCAGAGGGCTCACGATACATCTACAAATGAAGCTCGCAAAATGGAATTTAGATACTCTTAAGGACCAAAAATCCATTAGACTAAGCATAGGTTACAAAATGAAGGATTTAGATATAAAAACCGAAAATGGTCATCTAAACCCCTTATCATGTAAACCTACCTAAATTTAGCAATATTACAACAAAAATATTAAAAAAGAGATGTTAAATGCTTTGGAAAATACATGTATTTGACATCCTATCAACTCCCATCAACTGGAGTAAGTTTGTTAGCGTCAGTGTAGTCGCAACCTAGGGTTTCATTTATGCTAAATTTTGTAACGGGAATCGTTACGTCATTTACCATTGTGAGGTATCTATTGTTTATACTTTTACTTAAATTAGCGTAGAATTGCACCACCTCGTCATAATGGATTTCTTCTAATTGCACCAACTTATCGAAATTGGAGGGTTTAAAAAATTCAATCAAATATCCTATGCATAGCGGCTCAATGTCCAAACTATCAATTACTTTAGGATTACATCATTTTCTATGGTGAAATTCAACGTGCCTATGTTTGGCATCAGTATTAAAGAACAACTCTGATTGCCCCAATTCTTAATGTGGTTGATGAATCCATGTTGAAGCATCACCTGCTCCATCAACCTCTATACCTTGGCATGCTTGATTTTGGATTTTTGAGTTTGAAGAACTGTAGAATTTGGGCATTTGGAAGATGGGGAATTTTCTCCTTGGGCAAATTGAAATGATTTGCCCATTGCAGATATTTTTAATATAAAGACTCAGTTTCGAGTCCGGAACTAAGTCTTCTCCACGCAACGAAGGTCAGGCCAGGTTGCGAGTGTGTAACTTAGTTTTGAGCTCAGAAGTATTTATCGGCCATAGATTCTTAAATGCCTTAAAGGTGGTTTTCAAATGGGCATTTAATACTCATTTGATAAAACTGTGAATCCCCTCTCATTTTTCCCTCAAAAACCCTTTTCCCTTCTTCCTTCTTTCCTTCATCCAAAATTTCTTCACTCAATCCTCATCTATGTATACAACCACATAAAACCCTGCTAAATTTGTAATCTACACATCCAATGCCCATGAGTTTTAACAAAAGCAAAGGTAATCCATGGGTTAGGGTTTTCATGGCTCAGGAGTGTTCTAGGGTGGTCAAAACATATTTCTCTTGCTTACTTTGTATTGTTTGGATGAAAAGGCAAACATTTCACCATTTCCTTTGTTCTACTATTATAATTTTACCTAGGATTATTATACCTTGATGTGTTCATGGCGTTAGTGTATTTCTTATAAGTATATATATATGTATATATATACATTATAAGCATCAAATATAGTTTTGCATTTTTTTAAAATAAAACCCTAGTTTCAATATTAGTTTTTGATTGTGATGTGTGTTGTTAGGTAGTATAATGTCCAGGAAGAGGACTCGTTATGAGTATGTGCATCCAATAGGTGTAAATTCACATAACCTAGGCATTGATGACGATGAGGAGGAGGGTTCGGATGTGGGAGGGATTGCTAGAACACATTTTAGCTGAAGGTCGGTAAAATGTGTATTAGAGGAATTAACTTTGTTGATTTTCACCAAATACGAAAAGTGTGTATTAGAGGAATGAGCTTAATGGTCTAGTTTGGTAGGGAAGGTCGGTAGAAGAAGGTTAGACATCAAGTACGATAGTTGGAACGAGGTTCCAAATGAATGTAAAGATGTCCTATGGACGGAGTGCAAGGTACCTACAATTATATCGGTGAAATTGAAATTATTCAACCACAACTGTAAATAAATAATATCCTTCATTAATATTTTAAAATAACTTTGATTTCAATCCACGTAGAGACCATTTGAGTTCGATGCCCCTGATATGGAGGATTTAAAGAAAAGGGCAACGACTATGATGGCGAAGAGTTGGAAGGAGTACAAATATACCTTATCACGAGATTTCATTTTTACTAGCAAGAAAGGTGATCGTCCATGGTTGATTTATACATATATTCAACCCAAAAGTTGGGAGATCCATAAGAAGCGAGCTTTGGAGAATGATGAAAATGTGAGCTCAAATAAACGTTGCTTATTTTATTCTGACACATTATATTTGTTTAATTTTAAATAAACACTATTAGCTACAAATGTAGGGTACAAGGAGTGGAAAGTGATGGTTTGAAAAGGAAAACAAAACCCCTCATCGTAAGAGTCGTGAGGGATATGGATTGGCGGCTCTACAGTTAATAAATTAACGTTTTGAAATGGATGTCCAACTAGCAATTAGCAGGGGAATGGCCAAGAAGGAGGCAAGATTATCGATAATACCCACAGATGAGGAAGAAATTGACTAGTGTGATCTATTCCTGATTAGCCGTCACAACAGTAAATGTGAATTTGATAATGATCCCGAGCAAGAAATTACCAACCAAGTTGTAAGCACCTGTGATCTTTTTTCTATTTAAAAATTGAAATCCTAGATAATTAACTTAAATGTTTTATATAAAACTCCTGCATAGGCTAAATTAAAGCAGGCACAATTGGAAGGGTGATTCATTGCCACGGGTAAGCACGACATCCTCCGCAAGGCTACGAAAAAAACTGATCACCTAGGGCGTACAAGAGGTGTTGCATAATTTCTATCACAAAGAGACGCATTCAAAATTCTCCGGTCATACAAGAAGGCTAAACCATCCCGGGTTCACATCTTGCAAAAGGAAGCGCTAGTACGAGACAAAAAGATCGAGCAACAAGATATCTTGATCCAAAAGTTAATTGAACACACCTGTCTCCCCGATGGTATTTTGCACGAGTCAATGCAACTTCATCACTCCGTACCAATTCAAGATGGGATATGTAGAGTCTCACTGGAGAAGCCACTAGTCCTCAACGCCTATTTCCAATTGCATATGGCCACTACAAGCACGTGGGAACCACCGAAGGACTTTTCCTCCTATGAACTCATTGCCTAATCTATGTGGACCCTACAAAGGATGGTCATTTGAAGGCCAAGCCTAAAACGACACCTGGAATAGTTCACAAAACACCGAAGAAGGCTAAGCCCATACTCACAAGGGCACAAGTTTTAAAGGATTCACCGCACTTTGTTAGAGTCTTGTATGATTTGATTAGCGGACACCAAGTCAACTCAACCTACACATTTTTTGGCAATGAATGCATATTTGGTCAAAAGAGGGAAATATATTTTGCATGTAATGACTTCAAAATCTTATGGAGGTGTGACCAAGTCAATCAAACCCTAATGTCCTTATATGTATTGTAAGTACTATATACTTTCATAATTTGAAGGAATAATTTATTAGCTGTACTATTTTTACAGTTAACGTTTTCTCATTCTATTTGAAAGGTACATGTATTATTTTGCTAACCAAAGAGAGAAAGGGTGGATTTGGTATTTGTGCCCGGTGATTACACAAGAAGTAGGAATCATTGTCCAAGAGCGGGTAGACTACATCCGCAAAAGTCTTGGACGAATGAATAAAAAAATATTCGCCTCCCCATACATTGAGAGGTGATGGTCAAATATCACATCTACTTAAAACAACATATTTTTTTGATCATTTTTATGTATCACATTCTTCTAGGGACTATTGGAGATTAATAATTATTGTCTCGGAGCAACTACGTTTATTAGATGGATCCTCTTCATTATCAACCTTTTGGATCATTGGATGATTCTGTCACTTTTCCGACCGAATCTAGTACAAAGGGTTTGGAGATAGTCGAGATCAAGGTGACCATTTTTTTTCTCATGTTCACATATCAATTTGATTTTAGGATTTGTATGTTTTGATATGATTATTTAAATCTTTTGTATTAAATAGTACAAGAAACAAGCGAAGAATTGAGAGTGCGGGTAAAATTTAATGTTATATGCAGCAGAGTGTCTTCAACAAATCCGTATGGATTTTCTTGAAATCAACGACGTAAGATTTGAATCAGATATTCTTCCATTGTTTCAATGCTATAGGTCTATTACACATATTAATAACATTATGAAATTCACAGATTTTTAAAGAGGATGAGAAGCTGTATTCGCAAACTGATATCAATATGGCAAGAAATTACTTGGCAAGGTATATTGTCAACGCTCGTTCCTCTTCCATTGGAAATCCCAAAGTAGCAGTGGTGTAAGTAGTTAGTATATATGATGACATTGTCATTGGAATATATTTTGTTAGATTTTGATTCCTATCTATAGATTGTTGCTGCCCTAGCATAGTCTATAGATTTCTGATAGATAGTGTGGAAATGACAAGTTATTTTTGTGTATCTTGACCTGGTATGGGAGACTTTCATATAGCCTGATTCTATTGAAATTGCACAATTTGACCATACTTTCCGAATGGTGTTCTGACATCGGAACTGCTGTCGGTGTTTCTCTGCATTATTATCAAAGATCAGATTCAATGTTACGAATTCGGAACACACAATCCGGAATCTGTTTCAAGTCCTGAATATAATATACAACATTAAATTATCCAAAATCTAAAACTCACAGATTGGGAACAGAAAACATATCTGAGATCAAAATTCATGCGTGTTCCGAGTTCGTAACAAATCTATAGATCTGATAAACTGCCACACGTTTCGAGTCTGGAACCAATCACTACATTCGAGGGTTTTGAGCTCGTTCCAATTTCGTAAGGACTCCGAAGGCCTGACAGTGTGACTCACGTTACGAGTTCGTAACTTGAGGCCTGGTTTGATGGACTACAAGTTGTTACGAGATCGGAACTAATCGAAGGCGGTTCCACCCCATCGTTAGAAGGCAGTTTTGAACCACCTTTCATTGGTGTGTTAGAAGGCGGTTCCAGGAACCGCCTTTGATCCTTATCAATGGAAGGCATGCCCAAAGAAGTCACCCCCAAAGTCAGTTCTCTGGTTCAAAGGAACCGCCTTTAATAGAGGTGCCTCCACTAGTGATAGTTTTACACACCATGTTTCCTTGGTGCTTAAACACTGCATCATTTCGACTCGTTTTCTTTAAAAAAAATTGTACTATGCACAAACTTAATGGAAGAACTATGGTTGAACAGTACCGCTACGGATCTTATTCTTGAGGTTAATTGACATATTAAAAATTTGGGTAATATGCAAATATAACCCTATATGTTGGAGAAAGTGCAAATATAACCCTGAGTTATTTTTTAGTGCAAATATAACCCTAACTATTAATACATATGTGCAAATATAACCCTAACTATTATACATATGTACAAATATAACCCTAAAGTCATTATTCCGGCATTGACTGACCAGGGTTATATTTGCACTTTCAATCAGGGTTATATCTGCACTTTCATTACGCAGGGTTATATCTGCACTTTCATCAATTATATAGGGTTATATATGCACTTTTCTCTAAAAATTAAATGTTTCTTATTATTACTTACTGATTACTTTCACATAATTAATCATTGAATTATTTTGTACACAATACATATTTCCCCTTGGCAATAGGAGGCAAGGAAATAAAAGACGTCGCAGACACATGGTGTGAAGCTTGGGTGAATGTGTCTTCCAAACAATTCAAGACTTCGGTGGACTTAGTCGATTTCAACGTATATTTGATTTCAGACATATTTAATTTTGTTCTTAAACTATCATTTGGATGGAATCCTTTTTTTCACTTGTTTAGATTATTACTTTTTCAATTTTCTTGCTTAGCATCAATTTAAGTTTTACATTCCGTGTTCTTGGCTCTTCAAAGTTTCTTCTAGGATTTTTCCCCGGGTTTCGATTTGGGGTGGGCCGGGATAAATTAAAGTAGGAAATTGCAAATTTTAGAAATTCAAGCACCCGTTTCAAAATACAAGCACTGGTGCTACAAGAATTAGCAGCAGTGCAATGAACAACGATCCTCCAAAGCCGGAGCACTGGAAACTCATTATCATACCGGTGCTGGTAAATGTAATGTAGGAAATAACCAGTGCTAGTTAATAACTGGTGATCATTATCAATATGCCTAAACAACGATTCAACAACTAGCACCGGCATGTAAATACCAATGCTGAAATTATATATAGAGCACCGGTATATCAGATTACCGGTGCTGAACATACTCTTTTAGCACCGGTATTCTATACCGGTGCCTTTGTAACTACGTTTCATCATCACCATACTTAGGCACGATACAAAATACTGGTGCCTATGTACCCAAATACCGGTGCCATAGGGGATGTCTGTAGTAATGTTTGATTATTTGTTGACTCAACATGAGCTGTAGAACCTCAGTTTATTCAAAACTTTGCTACCAAAACTAAAAGATACGCATAGAAACTGTAAAGAGTAGGAAAAAGAAAGATAACAAGTGTTTCAACCTACGTTTATAGGGTTCCAATTACTCAGTTTATTAGGCAATTTCAAGTTGTAAGGCCTTGTATACATTACTGGAAGAAAGAAACAACAGCAAATCAAGTAAACCGTTCATGGTTACTTGCGTGATGACTAGAAAGACATTTGGAAAAAAGAAAAGGGAAAAACACACTTGGTTTGTGACCTTCGCAACCATTATCATGCATGATAATTGGAGCTTTTCTATGGGTGACCGCCTCCACCAAATCCACCTCCATGTCCCGAACCACCTCCACTGCCACCACCTCCTCCACCACCGCCTCCACCTCCACCTCCACCTCCACCACCGCCACCTCCTAGACCTCCACCGCCAACACCACCACCAAATCCACCTCCATGTCCCGAACCGGAACCACCTCCAATGCCACCACCTCCTCCACCACCGCCTCCTCCACCTCCACCACCACCTCCAAGACCTCCACCGCCAACACCACCACCAAATCCTCCTCCATGTCCTGAACCGGAACCACCTCCAATGCCACCACCACCTCCTCCACCACCGCCTCCACCGCCACCTCCTCCTCCTGCTCCCCCTCCAACACCACCACCAAATCCTCCTCCATGACCAAAACCTCCTCCAAGGCCACCACCACCTCCTCCTCCTCCTCCTCCACCTCCTCCACCGCCACCACCACCTCCATTGGCACCCCCACCAATTCCTCCACCAGCACCAAATCCTCCACCATGGCCTCCCCCAAGTCCTCCACCTCCACCACCTCCAAAACCTCCTCCTCCACCAATCCCTCCAAAAAGTACTCTCGCCTTCGACTTTCTCCAACCATCGCCACCTTTCCTACCAAAACCATGCTCATCTTTCTCCACAACGCCATCAACAAGAGCCAAGGCACTCAAGTTCAAGACAATGCTTAAGAAAATAGTGGCCATGCAGAGCCATTTTTGAAATGAACCCATATTGACCGAAAGCAAAATCCTAGTGATCCGTGAAAGTATCACTAGTTTAATACTCAGTTCTAGTACTGATCAATCACAAAGAATGGTGCTCCTCATTTATAGACATTACAAAAACCAAGAATGATGGAACGTCTACGCAGTCGTTTACCAAAGGGCCATGCAAAATTGCAAATGCAATAATGGCAGTTTGAAATTGTTGTGTAAACGCGCGGGAAAACGGTTGGGGAAATGGGGGAAATATGTTAAATGATGGCATATAAAGTCAAATTGAAAGATATACCCATAGGTTCCATAATTATTTGCCTATTTAATTTTTTATGGTATTTAATAATTATATTTGATCGTTAATATTTCTAGGTACGACATTTTTTAATATAAAGTTGATATTTAAAAAATAGATGTTAAAAATTAATCTAACGATATTGTACATAATATTTTATTATACAAATATTAATTTATATTTAAAATTTAAATTTATCAAATTTAAATTTTAAAAAATAAATAAACCAATAATCTTGATACGGAAGCCGATTTCGTTTCAACAACTCTACAAGTTGATTACGACTTATATTTTTATTTATTTCAGCCCACAATGTTGAAATGGTCAATGAATTTATTAATTTATATATTCAGGTGTAGAAAATATGTCCGTTTCTAATATTTTGGTTAAACTACAATATCTTACAAATTGAATATACTTCTATTGTCTCATTTAATTTGACACAAATTTCTATTTTAATTGTTTAATTTATTTTGGCACACTTATTTTTTAGATAAGATTTTTTCAATTACACTCACTTATTTTACCTTTAGTTTCCTAAATACAATTTCATCAACTACTTGGATTAGTCCAAGTTGTCAGGGCACTGTGCCCGGCCAGGTGCAACTCGGGTTTGAATTCCCTCTCCCCCGGAGTTGCATTATTATGAGTTTAAAATCTCCAGTATACTCCGTGTTAGGTGTGGAGTATGAGAGGCTGTGTGAGCCAACAGAGAGTCTCACCCCCTTGTGCGAGACAACATGAATGAAAATGTGTCAAAAAAATAAAATTTCATCTACTCATTCTATTCATCAATAATCCAATCATCTTAAATTATTCCGTCAAACAAAGAGAAATGGAAAATTATTTTTAATTTAAATATTATGCTTCTATATTAAACATGGATGGAATAAAATATCTTTGAGTATAAGATAGAAGATGAATTATAAATAAAAGTACACTATATAAATTATAAAATGTACATACAATGTTTAGATTAAAATGATATAGAATCTGTCTCTTGAAATACGATCTTTTCATAAATTATGGAAAAATCAAGGTTTATATTGAGGAAAATAAATATCTTGTGAATATTACTTGTATTTAGATTAAGTATCCTTTCCTTATTTACTTAGGACTCTTATAACACTATATATTAATGTACCTCAGAGCATTAATACGATCACAACATTACCCCCTTATTTTCTACATGGTATCAAAGGCTAAAATCCTGAAACCTAAAATTCTAAATTCTTCAAATTTCCCGTGAATGTCGCCGCCGTTATCTGCATGTCACCTCCATGCACCGCCGATCTGAGCTGCCTTTCCATTTTTTTTTAAAAAAGGCCTGGTGTCGCTGGTTCACCACCACCAACTCGTCATCGTGCTCATCTGCTCTTCTGATTTGCCCACCCCCAAGCCTCAGCTTTGCCCGCCGAGCCCCAGCCTTACCCACTGACCAGCCTACTCTGACAGGCGCTACTCCGATGGACGAGCTCGTTCTGCTCGCTACTTTGACTGACACTACTCCGACCAATGAGCTCATTCTACCCGCTACTCTGACCGACGAGCCCGTTCAACCTACTACTCTGATCGATCGGCAAGCTCGTATACCCGTATTCCCATCTCCATTTTCAGTTTCAAGAAGACATGGCGCACGTGATCTCACGTGCGCAATCAGTTACCAGAAGCACATGTTGTCATGCATGATTTCCGACACACACCTACCCCTCCTTGAAATGTGTGTTTCCATGCGCTACTTGGGAGGCCGTCGCCGTACCTCTCAAAGTTAAAATTTATAAGCCCTTTTTTCTTACTATCTACAACTAAGTAGATAGCAACAAGTCGGGGTCGTCCACGACGAAGGGGGATTTTCTCAAGCGTTTAAGCACAAAAGATTGATATTAGACTAGAGTAGGTATATATACACATACATATAAAAGCATGTAAATGGGGGGGGGGGGGGTTTGGTTGTTTGGTGGTCCTAAATTATAAAAGTTAAAAGACAAAACGACTAGCAAATTCAAGCAACTATGCTACATCATCAAATAAAACTAAGAAAAGGGGTTTAAAACTACGAAAGTAAAGCCTTGTGGGCAATCAATATCCACTTCCAAATCTAGTGTAGATTATTGAACCATTCACTCATCCTATCACACTTGTTACCTATGGGGAATGAAAATGGAAGATCGACATTCACTCCTTCTTAAGAGTAGTTTGTAAAGACAAACAACGACCATTTGCAAACCTCATTGATGATCACCCTAGGTAAACAACGACTATAGGGGTATTTCATCAATGGCATTTTACACGAAGGACCATTGATGTGACAACGACAAGCCTTCTACCAAAGTCATAGCCATTTAACCAAACATAGCATTCATTAGGCTAAATCTAGAACAAACCACATTCAAGGTTCAACCTTTCATTGCATCTATAGGATAAATATGAGAACAATCCACACTAACATACTTATCTAGCAAGAATCAAAACACATTATGCGCAAGAAGTTCTAAGTTCATGTTCCTAGATTTTCATGCAAATGAGCTTAGAAATTCGTCACTTTCCTAACACCCTAACACTTCAATTATACAAACACTTCATATTCTGAAACAACACATGGTATAAATGTAGTGAAACATAGCATTAAGAAAACATGAATGCTAAATAACAACGGCTTCAAGAACGAATGACAAAATCTATTCACTACTTCCCCTAATCATGCATTTATACAAGATTAGCCAAGAACAATCGACATTCATTGACCTCTCTAATTTGCCACATAAGAAAAATATGACAATGAATTCAACATCATCACATTCAACTAGAAAAAATAAACACATCAACATCATTAAGAAGCTCTAACTCATGCTCTTGGATTCCACATTAAAAGAGGGGAGAATTAGCTACTTTCTCCCAACCCTAACGAGTAATCATACAAATATTTAATATGCTCAAAATTCCTACAACATCAATGCCATTAACAATTTACATTCAAAGCTCAATAAATGCACAATAGAAAAAGCACCAAATATATATATATATATATATATATATATATGTGGCTCTTACTACATAGAAATGGAAGCTTCAATCCATTGCTCCCAAGATAAAACTAAGCTACACAATAAAAAGACATGATTAACCTACAAAATCTAAGAAAAGAAAGAAAGAAAAACTAGGGTTTTAAGCCCAGAAAATTTAAGAAAAAGAGGCTGCCCAAAGCTGCTAAAGAGGAGAGGATAAGGTGAGTATTTATAGTGCAAAAGGCAAGAAGGGTTTCTGACCCCTCGTCCGTCGCGAGTCGCGACGTGCTCGCGACGACCTCACGACGGACTCCAAGTCCAACACCATTTTCTTTCTCCTTTTTTTCATATCCACTTATTCTCTTCACTTCTTCAATTCTTTAAATCTTCAAAAGCTCAATTACAAGTATTCAAATCTTAAAATCTTCAAAGGTATTCTTCAAAGTCTTCAAACAAATTGCCTTGTCACACAAAATCCTCTATAAAAGTAATAAAAGCATAAAAGTCGCTTTTAATCCTCCTTAGAGAATTTCAAGGCAAAATGTCCCATTTAGAGCACAAAAGTGAATCCTAAAAGTCCTAATGTAACCGCATAAAATGGGCACATCAAACCTCCCCGCACTTGAACCTTACTCACCCTCGAGTAAGAAAAAGATTTAAGCACACAAAGGAATTCATATGTCCACATCCTAACTAATATTCCCTCAATCAACACCTCACAAAAACTCTCAATAGCATAAATCCCAAAATCAAAGCTCAATTGAGAATTGTTTCACACACACCAATTCCTAAATCTAACCAAGCCTACCACTTATCAATTCACTACCCATAAAAGCATTTCAAAGTCCCGAATTGATAATCCCAAAGTCCAATGATATAAAATGATATTAAAACCATAAGAAAGGTTCAAGCACATTCTTCACTTCATACCAATATATCAACCAAAATCTAATGACACAAAATGAAGTTAAAACCATAGAGGAGATTTAAACACATACTTCACCCAATGCCAATATATCAACCAAAACGAAGTATAGAAGAATCAAGAATTTTATAACCCTACTTCATTTTTCAACCCACTAAGTTACCAATTCCCAAGAGGTCTCTAGATGTTGAGCTACCCGATCCATCCGTATGACAACCGCAACCGTATGACTCCAACGCCGGCAAATGAGTGGAATCATAGCATTTTTCTTTTCTATCTTTTTCTCTCATGTTTCCCAGGAGCCCTTTCGGGTTTTCATCCTAGCCACACATCATGTTTCTTTGGCTCACATCTCACATTTTTCCACACATTTTGGCTTCTCATTTTTGTCTAGGCCACCCTTTTGGGTTTTTGACCTATCCGGGCCCCTAATGTTGTCTAAGTTACCCTCTCGACTTTTCAACTTAGCGGGTTTTCTTTTCTTTCTATTTTTTTTTCATTTTCTATTTTTTTCCAAATTTTCCAAATTTTTTTTCTTTCTTTTTCTCATGTTTTTCCAATCAAAAGTAGCAAAAAACATTCCAAATGAAGATAGCATGCATGTGAGTCCTCTAACCCCTCCCCGCACTTAAAACATTACATTGCCCTTAATGTAAACATGTAAGGCAAGAATAATAAAACTCAAGTTAAGAGATAGAGTGGCACCCATTTCTCCGCATAGTCGCCGGTGATATGGCGCAATCCAAGGTACTTGTGACATGATTGTCACCGCGGTGGAGTGACATGATTGTCACTATTACCAGTCGAGAGGCACATCACAAGGTTTTTGCAGTTCCTGGTAATTCAGGTGACTAGATAAGCTGGAAAAAATGGGCTTCGTTTGATAGCAGGAAGTCTCGTGTTTCCCCATGGAATTGGGCCGTGGGAGTCGAGTCTCCCAAACTTGGGGAGTATATTTTTTTGGATGCCCTCGAGAGGGACATGCAAAAGCTGCTGTCCAGCTCCCTTGACTACAACCTTTTCAACAATTCTAATTCCTGGATTGGCAGCTTTGCATACCCTCCCGTAATCTACGAGGAGTATGTTTATAAAGTACTCTGGAAGAATATCATGAAGAGGAGAAGAGAACTTGAGAGCCCCAAAGAAGGCCCTCCCCTCGAGACCCTCGTTAGTGATTTTAGGTACTCGAAAGCCTCCCAAGGCTCCTCAATAGAATTCTACATCTCCTATTTTTTTATTGTTAAGTTTACTATTACTGATGCTATCTCTCTTTTTTTTTCCAGTGGGTCTTGCTAGCGGCTTAAAGAAACAGAAGCCTAAGAGGCAGGGTCATGCTCCTCCCAAAGGAACTACTGCTTCCTCGAATCAGGCCTCCACCCCATCGAATTAGGCCTCCCCTCTCTCAAACTAGGCCTCCCCTCTTACAGTAGGTGGCGAAAGGCCTACTCCAACCATTGGTGATGGCGAGCCTCCTCACACTAGGAATGTTCTCCCAAAGACAAGGGCGAGTGGAAACAATGTTGGTTACACCTCTCCAGCACCATTAATAGGAGCACATGGAGGTGAGAACGTCCATCAACAGTCTCCACTCCCTTTGAATGATGCGGCATCCATATCTAAGATTGAGCATCATCTCTCGAGGATGGCCTCTGACCTAGAGGTTTTCCTCCATTCCATTTCCAAATTTCTTTTATCGTCCCCTTTCTTAGCATCAATCTAAGTTGAACTATTTTGTTAGGCCTCTCGCTTTTTCCATGAGGCCACTGAGAAGATGGTGGCTTTCGCCCTCACTTGTACCTCTTGTCGTGGCTCCCTCGAGGAATCGCTCAGCAAATAGGATGTTGAGATTTTTGAGTTGAAGAAAGCCCTCGAGGAGAAGGATATGGTGATTGAGGAGAAGGACCGGGTGCTCGAGGAGAAATATTTTTTTCCTCGAGGAAAAACAAAGAATTCTAGAAGGGGAGAGGCAAAACGTTGAAGCCGAGAGGCGTCAATGGATGCTGGAGAAGGATACCCTCGAGAAGAGGGTTCATGCGGTTGAGGATCTAGCCTCACAGGTTCAACTACTCGAAGCCTTCAAACACAAGCTTTTAAACAGCCATGAGCTAGTTCAGCTATTTGTAAACCTCTTGGGGGTGGCCAAAAATCTCGGCTATATCAAATTAGCCGAGGAAATCCTGAGGCCACAAGTGTCCGCCTCCCCGTCCAAAGATCTTACCAAGCAAGTGAGCGATTTAGTCAACCTAGAAATCGAAGCCACTCTAGTTGCGAAATGGGACAAGGAAATCAAGAACGATGGCCTTTGCTTTGCCCTAATGGATTTCATTAAGTCCAAAGGGCAGCTCTTCACTGCTGAGGGGATTCGAGCGATACCCCTTCTAGAGGATACAGATGCCTCCCCCTTCCAGAGAATACTGTGTGGAGAGCAAGTAGTAGATCTCCTCGATGGGGGTGGCTTGGGGGTTCAGTCTAGAGAGCACCAGGAATAACCTAGATGAGCGGTGCAATTTTGGGGGCGATATGTTCCAAGTACAGGGAGTAGGCATTTGGGAATCTAACTATTTCTAGAACAGGGTGAAATGTGTGTTTCTATCCACAACAGATGACACCGTTTTCCCCCAAATAACACACATGGACTACACTTCAAAGTTAATGTTCCACTTAATATCCTCTACTTCATACAGTTACACTTACGGTTAAAATTTAGTTGATATTGCCATTTCGTATCCATATACATTTACAACCAAAACCAAATTTAAATCGTCCCCTGAAAACTTTATTGTATTCTTTTTTTTAATGCACCCTAGGTGGGGGATATTTATTAGGTTCCCCAAACCTATTTAGAACCAAAAGATGTACATTGTTGATTTGGAATATTACATCATATAAGGAAACCTTGTTGCCTTCAAAAGAATGCTCTAATACTAGATGATTAGTGGTACAAATGGAGAGGAAGAAGTAGACTATGTACAATGCTAGAGGTGATGGAAGTTGCGTTTCCAAAGTGAGCGACCTCTACCCCCTGTGTTAATCACTAACTTTGGCCAGGTAACTAACCATAAAAACCATAAAGAATAATTCCATATACCGGTGAAGGTGATCATATTCAGCAGTTGTCATAAACCCATGGGGTTAATCATATTCAGAGACCTTTAGATTGTCTGCCGAGGAATGATGCAGTGTTCATTTGTGCTTGAATTTACCTTCAATCCCATTGCCTTTAGCATTTCTCCATCTTGTTTCTTATCCACAGTTCAATTTGATGTCCATGATGTGTCCCTGCAAAATTAAAAGAAAAACTCAGCAGTATCTATTCTTTAGCAGCATGTTTCTGTGTTCGGATGTAAGGGAAATCATTTTTGTCCAGTTTGATAAGACCTTTGATGAATGATGGGATGTTATAGATGCTAATGTTTGGTTGTGAATGGTGAGTCGGTTTATGTTTTGAAATTGCATCAGCAACTGCATTACATTCCCTATAGACATGTCTTAGTGTAGCCTGCTTAAGCTCAGAGTGAGTTGGGAAAGCTAAGACATATAGAGACCTTTTGGCATTTCTGGGATTATTTATCATGTTCACTGCAAGCATGGTATCTGATTCCACTATGTAAGAACATTCGGGGTCCAAACTAGAGAAGCATCTAGCTGCTGCCTGGATGGCCTTTATTTCAGCCTCTAATGGTGTACTAGCCATGGTAGTGAAAGATTGAATTAGGCATGGCTTACCAGTCCAATCTCTAGCTATAAGGCTAATTGTGGACATGTTGGGGGACCAGGATGCATCTACGTTCACAGTTATATTGTTTTGTGGTGGCTTTTTCTAAAAGACAGTGGATATAGAAGGCTTAGGGGGTGGTCTCAGAGGCAGAATCAGGGAGGAAATAGGATAGCTTCTAATAAGATACACATTGGAGTGAGCAGGTTTGGCTGAGAAATAAAGAAAAATAAGATCTCTCACTTCTTTACTGATTAGAGCTTGTGAAAACTTTTTGTTGTCATAGTAGAAAGCATTCCTAGCTTTCCATAATGATTAGCATATCAGAGATGGCAACATCCTACAGATATCTCTATGCACCTTAGAGAGTTCAGTATTATTCCAATATTCAAAAAACCTGAAAGTTAAACTGTCTAATGTATGCAGTTGAATCCCCAGAATATCCGAAGTATTATCCCAAACAGCTTGAGCCAAATGGCATGAGGTGAAAAAATGCTCTATTGAGTCAGATTGATTGCATGCTGGACATTTCGAGGCTAAGCTAAAACCACATTGGACTAAGACATCATCAAAAGGAAGGAGAGAATTCAGCAGCTTCCATGTGAAAATAAATATTTGTTTTTGGCAGTCTGGGGTTCCAGATGTATCTAGTGGCTGGGAAATTACCTGATTGCTGGGTAAGGCCTCTGTAGGCTGATCTAAAGGAGAAGATACCTGTATCTTCAAGTTTCCATATAAGTCTATCCTCCCTTTTTGTGTCAGGCTGTGCTTCCTGCAAAAAAGTCAAAGTATCATGTTCCAAATAAGGTGAGATATGTTGCAGCATCTGGCTTTTTTCCCTGATGAAGTCAGCAATGGTGTAATACTAAAAAGGTGATAGGACTGAAAGTGGAACACATTTAGAAAGAGGTCCATTTGGGCACCGATTGGCATTCTAGCAATTGCTCAATCATTTACCATGTATAATGAGAGAATTTTCTTCTGCAAAGGAGTTAATACTACATATCCTTTTCCAAGTATGGGACTTCTTATGGGACTGTGGAAGTGCCCACAACAGTTTTGACCACATGGTTGTGCCCAATTGGCTTTTCCACCATAGCTTGGCAGGCATGAATCAATTATTGCTCTTACAGATCTAAATCCTAGACCATTCTGGTATCTATGTGTACTCAGGTCAGACCATTTCCTCCATACTTTGTTTAATTTGCCCTCTGTTTCCCCCCAGAAAAACCTTGTCATTTTCTTTTCTAGTGCCTTTATTATCTGTTTAGGGGGCTTTAGGACTGACCAAATATGCTATGGGAGGGAGTATAGACAAGATTGAATAAGCACTATTTTGCCTCCCAAACTTAACCATCTATTTTTCCAATTCAGGAGCTTTCTATCTACTGCTTCCAACAAAGGTTCAAAATATAGATTTAAGGTCTTACCTTTGAATATTGGACATCCCAAGTATTTAAATGGAAAGACTCCTTTCTTCATTCCTAAAATTGATTTTATCTGATTTATTTTAACAGTTGTTGCTCTTGAACTAGCATAGAAATCAGATTTATCAAAGTTTATCTTTTGTCCAGAGGTTAGTTCAAATGTCTCTAAGAAGGCTTTTATTCTGGTCAGATTAGACTTTGAGGCTTGCATGAAGATGATAGTGTCATCAGCATAACTCAGATGAGATGCAAGTGTAATGCCAGAGGGAAGCTGATAGTAACTGAGTTTTTTATTCATGAAAATAAAAGATAAGCTTCTGGAGAAAGCTTCAGAGAAAATGTTGAAGAGAAAAGGAGATAGAGGATCATCTTGTTCGATGCCCCTTGTAGCCTGAAAAATCCAACAGGATTACCATTTATAAGAACAGAAAAATAAGCCTGAGAAAGGTTGTTCATTACAGCATTTAAGAAACTCCCTGTGAAACCAAATTTACTGAGAACCTTTTCCAGAAATTGCCAATTAACTCTATCAAAAGCTTTACTAAGGTCTAACTTTAAAATGCAGTTTGGAAACCTTTTTTTCTTGTCTAAAAACTTAATCATTTCCTGTAGGTAGAGCTCATTATCAGAGATGTCTCTATTTTTCATGAAAGCTGTCTGATTTGGGGAGATTAAGTTTTCCATGTATGGTTTCATTCTTTCCATTAGCACCTTAGAACAGATTTTATTAGCAACATTTGAGAGACTAATAGGCCTGTAATCATCAAAAGATGAGGGTGTCTGTTTTTTGGGTATTAAGGTTATCCATGTGCTACTTATTCCTCTTGGTATTTCTGAGCCTAACAGGAAGTCATTTACTGCATCTATTAGGTTCCATTTGATTATATCCCAGCATTTAGCATAAAATTTTGAGGTGAATCCATCAGGGCCTGGACTACTATTCCTGTTCAGACTCATTACCACTATTTTTAATTCTTCTTCTGAGATTGGTTTAGACAAAGACTGATTGTCCGGGGAAGATATTACTGTTGGGATTTGGCTGAGAAAATGGGAGTAATATGTGGTAGTGTTAGGCTGATTTGGATTAGAGAGCAGGTCAGAGTAAAAAGATACAGCATCTTCCTATATGTCAGTATGATTGTCTAACCAAAGACCTTGCCTATTTTTTATTTTTGAGATGTGTAGTTTACAGTTTTTTTCCTAAACTGATTTATGAAAAAATTGAGTGTTATTATCCCCAAGTTTGGTCCAGTTAGTTCTTCATTTCTGCTTCCAATATTTTTCTCTTTCTTTTAAAGCTCTTATTAGCAGTGCCTTTTTCTCATTAAGTTTGATTAATTCTGTATCTGTACCGGTGGAATCATAGTTTATCTCCTGCAATCTTAAATTTTCTTCAGCAATTAGTACATTGGAATCAATGTTTCCAAAGGACTCTTTGTTCCAGACTTTAATTACCTTTTTTAGTCTAATTAGTTTAAGATAGAGTCTGAGCATTCCTTGGTGAGGGATTGGTTTGGAAAAATTATTTCTAACCAATTCTGTAAATTCTGGTCTGTTGAACCATGTATTAGAAATCTAAAGGGCTTGGGTTGGGAGGGGACTGTGGATGAGATTTGTAGAAGAAGAGGGGAGTGATCTGAGGATTGTCTATTTAGTATTTGAATGGAAGATGCTGGGAATTTGGCATTCCATTGCATGGTACTAAAACCTCTATCTAATCTTTTGAAAGTGGATTTTCTCAGCCTAGAATTAATCCATGTGTAGAGATTTCCTACAGTATTGATTTCTTGAATTCCCATAGAGGTTATCCAATTATTGAAATCTCTTATAGTACCTAGATTGGGGTTGGAAGGTCCTCTGTATTCTGTAAGTGAAGAAATTGTGTTAAAATCACCTACGAAAATAGTTTCTGAAATAGGAAGGTGACTCAGATCATTCCATAGAACCTTCCTTCCTTCCCTATTCCTAAGGCCATAGAAAAAAACAACATCCATTTCAACTTTTGTTGTTACATGTGTAATTTTAACATGTAAAAATTGCTCATGTTGTGAGAGTAAGGAAACATTTAAAGCACCATTCCAAAACAGCCATATTTTCCCATTTTGAAGAGGTAAGAAATGAGAGTATCTAAGTTTCTCCATATAGGAGTGACATTTACTGTTATCATGCATTGGCTCTATTATACACACCAGCTCAATTTTTTTCTGTCTGATGAGGTGTTTTAATCTGAGCACTGAAGTCTCTAAACCCCTAAGGTTCCATACTAGAAAATTAATGGAAGTGGTGTATGTCATTGTTCACCTGATTTGTGGCTTTTAGTATTAGATCTTAGCATCATCTTGTTTAACTGATTCAGGTAAGTGTTCTTTCTAGATTTGGACTTGCCTGTAGTGTTTATGTTACCTGTTGATTGAGATTGAACATTTACCAGCCCAGGTTTTGTAATTGTGTCATCTAGGAGAGGTCATTCTTCCTCCATTTCTCCTAGCAATGTTTGGTGTGGTGGGTGGTCCAGTTCTTCTTCTGATTCTGGGGGTACCTCTGTGTCCTGCAGAACAGAAAATCTATTTCTCATCTTTTTATGTTGAGAAAGTAGAGGATTAGTGTGAGATAATTTATGAAAATTAAGTTTTTGGGACCCTATCTGTATATCATCTTGAGCATAGACTTTGTGAGTCTTGTTATGGCTTTGTAGTGCTGTTGCATTAATCAATTCAGTAGTAGGAGATTCTGGATCAGCTTGGGGTGAGTCTGTGAGGTCAAGAACTGGAGATGGATGAGGTGTAGGTGTTATGTTCCTTGCATTATTGATTTCTTGCAGTGCAATAATCTTAGCAGGGCTAGTTTCCAGGTGCTTGGGTATGTTGGAGGATGGTTGCAGTGTAGGGTTAGTAGTGGCTTTTTGGTACATTAACTGGTCTTTGAAATGGGAGCTATTAGTAGGTTGTGGATCATTGACAATTTTAGGCATCTTATCAAACTTGTTCCCTGTGGGAAGCCATTGTGGAGCTGTGTTATTTTGGATTAGAACTCTACATTGGTTCAGTGAGTGTCCTAATTTAGCACAATTTTCACAATGCAGGGGTATGTCCTCATACTCAATGTTATATTTCCTATTGTTTGAGACAGAACCCAATCTAATGAAGTGATTTAGGGGTTTTTGAAGGTCTATCTCAACACAGAGCTTGATGGCAGATGGTCTAGTTAGCATTTCAGTAGCTAAATCCTTTTTGATGAAATTGCCTATACTATTTCCAATAGCCTCTATAGATGAACTATTGTAATAGTAAAGGGGAACTTCCCTGATTGTGCACCAAATTAGGACGATCGGTGATTCCTTATGTGTGGAGAAGTCCGGCGACCATTTGAGGATCTTCATGTGAACTCCGTTGAAGCTCCACAGTCCTTTGATCCAGCAGCGTTGATAGTCATTTGGGAGTTCAAAGCGGATCAGTATATACTTGTAGTCGAGCGACCCCAATTGGTATTTCCCAGAGAAACCAACAGTCTTGAAAGCTCCTTCCAGCTGCTCCATGGATAATCTCCCTTTGGTGAATATACCCACAAGGGCATTCGTATAGTGAGCCGAAAGTGTGGATATATCATCATCAGAGTATAGACAGGCGGGTTCTCCGAGGTGTTCGAATTTTGGGGTGATCTCTGGATTGTTTGGAAGGGCTGAAAGGAGTGGTGGAGCTTTCGATTGAACGGCTGCGATGACATTTGGTATTTGTGGCTGTTGTTTTATCAGCCATGACCTCTGATGAACGGAGCAACTCTCTTGTCAAGGTGAGAGAGAGCCGTTTGTAGTGGACATGTGACCGTTTTTTGTCGCTACAGTAGAAAGCGAATTTCAGAGGAGATGAAAGGAAGAGAGAGAAGAGAGGATAATATTTTGGAAATCGTCTTAGTACTGTACGTAACTAAATTTACTATTTTCGAATGAAATCTAATAAGGTTATTATTGTATTCATTCAAACTTATTCTTCCTTTAACATTAACTTGTTTAGCTTCTCATTTGTTTCGTGAATCACCTTCTATTTTTATTTTTTATTTTCATTTCACTTATTTACTCTTCAATGTATGAAAACAAAATAATATCAGCATTTAATAATAATCAAATATTTTGTCCAGCAATCATTTCTATTTATTTGTTAGGATTAAATACGGATGGTAAATCGAGGAAAGTTATGGAAACATTTTATTTGAACTTCTTCTATACATTCGTTACTCAATTAGTCTACTCTCATCAACATTATACTCTTATTCATCTACGTGTATATTAAAAATTATAACTTTCTATATGAATACACTAATAACGGATTGTTTGAACATCGGTACCTAAATCATACATGTGTTGATGCATGAATTATTAACGAAACTTTAAGCTAATTTATAATTTAAATAACTAATGAGTTGGTGTCATATTTATATGACAATTATAAAAATAAATTAATTAATACTCTCTATGTTTTATTAAATTTGGCATACTTATCATATTTGTATATTTTTCTAAATTTGTCACTTTTCCTTTTATGGCAAAGAGTACATTATTCTCAATCACTCATTAAAATTTTTATCCTCCTCACTCAATTTTCTCCACACATTTCAACTTACAAAAAAATAACACCTAAACATATGGTGTCAACCATAGTGAAACGTAGAGAGTATGTTTTCTATTATTACAATGCATTGAATGAAAGAAAATCGACTCAATCTTCTTCCACACATATGAATTTTAAGTTGAAAGGTATTAGATATAAATAATTGCTCTTCTTAATCAGCAAAGTTAACTATTGCACCGTTTGGCATTAGTTTTTTCATTGGTGTTTTGATTGGCTTTTGGCTGTTGGTATTTTCCCTCGATCAAACCGCCAGTGAAAATCTCAAAAAGTGTTTGGTTTCTTGACATTTTCACGTGGAATAACCACCAAATACAATACGCTAATAATACTATCGTATTTTCCTTTACATTTAACTTTTACTTTTTAAAAACCTTCTACCTATTTATAATAAAGCTTAAAACCCTTTTATTCATATATTCCATCACCAGCTACGTATATTTAATCGACCATCAGCAAAGGTTGCGGCTTTTATATTACATTATTCTTTATTTATATTTATATATTAAACTAGTAAAACTATAAGTTACTTGAAAGAAGAATTTTAATAGTAATATTCTTAATACAATATACTTTGAACCTCCAGTATTACTACAATAATATATATGAGTATATGACTATCCATACATATAAAAATTCCATAAATGTTTTACCTAGCCAATAATCAACCCTTACTACTATAATTGTTGTACTTAAAAACCAAATAAGTAACATTCTATATATAAATACTAATGTAATAAGTTTAATCTAACCAAAAAAGACTAAACCGGTGCTAAACCTAATTTATTTTTATAGTAATCATGACAATTTTGTAGAACCTACGAAGATTCGGCACTTACCTTACTCTCTCTATATGAATAATAATCAAAGGGTTCAACTATAACTAAGTACTTAACAGTCATTTCACGTTTTGGATATAAATAATAGCACATGGTGTTTTACATTAACAAATTACAGTCAACCATTACTTGTGTTTCCAAGCATCAACACTAATCAAACACCACTGTATATTGCCGTGGTGTCATACTAGTCATTCATTAACCATTGTTAATTCCCGGTCAAATAGGTCCACTAATAAGTTATTAACTTAAAAAATAATTTACCAAACTTTCCGCAACATTTAAGGTAATTTGATCATGGACCCCCTTCTCGAAATCATTTTTAATTTTTGTAAATTATAGTCAACCATGATTTGTAGCTTGAGTTCTTCTTTAATGGACCTGCAATAAAATCGTCCCTGGGATTTCAGGGGTCAGCACTGCGATTCCTAAGTTAGTCCTAATTAAGACAACATGAATGATATGTAAATGAGCACCCTTTATATATACTCCATGTCCTAAATAACGTTCTTCTTAATGATCACCCTTAATTACCCACGAATGCGGCAATTATGTTAGGGTATTAAATATTCTCTTAATAGGGCTGCCAAATCTTCGGCCCAATGGCCTTCTTGGGCTTAACCTCTATCAAGAGCCTCCAAAAAAGCAGGTTCTCGGCCTCAGAAAGCTGGAACGTCATGAAGGTTCTTCGAGTTCTCGAATGCATGGGACAGCTCAAGGACTTTGAAGACTCGAAATGAACCTTGCACTTCGTTGCTCGTGCCTTCAAGGGAGGGAACCTGGTTTTCTAATCAACTCTATTGTTAGGATTCCAAAAGGCGCACGCGTGCTGCATAACTGCGTGTGCACTACTCCCCGAACAGCGCGTTGTCAGAAGACAGAAAAGAAATTGCATCTTTCCATAACCTTTTTTATATTTCCAAGGCAATTATTATCTGTTTTTATAGCCCCCATTATTACATCTCAACCGCTCTCCCTTCTTTCACCTTTCTCATTTTTAGGAAAGTTCTTACAAGCATCTTTTCTCTACTTCTCTCTTGAGCGATCTAAAATTTCATCACCTTTCCCAGAAAATCAGTAAGTATCTTCATCTCTATTCTTATTATACTATTTTCATTTTCTCACCTTACAATCATGCCCCAATTTAATGAGAGTTTCGTTTCCAAGAGATTTTCCGGTGAGATTAGGGTAGGCGGGACGGGGGGTAGTACGCCGGGAAAAGCTACTAGCGTCTCAGAATGAACTCATTCCAAAGAACTCTGATACGATTCAGATGCTGGAGAAGGTATATCTGATCAGATTTCTAACAAAGTGCATTTGCTCTACTTCTTCTTCTTCTTCTTCATCTCGATCTTCCTCCAACGGCTATATCTTCATCTGATAAGTTTCTCCAGATTTCCCCTGGGGAAACCATGGCGTCGCCGATGCCTTCTCCACCGGTTCCCAATCCCCCTATCCCCCAGGGCCACAAAAGCTTCATCCAAGCGCTAAACACCAAACAAACTCCCCTGCTCTCATCACTCCCGGACACCCCAAACCTACATCCGATTACTGAATTCAAAGGCAAAATTGCATATATCCTCCCACCTGATGAAGGAGAACTCCTTGCTTCGCATTACCAAAACGCCCTAGTTGGGAAATTCATCCGGGGGAAACCTCCTATGGATTCTCTGCTACAAGCCTTTAAATCTATAGGTTTTAAATCCAAATTTCAGATTGGTTCAATAGATTACCGACATGTGCTAATTCGATTTCAGGAAAGCGAGGACTACCAAAGGTGTTGGATGAAGGGGCTTTGGACAATCCAAGGATACTCGATGAAAGTACAGAAGTGGTCGACCGATTTCTCACCCTCGGTGGAATCCTCCATTGTGCCGGTCTGGGTAACGTTTCATAATCTGCCACTACATTTCTATAACAATTCTGCAATAATAGGTATTAGCTCACAGGTTGGAAGATTTCTTAAGATGGATGCAGCCACCAAATCCCTAACTAGACCATCTGCTATAAAAGTTTGTGTAGAGATTGATTTGTTATCACAGCTCCCAAACTCAATTGTGGTAGGAATAGGGAACAAGGTGGCAGATTACCCAATAGAATATGAAGATCTGCCTCAATACTGCTCTCACTGTAAAATGTTAGGTCACAACAACTTAAAATGTAACCAGTTGCACCCTGAGTTAAGGAAAATAACTTTGAAAAAGACAGAATTTCCTCAGGCTAATTTTCATATGGAGAACAAAAGACCAGAAGTACAATCAAAAGAACTTAACATGGAAGGATCCTCTGATCTAACTGTTCTTCAAAAGGAAAAGGAATCTCAAAATAAAAAATCCTTTTTATTGCAGCAAGAAATTACCAACAATATGCTTAAGTTTAGTCATAAAAAGAGAAATGCAACTTTTTATTCTCTTGATGATATATCTAAGCCAATAACTACTTCTTTTTGGAGGAAAAAGAATCAGTTAAATGAAACACCTCAACCCCAAAACAAAAGCTACACATGAACATGTAGTTACTATCTCTAATGCTTTTCAATCATTAGATGATTTTCAGGAAGACTTGGAAGATGAGGCAGTAGAAGTTTTTCATGAATCTGTGGAATCACAGGATGTAATTCCTCAGATAATCTCTGATAATATTGAGACCTCTGTTCCTAATCATCCTTTTGTTGAGAAACTCCCAGCAGGAGACACAGAGCAGATTATTTCAGAAGAAAACACAGGAGCTAACAAAGGGGATTCACTCAGAAATGAAACTGATAAGGAGGAAATCATGCAGAATAAGGTTAGCTCTCCTGAATTGGTTTCCACTCTGGGTAATATAGAGACAAGTAATGGTAGGTCAGGTGATAAAGGAAAGACAACAACAAAGAAAGTTAGAAATTTAAGATCTTCACAGAAAGCTAACCCCAAAATTTTTAAATGATTAGATACACCATAATAGGAAATGTTTTAGTGTGGAATGTCAGGGGTATTGGAACTTCAGTAGAAAGATTAAAGGCCCTAAAACTTAAACATAGAATAGATATTCTGTGTTTAATAGAACCATGGCAAGATAAACAAAGGCTCTCAGTATTAAAACATGATCTTGGATACCATAATGCTTTAGCTGCACAAACTGCCAAAATCTGGATTTTATGGGAACCTTCCTTCCACATTACAATTTTAAATGAGACAGATCAATATGTTCATGCTAACATAACTGAATCAGCTTCATCTTTTACCTGGCATTGTTTCTTTATTTATGCAAGTGTGCATAGACAATTGAGAGAGGACTTATGGAAGGATCTAAATGACATTGTTCAAGCCCCCTCTATATACATAGGAGATTTTAACACAGTATTGTCAGTATCTGAATACAAGGGAAGAAAGTCCACACCTAAAAAGAGCATGAGACAATTTAAAGACTTCATAAATTTTAAGGACTTGCATGAAATTCCTACTGTTGGGAATTCTTACACCTGGAGTAACAACAGATTTAAGGATAAATGCAAAGATTTGATGTTTCAAAGGCTAGACAGGGGATTAGCTACCATTGATTGGTTGGAGCTTTTCCCTAATAGCTCCATCCAAGTATTAAATAGGATGACTTCGGACCACTCCCCCTTACTTCTATCTGTCCAATCATCTGAGGAACAAGCACCTAGACCATTTAGATACCAGGACATGTGGTCAAACAGACAGGAATTTCTTGATTTGGTAGCTAAAAACTGGCAGATAGCATCCCCTTTTCAAGGAATGTACATGCTTGTATTTAAATTGAAAAGGTTAAAGATGGAAATTAAACAATGGAATAAAATACATTTTGGTAATGTATCACAGAATCTAGAAAAATATGAAAATGTGGTCAGAGATCTGGAAGTCACATTTCAGCAAACAAATGATGATTTAATCCTTAGTGAGTTGAATAACTCAAAACAGTTGCTTATGAGGGCTCAAAAAGAAAAATTTATATTTCTTAAGCAAAAAGCTAGGATTAACTGGTTTAAATTTGGTGATGCCAACACTAGCTATTTCCACCACTCAGTTAGAGAAAAGAGAACCAAAACCAGAATAAGCAAGATTAAAGATGGGAATGGCATTTGGATCTCTGATCCTTCTCTAATCAAAGAGGAAGCAGTGAGATTTTATAAAGAACTTTTTCATGAGGAAGATAATCACATAGAGGGGACTTTTCTTAATCACTTTCTCAAAGAAATACCTAGGATAGTTACTGATCAGCAAAATGATCATCTCTTATCTCCCTTCCAACTTCAGGAATTAAAAAATGCAGTTTTTGACCTAAATCCATCTAGCTCACCTGGACCTGATGGATACTCAGGAGCATTTTTTACCACTTTTTGGGAAGTAATCAGTACAGATCTCTTGGAGGCTGCTAATGATTTCTTAAAAACTGGAAATATTCCTAAAGCTATCTCTAGTACCTGGTTAACATTGATACCCAAAAAACCTGTTCCAGTAACCTTTTCTGATTTCAGGCCCATAAGTTTATCTAATTTTGTGAATAAGGTTTTCTCTAAGATGATCATGGAAAGGATAAAACCACTAATGATTTCTCTCATATCTCCTGAACAAAGTGCCTTCATAACAGGGAGAGACATATCATATAACATAATTATGATGCAGGAAATGACTAGAATTTTAGTTAGGAAATCAAAAGCTCCAAACTTCATCCTTAAATTAGACATGCAGAAAGCTTTTGACAGGGTATCATGGTCGTTTCTTAACTCTATCCTGTTGCAATTTGGATTTCATGGATTATTTGTGCATAGAATAATACAAAACATAGCCTCAGCTCATTTTTCAGTGCTAATAAATGGTGTAACTTCAGGTTTTTTTGCTGCAAATAGGGGCATTAAACAAGGGGATCCTTTATCCCCTTTTCTGTATAACATAGTTTCTGAGGCCTTTTCAAGAAGCCTTAAAAAATTGTTTCATCTAGGCTATCTACAGAACTTCAGATTACCCAGGAATTGTCCACATATTACTCATCTTATGTTTGCAGATGACACAGCAGTTTTTCTGAATGGTAATCAAAAGAATCTGAAAAGATTTAAAAAATTCTTGCATGCATATGAACAAACCTCGGGCTAGAAAGTAAATTTTACCAAGTCTAACTTCTTTGCTGACCCTAAAACACCAGTGGATAGAATGCAATTAATTTCTAGGACCTTAGGTATGACAAGAGGCACATTTCCTTTTAAATATCTAGGGGCTCCTATTTTTGTAGGAAGAAATAAACAAGTGCACTATCTACCTGTTTTGGAAAGAATGGAAAAAACTTTAAACAACTGGAAAAATAAGTGGTTAAGCTCTGCAGGAAAAATCATTCTCATTAATCACTGTTTCTTATCCATTCCAATACATCTGTTTGCAGTACTAAGTCCACCTAAAGTAGTCTTAAGAAAAATGGAAAAGCTAGCATCAGGACTTTTTTGGGGGCAAAATGAGATTACAGGAAATAGAAAGAAATGGAGATCATGGAAAAAAATGAGTTTCCCAATTCAAGAAAATGGAATAGGATTTAGAGACATTAATGCAACAGTTGATTCCTTCTCTTGTAAACTTTGGTGGAAACTACAGCTCAACAAGTCTCAATGGACTCAACATCTGTGGTCTCTCCCAAAATCTTATAAGAATTCTCACACTTGGCAGAGAATTTGCAAGGTAACAGAAATAGCTAACAGTTTTACTAGAATTCTCTATGGAAAAGGTTCTTGTTCCTTCTGGAATGCAAACTGGATAGGTAGTGGTGCTTTATTTTATGAATGGCCGGATGGAATGGACATTCCATTCCCTCAGATAAGCTTGAGCTCTTTCATAGCTAACAAAAATCACTACCTACCAATATTGGAGCCTCATTTGGCTACCACTACTAATCTAATTTTGCAGGAAGTGACACTTAAACACACGCATGAGGATAGACTGATTTGGACTCCTACAATGGATGGCAACTTTTCAACTAACTCAACTTATAAGAATCTTAGACAAAAAGGTACACAAATCTTATACCTTCATAAAATCTGGTCCCCTTTCATTCCCTCCAAAATGTCTGTGCTAATTTGGAGAGTGCTTAATGGAATCCTACCATTTGATAACATTTTATGCAAATTTGGTTTTTCCATAGCATCTAAATGTCCTTTGTGTAGGAATCATTCGGATACTATTGACCATTTCTTTAACTCATGCCCCTCCTCACTTGAAATTTGGAACAGATTTAACTCCATCATACATCTTCATCTCCCAATTTTTAATAGTTTCAGAAATCGGGTTGAATTTTATTTATCTAAAAGGTCAGACTCGAAGTTAACCTCCATAGTGATTAAGGCAGTCTTAATAGTCACATCTTGGTCCCTCTGGACTCATAGGAACAAGTGTCTATATGATAATCAGCCATTTTCTCTTGATGCATGCTTTCATAATGCTAAGGAGTTGATCAAGCTAATCTTTACTGCACATCCACTTAGAGGCAAAAAAGAGAAACATAAAGACCTAATTCAAGCAGGCCTTATACCTGATATATTACATAGGAAGAAAAAAGAATTTGTAGCTGTAAGATGGAAAAGCCACATTCTGGATTTAAACTAAACACAGATGCCACATGGATATCTAGGGGTATTTCTTCATGTGCAGTAATTGTGAGGGATAAGAATGGTCAGGTTTTCAAACTGAGAGTGTCTTTCATTCTGAATCCCCAATTCATGCTGAACTGATAGGAATTCAAATGGCATATGATTTATGCACAGAGCTTAACTTACATGGCTGTTTGATTGAGTCAGATTGCCAATCTGCGGTTAAAGGAATTCAGACACCAATGGCCTGTCCTTGGACAGTTTACTCTACCTGTATATCCTTGCATGAGCTGCATAAAATGAATCCAATCACATTCATCCCAAGGGAGGCCAATACAGCTGCTGACTTTTTAGCCAAATATGCTAAGGAAAATAATTTGCATGGAGATTTAAACATGGACATGACTCCACCTTTTTTCAAAGGTCTCATTCAGCTTGATAAAATTGGAATGCAAGGCATTCGTCTTGCCTCCTGAATTCAGTTATAAGATATCAGATGCTTTTATCATAGATTTTGTCATTTGCTTCTATGGATACTGCTGGCTGCTTTTTCTTGGTTTTTTGCAGGAAAGGAGCATATCAATAAACGAAGGAAACGTATGCAAGTTCATACTGAAGAGGGGAACACTTCAATGAACGAAGGAAACTTATGCAAGTTCGGACAACTTTGCAAGATTGATATCACTACTGGTCTCTTCGGCAGCTTATTGCTTCTAGGATTTTAGCTAACTCCTGATAGACTCCTCTACATTGCTAGATAATTTTCATCTTAACGGTTGCTTCGTTGACAAATAGAAGTCTCGTACTTACGTTTCTTCGCCCTGTTCGCGAAGTGATCCGTTAAATGATCATTTCAGATTAGATTTACTCACAACAGTCAAGAGGATCTCGTGCTTTTGGAAGCACTATGTTGTCCTTCAGGGGCAATACTTAGCTCTGGGTTCATCTTTTTGTATGACCTTTTGTAAATCCTGTATACTTTATGCCTATTACTGGCCTGGGGAGCCAATATATACCCCCCATCTAAGGATGGTTTAAAATAAAAAAAAAGATCAGATTTCTAACAGCCCCGAGGAAAAGTGGGTTTTCCAAGTGACTAATATGCCTCCTCGGGAGCTCGTTGAGAACTGGCCACCAGGCATGGGTATACCCTATATAAAGAGATCCCCTATGAGTGGTAAAATTGGCTTCTACCCTCCTCTGAATCCAGAACTTGAATTGGAAGGGGGGTTAAATACATATCTAGTCCGCAAGGAAATGCCACTTGAGGCCATAGAGGAGGAGGAGAATGCATCTCTTTTGAGAGAGAGGACGTCCCTCGAGGAGGAGGAAGCACCCCCAAGAGCACCTCAAGTATCTTCTCTAGCTAAAGCCTTTCAAAAGAAGAAAAAAGGGAATTATCGAAGGTTAAGGCTAAGGGACTTAAGGAGAGAGGCCCCAGTTCCTGTAGTCGGGACCGCCATCTCAAAGATTTTGGACTCGACACCCCATAACCTCCCCGAAGGGAGATAATCCATTTCCCCCCAGACATCTACGCTGCGGGCTCACCTTTCCCTTTCCCCCATTTTTTTCCAAACTTCTTAAACAATTCCAAGTGAGTGCACAAGTCTATCCCAATGTCTTGACGATCATTATAATGTTTTAGACTCGATGTGACGAGTTTGGTATCAAGCCCAAATATAAGCTGCTTCGCTTGCTATACTTGGTGTCTTATAGTGGGCGGTCGAACGATATGATTGTCACTATTACTAGCTGAGAGGCACATCATAAGGTTTTTGAAATTCCTGGTAATTTGGGTGACTAGATAAGCTGGAAGAAATGGGTTTCGTTTGACAGCAGGAGGTATCGAGTTTCCCCATGGAATTGGGCTGTGCGAGTCGAGTCTCCTAAACCTGTGGAGTATGTTTTTCTTGACGCGCTTGAGATGGACAAGAAAAAGTAGCTGTCAAGCTCCCTTGACTACAACCGTTTCAACAATCCTAATTCCCAGAATGGCAGCTTTGCATACCCTCCTGCAATCTACGAGGAGTATATTTATAAAGCACTCAGGAAGAGGAGAAGAGAACTTGAGGGCCCGAAAGAAGGCCCTCCCCTCGGGACCCTCGTTAGTATTTTAGCACTCGAAAGCCTCCGAAGGTGCCAGAATAGAATTTTACTTCTCCTATTTGTTATATTGTTGAGTTTACTATTACTTATGCTATCTCTTTTTTTTCCAGTGGGTCTTACTAGCGGCTTAAAGAAACAGAAGCCTAAGAAGCAGGGTCATGCTCATCCCAAATGGACTGCTGCTTCCTAAAATCAAGCCTCCACCCCATTGAATTAGGCCTCCCCTTCTCAAATCAGGCTTCCCCTCTTATAGTAAGTGGCGAAAGGCCTACTCCAACCATTGGTGATGGCAAGCTTCCTCACACTAGGAATGTTCTACCAAAGATAAGGGCGAGTGGAAACAATATTGGTAACATCTCCCAGCACAATTAATAGGAGCACATAGCGGTGAGAATGTCCATCAATAGTCTCTACCCCTTTCGAATGATGTGGAATCCATCTAGGACTGAGCATCATCTCTCGAGGATGGCGTTTGACCTAGAGGTTTTCCTCTGCTCCTTTTCTAAAAAACACTTAGCGTCCTCCTTCCTAGCATCAATCTAAGTTGAAATGTTTTGCTAGGCCTCCCACTTTTTCCACAAGGCCACTGAGAAGATGGTGGCTATCTCCCTCGCTTGTACCTCTTGTTGTGGTTTCCTCCTGGAAAAGCTCAGCAAATAGGATCCTGAGATTTTCGAGTTGAAGAAAACCCTCGAGGAGAAGGACAAAGTACTCGAGGAGAAACAATTTTTTTCCTCAAGGAAAAAAAATAATTCTAGAAGGGGGGAGGCAAAGCGTTGAAACCAAAAAGGCGTCAATGGATGCTGGAGAAGGATACCCTCGAGAAGAGGATTCATGCAGTTGAGGATCCGGTCTCACAGGTTCAACTGCTCGAAGCCTTCAAACACAAGCTTTTGAACAGCCCTGAGCTGCTTCAGCAGTTTATAGACCTCTTGGGGGTAGCGAAAAATCTCGGCTATAGCAAATTAGCCGAGGAATTCCTGAGGCCACATGTGTCGCCTCCCTGTCCGAGGATCTTACCAAGTGAACAATCTAGTAAACCTAGAGCTTGAAGCCACTTTGGATGCAAAATGGGACAAGGCAATCAAGAACGAAGGCCTTTGCCTTGTCCTAATTGATTTCATTAAGTCCAAAGGGCAGCTCTTCACTACTGAGGGGATTCGAGCGGTACCCCTTCCAGAGGATATGATGCCTCCCTTGAGCAGAATTCAACCACTGTCCGAGTTGAAGAAATGATTTCTTTCGCCTCAAAAGAAGATGATTCTAGGGTTTGTCCTTGATTGTAACTTTTCCAATCAGGGCCCCCAATTGTAAATTTTTTATTTTGAGCATCAATATAAGAGTATGTCTTTTGCTCTGACTTATTGATTTAGCCTTTGTTTTCTTTTCGTAGTATAACTCGTTGAAGAGAGTGTTAGAAGGCGCTTGTGAGGAGCTTTTGAGTGTCCAAAAAGAGTTGAGTGAGACACACAAACATCTATTGAAGGCCACCAGAGATCTATCTAATTTTAATCAAGAGAAGGAATCCTTGAATCATAAGCTCCGCCAACTCGAAGCTGAGATGAAGGTTTGGCAGTCTAAAGACCATTCAACCTTTAAGGGGTTTGTTACAGATTTATTGAGCAAAGAACTTAATGGTACATATCCTTTAGAGGTGGTCAAGGGTCATGATTTTGCAGATAAAGACCTCAAAGAGCTTATGCGTCAAATCTATTTTAAGTTTGGTTCTCGTACATCATCTAGAGTACCGCTGTAGAGCAAACCACTCAAACATAATCTAGAGCTCCGCTTTAAAGCAACCCGCTCGAACATCATCTAGAGTGCCGCTTTAGAGCAAACCACTCGAACATCAGCATAGCTGGAAATATCATCGAGAGCGCTGCTTTAAAGCAACCCGCTCAAACATCGTCTAGAGTGCCACTTTAGAGAAAACCACTTGAACATCAATCGCGGCTGGAAATATCATCTAGAGCGTCACTTTAAAGCAACCCACTTGAACATTGACTAGAGTGCCGCTTTAAAGCAACCCGCTCATCATAGCTGGTAGTATTTTCTCAGGTTAGTAATGTTCTAGTTCCTTGGCACTCGAACCATGTTCAACTGTTCGAGGACATAACTTCCTCCCGGGTGCAATTCGATCACTTTATAAAGTCCTTCCCAATTTTCAGGTAACTTCCCTTTGAGTTCCTTCCTGCTTTTCTCTTTTTTTTTTCTCTTTACCAAGTCCCCCGGATTAAACGCCACCTTCTTTACCCTTCTATTATGGTATCTTCTGACTTGTTCTTTAACTTTAGCCTCATGTAGATAAGCTAACTCCTTATTTTCTTCCACCATATACATATCCAGGCATCATTTCTGCTGGTTGAATATTTCGTCTACAGAAGTCATCATCCTTGGGCTAGGAACACCTATTTCCAAAAGGAATACTGCCTTCGAGCCGTATACTAGACTATAAGGCATTTCTCTAGTAGTGGAACACTCAGCTGTCCGATATATCAACAACACATTGGGTAATTCCCATATCCAATTACCTTCCGCCCCCTTGAGGCGTGCTTGTATTCCGTTTACTATCGTTCTGTTGGTCACTTCCACTTGTCTATTGGCTTGAGAGTAGTAAAATGATGTCACTTTTTGATTAATCTGATATTCCTCGCACCACTTCTTGAAGGGATCCTGAGAAAGTTGTGTTCCATTATCTATAATGATCATCCTTGGGATTCTAAAATGGCACAAAATGTTCTTCCAGCAAAAGGAGATGACTGTTTTTCCTCTTATGTTTGTCAGGGGCTTAGCCTCTACCCATTTTGTGAAATAATCAATAGCCACTATTAAGTATCTAAATTTTCCCGGTGCTTCTGGAAAAGGGCCCACCAGATCAATCCCCCACTTGTCAAATAGACATGAACTATAGATGTTTTTCATCTCTTCTTGTGGAACATGTGTTATAGGGGCATGTCTCTTACACTAGTGGTAAGCCTGAATATATCAATTCACGTCCTCGAACATAGTTGGCCAGTAAAATCTCGCTCAAATAAGCCTCCAAACCATGGACTTGGCTCCCTGGTGGTTGCCGCATACCCCTTCAAGTACCTCTCTTAAGAGATAATCAGCCTCGTGAGTTTTATCGTATCGAATCAATGGCTGCAAATGACCCCCTTTTGTACAACATTTCTTCCTGCAACATGTACATTAGAGCTTCCAACCTTATCTTTGTAGCCTCCACTTCATTTTCCGGCAGGACACCCTCTCAAAGATATGCCACGAACGGTGTCATTCAGGAATCTTTCACTTTTACTGCTATAACCATAGGTTCTTCAAAACTTCGCCCGCTCAATGTTTCCATGAGTAGTTGCTTCTGAGATTGGGTCCCCAAATCCAAATAAGCGAGCTTACATAGATCATCTACCTTTTATTTCTTTCCCTCGGAACCATAGTAAAAGTATAAGATTTGAAAATTTTGAACAGGTTCTTTGCTACCTCGAGGTACCTCTACAAATTACACTCTCTAGCCTCGTATTCTCCATTCACTTGCTAAACCACAATTTAAGAGTAATTGAAAACCTCCAATTCTTTCACCTGCGGCTCCCTTGCGAGGTGCAATCCAGTGATCCGTGCCTCGTATTCAGCCTTATATTATTTGCTTTGAATGCAAAGTCCAATGCATAATGGTAATCTCTGCTTCTGTCGCCATCCTCTACCTTAAACGGGCAATGTTATCTCTTTTATGGGGAATATTGAGTTTCCCATGAATCTGGATAAAGGGGAGGCGGACCTTTTCAAATTATCGTGCCCTATGTCTAACTAGTCAAAACACTCAGCGAACATCACTTCTACCCCACTTCCATCATCAATGAATACCCTTCTTATCAAAGGCATTCCAATAATGGCTGAAATTACCATAGGATCTGCATAGGGTGTTTGGTCGGGTATGACATTCACTTCTGAGAAGGTAACCGTCTCGTCTGGTCGAAACCTCTTATGACTGGGCTCTTCCGCATGAACCCTTTGTGCCTCTGCTCTTATCACAACATTCGAAGATCTCTCACCCACCATGCCATTGATGAAATTAATTACCCTTTGCACGGGTGGGTTTTCTCTATTTTGGTTATCTTGATTTCCCCCCTCTTGCTCCTGGGGTCTATCATGCCTTCCTTCCTGCCCCCTGTCTCGAACCGCCTGTTCTCGAGGCCTTCTATCTCCTCTACCCCAATTGTTTTAATTTTTTTCTTCTATAAGGCTTCCATTGGTTCATTCGGGGCCTTGAGCAAAACCGTCATTCCCGCTCATACCTATCGATCTCTATCCTTAACTACATGCAATCGTTTGTGTCATGGCTATAATCCCTATGATGATCACAATACCAATTTGTTGCCCTCTGGGCTGCAACCGAGTTGTACGAACTCTTCAAGGGTGGGGGTGCTCAGAACAACCCTCTATGTATACTTAAGATATGTGCAAGGGATCTTTCTCCAAGCATGGGTGGTAATGTTATTTACCTCTCGAATGGTGTTCTTATGGGCTCGACTGAACTTTTTCCTCTACACTCTACATTTCTTACCATTTTCTCTATAAATATATCTCTTTCTAGTTGCCTCTTCTACCCCCGAGTACTTCTCTACAACCTCCTGAAGTTTTTGCAAAGTCTTTGGGGTATTAGTGCTCAGATTCTTGTACAATTCTAAGTCTTGTATCCCCAGAAGATACCCCTAGATTACCTTATTCTCCGTTGTTTCTATCACTCCCAAACGTTTGTCCACATACCGATGATAGAAGGATTATGTGCTTTCCCCAGTCTTTGGCTTCATCTGGTAGAGTTCTAATAGAGTTTTGGTAAACTTCTTCTTCTGTGTGTATTGGCTCAACAATGCCGCAATGAAATCTCGATACCATCAAAGTGAGCCCCTTGGAAACTTATTGAACCACTCATGTGTTTTTCCCAGCAGGTTGCTACCTACCAGCTTGCATATCAGTTTCTCATTAAAATCCCTCGAAATCATCAAGCCTAGGAACGTCTGGATGAACTCTCGAGGGTGAGTCTCACCACTGTACCTGAGAAGTACTTCAGGGGGTTTCACTTCTATTGGCCATCGAACCCCAGTGGCCACTGAGCTGAAAGGTGACCCTGAAGTCTATCCCAAGGGTCCGATAAATCTATCCAATTCCTTCCTTAATGTTTTGCTTGCATCCGAGGGAGGTTCTCGTTGCCCCCTGGCAGGTTTAGCCCCTTTCCGTGATCGCCCAACTGTGGCACATAAGGAGGCTGAGTCACTCTGTATCCAGGGTTCATCTTAAGGTTCGAGTATGCTGATAGTGGTGGTGGTTGGACGTAAGGATTGTAGAACCCCTGACTGATTCCCATACTTTTGTATCATTGCATGGAAATAGAGGTCATTACTCCATATGTCACTCCTAGACCGGCCAAGTCAAGGGAAGGAGCAGATGGGGCTAGTGTAGGTAACAAGTATACGGGACCCTGGGAATAACCAAGAATAGAAGGTTGAGGCCTTGCCTGTAATGATTTTCCAGCATATGCATGATAAAGGTAGTCTATTAGGGATTGAGAGGCCCACCCCGTAGTTATTACAAAAGGTGAGGGTGGTAATGCCTCCAACGTGACCCTATCATCCCTCAGAGGAGGGGTAAATCGATAGCTAGCCACTGCCAGGACCTGAGCTGCTCGTTCTACATCTTGATTAGGGGTCGCCCTCCCCGAATTTTGATTTCTTTGCCCATGTTGACCGTAGGCTTCCATATATGAATCTCCTAAAACTTTCGTAAACCTTCCGTTTCTCGGATCGGCTACCCTTTCGAGCAGGGAATCAATGTTTGCTTGTTCTTGCTCTCCTGTCATTTCCAGCATCCCCAAGGGCCCCAGCACATCATTCTAGATTAGTGCCAGGGTATTTGCACTAAATGCCACTGAGTTTTTCCCCCCATCGTGGCCTACGCTTATAATAGGCTCCATACGCAACTCTGTTCCCGATGTTTAAAAGTTACCCATTTTGATGCCCTCGACATGGGCATCGTCTCCTACTCCTGGATTCTTTGTTGTTAACCTTGGCAGAAATCCAGCCCCCATACCTATTGACCTCAAAATGTGGACATAAACTCTCAAAACCTTTGATCAGGCTTAGTCATTCCCCATAGACGGCTCCACTTGATGCGTCTCTGACAACCGACCAGTTCATGGGCTTGATTTCTTCTTGAATGAACCTACAATAAAACTGTCCCTAGATATTCCAGTGGTCAACACTCTGATGCATAAGTTAGCCCAAGCATTTAATATGATTAAGAAATACTGAATGATAAGTAAATGTGTACCTTGTATTTATACCCCATGTCCTAAATACCATTCTCCTTAATTTTTACTTTTAATTACCCATGAATACGGTAATTATGTTAGGGTATTAAATATTCTCTTAACTGGGCTGCTACATCTTTGGCCCAATGGCCTTCTTGGGCTTAACCTCTATCAAATTCGAAGGCTATTCACATTAGAATGGTAGTAAATGATGGCCACGAACATTACATCATTATAGTAGTATGATGGAGCCGAAGATAGGCGGCATTTTAGTTCAAAATGGCCTAGGAAGAAATGAACAATCATGGTCTGAGAGCTGTGCCAAATTCTTGGAACAATCCAAGAAGAAACAGCCTTTGAGGTTTGTTCCATTGGGTTCGTCTCCTAGAAAACCATAAAATTGACTGTACGAACTCTCAAAATAGACTAACGGTTCATCTGTAGAAAAGGAAAGAAGTTCAGCCATCCGAAACATCAACGGGTCAGTGCGGACCGCTCATGGTTGGCACCAAGCAAGGAACCAAGGGCCCATACCACACTATAAGGCCCATGCTAAGAGTCTCTGGCACAAGCCGTGCAAAGACGCAGCATAGGCCACACTACACTATACGGCTTACATGCTTTAATGCTCTTTTTTTACGGCCCGTACCGTTCCAAGTGATTAATGTCAAGACCAGCTAGCACGATGTGATAAAATGAGCAGCCCGTGCAAAAAGGCTAAGTAAAATGAGGATTCTGATGACGGCATGCTCCAAACGACACAAACTGTGGATCAGAAGTGCAAAATTGACGATCCTGACAACAGGTTGCACCAAACGATGCGGACCATTCCCAGTACGGCCTTTACCAGATCCTGGACCCTGCGCTAGTGCCTAGCATGACCCACGTTGGATCCCATACCTTGCGCCAGCGATGCAAGCGGCCTGCGCCATCTGCAGCGGTTTGTGCCAGGGGCTGCTCATTATGGTTTTAACATATTTGGCCAATTTTGAGGCCTAATTCCCTACTACTATATATAAGAGCCTCTAGTCTTTTAGAAAAACCTAAGTAGGCATAATGTATATTTTTTCTCTCTCTAGGTAGGTAGAAGGAAGAGGAGAGCTCTCTCTAGAGTTCTTCTTCTCTACTCCTTCTCTTTTTCTTCTCTTTTTCTTCTCTTTTGTTCATCTTATTTTCTTAGATCTATGGCATCTAACTCCATATTTTCCACGGATCTATTTTCTAGGGAGTAATTTCTATAGCTTGGGGATAATTGTATTCATGTGTTGATTTATGCTTTTGTTAGATTCTTAATTCATCCTAATTTACGTGCTTGTGATATTATTATGGCCTGTCCTCGATTATTGTAATTGCATGACTGATACTCTTCATTAGCACACACTCTAGTCTACATTCATGTTGGTGCAAATATTGATACCCCCCAGGGAAGAGAAACCTTGGATGTGACATGGGTAGCAGAGTTCAGGTCCACATGAGTGTGGCATGTAGGTCTTTTGTGAGTTTCACTGTTATGATGATAGAGGACTAGTCTTAGATGACTATTTAATCCTAAGGGTTACGGGTGGAGGTAGCAAAAAGCAGCAAGCTAGGGTTGTGAGAGGTCCTAGTATCATAGATAAGGCGCCTACCTCCATTTGCCTCGTTTATAGTCCTAAAGAGTAGAGCATCTGCGGTGGAGTGCCCTGGACGTAATCGTATGAGGGAGAAACATACATAAAACAGTGGTCAAACCTTGTTGTACTCCCATAATTATGGAGGTGGTTCCGATGGAAGATTACAAGAACACCCTACGTGAAAGGTACGAGGAAGTGCTGACCATCGACTACACCACATGTTATGAGCCCTAGATTAGATTGTTGAAATCTTGCATGTGAATGAATCGAGGATCAAAGAATTTAATTAACCATGTTACACAAATATTTCCAAAGTGTCTAGCTAATATAGTTTACGTGTTTTTTATCTTTCATTTTTGTAGTTGTTAGTTGAAAAAACAAGCCCCCTCCCTATCCTTTGTTTACCATACTATCTACTCTTAGCAAGACAGACTCATTGACTACCTGGACATGGTTGTATTTAATTGACTATTATGCCCTAGCATCTCTGTGGACATACCTTGGGCTTACCACTAACTATTCTATCGATAGTATATTTGTGAGTTTGGTTCAGACCTATAAATTTTATCTTTGACCTTACTCATCCTTTGCTTGGGTTAATTTGCTACAGTTAATAATCAAATTTTAGTACCACTTTCAGGTATGCTAATCAAGTTAATTGTCAATTTTCATGACACGTTAGTTGAGTAGCTAGTATTGTTATTTTTTTCCTTATTATCCAGAGTAGGTATTGCTTGAGTTCTTGGTTTAAACCGTGGACCCTTGCACTATGATTCCAAAGTTTGTGGGTTTTCTTTGTTTGTGTTTAATTGGAAAGACATGTTGGAAATAACTCAACGGATGACACTTTGTAGGTTGTGTCATTATGATCATCCTATGGAGTGTTGCCTAAGGTTGAGTGACTTTGGGAGACAAGAGGCTCAACAAGTGAGATTTTATAGGATATGTCATTGTGACCACCCTATAGAGTCTTGCTCTGGGATTAGCAAAAATGAGAGAGAGGTAGGAGTTGTTGGTTCCCAAGGCCAATGGGATCAAAATTGGTACCCATACCACAGTTTTCCAAATTTGAGGTTTAGTGGTAATTTGAATTCATGGTATTGAAATGGATAGGAAAGCCAACACTTTGGGTTAGATAGTTGGATTTCACCAACTTACCCAATGCCCCAAAACCAATCCCTCGTATTTGTTCCCAAATCGGATTATGGAAAAATTTTGCAAGCTACAGCTAATGTGACCAAGAATAGCGATTCACTCCAATCACAATTGCTTAGCGAGATTAGCGATTTGGGAACTCAACTATTCTCAAGCATTGACAAAGTTGAAGGGCAAGTGCTTGATTTGATGGAAAAGTGAGCCAACTTAAAACCCAATATTTTGAAAATGATAACAAAAGTTGAAGGGCAAGTTCTTTGTTGCAAGGTCTATAGCTTGTGTTTTATTTGCTTAGCGAAGCTGCATGATCTAAAGCTTGCAGACATCGATGTTTGTGCGAATCCATAACTTTCAAAGTGTTTGATTTTTATGATAAAAGCTTGTGTTCACTGGCCGATATGTGGGATTTACTACCCTCTGTTAAATTGTCCAAGTATCCTGATCGTAGAGAATGAGAATCGCGAATATGGTCCAACAAAGTGGATTTTAATATTAATATATATAATGGCGATCATATCGCGGTGTAATAGTGATACTAAAGGAAAACAAGGATAATGTCCTTGTGTCTATACAGGTGGTCATCACTATCTTTCTTTTACATAAAACTTCCTTAAGTTAGTCACATGCCACGTGTTCGGGGCTGCGATACCGTCTATTCCTTCTACCTCATAGATGTTTGACTTGTGAGCCTTCGTGACTTTGTATGGTCCTTCCTACTTTGGGCAAAGCTTTACTCACTCTTCAGCCAGGCTGGCATCATTTTTCCTCAGCACCAGATCACCAATCTGAAATCGTATTTCCTTCACTTTCTGATTGTATGCTTTCGCCACTCTTTCCTTGTCTTTGGATTTTGTGATATTTTCCAAGTTTCTTTGATCTTCCAGTTTATCTAGTTCTAGTGTCAGCACATGTTGATTGTCCATCTCCTTATAATTTCTTATCCCGAGACTTGAATTTCCAATTTCTACGGGTATGACTACTTCGTAACTATACACAAAAGTGTATGGAATCTTCCCTGTGGCTATCGGATGGTTATTCTATGTGACCATAGAGTGTTCGGTAGCTCATCCAGCCATCCTATTCACTTTCCTTCTAATCATCTGTATCCCCTGAACTATGGTCTTGTGTGTCATTTCTACTTGGCCATTAGATTGAGGATGTGCCACGGAGGTAAACTTCTGAATAATCCCGAGCTTCGAACACAAGTAGCTGAACACCACACTTGTTAATTGTGTGCCATTATCCATGACAATGGTATGTGGCACTCCGAAGCGGCACACAGTGTTTTTCCATACAAATTTCCTAGTGGCTTCAGATATGACACATCTTAATGGCTTAGCTTCAACCCACTTTGTGAAGTAATCGACCACTACAATAAGGAACTTAGCGTTGCTTTCTCCTCTTGGGAATGGTCCCACTAAGTCCATCCCCCATTTGTCAAATGGCCAGGCTCAGTAGATTCCTATCAATATGATTGCGACTTATGTAGCAGCGAAACATTTATTTGGCAACTCCTACACTTGAGGAAAAAGTTGTGTGCATCATTGAACATAGTCGGGCAGTAGTACCCTGCTCTGATTATTTTTCTAGCTATCGTTCTAGCTCCCATATAAGCCTGCATGAACCACGTTTAAGATTTCAGTTGCCTTTATTAGCCCTACACATTTTATCCATGGGGACAAGAATCCTTTTTTGTACAATGTCCCATCTTCGTAGGCGTAATTAGTGGAATGCAATTCCAACCTTCTAGCCTTCGCCTTATCTTCTGGAAACCCTTTTGCGAAGAACTCCATTAGCAAAGTAATCCAGCTTGCCTCATTTTCTTGGATTCACTACCACGGTGTTATGGGGTGGCCTTCGTCCAAGCTCCTTGGCCCAAGATCCCTTCTCCACACCGCGGGCCGACCCGCTCAATGTGCTGTTGAGAAGACTAACCGTTCCTAAGCTCCTTATCTGAGATGTCTTCCCTTTTTGCCTGTAAATACTTGTAAGAGCTTAGTTATTAGTATAACGAAGCTATTTCGCCTAAGGTCCAGGCTTACGTGCCGTTTTAGCCTTTGACCTTATTTTGCCTATGTACCTGGCACTTGTGATAACGTTTATACCACATATATGTGGAGTAATGAACTTCACACCCCGGTTATCTCATTTTTCAATATAAGCTAGATTAAGCTTTTGCTCCACCAACTTGTTGGTTTCTACTTGTATTTCATCCTAAGTACGACGGTGCAGATACTTTACTTGAGTGTTTGTGTTTGCTGCTCGTTTCTCGATGAATTTAGACTTCCACATCCCTATAAAGGCGTGGTGTGCTATCTAGCCACTAGCTGAGTGCGACGTTTGTGGAATCTTGGTGGACTCTTTGTGTTCTATCATTGAGTTTCTCACGGTTCTCCTGACCCAAAAGGGGAGACCCGTGACAGCTGGTATCAGAGCTTTAAGATCTTTGAGGCGAAGAAGGATTCTTAAGAACAGTTGAAGAAAGACTAAGATGATGGAACTTGTGGGAGACGTGAGTAATAACATGAGAACAAACAGAGGACGGTTGAGGCCTTGGAGGCAAGGGTCGATCTGTCAGAGCAGGATGTTGCGAACATTAGTAGGGAGTTGGAAATTGCTCAACGGGAGATCTAACTGCTAAAGGAAGCTGCAGCCATGGGGGAAAATGATGAGTTGAAGGTAACACAGGCCTTAGCTCGGGATGAACGGATGGTGCTGAGAGCCTCCGTTGAGGACTTGAAGACCCAGGTGATGGTACTTTCAAGGGTTTTGGCTAACTTACCAGATGGGGGCAGTGCTGCCAAGGTAGGAAGGCCGCATGCGAGACACAAGGTGCGGGAGCCGAAGGTATACGAGGGGGAATGAGATGCAAAGTTGTTGGAAAACCACATCTTTGACATGGAGGCAAACTTTGATGTGGCAAACATTGAAGAAGATGCCATTCGGGTGTCTACTGCCGCGGCGTATCTAGATGGGGATGCGAAGTTGTGGTGGCGCTCAGTGAAGGCAAGCATGGGGGACGGAACCGTCCTTCTGGAATCGTGGGATCAAATGAAGGAGACAGTGAAACACCACTTCTATCCACACAATGTGAAGGAATAGGCCCTCTTGAAACTCAAAGCTCTGCAGCACCAGAACACCGTTCGGGAGTATGTGCAACACTTCCGAGCCCTCATGCTGCACCTCCCTGATCATCCGGAAGATTACAAACTGCATGACTTTAAGTAGGGGCTCAAGGAATGGGCGAGACTGGAACTCTAACGAGCCAGGGTGCAGAGTTATGATGAAGCAGTGGTCTTTGCAGAAGGCCTGTCGGATTTTCATGAGGACCCTCGAAAGGAATCAAGGTCAGTAGGTGTTGTTGCCCCAAAGGTTGGTGGCAAGGTTGGCAAGGGCGCGCTGATTGTCACAAAGACTGCAAGAAGCACGGGTAACCCTAGAGCAGGGGGCAACACGATGAAAAACCCCACGATTGGTTGGAATGTCGTAGGACAGAGCTCGAGCTTGAGCAACAACTTAGGTGGACAATCAAAGTTCACGGGATGCTACTTGTGCAAGGGACCGCACATGGTGAGGGACTGCCCGGACAAACCTGTATTTGTTAATGCTTTACAGACAGAGGGATCAGACTCTGCCCAAGAGGCCGGATTGTCAGGTGGGCGTAGCCAGGGAGACCAAGAGGGGGAAGAGTTTGAACCAGTGGGAGCCATGAGCTATTATTAGAATTCCTTGGTGGGCGTGCAAATGGTGGCTCCCCTGTCATTCGAAGAAATGTTGGATTGGGCTTTAGCCAAGTGGGAGGCAAAACAATGGGTGACCGAGACGGTGGACAAATCGACAATTGCCTTGACCGAGGATGAGATAGAAATGGTGCAGCTAATGAAGAATAGGAATCAGGGCATGATGTATGTGGATCTCGCGATGAATGGGAAACCCATAAGGGCCATGATTGATACAGGAGCTTCACACAACTATTTATCCATGTCCGAGGTGGGATGGCTAGGACTCGTGTTGGAGAAGTTAATCGGCAGAGTGAAAGAGGTCAATTCTCCAGCATAACCCATTGTGGGGGTGGCGCGAATGTGCAATGTCAAGGCTGACAAGTTCGTGGGACAGACAAGTTTCCATGCCGTGAAGATGGATGACTTCAAGCTCATCTTGGGCGTGGACTTCTTACGGGATGTGGGGATTGCAATATACCCTTACGGGAACACGCTGATCGTAATGGGTGATAACCCACGTATAATTCATGCGCTACCTGGAAGGTCTGAGGAAAAATGGATTTTGGCTATGCAGTTCAAGAAGGAACTGGGATGGAATGAGGAGAGCTTTCTAGTACACATGTGTTGAGAAGAGCTTGAGGGACAGTCAGGACTGATAGATCCCTCGGTGAAATGGCTGCTGAGAGAGTTTCAGGATGTGATGCCAGATCAGTTGCCCAAGAGACTACCGCCCAAGCGGGAAGTGGACCATGAGTTTGAGTTGATCCCAGGGGCAAGGCCCCCGGCTCGTGCACCATACATGATGACTCAGCCAGAGCTTATGGAGTTGAGGAAAAAGCTGGCGAAGATGTTGGAAGGTGGGATTGTTGTGCCAGCAAAGTTCCCTTTTAGAGCACCGGTGTTGTTCCATAAGAAACATGATGGGTCATTGCAGTTCTGCGTGGACTACGGGGCACTCAACAAAATCACGGTCAAGAATCATTACCCGATACCCTTGATTGCTGATTTTTTTGATCAGTTATGCCACGCGAACTTCTACACCAAGATTGACCTGTGGTCGGGGTACTGGCAGGTTCGAGTCAAGGAGGGAGATGAATACAAAACCACCTGTGTGACACGTTATGGGGCCTTCGAGTTCAAGGTGATGCCGTTCAGCCTAACAAACGCTCTAGCTACGTTTTGTACTTTCATGAACCAGGTGCTGAGGGATTTCTTGGACCAATTTGTGGTGGTCTACCTGGATAATATAGTGGTCTACAGTAACACATTTGAGGAACACCTTGGGCACTTACAATGGGTATTTTTCAGGTTGCGAGAAAGCCAGTTGTATGCCAAGCCCTCAAAATGCGTGTTTGCACAGAAAAGGGTAGACTTCTTGGGTCATATTATCGAGCCAGGAAAGATAAGGATAGACCCCAAGAAGACAGAGGCAATCACACGGTGGAGGCCTCCGAGCTGTGTTTCGGACCTTCGATCGTTTCTTGGGTTGGCCAATTACTATCATCGCTTTATGAAGGATTATTCAAAGATAGCGGTACCGCTAACAGAGCTGCTCAAGAAGGATAAGGCATGGAAGTGGGATGATCCGTGCCAGCAGGCATTTGATAAGTTGAAGGAAACCCTGTCCACAGATCCAATGTTGGTATTGCCCAACATGTCTAAGCCATTTGAAGTGCATACAGACGCCTTAGAATTTGCGCTTGGAGGGGTGTTGGTGCAAGGTGGTCACCTGGTAGCCTATGAGAGCAGGAAGCTAAGTGGCGCTGAGACGCAGTACTCGGCACACGAAAAGGAGTTGCAGGCGGTTGTTCATTTCTTACGCCTTTGGAGGCACTATTTGTTGGGGTTATTATTCATTGTGTAGATGGACAACACGGCGGTTAGTCACTTCTTGACGCAGCCCAAGCTAAATAGTCGGCAAGCCAGGTGGCAGGAACTACTGGCTAAATTTGATTTTACCTTAGAGTATCGGTTGGGAAGGACAAACCATGTCGCTGATGCTCTGAGTCGGTAAGGCCAGTTAGCGGCGGTTCATTGTTTGGCGGCGAGGCAGGGAAGTGAAGTTTCAACCGGGATCAAGGATCGGATACGGGAGAAGCTGGCATCTGACGGAGCTACCGTTCAGTTGATTGACTTGGCGAAGGAAGGCAAAGCTAAGCAGTTCTGGTTTGAGGATGGGCTCTTGTACACAAGGAAGAATCGATTATATGTGCCAAAAGGTGGAGGGCTGAGGATGACTATTTTGAAGGAGTGTCATGACATAGTGTGGGTGGGACATTCGAGGATAGAGCGGACCTTGGCCCTAGTGCAACGTGGATACTACTGGCTATCTATGGAGGAGGACGTGGACCATTTTGTTCGGACCTACCTGATCTGCCAGCAGGATAAGCCGGACCACCATCAGAAAGGAGGATAACTGGAGGCCCTACCGGCCTACCGGTTCCCACTCTTCCATGGGAGAGTGTCTCCATGGACTACATCACTGAGTTGCCAAAAGTCAGGGATCTTGCAACAATCCTAGTGATAGTGGATCGGTTCTCAAAATATGCCACATTTATCCCTGCACACCAATACATCTCGGCAGAAAAGACGGCACAGCTCTTCTTCAAGCACATTGTCAAATATTGGGGAGTACCTCGGGATATTGTCAGTGAACGCGACTCTCACTTCACTGGCCACTTTTGGACCAAGCTCTGCAAGATCCTCAGGTCAAAACTGAACATGAACAACACAGTACACCCGGAATCAGATGGGAAAACCGAGCGGTTCAACGGGATGCTGGAGGAGTATCTTCGGCACTTTGTGACCATCAAGCAGAAGGAATGGGTGAAATTGCTGGATGTAGCCCAATTGTGCTTCAATTCCCAAAAGAGCTATTCAACAAACAAGAGTCCTTTTGAAATTGTCACTAGGCAGCAACCCTTACTACCCCACACGGTGGATCTCGCTGTGCGATCCAAAGTTCCTAGAGCCAAGAGTTTTTCACTGGAGTGGAAACACACCGTAGAGATTGCCAAGAGCATCCTCAAGAAGGCGTTTACATGAATGAAGAAACATGCAGACAAAAACCATCGTTTCGTGGAGTTCCAAGTTGGGGACCGTGTGTTGGTGAAAATGCCTAGCCAGCACCAGAGCAAAGCCGTTCGTAACAGGGATCCTCGACTGATGAGGAAGTACATCGGCCCTGTGATGATTATCCAGAGATTTGGCAAAGTAGCTTACAAGGTGGACGCCCCCGACTGGTGGAAGACCCATCCGGTACTTCACGTGAGTCTTTTAAAGCCATATCATCAGGACCTGGACCATCCTGGAAGGGGTGAACCATAGAGGGCGGAGTTCAACATCCCAACTTGAGGGAGAAGAGTGGTGGAAAGCATTTTCTAAGTTCGAGATGTGTATTGGGCACATAAGAACCAAAAAGAATACTTGGTCAAGTGGCAGGGATGCAATGAAGAAGAAAACACATGGGAGTTGGCGAGGAACCTTCGAGCATTTTAGCCACTTCTAGATGCTTTTGAAGATTCTACGGTGTTGAGGAAGATGCCAAAAATAGGTGTGGGAGGATGTTACGGGGTGGCCTTGGTCCAAGCTCCTTGGCCCAAGATCCCTCCTCCACACTGCAGGCCGACCCGCTCAACGTGCTGCTGAGAAGACTAACCATTCCCAAGCTCCTTGTCTGAGAAGTCTTCTCTTTTTGCCTGTAAATACCTTTAATAGCTTAGTTATTAGTATAGCGAAGCTATTTCACCCAAGGTCCAGGCTTACGTGCCGTTTTAGCCTTTGACCTTATTTTGCCTATGTACCTGGCACTTGTGATAACGTTTATACCGCATATATGTGGAGTAATGAACTTCACACTCAGTTACCTCATTTTTCAATATAAGCTAGATTGAGCTTTCATTCCACCAAGTTATTGGTTTCTACTTGTATTGCGTCCTAAGTACGACGGTGCGGACACTCTACTCCAGTGTTTGTGTTTGCTGCTCCTTTCTCGATGAATCTAGACTTCCACATCCCTCTAAAGGCCTGGTGTGCTATCTAGCCACCCGCTGAGTGTGACGTCCATGGAATCTAGGTGGACTCTTTGCGTTCTAGCATTGAGTTTCTCACGGTTCTCCTGACCCAAAAGGGGAGACCCGTGACACAAGGGAACACACCTGTAGCACCAGTTTTTTTGCTTCGTAGCACCGATTTTCGGTTGGTAAAAAAACCGGTGCCTAAGTAACCGATGATATGGATTCATCGATTAAAAAAACTGGTGCTAAATTTCTTCTATTAGCACCAGTTTTTATTAGCACCAGTTTTATTTAGCACCGGTTTAAAAAACCGGTGCTATAATGTACCAAATTAGCGCCGGTTACAAAACCTCTGTTAAATGTGTCCTTGTAAAACCGGTTTTAAAACTGGTGCTAAATATTATTTTGTAGCACCGGTTTTTTTAGCACCGCTTTTTGTAAACCGGTACTAAAATTGTATATTTTGCACCGGTTATTTTTAGCACCAGTTATAAAACCGGTGCTAAATCTGTATATTTAGCACCAGTTTTTAAATCGGTGATAAAAATTTTTATTTGCACCGGGTATTGTTTAGCACCGATTTTTAAACCGGTGCTAAAAGTGTGTATGTTGCACCGGTTATTTTTTAGCACCGGTTATATTTTGCACTGGCTTAAAAATCGGTACAATAAGTGCAAATTTAGCACCAGTTATTGTTTTGCACCAATTTTTTAACCGGTGATAATTGTGTATATTTTGCACCAGTTTATTTTGTAGCACCAGTTTTGAAACCGGTGCTAAAAGTGTAAATTTTGTACCGGTTAATTTGAGCACCAGTTTTGTAATCGGAAGAAACCGGTGTTAAATGTGTGACTAACTATTGTGGTCATTGTAAGCTGCAGCACTTTTTTTTTTAATGAGAACACCCGAGGGTGGGGGAGAGTATATTAGAGGTTCCCCAAGCCTTCTTTCAAGGTAATAGGATGTACATAGAGAGCAGTTTGTTCAAAATGAGTGGTGAAGCAACATAGTTGCCTCCAAAAGTCCTACCAATTCTATAACTAGTATTTGTGAGACAACTATCCAAGAATAGGATAGATGACGAAGTTGCGATCCAAAAGAGAGAATCTCCACCCCCTGTGTTAATTTTCTCCTTTGTCCAGGCAACTTCAATCACCAGAAATAATATCCTAAACTAAAGAGATTTAGAGCTCAAAAGTAGTTTAATGTTTGAAACTAAATTACAGTTGGGGATTAGTAATTATCAACTCCAGATAAGAAAAAGAGCAAAATCTTGAGCTAAGGGAGTCCTTGAGAATGTTACTATATTGAGTGTAAACTCCAAAACCTCATCCACGCCAAAGAGCTGAAGGAGCAGAGCCAGCACTGGAAATTTCATGTGGTATTCAGCTGGAAATCAGCAGCCACTGACCGCATCAGTGGAAACATCAGTGAATGCTTCATCCGTTCTCCAAATAAGTAGAATTGATCAAGGGACTAGGAGCAGCATCTCTGAGCATCCTAGATCATAGCAATGATTGATTGGTAGTAGCTTCCGGGGCATTATATAAACCTGTATGAAACAATTGATTAGCAGTATCAATCCTAAGACGAACCGTGTTTATGTATTCTAATTTGCGGAGTATGAATCCTGTCTAAGGTAATTAGACCCTTGATTTATTGAGGGATATTGTGAAGATTAAGGCTCTGGTTATGGCTAGAATGATATTTAGCAATTGCATTAGCCACAGAATTACCTTCTCTGGAAACATGTTTAAGATGAGCACAACCTAATAGAGCCTTCACTTTGAAAGCCAGATAAAAAAGATTCCAATGTGCACAATAGGGATCATTAATCATTTGTACAGCCAGCTTACAGTCTGTTTCAAGTATGCAATTTTGATCCAATCCTAGAAAATTATGGCAAGAAAATAAAAATGCCTTAATTTCAGCCTCCAGTGGTGAAGCAGTAGAAATATGTTCAGAAACAATTTTAATCGGTATACCAGAACAATCTCTATCTATCATACCAACCACTGCCTTGTTCGGAAACCATGACGCATCTATATTAATTTTAACAGTTCCAAACTGAGGCCTTTCCCAATAAACAGAGGTTATATTCGGCTTCAGAGGTGGTCTAATGAAAGGGATCAGATGCCTGAGAGGAGATGCAATAGCAGAATGGGAGAAATATATCAGAGGAGTAGCAAATAAGGTCAATTTTATTAGCTCCAGCACTTCCTTACGAATTAGGTCTGAGGAGAAAGGCTTATTATCAAATAAGAACCTGTTTCTAGCTTTCCAAAGAGTCCAACATATGAGAGATGGAAGGATTTTACAGATGAAGTGATTCCATCTAGATAAATCATGGCTATTCCAGAAAATAAAAAATCTTTCTGCAATGGAATGTTGAGTACCTAGATGAAACTGAACTATAGAAGCCATGTTATTCCAGACAGCCTGAGCAGTAGGACACGATATAAAAAAATGCTAACTTGAATCAGTATTACAACAAGCAGGACACTTGGAAGCTAGACTAAATCCACAAGTAGTAAGCACATCATCAAAAGGGAGAAAGGATTGCAACAATTTCCAGGTAAAAATTGAGATCTTCTTCTGTAAAGCACTATTCCATATAAATTTACAAGCAGGGAAATTACCTGGTCCATGAGTTAGAGCCTTATATGTTAACTTAGATGAGAAGTTACCTGAGATTTCAGCTTTCCATACCAATCTATCCTCCCTCTCTATAGTAAGCTCAGATTCCTGAAGGAAAGAGCGAGTATCATGTTCCAGAAAAGCACTAATCTGAGCTAAAACAGTAGGTTTATTACTAATAAAATATGCCACAGACAGATATGGCATAGCAGAAACTATATGCATAGGGATGTAGTTAAGTAGGGGACCCCTAGGACACCAATTAGCAGACCAAAAACTGCAAGTATCTTTGCCATGAATAATAAAAGAGTTATTTCCGCAAAGGAGTTAATTAAATTGATTCTTTTCCAAGTTACTAATTTCCTATAAGATAAAGGAAGGGACCATAGCAATTTAGACCATAGAGTAATGCCTAGTTGGCTCTTCCACCAAAGTTTAGCCGAACAGGTATCAATAATGGCTTTGATAGACCTAAAACCAAGTCCATTTAGATCGGTTGAAGTAGCTATGTCAGACCATCTTTTCCAAATTCTGTTTTTCCCCTCTGATTCTCCCCAAAAAAACCTTGCTAGTCTTTTCTCAAATGTTCGAATTATTTTTTTGGGGGGATTAGTTACAGCCCATAAATCCTGAGGCAAAGAATATAAGCAATGTTTAATTAGGATCATCTTGCCCCCTGCACTAAGCCACTTATTCTTCCAACTTTGCAACTTATTATCCAGGTTAGCCATCAATGGTTGGAAGTATCTTTTAAGTGTTCTTCCCTGAAAAATGGGACAACCAAGGTATTTAAATGGAAAGGAGCCTTTTTTCCTTTTTAGGATAGCCTTAACCTGATTAATCTTTAAATTCGAGGCCCTTTTACTCAGATAGAATTCAGATTTATCAAAATTAAACTTCTGTCCCGAGCTAACTTCAAAGATATCTGAGAAGGTTTTGATTTTAATACAATTAGACTTGGATGCTTGCATAAAGATAATCGTATCATCCGCATACATTAGATGGGATACTGCAGGAATTGAAGCAGGAAGTTGAAAACGGGAGAGACTATTATTAGAGAATATGAAAGATAGACTCCTAGAAAAAGCTTCAGAGAAAATATTAAAAAGAAAAGGAGAGAGTGGATCACCTTGTTTAATTCCTCTAGTAGCTTTAAAAAAATCTACTAGATTTCCATTAACCAGAACTGAGAAGTAAGCCTGAGAGAGATTACTCATAACAGCAGTTAAAAAATTCCCATTGAATCCAAATCTAATTAGTATCTTCCTAAGAAACTCCCAGTTTACTCTATCAAATGCTTTCATTAGGTCTAATTTCAATATACAATTAGGTGTTCTGTTCTTTTTATCCAGAAACCTGATCATTTCCTGTAGATACAAAATGTTATCAGATATATCTCTTTTCTTCATGAAAGAAGATTGGTTTGGGGAGATCAGGTTATCCATATAAGGTCTCAGCCTTTCCATTAAAACCTTAGAACAGATTTTATTAAGGACATTAGATAAACTAATATGCCTAAAATCCCCCAAAAGAACATGGTGTGGCTTTTTTCGGAATTAAGGTAATCCAAGTGCTGGATATTCCTTTTGGGATTTCCGATCCTAAGATAAAATCATTAACAACCTCCATAAGATCTTGTTTAATAAAAGTCCAGCATTTACTATAGAATTTAGCTGTGAAACCATCTGGCCCTGGACTGCTGTTATTATTTAAACCTTTAATCACAGCTTCTAACTCAGATTCTGAAACTGGAGCAGCTAAAGCTTGATTATCGTTTTCATTAGTGATTGTGGGGATTTGACTAAGGAAGTGAGAGCAATAGGTATCAGCTGTAGTGTGATTAGGCTCAGTTAACAAACCTGAAAAATAAGCAATTGCTTCCTTTTGAATACCTGTTTGTGTATTTAACCAATGACCTGCCTGGTTTCTAATTTTGTTGATTTGCAACTTACAATTCTTTTCCTGCACTACCTTATGGTAAAATTAAGTATTATTGTCCCCCAACTTATGCCATTTTAGTCTCGCCTTTTGTTTCCAAAACTTCTCTTTCTCCTTTAAAGCACGAAGAAGTAAGGCATTTTTCTGATTTAGTTTAACACGTTCAGGCAATGTTGGATTCAAGTCAAAAGCAAGTTCCTGGATTCTTACAGCCTCCTCGGCTAATATTACATTTGAATCAATATTGCCAAAACATTCTCTATTCCAGGTTTTTATCACTTTCTTAAGCCTAATAAATTTTAAGTAGAATCTAATCATGACTTGCTCAGCAACTGGTTTTCCCCAATTTTCCTGAATTAAACCTAAGAATTCAGTTCTTTGGAACCATGCATTAATAAATCTGAATGGCTTTGGGTGAGAAGGTAGTAAGTTGGAAATTTGGAGGAGGAGAGGTGAATGATCAGAAGTATGCCTATTAAGAATCTGAATTGAGGAAGAAGGGAATTTAGAGCACCATGATAGGGTACAAAGGCCTCTATCTAATCTTTTGGAGGTGGGGTTCCTCAGCCTAGAATTACACCAAGTAAAAATATTTCCCACTGTATTAATTTCTTGTATTCCATTGGTGTTAATCCAGGTGTTAAAATCTCTAATGCTTCCTAAGGCAGGAGAGGATGGTCCTCTATATTCAGACACAGAAGTAATTGTGTTAAAATCTCCTATAAATATAGTATTACCCTTTGAAATTGGCTTCAAATCATTCCATAGAGCCTTTCTACCTTCCCTATTTCTTAATGCATAAATGAAGACAGCTTCCATACAGAAAGTTAAGGATTGATGGGATACATTAACATACATAAACTGCTCATGAGAAGAAAGGAGTGAAACAGAAAGGGAATTAGACCACAGAAGCCAAATTTTCCCATTTGGAAGGTACAAATTATGTGTGAAATTAAGTGCATTCATATATGATTGAATTTTTGTATTATCGTGCATCGGTTCAATTATGCATAACAGCTGGATTTTCTTAAGTTTGAGTAAATTAATCAATCTAAGCATTGATGTTTCCATACCCCGTAGATTCCAAACCAGAAAATTAACATTGACCGTAGATGTCATAATTCACCTGATTTATTACTTTTTGTAGCCGATCTTAGTAGCATCTTATTCAGTTGACTGAGGTAGGTTATCTTTTTACTCTTGGCCTTACCTTGGTTCTTACCTGAGGGCCCCAAGACAGGAGATACATTGATACTGTGTTGATCAGTTGTGTCCGGATCCTCAGAAGCTGGCTCACTAATTTCCTCTTGACCTTGCAGGCAGATATCATCTTCCTGTAAAACAGAAAACCTATTTGACATCTTTCCATCAAGGGAAAGTGTAGGGTTGTTAATAGAGCCCTTTAGTGGTAACCGTAGTAATCCAATCTGAATATCATCTTTAGCATAAGTCATCAATGCAGGTTTGGATGATTCAGTATCCTTCAGTAACCTAGAAATAGAATTTTCTGAGCTATCCAGAGATCGATTTCCTAGTGACAGGGATTTGCCACTAATAGAAACTCTGAGAGCCTCCAGTGGAGAATTGTTGTGAACATTAAGGTCTGAAATCCTAATAGCCTTTTCAGAGACAGGGGTAAAAGGATCATTAAGGGTATCAGTGATCAAAGGGGGTATATTAAATTTTTTGCCAGTTGCCTGCCACTGGGGGTGAGGTTGAATCGAAGCTATGTTAGTTTCCTCCATTCTGGCATTAGTAGACTGAGAAATAGCTCTACATTGGACCAAAGAGTGACCTAGTTTAGCACAGTGGTCGCAATAAAGAGGAATATCTTCAAACTCGATTAGATACTTCCTATTATTCGAAACTGATCCAAGCCTGATATGATGACACAAAAGTTTTTGGAGATCTATTTCAACACATAATTTGATTGACGAGGGCCTAGTAAGCATTTCAGTAGCTAAATTGTTTTTGATAAAATTGCCTATACTATTGCCAATTGCCTCAATGGAAGCAGAATTATAATAGTATAGAGGCACTTCCCTGATTGTACACCAAATGGGAACAATAGGGGATTCTTTTTGTGTTGAGAACTCAGGGGTCCACTTGAGCATCTTTAGGAGAATGCCATTGAAATTCCAGATGCCTTTCATCCAACATCTCTGGTAGTCGTTAACCTGCTCAAATCTGATTAGCACATGTTTATAATCCAGAGAGCTGATACTTACCTTCGAAGCCAATTGTTTTAAGAGCTAACTCCATCTGCTCCATAGAAAACCTTCCTTTGGTGAACTTACCGACCAGAGCATTAGAATAATGCGCCGATAGTGTTGCAATCTGGTCATCGGAATATAGGCAGGCGGGGTCTCCTAAATGAGTTGATTTTGGAATAAGCTCTGGGTTATTGGGAAGCTGTTTTGAAAGAGGGGGGGATTTGTTTTGAAGTACTGCTGCAAAGGATTTTGGGGGAGGAGGTTGATTGACATGATTTCCCGCCATATCGGCCAGCGAAATAGGTTCAGCCGATTGCATAGAGGATAACCTGCCCGACGTCGTTACCGGCTCAGCAGCCGTTACCGGCAATTTTTAGAAAAAATACCAACGAATAACCAGGGATGAGAAGAAGAAAGGTGATTAGGAAAATCGCACACAGTATTGTACGGTGGTTCGTACACATGAACAGTATTTTTAACGGTTATTTTTTCCTGAGTACATATAGTATAAGCTGCAGCACGCTGCTGCTCTTTCAGTTCAACTTCACGCAGCCAGTTTCATTTTTACGCATGTTTTCCAACCCGGTGCATTCTTTTTCAAGGATGGTATCGATTATGTTTTGTGCATAGTAACATAAATCGGTGCACGAATAAAATAGAACAAATTCTGAGCAACCATGGCGCATAGACAAGAAGTAGGTTGAAAAAAACATTGAATTCGATCAACTATAATTTTGACTACCAAAATAAGAGCATGCCGTGTTTCTTAGTGGCCCAAGATACTGGAACCCCCCCTCATCACAGAGATGATGAGTATAAAAAGTGAAGGTTAATTACCTTTCTCATAAGAGATAATACTAACCACTATCCGATGATAAAAGCAAGTCCATATATGACATTCAATTGAGCTATGCATTTTGGCAGAGTACATTTTGCAAAAATACAAACCCATTTCAGAGCAATTCTCCATAGTTCATCACTCCCCAGAGGAGTGTAATCTTCTGAAAATTGCTGAAACAATGTATTAAATCACATGTTAGAAAAGGATATATATGTGAGAGAATAACAAATACATAAAAGCAATGTAGGAAAACGTACCAGAATAATGTCAATGTCATGCATGTGCCTAACAATTATTTCCATGTAATAAATGCAATGGTATCCACATTCCCAAGTACTACTTTATATCTTGTGCTGATGTAAAAGAGAATTTGTTGATAGAATTACGAACATGAAAATGACAGATGAAATATGACGTTATGGGATAATATGTACATTGATGTTTATGACATTCCATGTATAGTTCAAAGGGTAGGAGCTATTTTGGTCGGAATTGAACCGTCGATATTTTGTTGCAATCCTACAATCGATGAAAACATATTTATGTCAACATATAAAATATATTTTTAGAAATTGGGGATCACACAATATATGAAAATATATTAATTAACTTTAATTGTAAATAATCTAGCCAAGAAAGTGAGAAACGTACAAGAACACATTTACGTGAACAAACATTTTTGTAAAACATTGAAGTTGAAGGAATGACATGAATGTGTTCCACTTACAAATGAATCAATTTAAGGCATGACCTATTTTGTTTGCAAATTCCCCCAGTCATTGAGTTGATGCAATATACTCGATCGATTTTCGGTACGAAGACAAGCAAAAACCAATGGTCCCTGTAAAAAAAAGGAAACACCAAAATACTTAAAATATATTTTGAAACTAAAATCACAGCATATGGTTGCTATTGCTTCCATGTGGCCGGGTCTAGCAACTCAGAAAACAAATGGAACTTACTCTCGATTGTACGGGAAGACGTACATCCTCGCTTGAGTGCGGCACATGACAGTCGAAACCTTATCCGCAGTCAATTCCACCCTTTGATTTGCCTTTTGAGCCATTGAATTTGAAGAGGCCGGAATAAAATGGACGTGGTCTACATGAACAATCCCATCACAAAGGTATCTAGAAAATTGATAGTGTAAGTGAAACAAATATAATGATGCATCTATCTATAAATAATGTAACCATGCAATTCTTACGATGCCCATATATCAAGTTGGCATCCACTGATCCACTCCATTTCATCTTCTACGTCCAAGTTGCTCATGAACAATCTTAGCTTGTCAGTAAATATGGCTATGTAGACTTCTTCTGATCCTAACACCTCCGTGTTGAAATTGATGCAGAAGACTTTGTTTGGTCCACATATTTGTGTAGATATCCTTAAAGCATCATTAATATGTTGAACAGCAACGATGCATTCTTGGTCTTCCGTGACCCCCTAATTACATTGAGAATCTAATAATGTTAGTTGACCAGTATTTGTACATAATTAAGAAGTGGATCATATTGTAAAGGCTAAAATGGGTTCTCACAAAAATGTACTGGTTAGAAATCGACATGGGAGGATTTGGTTGCCCATTCTCCGTTGATGTTGTATTTTCTTTTGCAACTTGCTAATGGGTAAAATGTTAGTCATACATTGGAAAAAATCAGTCGGAATGAAATAGTGTAGGGGTATGTACCTCTCCTTTTACCGATCGAGCGACCACCTCTCCATGCAGAGTATCTTCCTTAGCCACCGCCTCCTGTAAGGGACAGTGTGTTAATAATATGTATATGGATGTCATAGCCCATTAATATTCTTATTTGTTTAACCTGTGTAGTGTCCTTGGAAAATTTTGGTGTGAGGTTTATTTGAGGACTTCCATCTTCATCCACTACCAATTCTTGCGGAGGCGGTTGCTGCTCGTTCTCCTACGTAAGCAGATGAACAACATATTATGCTTTAATAATATCTAGAAATATATATATGATTCGATAAGAAGAAGAATACAATTATCACACCTCATCATCCTGTTGCCCAATGCCACTAATCAGCTTTCCCGGTCATAGAATGTTATATCCAATGGCCTCAGTGACAAACTCAAATTCTTCGTGTTCAATCGGCAAAGGTGCCTTGGGAATGATCACAGGTCCACGAAGCTTTACTTTCTCCCACTTGATGGGTAAGTTCATTTTCGTGTCCTTTGGAAACAAGATACCAAATGCAGCTACATCCCTTTCTCCATTATGGTTCAAAACATATAGGCAGCACTTTTTTCCTTTCTGAGAAATAAATGAAGAGATTGGGGAAATACATTGGCTGGAAAATAAGTAAGTTTTATTAAGTAAAGAAAATTAAATAATTTCATAAGTTCAATCGATAGATTATAACAAGAAATGAATTCTACATATAGCTGCTGAAGGCTGCAGCGCGCAGCAGCTTTCAGTTTTTAGCTGAGACTGAGAGCTGGATCGTGCTGCATCTTTCAGCGTTCATCTTCCATGAACTTTCTCTCAAATAAAACTACATTGGCAAAGATACATTGTCACAGTTTACGGGGGAAAGAACGAGATGAAGGTATAACTAGGCCTAAACTACCAACATCCAAAATGAACGTGATAGTAGTAAATGTATCCCCACAAAATCATTTTGACAGGAAATTGAAATCCAGAAACTAGCAATCACAGAGCAAGAAAGGAGCTAACTACGAGGTTCATGGTATGGAATACCTTATCATCTGCTACGGTTCCTTGTGGGTCACTACATCCAGATGATGAAGGAATAAATACCCGGTTGTCCTTATTAGCGGGGGTGGAAGATGTAGCAAGGAAATTGTGAGCATCCAAGTGTGGGGGAATAGCTTTACCCAATTGTCCAGCTAGCCAATTTGTTTGGGCCTCAAATAAGGCAAAAAATCTTTCCTTGAGCTCGATGACATCTGTTGGTAGTTTGTTTGAATTTGAGATTTCCTTAGATGGCTTTGTGTTTGTGCTCCCACATCGACTAGATGCATAAAGGCTCACAGCCATATGTGGTAGGGCCTTATTCACCTTGGACTTTACAGAGCAACCTCTCCAATGACCCCCATGATCCTTCTTACCCGTTGCTTGAACGAGAATATCTTCTTTTCCTTGTATAACCAAATCTCCCTTTTGCTTCTTATCCAAAAGGTTTTTCTAGGAAACAAAACATATGCTAGCCATTACTATGCATTCCATCTGAGAATATTAATAGAGATAGAATCAATTATGAATTATGCTTACAATATTGGGGGCTGCTCTTTTAACGGAGTAGTTGGTGTAGGTCAATAATTTCTTCTCCCAGTTAGCTTCAAGGAACACCTCGGAGCAGTCCAGTTTGAAATCCATTATTTGAACTAAAGCCTCCGCTTCTTCTACACTCTGACCTTTATCCAAAAGCTTGTCAATTCTAGCCTTTCTTTTCCTCTTCTCGAGTTCTATTGCAAACCTATGATTCCCTCCACTGCCCGTGTGATGGATGTACTCCTTCTGTGAGGTGCTTACTTTTGTTGTGTCACTTAATGCCTATTTGTCCATCAATTTGTAAAATGCTCACAAAGTAATGACTAGAGATTAATAATTTTCAAGGAATTACCTTGAATTCAGGGGTTGATCTATGTTTCACAAATAGCTCCCACTTATTTTTGTCCATCCAGCGATAAACTCTCCATGCACAAGAACCCAGTTTTTTTTGCACGATGTACTTGTGAGCCACCTTAGTCTTCCAATTCCTCCACTTTTATCCTGCATAAATTGTCCATTTATTTTGAAACTTATTAATCTCATTGAACGTCATTTTGGTTTGTATATCCCAGCTAATCCAGTGGACAAAGATACAGTTGTTAGTGCAATATGTAATGAAGTTGACATGAACTGATGAAAATGGAGGATTAGAACACACTTACGAGAATGTCTTCCCATAAATCTTTCTTTAAATGCTCTGGGACTGATTTCCAATTATGCCATGTCCCGAAGTGGATTCTTCGTCGGAAGGCATGGCCAACATACATCGACCATCAGCTGCGCATAACTAGGGGTTCGAAGTCATCATCGAAGAAAATTTTAACGGGCTTCTTTTGCTTCGCTAGCAACACGGAATTGCACGTGGCTGTGCCTCTACGCTTGCAATACTCTTTAATCTCAAACTTGTTGAAGCTCCCACTCATGTCATCTTTTAACATAGTTTTTTCTTCTTTCCCCGACTTTTCAGATCCCGAGCAATATTTGGGTGCATCATCCACTTCCTCGTTATTGTCATCACAGTTGTCATCTTTTGGAGGGGTAACACTATTTTCTTGAACGGCTTTTGTACCACTGGAGTCAAACAATATCTTCCCCGGCTTCGCCATTCAGTCGCTTGTATGAGTCAATAAAAAAAGGAAATCTTAATATAACACATCCAAAGATGGATATCCACTAACAACCATCCGAGAACATATTGTACGGGGGCAAAAATAGGGTAGGCAAAATTTCGTATGGGGGCAAAAACAGGGTAGGCAGAAATTCTAAAATTATTAGGAAACATATCATCTATGCACATGAAACACTACTCACACTAGTAACCCAAGAAATGAAAACACAAACTAACAAACTAAGAGACCCACCAAAATATAGCTATTCATTAAACCCGAGAAAGATGCAAACTACCAATCACTCATACCTTATTGGTACACACTCTCGGCGGCAGTGTATTTTGCCACTGGCCGGCTTTGTAACTCGCTTTACTGGACCAAAATTCCGACCAGAATGGCAACCAAAATTGGGAAGCAGAATCTCGACCAAAATTGGGAAGTGGAATTGCGACCAAGATTTGGAAGTAGAATTGCGACAGAAATAGTGAAGGGATGGACAATATCATTGGGAAAAATTGGTAGAGGGTTATGGTGGAAAGAGGGAAAATTTGGGGTTAAGGTTATGGAGGGAAGAGGGAAATCGGTAGATGTGTTGGGGTGGGAGAGGTACGAAAATTTGGGGTTAAGGTTATGGAGGGAATAGGGAAAATTTGGGACGGAAGGAAAATGATGCTTTGTTGGGCCATTTTTGTGTTTTATACTTTCAAATGTTTTTTTTAAAAAAAAATTAACCCATATGAATGGGAGGGATATGTATTAGCTTCCCCAGAACCTGAAATCGCAAAAAAAAATCTTTTACTATGTGTTGGTTCATAATTGATTTTGGAGACTTTGTACAAAAAGGTAATTTGTGGCAGTCCAATTTGGCTAAGCAAAAGTCTACTTATAGAAAAAGTCTACTTAGAGCAGAAGTCTACTAAGAGTTTAATTAGACCATTCTTGCTGCCTCTGTTGGCCAACTTGGTCATTTTCATGAGTTGAGTTAGGTTCAGTATTTTGTATACTACTTCGTGAAAATCGCTCGTATCAAGAATTGTGTATTTAGTGTTTTATACTATTACTCGTACACATAGAACGGATAGAGAGTTAGAGTCTAACCAGGAATTAGTATGAGTCAATACAAACATGTTTATGTGCCTCACTTACTTGTAGCCTCACTAAGTTGCACTTGAGGAAGATTATATTTGAGTCGCCTCAGTAAGTAAGGGACGACAGGAAGCCTGTATTTGAGTCACCGTAACCTTATTGTATTGCTGACAAGAATGTACAGAGTACAATAAGGAAACATAATATGAGTAGAACTCTAGCTTGGTAACCATGACTTGTCCAGAATCAATCAAGATCTGATCAGAAACATGAATTACTCTAACAATAGTATAACAATATTAGAAAATGATCTATTGCTGATAGGAATAAATAGAATACAAAAGGAAGTAGAGTCCTACTAACACTCTGTCCTAGTCAACATCACTTCTTCGGAATCATTAAAATCAATCCTGATTTACTATAACACCCTCGAGCTCTCGAGCCCCTCGAGCCCTCGAACCCCTCAAGCCCTCGAGCCCTCAAACCCTCAAACCCCTCGAGCTCTCGAATCCCTCGGCGCCCTCGAACCCCTTGAGCCCCTCGAACCCCTCGAACCCTGAAACACCTCGATGCCCCTCAAACCCCTCGAGCCCCTCGAGCCCCTTGAACCCCTCGAGCCCCTCAAACCCCTCGAACCCCTCAAACCCATCAAACCCCTCGAACCCATCAAACCCATCAAACCCTCCAACCCCTCGAGCCCCCGAATCTCTCGAACCTCGAACCCCTCGAGCCCCTCAAATCCCTCAAACCTCGAACCCCTCGAGCCCTCGAGCCCCTTTTGTCCCTCGAGCTCTCAAACCCCTCGAGCACCTCGAGCCCTCGAGCCCCTTGAGCCCTCGAGCCACTTGCATCAAACCTCGAAGGTATGGGTTCGAGCCTCGATCCGTGGCTCCTAAAATAGTTAATATCTTTCAGCCCATGTGTTTGTAAAATTCAGCCCAATTGGGTGTAAAATTCAGCCCAATTGTTTGTAGACTTAGTGCAATGTGTGTGTAAAATTTGCCCCTCAACCCAATACCCTAACACCTTTCCTCTACCAAGCTCTATCCATATTCCACGCTCCTTCCACCGATAAACTCTATCGCCTCTCCCTCCGCCATCCCCGCTACCTTTGTCGTCCCCGCTCCCTCTGCTGTCCCCTCTCCATACGCCATCCCTACTCAATTTCATGCCCGTCAAGCTCCATCCCTTCCACTACGGGCTCCGTCCTTGGTTAATCTACCGTTCACCATCCATACATCTTCCACCAAGCTACCGTCCGCCAAGCTCCGTCTGCCAAGCTCCATCGGCCAAGCTCTGTCCGCCAACCACCGTCGGCACTCCAAAAACCTTTCATCAACAAACCATAGTCCAAATTAGGTAAATGCATACCCACTCGTGTTTGGTTTCCTAGGGATTGTCTACAATTTTCGTATGCTTTAGGTTTGATTTCATGAAAATGCCTAACTGTGAAGAACCTTATTGTGCTTTTGTTTTCGAAATGCATGAGTAATTGTGTACAAACATGATTGTTTATTCTGATTGTGAAAAAAATGATTCTGGAAAAAACCTTATTGTATTGTGGACCGTAAATTTTCATGTGAGGTTATTCTGGATGGAGAATTTATTCGTGCTTGTGTTAATATTCTGTCCACCTGGTTTTCTTATTTTCCATGTGCTTTTGTTTTCGAATTGCAGGAGTAATTGTGAAAAAACCTGATTGTGTATTCTGATTGTGAAAAAACCTGATTCTAGGAAAAACCTGATTATGTATTCTGATTATGAAAAAACCAGATTCTGGGAAAAACACGATTGTGTATTCTGGATCAAAAATTTTCATGTAAGGTTATTCTGGATGGAGAATTTTTTCCTACTTTTGTTAATATTCTGACCACCCAGTGTTCTTATTTTCCATGTGCTGACTTTCTGGATGAAAATTTAGCTTATGTTAACATTTTACTGGCGCATTATGTACCATAACACATTTATTTTACCAGGTATGGCCCCGAAAAAAAGTTCACCCAAGCAGAAGACCAACAACCAAAACTCAAGGAAAAAAGCCAGAGTCGATGAGAAGGAGGAGCATCAGCATGGGTCTCAGATTGTCCCCTCGAACAATCCAATACCGACGGCAGAGGCAGACTGTCATGAGGCAATAAATGTGTAAAAAGAATCCATTAGCAAGGGCCTCATACTAGAGAGAGGGTTGAGAATGGAAAAGCTATACAAGGACTACGTGAACGAGCACGGCTAGGTAGGCTTCATCTCACAGCCGCCTCGTACAAACCAGACCATGGTATGTGAGTTCTTGTCGCTCATGAAGTACAAGAATTGTCTAGATGTTTTCCTCCGTGGTCATTTCATTGAGCTTGAAGCGGATGTGATCAACAGGTTCTACAAGATCCCACCGAAGCTTCATGGGAAGACATCATAAGAGAAATCTGTGATGATAGCGATGAAGCTATCCGGAATCTGCCACAAGAATGGTCCAACATTGAGAAGAAGTACTTGACTGAAGACATGAACGTGTGGTACAGTTTCATAGCTGCCCAGCTTCTCCTGGTGAAAATGAATAGTGAGGTTCATCGGTCCCGTATGTTGCTGCTATACAAGATCAGGAAAAACATGAGCATCAATGTTGGGGGTTACGATAATGCATACATCTGGGATTGGGTCAATGCCCACAATTGCATAGGATTCCCCTCACTGATCACTGCCCTATGCGTGGAAGTAGGTTGCAAATTCAAAGATGATGATGTCACAATGATGTCAAAGCTTCCTATAAACCCTCTAATATTCTCGAAGAAGAAGAACGTTACTGAGTCATCTAGGCTGGAAACAAGTAAATCGTCTAAGGAGAATTCAGATGGGGACATGGCAGCATTGCAACTGAAGGTGGATCACTTGGTGCGATGGACATCGCAGGTTGGGAAGATCCTGACAGCCATGTGTGGCGAGAGAATTAATGAATTGGGTCCAATCCCTACCATAGATTTGCCATCGTCCAACACTGGGAAGAACAGCTCGTGCAGGGATTGACTACCTACATTGAGCTCACATTTTTTTTTCAGGTTGTTTCTTTTGCTAAGTTTATATGGATCTTTGATTCAGAGATTTTTTTATTTCCAAAACATATATTGCTACTATGTTGCTACTCTTTGGATGTGATTTTGGAATTTGAAATTTCTAGGCTCGTAATGTATTCATGTTCTTGTCTTAGAGGAACTGAATGAGCAACTTAAAACAGGTAATATGTGTGTGAAAAAGCTGCAGCACGCTGAACCAAAAGAGCTGCAGTGCGCTGGAGCTGGCAGCAGCTACCATAGGAAAATGAAGCTAAGTTTGTCCAAGCTTTACTAAAATAGCGGCAGCGCGCTGCAACTCACAGAGCTGCTCAAAATGGGGACCAATTGGAACATAGTTGTAGAATAGTTAATAGTGGTACAAAACACAACACACTACAAAAATACATAAATTTTATCTCGAATTCGCTAGTCTTCAACCATCTTCCTCTTCTTGGATTGAACGTCTCAAATTTCTTGGCCATCTTTATCTATCCAAATGCCATCTCTATGTTTCCTCCGTATTGCTCCCGCCTTAATCCCGTTGTTATTAAGTAGAGGGGAAATAGAGGGGAACTCTAACCTTGCACTTGTAACTTCAAAATCAATTTCATCACGGAAAGAGAATTTCTTACCTTGTAAGACAACAGACCAACCTACATTGCACGGGTCATTTACGTAGAAAACTTGTCTTGCTTGTTCGGCCAAAATAAACTGATCATTTTCATATGCTTCACTACTCTGGTCAACAAGGGTAAATCCCATTATGTCATCAGCTTGAACTCCAATTGTGTTATCAAACCACTGGCACTTGAAAACCGGAATCTTGAAATCTCCATAGTCAAGCTCCCAAATCTCATCAATAACACCATAAAATGACATCACAACTAGGACTGGTTTATTGTCTTTCTTACTTTCTTGCCATATTGTCTCCGACCCAATGTATACCCCACTATTTTGTGTTGTGCTCTTTAAATCTTGGTCCCTAGTAGCAAAACAGAAATCGTTCATTTCATATCCGAAATACTTCAAAACCGTGCAGTTAGGCTTCCTTACAAATGCCCTAATTTTTGGGTCGTAATCACCTACATTGCATCGATCATATAACCAATTCACAAACTTTTCATTGTGCTCTAACTAAACTTTATTAGGATGCCTCGTGGGATGAGACTCTATGATCAAATTAAGGTGATCGGTCACACAAGCAGTAGTCTCCATACAATTTTCCAACACATACAAATGAACTGACATCAGATCACTATTCAATGGAGTAATTAACATTCCCCTTGACCTCGGTTTGCCCACCTTCCTTCTAACATGTCGATTCTGGGGCACCCCAAAATTTTTATGTTCCTCTAAATAGCTAGAGCAAAAAATAAACAAAGTCTAGTGATTGAGTACCTTACGTCAGTCTCCATTACCCCACGAATAGCAATAGGTAACAGTTGTTGCATCAAAACATAACAATCATGAGATTTCAAGCCGGTCATCTGACAATCCTTCGTAATTACCAGACTCACATTCGATGAATAACCAATTGAGACCTTCATTGATTTCAAACTATCACAAACTGAGATTCTCTCCTCTTTTGACAATGTACAAGGTGCAGGGGGCAAGTAAGTCCTGTTACCCTTCACTTCTGGGGCGAGGTCATTTTTGATTCCCAAATCAACCAAGTCCAACTGGGCATTCAAACTATCTTTCATCTTCCAGGGAATATTCAAGAGGGTGCTTATCAAACTTTCACAAACATTTTTCTCAATAAGCATCACGTCTAGGCAATGCCTAACCTCAAGATGCTCCCAGTACGGTAGATCAAAACATATTGACCTTTTCTTCCATGGACCATCACAATGTATTTTGTCCTTGCCTTTATACTTTCCCAACACCACTCTCAATTTCTTAACCTTATTGTGAATCTGCACACTAGTTAGTGGTTTAGGGGATTTTCGTCATTCTTTCCCACCAACAAAATTGACCACATTATCCCGGTATTTATGGTTTCCTTGCAGCCATTTTTTATGGCCAAGATACACTGTCTTTCTTCCATGTCTTAGCTGTTTGAATTCTGTATTCTCCTCACAAATAAGACATGCTTTGTGCCCCTTCACAACATAGCTCGACAAATTTCCATAGGCTGGAAAATCATTGATCGTGCAAAAAAACATGGAACGTAATTGAAACTCCACATTCATATGGGCATCAAATACCAACACCAATTTTTCTTCCCACAATATCTTTAAATCATCGATCAATGGTCTCAAATACACATCAACCTCATTCCCAGGTTGTCTGGGACCTAAAATTAACAAAGGCATTATAACATATTTATGTTTCATGCACAAGTAAGGGGGAAAATTATATATAACCAACATCGCAGGCCAAGAACTATGCTTCGATGACATATTACCAAATGGATTCATCCCATCAGTACACAATGCAAGGCATAAATTTCTAACCTCTGAACCAAATGAAGGATATCGCTTGTCAAAATTTCTCCATTGTTCACTGTCTGCCAGATGTTTATCTTATCGTCGCTTGGTCTTTCCCGCTCTCCATGCCATCGCAAGTTCTTTGCATCTTTTGAATTCGCAAATAACCTCTTTAACTTAGGAATTAAAGGAAGATACCACATACACTTCAATGGGACCTTCTTCTTCTTCTTAGCCAAACACCCATCATCATCATTCCTCACACCCTTATATCTTGACTGTTTGCCCACGGGACATTCAACCGCATCTTTCAAATCACCGTCATACAACACACAATCATTTGGACATGCATGTATTTTCTTGTAGTCCAAACCGAGTGGACACAATATTTTCATAGCCTCGTAAAAGTTTTTCGGTATTCCATTCCCTTCCGGAAACTTATCCTTTAGAAGCTTTAGGAGTGAATTCACACTTGTATCACTCCAAGAACTTGTAGCTTTCAAATTGAAAACCTCCATAAAAAAAGAGATTATGGTATCCTTACTTTTACATCCCGGATACAATGGCTTCTCTTTTTCATCGAGCAAAGCACTCAACATTTTAGGCTTCCCCCCAAAATCTCTTACAATGTCATCGAACATAGCATCATCGGTACATTTGTTTCCATCTACCTTGTCAAAACCACCGTTATGTCCTTGCTCAACCTCTCCTTGAAATGTCCATAGAATGTAACCTCCGTCAAATATGTTCTTCAACAAGTGAAATCTAACAAGCCCACGATCATCAAACCGTTCACGACACAAGCATCTTTTGCATGGACAAAGTATCCTCTCCTCCCGACCAAAGGCATAATCAAGAAACAAATCAATAAATAAAATATGTTCACCACTCCCTCTAGCTACACTTGGATAGCTAACCATTTTTTCCTCCACACAAACATCGATTCTCGGTCCATTGTATCTAAACAACTCATAATAAACAATTACACAAATTTTCATTGTTCAAACATAATAAAAATAAACACAATCAATTTGCTATACAGTACTAAAAGTGTCATGTGTGTGTATATGTATGTGAATCGATCAACTTGTTCTTGGGATACATACATATATATATATATGTACCATTTGCCAAAACAAACACAACCATGTCAACATCCACACTCATTTACACTCTCACAACATGATACTAAACCGACATAAAGCATATAGAAACCATTAATAAATACGAATAAACTCTCTCCAAGCATGCATTTATGGTTATTATAACTACTAGCTATTTGATTGACATTCCAAGAAGTTAATGAAAACTTACATCCATGGGTCTTCATTGCTTTGAGTTATTGCTCACCATCCAAAAAATCTTCCATCAATGAAAGGAGAAGGAAACTAAAAGTTTAGACCTAATTTTAGAGGGGTCGTTCGGAGCATTAAATGCTCAATTTAGCACTGGTTTTTGTGAATAGTACGTAAAACCGGTGTCATTTTTCCTATCAGCACCGGTTTTTCACTGGTGCAAAACGAAACGGTGCCATTTTTCCGCTTTTTTGTCTGGAATTATTTTAGCACCGGTTTCTTTAATCTTTTAGCACTGGATTCTAAAACCGGTGCCAAATATATACTTTACACCGGTTTTCATTAATTTCTAGCACCGGTTCTCAATGTGGTGCAAATTTAGCACCGATTTTTGAAATTTTTTAACACCAGTTCTTCAAACTGGTGCTAAAATTTTCAATTCACCGGTTATGCCAATTTTTAGCACCGGTTTTCAAAATGGTGCTAATTTAAAACCAGTTTTTGTTATTTTTAGCACCGGTTTTTGTTATTTTTAGCACCAGTTTTTTGACCGGTGTTAGTTTAACACCAATTTTCATCAATTCTAGCACCGGTTTTTTGACCGGCGGTTATTATAAAGAAAATCGGTGCTAACATAATTATTACCGGTGCTAAATTAATACCGGTTTTAGAACCGGTGCTAACAAAATAAAAACCATTGCTATTACATTATTTGCACCGGTTTTTAAAATCAGTGCTAAAAAACTGGTGCTAGGGGGGTTCTCTGTGGTAGTGATTGTTAGCAAAACCGTTGATATGGTGCTTCTAACTGGTATAACCTCCATGATGACATCCCTCTACTGAGTAAGGGAATCAAATTCCCCAGTTGATAGCTTGGTTAATGCATCTGCCTATGTGTTTTCGCGTCGCGGGACGTATTTTATGTCAAAATATTCAAGTTGGGCTATGAGTTGTCGCACCTTCACCAAATATTTCATCAACTGGTCTTCTCGTACCTCATAGTCACCTCACACTTGTTAGACTACAATTAGTGAATCACTGAATACCGGGCACTTCTTACTTTCATTCTAACCACGAGATCTAATCCATAAATTAGAGCTTCGTATTCTGCTTCATTGTTGGTAAGCAAGAAGTCGAATCGTAATGAGTGACTGTGTTTGCTCCCATTTAGGTCTACTAAAAGCACTCCTACTCTGCATCCTTCCTTGCTTGATGCGCCATCAATGAACAATGTCCAAGCCACCTGTTCCCATTTTGTCTTACCTTTGTCTATTGTGAAACTCTGATGGATGCTCACTCTCTGTATCTCTTTGCTTGTCATCTCTACAATGATGTCTGCCATGCTTGAGCTTTGATTGTTGTTCTAGGTTGAAATTTTATTTCAAATTGACCTAGTTCTAGAGCCCAGTCTGCCTGAAGACTCTGGCTTAGAAAGGATGTTCTTGATTGGAAACCCTATGTAAACTACTATGTAGTGGCTATGAAAGTATCTTCTTAATCTTCATGCCGAAATATACCAAACCCAAGGTTAACTTTGCTACAGGAATGTAAGCTCTCTCTGCCTTTTGCAGGATTCTACTAATGTAATAAATCGGAACCTATCTCTGCCCTTCAAAGCAAACTAACAGATAGCTGACAACATTTTGTGAGATTAATAAGTACAAGTACAATGTTTCTATAGATACGGGAGATTTCATCATTGGTAATGTTTGAAGCTTGTCTTTTAACCCCTCATATGCTCTCTAACCGTCTTTGCTCCAGCGGAATTTTCTTACCTTTCTTAGCACTTCAAAGAGGGAAAACTGCTTTTATGTAGCCTTTGATACAAAACTACTAAGCGCTGCCAATGATCCCATTAAGATTGTACTTCTTTAACTATTCGTAGCTGGGGAAGATTCATTATGGCTTGTATCTTGTCTGGGTTAGCTTCTAAACCCTTTGAGGAAACCTTGTCCCCCAAGAACATTCCATCCCTCACTCCAATGACACACTTTTTAGGGTTAAGTTTCATCCCTATGGCCTTTAAAGTGTCCAAAGTTTCTTTCAAGTATTCAGAAAAATTACCTAACTTCTTACTCTTAATGACCATATCATCAACGTACGCTTCAATGTTTCTCCATATTTGGCTTCTGAATGCCTGGTCGATCACCCTCTGGTATGTCGCTCCCGTGTTTCTTAGCCCAAACAACATCTTTACATAACAAAACATTCCGAAGCTTGTTATGAAAACTATTTTCTCTGCACCGTTTGAGTTCATCTGTATTTGGTGATATCTTGTGTATGCATCCAAGAAGACCAAGACTTCGTGTCCTGAGATCGCTTCTACCAATTGATCAATCTTTGGAAGAGGATAGGAATCTTTTGGACATGATTTGTTCAAATTTAGGAAATCAATGCACATCCTCGAAGCATCGTCTGAATTATTCACCATAACTGGGTTTGCTAACCACATTGGGTATATGACTTCCCTTATTATGGCGGATTTCAACATCGATGTAATCTCTTCTTCTATCACTTTTTATCTATCGCTAGCAAAGAAACATTGTTTCTGCTTAACTGGTTTAACTGAGCTGATGACATTCAACGAATGGGTAGCGATGTATGGCCTTACTCCTCCCATGTTCTGTACGTCCCACACAAACCTATCCATGTAGCTTTGCAAGATTTGAATTACATTTTTCTTTTCTTCAGCTGGAAGATGTTTTCCAACCTTTATGCATTTGGAGTCGTCTTCGACACTTAGGTTTATTAACTCTGTTTCTTCACCTAGGTTGACCGATTCGTCCGAATGTTCTGGTAAGCTTCCTCCTGAAATATTGTTAACCATGTTCGCCTTTTCTCCTATCTTTCCTACCTTTATCGCTATAACTATACATTGCCTAGCTGCTTGCTGGTTTCCCCTAATTGTTGCTACTCCAGCTGGGGTTGGCAATATCATTACTAGGTAATAAGGGGACCTGATTGCACTAGCTTTGTTTATCCATGGTCTTCCATTTATAACATTAAATGTACTTGGGGCATCCATAACCACGAAGTCGCATATGATTGTGCAAGTTTTCCCACTTTCCCCGATCGTAACAAGAAACTGTATATTTCCTAGAGGCATTTCCGCTCGCCCTGTTAATCAGACCAGCAAAGATGTGGACCTTTTTAGATCTGTTCTCTTAAAGCCCAACCTGTCAAAGCAATTGAAAATTAGTATCTCGACCGCACTACCGTTATCCATGAAAACTCTGTGGACAGTTGCCTTTCTAATTTTTTTTCTATGATAACCATGGGGTCACTGTGCGGAGAGAGGTTGGGTACTGCATTCTCTTCACTGAAGGTAATTTCTTTGTTTGGGTGAAACCTTTTATCAAGTGGTTCTTGTGGAGGAGAATACCTTGCCATGGCCTCCCACGCGTTGTTGGGCAGTGACTCCTTGGATCTGTGTATAGAGAAAATAATTGTCTCTAGTGCTTTGCTATCCACATTGTTATTATACTCTACATCCACCATCATTTTTTTATTTTTAGCCATTGTCATCGCAGTACCTTGGTTTCGTAGAGATGGGTTTGGTGTCTTGCTTCCATCCCCATACTGACTTGTTGCTTCTTTTCGATATTGGCCCAAGTTTCCATTCCTTAGATTTTCTTCAATCTGTCTTCTTAGGTCACTATAGTACTCTATGTCATAGCCATGATCTTTGTGAAAGTCACAGTAAAATTCTCCTGATCTTTTTTCTGGCAGTGCAATCATTGGTGCTGGTTCTCGGAATAGATCCTTATATGCTATTTCCTTGTCTTCGTTAGAGACGTATCTTGAAATGGCGAACCCTGCGAGCCTGGCTCTCCTCTTCTGAAAGTGGAGTTTACTTTTCCTTTTTTAGGCTAGTTCTTTTGTGAATCCTCAATTGTTCGCTTTTTACCCCGTTCCTTTTCTATATTTAGGTTGTTCACCTCCTCCATTCGCACTTGCTATTCAATCATTTTCTGTGGTTCCCTTGAGTTTTCTGGCATATTCTTTGTCAGTTCCTTATAGAATTCTTCGTATCTCATTCCCTATGTAAAAGCACCCTATGACGATTGAAATGACAAATCTCAAACTTGTAGGCTCTCCGTGAGGAATCAACTATGATACTCCATGAGGCTTCATCACTTTGCTATGTTATATTGTTGAGATCCAAAATTGTTCTAGTGAACTTATGCTTTTGGTAGAAACGTCCCAAAAATAAATCTGACACTGTGCCTAAGAATTGATACTTTTGTGTTGAAGGTCTTCGTACCACATAATCGCAGTGCCTGATAGAAAGATGGTAAACTCTTTGAAAACTAGTTCTATGTTCGCATCCCAGTAACTCATGTTATTTCTATTTGAATGCAAGAAATTTTTTGGATCCGAGGTACCATCATAGACTTTAACATTTAGAGGAAGCTTGAAGTCTTTAGGCATCATGAAATCTCATAAATGTGGTGCGAGGGGCGACTTATCTACATCATCTTCTGCGACAATGTCACACAGCTCTTCTTCATAGAAAAGACGTTCACGTTCTTGATTTTCATTTTTCTCTTGCCTTGGGGGTTTTTGCCTCAGTGTCTTCAAGAATTAATCCTAATGGTCTTCCTCGTTCGCTTCTGAGAATGCTGCGAATGCCCTTTGTTCCTTGTCAAAGTTGTTGTTTAGAGATTCTTCGTCTTCTTCTTCCTCCTCTGTTTCTTCTTTACTGAGCCCTTTCTCTTTACTAGGTGTATGATGGTGCTGGTGGTGTGTTCCCTCATTGTTTCCCAACATTTTCTCTTGTGACAGATGGTTGTGGCTTTTTACACTTATAGTGAACGCCATTGCTTACCTGAGCAGCCTGAAAATGAAAAGAAAAAAAATCCATTCCCCTTAGTCGCTGCCAAATGATGTGGTAGCTTGTCCAGGTAGCCTCTTCTTGGTTCACTTGTTTAAATTTCATTACCTGCAAATGCAGCCCCAAAAGTGATTTTGGGAGAGCACCTCTGACGATCAAGTAAGTCCTCTCTTCAAGAAATGGAATTTCTCTATATAGTAGCGTTTACCTTAGCTCCTACAGAGCTTGTTGTATTTGTAGGCTAATTTCCTTTATAGTTTCTCGTTCTTAGAAACTCAAGATTGTGGGTATGCCACTCCTACCACGTTCCTCGGTTGTGGTCCTTGTGTTCGCTGCATATATCATCTTTGGCGGTCTACGTTCTCTGCCACGATCCATGATCCCTATATTTGTTGCATCTACACGGTCCTTGCTTTGGGCTGACACTAGATGGGATAATGTTGGAATGGGCCTAGCTACTCTTAACCCTTTTATCATTGGGTTACACCTATACCACCATCAAAACCATCTTCCCTCAAACCCTTAAAACACACAACTCGAAACCTAAGAGGTAACTCTCCATTGTGATTCAATTCTTTATTATCATTTTTGGTGCATGATAGTGGTTGGATTGGACTTTATTGATTAGAGGTTAGGGGTTGTATATTTGGGTGATGGTAAATTGTTTGTTACATTCTATGATTCTGCTACCAGGGGTAGATTTTAATGTCTATTTTTCATTGCAAGTGCTCTCTTATTTCCTCCCTTGACATATGTTCTATGATTATGTACATGCATTGAAGAAAATGCAACCTTAAGTATGGGGGAGGGGATCAGATAACACTTATGATTCTTAGTTGTTTCTATCTAGCTAATAGCTCTTCTAAGAGCATTTGAAAAAAAGATTTAAAAAATGGAAAAAAATTATACACCCGGCAAAGTTGAAAACCTGAAAGGGTAACTTAGGAAACATTGGAAAAAGCCTGAATAAGTTGAAATACCTAGGTAAAAGTGAGAGTCTAGGACCAGCTAGGTTTACAAACTTAGGTGGTGTATACATAGCCCAAATACTAAGTGGCATGCCCAAACCACAATGAAGCTTGATGCTAAGCACTGATGCAAGCTAAGGCAGATGGACTGGGGATAAGCTAGGTCCACCCACGAACTGAGAAAAGTGGAGACCATGATCAGGTGTCAGCCACAAACTGCCTTTCTCAGTTTCACAATCACACACATGATGGAAAACCCAGATAAAGCGGAGCCACATTTGTAATACACTATGAAAGCAATAGAGAGGACACGAATCAAGGTAAGTACAACTAGACTAAAAAGGCTTGATTTGAAGAAGGAAGTGGCTGACTTAGGAATCAGAGTCTTTTCCCTGGAACCACTTCCAAGATCTCTTTTCTAGGCACACCTTGGTGAATAATGATCAATCGGTCAGATTGGGAATACCAAAACATTTGGCGTCATCTGTGGGGATGGAATTTTGTTTTTAGTCGCTCATTCCCAACAAGGTCGACAGTTCACTAGAAGTGAAAGAATTCAAAACCACGAGACTCAAGAGCAAACAGATAGAAGAAAAAGGAATGTACACCCTAGTAAAAATCAAGATAACATTCCCAGCAGAGAGCAATAACACGTTAGTGATGACATAAAAAATAAAGAAGAGGCAAAGTCTCCTAATACAAACAAGAAAAAGGAAAGGAGAGCATTCACATCATTTTTAAAAGCAAGCTAAGAGAAAATATATAATCAGTTCCTAGCTACTCTTAAACTAAAGTCCCCAAGGGTATGTCAAACAATTGGTCAAAACAATGATGACCTTAAATATGAGGCAAATTAGGAGACATAGTAGCAGACGGCGACGTAGAAAAGTCTCCACTAGCAACACATCCTCGCAACTTCAATATGCCGAAGGAAAATGGCACTAATAGATACAACGAAGCGAGCAAGGCAGTAAGCTCCATGGCCAAATCCCAAGCCACAACGAACACTCAGAAAAGGATTCAAAAGATGATGGCAGCAGTGGGCTATGAAAATGGTGTCTAACAAGGCTCCAGAGAAAGTTTGTTTCTCTATACATAGGTTAACAGAGTCCCAATCAAATAATTCTTTCAAGGCTAAGGCCAAGTAATCATCTACACATAATCCCCTGGATAAAAGATTGCGTATTGATGAACAATCCATTTAGCGAAGAGAACGCTGTTCCTAACACCTCACCACACAATGATCTGATGGTTATTATTGCCAGAATCAGTAATGTAATGGTTGATAGAGTGCTCGTAGATGATGGAAGTGCAGTAGAAATCCTTTTTGTAGACTGTTTCGACAGACTTGGATTCAAGAGATCCAACATGAAGAAATCCACATCCGCACTCGTAGGATTCACAGGAAGAGCAGAGACACCATTAGGCAACATACAACTGCCTGTAACAATTGGCAAGAATGAGAGGAACTGAACCATAATTTGTGACTTCATTTTCATGAATGCTCCAAGTTCGTTTAACACTATTATCAGTAGGTCTTGGTTGAACAGAGCGAAAGCAAATGGTCTCCTAACCATTTAGTCATGAAGTTCACAAACCCAACAAGGATCGCAATAGTGAGGGGAAACCAACAGACTGCCAGACAGTGTATGGTCATTGCAGTGAAAGCAGGAAAAACTGCGGAACAACCAAAAATGGTTAGTACTATCACCAACAGTGACTCACTAAACCAGATGGACCATCCAGTAGATCTTGGAGAACCAACTGAAAATGTCATTTTGGATGACAATGTTGCATCTAAGTGTGTCAAAGCAGGGAAATGTCTTCTAGGTAAAGAGAAACATAGAGTGATAGAAATTCTGAGAGATCGCAAAGACACATTCGCATGGAGTGAACTGAACATGGGAGGAGTCGACTTGAGTATTGCAACTCATTCTTTAAAAATCACTAATTTGATCAAGGCGGTCAAGCAAAAATAAAGAAGCTGCACCAGTGATAGACAAAAGGCAATCGAGGAAGAAGAAAAGGCGTTGTTGCAAGCTGGGATCATAAAAGAGGTGATATAGCCAAAATGGCTAGTGAACTCGGTGATGGTAAAAAAGGCAGATTCTGGGTGAAGAATGTGTATAAATTTCACCGATTTAAACAAAGCATGCCCAAAGGATTGTTATCCCCAGCCAAAGATTAATCAGCTAGTAGAAGCAATCTCGGGGTACAAAGTTCTGGCATTCTTGGATGCCTACAAAGGGTATCATCAGATATTAATGAACCCTAAAGGTGCAAAACAAATGACCATATTTTTCTACGTGAAGATGTCATTCAGGTTGAAAAAATTGAGGGGCAACATATCAGAGAGTTGTTAATAATGCGTTCTGCAGCCAGATTGGGTGCAATATAGAAGCATATTTGGACGATATGGTCATAAAAAGTAGGCAAGTACGTGACTTCACGAATGACTTAAAAGAAACCACGGATACATTAAGTGCAATTGGAATGACGCTAAATCCAAAAAATGCACGATCAGGGGAGCCGCGGGAAAATTCCTAGGATACAAGGTATCTCCAAAATGAATTGAGAATAATCTGGAGAAAATACAAGAAATTGTTAATCTCCCCAGACCACGAACAGTGAAGGAAGTCCAAATATTAATAGGATCGCTAGCATTGCTTAGTAGGTTTGTGTCAAAAGCAACCGAAAGACACTTCCCACTATTTGAAATCCTTAAAAGGCTAGGAAGTTCAGCTGGAGCGAAGAGTGTCAATCAGTATATGAGTCACTGAAGGACCAACTTCAGACACTGCCAATGTTGAAAGCACCAATTCAGGGAGAAACACTATACTTATATTTGGCGGTTTAAATAAACACAGTGAGCTCAGTTCTGGTAAGGTAATATATTCAGAAGCAGATACCAGTGTTCTACACCACCAGAATACTGCAGCAGACTGAAAGGGCGTATCTTCTAATTGAAAGGTTGACCCTAACATTGATATATTCGGCAAGAAGACTGCAAATCTATTTCCACAGTCATATGATTGTAGTCAATACTGACTACCCAATCAAGAACATCCTGAACAAGCCCGAGTAATCCACGAGAATGACCAAATGGGCTCTTGAATTTGGACAATTCAAGATGAAGTTTTAACCGTGAACCTTAATCAAAGTGCAGGCTTTAGAAGATTTCATCGCAGAGATTACAAGCGTGGGGGTGCAGCAGGTGAAAACGCAACAGTATCTTGACAAAGCTAAAGAAAATTCACATCGCATGGAATCTATTCGTGGACGGGACATCTAGTAAAGAAAGATGTGGAGCAGAACTGTTGTTGATTAACCCGGATAGAGGAGAATACAGATACTCAATTTTCTTTGACTTTTCACTTGCCAATAACGAAGCTGAGTACAAGGCATTAATATGTAGCTTTGATCTCACAGTTAACATGAAGGTGAATAGTGTTTGGGAATTCAGCGATTCAAAGATATCGGTCCAACAAGTAAGAAGAGATTACGAAGTGCGAGAAGAGAAATTGATGAAATACTTAACTAGGGTAAAGTAACTCATTTCTCACCTTGAGTACTTCAACATCCAGCATGTCCCAAGAAGTGCAAATATGAAGGCAGATGCCCTAAGCAAGCTAGCAACAGAAGGATTTGGGTTATTAGCTGAACACAAGGATGTGAAAGTAGAGGTCATTCCGGTTAGGAACATAGCGAGGACAACCATGTCAGCAGTTCAAGCACAGTAGGTAAACTGGATAACAATATTGATTGAACACTTTGATAGGGAAAAGCTACCGATAGACAAAGTACATGCCATGAAGCTAGAAATGCAATCCCATAACTATGTTTACGAAGATGGAACCTTATACAAGAAAGGTTACCTATCTCCATGGATAAAGTGTGTGGAGCCATCACAAGCAAGCGAATCTTAAAGGAAGTACACGAAAGATTATGCAGATTGCATCAAGGGTCTCAAACAATTGTGAAGAAGATCATTAGAATTGGATACAATTGGCGACCATGTTTATTGATGCATATAACTTCGTCCTTAAATGCAGAAGCTGCCAGATGAATGCTCCAATATCATACAAACCGCAGTCAGCATTAACATGAACATATGGAGCTTAATCATTATAAATGGGGAATTGATCTAGTCGAACCTTTTCCAAAAGGTTCTGGCAGTTCCAAGTTTTTAATTGTGGTAATTTATTAGTCACAAAGTGGATAGAAGTGAAGCCCTTAGTTTGTGGTAGGATATAGTTTGTCACTTTGGAGTACCACAAACCATCATCACCGACAATGGCGCACAGTTCACAAGTGGTGTCTTTACATAATGGTGTTTGAAACTGGGAATCGCAAAGAAATTCACTTATGTAGCTCACCCTGAAGTGAACAGTCTGGTAGAAGTAACAAATAGAACAATCGTCCAAGGTATCTAGAAAAGATTGGAAGGAAAGTGAGCAGGCTGGGTTGATGAGAAACCTAATACCTTGTGGTCATACAGAACAACAGAGTGAGAACTAATAGGAGAAATGCCGATTAGTCTAGTATATGGGCACGGAGTGGTAATACCAGTGGAAATTAGACAATCAAGCCTTTGAGTCGAGCAATATAAGGAAGACATCAATCCAGAGATGGTGAGGTTGGACATAGATGAAATCAAAGAGAAGAGACAGAGGGTGGCAATCAAGGAAGCAAAGTACAAAGAATGATGGCTAGAGCATACAACCAGAAAGTCTAGGAAACACAATTCCAAATTGGCGATCTGGTACAAATGAAAAATAAAGCTAGCTTGGCTGTGGAAAAAGGAATGGTTTTCCCGAAGTGGGAAGGATCGTACAAGATAACGAAGATGCACCTCTGATTCAACATCTACAAGTTAGAGAGAATGAATGGAAGCAACGTTCCCAACACTTGGCACATAATTAACATGATAAAGTTTTATGTCTAGAATCAGCAAAGAGGCAAGAATATCTAGTTTCAATGTGTAGAAACCATGATATGATCATTGGTGGTGTTCATTCCCTTGTTCAGTGTTGAAGGCAATATTATTGCAATATAAATCTTTTGGAGTAATATCTTTTATTTTCAAATAGCTATACCTTGCAATTGCAAAACTAAGCTATAAAATCTAAAAATATGAATGCATGATGATAGTGGTATAAATTATCGATTACAAACGCCACTCATCTTGCCTTTTTGCAAAATATAAATCTTAAGAAAACAAGTCATAAATCTTGCAATAAGGCAGATACTCCCACAGTGAAGCGAAAAAAGCAAGCAATAGATCTTGTGATTTTGTACTCATAATAGAAAGAAAGATATAGACCTTGCTACCAGGAAAACCTGGCTTTAATACAACAACAAAAACAAGCGATAGATCTTGCGGCTTTACACATTACATACTTCTAATAGAGCAAGCAATAGATCTTGCTACATGGCAGATATGCCTGTGAAATAGTGACTAAAGCAAGCTATAGATCTTGCGAATTTGTGATAAATAGAGTTTCATTACTTAAAACAAAAACAATAGACGTATGAAAGATATCTTGTGAAAAAAATAAACTACGCAGTCAAGAACATTGAAAAGTACGAAGTCAGATTTAATTGAAATGGGACAACCACAACATCCAAAAATCAGGAAAAAAAATAACATCATGCTATAATTTTTTGGAAGAAAAAATCATTACATATTATCTATGCCTAGATTCTTGTGATGATCCAGAAGAAGATAAACCACTACAATGAAGATTGTGCTCAGCCTTACGCTGGTTTTCCTCAGCCACACGCTCTTTACTAACCATATGGTCGTATTGAGATTTCATATGTAAAAAATCAGGAAGGCGTATTAGACCCCATCGCTCCATATGACCAAGATATATAGCATAATATGCCTTGAAGTCAGTTATAGGGCCGAACTCCTCGCGGTCCAGCTGCACACTCATAACATTAATTGATTCCTCACACTGCTTATTTGCAGCCCTTAAATTATGTATTTCTTCCTCTAGGCCACAAATATGCGATTGGAAAGCCTCACACAAGTTAATCCTCCGCCCGCCAATTCCCACAGTAAGATCTCCAGGACCAGTAGTCCTGCGAGATGAAGAAGGGAGAACCTGAAGTTTATCTTTGTACTCAACACAAGCTTGCTCAAGTTGGTGCACAGATGAATCAAGCTACGCACTCAGCGCGAAGCTGCTCATTTTCATTTTGCATATGTGTGTTTATAGCAAACTCTTTATCAAAATTACTTTGTCAACCGAGGGCAGAGGATGAAAAGTGATCACACTCATCTTTCTTTTTCTTCAACTTATCGAACAAGTCATCAAGGTGAGCACATAGTTTATCAATCATCAGTGTCTTCTGATGGGCTTCGCGAGTCTTACTCGCAGCATGATTTGTAGCCTACTCCTATTGTCGAAGTATCTTCACCATGGTCAATTGTTGACGATGAATAAGACTATTCTATTCATTGCAAATCTTATGTAAATCGCACACAATATCCTAGGTGTCCTTTACAGTCTTATCCCACTTCGGTTCAAGAACATTAATACCCAGGAGCATGTACTTCAAACGAATGCCTAAAGATAACGCCCACTCTTGGACACACATTGGAGATTAAGCGGGTGCATGTATGCACCGGTGGATTCAAGATCAACCAAGCCGTGGACAATATCCTTGCTAAGCGATTCAACATTGTACCCATCAAGAACAAACTTACTGCAAGGATATGTAGTAGATGAAGATGGAAATGGAGCAGGAATAGGAAGTTGTCATCCAATGCATATGGGAAGCAACTCTATATGAAAGATGTGATCAGAAGAAATAGGCTTCTCACATTCCTTGGTGAAAGATTTAGTGGCACGAAGCAAACTAATAGGGCAGTGAAAATCAGGTGGCAAAAATCCATAGAAAATGATTAGTAGTTCCCAGAAAGTCAAGTCGTTTCAAATATTTATGATCAACCAAAATATTGAAGCCCTGCACGTAAGTAGGTTCAATGAGAAGATGTAAAAGAAGAAGGATAGATCAACATTAATAACCACAGTCACACAAATAGTATAGGCATACACCAAAGTATTGTCTTAAAATTACAACAAAAAATTCAAAAAGCCCAATATAAGAATCAACTAACTTTTGAGTTGGAGGTAGGCAAAGGATAGAAAACGATAGAAATGTCTTCCATGCTGGATTACTGAGCAGGGATGTCAATGTTCGCATGGGCCTCAGTTTCCACGTTGACATCAGGATTAGGAGGTCGAATAATAGTGCAAGAACCAAATGGAATGTTATCAAGATAATTAACCTCATGCACCTTTAACTTAGTCGCAAAAGGAAGGAAAGGAAGGCTAGCAAGATGCAATAGCAAAGCACAGGGGTGTCCACCATCAAAAATCTTCTCAATAAAGCCATTTTTGAGTATTGCTTTCTGTTTTGCCAATGTTGCAATGCATTTCTTCAAGGAGTGCAAGCTCTTCAGCGTCGAAGTTGGGTTCCACTTGTGCATATCTATCACAACCTCACAATAACCTACGGTGTGAGTAGATCTGGAAACATTCTCAAATAATTTGAAGAAGGACTTCATCTTGCAAACCCAGTCAACCAGAATTTGAGGATATTCAGGAGAAGTGGGTCTATTGGTGTGTATCTCACGTAGTTTAGAACAAAGCTTGATGACTTCTTCCTCTACAATCCTAGCATGCTTCTCAATAGTGTTCGCCCATTCCTAGGCAGCTTTAAGGGAAGTCTCTAAAGGCACACATTTCGTCTCCTTTGCCTTGTACTTTTCCATGAGGGACTCATCTGCCGGAGAGAACTTCAAAAGTCACTCGCTCACAAGCTAAAGGCTCTCACCGACCTTACAGAGCAAAAAAAACATAGAAAATAGATAGTTAATATTCTACATACGAAATATCAAGGTATGGCAAAGATCACTCAAATTAAGAAGAAAACTTACCACAACTAAATTATCGGGAAGAGTAAGTTTGGAGAGAGTATCCGGTATTTTTCCCTCCACCAGTACATTCTCGGTTCATGAGCAAGATTAGCTGACACGTCCCCTTTTCACGGGAGGTAGCGAGTGGCTTGAGGACCTATCAGTATTGTCCCTCTTTTTCTTCTTCTCTTTCGACTCGCCAATGGGGCAATTGCCTAACTCCTCTCTATCCTCAGTAGACTTTCCTTTCGCAAGGGAAATACTAGTGCTCATTTTGTTAACACCCTGTTGGAGGGTGTTACTCGCAACAGTATTGTCAAGCTGAATAATGGTCTCAGCCACCTCCTCATCATCGCCATCGAAGAGCGATCTGTCGATAGCACCTCCATCCAGATCCGTCTACAAAAACGTAAACATCACATATCAAATGAGCACACATAAGAAGTACACACTCATTAAAAATAAGGAAAAATACACATCAAACACATCAAAACAATGACAAACAAAACACCTTCAGCATCAGAATCAGCATGGCAGAGATGTTGTGTATGAGAGCGAAGTGTTACCAAAATCTTGGTCTCAGCAGTAATTTGGAATTTTGGTTAAGTTATATAAAAATTATTTTGTATGCGAAAGACCAACGCTACTAGGGAAACCGCTCACAAGCTCAACCCCAATAGCCACAGGATAAAAAAAACTCATCTATGGTGTTTTTCACTTTTCGAAGGTGGTAGAAGTTACGAAACAAATCAAGGGTGAAAGGAACATCCAATTTATCACACACCCAAAGAAACCTCATTATGATAGTTATGCCCTTGAAATAAAAATTGGACAATGCATTTTTTTACTAGCATAGAATATCAACAATGTGTTAAGGAAGTGGAAAGTAAAGACCAAAATGCAAATAGGCTAAATAACATGATATATAGCCAAGAGGAGGATTGAAAATGCATTCATAGTTTGTAGGAGCGTGAAGGGGAAAAGGGGATTAAAAAAAGAGAAATAGTTCTTCAAGTATTCTAAGTATGGACCAGATAGCATACTGCGTATGCCAGAGGATCCAGTGACTTGGATGGAATCCTCGCCGGAGTGAGCATCTTCTACGGGAGACTTGACACGATCAGAGTAAGACATGTGGATAAACAGGGACCCTAGGTTTTGAAATAACAGCCTTACTTAGGTTTAAGGACAACATATAAGAGTCTTTTACAACAAAGCTTAAAAGAAGATACGTCAGGAAGACGAATGGAAGATTATAAGAAAAACCACAACCAATAAATTGCCAGAAATTGAAGAAAAGATATACCTTATTAAATTTTGAGCATGCATTAAAGAGATTGCTGATTGATTTGAAAACAAAACTTACTCTTACAAAAGATGAAGAAGGGTGATTCGCAGAAAATCTAGAGACGACCAAAGAAGATGAAGAGTTTTGCAACTTAGGAGATAAAAAAAATTATACTTGGATAGTTATATATAAAGGAAGAAATGACAAGATCGAGAAAGACAATTAGTTAAAAACACAATGATGATGGTCTGACACAAAGTAAGTTACCTTTTTTTGCATATATCGAAGTGGCAGCGGAATATGAATAGACGGTGCACTCAATGGTGGTAGAGTCAAGTTATTTGTTTGAAATTCCTCATTTAAGAGATAGAGCAATAATAGACATTAGAAAAATGAAGAACTGAACAGCGAAAAAGGTGGATCGAATCTCGGCCCTTAGAAAAAAATCTACACAAACATCCTTATCACAAAGATAACTAAGATGAGGGATTTAAAAATGAAATTTTGAAATCTAAAGAGGTGGCAAAGGCAAAGGTATAGCCACAAAGCTAACGCCACTTCTCAATGACTACAAAGGTAAAATCAAATGACGAGAAGGTTGTTGATGTACAACATCAATTCGAATTTAGTTCATAATCAACTCCATCACTTGTGGTGTATACCTAGCCCAAATACTAAGCGGCAGGCCTAAACCACAAAAGTGCTTGATACTAACCAGTAATGCAAGCTGAGGCAAATAGACTCGGGACAAGCTAGGTCAACCCATGAATCAAGAAAAATGAAGACCATGATCAAGTGTCAGCCACGAACTGCCTATCTTTGTTCCACAATCAGACACACAATGGTAAAACTGGATAAAGCGGAGCCACGTTCGTAATACTCTATAAAAAAAGTAGAGAAGACATGAATCCATATAAGTGCAATTAGACTAAAAAGGCTTTTTTCTTAAGAAGGAAGTGACTGACTCAGGTGTCAAAGTCTTTTCCCCGGAACCACTTCCGGGATCTCTTTTGCAGGCACACCTCGGTGAACAACGATCAATCAGTCAGATTGACAATACCACAACATTTGGAGACATCTGTGGGGATAAAAAAATTTTCCAGTCATTCATTTCCAACAAAATCGACAATGGTGTTCATCAGAAGTGAAAGAAGTCAAAAACCACCACACTCAAGAGCAGATAGCTGGAAGAAAAAAGAATGTACATCCCAGTAAAAATCAGGATCACATTCCCAGCAGAGACTAAGAACACATTAGGGATGACACAGAAGATGAAGAAAAGACAGATTCTCCTAACAAGAAAAAGGAAAAGGAAAGGAGATCGTCCACATCATTTCTAGAAGCAAACAAAGAGCAACTGTATAATCAGTTCCTAGTTACTCTAAAACTAAAGTTCCCAAGGGTAAGTTAAAATATTAGTCAAAACATTGATGGCCTTAAATATGGGGATGAATTAAGAGACATAGTAGCAGATTGATTCAAACAAGTCACCACTAGCACCACATCTTCGCAACTTCAAGATTCCTAAGGACTTCAAATCACCAATACATGTCAAAATTTACAATGGGGCAACTGACCAAAATGAATTCCTACATTCCCATCATAATAGCATGAGGTTTTGCAATGTTGAAATCGAGTTGGTGTGTAAGGTGTTCCCCATACTTCTATCGTAAACAGCGATCACATGATATGAAGAATTACCAGACAGAAGAATCACATCTTGGGCACAGCTGTCGGATCTGTTCTTGGGACGCTTCTACCAGAAGCAGAAGTTTACCAAGGAAATCTCAAACCTGAAAAATATTGCTCAACAAAGAAATGAAAGTTTGGTAGAATATCAAAATATGTTCATCATGGAGAGTATGCAAGTTCGGGACCTATTGTTTCAATCTTCTTTGGGTGCGTTCACGGGGGGCATGCGATTAGGAGAGTTCTATAAGGAACTAACAAAGAACATGCCAGAAAACCCAAGGGACCTACAAAAAATGATAGAGCTGTATATGCAAATCGAAGAAGCTAACAGCCGTAAAATAGATCGGGAGCGAGAAGAGAGCAATAGAGCACTCACAAAGGAGTTTGGCAAAGTAGGGGAAGGAAACTTCCCTTTCAAAGGAAGAGAAGCGGGAACACACAGCATCTTGTCCCAAGAGGCACCACTAACAAAATTGTGAAGGGAGATCTGGAAAGCAATAAAAGATCTATTTTCGCAAACCAGCACCATTGGCAGCATCTCTTGAGAAAAAAAAAGAATACTATTGCGCCTTCCATAAGGATCACGGTGCAATAGTATTCTCTTATGGAAGGAGGAAATTAGAAGGAGGAAATAAGAAGAAAACTTGAGAAATTTCTATCTTGGACAATACAGGAAGGAATATGGCGGTAATATATACAACAAATCAAGCAAGGCAAGAAGCTCCATGGCCAAAACCCAAGCCACAGTGAACACTAAGAATAGGAATTAAAAGATGATGGCAGTAGTGGACTATGAAGAGGATGTGTTCAACGAGGCTCCAGAGAGAGTAGTTTTCTCCATACATGGGTCAACAGAGTCCCTGTCAAATAATGCTTGGGAGGCTAAGGACATGTATTCACCTCCACAGGAGCCCCTAGATAAAAGATTGTGCATTGATGAAACAATCATTCCTGGGATCTCTTTTGCAAGCACACCTTAGGGAACAACGATCAATCATTCAAATTTGGAATACCACAACACTAGGCAAAAATGAGAGGCTATGTTGAAAAAGGATAGAATGTAAGCTCAACGTGTGAAACCTAGGATGAAAATTCAAAAGGGCTCCAATGCAAAATGAATGAAATTGAGAAAAAAAAACTAGGTTGATGATACATTTTTATCATTCTTGGTTGTAACTAGGTCGAGAATCTAGAGTTATCCTTATGCTACAACCAAGACGACAACTCTTGCATTTCCTTGGTGGATAGTTTTTGGAGACAACTCTTTGATTGCTTTTGGGGAACATTTTGGGAAAAGTAAGATAGCTTAGCACTTATCTATCTTTTCTTAACTTTTTCTACATTTTATTATAGGTGGTAAGATTACTTAGGTTCTTTGGGGGGAAATAGGGTAATCTAGGAATAAGCTAAATGCCTCATTTAACTTATGCCTACAAGCTACACTTTTCTTAGATCTTTTCTTGTCTTTATTTAATCAAGGATGACTAAAGGGTTAAGTGTGGGGTGTCTGATGTGCATCATTATGCGTGCGCTAACCATTGCATTTGGTGTAATAATTGGTTCATTTTATATGTTGGATTGCTAGTATTAGTTGAGTTTACATGACAAGGGGTTTAGGCAGCCATATTTGGTTTTCTTGTATAAATCCCTCGTTTTGTAGACTTAATTGGTACTAATGGACACCTTGTATCCATGGGCACCTAGATCTTCCTTTGTGATCATCTTTAGTAGCTACACAACTGGAAAACAGGTTCATACGCACATGTATAAATTCATGAGTACAGGTATACCGGTCTTAACATCAGTACCTGTGCAAATAATTACATATGCACCGGTGTCCTGTCAACCGGTGTACGATTCACCTAATTTTACACCGGTGTTGGTTCTACCCGTGTACAATTTCAAAACTTTTGCACTGATATTATTTGTATAGGTGGTTATGACCAGTGCATTTTCTTACATGTGCACTGGTAAACGATTACCGACAAATTTTGCACTGGTATTATTTGTATAGGTGGTTATAACTGGTGCATTTGCTTACATGTGCATCAGTAAACGATTGCCCATGTGTACATATAACCTTTTTTTAGTAATTTGGTGCCAAGAGGACAAATTTTTGAACCGGTAATCGAACTTACCGGTGCAGAAATAATAAGGATTCGGGAAAAGGCTGCATTTGTACACCGGTTACTATTAGTACCAGTGTAGGAATTACACATGCACTAGTATGTTCTAAATACCGGTGCATAAAAAAATTCTTTTTTTAATAATTTGGCACCAAAACTATTCATTTTTGCACCAGTACTATGACCTTACCGGTGCAAAAGAAAAAATACGCGAGAATAGGATAAATATCGACACCGGTGACTATTTTTACCGGTGTAGGAGTTACATATGCACCAGTAAAATCTTAATACCAGTGTAGGAAATTGCATACATGCTCACCTACTACCTTTTTTAGTGGGTTAAAGAGTGTTTAGTGCAGCACCTTCTTTTTGGTGTATTCTTCTTTCTTTCCTTGGTCTTTCGTTCCCTTCTCTACCTAAGATCCAAGCATCACAATTCCAGGAATCCTCTTTTCGACTCTGACTCTCCCACTCCAGTCGCTACCCTTATTAATTTCTTCATATTGTAAGGGGGAGCAAAGCCCATTTTTTGTGATTCATAACTTTTTGCGCGAAAACAATACCTATTTGAAGAGAATCTCCTAATTATTCTAGAGCAACTATAAAGAGATTCTTGAACCAGTTCAAATACGGGATAAACTGAAGGAAAAGGCTGACCCATTCGGTGACTTTCGCCAACTTCGGGCAGGGAACAATTCTTTTTTTATCAGATCAACCAGCCCCCGGTTTATGGGTCGTTCTGTGAGTCCCTCAATTTATGTGTTATTTATCCATTCCTACTTTTTTATGCCAATGTTGGTGACTGGAGATAACTCTCTTCAATTATTTCTGGGATGGGAGGGGGTAGGTCTTGCTTCATATTTGTTAATTCCTTTACTTATACTTAAATTCAAGTAGCCAAAATGGGCATTCAAGAGCCCTACGCCTATGGTGTCCGGAATGGTGTTTTTTTGTTGATGAAGGCATTTAATTCTCCACAATGAAGACCCTTGAAGATACCATTTTTTGAAATACATTTATGGATATTAATGATTTCATGTATGATATTGGTTAGTAGAGATATTTATGTTTTGCGTTTGATTATTTGATGGTAATTGAGGTAGAATCGTTGATATTAATTTGTGATTTGTTCTCAAGGTTATTGTAGTTATAATGCTATGGCTTTTGATTCTTATAGTGTTGGACATGTTAAGAATGTTGTAATTTTAATGTGGAATATTGGTGTATATTGTGCATTTAGGATGTTGCATGATTAGGAAGACGTCATGAAATTCTATTGTATTAAATGTGTAGAAGTTTGATTGTTGGACATTTATTTATATGTAGAGTTGTATCGTGCTATTGAGAGGCGTAAGTAGGGTGAGTGATGAAAATATTATATTCGTAGATGAGTTCTTGGAGCATGCTTTTAGTCGAGAGAAGCAAATATTATATCCCTGTTGTGATTTTGGAAATCAAATTCGTACTAATAAGAAGGACATGCTGAAACTCTATTTGTATAGCCGGGGGTTTGTAAAATATTGTATTGTGTGGACCTTTCATGGGGAAAAATCACCACCAGAGAGATAGTACTGAGGGAGAGTGTTTTGGGGATGCTAAGTTGAATGATATGTGTGAGGAGGTTGCAACTGAGTTTAAAGGGAGGCCCGAGGTTTTGGCTAACTTCCTTGGTGAGAAGGATACACCATTGTATCCTGGTTGCAAGAAGAAAGACACAGTCATGTCGTGTTTGATGGAGTTTTTTTAATTTCAAAGGTGTAGGGTCATGGAGTGATACTAGTATGAATAAATTGCTTAAGTTTTTGAATGAAAAGGTTCCACCCGGTAACGGGGTTCCTGATAACCTTTACGAAGCTAAGAAAATTTTGTGTCCGATGGGATTGGTGTATGAAAAGATACATGTTTGTCTAAACGATTGCGTCCTATATAGGGTTGAACTTAAGGATAAGATTGGTTTTCTAGTATGTAATGTGTCACGTTATAAGAAGAAGAGAAATTTGGTTGTCGGTGGAGAGCATATTGTACCGGTGAGGAGGTGAGTGCCTCCCAAATGTATGTGGTATCTTCTGATTATTCCGAGGCTGAGAAGGTTGTTTAAGAATGAAAATGATGCAAAAAACTTGAATCTGAACCTAGGAATTTGAGGCTGACGCGGACCAGTGGAAGAAATTTGATAAGATGTATCCACAATTTGCATTCGAACTTAGGAATTTGAGATTTTCTTTGTGTACTAATGGTATGAACCCATTTGGAAATATGTCCTCGAAACACAGTTCGTGGCCAATTATGCTTGCCAATTACAATCTTCCCCCGTACGTTTGCATGGAGAGAAAATATGTGTTGATGTCCATCATGATTTCAGGCCCAAAACAACCTGGAAATGACATAGATACTTATCTTGCACCTTTTATAGAAGATTTGAAGGCGCTTTGGTCAGTTGGCGCCATAATGTTTGCCAATTTTAGTGGTGAAGAGTTTACATTGAAGGCGATGCTTTTTTGTACCATAAATGATTTCCCGACATATGGTAACCTTTCCGAGTATGTGTTCAAGGGTCAAAAGTATGCCCAATTTTTGAGGATGAGACAGAGTACCATCAATTGAGAAATGGGCGTAAAACTATTTATTTGGATCATTGTAAATTCCTGTCGGTGAAGCATAAGTTGCATTCGTTGGTAGGAAGGATAGGAGAAAGGCACCCAAACCTTTGATCGGTGTAGTTTTTCACAACAAGGTGAAGAAGTTGAATGTTGTTCTTTGTAAGAAATTATCAAAGGGTGGTGGGTTTGTAGACGGACCGTGGAAGAAATAGTCCATTTTCTTTGATTTGCAGTACTAGGAAAATTTGGAGGTTCGCCATTGTTTGGATGTCATGCATATCAAAAAGAATGTTTATGAGAGTCTAATTGGAACACTTCTGCACATTTCTCAGAACACTAAGGATAGCTTGAATGCAAAGAAATATTTAGTGGACCTTGGTATACGGTTGGATCTTGGACCAGAGGTAAGAGGGAAGTGAACGTACCTGCCCCCCCCCCCCCCCCCCGCTCCTTACAATCTGTCAGTTTCTAAGAGGAAATATGTGTGTGAGAGTATCCAAGGAATGAAGGTACTATCTGGTTACTCCTCTAATGTTAGTCAGTTTGTGAATGATGAATTGCGTCTTAATGCTTTGAAATCGCACGATTTTCATGTCCTTATGCAACAATTTTTGCCCATTGCAATCTGTGGGTGTTTGGAAGAGGAAGTTAGATTTTCAATTATGTGCTTGTATTTCTTCTTCAACTTGATATGCAGGAAAAATATTAGTAGGCAACAGCTAAATGAACTGGATCGAGAGTGTGTTGTTCTATGCAATTGGAGAAGTATTTCCCCCCATCATTCTTTGACATCATGGTGCACCTAGTGGCACACTTGGTTAGGGAGATACGTATGTGCGCGCCTGTTGGAATGCATTGGATGTACCCCTTTGAGCGACACATGGCTGTTTTCAAGGGTTATGTTCATAATCGTGATCGGCTGGATGCCTCCATTGTTCAGAAGTACATCACTAAGGAGATCATCGAGTATGTTATAGCGAACTTGGTTGGAAGAAGAGTGGTTGGTGTTCCAGGTGGACCCCACTGTGGAAGGTGGAATGGGACTCCACGTTCTAAGAGTACGCTTCATACACCCTATATCGCTGAGTTGATGACTGTTCACATGTATGTATTACTAATAGTAGTGAGACAGTAACTAATAGTAGCATGTTTCCCCGTTTGAAGAGATTCATCCAGACTGGCCTTCGAATAAAATTTAGGTTAAGCATTCTTCAAGGTTTGTTAACTGGTTTTACAATCGTTGTAATGTCGAAGGGATGCCCAGTAAGCTATGGACATTTGCAAGGAAGCTAAACTGCACCATTAGACAGTACCTTGGTTATGACATTAATGGCTTTAGTTTCTCAACATTGGCGAAGGATGAGAAGAGCACCACTCAAAACAGTGGTGTTTATATTGAATCCGAATCCATGTGGCAGGCAAGCAAGAGAGATGAACATCTGGTTGTTTCTGTGATGCCTTTCTATGAGGCGATTGAGGAAATTTGGGAGTTGGATTATGTAGAGTTCAAGGTTGTTGTCTTCAAGTGTCATTGGTTGGAACACGGTTCCAGTGTTGTAGTTGAGAGGCCCATGGGGTTCACGTTAGTCGACTTGAACCTTGTAGGATATGAAGATGACAAGTTCATCTTAGCTGCCCAGGCGCTACAGGTTTTTTACATCAAGAACCTTTCGAATGAGAAGTATCATGTGGTGTTGCATGGAAAGAAGTTTTACTTCTGCTTCTTTGTTCATCTTGCCCACAATTCGTTCACAGACATTGTACTCTACCACAATCCCTTCTTCCCTAACTTTCGACGTGCTATTATGACCCATCACAATTAATTCTTCATGGAACTCCATGTATTTTTCCCAGTAAACAATTTCTCAAACACAACTTGAAATGGATGGCTTGTCTCGCAAGAATGCAAGTTCACACTCTTGAAAGTCTCATCTTCCGCTTATTTGATCCTTTTGCACACTGCCTGCCCATACCTCTCCACAAATTCGGTGAGATTAGTGTTTATGTTCACAAATCCCTTAAAGAAATTGCTCATCCTCTCACTACGCTGCGTCGATGACATACCTGCCCAAAAATTGGACCTGAAATAAACTGGAACCCATTTTGCCCTCCTAACATACATTTCCCCCATCCACGAGTTCAATTCTAAATTGTGCTTCAAGCCAATTTCCTTCCACCAATCCTCAAACTCCTCTACAGAAAATGAATCATGCAAGGATCCCAAAATCTCCCCCACACTAGTGGAAAGCTTGTGATTAAAGGCAGCATTCAATGGCAGTTATATATAATTTTAGGAAGTAACCACCTTTGTTGGCAACTTCCAATATTAAAGTAGTAGTTTTTGGCTCCCCCAACTTATTCATGGCGGTTATTTACATTTTCAAGGTGACTATAGATTAACTGCCTTTAATTGTAACCAAACTAAGGCAGTTAATGTAATAACCGTCTTTGTATCATTCAATTCAAAGGTAGTCCTGCCAAACTACCTGTAAATCATGTTTTTTTACAGTTCAGAACCTAGACTCGAGCAGCTTCCGTAAAAGGAACTGGGTGATTATCACATGGACGGAGAGCTGACATCCTTCACGAAATCGGAAAAGAAATCATATCATGCTTCCAATTGATGTAGATCTTAGGCGCATAAATTCCGGACTCGGAAGTAGTTTTCCTCGTTCAAAAAATACGGTTTTCTTCACTGAGGATAGGAAAATTTTGTATGGGTGATAAGAGTGGACGTTTGAACGTGAACAAGAAGTAATCTTTCTTCCCATGAGTGTTGGATAAAGTATGTATAGTGTACAATTGTATCACTATGTATTGAATTAAATTCAAGTGTTGTAGGATTTTGGTTTTTGCATTGAATTAGCTTTGATGCTTTTGTGCAATTGATGGTTGTGTTTTTGGATTTCACATGTTGAGTGGATGTTAATTGCATTTCATTGTAGGTGATTGAATATGGATAGAATTGAGTTAACTGGTAGAGATTTGAGAAAATCACTCGATTACATCCCTTTGGTTGAATATTTTATTGTGGTTGCCTTTGAACATGCTTCAAAGAATGGTTTTGTGAGGGCACATTGTCCATGTAAGGATTGTGAGAACGATGTATATTTGGGGAGGAAGAAGATACGTGAACATCTCATCATCCGAGGGTTTCAAACTAGTTGTACTTCTGGGGTGTGGCACAGAGAGGTTGTTACGCCTAGTTTTGAAGAAGTTAGCCGTAAAGAGGTTGGTGATTTAGATGTTAACAATTCATTTGACGAGATGGGGGAGGATGTTGCTAGAGAATTCCACAGAAAACCAGAAGTTCTTGAAGCTTTGCAAAATGAAAAGAAGATGACGTTGTACACTAGTTCTAAGCATTCAATCTTGAGTGCCACTTGTGAATGATGAATTTGAAAGAGAAATTTGGATGGTCTGATAAAGGCATGACAGAGACCTTGAACTAGTTACGAAATTGCTTCCCAAAATCAATCTTTTTCCTGATAGATTATGCACCGCAAAAAGAGTTCTTTGTCCTCTGGGAATGGAATAAAAAAAATCTAGCTTTCCCAAATGATTGTATGTTGTATAGAGGACCAGAGAATGAGTTCCTAGACATATGTTGGGTATGTGGTGAGTTTCGTTACAAGTTAAAGAGAGGAGGTATTACGGTTTGGGAGGATGTTAATTTGGTTTCGAAGAAAAAAACACCCCTCTAAAGTATTATGGTATCTACCTATCATTCCCCGGTTGAAGAATTTGTTTGCTTACAGAGAAGATGCTAAGTTATTATCTTGGAATTACGAGAGAGACCGACATGCGGATGACGTGATTAGGCATACGTCTAACGGTGAGCAGTGCAAGAAGAGTGATGTGTTATACCCTGATTTTGGTTTCGATCCTGGTCATTTAAGACTTGGTCTTTCCACCGACGGTATGAATCCATTCGGTAATATGAGCAGCAAGCACATCTCGTGGCCCATTATGTTAGTCATATACAATCTCTTGTTATAATTGACAATGAAATAGAATTACATCCTATTATCAATGATAATATCGGGCCCTAGGCAACCTGGTAATGATATAGACATGTAACTTGCTCCTTTGGTGGATGATTTGATGATGTTGTTCAAGGATGGGGTCCTCACTTACGATGATTTTGGAGGAGTGGATTTCACATTAAAGGCGTTGTTGTTTTGTATGATAAATGACTTTCCCGGATATGGAAATTTGTTCGGATACTCAGTGAAATAGCACTACGCTTTTTTAGTGTGTGAGAAACAAACATCATTTTGTTAATTGAAACATAGATGTAAAACTATATATCAAGGCCATTGGAGGGTTCTTCTGGGTGGTCACCCGTGAAGATCGGTGAAAAAATGGTTTAATGGAGAAGTTAAGAAGAGACTGGCTCCGGTGCCGCTCACTGGTTTTGAGGTTTATGAGAAAGTTAAGGATTTTCTTAATGATTTCAAGAAGAAGAAGCGTAAAGTAGGAAATGAAGGTAGTTGGAAGAAATGCTCTATTTTTTCCAGACATCCTTATTGGAAGAATTTGGATGTACAACATTGTTTTGATGTAATGCACATTAAGAAGAATGTGTGTGATTCTTTAATTGGAACACTGTTAAATACCCCTGGTAAAAAAATAATGGTTGAAGGCTCGGCTTGACTTGGTTGAAATGGGAATCAAGAAAAGTTTGGCACCGGTCACGAGCGGTGATGATTCTTATCTTCCACCCGCTTGCTATTCATTGTCTCTTTTAGAGAAGAAATCATAATGTGAGACACTGAGTAGTGTGAAGGTTTCTGCTGCTTACCCGTCTAACATATGTTCATAGTGTCTGTGGATAAGTGTAAGTTGGTTGGACTTAAATCACATGATTGCAACAGCTTGAATCAAGAACTGAATGTTTTATCCATTAGGGAGACCTTTCCTTCTCACGTGCGATTATGCATTACAAAACTTTATCTGTTCTTCAAGTCCATTTGTACGAGTCATCGAAAGCTAGACCGTTTGCAATCAATAATACTCAAAATTTTGTGTCTGGTGGAGATGTTTCCCCCGTCATTATTTGACATAATGGTCCATTTGATTGTACACTTGGTCTGTCAGATCAAGTTGTGTGGTCAGGTATTTCTGAGGTGGATGTATCCTTTCGAGAGTTATATGAAAATCTTCAATCATTTTGTGAAGAATTGGTACAGACTCGATGCATGCATTGTTTGACTTTATGTGGCAGAGGAGGCCATTGATTTTTGTACATATTATATGAATAAGGTCGATTCCATTAGCCTCCTAAAAACAAGACATGATGGCCGGTTGCAGGGTGTTGGTGTAAGGAAGGGCAAACTAGTTAGCTCTAGTCCAGAAGATTTGTGTTCAGCCCACCTGTATGTTCTTCGCAATCACGATGATGTCGTCCCTTATATAGAGATTCACATTGATGAGATAAGAGTCAAACATCCTTTTACAACGAAGCATGTGTTCTCCAACAACACACTGGGTATTTTGCTTCATGGCTACAATCTCATATCACGAATGGTGATCATCCACGTTCGGTTAAATGGTTGCCACGCCATCGATTGGATATAGCTACATCATATTCTGGTTATGAAATTAATGGATTCACTTTTGGAACCAAATCAAGTGATGATAAAGGTGTATCACATAATAGTGGTGTGACACTAGTATCCGAGGCATTACATGTTGGGAGGGCAAGTGATGGAAATCCAATGTATGCCCAGAGCTGTTACTTTGAAACTATAATCGAGATATGGTAGCTCGATTATGTGACGGTGAAAATTGATGTATTTAAATATCAATGGGTAGATGTGAAAATCGGTAACAAAATCAAAGATATGGGATTTACCCTAGTTGATTGTAGTCGAGTTGGTTGGAGAGAAGATCCATTCATTTTGGCATCACAAGCTCATCAAGTCTTCTATATCAAAGATCCTGTAGATACTCGGTGGGAGGTTGTTGTCAAAGGGGAAAGGTCTTTTATCGAAGAAAATGTGATAGAAGATATCATCGGCTTTGGTCAAAATTCCCTGAATGAGTCCAATTTGGAAGACACTTTTCTATTGGATGATGATGCGATTCTATGTGGTTTCTTAGGCCAAACTGACCATGATGAGGGAACGTGTGTCGATGGATGTGGGAAGATTAATAAAATGAGAAGGAAACAAAAGAAGATTGGGAAGAAGAAGAAGAAGCAGAGGTAGTTGTCATTTTATTTGGTTTCTTTTTTCTTTTCTTTTTATTGTGCATGACCACCTGATGTACTTTCAGTTTCGGAAGATGTACGACTAATATGGTAAAACTGTTATATTGCATCCTTTCCCCCCTACATTGAACCAGTAATCCAAATACAAATTGAATTCAACATCAGAGAAAATGGAAGAGCTAATAATTATAAGTAATTCAACTCAAATACCATACCGTACGTTCAAATATTTAAGCTACATAATGTCAAATTTGGGGAAATTCAGTGAAAGCAATTCAATTACAAGTCATACTTAACTTGAGATAAAAAATCAAATAGAAGAACTTGGCCTAGGACTTGATGTAGACGTAGATGACAAGTGATGCTCGTAAGCACCCCGGCATCGTTCCAACTTCCAGATGCACTCCCTTATCTGGGCCAGTTCACCACGTACCCAATTGTAGCACGCCCTGAACCCTTCCATAAAAGTAGGAGAAGATTCCTCTACATAGTAAACATAAGCTGTAATGTTTATTACAACAGTAAAAAATAACATTTAAGTGAAAAAATGTGTTTTATACTGCTCAATTATTGGCTTCTTGTTCGGTTCTTCATCTGGCTTGTGAGCCCACTTATGGTCAACCAAGATGCACTTCTTCCTTGTGTAGTGTTTCTTGCTGAACCACCTGAATTTCTTCTCACCATGCATTGCCATCCCAGGTAGGCTCTTCAGGATCAATGTGATCAGATTACCATATGGTAGGCTCTATATATATTTTTTTGAGGCTGCAACCCAAAACATGTGATTGAAGATCGCGACACCTGGATTGATCTTCCTACCCTTAATGATGTAATAGAACATCATTAGAGTTTTATAAATAGGCTTGGTTAGATGGCTGGTTATGGGTACAATACATCTTGCTATCATTTCGTACACAATGAACTAGTCTATGGTAAGCTTATTAGTGTCATAACTCTCTGGCTTCCCCAAATTGGCAGGGTTCCAACCAAATACCTTTCACTACAAGTTTTTGGGTTAACATAAGGCTCATCATAATTAAGTGGAAAAGCCTCTCTATGGTATATATCATTCGGAGATCCCATGACGTCATTGAGAAACACATTTTCTTAACCTTTATACGGACACTCTAAAAATTCATTGATTATCCACGTACTATTTTTTTTCCGTAAAAACCATCCAAAGATGGGGGAAATTATATTAGGCCTTTCCCAAGCCGTGTAAAATAACAGAAATTGAAAACAGGAACAGAAAATGAAGCCATTGGCTTAGTTGGAATTTACATGAGGGAGCTAAAGCTAATGAAGCAACATTTGTTGCTTCCAAAATGTAGTAAAAAACTAGCTAATTGTTGGAGGATTACGAAGACTGTTAGTAAATTTAGGAAGAATATCGAACTTATTAGTGAATCGAAAGATCGAGACACAGGTCAGTCAGACACATCCCAAAAGCACTAAGGAGCCTATCTTCTAGATAAAAGTATCGAAAGATTAGCTAATTTCAACAAAGAAAAACAGCATCAAGCAAATCACTTCATCCTTAAGCCTTCATTGCCTTTAAAAACCGCATTCAATACACCTGCAAGTAACATTTTATCAGTAGCATCCATTCAATGTAAAAATCTTAAGGAAGCTGTACCTATCTGATCTAGTCTAAGTAGCCCCTGAATGTTATTAGATAACATATTAAAAGTAAACATGGATACACTAGTCTCAGCTTTGAGACATGTCTTAGCAAGAGCATCAGCTACCAGATTAGCTTGCCTCTGAATATGAACAAGAATAATATTTCCCAAGATTTTCTTTGTGTCATCAGCTAATTGAAATAGCGACCAGGGGGCATATAGTGGATCAAGAACTGACTTCACAGCATTCATACAGTCAGATTCAAGGCAGGCATGAGTAAAGAAACCAGCATATTTCTGTATGGAAAACTTTATTGCCTTCATTTCAGCTTCCTGAGGGGAATTAGCAGCTGTAAATTTAGTATGAGCAGCAATAAAGCCACCCCTGCTATCTCTTATGATCATACCAATTCCACACATATTCAATTGACCATTCCATGCAGCATCTACGTTAATTTTATAACCCCTACATGGTTTAGTCCAAGCAATTTTGAGGATTTTTGGCTTTGGAGGTAGTTTAATTAGAGGGAGAAAAGAGTGATCAGCAATGTCAATGTCTACTTTAGCTTTTATGAAAACAGGTTTAGCAGTGAACATATAAAAAATTTGTTCCTTGATGTGAGAAAAGACTAAACCTGTTAATGGGATGGCAGAATCATACAAAATTTTGTTCCTCATTTTCCACAAATGCCAACATGCAATAGCAGAAGTAGATCTAATAATTTCAGAGTGGAGAGCACTCAGACCAGAATATGTCAAGTAGCAAGAAAGTCTATCCCATATAGATGGGTAAACCATTCCTGAAATTCCCATGAATGAGTGGACTACTTTCCAAATTTGAACAGCAAATGAACACGAATTAAAAAAATGATCCAATGAATCCTCATGATTATTACACATTCAACACTTAGAAGGCAGTGAGAATCTCAAATTGCGCAGGACATTGTCAAAGGGAAGAAAAGAATTCATCATTTTCCACATGAAGACAGAAATCTTTTTTTCAATTCTTGAACTCCAAATATATTGAGCAGAAAGGACAGTACCTCTCTGATTTCTGAGCAGGAGATAAGTGGATTTAAAAGAGAATTCATCTTTGGGACCCGGTTTCCATATGAGTCTATCTTTCCTGTGTGAAAATAGGTTTGCTTCCTGTAAAAGAGTGACAGCATGAGGGGATAGAAAAGGGGAAATTTCCTGAAGCATAAATGATTTGTTTGTAATGAAGTCTGAGACTGTACATGAGTACGAAATATTGACAAGGTTTGGATCACACAAATCCTCAACTGGACCAATATCTAACCAGTTTGAGGTCCAGAAATTACAATCTCCTCTTCCCACTATAACCCTGGAGTTAGTTTCTGCCCAAGTATTAATTTCACTGATTCTCTTCCAGTTTGGGGAGTTTCTGGAAGAGAAAGGCAGTGATGCAACTAGGTGAGTCCATAGTGCCTCAGCCTTTTGAAACTTCCACCACAACTTAACTGAGCATGTTTTTATGATGGTGGTTATTGATCTAAAACCTAGACCATTTTGGTTTATGGGATAACAAAGTGCATCCCATTTCCTCCATGATCTTTTAGGTTTTTGATCAATATTCCCCCAAAAAAATTTACTGAGTTTTTTCTCTATGGCAGAAATGATCTCATTGCTAGGCTTTAGGACTGACCATATATGTTGAGGAATGGAGTAGATACATGACTGTATTAATGTGATTTTCCCCCCAGTAGAGAGCCACCTGTTTTTCCAACCCCCAATCCTATTATCTATCTGCTCAATTATAGGTTGGAAATAGATTTTCTTGGCTATCCCTGTGAAAATGGGAACTCCCAGATATGTTAAGGGGAATCTACCAATTTTCATACCTAGAGCCCTTCTTATATTGCTGACTTTATGAACAGAGGCATGTTTTCCTATGTAGATGTCACTTTTACTGTAATTTATCTTTTGGCCAGTAACATCTTCAAATTTTGTGAGGAAGGCCTTAAATCTGATCAGTGTTTGATTATTTGATGTTAAAAAGACCACAGTATCATCAGCATAAGATAAGTGTGAGATTTGTAGGGCATTACCTGGTAGATCATAATATAAGAGTTTACCATTCAGAAAAATGAAAGCTAAACTCCTGGTAAAGGACTCAGAGAAGATATTAAAAAGAAAAGGGGAGAGGGGATCTCCCTGTTTAATTCCCCTTGTAGACTGAAAATAACCCACAGGCTTACCATTTATAAGGATTGAGAACCAGGCCTGTGCTAAATTCTTCATAATGATGAAGATGAATTTTGCAAAAAAACCAAATCTAGCAAGAACAGAATAAAGGAATGACCACTTAACTCTATCAAAGGCTTCCTTAAGATCAAGTTTAACAATACAGTTGGGATCCCTTTTTTTCCTGTTCAAAAACCTGACCATTTCTTGCAGGTAGATGACATTATCCAATATGTCTCTTCCTTTAAGAAAAGCTGTTTGATGTGGGGAAATAATTTTTGGTATTATAGACTTAAGTCTTTCCATTAACACTTTGGAAAAGATTTTGTTAAGAACATTGGAGAGACTTATTGGTCTGTAATCATCAAATGAGATAGGGGTTTGTGTTTTTGGGATAATGGCAATCCAGGTGCTACCAATGCCCCTTGGAATATTACTTACAGCAAGAAAATTATTTACAGCAGACAGTAAATCCATAGCAATTATATCCCAAGAATTAATGTAGAATTTAGCTGTGAATCCATCAGGCCCCTGACTGCTATTCTTATTCAAACTTAGCACAATATCCCTAAGTTTAATCAGTGAGGCAGGTTGCAGGAGTCTCTCATTTTCTTCCTGAGTGATCAGTTTAGGAATTTGGCTAAGGAAGTGTGATTTGTAAAAATTGCTATCAGAGGGACTGTCTTCTGTTAAAAGATCTTGGTAATAGTGAATGGCATCATTTTCAATATCCTGTATACTATCTATCCACTGGCCATTACTATTCCTAATTTTTGTAATCTTTAATCTGCACTTTCTCTCCTTGACCGAGTTATGGAAACACCTAGTGTTATTGTCCCCCTCCTTTAGCCATTTAACCTTTGCCTTATGTTTCCAGAAACTTTTCTGCTCTACTAGAGACCTAACTAACTTAGCCTTGGCCTCTTTTAGCTTCAGCATATTTCCCTCAGAAGCATCTAGGTCATACTTCTGCTTCTGAGTGTGGAGAGCATCTTCAGCTTTTATGACATTATCAGTTATGTTACCAAAAATTTCTTTATTCCAAATTTTGAGCTCTTTTTTCAGTCTTACCAGCTTGAGGAAGAAACCAAGCATTCCTGATTTGTGATGAGGCAGATCCCAGTTTTGTCTAATCACTTCACTGAATTCTTTCCTTTTATACCATGTATTTAAGAATCTAAATGGTCTAGGAGTAGAAAGGATATCACTGCCAATAGTGAGAAGCATAGGATTGTGGTCAGAAGATATTCGATTCAAAATGTGGACAGATGATGTAGGAAAATTAGAAGACCATGAAGAGGTACAAAGGCCTCTATCTAGTCTTTGAATAGTAGGGTTCCTTAGTCTGTTATTGCTCCAAGTGAACAGATTCCCAACTGTATTAATTTCTTCCAAAGCCATAACATTAATAAAATCCTTAAAGTCCCTCATACTACCTAGTTTAGGAGTAGAAGGACCTTTATATTCATTTATTGATGTTATAGCATTAAAATCACCTATGAAAATAGAATCAGAGTGGTTTAATGACTTAAGATCAGACTAAAGGGAAGTCCTGCCATTTCTAGTTCTAAGTCCATACACAAAGAATGCATCAATACTTTTATTCAGAGTTAGACTATTCACATTAATAGCTAAAAATTACAGATTATCACATTTCAAGGTTAGAGTTATACTGGAGTTCCAGAAAAGCCAAATCTGGCCATTGCCAGCCTGGAAACAGTTATCAAAATGTAAACGATGTCTATAGGCATCACATTGCATATTATCATATTTTGGTTCAATCAAGCATAAAAGATCTAAGCTGTGCCTATTTATCAAATTATGAAGCCTTAGCATAGAAGTGTCTATTCCCCTAATGTTCCAAACCAGAAACTTAATCTTAAGTGTTGTGTTATTCATAAGGAAACATTGTTAGAGCTTTTTGATCTAGTCATGATAGTATTTAACTGTGTTAAATAGGTCTCATGCCTATGGTTAGAAACTGTGTCTGTTTGTTTCCCTTTTTCGACTTGGATGATCCAGGGTGGGAACTAGATACCTGACTTACCTGGGTAACAACAGTATCATCACCAGTGTCAAAAGGAGCAGAAGTTGGGATGTCACTAGGAGGAGCCTCCTCATTGGATATATCCTCATCATCAAGTGGTAGGAACCTATTTTGCCTATGCTTCTGCTGGGAGAAAATGAAATTTTTTGCAGCAACAATAGAGTTAAAAGGGGAGAAAGGCTTACCCCGTTTGCTAAGAATGTCATCCTTAGCAAAACCTACCTTTTTATTGAGATGAGGAGGGGCAGATAAGGATTGTTTGGTCAAGTATATAGGAGACCGAAGGAGAGAATCCGAGGGCACATCAGTTTTAGCTTGATTCACTTTAAGTAATTCAGTATTGGCATTATTACCCTCAACTTTTTTCTGGTCAGGGATCAAAACTTGATTCCTATCTACAACTTGTTTCTCAACATCAGAGTCAATAATCAGCAGGTCAGGTTGCTCAGTAACATGATTATCTTTGGTTTGATTATCAGCCCACTCATGAGTAGAAACCATATCCTCATTTTGATCAACATTTGTTTCCCCAGCCTCATTATGATCAACATTTTTAGTCTGAACTACTTTCTGTTTTGGGACATATATAAGATTCTGAGTAGATAGGATTTTCAGTTTATCAGAAACCGAAAAACCAGAACCCTCTGCCTTGTTAATTCTTTCATTTATTCGGCTGACTACACCCTGCTCATGATCATCATAAACCAATTGTTGATCCTTAGACTTTCCCGTATCACTATGGTTAGGGATTGGTTTATCCATCTTATATATCTTTGGCTTCTTAAGTTCTGGATGTAAGTAAATGCACAGGTTATCATCATGTCCTATAACTTTACAGTGGTGGCAATAAAGGGGAAGATCCTCGAATTCTAAGTGAAGTTTAACCACATTGTATTCTATTCCATCCTCCTTAATGCCCACTCTAATGAATGCCGGCTATTTTTTTTTAAGTTAATTTCAACGCACATCTTTACAGCAGATGGTCTAGTTAGGCCAGCAGTTGCAGAGTCCAATTTAATATAGTTACCTATCTGATTACCCATGGATTCTAGCATAGTGAGGTTATAGAAAAATACTGGAACATGATGGATAGTGACCCAAACAGGAACTATCGAGGATTCAACCTCGGGGGAGAAATCAGTAGTCCATTTAAGCACTTTCATGGGGGCATTATTGAAATTCCACTGACCTTTGATCCATAGTCGCTGGTAATCTTCCTTGTCCTGGAAGCGGATCAGTACGTGCCTGAAGTCGATAGAGCCCAGCTGAAATTTACCTTTGAAGCCCACAGAGTTGAAAGCGTCATTCAGAGCTACCATGGATGGTTTCCCTCGTGCAAACTTACCCACCAAGGCATTTTGATAATGAGAAGCAAGGATTTCCGCCTCTTTCCTGGTTACCAGGCAAGATATTTCCCCCTTGTAGTTGGTTTTTGGGACGATTTCGGGATTAGAGGGGAGGGAAACGGAAAGAGGTGGGGGTCGATTGCCCAAAGCTTGTAGAAAGGTTTTGGCCGGCGCAATTCCGTCGCGGCTTGGCGGAGGAGCCGCCATGATTGGATCAAAGAAGACGCAGAAAGGACCGTTAGCGGTAGGAACAGTGAAAGTAAAAAGGAAAGAAGAAAAAGGATGAGAAATGGTATGTGTTTCGTACTTCGATCGCACACAGCTACAGTAATAGGCAATACAATCGGCAATACAATACAAGGTTATTTATCCACGTACTAAAGTCAATAGTGTACCAGTTCACCTTAGTCACATACTCACCATCCTCTTTCCGGTGGAAATTTCTATAAAAATGACACACTTCATAAAAGTGACGGTTCATTAATAGTCATCAATTTTTCGACATGTTGCCCTTCAAAAAAAGAAACTTGATCAGTTAGGCCTATGCTCTGGTACACATTAAAGTCTAGTAAGTAGCAATCTAGAAATATCTCAACATGTTGCCCTTAGTCGCATACTCACCATCCTCTTTCCAGTGGAAATTTCTATAAAAATGACACTTCATAAAAGTGAGATGGTTCATTAATAGTCATCAATTTCTCGATATGTTGCCCTTCAAAAAAAGAAACTTGATCAGCTAGGCCAATGCTCTGGTACACATTAAAGTCTAGTAAGTAGCAATCTAGCAATTTACCATATGTGCGCAAGTCGTTGTACCTCGATTCAGCCTTGGGTGATACAAACCTAGCCCGTTGAGCAGTATTTGTGCTAGCCTTCTTGGAAGCACCTTTCTTTGTTTGAACCTTGCCCCCATTCCCTCCTTGCTGTGATGAGGCCATGATATAAGCTAAGAAATATCAATTTGTGAAATTTTGGACGAATTTTGTCACCGAAAGTAGTAGAAGTTTCGAAGCTAGGGTTTGCAGTAAAAAAATGTGGGGCTTTTGCACTTTTTTTTTATATAGTAAGCCTGCTTCCGAGACCGGAAGCTTGTCAGCAATTAAATATAAAATAGCTTAAAGTATGCTTCCGAATGAGGAACACAATAATCACGAATATTAATTTTCCTAGTTAAACATCAGGTTCATGAAATGGTAGCTAATATCGGAAGTCTGCTTCCGAATGAGGAAGCATTTTCATGTTTTGGGTATACAAAAATGGATTTTGGGTTACATTTTTGGCAATGGGGGGCTTGAACACCAGGTTTGAAATGGAAAAATCAGCTGATCACGGAACACTGCTTCTGAGCTCGGAAGAAGAATCAGCTGCTCATTAAAACCATGAGACATTATTGGGAAAATTACTAAGTTTGGAAGCCAGTTCATCAGTATCGTAATGGAAATGGCTGCTTTGTGGTGGCATCTAGATTGGCTGCTTTTGAAGCTGCAAAGGTAGCTCAGGTTGCATGAACCACGGCTGAGGAGAAAGCCGCCAGAGCAGCTAGGGCTGTGGCTGCTGCAAAGAATGTTATTGATTTGGTTGCTAGCATGGAGGAGATTGCGAATGCGGACAACTACATGAAAAAGAATAAGATGAAGAAGCATGTGGAGGTTCAGGCTTTGTATGATAAGCCCAAGGGGAGAGGAAATTGGAAAGCTGATGAAGAATTGGATCGGAGACTGCACCGGGCCATCAACAGCTCCCCGAGGACTAATAAGAGTTCTGCTTCTGAATCCAAGTCTCCCAGACATAAGAAGCTAAGAACCTCAATTCCTTTTGATAAGGACCCAGTTAATTATGCCGGTTTAGTCTTGCAAGGCCATCAGTCTTCCCCGAGCAGTAGTAGTGGTTTAGCTGGTGGCAAGGCGAGTGACGGCTCTGTGGACGTGAGCTACATGCAAGGAGATGGACAGAAGATGAAAAGTTGGGAAATGCTGACAAACAACGAATTTGATATTCCAATGAAGGAAAATGGAGAAGCAGATGGTGCTCAGTTGGAAGAGAGGGTTTGGGAAAATGGCGATTCTGGCCTCATCAAAAAGAAGGGGAAGATTAAGCAGAAAAAGTTACCTTTGAGTATTTGTAGCATTAAGGATGTTGAATCCCATAAGGAGGACCTTCAATCAAGTTCTCTATCTCCAACTGATAAAAATAAGAACAAGGCAAATGGCAGTAGTGAGCCCATGAACACCGTAGGGGCGTCTGGTGAGAGTGGTGCACCCGTTGAAAGAACGCCAATCTGGAAGTGTCAGGCGTTCAAGGCTCCGTCCTGTGTAAAACAGAATAAGGTGATGCAGTCATAGTGTTGACAGAGGCGGAACCACCTATAGGCGGGGGCAGGCGCGCCTGCCCTGAGCTCCGTCAGCCAGGCGGGAGCTACTGTTCCCGGCCGACGGAGCGGTGGTTTCCGCCTACGGCGGCGTAGACGCGCCGCCCGTCCGCCGGAGAAGAAGAAGCTGCTGCTTCCTTTTTTTTCAAAATCACGACGTCAAACGACGTCGTTTGACTAAAGGAATTTTTTTTTAAAATTTTACAGATTTACGGGTGAGTTTAAAAAAAAACATATAAAACCCAAAGTCAAACGGCCCATGACCCAAAGCCAAAGTCCATCCCAATTCTCAAACCCAATCCGCCACTCTCTTCTTGTTCTTCACTTCAGCTTCAGCTCCCTCTCGGCTCCTCAGTCCTCTCTCGGTTCGCCGCCGCCGCCGCCAGTCGTCTGTCGTCCGCATACGCCACCAGCCACCGCCGTCCGCCACCACCGGCACTGGCCACACCGCCAAGATCCACCGCCCGCCATTTAGGTATTTTAAAAATTCAAATTTCAATTTCAATTTTATTAAAACTCTTGAACTAAAATTGAAAGATTCAAAACATGAATTTAATTGTTTCTAGTTCAATTCCTTTTCAATTTTGATTTTAGTTATGCAATATTGTTTTTATTCAATTCATTTTAATTTTCGTTTGAATTGTGATTTGTGAGATTTTGAAGAATTTGTGAATTGTGATTGTGAGGTTATTTAAATTCATTGTAATTTTCGTTTGAATTGTGATTTGTGAGGTTATTTAAATTCATTGTAATTTTCGTTTGAATTGTGATTTGTGGGTTATTTAAATTCATTGTAATTTTCGTTTGAATTGTGATTTGTGGGTTATTTAAATTCATTGTAATTTTCGTTTGAATTGTGATTTGTGAGGTTATTTAAATTCATTGTGAATTTTTGATTGTGAGATTTTCGTTTTTATTCAATTCATTGTGATTTTTGTTTGAATTGTGATTTGTGGGATTTTGTGAATTAATAATTTAGGGTTTATCATGTATTCATGTTGATTTGATTTATTAATAATTTAGGCTTTATCATGTATTCATGTTGTAATATTCATATACTCTTGTAGATTTTATAATGAGTTGAATTTGGTGTTTGATAGGTTATGAAGAATTTAGTGCAACGGAGTATAGGATTTCCACCTTTGAAGAAGAGAGCTCTTGAATGTGATACCCAATATAGGCATAATGAGGAGGGTGGTAGTGGTAGTAAGCAATCTCGTTTGCAATTTTGTGGCAATGATGTTATAAGTGATCCCGCCTTAAGAAAACCTATAAAGGAGTATGATGCTTCTATTATAGATAATGTGAGGTGTGAATATGTGAAAAGAGGGCCTTGTCAACCTAGGAACCATAATTTTCCCAAAACATTTTATTCAAACGAATATAGAAAGTTTCAAAAGAATTGGTTTGATATGTTTCCTTGGTTGGAGTATAGCGTGTCAAATGATGCCGCATATTGTTTTCCTTGTTATCTTTTTAAGGATCCCACAAGTAATGATGACTATAGTGTGGATGGGGTGAAAACTTGGAAGAATGCCCTAAACTCTTTTTGGAAGCATAAAAAACATGTGGATGGTAAGCATCATATTGCCAATGGGAAATTGAAAGACTTTAGTAATCCAAACCAAAGAATCCCACATTTTTTGGAGGTTCATGGGCATGAAGTAGAAGAGGCATACCGCATCCGTTTGAGTGGGATTTTGAATGTGATAAGATTCTTGTTAAAGCAAGGTTTGGCTTTCCGTGGTCATGACGAGGGTATTGATTCTCTCAACAAAGGTAATTTTCTTGAATTGGTTGATTGGTATTGCGATCGAACTGAGGATATTGCTAAGGCAATGCATGACGCTCCGGGAAATAACAAGTTGACATCCCCCTTAATTTAAAAACAACTCTCACATGCTTGTGCCGAAGAGGTAAGTGATGCTATCATTGATGACATTGGAGATGGTGTATTTTCTATTCTTGTTGATGAGGCTAGAGATTGTTCAATAAAAGAGCAAATGGGAGTTGTTTTGCGATATGTCAACAAACAAGGATGTGTTCTTGAGCGTTTTCTTAGTCTTGTGCATGTGAATGATACTAAGTCTACCACTTTGTTTCTTGCTCTCAAGACACTCATTGGAAATAAGAAATTGTCGTTGTCAAGGTGTAGGGGGCAAGGATATGATGGGGCTTCAAACATGCGAGGAGAGTTTAATGGGTTGAAAGCTTTGATGTTGAAAGAAAACTCTTCGGCAAGGTACATCCATTGCTTTTCTCACCAACTTCAATTGGTTGTTGTTAGTGTTGCAAATAGTACTCTATCAGTGTGTGAATTTTTTTCGTATCTTGTTGACATCGTGAATCTAGTTGGGGGCTCTTGTGTTAGAAAAGATATGCTTAATCGTTTAGAACATGATAGACTTGCGGAGGCACTGGAAAAAGGAGATAATGTTAGTGGAAGAGGCAAAAATCAGGAAATGAGTTTGAGACGGCCTGGTGATACCCGTTGGGGATCACACTACACTACTATTCTTCGTTTCGAGGTTATGTGGTCTTCCATTGATCAAGTGCTTCTTAATATATGTGAGTATAGCAATTCAGCTGAAAATGCCTCTAAAGCAAAGGGTTTGATGGATAGAATGGAGAGCTATGAATTTGTATTTTGTATGTTTTTGATGAAACATTTGTTGGGAGTTACAAGTCAGTTGTCTCTTGCCTTGCAACAAAGAGATCAAAATATTATACAAGCCGTGCATTTGATCAAGACAATGAAGCTTGAACTGACAGAATTTAGAGCTGGGGGTTTTGAGGTATTGTTGAATAAAGTCGAGACCTTTTGTAAGAAACATGAGATCACAGTATGCCAGATGGAAGATCAACGGAAAATTCGTCACCGTTCTAGACATCGTGGACAGATGGAAACCAATGGTGACTTTTATCGCGTTGACATTTTTCTTCAAGTAAACTTTAAATTTTATATACTTTATATATTTTTTAGACTATTTTACATGTATTTTTTATCTTGTTGATGTTTTTTTCTTTTTTTTTCTAGACCGTAGATAATATGATTGTTGAAATGAATGATCGATTTTCTGAAGCAAGCTCGGAGTTACTCACTTGTATTGCATGCCTTGATCCGAGAGATTCATTTTCCAGCTTTGATGTTGGTAAGTTGGTTCGCCTTGGTGAACTATATCCGAATGACTTCTCTCGAATTGATTGTCTTCAACTTGAGCAAGAACTTAACACTTTCATTCGTGATGTGAGACATAATAATGCTTCTTGGCCAGTGATCAATGATCTAGGACGTTTTGCTCAGCATATGGTTGAATCACGTAGCCATGTCGTCTTTCCATTGCTATATCGTCTTATTCAGTTGGCATTAGTTCTACCCGTTGCAACTGCTTCAGTTGAACGAGTTTTTTCTGCTATGAAAAAAATCAAGACTGATCTACGTAATAGAATAGGAGATGAATGGTTGAATGATGTTATGAGGGTTTATGCTGAGAAAGGGGTTTTTGTTAAGATTGAGAATGAAGCAATCATGCAACATTTTCAAAGCTCGGAGCCTCGTAGGATTAAATTGCCTCCACTTCCTAAATCTGCTTCTAGCATTAGAATGTAGTTTTTTTAGTAGTGAATTTGTAGGACTTATTGTATTGTACTTATCTTATTATATTATGTTAATCGATCCTTTGTTTTTTAGTTGTACAAAAAAAATTTAAGTACAGTGCGATTTCAGCCTACCCTCACATTTTTTCCTGGTTCCGCCACTGAGTGTTGATATCCCGATCTCATATATCGGATGGCGGCTGCTAAGTTAGGCGTGAGTTGTGATAGTACTTCTTCTGTAGATTTTGTGCCCTTTTCGAGTATTTATGCTTGTGGATGGCATTGTAAGATTTGAAGTATGTATATTGAACTGCTCATATTGCTTGGTTATGAACTACATAACCCAACTTCAGTGTCTCTGTATCGTCAAAGCTCGGTGATGGAATTCAGAGGTTTGAAGAGGAATTTACAGTAGAAAGATTTTGATTATGATAGGCTAAGAGTAATAACGGGGAAAAAGAGTAATGGAAATCGTACCTGAATTCGGAAGCAATATTTCTGAGTGCGGAAGATGCTCAGATCTACTCATTTCCATCCACTATATGCTATGTCATTGGGTCCGAGCAGCTTTCAAATTAGTAAATAAGTCAGGAGCGTAATTTACTTTGACATGAATCTTTTCCTAACTCGGAATGACGCCGTGGCCTATAGTCACTCAGGTTATTCATGTAGATTTTGTAGTTAATCTAGGATTAGGACGTCTCACATCAACCTAAACTAGCCAAAGTTTGGCATATATAATTATAACATTTTTGGTCAAACTGATGTGAACATTACTCTTAGGTTTCAACATCCCTAATGACATGTAGTACTTAGAATGTAATTTAAATAACAAGGTTTGAAATATCTAGGTTTAAAATCAAAGTTCATGAATGTCCATCTAATCGTCGAGAAATATTACAACAAACTCGGCATTAATCTCTTCATCATTGGGGGATTCTTTATCGGGGTCACTATCGGAGAATTATGGTGCAGAGTTTGGAATTAGTTCATCGTCAGGTGGTTCGAACGGCACCCCAGCGGCCTGGATGAACTTGGCATAACGGTCTTTAATGCACCTCAGTTCTTCATTTACCTTGCTAACATCACCTCGGATGCACACAATATACCTCAAAACGCGACTGTTTCAGTCAACTCGGCCACCTACAAGGATAAGAATTTGTGAACACAAGTAAACAAAGAGTGCAATTGAACCAAATGTTGTACTAGAAAATGAAATGAACTCACGTGATGACTCGGCACGCTCCATAGCTGCATCTCTAGCTCTCTTTGCGGCTTTATCGGTTGCCCCGGGTGCACCGGGTTTATCCATAACCTTGTGATGCCACTTCAAATATTTTCCCATTTCTAATTTCTTGTGAGCGGACCAGCTCTCATCATAAAAATCTAGCCTAAGTGGCCTATGTACGGGTACAACCCAAACTGCTTCAGCAATGAAGTGATCAATCCCTCGTACGGGAGATATTTCTTTTTCGTAGATGCAGCCTTCAACATATAGTTTGTTATGACAAAGCCAAGATTAATTTGAACACCCTCCACACATAATAGAACAACATTAGATTACTTATAGTTGGCTCGCAAGCGTGCCCTCCCGATGGAAAAAACATTTGAGCAAATCCACTCATAGACTAGCCTCTCCTCGACCGTTAGTTGACCCACATCACAAGTATCAGCCCTACCCGGCGCATCCTCTACAATGTGAAAGTAGTTCTTCACCATTGCAACCGGGCATAACAGTGTCGAGTCTGTAACACCAGGTCACTGCTATGTATGGTAGATTTCTAAGGGACCATCGGGATTTTCGGGCCTTAGTTTAGAGGGTTGGTATACTCATTACCTAGGATAGCGTTGATGGTGTACTTGGTGACCGTAACATTAATTTATTCACTGTAGTCAAGTAGCTATTCCCAAATTTTGTTCCTAAATTTAAGTAAAATTGGACAATCTCGTCCCCCACCGTCATCAATTTCTCCACTCCTTGATTTTTTAAATACCTTAAAGTATAACCTAGTGACAAGTTTTCTATTGTAGAACTAAGCCCTACATTAGGATTACAAAATTTCCATTTTTTTGAAAAATCAACGTACATATTTTCGGCTTCGGTGTTGAACATTTTGTCACTACGCACTGCCTCGACATACAGATCGTGGCTCCGGAGGTTAGCATTGCCATGGTCGCTTTTCCTTCCTGTTCCCCTCATCCTTGACATTTTTCACCTTACAAACTGATGGCTCCTTGAGTCCGAAATCAGAAGGATATACTAGGGTTTGGAATGGAGGAAATTAAGTAAGAACCCGATTCAAACAGTTTCCTTTTTTTAATTACTAACAAGACTTTTTGAGTGAGGAACATTGTCAGCTCTTAATAAATTGAAAGCCACAGTTACTTCCGATAGAGGAAGTAATTCATGTACCACAAAAAAAAAGCCATGACAAGCTTCCTGACTCGGAAGTTATACTTATGGGTAGTTCCTAAAAGGCAATAAAGCCAATTTGAAGTGATATTATAATCTTTATTCACCCGCATTTTTCCCTACATTTTCCCTCAAAACCAAAACTCAATTCTCCCTTCTCCTTCCCTTAAATCTTCCACTACATCCTTCCTTGATGTTAATAAACCAAACCCCTACACTAGGTGCTCAATATTTCTAATATTTGGAGTGGTTAGAGGCAAGTAAAGGAAATTTACAAGGGCTTTGAAGATTATACAATAAGGTAAACCAAAATCATCTAAAACATAGACTATAGGTGGGTTTTACATTCTCAAAAACATATGTGTCATCTTATACACCATTTTTCAATATTGTTCCCATGTTCAAGTCTTATCCATATTGAGATATTGTTTTGTAAAAAAAATTCTGTCTTGTTGTTGGTATATTTTAAATGATGCATGATTTTTTAATCATTTATTTATTTCCTGTCAAATTTCTAGGGTTTGTCATGCTGGTTGAAACGATTAGTTAGTGGATTTTATATTTTAGAAATGCAATAATGTCTAAGAAATGGAGTCATAAAGATCATGATTGTTCTGGAGATGGGAACACCATAATGACGGTAGATGATGATGAGGAAGACGAGTGACCTGTAGTGGTAGGAATTATAAAAACACACTGTAGAATACTAAAGCGGAGGATGGAAAGAAAGGAATTGACCCCCTTGGTTTTCAACGCAATCGGTATTTGCTTGTCAGAAGAGCGTGCAAATGATTTAGTTGGGTTGGGAAGGTGGGTCAGACTAGGGTTGACATATGTTACGATAGTTGGCACAATGTGTCGAAGGATTACAAAGTCACCCTTTGGATGGAATGCAAGGTACACTTAAAAGTCACCCTTTGGATGATTGCATTTCCTTTCTAAACCCTGGTTTTACACTTAAAAAATTCTATAAACCCATGATGACTTAGGAATTTCCTGACACCGTAGAGACCATTTGAAATCAAAAGCACTGGACATGGACGGCTTAAGGAAGAGGACGATGAACATGCTATCAAAAAGCCGGCGAGAACACAAGTATACATTATCAAGAGATTATGTCTACTCAATGGAAAAAGGAAACCATCCATGGCTTACATACACACATATTCAACAAGATAGTTGGAAAATCCACAAAAAAGAGCATTAGAAAATTAAAAAAAATGTTAGTACACTATAAACCACGTGATTGTATTATTGTTTTCTAGTGTAAATGTCACATGGCTTCTCACGTTTCTCGTAGGGTATGAGAGATGAGAAAAATATATTTGCAAAGAAGAACATGACTCCCCATCGGAAGAGCTGCGGTGGTTATGCCTTGGCAGCGCTAGAGATGATAAAGGAAAAATATGAACAAGATGTTTTATTGGCAATGAGGGGGATGGACGAGGAGGAAGCTCAGCAATCGGTTGTACCGTTGGAAGTCGAACAAATACATTGGTGTGATTTAATCCTAAGAGCTCAAAGAAACAACGAGGGTGAATATGTGAAAGGAAGATGCGATTCAAATTGCGGAAAAAGTGGTAAGACTTTTATTAACTTGTTCCATTCTAAACTCGCTATTTATTATTTCAGGAAGATAGAGTCGAATTATTTACTGCAACATTTATTTTTTTGAATTACACTAGGCTTAATTGAAACAAGATGAAATAGATGGTACATTCATTCCAATCGGAAAGCATGAAATTTTGTGTTAGGTCACCAAAAAATCTGACCACCCAGGATGCGCGCGAGAGGTTGGCGCTTTCGTGACTCAAAAGAGGCTTTTGGCACTGTACGTTCATATCATAAGGCGAAGCCTTCGAGAATGTACACTTTGCAGAAAGAGGAAATTATGAGGGACAACAAGTTAGAACAAAAAGAAATCTTAATTTGCAAATTAGTGAAGCACACTGGACTACAATTGCTCGACAACCTGAATGATCTTAATAGTGATTGGGAACCACCTTCCAAAGGATCTCACTCATCTCCAGGTGAAATAGAGGTGAACAAAATTGTAGTGAAACAAATTCGAAGGAATGAAGATTCTCAAAATCAAATTATTCATTCACCCCCACATTAGGTTAGATTGATTCTTTTCACCTTATTACTGCTTTTTGACGATGTTAATTTATTCATTAACTAAATGTTGTAGGTTTTGCAATTAGTGAGCTTTTCATAGAGGTGGGTGAGAGTGCAAACCCCCTCCATGTTGCAGATGTTCTTTTTTACGAGTCTATGAAAAATCACCATTAAATTAAAATCCCCGATGGAATGGCAAGGGTGGCGGTGGAGAAAGCCTATGTGCAAAATGCAAGCTTACCAGTGCCAGAAGGACATTATAGGAATGTAAGAACCACTCAAGGGATTTTCGTTCTATGGCCTCGTTGTCTAGTATACGTCGATCCTATGAAAGACGGTCATTTGAAGGTTAGCCGGCCACTAATAAACAAAATAATTCCAAAGACTACGAACATCAAGAAGCCACAAGTCCAGAAGGATTCCCCGACGTTCATCATGGTTTTGTACAATTTTCTTAACGCACACAATCATAACTCTACCTACACATATTTGGGAAATGAAGGTGTTTTTGGAAGAAATCGAAACATAATTGTGTTGATGAGTGATCTGGAGAAATTATGCAACTGTGACCAAATGAATCAAACAATCATATCCCTATTCCTATTGTAAGTGTGTTGATTAGTTTCCAATTTTTTTCCAATCATGTACAGTTTGCGTTTCAATTTAATTCTTGTTTACTCTTCAACATGCTCTGGATATACATGTATTTCTTTACTAATCAAAGAGTAAAGGATTGGGTAGGATACTTGTGTCCATTGATGACACATGAGATTGGGTGTTCGAAGCAAGACCGGATTGGTTACGTTTGAAAATGCATAGCACACAAGGATAAAAAATTATTCGTTGCACCTTAAATTAAGAGGTGATATTTTCGATTTCATATTGTACTACATGCCCTTCTGGTTTTATTAAAGTACTTGTCTGGTTGTAGTGATCATTGGAGATTAATTTGGATTGTTTCGGAGAAGAAGCTTGTGTACTGGATGGATCGGTTGCACTTCCAACCTTTAAAATACATTGTCGTTATCTTGGAGAGTACATTCGATGGGTTGAATGTGACAATGGCCTTACGTGTAATGCAAATCAAGGTATGAAATTCAATATACATTTAAAATTAAATTAAAGTTTCTAGTTATTATATAGTAATATTTTTTATAAATATCAGTACAAGAAACAAGCATAGACATGGGAGTGTGGGTACTATGTAATGTTATATGCAGCAGAGTGTGTCAAAGTTATACGATTGGATTTCCTTGAAATTGATAAAGTGATTATTTTTTCAAGACTTGCCTATTGATCTTCCTCTAAAAAGTACAACATAACAACTAATATTGTTTATCATTTGCACACCAAAGGATTCTAAGCCGTATTCACAAGATGACATCAATAATGCAGGAAATTGTTTGGAAAGACATCTAGCTAATGTATGATCCGTGACTCTTGGAGCTCTGAATGTGGTACCTTAGCAAATTTTCCAACGCTCGTGACATGTATTTAAAGGAATAGAATTTGTGTGTTTTCTATTATGGTCTATAGTTAGTTTCTTGACAAGCCTTATCTATATATTTTTGTTGCAACTATGATCGTGTTGTTGAGTGTTGAGTAGCATTAGGCATTGACATGTCATTTGTGGAATAGAAATGTAGGTAAAATCTATTCCTACGTATAGGTACTTGCTTGTTTAGCGTTATCTATACGTTTTTGTAAGCACGTACAATGTGTACAATCATTAATAAAAATTGCATTATGCTGGATTCAAATTAATGGGGTTATAGAAATGAATGAAACTTTTTACCATTGTAGCTTAGTTTGCTTCTGAATTCAGAAGTTGTTTATGAGCTTTATCCATATTTTCCAATAGTTTCCAAACATGGAAGGTTCATAAGCGACACAAGTTATGAACTCAGAAGCTTATTCTTATAAAAAAGTGAAATTCCATAAAAATGCAGATTAGGACCGGAAGTGACATGTGATGTAGGAAGCATGTAGCACTTCCGGTACTGGATGTGCCAAACCATCCGACATGCGTCTGTCGGTTCCAAGTTCGTAAATAGGACCTGATTTAACACCCAATGCAGGAACCTCGTAATAGTTCCCGAGTGCCCTTGAGGTACCGAAGCAGTATACACTTCCAGTACCGGAAATGTATTAAACACACGAGGGACTCATGGTGCTTCCGATATTGGAAGGCCTTGAAAGGCAATTCAGTCAGCCTGATAAAGATGGAAATTAACTGCCTTCTACAGTTACCAACAAAGGTGGTTCTCAGAACTATCTTTGATCAGGGGGGATTAAAGGTTGTACCATAGAAGGCACCAAAAAAGTGCCCTCTCTTGTCCAATAAACTACATTTAATCCCCCTTTCCTACACTGTAACACATTATAGTCAGACAAACTTTCCAAATTCTTTGTGGTAGTGCGCATTATGTGCCACGGGCATCATCTGTGCTTTGCACATGGGAACATTATTTCAATTACCTTTCCTAGGTAAACAACATAGGTAACAAACTAGAAATCATTGATTGTTCAACATAAGGTCCATCAAAGTTGAGACATAAAGTGGGACTATTTTAAATAATGAAATATATAACAAGTGAATAAATTTGTACCTATTGGTTTGTCCTGGTCTGTGAGAATGCATGAAGGTTCCTTGCCCATGCAATTTTTCCCAAGTGTTGAAAAACCATACAAAACTATCAGTGTCCTCCTTACCCAATAGTGCTCAACCAAAAAACTTGATTGGCTGTGATTATTGAAACCTATGAAATGTGCAAACCGCATCTGATATTGACTGGAGACAAACGTGGTTTTGAATGAAACAACATCGCCAAACTCTTTTTACGCTTCCCTGCACCTGGAACCTTCCCACTAGTGTAGGGAGGCATCAAAGGTGGTTCTATTGGACCATTAAAGGCACTTTAACTATGCCTTTTCTAGCCCTGCAATCCATTGCCCAGCATCAGAAGGTGGTTCCAAAACTGCCTTAAAAAATTCCAACGAATGCGGTTAAAAAAATGCCTTCAAAATTATGTGGGAACCGCCTGAAAATTTTTCTGAGTTTGGAAAATCCCTACGTCCATCATACCATCAATCATGTTTCCGATTTTTGGAAGTCATAATTTCCGAGTTCATAAATTATGTAATTGGTTCATAAATTATGTAATTGGCACATTCTATCCCTATTCTGTCCAACGATTGCTCCAATTTGTCATAATGAATTATTGTTTACGAACTCGGAAATATGTTCGTGGGTAGTCTTTCCGAGATCAGAATTGATAATCGTGCCTTTGTAAAAAAAACTAAAGTGAAGTTTCCGAAATAGGAAAATTGATCTGCTTATATGGTAAATACATATTTCTATTAAATGTATGTGGCTCTGAAAAAGGCATCAATCCACAGCAGCAAATATAACACAATACATGATAATATATTGCATGATGACAAAAATCTATGGATAACTCTAACCAAGCAATAATCTATAAATAGGAATAAAAAACAGTAGGAATCTATTCCAATACTTATAAGCTTCATTATTTATCTAATTGTGTTACTTTTGCAATATTCGGATTCCCAAGGCTTCCAAACCGATTTAGTATTAGATGCCTCGCCAAAGAATTCCTCACACTGTTGATTGAGTAGGGCTTAGATTCCTTCATGAAAATCTGTCAATAACTAGTTAGTAGAAAATACATGAAAGCTTAGTTATATTAATTGGTTGCTAGAAACAATTATACGCGCACCTTGTCAATTTGGATGAATTCATCTTTGGCCTCTTGAATGCACTCAGCCGTGTAGAGCATGTCATAATAGCCACACTCCCAAGTCTGCGCTTGTTTCTTGTACAATTTTAAATAAACACAAAATCCTTAATTAAATTGTTATAAAAATTAATTAAGTACTATAAATTGAATAAATAATTGTCATAGCCCACCTTGACTCCGACCGCCTCAAAATGATTTTTATTTTGGTCACTACCATCCTTCATTTCCAATTCTAAAATATCGACAAATGCATCTGACGATTGGAAGTGCAAGGGATCCATCCAATAAACCAGTTATGGGCGGGGACAATCAAAATCAATCTCCAGTGGTCCCTAATTACGAAAATTGAAATTTTGCATGGAATGAGTGATTTGTAGCCATCAAGTAAAACAAAAAAATATGTGTATATATATAACCTTTCTATGGATGGTGCAATGAATAGCTTCTTATCCTTCTGCCCTAGGCTCTTACGTATATAGTCGATCCTCTCTTGTTTCGTACAATCAATTTCTTAAATCGACCCCGGGCATATGTATCCAATTCATCTCTTGTTTTGATTATGTGTAAAAGAAACATGTACCTATGAAATTTCATCTTTCTTTAGTACCTTCAAAATTTTAATAAGAATATTGAATTAAACAAAAATCTGTAGAAATAACCCACAAGGCGTAGATGGAAATGGTCATTTGATTCACTTTCTCACATATCCACAGATCTTCAAAATCACTGTACAATGCAATGATATCCCATTTGCATCCAAATACACATTCATTTTCCAAGAATGAGTCAATTGACTTTCTATCTTACGGTATAAGCCAATTAAACAAGACCCTTACGAAGTGTGGTGATTGTCGAAGGACTTGTGCTATTTTAGTTGGAGTTCTAAGCTTCATGGTTCTTGTTTGGACCGACTTAGGTGTTGGTTTGACAGGTCTTGGTGTTTTTTTCACTGGTTTAAGTTATACGGGCCTTGTTTCTTTCAAATGTTGATCTGTTACAGGATCAACATAAATAAGTCGACGTGGCCATAGTAGAAACATTCCCCATACAGGACAAACCTTCTTGTATTCTCCGTTGGTGATTGGTAATAGGACTCCCATTACCAATGGTTCCTCCAATGAAACCATAGAAATACCCTCACGAATAGGTACAGAGTGATGGTGTTTCATCAATTCATGCAGAACTTCAGTGGCTACGTGGAGTAGTTTGCCATCTATGCCTTGGTCTATATACAGCTCACACAAATGTGATTTCTACATTCCCAAAAAATTATATGTTAATTTACAAATTACTTTAATTTTTAAAAAAAATATCGAACGAATACAATTAGTATATACCTTTTTTCGATTGGTTGTAATGCAGTGTCCACATTGTCTGGTTTGAACAATTGCCACTCGATTCTCGGAGCTCTCACAATAGTTTCTCGATTCACCTCATTATCTCTGGGGGAGTGATGTGATCCCCTGGATTGTGGCATCCAATCGGGTGTCAAATCATCTAAGTTGTCTAGAATAACAAGGTCGGTATGTTGGATCAACCTACGAATGAGGATGTCTTGCTGTTTTTTTGTAGGATGTGGACTCTTGAGGGTTCAGCACCATTGTAGGACCTTACAATTCCATAAGCCTCTCGTTGGGTCATGAACAATCCCACTCCCCTAGCATGCCCCGGGTGGTCAGGTTTTTTGGTTACTTCACATAAGATGTCATGCATATCAGTTGGAATGAAGTGCCCTAGTAATTGATCATTCTTCAATTTTTCCTAAATATAATATAACGTAAATAATAATCCATTTTAAGGAAAACATGTCAAAAATAATATATTCATAATAATTTTTACTTACAATTCTTTCCGCAATCATTTTTTCTTCAGGTTTGACATACACTCCATCCTTGTTTTAGAGGCCTTTGAGGAATAAATCGTGGCTTTAATGTCATTCACGTTTATTGGTTGCATAGCTGCCCTAGCCCCATCTTCCGTCAAACCACCCTCTATTACAATTTGGACATATTCTTAAAAACGTTGTTTCACAAGGTCCATTGCTGCCATGGCATAACCCCTGCAGCTCAATCGGTGAGGAATTTTATTCTTCCCCGGATTTAGTTATTTTCTTCTCTTGTGCCCAAGTTACAATGTTAGAATTAATTTATCACTATAGACATGTGTTAATCGAAACTCATTAATAATATCAAAAATTGGGCTTTACTAACATTATCCTTATTCTTGAATTCTCTCCTTGTGTGGATCTCCCAGCTATTGAGTTGAATGTGAGTGTAAGTTTTCCACAAGCAATCACCCCTCTTATCACTAAAAATGTAGTCCCTTGACAAAGTGTATTTATGTTGACGCCAACTATTGGACATCATCAGCATAGCCTCCTTTCTCAAATCTTCCATGTTCAGTGACTCGATGAAAAATGGCCTCTGTGAGGATTTCAACTCCATTGGGTCAATCACAGAGATACAATTTCAATCAATGACAAATTTAGGGAAATAACAATTCACTAATTCTACCTTGCATTCCATCCATAAAGTGGCCTTGTAATCTTTGGGGACCTCATGCCAACTATTGTATTTGATGTCCATCTTCGTTCTACCCACCTTTGCTACCCGTCTAGACCATTTAGCGCATTGGGCCGACACACAAATGTTAGAATTATTGAATACCAACTAGGTTAACTCTTTCCCAGCCATTCTACGTTCTAAGGTTCTACAATGAATTTAGGGTATTCCTCCATCCTCGGATCTGCCATCCTCATCCTCATCCATACCGTGGTTTATTGTTGGGGATTTTCATTTTGTGTTATTGAAATTTGATCATGAGTCCTTTTTCAAGAAGCCATTTCGTACGCTACATGTGAAAATGTATCATAAGTTCACTTAGCAGTTAAAGAAGTAGCTACATATCCCAAAACATTACTAAACAAATGATAGATAAAAATAAAATATTGAATACATGTACCCTAATAATATGAAATGTATAATACATATCTCAAATGCCTTAGTTAAAATTTCCAACAATTAAACCTCCTATGTTTTGATTACTTACCACAAACTTAATACACAAAAAATCCATACAATAAATACTAAAATCCTAATCAATTGAAAGGATTAATATATATAACTATTATTTTAAATTTTGTCAATAATCCATACAACATTGAAAACATAAATAATCTTAAACCCTTGTAGTCAAACAAAATAAACTCCATCGAAACCCTAGGTCTTACAAATGTGAACCCTAAATTTTAACTTTAAACAATGGCTAACCTTCTCCTCAGACAAAGATTAGCATTGTGACTCCCTTGTAGCTTCATTTGCAAGGCGAAAAACCCAAACCCTAGGAATATGACGACATTGAGAAGAGAAAATTGAATATTAGGGGCTATAGGTGAAACACATTATCAAAACATACCTTATAATTAAAGAAGGTGAAATCTTGGAGTGGAGATGAGGTAGAATTGAGGTATGGGGCTAGAGAGCTTTTGGGAGGGAAAATGGTGGGAAAGGGCGGGGTTTTCAAATGGGTAGTAAATGCCCACCCTTTTGACGTGTTTTTTTCACGTCTAAAAGGGTTTCTGAACTCGGAAACCCTATCAGGGTCATTTCCGAGTTTTTAAAGATGCCTATCCTTTCAAAACTAAGTCCAGAGTCATTTCCGAGTTCGAACATGGAAATTATATATATATAGGGCAACATGATTAAACCCCCAAAATCTTCAGTTCGAAATTAGCATATTCCCAAACCCTAAATTCCCAAAATTCATCCCTACCACAACCACTAACCCCTAACATTTCCAAAAATGATTCGTGCGACCAAGGCTAGCAAGTCACAAGCGAGTGATAGCAGTCATCACCTATTGAAAGAGATCGGACAATCCCCAAAATTCTTCAATAAGGACGCCGAGGTGAGGTATGTAGCTTTCTCCAAGAGAAAAGTTATAAATTCAAAGGGTTTTGATGTGTCTAATATTGGTGATTTAGGGGTAGATTATTTGCAAGCCCGTTTCAAAATTCAACATCTAGAGAATTTTTTTGCATTGGGGAACCCGTTCATGTGGATGAGGTGATCCAATTTTACGCTAATTTTGGTCAAAGTAGCAATAATCATGAATTAACTAGAGTGAATGGAAAGGAAATAATTGTGTCTTAGTATACTGTAAATGAAGCCCTAGAATGCCCATACACAACCCCCAAAAAATTGAGACCCGGTAACACACTCATTGTTGGTCCAGGGTGAGTGAGGCAACCCCTCTCTATCATGTGGAAATGGTGAAAAAATACTTTACGAGGCCGGGTAGTGATGGGGGGAAAGCCAAGTCCTATGACATTACTATTTTGACCATCGAGCAACGACTCACATACGAGGGGATTTTCCTTAACGTCTTGCCAACGGGTGGCCACACGTGTGAGCCTACTATTGGTAATTTGATCTTGTTTTACTATGTCATTGAGGGGGTAAAAATTAACCTTGGCGACACTATCATCTCATTCATGCTTAAGGCGGCTCACAAGAAAAATAAGGACATGCCTTATGGTGGTTTAATCTCTGCCATGTTGAAGAAAGCGGGAGTGCAAGAAGTCGACATACCCTCCAAAATTTACTATTATGATGAGGCTTGGTTCCAACACAAATAACTCCATCTTAATTTCGGTAGTAAATGGGAGCCAAGGGTAGTTCCTAGTCAATAGGCAAAGAATGCAAAGAGAGCTTGCGAGGCAGACCTAGATAAAGCCGAGGCATCGAGCTCCAGTAAGTTATATAAAACATTTCATTTTACAAGAAATTTAGGTTGTGTTCAATATAATATTGTTTAATAATACATTTACATTGACAGGTTCACAAACCGGTTGGAGGGCTAGGCTGAGGAAGTAATTTGATTGCCTGGGTATGGACGTGACTGAAACACACAAGATGTTGAGCCGAGCTCACTCGCAGTTGTGAGGTCATCGCCGTACCTCTCAAAGTTATAATTTATAATCCCCTTATGCTTACTAAATACATTTAAGTAGATAGTGGCAAATCGAGGTCGTCCACAAAGGAGAGGAATTTTCTTAAGCGTTTAAACATAAAAGGTTGATATTAGGCTAGAAGTAGATATATATATATATATATATATAAGCAAGTAAAAAGGGGAGTTTTGGTTGGTTGTGGTCCTACGTTATGAAATTTAAAGACAAACTAACTAGCAAAGTTAAGTAACTATGCTAATCATAAAAAAACTAAGAAAAAAGGGCAATAACTACAAAACATAAACCCTTGGGAGAAATTAATATCCACTTCAAAACCTAATGTACATCATTGAACCATTCACTCATTTTATCACATTCGTTACCTATAGGGAATGCTAAAACTTCTCATTCAAAGATCAACATTCATTCCTTCTTAATAGTAATTTGCAAAGACAAACAACAATCATTTGAAACCTTACTGATAGTCACTCTAGGCAAACCACACCATAAAGGCATTTCATCAACGGCATTATACACGAAGGACCATAAATTTGATAATGAGAAGCCTTCTACCAATGACATAGCCATTTAACCAAACATAACATTGATTAGGCTAAACCTAGAACAAACCACATTCAAGATTCAACCTTGCATTGCATCTATAGGATAAACATGAGAACAATCCACATTAACATATTTATCTACCAAGAATCAGAACACATTATGCACAAGAAATTTTAATTCCATGTTATTGGATTCTCATGTCAAAGAGATAAGAAATTTGCAACTTTCCTAACACCCTAGCACTTCAATCATGCAAACACTTCATATACTCAAACAACCCATAGCATAAATGAAGTAAAACATCACATTTAAACACATGAATGCTAAATAACAAATGTTTAAAGAAAGAGTGAAATAGAGGTTCTTACTACATAGGTGTGGAAGCTTCAATCAATTGCTCCCAAGTACAAAACTAGGCTAGAAAATAAAAACCCATAACATAGAAAAAAGATATACAAAGAAAGAAGAAGAAGAAATGGAAGAAAATGGTGAAAAACTAGGGTTTTGGAGCCCCAAAGTCGGGCTTAGAGAGTTGGAGAAGAAGGGTAAAAGCTATTTATAATAAAAGAAAAAAGGGAGTAAAATGCAAGTTGCAGGGTAAGTCACGAGTTGCAACGCCTCCGTCGCGAGTCGCAAAGATCAGGAAATTGTGAGCTATCAGGTCAACACTCGTCGCGAGTCGCGACGGAAAAAAGTCCCGTTTTGTTATGCTTCCTCCGGGTGAACCGTTGATCCGTTTTGGGAGTTCTTGTAGTTTATTTTATAGTACTCAAGAAGAGGAATCAAATGGTTCCACTCTTAGAGGCTGATTCCTCTAGGAAAATTCTCAGAACCCTTCTTCAAAAGATAGATCATTCTTTACCCTTTGCTTTGCTCTCCTTTCTTCACTTTATCTTCTACCACTTTGTGAGTGGCCTTCCATCTTCTACCATCCTTTCGAATGGCCTTCACTAAACCACCCCTAAGTGCTCACGAGCAATCTACAAATTAAGCTTACAAAAAGGAATCTAGATGCTCGTAAGGATCAAAAATCCACTAGACTAAACATAGGTTGCAAAATGAAGGATTTAGATATAAAAACCGAAAATGGTCATCTAAACCCCTTATCATGTAAACCTACCTAAATCTAGCAATCTTACAACAAAAACATGATAAAAGAGAGTTAAATGCTTTGGTAAATACATGCATTTGATGTCTCATCAAATATCCCCACACTTAAAGCTTACTCGTCCTCGAGTAAACAAGAACAAACAAAGATCAAAGCGTAAACTTGCATGTAAAAGTTTTCCCAAAACATCCAACATCATATTCCTAGACTACCCTAGCCCCCAAGACATAACAATCTCTCACGATCTCACATCCCAAAGCCTAAGATAATCTAAACAACCAACAAACCATAACAAAAGTGATACATATAATGCAAGGCTAACTTACTCCACCGAAAAAGCCACTCAATAGACAAATCAAGAGAACCATATATTTTTTCAATTTCTCTTATTTTCTCTCATTTTGCCTAGGAGCCATCTCAGGTTTTCATTCTAGCTTCACACATTTTTCTTTTTCAATGCTCACCCTCACCATTTGGCCTCTCATTTTTGCATAGGTCGCCCTTTTGGGTTTTCAACCTATCCGGGCCTCCCACTTTTGCCTAAGTTTCCCTCTCAGGTTTTCAACTTAGCGGGAATTGTTTTTTCATTTTTTTTTCAAACCATACAAATCAAAATTGAGCATATGCACACTACAATACAATACAATGAGATATATTTCTCTTTACCTCCCCACACTTGAAACACACATTGTCCTCAATGTAAAAAGGACATGATAAAGAAATAAGGGAGACAGAAAATAATACTCAGAACTTAGACTCTGAAGGTCCTTCCCGATGATGGCAATGCTAACTTCTCAATGAATGTTCTCTCCTCCATGTTCTCCAACTCCGCCCAATATGAAAATTCGATCCATCAACTACAAATTCAAAACTATGCAAATCCCGATCAACACTCACAAAAGACAACAACTAGTAGTACTCCTAGATGGTGGTTTTGGTATTGGTTTATTTTGGTGGTGGATTGTGGTGGTATTCTTGTGGTTTTGGTTAAGGGTTTAAGGACATGGTTGAGGAATTTTTTTTTCAAAAAAAGAAAAATACTAATCAAACTTAGAAGCTTGGGTTGCCTCCCGAGAAGCTCCGTATTTTTAAGGTCATCGGCACGACCCTAATGTTATCCATGTGGAGAAGGTTTGAACCCCTTCACCATGAGCATACAAAAGTACAGAGGTGGGGGTACAAAACTTTCAAGAGGAAAGTCTTATTGAGGTGGAGATGGTTTAAAGGGAGTTGGGTGGTTAGGAGGCTTGGGATAGTCTTTTGGCTCCTCTCTTGTCTCCTTCAAAACTTTCAAAAATGGTGGAGTTGGTTCACTAGGTGGGGGAAGGTGTGACGATGCTAATGAATGTAGCACAATCACCTCTTCCTCCATTTTTTCATCCTCAACAACTGACTCCTCATCCCCTTCGAACTCAAGCTCATTTCCCATGGTGACCTCACTCACTGAATCCTCAAGTTCGACTTGGGATGGTGTTGTTTCGGATTCACGAGCTTCCATTTGGGCCAATGCTTCTAATATACTCCTCACATGACCCTAAATATAGCCTCTACACTAAAGGAGAGCCAAGTGTACAGCTCCTCACTAGTAAAGTTGTTCAAGTTTGCTATTGCATTCATGACTTCCTCACGTATCAAACTTGAACTTCCTTATTGAGCTTGGTTGTGGGGGTATGGTATAAGGTGGTGATGGCCAACTATTTTTTCTATTATTGTTGGTTTTTGGCTCATTCTCATACCACCAATCCGGATTACCACTCCATTCTGGATTGTAAGAATTGTGGTATAGATACCACTCTTGGGTTTCTTGCCCTTGAAAAACATCTCCTATCTCTTGGTAGCACCCTTCACAATACCCTTGGTTTTGGAAACTAAGGGTTCTTTCCCCCTCATAGTTCTCCTCCCTCAACAAATAGCAAGACTCGGTAGGATGGTCGAAATGACACATCCTACAAAACCTTGCTTGTTGAGCCACTCTTCTAATCATGAGTGCCCCCAAGGTGAGACATTCCAGTTTTTTTAAAAAAAATTCTTTTCAAACGTCCAAAATCATATTGCAAGTATTCTTGATAAAAACTCACCAAGAAACACTAGAGTTCTCTTTTATTTTTCCTCGTTCATCCTCAACTGCAGTTCATTTTATCGTGTTAGTATTGAAAATTAAAGTTAACATGATATAGAAAAATTACGCAATTGTATACTTACAATGTTGTCTGCTATGGCCTTCCCTTCTAGGGTTGTGTAATCCTTACCTTTTCCCCTGTTTGACTCCAAGTACACTAGGGATATGTCCAGTTTGAATTCCTTTGCCTTGATTTCCACCCCGACCTCTTCTTCAGTGTATCCCAGGTCCCTTAGCCTCTTCCTCTCTTTCTCTTTCAGTTGTTCCCAGCTGGTCCAGTGTGGTTGACATACTTCTTTTCCCTTGAGTTCCTGCTTTCTTTTTTCCTTTTTTTCTACAAATTAAAGAAAATAATTAGTTATTAACAACCCAATATATATGGAAAAGAATATTGATATATTTTTGTCTGTATGATGTAAGAATTGTACTTACAAGCATATTCTCAGTTCTTCTGTGATCCTCAAATTTCTTCCACTCCTCCCCATTCATCCACTTGTATTTCTCCTAGAGCTTGTATTTAGGAACTTTTCTGTCCAGGAGATGCCAGATGTACTTGTTTTCTACCTTGCTCTTCCAATTACGATGTGCATCGCCAGCCTTAATCACCACAGTCCTCCTCAAACTCTTCCATTGTTCTTCAGTCAACTCTGTTTCAAAATTAAAACTCGTCTACGATGGAAGATCACTAAGAATTAGATATCAGGCACATGAGGACAATGTATAATTATTTACAAGTAGCCATTGATGAACTAAGTATTATAAAATTTATCATTGTCGTTATGTCCTTCCACGCTTCCTCTTCAACATCCTTCGACACGTTAGGCTAGTGTATTCACGTACCAAATCCGATGATCCTTCTAAAAGTGTAATTGCAATATGTAGTCCAGGCGCTCCAATTTCTTATACAAACCAACAGACTGTCAACTTCCTCGAATGCGACGAGGACACGGTCATTTCCCTAAATAACATCATTGATTGGCACGTAGCCACCCCGCATTCCCTACACCAATTTCCTATCTTAAAATGCATTCTCATTACGCCCGACTGCCTTCTTAAGGTCATCATTCTTTGGATAGCGATGGGGCTTGTCTTCGCTGTCACCCTCGTTCTCTTCGGGAACTTCCCTTTTGGGAACACCCAATGGATCACCTGCATCTTCCTCAAAGTGTATTTTAAGGGGAACAACGGCTAGAACCTCCTCTTTTTTCCTTTCAGAGGTAATTTGTTTGTTTTCCACCGTGTTTTGTTTTGGTGGAGAACCACCCCCCATCCTCTTTTCGGCCAACTTTTTTTTTGTTTTAGAAGGAATCTACAAATGAAAATTCTAGTGGAATGGATAAGGAATTACAAACATAATAACCTCACACCATCAACTATATTTCATACACCACTATATTTCATACCAATTAACATCTCACTACAACATACCAATCACCATAACATCGCACTACAACATACCAATCACTATACCAATCAACATTGCACTACAACATACCAATCACATTTTAGAACATAGCCTTGAAAATCACACACATTAGATATAGCTTAAGCATGCTACAAAAACATTTCAACATCACATTAACAACAAAATCATACTTAAACATTGAACAATAAACAACAAAACACAAGTTAACATTATAAAAGATTCATTGAAACTTTTCATCGAATACATAGAATATAATACTAATTTTACTCAAAGTAATGTAAGTTATGGTTTTGCCCGAACAAAAACTGATGACCCCATGATGTACCTCTCAAGATTTCGGCTGGAAACCTAGTTAACGATACTTTGCCAGTGTCGAGTGGGAAAAATGGAGAATCACGTATATGTGAATCCCAAATGGGGTTTTCTAGGGTTCTTAAATGGTGGATGTTGAAGAAATTAAAGGTGTTAAATGGTGGATGTTAGCGGAATGAAAAGTGGAGAATGTGGAGATCATAGAGAAACCTTTTGGAGAAGGTGGAAGAAGAAGAAAAGGGGACCGTTATGTGAGGAGGATAATCAGTCCCCTTTTATATAAGCATACTCAGCACCAGTACAATAACCGATATACCGGTTCGGATATTAAGAGAACCGGTGCCTATTTTTTAAAATGCAGTAGCATAAGGCTGCGTTTGTAATTCATTTCTTCAACCCAAGAGTGACGGTGGGAAAAAGGTTTCTAAGTACACAACCCCGGTACAAAAACAGGTTATGGTAAATTCTAAAACCGGTGCCATAATTGTAAAAAACAGCTGCTTCATAGTGCCTTGTATATTATATTTCCAAACCCGAGAGCACGAAAACAAAAAAAATTCTAAGTACAGAGCACCGGTAAAAAAATAGGTTCCTGTCTACGAAATCCAGTGCCAAGACTCATATAAAGTAGTTGTGTATGGCTGTTTAATACAGACAATGATTCAATTATCAAAACCAGTTTATTTTACCAGTGCCTTTTGTTCAAAAACCGGTAAAAGAATTGGTTCCTGTCTACGAAATCTGATGCCAAAACTCATATAAAGCAGTTGTGTATGGCTTTTTAATCACGACAATGATTCAATTATCAGAACCAATTTATTTTACCTGTGCCTATTTAAAACCTTGAGGCTGAAATATTTTTGGCCCAATCATTTTTGGGCAGGAAATTGATTGTTGTCAGCACCGGTACAAAAACCGGTGCCAAATCTAAAATCTCAAAAATTTTGAATTTCCCACCTCGAAGTAGGTCATTTTTTAAAAAATTTGACCCCTACAAAACTAGGCACCGGTTCTATTCCATGCTATACCAGTGTTGTGTTAATTTTCTACTATATCCTAATAATTAATATAAGTACCTCATTGGGGGAAAGTTTTCTATATTTTTTTTTTAAATGCAACAAGATCGAGAACTATTCAGTTAACCATTCAAGTATGCCCATGTTTCAATATTGTGTCTGATGGAAACTCAAAAATGCTCATGTCAAAACTTTGTTAAAATATCACTGTATAACAAAACCAAATTACACCATCTTTCTCGTATCCAATTTACTTCAAATTATTTATTCTTTGGTTAATGTATGGTTTTGAAAAGAATTTCATATTATCATGGAATTTTTTTACGGGCTAGTACATGTTTTAAAGTATCCAACTCCAGATAACTTAGAAGTTAGGAAGTCCAAACGAGAAGGTATACTTGTGACTTGTTCCAACCAAATATTAATCATTTTTAACCCAAACTTGGAATTGACATTAGGGTCTCGTAGTGTAGGATATCCGATCGGATTTGAATTTTGAACCCCAAGTGAAGTTTTTGCTTTTTGCACTTACGTCCCTCCAGGAATCTTGGAAATTGCAAAATTCAAAATTGCCGATTCAATAGTGAAATTGAGTATTGTATGATCATAACAATGTGATTAGATAATGTGGAAATGCAACATCCTCGGAAGGGAACATAGATTACTAGTGCAAAATTTTCAAAAATGGCAGTGTTGCCCAAAATAAAGTATCACCTTCACCATTCACTTGAAATACTTGATTCTTGTTATTATAGCATAAATAAATGAATTGAATATAATTTATTTTTTATAGTATTAATTTTAAAGCCCTAGTACATGTCGTAGGCTAAGTTGGGTAAACTTGGTTTGGAATTTCCAAAGGAAAATCTTTTTCCGCGATGGTAAAAAATGTTGTATAATTATAAATAATATTTCAAAGAGAACTCACCTTATTTGAGAACTTGGGCTGGTGGATCGATGGAAAATAAATTGTTACACCGACACGAAAGTTAAAACACGGTGCTGAGAAAATAAAAGTAGCTGCCTGAGACTGCCTTGGATTATTTTTTCACATCTTTTTTCCAACTAGAGAGCGAAACGTAAAAAATAATTCTAAGTATGTAGCATGAGTACTTGAACCAGTGCTGAAACATGCAATTCCGGTGCCTTTTCACGGATAGGCAGTTGCATGAGACTACCTTGGATTAATTTTTCACATCTTTTTTCCAACCCAAAAGAAAAACCGAAAAATATAATTCTAAGTAGGTAGCATCGGTACATGAATTGGTGTTGATTAGTAATATACCAGTGCCTTTTGGCCAAAGGCAGCCTGAGGCTACCTTGTACTATTTTTTCACATGTTTTATCCAACCCAAGAGCTAAGGGGTAAAAAATAATTCTAAGTACACAACACTGATCTGTTGACCGGTGCTATATGGACAAAAACCAGTGTCTTTCTTGAAACAGAGCACATACTCAATTTTTCAGCACCGGTATTATGATTGTTAACCAATGCTTGTTTTCATTGAAATAGTACAAACGAACCTTTATAACGAAGTGAAAAACATAAACGAGCAACAATACCCTACAGACAAGGTAACCCCAAATTCATATATTTATATCATTGTGTCAAATAGATATAACACTAGCGATTACACAAAAGTATAATGATAATTACATTTACGGTCATTAGATGCACCTATCTTTTCCTTTTCAACACAACATCACCCCCCATTATTTGACCGCTCTCATCAACCCACAATCCATCGCCATGTGACTGTCTTTCTGCTAAAACTCTGCCCACATCCTCTAAACTTGGAAATACATATGTGAAATATGGACTTTCTCCTCAAATGAGCCAATCAATCTCCCCATAGAAGTAGAAATTCTTCCCATGTAGAACGGCATGTCACTTATCGTTGCTAGGATCTGGGACATAAAAAACTCTTCGTACCTGGGCAGCTAAGATGCACTTGTCATTCTCGAACCCAGCTCGGTTAAGGTCCACCAATGTCAAATCCATGGGTTTCTCCATACGAACCCCTGCTCCATTATCAACCCACTGGCACTTGAAAACCACAACTTTGAATTCAACATATCCTAACTCCTATATTTCCTCAATCACACCATAAAAGGCCATCACTGCAATGATAGGGTTTTTGTCTTTCTTGCCAGACTGCCACATTGATTCAGATTCAATGTAAACCTCATTGTTTTTGCGTTGTGCTCTTGATATCCTTGTCAGCTGTTGAAAAAGTAAACCTATTAATATCATACCCTGGGTACCTTCTAACAGTGCAATTTGGCTTTCTGACAAAGGCACCAAGTTTACTAGGCATGTTTTCCACATTGCAACGATTATAAAACCAATTAAAGAATGTGGAAGAATGCTCCAGCTGTATTTTGTTCTAAGGCCAGTCTGAATATAGTGCTTGTAAATACAGCATGTGCTCTTGAACATAGATTGCAGTCTAGCTACTATTCCTTAAAACGTAAAGGTGAACTGTCATCAACTCAGCATAGAAGGATGTATGAAGTGTACCTTTAGAATGTACAACCTCATTCCTCCCACCAATGTGCACTTGGTATGGTAATTTAACCGACTTCTTACTAACTAAGTTCATGGTACACTATTCAATGATCTCCTCAATTGTGACGTACATTTGCACGATGCTTGCATCCGGTCAGCTACGATTATGAACGTAACCTTTAAAAATACCCATGTACCGCTCGAAAGGGTACATCCAATGCATACTCACCAGACCGGATAGTCGAATTTCCTTAATTAAATGAATAACTAGGTGAACCATAATGTCAAAGGATGGAGGAAAGTACTTCTCCAATTGGCATAACACTAAAACTCCCTCCCGCTCTAATACATCAAGCGTCTGTCTACTTATATTCTTTCGACAAATGGAGCTGAAGAGGAAACACAATTTCATAATGCTAATCACACATCCTCCTCCATAACACCACAGATGGGAACGAGCAATAATTGTTGCATGAAAATGTGATAATCATGCGATTTCAAGGCATTTATACGCTAATCATCATGCACAAATCGACTAACATTTGAAGAATATCCAGACAGTACCTTGATCCCTTGGATACACTCACAAACTAATCTCCTCTCACCTCCGGTGCTAGGTCCGACTGAATTCCATGCTCCACTAAATCCTTCTGCGCATTCAAGCTATCTTTCTTCTTCCCCGGAATGTTAAGTAAGGTACCAATCAAAATATCACACACATTTTTCTCAATGTGCATCACATCAGTGTTGAACCACCAAATGCTCCCAGTGAGGTAGATCAAAGAAACCTACCACTTCCAAGGTTCATCAGGCTCTGTACCAACCTTCCTCAACTTTTTCCTAAGAACAACATTCAATTTTTTCACCTTCTTATGTATGACAACCCTCTTCAATGGTCTTGGCGCCTTCCTCACCTCCTTCCTGCCAATAAATTGAAATGTGTTCTCACACAACTTGTGCTTCATCGAGAGGAATTTTTGGTGACCCAAATACATAATCTTGACACCATTTTTCAACTGTTGGTAATCTGTGGACTCTTCACAATCTGGACACGTCTTGTGCCCCTTCACCACATAACCTGAAAGGTTTCCATATGCGGAAAATCATTTATGGTACAAAAAAACATTTCCTTTAAATTGAACTTCAATCCCCTGAAACCATCAAACACATCAATGCCATCGGGCCATAGAACCTTCAAATCTTCTATCAAAGGTACCATATATGTATCGATGTTATTTCCAGGCTATTTTGATCCAGAAATCAACCAAGGCATCAACACATATTACCTCTTCATACACAAATATGGTGGAAGGTTTTAATGGCTATCATTACCGGCCATGAACTGTGCCTAGAGGACATGTTGCCAAATGGATTCATTCTATCGGTACACAAAACCATCCACAAATTCCTAGGCTCACTTGCAAAATCCGTAGACCTCTTATCAAATCTCTGTCATTGATCGGCATCAGCTGGATGACGGATCACATCGTCTTGAACGTTTCCCCTTCCCATGTACCACGTTATGTTCTTTGCATCATTGGCATTTTTGAACAACCTCTTCAACCTTGGAATAATTGGAAGGTACCATATGCAATTCGCGGGAATGTGTTTTCTTAACTTCACGACAACATCTCCATCGACAACTACATTTCTTCTTTTCTTGTAGCATGACAAGTGATATACTGGGCATGAAACCTCCTTCAATAAGTCACCCATGTACAAAACACATTCGTTGGGACAAGCATGTATTTTTTCATACTCCAATCTCATCGGACATAGTATCCTCTTTGCTTTGTAGAAGTTGTCTGGTGTACCGTTACCGGCGGAAAACTTCTCATTCAAGAACTTCAGCAACTTGTTCATGCTAGTGTCGGTCTATGCACCAAAACCTTTAAAATTAAACAATTCCATCTAACATATCATAACTATATCCCCCTTGTTGCAATCGGGATACTACGGCTTGTCCTTCCCACCTAAGAAATTTGACAAAACCTTGGGCCTCCCCCTAAATTCATCGACAACCTGCTCACACATATCATCTAAATTTAAGTCTCCAAAACACTCTCCTCCACTACCTACAACCACCCCTGGTCGTACCTTCTAGCCATGAAAGGTCCAAACCAAATAATCTTTTTGAAAATCTCTCCTAACCAAGTGAAGTTTCATCATGTCTCTATCACCACTATGTTTACTATTCTTCCAATCCCGACAAGGACATAACACTCACTTCTCACGACCAAAAGCTTTCTCTAAAAAATCCTCCACAAAATCAACATATTCTTTGCTCAACCAACTAACGTTTGATGAGACGTCAAATGCATGTATTTTCCAAAGCATTCAACATCTATTTTGTCATATTTTTGTTATAAAATTTCTATATTTGGGTAGGTTTCCATGATAAGGGGTTTAGATGACCATTTTTGGTTTTCATATCTAAATCTTTCATTTGGTAACTTGTGTTTAGTCTAATGGATTTTCGACCCTTACGAGCATCTAGATTCCATTTTGTGAGCTTCATTTATAGACGTCTCATGAGCCCATTGGAGTGGTTTAGTGAAAGCCATATGTAAAAACGTGGTAGAAGATAGAAGGGTCGAAGAAGGAAGGCAAAGAAGCGGATGAATTGTCACCCAAAAGTTTAGACAAAGTTCTTAAAATTATCTGAGAAGAATCAGCCTACAAGGGTGACATCATTGGATTTGTCTTCTCAATCACTATGAAATCGACTACAAGAACTCCCAAAATGGATCAATTGGTCACCCGGCAAAACAAGAAGCCACGAATTGTAGCTTGCCCGGGCAGAAATGGTGTCGCCTGGGCAGATGGATATGAATTTTAGGCTGAAACCACCGCCGCCCGGGAGAGGCCATTTCCGCCTGGGAGATGCCATTTCCGCTCGGGCGATGCCATTTTCGCTTGGGTGACGCCTGCTGTGTTTGGACTTTCTTTTTTACCAACTTGGGCTATAAATCACCCCTTTTCTTCCCCATTTGTCCAAGCCCTACTTGGGGGCTACAAACCCCTAGTTTTTCACCATTTTCTTCCATTTCTTCTTCTTTCTTTGTAGATCTTTGTTCTATGCTATGGGTTTTAATTATCTAGCTTAGTTTTGTACTTGGGAGCTATTGATTGAGACTTTCTTGCTACTGTCTTGAGAATTATTTCTATCTATCTGTTGCTTTCTCTATTGTGCATTTAATCAGCTTTGAATGTGGATTGTTAATGAAACTAATGTTGTTGGAAGTTTGAGTATATTAATTGCATGTATGATTGCTTGTTAGGGTTGGGAGAAAGTAGCTAATTTTCCCCTCTTATAATGTGGAATCCAAGAGCATGAGTTAGAGTTTATAAATGATGTTGATGTGTTGATAGTTGCTAGATGAATATGATAATGTTGAACTCGTTGTCATGTTTGTTTTAGTTAGCAAATGAGATAAGTCTATGAATGTCGATCGTTCTTGACTAATTTTGTGTAAATGCATGAATTAGTCAAATGCTTAGACAAGGTGTAGTGTTTATAAGTGTTGTCAATCTTGTTGATTCTTCGTGCTCAATGCCATCAATGGGATACTTTTAGTCGTGTTTTGACTAAGGTTTTCATTGGTGAGTTTTGACAAGAGATGTCGAATTCACTCTTGCAAACTACTATCTAAGGAGGATAGAAGATTTATCTTCACAACAAGTAGTTAAAGTAATGAATAGATTATTTCACTTGTTCTTGAATCTTTTGTTATTTAACATTCATGTGTTCTTAATGCTATGTTTTACTTCATTTATGACATGGGGTGTTTGAGAATAGGAAGTGTTTGTATGATTAAAATGTTAGGGTGTTAGGAAAGTTACAAATTCCTTAGCTCTTTGGCATGAAAATCCAAGAACATGGACTTAGAACTTCTCGTGCATAATGTGTTGTGATTCTTGCTAGATAAGTATATTAATGTGGATTGTTCTCATATTTATCCTATAGATGCAGTGAAAGGTTGAATATTGAATGCGGTTTGTTCTAGGTTTAGCCTAATGAATACTATGTTTGGTTAAATGGTTGTCTTTGGTAGAAGGCTTGTTCTTGTCAAATCTATGGTCCTTCGTGTGAAATACCATTAATGAAATAACTCTGTGGTGTGGTTTTCTTAGAGTGATTGTCAACGAGTTTTGAAAATGGTCGTTGTTTGTCTTTACAAATTACTATTAAGAAGGAATGAATGTTGATCTTCTAATGGGAAGTGATAACACTCCCCATAGGTAGAAAATGTGATTGAATGAGTGAATGGTCCAATGATCTACATGAGCTTTGAAAGTGGATATCAATTGCCCCCAAGGTATTATCTTTTGTAGTTTTTACCCCTTTTTCTTAGTTTTTTTTATGATTAGCATAGTTACTTAACTTTGCTAGTTAGTTTATCTTTTAATTTCATAACTTAGGAGCAAAACCAACCAAAACCCCCCCATTTACTTGCTTTTATATATCTACTTCTAGCCTAATATAAACCTTATATGTTTAAACGCTTAAGAAAATCCCTCTTCTTCGTGGACAACCCCGATTTGCCACTATCTACTTAATTGTATTTAGTAAGCACAAAGGGCCTATAAATTATAACTTTGAGAGGTACGACGATGACTTCCCAACGTTGCAATACACATGCTTACGCCTCTTTATTGCACCATCCGTCTCTACAAATCCATGAAAGTAGGACAATTATAGTTCCACAAAATGACCATGGCTACGCAATATTCTAAACATTCAAAATACATTTTGCAAAGATTATGTACAACTCGCATCACAACATTCAAAACTACCCTAACATTATCACATTACTAAGCAAGGTATTAATCACATCTATAAATCTATAAAACAATCAAATTTCTTCCATGAATGGAAGTATCATGAACATTATCAAACATACAAAAATTATGATCTAACACACAAAATATGCATACAAACCATATTTAACATATTAGATCATTAATAACATGTCAAACAATTTAAAACATACCTTTGTGGGTCTTCATTGGAGTATTAAATGTCAAAACCCTCTCAGAAACACCATAAATGACATTCTCTTTCAAAACCCCATTTTTACCCGTTATTGAATAGTGGTAGGTGAGCATTAAATGTTGTTCTAGCACCGATTTCCTGGCTACATACTGGAGCAAGAAAATTTTCCTTCAAAAAATTTACCTGCCAAATTGACAATTTATGCATTATCAGCACCGGTTGGGGTGATTTTCTGTGAATTGGTGCTAGTAGTGTCAACACTACCTTTTCATATGGGTCCCATATTTTAGGCACCGGTGTACTCAATTCCGATACTAAGTTATATCAAAGGCACCGGCAGACAGTTTCGTACCGGTGCTATTTTTTTCCTCCACTTTTTTTTACGCGAAAAATAGTATTTCGTAAATGGGAAAAATTTCCAGCATCAGTACATTGTTGATAATCTCTTTGCTGAATAGCTCCAGTCAACGATCGAGTAACCATACGATGAGTGCGTAGCCGAGGTGGAGAAACTGGAGGAGCAGTGGCAGTAGGAAAAAGGCCGATGAGGTGACTAGCGAAGGACCCGGTGAGGTGGTCGGCGAAGGGACCGATGAAATGACCATAGAATCAGATGGGATGGTCGGTGGACCAGGTGAGCTGGTCAATGGCGGGATGGATAGAATAGGATGAGTTCGAGCAGCCACTGGATGGTCTGAATCATCAGAGCAATTAGAACATGGTGTTGTAGTCGGTGAGAACGGCAGCATCGATGAACCAGGAGGAGATGCCACCGTGGAAGAAGTAGGAGTATCAGCTGATGTATCAGCATAATCCAAAAAAGTAGAGATACTGAAGTAGAACCATCGGCATAAGGGAAGAAAGTATAATCAAACCGAGCATGTCTAGTGATATATATCTTTCCAGACGTAGGATCCAAACATCGATAACCCTTGTACTGGGAGTCGTACCCAAAGAAGATACAGGGAAAAATGCGAGGAACAAGTTTATGAGCTGCATGTGGACGAAGATAAGGGTACACACGACAATCAAATACATGAAAGTTCGTGTATATGGGAACCCGACCATTAACAACCTCAAATGGTGATCGTCCGCCAAGAACCGAAGTGGGCAACCGATTTATGGTATAAGCAGCTGTAGCAAAGGCGTGTGGCCAGTGGGAGAGAGGAACATGAGAGTGGTACAACATAGACAAGCCCATCTCAGTAATGTGGCGGTGCTTGCGCTCAGCCCAACCATTCTGCTCAAGAGTATACGTATAAGAAATTTGATGGTGAATGCCTATTGTCTGAAAATGAGAGCGTAAGCAACCATTTACGAACTCAGTTCCCCCATCACTCTGAAATACTTTAATGGTGGAAGAAAACTGGTTCTCCACAAAAGCCTCAAACTTGCGATAGACATCCCAAAAATCATATTTTTTACGAAGTGGGTAAAACCACGAGAGTCGGGAATGATCATCAAAGAAAATGGCATAGTAAGAGAAACCATCAGTAGATATAATAGGAGAGGACCCCCGTAGGTCACAATGAACTATATCAAGTACCCTAGCAGCACGTTTACAATTTGTATGAAAAGATAACGTTTCCCTTTAGATTTTTCACATGCCTCACAAATTGTGGGTTTAGGCAAAACCGACAAGACAGACAAGGATCCAGAAGCATGCAAACCAGAAATAATGGAATGCGGAACATGACCAAGTCTAGCATGCCAGACTTTAAAGGATGCACGCGACTTATTTGACTCCACAGTAGACACTAAAGCAGATGCACCATAGTCTAAGACATAAAGACTAACCTCAATATGACCGTGACCCAAGGTTTCCCTAGTGATTTTATGACGAATGATAAAAGAACAATCATCAAAGCAGACAACAACATTTAAATCTCGAGTTAATTTACTAATAGAGAGAAAATTTAGTGATATCAGGCACAATAAGCACGTCATAAACAGGCAAAGACTTAGAAATCCGAGATTCACCAACATGAGTAATTGGGAGTTGAGAACTGTTACTAACATAGACGTAGGAAGAGCCATGGTAAGGTCTCACATAATCAACAGCAGCAGGGGATGATGTCATGTGCTTTGTAGCACCAGAATCTACAATCCACTTGTACCCATGGTGCTTAAATTTTGAGAAACCACCAAAATAAGTCATAGGGACAAAATTGAGAAGAGTATGCGCTAGAAACGTTGGTCGCGTGATTGAGACGTACAGGGAGGCTGCTGGACGTGTGTAGCCCACGCGCGATTAACAGGATGCGCGGGTATGGCCTGCGTGCGCATGGATCTCATGCGCTTTTTTGATTGAGGACGCTGGAAGTCGGCTTCTTCCCTGGAGCACAGAGATGCCGCATGAGAATCGGAATGCTGAGACGCCTGAGATGCGTCTTTGCTGGAACTGGATGGCCGGAGATCGAAAGATGCCGCTGGAGAACGCGACCAGAGAAGAAGACCTTGGGCGCTGGTCGTCGACCTATTGTTGAACAGGGACACCGGAGAACAAAGACTCTACAGAACGCCGGCCGGAGAAGACAAAGAAAAAATGCCAGATACCAATCGGATTTGAGACCAACGCTGCCGGAGAATTGGAAATCTCAAGAATATTGACAAAATATTGGAGATCTGTAAGCCGATGGAACGGAGAACTGTTTGGAAGAAAATGACCGACGAAAGTTGACAGGGAGAGAACCGCGAAGTTGCTGGGAACTGGCCGGAAATTGGCCTGAAGTTAACCGGAATTTGGCCAGAAGTTGGCCAAAAAAAAAGAGGGGGAGGTGGTCAGAAAAATCTAGGGTTTATGTTTTAGGATCAGAACTTGCTCTGATACCATGAAAGAGTGATTTCCCATAATGATTCTGATTGATTAAGAATAGTATAAATAGAGTATCAAGTAGACTAGTCTAAACATAACTCTAGCCTAGTCATAAAAAAAAAATCTTATCTAATTATCAACTTGCTTCATTCTAACAGCACGTTTTAAAAGGTTACTGGGCTAGTTAGTATCTATGGCACCGGTTTTGGGCACCAATTCCATATTTTCGGTGCTGATACACTTCTCCAGCACTGGTTTCGAAGAATTTGGTCGTAAAACCGGTGCCTTTGATAATGTCAGCACTTGTTTTAGTACCCCCCCCCCCCCATGTTAGGTACCGATGCCTATGTACCTGTTTTCCAATAGTAATAGCGGGACAGACCAAAATGAAAAGTAAGTAATTCAAAATGGGACAAAGAAAGTATATAAAGTGTGATAGGCTTTTAAATTGGGTAAGATACAATTATTCTCATTATTCTTTACACAATAGCTTGATAAATGCAACAAACATGAGAAAACAATTCAAACAGCTAACTAACGGAACATGGACATGATATATGAGAAAACAATTCAGGCGAGAAGCAAGCGCTAGGGTTTCCGCGACTTGGCCGAAGGATCAATGGCGCATAATGTGATGCTGCTGCTGCATAATGTGATTCTGGCGCAGAGTGTGATGCTGGCGTGTTGCTATGCCAATCCTGGTATGGCTCTCCCCGTTACCGCCATGGCCGCCTGCTTGCCCTTCTACTTGGCCTACGACCGCGGCACATGGGATGACAACAATCGTAAAGCACCCTTTGCCTATTGGAGATCTGCTGAAGGAGACAGGGTTATACGATATCGCCTTGCCCAACGAAGGGAATCTGCTGGTAGTGATAAGGATGTTCGCATAGGGTTCATTGAGTGGCTTAAGATGACACCTAAGCTTAAACAAGAGCTTCAAGCTGAAAGGAAAATATCCTCCAATGGTATTGTTCGCCCAGGGTTCGTGGACACCATCTTCCCAACCGCCTGTTCTTAGATCCCCGTACTTACTGTTTGGTATTTAAGTTATTCCCTCTGACTAATTTCAAGTTCACGTTAGTCTTCTGGTACTATGGACTTATTTGCAAGTTGATGTCAATGTTCTCGTACTCTGGACTTTTTTTCAAAAAAACAAATGGCTGAAAGAGTACTTTTGATATGTGGAGATCAATGGTTTCCTTGTCGCAATATGCTATATAGTAGAAAGCCTTTGCAACATCTAGAAATTTTTGTCTGAAATTTTGATTATCGATTATGTCCGGTGACTTGAGGTGAACTACTACATGCAAAAGTTCTTGCATGCTTGTTTCAATCTTCACAAAGTTGATGCTGCTCATATTTCTCTCTCGCTTTCCAGTTGAAGAATCCTGATATCAAAAATAAATATCAATGAATTCACAGACTAGAATCATTATACTTTTTCTTTTTAAATTCAATTTCATTCACACATTCCATTCACCAAAATCCAAACAGCTAAACTTATATTGCCATACACAAAGGAACGGAGGAATGAGTAGTACATTCTATCATAGTTTTCTCATTCTTTCTGACCATGTTTGTATATAAACGTGTGTAAAAAGTTATGTATGCAAACTGCAAAATAGTACTCCCTCCTGTTAACATATATGTAATTATATTAGTTTAGCTTAAGGGTAGTTTAGTCATTCACTATTCTTATCTATATGTATTGTACTCTTGCTCTTTCAAGACTAAGCTTTCATATTTGCAAAACAAGAGTTCCCTTCCCTTCTTCTCTTTTCCCACTCAAGGTATTGATTCTTTCATCTCACATGGTATCAGAGCATTGGTTGTGATTCTTGGAGTAGTTTGTGATCCGATGCCCAACTTGTGTTTTTCGTGAAGGTATTTTTCGGATCTTACAGTTGATATTTGGATTATTGGTATTGGGTTGTTCAATTTCTTTCGAATTGGGGCTGTTTGCTTGGATTGTTGGTATGCGTATTTAGGGTTTGCTATTGTTTGGGGTTTTTCTAATTGGAGTTTATTATTGGGATCGTTTGGGTTTGTGATTGTTGGATTTCTGATTGTGGGGCTTATAGTTGTTGTCGATTTGGTGATTGAGTTATTTTCGACCAGTTTATTGCTCTCGGATTTGGTTGTGTTATTTGTGCATTTGAATTTCTGGAATTGTAATCATGGTGGGTGGTAGGGATGATTCCCTTCAGTCAATTAGTGTGCAATTGGACGGTAAGAATTACTCGCATTGGAGCTATGTGATGCGGAATTTTTTGCGTGGCAAATGTTTGTGGGGGTATATCTCTGGTGTGAAGAGACTGCCTACGTTAGGAGTTGAGGATTATGATACTTTGTCGGATACTTGGGAATCTGAGAATGCGAAGATTCTTACTTGGATTAATAACTCCGTGACTCACTCGATTGGTGCTCAGTTGGCTAAGTATGAGACTGCAAAGGAGGTTTGGGAGCATTTGGAGAGGATTTATACACAGTCTAACTTTGCAAAACAATACCAATTGGAGACTGATATTCGAGCACTTAGACAGAATGAGTTGAGTATTCAGGAATTCTATTCTGCCATGTCTTCCTTATGGGATCAGTTGGCACTCACTGAGTCCCAGGAATTGAGGGCCTTTGAGCCTTATATCGCGAGGCGTGAAGAGCAGCGTTTGGTTCAGTTTCTGATGGCCCTTCGTAATGACTTTGAGGGGTTGCGTGGGGCTATCCTCCATCGTAGTCCCCTGCCTTCGGTTGATTCTGTGGTGAATGAGTTGCTTGCTGAGGAAATTCGCCTTAAGTCTAAGGGAGATAAGGACACTCCTCTCCTTCCTATGTCATCAGTTTTTGCTGTCCCACATCAACCCTTAAGTGGGAAATCTAGTACTTATGCTCGAGTCTCTTCTGATGAGTGTGCTTTCTGCCATCAAAAGGGTCATTGGAAGTCTCAGTGTCCATTGTTGTCCCGCAGTGGTGGTCCTCCTCCTCCATCACAGTCGCGGCCTCCTTATCAGCCACGACCTCCTTATCGGCCCCTTACTCGGCCCGTGGCTCCTTGGGCATCTCGTCCACCTCAGATGCCTAATGCACTAGCGGCTGCTCCTTCTGTGGATCCTCATCTGCTAGAGAAGATCCAGGAGTTCCTCGCCTCACAGCCTCAGCCTCATGCTATGTCTGCCTCTCCCTCAGGTTTGCCACCATCATCATCTGTCTCAGGTACATGGATCATAGATTCTGGTGCCACTCATCATATGTCCCCTCAGTCTGAGTCTTTTGTTTCATTATCTCCTCATTTGTCGCTTCCTATTGTGACCGCTGATGGCACTTCTATGCCATTGGAAGGTATTGGTTCTGTTGTCACCCCTTCTATCCTTCTTGATCATGTTTACTATATACCAAATCTTGCCTTAAATTTATGTTCTGTTGGTCAATTGTGTGATTCTGGTCTAAATGTTTGGTTTTCGGATTCTCATTGTCTTATTCAGGACCGTCGATCTCAGATGATGATTGGGACAGGCCATAGGCAGGGGAGACTTTATGTTTTGGACCACCTCAGAATGTCAGATGATGTTGCTGCCTCTAGTGTGGATTTGTCATCTTTTCGTTTGAGTAGTTCGTCTTCACTCTTTTATTTGTGGCATTCTCGTTTGGGTCATGTTTCTGCATCACGTTTAAGGTTTCTAACCTCTACGGGTGCTTTAGGACCATTGAACTCTCATGATATTTCTGATTGTAGTGGTTGCAAACTTGCAAAATTTTCTGCTTTACCCTTTCAGAACAGTACTTCATCATCTCTTGCTCCTTTTGATCTTGTTCATTCTGATGTTTGGGGACCCTCTCCCGTACCTACGAAAGGGGGCTCTAGATATTACGTCTCTTTTATTGATGATTTTACTCGTTATACTTGGGTTTACCTTATGAAGCATAGATCTGATTTCTTGGATATTTATCGTGATTTTAGAGCTCTTATTAGGACACAACATTCTGCTGTCATTAAGTGTTTTAGGTGTGATTTGGGAGGTGAATACACCTCTAATGCTTTTTGCCAGCTTCTGTCTTCTGATGGCACCATACGTCAGACTTCTTGTACGGATACTCCTCAGCAGAACGGTGTTGCCGAAAGGAAACACCGTCACCTGGTTGAGACAGCTCGCTCATTCTTGTTGTCAGCAGATGTTCCTAGGATATTTTGGGGGGAAGCCATTCACACTGCTGTACACGTCATTAATAGAATTCCAACCTCTCACAACTCAGGTTTGTCACCTTTTGAGAGGCTGTATGGGGTTGCACCTGATTATACTTTGTTGCGTGTGTTTGGTTGCACTTGTTTTGTCCTTAAACCTCATGTTGAGCGCTCTAAGTTGTCCCCAAAGTCTGCCTTGTGTGTCTTTTTGGGTTATGGTAGTGGTCAGAAGGGATATCGTTGCTTTGATCCAGTCAGTCAAAAATTATATGTTTCTCGTCATGTTGTGTTCTTAGAGCATATTCCTTTTTTCTCTGTTCCACGTAGTTCCCATCAGTTGACTCAGTCAGATCTTCGTTGCATTGATCCTTTTGATGTCACCACCGATGATGTTCCGCCACCAGACTCTGATCCTCTGAATACAGATACTCCTCCGAGCTCTCCCCCTCCATTGCCTTCACCGCCTGTTCCACCATCTTCTGAGATTGCGGCGCATCCACCCCCTCGTCGGTCTACTCGTATTTGTAAGTCCACTCAGAAGCCTGATTTTGCTTACTCTTCTTATTCTCCCTCATTTGCTTCATTTCTTGTCTCCATTCACTCTCTGTCTGAACCTACATCCTATAGAGAGGCTGTCTGTAATCCTCTTTGGCAGGCTGCCATGGCTGAGGAGCTTGCTGCCCTGCATCAGACTCACACTTGGGATTTGGTACCTTTGCCTTTGGGAAAGCACACCATTGGTTCTCGTTGGGTCTATAAGATTAAGACCAAGTCTGATGGATCTGTTGAGAGATACAAGGCTCGCCTTGTTGCAAAGGGCTATTCACAGGAGCATGGGATGGATTGTGATGAGACCTTTGCTCCTGTTGCCAAGATGACCACCATTCGTACCTTGATTGCAGTTGCCTCTGTTTCTCAGTGGAAGATTTCACAGATGGATGTGAAAAATGCCTTTTTGTACGGTGATCTTCACGAGGAGGTTTATATGACTCCTCCTCCCGGTGTACCACATGAGCCGGGGCATGTTTGTAGGCTTCACCGATCTCTTTATGGACTCAAACAGGCACCTAGAGCTTGGTTTGAGAAGTTCTCCACTGTGGTATCCTCTCTTGGCTTTCGTCCCAGCTCTTATAACTCGGCCTTGTTCATCAAGCATACAAGTAAGGGTCGTATTCTCCTTTCTTTGTATGTTGATGATATGATTATTACTGGTGATGATTGCGAGGGTATTGAATCATTGAAGCGTGATTTGGCTTATTGTTTTGCTATGAAAGATTTGGGTGTGCTCCGTTATTTTTTGGGTATTGAGGTTGCTTCTTCTGCTAGGGTTATCTGTTGTCTCAGCCGAAGTATATAGCTGATATTTTTCAGCGTGCCCGTCTTACAGACAATAAGACGATTGACACTCCTCTTGAGACTCATGCTCATTACTCTCCGGATGATGGGATTCCTCTGTCAGATCCCACACTTTATCGTACAGTGGTTGGTAGCTTGGTTTATCTTACAGTCACTCGCCCAGACATTGCGCATGCTGTACATGTGGTTAGTCAGTTTGTCACTGCTCCTACATCGGTTCATTGGGCTGCTGTTCTTCGCATTCTCAGATATCTCCGAGGCACCCAGTTTCGTTGTCTCCTATTTCCTTCATCATCATCTTTGGAGTTGCGTGCTTATTCTGACGCTGATTGGGCTGGTGATGTTGAGGATCGCAAATCCACTACCGGATTCTGTATCTTTCTTGGCGACTCTCTCATTTCTTGGAAGAGTAAGAAACAGGATGTCATTTCTCGCTCTTCTACAGAAGCTGAGTATCGTGCCATGGCCTCGACTACAGCTGAGATTGTTTGGTTGCGTTGGTTACTATCTGATTTTGGCATCAAACTTTCACGACCCACTCCATTGCATTGTGATAATCAGAGTGCTATTCACATTGCACGCAATTCTGTCTTTCATGAGCGCACCAAGCACATTGAGATTGATTGTCACTTCACGCGCCATCACTTGCAACTTGGTACGATCTCATTGCCATTTGTTCCCTCTTTTCTCCAGATTGCGGATCTTTTCACAAAGGCTCACTCCACTGCTCGCTTTCGTTTCTTATCAGACAAACTCTCAATGCTTCTTGCTGTAGCATCGTGAGTTTGAGGGGGGATGTTAACATATATGTAATTATATTAGTTTAGCTTAAGGGTAGTTTAGTCATTCACTATTCTTATCTATATGTATTGTACTCTTGCTCTTTCAAGACTAAGCTTTCATATTTGCAAAACAAGAGTTCCCTTCCCTTCTTCTCTTTTCCCACTCAAGGTATTGATTCTTTCATCTCACACCTCCGTCCTTGCGTAAGGTTTTACTTTATTTTTGTCCGTACCAACCGAAGGTTCCTATGTCTTGTTTTGACTGAATTTAGTCAGCCATTTCAATACCCTCACTTTCTCTACCACATCACCATGCATAAATGCTCGTGCAAAAAGCATATAGGAATATTACGCTGCTGGAATGGAGGAAGTATTAAGTTACCTGTTTTTCCTTGTACTGGTGAAGTTGAAGACACACTTTATTGGTGATATGAGACAGGTACTTAGAATCTCCATCCTTGAAATATAGCTCATTCGAGGCCCTCAAATTTCCAGCGCAAAGGTTTACAATTTGGGCTAAAAATGCACCTTCATTTGGAACATCTAATTCTATTGCCTCCACAATCCATGACTCCCACTGGAATTAAAGTAAAACAGTGTCATAGGTTGAAAAGAATAATGCTGCTGGAAAGATAAATAGTGACTGATACTGCGATCAGAGATATAAATAATAATCCCATTATATTAGAATTAAAGTAATGATTTATCACCATAAGAGTTAACTGTCGCCGAATGTCTGTTTGAAGGCTTTGAAATGTATCAATTGACTGTTGGTATATGAATTCCTCTATGATCCATAGTATGCTCTTTCCCAACCTAGGATATCACTTTGAGGTAAAATATGATCATATTTAACAAAAATTTAAAAGTCTATTTCAGTTCAGTTTTGACTATACTCACCCATCCGTTTTTATGGGACCAACTGGAGTCACCTTTAAATGCTGCAAGAAATTCACTTCTTTTGTCCCTAGACGTAGCAATTTGTTCAAAGTAAACTCCAACTATGTGAATAATCATCCAGCATTTAGTCCACGCGTATCTCTCAGCTGATCTGCCTATTTCAAATATTGTCGCAGAAGCCACAAAATGTGTAAGGAGAAGTTTCTCTCTTCTTATTCCATACTCCGCAAGTTTCAACTTTTTCCACCACCTAATCACCATAATATGCAAGAGAACATTGCATAAAATGTATTTGATGGAGGTGTACTTGTAGGTAAAATCGGCTTATTTTAAAAGCAGGGGGACTAGTTTATGTTTTTCCCCTAAAAAGTTTATGCTTTCAAAGTAAGTAGTTTTTTCAGAAGTTTATCAAATACTAAAAATATGATTAACTTATAAGCAAAACACTTATAAATCTCGTCAAACATAATCGAGGATGCCAAAAGATATCATATTTTCCCATATACAATTTTATCAAAAATAAAAGTAAGACAACTATAAAAACATCAAATAAGACGGGTAAAATCAAACTTGGAAATTAGAGTGAGAGCATAAAAGCTAAATTAGTACGCGAGTATATTCTGTTGGAAAATGATTGTAAAACAAGTTGAATTTTGTCAACTTTTGGGCTTCGTTTTTGAGTTGGGTTCGAACTGAATTAGAGTCAGTGGGTGTCGTTTTTGGATTCTCCTCTGCGAGTACTATAAAATCGATGGTTTAAACTCTCAAAACGGATAAAGGGTGAATGAGATATGGATGCTCAAAGAGTCACTCTGAGAATGGAAACTTAGGCGGAAATTCATCCGTACGTACTAAGTATTCTGTAATTTTTTGATTGTCTAAAATGCGTTTGGATCGCGTGGAAGTCTCCGAAAGCCCAAACCGCGTAACAAATATTCTAAGAATCACGTGTGGAATATCTGAGATTTGATACGCGGTTAATCATGATAAGGAATATGATATTCTTATCTTTCCAGAATCTATTCAAATATTTGTAAAATATTTGGTGGTTAGAGAATATTTTCTCTGATTACGGAAATCAGATCTTCCACGTATCTTCTCATATGGATTCTTAGACGTCTATAAATAGAGCCTTTATGTCAGACAGAAAACTCGCACCATTCTCAAGTTCCTCCCTACTTCTAAACTTGAGTTTTATCTTCTTATTCTGTCTTTGTCGGTGATAGTCCTTCGGGCTTTGTGTGACTCCGAGGTAATTTTACTTGTTAAATTACCTTCGATGGTTTTATCCTAGGGAACGATGTCCACGACGGGACTCATTCGTTTCAAGGACAGCGAGTGTACTCGTGACTCCATCAATATGTGATATATGTGATTGCTTGAAACGTGATTATTAATTGTACGTGTGAATAATTAGTAATATTTGATTGTTCATTAGCAATATTCCAAATTTGTTACTGATGTTAAATTGTTTGTATAATTTCGACATGTTTTGTTTTCAATATACGATCAACAGTCTTGAAACGAATGATATTTGTTGGGTTATATTGGAAAAAAAAATTTAAAATAATAATAATAATAATTTACACGCCATGTATATTAATGCTTGTGCAAATTATATGACTATGCAATACATGTTTATATGCCTATGCAATACATGTCGTACGCAAATATGCCGCAAATTATATGTCTATGCAATACATGTCGTACGCAAATGTGCCATACATGTCGTATGCGAATTATATGCCTAGTTTGGATTAATAGTATATATGCAGTATACTTCATAAGTAATTAGAATTTGCATTCATAATACTCAACTAAATAGTTGTTCAAAATTTATGTATGCTTACGTGATTAGATGATTAATCTGCATCAATATTGCATGCCTTACATTACCATATTTTTGCATGGTTCGCATACGCATGCGTAAGGTTCTACATTACTTGCATGATTTAATATATTCCATATATGTGACTTCATGCTTTATGCAAATTGTAAGTTTGGAAAGATATGCATGCTACTAATATGCATGTGGTTTTGCAAGTCTGCGAAAATATTTGATTGCATGCTTTATGGAAATTGTATACATGCTAATTAATTGGTTTTGGTTGTTTACAACAGAACTATGTCGAGCGATGAGACTATCCATGAGGCGACGCCTCTTGTAACTGTTCAGGCTAAGACTACCCCAGGGGTGACGCCTCTTATGGCTGTTCCTCATGCTGAGAAACCCGAGAAGTTCAATAATGGTATGAACTTCAAGATGTGGCAACAGAAGATGCTCTTCTACTTGTCCACTATGGGTTTGGAGCGCTATGTTCGCGAAGATCGTCCATTTGCAGATGAGACTAGCAATGTGGAAGTCCAAAATACTGCGGTGGAATGGAACTCTAAGGAGTATATCTGTCGCAACCTCATTTTGAATAGCCTTCACGAAGCCATTTGGAGTGTGTATCAAGTGAAAGAGCCTTCTAAGGTGCTGTGGGAAACTCTTGACCAAGAGTACAGGGGTGAGGAGGTTGGATCCAAGAAGTGGGTCGTCGGCAAGTTCCTCGACTACAAGATGGTTGATGCCAAGTCTGTGGTCAGTCAAGCTCAAGAGCTTCAAATGATGATCAATGAGCTGATAGCCGAGAAGATGACAATGTGCGAGACTCTCCAAGTCTATTGCATCATCGAGAAGTTGCCTCCAAGTTGGAAGGACTTCAAGAGTTATCTAAAACACAAGCGAAAGGTGATGACCATGAGGGATTTGATCCAAAAGCTTCGTGTTGAGGAGGATAACCGCATCTCTGAAAAGAGGATGAATGGATATGTGCCTGTGGCAAGGGCCAGTCTCGTGGAGGTTGGTGGGAGCTCCAAGTCAAAGAAGGCCAAGGCAAAGAAGGGATCCAAGTTAGGAGCCAAGGGTGGAGTTTCGAAGAAGTCGAAGTTCACTGGCAAGTGCTACAATTGCAACCTCATTGGCCACAAGTCCTCCGAATGTAGGAAGCCAAGGAATGCCAAGAACGAGGCCAATATGGTTGAAAATCTTACACTAGATGTGAAGAACATCGATCTGTGTGCTGTGATTTCGGAAGTCAACATGATGGACTCTAATCCAAAGGAATGGTGGATTGATACAGGTGCTACTAAGCATATTTGCTCTGTCAAGGAAGTGTTCTCAAACTTCAAGGCAATTGAAGATGGAGAGACCATCTACATGGGCAACTCTGCAACTTCTATGGTGAAAGGGCGTGGCACTGTGGTACTAAAGATGACGTCTGGGAAGGAGTTGACTTTGAAAAATGTTTTGTATGTGCCAGACATTCGCAAGAACCTTGTGTCCGGTTCTATGTTGATCAAACATGGTTTTAAGCTAGTGTTTGAGTCTGATAAGTTAGTCTTGTCAAAGCAAGGTATGTTTGTAGGCAAAGGTTATGAGCTAGATGGTATGTTCAAGTTGAACACCATGGTTGTACCTCCTAAGAAAGATGAAATGAATGCTTCTTCTTCTGCTTACATGATTGAGTCTTCCAATTTATGGCATGGTAGACTAGGACACGTTAATTATGATTCGATAAGAAGATTAATTAAAATGGAAAACATACCTAACATGGAAATTGATGCAAATCATAAGTGTGAAACTTGTGTTGAAGCTAAGATGACTCGAACGTCTTTCAAACAAGTTAAACGAAACACGAAACCTCTTGAGTTGATACATACCGATATCTGTGATCTCAAATTCGTGCAAACAAGAGGAGGTAACAAGTATTTCATCACTTTCGTGGATGATTGTACGAAATACTGTTATGTGTACTTGCTGAAAAGCAAAGATGAGGCAATTGAGAAATTTGTTCTCTACAAAACAGAAGTTGAAAATCAACTTGATAAGAAGATCAAGGTGATTAGAAGTGACCGTGGAGGTGAATATGTAGAGCCATTTAGGGACTATTGTTCTAAACATGGCATTATTCATGAGGTCACTGCCCTCTACTCGCCTCAATCTAATGGTGTGGCTGAACGTAAAAATCGCACTCTTAAAGAGATGATGAATGCGATGTTGATAAGTTCTGGGTTGCCACAGAGCATGTGGGGGGAGGCTATTTTGACAGCCAATTATCTTTTGAATAAGATACCCCGTAAGGATGAGAAAGCAACTCCTCATGAGCTGTGGAAAGGCACGAAGCCATCCTTTACGTACTTGCGAATGTGGGGGTGCCTTGCAAAGGTATTAATCCCACCCCCAAGAAGTTAAAGATTGGACCTAAAACGGTTGACTGTATCTTTATAGGATATGCACATGAGAGTAGTGCTTATCGCTTCCTTGTACATGAATCTCATCATCCAGAGATTCACAAGAACACAATCATGGAATCAAGAAATGCAAATTTCTTTGAGGATGTGTTCCCTGCCAAGGAAAGGTCTGAATCGTCGAAGAGGACCGTTGAGTCACTGGACGAAGGCGTAGTACTTCCGGACGATCTCGAGGATCGAGAGGAGGAAGTGGATGAACCTAGACGAAGTAAACGGATTAGAACCGAAAAATCATTTAGTCCTGATTATCTAACGTTTATGCTTGAAAGTGAGCCACAAAGTTATAAAGAAGCTGTGAATTCGTCGGAGGGGCCTATGTGGAAAGAAGCGATTAAAAGTGAAATCGACTCGATTCTATTTAATCATACTTGGGAGCTAGTGGACTTACCTCCGAGGTGTAAACCACTGGGCTACAAATGGATCTTCAAGAAGAAGATGAGAGTAGATGGCTCGATTGACAAGTATAAAGCAAGACTTGTAATCAAAGGTTATAGACAAAAGGAAGGTCTTGACTACTTTGATACTTATTCTCCAGTCACGAGAATAAGCTCCATTAGAATGATACTTGCTATCGCCGCGTTGCGTAAGCTTGAGGTTCATCAAATGGATGTGAAGACTGCCTTCTTGAATGGAGATTTAGAGGAAGAAATCTATATGGAGCAACCTGAGGGGTTTACGGCTCCCGGACAAGGAGGAAAAATCTGCAAGTTGGTGAAATCATTGTATGGTCTCAAACAAGCACCAAAGCAATGGCATGAGAAGTTTGATCATATCATCCTTGCCAATGGTTTCAAAATCAATGAGTGTGATAAGTGCGTCTACGTGAAAGACACGAAAAATGGATATGTAATCCTATGTTTATATGTAGATGACTTGCTCATTGTGGGTAGTAATGAAAAGATGATCAAATCTACCAAGGACATGTTGAATTCTCGTTTTGACATGAAGGATATGGGACTGGCGGATGTGATCTTGGGGATAAAGATCATCTGAAGCTCTGATGGTATCACCTTAACCCAGTCTCATTATGTAGATAAAATCCTTGAGAAATTCAACAAGAATGACTTAGAGGTGGCGATGACTCCAATAGATCCAAATTTGCATCTACGAAAGAACAAATTGGAGGCTATTAATCAGGTGGAGTACTCGAGAGTCATTGGGAGTCTGATGTACTTGATGAGTTGTACTAGACCAGACATTGCCTACACTGTAAGTAGGTTGAGTAGATACACGAGTAATCCCAGTATGACTCACTGGAGAGCAATAACTAGAGTATTGAGATATCTACATTTCACTCGTGATTATGGTCTACATTATTCGAGTTATCCAGCTGTAGTTGAAGGATACAGTGATGCAAACTGGATACACGATATAAAGGATCTGAAATCCACTAGTGGGTATGTATTTACACTAGGTGGAGGAGCAGTCTCGTGGAAGTCCTCTAAACAAACGGTTATTACTCGATCCACAATGGAATCCGAGTTTGTTGCCTTAGACAAGGCAGGTGAGGAGGCCGAATGGCTCCTTCAATTTGTAGAGGACATTCCTAGATGGCCGAAGCCTGTGCCAGCCATATGTATACATTGTGATAGTGTATCTGCTATTGGAAAGGCTCAGAATATGCTCTATAATGGAAAGTCTCATCATATTCGACGGAGACATAGTTTTATAAGACAACTTCTTTCAACTGGAGTGATCACAATTGACTATGTAAGGTCTAAGGACAACATAGCTGATCCCTTGACTAAGGGGTTGAATCGAGAGGTAGTTGAAACATCATCGAGAGGAATGGGACTGAAGTTCATTAAATGATGGGTTACGTACGTGGACACCCAACCTATGTGACTGGAGATCCCAAGATCTAGGTTCAAAGGGACAACTAAACTGCAAAGACCCATCACGATCACTGTGGGGGGTTCATACCTCCTGTCTTATTTCCTATGATGAAGAAACGGTGAAGTGAGTGGAGGTTAAGCATTTAATTGCTTTTAATGATTCACGGCATCGAGTGTATGATACTCGAAAGAGCGCAATAGTTTACGGAACTGCTCTTACGCTAAGAATCACCTATGTAAGAGAGAAGTGTGGCCGCTTCGAAAGGGTATTGTTGGGACGCAATTCCTTAGAAACCTTACAGAACTAGGCGTGTGCCATGGCCTGATTAATGGACACAACCGAGGAAAGCACAAAGGCTAGGAAAGATGTCTGTGGGAAGTGCATTGTCGTTCACACAAGCGGTCGGGGAAGTTCAAGGACATCGCGTCTACTTCCTAACCAGTGGGCTAAGTGTACTCTCTCAAGGGAAAGTTCAAAGGGTGACACCTACTTATCCTATGCAGCATCTATGCCGTCGAAATGAATCTATCACCAAGTCAAACTCCGTGTCTGGCGTGATTGTTCTGATTCCACATCAATATCTATTCATGTGGGGGATTGTTGGAAAATGATTGTAAAACAAGTTGAATTTTGTCAACTTTTGGGCTTCGTTTTTGAGTTGGGTTCGAACTGAATTAGAGTCAGTGGGTGTCGTTTTTGGATTCTCCTCTGCGAGTACTATAAAATCGACTGTTTAAACTCTCAAAACGGATAAAGGGTGAATGAGATATGGATGCTCAAAGAGTCACTCTGAGAATGGAAACTTAGGCGGAAATTCATCCGTACGTACTAAGTATTCTGTAATTTTTTGACTGTCTAAAATGCGTTTGGATCGCGTGGAAGTCTCCGAAAGCCCAAACCGCGTAACAAATATTCTAAGAATCACGTGTGGAATATCTGAGATTTGATACGCGGTTAATCATGATAAGGAATATGATATTCTTATCTTTCCAGAATCTATTCAAATATTTGTAAAATATTTGGTGGTTAGAGAATATTTTCTCTGATTACGGAAATCAGATCTTCCACATATCTTCTCATATGGATTCTTAGACGTCTATAAATAGAGCCTTTATGTCAGACAGAAAACTCGCACCATTCTCAAGTTCCTCCCTACTTCTAAACTTGAGTCTTATCTTCTTATTCTGTCTTTGTCGGTGATAGTCCTTCGGGCTTTGTGTGACTCCGAGGTAATTTTACTTGTTAAATTACCTTCGATGGTTTTATCCTAGGGAACGATGTCCACGACGGGACTCATTCGTTTCAAGGACAGCGAGTGTACTCGTGACTCCATCAATATGTGATTGCTTGAAACAATATGTGATTGCTTGAAACGTGATTATTAATTGTACGTGTGAATAATTAGTAATATTTGATTGTTCATTAGCAATATTCCAAATTTGTTACTGATGTTAAATTGTTTGTATAATTTCGACATGTTTTGTTTTCAATATACGATCAACATATTCTTCCACTCCCGTTGATGTTGAGTCTGACATTCATTGAATTCTAATTTGGCAACCTCAAGATAGTGATTATTGCTAATCTCTTCCACCCTACCAAAGGAATTTGTAATTCCATTATTAATATACACATCGATCATGATCTTAATTTATTTTATGTCTAAATTTCACTGCTAAATATTCTTCTTACGAACTAGTATAACACCTGTAGAAAGTCTTGCCAATCCACACATCATCTGTTCCACTGTATTGTTCCATATAGAATCTTGCTTCAACTCGGGGTAAGCAAGCAAAGAATGGCAATTGAAGGCCAAGTTTTAACTGCAATTTCAGAATTGGTTATTGCAATTCCCAGTAGTAATCAAATTATTGTACTCCGACTATTCTGCACATTTTGACTTTAAACAATTAAATTAAAAACAGAAAGTCTCAGGCCTTTCCACAAGCTTATGGACAGTTCATACGGGTTTTTACCTTAAATGTTTTAATTTTTTTATAAAATTTAAATATTGTATTTTATAAGTTAAAACAAGTAAATATATTTATTTGAAGGTAAAAATATAAAAATATATGATACAAAACAATTTTTTTAAAAATTCTAAATTTTGTATGTAATTTAACAAACACAGTGTATAAGGTAAAAAATAAGTGGTCTGTCCATAAGCATATGGACATGCCAATTTAACAATGCAGTGTATAAGGTAAAAAATAAGTGGTGTGTCCATAAGCTTATGGATAGGCCGTCTGTCAGGAGACCTACTCAATTTAAAATTTCTTTTATCGCGGACGATAAAAATGAAAAAAAAAAGAAATACATATATTTTGATAATAATGAGTGAGGAATTTAACAATATCTCACATAATTATATAGATATTGAAACATTAATTGCTTTTTACAATTAAAATTGAGCAATTTGTTTAAATGAATATTCGCTCCGTCCCAACCAAAGATTCATACTTTATATTTTCATTTGTATCAATCAAAGGTTCTTATTTTGAGTATTTCTTATCTGGACTCAAATTTATGAGTGAAAGTTGGTCCGTTCATTTCAATTCCTCCTTTTTTTTTGCTACATCAACATGCATAAATGTCAAAAAGGTAATATGAACATTTGAATGATGGACCGAACAATTGTTTAGCTTAGTTGGAGACAGTGTATGAGAAATCTGAAAATTTTAATGAGCTACACATGTCCTTTTACTTACCTCTCCTGCAATATCCTTGGATAAAACCCATTTATCCACGATTTTTTTGTTCAAGGATACTTTCTCTTTCAGAAAGTTGTAGGAGAAGTTGTGGCCATCCTCAAGAATGGTCTCACCTGGGAATCTCACTTGAGAAGCCTTATATAGAATTAACAAAGTTGTAGGGGATGCATTTAGTTCACCACCAAGGCAAGTAAACTTGTCATCATTTGACTTGAAATGCTTAAACACATCTGAAGATTGATAAGAGAAGACATCTCTATGCAATTAATTTACACTACTTCAGTCCTTTTTGAGACACTAGGCACAATATTGGAAAACAAACATACAGTAATACCTTCGCACAAATTCAAATTGCAGACTTCATTTTTATTGACTATTCCCTTTCAAAGTTTGACAGCGTATTTGAATAGATATATGAATAACAATATTATCGTACTTAATTATTAAGGAACGTAGATATTACTTGTAATTGTAATTAGATTTTATTACATTTTTCTAGTTTGTATAGGTATTATGTACCACTATATAATGTACGTTGAGATCATGAAACAAACACACACTATTACCCTTATTTTCTACATGGTATCAAAGGCTAAAATCCTGAAACCCTAAAGAAAATTCTCCTGCCCTTTCGTCAAGCTTGTCGCGCCGCCATTCACGGACGCCTTCCCGTCACGCGCCGCCGTTCAGCCACTGTGTCGCCCACTGATCTCCATTTGATGAGCGTTGTCGTGCTTCTCCAGCCAGCCACAATCTCCTGGTACCATCTAATGCTCGTTCCAGTCTGCGTGTGAAGCTAACGCGCTGATCCACATGCCGCTGCCGTCATTCCCACACGCCGACGTGTTGACTGCCGCCGATCCAATCTGCCGCCGATTATTGCACTCGCCACTAATCCTACCGATTTGCCACTATGTCTGACTCCGAAAGTAATCCCAAAAAACGAGCTCGTATTGCTGCTGAATTTGAGGCTACTAAGCTTCAGGACATGAATGGCTATGACGTAATTGCGACTTTAATGAAACAGTTGCAGTTACAATCTGGCCCCCGTTCACCTGTACCTGTTGGTCGCCTGCTGAATGATCCCTATTTTATAGGCCTTTCTGATAGACATGGTTTGGTTATTGCACCCACCATCCTGAAGGGCCAAGAGAATTACATTTCATGGTCTCATGGAATTTGACGTGCTATGCTTGCTAAGCATAAGATTGGATTCGTTGATGGATCCATTACCAAAACTCAGGATGATTATCCTGATGCTGCTGATTGGCCTGGGGTTAATGCTACACTTGTCTACTAGATCCTGATAACTCTGGATCCGGTATTGCGATCTTCTACAAGTTAATTTTCCACGGTTAAGAAAATTGTGGGATGACCTGAAGGCCCGTTTTACTCTTAGTGATGGTATTAAAATTCTTCACATAGGCAAAGATATTCAGAACTGTAGACAGAATGGTCAGAACATCGCCACCTACTTTGGCAACCTGAAGAAGCTGTTTAGAGACTACAATTCCGTATGGCCTCCTTTAGTTTGCGATTGTGAAGCTAGTAAATTGTTGTGCGCTTGTAACCTTGTTACACGCACCTCCCTAGAGAGAGAGAAGGATTTAATTTATCAATTCATCTCTGGTCTCGATGAAGGTTATCACACCATGCGATCCCATATCATGAGCATTAATCCACTGCCATCAGTCAACCACGTGTATGCGCTTGTTGTCCATGAGAAGAATCACCAAGCTACTATCTAGTCTTGCGAGCCTCCTTCTGACTACATGGCATATGCCGCACGATGCCCACCACCTACGGGTTCTTCGACACCTATCCTCACATCAGCTGATTGCAAGAATCTCGTATGTACCCATTGTCATCGTAAGGGTCAAGACAAAGCTTCCTGTTTCCATATCACAGGCATTCCATAATGGTTCAAGAAATAGAGGGATAAAACCAACGCTGCCAAGAAGATGGTGCCTGCTCGGTTGACCGTTGCCGTCGACCTCGGGGTTCCTGCTGCCGCGGCCCATCAACTTCCGCCGACGCTACCCTATCACCGCTAAGGTTAACAGCAGCGGCCTCTATTGGAAGTGTCCCTAAACGTTCTGATTTTGGCCCTGCTCTTTCTGATGACCAGTGGAGCAAGACCATGCATTTATTTAATCAGTTTTACTCTCTTTCTAACCATAGGTTAGGTAAGTCTACTATGCCTTGGATTCTTGATTCGGGAGCCTCATATCACATGACTAGTGATAAGTGTTCTCTTACTGATATTACTAATGCTATTGATACTGTGAATGTTATACTGCCTGATGGATCTGTGTCGTCTACTACACAATATGGTTCTATATGCTTTAGTGATGTCACCCTTAATCATGTCTTATACATACTTGTTTTACGATGCAACTTATTATCATGCTTTAGATTGTTATCTGCATTAAACTGTCTAGCTTTGTTTACTGGAAATTATTGTATTTTACAGAAAATTAGTACGAAGACTATGATTGGCGTGGGTGAACATAAATGAGGGGTTTATTGGCTTCTTCTGCTGGATACTCGTGTTCGTTCTCCTATCCTACAGCCTTTTTTGACAGTTGCTTATGTGTCCTCTTCTGATTTATGGCATCACCGTCTTAGACACCCTTCCTCTATGGTGTTGTCTTTTGTTTCCTCTGTTGATTTTAGCACACAAATAAAACTTTTGTTCAATGCTCTGTATGTTATAGGGAAAAATAGACTAGACATAGTTTTTCTTTGAATTCTTCAAATGCAACTTCATTGTTTGAATTAATATATTGTGATGTCTGGAGCCCTCAGAGTACACCATCTTCTAGTGGTGCAAATTATTTTTAAACAATATTTGATGATTATTCTCGTGTTGTTTGGGTTTATCTATTAGTTGCTATCTTAGAAGTAGCTTCTAAATTTATAGAATTGTGTGCTTTAATCAAGAACCCGTTCGGCCACAGAGTTCCGTGCGTCCGAGCAGATAATGGCACTGAGTTTTTTCCATTCAGATCATATTTTGCTGAATCTGGGATAATTTTTTAGACATCTATGGTTCATACTCCCTAGCATAATGGTCGTGTTGAAAAAAAAAACATCGTCATTTGTTAAATGTAGTGTGTGCCTTGCATTTTTAAGCTCATCTTCCGGTTGATTTCTAGGAAGAATGTGTTCTTACTACTGCTTCTCTTATTAACCGGACACCAACAAAGCTTCTGAATGGATGTACTCCATTTGAGATGCTCGATGGGCAAGCTCCAAATTACATATTTTTAAAGGTATTTGGATGCTTGTGTTTTGCTGCTTACATTCCTAGATACTAAGACAAGTTTGCACCAAGAAGTCGATGATGTTTATTTCTTAGTTATCCTGCCGGAAAGAAAGGCTTTCACCTTTTTGACTTGGAATCCATACTTTCTTCAACAGTCAGGATGCCAATTATTTTAAGATCATTTCCTTTTTACGGTCACTTCAACACCGGCCCCAGTGCATCACGACGGTGCCACCACCTCACCGGCGATATCACCGCCGCCTCCACAAGAGCCTTACCCACCGGTCGCCGATCTACCTGCCTAGCCTAGCCTTCCATCCAGCCCCGATCACCAGCCCACTCATTTGTATGTCTGGTCCGATGTAGCATCGTCGGAGTTGGCACCGTCGTGTGCACTTCACGTGCCACTGGCTATCGTCGATGACGCGCCTCATGCACCACCGTCTCCTGGCCCGCCTACTACACCGCCGGCTAACACAGCGTCTCCGATACCGGACACTGCCGTCCATCATCACTTGCTGCCAGCTCTGCCGCTTGCATCGCTGGATACTCCAATGCCGCCCTCTACCGCTGAGTCATCTTCTCTCTGACAGAGTACCTGAAATCGCTGACCTCCTCCTTACTTGGAAGAATATGACTGTGATGATGATTATGTCTGTGATATTACTATTGAAGGCCACCCACCTACTTCTATGTTCACTCATGCGTCTTCACTATTCTCAGGTGTTCTCTATCCTTTTACTGATTATGTAAATTGTGATAATTTTTCTAGTACACATTCTAGATTTTTGGGTGTAGTAACTTCTAGTGCAGATCCCACCACTTATTCTGAGGTGTCAAAGCATGCTCATTGGCAAGATGCTACGACTGAAGAGCTTACTGCGCTTGAGTGTAATCAGACTTAAACTCTAGCTTCTCTACCTCTGGACAAGACTGCAATTGGTTGCAATTGGGTTTACCGTACGAAGTTCAAATCTGATGGTACCATTGAGAGACATAAGGTGCGCCTAGTGGTTCTAGAGAATCGTCAGGTTGAAGTGATTGACTATACTGAGACATTTACTCCGGTTGCAAAGATGAGTTTGATTCATCTTTTCTTATTTGTTGCTGTTATTCGTGGTTGTGAACTGCATCATATGGATGTACATAATGATTTCCTGCATGGTGATCTACATGAAAAGGTGTACATATGGCGTCCGCCTGGCTATCCCGTGCCCTCTGGCCAGGTATGTCGCCTTCAGAAATCTCTTTATGGTCTTCGACATGCTCCTCGTAACTGGTTTACGAAACTAGCTTAGGTCTTACATGCATTTGGCTTTGTTCAGAGTAAAGCAGATTACTCTTTATTTGTCTTTACTCGTGGTTCAGTATCTTTACATGTGCTAGTTTACTCGTGGTAGTAGTTCTTTGTCGCTTATCTCTGATTCAAGAAATACATGAGCTCTTGTTTCCATATGAAAGATCTTGGTCTGCTTAAGTATTTCTTGGGTAAAAGATTGCTAGAAGACCGAGTGAGATGTTTCTTTCATAACGGAAATATTCCCTGGATATCTTATCTGACACAGGTTTATCTGCCTCCAAAACAGACTGATTTTCCGATGGAGTAACAACATGATCTAGCGCATGTTGAAGATCCACTTTACCATGATCCTGAGCAATTCGGAGTCTTGTTGGGTGCCTGATCTACCTCACCGTCACTCGTCATAAGCTAAGTTATTGGGTTCATACAATTACCCAGTTTATGAAGTCTCCTTGTGTTCCTCATTGGCAAGCTGATGTCCGTGTTTTGCACTACCTGAAGAGTGATCCTGGTCAAGGTTGGTTTCTCTCTTCCCGCAGTGCATTGCAATTGACTGCTTACTGTGATTCTAATTGGGCTGCAAGCCCTATTACTTAGCATTCTCTTTTCGGATACTTTGTGATGATTGGTCATTCTCTGCTTTCATGGAAGACCAAGAAGTAACCTACGGTTTCTCGATCTTTTGTTGAAGCGGAGTATCGTGCTATGGTAGTTACCTATTGTGAATTGTTATGGCTTAAGTCTTTACTGAAAGACTTGGGGGTTGCGCATACTACTCCTATGCGTTTGTTTTGTGATAGCCAATATGCTATTTATATTGCGGCAAATCCAGTGTTCCATAAACGTACTAAGCATATTGAAGTTGATTGTCATTTTTTTTGAGATCTTGTGCAGTCTGGCACCATTGTTACTCATCCTATCCGCACTATCGATCAACATGCGGACTTGTTTACTAAAGCTCTCGGATGTAACCAGTTTTATTCCTTACTTAGCAAGTTAGGCATTTCTAATCCTCATGCTCCAACTTGATGAGGAGTATTAAGGAATGTAGATATTACTTGTAATTGTAATTAGATTCTATTACATTTTCCTAGCTTGTATAGGTATTATGTACCACTATATAATGTACCCTGAGATCATGAATACAAACACACATTATTACCCTTGTTTTCTATAGTAATATTGTTGAATTCGTCGTAACAAGTAATTTCTAAATATCAATTTTTTATTTGTTGTATTACATATAGTTAAACATATTAACGGTCAAATATGTATCTTGAACAACGTGATAATGATTATATAGTATGCAATTTTAGTTGGGACAGAGGGAGTATATAATGACTCATGAAAACAAAACATAGAATGAGTGAATAAAGTTGAAGGAATCTTGCCAAAAATAATAATTTGTGTCAATATAAAATATACAACTCTAAAAGGAAAGTGTGTCATATATAGAGGAATAGGGGGAGTATGTTAGGTACTCCTCCCTCTGTCCCAACTGTATTTGTACATGCATTATTCATTAGTCAAAATTAATTAATTTGAAAAGTAAAAATCGTATAATATATAATATAATATATTATTATTATATGGATCTTGTTAGAACCGTCGTAACATATATTTCATAATAATAACTTTTTATTAATTTAATTGTATATGATTAAAGATATTTTAATTGTCAAAAATCATTTTGGTCAAAATAGTCAACAAGTTCAAATTTAATTCAAATTTGAAATGGAGGAAAAACTTCTACATAGGTCCAAATAAGACTTGTATTTTAAGCTCCGTTTGTTTTAGAAAATAACTTGAAGTTTATTTCTATTATTTTTATTTCTTTTATATTTCATAATCTTGCTAAATTGGGTATTCATTTTAGATACTTCTACATCTATATGCCAAAGTAATTATCCTTCTATTTTGTTTTAAAGAGTCACATTTCTCAAATATTTTATGTTTCACTTAGAAAGCCATATATATAGAGAGGGTCTCCTGACAGGCGGCATGTCCATAAGTTTATGGATAGGCCACTTATTTCTTACCTTATACACTGCATTTCTTAAATTAAATACAAAATTTAAAATTTTTGAAAATATATTTTTATATCATATATTTTTATATTTTCACCTTCAAATACATATTATTACTTGTTTTAACTTATAAAATGCAATATTTAAATTTTATAAAACATTACAATATTTTAGGCAAATACCCCTGAGAACTGTCCAGAACCTCATGGAAAGGCCGCCTTTCCTGAGACTTTCCCATATATATATCGTACTTCTCGTAACTCTATAAATTGGCATGTGTAGTTGATATATAATTATTTCACAGCCATAAAGTAACAATATAAATGGAATAATTAAAGAAGAACAAAATTTCTTTTCTATATTTTCATCTTTTAATCCTTAATAAAGTTTAGTCTGGATAAATGTAAATCTGAATTAATGTGGAATAAAATTAATATGTGATTAACTGTTTATCATTAAATCGTACGTACCAGGACTAATGTTGAAGCCTTCAAGCCTCAGAAGCCTAAACCCCATGGAAGTATCATCTAGATCACAAATTGTTGCTTTTCTTCCGCTAAAAACTCCATTTGCAGTCCAATATCTGATCAGTTTCAAAGTGATCTTAATTTTATTTAGGAGTACTTAATTTCAGTTATCAAGTTATAACATATTAATTGATTTATAAAATAAAGAAGGCATTAAAAAAATTTAAAATGTAACTTCTAAATAGTGCCTAAGAGGTAAAATGATATAGTAGAAGTAATTTTAGTCATTAATTTACCCATGGACATAATTCAAACACTTCATAATTTGCTTCTTGAAAAGATGAGAAATTCCGAGGCGTTTTTTTTTTTTTAATGAAAACACCCGTAGGTGGGGGATATGTATTAGGTTCCCCAGACCTAGTAACCAGATTAGAAAATTGTACATCCAGAGTTTTGTTATAGTAAGACGCCCACAAATATACATAAGTGACTAGATCTGTAGTGGTGTTGCGATCCACAAGCGAGAATCTCCATCCCTCGTGTTAATTCTCTCTTGTGGCCAGGCAACTCCAAAACCAGATAGTCAGTGATAATCCTGCTAAATACAGCAACCAAAAGTAAGAATGGAGTTGAAATTGCACAAGCAGACAGTATCCAAAGCAGTGCTCGGAGTCCGAGCGCAGGAGCTTGAACATCAAGATAGTATTTTCCAAGTCTCCTCCAGCCGAAGGGAATGCTACAGCAGGAAAGAAGTAGCCATCCAGTACCTCCATGTATTTGCTTATTTGCAATCACCAGTCCTTATTCAACCTGCAAGAAAGATAGCAGTATCAATTCTAAGGCAAAGCATGAGTTCTAATATGTGGAGTCTGAAGCTTATCCAATAAAATCAGTCCCTTGATATGCGGAGTAATATTCTGAAGATTCAGACTCTGAGCCGAGCTAAAATGAGATTTTGCAATAGCATTTGCCACTGAATTGCTTTCTCTAACCACATGTTTTAGCTGGGAAGATCCTAGTAAGTTTTTGACCCTATAAGTTAGATCAAAGAGCTTCCAATTTGCCACATATGGATCGTTGATCATCTGAACAGCCAGCTTACAATCAATTTCAAAGACATAATTATGATCCAGATCATGAAACTTACTGCAAGCTAGTAGCAGTGCCTTAATTTCTGCTTCTAGGGGTGAGGCAGCAGTAATGGTATCAGAAAAAACTGATATCGGATCTCCTAAACTATCTCTAGCAATCAGACCAACGGAGGCCTTATCAGGATACCAGGATGCGTCTGTGTTTATTTTGATTGATCCTAATGGAGGAAGTCGGTCTACCGCCTAAAGTCTTGCAAACAAATCGATCGGGTAAACTGTAGGTGCTGAATTTTAGTCAATGGAGATTAAAAAGGTTTAGGCTACAATCAAATTTATAGGAGAAACTAAAGAGATTGTATAAAGAAAGAATATGCAAGAAATTTCATTTAATTACCTCCACCATTGAATTTGGTGACGATGTTGTTTAGGTAGTCCAAGCACTTCTGATCACCGGTTTGCATAAATGCAAATGCTGTGGCAGATGGAGAGGTTAGAAATGGCCCTTCTTCTGTCTGTAACTTCATCAACTTTTCCCAATTTAGTCCCTCGTTAATTCCTTCTAAGTTGTAGAGGATCGGTGTTGGAGCCTCCACCATATGCTCTCTAGAAATTCTGCATTACAATCTTGGTTAGCGTTTGTATTATTCAAGAAAACATATATACATGAGAGTATAAAGGTAACGAGTTATACAAGAACTCTAACTCCTACTTACTTTGTAAAATATTTTAATGAATATTCTATCCTAACACCCCATTCCCCTCAAGGGAAACGTTGGATGATCTAAAACGTAAAGTTTGAACCTGAAAAATATAAACAAAGGACAAGGGACAATCCTTTTACGAAGATGTCGTCAAGCTGAAGGGACATAGGAATATGATGAAGAGGAAGCTTGCCTGAAGAAACCAGCTCACAAACAAAGTGATTGTCAACGTTAATGTACTTCGCGAGCTTGTGCACAATTGGATTATGAGCTAGAAAGATGGCACTGTTGTTGTCACAAAGCAGCAGCAGAGGAGTGGAGAGCGAGAACCAAAGATCAAGTAGAAGATGAGATAACCATAGTATTGACCAAGGCACTATACTCAGAGCTGGAACGAGAAACCGTGAGTTGTTTCTTAGCACTCCTAGAAAACAAGATTGCCACCCAAAAAGAGGCATACCCATATATTGACCTCTGAGTCACGAGATAAAGTGCCCAATCTGAATTAGAGTAGCCCAACTCCTCAGAAGTGCAAGCCAAGCAAAAGGCAGACCATAGTGCATAGTCTCGCGAACACAATAGAGAATACGAGTAACTGCGACAAAATGGTCATCTCGAGGATCCTAGAGGTATTGACTGACAGAATTTAATACAAAGGAAAGATTTGAATGAGTGATGGGGAGATACTGTAGAGCACCAACCAATAACAAAGTGGGATTGGCAAACTTCCCACTTGTACTATTGTGGATATGAGATTGTGGAAGAAATGGCATAGAGACGGCGACAATGTTGTTTATCCTAGCTTGATTAAGAATACTTGGTTTGAACCAAAAACAAACCGAGGGAGTAAACTCTACCTACAAGACGAGGAAATAATGCAAAGAGCCTAAGTCCTTAATGAAAAATCCTTATCAGTCTGAGCAATGAACTGACGAATGGCCAAGGGATCATTTCTAGTAAGAAAAATGTCGTTTATATAAACCAAATTATACAATAGAGTGTACCTTGAGAAAAGACAAGCAAAGACATGTCTGCCAAACTGCAAAAAAAAAATCAAGCTGACGTAAATAAGTGCTGAACCGCTGGAACCAAACACAGGGAGCCTGCTCCTGGCTATAAACAGCTTTCCTCAGACAACAAACATAATCGGGATGAGCATCATCCTTGTAACTAACTGGTTGAGCCATATAGACTGGAGCATCAAGCACACCATTCAGAAAATCATTCTTAACATCCTGCTTATGAAGGGGTCAGCGGCTCATGGTAGCAGTAGAAGAAACAATGTAAACTGTGACCAAAATAAAACCTTGGATCTGAGAAAAACCATGTTCCACTAGTCAAGTCTTTTAACGATCAATACTAGCATTAAATCGATATTTATAACAAATAACCCATCTGGAGCCGGAAACATTCACGTTTGAGGGGTGATGCACAAATCCCAAGAATGCTGACGCAGAAATGCAGCCATTTTCTCACCCATGGCTGAAACCCAACGGTGGTCTCAAAGAGCGACATGATAGTCTCGAGACTCGACCTACGCAACTAGGGCAGCTAGAGAACAAAACACCTCATAATCAAACAAAAACTGAGGGCACCGAGAACCATCTATTGTCTTGGTTCTCATCTGGTACATGCAAGTGGGAGCTAGCTTAGGAGAGGCATTGGTGACTGCGGCAGAAGAATCTGGAGTAAGAGTGATGTGAGCCTAGGGCAAAGGCGTAGTGGCCAAAGGCATAGGCGTTGCGCTCAGATAAGTCAAAGGTAATAGTGGAGCATCGGGATCAAAACAAACCACACAAGGTGACTTGGCAAAGGGTGATCCACTGTGAGAGCTGTGTGGAAATAACCACGCAGTCAAGGGCTCTGTAAATAAAGAAAGCTCAAGATGAGAAGTGAGAAGATATCGTGTGAAGAGGAGGTATAAGGAAATAAAAGTCCCATCTAACTGGATGACGTGAAACATAAATAGGCCCAAAAGTTGAATTGAGACACTTGAACCCTTTGTGATGAGGGTTGCAGCCAATAATAACACACATAATGGAGCGAGGTGCAAACTTATGAGGCATAATAACACGCAATCAAGGATACACACGACAAACATATTGGTGAAAAAGAGAATAATCCATTTCAGATCCAAAAATGGCCTTGAATGGAGAATTGCCACCAAGAATAGAACTAACATGTAGTTAGTTATATAAACTGTGAAACAAAAGACACTCACCTAATAAGAAAATATAAAAGAAAAATGAAATAACATGGAAAGGCCAGTTACCGTGATGTGATGATGCTTCCGCTCAGCTCGGTAACTCTGAGCAAGTGTGTAAAGAGAGGGCATTTGATCATGAATGCCACAAGATACAAAGTGAGCCTACCAACGATAATTACTGAACTATGAGCCCCCATCAATATTAAAGATTTGACCTTGGCGGAAAATATTCTCAACAAAATTTTGGAACTGAAAAATATATCAAAGAAATTTAACTTACGCCATAACAGGGGAAACCACGTGAATCATGAAAAATCATCAATGAAAATAACAGAATAAGAATAACCCTATACCGATAAATTGGGGTCGGTTCTCACAAATCATAATGCACCTTATCCAACAAACCAATAGCTCACTTGTTGCTGGTAGAAAATAACATGTTTCCACTTAGCCATCTGACAACAAGAGCAACTAATAGGTGTAGGAAAAATAGAAGTGATAGAAATATAACCGTATTGACTCAACAACTGAAGAGTGGCACAAGACACATGACTAAAGGGAGGGTGTCATTGCTCAAAATAAGCTCGGAGTTTACTAGAGTGTAACTCACCTAAGAAAATGGAATCACCTTTCTCAAAGAAATGAATACCTGATATGTGATGCCATTTGCCCGATATCTTTCATGTATACTTATGCTTAACAAAAATATATCGGTATCTAAAATAATAATAAAAGGCAAATCATGAGTAAGTTTACTAATGGATAATAAACTTATGGTGATTTGAGTAACCACGAGAACATTATGAAGAGACAAGCCAAAAACATAACACTGACCAATATGAGAACTGGACTGATTCACTATTTCTCACATATACAAAATGAGAACCATGATAAGGATGTACCTTCTGAAGCTGTTAAGAACTAAAATTCATAGGAAAAGTTTCACCTGAGTTGACGGTCCACCGATAAAAAGAACGACCACTAGTAGAGCATGAACTGGAGAATGATGTAATTTCAAGAAACCAAGATTCAAACAACACAAGAGGAATCCAAAAACTTGCAAGTGGAAGCAAGCTTAAGAGCAGAGTTTACTCTAAAGTGGAAATTTGCACACACTGCATGGTAAAAAGTTGTAGGAGAGTGAGAATCACGGGCTTCTTGAGGCTATGCACGTATACTTCACGCTTTTCTAGAGGCTTATAGAGGGGTGCATGCGTGTGGCCCACATTCTCATAAAACAAAACTCGATTGGACAACTACTGAGTGGACTGGCTCCGGAGACTTCGACTCTGGAGACTTGAGAGGAAAGCTACGAGATACCCGGAGACTGAGAGTGACGATGGAAATCTGAGAGAAACGCCATTGAGAACAAGGTCTTCAACACCAAAGAGATTGGAAACATGCAAGCTAGAACAAAAAATACACCTGAGAACGTGAAACACGCCTCAGAATAAAAAAATAGGCGTTGGGTGCTCGTCGCAGAAAAAAGTTGGACTGCTACGAGAAATATTCGGAAATTTGAAGATTGTTGGAAAAGGAACTGGAGATAGGAAACATGGTTGAGATAAAAGAGGGGAAAGAATTAGGGCCCCATATAAGAAAGAGACTCATACCATGTAGAAGTGAATTTCCCTTGATTAGAATTTGTATTATTTAGGAAAATATATATATTACAAATGGAATGAGTAATGCAAGAACTCTAACTCCTAATTACTTGGAAGAATGTTCTAGTGAATATTCTATTCCAAGAGTGATGAAATACCAAAAATATTCTTACAAATGGGAAATGCAAGATGTTAAAGGGCTACCGTTGGGTGTTATCAAAATGACTGGGCATTTTTAAGAGTATAGTGATTAAAATAGTCTTTTCAAAGTAAGGTTTTCAAAGTAAGGTGATTAAAAGCTAAAATTTTGAGAAGTATGGTGACTAAAAATAGAATTTACTCATGACGCACATGTTAAAGATCGGGTATTTAAATTTCAAAATCAATTGGTATTAAGAAAAGTTAATCCATAAACCAATTTATAAAGTCAACTAAAGTGACAATATGTGATATTTTCAACACGGCTCTTCATGTATCACGTGCCAACATAAACATTCCGCAATAATACGAAAATTTAAAAACATACCAAAACGTACACTTAGAACCCTTGCACCATGAAAACAATTTGCATTGCTTCATTTTACAACCTATTTGCTATTACGTGGAGATAGTTTCAACTCAGTCCTCCCCTCACATGGTTTTTGTTGTCATATTAGTCGTGTCTATTAAAAAACATTAATGATGATATGCTCTCGTTATGTGATGGAAAAAATATACAATTTAATTTATATACAAAGACTTGGGTGAGACCAGGGGTCTCTTACAAAATTAAATATTTCTAGGGGCCTTAAAACAATACTATATAACATAGATATTTTAGGAATTATTTTAGCTTTCCATTTTGGGTCACATCTCTTCTTCTCCCCCAAAATTCAAACGCGAAAAACCCTCCCTCAAAACCTCTCAAAACTGCTTGCCATAACCTCCAATTCAACCATCTAAAATCCGTTTAAATTTGAGATTTGTAGCGTCATTGCAAAGCTCTGCTCAATCCGGTTCGATTGAGGTGAAATTTTCTGATTTTATTTGATTTTTTGTGCTTCATATTTGGGGCTTCTTGCTTTCTTCATGTTTCTGGTTGTTTTCTATTTGATTCTGCGCGCTTATCTCTGTGAATCCGACCGTGCATGTGTTTTTTTGGCCTTATATTGTGTGTTTTCGATTTGGGTTTAATATTTTGTAGGTATGATGAAATCAAAGGAAGGTATTGCTGGTACAGATGAACAGAAGGTTGTTGATGTTGTTCCTAGCTCATCCGTTGTTGAATTAAAAGGTTTTTTTCTTCATATTTTCTTGTATTGTTAGGGTTTTGTGTTCTTTTTATTTGATTTTTCTGTGTTTTTGTTGATAGATTTAATGTGTTGTTAGTTCTTATTGATGATGCTCTGTTTTTTGTGGTGATGTTGCTCAGTTTTGCTGATTTTTTAGATGCTTTTCTGTTTACTGAATTTTTTTGTGTCATTGTATAACAGATTAGATAAGTTGTTTATGTGTTTAGTTTGAATGTTCATGCTCTTAGTTCTGGTTTTGTTGTGGCTCTGTTGTGGTTTAGTTTAGGCTCTGTTTAGTTTGATGTTCTCTATTTGCATTGTCTTTTAGTTAGGTTGTGTATGTGTTTAGTTTGCATGTTCATGTGTTTAGTTCAATTTTTTGTGTGGCTCTGCTGTGGATGAAGGTGTTCATATTTCATCAGCTGTTGATTTGAAAGGTTTCCTTATGATTTTTTTGTTTATGTTTTATTTAGGGTTTCGTGTTGTAACTCTTTTTTGTTGATGAATTATTTAATTATTTGATAATTATTTGATGATGTTGTGTTTCTGAATAATGTATTGTATTGCATCATATGGTGTCTTAACACAGTGTTATGAATGGTTTATGTGGTGTATATGCTACCTGCTGTTTTAAATCTTCTTGTTGTCTTCATACATGAGATAATTATTGGTATGAAATGTTACCATATGATTTTGTAATTAGAGAGTCTGATGCTACTCTGAACTTTGTTGATGATTGTGAGTTGTAACTTGTAACTTTGTAAGTAAGTCATATTTGTTGTATTGCTTTCTAATAATTGCTGCTTCTGGCAATTTGCTGCTACTTTGCACTTTATGCTTTAATTTTGTTAATTTGGATGTGATTGTTGCAAGAGTAGGAAAGGCCAAAACCTGGATGGAAACCAGACATCTTTCCCCAATTCAGCCCCATGAAAATTCCTTCCTCCAGACTATGGTACCTGCTCACAACGCTCTTGTTCTTTATTTATAGCTCCTTCTGGGCGAAGTGAAAAAGATTACTACGATGATGAAATGAAGCATCATTACTATGATGATGTTCTTAATAGAATTTATAAGAAAGAATATGAATTGGTATAAACTTTCTTTTCTTTTCTTGCTTGGTTTTCCATATCAGTTGCTCCTCTTATTAGTCGTTCGATGATTTGATATGCAACATCTTTTAATCTCTTTATCTGTTTAGTTCATGTTTATCTGTAATTTTTGGTGTTTTCTATTTTCTATTTCTGAATATGTATGTATATAGTCATATTTATCTGTTTACTTTAGGTGTTTCAGTTTTTTATTCATGTGTTTATGTGATTACCTTTTAATGTAGATGATGCTACGTGTTTGAGGAAATACAGTCGATTGCATCTAAATTGACTACTACATATGGTATGTATATTGTTAGTTTGTAAGTTTTGTATTTAATATTTATATTTTTATGATAATTGATTGAATAATTTTCAGATTATAAAACTCATATTAAAGGGAAAAAGAATTAGCTAAAACCTACTACACCTAGTATTCAAATATGGTGGATTTTATTTTACATTGTTGTTGGTTATTACTTGATTTCTGAATCTATTTCTCATAATTTCCTCCTTTTCTGTAGCCAATATTGTTAAGAGGTTGCAAAAGAGAGGTAGTAATTCTCGTGTGGATAAGCCAATTAGAGTTGATGGATCTTCTGAGAATGGTTGAAATATAATTTGTTTGAGAATGGTTAAAATATAATATATTATTTTAATTTTATTGTTTATTTCTTTACCTCTAGCATTTACATATTTGATTTTTTATTGTAGCTGGAGGTGATGTGAATGAGGGTAGAGATAAGCTTGGTAATTTTTTTTTTCATTTATGGTTTCTTTTTGTTTTTGTTGAATTAGTTATGTTATTTGTACCATTTGTTTGTAATATGTAGTTGTTGCTAAGGCTGAGACTGTGGTTAGTAATCACCGAGCTTTAACAAATATAAAAGAATCAGGTTAGATTAGTGTTTTAAACGTTGTTATCATTTTAGTATATGTAGTTTAATTATTTATGTCTTTAGTTTATGCGTTTATTTTATTATGCAGAATAGTTGTTGCCGAGGTTGAGGCTGTGGTAAATAATCCTCCAGTTTCAACAAATATAAAAGAATCAGGTTAGGTTAATGTTTTATGCTTTAATATCATTTTAGTGTACGTAGTTTAATTATTTATGCCTTTAGTTTGTGTATTTATTTTGTTATGCTGAATAGTTATTGTTGAGTGTTTGATAAATATTTTATCAGTTTAAATATTTTAAAAAGGTTCTGGTTAATATTGCTTGATTCTTATATATAGCTTGTTAGTTCGGGTATTAAACTCATTAATATATAGTTTTTTTTTACCATGTAGTTGTGGATAAGCCTGTGATTAATAGTCCTCCAGCTTCAACAAATATTGAACAAAGTGGTAATGTTAAGAGTTTTGATTTATTCTTTTTGACTTATCAGTTCATGTGTATTAATTGTTAGTTTTGGTATTAAACTCATCAGTTTCTTGTATTTGCATCAGAGACTGAAAATGCTTCTACTGTTCATGGTAGGGCGGCCGAGATTTTAAAAAAAATGCTTCCGTTGATGGTAATTTTTAACATATTAATTATTGTGTATATATAATTACTTAATGTGTATGTAGTATTAGTTAAATTTTTTTCCAGTTGTTGGGTCTATCGTTGTTATTGAGGATCTCATAACAGTTGAGGTAAATGTTATCATTGAAGAATTGTGGAATGAAACCACTCCTGGTATTTATCTATTTATCTATTCTTCTACTTCTAATTTGTGTTTTTCTACTTCTAAATATATTGATATTTTTTTCCTGTCTAAGCTTATGATGAGGCTCTCATGATTGTCAAGCATAACCTTGAAGTTGTTATTGCTGATATGTATGAGGGACTGGAGAAGGTTAAGGGTGATGTGGCTGAGGGGTCGCGCAACTTGCAATCAAGTGAAGGTACTACTGTAGAAACCCAGATTCAGCAGGATGATTTTGAAGATTCACAAGAGTTTTGGAATGACAAATTATGTACTATGGTTGATGAATGTGTCACCATTTGAAGGAGAAGGAAACATAACCAACCTATCCTGACTTTTAACTTTTTTTACTAATGATGAATTGGATAACCTGGAAGGACCATTTGTATCTGTGCAACCCCCCAAATAAGAATTTAAGATGTTTGCAAGAACTTGTTGGAATTGAAAAATAGATTTAGTTTGTGGTGTGACTTAAATGTTTAGTTTTGTTGTATTTGAATGATGAATGATTTAGTATTTGTATGATTCTGAATGTTTTCTAGGTCGTTGAATTTGTTTTGTCGTAACTGGATTAAAACTTGTAGTTTTTTATGATGGTGTTCTAGTATTAACTCAGTTATGAAGTTTATCTCTTTAGTTTCATTCTTTTCAGCTTTGGTTTCTTATTAAAGTTTAACAGTTTGTGTAGTAATGATATTTCGAATGATTAAATTTTGCTTGCCAAATATACAATGTTTTCTGATTGTTACTTCATGTGTCGTTCTTTTTATAGCCACGTGTTCTTTAGGTATATAGTTCGATTATTTAGATGTTTTGTTTGATTATTTAGTTATATAGTTCAAACATTAGAAAAATTCTAGTCATATGTTGTGTTTTACTTTTCGATCCTCATATTTTAATTTACTTATTCTAACATTAGTTCATGTATATTTCATTTAATTTATTTATTAGAGCCATTAGTTTCAAACACTAGTTGCTTGGTGTTTATTAGTTTGAAAATATTTTTATTTAATTAATCTTCATTCTTTAGTTCAGGTGTTCAAAGTATTTGAAGCACAATATATATGATCAGTCTCATAATTTAAGTTAAAGGTACAAAATAATAATATAAATACAATGTCAAATTGAATCTCATAGGTCTGAACTTGTTGCTTTGGTGTTCTTATACCAAATTCGTTTGTCTTTGGTTTCTTTCTTTGCTTCTATCGTTTAATTATCTTGCTTCTTCCTCTTGTCTTTGTGTCAAAATCGAGGTCAAAATCGGGTCCTGCAAATATGAACCTATTCAGTAACTCATTACATCAACTATTGTTTTGATTAGTTCATGTGTTTTACATTTTAGTTCCCCTTACATAAACAATTATTGAGTCATTGATAAGTATATACATAGAGGTACAATACTATAATATTTTGGGGAAAAAACCAACCAATCAAATTTCAAACCTTCAGCATCACAATACATCATGAATTTATTAAGTTACATCGAGTATTTAACATATTATTTATTTATCAACAGTAAATTTTAAAACATTAAATATTCTTAACATTTTGCATGTAATTGAATTTTAGATATTGATGAATCTTGTTACAAAGTTCAATCATGTTATTTCATGTTTTAATCCAGTTTACTTAATATGTTACTTTGTACGTTTTCAAAAATTTATAAAAACGTAAATCATCTCAATGAAATGCATAAAATCATTTTTATACATCAATTTTATGCACTTTACTTCTTTACTTCATGTGTTTAAGAGGTAAGATCTTGTTTTAATATATTACATCAGACAATTAAGAAAATTTTACAACACCAAATATTTTGAAAACAAAATTCAACTAATCAATTTCAGACCTTCAACATCACAATGTTTCATGTATATATTAAGTTACAATGTGTATTTAACATATTACTTATTGGGTTACAGTAAATTTAAAACACCAGAATATTCTTTAAAAAATGCATGCAATTGAATTCTAGATAATGACGAATCATTTAACAAAGTTCAATCATTTTACTTCATGTGTTAATGCAGTTACATCATTTATTTATTATGTTACTTTTTATACGTTCAGAAAATTTTAAATCACTTACAAATTGTATATAGTCAAATTTCAAATCTTGGGGAATTATCTATCAGAATAATATCACGTTACTTCATGTGTTCATGTAGTTAACTCTAGTGTTCATGCAGTTACCTCTAGTGTTCATCATATTACATGGGTTCCAAAAAAGTTAAAAATACCTACATTTTTCTCAACAAATACATATAGCCAAATCTCATACCAAAGGGAGTTATCGATCAGAATAATATCACTTTACTTGATGTGTTCGTGCAGTTACATCCAATGTTCATCATATTACTTCATATGTTTCAGCAATATTAAAAGAAAACCTAAATTTTCTCAACAAATTGTATATAAATTTCAAACATTGGAGAATTATCCAGAAGAATAATATCACATTACTTCATGTGTTCATGCATTACATCCAATGTTCTTCATATTACTTCGTACGTTCCAGAAAGTTTAAAATCACCTACATTTTCCTAAACACATTGCATATATCCAAATTTTAGATCTTGGGGAATTATCCATCAGAATAATATCACGTTACTTGATGTGTTCATGCAGTTACATCCAGTGTTCATCATACTACATAGGTTCCAGAAAGTTTTAAAACACCTACATTTTCCTCAACAAATTAGATATAGCCAAATTTCATACCAATAGGAGTTATCGATCAGAATAATATCACTTTACTTCATGTGTTCATGCAGTTACATCCAATGTTCATCATATTACTTCATACGTTTCAACAATATTTTAAAAACCTAAATTTTCTCAACAAATTGCATATAACCAAATTTCAAACATTGGAGAATTATCCAGAAGAATAATATCACGTTACTTCATGTGTCCATACAATTACATCCAGTGTTCTTCATATTACTTCATACGTTCCAGAAAATTTTAAATCGCCTACATTTTCCTCAACAAATTGCATATAGCCAAATTTCAGAACTTGGAGAATTATCCATCAGAATAATATCACGTACTTCATGTGTTCATGCAGTTACATCCAGTGTTCATCATACTACTTCATACGTTCCAGAAAATTTAAAACACCTACATTTTTCTTAACAAGTTGCATATAGTCAAATTTCAGACCAAGTGGAGTTATCGATCAGAATAATATCACTTTACTTCATTTGTTCATGTAGTTACATCACGTGTTCATTATATTACTTCACATGTTTCAACAATATTTTAAAACACCTAAATTTTTTCAACAAATTGCATGTGGCCAAATTTCAGACCTTGGGGAATTATCCAGAAGAATAATGTCATGTTACTTCATCTGTTCATGCACTTACATCCAGTGTTCATCATATTACTTTATACGTTTCAGTAAAAATAATTACCTACATTTTCCTAACAAATTGCATAAAACCAAATTTCAGACCATGGGGAATTATCCGTCAAAATAATATCACGTTACTTCATGTGTTCATGCAGTTACATCTAGTGTTCTTCATATTACTTCATGTGTTTCAGTAAATTAAAAAACACCTACATTTTCCCAACAAATTGCATATAGCCAAATTTCAGACCCTGGGGAAATGTCCATCAGAAAAATATCACATTACTTTATGTGTTCATGCAGTTACATCCAGTGTTCATCATATTACTTCACACGATTCAGCAGATTAAAAAAGCCTACAATTTCTTCACATCATGCATAAACTGAATTCCAGATCTGGCAGAAAAATTCCACAATATAAAAACGTTACTTCATGTGTTCATGCAATTTCTTCATTCGTTTAACTATATATATGAAAGTAAAACTAAACCTGAATGTAAACTTGTTGAATTTTCAGATAGAATATATTTGTTGCCTTCTTCCTCGTATAAAATAATTTCATTGCCTTGAATTGCTTCGTTTTCCATAGTTTATAACAACACCACCTTATATCGTATATCCAACCATTAAAACTAAGACTTAGTCCACAAAACTAAGATATTAGATCGTAGATTTCATATAATTGAGATTGCAACCATAGAACTAGGGTTTTCAGCCGTAAATTTCACATTACCTTGATTATTTCACCTTCGCGGATCTTAGAAGCTTTGAAATCTGCTGTTCTTCGATCTTTCCGTGCAAAATTCCAAAAAATTATGTCGCAAAATATGATTGCTTCAGATTTGCAAAATTTTGCAGATTCTGATTTCGGAGCTTGATTGCGAGCTTGAACCGGAGATTTTGCATAGCTTTGATTGGCGATTTCAGAGATTGAATCCGGTGTTTTGTAGCATGAATTCGGGATGAGTTTGAAGAGGAATAAAATTCCTTGATTTTTGGGAGGAAGGAGATCTGATAGTTGTTTGGGAGGAGAGAGAAATTCAGGTTGGCCCATTTTTGTTATAACTCAATTTTGACCCATTTTCAGCCTATATTCCAATTTTACAATCAGGTCCTATATTTCAATTCTCTTCCTACTTATTGCAACTTGGTCCCTGGTCTCACCATTTGCTATGGTGAGACGGTCTCACAGGAGTTTTTCTCTAATTTATATTATATCGTGTAATTTGTTATGAAATTTGTTCCAACAAATATTTGCAAGTATTAATTTCTAATTACAAACATAGAAACAATTACATTAATTTTCAAATATGTTCTTCATGGTTATAAATAAAAAAATTGAAATGAAATAGAAAACATATATTTTAAATTTAAATACAGAGAGAGTAATATTGTTATGAGCGATGTTGTTGGATTCAATCTATACAATGTTATATTACATAATTATATTCATTAGTGATCAAAATATATTTTTAATAGTATTAGTGATAGATTATACTCCCTATATTCAATAATAAATTAGTTATTGCCAGTTGAACGTCAGTACCCTTATTGTAATCGTTGCGGATCATATTCAAGATGATTGGATCTCTAATCTGTAACAGTGTATACAATCAATTTGCTTGACATGTAATCTAGATATCCTTACAGTAAATTAATTATTGTTAGAGTCTAGTTGAGTTGGATGTCAATTTCACTTAGTGTAATCGCTGTTGAGCATTTTTTCCAGCACCTATTAGTTAATTATTTTCGAAAGATTTATTAGTAATCAAAATGTGTTTTTAAAATAATGATGAAAAAGAAGATGTAAATATTAAACAATGAGACTGGGAGCATGTCTTGTTACCTGGAAAATTTCTGGTCTCTTATGTCCAAGATGCCTCTCACAAATGATCCATTGCAGGAAATTTCAATGCCCAAATCTCGCGCTCTTTCCATTACAGGCGGGAATATGACCTCAAATCCACAAGTCATATTATCTAGTTGTGTGTTTTGTAGTTCCTTTGAATGGTTTTGTACAAATTTGGTTCCTGGCTTAATGACAGAGTACATATTATTGGCAAGAAGCATTTTCATCTACATTTATTTTTCATAATAAGTCAATTTTCAGAACACATTTTTTTCTTGATTATTGACCAGCAAAAGCTCATACTATTTTAATTACACGAACAAGTTAAAAGATCTTCATTATTATTCATAGTGCAACACTGTGAATATGTATCACTAATAATAAAATGATGCATGTATAAAAATTTTCCGGGCACTAATTTATGTAATAGGTTTTAGTTTCCTTTTTAAATGATGCATGGTACAATCCTAAATAGTTTTACACTTCTCTGTCATGTAGAAGTGATATAGAGATCAAAGATTTACGGTGCTTCGTCCAATCACTTCAGCAATTGCAAGTATGTGACAAAAACTACTCTTTCTGTTCCAACTCAATTTGAAATTTTTTTTTATTGGAATGTCTCAACTGAATTTGCACGCTTCACTCTATTTCTTAAATTGGTAAGTTTTTATCAATTTTTTATTTGGGCTGGCCCGACTCCATCAGAAATCATTTGCCTAATTTAATCCTAATCCAGTCCAAATTAAAAAAAAAACTAACTTGCCCCTAGCCTAAATCGGATTATTAACCATTCCCCCCACATTAATAACCCACCAACCAATTTTTTTGAACAGAAAGAAATGTCTTATCCCTTCCCATTCTTATCCCTCCATAGCTTTTTGAACGCCTTTATTCCTCGGCCCCTCAGGATTCTTCACGAATGCATTCATTGTCCCCCGCTAGTTTGACCCACAATCTTCCCCTTTAATATCCACTTCCAGGGTTTCTGTGTGCCTCATTCGCTTTGAAGCTTCTCCATCTCCCTCTTTTCCTCTGCTGCACTTGTTTCAGGTCTTGCGAATCGATCTTTTCCCATTTTACTCCCAAATAAATTAGGGTTTCATTTTTTTTACTAGATTCATCTGAGTTCTTAGGTTGTGGCTTGGTTTTAAAATGCGCTTCATTGCACCCGCATAATGCGAGATACGCTCTGATGCGATGCCTCCCCTCATTATGGTCTTGCTACCCTAGTTTTCCAAGACGCAACATCAACGAAGCTCGTCGGAGCGCATCAGATGCAAAGTGCATCAGGTGCATCCTGCCTTTGATTCGATTGGGCTATTAAAATACCCTTTCAATTTAAAAAAACCCTTTCACATTAAAAGTCTAAACTGATAGAAAAGGAAAGTGTTTCCTTATGATTTCCTCCTCGAATCGGCTCTACCGCTTTTCTCCTCCTCGCGTCTGCTCCGTGGTTTGACTCTCTCCACTCATCCTCATCAAAGGTAATTTTTCAATCTTCTTACTCCTGCTCATCTCTTTTCTTCATCTCTTTTCTTCATCCTTTTTTGCTGATATAAAAGGGTTATGCTACTGAAAATTATTCAAAGGGTTAATGGGTTATGTTGGTTTGATTTGGAAGGCATTCTTGCTGTTTTTTGTTATGAAGATGGTTTTTTTCAGTTGTCTATGATGTTTTTGTTCTAATATCAGTTAGAAAGGTATTTGTAGTTATGCTCTTGTCTTTGTATAAGTTAAGACCAGGTCCAGTGCTCAGTTTTATTTTCCATCTCAATGTGCATGTTGATCAATGCTGTTTTGAGCTGATATTAGTTGTGCATGTCAAAACTCATAAGAATGATTAAATCGATCTACTTCCTATAGTTGAGTAAATAATTAATCTTGTGCCATAAAATATTTATTAAAGAGCTACTGCCAATTGATTTTGGCTTTCTAATGTGGATTGCTGCCCCTAAACAAATTTTTTTTTATTTGTAGAGAAGAGAGTGGCTAGTAGAACGGGCGGCTCTAATTCAAGTTCTACAAGTGCCTCATGAAGTGATGATCTGGATAGAAAGTATGCAATTAAACAATAGGAATTTGTTCACACGTATATTTTGTAACAAACATGTGAAAGGGGTTGTTTATTAGATGAAGGAACATTTTATTGGTGTTCTTCAAAAAGGGAAGATTAACACCACTATATGTCCAAAGTGTCTGACACGTGTTATTGATGAAGTCCGTACTTATATAGAGAATAAGGAGAAAATGAAAGTGGAAAATTCGATTAGTAGGCTACCAACCGTTAATGCCAATGTTGGACTTGATATCAAAGAAGTCGAAGAGGGTAACGGTCTTCCTTTGAAGAGGCCAAAAACCAAAGGTCCGATTGATTTGTATTGTGCTCCGATTGAAAATAAAGGCAAGAAAGCATCAATGAATGAATATGTGAAGAAAGAGCTAAGGAAGAAAGCATGCAAAGCCATTGCAAAGTGGTTTTATGATGCGGGGATTTCCATTCAATGCGTTTACTCATGAGAGTTTTGGAGATATGGTTGAAGTGATTGGACAATTTGGTCCCGGTTTGAACCCACCTACAGTGTATGAGTTAAGAGTTCCTCCACTTAAGAATGAGGTGCAGGAAACCAAAGGTCAGGTGAAGGAGCGTGAAAAGGAGTGGGCTAAAGGGATGTTCTATTTTATCTAATGGATGGCGTGATTTGGTTGTTCAAAAAGATATTATAAAAAAATTTTAACTCTCCAAAGGGCTCGGTCTTTATCAATTCCATTGATGCTTCCAAAGTCTCAAAGGATTCAACCTTGTTGTTCAAACTTCTCAATGTTAAGGTAGAGGAAATTGGCAAGGAAAATGTGGTTCAAGTGATTACCAATAATGCATTCGCTCATAAAAGGGCCGGTAAGATTAATACTTTCAATCTAGTTTTTTTTTTTAAATTTAATAAGTAACATTGAAAAACTACTAACTTTCTTCAAAAATTTTACATTCATAGGAACACTTTTAGAAGTTGAGAGAAAACACATCTATTGGACTCCTTGTGTGGCTCATTGCATTGATCTCATATTAGAGGATATTGGCAAATTACCCACGATTCGTACTACTTTAAAGGATAGTATGTTTATGAGTGGTTATATCGTTAGTCATGTTGGTTGTGTGAACATGATGAGAAATTTTACCAATCAAAAGAGTTTGCATAGACCCGCTCAAACAAGGTTTGCCACTTCATTTATTACTCTTTCTCAAATTCACCAACAAAAGAGTCATTTGAGAAAAATGATCACCTCGAAAAAGTGCCAACGAAGCAAGTGGATAAAGGAACTGGAAGCAAGGAAGGTAACTCAAATTATGTTAAAAGATTCTTATGGGAAGAATGTAGTGCATGTTCTTAAGTTGACATCTCCTCTTATGAAAGTTCTTCGAATTGTTGATAAAGAGGTAAAGCCAGCTATGAGCTACATTTATGAGGCTATGGATAGAGAATAAGAAACAATTGCAAAATCCTTTATGGAGAGATCGGAGTCATACAAGAAAGTGTTTGAGAATATTGACCAAAGGTGGGATTGTCAACTTCATCGCCCTTTGCATGTGGCGGAAAACTTCTTGAACCCAGAGTTCTTCTATGATAATCCTGAAATGCAATTTGTGAGGAAGTTCAAATGGGATTTCTTACTTGTATTGCTTGATTGGTTCCGGATGTTAAAATCCAAGACTCTATTTTGAATGAAGAGGTTGAGAAATACAAGAATACCAAAGGACTCTTTGGCAATCCGGTCATTAGGAATCAAAAGGCAAAACATCCTGATATTTCATTCTAACATTTACTTTTTAAATAAAATTTTTATTCATATTTATTATCGTTTAATTGGATTTTGGAATTCTAAATAATTGTTTATATTGTAACATTCTGGTGGGAACAATATGGCGCAAGTGCTAAAAATTTGCAAAAGTTTGCAATACGCATACTTAGTCTCTCATGTAGTGCTTCGGGTTGTGAGAGAAATTGGTGTATATTTGATCAAGTAAATATCTATAATTTTTTTCTTGTTTACAAGAATTTGTCTCTTTTATTTTTCATTTTTTTAGTTATGAAAATTAATTTGTATCATTTATTGATTTTTTTTTTAACCTAGCTTCACACAAAGAGGAGGAATAGATTGGCACAAGAGAGGTTGAACAATTTGGATTATGTGAAGGCCAATTGGGCTTTAAGCCAACGAGCCAAATGCAAAGATAAGAATAATCCTCTTTGTTTGGAAGATGTTGATGAAAGTAATGATTGGTTGGTTGGTGCGATGGATGATGATGATTTTGGTGATGATTTGGTGTTTGCAAATGATAGTTTGAGTTGGAGTGCCGTGAGAAGTGCTTCTAGCGTAGATGAGCCTAGTTACAACACAAGAGCAACGAGAAATGTTTTTGAATCTAGTTCACACCATACATCACGAAAGCTCACTTTGAATGATGAATATGATGAGGAGGAGGAACAAGATATTGGAGAGGATGGGGGAGATAGAGATGATGTGATGGTCATTCATGATGATGAAGATGATCATGATGACTTTCTTGATGATCTTTAAACTTGAATTGTTTTGAAACTTTGAAGTCTAAAGTCTAAACTTATATTTCTTAGGAACTAATTGTGTTGTGTTTGTGTCATTTTGGTTTTTTAGTGTGTTATTTGTTGAGACTTAGGAGTCTTGAAACTTGGTATTATTCCCGCATTATTGTTCGTACTTGTTAGTTAATCCTTTTTTATTATTTGGTTGAACTTATTATGAATCTACAACTTTCATAAATTATAAAAATGGATACAAGGAAAATACCTTTGAAAAATAGCCTATTTTGTTCTTAGTGACTAATTGGACTTGTTTGTGCCTTTGTGTTTGTGTTGCAGACATGAAAAATCAAAAGTGAGTTGGGGTTTAACTCTGAAAATGAGGATATTCTCATTTTTGTGGACTTCATATGTGTGTTTGTATGCAAAAGGGGGAGTTACTTTCTCTATTTTTTTTTAGGTTCATGCTTTATTCTAGTTGAGCCACTTCGTGTTAGTTGTGTTTATAACTATGTGCAGATGAGCCACTGCATGTTGGTTGTGTTTATAACTGTTGTTTATCATTGTCATTGATTATTTGTTGCTTTTTATGCTTTATATATATCATTACCACTGAAATTAATGCTTTGTATGCTGGCATTAATGAATTTGTTATGAACTATGATGTAATGTATTATGATTGTTGTCAGTGAGTGGTTATGTTGCTATGTTACTCATGGTTATGTTGTTGTGTTAATGATAGTTATATTGGTTTATTAATGTTTTGTTAATGTTGGTTATGCTGTTGTAGTTGAAGTCCCTCTTCTGTTTTAGTGGTAGATGTGCTATTGTGAGTCTTGTGTCAATGTATGAGGCAATGTAAGTTTTCATGTGAATCTTGACTGCTACCTGTTTATGACGCTTATGTTGTTATCCTATGGTACTATGGTTGCTATGTTATGCGATTCTTGTGCATGATTCTGTTGCAGTGACTCTGTAATTTATTGTGTTCATTCTCTACATGTGTACTGGTCTTGTTTTGATGGTTGTAAGTTTACATGTTATGTTTGTCACTTGGTTGATGAGGTTGGTTTATGTATTGACTGGTTATTTGTTCTGTTATGGTTATTTGCTCCTGAATGTGTGACCTACCCCGACCCGGTTGTCGTTAAAACACAAGCCGGGTCAAAGATAGAGATTTATATTCAGCACCAGTGTAAGCGGCAAGCCATGGGTTTGTCCGCAGGGATGGTAGGGCTCAAGTACTAGTTAGAAACACAAACTCGTGTGGGTAGTCAACCGCACAAGTGAAAAGAACAACTAGTAATGTAAACATGCAATTGGGGGGGGTTGGTACTACAAAGCATGAAAGTGAAATAAAACAAATAAATATATAAACAGGCACTTGGGAGTATTTGTGTAACATGCTTAATAAATGACATCTATTCTCAATTCATGCACGTGTTGAATTATAAACCTATCTTATGCTCATGTCACACAGTGTGGAGATAGTCAGGTACTTCCCTCCGTCTGTCACACGTGGTACAACCACAATGCCCATCTCTCACCATCTCCATAATTTAGACAATGCACTCTAGTCCTACGAAACCGCAGACCATTCCCTAATCACTCACTCCCAAGGCCAATGTGCCCCCGCTTAGAAGAACAATACCCGCCTAAAAGGGCATTGCCTCGTGTAGTTCGCAACAGTTGGATATGTAGTAAGAGGCATTACATTCCCGGACACTCCACTATGGATCTCAATCCCTAGGCCTAGAGAGGCAAAGGAAAAGACACCTTATGATGACTCTAGAGTCGGCACAACTCTAGCCGCTTCATACAACATGCTATTCTATCGGGGTAAGGTAGGGGTTATTCCCCCGTCGACATTTGCCAAATTGACAAGCCGGCATGTGATTTACATCAAGCATAGCTATCCAATCGGAATCATGGTATAACACATATAAGAATTTTTTTTCACATGGCATGAATGTACTCATCTCCCCGATGTTCTATACCTACTCCACAAGTCCAACACTTCCCAAGATCGCAATGAAGCCTAGCAAAAATTTATACTACTATACATGTATGAGTGCATCATCATAATGGCATAGAAAAAATCATAATTCTAAGAAAACACAAGTTCATGTACAAATATTCATAAGCATTAGAATAGGGAAATCTAAATCTCAAGAAGAAATCATCAAAGCATAAATACAAATATCCCCAAGCTACTAAGTTACTCTACAAAGGTTATATCCATGGCAAATATGAGGTTAGATTCCATGGATCTAGAAAATAAGATTAAAAGAAAAGGATAAGAAATGAAATGAAGGAATGAGAAGAAGAACTCTCATCTTCCTTCTCTCTAAACTAGAGAGAGAACCTACTCTACATTATGCCTACTTCTATTCTACTTCCTCATGGTTTAGTAGAACACTAAAGCTCCTATATAAAGTAGTAGGAGATTGGGCCTAAAAATAGGCCAAAATACCAAAACCCTAGGTCATCCGCCAAGCATTCAAGCACAGGGCGTGGGATCCGGCACGGTTCGTAAACATTCTAGCCGCGGGTCGTGGGATCTGGCACGGTCCGTGAAGCAGGTCTCGTGCCACGGTCCGTGAAGATTGTCACGGAATGCTAACAGTTTACTGTTTTTGCTCAGTTCTCACGGTCCATGAAGGTTTTCACGGACCGCGAATAGTACATGGTCTCACTCAGGAATTTCTTCAAGGTCCGTGATGGTTTTCACGGGCCGTCACCATACTTAGCCAAATCTTCAATTCTTCATCCCCTTGCTTCACAACCCAGTGCTTTTGTCATGGCCCGGTGCCTTGCCTCGTGAAGGTCTCGTACTGGTCTCGTGCAGGTCTCCATGATTCTTGTGTACTGGGGGCCGTGAAGATTGTCACGGGCCACTGGTGCTTGACCATGCACAGTTTGTGACCGGTCTATGGTGCTTCATTGGCTTAACTTTGTTTGCTTATCATAGGTGAACCGTTAGTTCGAATCGGGAGTTCTAGTAGTCGATTTTGTAGTAATAGAGAAGAAAAATCCAATGGAACCAATCTTGAAGGATAATTCTTACTGGATCATTCTCGAACAAAGGCAACACTCCTCGAACCACGATTCACCATTTTCTCCTTTGACCGTCTTGAACTCCGAAGCTGCTTATCTTTAGCTTCAATATCCTTCTACCACGCTTTGATGTTTGTGGCCTTCATATTCTACCATTATAATGTGAATGGTCTTTGCCTTCTTTACCATCCTTGCGAATGGCCTTCAATCTTCTACCACCCTTGCAAACGGTCTTCACATAGAATGTAACCAAAAAGTACCCATGGACGACCTGCTAAAGATGATCACAAGGAAGATCAAGGAGCCCGTGGATACAAGATGTCCATTAGCACCAATTAATTCTACGAAATGCGGGATTTAGACAAGAAAACCATATATGGTCATCTAAACCTCTTGTCACGTAAATTCAACTAATACTAGCAATCCACCAACTAAAAGTAACTAAAAACTATGTCAAATGCATTGGTTAAAGCATGAAAAATGGTGCAGATCAATGTGGAAGAGCCTTGATGTGCACTCACAAAGTGCATGATACATGTGCATTCACATTCTTGATATAGCCTCATTGAACTTGTTTGTTTATATTTGATGTTGAATCCACTGTTGACCATTGTTTTTGAGCAACCTTGCAGTTAAAAAATCTATTGGAGGGATCATATTTCAAACTTAAACTTTCATTACTTATAAAGGGTTTATACAAAAAAACTTGTTTTTCACACCAAAAGAAACAAATTTCTGGGAGTTCAAAAGATTACCACTAGCCTAACCCCTTCAAAAACTACCTATCTTCATAAATTGATTACTACACATAGCCAAATATATGCCTCAATCCTTCTATATCCTTTGTATCCTGAATGGTGACTAGATGTTGCACTACTTCTCTCACTACAATTTCATCAACAGTGAGCGTTCTTGGTAGCTTCCTAGTCATAGAAAGTGAATATTTTGACATATGTGCCATCTTATAGTTGTTGCAGGACTTCATTTTTATTATCTCAATCATGGATGCTTGATGTGTCAAAAATAGTTCGTTGACTATTGTTGGGTCTTCTCTATCAAATGTTGCATACACTACTTGTAAAAAAAAACCTTCTACAGTTGTGGTTGGTGTTTCATGTTGTACGGTTTGAATGCTATTGAAAAACCCCATGTATAATATATTCATATCGGGTAAGTCTGAGGGTTGACTTACCAAATTTATGTTGAATCCATCTAAATTTGCAACCGCTCTGAATTCAGGGTCCCAATTGTTGATGTGCTTTGCAATTATCTTTCTGGACGAATATGTCTTTGCCCATGAATGCTAGTCACTCTCCTTGATTGTTGGAATGATTTTTGTGATATTTTTAGCTAGAATTACATCCATTTTTATCTTGTTTGCTGGGTTTGTTTCTATTGTACCTGCTAGTATGAATTTGTCCACACGCATGGACATGAGCTTTAGTATATGTGACTTATGTTTACAGATTTTGTGAGGCTCCACCTTATCCGGAGCCAACAGGTAATAGATAGTTGGATTTGACATGTAAAATCACTTATCATCTATATGAATGGTTGTATCTATTGAATGGAATCTAAATTGTGCATCTAACTTTGATAAACATAACTTCAATCTGTTACCTTGTTTTTGTTTGCTAATGTCGGCTCGATGCTGTTTGTGTGGCTCCGTATAACCCTTGCAACTACTTCCCTTTGTATCATGCTTTTTGGAACTCCGAATATAGCTCATGTTCCCCTAACGGTTCTTCGTGAATTTGCAAATAAGGCTTTCAAAGCTTTGAGGTTTGTGGTAACTTTGTTGTAGCATGGGTGCCCAAACATTCTTAACATTATGTCAAGTGGATATCCTATGCATAGTTGAAATTTGACCCTTTCCCATTTGTAGCTTACAGTGCGACGCTAAATTTGAATCGGGTTGTTGCCTCTCCGTGTTTCCCTTGTTGGATCCCCTCTCCCTTGTTGTTTTCCAGCAGATCCTCGGCCAATTGTAGCTTTTCATTGTGGCTTAAATTCTTCTCTCTTATTTTTTTAATAACCCGGTGATCAAGGAAAAATCAGTCAAACTCTAAGAGAAATCAATCCACTTTTTGACTTGGTAGGGCTCGATGAGTGTGGTTTCTGACCTGAGGGTTCAAATAAAAATGTGTACATTGTTGGGTTTATGTTTTGGATTGCAGTTGTGGGGGGTATAAAGGAATGTTGAGGAATGTTGATGTTAGTGGCAGGGATTTCGTGGGGTAAAGGGTGTTGTACTGAATGTATTTATAGAGTAGAAAAGGGTAGATTAAGGGTTGTTATTGATGGGAAAGAGGCAGATTCAATTTAGCATTGTTTATATTTTTTGAGTTGTAGTATGTTTAAACCATAATTGTACATTATTTTAATTTTTAATTCTAAGTTTTTTTCATTTCCCTCTAAAAAATGAACAATACACCTGCCAAAATTAATTGGACTGTTGTTTAGGAATCCACTTTCAGGGCCATAAATGGCTACAAAATTAAAGGAAAAAAACAAAAAATATTCAGACAACCCCACTGCACGTCAGCTTGAGGACTAAAATAATCAAAAGAAAAAAAAAAGAAAAGGCCATCTTCCTCTCTTTGCAAATAGTGTTTAGACAGAGGGATTATAAGAATTTTTATCTTGAAAATAAAGCATGGTTCCATAATATTCGAGGTATTGTGCCACAAATTCAAACCAAAGCTCTAAAAAAAATTTGAACATGCCATATATATTACCTTTTTAAAAAAATTGGGCTCATTTTATTTTTATTTTTTTAAAACAGATCCTTTAGTGTTTAAAATATTTGAACCCAAAATTGTTTTAACCTACAATTATCACCAATGGACTTTTTAAACATTTTCTTTTGTATGTGTTAAACTAACAAGGATCATGATAGTGTCCTAACAAAAATGAGGTGTTATACTATATGTCACTTTGGGTTTGTTTAAAAAAAACTAAGTTCCCATACTTAGTGAGGTTTTAAGAAAAAAAGAACAGACAAAGGTATCATTGGTGATTAGTCGTATTAGTGATTGATTATACTCCCTTTGATCCACAATAAATTCTTGACTTTCCTTTTTAGTCAGTTCCACAATAACTTTCTATTTGTAAAATTTTTGCATATAGTCATTTATCTACCAAATCTACCCTCATTAAAACCCCCCCCCCCAAATTTACTATTATTTGCTACTTTTGACACTATTCATAACATCACTCATGCAAAAAGTTTACAAAAGTTGATTATTAACATCAAAACATGCTGCCACATTAACTTGCATAAAATGTTGCAAATAAAATTTTCATTATAGGATGGATGGAGTACCTCTTTTTCTCTTATCGGGATGCATGCTACATGATGTTAATGCAATTACACAAGCAAGAGTATTTAGAAGACGATCATATAGTGAAAATGCATGTGGATCTCCCCATGAACCATCAGGGAGTTGGTTCGCAGCAATCCAATCAAGTGAAGATGGAAATTGTGAAGTGTTGCCGTCGTCTACATTTTGAATCAAACTAACCCATGCAGTGTCGTATGGAGATACATTTATTCTTCCATCTTCAATGGTGCTCAACATCCATCTAATGTGGGCTATAAGGGAATCACGTTTCTTGTCTTGTTTTACGGCCTTAAGAGCAACAACAAAATTTAATTATGCATGTCGAATGAATTTTCTACAAGAAAATATGTTGAAATCAATTACTTTTTTCACCTTTGTTTCTCCTCCCTTGATTACCAAATTGTCCGATGAAATTTGTGATCCATCGGCATAATTTATACCTGCACAAAAAGTTTATATTCTATACTGAATATATAATAAAGACGAAGTTTGCTATGAGAATTTCGTACAGTTACACAAGGTCAATATATAATTAATAAACATATCTGAATTTGTATGAAATTTTTTATAATTATTTCACTTGTGGGATCAAATATGTAATAATTAAAAGAGATATGATCCACATCACGATGATATTATAATACATTTAATTTACACTATTTCAGTCCCTTTAAGACACTAAACTATCTTTTCTTCAGAACCGCCATGTATCCTATGTACCCAACTCAAAACATGTATTTTGGTAGTCAGGTTGGCGATAGACGGCTCTAAAATTTTGTTAGACGGAAGTTGGTGAATAATCATCGGCCAATGTAGTATGGTCAATGTCAGTTGGGTTTGAACCGCCGAGGAAAGTGTCGTATGATGGCTCAGCTATTTACCTTAATTTGTACACTTTCGAGGGAACTTCTGAATTTGGAACATGTATCTAAATAGACAACAACAGTTGAACCGCCATTTAAGAAACCCTACAAAAATTTGCACTAAAAAGCTACTATTTAAAGGCATTTTCGATGGTGCTTCTGAAGGAGGAAGTGCCTTTGGAATTTCACTTACAACATCGATGGATATTCCAAAAATGCCTTTGAAGTCCACCAAAGTAGACAATGGTTGAACTGTCATCTAAGAAACCCCTCAAAAATATGCATTAAAATCTTTAAGGCACATTCAAGGTATTTGGGAAAGATGTTCTGACTTCATAATTGGTTTTTGGAGGGCACTAAAGTAAGAAACCTAAAAACATATTCAACCATTATAATGAGTGCAGCAATTTTTTTTTCCTTTCATTCTTCCCTCACTCTCTTTCTTTCTTCCTTCTCCTCCTCCTTTCCCAAATCTAACACTTCCTCCTTTTCTTTTTAAATGTGAATCAGTGACGACGACTTTAAATATGAAGAATGTGTGATGATAAACTTCATATTATCATGATATGGTTTTTTCCCAATTTGAGTTTCTTAATGGTAAACTTACTTATCAATTTTGATGTATGTTATAGTTCAAGGGGGATTGATGATTGTGTTTGGATGTTTATCATTATGGGTTTGATTATATAGGAGTGTAATATGAGTGTAAGAGATGTGGATGATGGTGGTTGTGTTGTATTGAAAAAGAATGTCCATGTGTGTTCATATAAAGAATGAGACGATATGGTCGATCTAGGGATTCTGGTTTTGACAGAACCAGACTTCCCAGATTTTTTTTATAAACTTCTGAGGCAAGTTCCAAAGTCATAATTGGCTTCGAAAGTATTTTTCTGATGTCGGTACAATAGATGACTGTTAAAAATAACCTTCCATGGGATTCGAAAGCAAAGCAACGTTCACGGAGGTTATGCAACTGCTGTCCAACGACCACACACATTGTGTCGCGGTTTGGAACCGCCGTCTAACACCCTATTTCACCACCGTTAATAGCATTCTCTTGCACCGGTCATGTCTTTGTGTTTTCAATAGTGTTAATTGTTTTTTATAAATTTAAATATTGATGTTGTATTGTTTTTCGAAATCAATGTCATATTTTGGAACACACTTTGATGTTATCAAATTGATGAGTGCTTTTACTTGTTATTTAACTATTTTAATTTGACATATTTTTTATTTTATTATTAATATTTCTCTTTTGATGTGTATTTTAGTATTCTTATTTGATATTTAACTATTTTGATGTGTGTGTTTAGTATTTTATTTATTGTGTATTTTTAATGTTTATATTCAACGTTTAGTGAACTATTTCAATTTTGATGCGTATTTTTGTTTAATATTTTAGTAATGTTATTTAATTTTAACTATATTAACTTGATGCATTATTATTTTATGTGAGTTTTATAGATAAGCTCAAATACATATTTGGCCAATCAACCACCTGAATGTACGAACCAAAAAGAAAATTTGGGTCTGAATCTAAGCTGTCCAATATTGGAACAACCATCGTCGCACCCAACCCAAAAGTGAAACCTCGACATCACCGGTGGCGATGCCTCTAAAGACAACAATGGTCCCCCATCTGATGATACATGTCGATCATTGACCACCACAATATCAATTAGCCAAAGAGGCATACACATTGAGTATGTTCAACATATATGCTCTCATGGAAACTATGATCAGTATTCCAAATATACTCGAACACTATTACCTCCTCCAAGGAAAGGGAATCCAAATCTTAGGTAATTTTGAAGATCTTATAGGATCTCTCCTCTATAAATACACGAGTACACTCTACCTTTTGTTCATTTACAATTGATTACGTACTTTCATACATGCTTGCTAACTTAACCATCAGAGAGTCTACACCCAGAACCTCCCACAAGTCCCTTCTTGCAGATCCACGATCGAAGATCTATAGTGTATCATTGACGGTGTCTCAGACGCATCTCCATCATTAGCACCCATATTCTCATACGCCAACCAGTACTACACAAACGTCAGACAATCCCCTGTGAGCTTATTGTCGAATATGCTCCAACCCTTATATTCCCGTCGAGATGTCTCTTTAAAAGCCCCAAAAAACTCCTTCCTTGTTTTCCCATCAATTCATTCACAACCAAATACCTCAAAGCACTAATATGTCTGAGCTCATATAGAAACTCTATCAATTCCAAAATTTGCTGACTGGGCTAATTTGCAAACAAAATCACCAACACACCATTATGTTGCAGAGTTTCAGATATGGTGAAACGTTAGAATCGGAGAGCTTTTCCAACTCCTCAACAACCTCCATTCTACTATGATTTAGGTCTGCCAAGATCTAATCAAAAGCGTTGGGAACTGATGGGTGAGCGCTTAGGTGCCGTCACGAACAAACGGACAGGCAAAATTAGAGGTTAGGGTTCCGGTGAGGCCCAAGGGAAGAAGAACGATGGCGGATTTCCCTTTTTTTAAAGAATTCGGAAGGAGGCTCCTAGAGTTTTATGTCATTTTAAATTGAGAAAAAGGCTTTTATAAACCTACCTAGTTCATAAAAGTTCCAATATAACTTTTTGATAACTGAAAGGGAAAATATAACCCTAGATAGTTGATGTAAGTGCAATTGTACCCATTCCAGCAGATTTTGGCTGGAATTTGGTAAAGTAACTATTCTATCCCTCTGAAAAAAATTCAAAAATGAAAAAGGAAGGAAATTACATTCTTCTCTCCCAAAACCCTTCTTCTTCTTTTCTTTATTCTCCCACATTTCCTTCTATGGGAACCAAATTCTTCTCCCCCATCAAAGCTGCTTGGATTGAATTTAGCCACCACATTGAGCTTGACTGGGGATTGAATCAGAGCGTCCACAGTTGCAGCGCCGTCAACATCACCTCTCATTGACATTCACACTAGCGGCGTCCACCACCTGCCAACCTCTTTTTCCCCCTCTATTTATCCTCATTCCACATCATCACCGTCGAAGCGTTGTTCACACCATCAGAGTAGAGGCGCGGAATCTCTCCACTCAAGTCGTTGGAGAGTTGCATATGATCCCAAGAGCAAAGAGAAGCACCATCGCAAGAGCTCTAACGAAGGCCAACCAAGGCGGCAAAGTTCCAACTACCTCCAACAGCATCACCGTCAGAGTGCCAATCCCAAACCAGCTGCATGCTACTGTAGCGTCGTTGTAGCAGCTTTGTCATTTTCGTCGGCATCTCTCCTCTAAGCATCGTCGCCGCAACACCATTTGAAGGCCACCGGAGCAGAGCACGACACCACAAAAAGTTGCAGAGCCAGATAAAGTCACCTGAACTGAGACTCTCTCTTTGGTGCCAAGCTCTCACGATGGATCTCGATAGGGCTTTCGGTGATGGCACCACCTGGAGCGTTGGGAGTGGAAGGTGGTGGTGACAGGGCTGGCTAGGTGGGGGTAGTGGCGGGTGGCAACAAACTAGTGATGGTGGTGGTTGTGTGAGGGGAAAATTTTGTCCTAACATTTTTAGATTTTAGGTCAAAGGGAATTTTAGTCATTTTATGTATACTCAGCGTCGGTCAATGCCAGAAATAGTGTTTTAGGGTTATATTGGAACTTTCATCAACTAGTTATGGTTGTTTTTCCACTAAAAAATTATCTGAGGGTTATATTGGCACTCACTCAAGTAGGTAGGGTTATATTGGTATATATCACTTTCAAATTTAATCTTGAACATAAAATAACCCAGAATTTAAATAAGGCCATACTAATACTCCTAATTTTATAATAAGACGGTCTCATAAGAGACAGACTTAATTTTTAAATCTAAATTTAAAGCCTCATTCCTGAAAACTAAAGAATGTCATTTTAAAATAATTTCATTTTAACCTGTGTAACTATATGTCCATTAATTCAACTCTTTCAAGAGAGAGCTAATGTGTGCAAACAATAGTGAGACAATATGTGTACTTCCACCTTTGACTGAGACTTGATCGGCGTTTAACGTTGGCACTATGAGCAGATCTAGGAACAAACAAGGAAGGAAGAAGCAAGCAGTTATACTCGAAATGGAGGAATTCAAGGGAAGCGGGAAGAAAATTGAAGAGCTCAAGGAAGTACTGGAGATAAAGAATGGTGGTAGAATAGAAGTGACTGGAGATAAGGAACCTGAGAAATCAGAGCAGGTGAAAACCCTAAAAGAGGATATATAGAAATTGATAGTCAATTTGACAGTAGGGAAAAGACTATCATTGGGGGAAAGGGCAGATGAAGAAGAAGAACAAAGATGGACAACACTCTTTGAAAACTGGGTGGTGTGTAAAATAATGGGATGCAACACCCCGTTCTAGGTACTTGGAGGTTTTGTATCTAGAATCTGGAATAAGAAAATTGTGAAAATATGGCAGTTTAGTAGGGGAATATTCATGGTGAAGTTAACTTCTAAAGCTGTGTGTGATGATATTGTTGAAAGGGGAATGATTATATTTGATGGCAAACCAGCTATTGTTAAACTCTGGGAAAGGGATATTGATTTAAATGAACCTAAGTTTGTGACTGTTTGGTTGCAACTACCTTATCTCCCTCTTGGCTATTGGAAACCTAAAACAATTAGCAAGATAGTAAGCCTTATAACAAAACCTACTTTCTTGGATAGAGCAACTGCTGAAAAGGAAAGACTAGCTTATGCTAGAATTCAAGTTGAGGTTAAAATTGGGGATACAGTGCCAGATAAAGTCATGTATGTTAATGAAAAGAAGGTGATTGTTCAACATAAATTCATCTTTGAATGGAAACCAATACTGTATAGTTGTTGTAAAATGTATGGATATCAAGAGTCTGAATGTAGGAGTGAAACATAATAGATACTAAAGAAGACTCAAATATTCATTCCAGTTCAGAAAGAGACAAAGAAACCTGAGAATCACATTGGTGATAATGGAAAAAAACACATGTGAATGCAACTGGAGTGGCACAATGCAGTCAGTCAAGGTCTGATCTGAGATTTCAGAAAGTTCTGGGAGAAGTGATGAACATGGGGCAAACAGGAAAGACACCTAACAATGAATAGTATTTATTCGTTGAATATCAGAGGATTAAATAAAAGGGCAAAGCACAGTGAGGTGAGAGAGTTTTGTTTGAAACCCCAAATTTTCTTGCTGGGAATTCTTGAAACAAAAAAAAAAGAATGAACAAGGAGCATGGAGAAGAATATGTCTTAGCTAGAATTCGGTAACTAACATTACAGGAGACAAAAGGGGAAGAATATGGGTTGCATGGAGACCAGATGTTTATGATATCATGATGCTAAATGTGGAGGATCAGTGGATGGATTTGGAATGTAGAAGGCTGATGACAACAAATTTTAATGTAATGCGCTATATTGGTATAATACAGTTACTAGAAGGAATTATTTGTGGGAGTTTTTGAAACAGAATGGTTTAAGTCTCAGATCTTGGCTATTAGTGGGGGATTTTAACTCTTCATTGAATCCTGAAGATGGAATAGGTAGATGTCACGTTGAGGAGAAAGAAATGGAATATTTTAAGCCTACAGAGGAGGAGTTGGAGTTAAAATAAAAGAAGCCTGTTGGCACTAACTATACATGGTATATCAGAAGGGGTGGAGATGATAGAGTAATGAGTAAAATTGACATGAGTTTGATAAATAATGCATGGATAGATAAATAGCAAGAGGTTGCATGTGAAATCAAGAATGAATTGGTTTCAGACCTTTTACCTCTAGTTGTTAGATTCAATCAGAAGAAGGAAATGGAGGAAAGGTCATTAATGTTTTTCAACATGTGGAGCAAGTCTGCAAGCTATCAAGAAATTGTGCAGAGGATCTGGAGAATGAAGCCAGATAAGAATATGGATGATATTTCCAGTATATTGAAAAGGTTGGAAAAACCTTTTAGATTGTTAAACATATTAGAATTTGGAGACATCGGCAATAAAACTGAGATGGAAAGGGTAAAATGGGAAGAGGCACAATTGAAGCTAAATGATTATCCTGAACCAAAAGAAATGCATGAAATTAAAAAAAATGACAAGAAAGGAAGCCTTAAAATGAGAAGAGGCTGAACATAGCTTTCTTCAGGAAAAAATGAAAGTGTAGTGGTTATTGGAAGGTGATAGGACACCAACCAAGGCCTTTTATAACTCTCTGAAAAGAATGCAATATCATAATAGAATAGTAGCACTATGTATAGGTGGGAAAATGATTTCTGATCAAGACTAAAGAAGGGTTGATTGAACATTTCATATCACAGTTGGGGGTGGAGGTAAAAGTGATTGATATAGAAAAGGGGTGGTGCAGTATGGAAAAGTGTTGAGCATTTGGCAACAGGAAAAAGTGATTAAACCTGTGGAGAAAGATGAACAAAAGGAGCTTTATGGGGGTTCAAAGCCTCAAAATTCCCAGGTAAAGATGAGCATTCCATTCAGTTTTTCAGGGATTGTTGGGAGGAAATAGGGAATGATGTAACAAAAGTTGTGAATGCTTGTTTTTGCAAGGGGAGAAATACCTGAAATTTTTAGAAATGTTGTGATTACGCTGATTCCAAAAATTGAACGACCCCAATTACCAACAACCCCAGTTACCATCAGATTTCAGGCCTATGGCTTGTTCCTCTGTGATGTTAAAAGATAATCACTAAAATCTTAAGTGCCAAGATAGGTGAAGTCTTACCATAGTTAATAAGCAACAATCGAAGCACATTTGTGAAAGGTGGATACAGGGGGAACAACTTCAGGGGGGCCCTGAACTATCATCATCATTCAACTTTTGCCCATCGTCTTTTATTTGAACCCTTTTGGCCCCTTAATTTACAAAACTGCTAAGTCATGACCCTTCCGTCAGGTCAAAGCATTAATTCTGAAGTTTCTCCATTAATTGAGGGAAAAATGACTTTTTATATTTTCCACAAACCATGCTCTTTGTATCTTTTTTAATTACATCCCAACTCGTATCTATACTAATTACAACCACCCCTCCCCTATATTTTAATAATTAAAAGCCAGTCACTGATATTTTTCTTAACTACAACCCAGTCCCCAACTTCTTCTTCTTCTCCGACCATCCCACCTCCGCCTTCCGGCACTTTCGCACAGCCGCCCCTCCCCCAGATCTACCGTCATGAGCCAACCACCGTCCAAATTCTTCTATCATGGCCGATGCACAATTTCAACCTGCTAGGGCTGTGCTAGGGAAATCAGAGATCTCTTCGGTGCATCAAAGTCCCACTACTTTTCGATTGCTTGCGATGTCAGCCACGTGATCGGGAAGCGGAAAGAGAGGGATAATTTTGATGGCTTGCCGATGGATTTTTCAGCGTAGAAAAGCTTTCAGGAAATTGGATTTAATTTCTTCTAAGTCAGGGTTTCCTCCCCTGTCACCATCGACGACAACTGAGTGTTCCAAGAAAATTAGGCAGTCGTTAGAGACTAGGGATGACTGCAACGGAATCACCGCTATGAAGGAAAAGCTCATGATTGATCTCCAAACCTTGACTGATAAGATGAAAGTTAGGATTTTATAATGAGGGTATAATATAGCAGCTGTGGAGAATGGTCCACCGTTTCCACAACCGTTGTCGTTGGTGGCATCACGGCATTTGTCTTCATCCACGGGGGAAAGGGAAAAGGTAACAAAAAAATAAAAACAAGGGAAAATAGAAATACATAATTTTTTAAAATAAAAATGACTATTTTACCCTTAAAATTGACATTTTTTACCAAACTTGACACTTTGACTTGATGAAAGAGCCACGACTCACATCTTTGTAAGTTTAGGGGGTTAAAATTGTTCCAAAAAACAGATAAGGGGTCAAAAATGAACGATGGTGATAGTTCAGGGGCCCCTGAAGTCGTTTGCCCATAGATATATCTCACACAATATGTTGCTAACTAAAGAATTGCCTAACATGTATGAGGTAAAAACAATGAGGCCAAGTTGCGTAGCACAAATTGATCTAAGCAAAGCGTTTGATAGCATCAATTGGAAATTCTTGATCCAGTGGCTTAAGATTACGAAATTCCCTGAGTTGATGCTGAACTGGTTACAAAGAAGCACTATGTTTTCTGAGCTGAGTTCATGTTTCAATGGTGGGTACACAAAGTCTTTTATGGGTAAGAGAGGGGTTAAACAAGGTAATCATGTCTCTCCTCTTTTATTTGAAATTTGCATGGAGTACTCTACCAGGTTAATCATGAAGGAGATACAATCAGGGGAGTTATATTATCATCATTAATGTAAGAAAACAGGAGTGCATATGTTGCTGTTTGCGGATGACCACGTTCTCATCTGTGGTGCTAACTCAAAGACAATGAAGGGAGTGAAAGGGGTGTTAAAGAGATTCAGTGATACTAAGGGGTTAGTCATCAATGAAAGAAAGTCAAAAATATACTTCTCGAAGATGGATAAAGCCAGAAGACATTGCTGGCCTCAGTTCATAATGTGCAGAAGGGAGAAATTCCAATGAAGTATTTAGGGTTACCGTTTTCAACATTTAGATGGGGAAAGGGTGATTGTGGAATGCTCATTGAGAAGATAAGAAAATGAATTTCGGGATGGAGGTCAAGGAATATATCGCATGCGAGGAAGCTACAACTTATAAACGGGGTCCATATGAGCCTAATAGATTACTGTAGAAACAGTGGCGGAACCAGGAAAAAATGTGAGGGTAGGCTGAAATCGTACTGTACTTAAAATTTTTTTTTGTACAACTAAAAAACAAAGGATCGATTAACATAATATAATAAGATAAGTACAATACAATAAGTCCTACAAATTCACTACTAAAAAAACTACATTCTAATGCTAGAAGCAGATTTAGGAAGTGGAGGCAATTTAATCCTACGAGGGTCCGAGCTTTGAAAACGTTGCATGATTGCTTCATTCTCAATCTTAACAAAAACCCCTTTCTCAACATAAACCCTCATAACATCATTCAACCATTCATCTCCTATTCTATTACGTAGATCAGTCTTGATTTTTTTCATAGCAGAAAAAACTCGTTCAACTGAAGCAGTTGCAACGGGTAGAACTAATGCCAACTGAATAAGACGATATAGCAATGGAAAGACGACATGGCTACGTGATTCAACCATATGCTGAGCAAAACGTCCTAGATCATTGATCACTGGCCAAGAAGCATTATTATATCTCACATCACGAATGAAAGTGTTAAGTTCTTGCTCAAGTTGAAGACAATCAATTCGAGAGAAGTCATTCGGATATAGTTCACCAAGGCGAACCAACTTACCAACATCAAAGCTGGAAAATGAATCTCTCGGATCAAGGCATGCAATACAAGTGAGTAACTCCGAGCTTGCTTCAGAAAATCGATCATTCATTTCAACAATCATATTATCCACGGTCTAGAAAAAAAAAAGAAAAAAAACATCAACAAGATAAAAAAATACATGTAAAATAGTCTAAAAAAATATATTAAAGTATATAAATTTTAAAGTTTACCTGAAGAAAAATGTCAACGCGATAAAAGTCACCATTGGTTTCCATCTGTCCACGACGTCTAGAACGGTGACTAATTTTTCGTTGATCTTCCATCTGGCATACTGTGATCTCATGTTTCTTACAAAAGGTCTCGACTTTATTCAACAATACCTCAAAACCCCCAGCTCTAAATTCTGTCAGTTCAAGCTTCATTGTCTTCATCAAATGCACGGCTTGTACAATATTTTGATCTCTTTGTTGCAAGGCAAGAGACAACTGACTTGTAACTCCCAACAAATGTTTCATCAAAAACATACAAAATACAAATTCATAGCTCTCCATTCTATCCATCAAACCCTTTGCTTTAGAGGCATTTTCAGCTGAATTGCCATACTCACATATATTAAGAAGCACTTGATCAATGGAAGACCACATAACCTCGAAACGAAGAATAGTAGTGTAGTGTGATCCCCAACGGGTATCACCAGGCCGTCTCAAACTCATTTCCTGATTTTTGCCTCTTCCACTAACATTATCTCCTTTTTCCAGTGCCTCCGCAAGTCTATCATGTTCTAAACGATTAAGCATATCTTTTCTAACACAAGAACCCCCAACTAGATTCACGATGTCAACAAGATACGAAAAAAATTCACACACTGATAGAGTACTATTTGCAACACTAACAACAACCAATTGAAGTTGGTGAGAAAAGCAATGGATGTACCTTGCCGAAGAGTTTTCTTTCAACATCAAAGCTTTCAACCCATTAAACTCTCCTCGCATGTTTGAAGCCCCATCATATCCTTGCCCCCTACACCTTGACAACGACAATTTCTTATTTCCAATGAGTGTCTTGAGAGCAAGAAACAAAGTGGTAGACTTAGTATCATTCACATGCACAAGACTAAGAAAACGCTCAAGAACACATCCTTGTTTGTTGACATATCGCAAAACAACTCCCATTTGCTCTTTTATTGAACAATCTCTAGCCTCATCAACAAGAATAGAAAATACACCATCTCCAATGTCATCAATGATAGCATCACTTACCTCTTCGGCACAAGCATGTGAGAGTTGTTTTTGAATTAAGGGGGATGTCAACTTGTTATTTCCCGGAGCGTCATGCATTGCCTTAGCAATATCCTCAGTTCGATCGCAATACCAATCAACCAATTCAAGAAAATTACCTTTGTTGAGAGAATCAATACCCTCGTCATGACCACGGAAAGCCAAACCTTGCTTTAACAAGAATCTTATCACATTCAAAATCCCACTCAAACGGATGCGGTATGCCTCTTCTACTTCATGCCCATGAACCTCCAAAAAATGTGGGATTCTTTGGTTTGGATTACTAAAGTCTTTCAATTTCCCATTGGCAATATGATGCTTACCATCCACATGTTTTTTATGCTTCCAAAAAGAGTTTAGGGCATTCTTCCAAGTTTTCACCCCATCCACACTATAGTCATCATTACTTGTGGGATCCTTAAAAAGATAACAAGGAAAACAATATGCGGCATCATTTGACACGCTATACTCCAACCAAGGAAACATATCAAACCAATTCTTTTGAAACTTTCTATATTCGTTTGAATAAAATGTTTTGGGAAAATTATGGTTCCTAGGTTGACAAGGCCCTCTTTTCACATATTCACACCTCACATTATCTATAATAGAAGCATCATACTCCTTTATAGGTTTTCTTAAGGCGGGATCACTTATAACATCATTGCCACAAAATTGCAAACGAGATTGCTTACTACCACTACCACCCTCCTCATTATGCCTATATTGGGTATCACATTCAAGAGCTCTCTTCTTCAAAGGTGGAAATCCTATACTCCGTTGCACTAAATTCTTCATAACCTATCAAACACCAAATTCAACTCATTATAAAATCTACAAGAGTATATGAATATTACAACATGAATACATGATAAAGCCTAAATTATTAATAAATCAAATCAACATGAATACATGATAAACCCTAAATTATTAATTCACAAAATCCCACAAATCACAATTCAAACAAAAATCACAATGAATTGAATAAAAACGAAAATCTCACAATCAAAAATTCACAATGAATTTAAATAACCTCACAAATCACAATTCAAACGAAAATTACAATGAATTTAAATAACCCACAAATCACAATTCAAACGAAAATTACAATGAATTTAAATAACCTCACAAATCACAATTCAAACGAAAATTACAATGAATTTAAATAACCTCACAATCACAATTCACAAATTCTTCAAAATCTCACAAATCACAATTCAAACGAAAATTAAAATGAATTGAATAAAAACAATATTGCATAACTAAAATCAAAATTGAAAAGGAATTGAACTAGAAACAATTAAATTCATGTTTTGAATCTTTCAATTTTAGTTCAAGAGTTTTAATAAAATTGAAATTGAAATTTGAATTTTTAAAATACCTAAATGGCGGGCGGTGGATCTTGGCGGTGTGGCCGGTGCCGGTGGTGGCGGACGGCGGTGGCTGGTGGCGGAGGCGGACGACAGACGACTGGCGGCGGCGGCGGCGAACCGAGAGAGGACTGAGGAGCCGAGAGGGAGCTGAAGCTGAAGTGAAGAACAAGAAGAGAGTGGCGGATTGGGTTTGAGAATTGGGATGGACTTTGGCTTTGGGTCATGGGCCGTTTGACTTTGGGTTTTATATATATTTTTAAAAAAAAACTCACCCGTAAATCTGTAAAATTAAAAAAAAAATTCCTTTAGTCAAACGACGTCGTTTAACGTCGTGATTTTGAAAAAAAAAGGAAGCAGCAGCTTCTTCTTCTCCGGCGGACCGGCGGCGCGTCTACGCCGCCGTAGGCGGAAACCACCGCTCCGTCGGCCGGGAACAGTAGCTCCCGCCTGGCCGACGGAGCTCAGGGCAGGCGCGCGCCTGCCCCCGCCTATAGGTGGTTCCGCCTCTGTGTAGAAATGTATTAAGCATCCCTGAGAGTGTACATAAGCGGATCACACAAATTTGTACGTGTTATCTCTGCACTACTGGAAAACAGGTACATAGGCACCGGTACCATTGTACCGGTGCTGTAATACTGGTGCCAAAAATACCATTAGCACCGGTATAAACATCCGAACAAACAAGTACCGATGCTTTTATAGTTTTCAGCACCGGAAACAACATGATGGTGCACAATACCGGTGTGTATGTGAATAAAACTTACAAATGAGATAATTTTGAGCACCTGTAATGCACATACCGGTGCAAAACAAACCTGTACAACGAAAAATATCACGCGGGAAATAGGAAATTTCAGCACCGGTATGATATTTTCGTTGTAGCACCGGTAAATGTACCGGTGCTATATTTACAGAACTCAAATTTGGGCAAAAGCGCAATTACAACATTCTGTTGTACAAGATTTTTGTTTTCAATTTCGGAGATGTTCCATAATCCAATCATGTCCAAATTGCAAAGTTGTGAACTTGAATTATGAAATTTCAATACGAAATTGCCAATTTTGGTTTTCAACAATTCCAAGATTAAGTGCAAAAAGCAAAAAGTTCACTCGGACGTCCTAATTAAAATCTGATCGAATGTAATGCCACATTATGAATCCTTAAAGCATATTCCAAGACCGAATAAAAAAAGTGTTAATATTTGTTGGGAAAAAACTTACCAGTAATCCTCCTCGCTAGGACTTCCTAACTTCTGAGTAATCTATAGTAAGATACTATAACGCATGTACTAGCACTTTATTAAATTTAACGAAAAATTACATTTCTATTTCAAAACTTCAATTAACCCAAGATTACCTAATATGAAATAAATTTGATAAAAAAATGAAGGTGTAACGCAAATTTGGGCAATCGTGCAATTTCAACAAAGTTACATACAGATCCATTTCGAGGACCCGTGATACACAATTTTTTAACACGGGAAAGACAAAATGTGTAATTGATTTTTTGTCAATCCATTTGCATAGCTACACTAACCGAAAAAACTATCCAACATTTCAGGTCAATGGATAGAAAGTGTGGGGTGAAATTTTGAATTTCTGAAAGTTTCAACATAACATCGGTTCACAACCTACAAGTGCTACAAACTCTAAAGCAGCCTCAGGTAGCTGCTTCCACTTATTTGAGCACCGGTTAAGAAGTTGTAGCACCTGTAATTGTACCGGTGTTAGGGACTTAGAAAAATTCTTTCGGTTTTGTTCTCAGGTTCAAAAAATTACCAAAAAAATCCACTTAAAGCAGCCCCAGGTAGCTGCTTTAACTAGTTTGAGCATCGATGAAGAAGTTATGGCACCAGTAATTGTACCGGTGCTTGGGACTTAGAAAAATTCTTTCGTTTTGCTCTCGGGTTCAAAAAATTACAAAAAAATCATTTAAAGTAGCCCAGAGTGGCTTTGTCTAACACACATAGGCACCGGTATTATCCATTCAGTACCAGTGCTAATTAGATCAGTATATCTGGACCATTAATTTCTCTCTATCATTTAATCTCAACCGTTAAATTTTTTTTGCTATCTATATAAACCCCTGAAACCTTAATCTCACACTTCACTTGTACACCCTCTCCATATAAACCCCCAGTCATTCCTCTCAAATTTCATCATTATGTCCATTTTTTTCAAACCCATGCATTACCTATGCCGATGCTGTCCAGTGGGGAGAGCCAAATACCGATGCCGTCAGGTGGGAAATACGAAAAACCGGCGAGCACTCCTAGGGCCGGAGATAGAGGAAACTGGTCCGCCGCCCGGTGGGGAGAGCCAAAAACTGACGAGAACTCCATGGGCCAGAGATGGAGGAAACTGGTTTGTCGCCACCCGAAGATGGAAAGAATCCGATGCCAATCTTTTAGTGTTTCTTCCACCGCCTAAAGGTATTGATTTTTATTCCAACGTTTATTTCGTTTCCAATCGATTTACTTTTTCTTAGACCTACAAATATTTCCTAGGTTTCAAAATGTTAACAAATGTTTCAATACGTTAACAGTGTATGGTTTGATGTTTAAGTTTTTTTGCCTGAAATAATTTTTGGAGCACCTGTGATATATAGATGATTGTTTCATGTTTAGGGGTTTGTCATAATTAGAATTTGTATCATGTTGAATGTTTTTGTACACTGTGATGTAAACTGTTCTATAAACTTTAGAATTTGTACCCAGTGATAAAAATTGTAGAATCTGTACCCTGTGATATAAACATTGATTTTCTATTTAACTATGTACGAATTTGAAGGTTTTTTCTGTTAGCAATGTGATATAGTTTATTATCGGATGTTGATGTGTTTATTTTTTTAGTTTTAAATGTGTTGAACAACTACAATATTTTGAATGAATGATGAACTAGATTAAGGTTGAAAGGTCTCTTTCCATGTTTTGATGATTTCTAGTTCATGTTTAAACTGTTGAGATATTGCAGTCTACTAGGGCCAAGGAAACTTGGAGTATTTGACATGGTTTGTTTATACACTCATTGTTAACTGCTTCAGTTCGACATTTTAAATGTCAAAATATGCATTAGTTAAAGGGCACTGCATTGGTTGCCTTCGATTCATGTATTTCCCTCTAATTATGTAATACTCCTTCCATTACGAAAAGTTTTGTAACATTTGCACAACTTCAAAATTTAAATTGTGGAGAATTTGTAGTGTATGAGCACCGAGAATTTTGGTGTGTTTATCTATTTGCACAATAGGTATACAAACAAAAAGCATTGGTACTTAAATGCTGCAACATTTTGACATTTTAAATCTTTTCATATGGTTTGTTTATACATGTCATGTTTCGTTGGTGCTGTAAAACTGCTTCATTTTGACATTTTAAATTATTTTCTATGCTAATTGTTATTGTGAACAAGCTTAAAGGAAGAATAAAAATTAATGGAAACTTCCGTAACATTTGCTTAACTCTAAAATTTAAATTGTGGAAATTTTGCAGTATATGAGCGACAAGGAAACATGGTGTGTTAGTGTTTAACATGGCGTGTTTAATATTAACACATAGTTATTGTTAAATACATAGTTAAAATATAGTTATGCACACCATGTTTCTTCGATCCTTAAATGCTGCATAATATCGACATTTTAAATAGTTTTAAGCTTAAACGTATTGCACATGCTTAATGGAAATTTCCGTAACATTTTCAGAACTCTAAAATTTAAATTGTGGAGATTTTGCAGTATATAAGGGTTGAGGAAACATGGTGTGTTAGTTTTTGCAGTATATAACATGGTTTGTTTAACATTAATACATAGTTAGTGTCAAATACATAGTTAAAACAGTTATACACACCATGTTTCCTCGATCCTTAAACGTTGCATAATTTTGACATTTTAAATAGTTGAGCCTTAGCTCTCACTGAAACCGGCCACTGCATTCGACCATGCTCGGCCCTTTCTGTCTGACCTCACCTTCACGGATCCAGGTCGTTGATGTTATATAGGGTTTATGAAGATTACCTTATACTTTTTATGATAATTGTTATTGTTTATATATGTTTAGGTCTAGTTTGTTTCATGAATGTAGGGTTTTGTTTTGTCGAATGAATGTAATGAACTTCTTGGTTGTGATTATAAACTTTCCAGTTTTTTACATGAACTTACATTTCCTATTGTTGTTTTGTATGGCCTATTGTTCATAATGAATCTCTGGGTTTAATTTTCCGACCAGTGAGTGTAAAATTATTGGCCAGATTTTTTTATTTATCGCCTATTTACTAGCACCGGTATGTACCTCATAGGCACTTGTATTTCGAACATTTTCAGATTAGTGCCTATGGGTGGGGGTTGTAATATAGGCACCGGTTTAGCAATTTTTGAGCACCCGATACATAACATACTGTTGCTCATTGTTAGCACCAGTACGTCTTACTGGTGCTATTAACTCTACCATTTGCACCGGGTTACTTAGGCACCGGTATCCCAGCAGGGAAAATTCCAGTGCCTAAGGTGGGGTTTTACCAGTGTCTATAGGGGGTCCTCCTTGTAGTGCTGGGGCAAGGAAGAAGGTGCTAGGGGATTCTCTGCAGGAACTCAGAAGCCTTTGTAATAGTAAGAAAACATGAGGCATGGGCATAAATGATTCAAGCATATGGAACAAAGTTGCATTATGTAGGCACTTATGGGATGTATGCCAGAAGAAAGATGTGTTATGAGTGAAATGGATTTTGGAGTATTATATGAATGGAAGGGAGCTTGAAGAATGCAAGCACTCTTACACTCACATTTGGCCGTGGAGAATACTAATGAAGCTAAAAGATGCAATCATCCCTGAACTAAAAGGCTGCATAAGCAAGGAAGGGAAGTTATTGTATGACAAGATGAAAGGAGGGACAGTAAATAGGACTAAGGAGCAGGTTGTCTGGTTCAAGATATACAGCCTAAGCACAGATTTTTCTTGCAGCTATATATTACTGGCAGGGAAGCTGGCAACAAAAGATAGATTACACAGTTTTGGTATGCTTACTAGAGATAAGACTATTTGCCCATTTTGTGATTAGTCAAAACAGATGCAACATTTTTTGTGAGCTGCAGGTTTGGGAAGGAATTGATCCAGGTTTTACAATTTCCTGAGGTTAAATCACTTAGAGGCTTGAAGAGATCTCTATACATGTTGGTTAGTATGAGGATTAAGCAGAAAATGGCACTAACAGTTGCTGCATTGTATAGCATTTTTGAATTTTTGTTTTACCACTTTTTCTAGTACTTACTAGTGTGTTCCAACATGACTAATCTAACCAAGTGCATAATAACGTAAAACGTAAAGAACACATGACTTGGTTACACAGTTCGGTGTAATCCACCTACATCTGCGGGGCCTGGTCCAGTTCAAAATGAATCCACCAATTAGAAAGATACAGTACAGAGTACAGTTTACAAAATACTTATCTTTGCTAACTATATAGTGTGAATTCTGCTAGCTCCCCTAGCTACCGATCCGCCTTGATCAGACTCTCTCTAACCTCGAACTCCGTCGACGCTGGATCTCCTCCTCCCGAGGAATTAAGGTTTCTGATTCTGAACTTTGTGCGGCAGGTCAGGTGTGTTGGAACACAGTAGTCTGACTCTTTGCAATTCTCGAAAGTCTCAAAAATCTGTATGCAAATTTTTGCTCTGTTAAATCCGTAAGTATGCAGCCGTGTTTGTCCCAATTTATATCCACGAACAGATTGGAATACTCCTTGATTATCTCCACAATATTCCTATTCCAAATCTGCTTCTTGAAGCATATCCAAATCTCATAAATAAAGGGATTTACCTTATATCAATCTATCTCATATATTCGAATATATCATCTCCTTATAAGTAGGGATTTTCCATAAAAATTATGCTTCGCACGCCTGATATACATAGCCAAATATACGACTTCCATAAGTTATAAAATACTCCAATATTTCGGCTTTGATTTCCATAAAATCTTGGCGTGAATATTCTGCATCAGCATGTTCCAACATGGAATGTTTTCTTGTTGAAAATAAGTTCATAGAAAATTGTCAATCAAATATTCACTTGCAAATCCCTTGACTTTCCAATTTGGATAGAAAAGAAAGGAACAATAGAGTATTCAAATGGGAGAGTTTGAAAGCTCAAATTATAGCTTATCAAATCAAGGTAGAGGAAGTTTGGAGAAGAACAAATGGGAGAATACGTAGTTGGCTTAAGGTGATGGCCAAAATATTGACTAGTTTTATTCTTCATTTATATATCGAAAATCCGTTATCAAAAGAAAAAACTACATGTCCAGTGAAAAAAAACTTTCTGAGTAAATATGTACACATTTGATTGGATAAACAAAGTGGATCACTATATCTCGCCCTGTATTTTACTATCCTCGCCCTAATACGTATACAGTATATATTTTTAATTTAATTTAAATAACTAAATTAAATTATATTTTAGTTTTAAAAATTTAATTTTTAAAAAAACAAAAATCTGGCGAAAAAAAAAAAAATTGCGCCGCCGCCGGACCGCCGGGCGCCGCCGCCGGACCGCCGGGCGCCGCCGCCGGACCCGGTTCGCTACCGCCTGGGCGCGAGGCGCCACCGGTCGGCTCGCCACGGCTTGGGCGCGAGCCGTGGCGGAGAGCCACCGGCGGTCCGGTCGCCGCGGCATGGGCGCGTGCCGCCGGCCATCCGGTCGCCACCGCGGGACGGCGAGCCGCCGCCGGTCGGCTCGCCACGGGCAGGCCGCGTGCCGCCGGCGGGCCGCTCGCCACGGTCCGGGCGCGAGCCGGACCGGCGCCGGTCGCCTGCGCCAGCGCGCGAGCCACGGCTCGCCGTTCGTTGGCCGCGAGCCGGACGCGGTCCGCTCGCCAGGCCGTGGGTGCGAGCCGGACGCGGCTCGGCTCGCCGTGGCTTGGGCGCGAGCCGAGCCAGGCAGTTTTTTTTTTTTTTTTTTTTTCAAAAATCTGACCTCTATAAATGTGCTCGGATTCCATTCTTCCAATGGCACTTGAATTGTTTTGCAGTCCTAGTTTGGTGAAAAAAAACTCCAAAAAGGGTGTTGCAAATTCCATGTCTTCGGAGGTAATTTTACTAATTAGTTTTCTGTCCGTAAGTAGTTGTTGAATTTAATAATTTTTGCTGTAGAAATTTGTGCTCGTCTTTGTGTTTTAATTTGTTAACAGTTACGTAGAAATTATTGCACATTTATCTCCTTTGAATTTAGCTCCTATCAGTTGCAGTAACGTTAATTTTGTTGTTAATTTAGCTACATAATGCTGTTTTGAATTTATCTACAGTAATTCATGGCCTATTAATTATTGTAATGTTAATTTTGTTGTTCCGTTAAAATTCTTAAGCATTGCTGTAGAAATTTATGCCCGTCTTTGTGTTTTAATTTGTTAACTGTTACGTAGAAATTATTGCACATTTATCTCCTACGAGTTTATCTCTCATTAATTGCAGTACCGTTAATTTTGTTCTTAATTGAGCTACGTAATGGAGTTTTGAATTTATGTACAGTAATTTATGTCCTATTAATTATTGTAGCGTTGCTTTTGTTATTCTGTTAAAATTGTTAATTATTGCCGTAGAAATTTGTGCTACTCTTTGTGTTTTAATTTGTTAACTGTTATGTAGAAATTATTGCGCATTTATCTCCTATGAATTTATCTCCTACTAGTTGCAGTAACGTTAATTTTGTTGTTAATTTAGCTGCGTAATGCTGTTTTGAATTTATCTACAATAATTTATGCCCTATTAATTATTGTAACGTTAATTTTGGTTGTTCCGTTGTAATTCTGATTGGATGGAAAATACTATGTTAATTTAACTACGTAATGGTGTTTTGAATTTGTGTACAATAATTTATGTCCGATTAATTACTGTAGCGTTGATTTTGTTGTCCTACTAATTACCTGATGTTTATTGCTGTTTCAGGATGACAGTCAGTCATGTGAAGCTGCTGCAGGGCGGAATGGATACTCTCCATTTGCCACCTCAGCTGTGTTCCCAGATGTTGACGAGGCTTATTCGTACCTGCAGCGGATTGCTCTGCAGGTGGGGTTTGAACTTGTGACGGGGTCCTACAAGCAGAACAGGAATGGTCCGCTGAGGTTATATTGCATTTGCAATCGGGGCCGGAAGGATAAGGATGTAGATACGAGCGAATCTGATGTAGTCCGACGGAGTAGCAGCTCGACCAGCAGTTGTGGCTGCCCGTTCGCGATTGTCTTGAAACAGAGCATCACGGGGAATGGTTGGAATGTAGTGCCGTGCAAGGATCCTAGACGAGGGATGCACAACCACCCTTTCTTAGTGTACCCCGAGGGTCATAGACAGAGCAGCAAGCTCCATGCGGACGCGAAGCAAATGATCAGAGACTTGACAGATTCAGAAACAGCTCCAAGGCATATCAATGCCAGCCTCAGTAATTCGTTTCCGGACCTGCATCATAACATTAGGCAGGTGTACAATGAGAGGTCGGCATATGCAACAGAAAGGCGAGGCGGGCGCAACACGGCGGAGAATTGTTTGCATCTGGCCACCGAGAAAGGGTATGTCACTAGTCACCGCTCAGCAGGTGATGGCACTCTGACTCATTTATTCATGGCCAATCCCGATGCTGTTGTGGCATTTCGCACGTTTCCGTGGGTTGTGGCCATGGACTCAACATACAAGACCAATCGGTACGGCATGCCATTCATTGAGATGGTTGGGATGTCCCCTTGCAACACAAACTTCTTGATCGCCTACGCAATTGTTGTTGACGAAACGGCAGACACCTATGAGTGGGTGCTGAACGCTCTGAAGAACTTGCTTGTGGATGGACCGTTCCCTGAGGTTGTGGTCACCGATCGGGAGATGGGACTGATTAGGCCACTTCGGACTGTGTTTCCAGAATCGAAACATCTGCTCTGCACCTGGCATATCAACAAGGATGTGGAGGCATATCAACTCGAACCAGGTTGGCCCACCGGGGGGACATCTGCGGGCAGGTCATAATTCATCTGCCAATCACTTTCATGACGAATACCACCGGGCGGGAGGATGTTAATCTCCGGACCGTCCCATGTCGGCATGGGATCGAATGCACGAACGCTCGGTGGAGAAGGCTGCTCCGCTCCTACATCAAACTCCCGCGGGCGAGGCGACGGTTCATCCTCGACCACGCGGCCTCTAGCCTGTCTCGCCGAGGCACTAACACATCTTCGTCGTATGGAACGACCATGACCGTCACGTTGACCACCAGTGCTCATCTACGACACAAGATATGTAATTAGTATAACAACAAGTGAATCAAACTGATATGATAAGATAAATTAACATACATTTCAACAACGTGTGAACTGATTTTCCGAACAGTGCATCAACGAACTGGAACATTTTTTCTAGTTACAAATTGGAGATTACATAACTAAATAATCTTATTTTCTTACCACTATTATTAACATTCAAGGAAACAATAGTTAAAACATATCGTAACAGTTTACTACACAATTGTTTACATCGGATTACTAAAGTTTGTTTACATTGAACTATATTCTATTATGTCACATAACTAAATAATTTCCAAAAAACACAATTCCTAATCAATAATTTCTGAATAATTTCTATTACGTCACATAACTAAATAATTACTAAATTACCCAATTTCTAAAAAATACAATTTCTAAAACAATATGTCCAAATTTAAAGTAAGTAATTTCTACGAAACACAATTTCTTCGTTTTAATTCCAATTACGTCACATACCTAAATAATTTCTAAATTGGCCAATTTCTACAAAATACAATTTCTAAACCATTATGTCCACATTGAAACTAAGTAATTTCTACAACACACAATTTCTTCGTTTCAATTCCAATTACGTCACATAACTAAATAATTTCTAAATAACCCAATATCTAAAAAATACAATTTCTGAAATATTATGTCCGAATTTAAACTAAGTAATTTCTACAAAACACAATTTCTTCGTTTTAATTCCGATTATGTCACATAACTAAATAATTTCTAAATAACTCAATATCTAAAAAATACAATTTCTGAAATATTATGTCCGAATTTAAACTAAGTAATTTCTACAAAACACAATTTCTTCGTTTTAATTCCGATTATGTCACATAACTAAATAATTTCTAAATAACCCAATATCTAAAAAATACAATTTCTAAATAAATTCTATTAGGTCACATAACTAAATAATTTCTAAATAACCCAATTCCTAAAATATTATGTCCAAATTTAAACTAAGTAATTTACACAGAACACAATTTCTTCGTTTTAATTCCAACTATGTCACATACCTAAATAATTTAGAACATCACAAATTCTAAACAAATAATTCCTAAGTAATTTCTATTATGTCACATAACTACATAATTTCTAAAAAATCAAACTTCTAAAAAATACAATTTCTAAAATATTATGGCCAAATTTAAACTAAATAATTACTAAAAAACACAATAAGCTTCCAATTATGTCATCATGTCCAATTATGTCATTAATTCCGACAAGCTCAACAAAATTCTAACAATTCCGACAAGTTCAACAAAATTCGAATAGATCGGGCAACGATTCCCACGAAAAGAAAAAAAAAATTTTCTCAAAAACTTACATTTTCCGGCGAGATTCCGGCGGGATTCCGGCAAAATTCCGGCGAGATTCCGGCGGCGGCGGGCGGCGGCGGCGGGCGGCGGGCGGCGGCGGCGGGCGGCGGCGCCGGGCAGGGGCTGGCTGGAGGCGGAAATGGAAGGGAAGGGGGAGAGGGAAGAGGGAGAGGGAAGGGGGAGAGGGAAGTGGGAGAGGGAAGGAATGGGAGAGGGAAGGAGGGGGGTAAGGGTTATTTATAGAATTTTTGGTGGGTTTTGTAATATTTTATATTTCTTTTTTCTATTTTCTTTAAATTAAAAATTATTTTATTTTAATTCAAAATACGTGTATTTATACGTATTAGGGCGAGAATAGTAAAATACAGGGCGAGATATAGTAATGCCCTAAACAAATGACTTTAAGTTGTCAATCAATCTTATAGTTCCATGTGCTTCATAACTAAAATTTACTAAAAATTAAAAGACAACTTTATGTCAACATAATGCCTGACAACGAAATCTACATTAACATATTTTATTGGTGTACTTTTATCAATTTGTTATTCATACATGTTTGCTTTCTAACACAAAATATCTTGGATATTCTCAAAATCGATTAATTTTTATTAAGGGACTTTTTTTTATAACCTTTAAAAAAACAAACTTATTGTACCTCCTAATAGATTATCTTCTCAAATTATAAATGGTTGGATTTTTGCGATTACGAGTATTTGTGGGAGGTTGACCGGCAGCATATCTTTATACAAGAACTTTCTTTGAGGCTACGAAGTTGCAATCAGCTAAAGACATAGGTAAACCCCCAGGGTATTCTTCTTGCACTGATTCCTATCGTTATGTCGAGCTCCCCGAGCGTCAGTCAAACGGGGGCGTGAATGCGAGATGCCAGCGGAATGATCGGCCAGACAAAGGCTAGGACTGCTTTCTTCCCAGCGCGTCCTTCCTTGTGTATCGGAGATATAAAACGAGTGTGCCGAAAAAGAACGGGAACTGTGTCTATCCATACCTCTTTGACTATATATATGTGGGAACCTAATATCTATGAGGGCTCACATATAATTTGGATTTTTGCGATTACGAGTATTTGTGGGAGACTTTTTCGAAACATACATGCAGAGCCAAGTTAATCTACTTCCTCTGTTACTCTATATAAAATTAAATATAAAAAATGTGTGTGACATCTTGCTACATTCTCTTATACAGTATATTTTTAGAATATTTGCATTTTATTATTTTTTTTATGTGTAATTTAAGATACTCCTGTTGTTTCACTGTGTTTGGCACCATAGGTTTAGGTTTTTTTTCCGTAAGTTGAAATGTATGGAGAAAATTAAGTGAAGAGAATAAAAAGTTTAATGAGTGGTTGAGAATGATGTACGTTTTGCCATAAAAGGAAATGTGACAAATTTAGAAAAATATACAAATATGGTATGTTAAAGTTGTTGGAAAATGATGGTTAAAAGGTTGAAATTCGTCAACTTTTTGGGCTTCGTTTAGAGTGGGACCCGAACGGATTTTGGGTCAATGGATGTCATTTTTGGGTTCTCCTCCGCGAGTACTATAAAATCGACTATTTAAACTCTCAAAACGGATCAAGGGTGAATGGGATATGAATGTTTTAATTTCACTCTTGAAAGAGGAAAAATTGGGCGAAAATTGGCCCAGGTAATTTTCTCTGGACTGTCCAAAATGCGTATGGACCGCATGGAAGTCTTATGAAGGCCCAACCGCATAGTATATATGGAATTGCTTGTGTGTAATTCTTAAGAAATAAGAACAAAATACTTCCATATTTTGTGAGATATCTTGTCTTAAATAAATATGCGGTTTACCATGTTTAATATGATGAAGAATATTTGTACAAATATTTCTTCCTTTTCCAGCAGATATGATTCGAGTATTCATGGAATGTCTCAGATTTGGTGAGTTGGTGATTGGAGAATATTCTTCTCTAATTACAGAAAATCAGAATATCATGTTTCCATGATTAGGGTCTCTTAGAGTAGTATAAATAGAGCCTCTAAGTCAGTCAAAAAATTCGCACCATTCTCAAGTTCCTCATTTATTCTAAACTTGAGTCTCATTTCTTTCTGTCTCTGTCGGTGATAGTCCTTCGGGCCTTGCGTGAATCCCAAGTAACTCTTAAATGTTAATTGTTGTCTGCGATGGTTTTATCCTAGGGAACGATGTCCACGACGGGACTCATGCGTTTCAAGGGCAGCGAGTGTTACTCGTGACTCCATCAATTTGTGAAACTTGAAACGTGATTCATGCTTTGATTATTTGTAATTAAGCTTTTCGATTGTATGCTTGAATAATTAATAAAATTGTATTATTCTTGCATATGTTAATTGCTCGTTCAATTTTTGTTATTTGTTTTTCGCATGATAGAATCAATATATGTCCAACAGTCTTGAAACGAATGATAATTTATTGATTTATATTGATTTGTTTAATAATGCATGCGATGGACATATAGATTGATATAGATTGCATGGAAAATTTGGAAATTCATGCGTATTTCCAGTATGCATGCGTGAAGAATATGTAGTCAAAATAATCATGCGTGAATAATGCATATATTACTTGCCTGCCATATTTATTAATATGCATATCAATGTTTGTCCGAAAATACGCATATGATTTGTAATTCTGAGCAAATCATAGGTAATTGCATGCTTTATGGAAATTATATGTTTGCAAAAATATGCATGCTAATGGTTTTGGTTATTTATAACAAAATCATATTGAGCAATTTGTAATGTATAATTGTTTAAAAATATTATACTACAATATTTCATGTGTACTTATATTTAATGGTGAATAATTTTGTATGTACACATTGTTGAATCCCAGAACCATGTCGAGCAATGATGCTGCGAAGACTACCCCTGGGGTGATGCCTCTTGTGGCTGTTCCTCATGCTGAGAAACCCGAGAAGTTCAATAATGGTATGAACTTCAAGATGTGGCAACAGAAGATGCTCTTCTACTTGTCCACTATGGGTTTGGAACGTTACGTTCACGAAGATCATCCCATTGTGGATGAGAAAAGCGCTAAGGAAGTTCAAGATGCTGCGGTGGAGTGGAACTCTAAGGAGTATATCTGCCGCAATATCCTTTTGAATAGCCTTCACAATGCCATTTGGAATGTGTATGAGGTGAAGGAGCCTTCTAAGGTGTTGTGGGAAACTCTTGACCAAGAGTACAGGGGTGAGGAAGTTGGATCCAAGAAGTGGGTCGTCGGCAAGTTCCTCGACTACAAGATGGTTGATGCCAAGTCTGTGGTCAGTCAAGCTCAAGAGCTTCAAATGATGATCAATGAGCTGATAGCCGAGAAGATGACAATGTGCGAGACTCTCCAAGTCTATTGCATCATTGAGAAGCTGCCTTCAAGTTGGAAGGACTTCAAGAGTTATCTGAAACACAAGCGAAAGGTGATGACCATGAGGGACTGATCCAAAAGCTTCGTGTTGAGGAGGATAATCGCATCTCTGAAAAGAGGATGAATAGATCTGTGCCTGTGGCAAGGGCCAATCTCGTGGAGGTTGGTGGGAGCTCCAAGTCCAAGAAGCCCAAGGCAAAGAAGGGATCCAAGTTGGAAGCTAAAGGTGGAGTTTCGAAGAAGTCGAAGTTCACTGGCAAGTGCTATAATTGCAACCTCGTTGGCCACAAGTCCTCCGAGTGTAAGAAGCCAAAGAATGCCAAGAATGAGGCCAACATGGTTGAAAATCTTACACGAGATGTGAATAACATCGATCTGTGTGCTGTGATTTTTGAAGTCAGCATGGTGGACTCCAATCCAAAGGAATGGTGGATTGACACTGGTGCTACGAAGCACATCTGCTCTGTCAAGGAAGTGTTCTCAAACTTCAAGGCAATTGAAGATGGAGAGACCATCTACATGGGCAACTCTGCAACTTCCATGGTGAAAGGTCGTGGCACTGTGGTGCTGAAGATGACGTCTGGGAAGGAGTTGACTTTGAAGAATGTTTTGTATGTGCCAGACATTCGTAAGAACCTTGTGTCCGGTTCTATGTTGATCAAGCATGGCTTTAAGCTAGTGTTTGAGTCTGATAAGTTAGTCTTGTCAAAGCAAGGTATGTTTGTAGGCAAAGGTTATGAGCTAGATGGTATGTTCAAGTTGAACACCATGGTTGTACCTCCTAAGAAAGATGAAATGAATGCTTCTTCTTCTGCTTACATGATTGAGTCTTCTAATTTATGGCATGGTAGACTAGGACACATTAATTATGATTCGATAAGAAGATTAATTAAAATGGAGAACATACCTAACATGGAAATTGATGCAAATCATAAGTGTGAAACTTGTGTTGAAGCTAAGATGACTCGAACGTCCTTCTAACCTAATACAAAATTTTAAATGACAAAAATGCCCCCCACCAATATATCCCAACCTCACCCAGACACCACCATCGGCTGGAACCCTCACCGGGAAAAGCGCTGGTCGATGCTAGCTCTGCCGTATGATTCCACTTCTTCACCTCTACGGTGCCACATCGGCACGGATAACTTCCAGCTCCGACAGCGACTCACCGCACTGCGTTGTTTTCCCCCTTGGAAGAAATCCACGGGATTTTAAACATGTCGAACACGGATTGCACGATGATGTTGCTCTTAACGACGACGTAGAGGCCGACAATTGACGCCGCTGAGACGAAGAAGTGGACGCGAAGCGCTACCTTATCGTACTTCTTCAAAAGCTCCTTGAATCTTCCTCCTGCCATTGTTAAGATTTCTGAGATTTTGCAGTTTCTGCAGAAACTTAAAATCTCTAATTTTATGAATATGGTAATTAGGGTTTTTGTGTTCTTCGAAAGGGGTTTTAGACAGCGCACAAAAACTGAATAACACCTTCCGGTGGAACATCTCCCTGGCCCATTAGCTTCCAGTGTGGTGCGGCCACCAGGGGATCCTCTCGCCGTCAGAGTGTTGGTGGTGGTCTGGGTGGTGGGCTCCACACTGACGACGCTGAGCGGCTTTGGGACGGAGGCTGTGGAAGTGGATAGATATTTGCCTTGCCGCCGTTGGCGGGAGAATAAGGGAGCGGAAGAAGAAGAATATGGAGACGATGGAAGAAGAAGAATATGGAGACGATGGAAGAAGAAGATTGGAGACGGCAAAAATGTTAAAATAATAGTTAATTTTCTTTTTATATTTTTTTTTCTTGTAAAATAGTCTTTTTGATTAAATCCGACAACAAATCGCCAGAAAAGGTTATCTTTGCACATAACCTAAATATGTAGGGTTATATTTGCATTTTCAATTATCGTAAGGTTATATCTGCACTTCTATCAATTATATAGGGTTATATATGTATTTTTCTCTAGTTTTAAAAAAGAAATGGTAAGACACTTGTAGAAGTACCAACAGAGTATAAGAGTAAATATACCTCCAATTTGTGCTCTGCAAATGTTTCCTTTGAGTTGATAGACAGGGGATGGCTTTGCTTCCCAAACTAGATTACCTGAATGAAGCAGGCGTACAAAAAAATTCAGCTACTATATAGTTCGAATTTACATTCTCAAACAATAATTGTTTACATTACCTGAATGAAGCTGGCATAAACAAAAATCATACTAGTATACAGTTTAAAATTAGGTTAGCAGACAATATAAGTGTGAACAAAAGTTATAACTGTGCTTCAATGATGGGGAGTATTAAATGAATCCTAGAAATCAGGGAAAATATCAAAGGCCACACATTCTGGTTTCTTTCCTAAATTCAATGGGTTTTCCCTGGTTAACATTATAGGATTACATAAAAGTTGTTTAGTAGTGGAATTCTTTATGAAACAATAATAACTTGTAAAATCTAGATAAATATAAAATAACATTGCCCTTATTAAATTAGATTCGTCCATTAATTAGCATTCTACATGTTTCAATTTTCCTCCAATACTTAACTGAAAATTTTAATCTTACTTAAAGTTTTAATAATTAACGAGGTCAATAGTAGTTGAGGGAACTGAGCACTTACTTGGACAAAGGAAGCTGGTAATTTGATGATTGGCGCTGAAAGGGCGGAAGACAGGACCATGGTAGAACTCATGCCGGGGAGGGCTATGCCTAAATGTAAAAGTGATTACGGATCAGAGCAGAAAACACACAACTAAATAAAAAGAGAGCATCACGAGTCAAAAGGCACCCTATTATATATTACTTAATTCTTACCGTGTTTCATCCTCGTCTTACCAGCATCTGTCATGTGATTCATGTCATGCTCCTTTGTATTACTGTTTATTTTCAGTGTGTTTCATCCTTTCTTCTTAAAGTTTTTTTATTCACAGTTATTAATGGAATGTTTTGAAATTCGGCATTTGTAATTGAATAAATTAGTGGAGTACCATTAATTAAAATATTGAGATTTAGTTTTATTTACAATTTTATAGTTTAGTCATTTAAGAAAAATTATATGAGTTATGAAGTAAATTAATTAATTTAGTTAGAAACCGTTAAATACTGAAAATAATAAAAATTAAATTTTTTTATAAAACTTCATTCAAATTGTTTAAAACGTCACTATTTATATGTTGAGATTTATTTTAAAATATTATCATAATTATATGTATCTCATTGCAATAAATAAAAGTAAATGTTAAATGACCTTATTAGTCTTACTAATTATAAAATGTCTTCATTTCACAATTAGTTGGTCTAAAATAAGACTTTGTTATACATTAATAACTAAATAATATGTATATATATATATATCAAAAGTACTATATCACTGTATAATGATATAGTACTTTCGATATTTATGGTTTTAAATATATCGGTAGAAGTTATATATTTTAACAAGTTATGATTGATTATATATAGTACAGAATTAAAGCCAGTAACAAATTATAATATTAGTATGTTAACAAGTTATGATTGATTACATTTAGTAAAGAATTAAAACTAAATAATAAATTATAATATTAGTATGTTAACAAGTTATTATTGATCGTATATAATAAAGAATTAAAATCGATAGCATATTATAATATTAGTATTTAATTTTTAGACAACTTAGATTTATGATAATCAAAACAATTTCAATATCCCTAATTAACAGCATCATCCAAAAATAAATAATTTCTATTGACAGCATTTGGGATAAGTAGAAGAAAAGTTTGAACATATCTGTTTCCAATTCTTGTATGATTAATAACATTGCACGATTGAGCCGCAGCCCACAGCCTACCCCCTCTCTCTACAAATTTTTCTTCAATCTTCTTTTCCCATTTCCCAATCACCAGAAAATGAAAAACAGTAATTTTTCAATTGAACTTGTTTGAGTGTTTATATTTTTTAATATGAATTATCTTCAGACATTAATATTGTTTCTTTAACTTGATAAATTAGATTTATTTGTTCATTATGATCACTTGATTTAGTTGATCGCATCGATGTTTTGTTCTCGATTTGATTGTACGGATTATTTTTTGCAATTATGTTTCTACTTTTGAATTAAGTTTCCAGTAATTTGGATGAGTTCAAATCTATATTTTTCAAGGTGTTTACAGCCCGAACAACATAGATCGTGCTTTGGATCAAGTGGTGCTACAGTTCTTGAAGATCCATCTTTGGCAAAGTGTTTGAGGTTGATACACTCATCTTTGCAAAGTGGTCATGATTTTTGCGGGAAGCAAGTTCATATCACAATGGCGATATTACAGTTTTTTGTTGGATCTCTGATATGTAATAATGCAGATGATCAGTCTGGTTGACATGTAATTTAGATATCCTTGCAATAGATTAGTTATTGCTTGAGCCTAGTTGAATTAGTTGTCAATTCCACTTGTTGTAATCGTCGTTGGACGATTTCCCATCACCTATGAATGATTATTTTCAAAAAAAAATAACATTGTACGATTGAAATATTGTGATAGGCCGATAGCCTTTATCAATACAAGAAAACATATTTTTAACTTCACATCGATTACCTCGATGATGATACTTGCTCTTAAGTAGCCGATCAATGATGAGACACGGCCCAAAACATTGTCCATTAATAATTATTATGCTTGGGCATATCCATCCCAATAGGATTAAAGAATATTTTTATCCATATCAGTATCAATACTTGCTAGACAAGGAAGTGGAGTTTGAGTCTTACACAATGACTTCTAGGGTTGACATCATATAAATATCAAGTATGCCAATCATTATCATTCATTCACACTTTTACTATTCAGGGAGTTTTCCCTTTGGAAAACTCCAGGTTTCTTTCTTACAGATCCCCGCTGAGGAATTGGCGGCGCAACTCAATCGAGTTCCATACGCATCAATTGGCATGCCCGGTGGGACCGATTGAGTCAGATCATGAATTTATTTGTATATGTCAACTTCTACGGCAAACATGTTGCGTAGGACTGAGCGGTTAAGAATTAAAGGAACAGGCACTGGTGAAGAAGCACAGTCTCCATGTAGAAGAAAGAAGAGAACCAAAATGGCTAATCTCCCTTTATCTCAGAGTGTCTGATCTGATTGAGATGTCTGTTGGGCAGGGTTCGACCACTATCGTTGCGGGAGGATCCCACGCTAGAGTTGTAGGTTCATCAAGATAGCTGGAGGTAGTGTGGAGCCTTGGGTAAGGGGAGTTAGCACGATGAATCCCCTGCCAAATCCTTTGCCCAGCTCTCATGCGAAGATTGATGGTCATTTTACGGAAGCCTCAAGTGACTCATATATCGAGGCTTACGAGAGGGTCATTCATGCAAATCAAATTATGGAGATGAAGTTATGATTGGATCGCAGCTGGATTTTCCTCAGACAGTGCAGATGCTCGTGGTTGTAGGATATCAGATTACACCCCATCAATACCTTTCCTCGGGTTATCGAGGGGGATTGCGACTTTGATACCTTTTGTGGCACAGACAAGGTCTCAGTCCTAGCCCATGTTGGTAGTTCCTTATCTTGGTTATATAAAGGAAGAATCCTAGGCCTAGCCGCAACCTTCATTTCCAGATTATACACAGGGGATGGTTTACTCATTGCCCACCTTGATGCCTATTATTCCGGCGTCCTCTTTCCCCAGTTTCAAGCTTGGATACCCACCAGCTCATTCTGCTGGATTGTACCAAGGATATAGTACTCAAAGCTAACATTATCCCTCGATAGTTAACTAGGGGCCATACTCTAGTTTTTCTAGGCAGTCTTCTTACATGTATCCTGGGACTGCGGGATCTTGGCCACACTCTGGCTATATGATCTCGCAACCAGTACACTGCTTCCTACAAGAGATGCTACTCGACATCTGCATCAGCATATGGACCCTCGATTGGTAGGATCTAGCGGTGACAGTGGGGATACATTGAAAAAGGAATCAAACAGGTTAATTGGGCCCTCAGGAACAATTGTAGGTTATCCCTTCAGTCGATAGATCTTGTCCACATGGTAGCCCATAGATACGAATCCACCATAAGGGATTCCAACTTGTGGGGTGATTTCGATCCTAGAGATTTTATTCAGACCTTCAGTCTAATGAATTCTCGAGACTTTAATGAGAGGTTAACATGTAAGCTCGTGGGCAGCTACCTTCAAGGAAAAGCTCATGAATGGTTCAACAAGCTACCATGTGGCTCATTGCATTCGTATTGATATTTCAGTAAGGCTTTGCTAAGTCGGTATTGTCAAAAGAAGTAATTCACAAAGACAGTGCCAGATCTGTATTAGACTAAGCAAAAAGCTGGGGAAACTTGCAGGGGATTTCGGATGTTGATTTGTACAAGAAATTGGTAAATAAAACCCCGAGAACCCTTCAGCGGCTTCAAGAGGTGGTAGAATATTATTTGAAGGTTGTAGAGGTTGATATAAGAAAGAGAGAGAGGCTGGTTGACAGGTACACGAGATCTAATGATCATCATGGGAAGAAATCGGTCGAGGTGTCAAGACCTGGTTTTTGAAAGGTATACGCCCTTGGGAAGGTCTTGAGTTGAGGTTTTGAGCATACATCGAGGATTTTTTTTATCACCTCCATAGATGAGGGAATCGACTACGAGGAAGGCTTCGAACAAGTATTATGAACATCACAAGGATTATTTTCATAACAAGGAAAATTTCAATCATCTTAATGAAGGGCTCCTTCGAGATTAGGTGACTTAACAAGGGGTTTAGGATGAACCTTCGAGGGGAAGAACTAAAGTTTGGGCATGGCGGTCATATATGATAAACTTTAAACTTTAATGGTGATAGAGCTTATAAAGATCAGCAAGGTCCAGAACGAGAGCGACGTAGGGAGCATCCTCATGAGAAGCCCGTCAAAAACCAGGAGAATATGAATGAGGGGAATCAAGGTGTCCATCGGGTGTATATGTGATCATGGGATTGTAGGAAATAGTTCTTCGAACACGATAATTTAGGCCATCTCACACCACATTCCCCCAGGAGAACCACGACATAAGCGCATGGGGTCGGATGAGATCGTTACCTTTTCTAAAGCAGATGTTGTTCCTAATCAGACCTCTCATGCAGATCCGATGCTCATTTTGACCACGATTGGAAATTAGGTGAAAAAAGTGTTCATTGATGATGGGATTTTTTTGAGGTGATGTTTATCAATTTTTTATCAGTGGAACATAGGTCGAAGCAACTTTCCTCGTTATTGTCAGGATTTACTAGTAAAATGGTATTTCCTTTGGGGGGGTTACTTTGCCTGTTCGAGTGGCTGATGGGAAAAAATAGGTGACCGTCGATTGAAGTTTTGCAATGATCGGCATGAATTCCCCTTATAATGTGATCTTAGGGAGGCCATGGATGTGTCAGGCTCGAGCAATTTGTTGGCCTTATCACTTGATGATGAAGTTCCCTAATGAGAAGTGGTGGATGCTATTAGAAGAGATAATGTGATGGCTAAGAACATTATGCTTGCGGCACTAACAGAGTCATGAAAAGGGAAGGACGTGGCCTCGATTCATGGAGAGATTGGGCCAGCAGACACAGAACAACTACATGTTTGGTGTTTAGGAATGGTAGTTGTGGGTGAGTTAATGTCGAGTGATGCAAGAGAAATCCATAATTGATAGCTATGTTGATGTGTTCTTATGGAGCACCTCTGGCCTCACTGGGGTACCTCCATAGTTGATGGTTCACATTGTCCCTCCTTGAAATCTATCAAGAATACGAGAAGAGTATTTCTCCCATGCGAGGGCTGAAGCAATAAAGAAATATGTGGAGAAGCTCCTCAAGGCTGAGGTTATCGAGGAGGTACTTTACCCGGAGTGGCTGGCTGATCCGTCTATGGTCAAGTTGAGGTCACTAATCGAACAATCACCAATGGCACCAGAGTAAGGCTCGAGGGAGCTGAAGGAAACAGATAAATGAACTACCCTGTGTTTTGTGGACTTAACGGACAACTGGATCTTCTGCTATAGGAGAAACTCCCTATTGTCTGGTGTATGGTTCATAAGTTGTGATTTTGGAGGAGATTGGGATACCTAGTCCAAAGACGGTAGCTTTTAGAGAAGGAGAAGCCAGTGAAGATAATCGCCTATTAGACATTGAGCTTATCGAGGAAAAGCAGGAGCTAGCATATCTCAATAAGGCTAAGGTAAAAGAAGTGGTTAAGAGCTACCATGATCAAAGGTTTGGGAAGGTCTCTTTCATCCCATGAGATGTGGCCATGAGGAAGAATGAGAAGAGTTGACAAGAAACAGATAGGAAGCTAGCAGCTTAATGGGAAGGACCTTATAAGGTTATTGAAGCATAACTAAGAGGCAGCTATGTGCTGGAGACCACGGGAGGAGATCAAATTCCTCGTAGATGGAACATTGTCAATTTTCGAAGGTTCCACCAGCCTTAAGTAGGTTTGCAATTGAATGGTACTTATGGAAAGAGTTTTTTTGTAGTCTTTTTAAATGATAGTCTAGCCAGAGAATAGCTTACCCCCAAAATAGCTATAGGCGATTGCTAGTGTCCTTTGATAGGGGGTAGCATATTGAAAGAACACCACTATAAATCAAATGACACCCTCTTTGACAATCTCGGCCCTCTAGGGGATAGCTGTATACTTTTTCTACCAGATGTCTGGAACTTTTACTACCTTTGGATTCATACACTCTGCATTATATCTGATAATAAAAATCAAGATGTGCACGCCTAGCACTACATCTTAATACTTTTTATGGATTTACCATTGGATAGAGTTTCTGATTACCCCCTCCTACGTCGAGTCTTTTAAGCTGAATGAAATAAAAATGAACTCCGTAGAACTGGTTAAGAAATGTCTTTTGGGTGAACATTAATTATATATATTACAAACAAGTATATGATACAGAAGATCTAGCACGTGATTAATCATCCCAATCTATATTCTTGACTTCAATGCATGTGGCTAGCTCGAAGTCACGATTCATGTCGCCCTTGGAATAGTCTGAGAATTTTTTTCGTGGATCTGCACGACCTCAATTTTTTTCGGGAATTCGATTCTATGGCCGCCCGCACCTTCAGCAGGTTTTTGAGGGCCCACAAACTTACGAGAAGGTTTCTTCGAGTGTTTCTTGGTATCAGGAGATAAGTTACCAGTGGAATCATCAATGTGGCTCCCAAATCGGCTATGATTTACCAAATCCATGAGAGCATCGTATACCACACTATGCGAAGGCTGTATGCCAACCCCCTCTGATCAAGCATCCTCTTGGAAACATCTCACAATTAACTGGGAATGTTATTTATATGACCTATATGAAGGACTCTATGGGATAACCCATAGGCTTGAAAACTATCTAAGAAGGCCTTGATAGTGAAGTCATGTTCGAGGACCTTGTCTTGAAGGCAAGAGTTATGGTTGACAAAGTCTTCACATACCTTGCAATTTTCTTTGATAGTTTTTTGTAGGGTGTCAAACTCTTCCTCTGAAATTCGATTTTGTTCCACCATCTCGCAAACTTGATATTCAAATGTCTTTGCCTCTTTTTGGTAGAATTCGACGTGCTTTCTTTACAATAAAACATGATAAAGTCTAGCATCAATGAGGCATTGATGTAAAGATTTTAACTCCTACATTATCTTGTGAATAACTTCTTGATGTCTCTTCTCGAGGGGGTCACATTACCCTTCCACGATATCGATTGCAACAGTTGTTCGCCCATTATTTCATTTCTTACTTAACTCCTTTAGGAGGTCCTGTATCATCGGATGGCTATTATTGCGCCAAGACTCTAATTCTTCATTAGCCTTGGTTAAATCCTTATTAACCCTTATCATCTCACTCCAAGACCTTGCTAGCACAAGCTTAACCCTTGCCAAATCTTGATGGGACTTCCCTGATTCTTTCCTCAGACTTGTACACTACGAAGGCAATGAAAAAAATTTATTACGATATAGAAACAAAAATATATTTATCTATTAAAATGTTCAATCTTAGAGATACAAAACATGGGGGGAAGGAAAAACCATACATCATTATCTATTCCATGAGCAGTTTCTTGCTCGTCTACATTGCATCTTGATCAGGATGCTCACCACCTCCCTTTTGAGTCTTCATAGTGGCATTGTCCACGTTGTTTCCAGAAGCGGCTTCAGTGTTGGGTCTTTGTAGCTGGAACATGTACTGCATCATGGTCAACCGCTCGAATCTCTTCAAGCCACCATCACAAGAAGGGGAAGCTTCAATCCACCATCACTTGTAGCTCCATGCTATTTCTCCACCAGCTGGGTATCCGCAGTTCAACCAACAAGTTTTTCCAACAGTTGAGTTTGGTCTTGAGGCAGGACGGGAGCAATATCTTTATCCATGTCATTGCAACCAATCTCTTTCGAGATTCATAGTAAGTCCACGAACAACCGCCTAAACCCTTGAGTCTTCACTACCTTGTTGGTAAATGACTCGATGAGAGAGTATTTGGCCTCGGGAGTGGATAGTTGGTAGCCTTGCTTCTATAGCTAAAGCTCCTTTTTCTCAACCTCAAGGGTGGAATTATCCCTCTTAAGCGTCTTGACCTCTTTCTTTATATCAGACAGGGTCACATTCTTCTTCTCGAGCTCCCCGAAGATCATTTCATTCAACTTCCTGGTATTTATACTTGTTGTGTAGCACCTCAATTACAGCAATGAGGGGACCTTAACAAGAGAGTAGAAAGAGGTCGAGGCTAACTCAACAGATGACTCAACAGCTTCGATCCTGACTCAAGGGACGACTCAACATGCAAAGAAACTTAGTAAATTATCAAATTAAAAAATGGAAATATTGAAAACAAGTTTTAAATTAACCTACCGAGGGAACTGTGGCCAGATCTCTCAGAAAGTCCTAAGACTGGGTTGAAGGGTCACTATCACTGCTTGAGGATAGTTGTGGGAATAGTGGAGATGGTGAACGTGGCATGATTCCTCAGTCTCTTTGAAGGAGATTCATGGCCTTGGCTATCTTGATATCTTTTCATGGTCTGAGCAGTTGCCTCGATGACCGCTAGAGGAACCTACTCAGACACCGGTTTTGTCATCTCTATCACATGGTAGCTGCAAGTTGAGGGTTCTAGCCTTCTTCACCTCATTAAGAAAATCCACTGAAAATCACACAAAAAAAATAATGGTCAAGGGAAAGAAAGGAAAAGATACAAGAAACACAAGAAAAACTAAATTTTAGCCTAAGACACATTCAGAAGCATCTGAAGGGTTAGATTCTTTGAGTTCAATCCCTCTAGAAGGGTCTCTTGAGAACTTTTAGAGCTTTGCATTAAAGGGTACACACCTCTCTCCCTCGCCTCCCTTCCCCTTCTTTCCACCTTCTTTATGCCCAACCTTTGAGTGGGCACCCCTTAAGGTCACGCGTCTTAAAGCTCGACGCTCCACAAGAAGATATACGAACTCATCATAGATTTCTCATGGCTAGGAATATCCTCCACTAGGGAAATTTTGGTGACAAATATTTGCGTCCATTGGCAAGTTCAAAAGATGAGCCTCGTCATCTCTAATATCTTTGGGGGTTAAATATCCATTCGAGGAATTGATTTTGATGCGCTTTCCACGGAGGGATTGGGTAAGCGCCACTACAGTCAAAAGTAAATCCTTTGCCATGCCACCTTGAGGTGTTGGAAGGAGGGACAATAGCCTTCTTCCTTGCATGCCTGCTAAAGAAGGTATATATTGCATCATTTTGTTCTCTGCTACTCGACATAGAGTACAACGAACAAAGCAATCTATATCTGGGTTTGATCTCAAGCTTCAAACACTTTGTTAGAAAGACCATGATGATCACCACCACATTAGGATGGAATTGGATTGGATTAGCATCAAACTCCCCGAGCAGCTTCGAGAATAAAGGGGCAAAGGGAAAACAGAGTATCCCCACTGGAAAAGTCGTAGAAGACTCATCCTCCTCGAGAAGCTTCAACTTAGTATTCTCGAGAATACGCATTAAGGTGGAAGGGTGGCAATGAAACCTGATACTACCTTTGGCATAATGTAAGGTTCCTCGTTACCTTAATCATTGTGGGGCTGATCTTCTTCAATTGAAAGGGCCCCATTTCCCTTGTGTTTTCAAGCCACGGCTTTCCATCTTGTGTGAATTTTTTGAGTGGCCTTTTCCAAGTAGTTCTCGGGATCCCTTCTCTTGAGGGAGCTCTCAAAGCTTTGAAGGCCCCCTACTTCTAAGGTCTCAATAAACCTTTACCTTTTCCTCTACCTGTTTTGGAAAGGGCTCCCCCGTTAGATATCCCCCTTTCCAAAGACCTGCCAGAATCTTGAGTCAATTCATTTCCCCTAAACAGAGCTTCATTACCCTCAGAGGTAGTTCTCTCTAACGATTGAGCCTCATTCTCTTGACAAAAATGCTTATAATCGGGACCCCCCCATAAAGAATCTCAGGTATGGTAGGGGGAAGTTTGTCTCTTCACTGAGGGCTATGGGATGAAGACGCTATTAAAGAAAAATTATTAGGATAGGGAAGAACTTACTTAATGAAAAATGAAAATATGGGGTATTTTGGAGATGATGCAATAAGAAAGTGACTTGAGCTTTGTAAATTGCGCTTCAAATACCTGCAAATAGAAGTGGGAAAACGAAAAATGGTTTAGGGGATAGTTATGGGGACCAAAAAGGCATGAAAAAGGTAAAGATTACCTTGGAATATGGAAAAAGTGGGAAGACGTGAGAATGTGAGGGAATCTTCTCTCTCATTGATAGCACTTATCACACGCTTAGCGGTTTCCAGCTTCTTTTCCCTCCACGTGCACCTTTTCAAATATGGAATCAAAATCATTCATTTGAGAAAACCAAATGCCACATCGAGAGTCAAAACCTTAATTACCTTCTCGATCGAACCTCCTCGATCGAACCTCTTTGAAAGCCCTTAATCGATGTCTTAGGTCATCAAAAGAGCCTTCAAAGTATCGAATGGACATTTGGTTTTATAGGGGCTATTGATGATACTTTCTCTTAATTGGCCTATCGATGATGAGTCACAACCCAAAATATTGTCCATTTATAATTATTATGATTGGGCTATTAATCCCAATAGGATTAAAGAATATTTTTATCCATGTCAATATTAATACTTGCTACACAAGGAAGTAGAGTTTGAGTCTTACACAATGACTTCTAAGGTTGACATCATATAAATATCAAGGTATGTCAATCATTATCATTTATTCACAATTTTACTATTCATAATGGTTGTTGACTTTATCATCGGAGAATCTTCCCCTCAGAACACTCTGATGGTTCTTTCTTGCAGATCTCGACTAAGGAATTAGCGGCACGGCCCAATCAATTTCCCGACGGATCCCTCGATTTTAAGAAAAAAGGCTGAAAATCAAAATAAGCAATTCTTTTACCTTGATTTCATTTTTAAAAAATTGAGTACCTTTTACCGCGGTATTAAGAACCGAGGTAAATAGACACTAACCTCCCAATATCGATATGATGTCGAATACGTAGTGGTAAATCAAGAAGTAACTGATGTTGAAGCATAGTTTTAAGTGTTCAATGCTATGGAGTATTTCTTGTCTTTGACGCTAGTACACTGTTTGATTTTTCCGACATCGTAACCAACACATTGCCGATGTTAGTTTGTTTGATGTGAAACCAGAGAGGAGACGACTTGTGCTACTAGTGTCGCATCACTTCGTCTGAACCGAAACTTGTTTGACAAGTACCTTGATGTCAATGGGTTTTCATGTAGCCGATATCGGTGACATGTCAACTTGATTTTGGTGGAAGCGATGGAGAGACGACATGTGTCCGACGCAGTTGCAAAGGTATTGAGATTTGTTAAGACACACTATCTCTTTGCACAGTTTCAACCATTTTTTGAGAAATTCAATTAGTTCAGGTAATCTCATGCATACTAGTACTATTAGTGTACCAACAAAAAAACATGTAGCAAACTTCAAATGTAGCAAATTAAAATTTTGACATCCAGACAAAATTTTCAAACGTAGAAAACTAAAAACAACATTTTAGTCAATCAAGATGTAAATCAACCTTCCCAGGGGAGCCGGTGACAAGGTGCAGCTCAGCACGATGACTTTGAAGAGGATCTTCTGATTATTGGACTCCAGTAGCTCGAAGAAAGCGTCTTCGATCTTCAATTGATTTTTTCCATGAATTTTGCCCTGCCCTTTGGGTTCAATGCCTTGCTTGCTTGGTTGTGAGAATAGGACACATCCCAACTCTTTCAATTTCACTAGAGAACAGTAGGAACCTTTAGCTCCAATAGAAGTGGTTGAATGTGCATGGAAATAAGCTGAAAAGAACCAAGCAAAAGATTGTGTTAGGATTTTGTCGCCTTTAACTAAGGAATATTGTTTCAGATAATGGAAATAATATAGTAGAAAAAATTACCGATGTAGAAACATTTCCAAAATGTTGTTCAGAAAGTACAACAGAGAAACACGGATTTGAGGGCGTAAAAGTGTAGTGCTCGACATCAGGAGCTTTTTCCTAACCTTCACCATTACACTATGTAGTGGCACTACATGAAGCAAATTCATGGTCTTGATCTACACAGTTATGGGTGTTCAAATTGCCCGACCCGACCCGTTTTTGACCTGGCTCGTTCAAGTCGGGTCGGGTCGGGTCATTGACCCATATGGGTAAACAATGGGTAGGGTCAGATTTTGACCCGCTTTGACCCATTTGGACCCGTTTGTAATTTTGCCCCAATTTTTAAAAAAATTATAAAAAAGAATTAATTTAATACAATATATCCACCATTAATTTATTTCATAAACAATTTTAACATTCTTGAAAAAAAAATATTTATAAAGCTAAAAATATTTTTTTTAAAAATAAGTTTACCATTTTTATATGATTTTGATCAATTTTAATCGATTTGGGTCGATCCATGACCCAGCCTGACCCAATTCTAAACTATGGAAATTTCAACCTGACCAACCTGACCCGTTTGACCCTAAATTTAGGATCAATTTAGGCCGGGTCAACTGACCCATCCCAACCCATGAACACCCCTATGCATAGTATACAACTTAAGTTAGTGCAATTTATTCAAAATAGTTTTTGAGGAAGATATAATTACAGTTACGGACCTCATTCTTAGTGTTCATAATATTGTCTCCATGGTTGGATATGGTGAATGTGTACTGCTGAAAAGTAAATAAACATCCTTATCTAATCAAACACATACTCTCTTTTTCTCTGTCCTAACTAAATTTATACTCTAACTATTTTTACGTTCTATCAAAGTTTGATCACATAATTAAATAGATATATAAACAACAATATTATCGTATGTGATATTGTTCAATTAGTTTTAACAAGTATTTCTCAATATCAACTTTTTATTTGTCGTTATTATACGTAGGTAAACATATTAATGGTCCAACATATTTCTTGAATAGTATGATAATGATGAAGGTGCAAATTTAGGTGGGACATATATGGAGTACATTAATTTAATTATACAATATATCAAACAATATAATCATTCAACTAATTCAGTGACATAATCCAAGAGTCCGTCTATTGAAAAATGATCTTTCCATAAGACATTAAAAAAAAATCAAGATTTAAACTGCAAATTAAAATAAATAAAGATAAAATTTTCATGTTGCATTAATCGGGTTATAAATTTCATAACTACTTCAAGTTGCATAATAAATCTTTAAAATTGCAACTAAAACATTTTATCGTTTATTATTCTAATTAAACTCCATATTTTCATAAGATTATGGAAATACAATTTTTCCCAACATTTTGCATCTTATCCAATCCAAGGTGTACAGTAATTGAAGGACATTGTATTTCCAATTACATAACCAATCAACTTATTCAACAAACATGGACAATTTAATGATATAATCATTCCAAAAACGTAATCAATTAACTAATTCTAACAATCAAAATTGTTTTTAGCATAATTAATATGGTTAATATTGCAGAATAGAATTTTTTTAAAAGAAAAAACCTAATGTACTTCTAGTTTGGAGTGGAGGGGCTACGTCGCCTGAACTCTGCAGTAAAGAAGTCGATGTCGGCTTGCCGTAAGTTGGGTCCGACATCGGATTGTTGTCTGCCATTGTCAGGAAGCCCGCCGAGAAGAGGGCAAGAAGAGGGCAACGATGGAATGGCAAAGAGTAGAACGGAAGACGCACAACACATTTGAGTATATTGGGACGATGACGAGAGCAATGAGGGGGCGACGATGGTGGTGGTTTGCGCGATGGATTAGAGGGAAACAAGGGGGGCAAAGACAAAGGACACGATGCTGGTCTCCGCTTAGTGGTGATGACGGCAGGGGTGGTTGTGTGTGAGGGATAAGAATTGTTTAAAAAATGAAATCTTCAAAATTAGGGTATTGGATTAAGAGTGGGTCTTCTAACAGATGATCTGTCTATAAGCTTATGGATATACCATTTATTTCTTACCTCATATACTGCATTTGTTAAATTACATACAAATTTCAGAATTTTTGAAAATATTTATATCATATATTTTTTATACTTTCATCTTTAAATACATATTATTACTTACAAAGTTTTGGGAAAGACGGGGTTTAATTAAAATAATAAAAGGTAAAATGTCTTAGTTGCAATATTAAAAATTTAGTATGCAACATATAGTAGTTATAAAATTTATAACCCGGTTCATGCAACCCGAAAATTTTATCTTCATTTCTTCTAATTTACACTTTAAACATTGATTTTTCTATAACTTATGGAAAGATCGTATTTCAAGAGACGGGCTCATTATTACTTGTTTTAATTTATAAAATATAATATTTAAATTTATAAAAAAAATTATAACATTTAATATAAAATTCTCTTGTGTAATGTCCATAAGATTATGAAAATACCTTAAATTTACCCTGGGATTAATATACATAATCTAACCTTGGATTAATATACCTAATCTAAACGATGTTTTTTAATGTATTTAAAGCTAACCAATATAGATACCGGAGTCAGAGTGCATTCGCTTAAACAGAAATTGGGCTCACACGTTTTGACCAACGTCCAATAGTATTCGTTTAAGCCTAAATGAGGCAGACGCACTACCGATGTCGGACGAAATTTTCTAAATATTTCATATTAAAATAAATTGGTATTTAATATTAATTAGGTTCTGTATCCGAGCATCTCCAATGCTAAAAGTGTCGTGAATAAAATTAAGAGATATTTTTTAATATTTTATTAGGCATCAATATAATGTAGATATAAGAGGCTTGAATGTAGAGTTTTTTTGAAAGTTTGTATTCCAATGCAAGAGCAATGTCAGTTAGCATTACTTTAGTATAAAAAAATTTATTTTATTTTCTACCAAATTATCCTATATAATTTATATATTAAACTATATTTATTTTCATTCATCTTAAATAAAATTCAAACTGAATAATTAGAAACTCTAATTTCATCTACAATTTAACTAAACTTTTTATATATAAATTATTAAATGTACATTAAATTAAAATTAAGAAATAATAATTCACACTAATTAAATTTAATGCAAAATAAATTTTACTTTTATGTTTCTGTAGTATTATTGATTTTTAGCTTATAATTTTAAATGTGTTTTTAATATTTTAAATCAATATAATATATATTAATTAATAAAATATATTTATATTGTGAATATAAATAATAAATTCAAATTGGGATCCAAATATTACATTTAAATTTGGAATCGTAAAATAATTTAAAGTTAAAATCCTAAATTTGACAAATTGACGGCTTCAATATGGGGGTCTGTATTCAGAAGGTCTAATTAGGCCTCACTCCATGTGTCATCCACATCACATTAACCCCCTTAATTGACTTTTGGATTGGAGATCAATTTTAACTTTCAAACTCGTCAATCCTATGTGGCAGTTAACTTTTTCTATTGTGATGCTTGCATTGGAGATGCTCTCAGATTATTACGAGTTTAACCCTAATACAGATTCTCTCATTGCCCCTATATGGATTGCCCTATATGATTTGCCATAGCAATTCTTTGATTATTGGGTTCTAATGTCTATTGGGAATATCATAGGTACTCCAATTAGGGTAGACGGAGCTTCTCTAAATAGAATCAGGCCACATGTATCAAGAATCTATGTCGAAATAGATGTTACTAAACCCATGTTGGAAAGAATTTGGTTAAACTTTAGAGACATAGGCTTTTGGCAATATATAGAGTATGAGGGAGTACCTATGTATTGCTCTAACTGCCTAAAATTAGGACACACAGATATTGTTTGCAGGTTTGATAAGAACACTTCCAGGTTCACACCTTAATGAATCAGCAGCCCAGCCAGGTAATAAAACCATTTCCAAATATGTACAGGGCATACATAAAGGTAAAGGAAATGATTCCTCATCATCTGGCATTTCAATTCAAAAAATAATCTTTATTCCTATTCAAGAGAGCAAAACTGATAATCCCTCTAAGAAGATTTTACAGGACAAGGAAGTAGCCAATGATGGTACACAGATACCTAAAGAAGCAAGTTCTGAAGATTTGGTCCTTAGACAAGGATCCCAGATATCAGACTTAACTCATAATAAAGTAATGTCTTGAACTCTGAGCTTCCATCAGAAATTCCCAATTTGACTCATACTAAGGAATCTATGGCTTTGAACTCACAAAATCAGATTGGAAGAATGGAACTTCCATCTGTAACTCCAATTGTACCTTATACTGAAGATGCTATTATTACTAACCCTAAAAAACATATTGGAATTACTGGACTTCCATTTGTAAATCAAGCCATGTTAACAAGGAATAATCACTCTACTAAAGATAATCCTAATCCTAAGATTTCTATGTTAATCAATTCTCATAATGTGAATTTGCCACTCAGGCGGGATTTGTTACCAGGGAAACAACAAACTAATAATGACACATCTAATAACTTACCTTCTGGCTTGGGTTCCCCTCAAAATGTTAAACTTATAGCTAAACTTGATGAGAATCTTAACTTTTCTAATCAGCTTGTAGTGTTTGAAAAACCAACCCAGGAAATATTCAAAATGACACAAAAAGTTGATATCCCTAACTGCTCTGACCTAAAAGGCATCACATCAGGGACAATTCAGCAGCTAATCAAAGGAATAATCAAGAATTGACTAACCTTGAGGCTGAAGAAGACTTTATTGAAATCAATGGAGGAAACTCCCCTCTATTATCATCAAGCAAGAAAACTTTTAAAGATCTAGATTGGCTTAACACAGAAACATCTAAGAGACAAACGAAAAAAAATATTTAATCGGGGAAAACTTAATTTTGAAGATTTAAAGGCTAACTTAACTAATGCCCAGACAAGATTTAATGCTATACTCAAATCCAACACCACAGACATTACGAATAAACAGAGGAAGTATAATGAAAAAAACTACTCCTCCACACCTAAAACGGTCTTTACCCGTTCATCCTTGACCTTTTCCAAAACATATCTATGATAGGTCTAAATATGTGTGTATGTAATATAAGAGGAATAGGTAACAAACCTACTCAATTAGATTAAAGGATATTAGAAGATGTAATACAATCAAACTATGTGCCTTAATGGAACCACTCATAAGCTCTAACCAAGTACAGAACTTATCTAAAGAATTAGGTTTCAGTAAATGTTTTGCCAACCCTAATTGTAAGATTTGGATACTATGGGATGATGAACTGTCTGTGGATATTTGCTCTGTAGATGAAAAAGTCATCATAACAAATATTAGATCCAATAATTTCTCATTAGAATGTCAGATGGGTTTCATTTATGCTAAGCACACAATCAAGGAAAGAAATAAACGGTGGCAAGCCTTAGCAAAAAAAGAAAAATTAACCTTTATGCCTAATAGGAGATTTTTATGTAATCTCAAAGAATGAGGAATGTCTAGGAAGATCCATCCCTGACCAGAGAAGTATAAGGAATTTTAATAATTTCCTAAATGATCAAAACATGACTGAAATCCCAACTTCTGGAAGCCTCTTCACCTGGAGTGGAATGAGGCCAAAATGTAGGGTATGGAAAAGATTGGATAGAGGAATTTCTAACAATCTATGGTGGTATTTATTCCCAAACTCTAAAATTAAAACACTTGCCAGGGAGGGTTCTGACCACACCCCACTGATTGTGCATATTTCAGAAACATCCCCAAAGTCTAATCCAAAACCCTTTAAATTTCAGGAATGTTGGGTCAATCATCCAACACTTATGAAGTTAGTTGAAAATGCTTGGAATACGCACACTAATAAAAGAGGAATGCAGAGATTAATTTTTAAACTAAAACACTTAAAGCAAATCCTTAAAGTCTGGAACAAGGATATTTTTGGGAACATCTTTGACACAGTCCAAATCTGTGAAGACTTGGTGTTAAAAGCTGAAAAAGACTTACAGGAAATTGAATCAAATAAAAACATGCAAGCTTTAAATCTTGCCAAGGCAAAACTGAAGTTAGCTCTAACTAATCAAGAAGTCTTTCTGATACAAAATTCAAGATTAAAATGGATGAAAGAAGGTGATGCAAATTCAAAATTCTTTCATCAATCAATCCTAAGTAAACATAAAAGGAAAATAATCTCTCTAATAAAAAAAGATGATGGCCAATGGTTAAATCAACTTGAAGCCATAGAGAAAGAAGCTATCAGTTTCTTTTCAAAACTTTTAACTGAAGAACAACAAGATCCCTCGGGAATCAATTATGCCTGGATACTGGAAAATATTCCACAGGTAGTTACTAAGGATATGAACTTTAATATAATCAAGAAAATAACAATGGAAGAATTTACAGATATTGTCAAATCATGGATAGCCATCCAGCTCCAGATTACAGATGGCTACTCTGGATTTTTCTTCCAAAAGTGTTGGGAGATAGTGAAACTGATGTGCTCATGGCAGTAGAGGAATTCTTTGAGGAAAAAGAAATACCTAAAGCCATCACATTAACATTGATCATACTCATCCCCAAAAAAATGTGTGTTCAACATTCAAAGACTATAGACCTATAAGTCTATATAACTTCACAAATAAGATTTTTTTCAAAAATAATTTCCACAAGACTTAAAATTTTTTAGATTTGATAATCAATCCTGAACAATCATTATTTATTTCTGGAAGAGAACTTGCCGATAATGTCCTTTTGATGCAAGAGCTAACAAATCATTTGCATTCTAAAACAAGAGGAAATAATATGATCATCAAGTTAGATATGATGAAGGCATTTGACAGATTCTCATGGTCCTTTTTATCCAAAATATTAATCAAACAAGGTTTTTCACCCATACTGGTAAATCTAATAATGAGGAATATCAAATCAGCCTTCTTTTCCTTATTAATTAATGGAAAAAAATAGTAGGGGTTTTCTCAGCATCCAGGGGACTTAAGCAGGGAGATCCACTATCACCTCTACTTTTAATCTTAATGGCTGAGGCATTTTCTAAGAACCTGAATTTCCTCTACAAATATGGGAATATTCGGTCTTATAAGTTACCCTACAAGATGAAATCATCCACACATCTCTCCTTTGCTAATGATACAACAATTCTTTTAAAATACTCTAAACATAGACTTAAAACAATAATTAATTTTCTAAAGTCATTTGAATTAGCAACAGGTCAAAAGGTTAACTTTGATAAATCATCTTTTTGCATCACAAAAGATACACCTAATAGAATCATAACCTTAATCAAACAAGAAACAAAAATGATAGAAGGCTCCCCACCATTTAAATATCTGGGATGCCCTATCTACACAGGAAGATCAAAAAATTACTTATTCCAAGGAATGCTAACTTCAATCCAAAACAAAATTAATCATTGGCAAAATAAACTGCTATCTCCGACAGGAAAGGCAGTATTAATCAAACATGTTTTAACAACCATGTTAATGCATTAATAATTGTATTGAAGCCAACCAAACATATCATAAGTCAGATTCATAAAACACCGGCAATATTTTTCTGGAATTCTAACTCAGAAATTAATCAAAAGAAGAGAATATGGAAATCATACCCTAAACTATGTTTTCCAACAGAAGAAAACAGTTTAAATTTTAAAAACTTGAATACCTTAACAAAAAGTTTCTCCATCAAACTATGGTGGAAACTACAGACAGGAAAATCCCTTTGGTCCCAAACCATGTGGTCTATGAGTGATACTCATAAAACCTCAAAATATGGAAAAGAATCAAAGAGATTCAAAACATTGCATTGGCAAATACAGAGGTTCAAATAGGATGTGGTTCAGTTTCCTTTTGGAATGCAAGCTGAACTGAAGCTGGTCCTTTATCAGACCATGCTCAGGATATTTCAGAATTTCCATATCCAGACTTAACTACAGCTGAATTCTCACTTAATAAACATTCTATACCAGTAGCCTCAGAAACATGCTTCCTGATAACATTCTCTCAATTTTGAATCTGGAACATAGATTTTTTCTTAAGTATGATATACTAATTTGGAACCTAACACATAGTGGTGAATTCACAATTAAGTCAGCATATGAATTGATTTGAAGAAAGAAACTTAAGATTCCCTCATTCAGACATCTGTGGTCTAATCTATTACCAAAGAAAATAAGCTTTTTAAACTGGAAACTACTAAATATCCTTATAGCCTTACTAGATGTCCTTGAGGATTTCCAATTTCACCTACCATCAAGATGTTTTTTTTTTGCTTTAATGAATCTGAATCTATACACCATTTTTTTAACATGTGTGCTCAGGTGCAACATATCTGGAATTCAATAGATAAAACATTCAGTTTGGTTCCTAATACATTTCAGCTCCTGTGAGATAGATTTTACTTTTACCGGAACACTTCCACCATTGATGCAATCTTTGCTAAGTTAGTCAGAATCATACCATGTGCTGTAATCTGGTACCTTTGGTGTGTTGGATGTACTTATATTTTTGAGGGGATAAAGCCTATGTCAGGCAACATATTCAAAAGAATATTGTACCACATTAATGACACCTTATTGGCATTCAAACTGGATTTTAGGTGGGATCTATCACATTTTCCAAAAATTTTATATCAGAAACCCAAAATCCAGAGACCATTAAGAATAATTAGGTGGACTTTACCCTTAATATATAAACTAAACATTGATGGTTCTTGTCTAAGTAATGGTAATGCAGGTATAGGTTGTATCATCAGAGATTGTAAAGGTAAAGTAACTGTTGCACTATCAAAGTTTATCACAATTGAATCAAGTTTTCAAGAAGAGACCACGGCTTTGTTGAATGGAATAAAACTAGATAAAACTCGCGGCATCAATAACATAGAAATTGAAACTGACTCAAAAATGTTGATCAGAATGGTGCATAAGCAATTCAAGATACCATGGAAAAGTCAGCAACAGATGCGAGAGACGTGGCAGCTACTCCATCAATTGAATTTCACACTTTACCACATATATAGAGAGGCAAACAGAGCTGTTGACTCCCTTGCAAAGATGGCCAGCAGAGACCAGGTAAGTCACTATTTCTATTATGTAGGTCTGCCACAAAAAATTGTTGGACAAGTGAAGCTGGATGCGAAAGAGATACCTCAGATCCATTTAGAATAGACTATAGGAAGAAACTTGTATGAATAATAGTAGTACTGTTATTTTCCCACATTTTTATCTGATGATCTTTAGGTTAGTTATCAGGTCACTGTATAGATAAAAGATCTTCGGATAAGTTATCAGAGGTAAGGTATTAAGACCCCCTCTTTTATGTATCTTTTATTTTTATTAATAAACATGTAGGGGTCTGCCAAACCCCCCACCTTCACAGGTAGATTTACTTTAAAAAAATTAATGGTTAATTCTTACTTAACGTTCTATCAACTAACACTAATTACTAAGGGTTGAATTTAACTAATTGTTTGTCACACATTAGTGGTCGTTCTATATTTTACCACTAAAATATAAGCTGACATCTAGTAATCAACTGTCAACCCTTAATTGTCGCTCTAAATATGAAAACTAATCACTAAGGTATGACTTTAATTAATCAACAGTCAACCCTTACTTAACGTTCTATAAACTAACACTAATAACTAAGGTATGACTTTTACTTATCGACGGTCTACCCTCACTTGTCATTACATAAACTTACACTAATAACTAAGGATTGACTTTAACTGGTATTTGGTCAAATCTTACTTTACGTTCTATAATCTAACACTAATAACCACTTTAACTGATAGGTGGTCAACCATTAGTTGTCGTTATATATTTGACCACTAGAAAATAAGTTTACTTCAACTAATCGACAATCAACCCTCAACTGTCACTCTAAATATGAACACTAATAACTAAGGTTTAACTTTAAATATTCGACGGTCAACGCTTACTTAAGGTTCTATAAACTAACACTAATAACTAATGTTTGACTTTAACTAATCGACGGGCAATCTGTACTTTATGTTCTATAAGCTAACACTTATAACTAAGGTTTGACTTTGACTAATCGACCGACAACCCTCACTTTACATTCTATAAGCTAACACTTATAACTAAGATTTGACTTTAACTAATCGATAGTCAACCCCTACTTAACGTTCTATATAATAACACTAATAACTAAGATTTGACTTTTACTAATCGACGGTGAACCCTCACTTGTCGTTCTATAAACTTACACTAATAAATAAGGTGACTTAAACTAATTAATGGTCAACCCTTACTTTAAGTTCTATAAATTAACACTAATAACTAAGGTACGACTTTAACTAATTTGTGATAAATCATTAATTGGCATTCTATATTTGACCACTAAAAACTATGTTAACTTAAACTAATTGACAACCAACCCTCAATTGTTGCTCTAAATATAAACACTAACAACTAAAGTTTCACTTTAACTATTATGTTGTTCAACTATTTCTTAAAGAAGGTGAAGATTAATCCTGGCTACACCATTGTGCAACACATGTTGGCATCTCTTGTGCATTCAAAGAAAAGGGCTATCAAGCTCCTGTATAGGTCACTCATTTCCAATTACCTTAGTTCGGATGACACATTTTTCTTCAGAACCAAAGAAGTGCCTCCTAAAGTGTACTGCCCAAAGTTCATTGAGAACAAGAAGTGAAGATTCATTAATGGAAAATGGTTGCACGAGGTGGTCGGAGAAAATAGTAAAAGGGCGCGTAATTATGAACGTGAATTTTTAATTTTTTTGTATTTTGATTTTTCATTAAGCTTACCTCTACCGATTATTATTTGAAGCGCAAAATTTCAAGTGAGGAGGACGATAGCTCTTTCATGATGACAATGTACAAAAATATGAAAGCAAAGGTGAAGAAGATAATGAAGTTGAGAAAGAAGACTTACAAAACAAAGAAAGTTCTCAAGGCAACCTGGCTTGCGGAGAGGGTGAGCAAAGAATCACTATCCAAGACATACAATTCAATTATTATTTCAATATTTTTTATAACATTTCCATGTATGAAATTAAGTTTCCTTAAGAATGTTCTACTTTGTGGACGTTTTCCATGTCTGTGTTGCTAAAGTTATTTCGTAAATGAGAATAATGTTTTCTAAAATGATGTAATTAGTTCCATTGCAAATATTTTTTCTACACCTTTTATTGATAAGTTTTTATGGTTCCATCTCCTTAAATTTCTTAAAGAATAGCTATGTTTTCGAGTTAAGTACTGATATCAAAAGATGAATTTTTTTTTAAGTTAAACCATCCGAGGATGGGGGGAAGATTAGGCTCCCCTAACCCATAGAAACGGCAAATATGCCTGTAAATTCATACATGTATACAAAAGATCATCATTATGATGATCCAAGAGCAATCTATAGCTCCTGAAGCAAAGATACTTGCTATCAAAAGTGATGATCCTACCAAAATGTAGCCTAAATTGAGCTAAAGGTCATGAGGGTATGAAGAAAAAAAAAGTTACTTTCTATATATAGCATGCTGCTGTTTTCCCTAAACAGGTCGGCGAATCGAGAAATCGAAACCCCAGTATGTCAGTGGAAGGACAGCAAAAATGGATATATAGAAAGAAAAATAACCATAGCCAAAAGTTATTATGTGGGTAGCTAATCGAAATAGGTAAAGTGCGTGAGAGACGCTGGTCCGAGTGATGGCTTGAGTGTAATCTATTGTTTGTCTAGGGCAGTATAGTCACATCTGAGTCCAGTGGTATTAATCTGCAGGTCATCCAAAGTCATTGAGATGCAGGCGCCAGCCGACCTGATGCAAAAAGAAAGAGCAGAGTAGATTCCATTCTATAGAATTGAAAGCAAATAGAGTGCGGATGTATCTCCTGAGAAAGATCACGAAATCAAGAACCTACACGTATAATTGGCAAACCAAGTCTATCTAGAGATATAAGTCCTCTGAGCACTGGAGGAGCAGATTGGATATCTATGTTACCTTGTAGATTATTCTCTAATGAATATTTAGCCAGAAAATCCACGACACTATTAGCCTCTCTATGAATGTGTGTAATTGGATATTTAATATGCATAAGGCTAAGTGAACTGCAAATAGAAAAATTCCTCCAAGGGGCAGTCATCAGATTATGAATACCTCTGACAGCAACTAAGCAATCAGATTCCAATTCACAATTTTCAGTAACCAATTCTGCACATATTTCATATCCAAATTGAATAGCTATCAATTCAGCATGTAGTGGTGTGGGGGATTGGAAAATTTTTGTTCTCATAGTAACCACATTCCCAAAAGTATCCCTAACTACTACAGCCGAAGAAGACAAACCACACATTTTCCATGAAGCATCTGTATTGATCTTATATCCCAAGAATGGTTTCTTCCATGTTACAGCAATTAAAGGTTTCCTCCTCTTGGGATAAATGTGAGGGATAATGTTAGTTTCAATCCAATACTTATGCTTATCTATCTTACCAAAAAGGTGGTGCACAGTAAAAATTTCATGGATGATGCATTTAATCTCATGTATGCAGGCTGCACTGGAGAAAAGTTCATTTTCATAAATGATTTTGTTCCTCTTTACCCACAGGGTCCATATTGTCACCAGAAGGGAAGCAGTGATAATATTAGAGTGAATCTTAGTTTCAGCTTTAAAGGAGAGGAAGAAATCAACTCTGTTCTTCAAATTTTCAAAAAAAGGTTGCTGAAGATGTATCAGATCACCAACTGTCTCCCAAATAGCAATAGAAGATGAACATGAATTGAAAAAATGATCTAGATTATCTGTATGGTTCATGCAGAAAGGACACCTCGAAGCAAATCTGAATCCTAACCTAGCTAAAACATTATCGAAAGGCAGAATGCCATTCATTGCACGCCACAAAATGAGTGACATTTTCCTAGGGATGAAACAACTCCATACCTTGGAAAAATGTCTGATTCTAAATTTCCTTTTCCTGAACGTGTGGTATGCCGAACGTATTGTAAAATTACCGTCAGTGTTTGGGGTTCAAATCAGCCTATCCTCATGGTGATGTTCCAATTCTGCTACCTGCAATGTGGCAATAATATTGGTAGCCAGATATGGCTCCAACTGTGGGAGGAGATTAGGTTTATTTTGTATGAAAAACCTAAGGGAGATATCCGAGAATGGGATATTTCTTCCATTTGGCCATTCATAGAAAAGTGCACCCTGTCCAGTCCAATTAGAGTTCCAAAAGGAGCATTCCCCCAATCCATATAGCACTTTAGTGTATCTGTTTGCCTTAGCAGTGATATGGAAAATTCTTTTCCAAGTGTGAGATTTTTTATATGAATTGGGTAGTGACCATATTAAAGAGGTCCACTGATTTTTATTAGCCTGTAATTTCCACCACAGTTTAAATGAGAATGCATCCACTATAGCCTCTATATCTCTTAAACCGATTCCATTTTCATCTATTGGTAGGCTCATGTTTTTCCAAGATCTCCATTTTTTCCTGTCAGTATTGTGTACTTTCCCCCAGAAGAAATTTGAAGCAATTTTTTTGATTTTCCTTAAAACTATCTTAGGAGGGCTCAGTACAGAAAAGATATGCGTAGGAATCGAAATTAGGCAATGATTAATAAGTACTATTTTACCAGCACTAGTAAGCCACTTATTCTTCCAGTTGTTGATTGTCTTCTCCATCCTTTCAAGCAGAGGCTTGTAATGTACCTGTAGATTACGACCATAGAAAACAGGGACTCCCAAATACTTGAAGGGAAAAGAACCTTGTTCCATTCCCAATAATCTCTTAATAGAGAGAATGGTCTGAGAAGGGGTTCTGTGTGAAACAAAAAATTCTGACTTCCCAAAATTAACCTTTTGACCAGTAGTAAGTTCGTAAGCAAGTAAAAAGCTTTTAAACCTCCTCAGGGTTGTAGGTTTAGCATTGAGAAATATTGTTGTGTCATCCGCATACATTAGGTGAGAGACAGTTAAACAAGACCGAGGTAAACTGAAATGTTGGAGATATCCAGTGTTAATCATTTTTTTTAAAACTCTTGAGAAAGCCTCGGATAGCAGGTTATAAAGAAAAGGGGTTGGGGGGTCTCCCTGTTTTATGCCTCTAGAAGATGTAAAGAATCCTAAGGTGACTCCATTGATTAGGACAGAGAAATGAGCTGAGGCTATATTACTCAATATAATTTTAACAAAATTCCCATGAAATCCAAAATTAAGAAGTATAGAGTTGAGGAAAGACCATGAGACTCGATCAAAAGCCTTTTGCATGTCAAGTTTCACAATTATATTATGAGCCTTTGATTTTCTGTTTAAAATTCTGGTCATTTCCTGCATTTGGAGTACATTATCAGTGATATCTCTACCATTGATAAAAGCACTTTGTTCAAGAGAGATTAAAGAATGCATTAAAGGTTTGATCCTTTCCATTAGCATTTTTGAAAACACTTTATTAATAAAGTTAGATAGACTAATTGGTCTAAAATCAGAGAAGGAGATTGGGATGGGTTTTTTGGGTATCAGGGTCAACCAGGTGCTAGATATGGCTTTTGGGATATTTCCAGATGACAGGAAATCATTTGCAGCATCTAGCAAATCAGTTTTAATGGTTTCCCAGAAGGTTGTATAAATATCACCTGAGAAACCATCAGAGCCAGGGGCACTACTTTTGTTTAAATCAAAGACAGCATGCCTAAGTTCCTGAACTGTAAAATGTTGGAGAAGGAGTGTGTTTTGTTCTTCAGAAATTACCTTTGGTATTTCCTTTAGAAAATAGTTAAAGTAAGATCCTAATTTTGGAGGAGATTCCTCATTTAGTAATTCTTTATAAAAGCGAATGCCTTCCTCTTTAATCAAATTAGGATCTAAAATCCAGTTACCAGAACAATCTTTAATTTTGCTAATTCGAGACCTAGCTCTTTTTTCCCTAATGGCATGGTGAAAATAACTAGTGTTGGCATCTCCAAACTTAAGCCAATTTAACCTAGCCTTTTGTTTTAAGAAAATGATCTTCTCTTTCTGAGCTCTAAGCAAAAAAGCTTTAGATTTGTTTAGTTCAACTAAATCCTGTTCGTTTTGAGATTGTTGGAAAATTATTTCCAATTCACTAACTCTTTCTTCAGCTTGGATGAGGTTTAGCTTAACATTCCCAAAACTGGTCTTGTTCCATTCTTTAATTTCACACTTGAGCCTCTTAAGTTTATAAACAAAACCAGTCATTCCATTCAAATGGGATAATAAGTTCCAATTTTTTATCACTAATTCCTGGAAATCTTGTCTATTAGACCACATATCCTGATATCTAAAAGGCCTAGGAACCATTTCAGTAGCAGATTGTATGGACAATAGTAAAGGAGAGTGATCCGATGTAATCCGATTTAACACTTGTATAGAACTATTAGGGTATAAATCCAACCAGTCTAGATTACTGAGTCCCCTATCTAGTCTTTGGAAAGTGAGATCTTTACATCTATCCTTAACATGGTTATTGGACCAAGTAAAAGAATTACCTACCGTTGTAATTTCATGCAAATCAGAGTTATTAATGAAGTCATTAAATTGTTTCATGCTTTTATGAGGAGTTGTTTTCCTTCCTTTATATTCAGAAACTGAAGCCATCGTGTTAAAATCACCAATATATATGGAAGGTTCAGTAGGTGGAGTGCATAGGTCTTTCCAGAGAGTTTCCCTACTATTCCTATGAACACTAGCATAGATAAAAAAGCAGTTCCAACTAACTGAGGTAGCTACTTCAGTGATTCTAGCTTGTAGATATTGATCCGATTCGTTGATACAGTTTAAGTGAAAGGATTGATTCCAAAGGATCAAGATTTTAGCAGTTTGAGCTGTGAGAGCATGATTAAAACCTAGGTCATGCATTAAAGTATTAACATGTTGCTTATCATGCCAGGGTTCGATTAGACAAAGTATATCTATCTTATGGTTCAACTTAAGAGTTTTTAGTCTATCCATGGATGATCCATATCCTCTAACATTCCACACTAATATGTTTCCTATGATTGTGTATCTAATCATTTAAAAACCATTGGAATTGCTTTGTGTGAGGATCTTAGCTTCCTAGGTTTGACAGTAGAGGCTTTACTAATAATACCTATAGTCTCCTCACCTTTTTCACTACTGTCAGTAGATATTTTCAGATTTGGAGTACCTACCTTAGTGTGTACCTTAGTGTGTACCTTAGTGTGTTCCACCTTTGTGGATTAATCTGCTTTGCTTGTTACATCTGTTTGTACTTCATTCTGAGCGGGGTCCAGATCATGAATTGTTGGTGATTTTGTTGCTGATGTGAAGATTTGCTCCAGGTATCGATCATCTTGTTTTTTTCCTGGGGTTTGTTGCCCCTCTGTTGTGTTTACAGATGCACCTGTTATTGCTGGGGTGGCTAATTGCTCATGAGTTTCCAGAGATTCATGGAAGATCTCCACAGCCTCTCCCTCCTGTTCTTCTTCAGTAAAGACATCTAAGGCATGAAAAGCATTAGAAATTGACACAGTATATGTTATTGCTAGATCTTCCACTAGGGGTATTTCTGGCTGTTTATTCTTCTTTCTCCATAAAGTAGTTGTAATAGGTTTTGAAATATCATCCAGAGAGTAGAAATCAGTTCTTTTCTTATGAGTATTGGTGAATAAATTGGAATTATTATCCTGGTGATGGCCTGATTGATTACTTTGGTTTTGGAATTCAAATTCTTTTTGGGACACCGTTAAAGCAGATGAACCTGCTGCATTATCCTTAGCTATATCTTCAGAGTGTAATTGTTTCTTGGAATCAAAATGTTCCTGATTGTTACTGTCCATTTTCCCAGTTTTTGTTTTTGTCTCTATAGCCTTCCTTTTTAACTCAGGGTGTAGGAAATTGCATTTATCCTGATTATGACCAATAATCTTACAGTGAGTACAATAGTATGGTAGTTCCTCATATTCTATGGGATAATCTGCAACCTTATTCCCTATTCCTACCACTATAGATGCTGGCAGTTGTGACAGAAGATCTATTTCAACACAGACTTTAATTGCCGAGGGTCTAGTCAGAGCTGCAGTTGCAGCATCCATTTTTAAAAACCTACCTATCTGACTACTCATTCCAATGATAGCAGAGGTATTATAAAAGTGAAGAGGAAGTTTGTGAATCGTTACCCATGCAGGGACAATCGAAGATTCAGCAGTTGGTGAGAATTCAGGTGACCATTTCTGCACTTTCATCACAGCCCCTTGAATCATCCATTGCCCCTTCATCCAGCATCGCTGATAGTCTTCATGATCCTGAAACCTAATAAGCACATGACGATAGTCAATTGAACCAAGTTGAAATTTAAAGACTTGAAAGCAGAAAGAAGATGCTCAATCGATGGTTTTCCCCGATTGAATTTTCCAACAAGTGCGTTCTGGTAGTGGGATGCCAGGCGTTCTCCTTCCTCTTGAGGAAGGATAAACGCAATCTTTCCCTTATACTCAGTGACTGGGTGTAGATTTGGTGTGTCGGGAAGGGAAGTAAAGAGCGGAGGTGGCTTGGCAGTTAGGGCTTGGATAAAGATCTTATTGGTGGCGGTACCCATATCCGCAGTGGGATTGGGCGTCGGCAACGCCATTAACGGCAAATATAACCGTTAATGGCTGAGCACAGTGACAGGGATGGAAAGAAAGGGATGCAGAGAGACAGTAGTGTGTTTTTCACACTTTTTTCGCCAAAATTCCGCACCTAGGTACAGTAGATAATGTACTTTGTTCGTTTGTGGTAGCCAATCATAAAAAAGATGAATCACATGAGTATAGAGTATTAAATATCCATGGTTTGATTGGTTTCCAAAATCAAAGCTAATTTTGTGTCCCGTCTTACAAAAAATTGAATTCAAATCCGACTTAAATAATTAAACCATCAGATGGTCCGAGTTCGGAACTAAAATAGAAACATTCCATGCTCTATGAACTAATATTGTGACTTTGGAACTTTAGTCTGGAAATCAAATCACATTGCCTTTAATTACAGTTTAGATTGCCATGAAATTAAAACTTTGGATATCTATCTATTGGAATCATCTATCTCATTTATACCAATTTGTACGACGATCATTCCCTTTCCAATGGTTTTTCCCATTACATTTATACCCATTTGTACGGTGATCAAGTGATCGGGCCAACCTCATTCCACTAACATAACATGTCTCATTTATTTATTTTATTAGAAAACAATAAAATTATTCAACAAAAGCAAGAAACATAAACTCTAGTACCGAAATAGGTGTCTGTGATTACTGTCTATTTCCAATGGTAGAGTTAAGTAGTCACCAAATGAAAAACAACACAATGTTGAACAAGACGTTGGGTTTTCCCTAAGAACCCAAACCTTCTAAATTTCTAGAGTTTACTACTTCAAAGGCACTTTTATACATGTATACAAAATACAAGCAGTTATTTTCCTTCAAATCGTAGTAAATAACAAAACTAGGGAAACAAAATTATGAACGCACCACGTTTAGCATCCCGCAACCTAAGAATGCAATTAAACCTAATCCACTCACCATTTTCACCTTGTAACCACTTCTTCCCCAAGCATAGCTCGGGGTATCTTTCCACGAATCCTACTGGAAAATAAAACTACGACGGTTTAGTCGTTGGACTGAAGATTTTCACAAATTAAGGCATTTGACCTGTAGCGTACTTTCTCTAAAGTCAAGAACAAAGGCATCAAGTTATAATTGGAAATAAAATAAAATCAATCGTTAATGTAAATTGATCAATTACAGATTTTTAGGAAAAAATCCTATCCTCTGAAATGGATAAATTATAGAAAGTTTGAATAATACAAATATACAAGGAGCAAGTAGGGGTGTGAAAATTCCTTGGTTCTAGTCACTATTTATAAGTGGGTGAATATGATCAGAATTCAATGCGATGTCTTTCATATTCCAGTTCAACAATAACTCGATCCATCTCTGAAATCGGAAAATAAGCCAGTCAACTATGCTAGCCTTGAAAATCAAATTCCTAACTGCATAAATTCCAATACAAACCACAGAGAAACTGAGGATTTGACTAAAACTAGGCGGATTCAACTTCCGAAATTGAAATTTAGGCTGGCCAACAATGCCAACCTAGAAAATTGAATTCCTAACTTCATAAATTCTAATAATTTTTTTTTAAAAAAATTGGGTAATAACTCAAATGAGCCCTCAATAAAATCCCTCCCCTCCCCTTGCCCTGGTGGGAATTGAACTCATGACCTCATGGTAGTAGTACTAGACTTCAACCGCTAGGCTAACATTCAAGTTTGGGAGATTTAACCTCTAACTTTGGGGGTTTTGTTTGACATATATTTCGATGTCAGATCAAGTTCAATCACACGAAGGTCGAAACAAAGCATGGTGCATCGCCAAAATTAACGGTGGTTAAGAAAATACCATCGTCATTTAAACTCAAATGCACGGTGGTTCTTCTCTATCCGCCATGTATTCGCGTTTTGAAGCCATCTATCGAGCGGCGTCAAGCCGATTGTAGTTTTTGACTTTGGAACATATGATAGACAAAGATTCTGTAGTCCATTCATAAGAAGAGACATTAATGGCTCTTCCTGCACTAGTGAACTTATATTATTAGGTTTCATAATAGAGCTAAAAGTTTTGAAATAATAAATACATGCTTGGTGGTGATTTCCCTAACAAGTCTGGCCTTGAATTAATCCACAGATCCATCAGAATTGTTTTTAATTTTATATACTCATTCATAAAAAGGTATATGATGATTGAAGTCGCAAGGTACCAAATTCCAAGTGTCATTTTAAATCAAAGTTGTATACTCATCAAACATAGATTGACGCCGGTGCAAATCTTTAGATGCATGTTTAAAATTTGAAGTTTATGATTCCAGGACATTCATTTTTAAATTCATGAGGCAATAGGGCTTAGAGATACCACCTTTAAGATGAGTAACCATGGGATGAGCATTTGGAACATATGATAAAATAGATGAGGAAGTTGGATCGAGAGGGGCATTCGACGAAAGACGAGGAGCTGACTTGGGCGAGAGTGAAGGTGGAGATGACTCAAGGTCTAGACTCAAGGAGACCAGCTCCAATGAAAAAAGAAGCTGGAGACACATCGGCGTGTGGGGTGGGGAAAAGGCGTCAGAAAGACACTCCATCTCCGAGACAGTTGAGAGGACGGGGCTGGCTTGGTCGAGAGAGGCATAGCTAAAGGCAGAGACACAATAGCCACGGTAGAGGAAAGGGACAATGCCACGATGACCGGAGGTAAAGGAATTAATCCTACGAAAACTTGGGATGACTCTGAGCTCGATGAGACTACTGTTGAAAACCAAATCGAATTTAAAATAAGAGGGGGGGAATGGTAAGGACGACTTGGTTGAAAAAAAAACTCGGATATAAAATTGTTTCCCATGGAAAAGAACATGACGACTAGTGTAAACAAGGCTCTTAAGAGAATCAAGACACAGATATCCCTTATATAATGAGATGCATATCCAATAAGACACAATATTTCATTTTAGGTTGCAACTTGTTGATCTTAGGATCCATCAAAAGTGGAAAACATACAAAACTAAAAAAATTTAGAAAAATCATAAGATGGTGGACGATGAAACCATTTCTTGAACGGTGAAACACCTACTAAAATTGAGTTCGGCAAGGGATTTAAGGTAATTGCCACTTGAAAAGCATCATCAACCTTAAATGGAGCATGAAAATCATATTAAAATAGCATGGTTCAAGCCATTTCAATAATATGCCTATGTTTACGCTTAGCAACACCATTCCGAGCCAGGGTGCCCAAACAAGATTTTTGAAAATTTGTGCTTGAATTTTATAAATGCTGAGTAATAATAGAATTTATCAAATTCTCGTCCATTATCACTTTAATTTTTTTATTTTGCAAATAAAATAAATTCTACCATCTTTTTAAAATTTAAAAAAATGTGAAGAACATTATGAGTGACATAAGGAATAAATCCACCAAAAACTTGAAAAATCATCAACAAATACAACATAGTAACGTAAATACTAATTTGATAACATTGACAATTGTCAAAGGTCATTGTGAATCAAACACAGAGATATGGAGCCTAATGTTGAACTGGTTCAAAAGGAAAACGAGGAACTTTGCCTAATTTACAACAAATACAATCGTCATGAAGTTTTGAAGTACATGGAATATTTTTATTTGAAACTAAAGACCCTATAACTCTAGAAGAAGTATGAACAAGACGAGCATATGAAATATTTTCCAACTTCTTAGTAGTTAGAAATGTAGGTAACAATAGCTGAGAACTAGCTATGGCGAGTTGGATAGGGTAGACAACATCCTTACTGGATCCATGAAGTAGTATTTTACTCGTGGTTTTGTCCTTTACCCAAACAAAAGAATCATCAATACACACATTATAATTATTTTTCTTTATGCAAATTATTGACTTATTATAAATTATGTTTAACCTTAGGGACATGACAAACCAAAGTCAACTTAAGGGAATATCCATTTTGCCAATATTTTTAAAAGGGATGGAGGTGTCATCGCCCACAACAACAAGACTTGACCCATGTTAAGGAACTATAATGGAGAACTTAATACCCCGGTAGGTCATATGCAAAGCAGCTCCCGAATTCAAATACCAGCCAGGTCCTTTGCTTCAGCCCCAACAGTCATGGTAGCATAAGCATGAGTGACACTCTCTTGGATTGATGACAAGAAAATCATATTAAAATGGCATTGATAATACGTAACTTAGTGACCTGGATTCCAACAAAGACCACAAGAATTGGAAAAGAGGGTAGAACTAAAATTTCCATTAGATGGATTATTTCATATCGAGCACACACTATTAGTACCACAGTTGGTGGATGGCAATAAAGAACTTGACAGATCATAAATATTATCCATATCATTGTTACAGTTTCTATTGTTGTGTGCACTCCGCCATTGGATGCATGGAAGTGATTGATGAATTGACCTTCACTGTTGCAATTGATGTTGTTGTTGTGACCACCATTGTTACGATTATTCTTGCCCTTATTCTTGCCATCACCAACATTCTTTGGAGCACTCACGAGAGAAAGGCCAAAGAGCTGAGTCACCACTATCACATGAAAAGGAAAGGCATCAATAACTTCCATGTAAAGCTTCATTCTTTGCTCGTGAAGCAAGAGTTTGGGACGTAAATCATCAAAGGTAAGTTCCAAGGGATAGTTCATCAAGGTAGTTACCAAATGGATACGGTCATGATTCCCATATGACCCAAAAAAATGTATATTGCACCAAATCTTAATAAGAGATCAGACACTTAATGGTAGCAAGAGAATCTTCCACAAACTTAATGGCACACACATAGTCATCTATGGGATGAGATTCAATCTTCTTAAGTCTAGTCAATCTACCATTTAACTCTGTAGATCTAGCTAAACTAGCATGCATAATGCAACTGTAACCAGATCCAAATGTCACGAGAAGTAAGATTGTTTCATTTTGAATCGTATTATTATGCTACTCAATTAAATTCGGGTTGGTTTAGATTATGTTTCAATGATATTATTGTTACAGTTGCATTACTATCGAATTTTGTTTCGTTTTAACTTTTAATTTTTAATTATTATTTATTAAATATTTTTAATATCCCTTCGCAAATTGATTTTTGAAATCAATATTTAGTCGACTTTCTATAATTACTAATTCAAAATCATAATTATAATTAGACATCTCTCTTTATTTGACTATTATTCATTAGATTTATAAACTTAACCGTACGTGTACATTTTTAACTTAACCTTGCGTATTTAGACATGTTACGAGTTGATTTTACGTAATCATATATGTAGATTTTTAATAAATGAATATCCTACTTTATTCTAATAAGTATGTCTAAAGAATTTATTAGTTTGACTCATAACTAAGTTGACTTGGTTTCATATAAATGCTAGTTGACTTTTTATAACTACATCGATTTGGGTTGAATACGTGTAAGGTTATATAGTAGATCTATCGAGTTGAATCAAGTTCGGGTTGAATTGGGTTGAGATTGTTCACGGTTTCAGTTTGATCTCAAATCTGGGTTCAGGCCGGGTTTGGATCCAAATTATCGGTGTATATTCGAATTTTGGGCAGAATTCGATCGTTTCGAGTTTGAATTTCTCGAGTCAAAATCGAGTTTCAGTTAAGTTTGGCTGTCAGGTTTAAGTTTGAGTTTGGGTCGATATCTATCACATCATAATCGACATTTTAAGTTGAGTTTTATCATATCGATTTGGGTCGTATCATAATCTCTCATTTTGAATTGAGTTTTATCATATCGGTTTGAATGGTATTCTTCTTTCCAGAAAGGCGATCACCGCTCGCCCTCAGCGGCCCATACCAACCGACACCACGGCCAACGTATGAAGGTAAATTACGGTAGCCCAGCACCAAGAACATTGGGCCGATCCATAGACTCGGTGCGCACAAGGGAGCCTTGCAAAGCAAGAGCTCCCCACACTGCCGCTGCCGAGTTTCAAACCTGGGTTGCATCCAATACCCACCCAACTTCCAACCAGTGGGGTACACCCGTGGGTGTGAATGGTATTCTTCCTTCGGATCAGAGCCCGAGACTCTACTTTTTGGTCGTTCGTTTTTTTGGTTTGTTTTTGCTCATTCCACCAATTTGCCACCCTAGATAACACTAATTTTAGGCCTGTGGCCCACACAGGAAAACATCGAGTCGGTCTTCCGAAGGAAAGTGCCTCCTTCCCCTTCCTCCTAATTAAGCTCTTCCTGCCCTCGGCTCCTTAATCAAATCATATCCAATCCTCCATAATCCGTTATCTTGCTCCCAATTCGCTACCTTTCGTCCAAAGAGGTCCAGTCTCTCCTCGAATCAACTTATTGTTTCTGCTTTCCGTCATCTGGAGTTTTTCATTACTGTCAAGAAACTATTTATTTTATTTGGTTGGATGATTCAGTAGATCACGCAGATTCTCCGCTGTCCATTTCGATTATGGCTATGTCATCAAGAAACTCGTCCTACTTAGCCCCAAAAGAGTGCGAGCACCTCACAAATTACAAGCTGAAACACGGTGCTAACGGGTACGATTTGATTAAAGACTTCATTAAAATCAGTCCTTGTGGAAGAATAGTGGTTGACAGGTCCAAATTAGAGGTGCCCAGATGCAGTTTTTGCTCTACTAACCAAGGTAGACTCTATCTGTGTCTGATCTGCTCCTCGATCTCTTGTTCCGATTTCGCCGAATCCAATCACGCGCGGATGCATTGCCAGTCTTACAGTGGGCATGATGTTGCTGTTCAGCTGGATTCAGCTGAGCTTTATTGCATTGTGTGCTCTGATCAAGTGTATGATGTGGAGTTTGATGAGGCTGTGTTGGGGTTGTTGAGGAGGAATGGAAATGATGTAGCAAGGTTAAGCAAGAGGAAGAGATTGAATTTCGGGGTCGATTTGGATGTGAAGAGTATGAAGAGGTTGGTATCATTGAGGGATCAGTATTCAAAATCGTGCTTTCCTTTGGGCTTGAGGGGTTTGAACAATTTGGGAAGTACTTGCTTTATGAATTCTGTCTTGCAAGCTTTGCTACATGCTCCACCCTTGAGGAACTACTTCCTCAGTGATCGCCACGATCGTGAAATGTGCAGGAAAACATCTTTGGATCGTCTGTGTTTGCCTTGTGACGTTGATGCTATTTTCTCTGCTGTTTTTTCGGGTGATCGGACGCCATATAGTCCTGCTCAGTTTCTATACAGGTTCGCTGTGTCGATTGTATTTTTCGTTATTATCTGTGGAAATGGTGATCTTCCGTTAATTGAAATGCATCCTTGAGTCCTCTGTCAGATGTGTTTACATGACAAGCTATGTTACTTTCTGGACTTTACTCTGATTAGTTGGAGAATTTGGGGGTTAAAAGGCATATACAGTATGTTTTAAGAATGGGCATTCAATTTCAGTTGCAGTTGTGAATTCCACATATTGCATTTTATCCATCTTGCATCCTATGATATCTATCTGAACTTGTGGTTCTGAGCATTCTGTTCGTTCAATCCTTTTTGTTTGAAAACTATTTTTTGTTTTGTCGCAAAAGAGAGCCAAGAACCGTGGTCAATTGAAAACTGCAAAAAAAAAATCTTCTTGTACTGCTCAATTTCCAAATTTGTTTTTTTTGCTCTCGTACCAGCATGTGTGGAATTAATATACTATCAGTTAGATGAAGTATTAACTGTGACAATGTGGCTGACTGCAGTTGGTGGCAGCAGTCAGAAAACCTTGCTAACTACGAGCAACAGGATGCCCATGAATTTTTCATCTCAATGTTGGATAGGTTCCATGAGAAAGAGGCCAAGGCAAGTCATGCAATAGGAGGTAAAAAAAATGGCAAAAATTTATTCTTTCGCTGCTTAAATTTAGGGGAAGTAGTTCATTGAAGATTATGGTAACATTTCGTTGTCAGTATTTGATCCAACAGATATGTGGTTATCAGGCTACTTAACACTGTAGAAGTTGCTATTCTTGCCTAGGTGTTCATAGTTTCAACAGTTCACTTTCGCTGTTTTGCGCACTGTTGTTTTAGAGCAGCAGAAGAGTCAAATTTCACCAAATTCTAATTTCTTTGTAACTGATAATTAGCATTTCTGTTGAACAGATAATCGGGATTGCACGTGTATTATCCATAAAGCTTTTGCCGGCTTATTGAGATCAGATCTAACATGTACCTCATGTGGATCCACTTCCTCGACTTACGACCCTTGTGTGGACATTTCTCTCAATTTAGATACTAGCACTTCCCTTCTCAGGGATTTCGGTAAGCCAAGCAAACAAAATGAAAATATAGGTATGTCAACTCTCTTAGGTTGCTTGGACCTCTTTACAAGACCTGAGAAGCTGGGATGTTACCAGAAATTGTACTGTGAAAATTGTCAAGAAAAACAGGACACTCTAAAGCAGATGTCCATTAAAAGGCTACCGTTGGTTTTGTGTTTACATATAAAGCGATTTGAGCATTCTCCAGTTAAAAGATTATCGAGAAAAATTGATCGCCACCTGCAGTTTCCTTTCTCCTTAGATATGAAACCATATCTGTCATCTTCAATAGTCAGAAAAAGGCTTGGCAACAGAATGCTCGCCCTTGAGGATGATGAACTTGAAAGTAACACAGAATTTGAGGTTTTTGCTGTGGTCACTCATTCAGGGATGTTGGAATCTGGGCACTATGTGACCTATCTTCGGTTGATGAACCAATGGTTCAAGTGTGATGATGCTTGGATAACTAAAGTTAGTGAAGAGGTAGTTAGAGCCTCTCAATGCTATCTAATATATTATGTCCAAAAAATGCTGCTCCACAAAGAGAGCGAGGATGTGAGCTGCCAGCCGATATCCCCGCGGACAGATGCATTTGTTCCTATTGCTGGTTGTTGCTAGCCTGAAAATAGCATTTGGCAAGCAAAAATACCAGTGTCAGATGGATTTTGTGTTTTCTGAATGAACTCAGGAGTGATTGGACCATGATAGCTGCAGCAATCTGTGTTGAATTAAGAACATATTATTGCTCCCCTGAAAGTACATGGTGATTTAACATTTTCATGTTCCTCTTTTCAAACGCCTATTTCGTGGTTATTTGGGAAATATGAGCAAGTGTTGGGTTAAATTTCTTGGTTCCTTGCAGTTTGTCAATGTGCAGATGAACACAAAAGGTGTTTTATAGCAGATAGGCATCAATTTCATCCACTATTCTGGGTATGTGCCATCGGCAACAATTATGTTTTAAAAATGCATTTATCATTTAGAGACATTATCCAAACTGAGCTTATTTTGCACAAGTCAATCAGTTGCAGAAACCAACTGGGAATAGCCCAGTGGCTAGGGCGTACGTCCGCCCCAGGAGCACCCCAGGTTCGAATCCGGTCTGAGACAGTTTCTGAGATTCAGTCTTCAATTACACCGTGCTAGGTGTAGGAGTCTCACTTTGTAGTGTGAGTTATGTGGGAGTTTCACCCTACATTTGCGTGCGTGAGACACATGGGAGCATCATCCCCTTTGTGTGGGGCAACTTGAATGTATTAATGAGAAGGAGTCCGGATATTTGTTTCAATAAAAAAAAAAATTAGTTGCAAATGCCAGAAGGTCCTTACTCCTTGTAAATTCATGATAAATTAACATTCCTTATTCATCCGCAAGGACTTTGGTTTAGTAACTTGTAGCATTGGTTTAGTAACTGTTAAAGAATATAGATATTACTTGTAATTATATTCTGTTTCTTTTTCTTATCTTGTATAGGTATTTTGTATCACTGTATAATGTACCCTGATCCATGTATAATGTACTAGTTGTATTCACGATCTCAGAGTACATTATATAGTGATACAGAATACATTGCAAGATCTGAAAAGGAAATAGAATCTAATTACAATTACAAGTAATGTCTACATTTCTTAAGACCAACCCTCAAGTTAGAGCATGAGGGTCAGAAATATCCAACTTGCCAAGTAATGAATGAAATTGGTTAGGTTCGAGAGTTTTGGTAAACAAGTCTGCAGGTTGATCAGAAGTGCGGAGATGCTTAACAATAGTAGCAGACTGCACAAGTTTCCAGACAAAATGACAATCTGCTTTGATATACTTCGTACGTTTATGGAATACTGGGTTTCCGCAATATGAAGAGCAGATTGATTGTCACAACATAAACACATAAGAGAAGTATGCGCAACCCCCAAATCTTTAAGTAAAGATTTAAGCCTTAATAATTCACAACAGGTAACAGCCATAACACAATACTCCGCTTCAGCTGAAGACCGAGAGACCGTAAGTTGCTTCTTAGTCTTCCAAGAAACTGGAGAATCACCAATCATCACAAAGTATCTGAAAAGAGAACGCCGGGTAATAGGACATGCAGTCCAATCAGAATCACAGTAAGCATTCAATTGCAAATTACTGCGGGAAGAGAGAAATAAATATTGTCCATGATGACTCTTCAGGTAGTGTAAAAAAGCGAACAACGGCTTGCCAATGAAGAACACAATGAGACTTCATAAACTATGCAAGAGTATGAACCGAATAACTTAGCTAAGGACGAGTGATGGTGAGGTAGATTAAGCGCCCAACCAAACGCCGATATTGCTTAGGATCATGGTAAGGTGGATCTTCAACACGCGCCAAATCGTGTTATTGCTCCATCAAAAAGTCAGTCGGTTTAGAAGCATATAAGTCTGTGTCAGATAAAATGTTCAGGGCATATTTTCGTTGTGACAGAAACATCCCATCAGGTCTTCTAGCAATCTCTATACCCAATATATACTTAAGCGGTCCAAGATATTTCATGTGAAAACAAGAGCTCAAGTATTCCTTGAATTCAGAGATAAGCGACGAAGAACTACCAGCAATAACCAAGTCATCCACATAAACCAATAAATGCAAAGGTACCGAACCACGGGAAAAAACAAATGGAGAGTAATCTGCTTTACTCTGGACAAAGCCAACTGCACTTAAAGCCTGAGCTAGTTTTGCAAACCAATTGTGGGGGCCTGGAGAAGACCATAAAGAGATTTCTGAAGGTGACATACCTGCCTATGAGGAGCAAGATAGCCTGGTAAAGGTCGCATGGAAACCTCGTCATGCAAATCACTATGCAGGAAAGCGTTATGCACATCCATCTGATGCAGCTCCCAACCACGAATAACTGCAACAGACAAGAATAGATGAAATTAACTCATATTCGCAACAGGAGAAAATGTCTCAGTATAGTCAATACCTTCAACTTGGCAATTCCCGAGAACCGTTGTGCGCCTTATGACGCTCAATAGTGCCATTGATTTAAAGTTTGTACGGTAAACCCATTTGCAACCAATTGCAGTCTTGTCCAGAGGTAGAGAGGTCATTGTCTAAGTCTAATTGCGCTCAAGCGCAGTAAACTCTTTAGTCATAGCATCTCGCCAATGAGCATGCTTTGACGCCTCAAAATAAGTGGTGGGATCTTCACTAGAAGTTACTACACCAAAAAATCTAGAATGCGTACTAGAAAAATTATCATAAATTACATATCAGTAAGAGGATAGAGAACACCTAAGGATAGTGAAGGCGCATAAGTTACACTAGCAGTAGGGAGGATCTTCAGTAGTAATAGTACAGACATAATCATCATCATAGTCATATTCTTCCAAGTAATGAGGAGGTCGTAAATTTTGGGTACTCTTTCTGAGAGAAGGTGGCTTGGCTGCGGAAGGCAGCGCCGGACTAACCGGCGATGTAGGCGACGGAGCTGGCAGTGGCGAACGGTAGTGTTCGGTGCCAGAGACGGCGCATCATATGGCGATGCAGTAGGCGGGTCAAGAGACGGCAGTGCGTGAGGTGCATTGTCGACGTGAGACGGTGGCGCGTGAGGTGTGTGCGGTGCTGTCAACTCCGGTGGCGCGAAGTCGGACCGAACCTGCAAATTAATAGGCCGGTGGTAGAGGCCGGATGGCTGGTCTGACTGGGCAGGCGAATCGACGGTCAACGGTATAGGCAAGACGGCGGCCGGCGAGTAAGGTTTCGGTGGAGGCGGCGGTGGTGCCGGCAGTGAGGTGGTGGCACCAGCGGGATTCACTGAGGTCGATGTCGGAGTGCCTGCATATGGGAGCTGATCTTCAAAAAAATTAACATCCTAACTGTTTAAGACAAAGTGTGGGATTCCAAGTCATAAAGGCAATAGTCTCTTTCTGGCAAGATAACCAAGAAACAAACATCGCCGACTTCTTGGGGCAAACTTGTCTCGGTATCTAGGAATGTAAGCAACAAAGCACATCCAAATACCTTCAAAGGTGCGTAATTTGGAGCTGTCCATAGAGCATTTCAAATGCTGTGCGACTCTTGAGTGGCTTTGTCGATGTCCGATTAATCAGATAAGCAGCAATGAGAACATATTCTCTCCAAAACGCACGGCTAGCAACGGCAACAGAGACCTACGGGACATGTGACAAACGCACTGCTAAACGTGACGGTGGTGGCGGCTCAGGAAAGCATCAGATTTTTTTTAAAGATTTTAGGCTCTAATATCATGTAGAAAAGAAGGGTAATAATGTGTATTTGTATTTATCATCTCATGGTACATTATATAGTGGTACATAATACCTATACAAGCTAAGAAAATGAAATGGAATCTAATTACAATTACAAATAATATCTAAATTCCTTAACTGTAACTTATAGCACCATTTAATACAAAAAAACGCGCTCTTTAAAGGACAAGGTTTTGGGAAAGAATGGATGCAATGCAGCAACCAAGTAAATGAAATGAAACAAATGCATGAGGGTGGGGTTCGATGAGATGTCCCGGTTAAAAAGACAAGTCTCAGCAGAACCCGACCACCACGTGTCTGCTAAAGTACACACCCAACTAAAGGCCAGTGGTTCGTTGTAGCAAATAATATTGCTCAAAAAACTTCATCTAGTCGTTGGTTGCTAGAAGCTCTCTGCCTAAAAAAGACAGAAGATAAAATACTCTTAAAATCATACTACTACAGTATAACAAGATGTAAACGAACACCTGACCAACTATGAAACTGGTAAAATTAGCTTAGTCAGAATTCCTAAGGCACTTGTCTAAAAGATCACATTCTCAAAATGCTACCTCAAATTGCAGCGATCAACAGTACGCTCCATCATTCTCTCTTTTGTGAGAAGAGAACGTCTGTGCTGACTTGCTGAAGCAGTTTGATGTTCTATCACCCCCAGTTACCTGGGGTCATGTAAAGAAACATTCTGGCCCCTTACAAAGAACAAGGACTTTGCCATGCTGATATGTCGCTTATCATATCTCGTAGTTGATCAATAAGAATTTTGAGATGCTCGTTTCTATCTGTAAGCTCCTGGGAATTCAAGCAATCGATCAATAGTCAGTCAAGCAATGATTTCAGGAAGATATAACAAGAAATGCATCATGTGGACGAGGTTGATAAAAAAAATCAACTAGTCCCAATCATACTTAGTTTTCCATGGCCAGAGATTTAAAAATGAACAGAGAATTTTCACAAACCCACAGGCAGTAGTAGATGAATCAAGTGGCAATGGAATATAACCCCAGAAATGAAATGCAGGTAGAAATACCTTTTTCAAAGCTAACGCTTGCTCTTCTAGCTTCTCGATCTCAGCTTGGTCATCAGGGGAACCGGATCCCATTGAATCCATGTCAGAAGCTTCTGCCTATTTTAAATGATACACAAAGCCAAATTCGCAAATATATCAACATAAAGACGAAAATATAACAGAATCAACCACACCAATCTCCAAACTAAGGCCATGTTCTTTTCAACTGAATTGAACTGAACTCTATACAATTTATTATAGTAACAACACGACTATCTGATATGAAACTGGAGAGGAAAGTCCAAAAAACAGGGCCTAACTAATAACTATACTGAACACGTAGTTCCATTCAGCAATATCAAGATTGACATAAAGGACAAAAGATAACATGATCCCTCATGAATTATAATTCCAAACACAAGTGTTGAATTACGCATGTAAGCACTATCCAGATGAAACTAAACATGGAGTGAATTATATTCCACAAACTCGAAAAGCAAAGCAACCTATGGCGTTCTGATGCATCCGGAAGAAAGTTGTACACAGCACAAACCAATTGGGAATGAGTCCTCAACACTAACAGAAATAAAACCCTTCGAACATGGGCAATGCGATTCACTTCAAAACAACCTCTAGACATAATGCAAACATACAAGAAAAAATCCACATTCATTCTATGTACTACACACCAGCAAAATACAAAACATTTGAAAGAAGGAAAGTTAAAAACAGAATCACAACTGACAGAAATGAGGTACCTTCTGAGAGTTAGATATGGCAGAAAGGACTGTACGCAGAGCAGCAACGGAGGACTTGTACCGGAAGCGAGCGTCCTCGAGAACCCCGCCGGCGATATCCAAGTGGTGCGATAAGGGGGAAGAGTCGGACAAAACGTCGCCGTTGGAGGAGTGGTGTCCGTTACTCATGCCGCCGTTACTAGCGGCATGGGTAGTGAGAGCGGTGGGAGCTGAATTGGGGTTGGTCCAAAGACTAGGGTTACAGAGCTCGTCGTTCATGGAGGACAGGATTTGAAAGGCAGACCCAATTGTGGCCTCCAAATGCATTTCGCCGTCTTTGGCCAACTCTTGAGTGCTTTTGTTTGCTGGTGACATTCTCCCGCCGCCGCCGACCCCCGCCCTGTCGTCCATCCGCTTCACAGGTTCGAGTTTTGAATTTGATTTTTCATCCTTAATTAAGGCAAATTTTATAGTTCCCATTAAATCAATCTTTACACGCAACCAAATCAGTTCAATTTACGGCGTCAACTGCGAGCTTAGGGCGAATTAGGGGTATTTCGCTAATTTTAAAAAAATTAGGGAAAATTGTTTCATGCGAAGAAACTGAGAGTATCATTATTTTTCTTTTTCTTATTGGATTAAATTTCAAAAGTTTTTGATCATTTTACAATTGGCTAGCATTAACCAGCGTTGGCAGTAAGTCCCGCCCTAATTCAAGTCATTTAAATGCTTATAAAAAACTCAGGATTTATATTGTTTCATAATAAAAAAATTTAGGATACTGACAGTTTTTTCTTCCCATTGTTTCTTATATAATTATTTTATTAAAATTTGTAAGTGACCTTTACATTTCATATTTAGAAATTTTGGGTGAACTATTTAGCCCAATTATATTTATGTTTTAATCTAGGTTTCTAGAGTAGGTTACAACAATCAATCGAATCAACTATATACAGAGAAATCACAACAGAAGTTACTGATATTGTACTCCTGTCATGTATCACAAATAGACAAGGGCAATTAAGGAAATTATTTCTTTTTGGATAGCTAAGTCGGTGCAGCTAGCCAGTCGAACGAGGGAATTAGTTAGCAACTGGGTAAATTTACTACTCAATGGTTAGTTAGTTAGATTTGAGGGTATTAATAGAGGTGTGATCAGAGAAAAACATGCTATGTTTTGTGTGATTTTTAAACTAAGATGCTGCTTCTTCGACCTCTCTTCTTTCTTCCTCTCTGAACTTCATTCTTGCTCATTCCTTGCTACAATTCTTCTTCTTTTTATGAAAATACCTATTCTACTCTTTATTTAGTTCACTGGTTGTAACAAATTGGTATTAAAGCTCGTGAATCCTCAGAAAATGGCAGACAATACGACCGCGATCCATAGAGAATCACTTGAAGTATTATAAATCTAGGATTGATGATCTAGCTCAAAATATGAAGTCTTAATTGGAGGTGCTAGGTCGCAGATGTATATTGTTGTGAAGGGAAAATATGGAGCAATGAAGAAGGATATGGAAGATCAAATGGATCAAATCATGGCTCAAAAAATGCTGGATATGGAGGAGTGGATCTCAATATTGTTCCAGAAGAGTCTAGGAAAATCGAAGGTGAGTGATGAAGGTGAATCGAGCCAAAACCCAAGGTACAATTCCTCGCCCTTCCAGAATAGATCACAAGATGGACACAACCTAGTTAACTATTATGAGAGAAATCCAAGGCACAAAATCAGAGAAGATCATGCTAGAAATGACGTGGTCAATTTTAACTGGAAAGAAAATATTGGGAGAAGCTCTAGTAATCAACAACCTAAAATCAAGCTTTTAGTGTTTAATAGGGAAAATTGGGGGAATGGATCAAGAAATGTGACAAGTTCTTCAACTTTTTTCAAATTCCTGAATGATAAAAGGTGGAAGCAATTGAGATATACCTTCAAAACAGAGCAGAGACATGTTATCAGGGAGAAAATTGTATCAGGAAAAAATTGCAGTGAAATATTTCAGGGAAGTTGTGATGAAAAGATCTAAAGAATTAGGTGAAATACATGGGGTGAAAGAGTTTAACAAGCTTCTTCAGAAGGAAAAATATCAGAGCATACCAGGAGAACTTCGAGGAGCTAAGAATTTTGATGACTAAATTATTTTTTGGTCCCTAACATATGACCTAGTACCATCTTTTGGTCCCCGTTTCCAAAACCACCTCCTTTCAATACCCTACAAATTCAAAATAATTTGTTTGGTAACCAAATTGGTTTGCAAATTACAGAATAAACAGAGGACTTTCTAGCTAAGGAGGTAATTTTTGATATTTTTTTCGGCCTTTCACTACTCGACACACTGGCTGCGGTAAGGCTGCAAAATTCCTTGAGTAACTTTTCATATGTATTAATTTGCTATTTGTAACATAGTGAATAACTTCGTTCTATATGTTGATTACTTGTAAGGTTGGTAAGGGCCTGAAGATTGCGAGCGAGCGATTGTCCAAGCATTCTCCACTGATGATTCACTGATGGAGAAATACAAATCTCTGGAAACTAAGTGCTCGCTATTGGAGAGTTTGTTGAAAGCTGCTGAGGAAAAAATATAGGCTGCTGAGGAGAAGGTGAAAGCTTGCGAAGAAGAGGCGAGTGCTGCTAAGGAGAGTGTCAGGCTCATGGGGGTGGAAGGTTCAGAGCTTCGTTTTCAGTTGGATGAGATGCGAACCAATGAGCCTACTTCCTCTCAATACCCCCAAGTGTTGATGGATTGGATATGCAAGGCAAAGTCATTTTATCATTTTTTTTGAAGATATCTCCTAGGCTGCTTGAATTGTCAGGTATTGTGAGGCCGTGAAGAAGGTACGAAAATGGAACCCCAGATGTGATTTCAAAAGTGTGCCTAGTCTGCCGAAGTGCACTGAAACCCTAGAAAGCAAGAGGGTCATCTGAATCAAGCCTTCATCGATAAGATTGCCGAATGGGGGCATCCATACTCCTTGCTTTCACATCTCGCTAGTCTCGCTAGTCTCGCTAGTCTCCCTTTAGTGGCTGAGCTAAAAGAGTGTGAGGTGGATTACTATGAAGAACTTCCATTTAACCCCATCGATGATGTTGCGACTCTTAATCCAGATGCAAATGTGGCTAATGCAAGTGTTTAACTCCTTTCCTTCAAGGCAGCGATGGTGATTCCACTTAGCGGCCTAACCAAGATGTCTCTGCAATCGGTGCTCCAATTCCGCCTAACCCGAAAGTTAGTTAATTTTTAGTATTTCTTCATATATGTTGGGTTGCTAGGTTGTACTCTTAAAAAATTTAGTGTTTGTATGTACTATTTGCACAACTTTATTTATAAGAGTTTATATGCTTGTTGTCCCGCATTTTCTTATCAGTCTTACTCGTGTGCAGGGTTTCAAAATTTTGATTGTTATTAAATTTCTAAAAAGCTTTGATTTTATGGGACGTAATGACCCCCTCTCTGAACCTGTCAGTTTGCTTTGTGCTACTCGATCATTCACTGAAGAATGTGCAATGGTCATTTCATCTGACCTTTTTACATGAATGGAATCACTTCCCCTATGTATTGGGTGGCAACTTCCTTTTCCTTCTGTGCCTCCATCTTCGTCTGTGAGTTGCCCTTGTAGCAAGCTTATTCCTGATGGATACAATGTTGAATCGCTTGGGAAGACATTGTTCGTGGTTTAGTTGATCTTGAGTCTGCTGGCGCATATATTCAATCGCTTGACCTCCATGTTCGTGTTCAATGGTGGGCTCTTTGTTTGGGCATCCATTTGAATTATATGCTCCTGGGTATCGATGATCTTGAAAATAAATGGGATACGGTCGTGAAGGAAACTCAGGATGCTTTGCGAACTTTGCGCTGAATCCTGAGCGAACAAAATGATATTATTTATCGTCAACAACTGAACCTTGCAAAGATGCTCCAGAAAAAAAATAGAGGCTAGGGAGTGTATCGGGAGCAATACTAGTGAAGCCCATCAGAAGATACTGATTATTGATAAGCAATGTGCCCATAATTATATCCTGCTGGAAAAACTTAAGACGAAACAGGTTGAATGCGACCACTTCTCAACCTCTGCTGTTGGATGGCAAAATAAGTTTGATGAACAAGTTGCCATAAACACACAGTTACAAGGAGAAAACAAAGATCTTCGTGTTGAATGCAATCGTCTTGATTCGTCTCTTCATCAGTTGGAGCAAGCTTGCACAGACTACAAGAATCAACTTCAAGTTCCCCCTTCGTTATCACGCCATACCTCAAACCGTGGTGATTTGACTGTTAGTGGCAGTGGTCAAAGAATTAGATTGTCAGATGCTGTCCAATCTCATATTCGTTGTCTTGAAGAGGAAGTTCAGAATTTAAGGACGAGAATAGAATAGTACGAGGAAACGGTTAACGTTATGAGTATGCAGTTGGATCCCGAAGAGTTTGGTCCTATAACTGACTTTAAGGCTTATTATGCCAAACATCTTGATCGTGTGGGATGAAAAGGTATGACTCGCCATCCTACATACTTACATATGCAATGGAAATATGATTACTTAGCGAGGAGCGTGAGGCAGAGGAAAGTCCCCACCAAGCTGAGCAACGTCCGTACGGTGGTGAATGATCTTCTCGTGAAACTGAGTGTTCTCTTTACGAGGCTGAACTTAATCATCTTCATGATGGTTCCTCTTCTTCTAGACCATCACACTCTTCAAAGAGTATATAGTGTGTCATCTTTGTTGCTGTAGATTATATGATCGTCTGTATGTTTTGTGGCTATTGGGGTTTATGACTCGTCTTGTACTGATAACGATTGTTTCCTATCTTTTTTGTTGCCATGTTTTTCTATCAAGATTGATCTTCCATGATCTTGTGCTTTGTGGGCATATCTACTTTGTGGCTAAATATATTGCTTGCTTTGTCGATGTTGCGAAGTTGCAAGATCTATTGCTTTCTTTTATCGCTATGTTTTAAAGGCTAGTTTGCCTATGAGCAAGATATATAGCTTGCATTCGGTGGAAGTGTGGATTTGCAAAATCCATAGTTTGCAATCCATTGTATTTGCGCAAGATCCGTAGCTTGCTTTTGTTTGTCATGCGGAGTTGCAAGATCTAAAGCTTGCAACCCCTTATTATTATGCAAGATCTATAGCTTGCATTTTATTTTCTTAGTGAAGCTGCAATATCTAAATCTTGCAGACATCGATGTTTTTGCGAGATCCATAACTTGAAAAGTGTTTTGTTTTCAAGATTTAAAGATTTTGTTCGCTAGTCAATATGCGGGATCTAATACCCCGTTGTTAAATTGTCCAAGTAACCTGATCGTAGAGAATGAGAATCGCGAATATGGTCTGGCAAAGTGGATTTTTATATTAATATATACGATGGTAATCATATCACGATGGAACAAATATACTAAAGGAAAATAAGGATAATGTCCTTGTGTCTATACAGGTGGTCATTCGTTATTTTTCTTTTAGACAAAAAACGTCCTTGAGTTAGTCACATGCCACGTGTTCGAGACTATGGTGCCATCCATTCTTTCTAACTCATAGCTATTGGACTTGTGAGCCTTCGTGACTTTGTATGGCCCTTCCCACTTTGGGCATAGCTTTCCTTGCTCTTCAGCCAGGCTAGCTTTTTTTTTCCTCAGCACCAGATCACCAATTTGAAATCACTTTTCCTTAACGTTTTGATTGTACGCTCTTGCCACTATTTCCTTGTGTTTGGCTTCTGTGATATTTTCCAAGTTTATTTACTCCTCCAGTTCGTCTAGTTCCAGTTTCAACATATATGGATTGTCCGTCTCCTTATAATTGCTTATCCTGACACTTGAATTTCCAATTTCTACGGGTATGACTGCTTCCTGAGCGTACACCAAAGCGTATGGCATCTTCCCAGTTGGCTGTCGGATGGTTGTTCTATACAACCATAGCTTGTTCAGTAGCTCATCCACCCATCCTGTTTGGCTTCCTTCTAATCGCTTTTGTATCCCCTGAACTATGGTTATGTTTGTCACTTCCACTTGGCCAATAGCTTGAGGATGTGCTACGGAGGTAAACTTTTGAATAATCCAACTTCAAACACTAGTCAATGAACACCACACTTGTGAATTGTGTGTTGTTATCCATGACAATGGTATGCGGTACTACAAAGCAGTATATAATGTTTTGCATACAAATTTCCTAGTGGCTTTGGCTATGACACATCCTAATGGTTTTGCTTCGACCCACTTTGTGAAGTAATCGACCGCTACAATGAGGAACTTAGGTTGCTTTCTCCTCTTGGGAATGGTCCCACTAAGGCTATCCCCCACTTGTCAAATGGCCAGGCTCCGTAGATTCCTGTCAAAGTTAATTAAGGCTTATGCGACATCGAAACGTTAAATTGGTGACCCCTACACTTGGGGATGAATTTGTGTGCATCATTGAACATCCAGTAGTACGTTGCTCTGATTATTTTTCTAGCTATTGTTCTAGTTCCTTAGTGTGTCCCACATAAGCCTTCATGAACCTCTTTTAAGATCTCAATCGCCTTTGTTGGCCCTACACATTTTATCCATGGGGAAGAGACTCATTTTTTGTACAATGTCCCATCTTCGTAGGCATAATTAGTGGAACGCAATTCCACCTTTCTAGCCTCCACCTTATCTTCTAGCAATGCCCCTTTTGTGAAGAAATCCATTAGAGTAATCATCCAGCTTACTTCATCTTCTTGGATTGCTAGCACAACCATTGATATGGTGTTTCTAACTGGGATAACCTCCATGATGACATCCCTCTGCAGAGTAAAAGAATCAAATCCTACAGTCTCTATCTTGCTTAATGCATCTGTATGTGTGTTTTCACATCACAAGGGGCATTTTATGTCAAAATATTCAAGTTGGGCTATGAGCTGTCGCACCTTCACCAAATATTTCATCAACTGGACTTCTCGTACCTCATAGTCACCTCGCACTTGTTGGACTACAATTAGTGAAGCATTGGATTCCCGTACACTTCTTACTTTCCTTCTGACCAAAAGATGTAATCCATAAATTAAAGCTTTGTATTCTTCCTCATTATTGGTAAGCAAGAAGTCGAATCGTAATGAGTGTCCGTGTTCGCCCCCATTTGGGTCTACTAAAAGCAGTCTTGCTCTGCATCCTTCCTTGCTTGATGCGTCATCAACAAACAACGTCCAAGCCACTTATTCCTATTTTTTCTTACCTTTGTTAATTGTGAAACTCTAATGGATGCCCGCTCTTTATGTCTCTTTGCTTGACATCTCTGCAGTGAAATTTTCCAATGCTTAAGCGTTGATTGTTGTTCTAGGTTGAAATTGTATTTCAAATTAACCTAGTTCCAGATCTCACTTTGCCAATCTGCTTGAAAACTCCGGCTTAGAGAGGATGTTCTTGATTGGAAACCCTGTGTAAACTACTATGCTTTGCCTATGAAAGTATGTTCTCAATCTTCATGCCAAATAGACCAAAGCCAAGGTTAACTTTTCTACAGACATGTACGATGTCTCTGCCTTTTGCAGGATTCTGCTGATGTAACAAACCAAAACCTGTCTCTGCCTCTTCCAAGTGAACTAACACAGAGCTGAAAATGTTTTGTGAGATTTCTAAGTACAAGTACAATGTTTCTCCTCATACGAGTGATTCATCGTTGGCAACGTTTAAAGCTGGTCGTTTAACCCCTCATATGTTCTCTGACAATCTTCACTCCAGCTGAATTTTCTTGCCTTTCTTAGCACTTCAAAGAGTGAAAAATGCTTTTCTACAGCCTTTGATACGAAATGACTAAGCGCTGCCAATGATCCCATTAAGATTTGTACTTCTTTAACTGTTCGTGGTTGGGGAAGATTCACTATGGCTTTGATCTTGTTTGGATTAGCTTTTATACCCTTTGAGGAAACCTTGTACCCCAAGAACTTTCCAACCCCCACTCCAATTACAATCTTTTTAGGGTTGAGTTTCATCCCTATGGCCTTTAAAGTGTCCAAAGTTTCCTTCAAGTCTTCAGCGAAGTTTCCTACCTTTTTACTCTTGATCACCATATCGTCAACATACGCTTAAATGTTTCTCCCTATTTGGTTTTTGAACGTCTTGTCAATCACCTTCTGGTATGTTGCTCCCGCATTTTTTATCCCAAGCGACATCTTCACATAACAACACATTTTGAAGCTTGTTATGAAGGATGTTTTCTCTGCATCGTCTGGGTTCATCAGTATTTAGTTATATCCTTTGTATGCATCCAAGAATGCCACGACTTCGTGTCCTGAGATTGCTTCCACCAGTTGATCGATCTTTGGAAGAGGATATGAATCTTTTGGACATTCTTTGTTTAAATTTATGAAATCAATGCACATCCTCCAAGCATCGTCTGACTTCTTCATTGTGACTGGGTTTGCTAACCACGTTGAGTATATAACTTCCGTTATTATGCTGACTTGCAACAATGATGTAACCTCTTCTTTGATCACTTTTAGTCTATCGCTAGCAAAGCAATGTTGTTTCTGCTTAACCGATTTAACTGAGCTGCTAACATTCAACGAATGGGTAGCAATGTGTGGGCTTACTCCTCCCATGTTTTGTACATCCCATGCAAACGTATCTCTATGGCTTTGCAAAATTTGAATTACCTTTACCTTTTCTTCAGCTGGAAGATGTTTTCCAACCTTTACGCATTTGGAGTCGTCTTCCGCATCTAGGTTTATTAACTCTGTTTCTTCACCTAGGTCGACTGATTCATCCGATTTTTTTAGTAAGCTTCCTCCTGAAATAGTGTTAACCAGCTTTTCCTTTTCTCCTATCTTTCCTACTTCCATCGCTATAACCATGCATGTCTGGCTGCTTGCTGGTTTCCCCTAATTGTTGCTACTTCAGCAGGGATTGGAAATTTCAATACCAGGCGATAAGGGGACCAGATTTCCTTAGCTCTATTCATCCATGGTCCTCAAATTATGGCATTAAATGTAATTAGGGGCATCTATAACCACAAAGTCACACATGATTGTGCAATTTTTCCCGCTTTCCCGATCGTAACAAGCAACTGTATATTTCCTAGAGGAGTTTCCGCTCACCCTGTGAATCCGACTAGTGAAGATGTGGACATTTTTAGATATGTTCTCTTTAAGCCTAACCTGTCAAAGCAATCGACAAATAGTATCTTGACCGCACTACCGTCATCCACAAAAACTCTGTGGATAGTTGCGTTTCCAATTTTTGCTATGATGACCATGGGATCATTATGCGGCGAGGCGTTGGGTACTACATCCTCTTCGCTGAAGGTAATTGCTTTGTTTAGGTGAAACCTTTTATCAACTGGTTCTTGTGGAGGAGAATACCTTGCATTGGCCTTCCATACGTTGTTGGACAACGACTCTGTGGATCCATGTATAGAGAAGATAATTGTCTCTGGTGTTTTGCTATCCACACTGTCATTATACCCTATAACCACCATCATTTTTTTAAAAAAAAAATTAGCCATTGTCGTCGCAGTACCTTGGTTTTGTGGAGACGGGTTCGGTGTCTTGCTTGCATCCCCATACTGACTTGTTGCTTCTTTTCTATATTGGCCCAAGTTTCCATTCCTCAGATTTTCTTCAACGTGTCTTCTTAGGTCCCTTCAGTTATCTATGTCATGGCTATGATCTTTGTGAAAAGTACAATAAAACTCTCGTGATCTTTTTTCTAGCAGTGCGATCATTGGTGCTGGTTCTCAGAATAGCTCCTTATTGCTAGCCATATTTCTTTCCTTGTCTTCGTTAGAGGCGTATCTGGAAATGGCAAACCCTGCGAGCCTAGCTCTCATATTCTGAAAGTGGTTTTTTACTTTTCTTTTTTTAGGCCAGTTCTTTTGCGAATCCTCCATTGTTTTCTTTTCACCCCGTTCCTTTTCTATCTCTTGGTTGTTCACCTCCTCTATTCGCACATGTTGTTGAATCATTTTCTGTAGTTCCCTTGGGTTTTCCGGCATATTCTTCGTTAGTTCCTTGTAGAATTCTCTGGATCTCATGTCCCCTGTAAAAGCATCCAATGACGATTGAAATGACAAATCTCAAACTTGTAGGTTTTCCGTGACGAATCGGCTATGATATTCCATGAGGCTTTCATCACTTCGTTGTTCTATATTGTTGAGATCCGCAATCATTCTAGTGAACTTCTTCTTTTGGTTGAAACGTCCCAAAAATAAATATAACAGTTGTGCCCAAGACTTGATACTTCTGTGTGGAAGGTCTTCGTACCACGTAATCGTAGTGCCTGATAGAAAGATGGGAAATGCTTTGCAAACTAGTTCTATGTTTGAGATTTGGAATCTTGTGCTAAATCTACATGAATGCAGGAACTCTTTTGGATCTGTGGTACCATCATAGACTTTAACGTGTGGAGGAAGCTTGAAATCTTTAGGCATCCTGAAATCTCGTAAATGTGGTGCGAGAGACGACTTATCCGCATCATCTTCTGCGACAATGTCACACAGCTCTTCCTCATAGCAGAGACGTTCGCGTTCTTGATTTTCCCTTTTCTCTGGCCTTATGGGTTTTTGCCTCAGAGTCTTCAAGAATTGATCGTACAGGTCTTCCCTGTTCGCTTCTAAGAATGCTGTGAACTCTCATTTTTCCTTGTCACGGTTGGTTTTGGGAGATTCCGCCTCTTCTTCTTCCTCCTCTGTTTCTTCTTTACTAAACCCTTTCTCTTTACTAGGCTAGGTGTATGATGGTGGTGGTGGTGTGTTCCATCGTTTTGTCCCAATATTTTCTCTTGCGACTGATGGCTGTGGCTTTTTGCGCTCCTAGTGAATTCCATTGCTTACCTGGCCAGCCTGAAAATGAAAATAAAAAAATTCTATTCCCTACTGTCGGTAATGGTCGTGAGTACGCCACTCCTACCATGTTCCTCGGTCATGGTCTTTGTGTTTGCTGCATGTTCCATTTTTTGCGGTCCACATTGTCTGCCACGATCTGTGATCCCTTTGTTCGCTGCGTCTATGCGCTCCTTACTTTGGGTTGACACTGGATAGGATAATGTTGGGTTAGATCTAGCTACTCCCAGCCCTTCGATCACTAAACTACACTTACACCACCACCCTATTCTCTTCCCTGCCCAACCTTCGATTCAATTATCACTTATGATTAACCATCTCTTCACTAGCAACGCCATTGTCTCCTCCGAGCCCCAAATTTCTGCCTTTGCCACTTCCTGGTCCAGTTGCTTCCGCAGACCGACAATTAGGAGAGGGGTCCAACCAACTCCAATGTGCAACTCCTCCGCTCCCTTCACAGCTATAGTAACCCTGCTTGGGCTTTGTCTGCAGAAACTTATGCTCTGTCTACCCTCCATTGTATTCTTTGTTGCAGCTTTAGACAAGTACGCTAACGAGAACCGGGAGGAAGCGGAGGACGGCGAGGTTCATTTTGTGGAGGAAGATTGTGCTTCCTCTGAAAATAATTGCAGTCGTAGTTTTACATTTTTGTTAATTATAAAATAAATCTCAATTTGCAATCAAATTTCTGGCATGTTGTATCCCTTAAAAAATGTCACTTTTTTATGAAGACTTTTTCTAAGTACTAGAAACTGGAATATTGGGTTTTATATAAATTTAGAAAAGAAAAGGAGAAGAAAAGAGTGGTGAATTTGGCCTACTTGAGGGATTTCGGTTATTCCACTTCCACCGGATTAATTTGAAAGGAGACATTGCCTCGTAGTCGTCATCACAGTCATTCCCAGATTTAATTCACAAAAGACGCCAAATAAGCCTTTTCTGAATGCCTCCATGACAAGTCAACCTTTAGTGCTCAAACACCTCACACAAATCAGGAGGGACGAAGATCTTCTCCTTGCATAGTTTACCTCACCTTCCACCAACATAAGGATCAAACCCCATTTGAGGAAAGTTCTGTAGCTTGAGATCACCCATTTTCCAGGAGGTTGACTTTTTGAGCCCATTTTCACATTTTATAGGAAAGATGGAGTTTTGAGGACGAACCAACTTGTAGTTGTTTGTTTTCCGGGTGTTTATTACATGCAAAGGTGGAGATGGTGGACGAAGAGGAGCTTCCAATTTATTCTGAGGAAGTGCAGCAAAAAGATATTAGAAAAGGGATCTGTAGCAATGGCTGTTTTTCTAAACCAGTTGATTGGATTAGAATGTTGGCGGCTGAAACGCACTGGAGTTTTGTAATGGGAGTTGTGGTTGTTTATGGGATTAGCCAAGGATTTGGTGGAGCTCTTAACCGTCTTGGGACCGAGTATTACATGAAAGATGTGCAGAAAGTGCAGCCTTCTGAATCTCAGTTTTACTTGGGAATTGTCAAAGTACCTTGGATTGTGAAGCCCCTTTGGGGTCTGCTAACGGATGTTGTTCTCATTTTGGGGTATCGCCGGAGACCTTATTTCATTTTAGCCGGTAACAAATTGCGCATTTAGTTTTACATTCTTGATTTTGATTATATGCTGGTAATGATTGATTATCTATATGATGCATCAGGGAATTTTTAATCTAGTAATCTGTTTGGAAGTTAAGTATTAGAACCTGCAGAATGAGTGAGAGGATTTTAAACGATGTGCTTCTATTTTTGGGAGATGAAAGTAGTTGAATGCATGCTTCTTATACTGAGGACAGAAGTTCTAACTGGTTTGCCATGTCCTTGTTGTGGAGCTCTTAAGCCAAGAGAAATGGAGAATGAAGTGCATAATGTATTTACTGAATTTGTTCCGCTAATTCATTTTACGATTGTCATATTTGCAACTCTATTGGGAATTATTAAGAGTTACACTAGGCCTCTTCTTATGTGCATTGTACCTCTAGACCACAATGAAATAGTGCTAGCATAGAAACAGTTAATCCATGGCAAATGGCAAAGTATTGAATTCAAATAATTTGTTCTTATGTTATTCTTATAATTCTCTCTACACAGACAATGCCTTCTTGGAGCATCTTGAATTGATAAAGAACAGATAGAACAAAAAAGAGTTTGTTAGCCGATGAGGAAATCACTCTTCACTTATCCCTCTCGATCCTTCTGTTAATTGTTCGACACCTGCATAATGCATTTGGTTCAAGGAGTCGGGGAGGGCATCATAAAAAAGGTAAAGAAATCATGGGTAGTTTATTTGGAGGTAGTAAATTGGAAGGACAATTATTGGGATATCAAGTTACCATTATAACACTCTATTCATGTATTCATGCTCTTGCTTGCTAGCTGGTGCATAAAGATAGATTCGTGCAGTAAGGATGCTTTTGGTTATAGTGACATAATTCTTACCAAGGCAATAGTTATTCTTAACCCCATCCCCATTTTAGCTTATAAAATTTGAGAGCAGTGTTCTAGATTGTCAAATCTTTATGAAAATGAGTATAAATTTTGCTGAGGATAACAAAAAAATCTACTTAAAGTCATTGATGAAAAGAAGGATAAGATATGGTAATTCCTATAAAGGTTTGACTAGCTTCAAATTTTTTCCTTTTTCCTTTCATAGCACTGTTATGTCTCTCGGTATACTTTTGCAATGTGAAGAGGAAAAAATCCTTCTATGAATATGCATATTGTATAAATTTGCAAGCTTGCAGAGAATGGTATTGCGTTAAGAATGTTAACCAGGGCGCTCGTCTAAAGATAGAATCTACTCTTGACTATTTCAGGTACAGTTGGCGTTATTTCAATGCTGCTCTTGTCATTGCACGATCAACTGCACATTGCATTTGCACTGCTCTTGTTGACTGCAGGAAGTGCTGGAGTTGCAATAGCAGATGTAACTGTTGATGCCTGTGTGGCTCAAAATAGTGGCACCAATCCCTGTCTTGCAGCTGATTTCCAAAGCTTATGTGCTTTAAGTAATTCAATTTGCTCACTAGTCGGGTTCTCTTTAAGTGGTGTTTTTGTTCACTTAATTGGCCCTCAGGTAAGACTTTGTTCTCTGATATACCTTCATCTATACCACTTATTTTTCTTAAGTAATTTGTTTCCCATTGCAAATTAAAGGGTGTTTTAGGTCTGTTGTGCATACCATCTGGGCTGGTTATTTTAGTAGGGGTTTTGCTCAAAGAAGCTCAAACCCCAAACTATAATTACCAACAGGTAAAAGCCTTCTTTTGAGTATTGACCAAGTCTGTTTCTTGAAAGGCTTAAATCTAATTTTGTTCCATCACCAGGTTAGCCAAAAATTTGTTGATGCTACTAAAGCTATGTGGAAAACATTAATACTCCCAAGTGTGTGGAGACCTTGTTTATATATCTATATATCATTCGCTATAAGTTTAGACATCTACGAGGGTATGTTCTACTGGGTTACTGATCCAGTGGCAGGTCCAGCTTTTTCCAAGGTATGTCTATCCTCATTCTTTGGTAACTTAACAAAGATGTTAAGAGAACTGTCACTCAGGTGCATAATGATTTTTTTTTACTAAAGTAATATATTTGCTATGTGCTATGTGGAAGATTGTGAAATGATCAGAGGATCAATCCAGTCAGACACTAACCCGATTGTTAGAAGATATAAATATTCGAATAAACGATTCCCTGACCATATCTTTGATGGGGAACAAGGATACTGTTATTTTCCACTCTAGCAGATATCAATCTGAATCATTTGGCTCCTCAAACTTACCCTGTATATTACTCAGACTATTCATAGCTGAATCTTCTATTATCGGATTCAGGTATAAAAGGCTCCAATGCCTTTTGGTCGTGTAGATTGGCTAATTTTGGCTTTTGATCCCTTTTTACAATTCTTTCTTCAGATGACAGACACTGATTAACTGGACATTATTCCATATTTCATAAAATGTAACTTCTCTAGCTCAAGTTTCGCATTGCAGCAAAACAATAATGGCCACTTTGTTTCTGTTTTCCAAAAGTTATAAATGGATGCGGAAATTCTTTAATAAGGACTATATTACTATACACTGAGAAAGAAATTATACTATTTCTCCAACATATACAACTTATATTTCAAATATACTGTTTTTGCTTAGAGTCTTATTGAACAATGTTGCCCTCGCAGGAGAGTATGGGGTTTGTAATGGCAGTTGGTTCTGTTGGCGCTCTATTGGGGACTGTTCTCTATCAAATGCGGTTAAAAGATCATCCATTCCGAGACCTACTATTTTGGACTCAGTTGCTGTTTGGTCTTTCGGGTATGCTGGACTTAGTGCTGGTGCTGCGCTTGAACTTAAAACTTGGCATTCCTGATTATTTCGTCGTGGCTATTGATGCTAGCGTTTCTCAGATGATTGGACGCCTTAAATGGCTGCCGCTCCTTGTTGTAAGCGCTAAACTTTGTCCTCCTGGAATCGAAGGAACTTTTTTTGCCTTACTGATGTCTATTGACAATGCTGGAGTTATGTCATCGGCGTGGGGAGGTGGCTTGTTGCTTCATGTCCTGAAAGTCACAAGAACACAATTTGATAGCCTCTGGTTGGCAATACTGATCCGGAACATCTTGCGAATTACTCCACTATGTCTATTGTTTCTGGTGTCAAACGCGGATCCAACCTCGTCCATTCTTCCAGATGAAATTTTAACTTCCAATGAGGAAGATGAAACGACAGTAACAGAAAATGTTGAACTTGTTGGTCTTGTCAAAAGTGTGGACAGTAATTAGTGACACCATTCATTCATATATATTTTACTTTGTTTATCATTGGTTTTACAACTTCACCTAGTGCACAATCCATCATATACATTTAAGCTTAATTCTTTGAGCTATGAGCAGTCAAGATTCTTGTTAAAATCGACGATAAATTGTCTCTAACCAATACACAAAACTTGGCATTAAAATTTGATGATCATGCGTGAAGGAGAAAGACTGAAGGAATTAAACCATCGGGATCAGATCAAGTGCAGGAAGTTCAGGGATCAACAGCAGACCTTTTTCACCGACTTAGTTTAACAGCTTTTCCTGCTATTCCACATTGATGCCTCGTTGGATAGGTAGGTAGAACACTCACAAGGGGGCTGTTTCGAATGGATTTTCAATCTCAAAATATGAGATGTTGCCCACAATGGGGTTTTTCCCATTGCTTTTCAATTTTCAAACGGAAGAAAGTTCAAAATGGTCTGCTCTTGTCACGATCAATTCCCTTTTCAAACCTTGCTGCAGCTGCATGAGTCCTTCCCGCATGCCACAAATGACCCACGTGCAGGGGAGTCTTTAATGCTACTTGTTTCACCATTAAAAGACCCAAATTCACTACAATGAGAGTTTTTTGTGCTGCCTCTTGAAACAAAAGAAACCCGGGCAGAGAAATGTTTTTCCATGTGAAGACCAATAAAAGACATGAGATCCACTCCATTTGACATGTGGGTCCCAAAAATAAATGGTGTCATTTCTAGACCTGGCAAAATATAACCGAACCCGAAAACCCGGTATTAAATAATCGAACCGAATCGAACCGGCACCCAAATAGTGAGACCCAATCAATAACCGGAAACCGAAATCACCCGATTGAACCGCACCCGAACTTAAATTGCCAGACCTGATGAGACCCAAACTCGAACAACACCTGAACCCGAATCGAACCTGAACCGAAACCCGAAAAGGACCCGCACTTGGACCGAACCTGAATCCGAACCCGAAAAGGACCCGTACCTGAAAGAAACCTGATCATACCCGACTACTACTCGATTCGAAATGAACCGAATTGATTTTAACCCGAATTTGAAGATATCCAGATTAATGTTAACTCAATCCGAACAAGACCCAGATAAGAGTCATATAAGTTATATAACTGAATAGTGTGTTACAATTGTTATTGTCTAAAATTTTAACTTGATCATATTTAGTTGAAAATAACATCACAATTATAAATAGTGTTGATATGTTATTTAATATTAAAATATCACATAATAAATTAAATTTATAAATTTAAAATGTGTATTAATAGCATAGTTAGATGAAATTATTTTAAGAGTATATTTAAAATTTATGTATTAAATAAAAAAATATTGTAAATTATTAATTTAAAATTATTTTATAATAATTCTTCCTCCCGGCTCGATCCCATGAAGAAGGGCCTAGAATCCCGACATCACGCATCAGTCATCACAGTTCAAGGCTCCGTCTTCTGTGATCCATGCCACATGCCCACAACAACACCTTCTCAAGACACAGTTACTTCTTGCCATGTACTTATCGTACTTAGCATGTGTGGCTTATAAATTAAGAAGTTGTAATTCTAAGTGTCTGGTAAAAATGTCAAGATCTGCTTGTGCTCTAAGCAGAATCAAGTTTTATGTATATGATAAACATCTTAAAAACTAATTATTTTAAAAGTATAAACCATTTTGAAGCTTCTGATACACTGCTAAGATAAGATCCGCTTAAGTTAAAAGTAGAAGTCATTTAGTTATTACTTATTAGTTTCTAGTAAACTGCTAAAATCCGCATTTTTCGAGTGCTTGATTCCTGTATTTGAGATGTGAGTGAATGGGCACCTGCTCGTCTTCCCAACTTCCTTTTCTTGCATGGTAGATAAGAAGCTTTTCTCCGTTTTCCTCTTTTGTGTCTATTTAGTTAAACTTGATTGTACCAATTTGGAAGGCACTAACTTCTTTAAATAGGTTCTTGGTGCAGAATTGGCTATACTAGATGAGATTGACTCTGGTCTAGACGTAGATGCTCTCCGTGATGTGACCGAAGCAGTCAATGGGCTCCTGACTCCCAGTAATGCAGTTTTGATGATTACTCATTATAAGTGACTTGTAGAATTCACTGCGCCAAACTTTGTCCATGTGATGGTAAGCAATCTTTTGCATTTTTTCAAAAAATTATCCTATCTTATACCAACCAAAGCATTAGTTTCTGAAACGAGTCCTCATTTGATCATTTTAAAATCTTTGAGCTGATTATAGGTGAATGGTAGAATTGTGGATTTGTGGAGACCGGAGATAAATCTCTCGTTGAAGTCATTGATACGAGAGGGTATGAGACATTTCGTTAGTCATAGAGCCCTGAATGAAATAGAGTTTTCCTCCTTTTTCCGGGACTGCAAAGAGGGAGATGTGCTTCCTTAGAATTGCCGTATTATTCCATCAAGCAGTTTTTGTTCGACCAAACTATGAAGATTTGACATTTGATATGAAGAGTCGCCCCTTACATCGGATGTACAGCAACGTGTTTAGTGTTTTACACATATGCATCCCCCAATAATGAGTGTCTACTCATATTTTACCCAATAAATACATTATCTACTCTTATTTATCTAGTTATGTATTTAGTAATGTTATTTTTTCTTGATTTCATGTCCACACAATGTTATATTCGTTGTGTCAGATTAAAACACAATCAGATCTTTCTTCTCTCTTTAAGATCATCAAATAAAACAGAAGAAAAATCTCATTCTTGATTCAGAACCCTAATGTCTTGATCAGATGTTACACCCTCAAGTTAGTACTCCTGTGTGATTAGTTGCAGTTAAATCCTAAAAAACAAACGAATAAGGTTATATTTGCATATAACCTAAATATTTAGGGTTACATTTGCACTTTTAAAATATTCGATCTTAAACTACCTATTAAGGTTATATTTGCATATAACCTAAATATTTAGGGTTACATTTACACTTTTAATTATAGCAGGATTATATCTGCACTCTCATTAATTATATAGGGTTATATACTTATATATGCACTTTCAATTATCGCAAGATTATATCTGCATTCTCATTAATTATATAGAATTATATATGCACTTTGCTCTCTTAATAATTCTTTTTGATCAACTGTGGTTATAAACAAAAATATTACTAAATTATGTTTATTCCATCCAAATTCCAACATTTGTGTTTGTTTACTCCTTTTTAGGACTTACAAAGGTGGGACTTTTTTTTCTTTTTTTTTTTGAGAAAAACACAATGATATTATACACCACAAAGGTTCATCAGTAACTCATTCGAGTTTTGAAACATCAAGGAAGCATATTGCACAAATTAATGAATTATATTGGATATCAGCAATTAGGGGGGTAGCTAACTGCTATAGAATCCATTCAACTACAGCGGAAAATACGGATAAGTCAATGAAGTAGTTCACATTTAGCAACAAAAACCAGCACTTACAGGCAGTCGACTTTGTTGAGATCTCTGATTTGAATGATGCTCCATTCATATACTCTAAAAAGGAGGAGCCGTCTCTTGAAATGTATCTTATCTGAGGTCCAGTATAAACAGCTTTTTCAACAACTGCTCGTTTCTTAACTTCTTCTTCCCTAGCCAAGACTCGTCCAAGTTCCTAAGGTTCACAATCTCAGTTTGAGCTGCTTCCAGGAGCATCTCTTCTTGTGTCATCCGCTTCTCTTCTCCTTCTTTTTTCCTCTTTATTGGCCTCGCTGTTGCTTGAAGCACAGCTCGCATTGCATCCCTCTCAGCTTGCTTAACAACAACTGCAGTTCTAGTAGATTTCCTTATGGTTCTTTCCTCTTCAACATCTTCATGATCATCATGACCATCATGCTGGTCAGAAGGGGTGGACTCCTCTGGATTTTTTACCTCTTCGGTATGCTGCACGACCTTCTTTTTCTTGTTGCTCTTTGCTAAGGTCTTTCCCGGAAAAAATAACCGCTTTTTTGGTCGACTCCTGCCACCCAAAAGGCATTACTGAATACTAGACAAAATTAACAAAGCAGTACTTTCCAAAGTATATGATGTGCTCATTTAGCAAAGCCAAACCTCTCTTCTGGTTCCTTCTCAACTTCATTAGGTTCAGATTCCTGAAGTCATCAGGAAAAGTAAGCTACATAAGCAGAAGAAATCATACATTTCGCAAACACACAACAGTATGATATCATGGACAGGCAAGAGCAAAGGAGCCTTTAATGAGCCCGAAAAACACAAACTGATAACTCACATCTTCATCAAAGTCACTGTCGAAAACATCAGCAACTTCACCTTCTTCTTCATACTCCACATCATGCTCCTCCTGAAAAACGCATCCATCCCATTAACAAGGGTCAAATAAATAAAACACAAATACCATCTAAATCAATAACAGCAACTAGTTCATGGCTTTTTTCTAACTGCAATGCAGTAATACTTCACTCAAGAAATCCCCCCAAAACAAAGAAGAAGCACCTCTTTAAGAGCCTCCCGATTCCAGAATGCTTCATCCTCCTCAACCTCGTCATCCAGCTGCCTAGTCATCCTAACATCACAAACACGAAATCAATTAGAAAGAACAAAAGGGGTCATCAAAGATTGGATTTTAAATCGAAAAGAGCATACCGTTTGCCTCTGGTGGCACGGGAAGTGCGGTCCAGAAACATCTGAGTCTCTTCTCTCCCGCTAGTCTCCATCTCTTTTCCTCCGAACCCAGATAGAAATTATGCCGGAGAATTCTTGAAAAGATTCTAAACAGACACTTCTTCGAGCACTTGCTGTGCACTGTGCAATACAGATACAATGAGAAATACGATCTCAACAAAGATACTGTGACCTTTCCCGAAACTACAAAGGTGATCACAGTGATCAGTGATCATCGAATGTGAAACATATATATCATATATATCAGCTGATTATAAAGCATCGACAAAAAATAGAAGTCTCAATCATGTATAATTTATAAACCACTCAATCTCAGTACAGCTGTGACCATCACAAACAAGTAAGAAGAAAAACGAAAGTAAACAAATGCTAAAAGTCACAGCAGCAGAGTCAGTTGGTTCCTTTGGGCATGATCTTGTGCTTCAACCTTGAACAAAGCATAAAAAGGCGTTCGAGCTGGAACAAATCTTCCAAGCCTTCAGAAACATAATCAATGCCGGTGTCAGAAAGGTTCAGTTCCCTCATAGCCTAACTATCATTTTAACAAAATTAAATTATTAAGAACCAACTAATTACTTACCAATTACCAAGATTCCATCATATCTATTCCACGTGACATCCAATAAATTCCTCGTCTCCAAAGCCTTCGATTCATGGATAACAAAAAAAAGTTATTCAAGTAAAAAGAAGAGATGAAACAGAACATGAAAATTAACCAATAAAAAGCACTTACATTCATAGCCGTGCAACCAACTACGTGTAGTTATCAAAGCTTCCACATTTTCGGGAATGAAAGAACTCCTCCACTTGTTCAAAATTCTACCTCCTATGCTAAATGTTGATTCTGAAGCAACAGTTGTGAGAGGGACAGCCAATATATCTCTAGCCATATCAGAAAGCACACCATATCTCTTTTCATGTTCTCTCCAAAAATCTAAAACATCCAGTTTGCTACTCCTGGGAACTCTAGATTCATCTAAATAAACTTGCAACGTTGACTTTTCATTAAAAGTATCCATCTCATCCACGTCAAAATCCTACGGAAAAAATAAGTTACATATTATAAACTATTTAAAGTACTTAAAAATACAACAAAGCAATAAAAAATAAGTTAACTAATCATAATTTATTTTAAAGACAACAAACTTACCGCGGAATAGTCACACTTGCGCTTGCGTGTATCGGTCCCATTAGAGTTGGATCTGGTTTGAGTGTTTGATGGAGAAGACATTCTACTTGATGGCCTTAAAGAATACTCATTAAATAGCATCGCCAATTTCAGAGATATGTCACTCACTTTTCTTGCCGCTTTCAACTCATCACCGTCAAACAACTTCTTATAACAATACTTGAGAAAATCAAGTTTACACCGGGGGTCAAGAATTATTGCAAAAGCAAACAAGGTGCAATAATTGTTTTCTTCATTTTCAGCCCAATATTTATCAAATTTACTTTGCATCTCTACTGCCATTCCTTTCAAAACCTCATCTTCACTTTGAACCAAGTCCTTTAACAACATAGCAATATTCCAGACATTCTCAAAGTACAAATTTGCCGTAGGATAGTCACTACCAGAAAATAACTCAGTAATAACATTAAATGGTTCCAAAGCATCTCGAATTTTCGCAACCATGTCCCACTCATAAGGTTCTGGACATTGTTTATATGTAACATCTTCAGTGTGCAAATTATCAAAAGCATCTCTATACAAAAGAGCCCTATCGAGCATCATGTACGTAGAGTTCCATCTAGTAGCAACATCCAACCACAATGACTTAGTCTCTCGTATTCTACACAAGTCCACAACTTTCCGAAAAGAAATTTTTCTTGCTTCGGAGCCCTTAACATGTTTCACACTCTCCCTAATTTTTACCACAACATTCTCAATCACCTTAAGTCCATCCTTAACGATAAGATTTAGCACATGGGCTGCACATCTAACATGAAAGTAATTACCATTATTCAACAGGAATCCCCAATCATTAAGCCTCACCCTCATGTGACTTTGCATTCTATCATTACTAGAGGCATTATCCAATGTCAAAGAAAAAAGCTTATCATCAATACCCCAATCCTTAACTAATTTTATTATAACCTTGTAAATTTCTAGTCCAGAATGTGGTGGTGGGATATGAAAGAAGCTCAAAACTTTGCTATTCAATTTCCAATTCTCATCAACAAAATGAGCAGTCAAACACAAATATCCTTCACTAATGCAAGAAGTCCATAAATCACTAGTTAGACTTATACGACCTGGTGCACGCTTCAGAATGGCTTTAAGGAGATTTTTCCGAGTGTTATAAATCTTCATGCAATCTGCTTTTGCAGTATTTCGACTAATACATTTAACCTTATCATTCAAGTACTCGTGAATCTCTCTATTTCCTTCATGTTCAACCCAGGAATAAGAATAACCATGTTTGATAATTGCTTTTGCTACTAAGTCTCGGTAAATCTTTTGATCAAAAAATCTAACCTGATCAACTTCTTTCTTCAAAGTCTGAAGATGAGCTTGATACGCTGCACACTTTTCAAGGTGATTCGTATGATTAGTAGTCCCTCTACTGGATTCAGCAATAATTGATCCCACCTTACAATGCTTGCATTGACTTCTCAAATATCCATCATGACTATCGGCTCTACTGATTTGAATAAACTCCTTCCAAACTTTACTCCTACGACCAGCCCATGCTCCCTTAGATCCCACCTCAAAAGATGGAACCTCATTTCCATCAGCTCCGAGTCCTGTGACTGCATCCATTACTTCATGATTTTTATCATTTAGTGAGCTCATAATTCTGTAGAAAGAAAAAGTCACAGTCAACTATTAAGAATATCCCTTTACTGGATTCAGCAATACAAACAAGTAAAGATACTATGCAAATCCCAAACATCACTACTTTCTTAACTAACTCGTAATTACAGAAGCTTGCAGCTAATAGAAAGCTCACTTTCTCAAGCAATTAACAAGAAAAATATTTCATTAAATGAACCAAGAGAGCTCTTTTCTCAAATGTGTCAAACTTTTTCATGAAAACCACCATTGATTCAGTACATTTTGTGATTTTACTCTAACCTTTTCCATCCAGTTTAAATAATCTAATTGCAAAACCCAAACAGATTGATCATATTGCACATAATACTCAGGACGAAAACCATTCAGAACACTGGAAGTATAAGAGTAACATAATGTTGGAACGTCTTTCAGTTAAACAATAAGAAACACACAACTCTGATCAAGATCATGACAACTATACACACAAAAGGAGAGATACGATGCATATATAACGTTGCATCTGCTTCGACATTTCTCATTCCTGAGCTGAAAGTATGAATATTTTTCCTCTTTTTCATATTTAGAAATACCCGAATATCTTTGCCGAGGTAGATGCAACTAATGACAGAACACTAATAAACTTAACCTAATTGCAGAACGCTTAAAAAAACATCAAACAACATTCATGAAGAATCCAATGACAAAAAGAGAGAGTGGGAAAGAGGTTTAAGTTTCGACTATGGCATACGGACAAATACCTTTAAACTTTCCATCCTCATTAACTACACATTCACTTCAGTAAATGGCAATCCATCATCCACAATCCCAGTCAAGCACTGAAATTATCCCAACCAAATTCCATATAACTCAGAATTCCAATGGAAGTTTCCCAAAAAATATCAACACAGTCATCCTCATCACTTAAATTCCACCGTACTCTATTTGGCAATCATATTTAACACTACAAAAACCAACAAAATTACTTCACAAACTAACAATTAAACTTTTTTTCCAGAAAACAAAAAAAATGCAGAAACAACACCACAACATTACAAACTATGTGACGAAAGAAATCAACTTTGAGTCTTTGAGATTGAGAAGCATGACTGGGACTTTGGTTGACACTTACATGGTGAAGTGGCATTCGCAGATTGGTGGGTTTGCAGCGGCTAAGGACTGGGCACCAGGGGCGGAGGAGCAACGCAACTGGTGTGTTTCTGATTTTAGAAATTTAGGAAGTTCGAATTTAGGAACTGAAAAGTGAAAACATAAGATTAATTTGCAGATATGGTCATATCATATGGGGCTAAATTCCGCCGGATTCGGAGACCATGACATTGAGCGCCAAAATCTTATTCTTCAATGTAAAATAAAGCGGGAACGAACCTTTGGGCGCCAAGAGCCGTGCTTGCTGTTGTTGTGCGATTTCTTTCCGTGCGAAAATAGTGGAAGCGGATTGAAATTGATAACTTCTCCATGTTTTTGGGAATCCTTGGTGCGTCGTGGACTCGTGGCCGTTGCTGTGCTGTGCTGCTGCCAGACTGGAGTGGAGACTCTGGAAGACGTCTCTGACTCTCTGGACTCTGGACTCTGAACTGAAGAAGAAGAATTTGTGAAGCCTTGTGTTTATTAGTAGTTAATAAACATTACCTACTAAATGAAGCCTTGTGTTTATTGAACAGAGAAGCCTTGTCTATTAGTAGGTAATTTTTATTAAAATAAATGAGGAACATAGAAGCCTTGTCTATTAGTAGGTAATTTTTATTAAAATAAATGAGGAACAGAGAAGTCTTGTTTCGTTTCATCGTTTGCCACGTTTGGACCCTTTTTAAGTTTTTATATTTCCCGTAATGTAGGAATTTATTTATTAGTTAACTTGCCGTAGATTATGAATTTATGAACTTAGTTAATTACCTACTAAGTTATTAGATAATTAGCTAATTACTAATTAGTTATTAGTTATCACTTATCAGTTAATCAGTTATTACTTATTACTTTATTAGTCTTAATTAGCTCTTTAATTATAAAGATAATTTGAATCGTTGGCTGATTAATGATTCACTTGATTGGTTTCTATTTTAGTTCTTAGATATATTTTGGTTTTACTTTTTTATTTATTTCATAAATATATACTAGTAAATTGAAGAGTTTAAACTGCATATTAGAAACAATGAATAAAAAATTTTGGGTTGCATTAACTGGGTCATAAACTTTATAACTACAGTATTTTGTAGAATAAATTTTTAATATTACAATAAAAAGATGTCACATTTTCATTATTTTAATTAAACACATCTTTCCGTAGGCCTATGGAAAGACGGTCTTTCTTTCCCTGCATTTAAATTGAAAAGAAAGAATTTTATTTAAAATTTTAAAGTTTAGTCATCTAAGCAAAACTATATGAGATCATTAGAAATAGTTAAACATTGAATACATTAAAATTTGATTGTTTTTATAATATTTCATTCAAATTATTTAAAAATTAATTATCTATTTGTTGAGATTTATTTTAAAATTCTATCATACTTATATTATATTTATATGTATCTCACTGCAATAATAAAAGTAAATATCAAATGACCTTATTAGACTCACTAATTATAAAAATGTCCTTATTTAACAGTTAGTCGATCTAAAATAAGATTGTCATAAATAAAATAATAATATGTATACGTATTTCTATCAAATGTACTCTATCAATGTGACAAATGACAATGTATAAAACAATTCGAACATTTTGTTATTTCAGATTTTGGATTTTTTTCAGTAATATGATATATATATATATATATATATATATATATATTACAATGAGATGTTTATTGTTTTAATTATCTTAAAAAGTTATATATTTTAACAAGTTATGATTGATTATATCAATATGTAGTAAATAATTAAAATCAGTAACATATTATAATATTACTATGTTATTTTTAGACAACTTGAGTTTAGGTTAGTCAAAAATCAAAATGATATAAATATCCTGTTGACAGCACAATCCAAACAATTTCTATTATATGGTGCTTGAGATTATGAACTTAGAAAGTAATTAACGTTCAAATAAAATAAAACATCATGGATATTCAAAGTAAACTCGATTATAAGAGGATATATCATATAAGCAGTTAACTAGAACTAGAAAATAAAGATATTCATACAAGTTACACAAGATGACAAGAGCACTACTCTTCATTATAAATATTAATAAAGTCTGTAGTTAAACAATTTCAATTTTTGGGTGTACAATATGTCAATATATCATATAGAATTAACTCAGTTTAGTCACAACTCACAAGTGCACATAAAATATAATAACTATTAATAAGTGCTTATAGAACTCAAATATGTATGTTAATCAAATTAGTTACGGTGGAATATAACTAAGTAAAATAGTAAGACACAATTATAAAAATAAAAGAGAATTAATATTTATTAAAATTCCACTTCGAAAGTATACATTAAAAAAGTGACTAATAAAATTATATATATATATATATATATATAATAGATGGCAAAGTCTTAGGAAAGACGGTCTTTCCATAGGCTTATGGAAAGACGGGGTTTGATTAGAATAATAAAAGGTAAAATGTCTTAGTTGCAATATTAAAGTTTTAGTATGAAACATGTAATAGTTATAAAATTTATAACCCGGTTCATGCAACCCAAAAATTTTATCTTAATTTCTTCTAATTTACACTTTAAACCTTGGTCTTTTCATAACTTATGGAAAGACCGTCTTTCAAGAGACGGACTCATAGTAGATTAGTTCAGCGAAAGTATTTTTACAAAATTAATATATTAAAATTTTATATTCATTATAATGACAATTTGCTATATTTATTTGAACAAGACCCGGATTGAATATATTGGAATCCAACCAAACTCGACCCGAAAGATAATGTATCCGAAAAGTACCAAAACCATACTGACTCAAGCCAAACCCGATCCGAACCTGATTAAAAAAATGTAAAACCGAATTGTACCTGTAACCGAAACAACCTGAACCAAATTTGATCTGAACCCGATTCAAAAAAATGATACCCGAATTGTATTGAAATTGAAACAACTAGAACCAAACCCGATCCGTTCAAATATTTTTCAAAACTACCGAAAGACATCCGAACCTGAACACACCCGATCAAGACCCGATACCTGAAAACAAAAAAATCCACCGAATCATACCCGACCCGATTGAGTCTCACCCGTATCCGACCGAACAGATGCCATTTCCTGCCCAAATGCATTTTTTGCGCAAATGCTATTTCCTGCCCAAATGTCATTTCCTACTATTTTCATGTTTTTTTAAATGCGCATTTCCTTCTTATCTCCTTCGTTTTATTAAGTTGACATTTTCTTTCTGCAACAAAGTTAATCAACTTAAATTTTATTTTTTTCAACAAATTTATTTTTGAGAAAGTATTTTATAGATTGATTTAACGTTTAGACTAATCATGAAATAATCTCATTTTAATAATTTTTAATAAAAATATTATTATTTAAATTATGAAAGATAGATCTATAAAATAAAATTTAATGTCCGAAATAAGATTAGATAAAAATTCAATGTCCTAAAAATCAGAAATAAAATAAAATATATTAGAATAAAATATTAATAATACTATTATTAACTAATATAGTGATTAATTTTTTTATTTTAAAAGTAAAACAACTCTATTTATATTTTCTGTATAAATAGGGTCTTACAAATAGTAAAATTGATACATATCTCACTCTCAAATTTAAAACCACCATTCTCAAAATTTTCAATTTCTTTGTAAATTGGTATGAATATGTTTTCGTATACTTGATTTAACTTATTGCATCTGAACGAATAATATTAATTTGTTTTGGTGTGTAATGTATTATGAGCTACTATAATAGTGAGACTAGTCCCGGTCAATAATTCAAACTTAGATGAGTTCATGATTTGATTGGTCATTCTTACTTGTCCATCTCTATAGTGTATGTACTACTCCACATGATTTGACAAGTCTTTGACACCTATCAATCACTCACACTTTAAACATGATTTGACAAGTCTCCGACACCCATCAATTATAGCATTACAATAACATGTACGCAATAATTCATTCAACTCTCCCCTAATTCGTGTATAAATAGGATCTTACAAACACTACAATTGATACACAACCCTCTACAAGTCTAAACTTATCCTTCTCAAAATTTTCTTTCCCTTTAACAATTGAATTTTTTCTTTTATCATGGATGAAAGAAACCCACGATTCGGAAAAAGTACAATTTCCCAAAAATCAAACAAAATGACCAAATCAAATTCCAAAGTTCCAATTTCTCGTCAAAATTTTGATGTGAAATTTTCTCGTTATGAAAGTTTCGAATTTGGAAATGCATAACCCTATCATCCCGATGGTTCATATTCTCATTTTTAATATCCATCGAATTCTTCGATTCCGATATATTCGAGCATGCCAATGATGTTTGGTCAACCCCCTATGCCATTCCACGGCTTTCCACACTCTTCACAATAGATTCCTATGAATCCACAGTTTATGACACTAGGAGGTAGTTATTTTATGCCCGACACTGGCAATTTTTACAGGGGAGGAAGTGTCCACAACATGGGTGTTTCTGGTTATGGCATGTGTTGAGTGTTGATTTTATGTCCTAAACAATAAATGTTGAATTATAAAATAGATTTATTGCCAATGTGAATTGGAATCCAAAGGGTCACACACAATAGGACTACTTATCAGATTAAATAGATTGGAAGATTATTTTATAGTTAAAGTAATCTTCAAGGACTGGGAGATAAATAAGCATGAAACCCTAGGGTTTCCATAATGGGCCAAACCCACATATGGTAGCTTATTTATATCCACTCATGTATTCTGAAAAAATACAACTCATTTTGAACTAGCCGTCAAACATAGAATACATAAACAATCTATCCATTTTCAGGTTTCTGATACGATTCGTGTGGATACCTTGGAGGCCGGACATGTGTGCGGCTACGAGTGATCAATACTTGGATATTGTGCGATTGATGGTTGAATTCGCAACTATGCATGAATTCTTCATTTGTATAAACATGTTAATATTAATCTATTAATTTCAGTGTGATCTTGGAATAATCAATCTTTTAATTCCGCAATATATAAGTTTATATATTTGATTGATTATCTTACAGTGGTATCAGAGTTATCATTGTTGATTATGTTTGTTGGTTTTATGTCCTAAAGACAATAAATATTGAATTATAAAATAGATTTATTGCCAACGTGAATTGGAACGCAAAGGGTCACACACAATAGGACTGCTTATCAGATTAAATAGATTGGAAGACTATTTTATAGTTAAAGTAGTCTTCAAGGACTGGAAGATAAATAAGCATGAAACCCTAGGGTTTCCATAATGGGTCAAGCACAAATATGGTAGCTGATTTATATCCACTCATGTATTTTGATAAAAAGACACAACTCATTTTAACCTGGCCGTCAAACATAGAATACAGAAATAATCTATCCATTTTCTGGTTTCTGACACGGTTTGTATAGATACTTTGGAGGCCGTACATGTGTGCGGCTACTAGTGATCAATACTAGGATACTGTGTGACTAATGGTTGAATTCACAACCAGGTATGAATTATTCATTTCTAGAAACATGTTAATATTAATCTAGACTAAATTGTTTTTTTAGTCCTCTACATATTCTTCAATACCTTCTTTTGGTCCCCCACTTCAAAATCGCGTTTAATCGGGCACTAACATTCTAAAATTGAATCTTTTGGTCCCCTGAGGTGGTTTTCAGGTAAATCGGAATGGTTTTCAGATATAGTCAGGGTATTTTAGTAATTTTACTGGTTAAAAACATTTTCAATTAAAATTTTATAATTTTAAAATATTTCCTTTTTCCTTTTCTTTAATTTTACTTTAATTTTAATTTACTTTTAATTTTCTTTAATTTAGGGTTTCATTGGAACCCTAAACCGCTGCCGGCCCTTGCTCCTTACTCCGCCGCTGTCGCTGACCACCGCCGCCGATCGACGCTTCCAATTCCACCGGTGATGATCTATGCTTCCAACGCTTCTGCTAGCGGAGTGAGAAGAAAACATTTCCAGTGCGGCGGAGTGCTGAACGGAGAGAGAACGCAGATTGGCGGAGCAGAGCGAGAACTCAAATCGATGGCGGAGCTAGGGTTTCAGCGATTGAGGTGAAAGTGATGGTGGAGAGGCGACTGTGATGAGCGACGATGCGGCGGTGAAGAGCGATAAGGCAACAGAGATGAGCGACATGGTAACGGAGTTGAATGACGAGCCGACGGGGAGAGGATGACAAGCGACTGCGATTGCGATGGAGAGAGATGACTGTGCTGAGATGCACACGCCGGAGGGAGAAGATAACTTGTGCGTGCCGATCTGCGCTGGCGAGGCGATGATGGACGGCACAGAGGCGATGATGGATGACAGACAGAGGCAACAACGGACGACAGACGAGGAGTATGATGGAAGGCAAACATAGGCGATGACGGATGGCAAACAGAGGCAACATCAGGCGGCGGCCGGCGAGCTTCTACTCAAGAGAATATGAATAGTACCTACTTTTATTTTTTACTTAGGGGCATAATGGTAATTTAATATATTTTGACCAATTTTACAGTTGACTTTACCTGAAAACTGCCTCAGGTGACCAAAAGATTCATTTTTAGAATGTTAGTGCCCGATTAAATGCGATTTTGGAGTGGGGGACCAAAAGAAGGTATTGTTGAATATGTAGTGGACTGAAAAAACAATTTAGTCATTAATTTATTAATATCAATGTGATCTTGGAATAATCAATCTTTTATTTCCGCAATATATGAGTGTATATAATTGATTGATTATCTTACAGTGGTATCAGAGCCATCATTGTTGATTATAGATTAATATATGAATTTGATTCATTTGAATATGTTAATTGATATATAAACATTCATATGAAATAATGAATATTATGATTTTACTGTTGATATAAAATGTTAGTTTTGTATATATTTTAAAAAATAAAATATTAAAGACAGAGAGTTGATTGTACTTTGTCATATAAATATTAAGATTGGGTCTCCTGATAGACGGCCTGTCCAAAAGATTAAGGACATGCTAGTGACCAATTTGCAAATTAGAGAAAGTTGAAGATATTCGCGGGCCGGGTTATAAGACAAAAATGGGTTATAAGAAATTTGTAACTCCACCGCTACTGACAACTCTGGCGAATGCCTCAGCCAGAAATGAACAAAAAACATCCGTTGTGCATAACTGGTCGGCTCAGATCCGGCCGCTCACATCCATCGTACACCTGATCGCTCACATCCGACAAGCTAAGGTCTGGCGAGCAGTGGGTAGCCGATGAACACACCACCATCACCATCTGGCGGCCACCAGATCCAGAATTCAAGCATAATGAATGAAGATAAGCACTATATGCATGCGCATTTGGACTCGGAATGATTCCATCCAAGTTAGTCATCGATTATGCCTCAGAATATGAATTTTGGTTCAGTTACTCTTCTGAACTCAGTAAGGTTTTTCATGATTTGCATTTATAATGAGGCTGAGGGAAAGATATTTTAAATCAAATTAGTAGGGTACTTTGTTAGGTTTAGATATTCTGGTCGAAAATGCGATTGATGACACTCATTTTACAGGAGGCAAAGGAATTGGTTGTCGAAATGTGGAGTCTCAGAGGGTGAATTTGGGGATATTCCTGACTCACTTCTGAACAAGCCTCTCAGGAGACCCACTCTATAGTGAATTATGTTGTCACCAACAATTTTCAAACTTGGACGAGTGCATGATTTGACTAGTCATTGCAACTTGGTCACCTCTATAGTGATTGAACTATTCAACCTTAATAATACAACAAACATTTATTGAGAATGGACCATTCACCCATAATTTTCAACACGAATAAATCATAACATTGCAATAATGTCAATGTAATAATTTCTATCAACCTCACCTTTCAATATCTCTATATAACTTCAACTAGAATTCTCTACATTCACACAATTTCATTCACCTATGAACCATTTTTCTTCTTCCCTTTCATTCTCTCACTCATAGCTTCCCTCTTATTTCACTTGAAATACCTAAACATGGCATATTCTTTTCTCTACAACTCAAATTCTACTAATTCCCAAACCAATGATGAAGATGAGAATGTGGGATCCTCGAATTCCCAACAAAATTTTGTTCCTGCAATTCCTAGTATTGATGTTATCATTGAATCTTACATGATAGTGTAATTAAAAGCAGAAAAATTCAGTAAGAAATACTTTGATTACCCTAGAGAGAGAAAAACAATCAGTAGGACCCCAAGGCGTAAAAGAAGAACCATTGATAGGGGTCGTATAGAAGGCCAGTTTATTCTGTTGAAAATTTTGATCCTTCACCAGAGACAAGAACTTATTTTGATGAGGTGTTCATATGAATATTCTTCATGAGGAGAGAGCTATTTCTCTATGTTGTTGAGGGTGTTCGTAACCACGACCAACATTTCGTGCAAAAACCAGATGCAACCCGTAAACTTGGGCTCCATGAATATCATAAGTGCACTGCTACAATGCGTGTGTTAGCTTACAGATTGGCATATGATCAATCAGATAAGTACTTGTGAATTGGAGCTAGTACAGTGAGGGAGGCATTCCATAAATTTATCACGAGTGTAATTTCTCTGTTCGGTCCTACATACCTAAGGAGGCCAACATACCAAGATGTGGCACATCTTCTCCAAAAGGGACGGGATCGTGGATTTCCTGAAATGTTAGGAAGTATTGATTGTATGCATTGGGAGTGGAATAATTGTTCTAAGGTATGACACAGTCAATTTGCATGGAGAAGTGGGAAACTGACAATCATATTGGAGGCAGTTGCTTCTTATGACTTACACATTTGGTATGCATTCGTCGGTGTTCCAGGTTCATGTAACGATATTAATGTTCTTGATCGATCTCCATTATTTTATGAGGTAATGTTAGGAAAGGATTCACTTGCTTGTTTCAGGTTAACGACAACACATACAGGACGGGATACTATCTAACATATGGTATATATCCAGATCGGGCTACAGTTATGCCAGCTATTCACGTCCCAATAAATGAGAAGGAAAAACATTTCACTCAACTTCAAGAAAGCTATCGAAATGATGTTAAACATGCATTTGGGGTGTTACAAGCTCGGTTCCATTCATTCATAACCCGACATATATGTGGGAAATGCAATTTGTGAGTAAGATTATTTTAGCATCCATTATATTACATAACATGATTGTTGAGGATGATAGCATGGTGCACGACCCCGACGATGACCATACACGGTCGGTGGCGCGTATTTACATGATGAATTACAATGGAGTCCAAATCATAACCGTTGCGCTGATTTTTCCCAATATGTCCAAAGACGATCCGCAATCTGGCATAGACCAACACATCATCAATTAAAAGAAGATTTGGTTGAACATGCTTGAAGTCATTTTCATTAATTGATTTCATGTTATTGTAACAACTTATTATGTGTATTTCATGGTTTTCGGTATTTTCTATGTATTGTTCGTATTATCTTTTTATTTCGTATAATGTGTTTACATTTCAAATTTCTATATTCATATATTTTAACTCAATTGGACTTCATTTTTTAACATTATTTATAATTATACTAATTTGATTCATAAACAATGTATCCATATTGCTAACAATATTTGTAACATAATTAATGTGGGTATTGTTGTGAAAAAAATAAATTAATTTAGTCTTGAAATAATGTATTACATAATTTAACTTTATTTATTTAATTCGGTTAACAAATATATACATATAATTAAGAGTCAATCTCTTGAAAGACGTTGTTTCCATAAGCCATGGAAACACCAAGGTTTAAAGTGTAAATTTAAAGAAATGAAGATAAAATTTTTGGGTTGTATGAACCGGGTTATAATTTTTATAACTACTACATGTTGTATAATAAATGTTTAACATTGCAACAAAAACCTTTTACCTTTTATTTTTGTCTTTCCATAAGCCTATGGAAAGACGGTCTTTCTCAAGACTTTTCCTATAATTAATTTTAGTTTTTATATAAATATTTTTCACGACTTTAAATTACTAGATATAATATTTTTATATTAATATAAAAGGAAAAGTGTCCGTCTCTTGAAAAATGGTCGTCCATAAGTCATAGAAAGACCAAGGTTTAAAGTGTAAATTAGAAGAAATGACGATAAAATTTTTGGGTTGCATGAATCAGGTTATAATCTTTATAACTACTACATGTTGCATAATAAATTTTTAATATTGCAACTAAGACCTTTTACCTTTTGTTATTCTAAATAAACCCTGTCTTTCCATAAGCCTATGTAAAGACGGTCTTTCCCAAAAGAAAAATATTATTAAGGCAATTCAAGAGGGCAAAGTCTTGGGAAAGATGATCTTTTCATAGGCTTATGGAAAGATGGGGTTTAATTAGAATAATAAAAGGTAAAAGGTTTTAGTTGCAATATTAAAATTTTAGTATGCAACATGTAGTAGTTATAAAATTTATAACCTGGTTCATGCAACCTAAAAATTTTATCTTCATTTCTTCTAATTTACACTTTATACAAAGACTTGGGTGAGACCGTCTCACCCAAGGTTATGGAGAGACCAGGGGTCTCTAAGAAAATTAAATAGTTTTAGGGACTTAAAGACAATAGTATATAAGATGTATAATTTAGGAATTATTCAGTTTTCTTTTCATATTGCCTACTCACAAAATCGGAAAGACAAAACCGTCAAAAACCCTCTTTAAACTCCCTCCGTCAAATCCAATTTCAATTGCTTGATTTGAGTTTAAAATCGCAATTTTGAAGCCTACATTCCATTAGAGTGTCTTTTACGGTATGACAGAGGTAAGATTTTCTCAATTTTTTGGATTTTGTGGACTGATAGAGGTAAGATTTGGGGCTTTTTGCTTTTTTCAAGTTTCCGGTTGTTTTCTTGTTGATTTCGCCATTTATCTTCTTAAAATTAGGCCGTGTATGTGTTATTTTGGCCTTGTATTGTGTATTTTCAATTTGTGTTTCGTTATTTTGTAGATTTGATGAAATCGAAGGAAGGTATTGCTGGTAAAGATGACTTGAATGTTGATGACGGTGTTCCTTCCTCATCCGTTGTTGAACCAAAAGGTGATTTTCTGTTTTTATTTTTGTTAACTTTTTGTATTGTTAGAGTTTTGTGTTTTTTTTATTTAATTTTTCTGTTTTGTTGTTGATTGATTTGATGTGTTCTTCGTTCTTATTGATGCCGCTCTATTTTTTTTGTGTTGATGTTGCTCTGTTTGCTGAACTTTTAGTTGTTGCTCTATTTTATTGTTTTTATGTTGTGGTTTCTGGTATGAAATGGTGTATACCGGAGTATTTAGGCTATTTATGTGTTTAGTTAGCATGTTTATTTGTTTAGTTCAGGTTCTGTTGTGTTTCTATCGTGGTTGTATTCACAAGGAAGCAGGTCTTGTGTGCAAGGAAAAAGAAACAAAGGGTCTTAGTAGTAAATAGTGAGAGTGATATAAATTAAGTTCATATATTTCCTTTTCATCATCATTTTCTCTCTTTTCAGAGCGGAGGTTTTTCTTTTCAACCATCGATTTGTTGTGATTCCTCGCTAAAATCGTTGATTTTCAACCGGAGATTTGATTAATCTAGAGGATTTCTGATTACTTAATACGGCATAGGTTTACAACATCAAATCGGGAGTAAGTTACAGAAATACTGAATTTCTATTGTGGATGAAGGTTTGGAGGTTAGTGATTTGGTTCAAAGCCTGGTAAACTTGTGAATCAAGTGTCGAAACTTTATACTTGCTTTTTATGTGTTCGCTGCTTTATTTTGTGATTTTGCAGCTTCAACCGTGGATATCAATTTGGTTTCTCATGGAATGGATAGCTTCTTAGCAGCGAATTCATTGATCGAATAATTTCATTCCTGAATCATGACGGATTTGGCACAGCCAGTGTCCAGAAAGTTCACCTTCTTCTAAATATATAATGTTCTTGGTCTACTTTACAAAAGGTAAATACTAGATATCAATATAAATCAAGAGATGTTAATTCTGTTTTTGGTATGTCATATTTAGTTACCAAGCATATATAGTACAATCATCACTCCACTGGATAAAAGTTTCGATTTTATAATTTGGAAGTCAATATTGTGTTTGCACTTCTCATTTTGTCTTTTATTTACTTATAAAATTTCTTTGTTTTTAATGTACATGATATAATATAGAGTTAATCCTAAACCGAATGAATCACGATATTTGATTGATTCTATAGTATCTCCTAGTATCTTGATTGATATTGACTTATATAATACATATATAGATTAGGTTCATTGAATCTATTCATTTGTAAACTCTATATTCTATCAGTACATTCACAAAGATTTATTTTTTTTCAGTACAGACTTGATTTAGCAAACACAACTCATAAGATTTTCTGGACCCAAGTAAGTTGGCATTACTTGTCACTAATTTGGCACTAGCTTATTGTCCTTATTATAAATGTTGAAGGCAGGGCGTTGGATTTTCTCAAGGTTTCTGATATATTAGGACTAGTAGACGTGGCGACTTTATGTTTTATTTTTTTTCCAGTTTTGTTGTATCAAGAATCTCCATTTGTTTTACTCAACCAAAGTATCTTGTTAAGTTGGCATTCTTCTTTCCAAGGAAGTGAGCACTCATATGTAGGTTGGAATCGAATACTAAGCAGAAGCCTTTGTCCTTCTTTCCATGGAAGTAGAAGGTGAGTCCATCTGCTCCAACAAATTTCCCCAAAATTTCAACATTTTTAAAGGAACCATGTTAGATTTTATGATTATAATTTATTCTTATGTTTATACTGCTAGTTTGACTATTTAATTCATTAGTTTATCTCTTTTGAAAATATAAATTGATAAGGATGATGTTGTCGTTAAGGTCAGTGTAATTCAAACTGGTAATTTTTAGTATAATTTGTTCATGTTTTTCTATTATTAGTGTAGGTGTTTCGCGTGTTTATTTGTTATATTATATAGTTGTTGTTGTGTCCGTGATGAATGATCATTGTTTCAATGTTTGAAAAAGATTATGATTAGATTTTATAATTAGAATCCTTCTTTTATTTATATTGTTATGTTAGTCTTTTTCTTGAGGCACGTGAACATATTTTGGTTATGCGTAAACTGGGCCATTGGTCAGGTATTCGAGGACTGAACAAGGAGAGTATGAAACAACTTCAAGATGAAAAATGATATGTTTCTTCTACTTTCAAAAGGAGCATTCCAATGGAAAAAGTCTATTTTAAGATTAACAACCTGTATGTTTTAAGATAATTTTTCTCATGATTGTCAAGCGTAGCATTGAATGTGTTACTGTTGATATGTATGATTGGTTGGAGAAGGTTAAGGGTGATGTTACTACTGAGTGATCGCGCAACTTGCAACCAAGTGAAGGTGTTACTAAACAAACCCAAATTTAGCCGGATAACTGCGAAGATTCACAAGAGTTTTGGAATAACAATGTATGTGCTATAGTTGATGAATGTGCAAACAATTGGAGCAAGGTACAAAACCAACCTATCCCGACTTTTTACTTGTTTACTGAAGGTGAATTGGATGGCCTAGAAGGAGCGTCCACGACTGTACAATCCCCCAAATTAGGAGTTCAAGATGTTTGCGAGGTCTTGTAATTCAAAAATAGATTGAGTTTGTTGTGTGATTTAAATATTTGGTTTATTTTATTTGAATGATGAATGATTTTTGTTATTGTATGATTCTTAATGTAATTTGCTAGGTTGTTGAATTTGTTTTGTCGTAACTAGATTAAAACTTGTAATTTGTTTGTTAACTCATTTCTGAAGTTTATCTATTTAGTTCCATTGTATTTATCTTTAGCTTGTTATTAAAGTTTAACAGTTCGTCTAGCAATAATTTTTTGGTTGTTTAAATTTTGTTTTGCCAAATTTACTATTTTTTTCTGATTGTTACTTCATGCATAGTTATTTTTATAGTTATGTGTTCTTTAGGTATATAGTTTGGTTATTTAGGTATTTTGTTTTATTATTTAGTTATTTAGTTCAAACATTAGAAAACTTCTAGTCATGTGTTATAGTTTACTTTTTGATCCTCATATTTTAATTTACTTATTCTAACATTAGTTCATGTATATTTTCATTTTGTTTATTAATTTGAGTCATTAGTTTCAAACACGGGTTGCTTGGTTTATATTAGTTTGAATATAATTTTACTTAATTAATCTGCATTAGTTAGTTCAGATATTCAAAGCATATGAAACGCAATTTAAATGATTAGTCTCAAAATTTAAGTTAAAGGTACAAAATAATAATATAAAATACACTGTCAAATTAAATCTCATAGGTCTAGACTTGTTGCTTTGGTGTCTTTGGTCCAAACTCCTTTATCTTTTGTTTCTTTCTTTGCTTCCATATTTCAATTTTCTTGCTTCTTCCTTTTGTATTTGTGGGAGATGAATCTTGGACTGTTGGCCATTTAGTGATGGGAGATTCTGCTACACTGCTTGATTTTTCACGTTCCTTTGTAGTTTTTGAGACAAGAATTTCGATAGGTCGCTCAAATTAGCATCCAAATATGGTCCTGCAAATATGTATCCTTTCAATACTCATTACATCAACTATTTTTTAATTAGTTCATGTAATTTACAATTTAGTTCGGTCTTCATAAATAATTATTTAGTCATTGATAAATATGGAACATTACCAAAATATTTTGAAAAAAATCAACTAATCAAATTTCAAACCTTCAGCACCATAATAAATCATGTATTTGTTGAGTTAAACCGTGTATTTAACATATTACTTTTTGGCTACAGTAAATTTTAAAACATAAAAATATTCTCAACAAAATACATGTAATTGAATTCTAGATATTGATGAATCATCTTACGAAGTTCGATAATTTATTTCATGTGTTAATGTGGTTACATCATTTATTCAATATGTTACTTTATACGTTATAGAAAAATTAAAAACACGTGAATTTTCTCAATAAAATGCATAAAGTCATTTTTATATAGCAATTGTATACACTTTACTTATTTACTTCATGTGTTTATGAGGTAAGATCTTGTATCTAATATATTACTTCATACTTTTAACAAAATTTTACAGTGCCAAAATATTTTGAAAAAAAAAATCAACTAATCATATTTCAGACCTCTAGCATCACAATACATCATGTATTTATTGAGTTACATAGTGTATCTAACATATTACTTCTTGGGTTACAGTAAATTTTAAATATCAAAATAATCTTTAAAAAATGCTTACAATTGAATCTTAGATAATGACAAATTATCGAATAAAGTTTAATCATTTTACTTCATGTGTTAATGCATATTAATCATTTATTAAATATGTTACTTTATACATTTCAGAAAATTTAAAAACGCCTAAATATTTTCAAAGATATGCATATAGCCAAATTTCAGACTTTGAGAAATTATACATCATGATAATATAACGTTACTTCATGTGTCTGGTGTTCATCATATTATTTCATGTGTTTCAACAAATTAAAAAACACCTAAATTTCCTCAATAAATTGCATATAGCCAAATTTCAAATATTGGGGAACTATCCATCAGAATAATATCACATTACTTCATGTGCTCATGCAGTTACATCCTATGTTGATCATATTACTTCATACGTTTCAGCAAATTAATAAACATCTAAGTTTCCTCAACAAGCTGCATATAGACATATTTCAAACCTTAGGGGATTATTCAACAGAATAATAGCACGTTACTTAATGTGTTTATGCATTTACATCCAATGTTTATCATATTACTTCATACGTTTCAGTAAATTAAAAAAATACCTACATTTTCCTAACAAATTGCATATAGCCAATTTCAGACTTTGGGGAATTGTTCATTAAAATGATATCACGTTACTTCATATGTTCATGCAGTTACATCCAGTGTTCATCATACTACTTCATACGTTTCAACAAATTAAAAAACACCTACATTTTCCTAACAAATTGCATATAACCAATTTCAGGCCTAGGGGATCTGTCCATCAGAATAATATCACGTTACTTCATGTGTTCATACAGTTACATTCAGTGTTCATCATATTACTTCTTACATTTCAACAAATTAAAAAGCACCTACATTTTTCCAACAAAATGCATATAGCCAAATTACAAACCTTGAGCAATGATCCATCGGAATAATATCATATCACTCACATGTACATGCAATTACATCTGGTGTTCATCATATTACTTCATACGTTTTAACAAATTGAAAAACACCTGCATTTTTCCAACAAATTGCATATAGCCAAATTCCAGACCTTATGGAATTGTCCATCAGAAAAATATCACGTGACTTCATGTGTTCATGCAGTTTCATATTACTTCATACGTTTCCGCAAACAAAAAAAAATACCTACATTTTCCTAACAAATTGCTTATAACCAATTTCAGACCTTGGGAAACAGTCCATTAGAATAATGTCACGTTACTTCATGTGTTCATGCAGTTACATCCAGTGTTCATCATATTACTTCATACGTTTCAACAGATTAAAAGACACCTACATTTTCCCAACAAAATGCATATAGCCAAATTCCAGACCTTGAGGAACTATCCATCATAATAATATCACGTTACTTCATGTGTTCATGCAGTTACATCTGGTGTTCATCATATTACTTCATATGTTTTCAACAAATTGAAAAAAAACACCTACATTTTCTTAACAACATGCATATAATTGAACTCCAGATCTTGAAAACAAATTCACAATATAAAAACGTTACTTCAAGTGTTCATGCAATTACTTCATGTGTTTAACTGTATATACACAATCAAAATCAAACTTGGATGTAAACTTGTTGAATTTTCAGATTGAACATATTCGTTGCTTTCTTCCTCATGCAAAACAACTTCATTGCCTTGAATTGCTTCGTTTTTCATAGTTTATAATAGAAACACCTTAGATCGTAGATTTCAACCATTAATTTCATATAATTGAGATTTCAACAATAAAACTAAAATTTACAACTGTAAATTACAGATTACCTCGATTATATCACCTTCAAAGATCGTAGAAGTTTTCAAATATGCTCTCCTTCAATCTTTTCGTCGCAAACTTCACCAAATTTGAAGCTAAAATCCGATTTCTTCATATTTGCAATTTTTTTTTGCAGAATTTGATATCTGAGCTCGATTGCAAATCCGGACTACCGATTTGCAAAGCTTTGATCGCCTATTATAGAGCTTGAATCCGATGTTTAGTAGCTCTGATTCGGATTGAGTTTGAGGAGAAATGAAATTCCTTGATTTTTCGGAGGAAAGAAAATCTGACATTTATTCGGGAGGAGAGAGAATCTGGGTTTGACCTATTTTTGTTATAACCTTATTTTGGCCCATTTTCATCCTATTTTTCTATTTTGCAATCATGTTCTATTTTTAAGCTCCATTGTTATTAATTGCAGACTGATCCCTCGTCTCACCATTTGCTATGGTGAGACGGTCTCACGAGAGTTTTTCTCTACACTTTAAACCTTGATATTTCCATAACTTATAGAAATACTGTCTTTCAATAGACGGACTCATTCAAGAGACAGACTCTTATTTCTATTTTAATAACCAATCTACAAATATATAAATAGTCGTTATCCATCTTCAGGATTATCACCCGAAGTTCAGTTTTTCAAGAACAAAAAATAATTAAGGCTACATACAGAAAAAAAAAAAAGACTAACTAAATTATAAATTAAAGGAGTTGAATATAATTAATAACAAAACATCATATAATAAGGATCGTTTTCATTCTGATATCAATCAGGGTATCCACAGTTATTTGACTTCCCTAAAATCCTGAAACGACGTCGTTGCTGATTCTTTTATTTTGACTTCTATGGCTCTTTGTAACGCCGTCGTTTCAAATGTAACCACGTCATTGTTGGGGGCTTTCCTCCGCTGCCGGAGCTCCTCCCACATGCTCCACCTGCGCCACCGGGGGTTGCCGGCGTCAACGATTAGTTAAGCCCATATGCGATGACATCATGGCAGTCGATTGGGTGAAGGAGGGTTTGCAGGAGAATGACAGGGATGGGTGTTAGGGGTGATTTGGGGAATCCAGGAGAAGTTTCCGGAGATTGTGCAGTTGAGCATTGGGGAAAACTTCTCCGATGAAAGCTAAGGGCTTGTTTAATTGCCTCCATCAATGGTTCTAATAAGGTATTGGTTTTAGAGCATTTCTTGGTCCATTCTGATTTTCTGCAATGTGCTGTAAAATGTATGTAAAGTAGGGATGAACATGTAAGCAATTCTCACGCTTGAAGTTGGGGTTTGTGCTGTCTTTTTTTATTAATCTGCCTACATGGCCTCTAAAGGATCAAAGTGCATAAACTATGCTCCTTTTTGCCTTTGATAAAAAAGGTTGCAATCCAATTCTATGGAAGGTTGGCTGGAAATCAAGGCTGGCGTTACGATTCTACATATATATGATCCCAAAGATGCCACTTCCACTTGTCTGTCGTTACATTTGAGATTAACAGAGATGTACTGACTAAAATTGTTTGTGTTTGAAATCTTTCCGCTCATGAGTTGGTCTTATAAAAGCTCTTCTCATACGAGGATCCATCAATCAGTTTCCTCATTTTTACTTCTCATATTTCCTCTTCACCATAATCAGTTCAATGGAGGTCATGTGAGGATCTATCTCCTCATCGTATATGGTTGAAATCAAGAAACCCAAACACACCCCACAGTTTAGCTCCAAACTCAGTTTCATTACCTTCAACCAAAACCCAAATAGCCTCCGTCATTCGTTCAGAGTCTCGTCATATCCGCAGAAAGAAGTAGCTCAGGCTCTGGCTCAACAGTTCGACCCGCTAATCCCAGTTGAGGAAGCTCTCACCCCGCCGAATTCTTGGTACACTGATCCTGGGTTTCACTCTCTCAAACTCGATCGAGTCTTTTACAGGGACTGGCAGGCTGTTGGTGAGGACTTGTGCGAGACTAAGATGCAATTTGACTCTTAATTTAGTTTTAAATGTCCAAATTTAATCATAAAATTAGTTACTCAATATGATTGTAGTTATGATGGCGGAAGATTTTTGTTTGATTAGTTTTGAGCTTTGTTTTCAACATATCAGCTTTTCATAACTTCAAATCATGGATAACGAAATATGGTAATGATTAAACTTTTTTTTTGGTTAACTGGGTAAATTTCAAAGTGTGTACCTTAGTTTGTTTAAGAGAGAGCATTCATTTTCAGTAACATGATATCATGAAAATGGTGTTGAATTCTCTGTAACTGTTAATTTTCTGAATTTTTTTTGCAGGTTATGCTAAACAAATTCAGCAGCCCCATCAATGTTTCACAGGCAGGTAAAAGTGCGTTATTAATCCCTTATTGTTTCAAGCATTAAAGTATTGGTAATTTTGTATAGTGTTGGCACAGAATAATGAGTACAGCGAATATGAAGGTGTAATTTAGTTACCAATTGCTGGGAGAAATCCGAAAAAGATACATGAAGTTGAATCTGCAATTTTGTCTGCTGAATCTAGCTAAATAGTGGATTATGGCAGGTTGGGAGCTGTTGAGTATGTGGTGTGCATGGATGATAATGGGAACCTGCATGCATTTCATAATGTTTGTCGCTATCATGCTTCTCTCCTTGCCTCTGAAACTGGGGAGAAATCTTATTTTGTTTGCCCATATCATGTGAGTTTTCAGCTCCCTCTTATGTTAAAATTGGTGCTGCAAATGCTCCAGATGTACCAGTGCTACCAGTCGTGTACCAAAAATATATCAGGCTTGTTCCTTATTGCTACTCCAATTCTGTTGGCGTTATACTGTCGTCATTTAGTGAAAGCATCGTGAAGTTAGATTGTTTTTCAGGCTTGGACTTATGGATTGGATGTTAGACTTCTCAAAGCAGCTAGAATAACATGAATCAAGAACTTTAAAGTGCATATATGTATGCGAATCGACATTGTCTACCTAATGTCTACCTAATGCTTTATTCCTTGACTACCTAATGATCGTATTTCTAAAAGAACAATCTTTGAGTATAGAGGTGTAGGAAATGGGGCTGGTTCCATTAAAAGTGGCGATTTGGGGACCATTTGTACTTCTCAACTTCGACAAAGGAATGCATCAACTAATATCTCAGATAAATGCCATCGGAGAGGAATGGTTGGGTAGCACTAACGGGATATTGAGCTCTAGGATAATTGATTCTACTCTTAGCTTCATTTGCCGACAAGAATACACACTTGAGTGCAACTGGAAGGTATGTTATGTTCCCCTTTGGTTTCAAAATTTTTGAATGTTATGTCTGAGTTTGTTATGTCTCTCTGGCTTTCATCGAAGGAGGTCTCCTCTTCAAGTTTCAATTTTAATTACATCTACCATTTTCCATGCAGGTTTTCTGCGATAACTACTTAGATGGGGGATATCATGTTACTTATGCTCATAAAGGTCTTGCATCTGGCCCTAAGCTTGAGTCATATTCCAACACAGTATGATCACTGAATCTTCCCGAACTGACATGCTTATGTATTGTTTTGATATCTAAATTCTGGGGATATGCTTAAATACGAGTTCTGTTAGGTTTTAGATGCTTCTCTCTTTTTTGTTTGTTTTTTATAAAGTTTGCGCATCTCTCTCATATAATATTTACTTTGCTTCTGCTCTGATCTAAAAGATGCATGAAAAAGTTAGCATGCGGTGGTGATTCTGTAAAAAGTGAACCAGACTTTGATCGACTAGTATCAAAAGCTCTATATGCTTTTGTGTATCCAAATTTCATGATAAGAGTTAAGTGCAATGATGTGAGCTTTTTTGTTCTTTATTTGTGGTTGATAATTGATGTATGCAAAGTGGTAATTTGTCTTAGGTATGGAACATGTACACAAACTTGGTTATGCCATTGAGGACTAGTAAAATTACTTTCTCGATGCATCTCTTAAGGGTACTAGAGTTGATTATGATATACTGTTTCTGTTATATTTATTGAACCAAGGAATATTGAATTGTTCCATCTATTTTCAGAACTTTTGGTGGAGTACAAGTGTCACAAACTTGTGAAGAATTGAACGAGAGAATGGCATTGTCGGTTCTAAAATATATGTAAAACCTTGATACATGTTACGGTCTTACGACCATTTCCAGGGGTGATTTACATGCGCTTTTTAATTAGCGAGATATTATAGATTACAGAAACATTTATAGCGCCAGATCAGTAGATTCCTTGTAGTATGATGTCGTCGCAATCAGACTGTCGAAAGTGAAAGCCATCAGTGTCCATACTGGCCTAGAAGTGAAATGGGACTAATGTTATTTTACATGTGATGGCTATACTTGTGATTGATATGTGATCTCTTTTCAGGATGATAAAGATTTCATAGAAAGAAGCTTCTTGTGATTGATATGTGATCCCTTTTCAGGATGATAAAGATTGCATAGAAAGAAGCTTGAAGAACAGTGAGAAAGTTCAGGTGCAGCTACTTCGGCCCAAAATCTTCTTGTCTATCTCTATACAAACATCTGGGTACTTTCGAGCTAAGTCCAAACCATTATTTGTTTTTGCTCAACTTTGCAGGAGGTGGCCATCGTATTGCGTCAAGCTGTTTAGAGAGGTATCGAGTCGCTAGCATATAACTATGGCCGATATGCTCTCGCTGTTGAGGCCCGAGGCATCATTTCCATTCTCTGCTATGAAAATTTCAACAGCTACTACTCTTATCTTGAGAACAATATGGAGTGGTTGGGAGGACATTGCTTGTATGCAAGTCTTTGATGTTGAAGGTTTGAATGTTACTTGCAATAAATTGTAAAATAAATGGGGCAATCTGAGAAAACATATTGTGACTAAGGGGAGGGCATGAAACAATGTCTTGAGAGCTACTGTACAGTTTATATTCGGGATCAGAATCATGTTCTAGTCCAAGTGTTTTGTTTTTGTTTTTCTCCAATGTTGTACTGTAAACTTAAAGGTTTTTGTGCAGGTTGAGATTACCGAACAATGTGCAGATGGCGAAATATTCGTGAACTTACACAAAAACGGCAACGTTAGTATAAACCTTGACAATCTACCAAGTTTTTATTATGTAGACAAAACAAATAAATTGACAATCAAACAATGATGATGTGTCTGGAATTCGTTAGGGCTATGGCGTCAATTCCTTAGCCGTGATCCAAAAGAAATAACTCTTGGAGTATGCTGAGGGGAAAATTTCTCAATGATAAAGTCAGTTTAAACCAATATGAGTATATGACTAATAGTGAATGAATCGTAAATACTTTTGATTCAGTCAAAAATTTCTCAAGTACGGAAAAAAATATAACGATAAACAAATTCATAAAGTGACTATTATATACAAAGGTGGATCTAGAAATTTTAAATTGGTGGGTCACAATTTAATTTGGTGTTTCTACCTCTAAAAATTGTTTAGAATTTTAATTTTTTTAAAAAAATAAGGGAATTATAGCACTTTAAATTAAAAATAAACTAGGACACTAATAAAAAATCATGTGTTAACTAACAAAAGGAATAGAATGTTTTTTGAAAAAAATTGGCAGGGCAATTGTACCTTGTCCACTCGTTACTCCGCTGTGAATATTATAAAGATCTCAAAGTCAAAGCAATCAGTAGAACCATATTCGAGAACATAAATATTTATTTTTATTTTCAACTAAATAAATTATTTCTCTTTATCATTTAAAATGGGAAAACATTAGAATATGATATAATTATTTCTTTTAAATATAAATGTACGAAATTGAAAGTACTCCCTCCGTTTTTTTTTCATTGGCACCTCTCTTTTGGTGTTAGAATTGAGGAGATGTTAAATGAGTGGATGAAATTGAATTGAAAGAAGAGAAAGTAAAATGAGTGGATGTAAAAACCTTAAACTTGCCCAAAATAACAAGTGCCAATTAAAAAAAACACCACTTTTAATAAGTGTGCCAATGAAAAAAAAACGGAGGGAGTACATTAAGTTTGTCTCAATTTAATAAAAAAAAACATTGCATAACGTTGTTCATAAGAAACTTGATAGCTTGTGGCTAATTTAGTATCTTTTGTTTAACTTTCAAGTGAATTTTGTAGCTATGATCATTTGTTAGTAATCTATAATAGTCGGCCAATACACAAACTTAAGATATTGCTTGCAACTAATAAAAAAATTTGCAAAATTGTTTATGACCGATTAAAAGAATTGAACTCGTGATATAAAATTCAAGCTACTTGTGTAGTTGGGTGGTTGCTTGCATTGGGAGAGGGTGGAAAAATAACCACCATGCATTCGAGTATTGACGAGACATGGACTGGAATGGTGATAAATTAACATAACCTGGTATGTGGTCAGATTTCAGCAAGCTATTGGACTGGCCACTGATGTCAAGCTTCCAACCCCAACTCAGAAGCAGAGAATATTTTTCAACAATTGAATTTATGCCTTTACATCCATTTAGTTAATTTGGGGGTCAATTTTTTATGTATAAATTTACTAAGATGAAATGTTTGATTAGATGGTCTCCTACCAAATTATGCAAGTGACTCTTATGTTTAGCGACAGACTTTTCTGAAACCAATTTGGGTTGCTTTTAGGCTCATCTTCCTTTCTTTTTCTTGGTCACAATCCACCGTTATAGCATCCTACTCCTACTCTTGTCGCATTACATATGTGGATCACTATATCTCGCCCTGTATTTTACTATCCTCGCCCTAATACGTATACAGTATATATTTTTAATTTAATTTGAATAACTAAATTAAATGATATTATAGTTTTAAAAATTTAATTTTTAAAAAAACTAAAATCTGGGTGAAAAAAAAAAAATTGCGCCGCCGCCGGACCACCGCGCGCCGCCGCCGGACCACCGGGCGCCGCCGCCGGACCACCGGGCGCCGCCGCCGGACCACCGGGCGCCGCCGCCGGACCACCGGGCGCCGCCGCCGGACCACCGGGCGCCGCCGCCGGACCACCGGGCGCCGCCGCCGGACCACCGCGCGCCGGCGCCGGACCCGGTTCGCCACCGCCTGGGCGCGAGGCGCCACCGGTCGGCTCGCCACGGCTTGGGCGCGAGCCGTGGCGGAGAGTCACCGGCGGTCCGGTCGCCGCGGCATGGCCGCGTGCCGCCGGCCATCCGGTCGCCACCGCGGGACGGCGAGCCGCCGCCGGTCGGCTCGCCACGGACAGCCCGCGTGCCGCCGGCGGACCGCTCGCCACGGTCCGGGCGCGAGCCGGACCGGCGCCGGTCGCCTTCGCCAGCGCGCGAGCCACCGCTCGCCGTTCGTTCGCCGCGAGCCGGACGCGGTCCGCTCGCCAGGCCGTGGGTGCGAGCCGGACGCGGCTCGGCTCGCCGTGGCTTGGGCGCGAGCCGAGCCAGGCTGTTTTTTTTTTTTTTTTTTTCAAAAATCTGACTTCTATAAATGTGCTCGGATTCCATTCTTCCAATGGCACTTGAATTGTTTTGCAGTCCTAGTTTGGTGAAAAAAAACTCCAAAAAGGGTGTTACAAATTCCATGTCTTCGGAGGTAATTTTACTAATTAGTTTTCTGTCCGTAAGTAGTTGTTAAATTTAATAATTTTTGCTGTAGAAATTTGTGCTCGTCTTTGTGTTTTAATTTGTTAACAGTTACGTAGAAATTATTGCACATTTATCTCCTTTGAATTTAGCTCCTATCAGTTGCAGTAACGTTAATTTTGTTGTTAATTTAGCTACATAATGCTGTTTTGAATTTATCTACAGTAATTCATGGCCTATTAATTATTGTAATGTTAATTTTGTTGTTCCGTTAAAATTCTTAAGCATTGCTGTAGAAATTTATGCCCGTCTTTGTGTTTTAATTTGTTAACTGTTACGTAGAAATTATTGCACATTTATCTCCTACGAGTTTATCTCCCATGAATTGCAGTACCGTTAGTTTTGTTCTTAATTGAGCTACGTAATGCAGTTTTGAATTTATGTACAGTAATTTATGTCCTATTAATTATTGTAGCGTTGCTTTTGTTATTCTGTTAAAATTGTTAATTATTGCCGTAGAAATTTGTGCTACTCTTTGTGTTTTAATTTGTAAACTGTTATGTAGAAATTATTGCGCATTTATCTCCTATGAATTTATCTCCTACTAGTTGCAGTAACGTTAATTTTGTTGTTAATTTAGCTGCGTAATGCTGTTTTGAATTTATCTACAATAATTTATGCCCTGTTAATTATTGTAACGTTAATTTTGGTTGTTCCGTTGTAATTCTGATTGGATGGAAAATACTATGTTAATTTAACTACGTAATGCTATTTTGAATTTGTGTACAATAATTTATGTCCGATTAATTACTGTAGCGTTGATTTTGTTGTCCTACTAATTACCTGATGTTTATTGCTGTTTCAGGATGACAGTCAGTCATGTGAAGCTGCTGCAGGGCGGAATGGATACTCTCCATTTGCCACCTCAGCTGTGTTCCCAGATGTTGACGAGGCTTATTCGTACCTGCAGCGGATTGCTCTGCAGGTGGGATTTGAACTTGTGACGGGGTCCTACAAACAGAACAGGAATGGTCCGCTGAGGTTATATTGCATTTGCAATCGGGGCCGGAAGGATAAGGCCGTAGATACGAGCGAATCTGATGTAGTCCGACGGAGTAGCAGCTCGACCAGCAGTTGTGGCTGCCCGTTCGCGATTGTCTTGAAACAGAGCATCACGGGGAATGGTTGGAATGTAGTGCCGTGTAAGGATCCTAGACGAGGGACGCACAACCACTCTTTCTCAGTGTACCCCGAGGGTCACAGACAGAGCTCCAAGCTCCATGCGGACGCGAAGCAGATGATCAGAGATTTGACAGATTCAGAAACAGCTCCAAGGCATATCAATGCCAGCCTCAGTAATTCGTTTCCGGACATGCATCAGAACATTAGGCAGGTGTACAATGAGAGATCGGCATATGTAACGGAAAGGCGAGGCGGGCGCAACACGGCGGAGAATTGTTTGCATCTGGCCACCGCGAAAGGGTATGTATCTAGTCACCGCTCAGCAGGTGATGGCACTCTGACTGATTTATTCATGGCCAATCCCGATGCTGTTGTGGCATTTCGCACGTTTCCGTGGGTTGTGGCCATCGACTCAACATACAAGACCAATCGGTACGGCATGCCATTCATTGAGATGGTTGGGATGTCCCCTTGCAACACAAACTTCTTGATCGCCTACGCAATTGTTGTTGACGAAACGGCAGACACCTATGAGTGGGTGCTGAACGCTCTGAAGAACTTGCTTGTGGATGGACCGTTCCCTGAGGTTGTGGTCACCGATCGGGAGATGGGACTGATTAGGCCACTTCGGACTGTGTTTCCAGAATCGAAACATCTGCTCTGCACCTGGCATATCAACAAGGATGTGGAGGCACGTGTCACCGTGCTGACGGGGAGTAAGAGGAACGGGTCAGGGTTCAAGAACGGTGCATGGTTCCGGATTTGCAATGCGTCCACCGTTACAGAGTACGAAACCGCCGTGGTTGATATGAGGGCTGCATGGGCTTGGAGCCCATCTGTTATTAGCTACGCTGAGACGACGTGGCTCACACCCCATAAGGAGAAATTTGTGAGGGCATGGACGAACAGATTTCTGCATTTCGGGAACACAACTACGTGCAGGGTCGAGAGTGCACACTCGTCACTGAAAGGGTGGTTACAAACGTCGACTGGTTCACTGGACACGGTATGGAGGCGTGTCGACCTGCAGATAGCCCAGCAGATTACTATGATCAAGACCGGCCTCGAGAAGTCAAGAACGTGTATCGGAAGATTGCACCGCATGGCCGTTTTCAGCAACTTGATCAACAATGTGTCCAAATTCTGCCTGGATAAATTGAGGGTCGAGTACCGCAGGATTGATGCACTGGGAGCACAGGTATATGCTTACTGCGGCTGTGTGCTGCGCTCGACATACGGAATACCGTGTGCATGCGTCATGGCCGCGGCAGTTGCTGAAGGAATCCCCTTGTACTTGGACGACATTCATCCGCTGTTTAAGAGCCTGGCATTGGGTGATCACTCGCAGAGCACGGAGAACAGCTCGAGGGCCGAACAGGATCAGTCGCGGTTCGACACTCTGTTGGAGGAGTTGGCACGCAGCGACCCTTCGGTCCGACGACGAGTTGCATCCTACGTAGATGCGCAGTTGCATCCGGAGGAGAGCGGCATTGGCGAGCCGGACATCTGTACCAGTGCACGTGGGAGACCAAGCGAGCAGGTCCCCCGATCAAGATCAACCCGACGTTCACCGAGCTACCACGAGCACGTGAACAGGCGATACGGGAGTAGTTCAAGGTCCCCGGGGTGTGCTTCAGGGAGCGGTCGCCGCCACGGTAAGTACAACATGTTTATCTTATTGTTTATCTAAATGTATATCGCCGCCTGCACAAGATATTTATGTTAATGTGTTGTCCTGCAGCGACATTCCCCGTTCCTCGAAAGTGTCCCCCACATTGTCAGGCGTTACATCCAAGGCTGGAACGATGTCGTGAGTGATGGTAACTGTGGCTTCAGATGCGTTGCTGATGCGTTCCACGTAGACGGTGAAGGTGAATGGTCCACAGCGCGTCGGGCAGTATTTAACGAAATATCAACTCATTGGCCCGACTACGTTCCCATCTACGGTTCGCAAAATGACGTTGAACTCGCCAGAGCCCGTATACACCACACCAGCGGTCCATGTGGTCCAGAGCATTGGTTCACGGTCATTGCGGACATGTTTCCCGTCGCCACCTACTACAACACGGTCGTGGTTTTATATTACATTTCAGAGAACGGGTCGGCGGACCATTGCTGTACAGTCCTTCCACTGAGGGCAGGTGGGGGCGAGGCTGGAACAAGTAGGGAGCTGCACATTGTATACGTTCGCAGTGCAAGCCATTTCGTCCGGGTAAACATGAGGGAAAACTGTCCCATGCCCCCCGTGGTTAATCTGTGGACCACGCTAAGGAAGCCTGATGTCGTAGGTTGGGAGTTACCCTTTCGTAGGAGGCTAAGCGCTTGGAGAAGAGCATACTCCCAGAGTAATTAACTGTTGTTATTAGCTCGGCATGTACGCAACCGTTACAGTTATTGCCTACGCGTCGCGTAATTAATTTTGAAAGCGTTGTCGATGCAAAAATGAATGACGCATAAATGTGATATGCAAAAACATAGCCGATTACATAAATGAGCAGAATATGGCACAACTGTGAGCTCACACATAAACAAACATTCGACTAAGGAATGGGTCCATAACCGAGCCTCCGATACTCATCGCGATGACCGAGCACAGTCGTCATCAACTCCCTCATGCTGGGGTCGCCGAGTCCATCAACGGTCGCCGAGCCAAACGGATCCAGTGCGCTCATCACGTCACTCAGCATCTGTTACACAGGAAACGGAGTTTACAATAACGAGACAATAAAATGTAATATAATTACTCGAAGCAAACAGTTAGTGAAAACTTACCGATAACTGATGATGTGTCCTGTCCGGGCCACTCGCGGCAGCATGTTCAGGATTTGCGATCACTGGGTGCGAATGAGTCGCGTACCAGTCCTCGTAATCCATGGTACACTCTGATTGGGGCGTGGCTACCGGGAACGCCGCAAGCCGTTCCTTGTGCCAAGTGTGTGCCATCTCCCATAGGGTCAACTGCAGCCTCCCTGGGTAGGTCACTGAATAGCCGGCTGGATCAGCCGGGCGGGAACAAGGCTCCGGCGCAATAGCAAGACCCCGCGGTATACCCTGTAGGAGACCGAACTGCCGCACAACGCGATCTGGCATGTACGCCTCCATTGCGTCGAGGTATCGGATCACGCCGCGGTAGTGAGTCCTCCCCCCCGCAGCCCTGACCACGTCCACTCCATATGGCAACCAATCCACCTGCAAAAAGTTTCACAGACATGTTACGTTTCTATGGAATCCGATCTATCTACTACTGTCAGAATAAGAGTAAAAGCATGGAATTCATACCTGGTCGGGCTGTAAGGCATCCAACTGTCGCCTGATGGCACCGAGCCTCCCCGTACCTCTCCCCGATCTAACCCCTGTGTGCCACCGACTGGCGCGACCCGGAAGAGCTGGCAACGTACTCGGTCCCGGCCGAAACATCGGAAAGTACTCGTATATCCATGCTTGGAGCAGCGTGCAACATCCGCATAGGCCGCGCGCCTTGGACCGGGACGCAATTCCCAACTGCAGATACAAACTGGCCAACGTCGCCGAGCCCCACGACAACTGCGACAACTGCGAATCAAGCAGGGGTAGAAGGTTGGCTCTAACCTTATTCCCAGTTTTATCCACAAAAAGCGTGGATGAAAACAGGGTCAGCATGTAGCACATGAATTGGAAGTGCTGGCTCTGCCCCGCCGCTACACACCTCGCCATCAAAGATTGGGCATCTATGTTACCCCCGTTCCAGTCTTCCGCGAGAAAGGACTCCACGTCTTTCCCAAACAGTTCGGCGCACGCTTCCTCAATAGTCTCCGCCGAAATGGTACTCGCAACAGCGCCACCATCGATGGGAATGCCAAGAATCATCTCAACGTCATGCATCAAGATGGTCATCTCCCCAAACGGCATGTGAAACGTGTTCGTGTCCGGCTGCCACCTCTCGACAAAAGCGGATATCAGTGCCATGTCAAGGAACTGGAACATAATCGCAGGCAGGTGGCCCAACCCGGTCGCATGTATCCGGGCCTGTGCAACATCGCTCAGTTCGGGGAGCGTGTCGACTAGCTGCTTGCATAGCGGCGACCGAGCATGGCATCTCAACACACCTCGCTCTATACCATTCCAAACGTCAAGCGCGACGTGTCCTCCGAAGCTTGGTATGACGAGGTCATCCTGCGGGCCACCAGCCACTGGTCCCCGCACTAGCCACGTCTCATCGGCGGCGGGTCGCTTCCTCCTATTCCTCCGTGCCATTCCGGTGCTAGGCTCACCGGCATTGCACGATCCACCAGAAGACTGTGCGAATTGACCAGCTCTGTTCCTCACGGTGTGTCTGGCTCCAGCTTCAGCATAACGTTCGATCCCGGCATCCAATGGAACACTCGAACCAGGTTGGCCCACCGGGGGGACATCTGCGGGCAGGTCATAATTCATCTGCCAATCACTTTCATGACGAATACCACCGGGCGCGAGGATGTTAATCTCCGGACCGTCCCATGTCGGCATGGGATCGAATGCACGAACGCTCGGTGGAGAAGGCTGCTCCGCTCCTACATCAAACTCCCGCGGGCGAGGCGACGGTTCATCCTCGACCACGCGGCCTCTAGCCTGTCTCGCCGAGGCACTAACACATCTTCGTCGTATGGAACGACCATGACCGTCAGGTTGACCACCAGTGCTCATCTACGACACAAGATATGTAATTAGTATAACAACAAGTGAATCAAACTGATATGATAAGATAAATTAACATACATTTCAACAACGTGTGAACTGATTTTCCGAACAGTGCATCAACGAACTGGAACATTTTTTCTAGTTACAAATTGGAGATTACATAACTAAATAATCTTATTTTCTTACCACTATTATTAACATTCAAGGAAACAATAGTTAAAACATATCGTAACAGTTTACTACACAATTGTTTACATCGGATTACTAAAGTTTGTTTACATAGAACTATATTCTATTATGTCACATAACTAAATAATTTCCAAAAAACACAATTCCTAATCAATAATTTCTGAATAATTTCTATTACGTCACATAACTAAATAATTACTAAATTACCCAATTTCTAAAAAATACAATTTCTAAAACAATATGTCCAAATTTAAACTAAGTAATTTCTACGAAACACAATTTCTTCGTTTTAATTCCAATTACGCCACATACCTAAATAATTTCTAAATTGGCCAATTTCTACAAAATACAATTTCTAAACCATTATGTCCACATTGAAACTAAGTAATTTCTACAAAACACAATTTCTTCGTTTCAATTCCAATTACGTCACATAACTAAATAATTTCTAAATAACCCAATATCTAAAAAATACAATTTCTGAAATATTATGTCCGAATTGAAACTAAGTAATTTCTACAAAACACAATTTCTTCGTTTTAATTCCGATTATGTCACATAACTAAATAATTTCTAAATAACCCAATATCTAAAAAATACAATTTCTGAAATATTATGTCCGAATTTAAACTAAGTAATTTCTACAAAACACAATTTCTTCGTTTTAATTCCGATTATGTCACATAACTAAATAATTTCTAAATAACCCAATATCTAAAAAATACAATTTCTAAATAAATTCTATTAGGTCACATAACTAAATAATTTCTAAATAACCCAATTTCTAAAAAAAACAATTCCTAAAATATTATGTCCAAATTTAAACTAAGTAATTTACACAGAACACAATTTCTTCGTTTTAATTCCAACTATGTCACATACCTAAATAATTTAGAACATCACAAATTCTAAACAAATAATTCCTAAGTAATTTCTATTATGTCACATAACTACATAATTTCTAAAAAATCCAACTTCTAAAAAATACAATTTCTAAAATATTATGGCCAAATTTAAACTAAATAATTACTGAAAAACACAATAAGCTTCCAATTATGTCATCATGTCCAATTATGTCATTAATTCCGACAAGCTCAACAAAATTCTAACAATTCCAACAAGTTCAACAAAATTCGAATAGATCGGGCAACGATTCCCACGAAAAGAAAAAAAAAATTTCTCAAAAACTTACATTTTCCGGCGAAATTCCGGCGGGATTCCGGCCAAATTCCGGCGAGATTCCGGCGGCGGCGGGCGGCGGCGGCGGGCGGCGGGCTGGAGGCGGAAATGGAAGGGAAGGGGGAGAGGGAAGTGGGAGAGGGAAGTGGGAGAGGGAAGGAATGGGAGAGGGAAGTGGGGGAGAGGGTTATTTATAGTAATTTTAGGGTTTTAAATATTTTATATTTCTTTTTTCTGTTTTCTTAAAATTAAAAATTATTTTATTTTAATTCAAAATACGTGTATTTATACGTATTAGGGCGAGAATAGTAAAATACAGGGCGAGATATAGTAATACCCTTACATATCGATTGAATGATCAGTATTGGATTATATTTAAGAACAAAAATATTTGTTTTTATTCCTAACAATATTAATTATTTCTCTCTATGATTCACCTGGTTGTTTTTAGGTGGCTAAATTTTGGGGGAAAAATGTATATCCAATTTAAATGTGAAACATTGAAAGCACATAAAAACTTGTCCCCAAATTTTAAAAATCAAGAATACCGCTAGTTACATATATAAAAGTTAGAGAAAAGTGCATATATAACCCTATATAATTGAAGAAAGTGCACATATAACCCTACGCTAATCGGAAGTGCAAATATAACCCTATTTATTCAGTTTATGAGCAAATATAACATTTTCAGCCGGTTGGAGGCCGGAATCCAGTAAAAAGACTATTTTGCCCTATGTAAAAAATAAAAAATTGAAATTGCATTAAAACCCTCTTCTTCTCATATCTTCTTTCTCTCGTCTTCTTCATTTCCCATATTTCAACCTTCCTCAACCTTCCCAGATCTTCTTCTTTCTCTCTGGCGCAGCAGGCTGAAATTCATTTCTACTGAAATTCATCGAAATCTTCAAAAAATCAATGTTGGGGCAATAGGGCCTTCGGATTGTGCCCCTAGTGCCGAAAAAGACAATAATTGATGCAATCTGAGGGCCTTCAGTCTGGGCCAATTTTCCGGATTGCAATTTTCTGGCGCTTGGCTAAGCGGCGCCGAACATAGTGATCGATGGTGGCAGAGGTGGTGGTGGCCATGGATTCGTGGCGGTGGTGACCAGGGATTGATGTTAGTGGTGGTGATAGGGATTGGTGGTGGTGGTTGGGTGAGGGTGGTGGTGGCGGTCGAGTGAGGTTAGTGGTGGTGGGGGCTTAGGTTCAACAGCAACGAGTGAAAGGGACTCGTCGGAGAGTGGTGGCACAAGACTTCCCTTTGCCCGCACTCAGCTGCTCGGGATGGTGCGGTGCTAGGCCTAAAGTTCTGATGGTTGCGCACGGGCTGAGTGGGTCTGGTGTTTCAGACCTCTAGTGGGGTACACGACTGAGCGAGCGGTGCTGCTCAGTTTCTTGTTGCGGACAATGGAAAGCTTTGGGAGAAGACGAGTAGAACTCCGATGGCTGGTGGCGTGCACTGCCGTGAAGACCTGGATGCGTGGGGTTCTATGGCGGTGGGGCTTGGGTTTTATGGTGGCCAAGGAGGGAAGAATGGTGGTGGCGGGGCTTTGGTGGTAGTGGCGCTGAGGAAGAATCTGGCAGGGAGCAGTAGCAGTGGGTGGTGGTGAGTAGAATTTTTCTGGTGTTAGTAAGGGCAAAATTGTCCATCTAGATCAAGGCTTTGGTCATAAGGGTATTTTAGTTATTGCAAGTTGGTCAATGGCTGGAAATTCTTGGTCAACGTCGGAATCATGGCCGGGGGTATATATTTGCACCTTCATTCAACAGTCAGGGTTATATTTACACTTAAAAACAATTGAGCGTTACATTTGCACTTTCCTCAACAGACAGGGTTATATCTGCATATTTTCCTAAAAGATATAAGGAGTGGATACTCCTTATGAATTATTATTTATACTGGATGAAGCATTAACAGTAGTAATTATCATATCTTAAATATATACATATAATTAATTTGGTTAACAAATATATGCATATAATTAATTTAATTTCATGAATAAATAATTTTCACAACTTTAAATTACTAGATATAAAATTTTAATATTAATATAAAAGGAAATATTTTAATTTGGTATTTATTTTTATTTTAATAACTAATCTACAAATATAAATAGGGAGTTGAAAATAACTGAAAAATAGTGGGATCAGGATGAGGAAGAGACTGTATAATGCGAACATGACTGAATAATTGTAGAATTTGAGGCCGATGAGAGACAAGAGAGTGCAAAAGTTCCAAAATAGGACTTTTACATGTGCTCTAAATTAGCCTATTACCTTTTGCCATTTGGTAATCATGGGGTCATGTGGACTTTACATTTAAGAACAAAATTAATGGCATGCAGGACCACTTAATTGAAAAGGGCAGAAGCTATACTCTCCATTCACGTCTTTTCTTTTCATTTGATGGCCAATAAATATTGTGGTTTCAAGTGGAAAAAATAGTTGGTGTTTATTTTCTCCACTTCTATTGGTTTGCAAGGCAAAGAAAATGGCGAGAACACATTCAATGGCCTACAATTAAATTTTGATTTAATAAGTCTAACAAAAAAGTAATAAAAAATAGTAACATAAAAATATTAAATTTTCTTCCGTTGATAGAATATTTTTATTAAAAAATTGAAGAGTTAAAATTATTCCATAAATACACTATATTTTTTAGATGTTTACTCCCTTATATTATTTTATATATTTGGCTATTACTTCTTCTTATTATCTCTAGTTTGATTTTTTTTTTAATCTTTTCAAACATGGAAAACAAAATCAACTTGGAAAAAAGAAGAGTTCACAATCTTCAGTTCTGCCTTTGTTTCCATCCTTGATACACCAATCTCTCAAAATGGTGAGTTTGGATTTTTTTTCAAAATCAAGCTTCATATATATCATCTCAACAAAATCATTTGTTTGAAAATTTACAGTTACAAAACTAAAACTTCGGTCAATCCATATATTATGACAGTCAAATGCAGCATAAGCAACATCCACAAATCCCCAACCTTTATGGATAACCAATGATGTATGATCCATCCCGTAATCAAGTACTACCTCAAAGTATAAACATGATTCTGCGTTGGAGAGGTCCCAGGATATGAAACGGGATTTCAAAGTGTTACAAATTCATTTTCACATTATTCGTGGCTCGTTCCACATGATGAATATTGAATTTATAAATAGGACATTGCTAGCTTGCATCATATTACACAACATGATTATCGAAGATGAAAGTGATCAATTTGGACACAAGTTTGATCACACAAAACATGTGAGAAATTAAGCGTACCTCGGATGGAATCTATGCCTTATCCCCTAAGACACTCTAGATACCAATCTGAGTAATAGATTCAAAATTCACAATCCTGAAAAACACCAACAACTCAAAGCGGATTTGGTTGAGCATGTTTGGAAACATCATCACCAGGCCTAATTATTTCTTAATTATCATGTTTTGTGCTTTAAATTATTTTCCTTATTATGTATTTCGACATGAAAATTTCCATGTTGTGCGCTTTTATTTATTTTTCTTCTTGTGTAATAGTTTCATAGTGTACTTTAAAAAAAAATGGTGGATGTTTTTCTTTTACATCGCTGTGATTCTTAGCTATTGTTATAGAGTTTTATATAGACAAGCTGTTTGTAACAATCAATTATTGATAAAAATATTAATAATGAATGAATTGGATTCATGATTAAATATTTTTATTTTACATAACATTTTTTTTTTTGGAAATAAGTAAAATTGCATTTCATCTCTAAAATCAAGTTACGAGTCCATCTCTCCCTTCCTAAGCTACTTTCAACCACCATAAGCTTTGCGCAATGCGCTTTAAGCTTTGGTTTAGCCCATGCGCGATACACTATACTCTCCAAAATCGTATTTATAACATCATTTACATCAACATACTCTATTTTGCTGAAACATTTGTCATTTCTAACTCTTTGAATCTCATATACCACCCATGCTTTGCAATCTTCAAGAGGTCAGCTCTCCATTCTTTGCGTTTGCATCTTCTGATCACCCAGTCCACTTCCTCATCCCATTTCTGTGGTTTTCTGAATACCTGCATCCATCTTAGAACCCCTGCCTAGATTTTATTCACTGTGCAGCATTCAAACAGCAGATGCTGCTGATTTTCCTCGTGGCCACAACTATCTTCATTAACCAGACCAAATTTCTTAAGTCTTTGTTTTCTAGCTAACCTTTTGTAACAAGCTAGCCATAACATAAACTGAGCTCGCGGCCTTGCAGCATTCTCACATAAGATATTACTCCATGTCTTCTTGCTTTGCTGCCCTCTCAGTTCCTAGTATACCTCTCTGGTTCTGAACTTTTTCCCTGCATGTCTCCTCCATGACTACAGGTCCCTCACTTTCTCCTTACACTTGTTCAGGTTCTTCAGCATCTTAGAGCTAGGTTCAGGGAGTTCCACTTCCAGTACATTCCTGCCTTTGATATAATAATTGTGCACCCACCTTATCCACAACCTATCTGCTTTCATGCATAGATTCCACAGGTTCTTGCTCTGAAATCTATGCTCCATTCATACAAAGTTATAACATTAATACCTCCTGCTCTCTTTGAATCACACACTTTTTTCCCATGCAACTAGGGATTTTTTCGGTAATCACTTCACCCCACTCCATAGAAAAAATCTGCAAAGTGCTTCCACATGTTTCAGCACTGCCTTTGGTATTGGGAAGCATTGTAGCCAGTAGTTGGCAATGGCAAACATCACACTTTTTACCAATTGTAGTCTACCAACACATGATAACAGTTTGCACTCCAGTGCTTCAACTTTTCTACCATTCTCTCTATCAGAGGTTGACAAACAATGAATGTCAATCTCTCACTGGATAGTGGCACCCCTAAGTATTTAAAGGGAAACACCCCTTCTTCAAACTCAGTGGCCTCTAATATCTCCTTTCTTTGTTGCTCCTCCACTACCCCAAAAAAAAACTTTGCACTTGATCTTGTTTACCTTTAAATGTGCACCATTCTCAAACTTCTGATATGCCTTCATCAACTTATCCACTGATTTACATTCCCCCCTTACAAACAGTAATACATCATCTACAAAGCTGAGGTTTATCAAGCCTATCTCCTCAAATTTTGGATGATACCTGAACTCCTTCTCCTCCTTCACTGTTTGGAGGCATCTCCCCATATACTCCATAACCATGACAAACAGTAGTGGAGAAAGTGGATCTCCCTGCCTCGGTCCCCTTTCTGCCTTAACATAGTTAGTTAGATTTCCATTAATACTGCACCTGTAGCTGACACTTGAAACACATTTCATCACCTATTTACAAAAAATTGCAGGTACTCCCAGTTCTCTTAATATCACATGCAGTGCTCCCCATTCAATGGTGTCATAAGCCTTTCTGATATTCATCTGTATTAAACATTTTTCTCCCCCACTTTACCTGTTATAACCCCGTACTAATTCATGAGCTAGCATCAAATGATCATGTATATTCCTACCAGGCACAAAAATAGCTTGGCTTTCTTGCACAACCTTGGCTATAACCTTACCTAATCTTGCTGTTAATACTTTAGATATGATTTTATATAAAGTAGAACAACAAGATATAGGTCTCAGGTCTTGTACCTTTTTTGCTGTTGGAATCTTTGATACTAGAGTGACTAGAGTGCAGTTAGCCTCCCTGTATAGCTTTCCCCTCTTGAAAAAATATTGAACTGCCATCAGTACATCATCTTTCACCACTTTCCAGTTGGCCTTGAAGAGCCCCAAAACCATCAATTCCAGGTGCCTTCAAGTCTCCTATACCTTTTAGAGCTTCCCAGACTTCCCTCTCCTATCCATCCTCTACCAGAGCTTTCCTGCTTTCCAAACTCAATGATTTACCTCTCCTTATTACTTCCACATCAATGCCCTCTAGCCTATCAGCTTTCTCTCCTATGAGTTTAGTATAAAACTTCATTATCTTCTCCTCCATTTCCCGATGTTCCATGATTACAAAGTCATCCTCTCTTTCCATCCCTCCCAGTCCTACCATTCTATTTTTCCCTTACTGTGTCATGAAAGTAGGCATTGTTGCCATCTCCCAGCCTCAACCACTCTACTTTGGATTTCTATTTTGCAATATTTTCATCTATTTCCCTCCACTTCTGTACCTCTTCTATTCCCACAATTACTACCTTAATCTTCTCCATGTTCATTTTATCTTTCTCCAATTCTTTCTGTGCAATCTCCAGCTTGATTCTCTCCTCTTCCTGTCTTAGTTTTGCCCCACTTATTTGCCTTGAGAATTTTCTGAGAATTCCCTGGGGTCTCAACAGCTTCCTCCAAACCTTGAACATTGGGCTCCCTGCTTGCTCATGTTCCCAACTTTCCTTCACTGCCACCAATGCATCTGCATTCTCCAATACATCTGCATTCTCCAATAAACAGTTCAGAAATTTGAAAAGTGTGGGTCTCCTCATCTGGTCCTCATTCATCTTGATATGTGTTAGAGAATGATCTGAACTCTTGGCTCCATGTTCTCAACAATCATATCTGGATATTTTTTAAACCAGGAAACATTAGCTATGACCCTGTCCATCCTCGAGTAGATTACTCCATTTATTTGTCTGTTGGACCAAGTATAATCATCACCCTTGCTATCGCACTCACTTAGTCCAGTTCTGAGCAACATTTGTTCAAGATCCCAAAATTCATGTGCCTGCACATCTGTACCCCCAATCCTATCTTTGGTGGTTAAAACATTGTTGAAATCTCCTACTGCAATAAAAGGCCCATGCACCCTTGTACATGCCTTCTTAATATCCAGCCATAACTTCTTCTTCAATTTGAGTTGATTTCCAGTATAAACAACCACCATATGGCATATCAGGTCACCTGTCAGCCCCAAGATCTCACAGAAAATCAATTGATCAGTTTGGCTCTTAACCCTACACTCCAATTTTCTTTGGTTCAACAATACCCAGATTCTACCATTTACACGAGCCATGTAGTTATCTTCAAACTGCCACTTAACCCTAAACTTCCTTCTCATTTCCTCAGCTTTCCTCTGTTTTACCCAAGTTTCCAGCAACACAACAACCTTTATGTTTAGACCATTGAGACGGGAGCTGATCTCAATACACTTTGTTGGTTTATTGAGCCCCTTCACATTCTATGCTCCAAACATGGCACAAGGCCATAATCCTTCTCAGGGTCTTTCTGAAACCCAAGAGGATGTTCAACTTGTCCCTGATTAGCTCCAGGCGTTTCTGCTTCGTCACAAAACTTAGTCAATCCCAACTGATCATATTCCACTGTTTGCTTCCATTTGGTCTTTGATATCACCAGTGTCCATTGACTACCCTTCCTTTGCTTCCCATCATCCACCTCTGCTTGTACTTTAACTGTTTTTCTCTCAGATTCTGCCTTCTCCTCCTCCTTTTTCTCAGTCACTGATGCTTCAGGCTGCCTGTGTTCCTTCACTTGCCATTTTTTCACCACCTTTCGTCCCTCATTCTCACTGCATCTATGGCCTCCAGCTTAACATTTCCCACAAAATAGACGTTCCCCTCAATTTCAATCTTCTGCACTAAGACCTGGCCATCCACATCTCTGATCTTCGCCTCCTTCAGGATGCTTTGGGATATATCCAATTCAACTAATATCTTGGCATACGATATCCTCAGCTTGCTCGCAGTACACTCATCAATGAAGAGTGGTTTTCCAACTGCACTACCTATCTTCCTACTAAATCTCCATAAGTGCAAAAGTAGTTTAGGCAGTTTGATTTACACAGACACAACAGTACGGATCATATCCTTATCCATGGAAAATTTTGGTTTCCACAGAAGCAACACCATAGCCATACCATATATTGTATAGGGTCCCTTTTTCAGCACCTCATCCCTGTTCTCCATACTTTTAAACTTTATCACAAAATATCCATCATCATTACATAGTAAATCCGGGCAAGCAACAAATGGCCAGAACTTCAACATAAACCTTTTCACTGCATTCATGGTTAAATCCCCCCTACTATATACATAATCAACACACATTCCCAGTACTTCAATTCTTGTTCCACATCTTCCCTATCAATTTCAATTTCAATCTCCCCATTAACAACTATTGAAGCTTTAAATTCCATTTCCAATCCATTCTCAAGCACCCTATTTCCCCTAATGATATCCACCTATAAATTCTCCTTTTCCGACAGTTTAGTGTTTACCTGGATCGGTGGCGTATTAATTTGCTTCTCCATTACCTGCTCCTCAGCCTCAATACCATCCATCAATTCCAAATCCTCGTCCTCCGCCTGTAACTCCTCCTCCTCCCGGTTCAATTCTCAACTGGTAGCCTCCGCACACCCCCGTGCTTCACTACTCCACTCCACCGATGGTGAGATCACCTTCTTTTGTGGCCTACCCCACCTCATTTTCATGGTCAATTTGATCGCACCTCAACTGTGTGTTTTCGCCCCTGTAGTCATTGAACTCGTTACTCTAACCTTGTGATAATTATATTTCTTTTATTATTATTTACATAATTTTAAACATAATTTTCAAAAATTAAAATAATGAATAGTATATATAAAATGATGTGGATAAGAAATAATGATGTGTATGTGGCTTGATGACGTGGCAAGCTGAATAGTTGTAGTTAAAAACTGAAAAATAAGGATTTTTAAAGAAGATAGCGGTGTAGCCCAATTTTGGGTTAGTCATCCCATTATCTTCTTTCAAAATGCTCATTTTTCACCTTTTGCCAACAACCATTCAGCTTCTCACATCATCAAGCTCCAGCTCCATACATATCATTATTTTTTATCCACATTATTTTTTATCCACAGTATTTTATATATAGTATTCATTATTTATTTATTATATTGTTATATTTAAAATATATATATATATATATATCAATTATAAAATATTTTGTAAAATAAAATATTATTTATGATTCTAAATCATTGGTAATATTTTTACAAACACAAGATTTTTGTTCTTTTCATTTGTCCATGTGGTCATGCATGCCAAATGGAAGAAGATAAATGGAGGTTTGAGGCTTGAGAGGTCTAGCCTAAAGTGGTCTTTTAGCAGCCCAAAATCAGAAAAGTAAATTAAAAAGCCCTCACTATAGGTAAAAGCTCAGCTTTTTCAGGATGAAAATTCTGCCCAAAAGCCTCCACTGTGGGTGCTCTTAAGTGTTGAAGTTCATAATTAGTGTAGACTCATGTACAGTAGATTAGATCCATTTGTAACTATTTTCATAGCTAATCAAGAAAATTATCATTTCATTTTCTGTGAACCGTTTTGCTAAATAAAAGTTTAACACTATTTGACACATTTATCATTTTTTAGATATTTTATGGGATATATACAAATATAACCTTCCATACTTAGTGCCAATATAACCCTTAAATAATTTAAACTACAAAAATAACCCTAACTATTTGATGAAAGTGCTATATTCAATGAAAATGTTAAAATAAAAAGTGCTAATATAACCCTTCGGAGTATATTTCGGCATTGACTTGTCATTTATGGCCATTGGCTAAATGTAAATGATCAAAATGCCCTTGGGCCAAATAATTTTTTTTCAAAGACTATTCTGCCTTGCCGCTACTCTGTCACCACCACCTCTACTCCGCCACCACTGCTGTTTTTAAATCTCCAAAATCCGCACTCATGGTCCGAATTTCTATCGGTGCACCTTACCACCTTCGTCGCTCCATCCCTTCCGGCACTGCTCCGCCACCACCCCAAAACCCTAGCTCCACCGTCATTTTTGCTCCACTCTGCTCCACCTCTAGCGATCCCAAACCCTAACACCAACCCTCAACTCACCACCGCACCCCACCCACACTGCCCAACTCTGCCACCACCCACCGCGATGCCACCCATCCCAATCCCCAACTCTACCACCACCTGGACCACAAAACCTAGCCCACCCAGCCTCGATGCCACCCTGATTAAGGCTACCCCACCCCAAGGCCAGTGCAAAAACCTAGCCCACCCAGCCCTGATGATGCAAAACCTTTTCCCCCCCTGCCATCGCCACAAAACCCCTGATAACGGAATTGAAGAAATCAGAGAGAAGGAGCAAACGAAGAAGCAATCGAAGAAGAATCGAGAGAAAAGAAGCAATTGAAGGCAGAAGAAAATGGGGAAGGGGGTATAATAGTAATTTAAATTTATTTTTCAATTTTTGTTTTCTTCATAGGGGAAAATGTCTTTGTACATAATTCCGGTAAAAAGTTGCCGGAATGGGTACGTTTGCACTTACATTTACTATCTAGGGTTATATTTGAATTTTCAATTATCAAAATGTTATATTGGCACTTATATGAATTATGGTTATAAAACAATTTCTCTATTTTTAAGGTGGCCACATTTCCTTTATTGGTAAAAAGTGACCACACATTAAACTTTTTACTCTCTTCACTCAATTCTTTCTACACCTTTCAACTTGGAAAAAAAGTAACACCTAAAGCTATGGTGCTAAACATAGTAAAACAAAGGGAGTACTTTTTCACCATAATCGTCGTTACCATGTACTCCCTCCGTTCCACAATTAACTTCATATTTGTTTGTGAATCAAATATTTTTTTGCAAGCTGATGTGACCACATTTTTCTAAAATTAGGTTTTGTAAGTTTTTGCATGAGTAATATCATCAATAGTGTCAAAAACTTACTCCCTCCATCCCACTACGAATTTTCACATACTCCCTCCGTCCGACTAAAAACTTCCTATTTTTGGTCAACTTTGTCAAGTTACGTTTGACCATAAATTTCAACTATTATATAAGTTACAATATCATCATGTGATAAATGGTTAGATTCTTTGTAACATGTATTTTCTAAAGATAATTTTTTTTATACACCAAATAGTATATGTAACTAAAGTTATTGGTGATCAAACTTGACTTGAGAAAGTTGACCAAAAAATAGGAACTTATTAGTGGAGCGGAGGGAATATGTAACAAATGTGAAGGAATGAATTAAACACTACTCTCTCCATCCCATAATTATTGGCATATTTACTTTTTCTAAGTCAAACTTGGAAAATTTTGACCCTAAATATAAATAAATATATTTATAATAAAAATATTATGTGAGATATTGTTAAATTCATCTTAATATCTATTCTTTAAATATCATTTTTATGCAAAATTGTTACATGTAGCTAGAGATATTGACGATCAAAAATTTGGAACCCTCTCTTAGTCGATCGGAAATCCTCTATAAACCCTACCACACACGCTCCCTCGGCGATGTCGTGATGGCGAAGCTGCCCCCTATTCCCAAACCCTTTTTTTCTTATGCCCAAGCTCTCGTTAAAGAACTACTCCACGCTCTAAAACCTAAAACTACCACAATTAGAACTCCATTCGATCTAAAACCACGAACCGACCATCTCGGAGAACCAGGTCTACGATTTTCAATTGAAGAATGCGAAAGGCTAAAAGCCCCTTTGAGATGGACTCCAGTTGGGAAATTTTAACGAAGCAGACCCCAGATGGAAAGATTGAGAAAAAACTTCCAGATGACAGGATTCAAAGGCACACCGATATTTGCTTGAAAATATACAGGTTCTGATATCCTTTGCTTTATATGGTGATTATTATCGCCGTTGGCTTCATAAGGTGTGGAACTTTGGTTCTTACTCTATTAGAATTACAAAATGGGAACCAAACTTTAATCCTAATGCAGACTCACCTACAGTGCTAGTCTGGGCTATAATGTATGGACTCCGAGTACAATTTTTTTACTACTGGGAAATGATTTCATTAGGGAGTTTAATTCGAAATCCTATTAGGGTAGATAAGGCCACCTTAAACAAAACTAGGCCTCATGTTGCGAAAGTCTGTGTCGAAATAAATATCACAAAACCATTAGTGGAAAGAGTATGGATTAATTATAGAGATAGAGGTTTTTGCTGAGTATAGAGTATGAGAGTATTCTAGATTACTGCACTAACTGCCTTAAACTAGACCATTTAACTTCTGCTTGTAGAAGTGATGGATCTAAGCTCATAAACAATGCCTGGAGGCCTAAGGATCCCCAACCCATTCAGAATGTTTCATGTAAGGTGACTCATCATGATGAATAGAAAAGGGCTTCAGGTAATGGGATGCAGTCTTCATCGGGTCTGACTTTAAGTGAGAAAAGATATGCACCTGTATTAAACCATAAAGCTAACCCAAACTCTCAGTTTGTGAAGGCAACAAGTACACAAGTATTGGACAAAACCTTGACTAGTGCCACCTTTCAGCCTAAGGATGCTAGAATTAAAAGCACACAGTCACAAGTAGTGGTTGATCCTGCAGATGGTTGAATGTGTCTGAGAAGCAAGCAACAGTGGTTGATCCTGCAGATGTTTCTGTTTCAATTGATAATAAGATGTATAATGCTAATTTTGGAAAGGCTGATCTTGTCAATAACTCAGTTGTTTCTGATTCAATTGATGATAATGTGTTTAATACTAATGTTGGAATGGTTGATCTTGTCAATAACTCAGATGCTTCTGTGTCGGCTTTAAAGTCTAGTAAAAATGTGACACAAGCAGTGGTTGTGCCTGCTAATGCTCACATGGTACCTAAAGATTATGAAAATGAAGTTTTGAGCACAAAAAAATGTTCAGTCTGCCAATCAGTTCTTTAACCAAGAAATTGCCACTAATACTTTTAATAACCAAAAAGACTTATCTGTGAAGATTTCTAGGATTCATTCAGATAACACTAATCAGGTTATCTAAAACATTGATAATGGAAGTCTAATTATAAAGCATGCAGAATCTGTCTATGAAGCTTCTAAGACTATTAAACTTGCTCAAACCACATCTAACACAAAGACTCCTAATCTGGCTATTTTGTCTAACAACCTCACTAAGGAGGGTACAAATGCTAATATTATTGAATATTTAACAAATGAACAAACCATAGTGAATCATCAACTGGTGTACCAAGCTACATGTTCTAATAACACTAAAAAAGAAGAGAGTATCAAAAACACAGAATTTGATGAATTCATTTAAATTTATGCTAGTGATTCTCCACTCATAACATCTGGAAACAAGAAAAATAAAAAATCGGAATGGCTTAATGCTGAAACACCTAATAAAGAACCAGCCAATCAAGAAACTGACAACAACAGGTCTGACATAATTGCTGACCGAAAAGAATCTCAAGCTAAGTTTAACTCTCTGCTAAAGAATAATCCTGACGTGAACACAGAGGGCAAATAAAAAACCATGAAACATAACAAAATTGTTTATACTTCAACTCCAAAAACGACAGTAACCCGTTCCACTTTGAACCAAACCAAATCTGACTAACGATAGGAGTCAATATTTGTGTCTGGAACATTAGGGGAGTAGGAAACAATCCTTCTCAAATAAGATTAAAAGGCATAATTAAAAGGCATAAACTGAAAATATTAACTTTAATTGAACCAATGCTAAAAGATGAAGACGTACAAAGTATTGCCTTCAAATTAGGTTTCAAACATTTCTTTAATATACAAGGATGCAAGATCTGGCCTTTTCGGAATGATACTATCACACTAGATATCATTTCAACTGAGGAACGGCTTATCTTAGCAAAGGTCAAACATTAAAACTTGATTAAAGAATGTTTACTAGGTTTTATATATGCTAAACACAACATCAAAGAGAGAATAAAACTTTGGAAAGCCATCTATAACTTATAGAATGAACCAATATGCTTAATTTGGGACTTCAATATGATTGAAAAAGGAGAAGAATACATAGGACCTTCTACTCCACACCTAAAGCATATACAAAATTTTCAAAAAAATTTATCCAAGCTAATATGAGCATCATACCTACCTCTGGAACAATTTATACATGGACAAGAATGAGACCTAAGGGTAGGGTATAGAAAACATTGGACGAGGCATCTCAAATAATAAATGGTGGATCAATTTTCCCAATTCTAACATAAAAACTTTGCCCAGGGAAGTCTCTGATCAAACAACATTACTGATGCAAATATCTGATCAGCAAGATAGATCAGTCCCTAAAAGTTTTAAATTTCTAAATTGTTGGGTAAATCATCCAACATTTAATGAGCTGGTCTATAACGCACGGCACATACAAACAAGTCTGACAGAAATGTAAAGATTTACATTCAAACTCAGAAACCTTAAAACTGCTATGAAAATATGGAATAAGGAAACTTTTGAAAATACATTTGACAAAGTTTCGTCATCTGAAGAGACTTTAGTTAAGGTTGAAAAGGACCTTCAAGAAAATGAAAATGATAACACATTACGAGCATTTAACCTAGCAAAAGCTACATACACACAAGCTCTTGCTAACCAAGAAAGTTATTGGAAAGAAAAGTCTCGATTAAAGTGGTTGAATGAAGGAGACAAAAAATCCAATTTTTTCCAATAATTAGTAAAGACAAAACATAGACATCAAAGAATTACTAACTTTAAAAATGCAGATGGCATTTGGATTAACTCACAAGAGGAAATTCAAAAAGAAGCTGCTCAGTTTTTTGAAAATATGCTGAAAGAGGAAAACAAGGATAACTCTGGTATTAATACAACCGTACTTCTGGAAAGTATACCATAACTTCTTAAAACTGAACATGAAAATTTGATCTCAACAAGGTAACTAATGAAGAATTAACATACATTCTTAAAAATATGGATGGAACATCAGCACCATGACCTAATGGATTCCCTGGTTTCTTTTACAAGTAATGTTGGAAAATCATCAAAGATGATCTTCTCCTAGGTGCAAAAGATTTTTTGAACCAATCTCCAATTCCATAATCCATATCTTCAACTCGGATAATCTTAATTCCTAAAAAAGAAATATGTTCCTCATTTAAACACTATAGACCATTTAGTCTGTGTAATTTTATAAATAAGATTTTCACAAAACTAATTGCTATTAGGCTGAAACCAATCTTAAATGAGATCATATCACCCGAACAAACAACCTTTGTATCAGGAAGGAAATTAGCAGGCAATGTCCTATTAATGCAGGAACTAACTAATTTCTTACATAATAAAACTAAGGGTCATAAAATGATAATTAAACTTGACATGATGAAGGCTTTTGACAGAGTCTCTTGGGATTTCCTATCCAAACTATCAACTAAAATAGGACTTCCAATTAAATTAAAAGACATTATACTAGAAAATATGAGAGTTGCCTATTTTTCAATACTGATTAATGGTATCCCTTGTGGTTTCTTCAAGGCCTTAAGGGGTTTAAAGCAAGGAGATCCTTTATCCCCTTTGTTTTTTTATCCTTTTGTTTGAGGCTTTCACAAAAAATATCAATTTCTTGTTTCTGTATGGTGGAATAGGCCACTACAAATTACCAAAACCAATGCTTAATGTAACCCATTTATCATTTGCTGATGAAATAGCAATCTTAATGAAATACTCTCAATGAGGAATTAAAAAACTAATGGAATTTCTTAAAATCTATGAAAAAGCTACATGACAAAAGATAAATTATGAAAAATCATTTTTCTTTCCATCCAAAAAACTTGAACCAAGAATCTCAACTATAATCAAATCTGAGAATCAGGTGATGGCTGGTTCCCTGCCATTTAAAGACAAAGTCTTGTATAAGACCGTCTCACAGTGAGATCAGGGATTTAATTGCAAATGAGGTTTCTAATTGAAGCTTTAAAAGTATAGGGGCTGAATGTAATATTTCAATATTTTACATTTAAGTCCAAGTATAAATATCAACCTTTGCCCATTATTCTCTCATATTTTCTGAAACTTTTTCTTTCATCTCCTTTCCTCCCTCTTCCTTATCGGTTGATTCTCCTTCTTCCTCCATATTCTCTCTCCAATTCAAATGTCCTTCTTCTCTCTCCTCTTCATTTCTCTTCCATCTTCTTCCATTCAAGCTCGTTTTCTTCCATTCAACTGCTCATCATCTCCATTTTTCTTCATCTTTCTTGCGCGCAGTGATTTGTCACAATTTTTAGAGTTTTTCGGCAAATTTTCCGACAGCCGAATACAATAGAGCCTCGTTTTGTGTTTATCTTCGAAGGTAACTTGTTTGCTCAGAGTTTTTATGCATATTTTTTTGTTTTTTTCGATTTTTGTTTGCTTTTTTTGGTTCATGTGATTTTCTAGGGTTTATGGTGTTCACTATGTTAATATTTGGGAATTTTTCTATTTTTTGTGTTTTGTATTTGTGCTAATATTTGTGAGCTTGAATTTGTGCTAATATTTGTGTTGTTGTTGCTGTTTGTTAGATTTCTAAGGAGATTTCCATCACTGCTGCTTCAATCGAGAAGGAAGAATCGTTTGTGAGTTTTCTTAATTTTCAGCTGTGATGTTTCATTTACGGTTGATGATGTTTCTCTTTTTCAGTGTGATATTTCAGGTTTTAGGCTTCAAGTATCATAATCAGTGTTGTTGTGATGTTTAAATTTCAGCGCTTCATATTTGTGGTGTTTTCATGCTTATGTGTGCAATTGATGTTCAGTTTTTTATTGTGTGTGATATCTTAGGGTTTCGCTATGATTTGTGCTATTTTTTTGTTGTTGTTGATGTTCCTTAGATGTCTAAGAATGTTTTTGCCAGTGTTGTTGCAATCGAGAAGGAAAGAGGATCTATAAATTTTGTTATTTTATAGATGTGATATTTTAAATATTGTTGTTGATGTTTCAGGTTTTCTGTGTGATGTTTTATGTTAGGGTTCAAGTACTGTTATATGTGCTTGTGTGATGATTTAATTTCGGTATTTGATGCTTGCAGTGTTTTAAGTGTGCAGTTGATGTTCAGTTTTGTTGTTTTGATTGTGTGTGTGATATCTTAGGGTTTCGTTTCGATTTGTGCTAATATTTGTGTTACTATTACTGTTTGTTAGATGTCTAAGAAGATTTGCATCACTGCTGCTGAAATCGAGAAGGTTGAAGGATTTGTCTTAATTTTCAGCAGAGATGTTTCAGGTACAGGTAATGATGTTTCTTGTTTTCAGTGTGATGTTTCAGGTTTTAGGCTTTAAGTACTGTTATCAGTGTTGGTGTGATGTTTTAATTCCAGTGCTTGATGCTTGTGGTGTTTTCATGCTTAAGTGTGCAATTGATGTTCAGTTTTGATTGTGTGTGATATCTTAGGATTTTGTTACGATTTGTGAAAATTTTTGTGTTGTTGTTTCTTAGATGTCTAAGAACGCTTGTCCACTGTTGTTTCAATCGAGAAGGAAGTAGGATCTGTAATTTTTGTTATTTTTCAGATGTGATGTTTTAAGTACTGTTGTTGATATTTCTGGTTTTCTGTGTGATGTTTCATGCTTTAGGTTTTAAGTACTTTTATTTGTGTTGGTGTGATGTTTTAATTTCAGTATTAGATACTCGTGGCATTTTCATATTTAAGTATGCAACTGATGTTTAGTTTCGTTCTTTTGATATTTTAGTGTGTACTGATTGATGTTTTACAATTTTGATATTGATGTTTCAAATACTGTACAATGTAGTTGTCAGTCATGGTATGTGTGATATTGTGATTTTTTTTTAATTTCGGACATTGATGTTTTTATTACTATATGTGATGTTTTATGTTTTTTTCACATGAACACTTTCCAAGGTAGAGTTTTACGATGCCATTGATGAGATAATAAAAACATACTATGAGGAATCATGCTTCTAAAGATGTTCCCTTGAACGGAGGACCGGAGCTGGTATTTGATCTTGGCATTGGTGGAGTAGAAGAGTCATCATCTTCAAAACCAGTAAGAGAGAAGGCAAGTTCGTGAACAAGCACGCAACGAAGGGAAATAAGTTGGGGTGCATGGGAATAGAATTTGATTGCTTGGGATGTATTGTTTGAATAATGTTTTAAAAATAATGGTTTATTTGTTAGAGATGGGACACTGGATTGTTTGATGTTTTAGGTTTATTTGGATTTTTTTAGTTTTTATGTTAGCGATGTTTTAATGCATTTAAATCCTTTTGTAATGAATGATGTTTAACAGGTTATTTGAAATGCAATAACAGTGGAATGTATAAGTGCAGTGGAACATATGATTATCTTGTTTAAATCAACAGTTTCATCGATACTTTTGTAAAACATCACACGCAAAAAATTGAACCATCGCAGCTTTACAGTGTAACATCACAAAAAACCATCACAACATTACAGTGTAACATCACATAAAAAAAACTGAACCATCACAACATTACAATGTAAAATCACACAAAAAAATTGAACCATCACAGCATTACATTGTAACATCACAATATGACAGTATATAATTGAAACAAATTGAAATGCTCATATGAAGTTGTCCCTAAGTTTCAAGATGTATTAATGGATTCAGAATTTAAGGTCATTATAAGCTTTGTGTGATTGTTCATCATTTAAACTTTGAGATGGAGTTTAATCTCCATGAACTGAAAAGTTGATGTAAGAGTTGGAATTGAAGTATAAAAGCATCCTAAATTTTCACCATTACAATGAATTTCAAGAATACATGCATCTCATTTCAGCTTGTAGGTAAACTTTCCAGTAGCTGACCACTCTTCTCCTGTTCTCATTTTTTATCAGCGACCTTCTTCTCGAATTTCATCCACTTATAGATCCCAAAAGTGCATAAAACAAAAAAATATGTGTAGAAACCAGAGATATCCAACCCAACAAAAACAATTTCTCAATTGAGACTTTGATTTTTTATGAACTTACATCCAGCCCCCACAAAGGAAAGCATACAAGTCAATTTGGGGCCCACTTCTTCTTCGGTTGGAATTGGCACGTCGTCCTCTTCGAATTCTAGGTCGATGTTCTTAACCATTAGCAGTTCATTTATACATATTAATGAAGATGCTGATCTATGAGCCTTATCTTGTGAAGTGGCATGTCCTCTGTCTTGAGTACTTTCAGGTCAGCTGTGAACTCAATTCTGCAAATCATCACCGGAAATCCTCACCAGAAGTTTCGCAAACTCTCACCACAATTCTGCAAATTCTCACTGGAATACTTCAAATCCTCACCGGCGTTCTACAAATCCTCACCGAAAGTTTCGCGTATCCGATGTCGGCGCTCTTCAAATCGAAGGATGAACGTAGCAATCGAAGGTTTCACATGGAGGAGAAGGCGAGGTGGCAACGGCGAGAGGCGAGGCGGCCGATTTCAGAGGTTTCACACGGCGGAGAAGGCAAGGCGTTCGATTTTGGAGGTTTTACACGGCGGGGAAGGTGAGTTTCAAAGTTAGGTTTCACACGTCGGATCGACGGCAGAGAAGGCGAGGGGAGACAGCTGAGAAGGCGAGGAGGCGACGGCGGATGGGAGGCGGCGATGCGATGAGAAGACGAGAAGAAGAAGATGAGTCTGGTTCTGTTACTTTTTTTGTTTATTTAATGTTCAATCCCTCTATATTTTGCAATTTTCATTATGGACCCCGAGTCCAAATTGTTTATAATTTTGCCTCTAAATTTAGTTTGCCTTTTTACTATTTTCTCTCTAGTCCATGGTCTCACCATGAGACGGTCTCATAGGAGACCCACTCCCATTTAAATACCTTGGAAGCCAAATTTTTACTGGCAAAAATAAAAAAAAAACTTGTACCAAGAAGTTCTGGACTTAATAACCCTAAGAATTAACTCTTGGATAAATAAATTTCTCTCTCATGCTGGCCGACTAATCTTAATCAAACATGTCCTAGCCACAATTTCAGTCAACATACTAACAATAACTAAACCACCAGCAGGTACCATAGACATGCTACATAAAATTTTCTGTAAATTTCTATGGAATCCACCAGATCTAAACCATCAAAATAGAAGAACTTGGAAAACATTTAAGAAATTAAGCTAACTAAAAGAAGAAAACGGACTGGAATTAACCAACCTTCACATAATGACACAAAGGTTCTCCATCAAACTATGGTGGAAATTGTAGTTAAACAAATCACTTTGGGCACAAATAATGTGGTCTATGCTTGAAAACTCAAAAACATCACGAACATGGAAAAGAATTAAAGAAGTTCATGACATTGCCATGGACAATTCTTTTATTCTGGTCGGTAATGGTTCATCATCATTTTTGGCATGCAAATTGGACCAAAAATGGTCCACTAAGCCGATGGATAGATGAAGAACCTAAAACACCATTACCAAAATTAACAATTTTAGAGTTTGCAAATAACCAAAATGCAATTGTGGAAACACTTAAAGAAAGCTTCCCCTATGAAATCATAGCTTTATCAAACAAAACATCAAACTGTATCCCAACCACAAAGATAAAATCATCTGGAAACCAACTGAAGATGGAAAGTTTACAGTGAAATCAGCCTATGAATCAGTTAGACCAAGAAAGATTAAAGGGTCACCCTTTAAACACTTATGGTCTAACCTGCTACCCCCAAAAATCAGTTTTCTCAATTGGAGAATTCTGAAAAGGCTGGTAGCAATGGCAGATATTTGGAAGATTTCTCTTTCAACCTGCCTTCAATATGATGCTTCTGTAGAGCAGATTCTAATAATCTTCATCGCATACTCAGTAGCTGTACATTCATCCAAAAGCTTTGGGCTAAAATAGATTCAACCTTTAACATCACACCTCAAAGTTGCTTCTTTCTTTGGGATAGGTATTTCATCTACTGGAATATGAATTTTCACCACACATCTCTAACATAAATGATTAAAATACTGCCATGCATTGTGGTTTGGTTCATCTGGTATGCAAGAAATAGTTTCCTTTTTTATGAACAAAAACCAAGCTTAGAAAGGTTAACAAGGCAAAATTTAATGATGATGAATGATATTCTCCTAGCAAAGAAAATTCAAGCAGTATGGAACATGAACTCAGATCCCCCTAAACTAATCAAAATTAAACCTCATAAGTCTCCTAAGGCAAAACATATAACATTATGGAAGTCATCCAAGGAATCATTAAAACTTAACATAGATGGTTCATCTTTGGTTAATGGTGACTCTGGAGTTGGTTTAATTATAAGGGATATCAAAGGTGTACATATTATCTCCTCTCCTAAGTTTTTAGGAAAATTTACAAGCTTGGAGGCAGAAGATCAAGCACTACTGCATGGACTGGAAGTGGCAAAACAACAAGATATTTCCAAGCTAGATATAAAGACAGATTCATTGCTTCAACTGAAAATGATTCGTCATCAGTTCAAGATCCCTTCGAGGTGCACCACCATAATGCGGGACATACACACAAGGATAGAAGATTTTCAGTATTCAATCGTCCACATTCTGAAAGAAGCAAATTGTGTTGCAGACTCACTAGCAAAGATAGCGAGCTCAAAAAAGGTAAATGTTTCATACAATTTTGTAAGTCTGCCATCAACTATCCGGAGAATGATGAAGCTTGATCCTTCACTACTAGAAAAACGGCCTTTGCCAACATATTTTTAATGACACTTTTAAATCGATGTAATACATGGCTATTAGGACATTACGTTTTTTACTAGAATTGAGTTTTCAAATTTTATGTCATTACAAAGTATAGATGAAGGCACTACAAAAATTGTGTTAGTAAAATATTATATTGGGACATTTTTTAAACATCATGTCCCAACACTATATGATTGTGTGTAGAAATTTCTAAAAACAATAATTTATGTAGCACAGTTAAATCTCAGTTAACATATATTATGAGATTCAATAAAAATGAAAACATGATAAAAAATCTTATTGCCACACTTTTTAATTCATTTTTTTTTCCGCAAAACACTCACAAGTGAGCGGGGATATTGATTAGGGCTCCCACACCCGGAAGGAACATAATAGATTTACAAAAGTTATCGAATATTCCTTTAAGCTAGACTATAAACATAGTTAATACCATCCTCTTGGCAGTGATTCCTTCGACAAACCCTCCACCCCCTGTGTGAGGCTTGCGAAGGCCAGACCGTCAAGAGGAGGCAAAAACTGCAAAACCTATACATATCGAGCCTATACATGTGAGAGACTAAATCCTAAGCTTGTGTTTCCATCGAAATTGAGGGAAAAGAGTCTCTCGACGGTTGAGGAAGAGGAGCCTCTGTGATGTTAGTAAATCTTGAAGGTGCGAGGAGTGTCCTTTCCTGATTGCCAATTGAGCTAGAAAATCTGGAGCTTGGTTACCATCTCGATGGATATGGCTGAAAGAAATCCTTCTGAATCTTGTAGTAGCCTCATTTATCTTCTTCAATATCTGCCGAAGTGGCCAGGGACAAGGCTGACCCTGGATGATGTTTATTGCTGCAAGAGAGTCCGATTGAATGTGGAGATGCTCCGTCCTTCCCTCCGCCTCTTGAAGTCCCGTCCATATAGATAACATCTCAGCTCTGATCACTACAAGATAAGAGGAAAAGCAGGCATTATCTGTGGTCATGAAAGATGATATAGCATGAGTGATTCTTTTACTTGCATCTCTAAAAACACATCCAATTCCTATGTTGTCTCCATGTATTGCTGCATCACAGTTAATTTTTAACCCTATATCCAGAGGTTCCCATTTGATTAAGTAAAGCCGAGTAAGTCTTGTTCGAGTAATGCAAGGCAATAAACCATTCCTAGTGAGTTGACAGTTCAGATGGCAGATATCATGTGGATGAACCGAGAACAGCAGGGAGCATGAATTGGAAATATTTTTCCAGATTACAGGAGCATGGCTCTTTATGTTCTCATGAATCCATTTATTTCTGATTTTCCATAGTTCCCAACAAATTAGACATGGCAATACTGCCATTAGTGAGCAGATTGATGATAATGAATGTTTGAAAGACCAGTAGTATGCCAATCTCTCCCTAATATTACTGAATGTTCTCTCTCTGATATTTAAAGCCTCATGCATTTTAGTCCATGAGAAGATTGCTGTAGCACAGGAGTTGAAAAAATGATCATAAGAATCAATATTATCACATTCTGAGCATTTTGATGGTAAATGTAATCCAGTTTTCATCAAAATATCAGCAAATGGAAGTGCACTTAAATTCATTTTCCACATGAAGAAGCTGATCTTCTTGGGTATGGTTTTGATCCAAAATCTTTTGAAAAAATGCACCACAGGCTTTTTTGGTCTTAACACTTGGTATGCAGATTTAATTGAAAATGTACCATGGATATCAGGTTTCCATATCAAATAATCCTTATGATCAGTTAAAGTTATGTCTTTTAAGAGATCCTCATAGATATCAGAAGTGAAAAGGCTTACAAGTCTTTGGAGATACTGACCTTTGTTCTTCATAAATTCAGCAACAGTAAGGAATGGAAAAAGATCAAGAACCTGATCTTCATCAACCAGATTAATCAATGGACCTGAACCAAGCCAATTGGCTATCCAAAAATTAGAGTTTCCATTTTCTATGATAACCTGAGAGTTAGTTTCAGCTATGTCATTGACTTTCCTATATCTAGCCCAAGTTTCTGATTTCCTAGCATTATCAGGTAGAGACCACATAAGTTTTGCCCAGGGGGATTTGCCAATTTGAAGTTTCCACCAAATCTTCAGAGAAAAGGAATCAATTATTGCTTGAATGTGTCTTATTCCAAGGCCTTTTTCAGCCACTGGGAAGGATAATCTCTCCCAAGAAACCCAGTGTTTGTTAAGTCCATGTTCAGAGGACCCCCACAAGAAGTTACTGAAGATTGATCTCAGTCTTTGAACAGTGTATTTTGTGGGAGCAGTAACAGCCGAAGTATGTTGAGGAATGGAAGTTAGTACATGATTTATCAATATAATTTTTCCCCCTCCTGAAAGCCACTGATTTTTCCAGTTACTGATTCTTGTATTTACCATATCAATCAAGGATTTGAAATGTTTATTAAGTTTTCTACCTCTATATACTGTAACTCCTAGATAGGAAAAAGGTAATTCCCCTCTTTTCATGCCCGTTATGTCCTTGATTTCTTTTTCCTTATTTCTGCTTAAGTCTCCTGAATAATAGGCACTTTTTTGAAAATTAATTTTCTGACCAGTTGCCTTTTGAAAGATGTCCAGGAATTTCATCAAGTTTCTAATGGATTTGCTGGTTCCCTTCAAGAATACCACTGTGTCATCAGCAAAAGATAATTGGTTTAAACTGTTTGAAACTGGATCCTAAGATTTCTTGTTAAAATTTCAGTTAGTATGTTAAAGAGGAAAGGAGATAGAGGATCTCCTTGTTTTAACCCTCTAGATGGCTTAAAAAACCCACATGGGGATCCATTGATCAGCACAGAGAACCAAGTAGAATTAATGTTGTTCATGATAACTTTCACTATATGTCCATGGAATCCCAATTTTAATAAGAGAGTGTTGATGGTTGACCATGAAACCCTGTCAAAAGCCTTCATCATATCCAACTTCAGAATGAGATTAAGTGATTCATTCTTTTTATCTAACATTCTGACAGCTTCCTTCATCATTAAAATATTATCTGCTATATCTCTACCACTTAGAAAAGCTGATTGTTCTTCTGAGATCAGTGAGCTCATTAGGGGTTTAATCCTTTCCACCATAATTTTGGACATCAATTTATTAATGAAGTTGGAGAGGCTTATTGGTCTGAATTCACTAAATGATTTAGGGGTCTTGGTTTTTGGTATTAAGACTATGAGGGTGCTTGCTACAGATTTAGGAATAGGAATCCCTACTTGATATTCTAGCAAAGCAGTTAGTACATCCTGGCAAATAATATCCCAAAATGTCCTATAAAAACTACCAGGGAATCCATCAGGTCCTGGGGCAGCATCAGGGGAGAGATCAAAAACACTTGCTCTTGCCTCATCCAGAGTGATAGGCCTTAGCAAGTTAATATTATCATTTTCAGAAACCGAAGGTTGTATTTGCTGAGTTAGAAATGATAAACATTGGCCTGATGGATCCTCATTTTCATCAGATAGCAGATTATTGAAAAATGTAACTGCAGCATCACAGATTTGAGCTGGAGAGTTCAACCAGTTACCCTCCTGATCCTTGATCTTCATAATTTTTAATCTAGTCTGGTTTTCTGATATGGACTTATGAAAATATTTTGAATTAAGGTCACCATCTTTAAGCCATTTCATCCTAGTCTTTTGTGTTAAAAACAAATTATGTTCAACCAAATGTCTTGTTAATTTTGCCTTAGCCTTGTTCAAGGCAATCCTATCCTGGATGGAGCTAGAGTTGTCATATTTTATTTCCAATTCTTCCACTTCCTTTTCTGATTCTTTTAGATTTTCAAAGACATTTCCAAAAACCATCTTATTCCATGTTTTAATTTCAGCCTTGAGTCTTTTAAGTTTGAGTGAGAACCCTAATATACCTTGTTCCTGAATAGGCTTAGTCCAGCTATCTGTTATCAGATTTTTAAAATCAGATCTGTTTAACCACATTTCCTGAAATCTAAATGGTCTAGGTGATGTGTTAACTGATTCTGATAACTCTAACAGCATTGGGGAGTGATCTGAGGTTGTTCTATTTAATATTTGCACTGTGGAGTGGTTAAATAATTGAAGAAAAGAAGTGTTTCCCATTATCCTATCCAGCCTCTTTGAGGTTGGGTTGACAGATCTATTATTAGTCCAAGTTAGGGAATTTCCAACAGTGTTTAAGCCCTCCACCTGTATCTCATTAATAAAAGAAACAAAGTCTAAAATTGAGTCCAGCTTAGGGGAGCTAGGGCCAGAGTATTCCCCAACAGATCTAATCACATTAAAGTCTCCACCAATCAGTGTTGGGGTAGAGTCTATTTTAGGAACTATATCTGCATACACCTTCAATCTGTCCTCCCTACTGTGTGGAGCATAAACGAATAAAGATTTAAATTTCCTGTCACAGTTTTTTACATCTATCTCAACATGTATGAAATGATTGTGGACCTCTAATAGATTAATGTCAATTCTATCTGAAAACATAATCCAAATCTTGTTATGTATCAATCCCAGATGGTGCCTGAACCTAAACATTTTTCTGTACATCTCTAGTTGGTTTAAGTTACCTTTGGGTTCAATTAAGACTAACAGATCAAGTTTGTGTATCCTAGACAAATGCTTTAACCTCACTACTGAGGTTGAAACTCCCCTCACATTCCAGATCATACACTTAACTATCATTGGAAACTGTAGATTTTAGGGCTAACCTGGAGCTTCTCTTGGGAAGTGTTACCTGTGATTGAATTTCCTCAACTGTATTCAATATTTGCTCCTTTGGATCCAAAAGTTCGTCTGGATCCCTCTGCTTCTCTGGATCTGTTTGCTCCACAGAATCCAACTGCTTCTCTGGATCTGATGTCTCTCTGGAAGGTTGCACTGGCTCATCATGTTCCTGATTTTCCTTCTCAGAATCTGTGGAGACTTGCCTTCCTCCCACCTGCGAAATCTCTAAGTTCTGACTGTGTGCTAGAGAAGTGAATTCAGCATTAGGAGTCCAGGAAAAACGGTCATGTAGGAATATATCAGAATTAAATGGAGTCCTAGCTCTAGTACATAGAATGTCATCAGAAAATGATGGACTAAGGATACTCTTCTGCAGGGGAGAGGATGGAGCAGTGTTATAACCTCTAGAATCAAATCCTTCCTCCCCCAAGTCTTCAGTGGTTTTGATTTCCAGTATAGCATCACTGGTTGTCAAGTTTGGCCGTTTCTGGAAAGAGTCATCTGATACCTGATTTATCATTTCAGACAATTTTACCTGAGCAGGAGTTGTTTTTTCTACCTGAGGGGGGTTGGGGTTTAGGGATGTCCCCTGGTTAAGTTGATCATCTGTGTTTGACACCTCTAGAACAGCAAATCTGTTACCAGATGTGGATGCAAAGTCTTGCCCACTGTGAATTGAGGCCTTAGTGCTAGGGACAACTATATTAGGAACAACTTTGTTAGGGGTTAGCACTTTCTGCAAGCTTTTGTTCTGTTTAGGTATATATATCTTAGATGTTTCTTGGTTCTTACCCTTATTGCTCTTAACAGGGATTCTGATTTCCTTTGGCAAGGCTGCCTCAGGATGTTTAGGATCAGCTCCCATAGAGTTAAAATCTGAGCCAAAGGGTTCCTTAGGATATTTCAGCACTAGATCCCTTTTGCAATATGGTTCATTATGTCCTAATTTTAGACATTTTTTACAGTACTGAGGAAAGTCTTCATAGGAGATTGCATAGGATTTATTGTGAGCTATTGAACCTAACCTAATCTTAGTTGGTCTAGGCTTAGAGACATCCATCTCCACACAGAGTCTAATTGTGGAGGGTCTAGTTAGGTTCTTAGTGGGAGCATCAGCAAAAAGCAATTCTCCTAAAGAGTTTCCCAAATCAGTGATTGCTTTAGGATGAAAGAAATATACCGGGGGGAATTCCACGGTGAGCCATACCGGAGCCAGCGCTGATTCTTCATCGTAATCGAAGTGCTTTGTCCATTTGATGATGCGCATAATTCCCCCCCCCCCATAGACCAGGTGCGTTTGAGCCAGCAACGATGGTAGTCCTCATCGACATCGAATGTTATTCTGACATGCCTTGAATCCATTGCTGATAGCTGCACATCTCCCTTGAACCCTATCGTCTTGATCTGGTTTCGGAGGAAATCCATAGTGGGACGTCCTCGACTGAACTTTCCGACCAGAGCTTTCGAGAACGGAGCGGCGAGGATGTCCACCTCCTCCTCTGGGTATAGTACCGCCAATTCACCCTTGAAATTGAAATGAGGGTGGAGTTCTGGTGAATCGAGGTCATATGAGGGATGGTGTTGTTTCAAAGCTTGGGCGAAAGAAGGTTTATCCCGATTCCATGGCGCAGTTGCCGCCATGGCAGGGTGGAGGACGACGGAGAAGAAGCCGTTGGCTGATCTCGGTTTCCGTGAGAGAGTTTCAGACGGAGAAGAAGCCGTTGGACACGCCCACACTTTTTAATTCATACATATTTATTTCTAGAAATACTAGAATGTATCCAGAATCACACTTATGTTCTTGTAAACACATTATACGGAGTATGTGAAATGGCAAAAACAAAACAAGAATATTGTGAAATAATATTTAAATAAATCAATTTGTGGGCATGGGACAATTCTAAAATCTTCTATGTTTGGCTGCAAGCTCCAGAATCATCCCAAAATCCAGCTCAAGATTCATACCCGTGGGTGAAGAAATGAGCAGAAGGCAAAAATTAGCTCATCAACATTGAGGAGGCTGACATTTTTCATCCTTGGACAACTGGGGCACAAACGCAACCTCCCTTACAATCACACTGTCTGGACTCAACTGTCCTCAGAAGAACTGGAAGTGGAAGTATTGGCTCAACAAAAGAACTCAGACAACAGTCACAACACATGCAATCTCTACCTAGATCATTTAGGGACTAATTTAGTTCATGATCACAGATAGGTAAAGCTACAAAATGTGCAATTTTGAGAATAACACCACAAAAATGTTGAATGGGGCCAGTAGAACTCTCAGTCATGACAACAATGGCTACAATAATTCATCCTTTCGGTTAGCCAAAGGCATAAATAAGACATTTTGCAGGCCAAATATTGTGGTTTCCATGAAAGGTGACACAGAAACCTCCCTAACGATTCCACTATTCAACACCAACTTATATGCAATGTACATCATCCAAAGGAACAACAGTTATGGCAGTCAGACTACAGAAAGTCAAAGAGCCTACTTATTCACCACTACATTACCGGTCTCCGGAAGCTCAAGGTCAGTTCCATAGAAAGTTCACCTCCATCTTTTACACCTTAGACTCGAAGGACTATCTCCTTAACTTCCTCTTTGACCTCATCCTCCCCAAGTCCAAGCATCCCCATCACGAGGCCCGTCAATTCCTTCTCACGAAAATGAACATCCTTATTCAATACATTGCAGAAAAAATCAGCTACTACTCTCGCATAATCAGGCATATTCAGTTGCCCGGGGAAAATAGTTGATGTCCACAACAAGATACCTGTTCACAGCCTTGGTATCCCTAATAAGATCATAGTTGAACAAATGCAAGTTCGTCGCATATCTTAACCCTGTCGCAATCTCAATAATCAAATCCAAAGGAGGCAACTCCACATTCTCCAGCTGCATCATCTTGTAGTGTTTCTCATTATCGCTGTCCTGCACATTGGGGTTCGAAACCTGAGAGAAACACAACCAGCCCTCCAAATTCTCCTGTTTCTCATTGCTCACATCCGGCAATGACTTCCTTTTCACAGACTTCACATGATCTCCCACAACATACACCTTGAAAATGACACCCCCGTGGTTTACAAACTCAGTTGACTTGCAGATAAGTACAATAAAATATTTCGAGACTGGCAGTGCACCTATCGAATGAGAGAATAAAATTGAGAAGCATATCTACAACCATCTTCAAGAAGCTAAATAAATAATAATGAATAAGAAACCAAAAAAAAGGAAGAAAGGTGTTGTATTAAACTTTGGGCGCAACATAACCAAACTTAAGCCGTGAATGGAAGGAAAATTTCAGAACACATGCAAACTATACAAACCTTACTACTGAGGAGGCCGTAAAAATGTCACTCTAGGGTACTCAGTAAAATCAGGCAACCCCCTTTTTTTACTATTAAACCATAGAAAATCTCACTTGCAGAACAGACAGCAAAGCCCAAAATCAATGAGTGCATTTTTATTAACTAATAACAAGCATATCAAACCTCTTTGTAACCAAGAATTGTTAAATTACTATGCTATATGGCAGGTGTCACTGTAAACTAATTTCTGTTCCATCAGTTATTCCGTTCACTAAATGACCATGTTTAAAAAAAGGTTCAAATTAAACCATCCACTAAGTATTATACATATTTAAAAAAAAGTATATCTGATGCATTGAAAATCCCCCATGTACCTGGTGTACAAAATTAAAAACTTAAACCCACAACCTCAAGTTACGTGGTGATAATAAGTAAAATTAATAATGAGTAGAAAGAAACCTCGGAAAGAAAGTTGGAAATGATCATCTCTGACATCCTTGGCCATGTCAATCTTTCAAAGCACCGCTTCCATTGTCCATTTCCACAGCATATAGATTTATTTATGAACTCCACAATTAGACTAAGAGAGGAAAATAGTTTTTCACTGTCCAAGCCATCTATCTGCAAAAGTCAAATGCCAAAATTTGTCTATATTAAATGTTAAAAACAAAAAATCACAGACCAAATGCTATAACTAGTAGGCTAAATAAAAAGGACCAATTACCATGTCACTAGTAGATGAAACTACATTAGGAACTTCCTCGGTATATCGCCGATCATCATTACTTATTTCAGCCACCACAGCTACATATGCCTCACAAACAATTGTTGGACTAACATGTTTGATCATCAAGTCAGCAACTTTGGCCAGTCTACAATTAAGAACACCAAATGCCTAGTAAAACAACAAACGCTGAAAGAATCTAGTGGATTTAAAATTCACAAAGCAGTTGAGCTAAACCAAAGATCAAATCACAAGCATGCTCTGGTACAGTGAAACATCCACCTTTCAATATTAAACTATAGCAATTCAGTAATGTACAAATGCAGAAACTGATGCATGTGGTCTCAATGCAATGTATATAAACTCATATAAATTATTTCTCAAAGAAAATAAATGACAATTTGTTGTTTAAATCTCCCAATTTCTGAATCATTTTAATGAATAAGGTGTAGCTACACATGCATCCATAGCCTTCAGAAATGTAAAAAGCCGATTTTATCATCTTCATTCATAGTCAACCAATGCTTCACACGGATGGAATCGCTACTTTGATCAAATTTGTAACTTCTGACTGCAAGTAAGAGACACCCAGAGCACGGTGAACCTGGCGTCAGAAACAGGGGAGAAACAATTACAAAACTCAGACAATTCAACAAACACTTTGCGATCTAAATTCACATTTAACCTAAATTGTTTTGGGCTAAGAAAGAAAATGCACACCATGGAAATAAAAAAAAAACGGAGCACACCGCAGTAATGGTATTCTTCGGAGGATGCATTGTGCCTTCTATCTCGTTAGTTCCGCAGCTCTGGGAGAAAGTCCTCAATTTTCTCAGTTTTTCTTTTGTTCGTTCCCGCTGTTCTGTGGAGCGCCATTTTCCTTTCTCTCCCGCGTAAATTTTCCTTTTTATTTTCTAAAATCACACTTTCCTTTCTTGTTTTTTAAATTCCAAATCCAGACATGTTTTTTTAACCATAAGCAATTTTCTTACCCCTTTTACCTTTTACCTTTTACCTTTTACTATTCTAATCAAACTCTGTCTTTCCATAAATCTATGGAAATACCGTCTTTCCCAAAACTTTGTCATTTTCTTATCCAGAAAAGCAAAAAATAAATTAAAAAAATAAATTCACACTTCTAATACTTTATATTGTTTTTAGGGAAAAATGCAAAAATAATCATATTAACTTGAGAAAGTGCATATATAACCTACAAAATTGGAAAGGGCAAGATTAACCATAAATTTTTGTAAAATAGTGCAATTATACCCAAATTATACTATTTCTGGCATTGATTGAACAAATTCAGACGTTGACCATGTGTGAAAAGACAAAAATGTCCCTATGCTTAAAACAAAAAATGTAAAGACAAGGATACCCCAGGGCTCTTCTTCTTCTTCAAACCTGTCGCCACCAGCTTCGCCGCCTCCACAAGTTCCATTGTCCCATCACCAGCTCCGCCGCCACTAACCCTGCCCCATATCCGCCACCACCCCGCTTAAATCCGACACCAATCCATGTCGCGTCATCGCTCAGCTCAGTGCCCCACCACCACCTCTCCCTACCGTGCTCCACCCTAGCTTTATCGTCGCCCAAATCTACCACAGCTGGCTAAAATCCTAGATCGGCCTCTCCCCTACAGCTGGCAACCACCACCTCACTCCGCTGGAAGTCCTATATGTCAAAGCATCGGAAAGTGCAGAGACGTTGGTGCAGAGGAACTCAAAAGAAATTAGGCGGAGGAGGAGTGGTGGTGTTTGAATCGTTGTCGCTGAAGGTAGTGGAGGAGCTCCAAAAACTGAGCAGCGGAGAAATGCCGCATGTGTCAGGAAATTCAACGAACCCATTGAATGCATCAAACGCAGTCTGTTCAAGAATCCATCTAATGTCGCATGTTCAAGAACCCATCAAACTCAAAGAACTGGTCAGCGTGATCGATTAACAGAAAGAGATGAGGACGGGATGGGGACATAGATGAGCAATGGTGGTAGTGGGTTAGGCAAAGTGAAGATGACGATGGTGGTGGTCGATTAACAGAAAGATGAGGACGGTGGTGGTGGAAAGAGAAGAAAAAGTGACATGGATGAAGAAGGGACGAGGAAAGGGTATATTATGATTTTTTTAAATTTAACTTAGGGGTAATGGTCATTTCACATATTTTCGGCCAATTTGACTGTTGACATTTCGGTCAACGAAATTCAGGGTTATTTTTACACTTGTAGATTTTACAAAGTTATTTCTGCATTTTCGACCAAAACATAAGGTTAAAAACGCAATTTTCTTTTTGTTTTTAATATGCATAATGTTTAAAGCTGTCTTAAAAATAAGGAATGCCAAAAAATTAGAAATATCTATGTATTTGTTATAACATAGAGTTTGTCATTCAATCATTTTAATCATGTAACTCAATAATTTGTGTCAATAAATAACTTATTTTCAATCTAAATGTAAAACATAAAAAGTACACAAAAATAAATTCTAATTTTTTAATTAATAATACGACTAGTTTTTATAAAAAGCATTACCCATATCAGTGGCATTATAAGAGAACAATTCTTATATTGTACCTTTGACATACCATAACTCTGTATTGTATATACGTAGAATTTGCATTTCAATATTATTATTTGTACACATACAATATATGTAATAACTACAATCAAATTATGATAATGCACAATCTCATATAACATAATGCACCTCTCTACAATATGAGATGCACAAAATATTAGTGGGAATATGATATTCATGATACCTCATTGATACCATATAATTTTCCTTAATAGAAAAAATAATTCCATAAAAAGAAGGAAAGTATATGAAAACATGGTTCAACTAAGTTGGTTACACCATTTTGGAACTACGTGCGATTTACACACACTGACAGTGCGACTTGCTATCACGCTCTGTGTCTTCGTCCCCAATCACCTCCGGCGCCGCCAACATGGCGGAGCCACCGCCTCCGCTACTCTCTTATGCCCAGGCCGTGAACCAAGAACTTCACGAAGCTCTCAACATTTCCCCCCCAAATCCTCACGAAGCTCACAACGCGCCCTTCGTCCCAAAACCATCTATCGATCATCTAGGCGAATCGGGTCTCCATTTCTCTGAGGAGTAGTGTCTCCGATTAGAGGCTCCACTCAAATGGACCTTGATTGGTAAATTCTTACGCAGCCGTCCTCAACTGGAGAAACTCTGAAAAGACTTCCACATAGCCGGATTCAAGGGCTAAAACAATATCACTCTGCTGGACAACAAACAGGTTTTGATATCCTTTTCCCTTGCTGATGATTACTACCGCTGTTGGTTGCATAAAATCTGGAACTTCGGTTCATACTCTATCCGAATCACGAAATGGGTTCCCAATTTCAATCCTAACGCAGATTCCCCTATTGTACCAATTTGGGTCTCCCTGTATGGTCTGCCTCAACAATTTTTTGATTTCAATGTCCTTATGTCCATAGGAAACATCATTGGAACCCTAATTAGGGTGGATAGAGCCTCCCTTAATAGGACTAGACCCCATGTAGCTAGGATTTGTGTTGAACTGGACGTCACTAAACCTAGGATGGAAAGAATTTGGCTAAGTTTCAGAGATATGGGATTCTGACAATACCTAGAATATGGAGGAGTTCCTTACTATTGTTCTAATTGCCTCAAACTCGGCCACCTAGATACAGCTTGCAGGTCTGAAAAGAACTCTTCCAGATTCATCCCATGGAAGCCCCAAGGCAGCTCCTCAAAGGAAGGTAACAAATCCATTTCCATAGATGAACAGGGCAGGCTCAAAGGTAAAGGAAATGGTACCTCTTCCAAAGCTATTTATGTCCCTAAGACACATTTTATTCAAAAGAATACCTCTGACATTAAGGCCCAGCAGCTACCTCAGGTACCTGACTCCAAGTTAGGAAACTCGCAGGGAAATAAAGACTCAAGTTCTGAAGTATTGATCCTTGGACAAGGATCACAGGTTCCCTCTAACTCCCTTGAGAAATATAATGTGATTCTGTCTTCTGAAAAACATCTGTCTAGGTTTGTCACTGCGTTATGCTTAAATCAGCTGGACACTAGTGAAATAAACCATTCAAAACTTCCTGAACCTACTGGCCTCAAACCCAGGTCCCCCAAACCGAGCTCTGGCAATATTACCCCCACCATAAACCAACTCTCCCAGGAAAGAATCACAGTCACACTTCCAGAAAATCCCCATCACCAAAATCACTCAACTGATCCAACCACTCTCAAGAATAATCCTACAAAGGGAACTGATTCCGGTCCCATACACCCCATTGAAAGCTCAACTAAACAACTTGCGATCCAACCCCCTAAAATGACTCTAGTTATATAGAGATAAATGGTGATGTCTCTCCCTTCCGGCCACCTGACTGGAAACCCCATAAACCCCTGGACTGGATTAACACAGAGATTTCAATTAAACAAAAGGAAAACTTATTGGAACATGCCAATCTAAACTTCGAACAAATTAAGGCAAACCTACTTAATGATCAGCTAAGACTAACAAACATCCTCAAACTTAACCATTCTCAATCAGAACATAAACAGAGAAAATACACAAAAAAAAACCACTCCTCCACTCCAAAAACGGTTTTCACCCGTTCCTCATTGAACCTCTCCAAAGTTTATCCATGAATAGTATGAATTTATGTGCATGGAATATTCGAGGAATAGGTAATAAACCCACTCAATCCCATCTTAAAAATATTAAAAGGCGTAACTCTATCAAACCCTACGCTCTAATAGAACCCATGCTAAACTCAGACCAAATCCAAAACATTTCCAGAGAAATTGGCTTCAGCAACTCCTATGCAAACCCTATCAACAAATTTTGGCTAATGTGGGATGCAGACACTACACTAGACATTCTTAAGGTGGAAGATCAGTTGATTATTGTGATTATTAAATCCCTCACTTTGTTGGCAGACTGCAGGATAGGCTTTGTCTACGCAAAGCACTAAATCCATGAAAGAAATAAACTCTGGCAAGATCTAGCAACTCTGAAACAGGAACCACTATGTTTAATAGGCTACTTTAATGTAATCACAAAAAATGAAGAACACATAGAGTACTCTACTCCTAATCAAAACAGTATAAGGAACTTTAATAACTTCCTTTATGACCAAAACTTCTATGAAATTCCAACCTCGGGCAGCCTTTTCACCTGGACATGGATGAGAACCAGAGGAAGGGTCTGGAAATGGCTAGATAGAGGAATCTCAAATTCTCTTTGGTGGTCAAACTTCCCCAGTTCCAATATTAAAACCTTATCCAGAGAGGGGTCTGACCACACCCCCTTACTGCTATTTTTCTCTGAAATCACCCCCAAAACTGCCCCAAAACCATTTATATTTCAAGAATGTTGGGTTACTCACCCCTCTTTCATGAAGCTAGTGGAAGATGTTTGGAACTCTCACACAAGCCACAAAGGGATGAAAAGGCTAGTTTTCAAACTTAAAAATCTAAAACAGTCACTTAAAAGTTGGAACAAAGAGGTATTTGGCAATGTTTTTGACATTGTAAAGTTCAGTGAGGACCTGGTGTTCAATGCTGAAAGAGATTTACAACTCCATGAATCCATTGAAAACCAACAAGCCTTAAATTTAGCTAACGCGAAACTGAGAATGGCACTCAATAACCAGGAAACTTATTTAAAGCAGAAATCGAGAATTTAAATGGATGAAAGAAGGTGATGCTAACTCCAAATTCTTCCATCATTCAATCCAATCCAAACATAAAAAACAAACTATCTCTCTTATCAAATCAAGTGAAGGAACCTGGTTGAATTCTATTGAAGATATTGAGAAAGAAGCAATCAGCTTCTTCTCCAACCTTCTCACTGATGAACCATCAGATCCAACAGGAATTTGTACCTCATGGCTAATAGAGAACATTTCGACAGTAGTAACAAACGAAATGAACTCGAGCCTACTCAAAAAAATCAGTATGGAAGAGCTTACTAACATAGTTACTTCTATGAACGCCCATTCAGCGCCAGGCCCAGATGGGTTCTCTGGTTTTTTCTTACAGAAGTGTTGGAATATTATAAAAACCGATGTCCTGCTAGCAGTGGAAGATTTCTTTGCTGGGACAAATAATCCCAAAGCCATATCATCAACCCAACTCATTTTAATACCCAAAAAAGATGTATGTTCCTCCTTTAGAGATTACAGACCCATTAGCCAATGTAATTTCTCAAATAAAATCTTCTCAAAAATACTCTCAACGAGACTCAAGGTCTACCTCGATTCGTTTATCAGTCCGGAACAATCTGCTTTCATTTTTGGAAGAGAAATAGCAGATAATGTTCTGCTCATGCAAGAATTCACTAACCACCTACACTCGAAAACCAAAGGAACCAATATGATAATCAAACTGGATATGATGAAAGCATTTGATAGAGTCTCATGGCCTTTTTTAACTAAGGCCCTTCTCAAACAAGGTTTTTCCAGTGTGTTTGTCAAGCTAATTATGAGGAACATCCGGTCTGCGTACTTCTCTCTACTCATCAATGGAAAAACTGTAGGTTTCTTCCCTGCATCCAGGGGTATAAAGCAAGGGGATCCACTATCCCCCTGCTTTTCATTCTTATGGCTGAAGCCTTCTCACATAACCTAAAATTTTTATACCAGTTCGGAAACATTCAGCCATACAAGCTTCCACGGGGGATGATAACCTTTTCGCACCTGTCCTATGTTGATGACACGACAATTCTTCTAAAATATTCCAAACGGGGACTACACACGATAATGAGCTTCCTGAAATCTTTCGAATTAGCCTCTGGACAGAAGGTTAATTTTGAGAAATCAACATTATATTTATCAAAAAACACTCTGAACAGAATCGTCTCCTCGATTAAAAGAGAATCAACCATGATGGAAGGATCCATTCCCTTTAAATACTTGGGGAGCCCCATTTTCACAGGTAGAGCAAAAAACTCAATCTTCCAAGGCATGTTACAGTCTGTGCAAAACAAAATTAACCTTTGGCACAATAAGACTCTTTCTCCTGCAGGAAGGACAACTTTAATCAAACATGTTCTGTCTTCCATGCAAATACATCTCATAACAGTTTTAAAACCAACCACACATATCATCATCCAAATTCATAAGGATTTAGCTCGGTTTTTTTGGCAAAATAAATCAGACACCTCACAGAAAAACAGATCATGGAGGTCATATCCTAACCTGTGTTATCCCACAGCAGAAAATGGCATCAACTTCAGAAACCTGAACACACTGACAAAAGCCTTTGCCCTAAAGTTGTGGTGGAAACTACAAACAGGGAAGTCGTTATGGGCTAAAACCATGTGGTCAATGACTGACACACATAAAACCTCCAGAACCTGGAAATGAATCAAAGAGATTAATCACACAACGCTTAGCAACACCAAAACCATCCTAGGATCCGGACGAGTTTCTTTTTGGAGCTCAAACTGGACCTCTATGGGTCCACTAACTGATCATTTAACTGATCCCTCAGACCCCCCATCTCATGACCTAACAGTGGCTGAATTTCTACAAAATAAGCCATTCTACTCTGCCCAGCTAAGGAATCATCTACCAGACCAAATCTTACAAAACCTGGACCTAGTCTACTCTCTATCCCCAGGTTATGAAGACTCCCTAATCTGGAAACCACGCAACTCAGGAATCTTCTCCGTTAAATCAGCTTATGAGCTGCTCCGATCCAAGAAAATGATAATTCCATCCTACTCCCATCTTTGGTCTAAATTACTACCGAGGAAGATCAGTATATTTAATTGGAAACTTTTAAATAGACTTGTTGCTTTTCCAGATGTTCTAGAGGAATTCCATTTCCAACTCCCATCACAATGCTGCTTCTGTTTTACCAAATCCGAAACAATTCACCACTGTTTCAACTCTTGCATAAAAGTAGACCAGATCTGGAGAAGAGTGAATTCTACTTTCAACTTGCCAAATAGCTCTTTCGAACTTCTTTGGGATAGAATCTACTTCTATTGGAATGTAACCTCCACTACTGGCCCATCCGTAAAATTGATCCGTATCATACCTTGTGTTGTGAACTGGTACATGTGGTGCGCCAGATGCTCATATTTATTCGAGGGTACAAAGCCAAACATACAGATCATTTTCAAACGAATTCTTTATCACTTCAATGACACCCTCCTGGCTTTCAAACTAGATTGCAAATGGGATCTCTCTAATACACCGAAGATGTTGTACCACAAACCAGTGAAACATAGATCTATCAGAATCATTAAATGGCTACTGCCTCATAATTACAAACTAAATACTGATGGCTCCTTCACTAACAATGAGACTGCAGGCATTGGATGTATAATCAGGAACCATTCTAGTCATGTAATAGTTGCTTTGTCAAAATCCATTCCAGCTGAAACTGTTTTGCAGGCCGAAACCATAGCACTGCTGCATGGTATTCAACTCGCCCGTGACAGAGGGATCACTGTCATTGACATAGAAACTGACTCAAGAGTCCTGCTCGGGATGCTCCAACAACAATTTAAGATACCATGGAAGATTTTGCCCAGGATCAGAGCAATTTGGAATCTTCTCAAAGGAATGAACTACTCAATGCATCACGCTTTCAGAGAAGCTAATGGCGTTACGGACTCCCTCGCAAAACTAGCCAGCTCTAAACAGGTAAACAATCTTTTCAGTTCGACAGTTTTGCCCAACTTAGTGTCTGCACATGTCAAGCTTGATGCTGAAGGAACTCCTCATGTTAGGTTAATGTAATCAATTAATCATGTAACTTTAGGCCACAAACTTTTCTCTATTGATCTTCAGGTTAGCAATAGATTTATGTTTAGATTATAAGATCATCAGATGAATCCCCAGAGGTACGGTATTAAGTCCCCCTATTTCTTTGTATCCTTCTTTTATTTAATAAACGGGTAGGGGTCTGCCAAACCCCCCACCATCACAGGTGGATTTAATTGAAAAAAAGTATATGAAAACATGGAATATGAAATATGAAATTTTCATTTACGCGCTAAATCTCTAGAGCTCTGAAAATTTCCCGCGCACAAATGCTGTCTACACCCTCGGTTTCTTGAAACGACATCGTTTAGTAGTGCTTTCTGTTTAAGCTGGGCGGTGGGCGCTGCTCCTCCCTGCCTATTTGAGAATTCACATGAGATACCGTAGCATACACTCTTGGATCGGATGTTACAGTTTCTCCAACCGCCGCTTGGACTGCAATTAAATTGTGGCTCGAAGATAATTTGATCTGTATGATCGGAAGCCCTAGCGTCGGTGTCTCTGTGAAGCCTTCATGAATGATAAAGCTTTTCCGATGAATCACGGGGATTTTCATCTTCTCTCTGGTTGTTGTCACGATCGTCGTTCCGATCGGTCTGCTCTCTGCCCGCATCAAGCACCTCAACTCCGACGGTACTCCTCAGATTTTACTTTCTGCACGATTAATACTAACGAGTATAATTGTTCCCGTGAAGTTACCTGCGTGATTAGTAACTGTTTGAATTGCTTTTGGTGCAGTCACCGGGGACTTCGTTGAAGATTTATTGACAATTGTACGTATTCTTTTTCCCCCTTCTGTTGATTAATGAGTTTTTCGGAAAGAAAATCTTGGAAAGCATGTTAATGTTTGATGAACTGAGTTTGTTTGATAACTTGGTGTTTTTGCCATTTAAGCTGGTAAAAGATCTTTTAAAACCGTGGTTTCAATTACGAATGAATTAGTGTTAAATTTTTTAGGTCGGTTTAGACGAAATGTGCTGTTAATAGATGTAGATTATGTTGTTGAAAGCACTCTTTCAATGAATGATGGGCTTCTCGCTGCCAAGTATAAGGATTTTTTTTTTAAGCTCAAACAAACACAATTTTGTTCCACACGAAAATGTTCCTCTAGACATTTACAAATTAGTGGAACTGTGGAATACATGGAAAAATTGCATCCTGTGTGATTGTATTTGCACCTGTCTAAACTATCACTGTGCTGTGTAATTGTCATTGCAGAGAGTTATAGAATATAATTAGCACTACAGAGACTGATTATTACTGGAACTGCTGTGAAAAAGTAAAGAGCTCCATATCCCACTGGAAGAGGCGCATCCGAGTCATCACTATCATCATCTTGTAATTTTGGCAGCTTCATCCCAACCTATGTTCAGTCGCTTAGCAGCTTCTTTCAGATCAATACCAGTATCTTTGGCTATTGCATAAAGTGATTTTCTGCGTGAACTCTGTCTCCCCGGTCTCAAGATCTTTGCTTTTGTGCGTGCCCTGCTCTTCTATGTTTTAAAATATTTTTTGTTTTCCATGTTCCATTGATTGTTGAATTTTATTGTTAATTCACATTATGGATTGTACATCTGTTGCGATTTGTGAGGGTAGAGTCAGTTAAAGAGAGGAAAGGGTGTAGTTCAGTTATATATGGTGTGTTTTGTAGGACAGATAATCAATTAACACATCTTTTCCTTCATAAATTATCTTTACAGGGCAATTAAATGCTATCAACATAGCTGAAAGGCTTGGAATGCCAAAAGCCATTCTGGACAATGCTCGAGAACTTAATGAAGTACCTAGTGCAGAAATTTAATGAGGTAATGTTTTATATGCACAACCATTATTCAGTAACCAGTAAGGCACTATAGCTGCATCAACTATATTTTGAAATCAACTTCATGAATACTATAAAACACTTACCTTATTGGTTTCTGTTTTTTGTTCTTTATTTGTTCCTCTGAGCAATAATGTCGCAACTGTAGACAAAAAACCCACAATAATATACTGCGATTATAAACTCGGTGAAACAATCCTACCTTAATAAGGTTCATAGCCTTCTACTGCTACGATTTGGGTTCAAAATGTTGTCCTTGTTGTATGTCGCTATCATAGATCATAGTTCGTATGGAGATATTCAAGCAGAATTTCGATAAGCAAATTCAGGAAGTGAATCACTATCTGAGGTGTGAGCATTGTTGCTTCTTGACTTCTCTTGATTTTGACATTACCAACATTGCCATAAATATCATTAGTAGTCAATTTGTTGATTAGCAAAGAAACTTCATGATAATACTGCAGCAGAATTGAATACACTTCTATGACAGCCGAGACATCAACCGCCCAGAATACCAGGGAACCGGTTTCAGGTAGAAAAGCTAGTTTTAATAGATGTCTTTTCTTTCGATTGGTTTTGCATCTTATACATTTCTGTGGACAATCTGTAGGCATAACTAATCTTCGTCTAGTGCAGCAAAAAGGACAGTTGTGATTCAAAGGGAAAGTGATAAAGTGGTAGTAATCAGGTGGCCATCATAATCAGTCTGCCTAGTTTTATCATTTTGCTTGTTTGTGAGCTCGGTTTATTAGTTCAGGTTTGTAGTTAACACATCATGGGGTTTAATTGTAAATGTTGATTCATTGGATGCTTCTTCCAGAGATAGTGGAGTATCTTTTATGAAAATATTCTACATCTTTTGGAATGAGTAGAAAGCCATACTGTTTCCTGGTCTCATTGTGTGCTGCTTATGAAAAAACCTGTACCAATTAGGTCCTGAATCATGCCCTCTCATGGTTATACTTCTTGTAACATAGAAGGTCCTAACCTATCAACATAATTCAAAATTATCCATCTGGCATCTGCTCCATCATTTGTTGTTTGATTGAAGTATTTCTTCAATTCTTTATGTACTGGCTTTCCTGATCTATTGTGCATAACAGGCCGGAACATCCATGTTAGTATTGCCCAAGAGAGATCATCTGCTCCTCAAGATGGAATTTGAACTTTGGAAGCTATAAAGGAGGGGAGGTGGTGTTGGTATTTATGGAGGCAGTTCTTGCAACTATAGAAAAAGAGCCTGTTTATAGTTATGGTTTAAAGAACTTTTGCTTTGGATAGTATGAATTTACTATAACGCCTTTTAAAATAATAATTTTACGTGTCACAAAAGTCCAATGTTCTAGTGGTGATCATATTATTTAATTTATACATTATAATTATATTTAATATTATATATATATATATATATATATATATATATATATATATATATATATTTGGACATGTTTTTAATGTGATTTATTTGTTGAAATGTCACATATAAGTGTGCTCTTTTATAGTTTGATGGGATATTCCAACAATGTGTTAAAATCCATCTAATATAACACATATTACTGTCCATTTTAGGTTATAGTGTGACATCTATATGCGTTATTTTGATTTTTAATTGTGACGTGTGTAAACGTGTTGCCTAATTGGATGTATTGCGACATCAAATTACCGTGTTAATATTGTCCAAATAAAATACAAGTTAAAGTGGTCTTATCTCATCTATCCCAACTTTGTTGTGTGTTGAAATAATATACCTATCCCTACATTTTTAATATAATATAAATACAATATAATATGTGACAATATTATATCTATCCTAACGCAATTATATATTTTTTCAATAATTTAATTTAGATCCAAAATTACTTATTACGACACTTTAGACCTATAATAACATCGTCAAAACCACACATTAACAAAGTGTTGGGAAAATAAATAGTGTTACTATATGTATAATTTCACAACACTTTTACGTGTCAACAAACTACATTTTTCTAGTAGTGCTTTCCATACATTAGATAGCTTAGTCATTTGTATTATATTGTACATTGTATTTATTCCAAGTTTAGTTTAATCTTCAACTTTATAAATATATAAGACATCTTGTAAAAGTTGTTGATTTATTTCTTCTCGAGGTAAGGTATTAAGCCCCCTCTTTATTTGTTCCCTTTATTTTTATTTAATAAACAAGTGGGGTCCGCCAAACCACCACCCCCCCCCCCCATAACATGTGATATTTCTAAAAAAAAGATATTGGCGGTCAAACATAATCATTGAAAACTGTGAAAAAGTGTATGCCAACATTTATGGGACATGGAAAGTAGGGTTTTTGGTCTAGAGGTTTGTCCCTTTACACAATGGATAAAAGGGGTATTTATAGTAGATAGAGAAAGATAATAAAAGTTGTAGTCTAAGAGGGAACCAAACCGGTCTTTGCGGACCGCGCATAATCTCGTGGTACGCGAGCCGGGGGCATATTGGGCTCATAGCAACTAGACGTGCGATCTGTGAGCAGGGAGTGTGCTTGCACCCCAGTGACGGCCACAGACCACGAGTTGGGGGACTTCTGAAATTCAAACTCCTAATTCTTCAACTCATTTACAATCCTTCACATCTTCGTTTATTCTTATACCACTTTCCCAAGTGGCCTTCCTTCCAACGATCTAGCCTCCGCTTCGATGCCTACTCTTTAACTTCGACTAGATAAGGTCTCCAAGCTAATTATCAAACACTTCATAAATCAAAGAGTAAGGATATAAAAACATGCAATATCATCCTAATCCTCTAATTGACAAAATATCCAATTTCACTTACACTTAACCTAAAATCTATTACAATATGAATTCCAAATGGGTTTAAAATGAGGTATAGATTGGGCACATCATGAATCAAATACGTAACATGAACACGATATATGATCTCAGGCTCACAACACTTGTGCTGAAAGATACACAAGTGAAGGAATAGCCATTAATGACGTCATTGCACAATGTATACTAACTTTTTCCTCAAAACCGTGGTCCTTTCACGGTTCTAATGTCAGAACACATAGTTGCCTAGTGGTTGTTTTGAAAAATGACTACAAACAACTGATGTGCGACTGTTTAGTTATAACGGCCGTGTAATTACGAGAGAACAATTGCATATGTAAACTAACCACCGTTGATGTCGACATTCAACGTTGCTGAAAGTTCGCCGTCATCGATCTGGCCATCCTCCGATGCCGGAACAAGGGTCATATGACATGTGTGACTGCATCATTGATTTACGATATTGGAAATCACTTCAATTTTTTGAAATTACCTTTATTGAGTTTGGTTCAGAAAGCAGATTGTAGTCGCGATATATTCAACCTCATATAGAATGACAATTTTGATATCAGAAACGGGTATTCCAGTTTTGGAACATTGGTTGGATATAACTGCCATAACCTTTCATTCTTCAATTTTCAAATGGGCGTAATACAGAAACAATTTCGGATGCATAACTAACTCGAAATGTTTAGAATTTTCCAAGTTCCAATGCCGGAACATACATAGGAAAATTTGGTAAACAAGTATTTCCATACAGGCCACACCAAATCCTTCAAAGGTAAGATCATCGAATAAAAACCTATAAGGGTATTGAAGGAAAAAATACTGAAACAAATAGGCTAATTTGTAAATCCAAATCCAAATCTAAACATTATTTGTCATTAATTGTACATGACATGTGCATATGAAATCTAGAAGGAATGCGATCGATTGGCTGTTGAAGAACAATTGCCCTCTTTTTCCTTATTTGCTTTTAATTCATTCCCGACAAGATGAATGTCCCTCCAGAACTAAATTAATTCCTTCATTTTGGCCTATATTCCACCGTACGCCCTCACTAATGTGATTATCCTATTATCGGCTATCAGACACAATATAAATAGTAAGTTGCATTCAATTGGTTTATCATCGATAGTATATTAAAGATTTTTTAGAGTTAGAAACAGGGTCGGCATTACGTGGCCTCTTATTGTCGTTCTTGGATTTTTGCACCCATTTCTCTTGGTTTAGCACCAACCTCTTGTTCTTGAAATACTTCCGGTCGTACAACTTTGGGACCTCCTCACTCGTTAACACAATGGTCTCGCCATGTTTTTATGATCCTAGTAATGAGACTTCCTTAAGGCTAGTTCTTTGCACGCTTAGTAGAGTTCACCACCAATGCCACCATGTGCTTCAATATAGTGTACCCTGGTTTAATGTTTCTCCCTTAGATGGCATTGTAGAATAACATGATGGCTGTAACCATTGGTTTAGTGATGTAGCCTCATGTTGGTTCAATAATCCTTGCAAGCATGTCGTACACGATCATATCTTCAACCGTCATGAAGTTTAACTTATAGGAATCTGCCTTATCTAAATCAGTTTCTCTGTGACCAAATTGCAAGAGACCTGGTGTTACAGGATCCAACAATGGTGGGTCAACATGATCCATTCACTTATTGACATGGTGCATGTTTAGGGGGTCATTCAAATTTGCCGGGTTAATGCCATCAGAACTTTTGTAGTCAACACCCAACAATGCATTAATGGTCCAAGGGCTAACTACAATATCTTTACTATTGACCCTGGTAGTGTACAGACCTTCTTCCCCTCAGTCAAATTTCCATATAATTGACAAAATTTAACAAAATGTGTCGGATCAATCATGCATAATAATTCCTTGCAACATTGTTGTTCAAAATTACAAATCACATCAGATGAGCCTAACCCAATTATATAATTTTGTTGAACACCATAAGAATCCATCATCTTTGCAGATTGAACATAATTGTTGTACATAACCTCACATTCTTTGGTGAAAAATAATGAGCTTTCAAACCAATCTGAATTCCTTCTTCGCGCAGTCTACTTTGTCCTTTGAGATGTTGTGGCCACTAGCGTCGATAGTGAAGTTGTTTGGTTGTGATGGAAGATGTGTGTTTCTTGTAATTAGACGATAATTGTGGCCGATCAATGGTTCAATTACAATGGGTGGAGATTTGGGTATAATTTTTTTGCTTGGTAGGACGAGTTTTTCCCTGAGTTATTGTACGTTGAATAGTTTCTCGATTTCGGAACTGTATCCGAAGCAAGAAACCCTAAATTCCTACATAAGTTCTGATTGCGGAATGTTCGCTAGAATTGTGAAAATTATATCAAACTCAATTTATGATAAGAAACAATAGAATTTTATTTTTAATTGCATCACCGTTTGTATTTTGATGTACTCCCAATTTCGGAGTTCCTTTCTAAGGGCTAATCGACATCCACAAGATATTCTAATTTTGGAATAGTTATTGAAAAATGTGTCCAAGTGCGGATTTTGTTGGGGTAGGTGTACATTAGCCACATGATAAACCATATATATTCCCAACACCCAAACCCACAATGTTAAACAAACTATAAATAAACAGGGGTTGTGCGATCCTGATAAAACATTGAAAGAAAGCATCCAGAACGAAAAGAAATTGCAACGATTGTTATCCGAATCCAATGAAACTTATATTTCTATGGGGGGAAGAAGCAACGATGGAGATGCCTCATCTGAATCACTATCATCTGCACCAGAGTCCGTAATTTTCCCGTAATCAAATCCATCGTCATCATTGATAGGTTTAACATGAATGTCATTGCCATGAACGTAAGCTCGTTGCTCCGTCTTGAACTCTGATAGCTCTTTATTGCAACATTTGTCTTGTAAAGCAATCAAACAACTTCATAATCATGTTGGCGACTCTTCTCTCTTCACCTACATATGTCAGATGCGTATAAGTGAACTCATGTTTGAAAATGGAAATTCCATAGCCGCAGGTTATTTGAAAAAACTTACGAGTAGTTTTTTATGACGAATTACTGACCACACCTTATCGATACATTTTGGAACGCCTCCCCGCAAACTTGAGCTGGTAATTGTTACTTTTCAGATCAACTTCCATAAGTTTGTGATCAATCCAACGTTGATCGTAGCATTCCAATTGTAGGGTTCAATCAACAATGATCGCTCCTTTATTTCTTAGTCATCGATGTAATCGATCCTCCACATGACAATTCTTACTTACTAATGCATGAGGCTTTCAACATACTCCCTCAATCCCACTTCATTTTGCTTATTTACTTTTTCACAGCATTCAATGAGCATGTTTGACCATAAATATCTCTTGCACCTATAATAATGCCACATAAAAAGTTTATATTTAGAAAATAGATGTGAAAATAAATCTAACAATGTCTCACATGATATTTTTATTATATGGATTCATTTATATTTACGGTCAAAGTTTACAAAAGTTGACTCTCAAAAAGAAATTAAGTAAAATGAAGTGGGACGGAGGAGTATACAAAAATATTGTAAACCCCGGGTCGGTGGGTTTATTCTTCAGTAAAACGACACTAGACTTCCAATGGTTGGTTCACACACGAGACCATCGGAGGGTAGTACGTTCATACAATTCCACTCAAATACTAAACATTGCTATACATTTAGTTGCTCTAAATCATATCTATCTGCTTGTCCCGTGGTTTCATTCCTTAACCTAAAAGAGGTATTGTCCATTTCTATCAAGACATATAGGTTGGCTATCCAACTCCCCTAGTCACGATTGTTGATGGTTAGGCTCATGCGGTCCATTGGGTTTGTCATGGCATAAATGGACGGGGTCCGTGTGAGGGTACCCAAGTACTTCATTGATTGTGAATTTAGGAGTCGTTTGGTTTATATGGGAATTTAATTCCTGCGTAATTTCTATTTAATGGGAAGTTAATTCCATAATTGAATTTCTGGGAAATATAAAATGTTTGTTAGGTTGCTTGTGAAGGAATTTGTATTTCCTAAGATTTGGGTAAATGGATGTTGTTTGATTTACTTCATCTATTTCCTAATAAATTCAACTATAACTTCTTCTTTTTTAGAAAAAAATATATTTTTCAGCATTCACATATCACAATCTTCAAACATTTAACATGGAAAAGGATATTGAGTTAGATCTTAACTCACCCAAAATATAAGGCAATAAAAATAAATTATATTTTATCATACTAAATTAGTTTTAATATTATGAATTTTCGTTATTTGATTGAGGAATGGATAAACATTGGAATAATACAAAAGAATGGATAAATATTAAAATAAAATGATCAAATTATCTTACAAAACTATGTGAAAAGTAAAAAGTTAAATATGATTTCCAAGGACATAAAACAATGTTGGTATAGTTGTGGCGCACCAGTGGTGTAGAAATATAGCGTAGAGGATCCTAATTGTGGGGGGGGGGGGAATGAAAATACAGTAAAATAATGAAGGAATTGTGACTGACTGAGGGGGTCCTCGGTAAGAAACTTCCCACGTTGTGTGGGAACTTTAACTTACTCCGCAATTGTAAATTCCCACAATTTTCATATTTTCTTCCAACAAAAAAACTCGACCAAATCCAAAATTCTAGAAATTTGTATTTACCATACAACTCACCTCATACCAAATGACCTCTTAGTTATGGGTACAACCATTCCATTAACCATAGTACTACTTGTTGGAATAGTATCCTTCAATCAATGCGTATTTTTCATAATATAGTTTGAGGATAAAATTATGGAGATAATTAATTCTGTTGTTTTGAGTGATCGGAATGTTTAGTTAGAAACCACTTTTGATCAACTAGCATCAATTGTATTGGGGTTGCATTTTATTATGACTGATCTTATAGAGTCACACACAAAACAAGAAATAAGATAAAATAAAATAACCATTGGCCCGGATAGTAATTATATGAGAAATGAGTTTAGTACTCATTAAGTCAAATTGGGTTAGGCTCAGATTGACTTAGGATTATGGTTTACTAAAGTTATGTTTATTCTTTATAAGTAGATTCTTTACAGGAATAAACACTACGACAAACATTAGAACCCTGGTCGTTCCAGGTGACAAAAACCAAAGAATCCTACAATTCTCATAAACCAACCTCGCTGTAAAAGAGAAGAAGAAAGAAACGATCGTCTTTGCTTAATGATCTGTTCTAAGCTGACAATGGCATAGACGGTCTGATCGTGATGTGTGGATACATGTAGATAGGTCACATATGAGATTCTCATCTCCATGATTGAATGTTTCTTTACACCCTTCAAAGACAATCTAAACCCTTTCAGATTGATTACATGCATGCGATCTTGAATATGGTTATTAATATACCGCTAAACTAGATTGAATCAATTCCCAACACTATTAGGGTTACATAATCATGTCCTAAATTAGCTTAGAATTGAATTACCTAGCCGAGAGAGTTGGACAATCCATAGTAATCAAATTATGTAGAATATGGGGATGAAAATACTCCAGGACATAATCAAAATACAAATCAATCACGAAATTAAATTATGCCACTTTTTTTGGGCGCACTTCCAGTGCGACCACTGGTTATACCTCTCTTCAGCCCCATTGTTACAAAACTTCCAAGTTGGCATAGTCAACCGTGGTTCATGAATCTGACAACTACGACTCCAAGAAACACCTATAGGTATAGTTGGTTGGTTAGATTAGTGTTGTCTGAGCCATTTCTCTAGGATTGTGCAGTTTGTAACAATTAGTTGTGTGATTTCAAGGTCCTAAGACCGTGTTGTTGAAATTAGTATTATCTTATATAGTGCATTTCAATTGTAAAGTTATTTGATAAAAAAATATAATAAATATTTAATTTAAAAAATATTATAATGATAAATTATTTGTATTCATACTATATTAACAATTTCTTAAAATATATTATGTATAAAAATAAATAGTACTTAAATAATTGATTTAAATTAAAATATAAAAATTTCTATGTGTAAGAATTCATTCGAATGTCATCATCATACACAAAAAAAAGATATTTTGCAATGAAAATATGAGTTTATATGTTTTTTTAAAAATTAAGGATATATAGAAATATGACTCTATATACTTGAGTAAGTGCTAATATAACCCTCAGATAATTTAAACTACAAAAACAACCCTAACTAGTTGATGAAAGTGCAACATAACCCTCTGGTGAACATTCCAGCGTTGACCAAGGGTATCCAACTGTTGACCCCACATGAAATGACCAAGATGCCCCTCAACTAAAATCTTGAATTCTAAGGACTATTTTACCCCCATTGACACTGCTGCTCCTCCGCCACCACCGCCAACCACAACCACCCCACCACAACCACCCCACCACCTCCCCGTCGAAGACCCCCATCGTGCCGCTACTAAACCAACCAGCCATCTCTTCCTCTCAACCCAGCCCGTCACTACCCATCACCCATCCCCATCCCCCAGCTCGCCACCTATCCCCACAGTGCCACAATTGACGTCCGCCACCACCCTCCCTAATCGACACCCTAGTTGACGCCCGCAACGCCACCACCTAAATCCACCACCCCTTGGAAAAAATCATCGATCTAAAAACCCATCCCTCATCACTCTTACATCTCCTCACACTAGTGGAGGATGCCTTATTAAAGGTAGCATTAGAAGGTGGGTCTGCATGATTTTTGTAAAACCGCCTTCTAAGAGAGAGTTCTAACATCGAAACTCCCTCTTAGGTCATCCTTTTCATTTTAAAGGAAGTTAGAAATTAATTAAAGGTGGTTCTACCTTTCAAGACTATCGATAAAGGCGGTTCCACCTTTAATTAGGATCTGAAGGACTTCCGAGTTTGGAAGTGCTATCCCATGTCTCCTTTTGAATTCAAAGCAGTTCTAACTGTAGAACCTCCTGTAATGTAATGTCTTCTTGGTCTAATATAAAAGCCCATTCAACAGTTATTGGATTTCATTCCCCTTACTTATTTTTCTCTTGCCGCATGAGTACATACTCTCCCTTGGTTAATTTCTTTCCCACAAACTTAAGTATCCCGCCTTATATTTCTCCCTTCACGCCTCCGCCCACTCTTTTCCCACCCTCAGTCTTCCTCCTCCCTCACCTCCGTTACTAAAGCTCCACCGCGTTGCTCGCCTCCATTGCTAAACCGCCTTCGCTTGTTTGCCTCCGCCTGCGCCACTTGTCTTCATCGCTGCCACTGCACATCTTGCTCACCTCGTCTCCGCCTCCCCTGCTCGCTCGCTGACCTTTGCGTTGAAGTCCATCATTGATTAGATCTCCACCTCCACGTCGAAGCCCATTGTCGGTGAAGGCTTCCGCTAACGCTCAGATTGAATCATTCCTATGTATTTTTCTTGTTGTGTACACTTATTTCACTAAAAAAAGGGTATTAATTGTTCATGTATTCATTTTATGTGTGTTGCTGTGTGTGTTTCCAGTGCCCATTTTCTTCGCTTCCAGAAACCAATTGATTTATGGCAGCTATTTTTTGGAAGGTCAGAAATTGGTTTTGAGTTCGGAACCTAGTTCAGATCTAATAGAAGGCGGTTTTTGGAACCACCTTTGATCAATTCGATCAAAGGCAGAACCAGAGAAGGCGGTTCTAAGTTTCTTCTATGGTTCAATAGAACCGTCTTTAATCAAGAGGTTCCACAAGTGTCATCACCCCTCATCCCCACCTCACCGTCACCACTGCCCATCGTCGTATCACCCCCATCACTACCACACCTCCTCAATTTTTGGGAATATTTGGGGGAAATGGAGATTAGTGCATACCTCAGCCAGCCTTGGTGGATTTTGTGGTGACCTTTTTTCTCTCGCCGCCTCTATGGCCATCAGTGCCTTTTCTAGACTCTGAGGCCTCCATTCGTGGTTGCAATGTTTTGCGGAGAAATGGGAAAGTGGGATATTATTTGGTGCTCAGTGAAAACCTTTGGAGAAGAAGGCACTGCGACGAGGTAGCGATAGTGATTAAGGGTAATGTGTCTCCCTTTGAAATTTAGAAGAAGGTGGCGTTGAAATGGAGAAAAGGATTAGTTTAGGGCTATATTAGTAAATTTATCTTCTAATCTTTTTTATTCTTTTTTTCGAAGGGCCAAAAAATAATTTTCACCAAATTCTAGCCTAAATCTACCGGAAAGGGTATGTTTGCACTTACACTAACTATTTAGGGTTATATTTGCACTTTCAATAATTAAAATGTTATATTGGCACTTAAGTGAATTATGTATGGTTATAAAAGTACTTTCGTCTTAATTATAAAACCATCTCATTGGGGAGTTATATTCGGATTTCTCAATCCCCAAGAGTTGCTAAAAAATTGTAAGAGTTCTATATCAATTGCCTAGTATCTATATTACATATGGTACAAAAGGTGTAATTTAAATATACCAAGTTAAACAATAACTAATTACACCAACTAATTGCATGTTTAATGATAGAGGTTAAGCCCAAGAAGGCCATTGGGCCGAAGGTGTGGCAGCCTAGTTAGGGGAATATTTAATACTCTAACTTAATTACCGCATTCGTGGGCAATTAGGGGCGATAATTAAGGAGAAAATTATTTAGGACATGGAGTATAAAAACAAGGTACGCATTTACTCATCATTCATTTTGTCTTAATCATATCAAATGCTTGGGCTAACTTGAGCATCAGAGTGCTGACCCATGGAACCCCAGAGACAACTTTATTGCAGGTCCATTTGAGAAAAACTCAAGCCCACGAACCAGTCGGTTGTTGGAGATGCATCAAGTGGCGTCATCTGTAGGGACGACTAAGCCGGATTGAGAGTCTTAAGAGTCTTGAGAGTTTATGTCCACGATTGTTTAAATGAGTGAGAGGTTGAGATCAATAGGTATGGGGGCTGGATCTCTGCCAAGGTTAACATCGGAGAATCCAGGAGTAGAAGACGATGCCCGTGTCAAGGATATAGAAATGGCTAATATTCATACGCCGGGAACAGAGTTGCATGCGGGGCCTATAACAGGCGTGGCCCATAACAGGGGGAAAACCTAGGTGGCATTTAGCGCAAATCCCATGGCGCCAATCCAGATTGATGTGTCGGGGCCCTCGAGGATGCTAGAAATGACGGGGGAGCAAGAACGAGGAAACACTGATTCCCTAATCGAAAGGGTGGCCAACAGAGGGATGGAAGGTTTGCGAAAGTTTTGAGAGACTCATTTATGGAAGCCTACGGTCAACACGAACAAGGAAATCAGAATGCAGGGAGGGTGACCCAGAATCTAGATGTGGAACGAGCAGTTCTTGTCCAGGCTGCAGCTGGCTATCGAATCACCCCTCACTCAAGGGATGACAGGGTCATGCAGGGAGCATTACCGCCCTCACCTTTGGGAATAACTATGGGGTGAGACTCTCAACCTCCAATAGCCTACCCTTATCAGGCATATGCTAAAGAATCACTACAGGCTAGGCCTCAACCTTCTATTCCTGGTAACACCCAGAGTCCCATATATTCGTTACCTCCGCTAGCCCCATCTGCTCCTGCCCTCGACCTGGCCGGTATAGGAGCATCATATGGAATAATGGCCTCTTATGGCATGCAAGGATACGTGAGTATGGCCAGTCCTGGAGTAGCATATGGAATAATGGTCTCTTCTGGCATGCAAGGATACAGGAGTATGGGAATCAATCAGGGGATTTACAATCCCTATATCCAACCATCCTCACCACCGGCATACCTGAACCTCGGGCAACATTGGATGAACTTAGGATACAGAGTGACCCAACCTTCTTATATGCCACAGTTGTGCGGTCACGATAGTGGGCTGAACCTGCCAGAGGGGCAAAAGGATCCCCCACAGATAAAAGTGAATAATTAAGAAAGAAATTGGATAGGTTGATCGGCCCCTTGGGCCAGGCCGCAGGGTCTCCTTTCAGCTCGGTGATCACCGAGGTTCGATGACCAATAGAAGTGATGCCCCCTGAAGGACTTCCCATGTATAGTGGTGAAAATGACCCTCGAGAGTTCATCCAGACATTCCTGGGATTGATGAATTCGAGAGATTTTGATGAGAAATTGACATGTAAACTGGTAGGTAGCTACATGCGGGGAAAAACACAAGAGTGGTTCAATAAGTTACCAAGGGGATCGCTTCGATCATATAGGGATTTCAGCGGAGTATTTTTGAGCTTGTACGCACAGAAGAAGAAGAAGTTTACCAAAACTCTGTTGGAACTCTACTAGACGAAGCAAAAGGCATGGGAAAACACGAAAGCCTTCTATCATCGGTATATGGACGAGAGTTTTGGAGTGATAAAAAAAATGGAGAATGAGGTAATCCAGGGGTACCTGCTGGGGATGCAGGATTTAGAATTGTAAAAGAAGCTGAGTACTAATACCCCTAAGACTTTGCAAAAAACTTCAGGAGGTAGTAGAGCAGTATTCGAGGGTAAATGAGGCAACTAGAAGAAAAAGAGATAGCCTTGCAGAGAAAACAGGAAGAAATGTAGAGAATAGAGGAAAAAGGCCGGTCAAATCCATAAGAACACCATTCAAAAGGTATAATCTATTGCCACCAACACTTGGAGGAAGAATCCTTGCACATATCTTAAGCATACATAGAGGGTTGTTCCTAGCACTCCCACCCTTGCAGAGTTCGTACAACTCGGTTGTAGCCCAGAGGGCAACAAATCGGTACTGTGATCATCACAGGGATTGCGGCTATGACACAAATGATTGCATGTAGTTAAGGATGTAGATCAATAGGTGTGAGCGGGAAGGATGGTTCCGAGGGCAAGGACACAGGAACCAGGCTGCCCCCTCGAGGTCCCGAATGAACCAATGTCCGCCTTATAGAAGAAACAATTAAGACAATGGGGGTAGAGAAGATAGAATGCCTCAAGAACAGGTGGTTTGAGACAGAGGGCAGGAAGGAAGGCAAGATAGACCCCAGGAGAAACAAGGGGGAAATCAAGGTAACCAAAATGGAGAAAACCTACCCATGCAAAGGATAATTAAAGTCATTAATGGCATGGTGGGAGAGAGATCTTTGAACGCTGTCATAAGAGCTGAGGCTCGAAGGGTTCCTGCAGAAGAGCCCAGTCACAAGAGGTTTTGACCGGATGAGACGATCACTTTCTCGGAAGCGGATGTTGTACTGGACCAAATGCCCCATGCCAATCCTATGGTAATTTCACCCATTATTGGAATGTCCTTGATAAGAAGGGTGTTAATTGATGATGGAAGCGGGGTAGAAGTGATGTTTGCTGAGTGTTTTGACCAGTTAGACATAGGGCGCGAAAACTTGAAAAAGTCCATCTCCCTTTTATCAGAATTCACAGGAAACCCAATATTTCCCATAGTAGATATAACATTGCCCGTTGGAGTAGCGGATGGGGACAAAGGAGTGACCATCATGTGTTATTTTGCTATCGTGGATGCTCCTTCCCCTTATAATGTGATTTTAGGAAGGTTATGGATGTGCTAGGCTCGGGCGGTCTGGTCACCTTATCACGTGATGATGAAGTTCCCAACTGAGAAGGGGGTGGCATCCATTCGAGGAGATCAAAATGTGGCCCAAAAATGTAACCTCATGGCAGTACGGGAAACGAGAAGGCGAAGGGATGTGGCAACGGTACACACAGATGTGGGATTAGCTGATACAATACATATGCCTTTTCGGGATACATGGTCAGTAGCTCTTGGAAAGCTAATTCCTGAAAAAGTTAAGGGGAGACCGAGGGACTTGTTGGGAGAATATGGAGATGTGTTCTCATGGGACACCTCTGACCTTACGGGAGTACCTTCGAGTCTCACACTGCATGGGCTGAATATTGACCCCCCAATTAAACCAGTGAAGCAGAAGAGAAGGGTTTTTACTCCCAAAAGAGTTGAAAAAAAATTAAAGAGGAGGTGGAGAAATTGTTGAGGACAGATGTCATCGAGGAGGTGTTCTACCTTGACTGGATTGCTAACCCAGTCATGGTTCCAAAGCATAATGGAGCATGGAGAATATGTATTGACTTTACTTATTTAAACAAATGTTGCCCCAAAGATAGTTACCTGTTGCTACCAATCGACAAGCTGGTGGAGACCATAACTGGATATTAGATTTTGCGTTCTTCGACGCGCATAAGGTGTATCACCAAATCCTCATGGCGGAGGAAGACAAAGAAAAAAACATCATTTATTACCAATGTAGGCATGTACTACTATAAGAAGATGCCATTTGGGTTTAAAAATGTTGGGGCCACTTACCAGAGGCTGGTTGATAGACTGTTCAGGGGACAAATAGGGAAGAATATGGAAATATACGTGGATGACATGGTTGTTAAAAGAAAAAGTTATAAATAATTGTTAAAAGACCTGGAGGAAACATTCAGTAGTCTTCGAGGGATTAATTTGAAGTTAAACCCGTCTAAGTGTGTTATTGGTATGGGGCGGGAGAGTTTCTCAAATTCATGGTCTCAGAGAGAGGGATTGATGTAAACCCAAAAAATTCTAAGCTTTGAGGACAATGAAAATCCCACAATCGATAAAGGATGTATAGAAGCTTACATGATCTCTAGTAGCATTGAGCAGGTTCCTATCGAAGGGGGCGGAGAAGCACTTATCCTTCTTTGATGTCTTTCGAAGGGCAAAGAAATTTGAGTGGAATGGAAAGTGCGACAAGGAATTCAAACAGTTGAAGGAACACTTGGGGACATTGCCTACCTTGATGATACCAGACAAGGATGAGACGCTATACTTGTATATTTCCGCATTGTCATTGGCAATCCGCGGCCCTGGTAAAAGAAAAAGAAAATGTTCATCATCCGATTTACTTTGTCTGTCGTGCTTTGCAGGGGCCGGGGATGAGGTATATTGTTCTCGAGAGGTTGATTCTAGCACTCATACATGTAGCCAGAAGATTGAGACCCTACTTATAGGGACACAAAATAGTGGTGCTCACGAACCACCCCATTCGACAGATCTTGCTGAGGCCAGAGATTTCAGGAAGAATGATGAAGTAGGTAGTGGAATTGGGAGAACATGATGTCCAATATCAACCTTGAGTTGCGATTAAGGGTAGGCACTAGCAGACTTCATAGTGGAAACTACAGAGCCCTTCGAAGTATGTTTTGATCTCATTTGAGAGGTGGAAGCAAACCAAAGAAAGGTATGGGAGTTATATGTGGTTTGTTCATCACATTAGGAGGAAGTGGAGTCAGGATTATGTTTACTATCCCCAATGGTAGAGATTACCCTTATGCATTGAACTTTGCATTCAAAGCAACTAATAATGCGGCTGAGTACAAGGCACTGATCACTGGATTGCACCTCGCAAGGGAGCTGCAGGTGGAGGAACAGGAGGTTTTCAGTGACTCTCAAATTGTGGTTCAGCAGGTGAATGGAGAATATAAGGCCAGAGACCGTAATTTGTAGAGGTACCTCAAGATAGTAAAGAATCTGTTAAAAATTTTCAAATCTTATACTTTAACGCAGGTTCCGAGGGAAAGCAATCATAAAGCAAACACTCTAAGTAAGCTTGCTTCTTCGGATTTGGGGACCCAATCCCAGAAGCAACTACTCATAGAAACTTTGAGTGGAAAAAGTTTTGAAGAACCTGTGGTTGTGGCGGTAGAAGTGGAAGACTCCTGGATGACACTGTTCATAGCATATCTTGGAGAGGGTGTCCTGCCGGGAAATGAAGTGGATGTCAGAAAGATAATGTTGAAAGCTCCAATGTATGTGTTGTAGGAAGAAATGTTGTACAGAAGGGGTCATTTTCAGCCATTGCTTCAATGTGTTAACACTCATGAGGCTAATTATCTCTTAAGAGAGGTACACAAAGGGGTATGCAGCAGCCACCAGGGAGCCATGTCCGTGGCGAGGAGGCTTATTCAAGTGGGATTCTACTGACCGACTATGTTCGAGGATGCGAATCGATATATTCAGGCTTGCCACCAGTGTCAAAGACATGCCCCTGTAACACATGTTCCACACGAAGAGATGATAAGCATCTATAGCTCGTGGCCATTTGACAAGTGGGAGATCAATCTGGTGGGCCCTCTTCCAGAAGCGCCAGGAAAATTCAAATACTTAATAGTGGCTATTAATTATTTCACAAAATGGGTAGAGACTGAGCCCCTAACGAACATAAAAGGAAAAATAGTTATCTCTTTTTGTTGGAAGAACATTGTGTGCCATTTTGAATCCCAAGGACGATAATTACGGACAACGGAACAAAGTTTGCTCAGGATCCCTTCAAGAAGTGGTGCGATGAATATCAGATTAGGAAAAAAGTGACATCAGTTTATCACCTCCAAGCCAATGGAAAAGTGGAAGTGACCAACAGAATGATAGTAAATGGAATAGGAGCACGCCTCGAGGGGGCGGAAGGTAGTTGGATATGGGAATTACCTAATGTGTTATGGGCATATCGGATAACTGAGTCTTGCACTACTGGGGAAACACCTTATAATCTAGTAGATGGCTCGAAGGCAGTAATCCCCGCGAAAATAGATGTTCCTAGCCCAAGGATGATGGCTGCTGCAATGGAAAAATCAACCAGCATAACTGATGTCTGGATCTGGACATGGTGGAAGAAAAGAGGGAGTTAGCTTATCTACATGAGTCTAAAGTTAAAGAATGGGTAAGAAGATACCATGACAGAAGGGTAAAGAATGTGTTTTTTAATCCGGGGGACTTGGTAATGAGGAAAAATGAGAAAATCAGAAAGGAACCTGAAGGAAAGTTAGCTGCAAATTGGGAAGGACCTTATAAGGTGATTGAGTCGCACCCGAGAGGAAGTTATGTTCTTGAACAGATGAACGAGGTTCGAGTGCCAAGGAGGTGGAACATTACAAACCTGAGGAAATACTACCAACTATGATGTTCGAGCGGGTTGCTTTAAAGTGGCGCTCTAGATGACATTTCCAGCCATGACTGATATTCAAGTGGTTTTCTCTAAAGCGGAACTCTAGTTGGTGTTCGAGCGGGTTGCTTTAAATCGGCGCTCTAGATGATATTTCCAGCCAAGGCTGATGTACGAATGGTTTTCTCTAAAGCGGCACTCTAGCTAATATTCGAGCGGGTTGCTTTAAAGCGGCGCTCTAGATGATATTTCTAGTCAAGGCTGATGTACGAGCGGTTTGCTCTAAAGCAGCACTCTAGCTAATATTCGAGCAAGTTTCTTTAAAGCGGCACTCTAGATGATATTTTCAGCGAAGGCTGATGTACGAGTGGTTTTCTCTAAAGTGGCACTCTAGCTAATATTCGGGTGGCTTGCTCTTAAGTGGCGCTCTAGATGATATTTCCAGCCAAGGCTGATGTACTAGTGGTTTGCTCTAAAGTGGCACTATAGCTATATTTGAGCATTTTGCTCTTGAGCGGTGCTCTAGATGATATTTCCAGCTAGGCTGAGGTTCAGGTGGTATGCTTTTAAGCTGCACTCGAGGGCTACTTTTGTAATCTTGGAATGATGAACTAGTAGACAAGATTGGCAGGATGTAGGTGGAAACACTGAACCTGGGTAAAATGCTCGTGTCTCTGAATTTTTTAATCTCTACTTACCAAAATTGTTCGTACTTTGCTCGGCCTAAGGAAGTTGTGCATGACGCTCATATTCGAGGGGCAAAATATTGGAGAGAAAGAAAATAGGCTATTTAGAGAAAACAACCTATTTATTCAAACTTCATCAATTATTAGAAGTACAATATTGATACTAGCAACTAATTAACCTTATTCGTCTAAACGTATCTATCTAGTGGGAGGAAATCCCGACTTGGACAAATCTTCAGTGGAGATAGGTTTTTCTAACTCCTTCACTTTTGCCTCTATCTCTTCAAGCTTTATACCAGTTGCCCTTCGGATGTCCTTCATTTTCTCCTATACGGGATAATCAGAAGGATCAAGGGGAGCGACGACCTTACACCACTTCTTCGTGGAATTTTTGAATAGGCTCTTCGAGGAGGACCCAACACTCTTACGACATTTTGAGGAAGATCCTTGGGTAACTTTGCTCAAAGGGACAAGATTCATGTCAACTCTTTTAGTGGCAGACTTTTGTAATCGAGGAGCAGAATGAAAACTCGAGGGGGTGAATCCTTTTACATATCAGCTCTTTTAGTTCTTTATGTGCGAAATCACAACCCTTGAGCACTTCTTAGGGATAGGTACCATTAAATTCTTTGCTCAGGAAGTTCTTAACAAACCCCTTAAAAGTGGGATGGTTTTTAGATTGCCACGACTTTATCTCAGCTTCGAGCTGGTGGAGCTTGTCCTTCAAGGACTCTTTCTCTTAATTAAAGTTAGATAGATCTCGGGAGGCCTTCAGTAGCTTTTTGTGTGTCTCATTAAACTCTTTTTGGGCACTCGAAAGCTCCTCACAAGCGCCTTCTAACACCCTTTTCAACGAATTATACTATGAAAAGAAAACAAAGGCAAAATCAATAGGTCGTGGAAAAAGGCATATTTTTATTGATACTAAAAAAAAGGGTTACAATTGAGAAACCCTAAATGGAAAATTTACAATCAGGGATAAACCCTAGAGTTATCTTCCTTTGAGGTGGAAGCAATCATTTCTTCCACTTGGATGGTGGCTGCATTTTTCTCAAGAGAGGCGTTTGTAGCCTCTGGAAGGGGGATCGCTCGAATCCCCTGAGTAGTAAAAAGCTGCCCATTGGTATTAATGAAATCCATCAGGCAAAACGAAGGACGTCATTCTTAATGGCCTCGTCCCATTTCGCGTCCAGAGTGTTTTTGAGCTCTGGGTTGACTAGGTCGTCCACCTGCTTAGCCAGATCTTCAGATAGAGAGGCGGACACTGGTGGCTTCAGAAAGTCCTCGGCTAATTCGCTACAGACGATCTGATTGGTCACCCCCAGAAGATCCAGAAACAGTTGAAGTAGCTCAAGGCTATTCAAGAGCTTGTGTTTGAAGGCTTCGAGCAGTTGAACCTGCGAGGTCGGATCCTCAGCAACCCGAACCCTCTTGTTGAGGGCATCCTTCTCCAGCGTCCATTGACGCCTCTTCGCTTCAACACCTTGCCTTTCCCTTTCCAGGATCCTTTGTTTGTCCCCGAGCACCCTATCTTTGTCCTTGAGAGCACGTTGCTATTCCTCGAGGGATTTCTTCAACTCCAAAATCTCAGTATCCTGTTCGCTGAGCTTCTCCCAGAGGGAACCATGGCTAGAGGAACAAGCGGAGGCAAAGGCCACCATTCTCTTAGTGGCTTCGTTAAAAAATTGTGAGACCTAGCAAAAAAATTCAACTTAGATAGATGCTAGGAGAAAAAAGCTAAATAAATTTATTATTATTTTTTTAAAATGGAGAAAAACCTCAAGGTCAGAGGCGATCTTCAAGACGTGATGCTTAATCCTGGATATGGGCACCGCATCATTCAAAGGGGGTGGAAACTGTTGATGGACATTCTCACCGCCATGTGCTCCTATCAATGGTCTTGGTGAGGTTCTACCAGTATTGTTGCCATTCACCCTTGTCTTTTGGCGAACATTCCTGGTGTGAAGAGGTTGCTCATCACCAATAGTCAAAGTAGGCCTTTCGCTGTCTACTGCAAGAGGGGTGGCCTAGTTCGAGATTGGAGACGCGTGATTCGGGGTAGTGGAGGCCTGGTTCGAGGAGGCAATGGTCCCTTTAGGAGGAGCCTAACCCTGCTTCATGGGCCTCTGCTTCTTTAAGCCCTTAGCGAGGCCCATTGAAAAAAGAAAAGGAGAGAGAGAGAGAGAGAGTTAGTCAGTAACAATAATTACAACAACACAACAAACATGAGAAGTACATTTCTATTAAGGCACATTCAGAGGCTCCCGAATGCCTAAAATCACTAACGATGGTCTCGAGGGGAGGGAATTCTCTGGGACCCTCAAGTTCTCTTCTCCGCTTCTTGATATCCTTCCGGAGTATTTTATACACATACTCTTCGTAGATTGTGGGTGGGAACTCAAAGCCGCCAATATGGGAAATGGGGTTGTTAAAGAGGCAGTAGTCGAGGGAAATTGACAGTAGTTTTTACCTATCCCTCTCGAGGGCATCCGGGCAGATATATTCCCCAGGTTTGGGAGACTCAACTCGCATGCCCCAATTCCACGAAGGAACTCCATATCTCCTGCTATCAAACAAAACCCCTTTCTTCCAGCTTCTCTAGTCACCTGAATTTCCAGGAATAGCAAAAACCTTATGATGTGCCTCTCGGCTGATAGAAGTTACTATCATGTCTGTAGACTTCCCACTGCAGGACACGAAATATAGCGAGCGAAGCAACTTATACCTGGGCTTGATACCAAACTCGTCACATCTAGTCAAGAACATCATGATTATCACCAAGACATAGGGATGGACTTGCGCAGGGCTCACTTGGAATTGTCTAAGAAGTTAGGAAAAAAGGGGCGGAAAGGGAAATGTGAGCCCGCAGCGAAGGTGTCTGAGAGAAATGGATGATCTTCTTTTGGGGAGGTTATGGGGGGTATCTCCCTCTCGAAAGGGTTGAAAATTGGCATCCGGGGCTATTTGTTGGCCAGAAGGGATAGGGTCCAAAATTTTGGAAATAACGGTCTCCACTATTGGAACTAGGGGCTCCCTCCCTGTGTCCCTTAGCATTAACCTTCAATAGGCCCCATTTTTCTTCTTTTGAGAGGGTTTATCCAAAGAAGATACCTGAGGCACTCTCGAGGGTGCTTCTTCCCCCTCGAGGAATGTCCTCTCTCTCAAACGAGATGCGTTCTCCTCCTGCTTTATGGCTTCGAGAGGTGTCTCCCTGTAGACCAAAGATTTATTTAACCCCCTTTCCAATTCGAGCTCCGGATTCAGAGGAGGGTAGAAACCAATTTTTCCACTTGTAGGGGGCCTCCTTATGTAGGGCTTACCCATGCCTGGTGGCCAGTTCTCAACGACATCTTGAGGAGGTATATCGGTTACAGGGAAAACCCCCTCTTCCCCAGGACTGTTAGCATCCTTATCAGATATGCCATCTCCAGCATCTGAATCGTACTAAAGTTCTTTGGAATGAGTGCATTCCGCGTCGCTAATGGCTCTCTCTGGTGTACTAACCCCTGTCCTACCTACCCTAATCTCACAGGAAAATTTCTTGGAAGTGGAACCCTCATCAGAGCGGGGCATGATTGTAAGGGGAGGAAACAAAAAGATTAGAATAAAAATAGGGATGAAGGAACTTTATGATTTTTTGGGAAAGATGATGAAAATTAGATCACTTGAGAGAGAAATATAGAAAGAATCTTGTAAGAAGATTCCTGCAAATGAGAAAAGTGAATAAGGAATAGTGGATAAGAGGTAATTATGGGGGCAAAAAAGGCGGATAATTATTACTGCCTTGGAAATATAAAAATTTATGGAAAGACAATGTTGTTTTTTTATCTTCTGACAAAGCATTGTTTGGGGAGCAGTGACACGCGTGGTTGTATAGCACTCGCGCTCCTTTTGGAATCCTAAACGACAGAGTTGGTTAGAAAACCAGGTTCTCTCCCTCGAAGGCAAGAGCAACGAAGTGCAAGGTTCAGTTTGAGTATTCAAAGTCCTTAAACTGTCCCATGCATTCGAGCCTTCATGACGTTCCAGCTTTTTCTGGGGGCTCTTGATAGAGGTTAAGCCTAAGAAGGCCATTGGGCCAAAGGTGTAGCAGCCCAGTTATGGGAATATTTAATACTCTAACTTAATTACCGTATCTGTGGGTAATTAAGGGCGATAATTAAGGATAGCGTTATTTAAGATATGAAGTATAAATACAAGGTACACATTTACTTATCATTCATTCTATCTTAATCATATCAAACGCTTGGGCTAACTTAGGCATCAGAGTGCTGACCCCTGGAACCTCAGAGACAGTTTAATTGCAAGTCCATTCGAGAAGAACTCAAGCCCACAAACCGGTCAGTTGTCAGAGACGCATAATTTAATTTGGTCAATCCTCTCTTCCTCTGAAAGAATTGGTGACGCTCTCATTGGTTGTTACTCTCTGCTCTCGATTCTTTAGGTTTCTGGCACCGCCAAGATGGCAGGGCCTGGTACCGGAAAAGCTAGCCCTTTTTCTTATGCCCAAATCATTTCAAAATCTACTCAGCCTATGAATTCTATGAACAATACGTCCACTGCTCAACTTGCTAGAGGTCCCTTAATTCCAAAGCCCATAATAGATTACATAGGGGAACCACATATCCACTTCACAGACGAAGAGTGTGCAAAACTTGAAGCTCCATTGAGATGGACTCTCGTTGGAAAATTTTCTAGATCCCATCCCCAATTAGAAAATCTAGGACATGACTTCCAAACCATCGGTTTTAAGGGACATCACGATATTTATTTGCTGGACAATTGTCAAGTACTAATCAACTTTACTCTTCCGATGACTATTACATGTGTTGGATGCACAAAGTTTGGAAATTTGGGGTATACTCAATCCACATTACCAAATGGAGCCCTCAACTTGATCCAAACTCAGACTCTCCAATTGTTCGATATGGATTGCAATGTATGGCCTTCCTCAACAGTTCTTTGATGAATATGCCATGCTTTCCCTTGGTAATCTTGTTGGTCTTCATATTAAAGTCGATAAAGGAACAATCAATAGAACTAGGCCACATGTAGCGAAAGTGTGTACTGAATTAGATATTACTAAACCACTCTTAGAACATATCTGGATCAGTTACTGAGATTTGGGTTTCTGGAAATACTTGGAGTATGAAGGAATACTAGATTATTGCTCCAAATGTTTTAAATTAGGACGTCTAAAGACTTCTTGCAAAGCTGATCTTGCTTCTAATAATCAAATTTCCTTCTGGAGGCCTACCAATGATGAAATAAAAGGTAAAGAATTAGAAATGATTCCTAAACCTTTTTCCTTGGGTCTGTCAATGAAAGAAAAAAAATCTGATTCACACTGATGTTACTAATCATGCTATTAAGAATGCCACCTTGGAAAATAATGGCTCTTTTGCCTTTTGAAGTCTTAATTCAAGAATGCCCTTGTAAAAAGCTGTTCTAACGGTCTCTTTACTGTTCCTGAGTGCGAAATTTGGTGCGATTTCACACAGTCTTCATTCTTCCTCTTCACCTCCATTTCTTTCTGCAACTGAGCTCACCATTTTCACTGACTCGCCTGACCCAAATTCATCACCTGCGAGATAGTCACACCGGTGGAAGTCATGGCGTCCCCGACGCCTCCTCCGCCTCCGGATCCTATCCCAAAGCCTCCGGTCGCTCGAAGCTTTGCCCAAGCTCTCAATACAAAACAATCCCCTCTTCTCTCGTCCCTTCCGGATACCCCAAATTTACACCCGACAACAGAATATAAGGGCAAGATAGCATTCATACTCCCTCCCGAAGAAGGAGAAATCCTAGCCTCACATTATCAGAATGCCCTCGTCGGAAAGTTTAGCAGAGGAAAACCGCAGATGGAATCACTGCTCCAATCCTTCAAATCAATAGGTTTCAAATCTAAATTTCAAATTGGTTCTATTGATTATCGTCATGTGTTGATTCGATTTCAGGAAAATGAAGACTACCAAAGGTGTTGGATGAAGGGGCAGTGGTCAATCCAAGGCTACACAATGAAGATGCAAAAATGGACACCAGATTTCTCCCCATCAGTGGAATCCTCGATAGTACCTGTTTGGGTAACATTTCACAAACTACCACTCCATTTCTATAATAACTCTGCTATAATTGGAATAAGTAGTCAGGTAGGAAGGTTCCTTAAGATGGATGCAGCAACAATGGCTTTAACAAGACCTTCAGCTATTAAAGTTTGTGTAGAAATAGATTTGTTAGCTCAGCTCCCCAAATCAATTATGGTAGGGATAGGAAACAAGGTAGCTGAATATCCTATAGAATATGAGGATTTGCCAACATATTGCACTCACTGCAAAATAATTGGACATAGTAACTCAAGCTGTAACTTCTTGCACCCTAATCTGAGGAAAACTGCAAATAAGAAGTTAGAAAATGTTGCCACAATTAAGCAGAAAACTGGCCCTCACCCAACAGAGGAAGCTAACTTGGGAGGGACATCAGCTCTAACAGTTTCCCAAAAGGAAAAGGATGTACAAAATCAAACAATAAACTCAGGAATCATAACTGATAGCAATATAAATTTCTTTAAGGTAAGTCATGGAAAACGCAATGCTCCATTTTACTCACTAGATGACATATCCAAGCCAATAACCACTTCCATTTGGAGAAAAAAGACCCATTCCCCTACCCACTCCCCCACAAAAGTAAAGGAAACAAAAATTAGTATGGTTTCAATTTCTAATGCTTTTCAATCATTGGAAGAATGTGAGGATGAACAGGTAGAGAACGAAGGGGAGATTGTAGAGATTTTCCATGAAACAGTTGAGTCACAGGAAGTTACTCTACCACTTGATATTAATACTAACCAAAATGTTTCCTCTGTGTTACTTAAAGAACAAGTACATATGGAGGTAGAAGAGCAAGTTCATAAACATCCAGCAATGGAGAGCTCCAGGACAGAGGATGAACTGAATGAGAAAAAATCAGACTGCCCTGAAATGGTAAGTTTGGAGAATGAAAATGAGCAGCCACAGGTCCAGGTAAGATCCTCAGAGCAGAATCTTACATCTGTGATCACTAATAACAATAGTAAATCAGGAGAAAAAGGTAAAAACTCTGCTAAGACCAGTAGAAATCTCAGATCCACACAAAAAGCCAACCCCAAAATTTTTAAATGATAACACACACCATAATTGGGAATGTGTTAGTTTGGAATGTAAGGGGAGTTGGTACTTCAGTAGAGAGACTTAAGTTTTTGAAACATAAACATAAGTTAGACATAATGTGCCTAATTGAACCATGGCAAGAAAATCATAAGATCATAAAGTTTAAATATGACATAGGATATCAGAATGCTTACCCTGCTCAGAGATCTAAAATCTGGTTATTTTGGAACCAGTCTTATAGTATCTCAGTTTTAAGTGAGACAGATCAGTATGTGCAGGTTAATATAATTGATTCATCATCTTCTTTGAGCTGGAATTGTGTATTTATTTATGCAAGTGTACATAGATCTCTCAGGGAATCCTTATGGCAGGACCTAAAAGCAACCAATATTTCTCATTCTATATTCATTGGTGATTTTAACACAGTTGCCTCAGTATCAGAGTATAGAGGAAGGAAGTCAACCCCTAAAAAAAGCATGAAACAATTTAATAATCTTATAAGAGATCTGGATTTGCATGATATTCCCACTGTAGGTAACTCCTTTACATGGTGCAATAACAGGTTTAAGGAAAGAGGTAAAGAGTTAATATTCCAAAGGTTAGATAGGGGGCTTTGCTCATTAGACTGGTTCGATACCTTTCCTAACAGCTCTATACAGGTTTTAAATAGACTATCATCAGATCATGCTCCTCTTTTATTATCTATACAATCATCTGAGGAACAAGCCCCTAGACCATTTAGATTTCAGGAGATGTGGATAAGTAGACAGGATTTTATTAATCTAGTGAAATTGAATTGGAACCTTGACACCCCTTACAGAGGAATGTTTAGGATGGTTTACAAATTAAAAAGGCTTAAAAAGGAAATAAAGCAGTGGAATATTACACAATTTGGCAATGTAGATCAGAATCTGATGCAATATGAGAATAAGGTTAATGATTTGGAAATTTCTTTTCAACAAACACCAACTGAATCCATTCTGACAGACCTGAATAACACAAAACAGTTGCTGATGAGGGCTCAAAAGGAGAAAGTAATTTACCTTAGGCAAAAGGCTAGACTGAATTGGTTTAAATATGGTGATGCCAACACTAGTTATTTTCATCACTCAATTAGGGAAAGAAGAACAAAAGTTAGAATCAGTAAAATTAGAGATGAAAAGGGAATTTGGATAACTGATCCAACAAAGATAAAAGAGGAAGCAGTGGGATTTTATAGAGCTTTATTTAATGAAGAAGTACCACAGAAACAAGGAACTTATATGAATCATTTTCTTGCTGAAATACCTGGAATAATAAATGAACAAGATAATGATAAACTGTTATCTCCCTTTCTAATCCATGAGCTAAAGTTTGCAGTTTTTGATCTTAATAAACACAGCTCACCTGGTCCTGATGGATACCCTGGTTTTTTCTATACAACTTTTTGGGACTGTGTTCAAACAGATTTACTTGAGGCTGCTAATGATTTTCTCATGCATGGTAAAATTCCTAATGCTATTTCCAGTACATGGCTAGCTTTAATCCCTAAAAGAACAGTTCCTGTCACATTCTCAGATTTCAGACCTATAAGCCTTTCAAATTTTGTGAATAAGGTTTTTTCCAAGATGATGATGGAAAGGATTAAGCCTTTCATGTCTCAACTAATTTCTATTGAGCAAAGTGCTTTCATGAAAGGGAGGGATATCACAGATAATATAATATTGATGCAAGAAATGACCAGAATGTTAAAAAGGAAATCAAGGAATCAGAACCTAATCATCAAATTAGATATGCAGAAAGCTTTTGATAGGGTATCTTGGTCTTTTCTTAATTCAATTCTCCTTAAATTTGGTTTTCATGGAGTTTTTGTGAACCGGATACTGCAGAATATAGCCTCAGCCCATTTTTCAGTGATTATTAATGGTGTAGCCTCAGGATACTTTGCATCTAATAGAGGAATTAAACAGGGAGATCCCCTCTCTCCATTTTTGTATAACATATTATCCGAGGCCTTTTCCAGAGGAATTAAAAAACTGTTCCAAATTGGCTTTCTGGAAAATTTTGATTTACCTAGCAGATGTCCACAGATAACTCACCTAATGTATGCAGATGATACAGCTGTATTTCTCAGTGGAAAAAAGAAAAATCTTAACAGATTTAAAAGATTTCTAAATGCATATGAGCAAACAACAGGACAGAAAGTAAATTTCTCTAAATCCAACTTCTATGTTGACCATGCCACCCCAGCAGATAGAATTCAGATCATAAGAAGATCTTTAGGAATGACAATGGGAGAGTTTCCTTTTAAATACCTAGGTATTCCCATATTCACAGGAAGGAACACTCAGAGATATTACTATCCTATACTGGAGAGACTAGAAAAAAGCATTAAAAACTGGAAAAATAGGTGGCTTAGCACTGGGGGGAAGATCATTTTAATAAACCACTGCTTTCTTTCAATCCCAACCCACTTGTTTGCTGTACTAAAACCTCCAAAGGTAATTTTGAGGAAGATGGAAAGGATGGCATCAGGTCTGTTCTGGGGTGTAACTGAAAGTTCAGAGTCTAGGAAAAAATGGAGAGCTTGGAGTAAAATGAGTTTGCCTATACAAGAGAATGGGATAGGTTTTAGAGACCTCCAAGCCACAGTTGATTCATTCTCCTGCAAGTTATGGTGGAAGCTCCAAATGAATACCACTCAATGGTCTCACCATCTGTGGTCCATTCCTGACTCCTACAAGACATCTCAGGTATGGAAAAGAATTTGTTCCATTACTGAAAAAACAAACAGTTTGACAAGAGTAATTCATGGAAAAGGGGGTTGCTCCTTTTGGAATGCAAATTGGTCTGGTGAAGGTGCTTTATTTTATAAATGGCCTGTGGATGTGGAACTTCCCTTCCCTGATATCACCTTAAGCACCTTCATCCAGAACAAAGACTCTAATATGATTTCCCTGGAGCCACATTTGGCTACCAATATAGCCTTAATACTGCAGGAGGTAGCAATCAAGAATTCTCATGAGGATAGACTTATCTGGGAGCCTTCTAAGGATGGGAACTTTTCAGTCAGCTCAGCATACAAGATACTGAGGCAGAGGGGTACAACCATCAGAAGTTTACATAAGGTATGGTCAAATTTTATTCCAGTTAAAATGTCTATTTTAATGTGGAGAGCTTTGAATGGAATATTGCCTTTTGATAATGTTCTATGTAAGATTGGCTTCTCACTTGCTTCTAAATGCCCCTTTTGCTTTAACCACTCGGATTCAATCAACCATTTTTTTAATTCCTGTCCCCAGACAACTGCAGTGTGGAAAAAAGTTAATTGCATTCTGAATTTACATCCACCTGCATTTAGGAGCTTCAGTCATTTGGTTGATCATTACCTCTCCATTCAGATAGGGACTAACAGTCTGCATAAAGTATACATAGCTGCTCTTATTACAACAACATGGTCTCTTTGGACACACAGAAATAAACTACTTTTTGAAAACCAGCCTTTTTCAGTAGAAACATGTTTTCAGAACATAAAGGACCTGCTGCTCATAATTTTTACAGCTCATCCCTTCAAAGGGAACCCTGATAAACACATGAAGCTAATCCAGGCAGGAATCATTCCTAGCATAACTCTAAAAAGTAATAAAGGAATCTCAATCTCAGCAGTTAAATGGGAAAAACCAAAAAATGGTCTTAAGTTAAACATTGATGCTTCATGGATAAAGGGGGGTGACTCTTCTTGTGCTGTAATAATTAGAGACTGGAGGGGAGATGTGAAACTAATGAGAGTTAAAATCTTTAAATCAGAATCTCCTCTTCATGCAGAACTGGAAGGAATTTTATTTGCATATCAAATCTGCTTAGAAAAGGAAATTAGAGGAAGTGTTTTAGAGTCAGATTGTCAGCAAGCAATAACAGCTATACATGATCCTTACTCTGCCTCATGGAGACTCTTCTCTCTTCACTATCATCTGCATGAGATGCACACAGAAAACCAAATCCAATATGTCTCTAGGGAAGCAAACACAGTGGCTGATTTTTTGGCCAAATATGCTAGAGAGAATTTTTTAACCTGTGATCTAGATGCAAGCAACACTCCACCTTTTCTTAAAGGTCTGATTTGGCTAGATAAAAATGGTGTTCATGGTGTCAGAACAGGAACAGCAAGTGGAACATAATCTAAACAAACTATATGTTATATTGAGCACATGTTGTACATAGAGCCAGATACTGCTTCCTTCTTGTTTGTTTCATTGCAGATTTTAGCACGAGGAGGACATCCAGTAAGTGTATGACCAAAGGAAGAAGGGCAAAAGGCAACAATTCATCATGAACATCACTAGCAAATGGCAGGACTTCACTCAGAGTTTGGCTAAACTTTTCAGGAAGAGTATGGACATCATACTTAGGATGAGTATGGACATCAAAGATTTAAAGTTGCTATTGTATAGCTTTGGTAGATAGGATTCTGGGTTTGGTTTAGGTCGTCTCTGACTGAATTGTGTCTCTTCGGATTCACTAACAAGTTCGAGCGTCATTTACCAAACCATTAGTATCCCTCTAGTTTTAGTTTTACTTATGGTTTATTCTCAACTATTTTGGAGGCAACATGGTGTTGCTTCAAGAGCTATATGCTCTCTTTTTGTAAACAAACTAAGCTTCGGCTTCTTTATTACAGGTTTGGGAAGCCTAATATAATTCTCCTCCATCTTTGGATGGTTTAAAAAAAAAAAAAAAAAAAAAAGTCTTAATTCAAGAAAAGTGTGGGTTCCAATCACTGATAAACAGCCACAGTTGGAATCAATCAATGCCAAGGAATCTGAAAAAGCTAACAAGGATTTACCAACTAGCACTGATTCCTCCATGAGACTGCAAAAACCCAATCCATCAAAAGGAATTCCTCAGGTTGAACCAATATTATTTTTATCACAGGCAGCACATGCTACTACTTCTCAAATGACACCACAAGATGATCTAAGGAAGATAAGTTGCTAAAGGCTCAGGTTATTTCTCCACTTCCCACTATAACTTCAACTATTATTTAGTCGCACAAATCTGCTAATGTTCAATCCACATGGCTTATTGATAAAAATAAAGAATCTGATTCTCTAGTTTCTAAACACTCACTTGCTGAAATGGAAAGTTATAACGAGCTTAATAATAGTACTAGCCTAATTCAGAATGATAATTATATAAAAATCAATGTTGGACTAGAGCCATTACTGTCATCAAGATCTAAAATTGTTAGCAGTAATTCCCTAAATTGGGTAAACAATGATTCTTGCATTAATAAGAGAAATACTTCGAAAGATGATTGTGTTATAACTTCTGATATCCCTCAGGAAAAACTCTTTGATAACCGTTTTTCTTCAAAGAATGGATTCGATAGCCTCTTAAAAGCTGCATGTACACAAGCTACAAAGGATGAATCTCATAGTGTCGCATTGGAACAGAAAAATAAGACAAGAAATACACAAATAAGGATTACACTGCTACTCCAAAAATGGTGGTAACCCTTTCCTCCTTGACCTCTAACCCATAAGTTTTTAAATGATAGGTTTAAAATTTTGTATATGGAATGTTAGAGGCATTGGTAATGCTGCATCTAAGATTAGAGTCAGGGACATTAAGCATAGATATCACACTAACCTTACTATTTTAATTGAACCAATCATCCAGCATGATCACCTTACTGCTCTTGAATTGGGTTATAAAAATGTCTTTGCTGTCTCAAATTGAATATTTTGGCTTATGTGGGATGGTGTTTTATCTGTTGATATAGTGGTAACACATGATCAATATCTTCTTGTCAACATAAAGCATGCTCACTTTGCAGAGGAATGTCTCATAGCTTTTATATATGCTACTAAAAACAAGTTATTGAAATCTCTGCAAACTTATAAGAATAAACCTGTTTTACTAATTGGAGATTTCAACGTCATTGATAATCAAGCTGAATACCTTGGTCTATCTATTCCTGAAGTTACTTGTATTGCAGATTTTAATGCTTTCACAAATACCTGTAATTTCTCACCTCTTCCCACCTCAAGTAGTTTTTTTTACATGGACAAGAGTGAGACCAAATGGGAGAGTATGGAAAAGACTAGATAGAAGATTAGCTAATAATCATTGGACTAAAATCCTAGGTCAAATGGCTTAAGGAAGGTGATAATAACACTAATATTTTTCACAATTCAGTGAAATCAAAGAATAGTAGACAATACATTACTTCCATTAAGGATTCCCGGGATAATTGGATAGGTGATCAAAATGAGTTTGGGAAGGAAGCTATGAATATTTACTTTTTTTTGTTTCCTGATGAATCACTTGATCCTTCTGGAGTGAATACAGCTGTCCTATTAGAAAATGTCCCAACTTTGGTTACAGAAGAAATGAATGCAACACTGATGGAACCAGTCACTATCTCAGAATTGTCTAGCATAATCTCCTCAATGGATAGTGACTCAGCTCCTGGACTTGATGGCTTTTCACTATCTTAAAACACTGCTGGAAAATTATTAAAGATGACTTATTCCTAGCTATAAATGATTTCTAAAATGGTAATCTCATTCCAACAGCAATCGCCTCTGCTTTTATTGTTTTGATACGAAAGAAAGAGGTAGTGTCATCTTTCAAAGAATTCCATTCTATTAGTTTGTGTAACTTTGTGAATAGTTTTTTTAATAAAATTATAACACACATACTATAGCCCATAATGTCAGCTTTAATCTCGCAGTAACAAACAACATTTGTTCAAGGAAGAGAACTGGCATATAATGTTCTCCTAATGCAAGAACTAACTTCTTTTTTAAATAATAAAAATAGTAGTTTTAGTGTGATTTTCAAACTTTACACGATGAAGGCGTTCGATAGAGTATCACGGTCTTTTCTAAGCAAACTACTTTTAAAAGTTGGTTTTAAAAACTCACTGGTTGATGTGATTATGGGCAACATTAAAGCAACTTATTTTTCCTATACTTGTGAATGGAAAATCTCACGGCTTCTTTCAATCCTCACAAGGACTCAAGCAAGAGAACCCTTTATCTCCTTTCTTGTTTATTCTTATGGCAGATGCCTTCTCAAGGAACCTGAATTTTCTCTTTCAATATGCAAATATACATTATTACAAGCTACCACATTCAATGATCAAAGTAACTCACCTGTATTTTGCAGATGACACAACAATTTTCATGAAAATTTCAAAGGTTGGTCTAAAAACTCTCATATGTTTTCTAAAAACCTTTGAAAGAGCTACTGGTCAAAAGGTGAACTTTGAAAAGTCATTTTTCTACCTTTCTAAATTTTCACCTCCAAGAATTAGGACTGTTTTAACAAATGAAACAGGTATGACATCTGGAAGTTTTCCTTTCAGATACCTAGGTTGTCTTATGTTCACTGGAAGGTGAAAAAACAATTTTTTTTTCAAAATCTAATTGACTCAGTCTCCACTAAAATCTTATCTTGGCAAAATAACTTCTTAAATCAAACCGGTGGGATGGTTTTAATCAAACATGTTTTATCATCCATTCCTCTTCCCTTAATCACAGTTTAAAACCCAACAAGAGGAGTGATTGATAAGCTGCATATACTGTTTGCAAAGTTCTTTTAGAGGATCTCAGATAATAATGTTGGCAATAAAAAAGTTTAGAGATCTTACCCTAAATTATGTTTTCCTAAATTGGAGAATGACCTTGATTTTAAAAATATGCATACTATGATCGATAGATTCTCACTTAAACTCTGGTGGAAGGTTCAACAAAACAAATCTTTATGGTCTCAGGTCATGTGGTCGATGCCAGATTACCTAAAAATCTCTAGAACTTGGAAAAGGATAAAGGAAATATCATACATTGCTGTTTCTAACTCTTATTTGCCGGTTGGGAAAGGAGATGTCTCCTTTTGGATATCTAATTGGATTGGTTTTGGTTCACTAATTGATCTTTGGAACAGATATATGGAAATCTCTTTACTTGAGTCTTCTATTGCTGATTTTATTTCAAATTAAAGCTATTTCCTTAATCTGATAAGTGTTGGTCTGCCATTGCATATTCTGAACTTCCTTGAGCAAGAAATAATCTTATATCCAGAATATGAGGATACACTTGTCTGGAAATTATCTGAGAATGGTACTTTTTCTCTAAAATCAGCCTATGTTTTTCTTAGACAAACAAAGGATGTGGTCCCATTTTTTAAGGATATGTGGTCTAATCTACTGCCCAGAAAGATAAGTGTTTATAATTGGAAGTTATTAAACAAATTGATAGTTATGACTGATATTCTAGAAGACCTTTCTTTCAATCTTCCTTTGAAATGTGTTTTCTGTGAGCATGAAGCAGATGATATCCATCATTATTTTAACCCTTTTCGAGTTATTCAAAATATATGGAACCATATGAACTCGGTTTTTAACCTACCAAGTCATAACTTTGTATATTGGGACAAGTTCTTTTTCTATTGGTCCTTTGAAGTTAAAAATTCTGAATCTGCTCAACTGATTCGCATTCTTCCATGTATAGTAACTTGGTTTATATGGTGTGCTATAAATAGATTTTTGCATGAATCCATAAAGCCTAACACGAAGAAAATCATCAAAAAGATTATGATACAATATGAAGACATATTTCTTGCTCATAAATTAAATTTCAAATGGTCATTGCATGGAAATCTGCCTGTTTTAGTTAAGGTGCCTTACAGGTTAAAGAAGAAAGGGGGATCAAGTGAGATTATCCACTAGGAATTCCTTGAGAAATGCTAGCTTAACACTGGTGGTTCTGCCCTCAGAAATGGGGATGCAAGAGCTGGTTTTATAGTCAGAAACCAACATGATCAAGTCCCACTAGCAATGGCAACATATCTCGGTCAAGGCAACAGTATATTGGCTGAAATTAAAGCATTGAAACAAGGACTAGAGTTGCCATTGCAACATGGTTTTTCTCCTCTACAAATTGAATGCGACTCTTTGATTATGATGAAAATGATTAGAAGAGAGTTCAGAATTCCATGGCGTTATATAACTTACATCGAGAACATATGGAAATTGCTGAAAAACCTTTTTTTTTAAATTTTAAACCATCCTAGGATGGGGGGTGTATTTTTGGCTCCCCAAACCAATATATTCAGCCAAAATAGGCGCTAAATGTGTCAAGGCATCACAGTTTACAAAAGGTTATCCTGTAGATGAACCCAGAGCTAAGTAAAGCTCCTGAAGCAAAACAAATTGCTTCCAAAATCGGTGTTTCCACCCAGATGGTCGAGGAAAAAAAAATTAAAGCTAAGATATAGCAAAACCAATCATCCAGCGAGCAACATCGCGAACAGGTCGAGGAAACGTATATACGAGACTCCTATTTGTCAACGATGTGCCCGCCAAGATGATTAATTATGTCCTATGTGGGGTATAAATCCCCGGTATCAGCTTCAAACAGGTGAAGAATCAGAAGAAAATTGCTGTGAATCCTTGTGTGGCCATTGTGTTATTTTGCTCAGACCTCAGCTCCATCCCCGTGATCTCTCTCTATGTAATGTTTGAAATCTCTGAGATCAGGCCTGAAGTGATGCCTCAACATGTTTCTTTGCTTCATCATCAAATTGTCGGTGAAGAAAAACCCCTCCTGCATAGAAGAGAAACACCAGCAGTATCCATTCGAAAAGTAGAGATAAATAGTAATTCTAATCTTAGCAGGTGAAATAGGTCTAAGTGAAATCAAGAAACAATTCTCACTCCTTGTACTCCAATTTTATCCAACAGTAAGAGACCTTTAAGAAAAGAAGGAACATGATCAATGTTTAAATCTCCAGTCAGGTTCTTTTCATTTGTATATTTTGCCAGAAAATCAGCAGCTGTATTAGATTCCCTTGGAATGAATTTTATTGGATTAACTTTATGCCCTTCATTCAAGGTGCTACAGATAGAGAAAACTCTCCATGGACTGACCATTGGAGTCTGTATACCTTTAACTGCTGATAAGCAATCTGATTCAATCACACAACCATGAAGATCAAGTTCAGAGCATAACTGATATGCACTCTGAATACCTACCAATTTAGCATGTAGAGGGGAATCAGAATGGAAAACATCTACTCTCAGTTTAATCACCTCCCCATTCCAGTCCCTCACTATCACTGCACATGAAGACTCACCTCCAGTTATCCATGTGGCATCAGTATTTAGTTTGAAACCAGAAGCTGGTTTTTCCCAGCAAACAGCTGATAAAACTCTTTTCTGTTTTTGGAGTATGTTAGGCATAATTCCTGCTTGAATTAAGTCCTTGTGTTTTTCTTTATTACCTCTCAGTGGATTAGCAGTAAAAATTAAATTTATCAGATCTTTGACATTATAAAAGCATGAATCAACAGAAAAGGATTGATTGTCAAATAGGATCTTATTCCTGTGAATCCAGAGGGACCATGTTGTGACTAAAAGGGCTGCTATAATCAAGTTGGAGAATATCTTGGACTCTGCCCTTATCGAGAGATAGTAATCTACCCTGTTTTTGAAACTCCCTAAGACTGGATAGTGTAAATTTATGAGAGTGTTAATTCTATTCCAGATTTCAAGTGCAGAAGGGCATGAGTTAAAAAAATGGTCTAGGGTGTCTGAGTGATTCCTACACAGAGGACACTTAGAGGCTAAAGAGAAACCAAATTTTTGCAGTATGTTATCAAAAGGCAATATTCCATTAAGAGCTCTCCATAGAAGAACTGACATTTTGGGGGGAATGAAAGGAGACCATACCTTGTGTAGATGTCTAATGTTTGTACCTTTTTGTCTGAGAATCTTGTAGGCTGAGCTGGTAGAGAAATTCCCATCCAGTGAAGGAGTCCAGACCAACCTATCTGCATGTGAGTTTGTGATTTCCACCTCCTGCAAAAGAAAGTTAGTAGTGGTAGCCAAATGAGGCTCCAAGATTGGAAGGTAGGAGTTTTTGTTAGCAATGAAAGAGCTAAGAGATAACTCAGGAAATGGGATATCCATCCCATCAGGCCATTCATAGAAAAGAGCACCATTACCAGTCCAGTTAGCACTCCAGAAAGAACATGTACCAGTTCCGTGAAGAACTCTACTTAGACTGTTTGCAGTTTCAGTAACCTTACATATTCTATGCCATGTGTGAGATTTTTTATATGATTCAGGGAGAGACCACAAATGTTGAGACCACTGGGAGTTGTTGGTTTGCAATTTCCACCAAAGTTTGCATGAGAAAGCATCTACTATTGCCTGGAGGTCTCTAAATCCTATACCATTCTCTTGAACCGGGAGACTCATTCTTTTCCAGGAACGCCATTTTTCCCTATTTCCAGGGGTCTCATTATTACCCCAAAAAAGTCCTGAAGCCATCTTCTCCATTTTCCTTAAGAATAGTTTGGGAGGACTGAGTACAACAAAAAGATGTGTTGGAATGGAGAGAAAACAGTGATTAATAAGAATGATTTTACCTGCTGTGCTTAACCACATGTTCTTCCAGTTGTTAATGGTATTTTCCATTCTCTCCAAAACAGGGAGATAATGTATTTGTTTATTCCTTCTAGCAAAAATTGGAACCCCTAGATACTGAAAAGGAAAGGTACCTCTAGCCATACCTAAATTCCTAGAAACTGTTTGCAATCTAACCACAGATGTTTTAGGATCAGCAAAAAAAAAAAAGATTTAGAGAAGTTAACTTTCTGACCCGAAGTCTGCTCATAAGCTATCAGAAATTTTTTAAGTCTTTTCAGGTTTTTGAGATTACCATTCAGAAAGACTGCGGTATCATCCGCATACATAAGATGAGTTATCTGTGGGCAGTTTCTAGGCAAACTGAAGTTATGCAAATAACCTGAGTTAAACAGTTTTTTTAACCCTCTGGAAAATGCCTCAGATAAAATGTTATACAGAAAAGGTGACAGTGGATCCCCCTGTTTAATGCCTCTATTAGATGTAAAGAAACCCGAAGTAACACCATTTATTAAAAATGAGAAATGAGCTGAGGCTATGTTCTGCATTATGCGATGCATAAATATACCATGAAATCCGAATTGAAGGAGAATTGAGTTAAGGAAAGACCATGAGACCCTATCAAAGGCCTTCTGCATGTCTAATTTAACTATGAGATTTGGAGCTTTTGATTTCCTAGTTAAACATCTAGTCATTTCCTGCATCAAAATTATGTTATCAGATATATCCCTCCCTTTTATAAATGCACTCTGTTCAGGGGATATGAGTAAAGTAATTAGGGGTTTAATCCTTTCCATTACCATCTTAGAAAAAACTTTATTCACAAAGTTTGATAAGCTTATGGGCCTAAAATCAGAGAAGGTACTAGGGATAGTCCTTTTGGGGATCAATGTCAGCCAAGTGCTGGAGATTGCCTTAGGAATATTACCACTTTTTAGGAAATCATTAGCAGCATCAAGAAGATCTTCTTTAATAATTTCCCAGAAAGTGGTATAGAAAGCTCCAGAATATCCATCAGGTCCAGGGGAGCTAGATCTATTTAGATCAAAAACTGCTAATTTAAGCTCCTGAAGTTGAAAGGGGTACATAAGATGGTTATTATGCTGGTCAGTAATTACTTTAGGGATTTCTGAGAGGAAGTGTTTTAGATATGTTCCCATTTTTTGTGATGCTTCCTCATTGAAAAGTTCTTTGTAAAATCTTACTGCTTCCTCTTTGATCAATAATGGTTCAGAGATCCAGTTACCTTTTCCATCCTTAATTTTACTGATTCTTGTTTTGGTTCTCCTTTCCCTAATTGAGTGATGGAAGTAACTCGTGTTAGCATCTCCATACTTAAGCCAATTAATCCTAGCTTTTTGCTTAAGGTAGATTATTTTTTCTTTTTGAGCCCTCATCAGCAAATGTTTTGATTTATTTAGCTCAGCTAGGATTAGATCATCATGTGTTTGCTGGAAGGAGATTTCCAGGTCATTAACCACATTTTCATAGTGTGTCAAATTCTGGGAAACATTACCAAAATGTAGTTTATTCCACTGTTTGATTTCCATCTTGAGCCTCTTAAGTTTAAAGACTAACCTATACATCCCATTGAAAGGAGATGCTAGTTTCCAGTTTTTAACTACCAGGTCCTGAAATTCCTGTCTATTTGACCACTTATCTTAGTATCTAAATGGTCTAGGGGCTTGTTCTTCAGATGATTGAACGGATAGGAATAATGGGGAATGGTCCGAGGTCATCCTATTTAAAACCTGAATGGAACTATTAGGAAATAGCTCCAACCAATCTAGGGAAGCTATACCCCTGTCTAACCTCTGAAACATTAAGTCCTTGCATTTATCCCTGTATCTATTATTGCTCCAAGTAAAAGAGTTCCCCACAGTAGGAATATCATGCAAGTCCATTATGTTTATAAATTCTTTAAACTGTTTCATACTCTTTTTGGGTGTAGACTTTCGGCCCTTATATTCATACACAGACAAAACAATGTTAAAGTCACCTATATATGGAGGGGGTATGCATTGTAACCTTTAAATCTTTCCATAAAGTCTCCCTCATTAGTCTATGAACACTTTCATATATGAAGAAACAGTGCCAGTTAAAAGAGGAAGCAGAATCAGATATATTGACATGAACAAATTGATCTGTCTCACTTAAAGTTGTAATGTTGAAAGCTTGTTCCCATAAGATCCAAATTTTTGTACTTTGAGCAGAGAAAACATTATGGTATCCAAGTTCATGCTTTAATACTGTTAACATTTGTTTTTCCTACCAAGGTTCTATTAAACACAGAATATCAATCTTAGGATTAAGTTTTAAAACCTTTAATCTTTCAAGAGATGTTCCAATACCCCTCACATTCCAGACTAGAATATTTCCTATTATGGTGTGCTTTATCATTTAAAAACTTTGGGGGTGGCTTTCTGTGAAGATCTTAGGTTTCTACCTGTCTTCGCTGAAGTCTTACCTTTGTCTCCTGATTTGCCATTACTGTTTTCAGTATTAACCAAGGTAGACATCTGATCAGGAATGCTAAGCTTATTCTGCATGTTCTCCTCTTTCTCTGCTAGCTGATCAGGTTGCAAAGATTCCACTGTATTGACATCAGAGATGGTGTTTTGCTCTGTGACACCTGTAAGAAGTTTCTCAAGAACAGGGGGATTAGATGTAGGGGTAACATTTTTATCAGAGTTGAGTATTGGTGTAACTTCCTGTGATTCCACAGTTTCGTGAAATATCTCCACTACCTCTCCATCCAGATCTTCCTGTAGATCATCTAATGTTTGAAAGGCATTAGAAATTGTTACAATGTTACCATTTGTATCATTTTCCTGGATTAGAGGGAGTTCTGATGACTGATTCTTTTTTCTCCAGAAAGATGTAGTTATTGGCTTAGATATATCATCAAGAGAGTAAAAAGGGGCATTTCTTTTCTTGTGGCTGACCTTAAAAAAATTAATGTTACTTTCATGTTGAGTTCCTGAAAGTGATTTTTGAGTTTGAACCTCCTTCTCCTTTTGTGAAACAGTAAAAGTAGATGAACCCTCGATATTAATTGTTTCTTTTGGGAGGTGTTCTAAACCTTTTTTCTCCTTGTGTACGTATCCTTCAGTTCCCTCAGTTTTTTTCAAAGCTTTTTTCCTCAGCTCAGGATGCAACTGGTTGCAATTTGTTTTATTATGACCCAGTATTTTACAATGTGAGCAGTATAATGGCAAATCTTCATATTCAATAGGATATTCAGCCACCTTGTTTCCTATTCTGACCACTATAGTATTAGGGAGCTGTGATAACAAATCAATCTCTACACAGACTTTTATAGCAGAGGGTCTAGTTAGAGCTTTGGTGGCAGCGTCCATTTTAAGAAATCTACCTATCTGACTGCTAATGCCCATTATTGCAGAATTGTTGTAAAAATGTAGAGGCAGTTTATGAAATGTTACCCAAACTGGTACTATGGAGGATTCCTCCGTTGGTGAGAAGTCCGGAGACCATTTTTGAACTTTCATCGTGAATCCTTGAATAGTCTATTGACCCTTCATCCAGCATCTTTGATAGTCCTCGCTCTCCTGAAACCGAATAAGAACGTGTCGGTAATCAATTGAACCTAGCTGAAATTTAGATTTAAAACCTATGTTGAAGGCCTGTTGCAGGGTATCCATCGGGGGTTTCCCTCGGATGAATTTTCCGACTAGGGCATTCTGGTAATGCGAGGCAAGTAGTTCGCCTTCTTCAGGGGTAAGGATGTATGCTATTTTGCCCTTGAATTCCGTGATGGGATGCAGATTTGGGGTATCGGGAAGTGATGTGAGAAGCGGGGATTGTTTTGTGTTGAGCGCTTGGATGAAACTTTTGTGGATTGGGAGAATAGGGGGCGTAGGATCAGGTGGCGGAGGTGGCGTCGGTGACGCCATGGTCGGCCACCAGTTAGCGACGGATGGAGCTTTCAGACCAGAGAACAGGGAACTGAGAAGTAGCCGTTGGTAGTTAGAAATTGGGGCGAAGGAGAAGAACATTGTTAGTGTATGAGTCCTTTACACTATAAGTCACATTTATAGAAGGGCCAATAGTGTTGCGGATTCTCTAGCAAAAAAAGCAAACACATCAAAGGTACATCATTCTTATTCTAATCTTGCTAGCATGCCTAGAAATATTAAAGGACTCATACACTTAGATGCTTTCCTTATCTTCGAGTCTTTTAGCTTTATTTTTCAGAAATGATACTGCTGGGAGAAAATTCTATGTTTGTGGCTACAGTAGCCACAAACAGCAGAGAATAGGGAGGACGCACGTAGGAAATGCATCCTCTCCTTCTTCCTTTTTTTAAAAACATTTTTTGGAGTTTCTGTGGGTGGCGTGGCGAGTACGCATTTTGAATATGTGTCCTCTGATCTGGTCTGGTCAACGGCGTCAGGAGGAGTCAGGCGCGGATGGTAGGGGAAGCAACACGTGGAGTGTACGCATTTCCTACCTGCGTCCTCTCATCCCCTTTAATTCCAGCATTATTTCCCAACTTCTTCTTCTTTTCCTCCTTTCTTCATCCTCTCAATCGGCCATTTTCCATTTTTCTAAATTCACGACTCATTCTGAAAAATACACTTTTGTTGAATTTAGGACACGATTTTATAATCGGGACTAAACTGAGATAAAATACCTGGAATAAACAAAAAATTCCTCATAACGGTTAGTGGGAATAAGCATTTTGCAAAATAATTAAAATTTTCCAAAAGCTTATTTTACCAAATTTACCGAATAATTAATTGTCATTACGAAAAAAATAATTAAGTCAGCTTCGAGGACTTGTTCAAAAAATATTCGGGAATAATATTCCGGAAAAAAGAATAGCCAGGTTTCGAGAACTCATTTCAAGAACGAGTCATCTAAATAATATTCCCAAAAAAAAATTCCAGCTTTGAGGACTCGTTTTTGAAACGGGTCCTCTAAATAATTTTTCTAAAACAAAAAAATGCCCAGCTATGGGGACTCATTCTCTAAACGAGTCCTCTACTTAATTTTGGGAAAAAAATTAAATTGCCCTGCCATGAGGACTCGTTTTTAGAAACGAGTCCTCCAATTAATTTTCGGAAAAAAAATGGCCCTAACATGAGGACTCGTTTTTGAAACGAGTCCTCTAATTAAAATTCGGGGGAAAAATTGGCCCTAAAAGAAGGACTCGTTTTTAAAACGAGTCCTCTAATTAATTTTCGGGAAAAATTGGAAATGGCCCAGCCATGAGGACTCGTTTTCAAAATGTGTCCTCTAATAATTTTTGGAAAAAAAAATATTCCCAGCCATGAGGACTCGTTTACAAAATTGCGTCCTCCAATAATTTTTGAAAAAAATAAATAAATCCCATGAGGACGCATTACCCTAATGCGTCCTCCACCCTGTTCTCTATTTTTTTTTAATTTGGGTAATAACTCATATGAGCCCCCAATAAAATCCCTCTCCTCCCCATGACCTCATGGTAGTAGCACTAGACTTCAATCGCTAGACTAACATTCAATTCCCAACACCCTGTTCTCTCTTTCCCACAACCACCACACCAGCATCCAACATTCAAATAATTACCTTACTAAAATCAAGAACTCTACTGCTGGTTGTTTGTTTTATGACAGGAACAAAGAAGAAATGGAAACAAGGCTATTGTTTCAGCATACATGTTGATTGCACGAGTTTATTCGCTGGCTGGAATCATAATCATGCAAAAGAGAATGTGGAAAGGGCTGTATAGGCATGGTTTCTGGATTCAGGAAACTATGAAGACTCATTGGGGAGCAGATCAGTTTTCAAGAAAGCAAGTAATATTCCAAATGCTACACTGGTCTTGCCTTGTCTGGTTCAATGCTAATCAATAAGATTTAAAGTAAATTACTTCACGGGAAGCCATTTTCAGGGGATATTACGGAATTCCACCTCTTTTTGTTGATATTTGGTTTGGAGGTAAAAAAAGTGGAAGGCCGTTTAGCCATCGACTCAGGGATTAGGGCATTTCTTTTTGTTAACACTAAGGGGTGAAGAAAAAAGAAATGGAATTTTAAGACTGAGGGACTAATTGCCTTTATCTAGTTTGGTCACTAGAATCAATTTGTATAACTTCGAATTAACTGTGCTACAATTGTTACATGCTTTATTTTACAGTATGGGCAGCCTAATAGAAACCCCCCTCACCTTTGGTAAGTTTTAAAAAAAATGCATGTTTAATTTGGTAAATTGTAACTACACCAACTAATGGTGTAAGTGTGTAACTATATAGTTGTGACGTGTGAGTGATTAAAAGATTAAAGACGGGTGGCTTTTTGATCAGAAGTTTCGGTTCCCTGTTGCTAATGTAATAACATCCAGTCCTTCGTTTGGCTTCGCTTCTTAGGACGAGATAGCAATACTAAAGGACATGTACAATAGCTTTGATAATTCACCTCATGGACACTGGTATTTTATGGACACGGGTATTTTATAGACACTGGTATTTTGATCCGCTTGAATATTGGTGTATAAGTATAGTGGTGCTGGAACATTGTTTATAAAAATCGGTATGTGATACCGGTGTATATCATTTTTTATCGGTGTTATTTCTCAGCAACAGTATATATGGATTATCGGTCCCAAAAATCTATATTCCAGCACTGCTATACTTAAGCATTGCCATTCAAAGGGGTCGAAATACCAGTGCCTGTCTCTTTTGAACCGGTGCTATTAAATAGGTGATAAAAAATGAGTACCGCTTTTACGGGTGTTCATTTTTATTTAAAAAATGGAAGTCAAAATGTTATTAAAACACAAAAAAATGCATTAAAATATAAGAAAAATGCGTGAACTGAATTCAATGAATACTTAAAATTACTATTAAACTGAGCTAGGTAAAACTAACTCTTATCTATCTACACTAATATAAAAAAGTGCTTTCAACCAAGGTCTCTTCAACAAAGACACCTGGCTTTCTACACCAACTTAACATTTCTAGCACAAGGTTATTTCTATGAAATGTGTGAATGAAGTTCCCTTAGCTTTGTTTGCATGAGCACAAAAACTTCAGAGATCAGACCCTTTTCTATTCGGATTTATCATTAGCCACTTAACCGTGGACAAATTATAAGTTTTGGGTTCGGGGTTCCGCATGTTGTTCTTCTTCCTCCTCGATCGCTATTTTCTTTGGTTGTGGTCCACTTTTCTTCCTCTTCGCGAGGGTCATCTTGGATATCGGTGCCATATACGATAACAACAAAATAATGCCCTCAAATGTTACAAGAACTTTAGCAAGTCTATAACCAACTATGAAAACTACTCCCTTCGTCCCAGAATATATGACACATTTTTTTATCAACTTTCGCAAGACACGTTTGACCATAAATTTCAATCAGTATATAGGCACTAATATCATCATGTGAGATATTGTTAAATTCCCTGCATCACGTAGTTTCTAAATATAAAATTTTAATGCACGATTAATATACATAAGGAAAGATATCGATAGTCAAACATGGTATGAGAAAGTTGACCAAAAAGTGGGTAATTTATTCCAGGATGAGGGAATATCATTTTGCACAATTTTGCATATAAACCATTATAACATGCGATCATACCCAATAATTTTACATGGCCTTACAAACACAATCTTTGACCACATACAGGCATGGACCCAACGCCGTTGTAACCAAATTCAGGAACTACGAATACACTAGTAGAAGAAGCTTTATTAAAGGTAGCTTACGAAGGCGGTTCCATTGGAACTGCCTTTAATTTACATTTCCAAGTTTGAAAATCCTTCCTAGGTAGCATAAAAGGCGGTTCGAATTAATTAAAGGCGGCCCTGCCTTTAATTGCAATGATTAAAATCGGTTCCTCCTTTAGAATTGCCTTTAATTGAGGTCCGGAAGCATTTTCGAACTCGAAAATACTATCCCGGACCCCCAAATTATTTTAAAGACAGTTCTAAGTCAGAACCACCTTAAATGAGCGTTGGTTGGCCTAACACTTGTAATTTTTATTCTTTCAAAACCCTAGTGTGCGCAGACCCATTTCTACCTTCTCCATTTTTTATCTCGTCGGCCAGATCTATTCTCAATATTCGGTCAGCTTCTTTTCCATTTTCTCTCATCGTCTCTCCCTTTGATCAGCGCCTCTCCCTCTCCCTCCGATGCATGCCTCTTCCTCTCTCTCCGATTGCCGCCTAGTGCCTCTGTCGTCACTGCCGCTTGGAGCTTCATTGACTCCCTCAACCTACTCTCTCTCTCGCCTCCGCCTGGAGTCTCGCTAGCGTGTTCCTCCACCTTCTCTAGCTCTTGATGCCGTCTGGATCTCCACCGCCGCGTCCCCAGCCTTCTCTCGTTATTGTAGCCGCCTAGAGGCTCACCAGCGCGTCCCTTTGCATCCGTCGTTCACTTGGAAACCTCGCCGAAGATTGCTGTTGTTTTTGTTGTTGCCTGTTGTTGTTGCCTGTTGTCGTTGTTGTTGCCTATTGAGACCGATCTGCGTCTGGCTACTGGAAACCGACTGGTTTCTGGTAGCTAATATTTTTGGTAGGTATGAAACAGTTTCTGAGTTTGGAAACCGTTTCTAGTCCTATTAAAGACGGTTCTCGAAACCGCCTTATTTTTTAGGTTGATTAAAGGCAGAGCCAGTAAAGGCACCTAAACAGTGCCTTTAAATTGCCAATAGAACCGTCTTTAATAGGCCATTCCTACACTAGTGATACATCTGTCGAGCACATGAATAGATCCTATTCCAAAATACACTACAACCACCTATATAGATTCCCTAGTGGCTATATCAAAGAACGTAAGAAAAACCATATATGCAAACCATTTCAACCCAATCTCATCTCTTAGGCAACAAACAAAAACATTTCATTATGTATTGTATGGGGAAAATGAGGCACAAAACATTGAATTTCATTCTACGAGGCATTTCATCGTACACACTGCGTGCATAGTAATTGTAATCAATTCTAACAAGAAAAGGAAAGGGGAACAAAATATTCTCTCCACTAGGATGACATACCTTTCAAGGATGATAAGATTGGAGCTTTGCTTCAAAGTTGCAAGCCTTTGTGTGGATTGCTTTGAAGTTCCAAATAGGGGTAGCTTCTTGAATGCTATATAAGGTGGATGTGTAATGGTGGAGGAATGGTATGTAATGGAGTTTAGAAACAGTGGGTTTTAGGAGGATTGATGGAGAAGAAGACCGTGGGCTAGTTTGGAAAAAAAAAAGAAGTGTCTTGGTGGTTATAATGGAGAAGAAGAACAAACATTTGTCAAAGTGGGATATGCTCAAGCAAAAGGGAACAAACAGGTAAGATTAGCACAAACTCCGTCACGACCAGGACATTATCCAGAGTCAGTATGGGGGCCTTGTGGAAATTAAAATTACCTGTCAGATTCCAATTTTTGCTTTAGAGAATCTTAGCCAGAGCAATGCCTATAGCCAAAAGTCTGCAAAAGAGGGGGGTTAACATAAGCCCAATCTGTTAGTTGTGCTTCAATAAGACAGAAACTGCTCATCATTTATTTCTAGAATGTGAAATTGCAAGCAAGAGTTGGAGAAACAGCTCCTTAGGTTTTGATTTCTCTACAATTAACGGTTTTGAAGATTGGCTTGCAGATTGGCTCTTGATCGTTCCTTCCTATGTGGAGTTGCAACTTTTGGAGTGCATCATTTGGTCAATCTGGATCTTCAGAAACAAAGTCATCTAAAAAGTAGAATGAGTGGACGAAATTGAAAGAATCTTGACTAAAATGGAAATAGTGCCAAATAAAAGAAAACATCCATTTATAATAGGCAAAGTCTTGAGAAAGACGGTTTTTCCATAAACTTATGGAAAGACGGAATTTAATTAGAATAACAAAAGGTAAAATGTCTAAGTTGCAATATTAAAAATTTATTATGCAACATGCAGTAGTAATAAAGTTTATAACCCGATTCATACAATCCAAAAATTTTATTTGTATTTCTTCTAATTTACACTTTAAATCTTGATTTTTTCATGATTTTTGGAAAGACCGTACTTCAAGAGATGGACTCTTTATAATAAGTGTGCAATAAATAATAAAATAGAGGAAATACATATTCATTTTTCATCTAACTCTCACCTCGCACCTATAAAACCCTCACATAATAATAAGTTTTTTGATCTCCTACAAATAAACATCCTACTCCTAAACCTAAACGCTAACACAAGTTTACCGAACGTGTGTCCTTGGTGACTAGCGAGTACCGACTATCCTTTCCGATAGGGGATGCAACTGAACAACGAGATTTAAAGTACTGCTTTAGTACTTTAGATTAATTAGGAAATTTCCGTTTCTTCCGTGCACCGAAATATAGGAAACCTTTCCTCGAAGTCGTCAATTCAAAGTCGTACGCAGAGTTCTGATAAGTCAGAAAAGAAGCTTGCTGTATGCCTTTATCATAGTCAACCTTAGTGCTCACACACACGCATCACACAAGTCAGAACACAGAAAGATCTTCTCCGCAGATAGTTTACCTCACCTCCCACCAACAAAAGGATCAAGAAAAACCCATTTCAGGGAAGTTCTGTCCTACTCTGCAGAATCAGACAATATCAAGAAAATCCCATTTGCCAGAAAGTTGACTTCTTTCTTGAGGTCACTTTCACATTATAGGAAAGATGGAGCTTGACTTTTGAGGTCGGATATATCATATAGTTTGAAAGGGCGATATGGAGAAGGAAGAAGAAGAAGTTCCTATTTATGGTGAGGAAGTGCAGCAAAGGGAGTACAGGAAAGGGATCTGTGGCAATGGATGTTTTTCTAAGCCAGCTGAGTGGCTTAGATTGATGGCCCGTGAAACGCACTGGAGTTTTGTAGCGGGAGTTGTGGTTATTTATGGGATTAGCCAAGGATTTGGGGGATCTTTTGCCCGTCTAGGGACTGAGTATTACATGAAGGATGTGCAGAAAGTGCAGCCTTCTGAGTCTCAGTTTTACTTGGGAATTATCAATATACCTTGGATTGTGAAGCCCCTTTGGGGTCTGCTCACGGATGTTGTTCCCATTTCGGGGTATCGCCGGAGACCTTATTTCATATTCGCCGGTAACATTTTGTTGTTGCACATTAACACCTTTCTTGGTTTTGATTGTGGTGTGTATAAGATGCTTTAGAGTGGTTTTAATCTTGATATAATCAGTCCTTCTATAGTAATATGCTAATGTCTGTCATTTGTTTGATTTGTCTTGCATTTCTTTACCAATGGACATATCTTTCACCTTGACATGTACAATGAAAACGACTTTATAAACTTAAAAATGTATGTCATGAATCTAAAAGATGATTGTCACATTGAAGAGCATATGGTGGGAAAGAGCAAGGAGTCTAGTAGTGTTCACTTTTAACCCACATTGGAAAGATAGTCACACGAACTGTACCTCTGGGTGACAATGAAAATGCTAATGAAGAAGTTGTTGAGCCCTATAGAGAACATGCCTTTTGGAGCATCTTGACATGATATAGATTAGAGAATAGATAGAACAAAACAAAAAAGTTGGACAGTGACGAATCACACCGCACTTATCCTTCTTGAGCCCTCGGTTAACTCTGTAATGTTCTCTCCCACCCTTGCTAGCTAGCTTTGAGATAGGCTTTTTTTACCTGAATGCTATTTAGCTGTAGCTATAGTTTGTAAATCCTCTGCTAAATGAGGAAAGGAAAGCACAATAATCATTCTGGATCCCCATTACCATTTCAGCTATTAAAATTTGTGATTGCAATGTGCACGACTGGTGTAAAAAATTCGAGAATGAGTATGGCAACTGACTGAGGATAACCAAATTATTATACTCAACTCATTAATGCGCGGGAGAATAACATAAAGTATAAATCTTACAATGTTCTGACTAACATTCATAATTTATCTTCACGGTGTTGTTAGTTCTATGTGTATGTTTTTGCAACGTTAAAAGAGAAACAAATACATCCTCACAGCCATATACCGTCTAGCTTGCAGTGAATGGACTTGCTTTAAAGATAGCATCTGCTCTTGACTCTTTCAGGTACTCTTGGAGTTATTTCAATGCTGTTCTTGTCTATGCACAATCAACTGCACATTGCATTTGCACTGCTCTTGTTGACTGCAGGAAGTGCTGGAGTTGCAATAGCTGATGTTACTGTGGATGCCTGTGTGGCTCAGAATAGTGGCACCATTCCTTCTCTTGCAGCTGATTTTCAGAGCTTATGCGCTTTAAGCTCTTCAATTGGTTCACTAGTCGGTTTCTCTTTAAGTGGTGTTTTTGTTCACTTAATTGGCCCTAAAGTAAGACTTTGTTCTCATAAATAACTTCGTTTAGCATCCTTGCTTTTATTTTTTAAAGTTGTTTCCCTTTGCAATTTGAAGGGTGTTTTTGGCTTGTTATGCATACCATCTGGGCTGGTGATTTTAGTTGGGATTTTGCTCAAGGAACCTCAAAACCCAAACTTTAGCTACCGACAGGTATTAAAAGCCTTCTTTTGATTATGTCGGTTTCTCCAAGCTTCTGAGGCAGTTGAATCTGATTCTGTTCCATCACCAGGTTAGCCAAAAATTTGTTGGTGCTACTAAAGCTATGTGGAAAACATTAAGATGCTCAAGTGTGTGGAGACCTTGTTTATACATGTATCTATCATTGGCTGTAAGTTTAGACATATACGAGGGTTTATTCTACTGGGTTACTGATCCAGTGGCAGGTCCAGCTTTCTCTAAGGTATTTCTATCCTCATTCTGTGATAGCTTAATACAGATTTTCAAGAGAACTGTCATTGGGATGCAAAAATGGTTCTTTTAAATTACTTTAATAGTGCATTTACTTGGTGTTACAGGGAAGATCACGCGATGGTAAATATTTGAATGAACGATTCCCTGATCATATCTTCCCTAAACAAGAAAACAGATGCTGTTATTTTTAGTATAACAGATCGTTGAAATTATTTTGTTCCCGTAGCTTATCCTGTATATTACTCCGACTGCCATCGCAGCTGATTATGCCAATGTTTGGTTTAGGCTTTAGAAGGCTTCAGTGATATTTGGTAGTGTAAATAGCTAACTTTGGGTTTTGATCCTTTTAAGAGTTCTTTTTAAGAAAGCCACCTTGTATCGGCTGTGGACTGGAACCGATCTGCTATGCATTAATCCATATTTTGTTATATGTCACATTCTGTAGGCCGAGCTTCACATTCCATCAAAACAATAATGCCCACTTTGTTTCTCTTCTGAAAAGTTTTATGCTGATATTAAAAATGTTACATGTAAAGATGGACTATAAATTACTACGCACTGAGAAAGCAACCATGATGTTTGTCAGAATATCTCTCCTAGCTATAAGACTTACAGTTCCAATTTGTTTGCTTGAAGTCTTGTTGAAGTATTTTTTCCTTGTAGGAAAGTATGGGATTCGTAATGGCAGTTGGTTCTGTTGGCTCTCTGCTGGGGGCTGTTCTGTATCAATACGGGTTAAAAAATCATCCATTCCGAGACCTACTTTTTTGGACTCAGTTGCTGTATGGTCTTTCGGGAATGCTGGACTTGGTGCTGGTGCTGCGTTTGAACTCAAAACTTGGTATTCCTGACTATTTCTTTGTGGTTATTGATGCTAGCGTTTCTCAGATGATTGGACGTCTTAAATGGATGCCACTCCTTGTTCTAAGCTCTAAACTTTGTCCTCCCGGAATCGAAGGAACATTTTTTGCCTTACTAATGTCTATTGACAATGCTGGACTCATGACATCGTCATGGGGAGGCAGCATTTTGCTTCATGTCCTAAATGTCACAAGAACCCGATTTGATAGCCTCTGGCTGGCCATATTGATCCGAAGCATCTTGCGAATAACTCCACTATTTCTATTGTTTCTGGTGCCAAGAGCTGATCCAGCCTCTTCCCTTCTTCCAGATGATATTATAACTTCCAAGGAGGACTATGAGACAACAGTAACCGAAAATGTGGAGCTTGTTGGCCTTGTCAAAAGAGTCGATAGCAATTAGTCGATAGGGCGTTCAAAACAATGGATTCAAGGAATAGAGATGGGTTTTTTTACAGTGAGTTATACTTGTACCTTTCTTTACAGGTTTCACACGGTGTAATCTTTATACTAGCTTCTTGTAGCGCAGGATATGTAAGAAAGCAGAAACTTTATATGTAGAAAATGTGCAAATGAATTTCATCCACATTTTACCTTGTTTAACATGTTCTGAGTGACCACGTCAGCTGGTTTGAACCTGTCATGCATAGAAGTCTGATTCTTTGATTTAATTTCAGTTTAACAGTGCTTCGAACTCTGAATCAAATTGTGAATGTGTAATTCAAAATGATTTCATTGATGCAATGGTGGTACAATTTATAGAGTACAAGAGCTATACATTCATGTATCTAGCCTACTCTAAATATAGACAAGAAATATTACAAATAAATACAAGAATATCTTAATATCAATCAAGATATTCTATCAATAAATACAAGAATATCTTGATCAAGATATTCTATCACCCCCTTCAAGCGAAGCGTCGGATTGCTGGAGACGCAAAACTTGGAACGAAACAACTCGAAGAGCGGGCGAGACAGTCCCTTAGTGAAAACATCAGCCACTTGAAGAGAAGAGGGAACATGACTAACACGAAGCTTCCCAGAGGTAACAAGCTCACGAACGAAGTGATAGTCAATGTCGATGTGCTTAGCCCGCTTATGGGTAACTGGATTTTGAGCCAGAAAAATGGCACTACTGTTGTCACAGAGCAGTAGCGGAGGAGTAGTAGCGGAGTGGAAGATCGAGGGACCCGAAGCTCACGTAGTAGTTGACACAACCAAGCCAACTCAGCCGCAGTATTGGCCATGGCACGATATTCAGATTCACAACTGGATCGAGAAACAGTAGGTTGCTTCTTAGCACTCCAAGAAACAAGATTTCCACCAAGGAAAATGGCATAGCCATAGGTGGAGCGGCGAGTCTCGTGACAACGAGCCCAATCAGCATCAGAGTAGCCAAGAATGGGAAGACCAGCAGGCGAAGGATGGAACGAAAGTCCATAGTGAAGCGTCCCACGAAGATTGAGAAGGATGCGAGTGACAGCTTGAAAATGATCATCCTTAGGAGACTGCAGAAACTGGCTGACAGAGTTAACAACATAAGATAAATCTGGGCGAGTGATTGTCAAGTACTGCAGTGCACCAACAAGTGAGCGATAAAGCTTGGCATTTGAGAATTCAGGACCAGCAGGGGTGACAAGCTGCGAACCAGGCACAAACGGTGTAGAGACAGGCGCAGCATCCGTCATACCAGCTCGCTGTAAAATTTCCATAGCGTACTTAGCTTGCCCTAAGAACAGCCCAGAAGAAGATCGAGTAACTTCAATGCCCAAAAAGTAGTGAAGAGAACCAAGATCTTTGACGGAGAACTCTCGATCAGCTCGAGCAATGAACCGTCGAATCAGATCAGAGTTATTTCCGGTGAGGATGATGTCGTCAACATACACCAACAAATATAGCACAGTCGATCCTCGAGCATAAACAAACAGTGAAGTGTCAGTCAAACATCACTTAAACCCTAAACAAAGAAGAAATGAGCTGAAGCGCTGGAACCAAGCCCGAGGAGCCTGCTTGAGCCCATATATGGCTTTCCGAAGGTGACAGACAAAATCTGGATGAATAGGATTAGAAAATCTAGCTGGTTGCTCCATGTAGACCGGAGAATCAAGAACACCATTAAGGAAAGCGTTCCTGACATCGAGCTGATGAAGAGGCCAAGAGAAGGTCGTGGCAAGACCAAGGATGATCCGGACAGTGGAGGCTTTAACGACAGGACTAAAGGTATGAGTAAAGTCAAACCCAGGCAGTTGAGTAAATCCTTGGGCAACAAGACGAGCCTTATACCTGTCAATAGAGCCATCGGGACGATGCTTGAGACGATAAACCCATTTGGATCCAACAACATTAGCATTTGAGGGTCGAGGAACAAGATCCCAAGTGTGTTGCTGGCAGAGAGCTCGCATCTCCTCATCCATGGCATAAGTCCAACGGGAATCTTTAATAGCGGAACGAAGCTCCCGCGGCTCAGTCTCGGCAAGCAATGCAGCAAGAAGTCCAGTCATCTCATAATCAGCAAACTGACGATTAGTGGTAAGACTGCCTGTTTGCAAACGGGTAGTCATGCGGTGAATCGGTCGCGGTGGTGAAGGCGAAGGAGAGGAAGCAGACGGTGCTGGAGATTGAGACGGGGATGGCAGTGATGACGGTGCAGGAGTTGAGGTCGGCGACGATGTTGGAGTTGGGTTTGCCGACGGTGCTGGAGTCGGGTTTACCGATAAGATAGGATCATCCAAGTCTGCAAAGACAGAAACATCCAAGGTTGCTGGAGCAGCAGAAGTAGAATCAGCAGCTGCTGGAAATGAGGTCTCATCGAAACGGGCATGGCAAGTGAGGTAGACCTTCTTGGATGAGGGGTCAAGGCAGCGAAAACCTTTGTACTGTGCACTGTAACCAACAAAAATGCATGGAACACTTCGAGGAGCGAGCTTATGGGTTGCAAACGGCCGTATATAAGGATAAACTCTACACCCAAAAGGATGAAAGTTAGAGTAATCAGGATGACGCCCATGGATCAGAAAGTAGGGAGACACATTGTGAAGAATAGGCGTAGGGAGACGGTTGATGGCATAAGTGGCAGCGGCGAAGGCAACATCCCAGTAAGATGGTGGTAGCTGAGAGTGCATCAACATTGACAGTCCCATTTTCGTAATATGCCTGTGTTTGCGTTCGGCTCTACCATTCTGTTCTGGTGTGGCTGGACAAGAAATTTGATGAAAAATTCCCTTAGCAGAGAAATGAGCCCGTAAACGCGCATTAGTGAATTCAGTGCCTCCATCACTTTGAAACACCTTAATCGAGCAGGAAAACTGATTTTCAACCAAGTTCTGAAACTGCACGAATGTCTCAAAAAAGTCTGATTTCCGCTTCAACGGATAAAACCAAGTAAAGCACGAAAAATCATCCACAAAGATCGCATAATAAGAGAAACCACTTTATGATAAAATAGGAACAGGACCCCATAAGTCACAGTGTACTAAAGCAAGTAAAGAAATAGCCCGTCTGGGATTTTCCATAAATGAAAGCCTTTTTCCCTTAGCTCGTTCACAGGAAGAACATAAAGAGAGTGTAGGCGAAAATGATGTAACCTTAACTAGGTTGAACTTATTCAATAATGAAATAACTGAAGGGGAAGTATGGCCTAGTCTAGCATGCCATATGTCAAAAGACGCCCTATGTTTATTTGCTTGAATATAAGCAACAAAAGTAGCACCACCTTGTTCTAGCACATAAAGACCTTTCTCACATTGTCCTCGGCCCACGATTTCCTTTTTGGACCGTGTCTGAATAATAAACGAATTTTCATCAAATGATATCACAACATGTAAATCCCTTGTCAGTTTACTAATGGAGAGAAGGTTTTTCGTAATATCAGGTACCACCAACACATCAGATAAGCATAAATCACGAGAAAACCGATGCTGACCAATATGAGTAATTTTAACAGATCTACCATTAGCAATAGCGACAGAACAGTTACTGTTATAGAGAGTGATGCTGTAAGACCAGACGATGTGGAAGCCATTTGGTTGGTAGCACCAGAGTCTAGATACCAGTCAGAAGCATTGTCGAGAGACACCGAGGACTGAAAAGCATCAGCAAGATTTGCAGACTCCGGATTTGGGTTGGTGCAAGTGTGAGCTGTGTGACCAAATTCATAACAAAGTTGGCATTTGGGATTCCACCTTCGTTTACTACGACGAGCACCGCCACCACCACCAGCAGATTGACCAGAGGAGCCACCACCACCAACTGCACGACCAGAACCACCAGAGCGCCCAGAACCGCCGCTAGATTGGCTGCGTGTGGGGTTCGACGCACCTGTCGGTGGTGCATGTTGGCCACGTGCCTGGGAGTTCAAGAAAAAACCACCTGAAAACGCCTGTGCAGAGGCTACAAAAGCGACGGGAGCAGGATCAGAACCCATGTCAGTATGAGAACCACCAGAAGCGAGGAAGATCTCGTGACTTCTGGCCCTTGTGATAACGTCGGCATACGCCAAAATCTGGGGTTGCGACATTTGTACCGCCTGGAAATTGGAGAAGGCTGAGCTGAGACTGCGAAGAAAAATCATGACATGATCCTTGTTGTCGACTGGAGATCCAACAGAAGCAAGGCCATCGGTGATGGTCTTGAGGCGGCAGTAATATTCCATGACAGTGGAGGAGCCGCGGCGGATTGTGTACAACTCGTCATGGAGTTGCAACTCTCGAGCGTCGGACGTGTTGTCGAACGCCGCCGCCAGAGCCTCCCACATGGCTTGAACAGTCTCACAGCCGATCGTTTCTAACATGGATTCTTCGGTGAGTGACAATCGAAAAAGAGCCTAAAGGACCTTGTCTTGCGCCGTCCAAGCCTCCGACATGAGGGCTGAGGGATCCGATGTTCCAGCAGCAGAAACGTTGGGTTTTGGCAGAGAACCGTTGAGGTACGTAAAAAACCCAGCAGATTGAAACAACACCTACACCTGAGATTGCCACACCATGAAATTTCCGGTGTTGAGCTTGATCGGCAACATATGGATCATGGTGGCGTAGATCAGAGATTTTTCGGTCTCCATCGGGATAACGAGAGCACACCGGCGGTAGGATTTGATCTGGATCGGAAGAGCTTTAGACACCTAGCAGTGGGCTAGAGTTTGTAAGGTTAGGGTTTGAATACTGCACCTAACGAATGTGTATGAGAACCAAATCTGATACCATGTGAATGTGTAATTCAGAATGATTTGATTGATGCAAGGGTGTTACAATTTATAGAGTACAAGAGCTATACATTCATTGTATCTAGCCTACTCTAAATATAGACAAGAAATATTACAAATAAATACAAGAATATCTTAATATCAATCAAGATATTCTATCAATAAATACAAGAATATCTTGATATCAATCAAGATATTCTATCACAAATATAACCAAACTTGTCTAGGGGGGTAACCAAAAGCAGACTGAACCAAAACTTGAGTGCATTTCGAATTTAGAATCAAAATTACAAAGTTTGACAAAAGATTATGAATGCAGCCTTATCCTATGATATTTAGACAGAAGGTTCATACAATTGTGGCAGTAAGAGAAGGTCACTAGTTCTTGCAGCATTCATGCCAACCTTCTCTGACATGTCTAAATCCTCGGGGTTTAGGCCAATGATAGAGGTTAGGCCCAAGAAGGCCATTGGGCCTCAGGCATGGCAGCCCAGTTAGAGGAGTATTTAATACCTTAACTTAATTATCGCATTCGTGAGTAATTAAGGGCTATATTAATGAGGACATTATCTAGGACACGAGGTATAAATACAAGGTACACATTTACTTATCATTCATTCTGTCTTAATCATATAAAATGCCTGGACTAACTTAATCATCAGAGTGCTGACCCCTGTAGGTTAGTTCGAGAAGAACCCAAGCCCACGAACCAGTCGGTGGTCGAAGACGCATCAAGTGGTGCCGTCTGTGGGGACGACTAAGCTGGATCAAGGGTTTGGAAATTTTATGTCCACGGTAGTTCGAAGGAGTGAAAGATTGAGGTCAATAGGTACGGGGGCTGGATCTCCACCAAGGTTAACATCAGAGAATCCAGAAGGAGGAAACGACATTTGCATCGAGGACATCGACATGGCTAATGCTTAAACGACAGGAGCGGAGTTGCGAGTAGAACTTAGTACGGGTGTAGGCCACGAGGGGGGACAAACCCCAATGGCGATGGGTGCAAACACCCTGGTACCAATACAACATGATGTGTCGGGGCCCTCGATGACCCTGGAAGTAATAGGAGAGCAAAGACAGGGAATTACCGATTCCCTGCTCGAGAGGGTGGTCGATTCGAGGGATGGAAGGTTTACGGAGGTTTCGAGAAACTCTTGTATGGAAGCTTATGGCCAACATGGGCAAGGAAATCATAATGTTGAGAGGGCAACCCCAAGTCAAGAGGTGGAACGAGCAACTCGGGTCCTGGCTGTGGTCGGTTATCGGATCACCCCTTCTCCGAGGGATGATAGAGTCACGATGAGGGCAGTAGCGCCCTCACCTTTGGGAATAACTACAAGTTTGGCCTCTCAACCCCAACCCCCGACAGCCTATCCTTATCAGGGATATGTTGGAGAGCCGCTACAGGCCAGGCCCAGCCTTCCATTCCTGGTTATTCCCAAGGTCCTGTATACACGCTACCTCTGCTAGCCCCATCTGCTCCTACCCTCGACCTGGTCGGTCCATGAGCGGTATATGGAATGATGACTTCTTCTCACACGCAAGGATTTGGGAGTATGAGAATCAACCAGGGGCTATACAATCCTTACGTTCAACGGCTACCACCACCGGCATACCCGAACCTCGGGCCGTACTAGATGAACCTAGGATACGGAGGAACCTAACCTCTCTATATGCCACAGTTGGGTGGTCATGAACACAAGTGAATCGTTAAGAAAGGAATTAATAGGTTGATCGGCCCATTGGGCCAAACACCAGGGTCTCCTTTAAGCTCGATGATCACAGGGGATCGATGGCCGATAGAAGTGAAACCCCCGAAAGGACTTCCAACATACAGTGGCAAAACTGACCCTCAAGAGTTCATTCAGACATTCTTGGGCTTGATGAGTTCAAGGGATTTTGATGAGAAATTGACATGCAAACTAGTAGGTAGCTACTTGCGGGGAAAGGCACAGGAGTGGTTTAATAAGTTGCCAAGGGGCTCCCTCCAATCGTATTGGGACTTCAGTAGAGCGTAGTTGAGCCAGTACGCTTAGAAGAAGAAGTTCACCAAAACTTTGTTAGAACTCTACCAGACGAAGAAAAAGCCAGGGGAAAGCACGAAAACCTTCTATCACCGATATGTGGATGAGAGTTTAGGGGTGATAGAAACGATGGAGAATGAGGTAATCCAGTGGTACCTGTTGGGGATGCAGGACTTGGAACTATACAAGAAGCTGAGTACCAATACTCCTAAGACATTGCAAAAACTTCAGGAGGTCGTGGAGCAATATTCGACAGTAGAGGAAGCAACTAGAAGAAAAAGAGATAACCTTGCCGAGAAAGCAAGAAAAAATGTGGACCATAGGGGTAAGAGGCCGGTCGAACCCACACCATTCCAGAGGTATAATCTGCTGCCCCCAACGCTCGGAGGAAGAACCTCTGCACAGATCTTAAGCATACATAGAGGTTTGTTTCAGACACATCCACCCTTGTAGAGTTCGCAAAACTCGGTTGCTGCCCGGAGAGCAACGAATATGTACTGTGATCATCACAGGGATTACGATCATGACACAAACGATTGCGTGCAGTTACAGATGGAGATTGATAGGTGTGAGCAGGAAGGACGGTTCAAGGATAAGGACACAAGAACCATGCTGCACCACCAAAGCCTCGGATGAATAATTGGTAGCCTTACAGAAGAAACAATAAAAATAATGGAGGTAGAGGCGATAGAATGCCTCGTGAACAAGTGGTTCGAGACAGGGGGCAAGAAGGAAGGCGCGATAGACCCTAGGAACAACAAGGGGAAAATTAGGGAAACCAACATGGAGAAAACCCACCCATTCGAAGCGTAATTAATGTCATCAATGGTATGGTGGAAGAGATCCTCGAATGCTATTTTAAGGGCTGAAGCTCGAAGGGTCCCCGCGGAAGAGCCCAATCATAAGAGGTTTCGGCCAGATGAGACTGTCACTTTCTCGAAAGCGGATGCTATGCCGGACCAAATGCCCCATGCAGACCTTATGGTAATTTCAGCCATTATTGAACATCGTTGATCAGAAGGGTGTTCTTTGACGATGGAAGTGGGGTAGAAGTAATATTTTCTGAGTGTTTTGACCAGTTGGACATAGGGTATGAGAACTTGAAAAAATCCACTTCCCCTCTATTGGGATTCAAGGGAAACCCCATATTTCCCATATGAGAAATAACATTGCCTGTTCGAGTGGTGGATGGCGACAAGGAAGTGATTATCAAATGTAGTTTCGCTGTCATGGATTCACCTTCCCCTTATAATGTGATCTTAGAAAGGCCATAGATGTGCCAGACTCGGGTGGTTTAGTCACCTTACCACCTGATGATGAAGTTTCCAATTGAAAAAGGGGTGGCATCCATTTGAGGGGATCAGACTGTGGCACGAAAATGTAACCTAGTGGCAGTACGGGAGGCAAGGAAACGAAGGGATGTAGCGGAAGTACACGCATAAGTGGGACTAGCTGATACGATCCAAATGCCCATTCAGGATAAAGGATTAGTAGCTGCGAGGAAACTGATTCCTGAAGATGTGAAAAGAGGATTGCAAGGCTTGTTAGGAAGGTATGGAGATGTGTTCTCATGGGATACATCTGACTTGACGCGGGTCCATTCGAGTCTCGCATTGTATAAGCTAAACATCAACCTTTTAAGTAAGACGGTGAAGCGGAAGAGAAGAGTGTTTGCTCCCGAACGAGTTGAGGCAATTAAAGAGGAAGTGGAAAAATTATTGAAGGCGGATGTCATCGAGGAGGTATTCTATCCAGATTGGATTTCCAACCCAGTTATGGTTCCAAAGCATGACAGAGTATGGATGATGTGTATAGATTTTACAGACCTAAATAGATGCTGCCCCAAAGACAGTAACCCGTTGCCACCAATCGATAAGCTAGTGGAAGCTATTACCGGATACTGAATTTTGGCATTCGTTGACGCACACAAGGGGTATCACCAAATTCTCATGGCTAAGAAAGATAGGGAAAATACATAGTTCATTAAAGATGTGGACACATACTGCTATAAGAAGATGCTCTTTGGGTTGAAGAATACTGGGGCTACTTATCAGAGGCTGGTTGACAAACTATTTAAGGAACAAATAGGGAAAACATGGAGATATATGTGGATGACATTGTGGTCAAAAGAAAGAGTTATCAAGACTTTTTAAAAGACCTGGAAGAAACATTCGGTAAGCTTTGGGAAGCTAATTTGAAGTTGAACCTGTCTAAGTGTGTCATCGGTGAAGGAGCAGGGAAGTTCCTCAGATTCATGGTCTCAGAGAGGGGGATCGATGTAAACTCGAAAAAGGTTGAAACTCTGAGAACAATGAAAACCACACAATCGATAAAGGATGCGCAGAAGATTAGAGGATCTTTGGCAGCATTAAGCAGGTTCTTATCGAAGGGGGCAGAGAAGCACTTGCCTTTCTTTGATTTTCTTCAAAGGGCAAAGAAGTTAGAGTGGAATAGTAAGTGCAAAGAGGCATTTGAGCAGTTGAAAGAGCATTTGAGGACATTGCCTACTTTGATGAAACCAGACAAGGATGAGACATTTTACTTGTATATTTATGCGTCACCGCTAGCAATTAGCGCGTATTTGGTTAAAGAAAAGGAAAAGGTTCAGCACCCAATCTACTTCGTTAGTCTTGCCTTGCAGGGACCGGAAATGAGGTATACGGTTCTCGAAAGGTTGATTCTAGCTCTCGTGCATGCAGCCCGAAGGTTGAGACCCTACTCCCAAGGACATGGTGCTCATGAACCACCTAATTCGGCATATCCTGCTATAGTTAGAAATTTCTGGAAGAATGATGAAGTGGGCAGTGGAGTTGGGAGAGCATGATATCCAGTATCATCCTCGAGTTGCAATTAAGGGGCAGGCACTGGCAGATTTTATCGTGGAAACTATAGAACCCCTGGAAGTGTGTTTGGAGCCCATCCAAACTAAAGACATAAGGTACAGAAAGGTATGGAAGTTGTATATGGATGGTTCATCACATTCAAGAGGAAGTGAAGTGGGGGTCATACTTATTAACCCTGAGGGCAGAGACTATCCTTATGCATTGAACTTTACATTTAAAGTAACTAACAATGAAGCTGAATAGGAGGCATTGATCACTGGATTGCGCCTTGCGAAGGAGCTGCAAGTGGAGGAACTGGAGATTTTCAGTGATTCTCAAATTGTGAATCAATAGGTGAATGGAAAATACGAGGCTAGAGAGCGTAATCTGCAGAGATACCTCAAGGTTGTAAAGAACTCGTTAAAGTTTTTCAAATTTTATACATTGACGCAGGTTCCGAGGGAAAGCAATCATAAAGTGGACGCTCTAAGTAAGCTCACTTCTTCGGATTTGGGCACCCAATCCCAATAGCAACTCCTCATGGAAACTTTGAGCAAGCAAAGTTTTGAAGAGCCTGTAGTGATGGCGGTTGAAGTGGCAGACTCTTGGATGACACCGTTCGTGGCATATCTTCGAGAGGGAGCCCTGCTATAAAATGAGGTGGATGCTAGAAAGATACGGTTGAAGGCTCAAATGTATGTGTTACAATATGAAGGGTTATATAGAAGAGGCTATTTGCAGCCATTACTTCGATGCGTTGACTCTCACGAAACAGATTACCTCGTAACGGAGGCCCACAAAGGGGTATGTGATAGCCTTCATGGGGCCAAGTCCGTGGCGAGGAGGCTCATTCGAGCAGGATTATACTGGCTGACAATGTTCGAGGATGTGAACAGTATATTCAAGCTTGCCATTAGTGTCAGAGACATGCACCTATAAAACATATTCCACAGGAAGAAATGAGAAGCATCTATAGTTTGTGGCCATTCGATAAATGGGGAATCTATTTGGTGGGCCATTTTTCGGAAGCACCAGGGAAATTCAGATATCTAATAGTGGCTATTGATTATTTCATCAAGTGGGTAGAGGCTGAGCCATTGACAAATATAAGGGGGAAAATGGTCATCTCCTTTTGCTGGAAAATGCCGTTTTGGAATCCCAAGGACAATTATTACGGAAAATGGAACACAGTTTGCCCAGGATCCCTTCAAGAAATAGTGTGAGGAGTATAAGATCAAGAAGAAGGTGACATCTATTTACCACCCCCAAGCCAATGAGCAAGTGGAAGTGACCAACAGAACAATAGTAAATGGAATACGAGCACGTCTCGAGGGGGCACAAGGTAATTGGATATGGGAATTACCAAATGTGATGTGGGCATATCAGACAGCTGAGTCTTCCGCTACTGGAGAAACGCCTTATAGCCTGGTATATGGTTCAGAAGTAGTAATTCCTGTGGAAATAGGAGTTCCTAGCCCAAGGATAATGACTGTTGCAGATGAGACAATAAATCAGCAAAACAGATATTTGGATCTGGTTATGATGGAGTAAAAGAGAGAGTTAGCTTCTCTACACGAAGCTAAGGTCAAGGAATGGGTCAGAAGATATCACAACAGAAGGGTAAAGAAGTTGTTCTTCAACCCGGGAAACTTGGTAATGAGGAAAAATGAAAAAATAGAAAGGAGCCCGAGGGAAAGTTAGCTGTGAATTGGGAATGACCTTATAAAGTGATCGAATTGCATTCGGGGGAAGTTATGTTCTCGAACAGATGAATGGAATTTGAAAACCAAGAAGGTGGAACATTAGCAACTTGAGAAAATACGACCAGCTACGATGATTGAGTGGTTTGCTCATGGAACACCTCAGACCTGACGGGGGTGCTACGATAGTTAATGGTCCACAGACTAAATGCCGACCCTTCTTAGAAACCTATCAAGCGGAAGAGAAAGGTATTCGCCCCCGAGAGGGCCAATGCCATAAAAGAGGGGGTTGAGGAACTCCTTCAAGCAGAAGTTATAGAAGAGGTGTTCTACTCCAAATGGTTAGCCAAGCCTGTGATGGTCACCAAGAACGATGGTGCTTGGTGTGTGTGCATCGGTTTCATAGATCTTAACAAGTGTTGTCCCAAAGATAATTACCCTCTACCATGCATCGAAATGTTAGTCGAGTCAATAACTTGTTAATAAAGTACTCACTTTCTTTGATGCCCATAAAGGCTACCACTAGATACTCATAGTTGAGGAAGATAAGGAAAAGACATCGTTCGTCATGGGTACGGGGACATTTTTCTATCGGAAGATGCCTTTAGTCTGAAAAATGTTGGGGAAACCTACCAAAGATTGGTGGACAAACTCTTTAGAAAACAGATCAGAAGGAACATGGAGACATATGTAGATGATATGGTGGTAAAAATCTGAAGCTATAACCAATTCCTATCTGACCTGGAGGAAACCTTTAAGAGGCTTCGAGGGTAAAACCGGATGTTAAACCAAGCTAAGTGCATGATCGAAGTAGGGAATGGTAAGTTCTTGATTTTCATGGTGTCTGACAGGGGGATCGACATCAACCTAGAAAAGGTTGAGGCCTTGATAAACATTAAGCTTCGTCGAACGCTCAAGGATGTCCAACAGCTCACCAGATCATTGGCTGCACAAGGTTGTTTCTTCTCGAAGGGCTGAAAAGCACCTACCCTTCTTCAATGTGATTAGAATAGCAAAAAAGTTCAAGTGGACTGAAAATTCGAACAAGCCTTCCAAGAACTAAAAGAGCATCTATGAAGCTGTCCGACCCTAATGAAGCTGGAGAGGGGGGGGGGAGTTTTGTATCTCTATATCTCAGCATCTTCCCTTGAAATCAGTGCAGTATTGGTAAAGGAGACAGAGCGGCAGCAACACCCTATTTACTTTATCAGTAAGGTCCTACAGGGACAAAAAATTTAGTACATTGCCCTCGAAAGACTAATCCTAGCCCACGTTCATGCAGCGAGATGACTTCAACCTTACTTCCAGAGCCATACCATCATCTTTCTTACCAACCACCCCATCAGACAGATACTCCTCAAAACCAAGGCGTTATGTTGAATGATGAAGTGGGCAATTGAGTTAGGGGAGCACGATATCCAATTCCATCCAAGGACGACAATCAAAGGCTAAGCCTTGGCAGATTTCATTATGCAAACCATGGAAGTAATCAAAGTCGAAGGAGAACAAAAGGTCAAAGAGACATGGAAACTCTATATAGATAAATCCTCGCACTCGGGGGAAGTAGGGTACGCATATTGCTCACTAGTCCCGAGGGAACGGACCACCCATATGCATTGCACTTTAAATTTAAGGCCAAAAATAATGAGGCTAAATATGAAGCGCTAATAACCGTCCTTTGGCTAACAAAAGAACTCAATGTCTGAGATCTTGAGATATTCAGTGATTCCCAAACCGTGGTCGAGCAAGTCAAGGGGTATATGAAGCTATGGAAAGGATCTTACGGTGCTACCTTGAGGTGGTGAAGCCTCTTTTGGAGCATTTTTACTAATACACCTTGGCGCAAGTCCCTCGAGAAAAGAACCATAAGGCCGACGCCTTAAGGAAGTTTCTATCCTTTGACCTTGACTTGCGAATTAAAAAGTAGTTGATGGAAACGTTGAGCAAGCGTAGCTTTGAAGAGTAGATAGTGATGCTAATGGATGAGGAGAACTCTTGGATCACGTCAATCATGAATTACCTTCGATATGGTAAGCTTCTTGAAAGGGCCATTGAGCTAAGAAAAATAAGATTGAAGACTCCCAAATATGTGATCCACGGGGATGTGCTCTATCGATGGGGTTACCTGCAGCCTCTCCTTCCATGCGTAGCCTCAAGAAGCCAATTACCTGATCCAAAAAACCCACAAGGGAGCATGCAAAAGTCATTAGAGGGCTCGATCTGTGGCAAAGAAACTTCTTCTGGCTTGGTAATACTAGCCCAAGATGTTCGAAGACGTCAATAGAAACATACATGCCTTCCACCAATGCCAAAGGCATGCATATATCACCCATGAGCCTCAAGAAGAAATAAAAAAGATACACAGCTCGTGGCCATTCGACAAGTGGGGAATCAACCTGGTGGGTCCCTTTCCTGAGGCCCCTGGCCACTTTCGATACCTCATTGTCTTAGTGACAAAGTTGGTTGAGGCCGAAGCCTTAAAAAATGTGAAAGGAATGGCGGTGATTGCCTTCTGTTGGAAGAACATTATCTGTCAATTTGGAATTCCTCGAACCATTATCATCGACAATGATACTCAATTTGTCAACGACCCATTCAAAAGCTGGTGCAAGGAGTATAAGATCCACCAGAAGGTAACTAGTGTATACCACCCCCAAGCCAACGAACAGGTGACCATTGTTAATGGAGTTAGAGACAGGCTCGAAGGAGCAGAAGGCAATTGGATCAATGAGCTACCCAACGTCTTATGGTCGTATCAAACGACAGAATCTTCTACCATTGGTGAAACCTCTTATGGCTTGGTCTACAGTTTGGAGGCCGGAATCCCAGCAGAGATTAGGCTACCCACCTTCAAAAGGATAACCATTAGCAACGAGAACCAAGAGGTCAACGACGACCAACATTGGCTGGACTTTGACCTTCTCGAGGAATTAAGGGAAAATGCATCCTTCCAAGATGCTAAGGTGAAAAAAGTAAAGCGTTATCATGATCAGAGGGTTCGGAAGGTTCAGTTCTTCCCAGGAGACCTTGTGATGAGGAAAAACGAGAAAATTCAGAAAGAGCCCGATGGAAAACTTACCACAAATTGGGAAGGACCCTACAAAGTCGTCAAAGAGCACCCCAGGAGCAGCTACGTACTGGAGACTCTCCAAGGCGTATTGATCGCCAGAAGGTGGAATATCTCCAACCTTCGAAAGTTCTATTCCTTGAAATATCAATAGATTTGGTCAGGCCGGGGAGTAGCTTACCCATAATTAGCTATAGGCATCGACTGGGACCTTCGACCGAGGAGTAGCACACCTCATTCAAAAAGCTGATGTAAGTCGAAGGGACCCTAACTTTTGTAACCTACCAACTGAGGCATATTTGTCTTAATTATTCTTAATAATTTTCGTTCAATTGAGTTGCAAAAACGTTAGCATCGAGCTAAAATGCTGAATAACAGTAAACTAACTCTAAAAAGATAACTTAAGAAGGGACCCCTAACTTTTGTAACCTACCAACTGAGGCATATTTGTCTTAATTATTCTTAATAATTTTCGTCCAATTGAGTTGCAAAAACGTTAGCATCGACCAAAAATGCCGAATAACAGTAAACTAACTCTAAAAAGATAACTTAAGAAAATGCTAAGGAAACATGAACTCAAACAAACTTATTTCATATATCAAAGAAGCTGATACCTTTCATCTATTCACAAACGGAAAAATGGTTTAAAAGTCAAGGAGGCTAATGCCCCTTTTCTCCATTTACAAACACCAATATGGCTTACAAGTTAAAGAGGCCGGCGCCTTTCATTTATTTGTAAGTGCCACCATGGCTCAAAAATTAAGAAGGGTGATATATTTCATATGATGAGAGTTCTAAACCCTCTACAATCTCAGACTTAACTGGCTTAACGAGGCAACTTACAAACAAGTGGTGTCAATTCGGATCATCGTGTCGGATTTGGGTCGGGTTGAAAATAGTTTATGTTAAAACAGGTCGGGTTATAATGTAAAATATTTATTTTTGGATTGGGCCGGGTTGAGTCGGGTTCCTATCGTGTTGGAGCAAAACGTGTCAGATTTTTTTCTCGTGTCGGGTCAGGTCGGGTCGAGTTCAATTACACTCGTGTCGGGTTACTATCGTGTAATTTCTTTACTCGGGTTAGGTCGGGTTGGGTCTAGTGGTGTTAATTCAAGGCATCGTGTCGGGTATGGGTCGGGTTGAAAATAGTTCGTGTTAAAACAGGTCAGGTTATAACATGTTATATTTAATTTTTGGATCGGGTCGGGTTAAGTCGGGTTCCTATCGTGTTAGGGTAAAACATGTCAGATTTTTTTCTAAAGCCGGGCCGTGTCGGGTTCGCTTGCACTCGTGTCGGGTTACTATCATGTAATTTCTTTACTCGGATTAGGTCGGGTTAGGAGTGGTTCATTTTGGATCAAGTCACTATACTACTCGACTAAATTTAGGTTGATTCACATTCTTATAATTACAATATTATTGTTTATGTTTCATCGTAACATGTGATTTTTATTTATAATTTATTAAAATCAATATTTAGTCGATCTTCTATATTACTTACTAAGAATCATGATTATGATTAAACACCTCTCTTTATCTTAATATTATTCATTAACTTTATAAACTTAACCGTAATTTTGCATTTTAAACTTAACCTTGCGCGCTAAAATTTATTATGAGATGAATTTATGTAACTATATTTGTAGGTTTTTAATAAACATAAATCTCACTTTATTCTCATAAATATGTCTAACCAATTTATTAGCCTAACATATAACCAAGTTTATTTAGTTCCATATAAATGTCAGTAGACTTTATATAGTTACATTGTTAATGAGTTTTACATACTAAACTGCATCCCTATATATCGAAGTCAACTATATTTAAATAACTTTGAGTTACTTTTATAATTACCTTGATTTAAGTTACTAATTAGCTCTTATCATTGTGACTAGTTTCCTATATAAATATATAAATTGTGTATAACTTACGGGAAACACAAATCAACACTTGGTTATATATATATATATATATATATATATATATATATATATCTTATTTTTCACATAACTATATATTTTATCTAACAAAGCATAAGTTTCATTTTTATAGACACTAATTTACGTTTAATATCTAATTTAAAATAATCATTTAATTATGACCTTTTGTAATTAACTCATAAAATGGTTTATACATCAATTATCTTTTACATTTGTACACATGTCTAACAATTAATTACATTCACATATAATAATAACTAATGTAACTTTTTATGACTACAATTGTTTAATAAGTGAAAAATATATTTAATGGTAACATATACGGTGATTAAGAGTAGGGGCATTATAAGTACATATATATAAGGTATATATATGATTTTCCTTTGAACTAGATGTTATGATTGTAATGCAATAATGCAATAATATAAGGTATAGATGTTACGATTCTAATTAGCATTCTTAATCATTTAACTGCATTCTTACCTGAGAAGTTGATTGAATTTGAATAACTGTCTTTATATCTACACTAATTATCCTTTATACCTTTTTATAAAAATTTCCATACTTAACTAGTTTGGCACTAATTAATTAATCATTAGCTGATATTTCACAAATTAATTAAATAATACTTTATTTTAATTTTTACAGTTTAGCATGTCATTAATTAAATAAATTTATGATTGAGAATTCATAACAAAGCTTAAATAATTTAGAAAAAAAGAAAGAAAAAAATCTGAATTAATTATAAAAAAATATAAGAAATTAAATTAGGTGAAAAGGTTTTTAACAAATGAAAAAAGAAGAACAAGTAGAGGAAAATAATCCCAGCCATTGATTTTAACTAGGGTTAATCTGAAGCGCTAATACTTTAGTCTCATCCATTGATTTCAACTATTGGAAGTATTTGTGAGTTTCTTGAACCTTTTTCTTTTATAACTAATTTATTTTCTGGCTCCTTATACCCTATTGCAAATCAGTATTTTTTAAACATAATTATGATTGAAGAAAATTTAATGCGAGGGCACTTGGATCCAAAACTTAATGAAATAGCCGAATCCATTCTTGATAAATTTCAATCTTATTGGGATAGTTATTCTGTAATTCTTTCTGTTGCTGTTGTTCTTGACCCCCGTTACAAGTTACAATTTGTTGCTTCTATGTATAGTCGTCTCTATGTTGACTCAGAGTGTCAATTAAAGCTAAATCAGGTTAGGCTAGCTTTAAAGGATTTGTATGATTATTATTCATCTCTATCATCCACTTCTAATTCTTCTCGTCAAGATTCATCTACTTCTCCAACAAATGCAGCAATAAGTTCTTCTCGACCCTTTAAAAGGGCTAATACACTACAGGTTTAAGTTTTTCCTTGTGAATTATTTGTCCAGGTTTAGGTTTTGTGTCATGTACTTAGTTAAGCAACTTGTTGTTATTGCTACCAGGAATTTCAAAATAGTTCAGCCGCAATGAGGACCTCTCAATCTGAAATTGAGCATTATTTGTTAACTCCACTTGAGCCTAAACCTGTTGATGTTGATAATGATGATTATGATGTCCTTAAATATTGGCAAAATTAACTTGTTGTTATCCCGTGCTTGCTGTTTTGGCTAGAGATGTTTTGACTATTCCGATTACTTCCGTTGCTTCCGAGTTAGCTTTTAGCATGAGAGCACGTACTTTGAACAAATCCAGATCTGCTCTCAACCGAAGAATGTGGAAATTTTGGTTACAACTCAAAATTAGCTACATAGATATAAGGAAATTGAAGAGAATGTTCTCGAAATAGGGAATGAGCTTGAAAATGAGTCTTCTTGAATCTTGATCTATGTTGTCATTTGCAATTTATTTGAAGTTATTGCCCTTACATGTGATGGTGACTCTTCCATTGTGAAGTGATGGCCATATTGTATTTGCTGGTGATGACTTATCTGAATAGTGACAACTAATGTGGGTGGTTTGGTAGGTCTCTTGTGCAAAGCTTACTAATATGTTGTCATTTGCAATTTATTTGAAGGTATTGCCCTTACATGTGATGGTGACTCTTCCATTGTGAAGTAATGCCCATATTGTATTTGTTGGTGATGACTTATCTGCATAGTGACAACTAATGGTGGGTGGTTTGGTAAGTCTCTTGTGCAAAGATTACTAATATGTTGTCATTTGAAATTTATTTGAAGTTATTGCCCTTACATGTGATAGTGACTCTTCCATTGTGAAGTGATGCCCATGTTGTATTTGCTGGTGATGACTTCTATATTTGCAAATTGTCAACTAAGAACTCTATGATGAACATTCTCGTAATAAACCTAGGAAATTTTCCTTATGGTTAATTACCGGATCTGAGAACTTCATATTAAACTACTAAAATTAGTCATTATTAATATATTGTCTACTATAATTTTTCTTTCTTGTTTTTGTAGGTGAAATTGTAAGCTATTGAAGGTCATTAATGAGTTCTACGGTGATAAATGGTCCTAGAATTCTTTGCTATGCTCAGGTGTTGACACAGCGTTTGAATTCTTTGATATGCTCATGTGTCCTTGCTTTTTATTTCCAGGTTTAGTTAATTAATGATTGTTCATTATTTACATATATGAATTCCAAAGTGTCGAAGGTTGCCTTATTAATATGAATGGCTGTGTGAATTTAACTACTTGCTGTGTGAATTAGTTAACAGTTTATATCCATGTTTCAAGTAATTTGGCTTTTAGTTCTGCCTTAATTAACTATATTTTTACTTTTTATGTGAAGCTGAATTTACTACCATGGTGAAAAAGGAGTTTACTACCAAGGAAAGAATCCATTGGAGGCAAGAAACCTTTGCTTTGGATCTTGCTTTGCTGCTCAAGTAAAAATAGTGCAACTCTGAAACTGTTGAAACTGAGAAAGAAAGGCTAGTTTATATTTAGTTGTATAGTTACTACGACTTTTGTTTAGATGCCTTTTTTTTTTGTTTCAGCATGTATGCATCTAGAATCCTGGATGTCATTTGGATCTACTGGTTATTTCCAAAAATTTCAAGGTTGTGTTGAGGAGATCACATTTTATCTTTGTTTTTGTATATTGAGTTGATTCCTTCAAAAAGAATTTCCTTCACTGATCACTTGATTGGTTTCCAACTATGTCTTATGTGATCCTGCGTCAGATTGTGCGTGTTCATAAGGGAGGATATATCCGAACTGTTAGTTTTCCAATAATTATACTTATTTGGTTCGCACATCATCCCAGATACGCGTCCTACTGTCAGTTCTTACCTGTTAAAAAAAGTGATCCAATATACAATTCTAAATCACAAAAAAAAACTAAATATGTTCAATTTAGAATGCAAAAAAAATCCAATATACAATTATACATCACAAAAAAGCGACCCATTAGTTACATTCTGTATACATAAAAGCGCCCTTATATATAATTTTAAATCACAAAAAGCATCCCAATATGTTAATTTTAGGATGCAAAAAAGCGTTCTAATATGTTCATTTAGGATGCAAAAAGTAACCCAATATGATAATTTAGGATGCAAAAAGGTATCTCAATATGTTAATTTTATGATGCAAAAAAGCAACCAAATATGTTAATTTTAGGATGTAAAAAAGCGATCCAAAAGTATATAATAGGACGCATGAAAACAACCCTAAATCTTATTTATAATGTCGCTTAATATAACGACCTAGGATCTATAGGGACTAACGATAACAGATTGTTTATGGGAGCGTCCTAATAGCCTGTTTATGTTGTAGTGTAATTTTTACGGTTATCAAGAAACATGTTTGAATGATGCAATTAGAATAATAACAATACTAACTTTTGGGTTTATGCACATAATATTTCAGGTTACCAATCAATTGTTTAATTATAAAGATATTAACGTTTACTTTATATCGACTATAGGGTTATATAGTTGATTTATCGGGTTGAATATTGTTCAGGTTGATAGTGAGCCAGGTTGAATCGTGTTCATGTTTAGATCGGGTTTCGAGTTGAGTATGATCGTGTCAGGTTTGGGTGCGGGTTAGGTCTGGTCGTGTCGGGTTTGAGTTCGAATTAAGTCTGGTCGTGCTGGGTTCGGGTTTGAGTTAAGTCTGGTCGTGTCGGGTTCGAGTTCGTGTTGATATCTCTCAAGTCGGAATCGGGTTTCAGATTGAACTCGGTCGTGTCGGGTTCATGTTGGGTCGATCTTTCTCGGGTTATAATCAGGTTTCATGTTGAGTTCAGTTGTGTCGGCTTAGGTTCGGGTTGATATCTCACGGGTTAAATTCATTTTTGGGTTGAATCGATCATTTCGGTCCGTGTCGGGTTTTCGATTCGGGTCAGAGATTGACAACTCTACTTACAGCCCTTAATAAATCTTCTTCTTGGTCAGGTTACTCCTCATTTGGATCTACAACTCCCAGTCTTTGAACTATGTTGGAAGAGCCCTCCCCATATGTCGTCCTTTGAGGTCTTTGACGCAGAGGAGTCAAGGGAAGTTCCTCTTCCTCGTCAGCCTTGCCGTCAAGACTGGAATTTCCTTTGCTTTGAACTAAACTGGAGAGACCCCCTCTGCCCGCGTTGGAAGTGTTTCCTCCACCCTAGCCGGAGGAGCTTCATCGTCCAACACTAGTGGTGCTCCCTCGACCGGTGCCAGGGGCATTCCCCCCGGCTCGAAGTGGAAGAACCACCATGACCGGTCTCGCATGAATTTTCTCCACCTGGGGCATTGCTTCGACTATTATCTAGGGTGCTCCCTTTGCCTTTGACAGGAGCGCTCCTCCGGCTATTACCCAAAGCACCCCCTCGATCGGAGGCTTAGGCCCTTGAGGAATCTGATCTAATAACGACTCCTTGATTAGGGTTTCTCGATCGAACCGGAGTGGGAGCGACAAATTTATTTTCCTTACCATGAGAAGATGTTCAATGAAGGCGACAGACCATGGGATCATTCCCAGATGACAAGTGTTCGGTTCCCAGATGATCTCAGGCTTGTTGTACACCCATCGATCATAAACCTTTGATGGCCACGTGTAGACGTTTGTCTGTGCGCTAAAGTCCTTGGCATCCAGCAGAGCGCCCATGAGTTTATCCCTGTCTCCCACCAAAGCATCAGGGACCCGATAACTAACTTTTCAAGGTCCGGGCTGGAGTTCATGCAAGAACCCAATAGCAATCTAGTTCACACTCGATGGTGTAAACATGGGTCGAACTCCACCCTCGGCAGTATGTAGGAATCTCGATGGGGTTCCTCGACACCCTGTTGTTGATGGTACAGATGTTTCGGACTCCCCCTTCTTGTTTACAGCGGCTTTACTCAGAGACAAATAGTAGCGAGACTGAAACAGCTCGTACGAGGAAACGACCTCGAGCTCCTGATATTGGGTCATGAAGGCCATCACGTAGGTGACCACGTTTGGGTGGAGCTGAGCTAGATTAACCATATGCTCCTCGAGAAGCCGAAAGAGCAAGGGAGGGAAGGGAAGCAAAACTCGAACCTCAAGTGCCACTTGTAGATGGCACACCTCCCCGCCCAATGGCTGTTAAAGGTCTCATCTTCTCGAAGTGGCTCCAGTAAGGTTCGAGGGGATCCTCACACAAGTAGGGATGGTGGCAAGCAGCTTAGTGATTTCCTCAGGGACTTGATAGGGAGTCTCGATAGATGGCTCGAGAGTCTCCCAGTAGAAGAACCTCACCTCGTCGTCCAGTTCTATAGACGCACCCTCTGGAACACGCTCCCGGGATGACACCCATTTTGGTTGTAGCCCGGCCGCATTGGGTGGCGACGAACGAAAGATCATCCGGCAGACCTATCCCTTTGGTCTGCAGCGGTGTTCTAGGAGCCAACCCTGAGGGAGTGGCCGAAATCACGCCGGAATCCTTGAAGAATTGGGGAAACGTGTAGACGTAGGGGAGAGCCCGAGTGAGGGAATCTTTTCCCTCGATATATCATACTCTGTATTTTACTTGATTACGCCATGTATTTATACTATTTAATATACAATTTATATTTTTAATTTAATTAATTAATATTAAATAAAAATTATTATTTATTTTAACTGATGTCACTGCCACCACCGCCGTGCGCCACCACCGTGCGCCACCACTTTCTTCTCTTCTTCTTCTCCGCCGTGCGCCACCACCTCCTCCTCATCTCTTCTTCTTCTTCTTCTTCGGCTCCTATTCTTCTTCTTCTTCTTCGACTCCTCTTCTTCTTCTTCTTTGGCTCCTCTTCTTCTTCTTCTTCTTCTTCGGCTCCTCTTCTTCTTCTTCTTCGGCTCCTCTTCTTCTTCTTCTCCAGCGACTCCTTCTCCTTCTCCTCCCGGTTCTCCTCTCCCCGCTCTCCTTCTCCTTCTCCTTCTCCTTCTTCTCCCGTTCTCCTTTCCCCGCTCTCCTTCTCCTCCCGTTCTCCTCTCCCCACTCTCCTTCTCCTTCTCCGATCTCCTTCTCCTCCGATCTCCTTTTCCTCCGCTCTCCGCCACTTCCCACTTCTCCACCGCAGCTTCTCCACCGCTTCAGAAGCCTTTCTCCTCTCCCGCTTCTTCGACGTTCTCCTGTCGGGCCGCATTTTGCTCGACGGGGACGAAGGAGAAGGAGGACGGCGGGTTAGGGTTTCGCTCGACGGGGACAAAGGAGAAGGAGGACGGCAGGGCTAGGGTTTTGCTCAACGGGGCGAAGGAGAAGGAGGGACGGCGGCGGGGCTAGGGTTTTGCTGGGGATGAGGGATAGCGGCGGGAGGAGCTGGGGAAGATGAGGGACGGGTGGAGCTGAGGAAGAAGGGGGCACGGTGGTGGCGTAAATAAGGAGGCACAGTTGTGGCCCACGATGGTGGCGGTGGCACAAATAAGGAGGCACGGCGGCGGCGGTGGCCTCAAATTGTTTTTAAAAATTTTTGTTTTATTTTGAAATTAGTATTATACATGTATATACGTATTAGATCGTAAACTAGTAAAATACAGGGCGTGATATTGCAACACCCCTCATTTAACGCAATTAAACGTGCATGTGACCCTCAATTTAATGCAGTTCACTGCGTGGGCAAGTGTGTTACACACACTTGGCGCCTTTCGATGCTCCCAACCTCAGGCAAAATAAAGTCAAAGGCCACTGTCATCGCCAAACCCTCGGTCAAAACTCGAAGGCTCACACGAGCAACCAAGTGGCCAAAACTTAAAGGCTCACACGAACAACCAAACAAACAATCGAATCTCGAAGACTTCGTCGGGGGCTTTGAGCGAACAGTTAAACTTCAAGGGTTCTTGATAGATCCTTAACTTTTTGGGCGATACCCTCGCGCTCAGGGATCCAGCCGCACCGACACCACATCCATAACTGATTAGGTAAATCACAGCAGACACCAGGATCAAACCCCTGATCCACGACTGTACTCGCTGCCCACAAGGGACCCCTCCACTGAGCCGGGGGGTGCTCGCGTGAATTCTTTCAAGGCAACGGGAGGTTTTTGGGGGGTTAAATTTATGGCCAACTGGATTGGCTAGCTAAAAGGTAAAACACGTGAAATATTAGCAGAAATAGAAATTCTTCGAATTATGAGTGGATTCCCTTTACCAAATGGGAGATCCGGGAAGCTTTATGGTTTTATTTACCTGATTTGTCTTGTCAAAGGAGATAAAATTTCATTTGGTTAGAATGGTAAACCCCGAATTTTATTCTTAGCAACTCCTATGTTAGAAGCAAGATGTTGTCCAATTAGAGAGTTTGGTTGTTTTTTCAGAACGAAACGAGGCCTCGGAACCACAAAGAAAGGAGAAGTGACCTCGCACACGGAGTTTTAATGGCCCACAAACGGGGGTAAGGCCGAGAATAGCGCTCCTATTTGTCTCTATCTATTGGTGGGGAGGTATAATAGTCTCTCTTTTTTTTCGCCGCCCTGCCTTTCGATCGATACACAGTTGAGGAATAAATGTGCTTTAATATTTTCCGAGTTTTTAGGATTGAAACTAGAGACCTAACCACTTGGCCGATGGTGTGGATGTCCTTAGACTTTTTGGGGGTCTTATTGATGGTGCGCTATTAATATGGGCTCAAGCATTTATTACCACGTGGGTAATAAATTGGCCCAATGTGTATTATCCTTTAGGCAATATATGTTGGGTCAGTCTACCAGGTAAACCCTAGTACTTATTCCACAAGAAAACAAAGCTCTAGCCCTACATAACCTAGAGAGACGGTCGTCATATATAAACAAGCTACATGTAAACTATTCATCTAATTTCTCATTCACTATTCACTATTATCTAAGAATGGACCTAACTTACCATCGGAGACACCTCTGGGGGGCTCTTTCTTGCAGATTTTGGTTAATCGACTCACGACATATCCTAAGAGATTCCAAGACGCATCATAGTGGACCGGAGGATGTAGTCATTTTCCAATGTGGTATTCCCACATTAGAGGCACCCATTTCCGCCCAAATTCCTATTTCAAGTAGACATTTTTGAAAATTCATATCTCACTCACCTTTGATCCATTTTAAGAGTTTAAATATTCGATTTTATAGTACTCACAGAGATGAATCCAAAAACGACACCCACTGACCGTAGATCAATTCGGATCCCACTCAAAACGATGCTTGAAAGTTGACAAAATTTGACTCTCAAACATATTATTTTCCAACATTGCATAAAGGAAACACGCTTACCCTCTCTCAGAGAGCAAGATACACGTTCTTGATTCAGTGCAGCAGCCCATGGATCAAAATGAAGTACGTTTTAGAAATAGTTGAGTATTTGTCATTTCATTTTTAAGCCTCCTGAAGCAGTGCTTGTGTACAAAATCTGGTCCTTCAGAAAAATGGTCTTGCTGCCATTTTCGCAGATGTCAACCTTTTGATACGGTCGCTGATCTTTCTGCTCGGCAACTTGCCGGTCGCTGCACTATAAAGCCCACTATCCAGATAAGCTCAATATCCCCGCTCCATACTGCCAAAATCACCTTAGAAAGTAGTTTTGGTGACAACTGACAAGTGCTGCATCACTTGATATCATCCAAACTGAATGATTTTGCACTCCAACAAAAAGATGAATGCCGCGTCTACAATTAGACTTTGTACTGAAAATTTGATTCACCTTCTATGTCATACGTGATCAGGCAGGTAATTCACGAGCAGAAAACATGCGACAGGAGAACTTATAAAAGAAGCCATTGGCCTACTGCAAATAAGGTGATCGAAAGCCTTTCAGGTTGTCACATTACAATCCACAATTTCTAACCAATAAACTCCACATATGTGCACACTCGCATCAGTAAACAAACAGTTGCAGCTCCAATTGAGAAGCATGAGTAGAAGCAACATCAGCAATTCTTGGCTCGAGAAGTCAACAGTAAAATGTCTTAGCAGATCCGATACCTACTATACCTGCCTTACTACGTTCCTTTGTTTTCTAATGGCGATAAACAGAAAACAGTCAGAGAAAACAGTTAGTGGTAAGCTTTTCTATGTATCCCTACTCCATCAAACTATCTAAGCTGTGAAATGCTTAAATCTAACTCTTAACTCTAACACGTGATCTCAATTGATTGACTCTCTGCAGTTCATTACTAACGAGTTCCCAAACAGCCATGGTAACATAAACAGGAAAAATCCACTGGCACAAGCAAATAGCAAAAGAGCAGCAGTCACACATCCACGATTTTATTTATTCAAACATCCAAATACGAGTACCTATTACAACGTTCCCGATCCCGATCCCGATCCCGATCCCGATCCCGATCCCGATCCCGATCCCGATCCCGATCACACACACACACGCGCACACAGACACACATGATCGCAGAGATCAGACTTCAATCAGCAAGAGTGGCAACAACCGGGTACTTGGCCTCGAACTTCTTCTCCCAATCGATGAGGGTCTGCATCTCCTTGTCGGTGAGGCCGTCGAGGGAGCCGCAGCAATCTTCCTCCTTCTTGCTCATCTTGGCCAGGGCCCTGGTGGCGTCCTTCCCTGCGAAGATGGAGTAGTCCCCACCTGGGCCGTAGAAAGACTTCCCCGCGGTTACATCGAACACCCTCCCTTTCACGCCCACGTAGATCGGCTTCGATGGATCGCTGCCGTCGTATGTCTTGAGCTCACTCACTGTTAACGCCATCCTACAACTCTAGCTTTTGGTGCCTGCAAGATAGCTCTCTGCCCTTTGCAGTGGGTGAATTGACGGGACTGGTGCTTTTCCCCATCACGAATAATTTTATTATATACGACTCCCTCGGTTCAAATCTACACACTTTTTGATTAACTTTGACCACCGATAACTTCAATTGCGGATATTAATAGTGCATTAAAATTTAATATTTAGAAAATACACAATGCAGTGAATCTAACAATATCTCATATGATGATATTAATGCGTATATGCTTAATCAAAATTTATAGTCAAATATGACTTGAGAAAATTGACAAAAAAATGTGCAGATTCGACTGAGTGAAAGGTAGTACAAAACTAATAAACCCTCAACTGGTATGATATAGACAGAGCCAAAAATTATAGGAATTATGGCTCACCGAACCCGAGTCGACCTAAATAGGTTAGATCGATCATTTTGAGAAGTTCTACGCCTAATGTCCTACTATATACTCCCTCTGTCCCATGAGTTTTGATATATTTTCATTATTGGAGTAAACTACATCAATATTTAACTACTTCACTCATATATCTTTATTTATGTGGGTAAAAAAAATTGAAAGAAATGATAGGGAAATATACAAATATAACCATATATAATTGAGAAAATGCAGATATAACCCTTAGATAACTTTTAGTGTAAATATAATCCTAACTACTTAACGAAAATGCAAATATAACCTTCTGGGTGACATTTCCAACGTTGACTGTATTTTTCAGGTGTTGACACCCCCCAAATGACAAAAATGCCCTCGGACCAAAAGCTAAATTTGGGTGGACAATTATATCCTTACTAGTGTTGTACTATTGCATGACCACCGCCGGACCAAGTAGGGTTATATCAGCACATTATAAAATTTGATAAGGTTATATCAGCACATTCATAAAAAGTGTTGGGTTATTTCAGCACATATTATAAAAGCAAAACCCATCAACATTAAAAACCTTAGGTCGAAAAATACAACAAACAGCAACTACACACACAACACAAAAGGTTATCCAATCATTAATCCGGACTAAATTCAACAAAATTTTAAAAATGTCATCAAAATCCATATATTCAATGCCATATATACCGCTTATCTCTATTCATGTGACGAGAAGCAAAAGAAAATCACATAATCAAACTCAATATTGCATTAATCTAGTGAATTAAGAGGATACCATTTTGAAAGGTTCCCGCACTTCCACTTCAACATCCAATGCGTAGACCTTGCCAAATCTCTTTCTTCAAACTAGAATCACACTCTGGAACGTCGAAAATCGGTAGAATGGGTTGAAATGGTGGTTGTATGCGGTTGGCGTTGATTTTGCACTAATATGCCACTAGGAGATCGTCGACGTACCTCTCAAAGTTATAATTTATAAGCCCTTTATGCTTACTAAATACAATTAAGTAGCTAGTGACAAATCGGGGTCGTCCACGAAGAAGAAGGATTTTCTTAAGCGTTTAAATAAATAAGGTTTATATTAGGCTAGAAGTAGATATATATAGATATATAAAAACAAGTAAAAATGGGGGTTTTGGTTGGTTGTGGTTCTAAGTTATGAAAATAAAAAAATAAGATAACTAGCAAAGTTAAGTAACTATGCTAATCATCAAAAAAACTAAGAAAAAGGGGTAAAAACCACAAAAGACAAAGCCTTGGGGGCAATTAATATCCACTTCCAAACCTAATGTAGATCATTGAACCATTCACTCATTCTATCACATACGTTACCTATGGGGAATGCTAAAACTTCCCATTCAAAGATCAACATTCATTCATTCTTAATAGTAATTTGCAAAGACAAACAATGACCATTTGCAAACCTCATTGATAATCACTCTAGAAAAACCACACCATAAAGTTATTTCATCAACGACATTATACACGAAGGACCATAGATTTGATAACAACAATCCTTCTACCAAAGACATAGCCATTTAACCAAACATAGCATTCATTAGGCTAAACCTAGAACAAACCACATTCAAGATTCAACCTTGCATTGCATCTATAGGATAAACATGAGAACAATCCACATTAACATATTTATCTAGCAAGAACACAACACATTATGCACGAGAAATTCTAATTCCATGTTCTTGGATTCTCATGTCAAAGAGCTAAGAAATTTGCAACTTTCCTAATACGCTAACACTTCAATCATACAAACACTTCATATAATCAAACAAACACATATCATAAATGAAGTAAAACATCACATTTAAACACATGAATACTAAATAACAAATGCATCAAGAAAGAGTGAAATAGAGGTTTTTACTACATAGGTGTGGAAGCTTCAATCATTTGCTCCCAAGTACAAAACTAAGCTAGATAATAAAAAAATCATAACATAGAACAAATATCTACAAAGAAAGAAGAAGAAATGGAAGGAAATGGTGAAAAACTAGGGTTTTGGAGCCCCCAAGTCGGGCTTAGAGAGTTGGGGAAGAAGGGGGTGAAAAGCTATATTTAGTACAAGAAAAAAAGGAGTAAAAAGCAAGTTGCTGGGCAATTATCACGAGTCAAGATGCCTCCATCGCGAGTCGTGACTAGACCAAGAAATTGTGAGCTCTCAGGTCAACATTTCGCGAGTCGCGACACAGTCGTCGATTTGTGAGCTCCCATTTTGTTTTGCTTCCTCCGGGTTAACCGTTGATCCGTTTTGGGAGTTCTTATAGTCGATTTTATAGTACTCAAGAAGAGGAATCCAATGGTACCACTCTTGGAGGCTGATTCTTCTCGGAAATTTTCAGAACTCTGCTTTAAAACATAGATCATTCTTCACTCTTTGCTTTGCTCTCCTTTCTTCACTTTATCTTCTACCACTTTGTGAGTGGCCTTCCATCTTCTAACATCCTTTTGAATGTCATTCACTAAACCATTCCTAAGTGCTCATGAGCAATCTACAAATTAAGCTTACAAAAAGGAATCCAGATGCTCGTAAGGACCAAAATCCATTAGACTAAACGTAGTTTACAAAATGAAGGATTAAGATATAAAAATAGAAAATGGTCATCTAAACCCCTTATCATGTAAATCTACCTAAATCTAGCAATCTTACAACAAAAATATGATAAAAGAGATGTTAAATGTTTTGGAAAATACATGCATTTGACGTCTCATCAGCCACTGTGTTTTTATAGTATGTGCATATATCTCTACATTTTTTATGAATAAGCTAATATAACCCTATATGTTTTAGGAATATGCTGATATAACCCTATCAAATTTCATAATGTGCTGATATAATCCTACCTGATCCGGCAGCGGTCCGACGGTGGTCCGGCGATAATATTTAGGTATAATGATGTTAAGGGCAACATCATCATTTCCTTTTTTCATTTTTTCACAAAAGGGAAAAATGTCTTTTAATAAAATTTTGGCTAAAAGTTGTCGGAAAAAGTTATATTTGCACTTTCATTTATTATCCATGGTTATATTTGCACTTTCAATTATCACAGGGTTATATGTGCACTTTCGTGAATTATGTAGGGTTATATATGCACTTCGCTCAAAATAATAATTTGAAAATATATTTTTATAATAAATTCAATGATTATTTTACATGATTAATAGTTTTTTATGTATAATAATAGAATAAAATGGTCAAAGTTGAGTCAATTTGACTTCAAAAGTAAAAATTATGTGTGAGACAAAGGGAGTATATTTTAGTTCATTATTCATAATAAAATGAGAAAGTCTTCAAAAAGATTAACCTTTTCAAGTGATAGGACATGCCAAGGGTCTGATTGCAAAATGGGTATAGTTTGCTATTTACAGAAGAGAAAAGTGCATATATAACCATATCTGATTGACATAAGTCCATGATGCATATCTTGACCGTCGGTTCAAGCCCAACCTCGATCTGGTCAGTGAAGCCTGTGATCTGCAAAAGGAAGACAAACCCCGGGGAATCTGGTGGGATATTCTCCAATGATTTAGTCAGCAAGTGGTGGAGAGGAAAAGTAGGCAATGGAGTGTTACCAAAAATAAAAGACATACATTCATATGTATACTATTCTAAAACCCTAATATCCTTGTTCTATGACCTCGTTTCCTTTATCCTTTACTGAACGGACCAATAATAACCCCACTTAGGTATGCTTTGAATCTTGGGCCTTTCTCTAGGTGATGAAAGTATTAACCCAAATAGGTCTACTATGTCATCAAAAGCCCCCAGAAAAACTAAGTGACCTTCCGACCTTCGAAGGCACATCTCATCGAATGTCGATCATTGTCATTTAGAGTTACCCCTTATCATCGAGGGTAAATCATAGTCATCGAGGGTTATATCTATTAGCGTTGTATGACGTGGTTGGCTACGAGGTGAGGTGTATTCGAGGGTACTTCACTTTTTAGGTTGTAGGGGACAGTTAAGTTTTTCTCAGACATTCTGATCCATGGAATTCCCAAGAAAGGTGCGTAAACGAAATATAAGCAGGAAAATGATGAGTGTGGGGCAGCTATTTAAGACTTTTTTTTATCATTTTGCGCCTTTTCAGACCGCTCGCCTTTTTAGGTAATGATTACTCTGCGCCCTTCTCTCTCCTTCGGCTATATATACTCCAAAAAAAAATCCTTTCCCCTTTCCATTTTATTATTCTCTTTGCAGGTTTTCTTTGAGAACCTCTGATTCATATTCTTCTTCAGCGCCCAAGCTTCAATCTTTCTCCATATCGTCTTTAACAAGTAAGTTTCCATGGACCCCAAAACTATCCCCCCCTTTCTCCCAATCTTCTACTTCTGTGGGTTTTGAGAGGGGTAATGGTGAGGGAGAAAATTCATCAGAGAGTGGGCCCTCGGGGAGTGCTAACCTTCAATTCTCTGGCAAAAATTCTCTTCGATCGGTTGGGCCCTCGGCTGACTTGGAGAACACTAAATCTGTAAACCCTATTCGCGGTGTCAACGAGTCCTCGGTTTCTAGGAGGGGGTTGCTTCTACTAGGATTAGGTCTCCTAGGTTAGGTAATATTTTTGGTGAGAGTTTTGTTAGTCCTTCGAGGGGGTAGCTCTAAGTGCATAGATGGATCTAGGGTTGCGAGGGTCGCGAATGAAATTCTGTATGAATATTTGAAGAGAAAGTTCGTAGTCAAGAGGCATTCAGGTGCCAAACCTTCGTCGAGGGGAGATAGTTCGGTGACGTATGCTTTTCCTAGAGAGGTGAAAAAACTTTTTGAGGAGATCCCCTCGTACCAATGCATCCCCCTTAATGCCCGGCTGAAAGCTCTCGAGCTGATGAGCATACTTCCTTACCCATAGGGAGAGTCATGACCTATAGTAGGCATATTCAGTTGGGCCGTTGCTTTCCTTTTCCCTCCTTGCTATAAAGCCTAATGGGGGAATTTTATGTTAGCTTATCTCAACATCACCTTAATGTAATTGTGATAATAATGGCTTTTATGGTTCGGTGTAGGGAGGTAAATGTGAACCCTCATTACGAGTTATATCGAGCCATGTATTCTTTATTTAGTAATCAGGATGTAAAGGGCACTTTCACCTTAGCAATGGGTTCTGCTGCTGGGACATTTATTTATTTATATGCTGCATTTGTTAGTGTTCAATGTGTAATTGTTAGTTGTACTATGTATGACTTTGTGTTTCCATTTGTTGTAGATTGTTTATTATGAAGTAAGGACTGTATTTTTTAACTTATATATTGCATTTATTATTAGAGCAAATGACTTCGGCGGCCCCTTAATTATCACCATTGTACACCTTTAGCCCCTTATCATTTTTTTCAAACACTTTTGGTCACTCAACTTACAAAACTGCTAAGTTGTAGCCACTCTGTTAGGTCAAACTGCTAACCCTAAAATTTATTCTGTCAACCAAGGGAAAAATGACTTTTTATCTTTTACATTTACAAACTTAATCCCACTGCTTCTTTTTTTAATTACGACCTAGCCCTTCCTTCTATTTTAATTAGAACCCAACCTTATTATATTTTAACTTAATTACAATCATTCCCCCATAAATTATTCTCTGCAAACTCAGCCGCCTCTTTACCTTTATTCTTTGCAAATTTCACCTGAGTTCAGCCCTCTGAAGCTCGCTAGAGTTTGTCGGAGTCCGCTGGACCTCAAACTCTTCTGCAATTTCTTTTATGCAAATTTTGTCACCCCTCTGCCTTTCTTCTCTACAAAATTTTCCATCACTATCTAGCCCATCATCACGCCGGAGAGTTTTCCCCTCACTACGCCAGAGTTCGCCCCTCACCACGCCAGAGTTCGCCCCTCACCACACCAGAGTTTGCCCCTCACCACTCCGAAGTCAGCACTCGGCAGCCTTCCCACTAACATCGTTGTCACTATCCAGCCCCTCACCATGTCATGTTCGCCTCATCACCACACTGGATTCGACACTCCGTCGCCACCTCACACAGTGCCTTGTTCAGGTTGAGGTCGCGGTTGTGTTCACCATTCCCGGAGACTTCAAACTGATGCTCCTTGACCACCTAATTGCGGTGCCTGGACTCATAATGTGCCCATTTTATATGGTTATATTAGGACTTTTGGGACTCACTTTTGTACACTTTTGTGCTCTAGATGTGGTATTTTGCCTTGAAATTCTCTAAGAAGAGTTAAAATCGAATTTTATGCTTTTAATACTTTCCTAGAAGATTTTGTGTGACAAGGCAATTTGTTTGAAGACTTTGAAGAATACCTTCGAAGATTTGAAGATTTGAAGACTTGTATTTGAGCTTTTGAATACTTGAAGAATTGAAGATAAGTGAAGTGAAGGGGAGGCCTTGAAACAAAAATAAGAAAGAAATCAAGATGCTGAATCTGGACTCGGTCGTGACTCGCGATGGACGTATGGCCAGAAACTTTCTTACTTTTTTGTACTATAAATACTAAACCTTATCCTCTCCTCTTCACACCCTTCTTCTTCCTGCGATTTTTCTGGGTTCAAAACCCTAGTTTTTCTTTCTTTCCTTTCTTAGTTTTTGTAGGTTACTCATGTCTTTTAATTATCTAGCTTAGTTTAATCTTGGGAGAAATTGATTGAAGCTTCCATATCTATGTAGTAAGAACCTCTATTCACTCTATCTTGAAGCATATGTTATTTAGCATTCATGTGTTTTAATGTGAAGAGGCATTTATTTTTAAATATTTGGGCATATTTTGTTGCATATTAGCTAGTTATTTTATTTTCCACTCCTTGGTGGTTGTTTTTTTTCGGAGTAGGTATTGCTTGAGTTCTTGGTAAATTTTTATCGAGAATCTTTACAATATGACGTCGAACTTTTGAAAATTTAAAAATAAAAAAAATAATAAAGCACCTCACCTTGAGGGAATTCATGATGAGAAGAGACACTCGACAAGCAAGGTTTTGTCGGATGTGTCATTTCGACCATCCTACCGAGTCTTGCTATTTGTTGTGGGAAGAGCATTATAAGGGGGGAAAGAATCCTTGGTTTCCAAAACCAATGGTATTATGAAGAGTGCTACCAAGAGGTGGAGATGTTGGTTTTCAAGGGCAAGAAGACTAAGAATGGTATCCATACCACAATTCTTACAATCTGGAGTTGAGTGGTAATCCAGATTGGTGGTATGAGAATGAGCCGGAAAGCCAACAATACGAGCAAAATAGTTGGCCATCATCACCTTATACCATACCCCAAAACCAAGCTCAAAAAGGAAGTTTAAGTTTGACACGTGAGAATGTCATGAATACAATAGCAAACTTGAACACCTTTACTAGTGAGGAGTCGGACACTCAACTCACCTCTAGTGTTGAGGCTATTGAGGGGCATGTGAGGGACATGTTAGAAGTGTTTGCCCGAATGGAAGCTCGTGATTCCAAAAATACACCATCCCAAATCGAACTCGAGGATTCGGTGAGTGAGGTCACCATGGGAAATGAGCTTGAATTCGAAGGGGATGAAGAGTTGGTTGTTGAGGATGAAAAAATGGAGGAAGAGGTGATTGTGCTACTTTCATTAGCTTCACCACCCCTTCTCCCACCTAGTGAACAAACTCCATCATTTTTGGAAGTTTTGAGGGAGACAAGAGAGGAGCCAAAAGACTACCCCAAGCCTCCTAACCACCCAACTCCCTTTAAATCATCTCTATCCCAACAAGACTTTCCTCATGAAAGTTTTGTAAGCCTTCACCATATGGATAACGTTAGGTTAGTGCCGATGACCTTAAATATATAGAGCTCTGTCGTGCCGACGACGTAAATAAATTTGGCCTTTGTTTTGGTTTTTGTTGTTTAGTTTTTGTTATTTTGTCTCGTTCTTTTTACGTTTTGTTTTTCTGTGATTTTTTAGCAAAGTGAACTGCATTGCATTGGAGGAAATGAAGGAATGAGATCCATGAGCAAGGGAAGAAAGCTTGGAAAGTTGGTAAGAAATGAAAAATTCTTTCTAAGTGCTGGGATACCCTATCGTCACGAGTCACGATGGATACGTCGCGAGTCACGACAAACAGGGGAGCAAAAATGAACTCCCAGCATCATCTTTTTGTGAGTTGCGACATGGTCATCGTGAGTCGTGACCATCCATCGCGAGTCGCGACATATCCCTCGCGAGTCTCAACCTAACCAGAAAATTTCTGAAAGAATTGAGCTCACATACCAAAGATATCATGAGTCGCGATGTCTTGGTCGTGGGACGCTACGATACATTGGGAGTCGCAACCAGTTCCGTCGCTAGTCCAATGAAAAAAAACCAAACTTTTCAACTGTGCTTAAACACGACATAATCCTTCCTTCTACTCCACCAAATACTCCCAAAAACCACCACACATACACTCATTCCTCCACCATCTCACATATATTGACATATGAAGATTCTTGCATCTTTATAGTATCTTTGTTGATTGTAGTATGCCGACTACATCATTGAGTGTTTAATTTCTATATTCTATAATGATGCTTGGATATGTTTCGATATATGTTGGATATTTTTATTGGACAATCTTATAGTGGTGATTGCATGATGGATTGGTTGTTCTTTGAGAATACTATGATTATTAACGTTTGATGCTAAACCTTGTATTACAAATCTTTATGTACTTGTGAGTTTGATGTTGTTCTCTGTGGTGTTAGTCTTGATCAAATGACGCCTAGGAGACAACGTTTTGCACGAGGGGTGAGTTCTTCTACAATACTTTGCTCCCCCTTCCGGCTCTGAAACCAATTTTGGGACTGATTCTATACAAAAACATGGGATCGCGCCGTATTACCGGCGGCTGTACAGAGAAATGGGTGTCACTCTACCTCTTACCTTGAGTTTTATTATTCTTGCCTTACATGTTTACATTGATGGCAATGTAATGTTTTAAGTGCGGGGAGGGGTTAGAGGACTCACATGCATGCTAGCTTGATTTGGAATGCTTTTTGCTACTTTTGATTACAAAAACATGAGAAAGAGGAAGAAAAAATTTTAAAAATAAAAAATTTTGAAAAAAAAGAAAGAAAAGAAAACCGCTAAGTTGAAAACCCGAGAGGGAAACTTAGGCAAAATTGGGGGTCCGGATAGGTAAAAAACATGAAAGGGAATCCTAGGCAAAAATGAGAGGCCAAATGTGCGGAAAAAGGTTAGATGTGATCCAAAGAAACATGATGTGTGGCTAGGATGAAAACCCGAAAGGGCTCCTAGGCAAAATGAGAGAGAGAGGGAGAGAGAGAGAGAGAGAAAAGGAAAAATGCTATGGTTTTACTCATTTGTCGGCGTTGGAGTCATAAGGTTGCAGTTGTCATATGGATGGATCGGGTTGCTCAACATCTTGAGACCTCTTAGGATTGGGTAACTTAGCGGGTTGAAAAACGAAGTATGGTTATGCAATTCTTGATTCTTTTATACTTCGTTTTGGTTGATATATTGATATTGGGTGAAGTATGTGTTTTAACCTCCTAGATGGTTTTGACTTCATTTTGTGTCATTGGATTTTGGTTGATATATTGGTATGAAGTGAAGTATTTGCTTGAACATTTCCTATGGTTTTAACTTCATTCTGTGTCATTGGACTTTGGAAATATCAATTTGGGACTTTGAAACATTTTTATGGGTAGTGAATTGATAAGTGGTAGGTTTTGTTATATTTAGGAATTGGGGTTGTGCGTGTGAAAAATTCTCATTTGAGCTTTGATTTTGGGATTTATGATATTGAGACACTACCACAGAGGCCCCCCTCTGGCACCAGTTTTTTAACACCGGTTATGAAAACCGGTGCAAGTCATGTTTTAGCAACGGTTTTTTTGTGTTAGCACCGGTTGTAAAACCGGTGTTATTGTGGCACCGGTTGAAAATATTTTTGCACCGGTTATTTAAATAAAAACCAGTGTTTTTTACACCGGTCGGGCAACCGCTGCTAGAATTTGTGGAAACCGTTGAGAGTTTAGCACCGGTCAAGAAACCAGTGCTAAAAACAACGATAACCGGTGTTATATTCGCAGCAGTTTGAAGACCGGTGCAAAGAATCCTAGAAAACCGGTGTGATGTATGTTTTTGGCACCGGTTATAGGAGCCGGTGTTATGGGATGTAGAAATCGGTGCTGAATGCATTCGTGGAAAAAGGTGGGAAAACTGGCACCGGTTTTGTGTACTATTGGCAAAAATCGGTGCTAAATCGAGCATTTAATGCTCCGAACTTACCCTCTTAAATTAGTTCTGAACTTGAACATCCATTATTAGATGGTAGATTTCTTGGGAAGGTGTGCAATAACTCAAACAAATGAAGACTCATGGATGTAAGTATTCATTAATGTTTGGGAATTTCAATCAACTAGAACCATAAATGCATGATTGGAGGTAGTTTTTTCGTATTTATTATTAGTTTCTCTATGCCTGGCTTATGTTGGTTGAGTATCGATCATGTTGTGGGAGTGTAAATTAATGAGTGTTGATGTGAACATTTTTGTGTTTCTTTTGGTAGATGGTATATATATTTATATGCTTCCCGAGAACATGCAGCTGATCGATTCGCATACTTATACACGGACATGCATGACACGTTTAGTATTGTGTAGCAAAAAGATCGTGTTCATTTTTCGTGTTTTTGACCAATGAAAATATGTGTAATGGTGTGTTTTTCTTTGTTTAGATACAACAGACCGAGAATCAGTGTTTGCGTGGAGGGAAAAAATGGTTAACTATCCAAGTGTAGCTAGAGGGAGTGGTGAACATATTGCATTTATTGATTTGTTTTTAGATTATGCCTTTGGTCGGGAGGAGAGGATACTTTGTCCATGCAAAAGATTCTTGTGTCGTGAACGATTTGATGATCGAGGGGTTGTTAGATTTCACTTGTTGAAGAACGGATTTGACGGAGGTTGCATTGTATGGACATTTCATAGAGAGGTTGAGCAAGGACATGATGGTGGGTTTAACAAGGTAGATGGAGACAAATGTACAGTTGATGGTATGTTCGATGACATTGTGAGAGATTTTGAGGGGAAGCCTACAATGTTGAGTGCTTTGCTGGACGAGAAAGAGAAGCCATTGTATCTGGGATGTAAAAGTAAGGATACCGTAATCTCTTTTTTATGGAGGTTTTCAATTTGAAAGCTACAAGTTCTTGGAGTGATGCAAGTGTGAATTCACTACTGAAGATTTTGAAGGATAAGTTCCCGGAAGGGAATGGAATTCCAAAAAAACTATTACGAGGCCAAGAAAATATTGTGTCCACTTGGTTTGGAATACAAGAAAATACACTCATGTCCAAATGATTGTGTTTTGTATGACAGTGATTTGATAGATGCGGTTGAATGTCCCGTGTGAAAAAATGCAAGATATAAGGGTGTGACGAATAATGATGATGGGTGTTTGGCTAAGAAGAAGAAGAAGGTCCCATTGAAGTGTATGTGGTATCTTCCTATAATTCCTAGGTTGAAGAGGTTATTCGCGAATTCAGAAGATGCGAAGAACTTGCGATGGCATGGGGAGCGGGAAAGACTACATGACGACAAGATAAGACATCCGGTGGATGGTGAACAATGGAGAAATTTTGACAAGCGATATCCTTCCTTTGCTTCGGAGGTTAGAAATCTCCGCCTTGCATTGTGTACTGATGGGATGAATCCATTCGGTAATATGTCATCGAAGCATAGTTCGTGGCCCGTGATGTTGGTTATATATAATTTGCCCCCATATTTGTGCATGAAACGTAAATATGTTATGATGCCTATGTTAATCTCAGGTCCTAGACAACCTGGGAATGAGGTTGATGTGTTTTTGAGACCATTGATAGAATATTTGAAGATGTTGTGGGAAGATAAAGGGGTGTTGGTATTTGATGGCCATATGAATGAGGAGTTTCAACTGCGGGCCATGCTTTTTTGCACGATCAATGATTTTTCAGCCTACGGAAATTTGTCAGGGTACGTTTTAAAGGGGCACAATGTATGTCCCATTTGTGAGGAGAAGACTGAATTCAAACAACTAAGACATGGAAGAAAGACAGTGTATCTTGGCCATAGAGAATGGCTCAACGGAAACCATAAATACCGGGGTGATGTGGTCAATTTTGTTGGCGGTAATGAACGAAGGAAATCCCCTACACCACTAACTGGTGTGCAGATTCATAGCAAGGTTAAGAAATTACGAGTGGTGTTGGGAAAGTACAAAGGCAAGGACAAAATAAATTGTGGTGGGCCATGGAAGAAAAGGTCAATATTTTTTTATCTACCATACTGGGAGCATCTTGAGGTTAGGCATTGCCTGGACGTGATGCATATTGAGAAAAATGTTTGTGAAAGTTTGATAGGCACCCTCTTGAATATTCCTTGGAAGACGAAAGATTGTTTGAATGCTTGGTTGGACTTGGTTGATTTGGGAATCAGAAATGACCTCGCTCCAGAAGTGAAAGGTAAGAGGACGTACTTGCCCCCTGCACCTTGTACCTTGTCTAAGGAGGAGAGAATCTTAGTTTGTGATAGTTTGAAATCAGTGAAGGTCCCCATTGGTTATTCATCGAACGTGAGTTGGGTAGTTACAAAGGATTGTCAGATGACGGGGTTGAAATCTCACGATTGTCATATTTTGATGCAACAACTTTTACCTATTGCTATTCGTGGGGTAATGGAGGCCGACGTAAGGCACTCAATCACTAGACTTTGTATATTTTTTGCCTCCATATGCCGGAAGTCTATTGACCGGGACCATCTGGATGTTCTACAAAAAGATGTTGTTGTTGTGCTCTGCAAGTTAGAAATGTATTTCCCTCCATCCTTTTTTGATATAATGGTTCACTTGGTCGTCCATCTAGCGCGGGAGGTAAATATATGTGGTCCAGTTGGCATGCGTTGGATGTATCCATTCGAGCGTCACATGAAAGTCTTTAAGGGGTATGTGAAATGTATGAGTCGGCCGGAAGCTAGTATTGTGGAGAGGTATGTTACCGAAGAAGTGATTGAATTTTTCTCTTCCTATTTGCAGGGACACAGAAAATTTGGGGTGCCCCTGAATCGACATGTTAGGAGGAAGGGGGGCAAGCCGAGGTCGAGGGGAACGTTATTCACTCCATTGAATAGTGATCTGATGTCAGTTCATTTGTATGTGTTGAGGAATTGTTCGGAGACTACTGCTTATGTGACGGAGCACCTTAATTCGATAACAGAGTGTCAACCCACGTGGCCCCCTAATAAGTCCAGTTGGAGCACAATGACAAGTTTGTGAATTGGTTATATGACCGATGCAATGTTGCTGATTACGAACCAAAAATTAGGGCATTTGCGAGGAAGCCTACTGCACAGTTTTGAGGTATTTAGGATTTGACATCAACGGTTTTTCTTTCACTACTAGGGACCAAGATTTGAAGAGCACGACACAAAATAGTGGGGTATACATTGAGTCGGAGACTATGTGGCAAGCAAATAAGAAAGACAAAAAACCAGTCGTAGTTGTGATGTCGTTCTACGGTGTTATTGATGAGATTTGGGAGGTTAACTATGGAGAATTCAAGATTCCGGTATTCAAATGCCAATGGTTTGATAACACAACTGGGGTTCGAACTGATGATCCAATGGGATTTACCCTTGTTGACCCGACTCGTGTGGCATATGGAAATGATCAGTTTATTTTGGCCTAACAAGCAAGATAAGTTTTCTACGTAAATGACCCGTGCAATGTAGGTTGGTCTGTTGTGGTACAAGGTGGGAAATTCTCTTTCCGCGATGAAATTGATTTTGAGGTTACAAGTGGAAGGTTAGAGTTCCCCTCTATTTCCCCTCTACCTAGTGACAACGGGATTGAGGCGGGAGCCATATGGAGGAAACACAAAGATGGCATTTGGATAGATGACGACGGCCGAGAACTTTGAGATAGTCAATCCAAGAAGATGAAGTTGGTTGTAGACTAGGGGGGGGTGAACATCGATGTCGAACCTAAAATTTATTTACTTCTTGTACTTTGTTGGGTTTTGTTGCCCCTGGCCAGTATTGTACGACTATCTTCCAATTTGTTGCCATGTGGCGCAGTTCTGTCCGCTGCAGCGTACTCTAGCGGTTTTGGTAAAGGCTGGTAAAAAAGTGGACAATTATTCCTATGGTAGGTTCTGCCTGCTGCAGCGCGCTGGAGCTCTACTGGTTCAGCGCGCTGCAGCAATTTTACTCAGGTAGGAACCTGATACGAATTGCTCATGCAGTTCGTTTGAGACAATAGCACAAATATGTTATGTTGCCTGAAAGCTAACATTCCAAAATCCAAAGCAAAAACAGTACCAACAAAGTAGCAATGTATGTTTCGAAAGCAACAAATGTATGATCCCCACATCCAAATTAAACTAGCAAATGAAACAACCTGATAATACGAAGATGTGAGCTCACTGTGGGCAGTCATTTCCTGCGCGCCCTCTTCTCCACCGTGTTGGGCCTTGGCGAATCAAAGGTAGGGATTGGACCCAATTCATTGATTCTCTCGCCACACATGGCTGTGAGGATCTTCCCAACTTGCGATGTCCAGCGCACCAAATGATCCACCTTTATTTGCAATGCTGCCAAGTCCCCATCCGAGTTCTCATTCGATGATTTACTTGATGCCGCCCTCGATGTCTCAGCAAGGTTCTTCTTCTTGGAGAATATGACAGGGTTTATGGGGAGCTTTGGCATCATTGTGACATCATCATTTTTGTATCTGCAACCTGATTCCACGCATAGTGCAGTGATGAGTGAGGACAAGCCTATGCAGTTGTGGGCATTGACACAATCCCAGATGTATGCCATTATTGTACTCCCAACATCCAGGCTCATGTTCTTCTTTATCTTGTAGAGCAGCAGCATACGGGACCGATGAACCTCGCTATTCAATTTCACGGGGAGTAGCCGGGCAGCTATGAAACTGTACCACACGTTCATGTCCTCAGTCAAGTACTCTTTCTCTATGCTGGACCATTCTTGTGGTAGATTCTGAATTACTGCATCGCTGTCATCACAGATTGCTGTGATGAAGTCTTCCCATGAAGCTTGTTCAACTGCGGTGTCAGCGGCTTCGTACAAGCTTGAGGGCTTTGGTGGGATCCTGTAGAACGTGTTGATCAAATCCGAAGACAACTCGACCAAATGACCACGGAGGAAAACAGTTACTGAATTCTTGTACTTCATGAGCGACAGGAATTCACACGCCATGGTCTGGTTTGCACGCGACGGTTGTGCGATGAGGCCTTCCCAGCCGTGCTCCTTCACATAGTTCCTGAAGGGCTTTTCCAGCCTCAACCCTCTCTCAAGGATGAGGCCCCTCGAGATGAAGTCCTTGTAGACAGTTGTATGCTCAGTGCAGTCCACCTCTGCGGCTGGTATGGGCTCAGTCGATGGAACAATCTGAGTCCCGTGCTTGACGTCCTCCCCCTCCACCACTCTAGGCTTTTTCCTTTGGTTTTGGGTGTTGTTCTTTTGCTTGGTTGCACCTTTTTTGGGGGCCATATCTGTCAAACTAAATGTGTTAACGGCAGCCAGAATGCAAAACAGTAAATAATACACAGTCAGAAAGGTAAATAATACAGAATCAACTTATTCTAAATTAAGCATTCCTTCTCATAGGGTGAATATGGAATATTCTTTACTCACACTTAATCCCAAATTTAGATAATATTAACAGAAGCAAAATAATTGAACTAGCTGGACATTCTATAAATCCTGGGACGAATCAATGGGCCATCCAGAATCACATGTCATGAACAACAATCAGGGTATGCTCAAAAGTATTCCACCAATGCTGAAAAAAAAAGAGCGGAATGAGGGCATTGACACAATGAGCCATTATCATGAAATCAACCCTTGACCAAGAAAAAATATCATGAACTATCAAGTGATACACAAAATTATCATATCATATCGGAGCACGGGTTATGCCATCCAGAAGCACATATCATGAACAATCAGGTTACGCACACAATCAGGTCACCGATGCCGAACACATGGGCACAAGAATGAGGGCATTGACACAACGAGGCATTATCATGTAATCAACCCATGAGGAAGAAAAAATTTCTTGGTACGAACCTCAGGAAAATAATCTCCTTACCTAATTGGGAGTACGGGTGGTTGACGATTGGTGTTTGGTGTACAGTTAACGATGGTCGGACACAGCTTGGCCGATGAAATGGTGCAGCTGGAGAAGTGGACAGCGGAGGGAGCCGGCAAGGCGGAGGGAGCAGGGCACGATGGAGGTGGCAGGGGACGGCGCCGTGAGAGTAGAGGACGGTGGAGGGAGCAGAGATCGGCGGAGGGAGCAGGGGTCGGCGGAGGAAGGGGCTTGGGAACGGCGGAGGAAGGGGCTTGGGAACGGCGTAGGATGGGGCTGGGGAACAGCGGAGGATGGGGCTTGGGAACGGCTGAGGAATGGCCTTGGGAACGGCGGATGGAGGTGATGGAAGAGGAGAGGTTGTGGGCGAAATACTAATACACAAACACCTTATACTGATTGGGCTGCAGTTTACATTTGTTTTGGGCTGAATGTTAGACCAGTAGAATATTAAGTTTTAGACTCGAGGGGTTGATGGTCAAGTGCTTGATGGCTCGAGGGCATTTGGTGCTCGAGGGTATCCAGGCTCTAGGGCATCCATGCTCGAGGGCATCCAGTGGTCGCTGGCATCCAGGCTCGAGGGCATTCATGCTCTAGGGAATCCAGGCTCGAGGGCATCCAGGCTCGAGGGCATCCAGGCTCGAGGGCATCCAGTGCTCGGGGGTACCCAGTGCTCAAGGACATTCTGGGCTCGAAAGAATTCTGGGCTCGAGGGTATCCAGGCTCGAGGGCATCCAGTGCTCGGGCATCTAGTGCTCGAGGGAATTCTGGGCTCGAGGGAATTCTGGGCTCGAGGGCATTCTCGACTCGAGGGCATCCAGGCTCAAGGGCATCCAGTGCTCGAGGGCGTTCTGGGCTCGAGGGAATTCTGGGCTCGAGGGAATTCTGGGCTCGAGGGAATTCTGGGCTCGAGGGCATTCTGGGCTCGAGGACATACAGGCTCGAGGGCATCCAGTGCTCGAGGGCATCCAGTGCTCGAGGGTATCCAATGCTCGAGGGCTCCAAGGCTTCAGTGCTCAAGGACTCCAGGGCTCGAGGGCTCCAGGCTTCAGTGCTTGATGCTAGAAACTGGGAATCTGCCATGTGAAAGCACAAATGAGACTGTGAAAATGGTAGCCATCGTGGAAGAGCAGCAAAAGTAGACGAAAGATCAGCAGTATCAATCTTATGTAAAGGCTTGCCAATGGATTCTAATATAAGGTGTATGAATAATATCCATATAGATTAAGCCTTCATTATGTGCCAGAATGCGGGTCATACGCAAAGGAGAAACCATCGCAGAGGATGCTTCATATTTTTCCATGGCATCCGCAACTGAGTTACATTCTCTATATGTGTGCTTCAAGGTAGCATGGGACAAAAGAGTGTGAACTCGGAAAACTAGAGGGTATAGGGTCCATTTGGAAAGTGAAGGATCATTAATCATATAAACTGCCTGTAGCGAGTCAGATTCAATATTGAGGTTGGGATATCCATCCAGACAGATCTAACAGGCCATGAGAATTTCCTTAACTTCAACTTCTAGTGGAGATCAGGCCATGAGAATTGTCTCTGATCTAATAAGGATTGGTAAACCCTGGCGATTGCGAGCAACTGAGCCAATTGAAACAGAGGAATTAGACCAAGATGCATCCACTTTAACCTTGATGAAACTGTGATCCAGATATTCCTAGTATACTGTGGAAATAGTTGGCTTCAGTGGGGGTCTGGGGGGAAACAATAGAGAAGGGAACTGAAAACTTCGGGGAGAGGAGGTAATGGCAAGGTAGAGAGTATCTGTGACTTCCTTGCTAATATGGGAGATGAAAAGAGGCGTGTCATCCAAAAAATAAGCATTCCTAGCCTTCTATAAAGCCCAGCAGATCACAGAATGAATCAGATGACATAGCATTCTCTGCTCTCCAGTAAGGTTACTACAGTTCCAGAAAATGAAAAAAGTATCCACTATACTATGCACATTCCGCAAATTGAAAGCAGCAATCTGAATCCAAATGGATTTAGACAGTTGACAATTTGTAAAGAAATGTTCCATGGAGTCAAATTGATTGCACAGGGGACATTTAGAGGCCAAGCTATAACCATATGTTACAAGGATATCATCAAATGGTAAGAAGGAGTTAAGTAGTTTCCAGGTGAAGATAGAAATCTTCTTAGGTGACATTAGATTCCATATGAGCTTAGTAACTGCAAAATTACCTGATTCATATTGTCATACGAACAATATAACATTGTCATATGTTATATGGTTAGATTCGTCGTAACACTAAGTTTATGGAAAGTAACCTGTTACATGCCTTAATTATATGTGCTTAAACCTATTAGCGGTTAGATACGTTTATTTATATATGACCGTGGAAGTCTCTCGCACACCATTTATTTTGGGACGGAGGGAGTATAAGATTTGAAAGATTTTACGATCTTTTCCAGGTCCTGGGGAATATAATACATATCTAGCTCAGTCGATGGATTATTGTTTTGAAATTAAAGTAAGAATTATTATAAGACACCAAAATGTGCCAACAAAGCTTCATTTTCATTCCCTCCAAAAGTTTCCCTTTTCCCTCCATATCCTTAACCATTTGTTTCCGTACCCTTCCCTCCCCACCACATGGAACCGAGTTCTTTCCACCCACCACATCTCGAATCCCAAGTTCCCCCTCTTCCCCCCATAACCCCGTGCAGATTTCCCCCAAAAACAGTGTCCCTCCCTTCACCATTTATGTCGGGCTTCAACCTCCCAATCCTGGTCGCCAACCAAATACCCCAATGTTGTTGACACTCTACTCCACAAATTTCGTACCCGGCTCAGAATATTCACAGTGGAGGGGGTAACCAAGACGGCCGGCTGTTCGCAGAAAAAGGTAACACCCATTAGTAGTTTCCATCTTTCCCGGGTTTAATGAGTAGCTATATTTTGGTTGGTCTCTTTGCGTGTGAGTTTGTGTTGACGTTTCTTGTTAAACTATTATGGGTGTTGTTTCATGCTCATACATGATATGCTTGCTTGTAATGTTATAATTTTTCCCTACCCACGTGTCCCCTACACAAATTTGTTGAACTTGGTTGGATTTTCGTGACAATCCGCAAATGGCTGTGTTGGATTAATGTTTTCCTTGTGTTTCCATTACTGATAGAAGAGATTTAATGGCGCCACCGAGGAAGAAATTGTTTGACTCCGGTGGTAGAGAAACTGTTGCCCATGAATGTTTTACCCCTCCAAAGGATGCCAACTGTGACGACAATAGCGAGGAAGGGGCTGATGCACAAAAATATTGCTCGGGATCAGACAAGTCGGGAGAAGCAGAAGAAACTATGGTAAAGGAAGACATCAGTGGGAGCTTTGACAAGTTTGAGATTGGAGAGTATTGCAAGCGCAGAGGTACAGCCACGTGCAAGTCCGTGTTGCTTGTGAAACAAAAGAAGCCTCTTAAAATATTCTTCGATGATGACTTCGAACCCTAGTTATGCGCAGTCGATGGTCGATGTATGTTGGCTATGCCTTCCGGCGAAGAATCCGCTTTGGGACGTGGCATAATTGGAGATCAGTTCCAGACCATGTGAAGAAGGATGTATGGGAAGACATTCTTGTAAGCGTGTTCTAATCCTCCATTGTTCATGTCAACTTTGTTACATGTCGCACTAACAACATGTCTCCTTATCCTCCAGATTAGCTGGGATATACAAACAAAAATGACTTTCAATGAGATGAATAAGTTTCTAAATAAATGGACAATTTATGCCGGAGAAAAGTGGAGGAATTGGAAGACTAAGGTGGCGAACAAGTACATTGTACAAAAAAACCAGGCTCTTGTGCATGGAGAGACTATCGGTGGATGAACAAAAATGAGTGGGAGCTATTTGTGAAACACAAGACAACCCCTGAATTCAAGGTAATTCCTTCAATATTTATTTTCCCTACTCACTACCATGCCGGAAATTTACAAACTGATGTCCAAACAGGTGGTAAGTAATGCAGCAAAATTAAGCGCCTCACAGAAGGACTACATCCATCACACGGGGAGTGGAGGGAACAGTAGGGTTGCAGTGGAACTCGAGAAGAGGAAAAGAAATGCTACAATTGAGGCGCTTCTGGATTAAGGTCAGAGTGTAGAAGAAGCAGAGGCTTTAGTTCAAAGCATGGATTTCAAATCGGACCGCTCGGAAGTGTTCCTCGCAGCAAACTGGGACAAGAAATTATCAACCTACACCAACGACTCCGTGCGAAGAGCAGCCCCCACTATTGTGAGCATAATTCATAATTAAATCTATCTCTACTGATATTGTTTGATGTTATCCCGATCAAATGGCTTATAAATGCTTTGCTTCTTAGAAAAACCTTTTGGATAAGAAGCAAAAGGGAGATTTGGTTATACATGGAAAAGAAGATATTCTAGTTCAAGCAACGGGTATGAAGGATCACGGGGGTCGTTGGAGAGGTTGCTCCGCAACCTCTAAGGTGAACGAGGCCCTACCACATATGACTGTCACCCATTACGTATCTAGTCGATGTGGGAGCACAAACACGAAACCATCTGAGGAAATTTCAAATTCAAACAAACAACCAACAGATGTCATCGAGCTCAGAGAAGCATTTGTTGCTTTACTTGAGGCCCAAACAAATTGGCTAGTTGGGAAATTGGGTAAAGCTATTCCCCCACACTTGGATGCTCGTAATTTCCTCGCTGCATCTTCCACCCCCACGAACAAGGACAACTGAGTATTCCTTCCTTCAGCATCGGGATGTAGTGACCCACAAGGAACTGCAGCGGATGACAAGGTAGTCCAAACCGTGAACTGCAATCGTATTTGTTCCTTTCTTGCTATGTGATTTGTATTATATGGATTTCCATTTCCTGATTTGGATTGATGTTGTGGGGATACAGTTCGTTGCTGATGAACGCTGGAAGCTACAGCGCGCTGTAGCTCTCAGTCTCAGCTGGGCACTGAAAGCTGCAGCGCACTGCAGCCTTCAGCACCTATATGTACAATTCATTACTTCTTATCATCTATCGCTTGCACTTCCGACTTTATCTGTTTTCATGCAATAGAGAATACTTAGTTATTGCCCGACCCATGTATTTACCCAATCTCTAAGTTCATCTCTCAGAGAGGAAAAAAATGCTGCCTATATGTTTTGAACCATCATGGAGAGAGGGAGGTAGCTGCATTCGGTATATTCTTTCCGAAGGAAGCGAAAACTGACTTACCCATCAAGTGGGAGTGGGTAAATCTATAAGGACCTGTGATCATACCAAAGGCACCTTTGCCGATTGAACACGAAGAATTTGAGTTTGTCATTCAGGCCATCGGATATAACATTCTATGGCCGGGGAAGCTGATAAGTGTCATAGAGCAACAAGATGTTGAGGTGTGATAATTGTATTATTCTTCTCATCGGTGCTCATACAGATGGGGCTTGCTAATACTATGACATGATATGTTATTCATATTGTTACGTAGGAGAACGAGCAGCAACCGCCTCCGCAGGAAATGGTGGTCGACGAAATTGGAAGTCCTTAAACAAACCTCACACCAGTGGCTAAGGAAGATACTCCTTTGGGAGAGGTGGCCGCTCGATCGGTAAAAGGAGAGGTACATACCCCCATACTATTTCATTCCGACTGATTTTCTATCTACGCATCACTAACATTTTACCCATTAGCAACTACCTAAAGAAAAAACTACATCACCGGAGAATGGGCAATGAAATCCTCCCTCATCGATTTCTCCCACACACATATTTGTGAGAACTCATTTCAACCTTTACATTATCATCCACTATTGAATTACATAAAAATACTGTTCAACTAACATTATTAGATTCTGAATGTAATGATTAGGGAGCCACGTAAAACCAAGAATGCATCGCTGCTGTTCACCAGATTAATGATGCTTTACGGCTATCTTCACAAATATGTGGACCAGACAAAATATTCCGCATCAATTTCAGCGCAAAGGTGTTCGGATCAGAAGAAGTCTACGTAGCCATATTCACTGACAAGCTACGACTGTTCATGAACAGCTTGGACGCGGATGATGGAATGAAGTGGATTAGTGGGTGCCAACTTGATATATGGGCATCGTAATAAGTGCATGCTTTCATTATTCATAGATACAAGTATCATTATATTTTCTTCACTAACCATATTAATTTGCAAGATACCTCTGCGATGGGGTGGTACGTGGAGGCCACGTCCAGTTTATTCCTGCCTCTTCGAACTCAATGGCTCAGAAGGCAAATCAAAGGGTGGAATTGGCTGCGGACAAGGTTTCGGCTGTCATGTGCCGCACTGAAGCGAGGATGTACATCTTCCCATACAATCGAGAGTAAGTTCCATTCGTTTTCCGAGAACCTAAACCCGCCCACATGGAAGCGAAAGCAACTGTGTGCTGTGATTTTCTTTTAAGAATCTTAAGTACTTTTGTTTTTCCCCTTTTCCCATAGGGACCATTGGTTTTTGCTTGTCTTCTTACCAGAAATCGATCGAGTATATTGCATCGACTTAATGACTGGGGGAATTTCTAAACGAAATAGATCATGCCTTGAAATGATTCATTTGTAAGTGGAACACATTCGTTTCTTTCCTTCAGCTTCGATGTTTTTCAAAAATGGTTGTTCCCGTAATTGTGTTCTTGTACGTTTCGCACTCTCTTGGCTCAATTATTTACAATTACTGTTACTCAGTATGTTATCATATATTGTGTGAACCCCAATTTTTAAAAATAATATTCCTCATGTTGACAAAACTAGGTTTCCATCTATTGTAGGATTGCAACAAAATATCGACGGTCCAATTCCAAACAAAATAGGTCCTACCCTTCCAACTACACTTGGGATGTCATAAACATCAGTGTACGTATCATCTCATACCTTCATATTTCACGTGTCATTTTCATCTTCGTAATTGGTTCAACAACTTGTCTTTTCCATCATCAGCACAAGATACAAAGTAGTACTTGGGAGTGCGGGTACCATTGCATGTATTACATGGAAAAAATTGTCAGGCACGTACATGACATTGACATTATTCCGGTACGTTTTCCTACATTTCTTCTATGTATTCATTATCCTCACATTTACATCCTTCTCTTAACATGTCATTTAATGCATTGTTTTAGCAATTCCCAGAAGATTACACTCCACTGGGGAGCGATAAAATTCGGAGTATTGCTGTGAAATGGGTTTGTATTTTTGCAAAAAATACTCTGCCAAAATGCATAGCACAATTGAATATCATACAAGGACTTGCACAAATCGTCGGATAGTGGTTAGTATTATCTATTACAAGAAAGGTAATTGACCATCTCTTATGATACTGGTCAAATTCGACGTTGCGGGGGGTTTCAGTATCTTAGGACACTACGACACACTTCATGCTCTTCTTTTGCTAGTCATATATTGTCCTTGGAATTTGTTCAATTTGTCTTCGTGCACCATTCTGTTACTACGCACAACAAATATTGGGTACCATGCCTGGAAAAAAAGGAACTGGCTGTGAGAAGATGAACGCTGCAGCACGCCGCAGCTTACAGTGACCACAATAGTTACTCACGCTTTTAACACCGGTTTCTTCCGATTAGAGAACCGGTGCTAATATTAAACGGTGCAAAATTAACGCTTGTAGCACCGCTTTCAAAATCGCTACTAAAAAAAGGTGCGATCATAACTGGTGCTATATTTACTCAATTGCACCGATTTTCAAACGGGTGCAAAATTTAACCGGTGCAACAAATAAAAAACTCTAGCACCGGTTTTTTTACCGGTGCTAACATATAACCGGTGCAATACAACTGCTTTTTATCACCGGTTCCCAAACCGTTGCTAAACTATAACCGGTGCAATTTATTTTTCTATCACTAGTTTAAAAACTGGTGCTACCTACAAACCGGTGTTAGATATAAAGATCTAACACCGGTTCCCAAACCGTTGCTAAACTATAACCGGTGCAATTTATTTTTCTGTCACCAGTTTAAAAACCGGTGCTACCTATAAACCGGTGTTAGATATAAAGATTTAACACCGGTTCCATAACCGGTGCTAACAAATTCGGTGCGACAATATTTTATTTTTCACCGGTGCTATAACCGGTGCTAGAATTACAATATTTTAACCGGTTTTTTCTAGCACCGGTTGCAAAAAACCGGTGCTAATATGGTACATTATAGCACCGGTAACTTAAACCGGTGAGAAATATAACCGGTGCTAATAAAATAAATTTAGCACCGGTTTTTCTTCAACCGGTGATAATGTAGCATCTCTTACTTAGGCACCGATTTTTTAGCCACTAAAAAACTGGTGCTAGGAACCAAAACAACCGGTGCCAGAGGTGTCTTCGCGTGGTAGTGAGAGTTTTCGTGAGGTTTTGATTGGGGGAATATTAGTTAGGATGTGGACAGATGAATTCCTTTGTGTGCTTGAATATTTTCTTACTCGAGGGCGAGTACGGTTTAAATGCAAGGAGGTTTGATGTGCCCATTTTATATAGTTATATTAGGACTTTTGGGACTAACTTTTGTACACTTTTGTGCTCTAAATGTGGCATTTTTCCTTGAAATTCGCTAAGAAGAGTTAAAAGCGACTTTTACGCTTTTATTACTTTTCTAGAGGATTTTGTGTGACAAGGCAAGTTGTTTGAAGACTTTGAAAAATACCTTGGAAGATTTGAAAACTTGTATTTTAACTTTTTGAAGACTTGAAGAATTGAAGATACGTGAAGTGAAGAGGAGACCTTGAAACAAAAAGAAGAAAGAAATCAAGATGCTGAAACTGGGTCATTCGAGACTCGCGATGAATCCGTCGCGACTCGCAACGGACATATGGCCAGAACATTTCTTACTTTTTTGTACTATAAATATTAAACATTATCCTGTCCTCTTCACACCCTTCTTCTTCCTGCAATTTTTCTTGGTTCAAAACCCTATTTTTTCTTTGTTTCTTTTCTTAGTTTTTGTAGGTTAATAATGTCTTTTAATTATCTAGCTTAGTTTAATCTTGGGAGCAATTGATTGAAGCTTCCATATCTATGTAGTAAGAACCTCTATTTCACTCTATCTTGAAGCATATGTTATTCAGCATTCATGTGTTTTAATGTGATGTTTTACTTCATTTATATCATGGGTTGTTTGAGATAAGGAAATGTATGTATGATTGAAATGTTAGGGTATTAGGAAATTTGCAAATTTCTTAACTCATTTGGCATGAAAATCCAAGAACATGGACTTAGAACTTCTAGTGCATAATGTGTTGTAATTCTTGCTAGATAAGTATGTTAATATGGATTGTTCTCATATTTATCCTATAGATGCAACGTAAGGTTGAATCTTGAATATGGTTTGTTCTAGGTTTAGCCTAATGAATGATCGTTTTGGTTAAATGGCTATGTCTTTGGTAGAAGGCTTGTTGTTCTCAAATCTATGGTCCTTCGTGTATAATGCCATTGATGAAATACCTCTATGGTGTGGTTTGCCTAGAGTGATTGTCAACGAGGTTTGCAAATGGTCGTTGTTTGTCTTTGCAAATTACTATTAAGAATGAATGAATGTTACTCTTCCATTGGCATTCCTCATAGGTAATAAATGTGATAGAATGAGTGAATGGTTCAATGATCTACATTAGGTTTGGAAGTGGATATCAATTGCCCCCAAGGTTTTGTCTTTTGTAGTTTTAAACCATTTTTCTTAGTTTGTTTGGCGATTAGCATAGTTACTTGACTTTGCTAGTTATCTTGTTTTTTAATTTTATAACTTAGGATAAAAAACCAACCGACCCCCCCTCCATTTACTCGCTTATATTTATATATATTTTTACTTCTAGTATAATATTAACCTTATATGTTTAAATGCTTCAGGAAATCTCTTTTCTTCGTGGACGACCCCGACTTGTCTTTATCTACTTAGTTGTAGATAGTATGTATTTAGGGCTTATAAATTTAACTTTGAGAGGTACGGCGATGAACTCCCAAATTTTGGCATCGCTGCCGGGGAAGAGGCATTTTTTAAAAGTGTTTGGGAATATTTTGTTGCATATTAGCTAGTTATTTTATTTTCCACTCCTTGGTGGTTGTTTTTGTTTGGAGTAGGTATTTCTTGAGTTCTTGGTAAAATTTTTAAAAAATTAAAAATAATGGAGCATCTCACCTTCAGGGAACTCATGATGAGAAGAGAAGCTCAACAAGCAAGGTTTTGTAGGATGTGTCATTACGGCCATCCTATCGAGTCTTGCTATTTGTTGTGGGAAGAGCACTATGAGGGGAAAATAACCCTTGGTTTCCAAAATCAAAGGTATTATGAAGAGTGCTACTAAGAGGTAGGAGATGTTGGTTTTCAAGGGAAAGAAGCCCAAGAATGGTATCCATACCACATTTCTTACAATCTGGAGTGGAATGGTAATTGGATTGGTAGTATGTGAATGAGCTGGAAAGCCAAAAATATGAGCAAAATAGTTGGCCATCATTACCTTATACCATACCCCAAAACCAAGCCCAAAAAGGAAGTTTAAGTGTGACACGTGAGAAAGTCATGAATACAATAGCAAACTTGAACACCTTTACTAGTGAGGAGTCAGAAACTCAGCTCACCTCTAGTGTTGAGGCTATTGAGGGGCATGTGAGGGATATGTTAGAAGTGTTGGCCCGAATGGAAGCTCGTGATTCCAAAAATACACCATCCCAAATCGAACTCGAGGATTCGGTGAGTGAGGTCACCATGGGAAATGAGCTTGAATTCGAAGGGGATGAGGATTTGGTTGTTGAGGATGAAAAAATGGAGGAATGGGTGATTGTGCTACATTCATTAGCATCACCACCCCTTCTCCCACCTAGTGAACAAACTCCATCATTTTCGGAAGTTTTGAGGGAGACAAGAGAGGAGCCAAAAGACTACCCCAAGCCTCCTAACCACCCAACTCCCTTTAAATCATCTCTATCCCAACAAGACTTTCCTCATGAAAGTTTTGTACCCCCACCTCTCTACTTTTGGCTACTCATGGTAAAGGGGTTCAAGCCTTCACCATATGGATAACGTTAGGTTTGTGCTGACGACCTTAAATATACAGAGCTCTGTCGTGCCGACGACGTAAATAAATTCGGCCTTTGTTTTGGTTTTTGTTGTTTAGTTTTGTTAGTTTATCTTGTTCTTTTTACGTTGTGTTTTTCTGCAATTTTGTAGCAAAGTGAACTGCATTGCATTGGAGGAAATGAAGGAATGAGATCCATGAGCATGGGAAGAAAGTTTGGAAAGTTGGTAAGAAACAAAAAATTCTTTCTAAGTGCTGGGATACCTTGTCGTCGCGAGTCGCGACGGACATGTTGCGAGTCACGATGAACAGGGGAGCAAAAATGAACTCCCAGCATCATCTTTTCGCGAGTCGTAACATGGTCATCACGAGTCGTGACCATCCCTTGCGAGTCGTGACATGTCCCTCGCGAGTCGCGACCAAATCATAAAATTTATGAAAGAATTGAGCTCACAGACCAAAGATATCGTGAGTCGCGATGTCTTGGCCGTGAGTTGCGATGATACATCGTGAGTCGCGACCAGATCCATCGTGAGTCGCGATGAAAAAAACCAACTTTTCAACTGTGCTTGAACACTGCATAATCCTTCCTTCTTCTCCACCAAATACTCCTCAGAACCACCACACATCCACTCATTCCTCCACCATCTCACATATATTGACATATGAATATTCTTGCATCTTTATAGTATCTTTGTTGATTGTAGTAAGCCGACTACATCATTGAGTCTTTAATTGCTATATTCTATAATGATGCTTGGATATGTTTCGATATATGTTGGATATTTTTATTGGACAATCTTATAGTGGTGATTGCATGATAGATTGGTTGTTCTTTGAGAATACTATGGTTATTAACATTTGATGCTAAACCTAGTATTACAAATCTTTATGTACTTGTGAGTTTGATGTTGTTCTCTATGGTGTTAGTCTTGATCAAATGGCGCAAAGGAGACAACGTTTTGCTCGAGGGATGAGTTCTTCTATGGAACTTTTGCTCCCCCTTCCGACTCTGAAACCAATTTCGGGACCAATTCTATACAGATACATGGGATCGCGCCATATCACCAGCGACTATACGGAGAAACGGGTGTCACTCTACCTCTTACCTTGAGTTTATTATTCTTGCCTTACATGTTTACATTGAGGGTAATGTAATATTTTAGGTGCGGGGAGGGGTTAGAGGACTCACGTGCATGCTAGCTTGATTTGGAATACTTTTTGCTACTTTTGATTGGAAAAACAGGAGAAAAAAGGAAGAAATTTTTTTTAAAAAATTGAAATTTTGAAAAAAATAGAAAATGAAAGAAAAGAAAAGAAAAGAAAAGAAAACCCGCTAAGTTGAAAATCCGAGAGGACAACTTAGGCACCATTGGGGGCCCGGATAGGTTGAAAACCCTAAAGGGCGACCTAGGCAAAAATGAGAGGCCAAATGTGCGGAAAAAAGTGAGATGTGAGCCAAAGAAACATTATGTGTGGCTAGGATGAAAACCCGAAAGGACTCCTAGGCAAAATGAGAGAGAGAGAAAAAAGGAAAATGCTATGATTTCACTCATTTGCCATCGTTGGAGTCATAAGGTTGCAGTTGTCATATGGATGGATCGGGTAACTCAACATCCTGAGACCTCTTGGGATTGGGTAACTTAGCGGGCTAAAAAATGAAGTATGGTTATGAAATTCTTGATTCTTTTATAATTCATTTTAGTTGATATATTGGCATTGGGTGAAGTATGTGTTTTAACCTCCTAGATGGTTTTGACTTCATTTTGTGTCATTGGATTTCGGTTGATATATTGATATGATGTGAAGTATGTGTTTGCACCTTTCCTATGGTTTTAACTTCATTTTGTGTCATTGGACTTTGGGAATATTAATTCGGGACTTTGAAATATTTTTATGGGTAGTGAATTGATAAGTGGTAGGTTTAGTTAGATTTAGGAATTGGGGCTGTGTGTGTGAAAAATTCTCATTTGAACTTTGATTTTGGGATTTATGATATTGAGAGTTTTCGTGAGGTTTTGATTGGGGGAATATTAGTTAGGATGTGGACATATGAATTCCTTTGTGTGCTTGAATATTTTCTTACTTGAGGGTGAGTAAGGTTTAAGTGCGGGGAGGTTTGATGTGTCATTTTATATGGTTATATTAAGACTTTTGGGACTCACTTTTGTACACTTTTTTTGCTCTAGATGTGGCATTTTGCCTTGAAATTCTCTAAGAAGAGTTAAAAGCATCTTTTACTCTTTTATTACTTTCCTAGAGGATTTTGTGTGACAAGGAAATTTTTTTAAAGACTTTGAAGAATACCTTTGAAAATTTGAAGACTTGTATTTGAGATTTTGAAGACTTGAAGAATTGAAGATAAGTGAAGTAAAGAGGAGGCCTTGAAACAAAAAGAAGAAAGAAATTAAGATGCTGAAACTGGGCTCATTCGCGACTCACGACGAACCCGTCGCAACTCGCGATGGACGTATGGCCAGAAACTTTCTTACTTTTTGTACTATAAATACTAAACATTAATCTCTCCTCTTCACACCCTTCTTCTTGCTGCAATTTTTCTGGTTTCAAAACCCTAATTTTTCTTTCTTCCTTTTCTTAGTTTTTGTAGGTTAATAATGTATTTTAATTATCTAGCTTAGTTTAATCTTGGGAGCAATTGATTGAAGCTTCCGTATCTATATAGTAAGAACCTCTATTTCACTCTATCTTGAAGCATATATTATTTAGCATTCATGTGTTTTAATGTGATGTTTTACTTCATTTATATTCTGGGTTGTTTGAGAATAGGAAGTGTTTGTATGATTGAAATGTTAGGGTGTTAGAAAAGTTGCAAATTTCGTAACTCATTTGGTATGAAAATCCAAGAACATGGACTTAGAACTTCTAGTGTATAATGTGCTGTAATTCTTGCTAGATAAGTATGTTAATGTGAATTGTTCTCATATTTATCCTATAGATGCAATGTAAGGTTGAATCTTGGATGTGGTTTGTTCTAGGTTTAGACTAATGAATGCTATGTTTGGTTAAATGGCTATGTCTTTGGTAGAAGGCTTGTTGTTATCAAATCTATGGTCCTTCGTGTATAATTTCATTTTTGAAAAATACCTCTATGGTGTGGTTTACCTAGAGTGATTGCCAACAAGGTTTGCAAATGGTCGTTGTTTGTCTTTGCAAATTACTATTAAGAAGGAATGAATGTTGATTTTCCATTGGAATTCCCCATAGGTAACAAATGTGATAGAATGAGTGAATGGTTCAATGATCTACATTAGGTTTGGAAGTGGATATCATTGCCCCCAAGGTTTTGTCTTTTGTAGTTTTAAACCCCTTTTTCTTAGTTTGTTTGATGATTAGCATAGTTACTTGACTTTGCTAGTTATCTTGTCTTTTAATTTCATAACTTAGGATCAACAACCAACCAAACCCCCCCCCCCCCCATTTACTCGCTTTTATATGTATAATATTTTTACTTCTAGTATAATATTAACCTTATATGTTTAAACGCTTAAGAAAATTCCTCTTCTTCATGGACAACCCCAACTTGCCAATATCTACTTAGTTGTAGTTAGTAAGCACTTAGGGCATATAAATTTAACTTTGAGAAGTACGTCGATGACCTCCCAACTCACTAACGTTAGATACTGCAACGAGCTCAACACCGATTGAGGGGGGGTTGATTTGGTGGCGGGGGGTATAAGCTGTGGAAGGGAAGCGACAGGTGCGACAAAAGGGAGGGATATGGGGCGGGAAAATTAAATAAAATTGAAATAGGAAAAAAGGAAAATAGGGAAATAGGGAAAAAAGGAAAATAGAAAAAGAAAATTGAGAAATGACTATTTTACCCTTAAAACTAACGTATTGACTAGATTTAACGATTTGACCTGATAGAGTGGCCACGACTCAACACTTTGTAATTTTATGGGCTAAAAGTGTTTGAAAAAAAGAGGGGCCAAAGGTGAACGATGGTGATAGTTAAGGGGTCACCAAAATCATTTGCTCTTATTAGTATTCATGTACTTGTTAGTTGTACAGTGTATGGATTTTTTGTTTTATTTGTTGTTAACTGTTTATTTTGAATTAGGAATTGTTTTTATTAACTTGTATGTTGCATTTGTTAGCATTCAGTGTGTACTTGTTAATTGTACTGCGCATGACTTTTTATTTTCATTTGTTGTATATTGTTCATTTTGAATAAGGAACTGCACATGTTTACTTATATACTATTGCATTTGTTAGAATTCAGTGTGTACTTGTTAGTTGTACTATGTATGATTTTTTATTTCATTTGTTGTTAATTATTCATTTTGAATTCGGAACTACATTTGTTTACTTATATGTTGCATTTGTTTACTTGGTGGATTGATTCTACACCATTTTAAATAGAGCAAACAACTTCAGTGGCCCCTAAACTATTTTCATCGTTCACATTTAACCCTCCATTTTATGTTTGAATGCTACTAGCCCCTGAACTAATTGAAGTGTTAAGTTGCACCACTTCCGTTTAGTCAAATCGTTAAGTTCAGCTTTCATTGACATTTTAAGGGGCAAAAATGTTCTTTCCTATCCAGCCCCAATATTCATTGCAATTTAGAAGAATGTCTTCTCGAGTCGTGCGAGATTCGAGTTGAGATGTTTTCTCGATCCGTTTAGATGCGTCGACAACGTCAAAATTCGAGTTGATATTTATCATGCATCGCACACACAACTCGAGAAGACATTCTTCTGGATTAGAAAGAGATTTTGGGGTTGAATAGGAAAAGACATTTTTCCCCTCAAAATGTCAACAAAAGTTAAACATAACGGTTTGTCCAGACGAAAGTGTCACAACCTAACACTTATGCTAGCTCAAGGGGTAAAGAGTGATGACAATAGTTTAGGAGTTACAGATAGGGGTGGGCAAAAAAATTGAAACCAGACCGAAAATCGAATAATCCGAATTAGAATTACCTGGACCAAATTTAAGATACAGTTTTTGGATAAACAAATTAAGTAAACCGATTATCGAATATGATTTTTGTTTTGGTTTTGGATTTTGAAACCCAATCCAAAACATGACCCTAATACCGAATTGCAAATAAAAATTAATTAATTATATATATTAATAATATAATTTTAAAACTCTACAAATGCTCAGTGGTAAGATGTACAAATGGTGGTGGCTACAATCATTATTCATACTCTGTTGTTAGAGGTCGTGACTGGATTATCCCAGTTGACATTTATATTTTTGGTTGTCCACCTACTGTCGAGACCCTTCTCTTTGGACTTCTCCAGTTGTAGAAGAAAATCAGCGGGTGCAAAGAATGACTTCCTTCATTGGTGGACAAAGTAGCATATTACGTTTGTGTTTTTCCTTGTTAAATTGCATCAGCCTATGTACCTGCTTGACCTCCACATAGTGGCGGAGTGGCATATGATTTTTGTTTCAATCTTTTGTTTGACTAAAATTTTTTTTTTATTGATTTTTAATACTCTATCCGTTCCGGAATAATTGGCACATACACTTTTGGCTCGGTAGTTATGCAAGCTGATGTGACAGAGAATAATTGTGAAAAAGTAGGAATTTTTTTGGGGAAACGGTAGGCCCAGTCAAAAAGTTAGTGAAGTTAAAGAGGATATTGTAGGAATTTCACAACATATTCTTTACCATTATGGGTAAGAATTAAAAAATGTCATTTTATGTGGGATGGACGAAAATAGAAAGTGAGTCAATTATTATGGGACGGGGGGAGTATTATATGTAATGCTAAAATTGTTGTTGTTGAATTTGTATTGTAGTTGTTGGATTTTTATTTTAAATACTTAAGTTTGATGATGTAGATATTAAATTACATATTTTTATAGAATTTTAAATTAATTTATATATTTTTGGTAATTTTTAAAAAAATTCCCATGAATTCGGGTATTTGGTTTTGAACTAAAATCAAACCGAAGTCGAATTGTGAATTCGGTTAGAATAATTTGTTATTTTGAATTATTCGGATAGGTTTTGATTTTAAAGTTTTAGGGGTAAAACTAAATAATCTGAACCGAATAAATTAAAAATTGATTAAAATGGCTCGACACCCACCTCCAATTACGGAAGCCGTTTGCCTATTTTAATACATGCAAATGACTCAAACTCCTTTACTCCTGTGCTAAAGGAAATTATGCCCGTAACCACAGGTTGGCTGTATCTTAAACATGTATTTAATAACACATGATTTAGTTCTTGGTATTTTAATACGTTCATATTAAAGTTATGCTGAGAGTATAAAATTAGAGTGATTCTAACTCGATGGCTTTGTGAGATGAAGTAAGAACTCATGTAAGAACGACCTTGGTGCGTTGGGCCACCTCACTCCTTGTGGAGAATGGCTCTTTCTTGTTCACGAAACATGATGGCATGTTTTTCATTACAAATATCGCAAATGGGGGATAATTAGTTCGAAGCAGGTTGCGTAAGTGAAGAGCAGAGGGATGGCCAATTCTAGGCCTAATTTACCAAATTTCTTAAAATTCAATTAGGTTCACGGCATGTCTTGGATAAGTGATATGTTATGAGACTTTCTCAATAAAAAGAGTGGGCTAAACTTATGGATAGGTCAAAGATCAATTTGCAATTAACATAAAATTAACAAAATTCGTGGGTTGGCCCAATTGAAAATTTCTGGTTATAACAATCAACTCATTCTTCTTTCTTCAACCTTCATTCTTCTTTCCCAAAATTAATACGCAGCCCTACTTTTTGCAAACTTCTCCATTTTCCATTCTTCATCCTTCAATCTCCATTCTTCATTCTTCATCTATCAAACTCCTTCTCAAACTCCAATCTTCATTATCTGCAAATTTAACTTCTCCCAACCGACCAAATCCTTCTCCGATCAATTAATTTTTTTTCCGATGAGCAGCTCAAACGACTGGCTAGTGTCCAGCAAAAATCTGCCCACATCTAGAGGAGAAGGGAGGGCAAGTTCCAGATCTGGTCGAAACAACTTGTTTTCAGTTTAATTAAAACTTAATTTTATTTGTATTGTAATTCTTCACATCCTATTGAGGTTATGTTTATCAATTGTGTTCGATGTGAATGATATTATTTTTGAAAGTTCTGAATGTATGGATTCTGCTGCTATGAACATGTAAAAAATATGTGGTAAATATTCCAAAAATGAACTAAATGCTGCTGAAAATTTTCTTATATACTATGCACTTGTTACCTTACAATACGTATCGTTTGTATTAAAACATGCAATTGTTTTAAAAGCTTTGAATATGAATTATGAAATTTTTCTAGGAGATCATGTATAAGTTGAGTTAAAATTTAACAATTTAAAATTGTCATATTAACTCTGCATTAATTACTTTACAACATGTATTGTTTAAATAAAAACACGCATATGATTTTCAAATTATCAATTCCTTTTATGAATAGCAAAACTTTGTCATGCGGTAGTGCATAAGTTACCTTAAAAATCATTTCTGTTTTGTTAGAACATGCACTTGTTGTAAAAGCTCTTAATATGAATTATGCAATTTTTCGAAGAGATCATGTATAAGTTAGTTAAAACTTAACAATTCTAAATTGTCATATTAACTTTGCAGTAATTACCTTACATAATGTATTGTTTAAATAAAAACACGCATATAATTTTAATTTATCAATTCCTTTTATGAATAGAAAATTTTTGCCATAAGTTAGTGCATAAGTTATGTTATGCATCATTTTTATTTTGTTAAAGCATGCATATGCTAGCATCCAACTAGTATTTCTCATGGGATACTAACAAATGTCACATAGTTTTGTAGTTTTTCAAATTTTCATATGTACTGCAGCCTTACAATATATACTGATAAAAAAATGAGCATATTTCCCAAATTTAAATCAAAGAGAGGTCATAGAAAGTCTTGCCAGCGTGAAAGCAACACATGTAAGGCATTGCATACTTTGTATAAAAGAAACATGCAAATTTGGTCAATTTCAAACACAACATCTAAACAAAATGGAAGATAAATTGCTCGTGACAGAATTATTCCATCGGGGAACTTACAACTACAACAATATTCCTATCCAAATTAACTAACATCCTCTAATACAATGAATCAATTCTTAATCTTCAAAAGGGGATCATCTTTGAATCTTCAAGTTCAGTGTCATATTCATATGAATCCTCCTTGTGTCGGAACGTCTTGTGGAGTCCAATGTTCAATGTTTGTCCGATTCCTTAAAAGTTAAAACCAAAAAAAGTTTAGATGCAACTCCTGCAAAAAGTCATACACATTAGACATTAAAAGTTGCAGCATATAAGCAAACTTGTACAATTTCTAATTCAAAACGAACAATAATCAACAATGAAAATAAAATTAAAACACAATAAAAATAACAAGTTCATATTGGATTCTAACCGATGCAATATATAAGTAAACAGATGTAGTTCCTCATTCAAAATGAACAACCAACAACATTTTTCATTAAAAAATATTTTCATACACAACACAACTAACATGTACACATGAGATACTAACACTAAAACAAAATGAACCTATTACTTCACCCCTTTTACTTCGGTTTTTTGGTTAAGGGAAAATAACCGAGGTAAAAAGTTCTTTTACCTCAGTTCTTATTTTTTTGAAGTAAAAAATATTTTTACCTCGGTTTTTAGAAATTGAGGTAAAAAGTACATCAGTTTACCGAGGTACTTACGACATCGGTTTTGTTTAAAGCTAAGGTAAAAGTCTGTCATTACCAATGTCGCACGGATGTCTGGCTTACCGACGTCGGTTGTGTTTAGGACCGAAATCGCAAGTCACTCTCGCAGACATGAATGACCGATGTCGCACGTATGTCTGACTTACTAATGTCGCAAGCACCTCTCGCACACATGAAATGACTGACATCGCACGTATGTCTGGCTTACCGACGTCGCACGTACCTCTCGCACACACCCTTCTAATGCACGATTTAAAATAATTGAATATATATATATATATATATATATATTCATAATGTAATTTTATATTAAGATAAAAATATAATATTTTAAAAAATTTTATGCAACTCCATTTCTTTTAAACTTTTAAAAGATTTTATAACTATACTTTGAACTATAACTTTATGTTTATATTTTTCAAATGAAACAAATTAAATGTAGAGTTTGAGTAACAAATGATCAAGATTTTAATAATAAAATTCATTGTTAAACAAAACTAAATATAATTTTGTAAATTTTTTATGCTACTCCATTTCTTTTAAACTTTTAAAAGATTTTATAAATGTACTTTTAGAGCCCGTCACTTGAAAGACGGCCTTTCCATAAGTCGTGGAAATACCAAGGTTTAAAGTGCAAATTAGAAGAAATGAAGATAAAATTTTTGGGTTGCATGAATTGGGTTATAAACTTTATTACTATTACATGTTACATAATAAATTTTAATTATTGCAACTAAGACCTTTTACCTTTTATTATTATAATTAAACTCCGTCTTTACATAAACTTCTGGAAAGACGATCTTTCCCAAGACTTTGTCATACTTTTAATTATGACTTTATGTTTATATTTTCAAAAGAAATAAATTAAACGTAGAGTTCGAGTAATATGTGATCGAAGTCGAACATTGATAAATAAATTTTATTTTTCACTTAATAAAATTTATATACTACTTATTCATAATTACATAAAATAAGTTGTATATTTTTTTTAACTGAAAACACCCAAAGGTGGGGGTTGATTTATTGGTACCCCAAGCCAGAAACTTTAACGAGCCAGAGTCATCATAGTAGTTAATACAAAAGGCAACATGATTGCCTCCCAAAAGAATGATCAGATACTAATTTCTATGAGTCTATATATGTGCATAATCTAGAGGAAGAGGTAGTTGCGATTCCAAAGTAACGAATCTCCACACCCCGTGTTAATTCATTACTTTGGCCAGGCAACTACCAGTCAGTCAAATTAGTAAGTGAAACTGATAAACGGAATAAGCTAGTAAGACTGTCATTGCTGGTTGCAGCCTATGGTGATGAAGCTAGAGGAGTATGTAATTGAATGTCATGTGTCCAGCCAGAATTGACCAAGCTTGATGAAGACCATGGTAGAATATCAACAAGGACTGAAAAAATGGTGCAGAACTGAAGAAAATGGGGCCTGGGAATAGAGAAGTAGTGAACCCGCAGTGTAGACAGCAGATGTGACTGTGAGCTCCCCTCTGGAAGTGAAACACCATAGCCATCGAGGGGAAACATAGAGTGCCAGAGCATAATGTGATCCATATCCTGAAGTAAAAGAAAGAAATATCAGCAGTATCAACCTTCTTTTGAGACTTGCCTATGGATTCTAATATAAGGTGTATGCATGCTATCCATATGAATTAGGCCTTTAATGTGAACCGGAATGTTATTCAAATGTAGTGAAGAATCCATCCAGGATGTTGAGTGGTGTTTAACTAAAGCATCAGCCACTGAATTACATTCTCTGTATGGGTGCTTAAGAGAACACTGGGATAGAAATGTATGAACATGGAACACCAATGGATACAGAGACCATTTGGAACAAGATGGATCATTGATCATATGAACTTCCTGTAAAGAGTCTGATTCAATAATGAGATTTGAATATCTAGGGATACATATTTGACATGCCAAAAGGTCTGCATTTATCTCAGCTTCCAGTGGAGAAATAGCTGCTATGGACTCTGACTTAATAAGGAGTGGTAAACCTTGATTATCATGAGCAATTAAACCAATAGAAACAGATGTAGTAGACCATGAGGCATCCACATTAACCTTAATGACATTTGGACCTAGAAATTCCCAATATACAGTGGAGATGGTTGGCTTCGGTGGTGGTCTGGGGAGGGATATCAGAGAGTGGGATTGATTGCATGAGTTAAGGTGTATACTGGGGAGGCAGGGATAGGCTGAAATGGATAGATTAAGAGTATCTATAACTTCCTTGGTTATATGGGTAAAAGAAAGGTGTTTGTCATCAAGAAAATAGGAATTTCTAGCCTTCCATAATGCTCAGCAGATCAATTGAGGCAACAGTCGACATATTATTTCCTGAGGCCCAGAAAGGTCACTACAATTCCAAAAGATGAAAAACGTATCCACAACATTATAGACATTTTGCAAATTGAAATTGACTAAAAGAGCACTCTGAATCCAAACAGATTTAGCGAGATGGCAGTTAAGGAAGAAATGTTCCAGGGAGTCAGTTTGATGGCACATAGGACATTTTGAAGCCAAGCTGAAACCACATTTGATGAGGATATCATCAAATGGTAAAAATGAATTCAACAATTTCCATGTAAAGATGGAGATCTTCTTAGGTAGCCTAGGGTTCCATATGAGCTCAGTAATTGGGAAATTACCTAGGATATATGTTAGGGTTTTATAGGCTGACTTGAAAGAGAATTTTCCAGTCTCTTCAGGTTTCCAAATCATCTTGTCCTCCCTATCATGTACAATTTCTGCACCCTGTAAAAAAAGAACAGTATCATTTTCCAGGAATGGAGCAATCTTAGGTAAAATTGATCCTTTGTTATTTACAAAATCAGCTACTGAAAATGGCCAAAACATTGAAGTGATGTGGGATGGAATTTTGTTGATCAACGGACCATTTGGACACTAGTTAGCAGCCCAGAAATCACATTTACCTTGGCCATGGATAATCAGTGTATTCTGTTCTGCAATATGGTTTATCTCACAAATTCTCTTCCATGTTTTGGAGTTTTTGTGGGACTAGGGAAAGGACCACAATAATTTGGCCCACAAGGTGTTTCCTAATTGGCTTTTCCACCATAACTTAAGTGAACAAGCATCAATAATTGACTTATTAGATCTAAAACCCAAACTATAATGAGGTTTAGGGATAGCAATATCAGTCCACTTTTTCCAGACCTTATTCTTTCTTTCATCAGTTTCCCCCCAAAAGAATCTGGCCATTCTTTTTTCCATGGATTTAACAATAAATGATGGAGGTTTACAAACAGTCCAAATATGATGAGGGAGAGAGTATATGCATGATTGGATCAGTGTCATTTTCCCTCCTGCACTTAACCATCTATTCTTCCAGTTTTTGAATCTCTTATCCATAGTTTCAAGAAAAGGATAGAAATATCTAGATAGGGTTCTTCCTTTGAAAATAGGACAACCTAGGTACTTAAATGGGAGAGTACCTGTCTTCATCCCTAGGATAGACCTAATTTGAACTTTCTTAGTGACTGTAGCTCTCTTGCTAATGTAAAACTCAGACTTTTCATAACTAATTTTCTGGCATGATGTTAACTCAAATATCTGCAGAAATGCTTTAATCTTAGTAAGACCAAATTTTGAAGTTTGCATAAAAATTATGGAATCATCTGCATAGCTTAAGTGGGTGACTTGTAGAATATTAGAGGGAAGGGAAAAATATTGCAAGCTGTTATTTTGAAAAATGAAAGAAAGGCTCCTGGAGAAGGATTCAGTAAAGATATTAAACGGGAAAGGAGATAGGGGATCACCTTGTTTGATTCCTCTAGTTGGTTTGAAAAAACCAACAGGATTACCATTGATGAGCATAGAGAAGTAAGCCTGGGACAGATTATTCATGACTGCCTTAAGAAATTGACCTGAGAAACCAAATTTATAAAGAATACTGTGCAAGAAACCCCAGCTAACTCTATCAAAAGCCTTTTTCAGGTCTAGTTTGAACATACAATTGGGAACCCTATTTTTTTGTCAAAGAACCTAACCATCTCTTGAAAATATAGGATATTGTCTGAGATATCTCTATTCTTCATGAAAGCAGTTTGGTTATGAGAAATTAATTTGTCCATATAGGGTTTCAATCTTTCCATGAGAACCTTAGAGCAAATTTTGTTAGCAACATTAGAAATGCTAATAGGTCTGAAATCATCAAAGGAGGATGGGGTAGGTTTTTTAGGAATAAGAGTTATCCAAGTGCTAGAGATACCTCTTGGTATGTTAGATCCTAAAAGAAAATCATTTACTGCAGATAAGAGGTCATCTTTTATGAAATCCCAACATTTGATGTAAAATTTACTAGAGAAGACATCAGGCCCTGGGCTACTATTTCTATTCAGCCCCATAACCACTGATTTGAGTTCAGTTTCTATTATAGGCCTAGATAAAATAGCGTTATCTTGCTCAGTGATGGTAGAAGGAATCTGGCTGAGGAAGTGTGGATAGTAGGTGGAATCCACAGAGTTCCTAGATTCAGTTAGCAGGTCTAAGAAGTATTTGACAGCTTCATTCTGAATGTCTGTAAAATTGTCCAGCCATTGACCAAATGAGTTTTTTATTTTTGATATATTCAATCTATAGTTCTTCTCCTGAACAGATTTATGAAAAAATTGGGTATTATTATCCCCACACTTAAACCAATTCAATCTTGACTTGTGTTTCCAGAATTTTTCTCACTTTTAAAGCTCTGAGAAGAAGTGCCCTTTTTTCATTAAGAATGATAAGTTCGGTTTCTGAATGGGATAAATCATAGATTACTTCCTGTCTTCTGAGATTATCCTTAGCCATCATTACATTAGAGTCAATATTACCAAAGCTCTCTTTGTTCCATATTTTAATTACTTTCTTAACTCTAATTAGCTTAAGATATAGCCCCATCATAACTGTTTGGCGAATAGGAGAACTCCAGTTTGTTCTGATTAAATCCAAGAAATCAGACCTATTGAACCAACAGTTGAGAAATCTAAAAGGTTTTGGGTATGAGGGAGTCTGAGTAGCAATTTGGAACAAGAGGGGTGAATGATCCGAGGATTGCCTATTGAGGATCTGTATGGAGGAAGCTGGGAATTTTTTGCTCCATTGGAGTGTACACAGACCTCTATCTAATCTTTTAGAAGTAGGGTTTCTCAGTCTACCATTGGTCCATGTGAAAATATTCCCTACAGTATTAATCTCCTGTATTCCTTTGGTGTTAATCTAATTATAGAAACCCCTAATACTGCCTAGATTAGGAGAGCTAGGGCCTCTATATTCATCAGGTGTGACAGTTGTGTTGAAATCACCTGTGAAAACAGTTTCGTTTAGTGGGAGAAGACCTAGGGCATGCCATAGTAACTTTCTACCTTCTCTATTCCTAAGGGCATAAATAAAAACTATTTACATCTGAGAATTAGAGCCAGAGTGGGTGATTTTAACATTCAAGAATTGCTCATGGTGACATATGAGATTAACAATCAGTGAGTCATTCCACTTTAGCCAGAGCTTACCATTATGGAGAGGAAGGTTATTAGAAAAATTCAGTTTCTGCATGTAGGATTGGCATTGAGAGTTATCATGCATAGGTTCTATAATACATAATAGTTGAATTTTCTTTTTCAAAATCAAATGTTTCAGTCTGAGCATAGAAGTTTCAATTACCCTCCGATTCCAAACCAAAAAATTAAGTTTGACAGGGTGCATCATTGGTCAACTGATTTATGGCTTTTAGTGGATGATCTTAGCATAATCTTAATCAATTGGACAAGGTAATTCTTTTTGGTCTTGATCTTACCTTGGCCATCATTCTTACCTGATAGATTACTTGCAACTACCACAGGGATGTCCTGAGAGTGAGTATCTGAAGCAACTTCACTACCATCATCAAAGGATTCCAGAGGGTCCTGAATTAGACCTTCATCAGAGTTCGACAGATCCTCCATATCCTGCAAAACAGCAAATCTGTTTTCCATCTTTCCTTGGTGTGAAAGTGGAGGGTTAACGGGGGAGCACTGGAAACGAATCAAGTTGTGAGAACCAATCCCTATGTCATCCTTAGAATATATTTTAGGTTTTCTTATAGGGATAATAACCTCTGTTAGGTTTATTAGTTCCCTAAGGGCTGTATAGGATTTTTCCAAGGCTTGTGCTACTGATGGGTGGTCTGGGGGAGGTGGTTGAGGTAACTGAGGTGTGGTAATCTGAGTGATTGCTCCTGTTGTCTCGGGGCCATATGCCAAAGGATCAGAGGCAGGGTTAGTATTAGCTAGCTGATGAGATATGATTTCGAGTTGGGCTTATTTGAGGAAGGCTGATTGTTAGTGAACATAGCAGGGGCTTTTGCAAATTTATGCCCAGTAGCATACCATTTAGGCATTGGTTCAACATTATTATGGGAGACAGTTTTACATTGACCGAGTGAATGTTCCAGTTTAGCACAGTGATCACAATACATGGGGATATCTTCATACTCAATATTATATTTCCGGTTGTTATTTGTTGATCCTAATCTGATGGAGGTGTTAAGAGGTTTGTGAAGATCTATCTCAACACACAGCTTAATGACAGATGGTCTGGTTAACATTTCAGTGGCTAAGTCTTTCTTGATGAAATTACCTATGCTATTTCCAATAGATTCAATAGAAGAAGCATTATAATAGTACAGGGGAACTTCCCTGATTGTGCACCAGACCAGAACAATTAGGGATTCCTTGTGAGTTGAAAAATCCGAAGACCATTTGAGGATTTTCATCTGGACTCCATTGAAAACCCAGCTTCCTTTGATCCAACATCTCTGATAATCATTAATCTGGTCAAATTTGATGAGGACGTGCTTGAAATCCAGTGACCCAAATTGGTATTTACCAGCAAACCCCACCGTTTTGAAGGATGATTCCAGTTGCTCCATTGAGAGCCTGCCTTTAGTAAATTTGCCTACCAGGGCATTGGCGTAGTGGGCGGAGAGTGTTGAGATCTCTTCCTCAGTGTATAGACATGCTGGCTCACCCAAATGCTCCAATTTTGGGATCAATTCGGGATTGTCCGGAAGAGATTGACGGAGAGGGGGGATTTTTCTTGGAGTGCAGAGAGGAAAGTTTTTTGTATGGTTATAGGATTGCCGTTCTCTGCCATGGTGGCTGGCCGCGATGGAGGCGTGGTCAGTTCCGTTGCTTGTTGACAGGGAAGAGCCGTTAGCGGCGAAAGGAAGCCATTACCGGTGGGAGAGGACGTTGGATTCATAGATTGTGAAGTGAGAGAAGAGAGGAAATGATACTGTTCACTGGAGAAAAATGCTTTTACTGACATTTTGACTGTAAGTGCCTGTATAAAATAAGTTGTATATAATTAACATAAGTAGTATCAAATTTGGTTGCTAGGAGACACTTGTATGAGTTACTCAATAACATATACTAGCGCTTTTCAACATTTCATCAAAAAAATAATTTATTTTTTATTTCTATATTTAGGCAAGAATAACAAAAATTACGTGTTTTGGACCAATGGATAATAGGGTAACATAACTTTGGGCCGCAGTGTAACTTTTCAAGATTGTGTAGAAGTAATCAATGTTAACTTTCAAGGCCCATCTGTTCACCCATACATGCCCAAATTGGAAAACTTAAATTGTATATTATTTAATTACATTTTGGTGTGGTCAATTTCGTGATTCGACAACTTCAACTTTCTTGGAGAGATCTAAGTTCAAAAGGTAAAACTTTACGTGTAACACCAAATTGAAATCCGCTCAAACGTGATGGTACCCTATGCACCCCCATTGTATTTTCCAAGTCCGTAACATAGTATTTATCAATAAACATACACAAGAATATATTTGTAATATTTTCCGTTTTACTTGTCTTACTTATAAGTATTATATTCCAAGTTACTCTAGAACATGTACAAGCATTTTCCAACATTTCATCAAAAAAATAATTTATTTTATATTTCTATATTTAGGCAAGAATAACAAAAAGAAAAAAGTGTTTTTATAACCCTACCTAGTTGACATAAGTGCCAATATAACCTTTCAATATTCGAAAGTGCCAATATAACCCTATCTAGTTAGTGAAAGTGTCAATATAACCCTATAAGTTTTAAGGATATGCTAATATAAGCCTAAAAACATTAGAATTGTGCTGACATAACCCTACAAACATTAGGATTGTGCTGATATAACCCAATAAGATTGCATAATGTGCTAATATAACCCTACCTGTTCCGGCGGCGGTCCGGCGAACTATGAGGGTAAAATTGTCCACCTAGTTTCAGAGTTAGCCCAAAGCGTATTTTGGTCAATTTACTTAGAGTCAATGCCAAAAAATTGAGGTTAATGCTGGAAATGGGGTCTGAGGGTTATATTGGCACTTTCATTAACTAGTTAGGGTTATATTTACACTAAAAATTATCATAGGGCTATATTTACACTAAAAATTATCATAGGGTTATATTGGCACTTACTCAAATAGATAGGATTATAATGGCACTTACTCAAATAGATAGGGTTATATTGGCACTTATCCCTAACAAAAATTATGTGTTTTGGAGCAATGGATAATTGGGTAACATAACTTTTGGCCGTAATATAATTTTCCAAGATTGTGTAGAAGTAATCAATGTTGACTTTCGAGACCCTTCCGTTCACCCATACGTGCCCAAATTGCAAATTCACAATCTTATATTATTGAATTTCATTTTGGTGTCGCCAATTTTGTAATTCGACAACTCCAACTTTCTTGGAAGGACTTAAGTGCAAAAAGTATAAACTTTACTCGAAAAATAAATTAAAATCCGCTCGAACGTGATGGTGCCCTATACACCTACAATGTATTTTCCAAGTCTGTAACATAGTATTTATCAATAAACATGCACGAGAATATATCTGTAATCTTTTCCATTTTACCTTTCTTACTTCTAAGTATTCAACTCTAAGTTACTTTAGAACATGTACTAACATTTTCCAACATTTCATCAAAGAAATAATTTATTTTATATTTTTATAAGTAGGAAATTATAACAAAAATCATGTATTTTGGAGCAATGGATAATAGGGTAAAATAACTTTGGGCCATAGTGTAATTTTCCAAGACTGTGTAGATGTAATCAATATTGACTTTCAAGCCCCTTCTGTTCACACATACATGCCCGAATTGAAAATTCACAATCTTATATTATTGAATTTCAATTTTCTGTCGTCAATTTCGTGATTCGACAATTTCAACTTTCTTGGAGGGACCTAAGTACAAAATGTAAAAACTTTATTGTAACTCCAAATTAAAATTCGCTAGAACGTGATGGTACCCTTAATTGACCTTTGATACATAAATACTAATAAAAGTTTTTGACCTTGACTAATAAACGATTAATCATTGACTTTCTATACATAAACACTAATGAAAAAGTTTGATATTGACTAATCAACGGTTGAACTTTACTTGACATTCCATATATAAAAATTAATAAAAATGGTTTGACATTCATTGATAAACGGACAACCTTATTTGACTTTCCATTCACAAACACAAATAAAATGGTTTGTCTTTAACTATTGAACGGTGTCTATATGAAAATATTAGGACATCAAATCTTTTGTAATTTTATTATAAAATAAATAATATTTCTTTTATTCAATTCACAAAATTAATATTAAAATATGTCATTATTAAATTACAGATATACAAGTTGTTGTATGAAATTTTCAAAAAAAATAAAATATCCTTCAATATTCACATCAATTTATTTATTTCTCTTCATAAACTAATATCTAAGAAATCAACCTAAAAGCCTAAGCCCTAACACCAAAGACAACTAACATAAACCCTAGTATATATACACAAGAAGTCTCATTTTCCTTCAACATAACATAAGAATCTTTCTCACTTAACTTCTAGCAGCCTTCTAGTCCGCCTCTTTCTCCGTCATTGACCGCCTCCTCTCTATCGTTGACCACCACTTCCGTCACCGTCCAACCCGAGTACAGCCTTTCGCTGCTCGAGTTCTGTTGTGCTGCTCGAGTTTAGCCCTCTCCCACTCGAGTCCAACCCTCCACCACGTCATGCCCTCTTCCGCCGGAGTCCGCCTGCTCCACCTCGCCAAAAGTCATCATTTTCACCACGTCGGATCTTCGATCAGATCTCCATCACCTTCGCCCAGATCTCCGTCATCTCTGCCGTCCCCGAGTCCGCCATGCCCGACTTTGTTGTGCCAGAGTCTAGAAGCTCCACTGCGCCTTCGGTCAGTGCTTCACATCCACTTTCCTTGCCTTCGATCAGAGCTTCCCTAGACTCGACAGATGCGCAGCCGGGTCCTTGACCCGTTGCTGAGTTGAATGAATATAAATGTATTGTATTTTGTTATTTGAAAATTTAAGTTTAATCTATTTAATATGAATTAAATATGGGATCTGATTCTGTGCATTTGGGTAGCTGGATATTTGAATTTGGGTTGCCATAAATGTAAATTTGGTTGGGCGGATATATGAACAACCAAAAGCTGAATCGATGTCGATTAAGCTTTCGGTAGTTTTTTTTAATTATAAAATGGTAAGTGCAAAGTCGCACTACCTTCTCCCCTGGTTTCAGTCTTACCAATAGCAGGTGCGATGTCGCACCACCTTCTCACCTGGTTTTGATATTTAAGCTTTTACCCCAGTTTTTATGCGACATCACTCCGCTATCGGTAACCATGGTAGGACCGAAAGGGGTGTAAATTTGCACTTGACCGAGGTAAAAAATGTGGCTGAATTAAAAATGTAACATATAGAGTAATATGTGGCTGAAGTAAAAATGTTACTTTTTACCTCGGTTCAAAACCGAGGTAAATAGGCCTAAAAAACTGAGGTAATATGTGATGTTTGTAGTAGTGTAACAAATGCAACATATAAGTAAACATGTGCAAGTCATTATTAAAAACATACAATTAACAACAAATGAAAAAAATTTATAGACAGTACAACTAACAAATACATATTGAATACTAACAGGTGCAACATATAAGTAAACAGATGTAGCTCAAAATTCAAAATGAACAATCAACAAAAAAAGAAAAAAAAAAGGCCTATTCACGGTACAACTAACAAGTACACATTGGATGATAACAATTGCAACGTATAAGCAAACTATTGCACCTTGTAATTCAAGACGAACAATCAACAAGTTTGTTGTAATAACAAGAGGGCACTTCAAAACCAAATCTCAGAAAATGTACATAGCAACTCGAAACACTAGAAAACAATGCTTATCTAACACTCAACAAAACGAATAACATACCAAATTTGAAAAATTGAACAAAAATTGTGTAATAATACGTTAAAAAATAAACCCTAGATATATGACACACTGTATCCTGCAAATGATAAACAAACGATGAAGAAACAAAACAGTGATGTCGAAACAGAATCAGAGAAATGAGTGGCCAGAGAATTGCGGAGAAGAGGCGGAGAAACGCAAAGAAGAGGTGAAGAAAAGTGAAATTGTTAGAGAAATGGAGAAAATGCGAAGGAGAAATGGAGAAGAGGCAGGGGAGAAGCTGAGAAATTGCCGGAGAGAAGAGCGAAATCTCCGGGGAAAAAAGAGACCTATTGCAAAGAGAAGAAGAAGTGCTGGAAAGAGGAACCATGCTTTCATTTACAATTAAAGAGTTAATTTTCATTAACTAAAAAAATCCCCATTTTCGCAAAATACTCCATAGCATGTCCATAAACTTATGGATATGCCGCCTTTCCTGAGACTTACCCCAATAAAAATTACTCTCTACTTAATATGCAATTGCACTGTTCATTTAGTAATATATACTAAGTTTAACTATAAAAGTATATATCAATATAACTAAGGATTTTATCATCTAACATAGTGTTAGACTTGTCCTAATGTGTATTTTTTGCATGCGCGATTTTCATAATTTTTATTTTACATAATTATAGATACAAATAGTAAGACATTATGTGAGTCAACTATCAAAAGTCAAAGTGTGCGGTTTAAACTGGGACAAATGAAGTAATAAAGGTTGTGGTTTTCAATTGTAAAAGTTCATGAATACATTAATGTGAATATTATTGTGTAAGATATTGTCACATTCATCCTAACACATATTTTTTTTAAAAAAATTATAATTTGTTACTACACATAATTTATGATACTAAAATTATGAAATCATCCTTGAATAATAATAAAAAAGAAGTAAGACATTTTTAGAGGGATGGGGGGAGTAGGTGGGATACGTGTAAGGAACCAATCCTAGTTTTTTCATAAATCAATCATTCATAAATGTTGGGAGAAACGTCAGCGGCGATTATAATGAGCGGAATTGATATTCAACCTAACTACCCTCTAACAATAATTAACATATTGTAAGGATGTATAAATTAGATTTCAACCAGATTAATTGTCTATACTATTACAGATTTGAAACACAATAAAAATTGTAATATCACCCTCAAGGATATTAACTTGCTTCCTGCAAAAATTATGACCACTTGGCAAAGAGAAGCACATCAAGCATCATCACTACGCCAAACATGGATATTCTATTAAGGTAACACCACTTGATCGAGTCTATGGCTGCTTTACAAAAATAAATGTGAAATTATCTCTCTAAACTCTCTCTCTCTTTCTTTATATCATAACTCTCTCCAGCCATCCAAGTTTGACTTTCTTAATAACCTCTAACTCAGCTAAAAAACATTTGTTTACTCTGTTCAGCACCGTCAACAACTTTAAAATAGCCACTGACATCATACGACAAAGCTCTGACCACTAAAATTCAGCCAAATCTACCACCAAATCACTAGATTCACTCGGAGGAATCGCTTCAAACAACAATTCAATGGTGGCTCCTCCCACTAGAGGCAGCCCGCCAACACATGCCTCACTATTACGAACCCCCAAAATGTCAAATGAATCCACAAAAACCTAGCTCAGCCCTACGACCACCTTTGAAGGAGAAATAGCGTGCTTATACTCAGCTCAAGAAATATAACAACTATCAATCCCCTTCAATAATACCCTTATTGGGAAATTCTCTTATGGAATGCCGGGTGAGATAAGAAAGGAGATGTCAAAGATGGGATTCAAATCTGAGGTCTCAACGGGATTGATTGACTCTAAACACTAAATGCTGCAATTTGCAGTGGAGGAGGATTACAATCACTGTTGGATGAAGACAAAATGGCTGATTGGAAATTTTTATATGAGGATAATCAAGTGGACTCCAGGATTCAAACTGAAAGCAGAGCCTGCAGTAGCACTAGTATGGATATCAATTTACGTAACCCCAGCTTATTACTACAACCAGACTACAATTCAAAAACTTATGAAGCAGTTTGAAGAATCAATGATGGCTTATGCCCATACAAAAGCTCTAACCAGGCCATCACAGATCAGATTCTGTGTTCAACTAGATCTCACAAAGGAAAGGCCTCACAGAATTCGCTTAGGATCCAAGGAAGACAATGATTGGTTTAAGGTCAACTTTGAATCAGAACCTCCATATTGCCAACAGTGCAGAAAAATAGGACAAAACAAAAAATCATACAGGAGAATTACTGAACTAAAAGGTAAAGCAACAAAGACATATCAGGAATTCAGAGTGGGATGGAAGGAAACATGATCTACAAAAGAGTAGATGGTAAGAAGCAAAATGAGGTACTAAAGCACAACTTAGGACCCACCACTACCAAAAAGCAGGTGGACAACAACATTTCACAAGAAATGTACCAAGATGCTGTGGATATGCTGGAGCAAGAGCTACAACAGGTTTCATCTAAACTTTCTACCTTTGATAATGTTGTTAGCAATATTTGCAAACAAAAAAAACTTTGATTGTGTATGATGCTGATAATGAATTTGGAAAAGCTTTGATTCTTAGAAATAAGGTTGATGATGTTTTGAATAATGATCTGAATAAGGCTAATATGAATACAGAGTCTAGCACTGAAGTAGGAAGTCCTAAAACCTTAACTGAGAAAAATAATTCTAATTCTAAGAAGATAATGCGGGAAAGGCCTAATGGAAAAATTACCTTTGGTGGATTTAGAAGGGTTAACAGAAAAGAAGGAAATAAGGGACAACTGCTTTTGGCTGAAGATGATATGGCTTTAAATAAAAAACATAATAAAGTGTCAAAGGTGGAGTCTCGATTAACTGATGCCTTAACAATTGAACCTTTAGATGGCATAGAAAGCATAAGCCTACACAATGGAAATGAAGTAGATTTAAGTTATATATTACAGAAGGAATACAGTTCTAAACTGAAACTTAATTAGAAACAAAATCATCCATTGAACATGAATATGAGACTGATATAGAAACTGAGCAAAATAAACCTAATTCACCACCTTCTATATCACATGCATTGACAGTGGAACTTGGGATTATCTTAACAGAGAAAAAAAGAGTAAAGAGAACTTACTTTAAAGGCCTTAACATGATCTTAAGATCAGATCTAAAACCTAAACACTCAAATGATTAAGATTAACTTATTATGCTGGAACATTAGAGGTTATGGAACATCACTTGATAGATTAATTAGCCTGGTAAAAAATCAAACATACAAATACTATGTCTTCTAGAGCCAATGCATCCCAACACAGAAGGAATTAAGCTGATGCATAAAACTGGATTCAAACACTTAACAAATGCTGAAAATGGTAAAAGTATGGTTATTTTGGAAATGGATATCACCATAAGCCTTATTAAAGATGTTGAGCAGTATATCCGTGTAGATATAATCCTAAAATCTTCCCAGCAAAAATGGAAGGCAACTTTTGTCTGTGCTATACAGACTAGGGGCCTTAGAAAATAACTTTGGAATGAACTAACTTTATCTAATTTGGAGCCAAAAATCATATTTGGGGATTTTTTTTAATGTTACAGCTTCTTCTATGGAGTCTAAAGGACCTAATAATCCACTATCAGGTGGCATTAGGGACTTCGACAAATAAATAGATGACATAGGCTCTCTCAGATTAATACAGTAGGACACTCTTATATATGGTCTAACAGCAGGCTGAGGAATCCTACACATAGAAAGGTATAGAGGGCTGACAACGACTGAGTGGATTTAAATGTTTCCTTTTAGCTCAATCCAAGTTCTAAGTAGAACTACTTCGGACCACTCACCCCTACTGTTATCAATTCTAAACTTTGAAATCACTGGCCCAAAGCCATTCAGATTTAAGAGAACGTGGCTAAACAGGGAGGACTTTAATCAGGTTGTTGAATCAAGCTGGAAAAAACCTATAAATGCTACAGGAATGTTGGATGTAGGAATAAAGCTAAAAAGGCTTTAAATGGTTTAAAAACTTGGAACAAGTTGGTGTTTGGAGATGTGAAGGAAGATGTAAAGAAAGCTAAAATAGAGGTCTTCAATGCAGAGCTAGAATATCAGGATAATGAAACACCACAAACTAGAACTAGAACTAGAGTCAACCAAAAGAAAGCATTGCTCATAAGAACACTCAAGGAAGAGAAAAAATTTTGGGAACAAAAATCTAAGCTAAATGGATAAGAGATGGTGATGCAAACACTAGGTTCTTTCATCAACCTACTAAAGAAAACATTTAAGATCAATGATAACTAAGGTTAAAAAGCAGGATGGAAATTGGACCCAAGAAATAGAGGAAATAAAAAATGAAGGGGTACAATTTTATAAGTCACTTCTAACAGAGTCACAAGTATAGAATTCAGGTGAATATTATAATTTATTCCTAAAGCAGATCCCTAAACTGATTACTGATCAAGAAAACTCATTACTTACAGCTAATGTAAAAATTAAGGAGTTAAAAAAGGTTGTTTAAATTTGGGTCAATCCTCAGCTCCAGGAGCTGGTGGATATACAAGGAATTTTTTCACACATTCATGGGAATGTGTTAAAAATGATTTCTTGGAGGTTGCGAATCAGTTCATCCATGGAAAACCACTACCAAAAATAGTGGCAAGTACATGGATAGTTTTGATCCCAAAAAGGGACTCTATAGCTGGTTTTTTGGATTTCAGACCTCTCAGCCTCTCAAATTTCATAAACAAGGTTTTTACAAAGATCTTAGCTGAGAGGGTAAAGTCATTACTACACAAGGTAATAAGCCCAAAGCAATCCGCCTTCTTGAAAGGAGGGGATATCTCGGATAATATTCTTCAAATGCAAATGATGTTAAAATATTTACAGTCAAGGAAAAATGATAATTTAATTATCAAACTTGATATGCAAAAGGCATTTGATAGGGTTTCATGGGGGTTTTAAAATTATATCCTTCTCAACTTTGGTTTTTTTTGGATTATTTGTTAAATGCATTATGAATAGTCTTGCATGTGCTTGGTTTTCTATTCTTATTAATGGCCAACTATGTGGTTACTTCCAGTCTACTAGAGGAATTAAGCAAGGTGACAATAGCTTTTATATATATATATATATATATATATATATATATATAACTTTTTAAGGCGTTCACAAGAACATTAAAACATCTCTTTAACTAGGGCTATTTGAAATATTTTCAAACACCTCCAGGATGTAACCCTATAACACACTTAATGTATGTGGATGATACTTCGGTATTTTTAAGAGCCACTGAGACAAATTTGAAAAGGTTAAGCAATTTTTACATGCATGTGAGATAACCACTAGGCAGACAATTAACTTTTCAAAATTTGAGTTCTTGAACCACAGCAAGACATCAGGAAGAAACTTAGCCATGATTAGAAGAGCTTTAAAAATGAAAAGGAAGATTATCCTTTCCCTTATTTATGAGCTCCTATATTCACTAGCAAAATTTTAAAAAAATTATTTTCAGCCACTGATTGAAAGAATTCAGAAAAGAGTTTCCAATTAGAAATTTCTTGCTAAGCCTTACTAGAAAGTTAATTTTATTCATATTTTGCATAAATTCGATACCTATACATCTTATGGTTGAATGTAAAGTTCCAAAAGGGGTAACTAAAATCATAAACTCATTTTGTGCCACCTTCTATTGGGGGGAAAATGAAGATAAGTGACATAAGAAAAAATGGAAAGCTTGGAGATCAGTAGCCTACCCTAAGGAAGAGAATGGTTTGGGAATCGGAAATTTGACAGTCATGAACCATGCTTTTTACTGCAAATTATGGTGGAAACTTTAAAAAAACAATATGAACTAATACATTATGGAGCATTTCATATTTGGCTGCAAATTATGGTGGAAACGTAAAAAACAAAAATAGGGACTAATACATTATGGGGCATTTTAGGAGCAAACAGAAAGGGACACACATGGAGTAGGATATGTAATATAACTAGAATAGCAAATGATAATTCAAGGGTATTATTTGGAAAAGGCACCTGCCACTTTTGGAATTCTAACTGATTAGGAGATATAACACTAATGGACAGATGGCCTCAGAATGTACACGTCTCATTTCCTGACATATCAGTGGCTGAATTTCTTCAAGAAAGAGATACAGTACTAACACATCTGGAGCCCTATATGGCTACCAATCTATTTTAAATTTGAAGGGCATAAGGATTAAGATGGCTCATGAAGATAGACTGATTTGGTGTAGCTCAAAGAATGGAGATTTCACAATCAAGGCAACAAATAATCTAGTTAAGCCAAAAAAAAAAGGTATCAAGTAGAAGCACTTAAAAAGGTATAGGGTGCTAAGATTCCACAAAAACAATATGTGTTTATATGGAAGCTTATGAATTCAATCCTACCTTTTGATGATGGTTTAATGCTCAGCGGTTGCATTTAAGTGCCCACATTGTCTAAGTCGAGATTCTATTTCACACTATTTTAATGACTGTTAGTTAATAAAAGCATCTGGACAATTTTACACAAAGTGATAATGATACCAGGATGGGATTTTAGAAATATTTGGGATAGCATTTCTAGTTATTTACACTTCCCTTCATCATCTAAAATGCAAAAAGAGTCATAGTTACAATAGCTTTTGTTGCCTTATGGCAAAAGTGAAAATGAAGAAACAAAGTACTATATGAAAACTCTATAAGTAATAATGAAGGTTTGATAAAACTGATTCTAGATGCATGTTCAGAAATTTTCCATGTCTTTCCCCTCAAGCATGAGAAACACCATGAACAATATTGGTCAAACAATGGAATAACATTTAAAACAAGAAAAGAGAAACCAAAGATGCATATTGTTGTAATGTGGAAAGACCGGAAAAAGGATTTTAAATCAATGTTGATGCAGCTTTTAAAGATTATAAAGGAGGTATTGGAATTGTTGTAAGAGACTCTCATGGCAATTTGATCATAGCTGAAGCATTGTATTTTAATGCAATACATGGCTTAGAGGCTGATATAATGGCAATTGAAAAAGGAGAAACATTGGCTAAAGAATTGCATATAACTGATTTCTCTATTTTGTTTGACTGTAAAAATGCAATTCAAGAAATAACATACCCCTAATCATCCTCTTGGCTTCATTTTTCTAGATTGTCTGCTCTAGGACATCTAAATGTTGCTTTTGCATATACAGAAGTAAATGGTGTTACGGATGTTTTTACGAAAAGGATTTTGAATGAAGGTGTTAACCTGTTTTATCAAAACAATGAAATACCTCAAATACTCAAAGGTATAATTGTATTAGATAAAGATTTTGTGCCAAGCATTAGAGTATGTAATATATTATATGCCAAGAATTAGATACTGTTGTTGGTTTGTTTTTTGATGGACACAGATATAGCCTATTTCTGAAATCTTCCAATAAGGATGCAAGCAAAACAAAGAGGAAGGAAGACAATTGCTATTGAAATTTTTTCAGACTTCAAAGGAATAATGAAGACATCTTTGTGGATTATAAAAAGATCTCCGAATTTTTGTGAATAGCTTTTTGACAATTAGTGAAAGATATCCGGCCAATGGGAGACATTAACACAGGGGTAGAGGTGTCTTCCATCAGAAGCATATCATAGACCAATACATGTGTACTAAATGGAGCTTCTATAGAATAGGTTTTGTGAGGCAACACGGTTGCCTAGTATAACCAATGTAAAAAACAAAACCCATTGGGATGATATTTCAGTTTATTGTAAGGACTGGGGTGCCTAATAGAACCCCTATGCCCAAACCATAAATTTGGGTGGTATTTTTTATATTTAAAAAAATCACTTGATCTAAAACACGATCTATGTTGTCCAAGTTGTAAACACCTTGAAAGGAAGAAATTGACTCCCAAATATATGTAACCCTAATAATAAAAAACAAATAAGATCACGAACACACAATCTGTACAACCAGATCAAGAACAATACATTGACACGGACAATTAATTTGAGTTATCATCATGAGCAAAACAACTGTGATCAGGTCAAAGAAAAACTAATATGTGGAGACAAATTACACACTTATTCATTAGCATAAATAATCAAAGAACATAAATTATAATAAACTTTTATTTCCCTATCTCCTCATAGTAGGAAGATGGGAAAAATAAGATTGAAGAACAGGTTTTAAAGATAGAAGGGGGTGGTATCGGCGGCAGAAGGATTTAAAGAACCAATCTTGTTTAGATAAACAAAATGGTAAAAACAATTGTAAATTGGGAGTTTTAGAGTAAGACAATATATGGATTCTATGTTCATTGATTTGAGTTAGAAGAATTCATGTGAGTGTAATACAATTACCAATGCCTAATTAATCTGTAAACAATCTACTCCCTCCGTCCCAACTAAATTGGTAGAATTGCTTTTGACCCGCTAATTATGATGGGCTTATGTGGCAATGCACATGAGTTGAAACAGAGTGATATATTCATCCGCTAACCTCATGCACATGGCTTGAAAAACAAAGGGGTGTTTTTGTCCACTGACATCATGCACATGGATCTCATCTAAGACTTTTTCTTCATATGAAATAATAATTTGGATATTTTATTGTTCAATTTGTTCCATTTTATGTAAGTTTTAAATTGTATCAATTTAGTTGGGACAGACCAGAATAGAAAATCTGTTATTTAAATTGGAACAGTGGGAGTACGTAAGTTACTAATTGGTTTTAGCTCTTAAAAACTTTAAGACTTCTCTTGGAATCTTTGAGATCATAGCTCTCAAAAGAGTTCCTAACTGATTTTCCCGTTTGAGTAACCATTGTGTGATCTTGTAACTATTCTCAACTTATTTTTAAAGAATTTTCAATTTTTGCCTCACCTATTTAAGCTTCTAACAATCCCCTCCACTGGAATTCAATTTGTCCTCAAGCTCAAAATGCATAATGCTAATGGGAGGTAAACTCATAATCTTCCCAACTAGTATCTATCTAATACAAAATCTTTCCACTCTATTAACTATTGTTTCACTTGAGAGCCTTTTTTCTGGATTAACCTTTTTTCTAGCACCATATGAGGTTCTAATATTAGTACTTCATCACCATTAAGCTTATGAGGAACTAGAGTCTTTACTGAGGGAACATTACAAATATATTTCTTGAGGAGAGTCACATGAAACACTAGTTTCATCTTAATGGTTGTAAGTAATTGAAGTTGATATGCCACTTCTCTAATATGATTTTCAACCAAGAGAGGACCAAAATATTTGGCTGATATCTTTGCATGATTGATATCCAAAATTTGTATTCTGTACAAATGAACTCTTAAATGCACCCGCCCTTACCTCAAAATGCCTCTCAATTCTTTTATTGTCTTCATAAAGCTTCATTATTTCCTGAACTTACTTGAGGTGCATTTAGATTTTTATAATTAATTTTCTCCCTACATTAAAGCATGTCATGAGGTGTGTGGATGATGAAATCTCAAGTAATTCTAAGGATAAATTTAAAGGCTTATTCTTATAAAGGGCTTCATATTAGACATAATAATGTTTACGTGATGATATGTGTTATAGAATCTTCTATCTAAACTCAACAATTATTTACTCCTATAAGAATGATCCCCACAAAAGTATTTGAATAGTTTTTCAACACTCAATTCATTCTTTTAGCCAGGACATAAGTTCGGGGATGATATGATGTGCTAATTTTGTAGCATAACTCTTAATTTTCCAAATAATTCCTTCCAACACTAGAGTAGGAACTGCCAAATCAAAGTGGTTTGTCACGATCATAAAAGGCACTTTAGATGTAATGTATGTGACTGAGCCATCTAGCATCGACCTTTAAAGGTATTTAGACAACAGTTTTCTACCGCCGTTAGCACAATGTTGATCAGTGCATATGATTTTTCCAAATTTGCAAAAAGTGTTCAGGTTCATGGATGCAGTTGTGCCGATGATGAGGTGGCACACTAGCGGGGAAGCGGCAGCAGTAACGATCATCGATGGAGGAGAATAAGGGTGACCGACAAAAGTGGTGTGATGCCGGCGATGTCCAGTTGTTGACCTCTGATGGTGGTTCTGTATTTTATGAGTAGTGTATTAGTGGTGGTAGATATGGTGTATGGGTAGTGATACAGATGAGAAATTAGGAAGAATGGGTGAACGTGTGGTTGATTTGGGTTAGGAATGGAGGTATATATAGATGAGGAAGTGTATGTGTCATTTAAGGGAAGTGTATTGTGATTGGGTAATGGGAGGTGGTATTTGTATGGATTTGGGTTTAAATATTTTATTGGAATTCAAATTTTTAGAATATGGATTTGTTATTCGAGATTGGCAGAATAAAAAACGTGATCGGGACTATAATATTTGTGATCGAGGATTTTTGACCAAATTGCTTTTGGTAGAAAATTCCTTAATCCTACAATAATTCTCCAAAACTCAAAAAATTGAAGAAAATTTCAAAAATTCAAAACTAAAAGAAGTAAAATAAAATATTTACACACCACGTGTTGCCTCCCAAACAACGCCTTTGATTAATGGCATTGGTTTGACATAGTTACCTATGAGTAACTCCTTAAGTCTCGGTTCCTTAAGAACAAAAGTCACCAATTGCTCCTTTGTTGAACACCTCATGGTAGATCTTTAACCTTTGACCATTAGTTTTGAAGAAGTTGCTAATTTTCTCATTTTCCTACTCAACTAGTCCATCAGGAAAAACTTGCACTAGGATATATGGCCCCATCCATCTAGTTCTAATAACTTCGAGAAAGAGTGCGTTGAAGGTTTCAAACAGTTCAACTATGTCTCCTTGTTTAATTTCTTCCTTCTTCTCTTTCAGATTTAGTTTGTTGATGACCCATCACTGAATGCTTCCATTTAGTGTTCTATAATCTTATCGATTGAAACTTTGCACCCCTTTATCAAGAATATAATTTATCTTTAGGATATCGTGGTGGCTATACTTCGAAGAAGAAATTAGTTCTTTTTCTAAGTCTTAGGTCTAAGCTCTCAAACCAAGTCTTCATCTTAGTTATCTCAGCTGGCCTGTTTCATGGGTTTTAGTCTCTCCAGGCCATATATAACCAGATGCTTAATTGAGTCTAGGAAAAGTTAAGGAATTCCTGGTGATCTGGGTTGAAACTTTTATTAAAGTTATAATCAGATAAACTACTAAGTTTTCGTTGTCTAGTAATAAATATAAAACTCAAATGAGATTTTCTGGAGTTCTGAGGTAAATCCATAAATGGAGGGGCAAGAAGAATAAATTAATGAATACTAGTTTCATCAATTCCTTGGACATTTATTCTCTTGCAATCTGAGCTTGAGTTAATTCCGGTGGCTTTGTGTCGAGCAATTTGGTATTAATCAGGATCAAGTGTTAAGTAATAAAAAAATATGAAGGTTTGACGGCTGAAGGGAATTCAATAGTTATTCCTTTTGTCTAAGTTCAACGTGGGTAGAAATAACATTTTGGAGGAATTGGAAGTTGAAGAAATTAAAAGGTGTGTATATTTTCTGAAAAGGATACTTGAGCTCCTCAAATAATATAGAAATTCCCCCACAGTGGCCTTCATTGGAAAAAATTGAGGATCTTGAGCCAATCTTTGGGCAAAATATAGGGTGTTATAGTGCAAATCATTGGCTCACAGACCAAGACCTTTGCATGCAAGAGAGCTGTGTCCCACTTAAAAGGAAGAGGAGAATGTTAGTCGGTTTTCAACTGGTTATCATTCCAATTTTCCACTCTCGGGAGTTAAAACACTTGTTTAAGCTGCATTGGCTTGGAATTTTGATTTAAATAAGTGGACTAAAGACATTTTCTCAAGTTTATTACAGTCTAGTTTCTCTCTTCTTAAAAAATCCCTTAGACAGAAAGTATTCTCTTTCTCAAACATCTCTTCAATGTATAACGGCTTTTTACCGGCTTCAGATTCGGAAGGATCACAGGAGGACATGCATGCATAGTAGCAGGTGCAGGATATAGTGGAAGGTTTTTCGGCGGATAATGGTATAACTCCGTTTGAGGGTTTATCGGCAAGATTGGGAAGAAGGAGTGGGTGTCTTGTCATTACTCTTGATCATACAAGATTTTAGTAACGTAGCCTTCATTGTCTACTGGGGAATTGGGTAGATGATAGGGACTTCTCGAATGCTTGATTTCACAACTATTTTGAGCAAACTTGGAGACCTCTTGCATGGATAGTGCACCATCATCATTAGTTCCTTATCATCGGCTTTGAGACATAAGTTGAGATGTTGGCTATCTTGCACGATGGTCCTTACTCAATAGATGGTGAGCTTTTTTGCCTTCAACGGTGGATGGATGAGTATCCTCTGGCAAGCATCCAAGTGACAAGAATTTTGGCATGGATCCGCCTTTTTAATCTAACAATAGAGATAATAAATAGGGTGGCTGGAAGGGATCTTGCTTCTATGATTGGAGGTGTTGAATGGGTTAATACTTTGTATAGGCCCACCTTAAAATTTTAATATTTAAAAGATAGAGTTTGGATAGACCCCACTTAGCCTCTTATTCTGGGCTTTTATATCCTCAATCTGGATCAGCACCAATATTGGGTGCCTTGTGCGAATGAACGCGTTATGAGGTTCTATAAAAGATGTGGAGTAATCGACCATCCAGCTACAAGATGCAATATGGTGGATGATCATGAGGTTGAGCAGTTCATCAATCGGGCTATTCTGAGGCATTTTGCAAGTAAGGGGTGGATGTGGTATACGATGATTCCATAATGATGTATACAAGCCAGATTCGCAGCCATGCATATGTTCTGGAGAATCTTAACTTTAGAATCCCAGTGAATTTTGTTGATGATCATTGGAGCCTTTTCCATGATCAGGCAGCAAATGTTAGGAATGGTTTTAATTTTGAAGTTACTATGGATGATGATCTACCTTTTATAAGGTATAGATCTAGATTAATGAATCAAGGGGGTTAAGAGCAAAGAAATCAGTTTGGTGGGGCTTTGCATGGTAATCCAAGTCAGAACAGGCTCCAGATTACTGGGACTTCAGGATTTCACATTGGAGAGTCCCCAGCACAGGGGGAGCAAAGAGGTATGGCAAGGAAGGTGTTTGGAAACAAAAGGTGGATAGTGGATTTTTTTCAAGGTACCAGGCCAAATGAGATGGATTCATGGTGTGGTTGGGATAGTCAGATTCAACTAGTCAATGGAACTTTGGGGTTTTATGTTGGAGAGTCCTCTGCGCAAGGAGAACGAAGGGTTTTGGAAAGGAATGGTTTACTGCAGCAAGTTGTGGATGGAGGTATGATTGTAACTGGTAATGAAAGGGGAGATTATCAAGTGGATATCTCTCAGTCCCTTACTTATTTGGGAATGGGTAATGCAAGGTTTGATCAGGTATAAAATCCCATGCTAGTAACTTCTGAAGGGATTTATTAAGGACATGCATCAATAGGGGGAGCATAATATGAAGTTCATTGAGGCTGGTCTTGGGAATTTATTCCTTGATTTCAATCTGCATGAAGTAAATAAAAGCCATGCACATGCCTCGAGTGGGGAGTTAATGGATTATATATGCAAGCAGGAGTAGGATATGTGGCTTTTAACAATCAGGTGTGTCAGGATAATCTGGTGAGATCTTAGGGAAACTAGATGGACATGGTCCCTATGCTAACATATGCTACAGTTATGGAGACTCCGGGCCATCAGGAGGAAGGGGATCTGTATAATGTGATTCAAAGATTTTTTGGAGGATTTTTCAGAAGAAATGCAACCTCTTCATGAGACGAACCAGACTGCACCCCAAGTTAACAAAGGTAAAGAAAAGGTAGAGCAACTTCAGATTCAAAATCTTATTCAGGACCAGCTTGGAAAGATTGGATAGAGTATTCTTTTTACCGTTATGGACTGTGATTTTTCCAAAGGCTATTGTTCCGAATTTGCCCATACCGGCATTTGATCGCGGAGCACTTATATTAATCGCGAAAGGTGAAGGAATTAAGCAAAGCATATGAAGCGATATGAGTCATTTTGGGCTAATGATCATGCAGTTCATGGCATTGTAAACAAAGTATTGAAACATACGAAACCTGCTTTCATAGGGGGGTGCCATGTGGGATCCTTCAATGCCCTTTTCAACGTGGTTGAGAATTACAGTGACTCTTCTCCAAAATTTACATAAGGAGTCATATGGAAACTTGGATCACAAGATAAGAGAGATGGAGGAAAAATTGCAATGCATTCAAGCTGACTAGAATTTGCAATCACACTTAGCTGAGGAGTCAAACACTCTAGAAAAGAGCTGATCAAACTTTCTGAATATCAATCTCAGTATTGGAGACAACGTGCTAAGATGAGTTGGGACTCTCAGGGGGAAGCTAATACAAAATATTTTCATAAATGGGCTTATAAGAAATCGATGAATAAGAGGATCATTGAGCTAAAAGATGAAAATGGAACCTGGATCATAGACCCTACTATGATTAGGTTTGAATTATTTAGACATTGCATTCAAGTTTATACACAAGTGGACTGATATCTGCATATGCCTGAATATCATGATTCTTTGAATCAGCTAGTTGGATTTGTGCAGCAAAAGTTGACTCAGAATCAGAAAGACTTCCTTCAGAAACCTTTTACATAATCAGAAGTTTGGTGAGCCATCAAAGATATGAAGTTGTGGTTTTCTCCGGGGACGGATGTCTTTCCCCCCAAGGTTTAATGTCAAGCATTCGGAAACCATTAAACATCCTCTTATGAAATGCATTACAGACTTTCAACAAGAAAATTTGATGAACAAGGAGTGGAACGAGACTACCATAGTTTTCATTCCAAAAGTAAGAAATCCAGTTTTTGCAAAATATTTCAGGCTAATAAGACTATGCAAGGCCAAATACAAAATTATTGCAAAAATTTTCCAGGTTCGTTTGAAAAAGGTGATTGGTTAATTAATTTATGAAAACCAACATGGTTTTGTACCTGGTAGAAAAATTGGAGAAAGTATATTGCTGGCACATGAAGTGATTGATTACATAAGGAAAGCCAAGAAGGGTAGAAGGTCATAGTCATCAATTAAGTTGGACATGAACAAAGCATATGAAAGGATTTCATGGGAGTTTTTGCATGTTGTTCTCCAAAGGATGGAGTTCCTAGACTCCTGAAAACACATGATAAGTCTGTGCATCTCTACTGTAACTTATTTCATCCTGGTGAATGGTCACATGTCTGAATCATTTTCACCAAACAAAGGACTGAGGCAAAGATGTCCTCTCTCTCCGTATCTTTTCATTTTTTACCAACGGGTTTTGTCTTCAACTCTAGATTACAGGAGTAAATCAGGGAGAACATTAGGAATTAGAATTGTCAAACAAACTCCTGCAATATTGCATCTAATGTACGTGGATGATTGTCTAATATTTTTGGAGAATAACGTTGGGAACATAATGGAGTTAGCTCAGAAAATTGATTCTTATGCTAAATACTCTGGTCAGAGGGTAAAATACTTCTTCCTGGTGGCAACAATGGGCAAAATTCTCGCTTAATATTCATATAGAAGGAATGCCTAATAGTTATCAGGGGGTAAACATTTTGCATCCGAGAAGAAGGAAGGTTCTCTTTGAGAGGTTGATCACAAACTTAAAAAGAAAGTTAGATAAATGGAGGTCTAATGGATTGTCTTTGAATGAGAGGATCACTTTAGCTAAGACAACCTTACAAACAGTGGCAAACTACACAATGTCCATTTTCAAGTTTCCAGTAAGCGTGGTTAATAAATTAGATGCCATTGTCAGATATTCATATGGGATGGAAACTTGGAAAAGAGGGTTGTTCACTGGAAAAGGTGGGATGTAATGTGTGACTCAAAGCATGAAGGAGAAATGGGTTTGAAAAAGTACTAGGCATATGAACCAAGCGTTGCTGGCCAAACAAGCTTGGAAGATCATTTTAGAGCCTTATTCCCTTCTGTCTAAAGTTTTAGCTGCTAAGTATAAGGTAGATAGTCTGATGGATGAGAGACCTAAGCTAAACTTTTCATGAGGATGGAAATCAGTGCATTGGGGTGTTCAACTTTTGAAAGTAAAATTAAAGTGGAAAATTAAGGCAGGACAGTCTGTACGCATACACAGGTAATGGATACCAGGTGTGAGAAATTCACTGTCAAATGATCCATTATGGACACAACAAACTAGCTTGAAGGTGGCTCATTTAATCATGGAAAATTGACTGTGGAGATCGGAGTTAGTGAACACTATTTTCTCTCCTGGCATATCAAACAGAATTATCAAGATACAAATTCATGTGTATATTGATGGAAATAGTCAAGACAAGATTACATGAGAAGGATCATCAACGGAAGAATACTCAGTAAATAAAGGATATATTGAGAGTGTGAAGAGACAAAAGGCAACCAATGATCCTCAAACATCTGCTGCTAATACAGAATTCTCCCTGAATCTCTGGAAGAAGGTATGAAAGTGCAACTCCCAGTCAGATTTAAATTTTTGGTATGGAGAATTTTGTCTAAGGTGCTCCCTACTACAAGCCAGCTTGTCAAGAGAAATTGTGTTCAAACTCCAGTTTGTGTAACATACGGGTTAGCTGAGGAATCCACAAATCATATTTTTGCACAATGTGAAACAAGTAGAAGAATGTGGAGAATTAGTACTTCGGGCTTTGATTTCTCTGGAGATGGATTCTTCACGGAATGGTTACATAAATGGATCGCCGAGGCTCCTTCAATAGAAGAGCTTCAGTTATCATTTTGTTTGATATGAGCAATATGGATTTTCAAAAACAATGTTATTTGGGGTAGACATACTGTCAATCCTCGTGAAGATCCGGTTGTAATTTGGAGACACGGTAACCAATTATTTAAATAATACTCAGGGCATTGGCAATTGACTTGGAGTTTACAAGAGGAAAAATATTGGAAATCAGAAGAACCTTTCCAGTTATCGGCTGACCAGTTGATATGTCTTTCTCAGGTGTTGCAAGTACCACTCTTTATTACAGATGTTGCATATTGCAAGGTAAAGAGTGCGTCGGTTGGGGCTTGGGCATGTATTGCAAACGGAAGGAATGATGAATCTTCTTTACTAGAAGAGTCCTACAAAATTGCATTAGCAATCAGTCCTTTGCAAGTAGAAATGAAGGCAATTTTGCATTGTCTGGAAGACATGAGAAGGAAAGGAATCATGGAGACAATAATAGGTTCTGACTCCCTGGTTTAAATTAATACTGTGCTTTGGCAAGCAAAATACTTCTTTGGAAATAGTTAATGAAGCAGAAGATGTTTCCCAACTGTTCCGTTCTTTTGGTAGAATTTGGATCTGTAAGGTTGCTAGAGAAACACTGGCTAGAGCCCATAACCTAGCCCATGATATACTTAAGTATATTTAATAAAATTCAAATTATTGATAAAAAAATGGTGGTTGTAATATTTTGCCGAGTAAAGGATGGAACAAACTCTATTGGTTTGTTTACCATGTCATTATTTACAATAGTTTTTTACTCATCTAGAAATGTAATATCAAAGATATTTTTCACATTAGGATCAATGTCATTTATAAAACAAAGAGAATGATCATTAATGGAATGATTATTAATATTGTTATCAATCTTATATGCAACATTATGAACCATAATTTACATTAGTTTTCGTGCTTCCAGTTTTCATGAATGATCTCCCTAATAATAAAGGAGTTGCAGGCTTATCATAATCCAAGTCCAACACAAACAAATCCACTGGAAAAATAAAATTATCGACCATGACCAAAACATCCTCAACTACCCCTTCCGATACATTATAGATCTATCAGCAACTTGCACAACAGTTTTGGTTATATGAAATGGTCCAAATCCCAGTAATAGAGTTATCATTGAAATAGTCAAATACGTCTTAATCGATTGACTTATAATAGAGTTATTGACGAGTAAAATATTGTCTCCACTTTTTCTACTTTCCTCAGGAGGGTGGGGTGTGTGGGGGGAATGGGGACGTGACGACATATAAATTATATTTCAGATTTTTCTTTAAATAGAAAGTTTTGATGAATTGATTAGTTCAATTTGAAAATTATATTAAAAAATAAAGCTAATTCCAAAATAAAAGTTTGAAATCCATAAAAAAATGGAATGTGATTTCTCCATCTTCAAATTATTTAATAAAACCATCATAATTCCTTTTAAATCACAAGAGTTTGAACTTAATATATATATATATATATATATATATATATAAGAATCTATAGTTAGTGCGGTTAATAATTTTTGTTAATCTATATATAAATATAAGAGAAAGTTTCCTATGAGATTGTCTCACCACAATTTATGATGATACAAGAGACTAGGATACCATTTATAAAAAAAAGTGAAATAAATTTGCGGATCGCCGAAACGAAGGTTATAAGGCGTAAAATGGTTCTAGCTACACACTTCTTCTTCCATCCACCACCCCCCCCCCCCCCCCCCCCTAAACCTATATCCCTTTTCACATAAGTGATTGATTCTTCTTCCAATCCCCCCACCCCGTGCAACCTAGATCTCCCTTTCACAACCATCATTCAAGGAATTCGCACACAACACACATACAATAAGGAATTCTGTAACACTTTAAAGTTTTTTCCTCGGTTCTTCCAGTGGCAAGTACTTTTTGATAGGTTCAATATATGTGTTTCTTAGGCTTTTTTTTTGCGGGGTTTCTTATTGGTATGTGAGTTTTCTCGGTTTTTTCAAATTAAAAAATGGAGGTCGGTTGATTATTGATCCTTGTTTTTTTTTCTTTTTTTCCCTTACAATGATGAGTTATAGCCGATTGATTCAAGTGCGTGTTCTCTATGATATTTCTTAATTTTTTATGCGTGGTGCATGCCTTTTGCTATAGCTATGTTGTTTTTGTTTTGTGTGTGTGCTAGTGTGTGAGTTATTGATGGTTTGGATCAGGTGTGTATTTGTTTGGGGGATTTATTTTTTATTGCAAATTAGTTCTATGGAGTGGAGGTAGTTTCATAGCTGTATGTCTTGTTCATGCTTTAGCTTTAGTGAATTAGTGTGTGTTCGGTGCATGTCTTGTGTTGTATGTGTGCTAGTGTGTGTTTTCTTGAGTGTTCCTTATTTTCCTTATAATTAGACTGTTTGTTTTTGGTAACTTTGTTTATTGCTATAATGTGTTTTCTAGGTCTATTACAGGTGTTGTGTTGTATATGGTGCAGCGTGTGCAATATGTATGCAGCTTGTGTGGTGTGTGTGGCTTTTTTTAATTGCATTGAATTTATGCCGTTTGTTGGAAGAATTTTTTGTATATACTTGGACTTTATTTTTTTCTATTTTTTCTGTGCTATTTTATTGTTGGTGTTGTGTTGTATGTGTTCTATGTTTAAAGAAGTAACCCCTTTTCATTGGATGTCGGAAACAAAGTTTCTTACCCTCTCCTTTGATTCCTCTGGGAAATTGTTTTATACCATTACACATGTTTTTTTTGAAAAAAGACATTTTGGTTAATTTGAGAATTGTTGAAATCCGATATGTATTTTCTAGATGTAAATTCTATAATTATCTTCCAAAAAATAAAATTCTAGACTAAACCGTCAAAACAATTAATAAATACTCTAAGAACATGAACGAATCTATACATTTGTTACTTGAAACTTCTATCATTATATTACAGAAAAATGATAGTCTAAACTAAGTCTTTTAAATGATTAACAAATATTATAAATGCATGAATTTATATATTTGCAAACTATAATTTTATCATTACATTGCAAAAAATAAAAGAGAAAATATCCAGAATGCTACCCACTTTTAAGTGAAATTCACAGTTTGGTACCTTATTTAAAAAATGTTTTCAAGAGGTACCCATTTTTTCATTAATGTTACAACATGGAACTTTTTAGTTAAACGTGGGTGCGTACCATTATGACAAAATTTTGATCTAAATTGAGTAACTAGTTTTTGCTGAAAGGTACCCCTTTGAGACATAAATGAAAAAAACAGGTACCTTAAATGGACAAATTCAAACTTCGAGACTTCAACAACAAGTATTGTACCTCTCTATCTGCGATACAGTGGCCCGTACATGCTACATATATCGGAGGAGGCTACAGCGGTGCATGTTCTACGGTGCGTTTGTGCGTGTTTCAACGGTGGATTCCACCGGGGGAGAGTTGTACAAAGGTTCAAGCTAGTTCTCCATAGGTGATTTTTGAAGAGAGAGAGAGAATGGAAAACGATTTATAAATCTTTTCTCTCTTTATATATAATCAGATTTTTATGTATCTTTAAAACTTTCCTAGGGGTCCTACAGTTTAGAGAGTGTGTGGGTGTCTTTTTCTTGGTTTATAAATCCAAACCTCACCGTATTGTGAAGTTTTATACATTTTAGGTTTTATCTTTATGTGGCGCGTTACGTTAGGTAACCATCAATTATATTGATTTTTCAGTATGCAATATATCATTGTAATATGATTTCGTGATCTTAATGGGTTGAATGTGTTTCGATTTAGATTTTTACATGATTTGTGCAAGGTATCATTGTGAATAAATGTGTAGGTATCTATGGTATAAATGTGCACGTTATGTACACATGCCCAACTATTGTGACACCTATATTGCATGAACATGGAGGCGAGTATTTTTCATATTTTTATTAAAATTTATAGTGGGGTCCGGTGGTTTAAAGAGAGTGTGTTTCTTTGTTTATAAATACAAACCTCACCGTACAATATTGTGGAATTTTTTAAATTTTAGGTTTATCTTTATACGGCGCGTTGCATTACTGCTATACTTTTTAATGTGTTATAAATTTCATTAATTTGATGATGCAATGTTGATCAATTGAAATATGTTTGAATTTGATTTTATACATGAAAATCATGAAATATCATTATGATCAAATGTGTGTTGGTATTGTGTGGTGCAAATTTGAACGTTACTTACACGCACTCAACTCATTATCTTTTATATTTCTATTAAACTTTTTCACGGTGCTTGATTTAGTGAGAGAGATTGTGTGAGTGTGTGTTTTTTCTTCTATATATACAAACCTCACCGTACAATGTGAGATTTTAAAAAAATTTTGCTTTATCTTTACACGACACGTTACGTCACGTAACGTTTGTTATTTTAGTTTTCGATATACTAAATTTATGTAATATGTCTATGTAATACTAATCGATTTGAATACGTCTTGATTCAGTTTTGAATATGAATTGTGTAAAATAAAATTATTATGGGATAAGCGTCAATATAATCCTATCTACTTGAGTAAGTGCCAATATAACCCTATGGTAATTTTTAGTGCAAATATAACCCTAACTAGTTAATGAAAGTGCCAATGTAACTCTCAGACCCCATTTCCGTCATTGACCTCAATTTTTCAGCGTTGACTCTGTGTAAATTGACCAAAATACCCTTTGGACTAACTATGAAATTGGGTGGACAATTTTACCCTCATAGTTAGCCGGAATGCCATAGTTCGTTGAAATTAAGTAAGGTTATATCAGCACATTATGCAATCTTTTTAGCTTATATCAGCACATTCCTAATGTTTGTAGGGTTGTATCAGTACATTTCTAATGTTTGTTGGGTTATATCAACATATCCTTAAAACTTATAGGGTTATATTGGCACTTTCACTAACTATATAGGGTTATATTGGCACTTTCAAATATTGAAAGGTTATATTGACATTTATGTCAACTAGGTAGGGTTATAAAAGCACATTTTTCAATTATTATTATTAAGTGTTTTTTGGTGTCACGTAGTTTGAATGTGCACGTTACTTCACACAATTTTCCCATTGTGGCGCGTATATTACATGAATTAAAGGCAACTGTTTTTCCTCCCCTTTATGACTAGGTAAAATGTATTATCTCAAAACACATTACTATAAAGATTGTTCAACTTAAATTTTTGTTACTTGGACATTTTGATCTTTTGACGTCAAATAAGTGTTAAACAATGTCATTTTGATCGTGTTTTGAGATGAATTGACTAACTAAAACAATATGTTTGTTCTTCGTTATTGTTAACTCCATCCACCATATATCATGAAAAAAAAACTAATTTATCACAATACTAATATGTAGAAATGAAAATGTGCATGTATGACTATTTGTTTTTGTAATTATCATTTGTAAGAGGAAAAGAAAAATGGGATGATCTCTTGTGAGGCAGCCTAAATTTTAGACAGTGACCTTTCTACAAATCTAACAATAATTTAGCTCCAGGGACCTATATTTAATAATTTTACAGGGACATATCTTTAACTATTTTACAAGGACCTATAGCTAATAACTTTCCAAGGACTTTTTTGTCCAACACTTTTCCATTATTTTCCCGCCACCTGCAATCTGTAAAAAATCAAAAATATTAAAAAATATATTTTTAAAAATGTTTAAAATGCAAAAAATCAATTAAAAAATGTAGCCAGAAACAGAAACGGAACCAACATCAACAGAAAATAGCAGAACATCAACGAAAAATCATAAAACATAAAAATCAAATAAAATGGCAAAACTATATTTAAAAAGTAAAATAAAAATCAACAAAAAAGTGGAAAAAAAACGTCGACTACCACTAACAAAAAATCAATTGAAAATCATAAAAACATCAACAAACCTAAATTCTCTCTTTTTTTAAAAAAAAAACAAAAACATCAACCTATATCACCCAAAGGCTAAAAACATCAATTATTATCATCTAAACTGCACCCAGAAAATGAAAAGCGCCAACATAAGGAAAAAACACTAAAAAAATCAACCATATCATCAAAAAAACTACAAACATCAACCTCTATCACCTAAAGCACATATATAAAATAAAAAACATCAACATGAGAGAAAAAAACTAAAAAACATCAACAAAAAAGCTACAGCACCTCAAAGATACAAATTATTCACTCTGAAAATCATAAAACATCAACTCCTAACACCTTAACCTCATCTGGAAAATGGAAACAACAACATAAGAAAAATGGAAAACAACAACATAAGAAAAATGGCACTGCAAAAATCAACTCCTATTACCAAAACCTCAGCCGGGAAACAAAAAGCATCAACTTGAGAAAATAAAAAAAAACTACAAATATCAATCCATATTACCCAAAAAACTACAAAACCTCAACTCATATCATTTAAATCTCGCCCGAATAATGAAAAACATCAACATAAGAGAAAAAAGCTAAAAACATCAACAAAAAGCTACAGTACCTCAAGAATAAAACATGAGAAAAATGTTATAAAAAAACTACAAATATCAATCCATATTACTAAAAAAACTACAGATGATCAACTCATATCAATTAAATCTCACCCGAATAATGAAAAAATCAAAATGAGAGAAAAAAAAAACTTCAAACATCAACAAAAAGCTACAGTACCTTAAGAATAAAATTTCTTCAAAAAAAAAATGAACCTAGTGGATTTGATAACAGGCCTATAACCTAAAAGCCTAAAGCAATAACCATTACACCAAAGACTATTATTGAACATGCACTCATTCAAATAAATAGTAAACCTCAACATGTACATTAAGAACATAAATTCTTCAATAAGAATAAAATTTCTTCAAAAAAATGAACCTAGTGGGATTTGATAATAGGCCTATAACCTAAAAGCCTAAAGCAATAACCACTACACCAAAGACTATTATTGAACATGCACTCAGTCAAATAAATAGTAAACCTCAACATGTACATTAAGAACATAAATTCTTCAAAATAAAATGTCATAAAGAGACTCAAACCCCTAACCTTCAGCTCAACAACAAGAGTACTAAGCAGTAGACCAAACAATCATTCATGAAATAAGCTCAGTCAACAACATATCATACCTCAGCAAGCATTTGAAAATTGTAAAACAAAATATTAAACCTCACTTCTCACACATCGAAGTTCAGCCATCAGCCGACGTCGCCACCATATGACATCAGTCGTCCGCACATGTTAGCATGCGCGATCTTCTTCCTCACAGGGCACGTGGATCTCATGCGCATGAAAGAAGACCGCAGCGTTCTTGCCTCGCATCGCCATAAATCTCCTTCACCAGGCACCTCCGACCACAGCTCCGTCGTCGCCTCTGCTCATTGCCGCTACAGCTCATCGCGGAAGGATCCTGCTGCTCGTTGTCGACGGAATTCACCTCAGCACACGCCAATGGAAGATGCCTCCAATTCACCGACCGAATCTTTTCTTCAACATAGGAAAATCATAAAAGCTTCGTCTTCAACAGAGGTATGCCACGTCGTGAATCACTCCAATGCACCGTTGGTGCTCCACTAGTAACCGTTGTCGCAAACTAGAAGAAGAAGAAACAGTGCGGCGTCACCTAGAGTTTTGTGATGCTGAATTGCATAGGATTCTAGTGAACAGAGAAGATCGGCGGTGATCAGTGAGATTCCGGTGAATTTCTGGTGTAAAACCGTCGGAAACCGTCGGCGGTGGCGGTTTTTGATCGGCGAGGGAAAAATGAAAAATGAAAAATATAAAATTTTTGTGATATATATATATTATTTCGATAATCGCACAGTAGGTCCCTAAAGTTATCAGCATAATTAAAAAAATCTAACCCCAAATTTCAGATTTATATTAATTGTATAATAGAGCCTGCCTAAAGTAAGACTTTGTGAAGAAAAATGGCTCTATCTTTTCATTTAGTTAATATCTTCTTCTTCTTTTTTTTAATCTTTTACTTGTTCTTTTTCTGATTCTTCTTTAACATATATTTAGTACATGTTGGTGTTTATATTTTGCTTATAAAACTATAAAATAAACTGTGAAATGAAAAGGAAATAAATCAACTATTGGTATCTATTAAGAGGGTAAGTTTTTTATGTGTTGATAGACACACTGTTAATATAGAATGAGAATTCACTTATTCTAGTTTACTATAACGCTTGATAAAAGAAATGTTATCGTAATTACAAGGTCAATCGGCCAACTAATGCCGTAATTACCCCACATTTGGTTGGTTGACTGTGCTAAAGTAGGTGAGGATGTTTAATTTTATGTTGACAGTCATATATTTAATGCATGGATTTCTGTAATATATATATATATAACACTTTTATATACTTATCCTAAATTACTTTTAGTTTTATTCTCCATTTAACACATATCACTCATATATTGATTTGTTGTAAAATTGTATATTTTTTACTATGAACTGAAATTCTCTTTTCTTTAAAACTTTATGTGAATACATATTAAAATAGATTTGTGATTTTTGAGTAAATACCATTTATGCCCCCAGATCATTTTTTTGGTGCACATATACCCCTCAGTTTTTGAAAGTTCACACATACCTCAGTTCCTTGTTTAGGGCACATATACCCCGTTATTTTTCAATGCTGATATATACGACTATAGGGGTATATGTGTACTTTGAAAACATAGAGATATATGTGCCCTACGGTGTTTTCCATAAATAGCAAATATAGAAAAAAAAATTGGATCTGTATCTGATTGGTTCACATTTAAATGCAAAAAATTCTGATTATACGTGATGAGAGTGGGGAGGAATTCATTTCTACAGAAGATCCATATTCTAGAGTCCTGTCATGAATGTCTTATCAAAACCAAGTTTAATCCTAAAACCCTCTAGTTTATGTTCTTTTTGTTTAGGTTCGAATAGGATTAGAATTGACTATTCATGTGAGTGCACCAACCTTTGCAATGTAATCAAGAAATATGATATGCCTCCATAATTCCAGAGAAGTAATTTAGCATTCATTAAGAGACTTAGATCTTGATTTCAAGTGAATTAATATCATATTTGGTGAAGGAAAGTAGTTTATGAGCTTATCATGTGGCTTACCTTGATTCCCTAACTGTTGTTGCTCTGTTAGATGAGGTGTTGTAACTGTATCTCTTATATCCTCAGAGTTAATGAGAGCTTCTTGAGTATGTTCGTTTCCAAATGCAGTTTTCTTTGGTTCCTTTGATTTGTCTTGTTCAGATTGTACCTTAGAGACAGAGTTTATTAGTCTTTTCTACTGGAAATTCCTCAGACTATTAAAAACTTTTGCTTTATCATTTTGATCAAAATTGAGCTTATTGTTTTTGTTGATGATCTACAGATCATCTGTTGAATTCCAGTTACTGAAGTTTCTCTTTGTGATTCTATCTCGGTCTGCACTAAGGAAAGCCCTTGATTTGTTGATTGAAGCATGTTTTGGTAGTTGTTGTGTGTTTGGCCTCCTATTGGTATCATGAATCCCCTTTGACTTTGCCTCAATTATCTCTGGTTGAATGTTTTCAACTGTATCTTGAAAATTCTCTTCTTCTATATGAGTCTGTTGAACGCTTTCCATCTGATCCTTCAGTACATGAGTGTCCTCTTGGATAGGTATCTTCTTCCATATTTCCTTAGAATTGGCTTCCCATTCCTTCAGACCTCTTGGTTTGGTGATCCCACAATCAATAGAGAGGTGACCTATCTTTAGACACTGCAATATGAAGGATGATCTTCATATTTTATCTCATACCACTTACTATCTCTAATTCATCCAAGCCTAATTCTCACAGGAAATTCACCAGTCATATCTATATCTACACAAAATCTCATCGTGGAAGGTATGGTGTTGTTTATGGTAGGTTGGTCAGCAAAATTTAATTCTCCAAGTCTACTAGCAATATGAGGGATGGAATCTGGGTGAATGTAATATGATGGTGGGAATTCTACAATTGGCCAAATAGGAACTAAAGGTGGCTCTTCCTTAACATCGAAATTCTTAGTCCACTTTAAAACTTTCATAATCATACCTCCCATATTTCCAGTTGCACTTGATCCAATAGTGTTGGATATCTTTTCATGTTCAAACCTGATGAAGACGTGCCTCTTATTGACGTAATTGTAGCATCTCCTTTAAATCCAATTTTCTTCCAGAGATGGTCGACCCCCCTGGGAAATTTTTCGATCAAGTTATACTTGAAGGTCTCAGACAGGTGCTCAATTTTTTTTTCATCGAATAATAATGCGATTTCTTCTTTGTATTCAACAACTAGGTTTCACTTTCTTATTACTGTATTTCTAGGGTTTTGGATGAGAATCGACATGCATGATGGGGGCAGACTCACGATGTGGATTCTAGTGAAGACTATTACTAACATTATAATATTTCTAATTAGTCCCTGTAATCCTGGTGGTACGGTGGGAAGTTGTTAATGTGGTTCAGAGCCATCTCGCAGTCCGTCCGTAGATAGATGTGTGTTGTTCCTTGCATCTGTCATAGCTTCGTGGATTGCAATGAGTTCAACTTGGACTCCAGATAGAACTTGGATGTTCCTCGCTCCATGCCACAAGTTTCCCCTTTCGTGCCGAGTCGCCCACCAAGCAGCTGCTGCAATCCCGTCCTGAGCTCTGAACGTTGCGTCTGTGTCAATGCACGTCCAACTGGTATAAACTGGGTCTAGGTGATATCCTTGTGAGAACCATAACAACTGAATCTCACCGACTATAGCCCTTTTAGGGTGACTGGTTGGTAAAGAAATTGTTGCTTGTTCCAAAAGTAATTGATCGGAGTTGGGATCCTCCAATGGCATTGTACCCTTGTTATTTCCTTCTACCTACATATCATTGATAATCTCTTGGACCGTATCAACCCTTACTTCTTGTTATGCAATTGCTGCTTTGTTTCTGACGCACCAGATTGCCTATATAACGGTGCATGTGAGGTTGATATCTTCGATCTCTGGTGCTATCTTGAACCAAGCTATAAGCCAGGCTTTAAGTTGAATTGGATTACCCTGCTGAAAATCGAAACCCAATCTTGACATTCGCCAAATTCTTCTTGAGAATTCACACTCGAGTATCATATGTGTAGGTGTTTCCCTTCTAGAGTGACACATTTGGTAGATAGACAATACCTTCATATTCCTTTCCTCAGTGCAGGTCCTGTTGGTGCTGCATTTTAGGCAAGCCTCCAAAACCAGAAACTTTACTTTCTCTGGGATTGTAGAGTTCCACAGCCACTTTCAAAGATGATGATCTGGTTTCTTATTTCCAACAGGAGTTGAAATTGAAGGTTTACGTCTGGCTCTTGAGTTCCAGGATTCATAGTAACCACTTTTGACTGTATATTTTCCAAGCCATTCTTTATCCCAATATTGGAAATCCTTTTGTCCAAAAGGTTGAACAGATAAATGTATCCCTGGGATCTCGTTAACTATTTCTTGGCTGAAGAAAATTCTGAGTAATGGCAACCGCCATTATTTGGTATTATCAATGAGATTACTCATCTTGAATCCGAGTTGTGGTAGCAGTTGCCTGTTATACCTTATAGGATTATTGTCGTTAGGGATCCACTCATCCTGACTATTTATGTTGTGTCCATTGATCACCTGCCATTTGAAACATTTCTTGAGTAGGTCTCTATCCCATATGATTCCCCTCCATCTCCATGTTGCGCCTTTCTTGAGTTTGACCGTCAGGAAGTCTTCGTTCCTACAGTACTTATTTAGGAAAAACTTAAAGAAATAGGATAGCTTGTCACTGACTAGCTTCCACGCTAGCTTTCCTAATATAGTTTGGTTCATTTTTTCCGTGGATCGGATCCCCAGGCCTCCTTTCAGTTTTGACTGGCAGATAGATTCCCAGGACTTCCAATGTATCCCTTTCCCATCAATGTCCCCTGCCCAGATAAATCTGGCTAGGTGGCTATCAAATTTTTTTTCGACAGTTGACAGTATTCGGAATGTACAGAGTGTGTATTGGTTTATTGATGCTAATACATATTTGCTGAGAGTGACTCTTCCTATTACGGACAGATTCCCTGTCTTCCATATCAATGTCTTGGCTTTAACTCTCTAATGAGCTTATTGAACAATCTGACTTTTGGCACTAAAAAATTCATGTCGTGACCTAAGAACTTTCCAGTGAGTAAGTCCCCAAAGACTCTGAAAGTCTGGCTTAGGTGCTCCTTAGTTCTTGGCCCTGTGTTTGGGCTAACTAGTAGTGCAGACTTTAGAAAGCTTATTCTTTGCCCAGAATAAGCAGCAAAAAGATTAATTGTCTGCACCAATTTTGTTGATCCTTCTTCTGAAATGTTGAATAATAGGATGCAATCATCTGCAAACATAAGATATGAGACAGAATGGACAGAGCATCCTATCCTGACATCTGGGCAGACTACTTGAAAAGCTCTAGAGGCTATTATCGATGATAGAGCTTCCTGGCATAGAATGAACAGGAATGGTGAAAGTGGGCATCCTTGTCTGATTCCCTGTTTAGGCTGGAAGGATGTTGAAGTTGACCCATTACGCTTTATAGAATAAGAAACGGTTGTGACACATTCCATAACCCAGCCTATCCATTTGCTGGGGAATCCCATGTGTATCATCATCTTCTCCAGGAACTCCCATGATACCCGATCATAAGCCTTACTCATATCAATTTTCATAGCTGCCACCGCCTGCTTTCCTGTCTTCTTCTTACGAATGTATTCGATGAGTTCATGCGCTATTAGTGAATTTTCTATGATGGATCTTCCTTGTACAAAAGCTGATTGATTTCCTGATATGACAAAACCCCAGAAATATTTTAATTCTATTGGCAATGATCTTCGCAATGATCTTGTAAGTAACATTTCACATGCTTATCGGTCTCAGGTCCTCTGGTTCTGTCAGACATTTATTCTTTGGTATTAGAACAAGGTGTGTATGATTCCACTCACTCGGTATGATTGAGGTATCAAAAACCCTCTGTACCGCTATTGTGACTTATGACCAGTAACGCTAATAGAAACCCGGAGATAAACCATCAGGTTCCGGAGCCTTCCATTTCCCCATTTGGAATATTGTTGTTTTAATCTCATGTGGACTTACTGGATACTCTAGCTCCCTCTGTTGGAGATTATCTACCCTCTTAGTGATGAGGTTCTGGATATCCTGCACGTTTGAATCTCCAAATGCATCTTGGGGCATAACAGATTCAACGACAAAAATAGAGCTTACGTGGTTGTAGACTAATTGTTGTAATTCTTCTGGTTTGGAGATCCATTTTACATGGTTGTATACTAATTGTTGTAATTCTTCTGGTTTAGAGATCCATTCCCCCATGTCATTCTTGAGCTGTGATATGTAGTTTCTTCCTTTTCTTTTTTGCGACCATTGGTGGAATAATTTCGTATGTTTATCACCTTCTAAGCACCACATTGCCTTTGCTCTTTGTCTCCAATAATCATTCTGCATGGTTAGAAGTTCCTCCAGCTCTTTTGTTTTCCAGCGCATGCCATTAGCATCTTTCTGTTTTTTCTTTGCTCCTAGTTGTTCTTTGACCCTCTTTACTCTGTATTCCAGCTTGCCCACATTTTCCTTGGCCCAATTGTGTAGCCTTGGTGTGGTTTCCTTTAGCTTCCTCTTGAAACCGGATGCACTGTTATTCTCCGCTATTGTTGTAGATGATACTCCTTGTATTTGAGGTGACGTATGTTAGACTGGTCGCCAGACTCGATTGACCAATTCTTTGGTTTGTCGATATTGAACCCAAAATTATTCGAAACATCTCGTTGAAGAGTCATTCCTAGGCCTGCTTCTTGGGTGTGCGTTGATGGTGAGGAGTCCATGGTCTAATCTCATTATGGTGTGATTAGTCAGGCTGTGCCTCAGAAACATCCAAAACCATTTAGCGTTAGCAAAAGCTCGGTCTAGATGTTCCATGATCAACTCCATGTCTCCTCTTCCATTGGATCAGGTGAACCATTGTCCCTTGTATCTAAGTTCGCTTAAATTTGGATCTCTCAGCAAAACTTTGAGATCCTTTGTGTCTTGTGAGTGAACTGTCCTTCCGCCAAATTTGTTTTCCTTATGTAAAACCTTATTAAAGTCACCTGTGAAGAGAACCAGAAGGTTTGTATTCTGTAATACCTCATACAGAGAATCCCACACTAGTTTCCTCTAGGGTCTATCGGGGTGCCCATACACAAGGATCAACATACATTCATCGCCCTGGGCGGTAGTAATATTGCAGCATATAAACTTTTGGCAGCTTTGAACTACCGATACTAATATATCTGACGACCAAGCTACACAGAGCCCACCACTTGCACCTACTGAGTCGACTATTTTCCAGCTAGTAAAATAGGTTGTTCCTAACCACCTACTAACCTTACTATAGTCACCCTTTGTTTCCATTAAAAAGAAAATATTGGGGTTATAATGATTAATGTTGTGATTTAAGAACTTTACTATCAGAGGATGCGTCAGTCCTCTGCAGTTCCAAGAGAGTAGATTCATGTACCTTTGGGTGGTTATTTTGGACCAACCACTGAAGTACCGTAGCAATTTCCTTCATCTTCTTGTAACACTGTTTGTACCACCGCCTCAAAAGTTCTAGCTGTGACTATGACCAACCCCTCCTGTTCCTTCCCAATACATTGGTCAATTTCTAGAAACATTAACATCAGCTGGTGCAGGTCCTCCTCCTCCTGGTCCCCTGTACGTTTTCTCTTATGGAAGACTATTCCTCCTATCACCTCTTGCAGTTGTCTCTTTCTCTTAACTCGGAGGTCATCTGCCACTGGCATGTATTACCCCCATTGCCCAATTGATAGCCTTCTTCCTTGTGTTCATTTGAGTCGGATTATCCATAAGCGGTTGATTGTGCAGTCCTGTGTAATTGTAGATTTTGGCCAGACTGTTGTTCCTTTGCCATTCCCCACTAAAACCTGTTGTAAGGTATCAGCAATATTCAAACTCCGTACTCTTTCCATGTTCTTCTCAATTAGAATTCTAGTAGCAATTGTTGATTTTGTAGGAGCAAATTTGACGTTTCCTCTCCTTCCAATGATATGAGTGATAATCCTTGAATCTTATTGCCCTGGAATTGGTGAGGTGTTCTGTGATTGGCTCTGTGACAATGGATCCGAAACAGCCTCCTGGCCCATTATCTGGCCCATAACCGAAAACCCACACTTAGTCTTATTCATTAAAATGAGCAAAATTCCTTTCCCCTTATCCTCGGATTTCAAATCTTCTTCTTCGGGCAGAACAAGCCGGTGATTGTCCAACGAAACCTCAGAAATTGTGTCTGTACCGGTGCCCCTTGTTTCCAGGCGATATGCTACCTCCGAGAAACCTTTTTTTCCCGCAAACTATTCGAAACCCATGTGTATCCCTTTACCCTCTCAGTTTTGTGTCATCTCCACCCTTTCCTCCAAAGATTCTCCCAACAACCATAATCCTTCCATATCCACATTGTCGGAGGTCCTCCCTATCGCCCATTGTAGCTGCAATGATGACTCTGTGCTGGGATGTTTTCCTTCGTTCGTGGTCAAAACAGGAGTTGGTGCAATGAAATTGAAAAGGGTTTGAAACTCTGCTCCACTGGAATTGGAGACTACAGGCAACAGAGAATTGTCCGAAGGTGTATAATCTGTGATTAAACGGTTATCGTTGCCTCCCAACTGTGGATTTACACTTATTTCCGCTCCAATTCCTACCTGGATTGTTACCCTTGGAAGAGGAACTTGGTCGCTGATGTCCCAATGCTGATCCTGAAGGACGGTACCATCCCCTTCCCCTTTACTGATTCCATTTCCTAAGTTGCTATGATTGTACAAAGGCTGACTTAGTAAAGATATTGTGGTTGGGGATATTGGGAATTGGTTGTGAGTTTCAGGTTCTGAATTTGTAATGTCAGGTATGGGCTTAGGTAATGGAGAGGGCAGGATGTGTTTATTCAGGACTGGGTAGTGTAAGCTTGGGGAGGTTGAAATATGTGGGCTTGAAAAGTCAGACTGTGTATTTTTATTGTTATGGTTTGGGTTATGCTATGCACACATTGAATTTGTTGGCCCATTAGAAAATATTAGACAGTTATTGGAGTTACATGTATTTTCATAGTTATCCAAAGGACTCACCCCTGTAGTCAGCTTGAACACCTCACCTTTAGCCTCAACTATTCACTGTCCATCACATCAACTTTGAATTCCTTCCTCTTCTTTCCAGCATAAATCCTCTGTTCACCCCATCTTTTCTTGCTAGATATCTCATCCCCTTCATCATTGTTGTCTAGCCTTTAAGCCTGTTGTAAGCCACTTGACTCTCCCTTCTTTATTGTTGGAGCATCCATTGTGTTAAGATCATCAGGCTCGGAATCCGAGCTTGAGTACTGTTGTGAAGAAGTGTAGCTAAGCTCATTAATATGGATTCCACTTTGGCGTCGCCGCATGTATGCTTTGCTTCTCTCTGACTTTCTTTGTATGTGAGGTGATTTGACAAGGTTGTTCTTGTCCTTTCCATAATCCTCTGTTTTATCTTTCTCCTTCGCCTCACCGTCCTTAGTAAGCTATCATTTATGGCACTCTCTATGCTCATGATGAGATCAATCTCATCACCAACATCCCCAAAATTAATGGTGATAGCCATGTCAAAATTGAGCCCATCCTTCTGGTCAGAGTCAACAAAACATGCTGGATCTTCCGAAAATACCATGTTGGTAAGGAAGGGTTCAGTTACTGTTCCGTCTGCCAATTTGAATTGTCTGAGTTGCACCATATTGGTGGTGGATCGTCTCTGAGCTTCTTCTTCGGCGAAAATGTACCTTCTCCCACCATTGACCATGTATTTCTCCGTGACTATGTCACCATCATCTCCTTCTACATGTCTTGTTCTGATAACGCCACTTTCCTGGTTATGTGTTTCCAATTGCTGCTGAGAATGTTGTGGGGTAGATGGTGGGATGAGACCCTGCATTTCTATATTCGAATGGCTAGTGGGTATGTTGATTTCTTCTTCCTCCTGATAGTCATCCCGGAAATATGGGACATCTGGGAGGCTCAGCAGTCTTTCTCTTGCTTCTACTAGCCCCTGGATATAGATTTGATTAATCTCATTTTGATGAACCATTTCTTCTACAACTTCTGTTGGCTCCACTAGTTCTTCATGTAGTTGGTTTCTTTGTTGAGGACTCTGAGGATTGTAATCATGTTCTGCCTCTCTCAGCTCCTCTGGGGTGGGATATATTCCCCTCAACGAACTTAAAACCATCAATGAAGGCCTCCTCTGGCATATGTAAGAACCTGTGTTCATTGGTATGAAATTGTGTTGGGGAAACCTAGTGAACCTCCGCATTGGCATATTCATGTGTACCCTGACATTTGGGGGGTAGAGATCCTCCGATAAATCTCTAAAGATATCAAGTTGTAAATCCTCCCCGAGGACTGCAAATCTCTGATCAATGTGTTGCTCTAGTGCCTGGATATCCTGCCACTAACATTGTGGATAGGTATGGCCTAGTGCACCACAACATCTACACATTTTGTGAACTCGTTCATAGCCGATTGAAATCCAGACCATTCCACCTCGCCTTAGCTTGAGCCAGAAACTGGAAACCAGAGGTTTCTGAATCGGTGTCCAAACTCGCACACGTACATACTCCGCATGTTGCAGTAACCGTCCTCCAAAATCCACTTCTTCTGCTTCCCCTACCACTTTAGCAAATTTCCTGATTGTGTTAATGCCAAAATACTCCAGTGGTAGACCATAGATGCGTACCCAAATGAGAACCTTGGTAACTCGCATATGTGATAGAACCATCTCAGGGATTAGTATATGCAAGGCCATCAAACCTCCAGCTATGTTTACAGGGCCATTATGCAGCACTGCAAGTAGTTTGGATCTCTGATCGAACTGAATGACGTAGAATTTCCCATTTTTTACCATGACATAAACCCCTTCTCCCCAATAGTTTGAAATAAGGAGTTGCATTCTTGTAAGCGCAAAGTGACGGTAGTCGAGAAAGTAACCTACCAGGCAGTCCTCTAGTAGCCCCCGGCCTCTGAGGTATTCGGCCTCCTCCGGTCTGAAAAATGACGCCCCTCCTTGGTGGTAGATGTACCTCTCTGGTAAGTCCGTCCCCGAAGAGAACATCCATCCTTTCCTCTGAGTTTTCGGATCCTTCCCTTGACCCTTCAGAACAATGATCCTCAGGAACTATGTTCGCCATTCTTCTCCTGAACTGCTAGTACTTTGATATCCTTTATTGAACCAAATGAAATTGGCTAAAGGTCTGGTTGTGGAATATTTTGTGTTTGTAGGGAATCTGATTGTGACTGCTTGTTTTTGTGTGAATTTGAGATGCTGATTGTTGAGTAAGAATTAAACCGTGAAAAAGGTTTTTTGGTGTAGGTTTCTGGATTTGTTTGGACTAATAAAAACAGGGTGGATGTGGGATTATGCGTGGGCAGTTGCTGCAAAAGTGGCCGGAGTGTTTGAACAAGACAACCACAGTGGCTTGTTACTATGAACAAGGAGACTGGTTTTCGGATATAGTTATTGTAGCTCTCAAACTCTAGAGAGAATTTCACCAGGAGTTGGGCTTTACACATCTATTTTACCGTTATACGTAGGCGTATGGTTGTTTTACTGTGGTGAGGAAGAGAGAGTTTAGGATGTTTGAGAGTAAAGAGAGAAAACCCGTGGAGCACAAATTATCCAACAAACAATTTTTTATTTAAAAGTAATTCAAAAGATTTATGCAATAAAAAAAGTAAGATATTTAAATAGAATGTACTGCCATCTAAGATACTGGTACTTTAAATAGGCCGAATTCATGAACCAGTTGGATTGGTTAGATTTTCAGAATCTAAGTTTGAAGAACAAGTTAAAGTAGTCATCAACATGCAACAAGAGGTTGCTATGAAAATTCTTATTTGTCTATCAGAAGGTTTGAGTTTGATTCTCATGACAGTCTGTAAGTTAACTCATTCATATATATGATACATGGGCATCATACTTAACTGACAACAAATGAAACTCTTAAGTTCCATTCCTACTTACTAGCTCTACCCATAATCTTCTACTTCTGGTACAGCTACAGCTGTCACCGAGGTTAGCCATTACAAAACCTGCAAACACCTGAGATTCAATTCGGGACTTGTCAGTAAAGTTGATAGAGAATACCATGAAAACTTCTGACTTAAAACGATGATTGCTTAACCTGAATGCATCCAGCGATGTACATTGCCGAGTAATGGCGCCCATGGAGCAGCATGTCAGCCAGCATTGCTAATGGGATTGTCAAGGACATGCCCAAAGTCGCGACCAGAGGGGATGTCCAAACCACAGAAAGTGCCCTGATAAGTAGACATGAAATCCATAAAGAGAATATCCTGAAACCAACTAGCATTGCATTGCATTGCAGTTTCCTGTATGTTCCATATCTTGATTCTAGCATGCTTATTCATTTTAACGCGAAACATGTGACAACACTTTAGACTCATGAATGGCAGTTGAAAACACAGAATCTCTGCACATCATGCCTGTTAGAGCTACGCGGGTGGCACTTGACATGGCTGCATTGTATCATAATTTTCCAGCACTACCATATTGTTTTGGACCTTAAAAAATAAATAACTTATTCACAAACTATCATTAGCCACTAATTGGCTTAAGGCAACAAGTCATGTAAGATTAGCTGTCTGCATGATACACAGAAAGCTCATCAAGTCATCACCAAATGAAAAAGTCCATACATACCATAAGTAATCAGAAACAACACTTCCGAGCAAGCTATTCAGCAGAAGAGCTTCCCGGATGGATGCTGAACTAGGAAACTCAAACTTTGGTTCTAGTCCAAGCGCATTAAGTGGCAATACTGCAGACATTATTAAAGCTAAGTTATGATTGATACAGAAACTCATACCAATTTCAGAGCAGCCCTATTCTCAATGATGGCTGAAATTAAGTAGTCATGATAATGACTTGACTTCTTTTTTTTTTGCAAGACAAATTACGTTCAACCATATCAATCTGGAGAGTAGGACAAGGAAGATCCATACAGTTTATATTACAATTTAACGTTGATTTATAGTTAGTCATGTGGCCTTTTTTTGAAATAAGGACATGAATAATGATACACAACGGTTGAACTGAGAGCAGATCAACCCCCAGAAACACAAATTAACTAGGGAACCACACACCAGTTCACCCTCATTTTTACAAGACCCCGTGGGAAGACCATTGACTGGTCTGATACATGACAAAGTTCAAAGGAGAGTTATAGCATTAAAATTTGCATATGAAATGTGTGAGCGACTTGTCACTTACTCAGCCACCAAAGGCCTAGGAGAGTGAAGAGTCCTACGTATCCAAGAATCTTCTGCATATCATTTTTGTCACCATTTGGTCCAGCAGATTTCTTGAGCATCACTGCACATCAGGGTTCAGTATATTCAAATCTACATTAAGACAAGAAGAAAGCAGAAATAATGCTAGCAATCCATGTATTTATTATTAATGCAGATACAATCTCCACCTGTATATAAGCCATAGCACACTGCTGAAAGCAGACCAAAGACGTCTCCAATGATGGTATGTCGTTTACTCCTAGGTAACATCAACGGAGCTTCATAATGGCGTGGCAAACAAAAAACTTTTGCAGAAAAGGTAAGATACTTTTCCAAAAGATAAGCAATCTACAATCTATAACCTCCTCTTTAGGTGGAAGACAATCTCATACTTATAAGTAGCAAAGTAGCTTAATGAACAAGAATCAAGATACATTGTACTTATCATAGTATCAGAACAGTAATATCACTAACTGAATTACTAAGCACCTGAGAAAAGATTCCGTGACCAAGAGTGACAATTTTAATGGAGACAGCCGAAGGAGGAATGATGAAGTGACATCCTCAGAAAGATATTATGAGCAAGCTTTCACTAATGCAAGAAAACTGTTAATTGTTGTTCAGAAAAAAAAAAACCCATTTTGTTATTTTAGCATATGTACCATTCTACCAAAAACAAGGTTTTATGAAGTAAGAGCAACAGTTTCCAATTAATCTTGAAGCATATATAGTGGTTTGTTTTCCCACCAACAGTAATCTGTTTCATGAAACTTAGTTTTCTAATGCCTTAAGTTAAGATGAAGCCAAATTGACACAATAGACTTCATCAGAAAGAAATAGCTTTCACTAATGCTAGAAAAGTGTTATTTGTGGTTCAGCAAAACACCCTTTTTGCTATTTTAGCATGTATACCATTCTATCTATACCAATGTTTTATGAAGTAAGAATAACATTTTCCAATTAATCATGAAGCATTTAAAGTTGTTTGTTTTTCCACCAACAGTAATCGGTTTCATGAAACTTAGTTTTTTAATGCCTCGGGTAAAGGTGAAGCCAGATAACACAATAGACCTCATCAGAAAGAAATTGCTTTTATTAATTAATGCAAGGAAAGTGTTATTTGTTGTTCAGCAAAAAAATCCCTTCTTACTATTTTAGCATGTATACCATTCTACCAAAACAAGGTTTCATGAAGTAAGAGCAACATTTTCCAATTAATCTTGAAGCATATAAAGTGGTTTGTTTTTCCACCAACAGTAATCTGTTTCATGAAACTTAGTTTCCTAATGCCTTAGGTAAAGGTGAAGCCAAATCGACACAATAGACCTCATCCGAAAGAAATAGCTTTCACTAATGCTAGACTGGTGTTATTTGTTGTTCATCAAAACAAACCCTTTTGCTATTTAAGCATGTATACCATTCTATCAAAACCAAGGTTTTATGAAGAGCAATATTTTCCAATCAATTATGAAGCATATAAAGTGGTTTGTTTTTCCACCAACAGTAATCTGTTTCATGAAACTTAGTTTTCTAGTGCATTAGGTAAAGGTGAAGCCAGATTGATACAATAGACCTCATCAGAAAGAAATAGCTTTCACTAAGGCTAGAAAAGTGTTATTTGTTGTTCAGCAAAAAACCTTTTTTGCTATTTTAGCATGTATACCATTCTATCAAAACCAATTACACAAGGTTTTATGAAGAGCAACATTTTCCAATCAATCTTGAAGCATATATTGTTTTTCCACCAACAGTAATCTGTTTCATGAAACTTAGTTTTATAATAACTTAGGTAAAGGTGAAGTCAGATCATCACAGTAGACCTCATCAGAAAGAAATAGCTTTCACTAATGCTAGAAAAGTGTTATTCATTGTTCAGCAAAAAAAAAAAAACCATTTTGCTATTTCAGCATGTTTACCATTCGATCAAAAACAAGGTCTTATGAAGTAAGAGCAACATTTTCCAATTAATCATGAACCATATAAAGGGGTTTGTTTTTCCACCAGCAGTAATCTGTTTCATGAAACTTAGTTTTCTAATGTCTAAGGTAAAGGTGAAGCCAGATGGACACAATATACGTCATCAGAAAGAAATCTGATCTTTGCCGTTTAGGTTCAAGCAATAGTACTAGTAAAACGAGTGAATAACTTGCCTTATATCACTTGTTCATGCTGTCTTCACATAGGCTGCTACAGTGTTTTAAACTTCCTACAAGTCTAATTTGGTAAGTGTGTGCTGCCTATTAATGTTATGATGTGCCAATTTCTGGTAATAAATAAGCTATACTTACTCAGAGGCACTCTGCATTTCATCAGCAGCCCATGTTTTTCCGAAGGTGGTCATTCCAACGCCAGCCATGCTAACACAAACAGCAGCAATTTTAGTATAATTTACAGATTCCTTGCCAATGAGAGCTCCAAATATAAGTGTGAAGAGCCCTGATGTTGATGTCAGGATGGTAGTGCTAGCTACACTGGTGTTAGCAAGAGCAGAGCTCGAGAAATACTGCAACACATACAAAACAACGAGTAAGTTAGCATAAATTTTACTCAAGAGGATTTGTTCATGAAGTCATATAATGCAGAAAGAATTCAGTAAATGGTATCGATAAGTATAAACCCCTAAGAACTTCAGCACAGTTATATTAACTTCCGAAGCACATTATAGTCACATACAGCATAGGTGTATTTGGCACCAAATATGCACATCATTAACTTCCGAGGCACATCAAAGTCAGACACAGCATAGGTGTATTTGGCACCAAAAATGCACATCAATAACTTATGAGGCACATTAAAGTCACATACAGCATAGGCGAATTTGGCACCAAAAATGCACATCAATAACTTATGAGGCACATTAAAGTCACATACTGCACAGGCGTCTTTGGCACCAAAATTGCGCATTCTGTCATAGGCATATTTTGCACCAAAAATTCACTAAAAATGCACATTACAGATTCTTGCACAGCTAATAACACATGACAGTAGCTGTGCAAGATAAGAAAAACATTTTCCACGACATTCAGTTGCACTAAAAAAATACACTACATTTCCAAAGAGAGAAACTGTAACTGAACAATTACCTCCGTGAGAAACCATATCGGAGCAAGATAGAAGATATACTTATGGACTTCCCATGAGCTAACCCCAGATGTGCTCTCCAGCACAGGAGCCTCGTCAACTCGTTCAAATGTCAACAGCACGTCTTCTGCACTGAGATCCATATCATCCTCAGGAAAGTAATCCAATGTCTCCAAGTACTTATGCTTGATTTCATTGCTCCTGAGAGGGATATCCATGTCCAGTGATGGGTCCAGATACAACTTCTTCGATTGAAACTTCGACATCATGCCCTTCTTCAACAAACTGATTATCCAATCCTTACAAGCTGCTATGGGCAAGAATATCACCATCAGAGAAACTCCCAGATAAGTTATTGCAAATGGCTGTCTGTACTCAGCAAAGATTTTCTGCAACATTAATATATTTCAGCATCCATTAGTACATGAAATCACTGAACTAACTCGAACTTAGCTCAACAAGTATCAAGGAAAATTCAGTCAACATTTCAAGAAAAGCCCAATTCGAATTCCAAACTTCAAATTCGAGTAGATATTCAATATAACCCAAAACTTGCACGAATGACGCAACTAGAACAAGGATCAACGCACGAACGTGAATAACCTCATTCAATAACCACTAACTCGTGCGATCACAATAAGTACTGTATCAAGAAAAAAAACTCAATTCAAATTCCAAACTTCGAATCCGAACAATCTTCCACATAACCCGAAAATCGCACGCAACTAGAACAAGGATCATCAAAACGAACATGCATAATCTCAGCCAACAAACACTCACTCGTGCGATCACAATCAATACTTAATTAAGAACAAAACCCAATTCGAAACCCAAACTTCGAATTCGAGTCGATAGCTAACATATCCCAAAAATCACACGCAACTGGAGCAAGGATCAACGCAACTAACCTGAGTCATCTCGGCCGACGCAACCCAAATCAGCACCACGGCTCCGATCGCTCCCAACCCAGCTTGGTACTTCCACCCCATTCTTCGAACCCGGCGGGGAAATGCTCTGAGAAGACAAAAAATGGATGGGGAAGAAATTTGTGCGAGTTGGGTCGGGAAGGAAAGAAGAAGAAGAGGCGGTGCGGTGAGGTGAGGTGAAGATTCTTCTTCAACCTTTTGATAAGGCCGGTTGTTGGTGATGCACACAATGAACATGCATTGGAATAGTATAATAGAGAGAGAGCAAGTTTGTTTGAGTTCGTGTTTTATAATGGAGACTTGGCGGCACCATGACTGCAACTTTGTCCTTTTCAACTTTCAAGGGAAGCTCCAGACAAGTCTTCGCGGTGTCCCCGGAAAGCCAAGCCATTTCTTGGGATTTTCGTTATTTTCAGTTTAGATTTTAATTTTTTTTATCAAATTGTTTTTTGAAGGCGCGCGATTTTTGACAGGTAATTCTGTGCAAGTTCTGCGCCAAACTTAAATATTCATGAATTCATTCCTCTTTCCTCAAGTTATGAAAACGCAAAGTTTAAAGTGTAAATTTTATTAAAAAAAACAAATTTTTGGGTTCATAAATTGAGTTATAAACTTTATAACTAATACATGTTGCATAATAAATCTTTAATATTACAACTAATATCTCTTACTTTATAGAAAGATGGGATTAAATTAGTATAATAAAAAAATTTTAAAAATTTAGTTGCAATATTAAAAAATTATTATGCAAATGTGTGGTAGTTATAAAGTTTATGACCTAATTAATGTAAACTAAAAATTTTAATTTCATTTCTTCTAATTTCCATGATTGTGGAAAGACTATTTTTCAAGAGACGGACTCTAGCAAAGTATATGCATTGTTTTATTGGTGATGCGCAAATTATGTGCAAAATTAATTTTTTCTAATAATTTTTAATAAAAGGTAAATAATGAAATAATTTAATCAATAGTTGATACTTTCGATTAAAAACAGTCAGTTAAAAATTAAAGTTAATTTTTGACAAATTTTATTTTTTTAAGGTAAATATTTTTTGAACAGTGACGTGCAAATTGAGTGTCAAATTTAAATTGATTAATAATATTATACTCTCATTGTTCAAAATAAGTTGTACGCTTTAATTTTTAATAGTTGATATAAAAATTATTTTATCATTAGTAGATGTAGTCATTTACAATTTACAATTATAAAAATAAATAAATATTCTTAGAACAGTGGGTCTCATGACATGTGGCATGTTCATAAGTTTATAAACAGTCCACGTATTTTTTACCTTATGTCCAATATTCACAGTTGTATATAAATGATAAATACTAAAAATTTATTATTAACAAAAAAAGTGTTATTTTAAAATATTTTTAATGTTATATATTTTTATATTTTCACATTCAAATACACATTATTACTTGTTTTAACTTTTAAAATACAATATTTCAATTTTATAAAAACTATTACAACATTTATGGTAAAAAGTACATTGGATTGTCCATAAACTTATGGAAATGTCATCTTTCCTAAGACTCTATCTTAAAAAATACACATAAAAGTTAATCTAACACCATGTCACATATCCCTTTTTAAAAAAAAAATCAATTATTCATTCCAAGATGGTGGGAAAGCACACAACGGCGATTACAGTGAGTGGAATTGACATCCAACCTAACTAGCATCTAGCAATAACTAACATATTGCAAGAATATCTAAATTACATGTCAATCAAACTGATCGTCTATAATATTACAGATATGAGAGCCAATAAAAAAAATTATAACATCGCCCTTGGGGATATTAACTTGCTTCCCACGAAAATTATGATTACTTGGCAGAGAGGAGCGCATCACGCATTAATATCACTGCGCTAAATAGGGATCTTCTACAGATGTAACACTACTTGATCCAACCACGATCTATGTTGTTCAAACTGTAATCACCTTGAAAAACATTGATTAGACAAATCTAAATCAATGAAAACCCAAAAATAAAACCCCAGACAAAATTACAAAAACATGATCTGAACAAGTAGATCGAGAACAAGACATCAACGTGAACAACTAAATCGAGTTATCATCATGAACACAACGATCTAATCGATCGGGTTAAAGAACAAAATTAATCTGTGGAAATAAATCTCACACTTATCCAATAATAAAAATATGAATTAAAAAAATTTGTTGGTTCTCATATCTCCAAATGGGAAGATGGAGAAAATTTTGAAGAAGAAGAAGAAGAGTAGTGGCAAGGGAGGCTGCAACATAGGGTAGAGAGGGTTTGCGGCTTGTGTGGTATATTCACATTTTTCCATGTCACGTACCTTAGTTACATATTACATAATTTTATTTTTTAAATTAATCAATTTTTCAAAAAGAATAGTACAATATTACAACTTATGTGAGGAGAGAGGGAGTTCTCCCTCTACTTCTTTATTAGTGGTACATTTACCTAATTAGATTTTTTTTTTAAATCATACTTTTCATTTTTGACAAGATTCCTTCATTTTCATCCACTCATTCTACTTTTTACTTTTCACATTCAATTTCATGCACTCATTTTATTCACCTAAATCCAAGTATCTAAACTTATGGTGTCACTAACAGAAAAAACGGAGGGAGGATGGAGTATAAAAGATTGAAAAGAATTGAAATTTAATTAAGAAGTGTCATTTTTTTATGAGAAAATGACAGATTTAGTAGCCAGTTTTAGGAAAAATTGCAGACCGTTCCTCTTTTTGTAAATTGTTCCTAAAACGTTTCCACATGATTACGAAATGTTCTCAATTGATTCCCACATACTATTATCCGATTTAAATGTGTCAACATCGAGTCGACCTTTATAGTTATGACAGTGTCACAAAAGTAACTAAATTATAAATTTTAAAATATTTGTAACTATTAACGGGTCCGTTAACTTAACTTAAATGTTTATGTCCAATAAAGGAACTAATTGAAAACATTTCGTAATAATTTGGGAACCTTTTGGAAACATGGTGCAAAAAGAGGAATGAAACCTCGCCTAAAAGTGGGTACATAAACTGTCATTTTCTCTTTTTTTTATAGTAACTTTTTTTTAAATAAAATTTTAAAAAATTCCATACTAATGGGGGGATGTAAATTGGGGCCCCCAATCTTGTGGAAATTTTGATAAGCTTTACAAGAAAATTGTCAAGTTGGAACTTGAACTTTATACACAAAAGCTTATAGCAGCGGCTAAATGAATTCTTTTTTAAGCAAAAATATTTATAGAGAGATTTTTTGGAAGTGTTTTCGACTGCCACACCTCCACCCCATGTGTTAGTGTGGACGAATCGGCCGAACTTCCAACAAGTCCCTAAGTAAATAAGGCAAAATTTGATTATGACTGAAGTTTGGCAAAATTCCTTTGATGTCATATTTTTTTCCTCTGCAATCCCAATGCAGCATCTGCTTTGGCAGTTCAATCTTCTCAGTTTTTTTCTCCTTGGCATCAGCAATCCCATTGCAGCATCTTTCTTTGGCAACAGCTTTCTTCTCAGATTTTTCATCTCTCATTTCTTTGGCGTCGACAATACAAGGTTGTGGTAGCCTGTTTGCAGTCCTCAAAATGTCCAGCTACAAATCTGCAGCATCCGCAATACAGAGTTGTGGCAGCCTCTTTGCATTCATCAATGTCTCCACCTGTATCCAAATTTCCTGATCAGTAGCATCCATTCTAAACATCAATTCTGAGGGCAGTAGTTTGGTTCCTATCCAATATGATATGGCCTTTTGTTTTATCATCCAAATCTTGGAAATTTAGAGTTCTTTGTACTGATATAAGAGAATTCTTGCTAAGGTAATCTGTCACCATATTTGTTTGCCTATATGTGCGTGTGATCTAAATATCTTCCATTTTATGCTTTAACTCAGCAGCTAAGGGAAAATATTTCCATGATGCTTTGTTTGGGTCAGAAATAGACTGTACTGCCAACATGCAATTTGTTTCCATTGTGAAAGAGTTAGTGTTTTGTTTAAAAGCAAATAACATTCCTTCTGTCAACGCAATCAACTCTCCATGAACACTATTGTGAGTCATAACTATTTTGATTAAAGCCTTAAAGAAAAGACCATCTATGTACCTGATTACTATGCCAATACCACATTTTCTAGTAGATTTGTGGCAGGAAGCATCTACATTGACTTTAAAATTTATGCTAGGTTTAGACCAGTGAAAACATCTAATCCTAGGCTTCCGTGGCTTTCTTAGAAATGGTAACAGTCCCAACTGTACCCAAATCATGTCAGCTTGAGATTTACTACAGGGAGGTTTTATGTAGAAAGTATTAAAGATCTCTTTCTTAATTCTCTCAATTATGATCAGTGTATCTGATTTTATATTTTCATGGATTAAGTTATTCGTTGCTTTCCAGATTTTCCAACAGATAAAAAAGGGCATAATAGAGATGATTTTATCATGCAAAGAAGATTCTCCACTTAAGGACCAATAATAAGTTAGTCTATCAAAAATTGAGTAAAAAAATGGAGTTCTTACTCCCATAATCAGATCACAAGTATTCTATATAGTGGCAGCCAAGACACAATCATTGAAACATTGACTCAAGGTATCCAGGTTAGGGCACATTGGGCATTTAGATGCAAGTGATATCTATGAGAAAATCATAATATCATCAAAAGGTAAATTTTCTTTGTTATGAGAGGGTTCCAAACCTTTTAAAGGTTCTGATGGCTGGCCTAGCTTAAGTTAGCATCTCATGTGCAGAGTTAAAGGTAAAATCACATGTGGCAGATGGTATCCAAATCATTTTATCCTCTCTGTGTGTATGTAGTTTCAGTTCCTGTAACATGGAGAAAATGTGGTCAAAGCCCCTATAAATACAGCTTTATTCTGCACAAAATGAGCAATGGTAGTTTGGGGAGGCACGGAATTATAGATATCAGTTGAAATCATGTCCTGTAAAGGACCAAACCATGTCCAGTTAGTAGTAAAAAAAGTTAGCTAGTCCATTTTCATGTATAACTCTTGTGTGGGTTTCAACTATTGTGTTCATAGCAAGAATCATTTTTCCAAGTCTATGATTTTCTATGTCTAGGATGGATTGACCACAAAAATTGTGCCCAAGTGGTCTCTCCTTTTTTAAATTTCCACCAAAGTTTGATGTAAAAAGTATTGATTATATCCTTAACTTCCTAAGACCTATCCCATTTTGGTCTATTGGAAAACTCATTTTTTTAGGCTATTCCATGTTTTCTTGCTACCTGTATCAATTTCCCCCCAGAAGAAATGTGTTAGTTTTCTTTTTAACTGGGTGATACTGTTTTGGGTGGCACCATTACTGCCCAAAAATGTTGTGGTATTGAGTACATTACATATTTCATAAGTGTTAGTTTACCAGCTTGACTCAACCACTTATTTCCAAGACTTTAACTTCTTATCATACATTTTAGGTATAGGCAGAAAATGTATTGCTCTTGTCTAGCCAATATAAATAGGACAACCTAGGTATTTAAAAGGAAAAGTCCCCTTAGTCATGCCCAAAGAGTTTTTAACTAGTTTCTGTTGAGCTATTGATGCATGTTTGCTGGTGAAAAAATTTCTCTTCTCATAATTAACTTTTTTCCCACTTGTTTTTTTCAAAAAACTGTAGGAAAGCTTTTATTATCTTAACAGTTATTTTAGTGGCTTGAAGGAAGAGTATTGTGTTATCAGCATAGCATAGGTGAGAGCAGTGGTAGCATTGATAGCATTGGAAGGCAGCTTGAAAGACCTCATTCTATTATTTGAGAAGCAAAAAAGTTAAATTCCTAGAGAAGGCTTCAGAGAATATATTAAAAGGTAAGGGAGAGGCTGGGTCTCCCTTTTTTATTCATCTGATTGCTTGAAATAAACCTGCAGGTTTAGAGTTGATTAAGACTGAAAACCAAGCGCTGGATAGATTTGATATTATGAGCTTAATGAAATCAGAGGTTTGGAGTAGAGCACTTAGAAAAGACCACTATACTCTGTCAAAGGCCTTTTCTAGATCAAGTTTTAGCATACAATTTGGAGCACTCTCTTTGTTACCATTTCTTTAAGATGGATAACATTATCTGCAATCTCTTTGGCTTTAAGAGAGGCAGACTAATTTTTTGAAATCAGTTTTGGCATGAGGGTTGTTATTCTCTCAACTAATAGTTTAGAGAATATCTTATTGGTGAAATTAGAGAGAGATATGGGTCTATAATCTGAGAAGGAACTTGGAATTTCCTTCTTTGGGATTAGACATATCCATGTACTAAAGATACCAGCTGGAATTTTTGTTCCAGACATGAAATCTACAGTGGCATTTAGGAGATCAGGTCCGATAATATCCCAAAAAGTTGTAAAAAAACCTGCTGTAAAACTATCAGGTCCTGGTGATCCAGTTTGGTTTAAAGAAAGAACTATTTCTTTTTAACTCAGTGAGTGATGGTTTTTTAAGCATATTTTGATTGTCCTCATTTCTTACCTCTTCTGGGTTTGGCTTAAAAAATGGGATTGGAAGTAGATATCATCAGGTTGGGAGTCATCAGCCAGTAGATTTTGAAAAAAGAAATGGCCTCATGTTCAATTTCTTCAGGTTTTTCAGTCCAACTACCCTGAGATGTTTTAATTTTGGAACTTGGTATTTTCATCACCTTCCTTCAGCCATTTTATATTTTCTTTTTGTTTCCAAAAAAGGTTTTCTTCTTTTAGAGCTCTAAGTAACAAAACATTTCTTCTTTTAAGTTCCATGCAGTCCTGATCTGAATTGCTACTCTCATAAGTTATTTCCTGTAACCTAAGATCCTCTTCAACCTTTTTAACATTACCATTAATGTCACCAAATGTATCTTTATTCCATCTCTTTATGTCCTCCTTCAGTTTTTTCAATTTTAAAAAGAAACCTAACATGCCTGTTTCTACTGAAGGTTGAGACCAGTTTTGTAAGATTACATCTTTAAGATCTGGCCTTGTCATCCAAACATCCAAAAACCCAAAAGGTTTTGGTGTTGATGGGATTTTACTTCCAACTGTTAGAAGTAAGGGGAAATGGTCTGATGTGTGTTTACTCAGGGCATGCGCTGAATTATTTGGGAAATTTTCATTCCAGCCAAAGTCCACTAAGGCCCTATCTAATTTTTTTAGAGTGGCATTCCTTCTCATGTTTGACCAAGTAAAAGTGTTACCCACTGTGAATAGATGTATGAGCTGATTTTGGGATATAAAACCTGAGAATTCCTTAATGCTTTTCAGTCTTGGTTTTCAAGGTCCTTTATATTCCATAATAGTATTCATGGCATTGAAATCCCCAATTAGCAGTTTATTTACATCCTAGTGTGCGGTGATTTCATCCCATAGACTTTTCCTACTGATTCTGTCAATAGATGCATGTATGAAATTGGTGCACACAACAAATTAAAAATGGATGAGCTAATTTTTTCTTTGGTGTACTAGTCAGTTTTAGAAATGATACTGATAGTACAATTTGAGTTCCACATTAGCCAAATATTGTTAGTACTGGAGCTATGGTAGAAATCAAAAATCAGTTTAGCTTTGTAGCTTTCACACTGGTCATGGCAGTGTTTAGGTTCAAGTTTACACAGTATCTAAATCTTATGTGTTTTGACTAATCTTTTTAGCCTATCCATAGAAGTCTCTAACCCCCTTAAGTTCCAAACTAGGAATTTAATGTTAAGTGTGTCTATCATGGTAACATGTTGGATTTAGTTTTTGAGGAGGACCTTAGATTCATTTTGTTTAGCTTATTAAATAAAGTTCTCTTCCTAGTGGATTTTACAGGTATTTTGATTGGTTCTAGGTCTGAGTTACTTACCTGTTCCAGCTGAATCTCTTTAGTACTTGAATTATAGTTATTCCATGTATCCAAGTCATCCTCAGTTTTAAAATCATGTATCTATTAGAACTTTGGGGCCTTGACCTGCAAGATGGAGTGTCATATGGGTTAACTTTATAATTTGAAATCGGAGAGTTAGGAATGATACATGCAAGACCATCTTTAGCAAATTTTTTTGATCTATTGATGCTTTGTGTAGGTAGGATGATCAAGTCCTGAGTGATCATTTCCTGATTCTCCTCAACTTCATTTGTGTCTTTTGCAAGAGTTTGATTGTTCTCTAGATGTTGAGAGTTGTCTAGAGTGATTGGAGAGGTCTGTTCTTGCTGTAATCCCTTAGCACAATGTGCAGTGTTCTCAGGTTGGCTTACAGGTTCTCCCATATAAGATGCCTTATACTCCATACCAGTATTGTCCCTTTTTTAAATCTGTGAACTATGGGTAGCTAACTTCCCCTTGTATGGGATATTCTCTGAGTTCAAGAGCTGGATGTTCACATCTCTTTGTTTCTGTGATACTGTGATACCTAATGTGTATTGTGGCTTGGTGTTGTTTACGACCTGCCAGTTACCAGTTTTTTTCCATTTCCAAAGGTGAATTCCAATCTTTATTAGCATGTTTTTCCGCTGTTTTTGTAGCAGTTTTCAAACGGGGGTTTGAAATTCTACATCTAGACTTATCATGACCAACTTTTTTTTTGCAAAAAGAGCAATATGATGGTAGGTTTTCATATTCAATGCTATATTTGTCATTGTCTAGAGTAGTGCCTAACCTGATATGGCTTATTAGTTGTGTCTGAAGGTCCACCTTGATACAAATTTTAAGCGCTGATGGTCTTGTGAGTCTTTCAGTAGCTTGGTCGATTTTGATGAATTTCCCAATTTGGTTTCCAATTGCTTCAATTCGGGGGGAGGGGGGCACGCTTGTTTGTCTTCAGATGAAATAGAATGAGAATGGTGTATAACACAATTTTGTTTTTAAATTTAGATGAGATCATTTTATAATTAATAGAATAATTTGATAATTTATTTATTTTATTACAAAAATATATTATTTATAAAACGAAATATATTTTAAAATACCAATAATTATAATTTAATTCTTAAAATTATCAGAACAAATTAATTAATTTAATCATTAGACAATTTAGCAAGAGAGTTTCTCAACACATATATCTATTTTTGTGAGAATGCACTGAATATATTTTAAAAACATAAGAAGATGAATTTGCATAGGAAGTGAGAGATTGAACTAACTTAAAAGTCAACTAAATGAGCTACATAGAGCATCTCCAATGGTGAGGGGGTCGTGAGTAAAAATAGGAGACATTTGTCAACATTTTATTAGACGTCAATATGACGTGAATATGAGAGACTTGATTAAGAAATTTTTTGAAATTTAGCACTCCAATGCATTAGCGTCAGTTAATATCACTTAGTATGAAAGAAATTATTTTCCAACAAGATTATTCAATAATAATTTTATATATAATATATTTGATTCATTTATTTTAAATAAAATTCACATTTAATAATTAGAAACTCTAGTTTCAATTACAATTTAACTATCACTTTTTATAAATAAATTATACAAAAATATTAAATATATGCTGAATTAAATTTAAGAAAAAATAATTCACACCAGTTAAATTTAATGTAAATTAAATTTTACTTCTAATTTTTTTATATTATTATTGATTTTTAGAATATAATTTTAAAATATAGATTTTAATATTTTAAACCAATATAATATGACTAAATGAATATAATTTATTTATATTGTGAATTTAAATAATAAATTAAATTACATTTAATCTTCTTAATAATATACATTTAATTTTGGAATCGTAAAATAATTAAAAGTTAAAATTCTGAATTGGTAATTTGACAAACTAGCAGCTTTAAATATGGGCGTCTAAATACAGAAGGTCTAATTGAGACCCTCATTCCACAGGTCATCCATGTCAGATTGACCCCCTGAGCTGACTCTTGCATTGGAGGTGAATTTTATATTTTCAAACCATCAATCCTACGTGTCTTTTGATGTTTTCCAAAGAAGCGTGCATTGGAGATGCTCTTAGGATGGCTACTCCATTTTCCTTCTCTGGTGCTACTTGCACATTTACTCCTTATCCCAAGTATGATATAACATAAAATTATTTGCTACCATATAAAAGCAAGTCCAACAGATTCTCCATTATAAAGATTTTAATTATTTTTAGAGATTTCGGACAAGCTTCAACAGATTTTCCATATGGTTCTCCAAAATAGAGATTTGTTTTGAAATTGAACTTTGGTTCTTAATATTGGTAGAAAAAGACAGGGTCGTCACTGAAAATTTGTAAGCCTTGTGCAAAATAAAAAAATGAGACCCCTAAATACATTAACATAAAATTATCAAATAAAATTTATATTATTTGGATATAACTGCTTTTCAAAATAAAATATAAAGACAGAGAGAAATTAATAATACTACTTAATTATTATTATAAAATATCAAAAATACTACAAGTTGAATGTAGTAATAAAAGGGAGTGATTATAGGGGAGAAAATTGATGAAATTGAAGTAGACTTGAAAATTGGAGAAGAAATAGAATGATTTGGTCGGGAAAAAAATAAATGTGCAAAGGTGTTGAACTGAGAAGTCAAATCGAGAAAGGAAGACGACTTCCGGAAGGACCAAGTTTAATTTTCTAAAAATGAATTATATATATATATATATATATATAATAGCTAATAATAAAATTTTAGGGCCCCAAAACTTGTTCAAAAGAACCAGTTGAGCCATGTAAAGGCCGGCTCTGGAGAGAGAAAAGAAAATTTGGAGAATGTCACCATCAATGCAATAATTCCTTTAATAGCTTAAATTAATACTAATATTTCATACATGATAAGAAATTCTAAATTAAACTCTTGCACTTCCCACATCCTGCTAAAAATGGCACATTTTCACGATATTCAATGGATATGCTTAACAATTAATATTTAAATTACATAAAAACAAATAATATATATAACTAATAATTAATAACAATATACATCCTAGCAAATTTAACAAAATTACGCATAATAATATAATCTACTGATATATACAACAGAATTCTAACAAAATCCCTCCAACATCCTAACCCCGCTAAGCCTGTATGTGAAGGGGGTTATGAGAAGAAGACTTGCCCTCACCCGCATGGGGCTCGAATTCCAGGCAACCCATAGATGATATAGATTTATTCATTTCCTAAAATGTGAATCGATCGAGGTCAAAGGTCCAAGATACTTTGATTTCATAGGTTTTTGTAAACTACATTTAACGACAGATGCAGCTGATCCTAATCTTAAATCGAATTAATCTAATAACTACATACGTTTTTAGGGTTGCCTAATAGTTGGAGCTGCCATGAGATTTGAGTCAAAGTTAAGAAAATTTACTCTAAAAAATTACATGTGTGGTACTCGAACAAGTTTGGAGGGAGTAATAATCTCATTAGACAAATCATTGGACCAACAAATAAATTACCATTCATTTTTCCCCCTTAATTTCCTTCCCTTAAGTGATATATTAGTTTTCTTATCCCCATTCTATAATCAACATTTGATTGATGGTAACATGAATATTATATTCATGAATTATTTTTTTGACTACTTAATTTTTTTCTTTTATTTTTTGTTGAATAAACAAATAAAATTGAACCATTAAAACATTTAGTTAAACTTTTTCTTGTTTTTAAGTACTCATTTGAGTGATCATTTTTTTTATAAAAATTATAGTATTTTAAACTTATGAATCTCAAATAATAATTAACATAAATTACGACATGAATATGAGTATGAAATTAGTTATTGTCTTCTTTATTGTCTACATTAATGAAATATTTTTAAAAATGGAAATTCTACTTCAATAAAAAAAACTGTGTAAGTCTCAGGAAATGTGGCATGTCCATAAGGTTATGGATAGTCTGTACTTTTTAACTTAAATGTTGTATTTTTTTTATAAATTAAAATATTGTATTTTAAAAGTTAAAACAAGTGATAATGTGTATTTGAATGTGAAAATATAAAAAATATATATTCTAAATGATAATTTTAAAATTTTTAATTTAGTATATAATTTAACAAATGCAGTGTATAAGGTAAAAAAATATATTGGACTGTCCATAAGCTTATGGACAGACCGCCTGTCAGGAGACCCACTCTTTTTTTAGAATCTAAAAGACTACTTTATTTTGGTTGTACTAAAAACTTTGCATTAGTCTAATATTATGAGTATCATGAATTTAATAGTCATTATTTTAAATTTATTAAATTAAATAAATAGTTATAAGATAATTAATTATCTTTTAAAATTTTACAATTAGATTAGCCATTTTAAAATTTTCATCAAGTAAATATAAGGGTTTGATTTAAATTACAAAAGAAATCATTATTGTGTAATAAATGTTAAAATCTGTAAAATGGAGATTCTTTTGGAGTTGGAGTAAAATGTTATAGAGAATATGAGTTATGAATCTCCATTTTGAAAAAAAGAATTTGGAGAACCTGTTGGATTTGCTCTAATGGAAATTGTTTGCTTTCTGTGGTTTGGTGTGGTGGTACTGTCAACTGGGGATATTGAAGTCATTTTGACTAACATAAACTCAAGTTGTTTAAAAATAACAGACTAATATTATAATATGTCACTGATTTTAATTCCTTACTATATATAATCAATCATAACTTGTTAAAATATATAACTTCTAAAGATATATTTAAAACCACAAATATCTCATTGTACTATATCTACATATATATCACTAAACAAAATCCAAAGAACTGAAATAGCAAAAATGTTCAAAAAGTTTTACACAATGATAGAGTACTTTTGATATAAATATGTATTCATATTATTGATTTGTTTATTTATATATGACAAATTCTTGTTTTAGACCGACTAACTTTTAAATGATGATATTTTATAATTAGTGAGACTAATAAGGCCATTTGAAATTTAGTTTTATTTATTGCAATGAGATACATATAATTATGATAACCTTTCGAAATGAATCTCAACATATAAATAATTACTTTTTAAATAATTTGAATGAAATATTATTACAATAATCAATTTTTATTGTATTAAATATTTAACAGTTTCTAACTAAATTAATTATTTCACTTCGTAACTCATATAGTTTTCCTTAGAAAACTAAATTCAAAATTTTAAATAGAACTATTTATTTTAATTTTAAATGTAAGACTCAAAATGTACATAAAACTTAATTCTAGTATTTGAAATAAAAATATCGTGCATTTCCATTAGTGTTTTAAAAAAACCATCGTCACGGCATATTTGAAAATGAGTGGGTCTCCTGACAGGCAGCCTGTCCATAAGCTTATGGACAGACCACTTATTTCTTACCTTATACACTGCATTTCTTAAATTACATACAAAATTTAAAATTTTTGAAAATAATTTTTTATATCATATAGTTTTATATTTTCACCTTCAAATACATATTATTACTTGTTTTAACTTATAAAATGCAATATTTAAATTTTATAAAAAATTATAACATTTAAGGCAAATGCCCCTGAGTACTGTCGTTAAGCTTATGGAAAGGTCGCCTTTCCTGAGACTTTCCCTTTGAAAATATAACCCTCGTATTAATTACTCCATATGTTCTGTTATTTATGGCACACATATTATAAATGAATGTTTTCTTTTATTTGGCACTCTTTCCATTTTTGGCAAGATTCATTCAATTTCCTCCACTCATTTTACATTTTACTTTCTAAATTCAATTTTATTCACTCACTTTCTTCACTTAAATCCAAGCCTCTAAATTTATGATAATTCATGATGTTATATATAGAAAAATGGAGGAAGTACATTGATTAAATGGTGAACATCCAAATGATCTTTACGTCATCATGATGATAATCTCAGTTTACAATTTTATTCCAAGGGATGAGTAACAATAAGAGTAGTACACAAAAAAAAGCATTACTAAATATTATAATTCTAATTAATAGTCTGAGATACATAAAAGATAAATGACCCTCCATATGTAACAGTCTAATGGTGTTGGCACTAAACCACCAAATAAAACAAATCACAATATCCTAATAACAAGACTAAAATTATATGCACAAGACTCAATAAATAAATTGGTGCCACTCCACAACTGCAATATTCACATTTATATATCAATGAATTTTTACTTTTTAAACAGTATTAATTTTAGGCAAATTCTTGGGAAAGACGGTCTTTCCATAGGCTTATGGAAAGACGGGGTTTGATTAGAATAATAAAAGGTAAAAGGTCTTAGTTGCAATATTAAACTTTTAGTATGCAACATGTAGTAGTTATAAAATTTATAACCCGGTTCATGCAACCCGAAAATTTTATCTTCATTTCTTCTAATTTACACTTTAAACCTTGGTCTTTCCATAACTTATGGAAAGACCGTCTTTCAGGAGACGGACTCTTAATTTTATTACTAAATAATTACGAAAACATATTTAGGGAGATAGGTAAATAAGTGAATTTTAAACTTTAATTTTTAAAATAAATATGTCCAAAATTTTGAGATGATTTTTTAAAAGAAATGAAAATGGTGAGTACAATATCTGAATTGGCACATAGATAGGTAGATTTGACATCCTTCCGTGTGCATAGTTAGGTAGACTCAACATTCTTCGTCATAGGTTATGTGAAATTGTGCAAGTAGCTTCTCAAGTTTAAAGGGTATTGTTATATCACGTCGTGTATTTTACTAATTATGTCCTAATACGTATATATATATGTATTTATATTTTGAATTAATTATTTTTATTGAATGGAAATTGGTATATAGAAGTGGGTGGGTTAAAAATTCTCAGAAAACATTTGTGAGAACTTGAAACATTTCTAGCCCTTTTTTTGCTTCTCCTCCATTTTAACCGCCGCCACCAGCAACCACACCTGCCGCCGGAGACTGTCGCTGACCACCGCCGTCGACCGCCGCCGACCGCCGCTGACCACCGCCGGCCACCGCACGTCGCCTGGATCTCGCCGGATATGTAAGTTTTCCAATTTTTTTTTTGAATTCTGCCATTTGTTTGATTTTCTGAATCTTGAATGGGTTAGATGTTCTTGCCTATCTGTTAGAATTTGTTAGAACTTGTTAGGATTGTTAGAATTTGGGATTGTTAGAAATTGTTAGAATTCTTACAATTGTTAGCGTCGGAATGGAGCGGAGGGAGATGGTGGTATGTCGGAATGGTGGTGTCGGGCTGGAGGTGGAAGAACTGGAGGTGGCATCGGGCTGGTCGGGCGTCGCGCCTCAGGCGTCGTGCGTCGCGCGTCGGGCGTCGCATCGCGCGTCGGGCGTGACATCGCGTGTCGGGCGTGACATCGCGCGTCGGGCGTGACCGTGGTGGAGAAGAGGTGGCATGCCGGTGGACGGAAGGACGGAGGCCGCGGTGGACGGCGTCGGGCGAGAATAGGATGTGGCGGGAGAGGAGGTAGATCATGGTGGAGGTGGAGAGGAGGTGGCGTCGGTCGGAGGAGAAGGAGAGGATGAGGCACGCCGGCGGTGGAAGAGGACGGCGGCAGAGGAGGACGGTGGCGGTTGGTGGTTTAGGGTTTAGGCTGAAGATGGAGGGATGAGAAGATGAGGGGTTTGGGCAATTTAAATATTTAAAGTTTAAAATGAAAAATTAATACTTTAATCTAAAAATTGTAAATTAAATAGTAAATTAAATTTGAAAAATTAAATATTATAAATTGTAAAAACTTTGGAATTAAAATGAAAAAATTGTTTAGTTTAATATTTTAAAATGAAAAATATTGTAAATATTTGAAAAGTAAATATAATATTATAGAATATAATGTTATTTAGATTAATATTATGAAAATCAAATTTATGAATTTTTTAAAAATAACTGTGAAGTAAATGATGATGATATGATTAAATAATTATTTTAATAAATAATAATAATAATTTCATTTAATAATTAAGTAAATTATTATATAATGAATTAGTAAATTATTTTTTAATTTTAAAATAATAAAAATAAATAGTTCTTTGTATAGGATTTGAAAAGAATTAAATGTTTTGTTTAGAGTGTGTTTTTTTATGTTATATTTACATTTTTCTATGCATTAGTAAATATGTACTTTATTAGTAAAAATTTACATGAGAAGTTCATAATGTATTTTATGTGTAATTAATTTTTTTCCATAATTAGTTTGAAATTATGTAGTGTTTTTTTCATATCAGCTAACATTTTATTTATATGTATGTTATTTTATTTTCTCATACAATTAATCAATTGTGATGATAATAATTATATATCTTGTATTGTAGATGAGCACTGATGGCCGACCCAATGATGAAGGTCGCTGCAGGCCAGCTCCTCTAATTGACTGTTGAACACTGCTTGATCTTGTTCAACCCTGGAAATATTTTCCCAGTTCTGCAAGTGATCACCAAATGCCAGTGTCTTAAATAGTGGATGAATGTCGTCCAAATACAAGGGGATTCCTTGTTCAACTGCCCTCCACATGACGCATGCACATGGTATTCCGTGTGTCGAACGCAGTACACAACCCAATATGCATAAACCTGTGCTCCAAGTGTGTCAATTCTCCTGTACTCAACCGTCAATTTATCCAGACAATATTTTGACACATTATTGAACAAGTTGTTGAAAAGGACTCTACGGTGCAATCTACCAATGCGCATTCTTGATTTCTCGAGGTTGTCCTTGATCATAGTAATTTGCCCGGCTATCTGCAGGTCGACACGCCTCCATATCGTATCCAGTGAACCAGTTGATGTTTGTAACCACCCTTTCAATGACGACTGTACACTTTCGACCCTACATGTAGTTGTGTTCCCAAAATGCAGAAATCTATTTGTCCATGCCCGAACAAATTTCTCCTTATGGGGGTTGAGCAATGTGGTCTCAACGTAACTAATAACAGCTTCGCTCCAAGACCAACCAGCCCTTAGATCTACCAATGCGGCTTCGTAGGCAGTAGCGGTGGAGGCATTGCAAACCCGGGACCAAGCACCATTCTTGAAGGATACCCCGTTCCTCTTATTCCCCGTTAACACAGTAACACATGCCTCCATGTCCTTGCTAATATGCCAGGTGCAAAGCAAATGCTTTGAGTCAGGAAACACAACCCGAATTGGCCTAATCAATTCCATCTCACGATCGGTGACCACAACCTCAGGGAACGGTCCATCGACAAGCAAGCTTCTAAGTGCATTCAGAACCCACTCATAAGTATCTGCCGTTTCTTCGACGACAATTGCATAGGCAATCAGGAAATTTGTGTTGCACGGAGACATACCAACCATCTCAATGAATGGCATGCCGTATCGATTAGTCTTGTACGTTGAATCGATGGCCACAATCCATGGATAAGTCTGAAATGCCACAACAGCTTCGGGATGAGCCATGAATAAATGAGTCAAAGTACCATCAAGTGCTGAGCGGTGACTAGTGACATACCCATTGGAGGTGGCAAGATGCAAACAATTCTCGGCTGTGTTGCGCCCGCCTCGCCTTTCTCTTCCATAGGCCGATCGCTCTTGTACACCTGCCTAATGGTCTGATGCAGGTCTGGATATAAATGACTGAGGCTGACATTGATATGCCTGGGGGCTGTTTCAGAATTCGTCAAATATCTAATCATTTGTTTGGCCTCTGCATGGAGCATGCTCAGCGTACAATGAAAACTGGTGGTTGTGCATCCCTCGTCGAGAATCCTTGCACAGTACTAGATTCCAACCCTCCCAGTGCTACTCTCTTTCATGACAATCATGAATGGGCAATCACAACTTCTAGTCGATGTGTTACTTCGTCGGAAAATATCCAAATCGCTCATATCAACAACCTTATCTTTTCGGCCCCGATTGCAAATACAATATTTCCTCAGGGGACCATTCTTATTTTTTTGTACGACCCCATGACAAGTTCAAATCCTACATGACGAGTAGTCCGTTGCAGGTAGGAATAAGCTTCGGTGTGACTTGGAAACACATTTGTGGTTGCAAATGCTGAGTAACCATTCCCCCTTGCAATTGCTCCATATGACTCATTATCATCCTTAAATAACAATAAACATCAAGTAATTAGTTTCACTCAAATATTCTACCAAACACAATGATGTCGTAAATCATTCTAATAACAAATAAAATATACAGGCCATAATATTTTTTAATAAGTGCATAAAAGATACATACACATATTTAAAGTATAATAATTATCACTACTAGTATGAAATCTATCACTACTAGTACAACCATTTTGAACTAAAAAAATCACCTAACTAAGATAAGTCTTCTATCAAAAAAAACTAACGTATTTTATGTTCCAAATGAACTAACGTCTTAGCACAACCACATTATAATAAAGACAAGTCATCTAACTAAGATAAATAATCTATCAAATTAAGTAACGTATTTTATGTTTCGAACGAACTAACATATTAGTATAACCAAATTATAGGTAAGCTAAATCATCTAACTAAGATAAATTAGTAGTAGCAAACAAATTTTTAAAAAAATAGCAATACACGTAAATAAGTAGTATACGTAAATAAAATTAATAAAATAAATAAACTTTAACTAAAACAAATCATCTTAAAAACATTCAATTTATACCAACTACATTTACGTGTACTACTTAAAATTAAAACATTCAACCATCTTAAAATTAAATTCAAGTCAGGCCGTTTACGTGTACTACTTAACAACATTCAACCATCTTAAAATTAAATTCAAGTAATTACATTTACATAAAAAAACAATTACATGTAAGAATTGAAATTCAAATTTACGTACATACATTTACGCAAATAAATTAAGGTAATTACAAAATTAAGTAAAAGTAACAAATTAACGTAATTAAATTAAATAAAATTTAACTATAAAAATTCATTAACAGTACATAAATTTAACTAAAATACTTTTCTCTAAAAAATATTCATGTAACTTAGATGAATAAAATTTATCTATAATAAATTATAGTAGTAGATAGAATACAAATCTCTATACTAATAACTATACTAAGATGAATAACTTAATAAATTGCAATAATTAATAAATTACAATTAATAATAGCAATACTAAGATGAATATAAGTTTCTACTTAATAAACTAATAAATCATAAATTTAACTATTAATTATTACAATAAACAAAACAATAATTAAAAAAATTACCTCCAAAGACATGGAACTTCCAACACCCTAATTTGGAGTAAAAGTTTTGAGATTTTTACCCAGTGACATTTACAGAATAATTTATAGAAAATATTTACACTTTTTCGGATATAATGGAGTAAATGACATTAAATGTGGGTAGATGGTAGTTAGGCAAAGGAGAACCGAAAAATTTGAAAGAGAAAGCTGGAAAATTGAAGGGAGAACCAAAGGGATTTCAGAGGAGAACCGGAAGGGGATTTCAGAGGAGAACCGGAAGGGGATTTCAGAGGAGAACCGGAAGGGGATTTCAGAGGAGAACCAGAAGGGGTTTGGGAGAGGGATTTCAGAGGAGAATCGGGAAGGGGTTTGGGAAGAGAACCGGGAAGGGAGACCCGGTCCAGGTCAATGCAAGGCGAACCGGTCAAGGAGACCCGGTTCGCCTCTTACCGGGGAGAGCGGGAGGAGAAAATTCACGAGTCGGCGAGGAGAGAACGGAGGCCGGAGAGCGGGAGGAGAAATTCGTGAGCCGGAGAGGAGAGAACGGAGGTCGGAGAGCGGAAGGAGAAATTCGCGCGCCAGAGAGGAGAGAACGGAGGCTGGAGAGGAGAGAACAGGGGTCGGAGAGCGGAAGGAGAAATTCACGCGCCGGAGAAGAGGGAGCGGAGGCCGGAGAGCGGAAGGAGAAAACTCACGCACCGGCGAGGAGAGAACGGAGGCCAGAGAACGAAAGGAGAAAAGAGCGCGCCGACAAGGGGAGAACAGAGGCCGGAGAGCGGAAGGATAAAACGGAGAGAAGGCCAGAGAGGAGAGAACGGAGAGAGCGGACGCCGGAGAGGAGAGGAGAAGAAATGGAGAGAAGGCACGCCGGAGAGGGAAGGAGAACGGCCGGAGAAGATGAGGAAAACTGGTGCGCCGCCGCCGCCGCCGGAGAAGAAACGATAACAGGTGCGTCGCCGCTGGAGAAGAAAAGAGAAAGTCGACCGCCACCTCCGTTCATCTTCTCCTTTGACTTCCGCCGCCAGACCACCGTTGACTTCTGAGTTCCACCGTCGGACCACAGTTGACTTCCGACTTCACCGCCGTTGACTGGCGCCGGCTGCTGCCAACCACCACCACATCCCAAAGCTGTTAATTAACATTGATTACACCATTAATTATCACTAATTATTAATTAAATACTAATGATAATAGCCTTAATTATGATTGAATTACAATTTCATTTACATTACTGTTAAAATACATGAGTATTTAAATAGTATAAATACAGGGCGTAATCAAGTAAAATACATGGCGTTATATAGCAATTCACAGTTTAAATGAAAGAGAAAATGACAACTCAGATACTCCTTCCCTCCTCTAGCAATGCATCACATTCCTTTTCGTGATCATTTTTTTTTGTATTGGCTCATTACCTTTTTAAAAATATCAAAATTATTTTCATTCACTCCATTTTTTAAAGCTTTTCCAATACAATCTTCACTACTAATTTTGTTTTTCTTTAAAATTGTGTCATATCTCATAGAGACCAATCTCTTAAAACTAGAGAGAGTAGTATTTAATTTTAGGCAACATTACAAGTTTTGTTTCACTTTTTGTATAATGTTCCTAAAAAGTTCTCATATTATTACAAAATATTCTTAATTGGTTCTTTTACTGGATATGTACTCCCTCTGTTTTACTAACATAATTATGGAGATAGGAAAATAAGTTAGTTTTAAAATTTAAGTTTTCAATACGTGTATCCAAAATTTTGAGATGTTTTTTAGAAGAAAGGTGACGAAAATAAGAGTAATAATTGTGTGTATTCATGATCTCGGGATACATTATATAGTAGTACAAAATACTTAAACAAGCTAAGAAAAGGTAATAGAATATAATTACAATTACAAGTAATATTCAAATTCCTTAATACTTCTCCTCAAGTTGGAGCATGGGGATCGGAATTGCCCAACTTGCCAAGCAGATAATGAAAATGGTTATGTTTGAGAGCCTTAGTGAACAAGTCTGCAGATTGATATGACATGTGGATATGCTGAGTAACAATAGTCACAGATTGAACAAGATCCCAGACAAAATGACAATCAACTTCAATGTGCTTTGTGCGTTCGTGGAACACTGGATTTGTCGCAATATGAAGAGCTGATTGATTGTCACAAAACAGTCGCATAGGAGAAGTGTGCATAGCCGCTAAGTCTTTCAGTAAAGACTTAAGCCATAATAACTCGCAACAGGTAACAACCATAGCACGATACTCCACTTCAGTGGAAGACCGAGAAACAGTAGGTTGCTTCTAGTCTTCCAAGAAGCCGAAGAATCACCAATCATCACAAAATATCTGGAAATAGAACGCCGGGTAATCGGGCATGCAGCCCAATCCGAATCACAGTAAGCAGTCAACTGTAATGAACTACTGGAAGAGAGATATAAACCTTGACCAGGATGAATCTTCAGGTAGTACAACACACGAACTACAGCTTGCTAGTGAGGAACACAAGGAGACTTTATGAATTGCGCAAGTGTATAGCCCAAATAACTAAGCTCACGACGAATAATGGTCAAGTATATCAGGTGCCCAACCAGACGCCTACACTGCTCAGGGTCATGGTAAATTGACCTTTAAAACGTGTCAGATCATGTTGTTTCTCCATTGGAAAGTCAGTCGGTTTAGAAGCAGATAAACCTGTATCAGATAAAAATGTCCAAAGCATATTTCCTTTGCAAAAGAAACATCCCCTCCAGTCTTCTAGCAATCTCTATGCCCAAAAAATACTTAAGAAAACCAAGATCTTTCATATGGAAACAAGAACTCAAGTATTTCTTAACCTCAGAGATGTGTGCAGAAGAACTAACGACAATTACCAAATCATCCACATAAACCAAAACATGCAAAGAAATTGATCCACGGGAAAAGACAAACAAAGAGTAATCTTCCTTACTCTGAACAAAACCAAATGCTCGTAAAGCCTGAGCTAATTTGGAAAACTAATTTCTAGGAGCCTGGTGAAGACCATAAAGAGATTTCTGAAGGTGACATACTTGACCATAGGGTACATCATAGCTTGGTGGGGGTTGCATAAAAACCTCTTCATGCAAATCACCATGCAGGAAAGCATTATGAACATCCATCTGATGCAGTTCCCAACCACGAATGACCGCAACAGATAAGCATATGCGAACAAAACTCATCTTTGCAATCGGAGTAAATGCCTCAGTATAATCAATCCCTTCAACCTGGCGATTCCTGAGAACCACTAGGCGCGCCTTATGACATTCAATAGTACACTTCATCCGGTAAACCCATTTGCAACCAATCGTCTTCTTATCTAGAGGCAGAGGGGTTAAAGTCCAAGTCTGATTGCACTCAAGCGGAGTAAGTTCGTCCGATATAGCATCTCGCCAATTAGCATACTGAGATACCTCAAAATACTTAGTGGGATATGCACTAGATGTTACTGCACCCAAAAATATAGAATGCATACTAGAAAAATTATCATAGTTTACATAATCAGTAAGAGGATAGAGAACACCGGAGGATAGTAACGGCGTATGAGTGAACGTAGACGTAAGGGGGGGTCTTCAGTAGTAAGAGCACATGCATAATCATCACAATCATAATATTTCAAATAAGGAGGAGGTCGGCGAGCATGAATACTTTGTCTGATAGGTGGCAACTCGGCGGTGGAACTATCCAAAGCTGGAGATGTCGCGGAAGGAGGCTGGGCAGGCGGCGCGTGAAGCACGTGGAAATATGTCGCCGGCAGTGCGTAAGGTGGTGGGTTCCTTGGCGACGCAATGTCTGGCCAAGCTTGGATAGGATCTGGTGAAGGAACCTCATCCGCCGGGGATGGGCTGGTGAGCATCGGTGGGTCAGTACCGACAGCGACCGACATAGATAAGACGAAGGCTACTGGCGGCAAGAGACCGACGACAGCCAGAGGTGGAGGACCGGCGGTGACTGACGTCGGAGAACCGAAGCAGTCGGAGGTGATTGGCCAGCGGTGACCAGCATCGAAGATCTGGCAGTAGCCGGTGGTAAAGGACTAGCAGTGGCCGGTGGCAGTGGTCCGTGTGACTCCGGTAGCGGTGATGAGGAGGCCAGCGGTGAGGTGGTGGTGCCGCTGGGTTCTTCTGATGAGGCCGATGTCGGAGTTGCAGAATATGAGAACTGGTATTCAAAAAAATTGGCATCCTGACACGTAAAGATTACCCGGGATTCCAAGTCAAAAAGGTGATAGCCTTTCTTTCCGACAGGATAACCAAGAAACAAACAAAGCCAACTTCTTGGTGCAAACTTTTCACGATATTTGGGAACATCAGTAGCAAAACACAAGCATCCAAAAACTCTTAAGGATGAGTAATTTAGAGTCTGTCCATAGAGCAACTCACCGGGAGTACGACCATTGAGATGTTTCGTCGGTGTCTAGTTAATCATATAAGAAGCAGTAAGAACATATTTACCCCCAAAAATCAATTGGAAGACTGGCTTGAAATCATAAGGTACGCACCACATTGAGTAAATGGCGATGCTTTCTTTCAACTTGACCATTCTGTTGTGGTGTATCAACCATAGATGTCTCAGAGATGATCCCAGATGCAAAAAATGAGATCTCAAAGGCAAAAATTCAGTCTCGTTATCAGCTCGAACACGGAGTATGGTTTGGCCCCATTGGTTCTTCACTAAGGCACAAAATTCCAAAAATCTAGAAGCCACTTTTGATTTAGCCACTAATAAATAAACCCAAACAGCTCGGGAATAATCATCAACTATGGTTAAAAAATAAAATGCCCCACTAGAAGATGGTGTTCTATAAGGACCTCAAACATCACAATGACTTTATTGAAATAGTGCAGTAACATTTGTAGAACTCAATGAAAAACTATGTTTGTTTTGCTCTATAACATATAGAGCAAGGAACAGAAGTCTTATTAGTGCTAAAATCAATAGAAGAAACATAAGACAACATTGTAGAGGAATGATGTCCAAGATACTGACACCATAAATCAGAAGAAGACACAAAAGAAACTCTTGGAAGAGATTGTGGGATAGGAGGATGATCACGAGTATCCAGCAGACGAAGCCAAAACACCCCCCCCCCTTTCTGTTCATGTTCGCCAATCACTTTTCTCATACTGATTTTCTGTAAAATGCAATAATTTTCAGTAAACAAAGCTAGATATTTTAAGGCAGATAACAATCTAGAACATGATAATAAATTGCACCGCAAAGTAGGTGTATATAGCACATGAGTAAGAGTGATAACACCAAAGCAAATAGAACCATAATGGGTAGTAGATGACATAGAGCCCTCAGGCAGAACAACATTCACAGTGTCAATAGCAGTAGTAAGATCAGTAAGAGAACCCTTATCACCAGCCATGTGATATGAGGCTCCCGAATCAAGTATCCATGATAAAGTAGACTTAACTGAACCATTTTTAGTAAGAGAATTGAACTGATTAAATAAGTGCATGGTCGTGCTCCAGTGGTCATCAGATAGAGCAGGGCCAAAATCAGATCGGGTAGGGACACGGCCAGAGGAAGTCGCCGCCACTAGACTAGGCAGCAACCTGGCAGCATCGGCAAATGGTGGTGGGAGTGGAAGAGCCATGGAGGGTCCTCTATTCACGACAATAGCAGTCAACCAAAAGGCTGGCGCCGTCCTCCTAGCAGCGCTGACTTTCTCCTTCAACTCCTTGAACCATTATGGTACACCAATGATCTGGAAGAACGAATCCTCATCGTTACCTTGCGATGACAATGTGTACAAACAAGATTATTGCGGTCAGATGCAGAAAGAACAATTGGCAATGAATTTGTAGGTGGTGGGCATCGTGCAGCATACGCCATGGAGTTAGAAGAAGGCTCACGAGCACGGATGACAGCTCGATGATTCTCCTCCTGGGAAACAAGGGTATATACTTTTATGACAGGTGGCATTAGATCAATGCTCGTGATATGTGATTGCAAGGTGTGAAAGCATTCGTCAAGGCCAGAGATAAATTGGTACATCAAATCCTTCTCTCTCTCGGAAGACTCTTGCAAAAATATTGCAATTGGCACAGTGTCTTGCTCTCTTCACATTCACAAACTAATGGAGGTCGTATGCAGTGGTAGTCTGCAAACAACTTCTTCAGTTTGCCAAAGTAAATATCGATGGGCTGATCGTTATGCCTGCAACTCTGAATAGCATCTTGCATTTGCAAAACCTTCATACCGTCACCAAGAATAAATCGTGCCTTCAGGTCATCCTACGATTTCTTAACTATTGCAAACGAGCTTGCAGAAGATCTCAACACCAGATCCAGGGCTTGCAAGATCCAGCAGACAAAAGTAGCATTAACCCTAGGCCAATCAGCAGCATCAGGATAACCATCCAAGGGTTTGGTAATGGATACATCAATGAACCCAATTTTGTTCTTAGCAAGGAATGCGCGGCACATCGCGTTAGACCATTCAACGTAATTTTCTTGACCTTTCAGCGTGTTCGGTATAATTTGTAGACCTGAACCATCGCCTAAGCCAATAAAGTAAGGATCAGTCAACAGACGACCAGTAGGTACAGTAGTTCAAGGGCCAGATTGCAACTGCAACTGCTTCAGTAAAGTTGCAATCACATCATAACCACTCATATCCTGAAGCTTCGGAACCTCAGGTGCAACATCAATATGGGCATGTTCTTTGGGATTACTTCCGGAGGTAGACATAGTGCAAAATCAGGTACAGATCACCAGCAGGTACAATAACCGGTGGCAGATTGGATCGACAAGATACACCGGTGCGTTGAACAAGCGACTACTCGTGGAGATCGGTGCAGCGGCTCATGCAAGTCGGCAGCGATACTTGCGAACCAGTAAGGACAGCGGACAGATCGTCGATAACGGCAGCTAGATCAAGGTGGTGGTGATCGGCGATGTAGCGACGAATGGTGAGCTTCACACGGCGGCATGAAGGCGCGTGGAGGAACGCACGGTCGTTACCGGTGGCGAGAGCTCGGGAAAAAGGCAGTGGAGTTCTTTTTTTAAAGTTTCTGGATTTTAGGCTCTGATACCATGAAGAAAATAAGAGTAATAATTGTTTGTATGTATTCATGATCTCATGATACATTATATAGTAATAAATAATACCGTTAGAAGTTAGGAAAAAGTAATAGAATATAATTATAATTACAAGTAATATTATAATTCCTTTTGTGAGTACGACATCTGTATTGTCACATAGTTGGGTTGATTTGACATCCTTTCGTGTGCATAGTTAAGTAGACTCAACATACTTTCGTCATAGGTTATGTGCAACAGTGCAAGTAGCTTCTCAAGTTTAAAAGAAAGAGAAAATGACAACTTAAATACTCCTTCCATCCTCTAGCCATGTCTCATTTTCCTTTTCATGATAGGTTTTTTTTGTATTGGCTCCTTTTCCTTTTGAATTTTTTTTATTTTTTTCATTCTCTCAATTTTCTTTTCTACTTTTTCAATACAATCTCCAACACTAATTTTATTTTTCTTTAAAATTGTGCCATCTTACATAGACTAATCTCTTAAAACCAGAGGAGTAGTATTTAATTTTAGGAGCCCAGGTTTGTCAGAAAATTTTATATAGTTGTGATTCTTAATTAACACTTGTTTTCTTTTATAAATCCACCTGTGATGGTGGGGGGTTTGGCAGACCCCTACCCATTTATTAATTAAATTAAAAGATACAAAAAAGAGGGGGGCTTAATACCTTACCTCTGAGAGTTCATCTGATGATCTTTGAAAGCTATACATTAACCTGCTACTAACCTAAAGATCAACAGATACAACCGTGGAATAATAATAAGTACATAGTCATCAAATTACTCTAATCTAACATAAGGAGTTCCTTCCGCATCTAGCTTTACTTGTCCAGCCACTAATGTAGGCAAACCTGCAGAAACATAGATGTTATTTACCTGCTTGCAGCTAGCCATTTTTGCAAGTGAGTTAGCAGCGCCATTGGCTTCTCTGAAAATGTGGTGCAATGAGTAGTTCATTCCTTGAAGTAGGTTCCAAATCTCCCTCATCATTGGCAGTAATGTCCATGGAATCTTGAATTGTTGTTGTATCATACCATGCAGGACTTTTGAATCCGCTTCGATATCAATACTCATGATGCCTCATTCTTGAACCAGATGAATACCATGTAATAGAGAAATGGTTTCGACCTGCAAAACAGATTCAGCCGAGATGGATCTTGACAAAGCTACAGTTACCTGACCAACATGATCTCTGATTATGCATCCGATACCAGCAGCACCATTGCTAAGAAGAGAACCATCAGTATTAAGTTTGAATTTTGAAGGTAGTAACCATTTAATGATTCTTATTGGTCTATGTCTTATAGGTTTCTGACTCAGCAGTGTTGGTATATGAGATAATGCCCATTTGAAGTCCAGTTTGAATGCCAACAAGGTATCATTAAAATGATATAAAATTTGCTTGAAAATGAACATTATATCTGGCTGTGTACCCTCAAATATGTAAGTAAATCTAGCACACCACAGGTACCAATGTACTACACAAGGTATAATTCTGATTAACTTTGCAAAGGATCCATCAGAGGAAGAGACATTCCAATAAAAATAGACTCTATCCCATAAAAGTTGAAATGTGTTATTAGGCAAACTAAAAGTAGAGTTCACTAGTCTCCAGATTTGTTTGACCTTCACACAAGAGTTTAAACAGTGATGGATAGTTTCAGACTCATTAAAATAGAAACAACATCTTGAGGGGAGATGAAATTGGAAATCCTCTAGCACATCTGGAAGAGCTATTAGTCTATTTAAAAGTTTCCAGTTAAATAAACTAACTTTCTTTGGTAAAAATTTTGACCACAGATGAGTGTAAGAGGGTATCTTCATTTTCTTCTCTCTTATCAGCTCATAAGCTGATTTAACAGTAAAAGCTCCTGTCTGAGTAGGTTTCCATATGAGGGAATCATCATAAGTTGGAAATATTTTATATTCCAGTTCCAGAAGTTGGAAAATGTGATCAGGGAGGCAATTCCTGATCTGGGCAGAATAAGTTATTTTATTCTGTATGTAATCAGCCACTGTTAAGTTTTGATATGGAAACTCAGATGGATTAAGTGATCAGTTAGAGGTCCCATAGAAGTCTAGTTGGAGTTCCAAAAAGAAACCAAACCAGGTCCAAGAAGGACTTTTGTGTTACTTAATGCTATGTGTTGCACCTCTTTGATTCTTTTCCAAGTTCTGGATGTTTTATGAGTGTCACTCATATACCACATGATTTTAGCCCATAATGACTTCCCTGTCTGAAGTTTCCACCACATTTTGAGTGAGAAAGATTTTGTTAAAGTGTTCAAATTTTTGAAGTTTAATTCATTTTCCCCTGTAGGAAAACATAATTTAGGATCAGATTTCCAAATTCTGTTTTTCTGTGTATTGTCTAATTTATTATTCCAGAAAAATCTAGCAAGAGTTTTATGAATTTGACTTATAATGTGTTGAGTTGGCTTCAACACAGTTATAAGATGTATTGGCATTGAGGACAGAACATGTTTAATTAGTATTGCCCTTCCAGCTGGAGATAGAAGCTTATTATGCCAGTGATTGATTTTATTTTGAACTGATAATAGCATGCCTTGGAAAAGAGAATTTTTAACCCTTCCTGTGAAAATAGGACATCCCAAGTATTTAAATGGAATGGATCCTTCCATCATGTTTGTTTCCCTTTTGATTAATGTTGTGATTTTGTTAGGTGTGTGTTTTGAAATATGAAAAGTGGATTTCTCAAAATTCACTTTCTGACCAGAAGCCAATTCATAAGATTTCAGAAAGTTCATTATTGTTTGTAATCCCTGTTTTGTGTATTGCAAAAAGATTGCTGTGTCATCAGCATAGGAAAGATGTGATGATGATTTCATCCCAAGGGGAAGTTTGTAGGGCTGAATATTTCCAAATTGGAATAGAAAATTAAGGTTTTGTGAAAAGGCTTCAGTCATTAGTATGAAAAGCAGAGGGGATAAAGGATCACCCTGTTTTAAACCCCTAGATGCGGGGAAAAAACCAACTGTTTTTCCATTAATCAGAATTGATAAATATACAGATTTGATGTTCCTCATAATTAGGTCAACTAGGACCTTGGAAAAACCTTGCTTGAAAAGGATATTTGTTAAAAATGACCAAGAAACTCTATCAAATGCTTTCTTCATGTACGGTTTGATAATCATATTAGGCCCTTTTGTTTTTGAGTGTATGTGATTAGTGAATTCTTGCATGAGGAGAACATTATCTGCAATTTCTCTTCCAGAAACAAATGCTGATTGTTCTGGGCTGATTATAATGTCTAGATAGCTTTTAAGTCTTGTTGAAAGTATTTTTGAAAGAATTTTGTTTGAGAAATTGCATAAGCTTATAGGTCTGTAATCTTTAAATGATGAACATACATCTTTTTTGGGTATTAGTATTATTTGAGTTGATGAGATGGCTTTGGGAATGTCTTTTCCAGCAAAGAATTCTTCCACTGCCATTATCACATCAGATTTTATAATATCCCAACATTTATGGTAAAAGAATCCAGAGAAACCATCAGGGCCTGGGGCTGAGTGGCTATCCATGGAATTAACTATGTTAGTTAACTCTTCCATACTGACTTGTTTGAGTAAATTAGAGTTCATTTCATTGGTTACAACTTTTTGGAATATTTTCCAGTATCCATGCTGTATTAACTCCTGATGGATCCAGTTGTTCATCAGTAAGAAGATTGGAGAAGAAGCTAACAGCTTCTTTCTCTATATCTTCTATATTATTTAGCTAGGTCCCATCATTAGTTTTGATTAGAGAGATTGTTTGCCTTTTATATTTACTTAAAATTGATTGATGAAAGAATTTTGAATTTACATCACCTTCTTTCATCCATTTTAGTCTTGTTTTCTGTTTTAGAAATATTTCCTGATTGTTTAGAGCTATTTTCAGCTTTGCCTTAGCTAGATTAAGGCTTGTATGGTGTTACTTGATTCATCCTGTTGTAAATCTTTTTCAGCATTAACCACCAGATCCTCACGAATCTGAACAGCATCAAAAACATTACCAAATACTTCTTTGTTCCAGATTTTAAGGGCTTACTTTAAGTGTTTAAGTTTGAAAATTAATCTTTTTCATCCCTTGATGACTGCTATGTGCACTCCAAGCATATTCCACTAGCTTCATGAAAGTGGGATGATTTACCCAGCATTCTTGGAACTTAAAGGGTTTTGAAGTAGTCATAGAGGATGTATTAGACACAAATAGAATTAGAGGTGTATGGTCAGAGCCTTCTCTAGATAGTGTTTTAATTTTAGAGCTAGGGAAATTAGACCACCATAAATTATTTGAAATCCCTCTATCAAGCCTTTTCCATACCCTGCCCTTTGTTCTCATTCCAGTCCAAGTGAACAAGCTGCCAGAGGTAGGGATTTTAGTAAAGTTTTGATCATTAAGGAAAGTGTTAAAAAATTTTATACTGTTATGATTAGGAGTTGAATTCCCTAAATATTCCTCATTTTTTGTAATGACATTGAAATCACCTATTAAGCACAAGGATTCTTTTTTTAGAGTTGCTAATACTTGCCACAGTTTGTTCCGTTCATGGATAATGTACTTAGCATAGATAAATCCAAGATTACATTCAGTGGACAAATTGGGAGATTTGACTTTCACAATAATTACCTGATCTTCTACTTTATATATGTCTACTAAAATGTCCTCATCTCACATTACCCAAATTTGTTGATTGGATTTGCATAAGATTTGCTAAAACCTAACTCTTTGGATATGTTTTGTATTTGATCAGGATTCAGTAAAGGTTCTATTAGAGCACAAAGTTTGATTGAATTATGTATTTTAATATTTTTTAAACGGATTTGAGTATGTTTGTTACCTATTCCTCTAATATTCCATACACATATATTAAGACTAATCATGGATATGTTTTGGAAAGGTTCAACGAGGAACAGGTGAAAACCATTTTAGGTGTGGAGGAGTAGTCTTTTTTGGTATACTTCCTCTGTTTATTTTTTACCTCTGATTGGTTAAACTTGAGAATATTGTTTAATCTTAGTTGATCATTAATTAGATTTGCCTTTATTTCTTCAAAGTTAAGATTCCCTTGTTCCAGAATATTTTCCTGTTGCTTAGTGGAAGTTTCTGTATTAATCCAATCCAGAGGTTTGAGAGATTTCTTACTAGATGACAGAAGAGGGGAGTTACCTCCATTTATTTCTATATAGTCAAGAGTATCATTAGAGTTATTAGTGATTTGGATATCTTTATGGGTATTCTTTTTAGCTTTGTGTTTAAATTCCCCCATTTCTGGTTCCTGTGTATTAAAACCAGATTATGCCAACAGATTAGGAGCATCATCTAAGTTGATTGATTCAATAGAGTTATTCTTGTGTTGTTTACCATTAGACTTTCCTGGGAGTGGGACTCTATTTTTATCTTGAGAAAGATTCAGTGCAGAAAAATTAGGGATAATTTGGTCATTGGTGGGAGTGTTGATTTCTGAGCTCAAATTTGGAGATACAGATGAGAGGCCAATAGTTTCGATCTGTTTTAAAGGATTTGCTTCATTCTTATCCTCCTTCCTTGAGGCCAACTCAGTAACTACAAGTTGTTTTTTAGGATATAAAGATATATTAACAGTCTCATGAGTATTAGAGGGAACCTGTGATCCTTGTCTAAGGATCGAGTCTTCAGAACTTGCCCCTTTGTTCTGCTGTAAGTCTCCTAGTGAAGAATTATTATCCTGAGATATCTGCTGAACATTGTTATCCACTTTACTCTTATAAACAAAATGTGACTTTGGACCATAAATACCAGTTGAAGAGGTACCATTTCCTTTACCTTTATATCTTCCCTGTTCATCAATGGAAATGGTTTTATACCTTCTTTATATGAATTGCCTTGAGGTTTCCATGGAGTGAATCTGGATGAGTTCTTATCAAACCTGCAACTTGTATCTAAATGTCCTAGTTTGAGGCAATGAGAACAGTAAAAAGGCACTCCTTCATATTCAATGTATTGCCAGAAAACTATATCTCTAAAGCTTAGCCAAATTCTTTCCAGCATAGGTTTAGTTACATCTAATTCGATACAAATCCTTGCCACATGAGGTCTAGTCCTATTGATAGAGGCCCTGTCTACCCTAATTGGAGTTCCAATGATGTTACCAATGGACATAAGAACATTATAATCAAAAAATTGCTGTGGCAGACCATGGAGGGAAATCCATATTGGGACTATTGGGGAATCTGCATTAGGATTAAAATTAGGAACCCACTTTGTTATTCTGATAGAGTAAGAACCGAAGTTCCAAATTTTATGAAGCCAACATCGATAATAATCATCAGGTAGAGAAAAGGTTATCAAAACCTGTCTGTTATCCAGCAAAGTGATGTTGTTGTGACCTTTGAATCCAGCTGTGTGAAAATCTTTCCGAATCTTTTCTAGCTGTGGTCGGCTATGCAAGAACTTCCCAATCAAAGTCCATTTGAGGGGGGCCTCCAATTTTAGGCATTCCTCCTCCGTGAAATGGAGACCATAGTCGCCAGATGATCAATTCTTGATTTTGGAGTGAATGGAGCGCTGTGAACATCATGGTGATTTGAGGAAGAGAGATTGAGAGCTTCGCGGAGTTCTTGGTTCACTTCCTGGGCATATGAAATCGGAGGGTTGTTGGATGTTGGCGATGGCTCCGCCATATCGGCGGTGCCAGAGGTTGTAGATGACGAAGGCACAGAGCCGTTGACTCTGATCGCACACTCAGTGTGTGAAAATAGCACACAGTAGGACTCTCATGTTTTTACTCTTCTATTCATTCATTCTTAATTAACACTTGTCTGATTTCATTGGATTCTTCCCTCCCCACATATAAAATTCCCATATAAAAAAAATTTCGATGTTTTTTTTTGCATCATGTTCCTTAAACATTCTCATATTATTACAAAATATTTTTAATTGGTTCTTTTATTGGACACACTCCCTCTGTTTCTCTATGTTTTGCTCCATAGATTTATGCTTTTTTTAGCAAGTTAGAATATGTGGAGAGAATTGAGCAAACAGAGTAAAACTAGAAAATTTTAATGAGTGGTATAGAATGATTAACTTTTTGCCATAAAAATAAAGGTGATAATGTTAGAAAAAACATACAAAAATGGAAAGTGTGTCAGAATTAGAAAAACAAAGGGAATAATACATTTTAATGAATTAATAACTAACCAGTTAACAGTTGTTATTTATAAAAATATTTTAACAGGTTGAATTATGTTTTTTTTAAAATGTTCTTTTATTTTTTTCTCCACTGTCTCCTCTACCGTGTTCTGAATACCACCAATCCAACCATAATTATTGTCTCTTCTGCCGACCTTGTTTTCCATATTTCCTGCTTCCCAGTGATGACACTATTACAACTAGAAAGGTTGACTCAACATTAACCCACTTAAACCGATTAATAATGTGTGAGAATCATTTAAAAATATTTTATAATATTGTGGATACCTTTTAAAGATAATTTATATATAAAAAAAGGAACAAAACTTATAATTTTACTTAAATGTGGATATCAAAATTGTCGTTTTCCCTTAAAAGAAGCTAGCATGAGTTTTATCACACGTTGCACGATATTTTTAATTAAAAAATTAGTTTAATTAGCATTTCATATTTGCATTTCATATGTAAACTGAAGATAAATAAATTATAAAGTTTGTCAGTTAAAGATTCAAAATGACTTCAATTTTTTTTAAATAAAACTATAAATAAAATATAAAATAGTTACTATATTTTCCCCCTATTTTGTTAAATTTGGCACACTTACTATTTTTTACTATATTCGTTTCGTTGGGTTTGGCACCATAGCCTTAGGTGCTTGGATTTAGGTGAATGTGATGAGTGGGTGAAATTGAGTTTAGCAAGGAAAAAAGTCGAACGAGGGATGAAATTGAAAAAATTTTATCAAAAAAGGAAAGTGTACCTAACTCATCGAAACAACTCAAATAGGAAAATGTGTTAAATCCAATGAAACGGAGGGTGTTGTTTTGTTAACATTGACACATTTCCTTTTATGGAAAAATTGAATCATTTTTAACCACTCATTAAACTTTTTACTCTCTTCACTTAATTCACTCCACACATTTCAACTTGCAAAAATAACAATACATAAATCTATGGTGCCAAACATAACAAAACGAAGGGAGTATGAATTTTATCTCTCTCTCTCTCTGTAAATATTGTTTTGTCAATTGGTTGTTTTCAAGACAAAATCTTGGGAAAGACCATTTTCCCATAGGTATATGGATATACGAGGTTTAATTAGAATATAGGAAATTAGTGGTTTATACTTGGCAGTAACTGCAAATGAAACATTTGAGTTTTGGCTAGAACAATTACATATTTAGAGTTTAGCCAAATAGCTTATAGACTTGTGAATTTAGACGTGTGAGTTTAGCCAAATAGCTTATAACCCGAATTTTAATTGCTTTAACATGAATTTTTCCCATCTTTTTATGGTAAAATTACACTTGAGTCACTGGTATTTCCATTTGCTTATGAAAAGACCATCTTTCAAGAGACGTACTCTATTTTTAATCACTCCAAAAAAAATTTTAAAAATTGATTACTTAGTTTATACTTATTAGTCAAATTGACTTCAAATTTTTTTTAAATACTATATATAAATTACAAAATAGTTACTTAAAATACCCCTAGTTGACAGCACCAAAACACCAAGACAGAAATCATAGAATTTCTATTATATTGTAGTTGGTAATGCCTTGAAATTTTTAAAAATTACTATGTATAAATTACGAAGTAGATACTTAAATACCAATAGTTGCCATCACCAAAACACTAACACAAAAAGTAAAAAAAATCTATTATATTGTAACTTGGGAAGAAAGAAGGAGTACAAATTTATGCAAAGTAGCGGCCTTTTTCTTTCGTTTTATATTACTATATATGTTTATCTACGTGTGTCACACTTTGCTTTTTAGACTGTTTCTTTTATATTGTCACACATTCTATTTTCAGCAAGACACCTTTAATTTCAACCATTCATTCTACTATTTCCTTTCGAAATTCAATTACATTCACCTAAGAACTTAAATATATTATTTTTCTGTGGATCGAGTGCGTTCCATCTCTCACTTGACCCTGCCACCAATTTATATATGTTTTTATTTCTCCTTCCCATCTTCTTTCTCATCTCTTACTCTTCACACACTTTGTCTTTAAGCTAACCGGCCAAATTAAATTTATTCTTTATATATTGCAAATATTATTTAGAAAAAAATGCTTTTATAACTCTACCTAGTTGACATAAGTACCAATATAACATTTCAATATTCGAAAGTGCTAATATAACCCTATCTAACTAGTGAAAGTGCCAATATGACCCTATAAATTTTAAGGATGTGCTGATATAACCCTACAAATATTATAAATGTGCTGATATAACTCTACAAACATTAGAAATGTGCTTATATAACCCAATAAGATTGCATAATGTGCTGATATAACCCTACTTGTTTCGGCGGCGATCCGGTGAACTATGAGGGTAAAATTGTCAACCTAATTTCAGAGTTAGCCCAAAGGGTATTTTGGTCAATTTACATAGAGTCAATGCCATAAAATTGAGGTTACTGCCGGAAATGGGGTCTGAGGGTTATATTGGCACTTTTATTAACTAGTTAGGGTTATATTTGCACTAAAAATTGTCATAGGGTTATATTGGCACTTACTCAAGTAGATAGGGTTATATTGGCACTTATCCCTATTATTTATCAATGAGATTTATTATTCTAAATACATTCATCATGAAAAATAAATATTAGTGTTGCAATATCATATTCAAAGACTTGTCATATAATGAAATTTTAAGAAGTGTACAACTTTATTTAGGTTTAGGACTTTATTACAGTACTCCCTCCGTTTCTCTATTAGTGACACATCAATTTTGTGTGTTAGAATTTAGGAGATGCTAAATATGTGGATGAAATTGAATTGAAAGAAGGAAAAGTAAAATGAATGGATGTAAAAACCTTAAACTTGTCATAACTAGAAAATGTCAATATAAAATAAACATTCAAAATTATAAAATGTGCCACTAATAAAGAAACGGAGGGAGTATATGAGTTTGATTAAAATTTAATGTTATCATAATTGAGTGTGAATCGATATTTGTTTAATTTATATTCAGCTGTGTTTCTATATATTAATAATATGCACAACCCTAATAATTTAGGGTTCTCAATATATTATCTCTATATATTCAGTTGATCCCTAATACTTCACCCTCTTTTCTTTTTTTTTTTCAAAAAAAATACCCCCCCCCCCCCGCTCCACAATTATGGATATTTTCCAGCTTAATCCCGGCTAATTTTTGGTTGCCCGCGCATGTTTTTAGCGGTGATCACCATTTAAAGTTATTAATAGTTGAGTTCCCATATACATCAACTTTCCTGCATTTGGTTGACGGTGTACCCTTATATTCGTCTGTATGCAACTCACTAACTTGTTTCTCACAGTTTACCATGTATCTTTCTTGGGTACAACTTCCGATACCAGGGATATCGGTGTTAGGATCCTACGTCTCAAAAGTTTATGTCACAAGTATGCTCGATTTGATGACACTTTCTTTCCATGTGCTAGTGATTCTACATACTTCAGTCTCTCTGTTATCTCTGGATGTCTCTACTTTTTGGATCATAGTGATTCACTGTCTACCTCTACACACGCACATGCCTCTAATGAAAATCATGCCCTTTCCGTTATGGCATCTCCCGAAACACCGCCTTGTTCGATATTGTCTGATTTGGAACCACATGTCTTGTCGATCGTTCCACCGCTCATTGTTCCCAAGCCGATAATTGATTCTTTTTCCTTGGGTTCCTCTTCTTCGGCTTCATCTTCATTGAGCTCTCCTCCGCCACTTGCTTGATCTCATCACATGACCATTCGAACTTTGGATGGTTCCTGGCAGCCTCATAATTTTTCGGATTATGTTTTTAATAGATTCATGTTGCTCTTCTTGCTCAGACAGAGCCTCGTGATTATTGTTGTGCTCTTCATATCATTGGGTGACTGCTATGTATGTGTGAAGAGATGGCTACTCATCGCCATCACTATACTTGGATTTAGTGCCTCATCATCCGAACTTCAGTGTGATTGGATCGATTGGGTTTATCATTTCAACTATCAGCGCGATGGTACTGTTGATCATAACAAAGCTCGCCGTGTTGCTCAGGGTTTCTCTCAGGTTCCTACCTTTGACATTGATCACTTTCACCCCTATGGTCAAGACCTCTACAACACTTATTGTCTTTGCCGTTATCACTATGCAGAAGTGTCCCCTTCACCAGTTTGATGTCAAGAACACTTTTCTCAATGGTGTTCTTGATACTCCAGTCCACATGGCACATCTTGTGGGCTACAAAGACCCGTCTCAACTGGATCATGTTTGTTGCTTATGAAAGGCCATTTATGGTCTTATGCAATCCCTTTGAGCTTGGTTTCAGTGGTTCATCATCTATCTTTGTGATCTCAATTTTCTCCGCAGCTCAACTAACACTTCATTGTTCACATTTTCTCTAGCATCGACCCTGTTATATATATTGGTTTATGTTAATGGTATTATCCTTACGGGAATTGAATATATGGCCATTCGCCAGCTTATTAATCATATTGATGAGGAGTTCTCCATCAAGGATTTAGGGCCGTTACACTATTTTCTTTATCTTGGGGTTTCTTCTACTTTGACGGTTCTCTTCTTGGGGCTGATAAAGTATGCACGTGGTATTCTTCGATGAGCCGATATGACTGATGTGATTCTAGTGTCCACACCTTTTGTCCCATTGGCGCAGCTTCACAACACTTCAAGTGAGCATTTTTTGAACACCATTCATTATCGCTCATTGTTTGGCGCTACAATATCTTACCATTACTGATCCAAATTTTCCTTCTGCAGTCAACTTGGTTAGTCAATTTCTTCAAGACCGCGTGATGATCATTTTGCAGTTGTTACTGGTATTCTTCGTTATATTTGGGGTACTTTTCACGATGATCTTGCCTTTTGGTATGCTTGCTATTCCAAAGTTCTAAATTACAGTGATGCTAATCGGGCTTGGTGTCTAGAGACCTGTCATTCTACCTATGAATATGTTGTGTTTCTTGGTGGTAATCTTGTTTTCTGAAGTGCCAAGAAATAGCCTGCGGTCTCTCACATATGTTTTGGGTCTGAGTATCATGCTTTAGCCTACTGATGTGCATTATTATACATGCATTAACCTATTCGTTTGACGTAATTATTGGCTTTTTATATGTTTGATTGTTAGTATTAGTTGAGTTTACGTGACAATGGGTTTAGACGGCCATGTTTGGTTTTCTTGTCTAAATCCTACATTTTGTAAACTTAATTAGTACAAATTGACACCTTGTATCCACGAGCACCTAGATCTTCCTTTGTGATCATCCTTAGTAGGTCGCTCGTGGTTACTTTTTCGTTACATATTTGTATTGAAGAGCATTCACAAGGATGGTAAAAGATGTTGAAGTTCATTCACATTGGAATGGTAGTAAATAAAGGCCACAGATATACAACGTGGTATTAGATGGATAGAGCCAAAGATAGGCTACCTTCAAGTTCATAATGGTTAAGGAAGAAACAGAGGATTGTGGTCCCAGAGTTCCACCAATTTCAAGGAATGATCCGAGAAGAATCAGACCTTGAAGTTGATTCCATTGGATTCATCTCCTTGAGCACCATAAAATCAATTACAAGAACTCTCAAAATGGATTAACGGTTCATCAGTGGCGGAGCAAAGAAGTTCAATCGGGCAAAGCATCAACGGGTAGGCATGAACTGCTCATGGCCAGCACGAGATCATGCACCAGCGGCCCGTGCCATACTATATGGTCTACGCCAAGGGCTTATGGCATAAGCTTTGCCAAGCGGCATGAGCTGTGCCAAATCCCGATGCTGGTCGTGCCAAACTCTACAGGTCGTGTGCTCAAGAGACCTTTTTTCACTACAAAATGGCTAAGTATGGGCGCAAACTATCCCATTTTACACGGCCCACGCCGTTCCAAGTCCAAAATGTCAAGACCACCTAGCAGGATGTGAAGAATGAGGCAGCATGTGCCAAAAGACTGAGAAAAGCAATGGTTTTGATGATGGCACACACCAAACGACACGAACCATAGATCAAAAGTGCAATAAATGACCTTCATGTAGACGGGTCGCGTCTGACGACGTGGACCATGCCCTACGCCAGCACAAGGCAAGCAGCCCGCGCTGGACACGAGGCCACATCAGCAGCGCATGCAACACCATCCGCGACAGTCCGTGTTAGTGGAGGCTGACTAGAGTTTTGACATATTTGGGCCTATTTTTAGGCTCAATCCTCTACTACTATAAATATAGCCTTAGTCTACTAGGGTTAAGAGGATATAATTAGTCTTAGATCATATTTTGTAGTTTGAAGAGCAACTTAGAGAGAGAATACTTGCCAATCAGTGTTACCCCCTGGGAGGTCCTGGTGATCTCCGGGGTACAGGATTAACTTTGCTTGTTTACTTTTTCTTTCCTTTTTCTTTTATGCATCTCTTTTCACTGTCTTTCTCTATCGGATTTTTTTCTGTGCAGACACGGTGGCCAACCTCATTGGTGATCTTCCGCACCTGTCTCACCGCATTACTCCATCCAGCCGCCTAAAGATGTGCACTGATGATGATAGCGAGAAGGTTAACCGCCCTGATCCTGCCATCGCTATCTCTACTAGCTCTGAGCCTGATAATCCTATCCCCGAGGGCGCCAACAGGCTGGTTCGCAAGCACCTCCACTTGGTTAAGAAAGAGAAAAGTTCTGCTACAAAGGTGGTCACTGAGACTCCTCCGTCTGTGCCTATCCTGCCTTTAGTCATTCCTTCTGTCCCGCCTGTTTCTTTCGCCGCTCTCGTCGCCAGTTCTGAGCCTCAAGGAAACCCTATCCCTCATGGACAGAAGACTCTGGGGTAATTCACGGGCCTCAGTCTCGCATGGAGTTTCTATCCAAGGCTTTCCTTGTGGAGCATTACAATGTCTGGCTCGCTGACCGTGCCCTGAATGTCATCTTTTCCTCTGGTGCTACTGACCATAACGTATCCACTGCCCTATAGGTATGTTTATCGTTTCTATTTAGCTGTGTTTCTTTAGGCTATATTTCTACTTTTGTGACTTGGTTTCTTCCTTTGCAGCATTTGTGTGCCGCCATTGTGGTGCAACTTGAGCTGGAGGAAGTGCACAGTGAGTTGGCTTCTTCCTAGTGCGAAGTCTCTCGTCTGCACCAGAGCATGAAAGATCTTATTGCTGATGTGCAGCGACTCCACGAGAGGGCCACTATCGCCGAGGGAATCCTAGAGTTGGAGCGTGAAATGACTGGGTCCTTGCAGCTTGCTATCAGTGGGCTTGAGGCTGACGTGGCTCAACTTCAGGTCTCCAGGGCTAGGTCTTCTCGCGAGGATTCCTTCGCATATACTCTAAAGTCGTGCAGAGTCAGAGAGCTTCCCAACTCCTGGTGGAGGCGATGTACATGGCCTTTGATATCGCTGGCGAGATCACTGATGCCAACACTCTCTATGAAGCTATTGGTAAGGCCTTTGTTCCCTTTCAAGAGCACAACTTTCCAAATACTTCACATCGCTCCACCCTGACATGACCATTTTCGATCTTGAGGGGTGGAATTTGAACGAGATTGCGTTAGACACCGCGAGGGCGTTGAACTTGGCTGTAGGCTTATTAAGAAAAGCACTACAGGCTCTAGTAGGGGCATTGGGCGAGCAGGCAACAGACCAAGGCGAGGTACAGGATGAGGCACAGGGCAAGGTCGTTGAAACTTCAGGAGTTTGAACATTTATTTCTAGTTTTTCTGTGTAAGTCCCCATAAGGGGCAAAACAAAATATTTCTTTTGTCTGGTGGAAGTCCCTTGGTTTATGGGGGAAAACTCTTGGTAGCTTAGGTTGAGGTGCCTTGTTTCCCCCTTTTTATTTTTAAGAGAACAGCTGGGGCATTGCCTCCCTTTGTTTCCTACTTACTCTTTACCCTATCTTTTCCTGCTTTATGCCTTGTTTTTGTGGCCTACCTGCATGCTGACATTGCCTTATAGTTGGCTCGTCGAGGCATGTGCCAGGAAAACTCACTTTGCTTGCTTTGCCTAAGGCTTTTTGGGCATGCTTCCCTGTCTGGGAAAGTTGCATTTGCCTTCCTGCTTCTAGGTGAGACTCCTTGCCTTAAAAGGTTAGGTGTGCATGTGCCTTTTTGGGCGCAACTCCCTGCCTGAAAAGGTCATGTATACATATGCCTTTTTGGGCACAACTCCTTTCCTGAAAAGGACATTTGTGCATCTGCCTTTTTTGGCACAACTCCTTTCCTGAAAAGGACATGTGTGCATCTGCCTTTTTTGGGCGCAACTCCCTTCCTGATAATGTCAGGTGTGCATGTGCCTCTTTGGGCGCAACTCCTTGCCTGAAAAGGTCAAGTGTGCACATACCTTTTTGGGCGCAACTCCCTGCCTGAAAAGGTCAGGTGTGCATATGCCATTTTTTAGCGCAACTCCCTACCTGAAAAGGTCAGTTGTGCATATGCCTTTTTGTTCCTTCGGCGCAGTTCCCGGCCTGAAAAAGGTAAGGTTTGGTTTGCATTGGTTTTTGCTTGCTGGCAGCCTGGAAATTGTATAACTGGTTCTTCCAAAATTACATCTAGTGGGGATGTTCTATGAATTTCCTCAAGATCATGCTCCTTATGGGTTATAAAAGATTTGATTTCTTCAGGAATTCTATCTCTCCCATGAAAAATATAAGTTACACTACCAGCATGTTCGACTTACATATTACATACAAAATAAAAACATGGCTTTCTCGGGCATAATATTTTCTCACATTGGATATGTGCCAAGTGCGGAGAATTGGGTTACCTGCCATAGTTTCCAGCTTGTAGGCTCCTTTTCCCAGCACCTCCGACACCTTGTGCATTCCTTCCCACACAGCATCCAGCGTTTTCTGTCCCTGAGCTCTACTTGCCTCGTCTTGCGCAAGACTATATCTTCTTTGATTAAGCACCCTGTCCCTGACTCGACTGTTGTAGTGCTGCTCCATCCAAGACTTGTATACTACTGCTTCCTTCAAGGTAAATTTTTCCCACAGATTCTCTAGTGTCTCCAGATTTTCCCTTTCTGCTTAGTTGTTCTCATCCTTGGCTAAGGGCTTGACCACTTTCATGCTGGGCACTGGAACTTCAAGCGGGATGATTACCTCACTTCCAAAACACAGCCTGTACGGGGATTCTCCGGTCACAGTCCTAGGGGTGGTCCTGTAGGCCCGTAGGACAAAGGTCAGGTCTTCTTCCCATTTGGTTTTTGCCATCCCCAATCTTCTTTTAAATCCCTGAAAAATTTTCCGGTTGGTCACCTCTGTTTGTCCGTAGGTTTGGGGATGTACCATCGATGTGAAATACTGTTTTATTCTCAAGCCAGCACACCATGGTCCGAAGGGCTCGTTCGCGAACTATTTTTCATTGTCACTAACTATGGTCTAGGGGATCCCGAACCTGTATACTATGATTCTCCATACAAAGTTTGTAACCTTCTTCCCTGTGATGGATTCCACAGCTTCTGCTTCCACCCATTTGGTAAAATAGTCCACCGCCACTATGAGAAACTTCTTTCTCCCTGCTGCTTCGGGGAATGGACCAACAATGTTTATCCCCCATTTAGCGAACAACAATGGTGATTTGATGCTCAACATCTGCTCTGGTGGTAGTTGTTGGACCTGGAATAATCCTAGCACCTGTGACATTCCCTGACCATTTTTATAGCGTTTGCTGCCATCGTTGGCCAGTAGAATCTAGCCCTGGAAGCACGTAGGGCTAGCGTCCGGGGGCCCTGATGGATGCCACAACTCCCTTCATGCATTTCTCTCAAAATCACATCTGTCATGTTCGAATCCACGCACCTGAGCCAGGGTTCCAAATATCTGCGCTTATACAGGATGTTGTTCCTCACAGCAAACCTAAGCGCATTTCTCTAGATTACTCTAGCTTGCTTCTCATCCTCTGGGAGGGCCATTTTTTTCAGATAACCCCTAATTGGGGTGGTCCAGTATGACTCTATATCTCCTATTGCTCCAACCAATTTAGGGCCAGCCTCCGTTGACCTCCATTCCAGCTCCTTCACCAGTACTAATTGTGTTAAGTGTGTGTGTGCTAAGGAGGATAACTTGCTCAGGGCGTCTGCCCTTGTATTCAGCGATCTCGCTACTCGGGGGATGTTAAACTCCTCAAAATTGGCTGCCAGACTTTTGGCCTTGTCCCTCTACTTTATCATGGTGGGCTCTTTAGCCACATACTGCACGTTGTACTGGTTAGCCACTAACATTGAGTCCCATAAGCTTGTAGCTTCCTGGCACCCAGCTTCTTTGCTATCTCTATTCCTACTATCGGGGTTTCATATTCTGCCTCATTGTTGGAAGCTAGAAATTTGAAACGGAGGGCGTAAGTCATTTCTGCGCCCTCGGGGTCAGAGATTTCTGTGCCCTCGGGGGCGTAGGTAATCTCTGGCCGTGGCAGGATCGACCTTAGAGGTTGATTTGTCAGGACCACGATCGGGTGAGGTTGGAAGTACTGTCTCAGCCTTCTGGCTGAATTTACCTATGCTAACGACAGCTTCTCTTGATTTGGGTACCTACGCACAAGGCCTTGCAATACTCTGATCACATAGTACATAGGTCACTGCACTTTATCCTCCTCCCTTACCAGGGCCGCACTAATGGCTTCCTACCCTGCTGCAATATACAGGTATATGGTTTCTCCTTCCTGGGGGCTGGTTAGTGTTGGGAGATTTTTTAAGTGTTCCTTCAATTCTTCAAATTTTTGCTCCTCTGCCTGCTCCATTTGCACCTTTCCCCTGCTGTCTACACTCCCCTTTAACGTTTTGAAAAAGGGAAGTGCCATTTTTCAGCTTTTGATAGGAAATGGTTCATGGCCGCTAACTTTCCATTCAGGCTCTGGACTTCCATCCTTGTGGCTGGAGCCTTCATTTCTAGGATCGCCTTGACCTTCTTTGGGTTTGCCCTGCTCCTACTCCAAACACACATTTTTCTAGGTTTACCTTCATTCCTACCTCTTCCAGGTGTGCCAGAGTTTCCTCAACGTCAGTGATAAAACCTTCGAAAAAGGTGTTTTTGATAACCATGTCATCCACGTATACCTCTAGGTTTTGTCATATCCATTCTTTGAAAATCTTGTCCACCACCCGCTGGTAGGTGGCACCTGCATTTCTCAGGCCAAAAGGCATCATCCAGTAACTGAATGCTCCCTTCTCTGTTATTAATGTTGTCTTTTCTACATCTATCTTTGCCATGGGGATTTGGTGATAACCTTTGTAAGCGTCCAGGAAACATTTGATCGGGTAGTTCGTGAGAGCGTCTACCTTTTGGTCTATGGCTGGCAGGGGGTAGCAATCCTTGGGGCAAGCCTTGTTCAAATCCGTGTAATCCACGCACACTCTCTAGCCCTCATCCCCTTTCTTAACAAGGACCGAGTTAGCTAGCCAAGTTGGGTACGCGACCTCCCTGAGTATCCCTGCCCCTACCAGCTACTCTACTTGCTTGTGCATTGCCTCGTTCCTTTCCTTACATAGTGTCCTCCTTTTTTGCTTGGCGGGCTTGTGTGTGAGTCCCACCTTCAGCTCGTGACATCCAACTTTCTCGGACACTCCCATCATGTCTTCCGACTTCCAGGCAAAAGTGGTCACATGGCCCCTCAATACTTTCATAAGGCTCGATTTCACCTCTGGGGGAAGAGGCGTGCCCACCTACACATTCTGTCCTTCCCCTACTGCCTCTCCTTGCATCTCCACTTCCAGCTTCCTGGGGCTGACTGAGATGGACACCATTCTTACCGCTTAGGCCTCCTGGACCTATCGCTCCGAGGGCAGATCTTGCGCTTCCCTCTTTCTCTTGCTCGGGGCAATCCTGTAGCATTCCCTTGCTCTCTGCTAGTCTCCCTTGACTGCTGCTATGCCTCCTATTGTTGGGAACTTTAACAACAGGTGCAAAGTCGACACTACTCCTTTCAGCAGGGCCAGGGCCGGCCTGTCTAGTATCAGGTTGTATGGAGAGTTGGCCTTCACCACTATGAACTCCATGTCCATGGTTTTAAACATGCTCCCTTCTTCGACCGTTACTAGCAGGGTGATCACTCCCCCTAGCTATATGGTCCACTCTACCAATGGGACATCTGTTGGTGTTAACTTCCTTCTTGTATTCTCATCCAGCTTCTTAAAACAATGCCAGTACATTACCTCCACTAAACTTCCTCCATCCACATACGCCTTATGGATCCTGGGCTCCATTACTTTTACTGTGATTATCACTGCATCCTCGCCTGCCGGCCTATCCGGGATCAGATCATCTGGGCCAAAGGAAATCACCTCATCCGGCCCTAACTTCCGATCCGCTGGGTCATCTGAGATGTATTCTTGCAGTGCACTTTCCTCTGGGACTCCGTCCTTCCTCATGTGTTACCTTCAATGATGGAGTATATGTCTGTGACCATCAGCTCGGAGCCATCCTCTCTCTCCCTCTTACTTCTCTCTCTTGGCTCTTCTTTTTCTTCCACTCTAGCTATATGTTTCCCTTTATCTGAGTCTCTCTCTGTCTAGGGTCCTGTCGCGCGCCTCCCGCGCCTTGTACCCTCTTGACTTCCCCTAGCCCTGATACATTGCCTAGTTGTGAGCCTTTGTACTTTTGGCCAGGTGGGCAAGAGTCTCATTCTCAACATTCTTCTCATTAGTCTGCTTCAGGTGGATACAATCATTTATGTCGTGGACATGGTCTTCATGATAATCACAGAAAAGCGACTTCTCTCAGGTGGCACCCTCATCTTCCTGGAGGGATCCAGGATTCCTTTTCCTGACACCAGGGCAAATATCTCCCTGGGCATCTTGATCAAGGGGGTGAACTTCTTGTCAAAAACTGACTTCCTCTGCTCCTTGGGCTCGGTCTCCTTTTTGAACTTTTATCCCCCTGCCTTGCCTTTTCGATGACCTGGTCCTCCTAGAGCCTCTCTCCTTTGCTTGTCTACGAGGTCAGCCCTGCTGAAATTGGCCAACCCTCTTCTTCAATTCATCTATGTGCCTGGGGGTGACGAGAGCACAATCCCTCAGGAGTAACTCGTGCCTCAGCCCGTTTATGAAGGTTTCCACTAGGAACTAGTTGCTCCTCTCCTCCACCTGGTTCACTTCATCATTGAATCTTTCCCAGTATTCTGCCAACGTCTCTATTGTTTAATAGCCAGACTCTGGCTGCCCCCGTAAGAGTGGTTGCAAACACTTTGCACCAAATAGCCTCATGTATTGGGAAAGTGGCCATGTTGGTCGAGAAAGTGTGCAGGTGGTCTTCCGGGTCTGCGTCTCCCCTGTACAGGCCCGGGTTGGGGGGTATCTTCAGCTTGGGGTCCACCGTGTAGATCTGGATTCTCCTGGAGAACGGCGACCCCCATTCTCCCTTCTTCGATGACCTCCCACTGCTTTTGATCTTTTGCTGCTCTTGCTTACTCATTTCCCCTCCTTTGACAGGGTGATAGGGTCATGCCATGTGTCTACGGTAGAAGCCTGGTGAAGCTCCATGTTATCGGGAACCATTTTTCTTCCTGACAATGCCTAACAACCTTTGCCTCTAGCGGGGGTGCAGCTGGTCTCTCCCCTCTTTCCAAATACCGGGAGCTTACCTCCTGCTCCTCCTGCTCTTGGAAAAGCTTCGTGGGCATTATAACATGTCTCCTTTTCTCTAAACCACCTCCTTCCCTGGCTCTCTCCTTCTCCTCTAACTCTTTCATCTTTCTTATCACCTCTTTCTGAGAGTTGACGGTGGTCTGCAATACATTAGAGTTGGATACCAGTCCTTTGGTCGTCTGGAGCCTGTGTCGCTCCCATGTTGGTGTCAGCTTGATCTCCACCTCATCTTTATGAGTTATGTCCTCCATAAGCACGCAGTTGACCAGAGGCGATACTGGTGGTTGTCTCTCCATGGGGTGTGAGTTGCATAGATGCTAAAAGCTAAGCAATCCCCACATACAACGCCAATGTTAATGCGAGATTTGGTAGTCCCTGTCGTCCTTGATCCCAGCTCCGAACCAGCTCCAAAGCCTACAAGAAAAAACCACAAGTCAGACAGGTCGTCTTCTGTCGGACCTGCTCCGACGATCAAGTTAGATCGGGATTCCTATAAAAGTGTTGGGAAGCGTGTTCTGTAAGCTAGTTTTCAGAGAGCCTACCTCTTTCCACGCTCTTTTCATAGTTATATGGTGTGTTGGTGGCTGATGGGACAAGTCGTGTCCCATCAGTCCTTTAGTCGTTGCATTTTCTAGCCCGTTGAGCCAAACTGGCCTTTGACTTGGCATTGGGCTTTCTTTGTCTTCCTGGGCCCATGTCAGTCGTGTCTTGGTCTTTAGGCCCATTCATTATCAATTATGTTCTTGTGAGATTCTTTAGATCTTCCTAATTTATATGCTTATGATATTATGAAGGCTTGTTCTTGAATAATTTAATTGTGTGAATGATACACTCCATTAGCACACACTCTAGTCTACATTCATGTGGTCCATATATTAATACCCCCCCCCGGAAGAGAAACCTGGATGTGATATGGGTAGCAGGGTGGTCCGGGTCCACGTGGGTGTGTGCACTTAGGCTTTTTTTTAATTTTACTGTTACGATGACAGCACACCAGTCTTAGCTGGCGAGTTGGTCTAAAGGGTTACGGTAGAGATAGTGAAAAGTAGCAAGTTGCGGTTGTAAGAGGACCTAGTGTTATCGATAGGGTGCCTACCTCCCTTTGCCTCATTTATAAGCCTAGGGGGTAGAGCATCTGTGGTGTAGTGCCCTGGACGTAATCGTATGGGGGAGAAATAGATCTGCGCAACGGTCGGACCATTGTTGCACTGCCCTAACTACAGAGGCGGTGCCGATGGAAGATTCGCAAGAGCACCCTACGGGTATGGGGAAGTACTGACCATCGACCACACCACGTGTTATGAGCACTAGATTAGGTTGTTGAAGTCTTAAATGTGATTGAATCGAGGATTAAAACATTTAATCAACCATGTGACACAAGTATTCCCCAAATGTCTAGCTATGTAGTTTGCTTGCTTGTTATCTTTCATGTTTGTAGTTGTTAGCTGAAAAACCAAACCTCACCCCCCCCCCCCCCCCCCAATTTTACTATACTAGTTATTCCTAGCAACACGACAGATTGGCGACTTGTTCGTGGTTATGGTTAATTGACTATTAGACCGTAGCATCTCTATAGACATACATGAGTTGGGTGCTGAACTATAAATTTAATCTTTGACCTTACTCAGCCTTCACTCGGCTTTAATTAGCTACTGTTGACGACCCCGAATGGAGGCGGGTCACCAACATTGCTGCTAAAGATCTTGGTTTTCCGCTTGCTGGCCCGCCTCACTTTCTTTGTGATAACAATAGTACAACTTTTCTCGCTCATAATCTTGTTGTTCACAAGCGAACAAAGCATATAGACATTGATTATCACTTCGTTCGAGAATTGATTGCTTCTGGCAAGATACATGCAAGTCATCCAATTCGTTTCAGGTTGCTAATATCTTCTCCAAAGGACTTCCTCGTCCCTTGTTTGAATTCTTCCAGTCCAAACTTTACATTTCAGTTCATTTGATGCTTCGCTTGAGGAAATGTGTTACAATAGATTTGTTTGATTAGAATTCCGTGTTACCTAAAGAGATAGCTAGGAAGTCTAAACTTTAGTCAGAGACTTTTCTTCAATTCTTTCTCATTCTTCTCCCCATCTCCTGCAGGGACCTTTCCCCAATTCTTGAGAAAATGTGGAGAATGAATTGTTGAAAAATCTCTGCCTAAAGTTTAGGTTGTCTCACATGAGACCATCTCATTATTATATACGGAGTAATTTCTATTGATAATAAAAGAAAGAAAAATAAAGCAAGCACCAGATTGAACAGAAGAAGTTTCGGAGAGAAAGAAAGGCAATGTCACTAAAACTTGATTCAAAAAGTGAAATCAAACGTACTGTGGTACCAAATTTCTGTGCCTAACTAGTTCGTGAAGATCATGAACAATCTTAAATACAGCATCTGGCTTTGCCAGTCTCAATGCATTCTGGGACATGGATTTCAGCTCATCTTGCTTTGGACCGAACCACTCAGCAACTATCCTAGCTATCTCTTTTGGCGATTTTGAGTACTTACCGCATCCATTTTCAACAACATACGGCACGTTCCCAGCTTCCTGCAATCAGAGGAGATGGACAACATACATCTTTTATTTACCATACTATTGATCCACCACTAAAACTGGAGATACCTGCAGAGTTTCTCATTGCAAAACAGGAGAGCGGAAAATATTACCTGGCCTGCAATATAGCCGTTGAGAATTAAAGGAAGACCTCGAATCATGGCTTCTGCAATAGTTCCAGGACCAGCCTAAAGAAGAATGAAGCATGAGATGGTCAAAAAAGATATAGACCAGTATCTTCATTAAGGCACCAGAAGAGTTGCGAGCATTTGGAATCAAAGGACCAGGGAACTACCTTGGTAATGATGCAATCAGAAGCACCCATGTATTCCTCCATTTTTGTGACAAAACCCTTCACCTGAAAAAAATCAGGATAGATGACAACAGAATAAGGGTTTCATCATGCAAAATTTCTTGACCTTAAAAGGAGACAGAAGTATACATTCGACATGTCCAAGAGCATACTGATTAATATCTCAAGAGAATGGAAAGGTTTTACTGCTCTGCAGTTCATGGTGTATTTCATTTTCATTACTTCAGAAGAACAAAACGGAAGAAGGGTCTTCCTATGAGAGTGCATAAGCAAGCAGAAGAAATTGAAGAATGGTAGAGCTGGAAGGCAGCAATCATTTTGGGAGTCCTAACAACTAATTAGAATGGTTGCAAAAGAAAGAAATTAAGGGTGGTTCCAAGAAAGTCAGTACCTGGACAGGAATCTTCCAATCAATTGCAAGCAATTTGCTCACTAGCTTTTTATTCCGACCACATATTACAAGGAGCTGGCCTCTGGGCTCACCAGTAGAATCATCATATAGTGCATCCCCCAGAGCTTGAGCTGTAACCTCTATCGGCCCCATACCTTCCCCACCACCCATCAGCAATACAGCAGGAAGTTGCTCGTCCATTCCCAGTTCCCTTCTTAAATCAACCTAGAATTTTAACACATGCAGTCCAGACTCATTAACATGCACACACACACAGAAAGCAAAAGAGCTGGGACTGTACTGTAGCAAACTGGAAGAAATTGTGTCATCAAAGAGTTACACTTGCACAAAAAAATATTTCATTCCCTGACTTTTCAGTGAGCAGCTTCACAAGATAGATTTGATATCTTTTTGCGATATCTAAGACTATAATAATGATCCTTCAAACTTAAATACTGTTGAAATTTTATGATGGTTAATTCAAATTTTTTTCAATAATACCTCTAAATGGAATGGGTTTTGTACTACAATTTTATTTTAGGCATTATCTTCCTGCATATACCCAGGTATATCATATTTTAGGTCTGAATTCTCATTACCATTTTGCATTACTTCATTGATGCCTTCCTTATCCTAAATCTTTTGCCTCTTATCCTAGTCTTCTACATGTTTTCTCCCTAAAGCACAGCAATAACTGATACCGGCATTTGGGGTGGTACATCAAATCTTGAAATAATAAAGCTTAGACATAATAAGGATCAACAACCTCAACTAGACTAATATATGATCATGAAACAAAACTTACAACACAAGAAACAGATAAAGATGTAAGGGGATAAATACCATTCGTCCTTTAAATTCACTTGAATAATGATAGCATATAATTTGTTGGTCAAAAGAACAAAAGTAATCATCATAAATATCTCCCTTCTGGAAATTCTATGAGAAAAATGCTAGTACAAGTCAAATCTACTTTCTACTTTCTAGTTAATACCAGTTTTAAACTCACAAGGCATCCAGGAGTCTCTCCATCCCACTCAAAGAGTTCTATTTGATAAATATTTTTTACAGATTACAAGGTACAATATATAGATTATTTGTCACCATATGGTCCGCACATACCATTATACTTTTAGTAGTAAGATGACCATGGCTCACCTGTCCCCATTTAGTACAGACATCAGTTGTAAAAGAAACAAATTGAATCCAGAGTTTACGAATGGAAGATTTGGAGGTGGGAAATGAACTGAAATCGTACCAACCACGGGGAAAGATGTCCATATTCATGGTCAGTATAACAGAATAAAATGTATCTAATTTATACTCTAGATAAGAGCAGAGTATCGCCATTGCTTATCTACTTAAAATCCAGGAAGGCCATCATCGAAGCATTTTGTTTCAAGGATCTTAACTGTTAGGTTTTCAGAACCAAAGAAACCAGATACTTTAATAATAGTTAGAGGAAGGGTTGGCACTTTTAGCCGAATTGATTATTTTAATAGCATAGCGCATTTTTTTTAATGCTGCTGCTCTCCGGCTGAGTAAAGATTTCAAGTCTTGCGCACTATTTTACAGTTTGGATAGAAACAAGTCAGAGCAGCATAACATTGAGTGATTGCTTCAAAATTAGGCACTGATTTACTTACTGAACCTCAACAACTGAAATGTGTCATTTGGAGAATTCAGACATCAAAGCCCAAGATCAGATGACAGTAGGTACATGTTTAAACTAGAAAAATAAGCTAAGCAAGCCTAGAACTTTGAGAGAAACTGGAACATATGGTAGCTTTAACCCAAGATTTTATCTATTATTTCTCTGGCTATAGAGACAAAGTAGACAATCATAGCTTTAAGGCCTGTGCTACTCGGACACTTCAAATTTTAGACAGTACCCGTGTCGACACGACACAGATACTAATACGTAATTCGTGTCCAATTCGGTTGAATCACCTCGGATACAGCAATCATAAGTCGACAAAGAAAAAATAGATAAAACTTTACATATTTAAAATTTATTACCATACCCTTATTTCCTTTAATTATCTACTATTATACCTTTCAAAATTAATTTTCCCACCTTTCAACTTCAATCATCCAGCTGTTATTTCCATATTACAAAATTTATTTTCCTTCTTTCCAAGATTTTTCGTTCTTTCCAATTATTACAACTGATATTTTAAAGAATTTAATAACTTCTATTCCAATAATTATTTCTCTAATTTCAAGATTTTTTATTATGTTTTATGATTATCTATCCCGTCCAATATAGGATGGTATCCCCCTACCCGTGTCTAATATAGGACGGTGTCCCCGCTCCGGTCTCCAAATTTAGGATGGTGTCCTCGTATAACGAATTTTAAAAAACTCAGTGTCGGATACTCGGATCCGTACTAGTATCGGATCTGCATACCATGTCCAGGTATAAGGCTGAATGTTTGAGTAAGGTTGAAGACTAATTTCTTTCACCCTCTGCAACAACACGAGAACTCCAAAATATTTTAAACACCAGTGAAATTATAAACACACTTCCAGCCTATCTAAGCTATGACATCTTCACAGTGGCATGTAAAAATGTGACGTAATTATAGATTTTTGTCAGTTTAGAACCAATCCTGTTATATTATAGAAAGGATCCCATGAATTAACTCTACCACATCCTTCAGAAAGACATGAAGCTGTTTTGCTCATATAGGTAGAAGTCGGAACTTGAAAGCCGAGTTATAAATTCTAGAAAAAAGTGCTTTTATAACCCTACCTAGTTGACATAAGTGCCAATATAACCTTTCAATATTCGAAAGTGCCAATATAACCCTATATAGTTAGTGAAAGTGCCAATATAACCCTATAAGTTTTAAGGATGTGCTGATATAACCCAACAAACATTAGAAATGTACTGATATAACCCTACAAACATTGGAATGTGCTGATATAACCCAATAAGATTGCATAATGTGCTGATACAACCCTACCTAATTTCAACGAACTATGGCGTTCCAGCTAACTATGAGGGTAAAATTGTCCACCCAATTTCAGAGTTAGCCCAAAGGGTATTTTGGTCAATTTACATAGAGTCAACGCTGAAAAATTGAGGTCAATGCCGGAAATGGGGTCTGAGGGTTATATGGGCACTTTCATTAACTAGTCAGGGTTATATTTGCACTAAAAATTACCATAGGGTTATATTGGCACTTACTCAAGTGGATAGGGTTATATTGGCACTTACTCAAGTGGATAGGGTTATATTGGCACTTATCCCTAAATTCTAATAGCTCTAAGCCGAACAATACTTGAACAGTTTTATGAAATCCCGTATGCGTGCAAATAGAAGACCAAAACACTGAATGAACTGAACTGTCGAGATAGAGTTTTAGAAAGATGCTCACAAAAGTCACTTAAAATGCAAGGTAGAAAACTATAAATTCAATTGCAAATATTTTGATTTTTCCTACTTCCCTAGCAACACTGCAAATCGATGTAAAACTCTTTGGGATCAACATCAAGCTTCATTCATGATTATACGTGTGGAAGTAACTATAAGAAAAGAGCTAATCTCCATGAATCTAAATTGGACTCCCCCAACCCCCACAAGACCACCACCAGTGCCTATCATAAGGGAAACCAAGTAATGTCTCTCAGAGGTGAGAGACATTACTGCCAAATGAGGTGATCTCAAGGTGAAAATGGTGGCTAAAAACTGACAATCTTTTCAGCATTGGAGGTCATGCACCAGTTTACAGCTAAACATATGAGAGTGCCAATTTTTATAAGGCAATAGCTATTAGAAAATAAGAATATATTCTGAAAATTAAATCAAGCCAATGAGTTCAAGAATGTTGTAGTGCATCAACAAATAGGTTCATCAATGTACAAAATCCCATTAAGTCATTTAAACTCGCCTTCATTTCGATAAGTTCATCACAAGTGATTGGTTTAGTATACCAAAAGATGCAATGCAGGTCCAGGACCCATCATATTTTATATGGACCATAGTAGACATTATATATTAAGGCCGGAGTAACTTTAGAGTTTCAAAAGAGATGCTTATATTTTAAGGGTTTCTCTGTGACAACAGTAGGAATGCAGAACTTTTATTTAAGTACAAAGACTGAAACACTAATAAGAATAACAGACAATTGATTAAAATCCTTAAAGTTCAAGTAGATCAGGAGTTAAAAGCTTATATGTGTCACACAAGAGAGGATGAGTAAAGCAGTGCAGCTACAGTAATGCCTAAATCTCCAGGAACAAGATAGTAAGACCTTCTGAGGTTTCAGGATTTTAGTTAAATAACTCCACTAATTTCTGCAAGAACTATGGGTCATAACTCATAAATGGTCAATGGTTCCTACTGAGGTATCCGACTTGTAGTTAAACCAGAGTTTCTAAGTTCAATTTTCCACCTTGAGATCAATGATGTGCTAACTCATCATAGATTTTGTATCATGATTCTTTTGACCATCACTTGTACACAGAAATACATTTTCACATAAAATCTTTTAGCTTCTTTTTAGATTGTTCAGTTTTTTTTCCTCGAGAACTTTCACAATAGAAAATATATTCTTTCGCAGTTTGCAAGTTTTATTTCCAATTCCATAATTAAAGGCTAAAAAAGTCAAAAAGGGAAGATCCCTTTCGAGGAGAACCTGAATGCAGGTTAGTTTTCGCTGGAATGGCATAATTTTTATCGGAAAATTGCTAAAACAAAGAATTACTTTACCCCACCCAACAAAAGAAAAAAAGTATAAGAAAAAAAAACGAAAGCTAATAAGATGCTTGCAAAAATTACCAACCTTAGGCTTAACAGCTTTCACAAATGAAGGCCGAACTGGAAGGCCATAGACCTTGATTTGGGAGGGTTTCAAACCAGCCTTAGATGCTCGCTTTGCAACCTCTTCCGATGGACAGTAACACCTTGTTACAAGCTTGTGGAACCTGTAAATGAAAGTACATAAAACACTGAACCCCCTTCATTCAGACAGAACAATACAAAATCCAAATCAGATATTACCATGTGGGATGACAAGTCGACAGATCAGTCACAACGGTGGTGAATACAATCTTATCCAGAAGACCCTTTGTTCTCAAAATACGGAGTGGCACATGTTGCATCAGAGGATGAACGCTTATAATTATATCAGGCTTGTATTTCATCAAACCTTTGAAAACCTCCCTGACAAAACAGCAAATTACATTCAATTAACCCCAACAAAAAAAACTGCACAAATGCAAGCAAGCTATCCAATAGTCTCACCTAGCTATAAAAGTAGAGGTAGCAGCAAAGTTGGATTGATGAACGACGCGGGGACAGGAAGCGTAATAAGTCAGTTTCCACAAGGAGCCATGTTTCACCAAGAAATTATAGCTTCTAGGCAATTGGTTAAAAGGCCAGGGAGTGTGATCAGTCCATAAATCAGTAATATGAACCTGCAACAAATAACCATCAATCCTTAACCATCATTTCTAGTTTTCCACAAACATGAAATACACAAAGCACCAAGCAAACCTGATAGTCATCACCAAACTCCTCGTAGAAGGTAGCCCTGATGGCCTCAGCAGAGGCCCTGTGCCCTCCACCAGTGTCACTCATCAAGATGAGCACTTTCTTGGGGTTTTTCACAGACCCAACCCCATTTGCAGGCACCCCTTCTTCACCCGCCCATACACCACCATCTCCATTGCCCTCCGAGGAAGAATCAAACCCGACGGACCCAAACCCGATGGGGGCTCTCTCGCAATGCAGCTTGATGAACCTGTTGAACTGGTTCAGAGCTCTGGTAATCCTAAAGGCGGCGCCTTTGGAGCTCAAACTCAACGAGGCAACGGTCCTTGCCCTGTTGCCAGCAGCATACCTAACCAAGCAGCCATCTGAGTGCAATGCTGTGGTGCGTCCATCAAGGCTGTTCTTGGGAAAACTGTCCAACACGAAAGACCCCAACTGGGGTAGATAGTTGAACACATTCGGGGGCTCTTGAGAAACGGATGAAGGCTGCATTTTTCTTTGCGAATCAGTACAAACAAGCGGTTATCATGTGAAAAAATTGGCGGGTTTACGGCAAAGAAAGGGAAGTGGTGAAGAACTACATACGCGGGGGGAACAAGTTTGGGAGCCACGGGAGAGGATTTTGTGGAGGGTATATAGTGGGGAGATTGACCTTGCGTCGTTACACACTAAGCAGAAGAAAAACAATAAAGGCGGTCAAACGCAATGGATTAGTGGACGCCTCTTCCCACTGTAGTCACGCCCTTTCAGTGCCCATTTCTCCTTCTCGTTCTCCTCAAATATGGTTGCTGCTTCAATTCATCTCCCTCCTTTACCTGTCAACTGAAAACATAATTTGCTCTACGCAATTGAAAACCAATTTCGAAGGAAAAAGTTGTGTTTACAGGATTACAAGTGTTTTGCAACTAACCACTTTGAAAAACCAAATTATTTTAAAAGTGATTGTTGCAAAAGTTATTTTTGGGACTTTTGGGGAAAAAGTGAACCAACCAGGTATGCCCTGAATTTAAAATAATTCATATTTGCTTATAAGCATAATTCCTGCAGTGCACTAAAATTTTATGTTAGATCGACTAACGGTTAGGCTAATTATGGCAAAAGTTATTTAAAAAAATTTAGGGTAAAATTATAAGTATTTGTGACTCTTTCTCTTGAAAAACGGTCTTTCCATAATTATGGAAAGATGCAAATTAGAATAAATGAAGATAAAATTTTCGAGTTACATTAATCGGGTCATAAACTTATAACCACCTGCACATTGCATAATACATTTTTAATATTGCAACTAAAACTTTTATCTATCTATTATTCTAATTAAACATCTTCTTTCCATAAACAAGACGGTTATTCCCAAAACTTTACCATTAATACATTGTGATACATTTTTAAAAAAAATAAAATTATAGAATAAAAACAGACATTAATCATTCTATTAATTACGTTAATTTATAAAATAATTCCACCTTACGATTAGTCAATCTAAAATGAGACTCTGTAATTTTAAGTATTAATTTTCCCAAAATATAATTTTAAATTTAATTTATTTTTACGTGTACCCTAATTTTGAGAACTGCTGGTGATGTTGAAAATGGTTCTAAGATGCTGCTGGGAAGTGTTGTTAATAGTCGTGTAAAAAAAACGTGTTCTGGCCTCCGTCCAGCTTTAAAAATATTTACAAAGTTAATAAATTAAAGTGAGCATGAGCGTGTATGCATGAAATATGATATAAAATAAAATTAATTAACAACGGAGACACTTTCTAATCCTTTGTTGACTTGTATTGTTAAAAGATAAACTCTCCTAGAATAGGAGAACCACGAGAGTATTTAGTGCACTTAAAATAATGAGCGGCTCTCCTGACAGGCAGCGTGTTCATAAGTTTATGGACAGACCACTTATTTCTTACTTTATATACTGCATTTGTTAAATTACATATAAAATTTAAAATTTTAAAAGTATATTTTATATTTTATATCATATATTTTTATGTTTTCACCTTCAAATACATATTATTACTTGTTTTAACTTAAAAAATACAATATTTAAATTTTATAAAAAATTACACCATTTAAAGTAACAGTCCCTGTGGATTGTCCACAATCTTATGAAAATGCCACATTTCCTGAGACTTACTCTAAAATAATTATGTTACTCGTATCTATTTTTTATCATAAAGCCTTGATTTATAGTATAGCTAGGCGAAATTATTTTATAATATATAAAAATTAGACCATTTAACTGCACAAAAATTTGAATTAGGCTGCCTAAACTTTAGGTAGGGGTTTATTATGCAATTATTATAAATTCAAAATTGGGGTGGAGTTTTTTCAAAAAATTGCTAATAAATTCAGGGGTCCACTGTTTAATTATCAAAATACTATGGATCTGTTTGGTAGAGTTGTGCTTATAAGCAAAACTGGCTTATTTTGAAAGCAGCGAGAGACCATGTTCTGCTTTTCCCCCCAAAAATATCTTTTGCTTTCAAAATAAACTGTTTTTAGCACTTTACCTAACACTAAAAAATGTTTTGCTTATAAGCAAAGCCAAACATAGCCTATATATCACAAAAATATCTAGAATTTTCATTTTCATTTTTTTACAATCTGGATCAGAAATTGCTCCTCCCACCAACAACCACCTCCCACCGGTGGTTACCGCCAGATTTCCACTAGATTTTCGCCATCTCCACTGGTCTACTCTGTCCGCCGCCAATCTTTTCCGACGCTGCTCTATTTCCGGTGTTACTCCTCCATTTTTAGAAGATGCTTGAGCTGCGACGACGATGTTTGATCTGCGACGACGATGGTGTTACGATGGAGACGACTACAACGCTGGGTTGAGGACGACAATGTTTATTCAGCGACGAGAAAACGACGAGGCTGATTCAAACGGCGACGGCGAGGAGCGAAGATCCGACGATCTGGAGCGCGGTGGAGATCCGACGATCGGTGGCGTCTGCTCGCAATTTCTGGCGCTGCGACGAGCTCGGGCGGATGAGCTCTGAAGGGGATGCTAATTCAAAATTCTTTCATCAATCAATTTAAAACAAACATAAAATACAGATCATCTCTTCAATTAAAAACAATAATGGTCAATGCATACATCAACCAGAAGAGATAGAGAATTGAGCCATCAGCTATTTTTCTAAGCTCCTAACTGAAGAACATCAGGATCCTTCAGGAGTATACACTGCATGGATCCTGGAAAACATTCCAAAAGTAGTAACTAAAGTTATGAACTCAAAACTAATTAAACCAATAACAATTCAAGAATTGACTGAAGTATTAAAATACATGGACGGCCAATCAGCCTCAGTGCCTGATGGCTTCTCTGAAATTTTCTTCCAAAAATGCTAGGATATAGTAAAAGTTGATGTATTGCTGGCAATAGAAGATTTTTTTTTTGAAGAAAGTACCTAAAGCCATCTCATCAGCTCTTATCATACTAATCCCTAAAAAAGATGTATGCACCACATTCAAAGACTATTGACCTACCAATCTATGTAATTTTACAAACAAGATATTTTCAAAAATAATTTCTAGTAGACTAAGAACCTTCTTAGACTTGATAATAAGCCCAGAACAATCAGCATTTATTTTAGGTAGGGAACTTGCTGATAATGTCATTTTAATGCAAGAATTAACCAATCATTTACTCACCAAAGTAAAATGACATAACATGATCATCAAGTTGGATATGATGAAGGCCTTTGACAGAGTTTCATGGTCTTTTTTATCCAAAATTCTCATAAAGTTGGGCTTTTGAATCAAACTAGTTAATCTAATTATGTTGAATATTAAATCGGCTTTCTTTTCATTATTAATTAATGGAAAGACAGTAAGTTTTTTCTCAACATCTAGAGGTCTCAAACAGGGTGATTCCCTATCACCTCTACTATTTATTTTAATGGTTGAAGCATTTTCTAAAAACCTAAACTTCCTATTCATATATGGAAATATTCAATCCTATAAGCTACCCTACAAAATGAAATCATCTACACATTTTTCCTTTGATGATGACACAACAAATCTATTAAAACACTCTAAAAAATGGTCTAAAAACAGTAATCATATTTTTAAAAATTATTTGAGTTAGCTACAGGACAAAAGTGAACGTTGAGAAATCGTCTTTTTACATCTCAAACACACACCTAATAGAATCATTAACTTAATCAAACAAGAAACAAAAATGATATAAGGCTCCCTGCCCTTTAAATACTTGGGATGCCCTATCTATGTGAAGAACAAAGAATTCTTTCTTCTTAGGAATGCTAACTTCAATCAAAGCTCAAATTAACCATTGGAACAACAAACTTTTGTCCTCAACTAGCAAGACAGTATTAATAAAACATGTTCTGGCAACAATGTCAATCCATTTAATAACTGTCTTGAAGCCAACCAAACATGTAATAACTCAGATTCATAAAACTCTGGGTAGATTCTTTTGGAAATATGAATATGAAAGTGATCCAAAGAAGAAAACATTGAAATGTTATCCTAAACTCTGTTTTCCAACAAATGAAAATGGCTTAAACTTTAAAAATTTGAACACTCTAACAAAAAGATTTTCCATCAAATTATGGTAGAAATTACAACAAGGGAATTCTCTTTGGGCCCAAACGATGTGGTCTATGAGTGACACTCATAAGACCTCAAAAACATAGAAAAGAATCAAAGAGATTCAACAAATAGCAACTAATAATACACAAGTTCAGATTGGCAAAGGTTCGGTCTCTTTTTGGTATGCATGCTGGACTGATGTTGGTCCTTTAATAGACCATCTTTAAAGCACATCAGAAATTCCATATCTAGATATATGAAATGCTGAATTCTTAACCAACAAATCATTCTATGTAAACCTTTTTAGAACAAAGCTTCTTGATAATATAATTAACATTCTGAACTTGGATCATAGAATCTTCCTAGAGTATGAAGATAAAAATAACATGGAAACTAACAAAAAATGGTCAGTTCACATTAAAGTTAACTTATGAGTTAATCAGGCCAAGGAAAATAAAAATACCTTCATTTAAACATCTCTGGTCTAACTTAATGCCAAAAAACATAAGCTACATGAACTGGAAACTACTTAATAGGCTCATAGCCTTCCCTGATGTTCTAGAAGACTTTCAGTTTCATCTACCATGAAATGTTGCTTTTGTTTCAATGATTCTGAGTCTATATGGGAGGTTGTCGCCGTGCCTCTCAAAGTTAATATTTATAAGTCCTAAATGCTTACTATCTATAACTAAGTAGATAGCGACAAGTCGGGGTCATCCACGAAGAAGGGGGATTTTCTTCGTTTAAGCACAAAAGGTTTCTATTAGGCTAGGATTAGATATATACACACACACACACACACACATATAAAAGCATGTAAAGGGGGGGGGGGGGGGGTTTGGTTGTTTGGTGGTCCTAAGTTATGAAAGTTAAAAGACAAGACAGTTAGCAAAGTCAAGAAAGTATGCTAAATCATCAAACAAAACTAAGAAAAAGGATTTTAAAACTACAACAAAAACCTTGAGGGCAATTGATATCCACTTCCAAATCTAATGTAGATCATTTAACCATTCACTCATCCTATCACAATTGTTATCTATGGGGAATGCTAATGGAAAATCAACATTCGTTCCTTCTTAAGAGTATTTTGCAAAGACAAACGACCATTTGTAAACCTCATTGATGATCACCCTAGACAAATAACGACCATAGGAGTATTTCATCAATGGCATTATACACGAAGGACCATAGCTTTGACAACGACAAGCCTTCTACCAAAGACATAGCCATTTAACCAAACATAGCATTCGTTAGGCTAAACCTAGAACATAACATACTTATCTAGTAAGAATCACAACACATTATGCACAAGAAGTTCTAAGTTCATGTTCCCAGAGAGCTAAGGAATTCGTCACTTTCCTAACACCCTAACACTTCAATCATACAAACACTTCCTATTCTCAAACAACACATGGCATAAATGAAGTGAAAAATAGCATTAAGAATACATGAATGCTAAATAACAAAGGCTTCAAGAACGAATAACAAAATCTATTCACTACTTCCACTAATCATACATTTACACAAGATTAGCCAAAAACAATCGACATTCATTGACTTCTCTCATTTGCTACCTAAAACAAACATGCCAACAAATTCAACATCATCACATTCATCTACAAATAATCAACACATCAACATCATTAAGAAGCTCTAACTCATGCTTTTGGATTCCACATTAAAAGAGGGGAAATTAGCTACTTTTTCCCAACCCTAACAAGTAATCATACAAGCAATTCATATACTCAAGCTTCCAATAACATCGATTCCATTAACAATTCACATTCAAAGCTCAATAAATGCACAATAGAAAAAGCACCAAATAGATCTATATATATACATATACATATATATATATATATATGGTTCTTACTACATAGAAATGGAAGCTTCAATCCATTGCTCCCAAGATAAAACTAAGCTAGACAATTAAAAAACATGATTAACCTACAAAAACTAAGAAAAGAAAGAAAGAAAAACTAGGGTTTAAACCCAGAAAAATGCAAGAAGAAGAGGCTGGATTCGTGTTCTTGAAGAGGAGAGGATAAGGTGAGTATTTATAGTACAAAAAGCAAGAAGAGTTTCTGACCACTCGTCCGTCGCGAGTTGCGACGTGCTCGCGACGACCTCGTGACGGACTCCAAGTCTAGCACCATTTCTTCTTTCTCCTTTTGGTTTCATATCATGCTCTTCTCTTCACTTCTTCAATTCTTCAAATCTTCAAAAGCTCAATTACAAGTCTTCAAATCTTCAAAGGTATTCTTCAAAGTCTTCAAACAAATTGCCTTGTCACACAAAATTCTCTAGAAATGTAATAAAAGCGTAAAAGTCGCTTTTAAGTCTACTTAGAGAACTTCAAGGAAAAATGTCTCATTTAGAGCACAAAAGTATACAAAAGTGAATCCTAAAAGTCCTAATATAACCGTATAAAATAGGCACATCACTATACATCATAGCTTTAATATATGTGGACAAATGCAACAAATATGGAATATCATTGACAAGTTTTCAGTCTGAGTACTAATGAATTTCAGTTTGTATGGTATAAATTCTACTACCTGGAATTTTAATACTACTGATACACTTTTTGCTAAACTAGTTAGAATCATACCCTGTGTTGTTATCTGGTATCTTTAGTGTGCTAGATGTTCTTATAATTTTGAGGGTACAAAGCCGGTGGCAAGGAATATAATTAGTAGAATATTTCATCACATTAATGACACTCTCGAACCTATACCTCTCGAACATGTACCTCTTGGACATGTGCCTCTCGAACCGGTATCTCTCGAACCCTCCTCTCGAACTAGTGCCACTTGAACTTTTACCTCTTGAACCTCATCAACTGAGTCAGTACCTCCCGAACTGTACCTCTCAAACCAATGTACTTCTCGAACAGAACCTCCTGAATTGTACCTCTTGAACTGTACCTCTCAAACCACTGTACTTCCCGAACCGTACCTCCCAAACCGAACCTCCTGAACTGTACCTCTCGAACTATACCTCTCAAATTGTACCTCTCGAACCTTAGGTCTCGAACTAGTACTACTGAAACCTTTACCTCTCGAGCTCACCTCTCAAACCTTACCTCTTGAACCCCTCCAACTAAACCTTACCTCTTGAACCTCACCAACTGAACCCATACCCCTAAAACCTCACCAACTGAACCAGTACCTCTCGAACATCACCAAGTGAACCAGTACCTCTCGAACCTCATCAATTGAACCTGTAACTCTTAAACCTCACCAACCAAACCACTCGAACCTCACCACTCGCATCTCACCTCTCGAACTAGTACCACTTACAACTCGAACCAGGATGACCTGATACCCGTACCACCTGAACCTTCTCCACTTGATTCCTCTACTCGAACCCAACTAATCGAACCCTGTACTGAACCTTATACTCAAACCTACCCTTTTCTCAAACTGTGAGTACTCAAACCCCATTAGAGAAGGATATGCATGTTAAACTTAAAATGATATTTCATGTACTGACTGTTGAATTTAGTGTGTACTTTATCATACTGTGCTCAATTATCGTGGAACTGAGTTTATGAACTACTCTGATAGTTTTTTGTGAATGATCGTCTTGTACTTTATATTGCCGTGTCAAACTTGAAACATATACTACTCTGATATTTTTTGCGGATGACCAGCTTGTACTTTATCTTGCCGTGTTAAACTTGAATTATCTGCTACCTGATTACTGGTCTATGATTTCAAGGTCCCCAATGCGATTGTAGTTCGATCGAAGTAGGCAGGGAACAGTATAGACCGGACTTTCTGATTAGACCGGCTACTCGTAGAGTTTCTGGTATGCTAGCATAACCATCTGGATCTGATACGAGCTCGTAACCGAACATCTGATTGGGCGTGGTTGGCGAGACTGAATTCTGGACTGATAGCCTTCGGGCACTACTGAAAATGTTATGCCTTGTATGTTAGTCAGAGTTGGCAGATAGGCACTTGACAGCAACTCGACATTGACTTTGGATCGGACTTGATACTTGCGTTGAGCAGGTAGGTCTTGGGTTTGGGGGTGTTATAGATGGTATCAGAGCATCCTCAAAACAAGTAAAGGCAAACTCATACTTACCTTAAATAAAAGTTTTTAGAGGAACTGAATAAATTGTGAATAAAGTATGGCTACTTGGGTCCAAGTTGTCAACCTAACAAGTTTGTTATTTCGATAGATGGACGATAACGTAGAGGTTGCGACTAATAATTTTCAAGGTACCATTGAGGTAAGGAGGCATTCTGGAGATCCCCTAAAGACATTGTATAAAAACTATTATATTAAGGATAATGGTATTGAAGTATACATTTTGGAATTTTATGGAAAAGAAAACAACAATATCAAACGTAAACCAATAAAGTTACCTTTTTATTTGAATTGAGAAACCTTTGAATCACTTGGGGATGGCCAGCCCAGAGTTTGAATCAGGTTCTTAGTTTAAATTAAAAGGTTCCTACATAATAATAATAAATTTTAAATCCAAAAACAAGAAAATAAATTATTAATTATGATACAAATCTTTATAACCTATATAATGAGATTAGGCTATTAAATGTACTAGATCTAAAGTCTATCTAATCAACCAATTATCCTACTCTAACTAGGTAGCGTAGGCCTTGGTTAAGGAAAACGATAACTTAATCACTAGAATCTCTAACCTAGAGAGTCGGGAACAAATATGCTAATGAAGAAGAGGTTAGAACCGATGCGGTTACCATAGGACACGATTAAACAAGGAATACTTAGACATAGAAATAAGGTCTATAGAATATATGACGCATGAGTTGACTTGAACTCAAGGTGGCGTCTGAGTCTTCCATAAGATAGATGGCTTACCAGATAAGGGAAATGTTAGTCCTCCCACCATGGATGCTAAAACCCTAATTAGTTATGTTACCATTAGACATGACTACCCTACCTTTACATAGATACTAAGGTATCCTTTTTATGGACTGGTTGCTAAAACGAAGGAAGTTAAGTTATGTTGGGGGCGGGGAAAACCAAAGATAGAGGTAAGTATAGAATGAAATAGGTCATTCTCATTAATGGTTGTCAGCGTAAAGGCTTGACGGATGATTTATAAGAGGGAAACTGGAATGATGGCTAAAATCACGAATAAAACCAGCAGATCAAGTGAAAGAGGAATATATACCGGTAGTTTAGGACTTCCCTAAAGTCCTGAAGTACTCCCAATGAACTTTTAAGTAGCATCCAGAAAAGGAACAGAGTTTACCATTGATCTGTTCCAGTTTCTCGAAGCCCTTATCGCTCAAGGGTTTGTTAGCTCGGAGGTTCATCCTACTGATTACACCACCCTATGAAACTCGGTGTTAGTAGTTAATAAGAAATATGACTCTCTATGGATATGTATCAATTGCCTAGGCCTAAATAATGTAACGATTAAAATAAGTACCCACTCCCTATCATTGAGAATTATTTTTTTTCTTCAGCCTTAAGAACAGTTGTATTTGCTAAGTTGGATCTACAACATGGGTATTACCAATTTTGAGTGAAAAAAAATGTACCCACATCGGGGATGGAATTTTTGTAAGATTATGATTTTGTGATTTATTTACCCTGATGGGACGAATGTGGTGGAAATGCCTTAATCCTAAAAGCAAGTTTAAGTTGAAAGTTGGAATAATGGGGTTAAGCTTGGCTGAGTAGTGTTCTTCAATCTAAGGGTACAATCCATTTTACCCACAGAGATTAAGAAGGCTTAAGAATCAGATGAATCATTAGAGAAGAAGTGAAAGCTTGCCACTTGAATGGAAATTTTTTGGTAAAACTACAGTGAACTTCGGGGACAAAGTTCATTACGGGGGGGGGGGGGGGGGGTAGAGATTGTGAAACCCCAAACCCAAATAGATTTATTATTTTAAAAAAATAATAATAATAAAAATACCGGGAAGAGGAATTCAGGAAAGCGGACGTGAAAATTTATCCAAAGTGAAATTTGTGCAAGTGGACCCAAAAACTTATCCAAATGAGGGTTAAATGGATAAAATTTTAGGTGGTAGGTGTAAGAACTCTATGCCATCATCTAGTATATATAGCAATTACTGCCTCCCCAAACTTACAGCCTTAAAAATATTTTCTTATCAAAATAAGAACATCGATCGAGTGGTGGTAACGTAGAAACAAAGGTTGCCCAAGCCAAGTCTAACTGAGGTGAGTGTTTGCATCGCCTTTGCATGAACTGAATTAAACTAAGTATATATATACATGTATATGATGCCACCATAACTCATCTCTCGAACCTCCACTGAAAAGCTTCACCTCTCGAACCTCCACTGAAAAGCTTCACCTCTCGAACCCCACTGAAAACTTCACCTCTCGAAACCTACTGAAAACTTCACCTCTTGAACCCTCACTGACCCTTCACCTCTCGAACCCCTACTGAAAACTTCACCTCTCGAACCCCCACTGAAAACTTCACCTCTCGAACCCTCGCTGAAAACTTAATCTCTCAAACCCCTACTGAAAACTTCACCTCTCAAACCCCCACTGAAAACTTCACCTCTTGAACCCCCACTGAAAACTTCACCTCTCGAACCCCCACTTAAACCTTCACCTCTCGAACCCCCACTGGAACCTTCACCACTCAAACCCTCCTCTCAAATTAGTACTAATGGAACCTTTACCTCTCAAACATGTATATCTCAAACCATTACCTCTCAAACCTGTACCTCTCAAACATGTACCTCTCAACCTGTACCTCTCGAACCTCTACCTCTCGAACCTGTACCTCTTGAACATGTGCCTCTCGAACCAGTATCTCTCGAACCCTCCTCTCAAACTAGTGCCACTTGAACTTCTACCTCTCAAACCTCATCAACTGAGTCAGTACCTCCCGAACTGTACCTCTCGAACTGTACCTCAAACCATTGTACTTCCCAAACCGTACCTCCCAAACCGAACCTCTTGAACTGTACTTCTCGAACTAATGTACTTCCCGAACCGTACCTCCCAAACCAAACCTCCTGAATTGTACCTCTCGAACCGTACCTCTCAAATTATACCTCTGGAACTTAGGTCTCGAACTAGTACTACTGAAACCTTTACCTCTCGAGCTCACCTCTCAAACCTTACCTCTCGAACCCCTCCAACTGAACCTTACCTCTTGAACCTCACCAACTAAACTAGTACCTCTTGAACCTCACCAACTGAACCAGTACCTCTCGAACCTCACCAACTGAACTTGTACCTCTTGAACCTCACAAACTGAACCTCACCACTCGCATCTCACCACTCGAACTAGTACCACTTACCACTCAAACCAGTATGACCTGATACCCGTACCACCTCAACCTTCTCCACTCGATTCCTCTACTCAAACCCCTGTACTTGAACCCTAACTGAACCTTATAGTCGAACCTCTATACCTTTTTCTCGAATCATGAGTACTCGAAACCCATTAGAGAGGGATATGCCTGTTAAACTTAAAATGATAGTGTATATACTGACTGTTGAATTTAGTGTGTACTTTATCATACAGTGCTCAATTATCGTGGAACTGAGTTTATGAACTACTATGATATTTTTCTGTGAATGACCGGCTTGTACTTTATCTTGTTGTGTCAAACTTGAAACATATACTACTCTGATATTTTATGTGGATGACCGGCTTGTACTTTATCTTACCATGTCAAACTTGAATTATCTGCTACCTGATTTCTGGTTTATGATTTCGGGGTCCCCGACATGATTTTAGTTCGGTCAAAGTCGGCGGGGAACGGTATAGACCGAACCATCTGATTAGATCGACTACTCGTGGAGTTTCTGATATGCTAGCATAGCCATCTGGATCTGATACGAGCTCGTAACTGAACATCTAATTGGGCGTGGTTGGCAAGACTGAATTCTGAACTGATAGCCTTCGGGCACTATTGAAAAGGTTATGCCTTGTATGTTAGTCAGAATTTCCAGATAGACACTTGACAGCAACTCGGTATTAACCACCCGTATCCTTTTACTGTGTGCTAGGACTTATGTGGCTATTATTTATTTATTTTTCTGTGATCACTAAAACTCAACTGGGTAAATACTGGCGATGGAACCTCACTAAGCAAGGAGCTTACCCTAGTTAAACAATCCTTTTCAGGTGCAAATGAACTGTAAGAGAAAAGAGCACTAGTTCCTTTACTTCTTTTGAGAAAAGATCCTGGATGGTCCAGTAGAATCTTTCGAATAGATTTTAAAATAGTTATGTTAAAGAGAACTGATCCATACCGAATTCCTTTAGAACAGTGATATGTAACGGTTAGGTGAAACTTTTGTTCAACAATTGTACTAATCCTTTCACTGTAATAGTTAGTTAGGTTTGAATTATCCAAATTTGTTTCCGCATAAATTTTATCTGCTCGTTACTGCTAGAATTCTTGGTAGCACGCTCAGATCCGACCCGATACTTGCGTTGAGCAAGTAGGTCTTGGGTTTGGGGGTGTTACATCTATCTGACATCCCAAAGCTACTATATCATAAACAAAAAAATCCAAAAACCAATAAGAATTATTAGATGGACTTTACCCTCTAATTATAAGTTAAACATTGATGGTTCTTGCCTAAAGAATGAAAATGCAGGTATTGGGTGCATCATAAGATATCATAGAGGTGAAGTGATTGTGGCTTTATCAAAGTTCATCCAAGTTGATGCTACTTTACAGGCTGAGACCATAGCTCTGTTGCATGGAATTCAACTAGCACAAACACACTAGATTAAAAAAGTTGAGATTGAAACTGACTCAAAAACACTGATCAAAATGGTGCACAAGCAGTACAAGATCCCATGGAAATATCTACAACAAATGAGAGTAATTTGGCAGCTTCTTCAGCAAATGAATTTCACAATTCAACACATCTTTAGAGAGGCAAATAGAGCTGCTGATTCACTCTCGAAGTTGGCCCACAAAGATCAGATAAATCTAATTTCTTACACCGCAGGTCTGCCAAAAGGAATACTTAGACAAGTGAAGCTCAACTCAGAATCTTTCCCTTATGTTTGAGTAGGCTAAGATCTAGAATAGAGACGGCTTTGTATTGAATTTTGTATCTTTTATAAACCTTGTACGGATAACAGTAGTACTGCTATTTTATTTCCACGCTTTATTTATTGGATGATGTTTAGGTTAGATATTAGGTTTTTGTATAGATTAAAAATCTTTGGATATGAACTTCTCATAGGTAAGGTATTAAGTCCCCCTATTTTATGTTCCTTTTATTTTTATTAATAAACTGGTAGGGGTCTGCCAAACCCCCCACCATCACAGGTGGATTTATTTTTTTAAAAATGAATAGTGATATAAAGTGAAATGTGAAATTTGAGGTGGAACCGAGGGAGTACTAATACAGATTAGAGATCCAATAAAACTGTAATATCGTCCCCGCGGATATTAACTTGTTTCCCGCAAAAATCATGACCACTTGGAAGAGAAGAGCAGGGCCGGCCTTTACACGGCCCAACCGGTTCTTTTGCAAAGGGGCCCCAAAAATTTATTATTAGCTATTATATATTTGATATTTTATTTAATGGTAATTAAGTAGTATTATTTATTTATCTTTGTCTTTATATTTTTTTTGGAAAGCCGTAATATCCAAATAATATAGATTTTATTTGATAATTTTATGTTAATGTATTCAGGGGCCTCATTATTTTATTTGGCGCAGGGCCTCGAAATTGTTAGAGACGGCCCTGAAGAAGAGACATCATGCATCGATATCATTACGCGCCAAATGGGGATTTTCAAGAACTATAACACCACTTGATATAGTTAGTCTGATCGTTAAATGGTCAAATATGAAATGTTCTCATTTAAAAAAAATATATACGGTTTTAGCTGATATTTATATGACTATGTTACATTATTTTATGTACAATAAGCATTCACTATCCCAGGGATACCATGATTATCGGACCCCCTTAGTGTTAACATTTTATATATTTAAATTAAAATAATGAAATAAATCATGTTCCACTTTTTCTGAGAGGATGTGATCTTCCGATCATCGGATACAGTAAAATTTTTATATCTACTATAGTTTCGGTTTATCTGTAGTGTAGTGAATTGGTATATCACATCATGTATTTTAATTAATTATGCCATGTATTTATATTATTGAATATATAATATATATTTTTAATTTAATTTAAATAACTAAAATAAGTTAAAATTAATAATAAATAAAATTAATATTGAAACACATATCACCGCCACTAAAGGTGTTTCCCGGTAGTGGACGATGACCGGCACTGTTAGCCGACGGTGGACGACAGAGTTCGCCGGCGCTGGAGGTCCCGTTTTCTTCTCCGGCAAAACTCGTTTCCGATGTCTTCTCCGGCAGATAACATCGCTTCCATTGTCTTCTCCGACCGTTGTAAGGTCTTCTTGACCTGGCCAGTGCCATCCCTAGTCGTGGCTCTCACCGTCCCTGGTTCTCTTCGCCCCACCCGACCGTAGCTCTCGTTGCCATGTTCTCATTGCCCGGTTCTCGTCGCCCACACCCCGGTCCTTCTCTCTCCGCTCTCATCTCCCCGTTCTCGGTTCTCCTCTCCCCGTTCTTAGTTCTCCGACCTGGCCCATTCTCTCGTCACCTGCTCTCGCCCTGCCTGTTCTCGATTCTAATCGATGAGACCCGCTCCCCTTCTCGGGTGGTTGTGGGCGACGGGTGGCTATGCTAGGGTTTCGATGGATGGCTGGGTTAGGAGACGACAGATGGCTGGGCTAGGGGACGGTGGGTGGCTGGGCTGGATGTTTCCGACGTTGGCGGCGGCGGTGGCACAACTAGGGCAAGGGAAAAAGTGTTGAATTTTGTTTAATTTTAAAGATTAATATTAGTATCATACGTGTATATGCGTATTAGGGCATAATCTAGTAAAATACAGGGCGTGATATAGCAACACCCATTTATTATACTGTAAATACTGTAATGTTATCAATTTTTTGTTTGAAAATCTCAATTATTGAAATAATCCATCCCACTCCTTACTAATGTGATAATTATTTTATATTCACACACACACACATATATAGAATATATATATATATATATGAATTAAAATAATATTTGATATGCAAATAAGGAATGGAAACCTTATAAATGATAGTTACCTTATAGAATTGGTTTCCTTGTAGGTTAGATTATAAATGATAATTTTCTTATAGACTTTGGAATCATATTTGTGTTTGACTTTAGTTTGTTGCTCCATATATTGTAATTCTCATTATTATTGTGATGTGCCATTGATGAAATCAATGCACCATTTATTGACCCAGTCATATTTTATCATGGTATCAGGGCGGGTTCGATTTGGGACCCCTTATCTTTAGTTGTATCCACACTGCTGCCACCGCCTTTACCTTCTCCGCCGCCATTGTGATCCACGCTGCTGCCACCGGAGGAGCCTAGCGCCGCCGCCACTCTGCTTTGTTATCTATACGTGCCATTGTCACGTTAGTTGTTGTCCTCATGAGCCACTGTATCCTTCCTGCCACCGTTGTTGCTCTTAGATGTTGTTGTCGCCACAAGGATCTCCGTCGCTCGCCATTGTTGCTTACCGATTGATCATGTTCATGGTCTTCTACAAATACTATTCTTACTAAAGTTGAAACCGCTTTGCTAGTTGCTGCTACTGCTACTACCGCTAATAAAGTTGAATATTGTTATACCGCTGCTACTGCTATTGTTGCTGCTGATACTTCTACTGCTACTGAAGTTGAATCCTGTTCTATGAAAAAAAATCAAACTTTTGGTGAATAGCAATTTCATAATCTTTTTCGCATGTTGGCATTCCTGTTCATCTTACTCAAACTTGAGGGAGGGTAATAAGGAATAGAAACCCTTTCCTTTCCCTATATACTTTAAAATCATATTCATGTTAGACTTTAGTCTGTAGCCCTATATATTATAATTCTCATTATTGTTGAGATTTGTTATTGATGAGATCAATACGCCATTTATTAATCCAATCATATTTTATCATGCCAACACTGTCGAACGATCAAATCCAACTGACATGATAATAATTATTATTTGATTATTTATAATGCGTACAATCAGAGAGTGTATTTTACCAGATCATCATCAATCGTAATAAATCTCGTCCCTATAATTTCAAGCTCGGAATATAACTGTTTATAGATACATTTTTAAATATTTAAAATTACAGCAATCATTTAACTTATTATAATCATTATAGAATGATCTGGTGTCAGGGTCAGGCGGTATACAAGAAGACACTACTTTACAATTAAGAAGAATATACATGTATAATATATGACATTGAATATGATCCGCATGTAATCTTTATTGTTGTTCCGGTTCACATTCGTAACCAATCAATTGATCCTGTTTAGGTTGCAGAATGTTTGGTTTTTTAACAGTTTGACTTTGACTCTCAATTCTATAACCAATTTAATTCTTGTTTCAGTTGCTATCCGTAGCCAATCAACCGGTCTTGTTTAGGTTGCAAGTTTAATTTTTCTACGACTCTTTTTACTCTCAACTATAGGGGTTGCTATATCACGCAATGTTTTTTACTAGCTTACACCCTAATACCAATACGTATATACATATATAATACTAATTTTAATTTTGCAAAATAAAATAAAAGCAAAAAATCAAAAACGAAAAAGAAAAACAATAATACTGCCGTGTCCAAATCGCCGTCAGCGCCCCACCGGCACCGCCACTGCCGGCTTCGGCACCGGAACAGCCACCGCCGGCATCGGCACCACCACCGCCACCGCCATAGCCAGCGCCGGCACCGCCACCGCCACAGCCAGCGCCGGCACCACCACCGCCACCGCCTAAGAAATCTTTGGTCCGGCGACGAGAGTGGGCTGATTAGAACCGTGCGAAGAGAGTGGGTCGACGGGAAAGGCATGGAAGGACAGAGGAGAACCGAAAGAAAAAAGAAAATGGGAGAAGGAAGGAGGACATCCGAGTCGGGGCGAGGGAACAAGAACCGGGTGACGACATCTGGGCCGGGGCGGGGCGACGAGAATGGGGCGACGAGAATGGGGCTTGGGCGCCGGAGAAGACGCACAGTTACTGGAGGAGGAGAACGGGGATGGCGAGGACATGGATGGTGTAAGGAATGCTGGAGAATGGGAGAACGATCGATAAAGGAACACCGGAGAAGACGAAGTCGGCGAGTGCGACGGAGAAGACGAAGATGAAGTTGGCGATTGGATTTGCTGTTTAAAGCACTAGCTATTCTCCACACACAATTAGAGTGACGCTCGATTGTAGGTTGTGTTGAGCTAACTCTTAAGTTCTAGTGTCTCTATGGATGATCTCGGACTTGCCACTAGCTACTTTATTGTAGTTAGCATTGAGTACAAGAGCAACTTATCTTTGACTTTACATAACCCTCGCAGGTAAATTCTCCCAAAATATTACATCCCGTGGGGTGCGAGAAGGAAGGAAAGTGCGCAGAGTGACGACAAGCTGGAAGAAGAGTGCGGCGGCAAACAACAACAGAGGGGAATGTCGAGGTTGTCAAGCTTTTGTTGAGCAGGTGGGCAAATATCGATGCCCTTGCCCGATGGGGGAACACTGTAATATTTTCTTCTTCATGTTCATGCTCTGCTTCTTTTATGCTCGCTCACTCTGTTAATGTGTATCTGACACCAGTTTACTCTAGATTGATACTATGTTTAGTTCTTTGATAACTCTTAATTTGCGGCAGGCTGCCGCAGAAGCAAAATACTATGGGAACATTGATATTCTCCCGGATTTCTTGTTCTGATTTGTGTGGTGGGTCAGCTTGAAAATTCAAGTTTTGACTATAACTTGGAAGATTATATTTGCCAAACTCGTTAATTTTCCAACCTATTGTTGCTGCTTGGTTCTTGCATACATGGTTGGTTTGAATCAGTTGACAGACATTGAAATTGACAAGGTACAACATTATACCCACGGTCACTTTTGTGATTCCATATCAATGTGAATTGGTTTGTAGTTTTTTTTTTCTCTCTGATGTTTCTCATATTTCAGTGAGATTCAGGTGATATGACATGATGTTTGTAGCTTATTGGGTGATATAATTTGATGTTTTGTAGATTTATTTTTCTCATTTGATGTTTTTATTTTCCGGGTGAGGTTTAAGTGATATGAGTTGATGGTTGTAGCATTTTGGGTGATATGGGTTGATGTTTGTAGTTTTTTTCCTCTCATGTTGATATTTTTTTAATTTTTTGGGTAATTTTTAGCTGATATGAGTTGTTGTTTGTAGATTTTTGGGTGATATGAGTTGATATTTGTAGCTTTTCAGGTGACATGATGATGGTTGTATTTTTTTATAAAAAAAATTGACGTTGACATTTTATGATTTTTTTGATGTTTTGTTAGTTGTAGTTGATGTTTATGATTTTTCAATTTGGCGATTATGTTGAGGTTTTTCAAATTTTTGTTGATATTTATTTGATTTTTTATATATTTTTTGCTACGATTGTAGTTAATGTTTTATGATTTTCAGTTGCCGTTTTGTTAGTTGTACTTGATATTTATGATTTTTAGTTTGGCGTTTATGTTGATGTTTTATAAATTTTTATTGATATTTATTGATTTTATTTTATTTTTTTCCAAATTGCAGCAAGAGGGAGAAGAATTGGGGGAAGGTCCCTGATAAAAAAATGGGGAAAGGTCCTTGGAAAAATATTGGGGATAGGTCCCGAGAAAGAATAGACTAAGAATTGCACAAAGGTTCATGCCTAAAGTTTAGTCTGCCTGACAAGAGACCATCTCATATTTAATTTACCAAAATCTATGAAGATGGGTTGAATTAAATTAGATGACCTAAATAAATTGACTACCATGCGAAAGAATTTGGGTGTGTTTGACAGAGTTGTTCTTATAAGCAAATCTAATTTATTTTGGCTTATTTTAAATCTAAAAGCAAGGGAAGACCAACTCCTGCTTTTCCCCAAAAAATAGGATATGTTTTTTTTTAAAAAATAAGCACCTTTTTAACAGTTTACAAAATATATAAAAAAAAATTTAGCTTACAAGCAAAACACTTATAACTCCTATGAAACAAACTCTTTATCCTCTCATTAACTCACTACACCATTAATTTAATGCTTTAAAAATATTTTATTTGATTAAATTACAATCATTTATTTAGAAAATTTATTTTTGTAGGGATAGAACTCGTGTTTATAGATTTGAACTCGGTCGCCTTTTAGCAATTCAAAGAAAAATTGCATCCTTGTGAGACAGCTCATTGTCTGCCTAACACTTTTCCCATCCATTTGGGACAATCTGGATATAGGCTCTGTTTGACATGTTGGGCTTATGAGCAAAACGTTTTTTAGTGTTTGGTAAAATGCTAAAAAAATAGCTTATTGTGAAAGCAGACATTTTTTTTGGAGGAAAAACAGAGTCTAATCTCCTCCTGCTGTCAAAATAAGTCAGTTTTGCTTATAAGCACAGGTCTGCCAAACAGAGCTATAGTATCCCTCAGGTACAATGCAATTTGTATTCCTAGGAATTTATCAACTAATACAAGTAATCTAAAATTTAGGATAGATATTAAACTACAAATTATCTCCCGGGGATACGATACTCTTAGGTGTTCCCAGGATACCAAATAATTTGCCTCTTTGAGGAAAGTGCCTCGTTCTTTAGGTTACCTCAATAGTACACGTACCTCCTCACCATTGCATTAGGGCATGACCGAGACCTTTTTATCCCACGGGTATGATGTCATGTCCCTAGGGATGAACTAAATAATGAAGAAAAAAATCCAGTTACCATAAAAAAAGATAACGAATAAAAATAAAATAAATTAAATGTATCAAGTGTATTTACCATAATGGGAATAGTCCCAAAGTTTTTCGGCGATAGAATGCTGCTAAAACGTGGCTTGTCGAGGGAAATGGTGTAGGCGTCCACATTGAGGGGATCGTCGGGTACTAGATCCCACCTGTTGCCAAAAATAAATAAAATAAGAAATCATGCACTGGTAATCAAATTATAAGAAATTGTTTAATATATGTAATTAAGTGACATACCTCACTATTAATCCTAGCTTTAGTGCATGCGGCCCGACACCTGCACCCCTACTTCTAAGTTCATAAAATTGTGTTACTGACTAATCATATGATCCGACGAGTACTTCTTAAACTTGAATCGTCTAGTAGAATGATGAAATGGTCAGTTAAACTAGGCGAGCATGATATGTAATATAGTCCACAAAAAAAAATCAAGGGTAAAATCCTACCTGGTTTTATATCAGAAACCACAAAGGACATCGTAGAAGAACTATTCGCTGAAGATAACTGTAGCGGGAACCTGTATGTAGATGATTCATTTCACAACGGGAGGAAGTGAAGCGGGAGTTCTCTTAACTAGCCCAGATGATAAAAATTTTCCAAGTGCGTTACATTTTGACTTTAGAGCCACTAATAACAAAGTCGAATGTGAAGCTTTGATAACATGCTTAAGATTGGCCAAGATCTAGAAGTACAACACTTAGAGATATTTAGTGGCTTGCAAATAGTGGTTCAGCAAGTCAAGGGGGAGGGGGTACGAGGCTAGGGAAAGGAATCTTCATAAATATTTAGAATTAATACCGTCGATGCTGATAAATTTCAAATGATACACCTTGACTCGGGTGCTTGTAGAGCACAACCAAAAGACCAATTCTCTAATAAAGTTAGCATCGACTGATCTGAGCCTAAGATCGCCTAAATAGTTGCTGATGGAAACATTAAAGTTTCATAGATGAAGTAGAGAATTGGGTGACACTGATCATAATATATCTAAGGGGTCACAATACCCAAAGATAAGGCAGGAGCTAGAAAGGTCAAAGTTAAAGCACCAAGATACACAATACATAATCACTCTTTGTACAAGAAAGGTTATGATGTTCTTCTTGCGATGTGTGAAGCAACAAAATACATCATCTAAGAAGTACAACATGGGGTTTGCAAAGCTCACCAAGGAGCCAGGTCTATCGCTAAAAAGCTATTATAAACTCGGTACTATTGGCCACTAACGTTTAAAGACTCATTTGAGTTAATCTAAAGCTGTATTCCATGTCAAAAGCATACCCTGGTGATACACGTCCCCTAAGAAGAGATGATGAAAATTTATGGATCTTGGTCGTTCGAGAAATGGGATATTGAACTAGTAGGGCTATTCCTGGATGCAGTCATAGGAGTAAATTATGTGATTGTAGCCATTGACTACTTCACCAAATAGGTAGAGGCAAATCACTGACAAACTTAAGGTATGCGTTGAATTTTTTTGAAGAAATATACCGTGCAAGTACGTGATACCTAGAACCTTTATCAAACATAATGAGCGGCAATCCACTTAAAAAATCATTTAAGAAGTGGTGTGAAGACTTCATCATCCAATATAAACTCACTTTGGTACACCACCCCAATGCTAATGGTAAAGTGGAAGTTACCCACTGAATAATCAACAACATAAGGGATTGATTAGTAGGGTTGAAGGAAATTAGGTGTAGGAGCTACTCAATGTACTTTGATCGTGTCAGACAATTAAGAGAGCTACCATGAAAGAAACATCGTTCATCGTGGTATACGAGATGCAAACGGTAATACCTGCAAAAGTTAGCAACCAGACCATAGGAGAAAAAGAACGATGAAGAAGTCCGCACAGACCTAGATTTACTGGATGAGAAAAATATAAGCTTTATCAAGCTTAGGTGAAATAAAACATAAAGAATTACCATGATTGAAGGGTACGAAATACCCAATTTTTCCTTGGATAACTAGTCATGAGAAGGAATGAAAAGAGCCTACAGGTGAAAGAAGGGAAGTTGACAGTCAATTGGAAAGGTCCGTATAAAGTCGCCAAAAACACACGCTCAAGGAAGCTATGTGCTGGAAGACATGATGGGAAACCAAGTCTCCAAAAGATGGAGCATTTTTTTATCTTCAAAAATACTACCTTTGAGCGACACGATAGCATATTCTCCATCAATAACATTTCCGTGTTCCATCCAAGGTGTAGTTTCTCACAAACGAAAGGTTATAGGTCGGAAACACTCTTTTTTGGTAATCCGATGCCCTAGGAGTCGTTCACCCCAAGAGGAACAATAGGGCCACATATTAAAAATAAAATAAAATTATGATCATATTCAAAACATATGGCATCGCCACTATACAATGAAGAGATGTCTCACCAAAAGAGATCTCCCAAAACATGCTTAAATCCCATCAGAGGATAGCCACTCTCCATCAATAGGATATCTCATCAGAAGATAATCTCCTTTTGATGAAAGAACCCTACGAGTGTCTCATCAGAAGATGCCTAAAAAAGGGACAAGGTGAAAGCCTAAGTGGTGACAACCACCGGGCCGAACCAAAGCCTGAATGTGCAAACATCTCTAAGGCCAAAACGGTGAGGATTGAGTCTCACTTTGAAAAATCTTAAGGCCAAAATGGTGAGGATCAACTCTCACTTTAAACAACCTCAAGGCCAAAATGGTGAGGATCGGCTTTCTCTCCGGAAATCCTTAAAGCCAAAATGCTAAAGATTGGCTCTCACATTCTAAAACCTTAAAGATTGGATCTCACTCGAAAAAACTTAGAACCAAAATGCTGAGGATCGGCTCTCACACTCTAAAATCTTAAGGATCGATACTCACTTCCTAAAATTATAAGGACGGGTACCCGGTCTATGTACCTCCAGGGATAAGTCTCTCCTTATGAGATTCTAAAGGGTAATACTTTTATTTCACAGGATCACGAATTGTTCGTTAATGGCCAGCCGGAGATTATTTTCTCTAAAAAGGATAAATAAATAACAAAAGAGGATAAAGAAAGGAGGATTTATTCCTCAAAGAGAATTCTTGAGATTACAATAACTAAGGATTAAAACTGAAGCTATCCTATTACAAAACATTGCCTAGCTATCTAAAACTAATTTAAAAGAAGGATTAACACTTTGAAACTTAGGTGTATTATTCATATGCATGAGTCAATTGTGATCCCACCAGAGGAGGAAAGTCCTTGGGTTAAAAACTACTAAGCTAAGAAAGGTGAGTGCCGAAGATCTAGTGGGAAAGGAAATCGAGATGGAGTTGGATCCACTCTTCTACTAGCACCACCCTAACAAATCTGACTCGTCTAATTGAAGATAAGATCTCCCACAACATTGGCAGAAAGCCTAGACAGATCACATACATGGATCTTCCAACACCCATTTCCTCCCTACCACCGACTGCCAGCAAAACCATGGGCAAGGTATGGAAAGTTTTGAGAAGAGTTAGTGGGAGCAGATCAACCAGTCTGCCCACCTTGTTGCAATTGGAAAAGAAATTTGACGAGAGCCCTAAAGGTTTCGTCCCTATATTTCATGCTCAAAGTGGTCAAATTCATTGGAAAAAAAAGCCATGAAATGCCAGTAGCAGAAAAAAGGCAAGTTATGCATGAAATTATACGTGATTATACCTGACCTTAGAACGACAAGCTAAGCATTAAACAACAATGTTTCCGGTGAGAATGACAAGGATTTAAGGGAATTAAATCCCATAACCCCGACAAAAATCCCACTCTTCTCTCAGAAAGCACTCTATTTTTCGTCAAGAATACTACCAGAAACTGAAAGAAAATTTGGGGGTTTCCCCTGAAAAGAAAAGAAATGAGTAAAACATGGCTATAAATTTCTACAGAAGAAGCATTTGCTGTGAATAAACTCCCAGATACATTCTTTTATAGCACCCAAGGAGCATCAAAAGCCACCTCGAAAAATGTAGTAATTAATAATAACCTTGAAAAGCATGTGAAAAGACCGCCAAAATGCAGAGACTTCCCACTTGCCCGTGATGATTGGCGCACCCCAGCTTAATTAGGGAAGTTAATGACCAAATTAAATGAATGATTACAATGGTCACTTGGCTAATCTTTAGATACTTCTATAAGAGAGAACCAAAGGTCCTCACCAAAGCTCAAAATTTTTGTTCTCTAGGGGGTTATTAATAAGATTGGGAACTGAAGCTCCCTATCTGGGTGAAGGCTAAGCTATTATTCTTAATTTGGGTCAAATGCCACATGACTACATCATGTTGGGCAGGTGCCTAACGAATAAAGGGAAGATATTCAAATTTGTTTCTACCTCCAAAATACTCTTTTTTTCCAGGTACAATTTTGGTATACATAATACATAACAATTCTATCATGGTAAGATAGAAAACATGAATGAGAGATCTCTTGGGGACCAACAACTACAAATACTAAAGTATTCATCGATTCTATTAATTCATGTATCAATTTTTAGATCAAATACTTTTGGTTTGACTTTAGCATTAGAGATTCTCCCCCCGGCCACCCTTTAGGAGACTGTTTTGTAGGTTCGGCGAATTGAAGCAAGGTTAGCATATCAGATCGCGGTTCGATACACAACAAGGTGGAGTTACTTTTGAGAGGATGGATGCTGGCAGGAAGGGATGAGCAAGCATTTCAGAGGAAAAAGGAAATATTTTCTTCCATTTTGGTACCTTTCATTATCTCTGGCTTTGAGTGGCGTTGACTACGAGTTCAAGCAAACTTAGAGTTATTTTGGAACTTTTGAAAAACTTGGAGTTAATATTATGTATAAAGTAGCCCGGGGTCTTGCAAGAACCTTTTTAAACCAGCCAAACCACCTTGTCCCAGCAAAAAAGGCATAATTTGTACTTTCGGGTGTCTCAGCAGAATTGACATAGTTTGAATATTGCCCAAAATGACAAAGCAAAGTGTTATTATTCCAAAATATTCTTTTTAATTTCAAAAAATTTCAGGCTGGGTCTTTAGCTTTCCCATCAGCTTGCCTAAAATTTTGAGGCAAAAATAACTTTGACATTTTAAATGGGACAAAGGGAGTATATCATTTACATTAAATCTCTATCAAAAAAATTTCAAGTCAACACCGATTCAACATTGGAGGAATTGAGTTATGAAAATCAATGCTAATCAAGAATTATAAAAAACACTTTATAAAAGAGAATATGATAGTTTTGGTACCTACTTTTAGGTAAAATTACAGGTTTCGTTTCTCTTTTTACAAATTGTTCTTAAAATGTTCCCACATTATTACGAAATATTTTCAATCGATTCCCACATACTATTAGTTGGTTTAAGTTAGTCAACATTGAGTGAGCCTTTTTAGAGGTTATAATGTCATCACTGGAAAGTGGAGAACATGGAAAACAATGTCGATAAAAGGGATTGTGAGTATGGTTGGATTTGTGGTGTTTGGAATATGGTGGAGGAGGGAGTGGAGAAAAAATTGGAAGAAGAGAAAATTTTAAAAACATCAATTTGACCTCAAAAGTTGTTAAATTATAATTTTTAGAGTAAAGTGCCCAAATAACCATGACTTTGGATTGAAAGTGTCAATATAACCCTGCAAAGCGAAAAAGTGACAAAATAACCCTGACTTTATGATGTACTCCCTCTGTCCCAGTTATTTTTGCACTTGTCACTATTCATTTAGTCAAACTTTGTTACTTAGAAAAGTAAATTTCAAGTAATTCATCATATGTGATATCATTAGAATTGTGTTAACATATATTTTTATAATATTATTCTTTCATCATTTTCATATATGCACAATTAAAGATATCAATGATCAAAATTAGTTTGGGTCAATCTGAAAAAGCCAAAATTTGCAGAATAGCTGGGACGGAGGGAGTATGTGCCAATCTAACTCTGGACGCCATTGACTTCAATTGTCAATGGGAATTTTGGTCGGAATCAAATGAAATGACCATTTTGCCCCTAAATTTTAAATAAGAAAAAAATATTAAAATAAAACCCACAACCTATCCTCATTCTTTGCATCCGCGGTGGCATACCTGGTTCTTCTTGTCTCTTCTCATCGTATTTTTCCATTTCCACCATCATCTCCATGGTCGGAAAAGGACAGGGCCGGAAACAATTATAAAACCTATAACTCTAGAGTGAGTTCACATTTAATCTTACTTTCGATTCAATAATACGAACCGAAGAAAATAATTCATATTCAAAGATTTTTTGGTGAAGGAATTTTTCCCTCTGCTCTTCATTTGGTTATAAACCATATCACCTACATGTATCAGTTGATTCTCCTTCTTTCTTTCTTATTTAAGGATTCATTCTTGGTTGATAGTTTGTTTCAGTTGAAGGGGAGTTTGTAAATAAACCAATTCCTCCTGTCATGTATTCCCAATTCATTCTTCGCTTCCACCGTCATGGCCTTCTTTGCCATGGCATTCTCCACCGTTGTGTTCCCCAGGTCGATCTCGATGACCTTTAGCTCAACCGTGGAGGTGACACGGCGTGAATCTGAGTGGTGATTGTGACGACCTTCAGCCCCACTGTGGTGGCGGGGCAATATGAATATGGGTGGTAGAGATGTCAAAACCATGGGTGGTGAATCTAGGCGGTGAATATGAGCGGTGGAGATGTTGAAACCATAAGCGGTAGAGGTGGCAGGGATGTGGGGTGGCTGGGCAAAAGGTGGCGGTGGGTGGTGGTAGGAGAGGTGGCGAGAATGTGGGGGTGACTGGGTGCAAGATTGTGGGGGGTGGCTGGAGGAAGGAGTGGTGGCGGGGATATAGGGGTGGCTGGGCGGAGTGTGGTGGTGGATGTCGGGATATGTAACGGGGTGGTAAGTGGCGGGTGGTGGTTGGCGGCTGGAGGAGGTTGTTGGCAGCAATAAAAAGGGGTAAAATGAGAAAAAAAAGCCAAAATCCCCAAGGGTAGACTTGTCTTTTCACGGCCGACCAATGGCCCAAAATGTTAGTCAACGTTGCAATGTGGCCAAAAGGTTATATCAGCACAATTCATTATAAAGGTAGGGTTAGTTTGGCACTTTCTGGTTTTACGGGGTTATATTGGCACTTTCAACCGAAATGTAGGGTTAGAAAAATATACAAACCTATTTTTAATAAATCTCGGTAGTCGTTGATTACTTTGTTAACTTCATGAAGATGTATTATGTCCACTAAAGGAATTAATTGAGAGCATTTCTTAATAATCTGTGAACGTTTTAGGAACATGATACAAAAAGATGGATGAAACTTGTAATTTCACCTAAAATTGAGAACCTTAATTGTCATTTTTCTTTTTAAAAAACTCAATGCTATGGCACATAAGTAAGAACGGGAGGCTCCGCGTGTCTTTAGAACACGTATAATGGTGAAACCAATTTGAAACCATGACCTGCCCTTGACCCGACCGTCGTTAAAACATGAGCTGAGGGACTTATGGGTCAAAGATAGATTTATAATTCTGCACCCGTTCTCACTGCTAAGCCACCAAGGGGTAGTAAGCTGCAAGCCCTGAGGGTTGGTATTTTTAACTAACGACTACAAAGCATGAAATTAACAAACATATAAACTATTTATACTAGGCACTTGGGAATCATTTAGAAACATGGTAGTTCTAATATTTTAATCATCGATTCATTCACATATAGACATACAAAATACCTACTAGTGTGTTCACAACACGTGGTGTGACCGATGACATACACTTCCCTAACCCTATCACAGTGGGTGTGCTTGCAACCCTCCATCGGCACTGCCATCGTAATTAGGGGAGTACAATGAGGTCCGACCATCGTTGTAGGTTGATATGCCCATTTTATGTGCAAATTTAGTGCTTTTTGGGGTCACTTTTGTGCTCTTTTATTATCAAGAGCTTGTGTTTTACCTTGAAAGTCTCTTAGGAGAGGTAAGAGCAACTTTATGTTCCTTTACCTCTTCTAAGTGGATTTTGCGTGACAAAGGAAGAACATGGAGGCTTGAAGACCGGAGGCCATTAAAAGATCACTTTTCAAAGACTTTGAAGACTTGCTTCGAAGACACAAAGACTTGAAGACTGGAGGCCGTCGAAGACCAATTTTGAAGACTTTGAAGACTTTCTTCAAAGAGTTGAAGACTTGAAAAATGAGAGGAATCATTGTGAAGATAAGTGTTTACCACAAGAAGAAGAAAAGAAAACAAGGCTAAGTTCTGGCTCCCGTCAAGAGTCGCGACCAATGGGTGGCCAGAACCAAAAACCTTATCCTTTTTGTACTATAAATAGCACTATCTTTACTCTCATTCACATCTCTTCTTTCCTGTGTTTTTGGTAATATTTCTAACCCTAGTTTCTACCATTTTTCATCTTTAAATTCTCTTGTACTATGTTTAGTTCGTTAGCATAAATTAGTATGAACTCTTGTAGCTAAATCTAGTTCTTGGGAGAAATTGATTGAAACTTCCAAACTTATGTAGTAAGATTCTATATTTGCTCATTTATGAACATTTAATGGAGAACATTTATTATGCCATTAATTTTGTGTTTTACCTCATTTATACCATGGGTTGTTTGAGTATATGAAATGTTTGTATGATTGAAATGTTAGAGTGTTAGGAAAATTGCAAATTTATTAGCTCATTTGATATGAAATCCAAAAGTATGGATTTAGAACTTCTTGTGTATAATGTGTGGTAATTCTTGCTAGATGAGTATGTTAATGTGGATTTTTTCATATTTGTCATATAGATGCAAAGAAAGGTTTAATCTTGAATGTTGTTTATTCTAAGTTTAACCTAATAAGTGCTTTGTTTGGTTAAATGACTATGTCTTCGGTAGAAGACTTCTTGTTATCAAACCTATGGTCCTTTGGTTGAAATGCCATTGATGAAATACCCCTATGATGTTGTTTGTCTTTGGTGATCAGCAATGAGGTTTGTAAATGGTCATTGTTTGTCTTTGCAAACTACTCTTAAGAAGGAATGAATGTTGATCTTTGAATGAGAAGTGATAACATTCCTTATAGACAATAAATGTAATTGAATGTGTGAATGAATCAATGAGCCATAGAAAGTTTGGAAGTGGAAGTCGATTGCCCCCAAGGCTCCATTAATTGTCATTTGCATCATATCTTTAGTTGTATTGCATGATTAGCATAGTTCTCTTGCTTTGATAATTGTTGTCTTTCAATTTGATAACTTAGGTTCAAAAACCAACCAAACCCCCCCCTTTGTTTACATGTTTTTATATGTATCTATGTATGTATATGCCTAGTATATTTTCTATTATATATGTTTAAACACTTGAAAAGATTCCTCTTCTCGTGGACGGCCCCGATTTGCCACCATCTACTTAATTGTATTTAGTAAGTATAAAGGGATTATAAATTATAACTTTGAGAGGTACGACAATGACCTCCCATAGGTCTATTTCTCCCCATGCTATTACGTCCCGAGCATCCACCACGAATGCAACTACTCCCTCGGGTCCTATGTACACTAGGCCCAAGGTTTGTAGGCACCTTATCTGTGATACTAGGGTTTTAACACAACATCTAGCTTGCTACTATTAGCTATATCTACTCGCAACCTCTTGGACAACAGTTACAAAGCCAGCTAAGACAGGTGCGATGACAAATAGGTCAGAGTATACATAGCCTTGGGACTCCAGATCCGTCACGGTCCGTGAATGTTCATAGCTGTAACTCGTGAATTTGGCGTGGTCTGTGAAGCTAGGAACGTGCCACAGTCCGTGAAGTTTTTCTACGGACTGCGAGCTATACAAGGTTTTTTCTCAGAGTTTTCTTGCGGTCCGTGAAGGTTTTCATGGAATGCGAACAACTTGTGGCTTTTGCTCAGAAATTTTGTCACGGTCCATGAAGGTTTTCACCGATCACGAGCAGTTTGCGATCTTGCTTAGAAGTGTTCTCACAGTCTGTGAAGGTTTTCATGGACCGGCTTCATACTTAGCCAACTTCAACTCTTCATCCTGTTGCTTCACGACCCGATGCTTTTTTCATGGCCCGGTGCTTTTATCACAGTCCGACGCCTTGCCTCGTGAAGGTCCCATGCTGGTCTCGTGTAGGTATTCACAGAACCACTAGATTCTTTTGTAGTGCGGGCCGTGAAGATTGTCACGGGTCGGTGGTGCTTGACCATGCGCGGTCCGTGACCGGCCTCTGGTGCTTCATTGGCTGAAGTTCATTTATTTGTCACGGGTGAATCGTTAGTCTGAATCGGGAGTTCTAGTAGTAATTTGTAGTACTCGAGAAGATGAATCCAATAGACCAGCCTTGAAAGATAATTCTTCCCGGGCCATTCTTGGACTAAGACAACACTCCTCAGACCATGATTCACCATTTTCTCCTTTGGTCATCTTGAACTTTGAAGCCGCCTATCTTTGGCTTCAATCTCCTTCCACTACGTAGTGATGTTCGTGGCCTTCATCTACTACCATTTGAATGCGAATGATCTTGAAATCTTCTACCGTTAACAGCAAACGACATTCGCAAGAATGTAATGTAACAAATAGCATTCATGGGCGAACTACTAAAAGTACTTACAATGAAGACCAAGGAGCCCGTGATTACAATATTTCAATAATTACTAATTAAGTATACAAAATACTGGATTTAGAATAAAAAATTAAACATGGCTGTCTAAACCCCATGTCATGTAAACTCAACTAATATTTCCAAACCGCCAACCCAAAGTAACTAAAAACTATATCAAATGCATTGGTTAAAGCATGCAAATTGGTGCAGATCAAACTCCCCACACTTAAACCTTTACTCGTCCTCGAGTAAATAAAATCAAAGAAAAAGGTTCAAGCGGAATGCAGCATGCAAAAATAGCCAATGCATTCAACTTATTCCCAAGCTACCATAGTTTCCCCAAGAAGGTAAAAATCTCACAACTCTCACACTCCCCAAAGTTCCTAAAGCAACCAAATCAACCAAAGCAAGTAAATGTGTATGGAAAAAGATAAGTGACAAAAGATCAAAATAAAGCCATGCTTACTTTTTCCAAAAGTAATCTCAATAGCAATCAAAGAGCAATCCTCAAGCAAAAAACAAATCCACCAAGGAAATCCAAAAGCCGCCGACCTGGTTGCAACATAGGGATAACTCAAGATTCTCTACCTAGTTGCAACCAAGGAGTCTAATGTATTATCAACCTAGTTTCTTGTTTCTTTTTTCATTTTTCTCTCAATTTCTCTCATTTTTCCTAGGAGCCCTTTCGAGTTTTCATCCTTTCTTTATCCCACACAACGTTCTTAACTCTCACCTTTTTCCACATGACCTCTCACTTTTTTCCTAGACTCGTAAGTCTATCCGGACCAAGCCTCTCACTTTTACCTAGGTCTTTCGACCTATCCGGGCTTTTCCTAATGTTACCTAAGTCACCCTTTCGGGTTTTCAACTTGTCTATGTTTTAATTTTTTATAAAATGTTTTCAATTTTTCAAATTATTTAGTGCTGTACAAAATTGCCCCAAAAGTGAGCTTCATACTACAAAAGATAAGCAAAAAGCCAATACACCACCAAACTCTAAAGCCACATTCCACATGCAAACTAGAATCTTGAAATCCTAGCATAACATGCAAACCACCAAAATTTTCCAAAAGTATCTTAATCACAAGTGACCAAATATCTACCAAGAAAAACAAACAAAGTATGCATGCACGAAGAAATCTATGAATGAAAACCCCTAAGTGCTCACTAATCCCTTCTCTACACTTAAACAATGCATAGTCTCTTATTCATTCTCATGTCAAATCAAAGGTGAAGTAGGGCGACTAGTGATACTTACGCTTCCGGCCCCGAAGGGCTGGCCTTCTCGTGGCTAGTAAAACATCTCTCAATGAATCCCATTGTTTGGATTGTGGCCTTAAGGCAATCCACCCTCGTGTTTAGCTCCTTAACTTGTGCCTTCACTCCTCCAATAGCTTGAACTATCTCTTGAAGCACTTGGGAAGAACTTGAGAGTTGCTCCCCAAGTAGGTGTAGTTGATCCATAATTCCCATGGAATGATAAGATCAGCTTGGAAGTGCTCTCGAAGATGTCTCCCCTTCGACCTCTTCTAGGTCAATCTCTGGGTTGGCCAATACTCTATAAAAGTTCTTCTTGAATCATGGATCGGGTTCAATGAATAAGTCATCTAGGCTCGTATCAAGGTTGTTAGAGGTGCGCTCCGATTGCAGAAGAACCATGAATTTGCAAGTAGGTGCTCCACCGTAAAGCCACACAAATCTATCATCCAAAGTTGTAGTTCCTACCATGAATGTCCTAGATAACTTCTCAATTGTATAGGTCAATCCCGACCTACCCATATTGGCCAACGCCCAATGCGAGATAGGATGTCCCAAATTTTGCGCCAAAAGGCCAACTATGCTTTCTATAGGAATCTTCCCACTCTTCCGCTCTCCCATAGATAGCCATTCTTGAACAAAAAATAACCAAGTCCAGGTAGATGTTCCCCTCCGGTGTCATCGCCCAAATAAGGTATACATCAAGCCCGGACAATGCATCAATTCACCATGGCGTAGAACACTTATAGAAAGGAGTAGATGAACATAACGTATTTCTGGGTGGACTATAGTCGTGCTCTAGCTCAGATTCTTCCTATCGGTCCCGGTTAGTTGTCTCCGAAAATTCCCAAGGGAGAATGTCATTCCTTGGCACTGAGTATGTGGAATGTACCGACCGATCTTCCACCCAAAAGCTAATGCCACCTCTCTCTAGGTTTTTTGGTGCTCCTTGTCATCCAAGTTGAACTTAATTTCCTTGTGACCCTCCTCGTCTGCGACCTTCCAAATAGTAGCTAGAAACTCTAAAGTACACCTTATGTAGGTTTTTGAGTGCACGTCGAGAAAACCTTCTACGCTTAATAAACCCAAAAAAGGGCACTGGTTCAAGTAAGCCTAGAGCCATCAAGGTGCTCTTGTAAGCAAAACTAGTCTCCAAAATGCTCCTCTTTGATTCCCTCAAATATCTCCATCTCCGGGCTGCAGTCTCGACAATGTTGGTCAAACCTATAAACTCATCGGTCACAGATTTGGGGTTGCGAGGAACAGGAGTTACCAGTTTAGGGTTTGCACCCTTTATCGACTTCTTCCGTTTCTCACCTCGCGAAGACTTCTCTTTCTCCAAAGTACCTTTTTTCGGAGGCATCCTAACACAATGAAGGAGAAAAATGGTAATTTGATAGTAAACACTTCATGGCCCATGATGTCATCCAATAAAATACATTCTCCCAAAAAGACAAAACATTCAAAACATGATGGTATAAGCATAAAGGCCATTTAAAACAAGAATATTCCTCATCAACCAACAACATCATGTATGCCTTTCACCAACCCATAAATAGATTCATGCAAACAAAATTCATGCTCTCTCCAATCACCAACAAATGAAGAACACATCATTCAATATCAATAGCACATTCAAGACTCCCATAAATTCATCATCACAAGATTGGTCACACAAGCTCAAACAACATAACGTCAATACATGCTCATTAAAAAATCATGCTTTTCATTACAACACCACAATGTTAATCAGGCATATATTCAAAGAGATCAAAAGGTTGCCCAAAATTTGGAGCCAGGAAGTGTAAGATCCACATAAGAAGAAGCAAAAATTGCTAATTTTTTTGGAGAAAAGCTTCAATTTTTTCGAGCTCACCAAAAAGTGTGTGATTGAGTGTTTCTTGAGAAGAAAGAGTGTGTAGATGATGAAATTAGGTGGATAATTGTACCATGAGAATGAAATTTCAGCATAGGTGAAAAAGAAAGAGAGAGGTACAATGTAGATAAAGATGGAATTTCAAATTAGGGGACAAGTAGTACAGTCAATTAATGTTGGAAGTACTAATTGCATAAAAAAACATAAGGAAATAGGAAATCTCACTTCTTGAATAAAAAATGCATTTTTTATTTTAAAATCTAAACTTTTTTTTTTCCGAAAAGTTGCATTTTTTAGACAAGTTGGGGGTGGAAAATAAAAAATCGACAAAAAGAATTTTCTGCCTAGTTTTCCCACCTTCACGAGGCAGAGTCTCATGGCCATCATCATGGCACGAGACTCTCTTTTGTGACAAGCATTGTCACGAAGCAAACCCCAGAATTTTCACTATTCTTTAGTTTTTCTCAACTTTCGAAAGAAAACTATGTCACCCATCAAAATCTAGTCCATCTACACATAAGCACATATTTTCACATCTAGATCTCCAAATCAAGCAAGAATTTCATTCAAATGATCCTTTATTTCAAGCAAGACATGCAAATTCTACCAAGTCACTACTTCAAACAAGAATACAAAAGAACCACGTATATTCATTGTCGTCATCACGGCTTATTTCTTCTTCACACATTCTAATTTGAAGCACATACGGATGGGTCTCCAAAATTGCTATTGGCGACTCTGTCCACGATGACGTCGTTGCTGAGAGGTCTCCACAATGAGTCATCCTTAACTTTGTAGCCCTTGTCGGTACCTAGAAATGTCTCTCATTGATTTTCTAACCTTGACTCCTTGAATGTCACTTTAGGGTTAGGTGGAGGTCAAGGAGGTATCAAATCCTTGATGCTTCCCTTTTCCCGCTGAAATTTGGTTAGCATAGAAAAACAATCTAGTACGGACATATCATTGACCAGATCATGGAATCCATCGGGATCCTCCAAAAACTTATCAAAAAGAGATTCATACTCATTTCAAAATGGAAACAAGTCATCACATTTCTTAGGAAAATTTTTAAGATTCAAAATGGCGACTTCCCAAAATTTTAGCTTCCCTAACTTCTTGGGTGATCTGCGCCTTTTCTTAGTAGATGCAACCTGAAGAAATTTAGCATATGAAGACACACTGTCAATCAAATCCACGATAAGGATAAATACCTCTACTCTTTCAAAGACTTTTCGAATGTTATCTGCATTTGTCTCCACCTTCGGCTTTCCCCTCAAAAGACTTGGAAATGGAGGTGGAATAGCAACTTGTGCCTTGGTTGGTGGGAGCTCCTTGGAGGGTGCTTCCTTGACAACTATCTCTTCTTCTACGAAATGTGCTTTGGTGGCCTCCACTAACTTGTCATCCTCTTGTGTCACCTTCTTCTCGGTTTCGCGAACTTCTTTCTCACTCCTTAGCTTGAGTGCACTCACATTTCTTGGATTCACCTCTAGTTGGGAAAGAAGTTTTCCAGACTCATTTGCTTTAAGTCGGCTTACCGAGGTGGCGAGTTGTCCAACTTGAATCTCAAGGTTCTTGATACTTGAGAAGGCTCTAGTACCAAAATCTTGAATTTCCCTCCTAATCCTTTCTACGAAGATCTCATGTTTCTTCTCCAATTGACCAATGGCATCAGAGATTCCCTCCCTATCGACTTGTAAACTGTGGTATGATTTGTTGGATGGATCTTCACCCCTAGGATAAGGTTGAGGTGGTGTTTGTCCACACTTGTGTCCTTGAGGTTAATTGTCATCCCTCAATCAGAAATTGAGGTGATCTCTATACCTAGGATTGAATGCATATGCATAGGGGTTCGATCTTACTTCGCCTTGGTTTCCCTTGAACCCTTGTTGTTGACCCCTAGCAAATTGTGGTCTCTCTCGATTGTTGTAGTCCACGACGTTCACTTCATTCACATCACCAACGACCTCGGGGCATTTTTTGGAGTGGTGGTCGAGATTGCAAACCCCACACATCTTGACTTTGTGCACTTTTCCTCACAAAAGCTCTTTCATCAGAGATGCAAGAGCTAGGACTTGCTCCTCCAACTTTGGTGTGTGTGCGGGTTTATCCAAAACCTTAACCCCAGACCTTGTACCAAATTACCTCATCCCATTTTCCATCTCTTCAAAAAGTGTCATTGCATCCTTCAAGCTCTTATTAGCTATAGAACCGTTGCATGCAACATTTACCAACCCTATGTCTTTGTCACAAAGGCCTTCAAAGAAGCGACAGGCCAAATCTCCTTCCTTGAATAGGTGGTAGGGGAAACTAGCTAGGAGTCTCTTAAACCTCTCCCAATAATCATATAGGCTCTTGGTCGCTCCTTAGATGTTGGAAATTATTTTTCCAAGAATAGCCACTTTATATCTCCATCCACGACCCAATGCAACCTGGTGGTAGATAATACAACCAATATTTTGCTCCATCTTGTAGTGAAAAAGGAAATGCTCTCAAGTTGTAATAATCTTCCAACACTCCATGCAGCTTCATATTCGTGCACACCAAATGAATTCCAATAAATGCTTGTTTGGATCCCCTCCTGTGATGCCATGGAAAGTAGGAATGCAGTGGATCATCCCACTTTTTAGCTCACAAGTTACATTCGGAGGTAAAGGTGGGAATGTGATGCATAAGGTCTGGTTCTCTAAGTTCGAAGCAATGAACTCTCTCAAAGTGCGATTATCTTCCGCCATTTTGTGCGATGCTTCCTCAAAATTTGACTCCCTATATTAAGCCTCTGATCTAGTTCTCTTTCTTCTCCTTCTCCGATTACTTGTGGAATTAGTCAGAGAATGAAAAACACCTAGATTCGTGGTACGGGTATGTACCATAAACTAGGTCACACTATCCTTTCAATGTCACAATAGCAAACATGATCAAAGTAACAAGAAAACTATAACTAAAGCTCAACTCAAAGCAAACAAATCAAACAAAAGAAAAACAATAAAAGACACTACTAACTACTCTTCTAACATTTCATGCTCAATTAATACTTGAACTGAAAAGCATCCCCGGCAGCGGCGCTAAAATTTGACCTGCCCTCGACCAGGTCGTCGTTAAAAAAATGAGCCGATGGGCTTATGGGTAAAAGATAGAGATTTATAATTCTTCACCCATTCTCATTGCTAAGCTAACAAGGGGTAGTAAGCTGCAAGCCCTGGGTTTATCCACAAGGATGTTAGGTCTCAAGTACTACTTAAAACAAAACCTCGTGTGGGTCATCAATCCGCACATATGAACGTAATAAATAGTAGTTTAGACATGCAATTGGGGGGGGGAGTTGGTATCTTCAACTAACAACTACAAAGCATGAAATTAACAAACAAGTAAACTATTTATACTAGGCACTTGGGAATCATTTAGCAACATGGTAATTCTAAAACTTCAATCCTCGATTCATTCACATATGAACATACAAAAGACCTATAAGTGTGTTCACAACACGTGGTGTGGCCGATGTCATACACTTCCCCAACCCTGTCACGGTGGGTGCGCTTGCAACCCTCCATCGGCACCGCCATCGTAATTAGGGGAGTACAACGAGGTCTAAAAATTGTTGTAGGTCTATTTCTCCCTGTGTTATCACATCCCAGGCTTCCACCATGAATGCAACTACTCCTCCCAGGTCCTATATATGCTAGACCCAAGGTTCGTATGCACCTTATCTGTAATACTGGGGTTTCAACACAACACCTAGCTTGCTACTATTAGCTATCTCTGCCCGCAACCTCTCAGACAACACTTACAAAGTCAGCTAAGATTGGTTCGATGGTAAATAGGCCTGAGCATTCTCGAATCCCCCGTGCATACACCCACGCAAACGCATTCTCTCCTACCCATTCTATCATCCAGGTTTCTCTTCCCAAGAGGGCATATATAATTACACCATACAAGAATACAACCCAAAGTGTGTGCGTATATGTGGTGTAGTATTCATGCATTTATAACATTCAAGAACAATCACAATAATATCATAAAAACATAGATATGATAAATATAATGAATCTCAATAAAGCCTTAGAACAAACCAAGTGCCAAAGTGAATCCCAAGCTAATCTAACTACTCCCTAGACATGGAATTAAAATATAGATTTGAATTCCACATCTTTGGGACAAAGCAAGAAGAAAAGAAAAGATTACAAAACCTACAAAAGAAACTCCTTCCTTATCTCCAAGCGCTCTCCTCTCCAAATATGTTTCCAAATATGATCCAACCTCTTTCAAATGAGTAGACTAGGGTCCTATATATATCAGTAGGAGATTGGGCAAAAAATAGGCCCAAAATAGGCCAAAAGTAACAAAACCCTAGGTCAGCCACTAAGGTTTTACGGGCAGGCACGGATGCCACGATCTGTGAAGCATCCATAGTCATGGGACGCCCGATCTGCCACGGTATGTGAATGTTCATAGCCGTGGTCCGTGGGAATCTCACAGGTCCATGAAGCTTAGATTTTGCCACAGTTCGTGAAGGTTTTCATGGACTGAGAGCTGTACAAGGTTTTTGCTCAGAGTTTTCCCACGGTCCGTGAAGGTTTTCACGGACCGCGAACAGCTTGTGGCTTTTGATCAGAAATTTTGTCATGGCCCGTGAAGGTTTTCAAGGACCGCAAGCAGTTTGTGGTCTTGCTTAGAAGTTTTCTCACGGTCCGTGAAGTTTTCACAAACCGGCTCCATACTTAGCCAAATTCTTCATTTCTTTATCCCCTTGCTTCACGACCTGGTGCTTTTTGTCCCGGTCCGATGCATTGCCTCGTGAAGGTCTTGTGCAGGTTTTCATGGAACCCCTAGATTCTTATGTAGTACGGGTCGTGAAGATTGTCATTGGCCACTGGTGCTTGACCATGCACTGTCCGGGACCGGCCGCTGGTGCTTTGTTGACTGAACTTTGTTTGCTTGTCACGGGTGAACTGTTAATTGAATCGCAATTCTAGTAGTCGATTTTGTAGTACTCGAGAAGACAATCCAATGGAACCAGCCTGAAGGCTAATTCTTCTTGGATCGTTCTTGAACTAAGGCAACCCTTCTCCGACCACGATTCACCGTTTTCTCCTTTGGCCGTCTTGAACTTCGAAGCCGCCTATCTTTGGCTTCAATCTCCTTTTACTACACATTGATGTTCGTGGTCTCCGTCTACTACCATTCGAATGTGAATGACCTTCAAATCTTATACCGTTAACAACAAACAGCCTTCACAAGAATGTAATGTAACAAATAGCAACCTACTAAAGGCATTTATAATGAAGACCAAGGAGCTCGTGAACACAATATGTCAATAATTACTAATTAAGTATACAAAATATGAGATTTAGTATAGAAAACCAAACGTGATTGTCTAAACTCCATGTCATGTAAACTTAACTAATATTGCCAAACCACCAACCCAAAGTAACTAAAAACTATGTCAAAAGCATTGGTTAAAGCATGTGTAATGGTGTAGACCAAACCACTCTTGTGGTTTCTTTTAATTAAATATTCAATCTATCTCTTCCACCTCATCAACTAAACCACAAAGAAACCACTTAATTTTCAACTCCACAATGGTTGAAAGTTGAAACCACTCCATGAACCCCACTTGATTTTCTCTATCATGCTCATTAATTTTACCTTCAATATTTAATTTAAATTAATTTATCTACCCAAAATAAATTGAAATGTGAAATTTCATAATACAACTTACTTTTATAAAAAATATTCAACTATTAAGTTTCAATTTTTAATTTTCGAAACCAAATTTTCGGATACAAAAATATATTTTTTTGGAACAAATAATCGGCCTCTTCTCATTAATGATAGAGTAATGGGTTACAAATTTTGGTCGATTGTATGCACAATCACCATTTAGTCTATCTATTTTTAGTTGATAAACTATCAACTGCCAGTCTATCTTCTATTACAGTTGATGAGCAGATAAACTATAGAACATCACAACTGAAATGAGAAAAAACCTAACTATTACAAGGTGGAACGAAGTCCCACATGTCTGGCTCACTGAGAGTGAGTGGGGTGAGCCTTCCACTTGAGCTCCACACTAACATAGTGTATCAGAGCTTGCTCCACACCAACCTGGCGTATAGAGACTTAAAGACCATAATTTATTAGGGAGGTATGACCACCGAGTTGTGCCTGGTCAGCCAAACAAAACACCCGATCAGTTGAAAACAACGCCCTGGTTGCCTAGGTAGCTGAATGGAAGATGTTAAGTAGAATGAAGTGGTCCACATGTACTGTGAATACTTTCGACAGTCTCGACCTCATCACACCAGATAGTTGTCTCAGTCCCAACCGGTGTCCCGACTCAAGCCGTCATAGTAGCAAACATTAGATTTGGAAATTCTAACTTAGAAGCATGGAGGTCTCTAACCCACACCAATTTGGATCCTTAAGATATGTAGGTATACCCCGAGATGTCCAAACTAACCGTAGTATACTAATCTACTCTTTTAACCTTAGAGGGTTTCGCCAAAGGTATGTTGTCTAAACTACTTTTGACTCAAATTTCTCTTAACCAAACTCTTTGGAGAGTAGATCGAAAGGCAACATAAATTTTCCATTTAAAGGTCGTTGGAAAAATTATAGTTAGCGGGGACTTCTTCATCTAATGCTCTACACAAAAGACCCATTTTGAGCTCACCTTCCTTATTGAACTAAACTAAAGTTAGACACATAAGAAAGATGACCAAAGCACCCGAACCCAGTGACTATAGCCCCAACTAAAGTAAGGAAAACCCCTGTGGGTATGTCTAACCCAATTTGGGCGGATATGACCCACGATTAATTGTCCACGTCTACGGCGTTTGCATCGATCACCAATAAGAAAAAGATATTAGAAATTTCACCTTACTATTATCGAAGTCTGAGAAGATTCCCCGACCACGTCGGCATAAATCCTCCATTGTACGCCAACTTCGTACAAGCGATTACCATTATAGTCCTTCTCTGCTCGTGACACTGTACCTTCTTTGGACCTTGTCGTGGTCCATCTCTGCAGGAGGGTGAGCAATTGTGCTTATTTTTTAGCACTTCGATGTCCCGTCCGACCCCACTCCGCCAAAGGTTTGTTCTTTCTCCTGGCAAGGATGATCAATACTAATGTGGACCTTATTTTGCAGCATAGCTTCTTGATCGGAGTTCCGGCAAGTTAGCCCCTCGCCGGCCAACTTCATACCTACAACAACTACAACAAAGAATAAAAAATATAAATCAAGAGAGCCGGTTATTGCATGATGTCATTAACCTTGTCGAACCTAGGTGGCCTCCTTGCAAACGCCAAGTCGTCGTTGGCGCTAACTGGCTGAAACTGGCGTTGACCGGCCTTCAGAGACGCCATTGATCGGCTGAGTCTGCTGTTGACCGACATGTATTGCTCGCTGAGATTGCGCCTCGTATGACCTTGCTGGAGATGACCCTTCGGTCGCCTTCTTGACCCTCTGCCAGTCGTTCACCTTTGGACGATGTTGAGCACGCCGTCAAAGTCACCGGGAGCGACATCGAGCTCGACTTGGATTCGTCGTTCGTTTGACCCCCTGGTACCTGATGGGCCACATATCTGAGTTCGGCCAAAATTCGGAGACAGCCAGTCCCTGTCTCCATTGCCAGATCTGAGCTTGAAGTTTCATCTCCGCGTCACCGACCGGCTTCTACCTCTTGGACTAGGTTCTCCTCGGTTTCCATGGCTTATGCTCATGGAGAATGTCACCGGAAAGCTTGGGGTCAGCGATGGCGAAGTCATAATCTTCCTCCTTGATCTACAAATGCTACTACTACGAAGAAGAAAGAAGAAAAACGATGCTGAAAAATAAAAGTGGGGTCGTCGGACCGCCGGCGGCGGCGGCTACGCTCCTAGCTAGGGCTTTCTTTCGGTTGTTTTGTGAGGGGGAAGGTTTCGTAGAGAGAGAGAGAGAGTTATGGTCTGGTGCTTTGTCTCAAACCTCGTATCAGATAAAAATATGAAATAGGACTCTGTGATAAAAATATGGGGTTGCGATAAAAGTATGTATTGGGGCGGTTTCAATTTTCTGAAATCAATGCCTAGTCTCATTTAATTGAGACCACATTGAAATCCTCATTGTGGGATTTCGTGATTTCAGTTTGCTTTCAATATGATTTCATTTCACAATTAAAATCACTATGAAATCACTTAATAGACACCACTTGTTGTTGACCCTTGTACACCGTAATTTACCTCCTTATCAACTTATGGTATCGGGATGACAGGGGCCTACGGACGGGGGATTTCGCCTTTTATTCCACCGGAAAATAAAAAATTAACACTCAAGTCAACAGCAATAGTACCCAATTTCCCCGCGCGCTTTACCATTTCGAAACTCCACTGCACCAAAATGGAACTGTGAGATAGAAGGATTGTAAAAATGGTGCGTCCGTACGAGGGCGAGAATGAACAGCACAGGCACCAAGCAGTAGATGGGCTCTTCAATCTCTTCACCAAAGCGAACCATGATCTCACCCTGCTCCACAATAAGCTCGACAAGGAGTTTCAGCAATTATACCCCGATAATGTACGCATCAAACCATCCAAACCCTTTTTCAATTTATTCAAAATTTTGATTTTATATCCGAGTTTGCTCTTTCCAGGCGAATCCCATGAAGCTTGTGGCCAGAATCAAGAAAATTCAAGAGGACGTGTCGTTCTTGAATGAGCAGTGCCGTGAACTTCTCGCGGCCAAGCAGGTAGATTAATTTTCAAGATCTATATATTTTTAAAATTATGTTGGGAGTATTGAATTTACGAATCTCTAAATTTAAATGTCTATCTTTTAAAGCTTTGTGCAAAGTGAGTAGACTGTGAATATAGAGGAAGAACTGTCCTTTAAATGAAATCTTCGTTCCACCTTTCGTGATACCCAGAAAGAATAAACTTGTGAGCTTTTCGAAGGGTATAAGAAAGATTCAAGTGAAACCTTTATATCGAATTAAAAAAGATGTGATTTACATAATCATTACGTTATGATGTAAAAGAACTTTGTGTTAAAGAAAACATGCCCTATCGAACTGGAGGCTGAAGCCTAGGATTACCATTTTTTCTGAGAGATTCTACTGATATTGATGAATGATGAATGCCCTTTCTGACATAATAATGAAAGGTTTAGCTGGCTCATTTAATAGGCTGCACGAACTGAGAATCTCAGATTGCAGTAACTTAAATTTAGTGGATGATAATGTAGTTACCTTGTTGTGCCATTGGCTTGTGGGGTGTGAAATTTCCGTTTCATTGCATCTGCAGGACTTGATTGACAAGGCCAGGATGGTCTTGGTGGGAAACAGGTCATCATTGCAAAAGCTTCAAGCATCCACTGGGGATCATGTAACGGATGATTCGAGTGACTCTGCTTACGCTAACTTCAATCAGGTGTGTAAAAGTAGTTTTAGTCTTTTTATCGATGCAAAGATGATGCTCCCTGTGTTCATTCTTATTTTGAACAAGTCCTGTTGAAAGGTTGAAAATTAAGGAGGAAAACATATATTTTAGAAGGTAACATTTTCAGGTAAATTTCAAATAGAGGCATGCAGTCATAGAAAGAAAATATTAACCAGAAAAGCTCATAGAATGTGTGTGATAATGGAACAAGATATGTGTAGAAGAATTTTGCTGGAGTTTATATTTTCTTTTATGTTCCTTTCTCTCATAGATCCATATGATTTGCTTCAAGTGAGCTTTCTTAACATTTTGGTTCTCTAAGAAAGATTAATGATTATAAGAGATGTAGCTTTATGTATGTGTATGTTTTGAAGCAACTGTCTTCATCCTGAATCATACTTCTTGTGCTTATACTTTCAATGCACAATAATTTGTATCCTTTATTTTATACTCTGGTACTTTACATTTCTTAGCAGTAACTGAAAGGGCTTCAGATAACTTATTTTGAAAACCAATAGTGGTTCACACAAAAGAAATTGGAGAATGTTGCTTCGACATATTTTCCTTAATAAAACAACCCTGCTAATTGAGGAAGAATAAGAAAGACATACTTGGTTGAATTTTAGAGCTTAGTTTCACAAGGTTCTGTTTTCTTAATGGTGTCTAAATATTTTGCACTATCTGTCTGCAAGCAACCAAAATTTATGAATGCCAAGTTTTGCTTGTATTTGGCTCGCTGCCACTGTTTCTATTTGGCTCGCTGCATACTGTTTGCCTATGCTTGTAGTCCTACTTTTATCTATGCCATTTCATGGTTCTAACTTCTAAACTATTTTGACCTCTTATGGCAGATAATTGAGGAGTGGACAGCTCAAGTGAGATCCAGAACAGGTCATTTTCAATGATTTATACTATATACTTTATCCCTCCAAAAAGCTTGGATTAGGTTATCCTGACTGTCTAGTTGTTAGAGCATAACATAGCAAAAATAGCATTGTAGTAGGGTATTCTTGATCAGTTCTACATTTTTTCTAGCAAGATACAGGTACCATTTTCTTTGTTAAACCTGAAACACCTCTTAGAAAAATCGTTAAATTAGTGTATTGTCTGAAAAGTCCCCACCGATATGAAATTTGCTTATGACGTGGTAAGATGAGATGACATGGATCTTGTGTTACTTTCACAGGTGACGAAAAGCAGGAATCCGGACGTGAGGACATAAACCAGCTTCTTTTCTCCGCAATTGTCCCAGACAATTGATTTGAATGCCTGCAGCTGGCTGCTTGCCATTGTGAAAAAACATTCTACTCATGGGTTGAAGAGAATACGTCTACTTACTTGATGTAGGGATGACAATTTGTAGTGAGTTCGAGTTGACTGATCTTAGTTGATTTCTTAATCAGTCAGTTTTTTCAACCTTAACCCTACAAGTTTAATAACTCAACTTGTTCAGTAGTTATTATATGTGCTTGATTGACAGGCCGACAATCCTCAACCCCGATTCAACTTGCTTGATTACTGTCATTGAAGAGAAGTGTTTTCATGTAAACTTGTTTTGCATGCTGTTCTCAGATCCTATAGAAAGCAATCAGCATTGGTAATTTTTGTGTTTATTTTGAATAAAACCAATGCAAAACGGCATCACAGTCCTAATGTATCATTTTCACGACTTTGTATGAAGAGTTTGTTAGCCTATGGTATTTCCACCTGTCCCCTTTCACAACCTCTCTTTCACCAAAGGATTACAAGTAACCAGACATTCCTGGTAAAACCAAATGTTGAGTTAAGTGTGTACAAATATCCTAATAATGTAGCGGTTTCTGCAACTGCTAAACAATGTGGACCAATCTATGCTAGCTGGGAATGGGAGGCTCCCCCAACCACTTTGCACGTTGTCCAGTTCCTTTACAATCAGTGCAGCGCATTGAACCCTACAATTGAAGGATGAGCATCAATCAAGATGAAATTTGATCATCGAGGTGAAACTACATTTCCCACAAAAATAGTCATCAGTACTTTACTTACCTTTCCAGCACATATGACACAAGTTGAATTCCTTGACGGTACCTGACACAACATGTTGTCACCGAGAATGAAGAAACCGGTACCATTACACCATTTGCATTCTACATGCCCATTTGAATAACAAGAAGAACAAGCCACTGGTGTCGGTTGCTGAATACAACAGAGGCAAAAAAGACCAATTAACAATTACAATAATACAATGAGAGAGAATGCAGAAGATGAATAGTTGAAGTTAAAAAGACCGAAATCAAGCTGAAGTGATATATGCATCTAAACAGTGAAATGTTATTTTGCTGGACATAGTTTATCATGTTCAAAGAAAATGGTTCACCCACAAAGCGAGTAGTTCAACTTTTTTGGTAGCATCATTTGATTGACTTTTAAATAGCTTACTTCATATCATCGCTGAAATGTGCATTTCAGCGATTTCAAGAAAATATCTATCCTATTAAGACTTGAAATGTAATAAAGTAAGCCAATCTCTGAAGCAGAACTAGTTTCCTCCCTTAAACAGCATAATGTCAAACCACCCTTTTCAATCTACCAAAGGAGTTGTTGAATCACTAACTAATCTTTGACTCAAGCTTACACAACAACATCAAAGGAATGCAACTGGCTCACTAAGACTACTTCAAGTTGTCTTTGTGGGATACAATGATCTCTGATGGATAAGTAGGGAAATACAGGGGGGAAAAGGTGTACAAATAGATTATTTTATGCATTATTCCATACTAATCTTACAAGTAGTACCTTTCCAAAACTACAGTCTTTATTTGGGACAGGAGGAGTTAAAAAAAGGGCTGGTGTAGCCCTTCCATCTCACAGGTACCTTGTCCCAACTTTGCATTTATTGTCTACAACTGATGACACTTGTTTTGAGCTCAAAGCCTCAAACAGAACTTTTACATTTTTTGAGTTGGTTAGGAACTAGCATAAAGGCCTAAATCACATATTTCCTTTTAAACACAGCCTTCAGCCAAATATACAATCCATAACTGCACATTTAGACTATCAGACCTCCACTGAGGTTCTACTAAACCTGAAACCCACACTATGGTCTCATTTGGCATAATTAGCAGCATGAAAATAGTCAACACCCAATGAATAGCTATCAATTCTAATATTTCCAGAATGCTTATAATCCTTCTGGATGTAGACTGCACATACCTTCAAATGCGCAAATGATTCACTTAGAGTTGTAACTTTGAGAAAAGATTCGAACAATTTGAGAAAGTTTCACCCCTCTTCATCGGTCTTTGTCCATCTAGGATTAGGAAATTGGGAATAGACCTCACATTTCACTCAATCCACATTTTCTATTTTCTTCATTAATAAGTTGTAGTAGTGGTCAACAATGAAAGCACAAAGTTTACTATGACATTCTTCCTACTCGAATCATCATTGCAACTTCTTCATAAGGATGAACACCATTCTCAATCAAAGCTATTTGAAGTTTATTACCTACATGATCAAGTAAAAGGCTTCAAACTAATGCTTTCCCAGGAATTCTAAACTACAAAGAGGAATTAGACTTTTAATTCAATTAAACAACACTGGAATACAGCTTGATGATTCATAATCATACCCAACTGACTGCTTGATCATTAAATAATGTATAATTAAAATCGTGAAAAGTTCATATTTTGATTAAATGAATGGTTAAAGTGCAGCATGAGACGAGACTCAGTATAGAATAACAATGTAAACGAAATTAAAGTTCCATCACACAAGGAAAATATTAGAGAATTAGGGGATATGATAATTTTCCAAACAACCCACAAAGGATTATCAACTCAAGAGAGAAAGGCACCGATATAATTCAGAAGAAGGGATAAATGGGCAGGGAATTTCACCTGAGAAATTAGCCACGCACGTTCCATGCGATTATGAAGGTTGGAAGAGCTCTCGTAAGAATCCATGAATGCAGCTCTCAGAACGCACTTCTTTGCTACAACATGATTTCCCAATCCAACAGCTACTCTTCTGGTTCTTGATGCAAAACCAAGATTCTTAGTCCTTAAAATCGGTGTTGAAATGGATGTAATCGGCCTGCAACAAGATTCTGTTGACATTCTTCTGTACAGTTTCTTCTCCAGGTAGAACCGAAATTCGATTTATGAATTTCGAAATTCGAGGTGCGAAGAAAATAAGCTTTTTTTTCTTCTCTTTTAGATAAAAGAAAGAGAAAAAAGAGATGCTTCGTGGACTAAATTTTAGGCAAGGCACTTCTAAATATATTCGTAGTCCAGAACCCACCCTTAATAATTTTACCGGGAATTTTTTGTCCTATTTATTCCCATCATTTTCCGCCATCGGCGGTATGTAAAAAAATTCAAAAAAATATTTAATAAATATTTTAAAAATAAAAAAAATCAATATAATTAATGAACTGAAAATAATAAACATTTGAAATTGAAAATCATAAAAGCATCAACAAATGTTAAATTATCATTTAAAAAAAAACTACAAACATCAACCTATATCATCTAAAAGCTAAATACATCAATTCTCATCACCTAAACTTCACCCGAAAAATAAAAAAAATGTCAACATAAGGAAAAAAACACTAAAAAACACCAACCATATCACCAAAAAAGCTACAAACATTAACTCAAATCACCTAAAACTCACATAGAAAATGAAAAACATCAACATGAGAGGGAAAAAAGCTAAAAATATAAACCTATATAACCCAAAAAAACTACAAAATATCGACTTATATCAACTAAAACTCACCCCCGAAAATGAAAAACATCAACTCTTGAGAAAAAAAACTAAAAACATCAACAAAAAAACTACGGACCTCAAGAGTATAAATTCTTCACTCTGAAAATCATAAAACATCAACAATTGTTTTTTTAAAAATTACAAATATCAACCTATATCACCCAAAAGTCACAAACATCAACTCCTAACACATAAACCTCATCCGAAAAATGAAAAACATCAACATAAAAAAGGGTAAAATACAAATATAACCATATTATTTTTTAAAAGTGCCAATATAATCCTGTATAATTTGAAAGTGCAATTATAACCTTAATTTTTGCATCAAATGTGTTGATTTAACCTTTACACCCTATTCCGACATTAACTTGGTATTTCCGGCATTAACCAAATATATAAAGACTAAAATACCCATAGTCTTCAGATTACAAATATGTTGACTAAAATACCCTAGGGTTCTTCTTCCTCTTCATCTCCAGAAGCACCGCCACCGCTATAATCACCACTGCCGCCGCCACCACCATCGGGCTGCTGACGCCATCGCCGGAATATGAACTTTTGCCAGCAGCTGGAGTTTCGCCCCTGCCCCTCCTGATTCCCAACCCCACCATGCCATGGCCACCCCTCCAAGAAAACACCCATGCCCCACCCAATTCCCAATGCCACCCCTACTCCTCTCAATTCCCAGCGCTACCATGACAGCGCCACCCCTGTCTAAAATACCCCTACCCTCCCGATTCCCATCGCCACCACGACGATGCTACCTCCAGCCACCTCAAACAAGCCGCACCTCACCACCCACCCTATCAACGACCCATCTCCACACCTCTACGCTGCCACCTACACTACTCAAAACCCCACTTTCGCCAGTTTTTACCTGGAAACCCTATCGAAGATGAGTCAACGAAAATTTTTACCTGGAAACCCTATTGAAGATGAGTCAATGAAAATTTTTACCTGGAAACCCTATCGACAATGGGTCAATGACAAATGAGCCTATCCCGCCGCGGCACAACACCACTACCACCATCTCCGTCACGAATAGATGCCACAGCCGGAGGCCTAAGCCAATCCTATCGCCAATGGTTAATGGCAAATGGGTATATCCCATTGCTGCACTGCAACACCGCCACCATCTCTGTTGCAAAGAGTCGCCACCGCCGGACACCTAAGCTGGATTTGAGGCACTATCCAACCACGATGATGGACATGACGATGGTGGAGAATTTTTTGACGATTAATGTTTTGGAGATGCAATCACGACGGTGGATCTAGAAGCATCGCCCGAAAGAAAACGTCAGAATAGGGAAAACGTCGGAGACGAATTGGGGTTTAAAAGAGAGCAACGAGTTAATAAAAGAAAATAAAAGGAAATAGGTAAGAAGAAGATGAGGGAATGGCAAAAAGGACCTTTTCAGTTTATTTTTTTATATTTTTTTAATCAAGGGTAAAATGGTGATTTTACTAAATTTCGGCCGATTTCAGGTTGTCAGGGTTAGATTGGCACTTTCAAAAAATAATAGGGTTATAATCACACTTTCAGATTTTACAGGGTCACATTGACACTTTTGACCAAAACATAGGGTCATATTGACACTTAACGCTAAGAAAAAAGACACTACAAACATCAACTCGTATTACCTAAACTTCAACTGGAAAATGAAAAATATAAACATGAGAAAATTTTAAAAACTACAAATATCAATCCATATCACCCAAAAAAAGCTACAAAACATCAACTCATATCAACTACCTCACCCGAATAATGAAAAACATCAACATAAGAGAAAAAACAAGCTACAAACATTAACCAAAAAGCTACAGTAGCTCAAGAATAAAAATTCTTCAAAAAAAAACAAAACTTGGTGGGATTCGAACCGATGACACTAACCTTAAAGTCTAGACTAATAACCACTAGACGAGAGACTCATTATTGAAAATACACTAAGTCAAATAATATTAAATCTCACCATGTAGCTCAAGAACATAAACTCTTCAAAAAATAGAGCCTAGTGAGACTCAAACCATCTCTAACCTCAAATGCTAGAGTACTAACCTCTATACCAGAGAAACTCCAGTGATTATATACTCAGTGAAATAATATTAAACCTCAGTATATCTCTATGGAAAAAAACACAAAACTAAACCTCACCTCTCATGCACACAACCTCAGTATATGTCTGACGCCACCGTCTATCACCGTCCACTACCGTCTGATATCATTGTGCATGAGCTACACACGTCGTCCCTAACTTCAGTGCATGCGCTTTGAACGTCATCCCCAACAATCGTGCATGAATCACACGGGCTTGATTGTTTCTGCACCTTAGATTAGTCGTGATAACAATTCAGCCATTGCCTCCACCAGGCACCTCCGTTGTTGCCTTCTCAGTCGCCTCTGCCATCACATCCATCACCAGATCATTAAGAACTCGCCTTATGGCCACCAGCAGAGCCAGAGAAGCTCTGACTTTTGTCAATAGCAGAGGAAATCGTCCTGCCTCCATCTCCGATTTGCTCTCCCTGGTGGCATTGCTAGAGTCAATGTCTTGCCTCCGTCGGCAATTGAAATAGTAACGGCGGCACAAAGAAGTTCACAACGGCTGCAGATTCGGTGCAGTGGATACAATATTCTGGCAGTTCCAGCGGAGGCAGTAGAAAACCGGTGGAATCTAGCTGAAATCCAGTGGTAACTGTCGCCCAAAAGAGGTTTCTGATTGGAGGAGGCGGTTTTTGATCAAGGAAGGAGGAAAGAAAAGGGGTTAAATGCTTTTCTAATCTTACCTTTAGGTTGAAAGTGCTAATATAACCGTGTAAAAATAAAAAGTGCCAAACTAACCCTAACTTTATGATGAATTGTGCTGATTTAACCTTCAGGCCATTTTTCGGCATTGACTCACCAATTAGGTTGTTAACCAGATCCAAAATGAAAAATATGCCCTTAACTATTTTAACATAGTTTCTCCAATTTTACCCTCCCATTGCCGCTAGCCACCACCACCTGCCACCCTTTCTCACCGCTAACCACCACCACCTAAGATCCACCACCCCTGTTGCAAAATTCCACCCAAGCTCTACCACCGCCGTCGTCAATTTCCACCACTTCGCTGCCTATCCCACAACCCATGCCAATATCCACCACTCTCATCGCCAAGCTCCCCGCGACCTCTCTCGCCCAACCAGCTACACATCCCCCACCCACCATGGCTTCTTCCACATCTCCGCCACCTCTCCCACTATTCTCATCAACACGATGAGACAAAAAAAATCTCAACAGAACCCGATTGTTGCATAGAGTTTAGGATTTAGAACAAGGCAGCAAGGGCAAAGAGCGGTTGTCATTGCGAGAGTGGCCGAGAATTGGAGGTTCATGAGAGAAGGAAGTGGTGACTAGTCGCAAAAGAAACTAAGGACTGAAGGTTTGTGAGAAAGATCGGCCTGGTATGGTTTTGCAAAGATGGTTTTGGAAGAGGCGTGGGTTTGTGGTGGGTGGAAAGATGGGTGGGTTGAAGGTGGTTTTTTGGGGGGAGGGGGTGTTCGCGGTCGGGAACCTATATCGGGTGTTAAAGGGTGTTAAAGAGGTCTTACAGACCGGCCAAGGTGGCGGTGGGGACGAGTATGCCAATGCTAGGTGATAAGAAAATTGGAGTAAACTACTAAGTCATTTTTATGAGGCCTTGGGTGGTGGTGAGGCCAAGTAAATTGGGGTGGTGGTGCAGTTGTACGGCCAAGGCTAATAAGCAAATTGGAGTCAACGTCGGTGAGGCCTTGGGTGGAGATGGAACCAGAGAGGTAGGGTCGAGGAGAAGGGGCAAAGAACAGGGGATTTGTCCTTTTCATTTTAATTTTTTAAAATTCAGGGATAAAATTGTCATTTACTACAAAACTGGCCAATTCCGACGTTGACAATTGGAGTCAATGCCTCCCAGGGTTATATTGGCACATACTTCATAAAGTTATGGTTATTTTGTTACTTTATGATTTTACATGGTTATATTGACACTTTTAGCCTACAGTCAGGGTTATTTTAGCACTCACTCAAAGAAAAATAAAAATTATGATATTTTTGTGATACAGACAGTATTTTGATAATTTCACAGTAGGTCCTTCAATTTATTAGGATTTTAAAGAAAAACCCCATCCCTAATAAAATTTATAAAAATTGCACAATAAACTTTGGTTTAAAGTTTAGCCTGCCTAAAACAAGACTTTGTGTAAAAGAAATTAAAAAATTGTATTTCTGTTTATAATTACATCTTCCATTCCTCCTTCACAAAGTCTTGATCGGATAAACTTTTAGGCAGAAACCATTATGCAAATATTATATAAGCTTGTCCACAAAATTATTGACAGTCCACTGGATGTTGTAATTTTTTTATAAAAATTAAATCTTATATTTTAAAATTTATAAAAAGTAATAATGTGTATTTGAATGTGTAAATATAAAAATATATAATCTAAAAAATATATTTTGAAACTTCTAAATCTAGTATGTAATTTAACAAATGCAGTATCCAAGGTAAAAAATATGTGAACTGTCCATAAGCTTATGGACATGCCGTCTATCAGGAAACCCACTCTTATTATATATCCTAATTGGGATGGTTTTTCTTTTAGAAAAAATTGGTAAAATAGTGGAGCACAACGAAAATATGAAAAAGAATGAGAAAGAATTGCACAAGTGTTTATGCCTAAAGTTTAGAGTACCATCTCTTTCTCCTTCCATTCTTTAGTGATTTTTCAATAAATAATGGATCAAGTAGCCAAAAGAAAATCTAATTCACAAGTATTTTTTTAGATCTACTAACAATTAGGTGAATCAATTTGTAATTTTCAAAACTTTTAATTTATGTGGGGATTCTTTAGTTCAGTTCTCTCTTCTCTCCAGCTACAGTAGCTGAACTTCATCATCATCTTCTTCTTTCCTTGCTTGGCGGTAATGGCTAATTCCTGTCGTTAACGGTTAACCCTACTGCTGAAAATTCACGACAGCTATGGCCACCGCTAAACCGCCCACAGTGGCGGTAAGCAACGCCAGCAACTCCAACCCAACACCAATCCCAATTGATGCACTCAAATCCTTTGCTGCTGTTCTCCAAAACAAATCCCCTCCCCTGTCGAAATCACTGCACAGCAACCCAGAACTAATCCCTAAATCAGAACATCTAGGTGATCCAGCTTGTCTCTATTCCGACGATCAAATTGCCAAACTCTCAGCACACTATGCGAATGCTCTGGTCGGAAAGTTCACAAAAGGGAGACTCACAATGGAGCAACTGGAAGTGGCCTTCAAAACGGTTGGTTTTGCAGGTAAATATCAGTTAGGGTCCTTAGATTACAAACATGTTCTGATTAGGTTTGAACTTGTCAATGATTACCAAAGATGTTGGATGAAAGGAATCTGGAATTTCAATGGTATCCTCCTTAAGATGCTTAAATGGTCTCCAGATTTCTCAACACATAGAGAATTCCCAATTGTACCCATTTGGTGTACGATCAAGGAAGTACCCTTGTACTATTACAATTCAGCATCTATTGAAGCAATTGGGAATAACATAGGTAGCTTCATTAAGAATTACTTAGCCACTGATATGCTCATTAGGCCATCTGCAATTAAATTTTGTGTTGAAATTGATCTTCAGAAGCCTATGTGTAACTATATTAGACTGGGTTCAGTTTCAAACAATAGGAAATATCCTATAGAATTTGAGGATGTCCCCCTCTATTGTGATCACTATGCTAAGTTAGGACATTCTCTAAGTCAATTTAGAGCTATCCCACAAAATATTAATGGCAAATCAGTAGAAAATACTAATGATAAATCAGTGGAAAATCACATTGCCCAGAGCCGAATTCATTCCCAGTGGCAGGCTACTGGCAACAAGTTTAGCAATCCTCCTCTGATCTCCTTAGGTAATCAGATTGATGCCTCCTCCCAGAAAAAAGATAGTGTTGTCAACCAGAGAGCTACAACAATCCCCCCTAAACCTTGACACCAACTCCTCCCCAGAGGTTAACAGAGTGCCTAGAAATAACTGCTTACAATCACCTGCTCAGTTACCCAGAATCCAACCTCAGGAAGGCCCTGATAACTCCATCTCAAAGCTTTTAAATGCTACGGCACTGTCCAAATCTACCCCCATTGCCTATGCAAAAGACGATATCCAACTTGGCTCACTCAGGCTAAGCCTGAACCAATCCCCCCCCACTTTACCTACACAATAAAATGGAAAATAGGTTTTCTATTTTGCAGGATCTAGATAATCTCCCACAGGGTAATGAAGAACTGGAAGTGTTGGATTCTGAGGATGAGGCTACTGTCAGTCACCCTGATATCACAGCTTCTCATGCGATGAAGCTCAACTGTAAGAATTCCCAACAAGGTAAGTCTAAGATTAAAAAGAATAATTACTTTAGCCAGCTGAATTAGATGATGCTCAGATTAACTACAAAGAGTCATAAATCTGGTGAACAATGACACACACTCTAACTGTCAATTTTTTAGTCTGGAATCTTAGGGGTATGGAATCTTTTATGCTAAGGCTATTTAATCTAATTAAGCTTAAGAAAATTCAACTCCTTTGTATAATTGAACCAATGCATGATAACACTCAATGTCATACATATATGGATAAGCTCAAGTTCTCTCATATTTTGACTCTCCATAATGGAAAAATATGGCTTATGTGGACTAATTCAGTTTCTATCACACTCATCTCTCACCATGAACAGTTTCTACATGTTAAGATAGCACACCAATCTCTACATTTAGATATGGAGGCAGTTTTTGTTTATGCACATAGAAACAGAGAGGGTAGGAAGTGTTTATGGAAAGATCTTACTAGCATCACTAGAGGAGAAACCATATTTATAGGTGATTTCAATACCATCACCACACTCTCAGAGTATAGAGGCCATAGCTTCCCTTCTTTAGGAAGTATTAGAGACTTTAATAACTGGATTAGTTCCTCCGGAGTTCAGGAAATCAACACAGTCGGAAATCTTTTCACATGGTGCAATTCAAGACTTAGGAATCCTACCTCCAAAAGACTTGATAGAGGCCTTTGTACAATGTCATGGAGCTATAAATTCCCTTCATCCTCTATCCAAATCCTGAATAGGCAAACCTCAGATCACTCCCCTCTTCTACTTCAGGAATCTACCTTGACTAATTCCCAACCTAAACCTTTTAGATTTATAAATACTTGGTTTAATAGGCCAGAATTCACAAATTTGATTAAGGAAAACTGGGAAAAACTACTTTCTGAGTCTGGAATGCTTAGATTCTATCTAAAATTAGTTAGACTTAAGAAGGTGATAAAAATATGGAATAGAGATTGCTTTGGAAATATAGATGCTAATGTAATTTCAGCAGAGGAAGCTTTAAGACTTCAGGAACTTGTCTTTGATTCGACCCCCTCAGACTCTGAACTTATCAAATTAAATGAGAAAAAAGCTTTACTGCTTAGAGCCCTTAAAGAGAAGGAAAAATTTTGGAAGCAAAAAGCAAGATCTAAATGGCATAAACTAGAAGATAATAACACCCAATTTTTCCACAAGACTGTTCAAGAGAGAAACTGTAAGCTTCAGATCACTAAGATTAAAAACAGGGAAGGGCAGTGGCTAAACTCAAATTCAGACATTCAAAAGGAAGCTATTACCTATTTTACTGATCTGTTAACTGAGCCTAATTAAACAGCGAATGATACCTACTATCCTCACTTCCTCGGTCAAATCCTAAGCATCATCACAGACCAGGACAATCAGGCTTTATCCATACCAGTCTCAGAAGCTAAACTGGAGTCTGTGATTAAGGGTTTGAATAAAAATAGTAGTCCAAGTCCAGATAGTTTTTCAAATAAATTCTATTGTAAGTTCTGGACTATTATAAAAAAGGATCTAATTGAAGCTGTGAATGAATTTATTGTAGGCGTAGATTTTCCAAGGGGTATAGCTAGTACCTGGATAACCCTAATTCCAAAGAAGGCTACACCTTGCTCTTTTGATGATTTCAAACCAATTAGTTTATCTAATGTTATAAATAACATTTGCTCAAAGATATTAATGGAAAGATTAAGGTCTCACATGGATAAAATAATCTCCCCAAATCAATCTGCCTTTATGAAAGATAGAGACATTTCAGACATCATTCTCTATTTGCAGGAAATGATAAGATATCTAGACAAAAAGAGTAGAGTCCCAAAATGTATACTCAAATTGGATCTAAGGAAGGCTTTTGATAGAGTAAACTGGGATTTCCTTAGGAATATTTTGACTAGGTTTGGATTCAGTGGTCATTTCTTAAATGCTGTAATGAACAATCTTTCACAAGCTCATTTCTCAGTCCTAATCAATGGCAATCCAACGGGCTTCTTCAGAGCCACTAGAGGCATCAAACAAGGTGACCCCCTCTCTCCATTCCTCTTCAATATTTTCTCAGAGGCCTTTTCTAGGAGCCTCTCATTTATTTTTTGGAATAAGAGCCTCTCATATTATCATCTGCCTGCTTCAGTTCCAACTGCCTCTCATTTAATGTATGCTGATGATACAATCATTTTCATGCAAGCCTCTAAGACTAACCTCATTAAGATTAAAGATTTCCTAGAGATATTTGAATATACCTCAGGTCAAAAATTTAATTTTGACAAATCTGATTTCTACTTAAGTAAAAGGGCCACAGTAGCTAAATGGAATCAGGTGAAGATGATTTTGAAAATGAAAAAAGGATCATTTCCCTTTAAATACTTAGGTTGCCCTATTTTCAAAGGCAGAACTTTAAATAGATACTTCCAACCTTTGATGGAAAATTTTGATGAAAAGTTACAAAACTGGAAAAATAAATGGCTAAGTTTAGGGGGTAAATTGACTCTAATCAATTCTTGTTTATACTCCATGCCTCAGCATTTATGGACTGTTACCAAACCCCCAAACCACATAATAAAGACCCTAGAGAGAAAAATGGCTAGATTTTTCTGGGGAGAGACGGATGGTAAAAAGAACAAGAGTTGGAAAAAATGGTCTAATTTAGCTGTACCTATAGCTCAGAATGACCTAGGTTTCAGATCAATCCGAGCCATTATTGATTCCTGGTCCCTCAAATTGTGGTGGAAGAGCCAGTTAGGTATTACAATGTGGGCAAAATTATTATGGGGCTTACCACAATCACATAGGAAATCAATTACTTGGAGAAGAATCTGTTCTATGAACCCTTTTGCTGAAAATAATACTCTCATCATTCACGGCAAAGGCAATTGCAATCTTTTAACTGCTAACTGGTGTCCCAATGGCTCTCTCTCCAACTATATCCCCAGCCACATCTCTTCTGCACTGATTTATTGTTCTGTGGCAGAATTCATTAGTAAAAAAGCTTCCATTTTAGACCAGTTTTCACCATACCTAGAACATGATACTCTTTCCTTTCTTCAGGAAGCTAAAATTACACAAGATAGGAAGGATAGGTTAATATGGAAACCAGAAAAGTCAGGGGCCTTCACTTTCAAATCTGCTTATAAGGAACTCACACTCACATCAGGTAATTTTCCAGCTTCTAAGTTTATCTGGAACACTGCATTACAGAAAAGGTCTCTATATTCACATGGAAATTGCTACACTCTTTTTTACCATTCGATGATGTGCTAATTAAGTGTGGTTTTAGCCTTGCTTCTAAATGTCCAGCATGTTATCATTCAGATTCCATTCAACATTTCTTCATATCCTGTCCTCTTGCTCAAACTGTATGGAATAAATTGGCAGCTTTATTGGTCTTTCATCTTAACCATCAACATTCCATCATTGATAGATTCTTTCTCTTCTGGAATAGTCATGATCTACCTAAATGGTACCAAATGATTTGTAATATTCTCCCTCCTCTGATTTGCTAGTGTCTTTGGAAGGCACGAAATAGGTTCTTATTTGATCAGAAGCTTTATTCTCCAGACCTTGTATGTAAGGATGTTTATGATCAAATTAAACTGTCCCTCTATGCTAAATCTTCCCACCTAGTCTCCCTTCCAGCTTCTCTAACCAGCCTTAGGCATCTGGCTCCATACATTAGACCACCCCCAAAGCCAAATATTTCTACTGTTTTCTGGAAAAGGCCTAAATTGGGTTCAATAAAAATCAACATAGATGCATCTTGGTACCCTAACAATGCTGCAGTAGGGCTAATTGCAAGGAATAATTCTGGATCACCACTCCTGATTAAATCAACAACAATTACTGCTTCCTCCCCACTCCAAGCTGAGATCTTAGCCATACTATTTGCCTGCCAAACCTTTCTGCAACTTGATCAAACTTTCACAATTGAATCTGACTCCATGTTGGCAGTTAAAATGTTTAAGGATCCATATACTGCAAATTGGCCCCTATTTGATCTAACCTCGAAAATACATTCCCTCTTAAGGAATGCTAAGCTTAAACATATTTTTAGAGAATGCAATTTAGTGGCAAATGCAATTGCCAAACATCACTCTACTCATAATCAGAGCCTTAGCCTTTCTAATGTTCCAATACATATCAAAGGCCTAATTTCCTTAGATAAAGAGCATACTCCTTATATTAGAATGCATAAAAATGGCTCTTCATAGGATTGATACTGCTGACAAAGTTTTCCTACTCCCCGCAGGTTCATTGGAAGGCTTCTAAGCTACTATTTTAGCTCCATAACCTTTCTCAAGCCTCGGACACTGGAGGCCTCGAGCTCTCGCTCACTCGAGGTCTCGAGCGTAGGAGGCCTCGAGCACTGGACCCACTCAAACTCTCAAGCTCTCGAGCTCTGCCGCCCTCAAACCATCAGGCACTCGAACCATCAAGCACTTAAGCACTCGAGCCCTTGAACCGTCGAGTCTCGAACAATGGATACCTCATGTACTGGAGGCCTCAAGCTCTCGAGCTCTTGTGGTTTCGAGCGTAGGAGGCCCCGAGCACTGCCCACTCGAGCACTCAAGCTCTCGAGCTTGACCGCCCTCGAGCCATCAGGCACTCGAGCCATCAAGCACTTGAGCACTCGAGCCCTCGAACAGTCGAGTCTCGAATAGTATACCTCGAGTTCTCGAGCATTGGAGCCCTCGAGCACTGTAGCCCTCGAGCACTGTAGCCCTCGAGCACTGGAGCCCTTGAGCGATGGAGCTCTCGAGCACTAGGGCCCTCGAGCACTGGAGTCCTCGAGCATCGGAGCCCTCGAGCACTGGAGCCCTCGAGCACTGAAGCCCTCGAGCACCGGAGCCCTTGCGCACCGGAGCCCTCGAGCAGTGGAGCCCTCGAACTCTGAAGACACTGGATCCCTCGAGCACTTAGCCCTCGAGCACTGAGCCCTCGAGCTCTGGATCCATCGAGCACTGAAGACACTGGATCCCTCGAGCACTAGAGCCCTCGAGCTCGGGAGCCCTCGAGCTCGGGAGCCATCGAGCACTGGAGCCCTTGAGCAGCCCTCGAACTGGAGTCCTCGTGCACTCGAGCACTCGAGCACCCAAGCCCTCGAGCTCTGAAGACACTGGATCCCTCGAGCACTGAAGACACTGGATCCTTCGAGCACTTGAGCTCTGGAGCCATCGAGCACTGGAGCAGCCCTCGAACTGGATTCCTCGTGCACTCGAGCACCCAAGCCCTTGAGCCCTAGTACCATCGAGTCGTGGAGCCCCCGTCTCATTGGATACCTCGAACATCTCCAGGCCTGCCGCCCTCGAGCCATCAGGCACTCGAACCAATTAACACTTAATCACTCGAACTTCGAACCATCGAGCCTCGACCCCTCGAGACCTCGACATACCAAGTACAAATTCCTCTCCTTTTGAATCACTAGTCCACTAATATTAGACTTTCTTTTGAAGGCAACGAGGTTGCCTTATCGATGTAATACTTCAAAAACATCATGTTACATCTTTTGGTTCTAAATAGGTTTGGGGAACCTAATAAATATCCCCCATCTCAGGGTGTATTTTAAAAAAAATCATGTGGGGATTCTTTATATAACAGGAAACAAACTGAAGAACTTAGTTAGCAATTAATCAAAAATTTGAAAAAATATATTATATCCTATTTTTCCTGAATTTTTATTTTTCTTTCTTCTCTTTGTTGGTTCGTCATCCTCACTCATTAAAATGCTCGAACATGCAACTCTTCAAGTGCTCTAAACCACTCTCCAGGCTTATAAATTTTCTCGGATTTGTACAAATTCTTCATTTTCCTCCTTTCTTGTTGATTACTTGGGTAATAATGTAAGGTTTTCGATTTTCATTGTCATCCGTGTTTCCTTGCAATTTTAAACTAGTTTTTTGTTTGTAATGAGATGGATTCTTTAGAATCTGGTTACGGCAAGGCTCATGCTGACGCAGATTTTGACAAAGAAGGCAAATGTGAAACATCATAAACGTTGAAACTTATCGCAATCTATATTTTGGCCTCCACTTGTGGCCTTTTAATTAAATGTGCTTTTTCAAAATTTTTTGTTGGTTAAATTAGGGGTTGGCTTGGATTTTTTGATTTTTGTTGTTGCATGTTGCAGATTCTTGTTGTTTTTACATATGTACTGGTTGAATTTTGTCATTCATAGGGTTACTCTGTTTTTGATGCTGATATATAGTGTCATTTCGTATTTTTAGTGGTTTTAAAAAAAGAATTTTGGGGATTGATGATGATTAGGTTCTTTATATTTGCTTTGGTATTTTCGATTTGTCCAAGTGATCTTCGTTCACCATAATGCTCCTGCAAAAGAGATCCTGGAAGTGATTTTGGGGAAAAGACCCCGACACTCAAGTCAGTAGCTTTTCTCTAGAGAATTAGAATTTCTCTGTATGCAACTATTTACCTGGATTGGTGTCCTTCTTCTTATATTTATAACCAGTTATCATCGTGGCTCCGCATTATTAGGGACCACGATTGTGGGTCGTGTCATGGTCCACTAAATACAGTTCGTGTCTAATTGTGTTTGGCGCCTGATCGTGGTCTCCGCTTGGTGTATACCTAGCCCAGGAACCCCATAAAATTGGACTTTAGGCTCAGCCCATAACTAGGCTCTACACTAGGCCACAGACTGAAGTGGAACAAAACCAAGGAAAGTTAGACCACGAACCGAGAAAGGCAGGAGCCATGATCGAGCTCCACACACGAGCTTCCTTTCTCGGAACCACGATCAAACACACAATGGAAAATCTGGTTAAAGTGGAGCCATGTTCGTAACACACTATAAAAGGAGGAAAAATGAGACTAATCCAGGTAAGTGCAACTGGACTTAGAGCATTGATTCAGAAAATAGAAGTGATTAACTTGGGCGTCAGAGTCTTTTCCCCGGAACCACTTTCGAGATCTCTTTTGTAGGCACATCACGGTGAACAACGGTTACTTAGACAGATCGGGGATACCACAAAATTTGGCACTGACTGTGGAGACCAAATTTTTTTCGATTGTTCATTCTTGGCAAAGTCGATAATAGTGTTAACCAGAAGTGAAAGAAGCCAAAACCACCATACTCAAGAGCAAACAACTGGAAGAAACAAGAACGTACATCCCAGTCAAAATCAGGATTATGTTCCCAATAGAGAGAAAGAACGCATTAGGGGTGACACCGAAGATGAAGAAGAGGCAGAGTCTTCTAACACGAACAAAGAAAAGAAAAGGAAAGGAGAGCGTTTGCATCGTTTCTATAAGCGAATAGAGAGCAACTGTATAATCATTTCCTAGCCACTCTCAAACTAAAGTCCCCAAGGGTAAGTCATAATGTCAGTCAAAACAATGATGACCTGAAATATAGGGACGAATTAAGAGAAATAGTAGCAGATGACGATGCAGACAAGCCACCATTAGCACCACATATTCGCAACTTCAAGAGGCCAGAAGACTTCAAACTGCCATTACATGTCAAAATTTACGATGGAATGAATGACCCAAAGGAATTCCTGTATTACTATGATCATAGCATAAGGTTCTGCGATAGTGAAATTGAATTAGTGTGTAAGGCTTTCCCTATATATTTGTCGAGAGCATCGATTACATGGTATGAAGATTTACCAAACGGAAGTATCAGATCTTGGGCACAACTCTCAGATCTATTCTTGGGACGCTTCTACCAAACGAATAAGTTCACCAAGACAATAGCGGACCTAAAAAATATAGTTTAACGAAGCGATGAATGTTGGCAGAGTATCATAATAGGTTCATCACGGAGAGTCTGCAGGTTCGGGACCTGTATTTTCAATGTTCCTTGGGTGCGTTCATGGGGGTCATGCAATCAGGAGATTTCTATAAGGAAATCACAAAGAACATGCCAGAAAACCCAAGAGACCTACAAAATAGAGCAGTATGTTCAAACCAAAGAAGTGAACAATCACAAAATAGAGCGGGAGCGAGGAGAGAAAAGAGTAAAGGAGGACTCAAAAAGAAATTTGGCAAAGAAGGGGAAAGGAAACCTCTCTTTCAAAGGAAGAGAAGCGGGAACACAAAGCATCTTGTCCCAAGAGAAACCGTTAAATTTTTTTTGAAAGGAGATCTGGTAAGCGAACAAAGATCTATTTCACGAACCGGCACCAATAATAGCACCTCCAGAGAAAAGATCAAGAGAATACTATTGCGACTTCCATAAAAATCACGGTCACGATATTGAATATTACAGAGATCCGAGGAGGCAAATAGAGGAGAACTTGAAAAATGGCTATCTAGGACAGTATAAGAAGGAAAATAGCGGTAACAAATACAACAAAGAGAGCAAGGCAGGAAGCTCCATGGAAAAAATCCAAGCTACAACGAACACTCCGAACAAGAATCAAAAGATGACAGCATCAGTGGACTATGAAGATGATGTGTCTAATGAGGCTCTAGAGAAAGTAGTCTTCTCCACACATGGGTTAACGGAGTCCCTATCGAATAATGCCTGGAAGGCTAAGGCCATGTATTCACCACCACTGGAGCCCCTAGATAAAATATTGTGTGTTGATGAAACAATCACGTTTAGCAAAGAGGACGCTGATCCTAATGTTTCACCTCACAATGATCTAATGGTCATTATTGTTGAAATTGAAAATGCAATAATTCATAGAGTGTTCGTAGATGATGGGAACGCTGTAGAAATCCTTTTCGTAGACTGCTTTGACAGACTAGGATTCAAGAGTACCGACTTGAAGAAATCCACATCCTCGCTCGTAGGATTCACAGGGCGAGCAGAGACACCGTTAGGCAACATACATCTGCCTATAACAATTGGCATAAATGATAGGAACTGTACTATAATTTGTGACTTTGTCGTCATGGATGCTCTAAGTTTGTTTAATGCTATCATCGGGAGGCCATGGATGAACAGAGCAAAGCAATATGGTCTCTGTACCATTTTTTCATAAAGTTCCCAACCCCAACATAGATTGCAACGGTGAGAGGAAACCAACAAACTTCCAAACAGTGTATGGATACCGCAATGAAAGCATGAAAAACCATTGAGCAAACGAAGATGGTTTGTACTATCACGAACAGTGACTTACTCAACCAGGTGGACCATCTAGTAGATCTAGGAGAAGAGACTGAAGATGTCATTTTGGATGACAACGATGCATCTAAGTGTGTCAAAATAGGGAAATATCTGCCGGATCAGAGAAAAAGAGGGTGACACAAATTCTGCGAGATCACAAAGACACATTTGCATGGAGTGTACAAAACATGGGAGGAATTAACCCAGGGATTGTAACTCATTATTTGAATATAGGTGATTCAGTCAAATCGATCAAGTAGAAGGAAAGAAGCTTTGCTATTGATAGACAAAAAGCAATAGAGTAAGAAATAAATGCGTTGTGTCAAGCCGGGATAATAAAAGAGGCAATATATCCAAAATGGATAGCAAACCCAGCAATGGTGAAATAGGCGGATTCCGAATGGCGAATGTGCATAGGTTTCACCAATTTAAACAAAGCATGCACAAAGGATAAGTATCTTCTGCCATAGATTGATCAATTGGTGGAAGCAATTTTGGGGTACGAAGTCTTAGCTTTCTCAGATGCCTATAAAGGATATTATTAGATATTGATTAACCCGGAGGATGCAGAAAAAATAACCTTCATAATGAGCTTCAGGATATTTTGCTACGTGAAGATGCCATTTGGGCTGAAAAATACAAGAGCATCATATCAGAGGGCGATTGATAATGCTTTCTATAGTCAATAGGGCGTAACATAGAAGCATATGTGGATGACATGGTCAGAAAAAATAGATGAATATGCGAATTTACGAAGGACTTAAAGGAAACCCTGGATACGTTAAAGGCAATTGTAATGAAGCTAAATCCCAAAAAATGTACAATCGGGGTAGGCACATGCAAATTTTTGGGATACAAGGTATCCTCAAAAGGAATTGAAGCTAATCCGGAGAAAATACAAGCAATTGTTATCCTCCTCCAGCCACGAACAGGTAAGGAAATCCAAATCTTAATGGGATCGTTAACATCGCTTAGTATGTTCGTTTCAAAGGTGGCCGAAAGACACTTCCCACTCTTACAAGTCTTGAAAAAGGCTAAAAAGTCTAGCTAGAATGAAGATTTTCCAATAGCTTATGAGTTATTGAAGGAGCAACTTCAGACTCTGCAAACGTTGAAATTACCAATTCTAGGAGAAACATTATACTTATATTTGGAGGTTTCAATAAATTTGGTGAGCTCAGTTTTGGTGAGACAAGAAAGCCAGAAGCAGATACCAGTGCTCTACACTAGCAGAATACTACAACAGGCTGAGAAAGCGTACCTGCCAATTGAGAAGTTGACTCTAGCTTTAATATATTCAGCAAGAAGATTACGAATCTATTTCCACAGTCATAAAATTTGTAGTCTATACTGACTACCCAATCAAGAACATCCTGAGCAAGCCTGAGTTATCCGGGAGAATGAACAAATGGTCTCTCGAATTGGGAGAGTTCGAGATTCAGTTTCAACCACAAACTGCAATCAAAGTGCAAGCTTTAGCAGATTTCATCGTGGAGATGACAAGTGTGGGAGCGCAACAGGTGAAAACACAGCAGTATCTTGACATAGATAAAGGAAAGTCCAAATAGGAAGACACCGCATGGAAACTGTTCGTGGATGGGGCATCTAGCAAAGAAGGATGTAGAGCAGAATTGTTGTTGATCAACCCAGATGGAGGAGAATATAGACACTCGCTTCATTTTAACTTTTCACTTACCAAAAATGAAGCTGAATACGAGGCGCTTGTATGTGGCTTGGATCTCATAGTAAAGATGAAGGTCAAGAGTGTTTGGGCATTTAGAAATTCACATATGGAGGTCCAACATGTACGAGGAGACTACAAAGTGTGAGAGGAGCAATTGATGAAATACTTAATCAGGTTTTGTTAACTCATCACTCACCTCGAGTACTTCAACATCCAGCATGTCCCAAGAAGTGAAAATAGAAAAGCAGACGTTGTAACCAAGCTAGCAACAGTAGGGTTCGAGTCACTTACTGAACACAATGGTGTGAAGGTAGAGATCGTTCCAGTTAGGAGCACAGCAAGGAAAACCGTGTCAATGGTTCAGGCACATGAGGTAAACTGGATGACCCATTAATTGATTACTTTGAAAAGGGGAACCTGTTGATACACAAAGTACATGCCAGGAAGCTAGAAATGCGATCTCACAACTATGTTTATGAAGACGAGACCATGTACAAGAAAGGATTCCTGTCTCCATGGATAAATTGTGTGGGGTTATCATAAGAAAACGAGATGTTGAAGGAAGTACACAAAGGATTATGTAGATCGCACCAAGGGTCTCAAACGATCGCAAAGAAGATCATTCAAGCCGGATACTACTGGCTAACCATGTTTAATGACACATATAACTTCATCCTTAAGTGAAAAAGCTGCAAGATGAATGCTCCAGCATCACACAAGCCACAATCAACATTAACAGGAATATATAGAGCTTGGCCCTTTGATAAATGGGGAATGATATGGTCGGACCTTTTCTAAAAGGTGTTGGCAGTGCTAAGTTTCTAATTGTGGCAGTTGATTACTTTACAAAGTGGGTGGAAGTGAAGCCATTAGGAAGAGTTACAACAAAAGTAACAAGAAAGTTTGTCTGGAAGAATATGGTTTGTCACTTTGGAGTACTGCAAACCATCGTCACCGACAACAACACACAATTCACAAGTGGAGTCTTTATAGAACGGTGTTCGAAGCTGGGAATCGCACAAAAATTCACTTTAGTAGCTCACCTTCAAGCGAACAGTCAGGTAGAAGTAACGAACAACAAGATACCCAGAAAAGACTGGAAGGAAAGCAAACATGCTAGGTTGATGAGATATACAACACCTTGTGGTCATACAGAATAACATTGTGAGAACCAACAGGAGAAATGTCATACAGTCTTGCATATGGGCACAAAGCTGTAATACCAGTGGAAATTGAGAACTCTAGCCTTTGATTCAAAGAATATAAAGAAGACATTAATCCAGAAATGATGAGGTTGGATTTAGATGAACTTGAAGAAAAGAGATAGAGGGTGGTGATCACGGACGCAAAGTACAAAGAAAGGATGGCTAGAGCATACATCCAGAAAGTTAAGGAAATGAAATTTCAAATTGGCGATCTGGTGCTAAGGAAGAATGAAGCTAGCCTGGCTGAGAAGAAAGGAAAGTTGTGCCAGAAGTGAGGTTAGCAAAGAGGCGGAAAAATCTTGTTTCATTGTATAGAAACCATGAAATGATCATTGGTGGTGTTCGTTCCCTTGTTATGTTTTGAAGGCAATATTATTGCAATATAAATATTAATCTTTTAGAGCAAGATTTCTTACTTACCTAAATAGTTATACCTTGCAACCGCAAAAAAAGTTATAAAATCTTAAAATATAAATGCATGATTATAGCTGCACAAGTTGTCGATTATGAAAGCTACACCTCTTGCCACTTCGCACAATAGAAATCTTAAGTCTTAAAGTTATAAATCTTTGCAATAAGGTATTTATGGCTACAAAAAATGACAATGGAAAGCGATGGATTTTGCGGTTTCACACTCTCAAGAAAGCAAGCTATAGACCTCAAACAGCCAAACCTGGCTTCAATACAATGACAAAAAAGCGATAGATCTTGTGGCTTTGCACAATACATACTTTTAATTGAGCAAGCGATATATTTTTCTATAAGATAGATATACTATGAAACAAAAACTAAAGCAAGCGATAGATCTTGTAACTTTGCAAAAAATAGATTTTTAATATTCAAAACAAAGATAATATACGTAAAAGAAAGATATCTTGCGAAGAAAAATAACTACGCAAGCAAAAACAACCAAAGTATGATGTCTGGTTTGATTGAAAATAGACTACCACATCATCCAAAAGCTATAACAAAAAGAGAATTGTGCTAGAAACGTTCAAACAAAAAATCATTACATATTATCTATGTCGTGACGCACAGGAAGATCCCGAGGAAGAAGAACTGCCACAACGACGAGATTACAATGCCTGATGTTCTTCAACAATTATATGATCATAAGGCCACTTCATGTGCAAGTAAGTAGGATGCCGAATTCGACCACTTTGTTCCATGCAATCAAGATACTTAGCATAATAAGCTTTAAAGTCAGTTATAGGGCCGAACTTCTACCGATAGAGTTTCATACTCATAAGGTTGGTAGTTTCTTGATAGCTCTTATTGATTCCTTCCAAACTATTGATCATCTCCTACAATTGGTGAATATGCAATTGAACAACCTCAGATAAATTAACTGTCTGGCCGCTAATACTCATTGTATGATTACATCGACTAGTAGAACTGCGATGGCTAATAGACATAGCTTTCAGCTCAACCTTATAATTGAAGCACGCTTGCTCCAGTTCATGAACCTTGAATCTAGACGGGTACACTCAGCGCGAGGCGGTCATTGTCGTTACACAATTGGATATTCAATGCAACCTGCTTATCATACTTTTTTTGCCACTCTACAGAACAACGGGAAAGATCATCACATTTGTCTTGCTTCTTCTTCAAATGGTCGAAAGTTGTCGATACGAGAACACTGTTTATGGATGATACCGGTCTTTTGATAAGCTTTGCATGCTTTACTTGCAGCAAAATTCTTTGCCTCCTATTGGTGGCGGATCATCTTAACAAGTTAAGCTACTGACGATGGATAAGATCATTCTGTTCCGAACATAACCGCTTCATCCCACAAAAATTCTCTTGGGTCTCATTAAGAGTTATTATCCATGCAAGCTCCAAATTGTTAATACCAAGTAGCATGTACTTTAAGCAAAGAACCAATGACATAGCCCACTCTTCAATGCGTTCATGGAGCTTAAGTGAATGAACATAATCCCTTATAGACTCCAGGTCAACTAAACCGCGAACAATATCTTTACCAAGAGACTCTAAGTTATTACTATCAGGAATAAACTCACTACACGGACAATCTCTAGAAGATAACATAGCCCTTCAAGGAGCAGACACGCCCCATCTAAGACATAAAGGTATAGAGTTTAGATCCGAATCACCAATGTGGGACAAATGATTACTAGAAAATAGCTCAAGATATTCCAAGGAGATACAGCTAGAAACCTCAATTACCATGCTAAAACACCAAGTATCAGAAGACATTGACCCAAGAGGAGGCCTAAAATGATCACTAGCAATACCCTGCATACCAGCAAATTCAAAGCAAAGGGATAGAATCAAAATAAGAAAATTAATTATTTTCAATAAAGCAAACAATTTAAACATGCATAATAATGTCATTTAATGTTACAGATAAGAGTTAATTGCTATCCTAATCAAATCATAGCTCTAGAAGTTCAAATGGCTTCTGCGTGAGAGGGTGAAGGGCTTTGAACAACAATGGTAGTTTCTTTTTGGCTTGCATCCTGGCTAGGCTTATCCTTCTGTACTTCAGACTCTAGGAGAGGGGTCAATGTGGCATCAGAAGAAGCGAAAGGAAGACCTTCAAAATAATCGGCATGGCAACTTTTCAGCTCTAAGATGGAGGTCAATGAAGGAAGATCCGCAAGATGCGATAGCAAGACATATGGGTGCCCACCATCAGAAATATTTCCGATAAAACTATCATTGAGCATGGCCTTCCGCTCTTCTAATGCTGTAGTGCACTTTGCCAAAGAGGGCAAACTCTTCACCTTCGCAGTTGGGTTTAACTCGCAAGTATTTCACAGCCTCACAATAACCAATGGTGCAAGCAGAGCAGGAAACATCCTCAAATAACTTGAAGAATGAGTTCATTTTGCAGGACCGATCCACCAGAACTTGAGGATATTTAGGGGAAGCAGGCCCATTTGTGTGCATTTCCTTTAGCTCAGATTAAAGCTTATTCACTTCTTCCTCGGCAATCCTTGCACCCTTCTCAGTAGTGTTTGCCCGTTCCTCCGCAGCTTTAAGGGAGGCCTCCAGGGTCACACATCTTATCTCCTTGCTTTTATACTTCTCCAACAACAACTCATTTGCAGGGGAGAACTTTGCAAGCCGCTCACTCACGAGTTGAAGACTCTCACTAACCTTACAAAGAAAATCATATACGAATGAAACAATCAATTATCAAAATACAAGGTATCAGAGTATAGGGAGAGTTACTCCAACTAAACAGCAAACTTACCACAACCAAAGTATCAGGAAGGGAAAGTTTGGAGGGATTGTCAGGTATTATTTCCACCACCAGCAGATTATCGGTTTGCACTAGAGCCTTAGAGCGAGGCTGGTTGCCTTGGCCCTTTTTAACCGGAGGAGGTAAATGAATTAAGGACCCATCAATCCTATCCCTTTTCTTCTTTTACTCCTTCAATTCACCAGTGGTGCGATCGCCACCCATCTCTCCGCATTAAGTGGACTTGCCCTTAGCATGTGCAGTACTAGTGCTCGTTTTGTTAACACCATGTTGGAGAATGTCACTTGCTGCAGCATTGTCAGGCTAGACAAGAGTCACATCAACCTCCATTGCCATCAAAAAGCAATCTGTCGATAGCACCTCCAGCTAGGTCCATGTTTACAAAAAAGTAAACATCACAGATAAAACAAATGCACAAAGGACAACATTGGTAAAAAAATAAGACAATATACAGATCTAACATAGCAAAACAATAACGAACAAAACACCTTCAACATTAGACACAGCATGGCGGAGATGTTGTGTATGAGTGCAAAGTGTTACCACTATCTCAGTTTCGGCAGTAAAATGGACAATTAAACTAGGAAGCTTAGATATGGGAACTTTGTAGTTCCAAGATGGAAGGATAACTTCTGAGGGTTATTTAATTATTACATAAAAAAATTTCCTGCGCCAAAGACCAACATTACTAGGAAAACCACTCATGAGTTCAACACTAGGGATAACTGGATATAAGGTAAACTCATCTATAGTAATTTTTACTTTGCGAAGATGGTAAAAGTTACGGAATAAGTTAAGGGTGAAAGGAACATCCGCATTTTCACACACATGAATCTCATTACAATAGCAATGCCCTAGGATCAAACAGGGACAATGCGATTTTGTACGCAGACAGAAGCTCAACAACATGTTGTGGAAGGGGAAATTAAAGGCCAAAGTTCAAATAGTCCAAATAACAAGATATGTAGCAAGAAGGAGGTGTGAAAACATACTCAGACTTTGCAGGAGCATGAAGATCACACGAAGATAGAAATGGAAAAATATTTCTTGAGATATTCCAAGAATGCTGTTAACAGTAGAAGGCTCGGTGATATGACCAGAGTCCTCATCAGAGTGAACATCTTCTATGAGAGACTTGATATGGCTATGGGAAGACATTAAGACAAACAAGTATCCTAGAATGTGAAATATAACCCTTAATTAGAGCTACAAAGGTTGGGTACAAATTTTTCAAACCAAAATTTAAGGAAAACAAAAGAGGATATGCCGAAGAAGATGACTGGAGTTATATAATTCAAGGTATAAGCGGCAAGTCACCAGAAAATGAAGAACCAATACTTCATAAATTTAGCGCATGCAACAAAGAAAGAAGAAAGAAAGCTGAAATAAACTTACTTTTATAAAGGAAGAAGAACGGTAATTTACAGAAGAGTTAAGAATAACTGGAGAAGACGAGAGTTTTCAGCGACCGAGAAGATGAATTAAGGGAAATTAATTCCAATATTTAAGAAATAATGGGGAAACGGAAAAATTGAGGAGACTAATCAGTTCAGGAATCATAATGACGAGATTCTGACACAAAAAGTAGGTTATCTTTTTTAGATATCGAAATGACGGTGGAATTGGATTAGATAGTGCACTGAATTATGATGGAATTAAATTAATTGATCCAAAATTCCCTATTTAAGTGATGGAGTGATAACTAAAATCAGGGAAAATTGGAATAGTATAGTTAAGAATAAGGATGAAATTTTGGTCAATGGATACAATATCTAAGTAGATGAGCTTATCAGAACTGCGATACATTTGGAGAAGATTCAAAATTTAAATTTCAAATTTAAAATTCTAAACTCGAGAATATTCACAAAGCCGCAAGTATAGCCAAGAAACCAACTACACTTCACAATGACAAAAGGAGAAATACTAATGATGAACAGGTTGTTAGAATACAACATCAGTTCGCATTCATTTCAAAGGTAATGCCATTGCTTAGTGTCTTTTATTCTTCATGGCCTGGGGGGGGGGGGGGTTATGGTGTATACCTACCCTAGGAACCCCATAAAATTGGACTTTAGGCCCAACCTATAACTGGACTCTATAGTAGGCCACGAGCTGAAGCAAAAGCAAGCCAAGGAAAGTTAGTCCGTAGACTGAGAAAGGAGGAAGCCATGATCAATTTCCAAGAACAAACTTTCTTTCTCAAAACCACGATCAAACACACGATGGAAAATTAGGATAAAGCAGAGCCATGTTCGTAACACACTATAAAAAGAGGAAAGAGGAGACTAATCCTGGTAAGTGCAACTGGACTGAGAACACTTGATTCAGAAAAGAGAAGTGACTGACTTGGGCACCGGGGCCTTTTCCCGGGAACCACTTTTGGGATCTCTTTTGTAGGCACATCACAGTGAACAATGGTCCCTTGGACAAATTGGGGATACCACAACACCGCTTCTCTTGGTTTGTGGCCCAGTCCATTCCGACCTGATTCCGATTATATTGGTTCGCATGGTAGACTACCTTGAAACTAACTTCTGGGCTGGGCTTAAGCCCAACCTTATGGGCTAGGTATACACTATAAGCCCCCCTAGCCAAGAATACTAAGAGACATGAAGCGAAGAAATTAATTGTGGAATAAATGCAAATTGATGTTGTACGAGTTAAAACTCAACCAATCTTTTCGTCATTAATATTTCTCAATCGTCATTGCAAAGTATTGTTTGCTTGTTATCTTAACTTTCCGTGTTTGTTGATTTTTTTGAATTTGAATCTTCATCATCGACTTTCTTTATATGATAGGCTAAATTGTTGGGATTCTGTTTAAATGAACCGTGATTCTTTCCCCTTACTTTGCTATAATGTTCCGATTTTCCCGAATTCCCTTATCGTTCTATCTCTTAAATAAGATATTTGAATCAATTGACTTAACTCCATCAATATTCACTTTATTGTGTAATCAAATTCCGCCTCCATCTCAGTTTTTGCAAAAGGTATTTTGCTTTTGTATCAGACTATAATAATGATGTTTTTGAATATATTGAACTCTCCATTTTTTGACATCTCCGTGTTGCGGTATAAATACTGACATTTATTTCTTTTTAGTTCACCTTCTCCGTCATTCAATTTTTCATCATCTCTGGCCTTCCTAATCTCTCTGGGAATCTGTCGTTCTTCATCTTCTATAAAAGTAAGTCTATCCAGCTCTTTTTTTTGAATCTGCTAAATTTATAGAGCATTTATTCTTCTTCTTCTTGGCTTCTTACCATTTAAAGTTGAATCATATTCTCAGATTTGTTTCTCTGGTGTATTCCCCTTTTCTTTAAATCTTCCGGTGAAGTACTAGAATCTACACTTTGTTTCCTAATCTTTATTACTGCCTTGAATTCTAAGACGCTTCTGTATCCAAATGTATTCCTCTAACCGTATTAGCAACTCCGTAAAGGATGCTCACTCCGATGAGGATTCCGATCATGTCACCGAATCTTCTATTGTTAGCATGTTTTGTCTGATGGCTATCTAGAAGGTTTAAAGAGCTACTTCCCTTTTCTTCGTTCGCTCGAACTTCAGTCCCCTACAGACTCTGAGTGTGTTCACACTTCTCCTCATGGTTATATATCATACTACTTAGCATACCTTACCTTCAATCTTTACTTCCCCTTCCTCAACATCTTGTTGATCTCCTTTCTTCGTACAAGGTCGCTTTGTCTCAGCTTTATCCCAAGGGTATTGCTATTATTATGAGATTTCACCATGTGTGTGGAAATGTAAATATTCCTTTTAAGCTCAACTTTTTTTGTAACTTCTATCATCTTTGAAAAGTAAAAAAATAATATTGATCAGTTCACTTTCTACTCTGTCATTCATGGTGTTGAGCTTGCTAGCAGTTTTCCTAGTAATGTTGGTACTTGGCGTAGCAAATATTTTTACGTGAAAGTAAATCAAGAATCTGACGAGGCCATTCCATCTTAGAACTATAATGTTCCTAAGTTGAAGTTTCCTCATCCGGGGGCTCGTCTTACTGCTATATCAGAGATTGTAGTAACCCTCCGCGAACATACACAACTTCTCAATCATGCTAATTTGGATGGTGAAGGTGTTCTGTTTTGTTTTTTATGTTATTGTTTCATCTTGTTGCACCTAACTTTTCCATCTATTTTGACATCGCTTTACTGTTTTTGCACGTTCATCTAATAATTCATCACCTTTATGTCTTCGTTTGATGTGTATCATACATTTTTTTTTATAGATATGGATCTAGCTGGAGGTGTTCCTAATAGATCGCTTTTTGATAAGGTTGATGAAGAGGTGGCTGAGATGCTTGTCCACCCTAATGACTACTGCAAATGATATTATCCAAGAGGATATCAATAAATGTAACTCTCAAATTGCACTTACTTAGGGTAAGACAACTGTGGGCGGAGAGGTGGGTTGTGATCGCACCACTATGACTACAAGGAGAAGAAAAAGAAGAGGGAGAGAACCAATGGATCATCAACTCATTTTCCACCTCATAGGAAAAAGGGACGTGGTAACCAGTCTAGTTCTAGAGCTTTATTGCGAACTAACAACTTACTAGTGGAAGGGACTATTCCTGATACTCTCTCCAAACTCTCTTTTCCTCATACCTTGGCTGTGGTAAGTGGTAAGTTGGCTGTGAGTTCAAAGTAGTTTTAGTTATACTTTGATATTCTTTATTTAGATGAATGGTTATCTCATTTATATGTGTATTTCTCTGTAAGGTTGGTGAGAGTCTTCAGCTCGTCATTGAGCGACTGTCAAAATTTTCCCAGGGAGACGATTCACTTTTGGATAAGTAAAAGGCTAAGGAGAAGAGGTGTGAGGCTTCATAAATTTCCCTTAAGATCGTTGAGGATCATTGGAAGGCTGCTGAGGAGCGTGCAAAGGCTGCTGAGGAGCGTGCAAAGGCTGCTGAGGAAGAAGCTTCCAAACTTCGATCTAATCTAGGGGAGATGCGTATGAATGGTCCTGCTTCTCCTAAATACCCCCAAATTATGGTCGATTAGATTTGCAAAATGAACTCATTTTTAAAGTTATTTGACTATGTTTCCAGCTCTGCTTGTGCAATTGGTTATTGAGAGGCTATTAAAGATTTTCGTGAGTTGAACCCGACTGCAAAGTTGAAGAACTTCCCTTCTTTGGAAAAATATACTTCAGTGGTGGCGAAGCGTAAGGGTATACTGAATAATGGCGGACATCCCCATGTCTTGTTATCGCATCTCGCGGGTCTTTCTTCGTTCCCCTTCATCCAAGAGCTTATGAGTTTCCAGGTTAATTACTCTGAAGGCCTTTGTTTTGCTTCTCCTGATGCTACACCAACCCCTGTCTCTGATTTTGATGCGCAAGGGGAGAATCCTATCTAGGATGCAATCTAGGGAGAAACTGCCCTTGCTGTCCGGAGTATTTAACTCTCTCATAACGAAGTAAGTTAAATCCTAGAGTTGTGATTTGTTGTGTTTGTCTGTAATATTTAATGGCACTATTTTGTGTTTTCGACCTTATATTTTGTTTGGCTTTGACTTATTTCTTCTATTATGATTTTATGCCTTTGTTTCATATTTTCTCACATGCAGGCTTTTGATATTTTCATCGACCATAAATTTTTGAATCTCCGTGGCTTGTTTGGATCTAATGATTGTGTTAGGAATCTTCTTAGATCTATGTCTTCTAATACCTAGTGTCCTAGTATGATAATTGAAGCTTCTAGTTCTATGTCCCAGGAGTATCTTGAGCTATTTTCTGGTAGCCGTTTGTCTAGCATTTGAGATTCAGATTTAAAATCTATCTCTTTATGTCTTGGATGGTATACTTCTAATCCTTTGATGTCTTCATCCTTTTCTAAAGATTGTGCGTGCAACAAGTTTATTCCTGATGGTTAAAACTTGGAGTCTCTTGGGAAAGACATCATCGTACCTTAGTTAACCTTGAATCTCTTGGCACCTATGTCCGTTCACTTAATCTCCCTGAATGCGTCAAAGAATAGGAAATGATTTTGGGCCTTCGTCGAAGATATATGCTCCTTGGTGCGAACAATTTAGAGTTCGCATGGAAGAAGACTCTTAATGAGACTCCAGAGCATATTTGTGAAATGAAACAGTTTGTTCAGAGAAAAATAAACTTATTCATGGCCAGCAGCTCAATTTGGTCAAGATGATTCGTCATCAATAAGAAGAGAACAATTTTTCTTCCTGTAAAGAGCGCGAGCTTATCAGAACACTGGTATCATAGAAAAACAGTGTTCTCACATTAATGGCTTATTTGATCAGTTGAGGAAGAAACAAGACGAATGTGATATCCTTTCCCATTGTTGCATAGAGTGGCAAAGCAAGTTTGACAAACAGGTTGCTTTGAATATCCAATTGCGTAGTGATAATGATTGCCTTTGCACTGAGTGTGCACGGCTTGGTTCAAGCATTCCTCAACTTGAGCAAGCGTGCTCTGATTATAAGGATGAGCCAAAAGCTATATCTTCTAGTCATCGTGGTTTCACTAGTCTTGGTGATCTGACTATGAGTATTAGCTGCCAAAGAGTTAATTTATCCGAGGCTGTCCGATTGTATATTCCCCAACTACAGGACGAGATATGCAATTTGGAGGAATCAAATAAGAGCTACCAAAGAAAAGGTCGACCTTATAAGTATGCAACTTGATCGAAAGAGGTTTGGCCTGATAACTGATATTAAAGCTTATTATGCTAATTATCTTGATCGCATGGAGTGAAGTGGTCAAATTGGGCATCCTTCTTACTTTCATATGAAATGGCATTATGATCATATGATAGCTTAAGAACATAAGACCTTGCAATCTCGTCGTTGTGGTGGTTCGTCTTCTTCTGGATCTTTTCGTGCTTCACGGCGTAGATAATCTATGATGCAATAAATTTCCCTTTGAATGCTTCAAGTACCATTTTGCATTTGTTTATGGCTTTTGGATGATGTTCCAGTCTATTTTTAATAATACCAAACATCATGCTTTGCATATTTTTGCTTGCGTGATCCTTTTTGTTCACTAGATCTATTTGTTTTTCGTTTTTCAACTTTGCTGTGGACCTGCGTGTCATGTATTATGCAAACTTGGATATTTGTACAATGTGAAGCTATCCGATTTATTTACTGCTTCCCACGCTTTTGGTTGGAATATCTTCCTTATTGCAATATCTATGTCTTTTTTGACTAAAATTTTGTTTTGTACGAAGCCGCAAGATCTATCGCTTGCTTTTGTCATTGTTTCCTAGGCATATCTGCCTTATAGCAAAATCTATAGCTTGCTTAATTAAAAGTTTGTAATATGCGTAACCGCAAGATCTATTGATTGCTTTTGTCATTGTTTTGTAGGCATATTAGCCTAATAGCAAGATCTATAGCTTGCATAGTTAAAGACTTGTAATGTGCAAAGTTACAAGATCTATAGCTTACCTAATCAAAAATTCTTTTAAGATATTTTTATTAGACGATTTCATAGTTTGTGGCATCACAGTTAGTAAAGTACTTGTGACTACAAAGCATAGTATATACGTAAAGGATAAGAAGTAACTGCCCCAAAAGATGGTTTTTGATATTTATATTGCTATAATATCTCCTTCGAAACAAAACAAGGGTATGAACATCACCAATGATCATGTCATGGTTCCTATACAACAACTAGGTTTTTTCTATCTTCTTCGTTGGCCCTACACATAAAACTTTCTCAAGTTGATTACGTGCCAAGTATTGGGAATACTGCTGCCATCCTCTTTTAAACTCATATCAGTTGGATCGATGTGTCTTCGTTATCTTGTACGGTCCTTCCCATTTTGGGCTAAACTTTCCTTTTTCTTCCGCTACGCTGGCTTCATTCTTCCTTAGCACGAGATTACCAATTTGAAATTGTGTGTCCTTGAATTTCTGATTGTATGCTCTAGCCATCCTTTCCTTGTACTTTGCCTCTGTGATCGTCGCCTTTTCTCGCTTTTCTTCAAGTTCGTCTATATACAACCTTATCATTTCGGGGTTATCTTCCTCCTTGTATTCTTCTACTCGAAGGCTTGAGTTCCCTATTTCCACTGGTATAACCACTTTGCACCTGTGTACAAGACTGTATAGTGTTTCTCTTGTAGGTTGCCTCACTGTTGTTTTTTTGGACCACAAGGTATTGGGTATCTCATCCACCCAGCCAGTTTGCTTTCCTTCTAGTATTTTTTGGATACCCTGAACTATAGTTCTATTTGTTACCTCCACCTGACCATTTGCTTGAGGGTGAGCTACGGATGTGAACTTTTGTGCAATTCCCAACTCCGAACACCATTTAGTGAAGGTTCCACTTGTGAACTGTGTGCCATTTTCAGTGATGGTAGTTTGCGTCACCCCAAAGCGAGAAACTATATTCTACCAAACAAACTTTCTTGTTACTTCTGTATTGACTCTTCATAATGGATTTGCTTCCACCCACTTTGTAAAGTAATCAATTGCCACAATTAGAAATATTACACAACCAGCACCTTTTGGAAAAGGTTTGACTAAATTGATTATGCATTTATTGGATGACTAAGCTCAATGTATTCCCATTAAAGTAGCCTGTGGCTTGTACGATATTGGAGCATTAATCTTGCAACTTTTACATTTGACGACAAAGTTGTACACATCCTTAAACATGGTTGGCCAATAATATCCGACTCACATGATCTTCTTCGAGATTTTTTGAGACCCTTAATGCATTCCGCATAATCCTTCATGCACGTCCTTTAAGATTTTTCCTGCTTGCGATGTCCCCACACACTTTATCCAAGGAGAAAGGAATCCTTTCTTGTACAAGGTCCCTTCTTCATTAATGTAGTTGTGAGATCGCAATTCTAACTTTCTGGCTTGTACCTTGCTGTTGGCAGTCCCTTTTCAAAGTAATCTATTAATGGTGTCATCTAGCTTACTTCTTCTGTTTGGATTGTTGACACGATTGTCCTTGCTGTGCTCCTGACCTGAATGACCTCTATTTTCACATCTCTATGTTTAACTAATGATTCTAATCCAGCTGCTGCCAGCTTGTTTAAGGCGTCTGCTTTCGTGCTTTCATTTCTCGGAACATGTTGGATTCAAGGTGAGTAATGAGCTGACAAACCCTTGTTAATTATTTTGTTAATTTCTCTTCCCGCACTTTGTAGTCTCCCCGTACCTACTGGACTACTATATGTGAATCATGAAAGGCTCGAACACTCTTGACCTTCATCCTAACTGTGAGATCCAAGACACATATTAACGGTTCGTACTCAACTTCATTTTTGGTGAGTAGGAAATCAACATGAAGTGATTATCTGTGCTTGCCTCCTTATGGGTTGACCAATAGCAGTCCTGCACCACAACCTTCCTTGCTAGACGGCCCATCAACGAACAATTTCCATGCGATGTCTTCTCACTTGGATTTTTCTTTGTCCACTTTAAGATTTTGCTATGTGTTCGCTTCCTATGCCTCTGCATTTGTCATTTCTGTGATGAATTCTTCCAAATCCTATGCTTTGATTGCAGTTTGTGGTTGAAAAAAAAATCTCATATTGCCCCATCTCAAGGGCCCACTTGGTCATTCTTCCAAATGACTCAGGCTTGCTCAGAATATTTTTGATTGGGTAGTCAGGATAGACTACGATCTTATGGCTGTAGAAATAGGTTCACAGTCTCCTTGTTGAATATATTAAAGCTAGAGTCAATCTCTCAATTGGCAGCCTTTCTACATTATGTAGTATTCTTGCTTCTGGCCTTCTTGTAGCACAAAAAATGAGCTCACTGCATTTATTGAAACTTCCAAGTATAAATACAATGTTTCTCCTGGAATTGTGATTTCAAGGTTAGCAGTGTTTGTAGCTGCTCCTTCAAGGATTCATATGCCTATTGACTATCTTCATTCCAGCTAAACTTTTTAGCCTTCTTAAGGACTTCCAAGAGTGGGAAGTGTTTCTCGGATGCCTTTGAAATGAACCTACAAGGTGATGCTAATGATCCCATCAAAATTTGAATTTTCTTAACTGTTTGTGGTTGGGAGAGGCCAATTATCGCTTGTATTTTCTTCGGATTAGCTTCAATTCCTTTTGAGGATACCTTGTACCCTAAGAATTTTCCTGCACCTACCCCAATTATGTATTTTTTGGGATTAAGCTTCATTCCAATCGCACTCAATGTATCCAGGGTTTCCCTCAAGTCTTATGCAAAATTATGTATACTTTTGCTTTTTATGACCATGTTGTCGACATATGCTTCTATATTTTGCCCTATTTGACTCCAAAATGCCTTGTCGACCACCCTGTGATACGCCGCCCTTGTATTTTTCAGGCCAAATGACATCTTCACATAACAAAATATCCCAAAGCTTATTATAAAGACCATTTTTTCTGCATCTTCTGGGTTCATAAATATCTGGTGATATCCCTTATACGCATCCAAGAAAGCTAGGACCTCGTATCCAAAAATTTCTTCAACTAAATGATCAATCTTAGGTAAGGGATAACAATCCTTTGGACATGCTTTATTTAGATCAGTGAAGTCTATACATATTCTTCACCCAAAATCTGCCTTCTTCACCATCACTGGGTTCGCTAGCCATTTTGGGTAGATCACCTCCTTTGTGATGCCAGCGTGCAATAACGCTTTTACTTCTTCTTCAATCGCTTTCTATTTATCACTAGCGAAGCTTCTTTGTTTCTGCTTGACTGGTTTGGTCAAATCACCGATATTCAACAAATGAGTTACAATGCTTGCATTGACTCCTCCCATGTTTTGTATGCTTCATACGAATATGTCCTTGTAATCTCATAGGATTTGTATCACGTTCACGTTCTCCAAGTCTGGAAGATGTTTTCCTATTTTGATAGGTCTTTGTCATCTAAAATGATTTCTTTAGTCTCTTCTCCTAGATCTATTGGAGGGTCCAATTGTCTGAACGAGTCACTATCCATGATAGTACTAACCATCTTTATTTGCTCCACATTTTTCTGGCTCTCATCGCAATAACCATACACTGTCTGTATGTTTTTTAGTTTCCTCTCACTATCACGATTCCTATTGGGATTTGGAACTTCATGAACAAATGGTATGGAGACCATATCACATTTACTCTATTCATCCAAGGTCTACCGATGATAACATTAAACGAACTTGGTGCATCCATGACAAAGAAGTCACAAATGATAGTGCAGTTTCTATCATTTTCACCGATTGTTAAAGGAAGCTGTATGTTACCCAACAGTGTCTCTACTAGCTCAGTGAATCCTACAAGTGAGGATGTGGAATTTTTCAAGTCATTCCTCTTGAATACCAATCTATCAAAGCAATCCAAAAACCGTGCTCACATTATCTACAAACACTCTATGAGCTGTTATGTTCCCAATCCTAGCGACATTGACATTGGATCGTTGTGCGGTGAGATTTAGGAACTGCATCCTCTTGGCTAAACGTGATTGTTTCATTCACACACAATATTTTGTCTAAAGGCTCGTGGTGATGAATACATGGCCTTAGATTTCTAACAATTATTAATAAAGACTCAGTTGACCCATGTATCGATAAAAAAAATCCTCTCTGGAGCCTCATTAGATATGTCTTCTTCGTAATCCACCACTGCCATCATCTATTGATTCTTGTACTGAGTGTTTGTTATGGCCTGGTTCTTAGCCATTGAGCTCCCGCCTTGTTAGCTTCCTTGTATCGGTTCTTACCATCTTCTTTCTTGTACTGGCTTGGATAGCCATTCCTCAAGTTCTCCTCTATTTGTCTCCTCAAATCTTTGCAATATTCAACATCATGGCCATGATATTTATGGAAGGCACAATATTATTCTCTTGATCTTTTGTCTGGAGGTGCTATCATTGGTACTGGTTCACGAAAAAGATCTTTGTTCGCTTGCTATATTTCCTTTCATGGCTTTGTTAGTGGTGTTTCTTGAGACAAAATTCTTTGTATTCCCACTTCTCTTCCTTTGAAAGAGAGACTTCCTTTTCCCTTATTTTCCAAAATTCTTTGTGAGTATTACATTACACTTTTCTCTTCTCACTCCCGCTCTATTTTGTAGTTATTTGCTTCTTCGGTTCGCACATACTGCTCAATCATTTTTGGTAACTCTCTTGGGTTCTCCGATATGTTCTTTGTGAGTTATTTATAAAATTCTCTTGATCACATACCTCATGTGAAGGCATCTAAGGAAGATTGAAAGGACTAGTCACAAACCTGCAAACTCTTCGTGATGAACCTACTGTGATACTCTGCCAAACTTTCGTCATTTCGTTAAGCTATGTTGTTTAGGTCCGCTATTATCTTGGTGAATTTTACTTTTGGTAGAAAATCCCCAAGAACATATTTGAGAGCTGTGCCTAAGATGTAATAGATTTGCTTGGTAAATCCTTATACCATGTAATTGATATTCCTGACAGAAAGATAGGAAAAGCCTTCACCAACACAAATTCCGCATTGCTAAATCTATGCTGTTATGATGGGAATGTAAGAATTTCTTTTGGTCATTAGTCCCATTTTAAATTTTGACGTGCAATGGCAACTTTAAGTCTTTTGGCATCTTGAAGTCGCGAAGATGTGGTACTAACGATTACTTATTCGCATTGTCGTCTACCACTATAACTCTTAGTTCATCCCTATATTTAAGATCCTCGTTCTTTCGAATCAATTTTGACTTACTCTTGGGGACTTTGGCTTGAGAGTGGCTAACAACGAATTATACTGTTTAACTATGTTTGCTTCTAGAAATGATGCAAATGCTCTACTTTCTTTTTCTTTATTCGTATTAGGAGAATCTCCCTCTTCCTCATCTTTTGTGTCTTCTTTACCGCATTCCCGTTCTCTGTTGGGAACATATTCCTGATCTTGGCTGGGATGCATATTCCTGTTATGTCCAGCTGTTTGCTCTTATGTATACTGGTTTTGGCATCTTTCATTTCTGTGAACATCATTGTCAACTTTATAGGGAATGAAGGACAGAAAAAAAAATTTCTCGTCCCCACAGACAACGTCAAATGTTGTGGTATTCTCAATTTTCCCAAGTGACCTCCTTTCACTGTAATTCTCCTGCAAAAGAGATCTTGGAAGTGATTCCAGGGAAAAGACTCTGATGCTCAAGTCAGTAGCTTTTCTCTTGAGAATTAGGATTTCTCAGTATAGTTGCACTTACATGGACTTGTGTCTTTCTTCTTATATTTATAATCATTTATCATCGTGGCTCCATATTATAAGGAACCACGATCGTGGGTCATGTCATGGTTCTATATATCTAGTTCATGTCTATTATTGCGGCTGACGCCTGATCGTGGTCTCTGCTTCTCTTGGTTCGTGTCCTAGTCCATTAAAACCCGATTCCTATTTTATCGGTTTGCATGCCCGACTAGCTTGAAACTAACTTCTGAGCTAGGCTTAAGCCCAACCTTATGGGATTAGTATACACCAATATTGATGTTTATGCATTTATTAATTCCGTTAGTTTTGATGCTACTATTTCTTGTTTGAATGGCTATTTAACATGTAGATGATGTTGTTGACACTTGTTCTTGTAATGATGATGTTTAATTATATTTGTAGAATTCATTGATGTTTATTTAATTTGTGATGAGTATTTGCATACATTTGATGAGTTTTACCCTTATATACTATTGTTATTTTTAAATGTTGGAGTTTATTGAGTCTATTAGTAATTTTTTTTCCAGTTGTAATGTGTTGATATTTGTTGGATATATGTTTGATGTTTAGTTTTAGGTGTATAGAATTTTTCTTTCTTATTTTATGATTATATCTTGTTTTTTTATGTTGCTGTTTATGTGCATGAAATAATGACATTCATGTTTATTCAGGTTGTGCTGAGGTTGTTTTAATTTTGTAGCGCTTCAATTTTTGTTATCATGCTGGCATTTTGTGTTGATGTTTAGAATTCTGGGTGAGATTATGTGTTCAATTGTTGAGTTTATTATTTACATTAATGTTTTGCTATTGTTGATTATTTTGTCTAACTGTATTGTTGTTTATGATTATGCAATTGTTAGGTTCTTGTTTTGATGTTAAGGTTATTTATGTTGCTATTGAGTTTTATATCTCTTGTTATGTTTACAGGTGTTCAAACTAGGTAGCCGTCATGGACAAATACGCATATTGCGATGATACGTAGCATGATGGGAAATCCTGTGATTTCCTCTTCTGCCCCAAGCCAACTAGTCAATGTTGATAAACTAGATAGCATTTTGTAAGCAGAGGTTGTAACACCCTAGATCCACGACCAACTTGCTGAACGTTAGTATCAGGTCGGACCTGAGCGTGTTACCAAGAATCCAACGGGTCAGAATACTTAGAAAAAGTAATGAGCAGATACAGTTTATGCGGAAGCGAATTTAGAAATTCAAAACCTAACTTAATATTACAATGAAAGTCTTTATAGTAGTATTAAATAAGGTTTTAACGAAATGCAGGTAAAAGTTCTAAAAGATCCGGTAAGGATCAGTTTTACGTTAAATATTTTTCATTATTGAGACAAAACCTAAACCAAAAGATTCTACAGGCCCGTCCAAGATCCTTCCTCAAAAGAAGTAAAGACATCAATGTACTTCACTCCTACTGACCACTGTGACTGATATTTGGGCATAAACCTTTCAATAGTGCCCGAATGCTATCACGATCCAGAAATGCATACTTGTCAACTACGCCCAATATGTTCAATTACGGGCTCGTATCAGAAAACCAGATGGTTATGCTAGCACACCGAAAACTCTGCGGGTAGTCGTTCTAGTCGTATGGTCTGGTCTATACCATTCCCCGCCAATTTGAACAAACTACCATTGGCGTCAACACCCCGGTAAACACAGACAGATAATCAAGTAGCACGTAGCCAAATTTGAAACGACAAGATAAAATACAAGCCATTCATTCACATATAATTTCAGGGTAATTAAATTCACATAGTATCACAATAATTAAGCATAGTGTGATAAAGTACACATCGTGCTTAATTATTATAAAACTAATTAATAGACATAAAAAGAACATAATATTATTAAGCATTTCATGTAATATTTAAAATTCTAAAATAACACAATTAAATTTAACAGCCATAAAATATCATGCAATAAGAAATTTTAATTCAATTCGTGTTACGGTGACGAAAACACTAACCGAATTGAATGTAGTTTCAGTGTTTTTGAATTTTTTGCTACTCCGCTGATTCTACTCAAGTGCCTAAATTTTGTTGAACCTAATTTTGTAAGGGGAGGGATTCATAATAAAGGAATCAAGTTACCCCCATTTATAAGGTTGGTTGCATGAAAGTCACACCTCAAAGTGGGATATGTATACCAACGGGTGTCCCTTTAAGAGAAGCCATTTTATTGACGAGGCTCTTGCCTCTTGGGATCCTATTTCTTTAAAAATGTTCCAGAGGTGGGTTCGCACCCCCCGTTCTTCATTATTTTTTCTTTTTAAAATATTCTTATCATTAAAAGTTATATTCATGATTTATATTTTATTTCTATTATCTCACTTTATTGTATTTGTTTATTTAATTTTATTAGTACCAGTATTTCTTTTCTTTTCCTAGTTTGGAATGGGTTGAATTTTCGATATTACGAGACTATATTATAAAATTATACTAATACAAATATTTAACCAACACTCTAACTAATTATCAATATCTTTATTTCAATTGTAATTCAAATATTACGAGACTTAATTATAAAATTCTTATAATATAAATATTTTTTTAACAACTCAAAAATACTATTTCTTACTTACTTATTATCTTTATTGTTCTTTAAATGTGTGAATTGCATTTCTTTCTTCCCTCCTATTTATTACCCATTCTTTTGATTCCTTACCTATTATTTTATTTTATTAATTTTCTTGAACAAAATCTAGAATAAAGCAGACATTTTATCTTATTTTATTATTATTTATTTATTTACTATATTTATTTATTTATTTCATTTTATTTTATGTTAAAATTTCTTGTGGGGTTGAGTCTGAAATTATAGCCGCAAGTAGTCGAAGAAGGTAAATAAAAAGTTATGGTTTTTGGTTAAATCTTAACTTTTACATACATACTGAATTCATTAAGGTCGGAGGTTCACAACGCCCCCCCTCCTAATGAATTTCATTCCTGAAACTCACATTTTTTTCGTGAACAATTCTGGGTACTTATCCCCCATGTCGGCTTCAAGCTCCTAAGTTGCTTCCTCAACCTTATGGTTTCTCCACAACACCAAAACGATAGGGATCTCTCTGGTATGCAAGGTTTTGATTTTCTGATCCTATATGTTTACGGGATTCTCTCCGTACATTAATTTTTCGTTCAATACTAAGTTATCATGTTTTAACATGTGTTTAGGGTTAGGGTGGTACTTCTTCATGAGGGATACATGGAAGATGTCATGTAATTTCTCCAAGAGGCTAGGTAGGTCACGTTGGTACACAGCTGGTCCGACTCATAGAGGGATCTCAAAAAGACCAATGTACCTAAGACTTAGCTTCCCATTCTCACCATGCCGGATGAGACCCTTTTGAGGGTTTACCTTCAAGAATACACGATCACCAACTTCAAACTCCAAATCCCTCCTTTGATGGTTTACGTAACTCTTCTATCGACTCTGGTTCGTTTGTAGGCGATGCTTTATCAGCTTGACCTTTTCCATGGATTCCTCAATCCAAGGTATACCAGCAACCAAGAAATTTTTTTCTCTCCAACTTCTTCCCAAAAAAAGGGTGTTCGAAATTTCCGACCATATAGTAATTCATAGTGGGCTATACCAATGGATGACTGATAACTATTGTTATAAGTAAATTCTACCAAAGGCAAGTAAGCACCCCAACTTTCCCCGAAATCCATAACACAACTTCAAAGCATGTCCTCCAGTGTTTGGATTGTTCTATCTGACAGCCGATGTGACTGCGGATGAGTAGTCGTACTAAAGTTTAACTTGGTTCCGAGTTCTATTTGAAGTTGCCTCCAGAATTGGGAAGTGAATCTTGGGTCTCTATCTGACACAATAGTTACTGACACCTCATGTAATTTTATGATTCCTCGAATATATAGGGCTGGCAACTTTTCTAAGGAATATTTAACATTGATTAGCAGAAAGTGAGCCGATTCGGTCAACCTATCAACTACCACCCAAATTGAGTCGTGGTCTTTTAACGTCCGGGGTAGTCCCGTAAGGAAGTCCATTGTGATGTGATCCCACTTCCATTCTGGGATTTCTAGTGGTTTTTACAACCATTATGGCCTTTGGTGCTCAGCCTTGACTTGCTGATACACCGAGTATCACACCACAAACTCTGCTATATCCCTCTTCATGTTATCCCAAAAGTATTTCCGTTTCAAGTCCCTGTACATTTTAGTCCCTCCTGGTGTACCGTATATTTGGACCTTTGGGATTCCTCTAGAACCTTTTGTTTGATCTCTAAGTTTTGAGGTAAGTAAAACCTACCTCTATAGGTCAGCATTTCGTCACCTCCCACTTCAAAGTCTGGTAACTACCCTTCAACGGCATGCTTTCTATTCTACACGAAGGCTTCATCGGATTCTTGATTTGTTTTAATCTCCATGGGTAAAATAGACTGCACCCTTAGATTAGAGACACGAGTTGACCAGGTTTAACCTCGCAGTCTAAACTCTTTTCCCGCAATAACATCTCAGTCTCTCCTGTCCTGATATGCACCAAATTTGCCTTCCTGTTCAAGGTGTCTGCCACCACATTTGCCTTGCCAGAGTGATAATTGATCACACAATCGTAGTCTCCCAAAAAATCCATCCACCGATGTTAGTGCATATTCAAGTCCTTTTGAGAAAATAAGCACTTCACGTTCTTATGATCCAACATTACTTCAAATGTGACTGCATATAAGTACTATCGTCATTTCTTCAAGGCGAACACCACTGCGGAAAGTTCAAGGTCGTGGGTGGGATAATTCTTCTCATAAGGTTTCAACTTCTGAGAAGCATAAGCAATCACGTGGCCCTTTTGCATCAATACGCATCCCAGACCATCTCCCTAAGCATCGGTATACAATATAAAATCCACCTTTTCCCTCAGGTAGCGCAATAATTGGGGCAGTGGTCAAACGCTTCTTTAGTTATTGAAAAATGGCTTATGTCTTTTCATTCCATTCATACTTGACTCCCTTCTGGGTTAGACAAAACAAATGAGACACTAGTTTAGAGAAGTCTCAAACAAAGCGCCTATAGTACCCCTTCAGTCCTAGTAAAATCCAAACTTCCATACTATTGATCGTCACCTTCCAATTTAGGATGGTTTTGACTTTACATAGGTCCACTGATATCCCTTCCTCACTAATCAAGTGCCCCAAAAAATTTACTGAGTTTAGCTAGAATTCACATTTGCTAAACTTGGAGTACAACTTATATTCCTTAAGTAACTTTAACACTTTTCTTAGGTGTAACTCATGTTCCTGATGTGACTTGGAATAGACCAGGATGTTGTTAATGTTAATACCAAAAAATCATCTAAGTGCGGCCAAAATGCTCGATGCATGAGATCCATGAAAGTGGCTGGTGCATTGGTCACTCCAAATGACATTACCAACAATTCATAGTGACTATATCGAGTATTGAAAGGTGTCTTGGGCATGTTCTTCCTTTTCACCCGCTATTGGTAGTACCCGTGTCGTAGATCTAGTTTGGAAAATATGTCTGCTCCTTGAAGTTGATCAAACAACTCCTCAATAATGAGAAGAGGGTACTTATTCCTAATCGTCACATTATTTAGGCCTCGATAATCGATACACATCCTCAGAGAGCCATCTTTCTTCTTAACAAACAACACTGGGGCTCCCCAGGGTGATGTACTTAGTTGGACAAAACCATTGAGTTAACAAATCCTTAAGTTGTAATTTCAACTCTTGTAGTTCTATTGGTGTCATACGATAAGGGATTCGAGAAATAGGTGTGGCTCCTGGTACCGGATCAATGTTAAACTCAGTTTCCCTTTCAGGCGGCAAACGTACAAGTTCCTCTGGAAATACCTAAGGAAAGTCCCGACCTACATGTATATCTTCTCTCTTTAACTGGTCTGCTGGATTATTCATGATATAAGCCAATATTCTATTTGCCCCCTTGTAAATCATTTTTTGAACCTTGATTCCAGCAATCAGTAATAAGTAGGACCTTTTTCGTCCTACATCTACTTCAATCGAGGGTTCTCTCTGCCGACATAGCCTATACTTTATTGTATTGCAATCTAACTGGCATGGTTTTTAGCAAGCTAGTCCATGCCAAGTATTACTTGACATCCCTTTAAGGGTAGATCAATTAAGTCTATCGGTAATTCCTAATGCCTCACATTTACCCCATTGTTTCTACATACACGTCCAGTTAGGATTTTTGCATCGTTTGTGGGAGTACTAACTTCTAACTTATAAGGTAAGTTTTCTATCCTATCTTTAATGTTTTCAAGAAAGGAATAACTAACAAACAAATGTGAAACATCAAGATCAATTAGAACTTTAGCTAATTTACCAAAGATAGGAAGGGTACCTTTGATTGAAATGGGGGCCTCATTATCCTCCCAAGCATAAACCCGAGCTTGCCCATTCGGCTTGTTGCTCCCGCTAGATTCCTCTTTTTGGGAAGGTTTAATCCTTGATGTTTGCATTCCAAATGGCTGAGATGAGGACCCCGACTGTGGCCGTGCACACTCTGACATCTTGTGCTCAGAATTCCCACATCGTAAACATTTGTTTTCCTTTCTACAGAAATCCTTCTCCTCGTGGCTTCCCTTTCCACAGTACGTGCAATGAACTTGAGACACATCTCTTGGACTAATACTTAGACCATGAGACATGGTCCATGGCTGGGGCATATCTCTTCTAGGGGCCTTGTATCCCCAAGAGATTGAACCTTGTGCACATTAGTTATATATCGATTAAGACTTCACGCTAGCCTGTCTTTCCTGGTGCATGACACGTAAGGAATTTTTGGCTTCCTCTACTTTACAAGCCGATTCGACAGCTGAAGCATAATTACTTTGATACATCAGAGCTAAGGCATCCCTCAATTCCAACCTTAACCACTCTTTGATGAATCTCGTCATTCTCTCATTATCTATGGAGACTAAATTCTTTGCTAACTTAGAAAATCTAGAAAACTTTGCCTCGTACTCCGCTATGCTCATTACGCCTTGCTTCAAGTTTATGAACTCCGCTTCTTCCTTTCTTTAACTAAAGGTGGAATGTACTTCATCTTAAACTTCTTCTCAAACTTTTCCCAAGTTCGGGAAGTTTCTTCCATTTCCCACTTTTTCTGTATTATGTTCCACCAATCCTGTGCAGTCCCTTCTAACTGAAATACAGAAAAACTCACTTTCTGCTCATTAGTATATCCCAGGGCCTGGAAGGTTCAAGTAATTATTTCCATCTAGTTTTAGGTGAGTTCATCATCTGGGCCACATCCAAGGCCACATCCTTCTGAAACTTCTGAAATCGCTCCAAGGCCATAACCTCCGTCTCAGGCCTTTGATTTTGATCCTTAGAAGGGAATCGGGATTGGTTTTCTTTTTTCTATCATGTGGCTCAGTATTTCATTAACTTGATTTGATTTGCGAACAACTCTATCCCGGTGGGTGGAGGATTTTGTCACGTTAGTGGGTTCGAGCTTTCACCTTGTTCTCATTTCATTAGAGCCTACACGCAATGAGTTAGTTTACTAGTTTTTGATTAAATTATATAAAAATGGATTATATTACTCTTACTATTTATTTAGACAAAAGAACACAACATAGTTTACATAATATTTTATTTTTATTACACAATAACTTCATAGTTTACATAATATTTTTTTATAACACAATAACTTGAACCTGGGAATGGCCTCACGGGATCTAAAATTGGGACTCGCTCTAGTTTTACCACTTGAACAAGTTAGGCTTAATATTCTTCAGTGTCTATTGCCGGTTCCTATCCTCAACTTGTAGGATCCACCAGGTGCAGAATTGGGATCTGTATGTACGAAAAGTCATATACTACTATTATATTTATTCTACATTCTAGTTCTAACCAACCATAGATCCTTCTGTGGAGGCACATCCTTCCTCTCGCTCGACTCCAGGGGGATGCTGGTTCACCAGGTCATCCCAAAGTGCATCAATGGTTTGATTCATTGTCTCCAAAGTCTTCTCAATGTTCCTTAAAACTGCTTTGGTTTGTTGTCTAAGGTATGCTGTCTGACCCTTATGTAGTATTTCAGCACTCCCTCGGGCCAGCGTCAACTCTCCTATAACTTCCTAACACCCGATGTCCCATTGTCCGAGTTCCTGGGTCCTTTTGTTCCTCATCTGATCGTACTCTGCGATCATTGCATTTTCCCTAGCCTCTTCTCCATCAGCACGCATATATTGTTCCCACATTTCATCTTTCATCAACTGCTCGTGGTTCTCGAGGCTAAGGACCTTGGCAGTCAACTTTGCCCGCTCCATGAATAGGTAGTGCACGAACTAATTAGGGTAGGAGTAAGTCTCCCACCACTATGGAAGGTCGAAAAGCCCTGGCCACATGGAGAATATCTCTGAGACAGCGCTAGAGTGTGTCTTTACCTCAATGGGCTCCTGGAAGTCATTCGTCGCAACATCCCCCTCGTCATCCATCTGCCAAAATACAAAATTGTCAGTTTGGCAGTTTGAAACTAACTAGCCAAAAGATCTATTATTCACAATTTATTCAATTTTTCTGGAGTCTTTTAATTAAGGTAAGTATTGATTTGCCTTTACTTTTTTTGAGAAAGCTATGATGCCATATCTGTAGCACCCCAAATCCACGACCAACTTGCTCAACATAAGTATCAGGTCAGATCTGAGCGTGTTACCAAGAATGCAATGGGTTGGAATACTTAAATGCAGCAACGAGCAAATACAGTTTATGCAGAAGCAAATTTATAAAGCCAAAACCTGGGTGCTTTCTTTGAGGGTGCTAGATAAATTAAAGTTGGATGCAACTGTGCTGGTTTTGAAAAATGGCCACCTTTGTGGAGGACTCGGTTATATATATATATTACCTGCATTTAGAGGACGCATTTAGGGAATGCATCATCAATATATGTAATTTTTTTGAATCCAATGATAAGGACGCATTCTCTAAATGCGTCCTCCATTTGAATTTGTTTTCCATTCGAATTCTCTAAATGTGTGCTCAATTTAAAATGAATTTTTTAATCAGTCTTCTATCTGATTGTCCAAGTTTTGTTTTTTATATTTTCGTTGTCCTCAATAGCGCATTAGTAGACATGTAATTGTTTTTATATTTTTGAAAAATTTCGGTAATGATAAATGCATTGGAAGAATTTGGAAGTCCGCTTTGAAATGCATGATAATAAACATGAACATCCCACTTATATGATTAAAGATAATGGAAAATTTTGAACGTGGGTATTGCAATTTTTTAAATAATCTTGAATATAGAGTAGGAATGTATTATTAAAAAATTCGGAAGTTATTATAGTATTTGAATCGTAATTTGGAAAATTAATTTTTTGTTTGGATTTTACACTTTTCCACTATTAACTAATATAAATAAACAAAAATGTAAATGTAGATGCATTTAATGTTTATGCAATTAGAGATGAAAATGAATACCAAATAAACATGAATTGATTTAGAGATACAATATTCGCAGAACACGTGTCAAACATATAGGTATAAACGTAATGAAATGAATGCCCAATGACATGTAATGTACTAATGACACCCTCTGCAAAGCATTCCACCCGTTCCACATGGGGAAGGACATATGGTGCAGGATGTTCGTCGTGGAACATCCATCCGAGTAGAAACATGTATGTCGTTATGCAGAGCTCCCTCTATAAAATCCTCCTCCATATCGTCTCCTGCGCCCTCATTCAAACCATACTGGACATAGGGAAGACTACTTGTATCTAATGGAGTAGTAGGTGACATGTACACATCACTAGCAATGGGAGTAAGATATGAAGTGAAATCAGCTGTAGTGTCATAGTGTGAGGGTCCACCATATGATGGTCCGGGGTTCGTTGGACTTGCACGTGAGGGTCCGGCTTCAGATGAACCAATGTGTTATGTAGGGCCCCGAGCCCACAGTCACCGACCACTCTGTCGACCAGGTGGAGCTGGACGGTGGCTTCTGATTTCATTATATCTCACATTGGGGGAGGTTCCTTGGTGTGCACATATGGCTGATAAAAATACAGTCTAGAGGGCTCATGCGCATATTGTAGAGTATGCATGGAAACACCATGTACCTCCCCTAATACGTTTGTGAAACGTGGGGGATATTCATCCAAATTAATATCTGACATAAGGCGCATATCAGGCACTGCGTGCAACTACATAAATGAGATAAATATGTTAGATATTAAAAATTGAGGGGATCTAAAGTATTATTTGTTAATACTATTAGAAAGTTAGGAAATGCCATATACTCCATAGTAGCTCCATCTCCATGAAAACCCTCTGTAACCATTTGGGGCCATCCTGGCTGATCAATTAGGGACATTGTCCTGCAAAAAATACTACTCTATATATTCTCAATCGGGTTTATATGGATCCGCTGACCCAAGTGCATTAATTTGTTGCTCTGATTGATGTTCCCACACATCGAGATATCTTCTCAGTTCAACCCACAAATCTATGCCTGACCTCCCCTGATGGTCTCTAGTATGAAGCAGTTTGTGTTCATCCTTAGTGACCATCTGCGTGGACATTGGCTGGATAAGGCCAAACTGCCTGAGAACACGATGAACATGATGATACTCCACGACGTGCCAGTAAATGGGGTCAACACATGGTAGCTAGTTGTTGCTACCAGCAGTACAGTATCGTGGGAGTTGTTGCATGACATCCTCAGTGTATGGCTGCCAAATAAATTGACATAACAAATAAGTGTTGTGGTTAGGAGAGAAACACCCTTTTCCCCATTAGTTCAAAAAAAGGAAATCCAAATTACATTATACCTGACTATCCTTGAGAGATGTCAGATGATCGCGGTACACTTTCAGTACATGCATAGGTGATTGTGATAAATCGTACCAAGCTCTCTACCTGTGAAGAACATAATGAATAATATTAGCTATTCCTAGTAAGTTCAAAGGTTTAAAGATTGTGTCCTTACTAATTGAATATGAACCTGAACCCAAGAGCATTCATGGTGACGATCACTGGAAGTCATCCAGCAGGACAGATGGTTGGTATTCGCTCTCATGTCCACAACTAACAATAAATAAATAAAAATATAATATAATGTAAGAGGTCATTATGGACACGTGTCCAACTAACAATTTTAACCAACAATTTTACCTGTAGTAAGATCAGAGGCCAAGATATGGATTTGACTTGTGGGATTGCAGCATCACAGAAACACCTGTACAAGTTTACCAAAATTGCACTCCCCAAACTGTACTGATGTGCTGCATCCAAGTCCATCAGTACCGATAAATAGAGCAGAGGGATCAGGTGCCCGGATGTGTTTGACGTAAGCATTCCACCGACCAGTAGTAGAATGATAACTTTAGCCCGCTGTTGATAATCCACCTCAGTATCATCAAGAGGCAACGGACTGCGCAACAAGTTTCCCAACCAGCTGGCCCTTATGCGACTCCCTCTGATAGCACCCGTGTCTGGTGTTGCCCCTAGGTAGTCAGTGCACAATCTCTGCCAGTCATCAGTGCATTTTCTAGTGTTTACACCAGTGATTGCCATGCCATCGATTGGTAGACCCCATAGGATGCCCACATTCTGCAAAGTGACAGTAGCATCCTCCAACGGAAAGTGAAATGTGTGAGTCTCTGGTGTCTGACGCTCGACTAACATAGGGATGAGGGAATGTTCAATGTGAATTGGTGCGGAATCCAATAGTCCCTGGAATCCAGCATCACGCACATAACGCATCACTCGATCAGGGATCCCACTAATCCAACAAGCCCCATCGCACCACCTCATTTGCAATGCCTTATCATCCAAGTTACTGTTGTATAGAGCACGTACATGGTGCTCCCGGTGAAGGTAAATCAAATCCTCATCAATGGGCCCTAGATAATACATGGCGTATCCCTGATGAAAATCATAATCACAAGGAGAAATGATCAGTCCATATTTCCACAAAAATGAATACTATTACATGTAATACATATTTAGACCAAATCGTACATTAGCTTCAATTTTTAAAAAATACACATAATACAAATCCACACAATCAATTACACTAAAAAAAATGAGAGAATTTAGCATAACAAGCTGCATGGCTACATAGTGTCATGTAATACATATTGGTCTAAAAAAACATAAGGATCTCTAGAAACTCCATCACATATTGGTCTAATCACCCGACACTCTCTCATCCATTTGATTCCTTATCCTTCTCTCCGCAAACTGACCACGCCTCTTATTACAAAACTTTTCAATATCGGGAATCAACCTCCAATTGGCATCTTGCCATAGTGGTGGATCTCGTAGAGGCACGAAACCCTCATTATATTTTTACACATAGGTGGTCATGTGACATACCCTATCATATAGAGTAGATGGATTGTCACACCTATACCTACAGACAGCCAATGCATGGGAACATGGGAAACATAAAATTTTCCATTCGCGAGAACTACACTCATTTCTCTAGTATTTCATAGTGTATTGGTTCTCACCAATACTTCCATCAATGGTTTTTGTCACAACCTTATAAGTCTGCGATGCCTGACCATACACGGTGACAGTATGTCCCTGTCCCCAAGTGTCTTTCTTCTGAAACCTTTTCCAAATCCTACTAGGGAACTCGGACCTACACAATTCTACATCTAATTAGAATACATAAAATAGTCCACGAAAACATATTGAAATATAATGAATCATGAAAGTACCTCCAATTTGTGGCGTCCATTAGCCTTCGTGCAAACATTTGAACTGTTCGTTCAAAAGTGGCTTTGACACATGCTGTTATTGGGAGATGTTATTCGTGCCTTAAATAGTTGTTGTAACTCTCAAAAAAATTAGTTGTAAGAATTCCCCAACAACGATCACCCTCATCAAAGGTAAGGCACCACTTACTGCCATCATGTTGTCTCAGCCAATCCCAAGCTGATGGTTCGAGACTCTCAAACTCCTCCTTGTACTCCCTCCACCTACTCTCTTGTCTAGCACGACCAAGCTGCCAAACCAGAGTCTTTGGATGCGCATTCTTGAACTTCCCACGCTCAGCACTAAGGAAGTTGGACTGAAAATGCCTCAAGCAAAACTGATGGTATCCTACTGGCTCCATCCATTCATCTATATGCCTCATTGCATTCAAAATCCCATCATAACGATCCCATATAATACAGATTGGCCTACTATCACCACCTACCATATGGAGCTGCAGTTTTAGCATGAACCAGTTCCAACTCTCATTAGTCTTGGCATCAACTATTGCACAAGCAATTGGCAGTTGTAATCGTTCGCGTCGTGTGTCACCACAACTAGCATTGTGGCCTTGTATACGCCTCTCAAATGTGTCCCATTCACACTAATCACCAGCCTGCAGCGGTGGAATGCATCGATAGCCAGACCAAATGCCCAGAACACAAACTTAAATTTCTTACACCCATGACCGTGTATTCTATCAGGTACGTCTTCCCAATCAACAACGGTGCTCGGATTGGCCCTGATTAGCTAATCCATAAATGTTTTCAACATTTCAAAGGATTCCTCCCAAGTTCCGAATACCAAATCAATAGCCTTCTGGCGAGCATACCACACCTTCTTGTAGGAAAGGGTCACATTTAACTCCTCTTTCACATGCGCTTGGACATCTTTCACCGTGTAACAAGGGTTCGCATCAATCTGATGGAAAATGGAATGAGCGATCATCAATGATGTTAAGTTAGTGTTACCATTTGATCAACTAGCACCAATACAACCATGACTACTTGCCCATTTGGTGATCTTCGACATCCCATGGGAAACCTTCTTGTTGGCTCTAACAATCCAATGACAATTGCCACTACCTTCACCAATGTTCTTACATTTCTCATACAATATACGTGACCTATTCTCCACGACCTGGTGTTCCTTATTCATCATTGAACTCCACCTAGAAATAGCTTCTACCAATTCTGGCTTACTTCAGAATCACATACCCAATGCAACTTCACCAGTCGCTTGAACCTAACTAGGAAGTCTTTTGCCACAATTAGTTGGGTTATAGCCATCCTCATCAGGCCCCCCATAATCCCTGCATTAGGATTCTCCATAAGATGGAACACCGTGGCTACATTGTTCGTGCACACCACTTGTTCATCATCCTCCCCTGGATTCGAATCAGTTGATAAGAAATGATCATTTTCACTTTCATCATCGCTACCAACATGTTCACCCTGACCAACAACATGCTTTCTAATTTCACCCATATAATCATTATCGAACACATTTAGCACCTCATGATGCACAACATATATACCAACACTTGTGGATGGCTGAGTGCAATCGACGTGAACATACCCACGGGGTTGGCTCGACTCTCCAACGACAAAAGATTCTCCAAAACCATGGCAATGTACAAGGTGTGGTAGGTTGCCAAAGGTGTATAGTTCTAAATATTTCTCAACAACGACATGAACGCGCCCAAACTAACATCACCCGCACAGTCAATGATGTTTGACATCTTCTCAATATTAATGTACATATCAGCTGAGAACAAGGACATTCGATCAACAATGTTGAAGAAGGATGCGATAGACTCGTCATCTTCCACATTATAATATCGATAGTGTACAAACGAACCAATCAGTCCAGGACAACGATAATATATTTTCAACAGCAACCCCCCGCTTGCAATGCCAAACCTTCTGAAAATTAAATCAACTAACTCAGAGTAGCTAAACCTCCATTCGAGAGTCACATTTTTCATAGGTATGGGAGGATCATAATACACACCCACAATCAAATTAAACTTAATCTGACCACCTTTGTATAAGTACACTGTCAAAAACATCGTACAACTACATTATACAAATATAGAACATAGAATTCGTTATTCGAAAACACGGTATTATTTAGCAACTTATATTCAACTTCTCAAACCCTAAACCATACACTGTTCCATTATCATCGGGCAACCAAATTATACACTATTATCGATTTTCTAACTATTACACTATTATAAAATTTGTGCTTAGTTACGCAAAACAAATTAAATCATTACTACAACTTCAATACAAAAATTAGTGAGCAAATCACACATAATCACGCATCCTCATTCAACACTTTCATATAATCAGACCAAACATAATCATTCAAATCACACACAATCATTCAACACATTCATATCAACAAGATTTTTTCAAGTACCTCACAAATTACACTACTACTACAAATTCAATAAAAAAATAATTAGTGAAAAAATCACACATAATCATTCAACACATTCGTATAATCATGAATTTTTCAGGTACCTCTCAGAGACTCAAAAATTCAGGCAACGCATTATTAGCATGCGCGGCAAGGATCAGTTTCTACAGTATAATCATGAATTCTACCGTAGCCACAACAATATAACTTTCTCGCCAAAATCTTACTTACTATTACAGTGAAAGTCTTTATACAATTGTTAAACAAGGGTATTAGCAAAAATATAGGCAAAAGTTCAAAAAGATCCGGCAAGGATCAGTTTCACGTTAAATATTTTACATTATCAAGACAAAACCTAAACCAAGCAGGATCCTTTCTCAAAGAAGTAAAGACATCAATGTACTTCACTCTAACTTCTCAGCTACACCTGTTAGGGTTGTTATAACTAGGGTAAGCTCCTTGCATAGTGAGGTTCCATCGCCAACATATACCAAGTTAAATTTAGTGATCACAAAAAACAAATAGATGCATAAATCCTAGTACATAGTAAAAGGATACGAGTGGATAATGCCAAGATGCAGTTAAGTTCCTATATGGTCACTGTGACTGATATCATGACATAAACCCTTCAATAGTGCCAGAAGGCTATCATGATCCAGAAATCCATACTCATCAACCACACCCAATATGTTAAATTACAAGCTCGTACCACAAAATTAGATGGTTATTCTAGCATACCGAAAACACCGTGGGTAGTCGTTCTAGTCGAACGGTCCTGTCTATACCATTCCCCGCCAATTTTGACCGATCTACCATTGGCGCCAGGCCCCCCGGTAAACACAGACAAGTAATCAAGTAGTACACAACCAAATTTGACACGGTCAGATAAAATACAAGCCAATAATTCACATATAATACCAAGGCAATTAAATTTACATAGTATCACAAGAGTTAAGCATGGTGTGATAAGTATACATCGTGCTTAATTATTATGAAACCAATTAATAGACATGAAAAGAACGTAATACTATTATGAATTTCATGTAATATATAAAATTCTACAATTAACACATTTAAATTAAACTGACATAAAATAACATGCAATAATAAATTTTAATTCAATTCATGGTAGGACGATGAAAACACTCACCTAATTGAATGCAGTTTCAGTGTTTTTGATATTTTTGCTACTCCGTCGATTCTACCCAAGTACCTAAATTTTGCTAAACCTGATTTTGTAAGGGGAGGGATTCATAATGAAGGAATCAAGTCACCCTCATTTATAAGGTTGATTGCATGAAAGTCTCATCTCAAAGTGGGATACATATACCAATGCGTATCCCTTTGAGAGAAGCCATAATATTGACGAGGCTTTTGCCTCTTTGGATACTATTTCTTTAGAAATGTTCCAGAGGTGGGTTTGTCAACCCCTTTTAATCATTAATTTTTTTATTTAAAAGTAATAATATTATTAAAATTTATATTCATGATATATATTTTATTTCTATTCTCTCACTTTATTATATTAGTTTGTTTAATTTTAATAGTATTAGTATTTCTTTTATGTACCTAATTTGGAATCGGTAGACAATTGAAATTTTGATACTATGAGACTTTATTAAAATGCAACTAATATTATTCAACAATTTACATACTGAATTTAGAAATTTAGAAAATATTTTTTTTATTATATATTTTTATATTTTTATATTCAAATACACATTATTACTTGTTTTAACTTTTAAAATACAATATTTAAATTTTATAAAAAAATACAACATTTAAGGTAAAAGTCACTATGGACTATCTATAAGCTTATGGAAAAACTGCCTTTCCGGAGACTGTCTCTTATATTAAAATTTCTTTTAGGATTGAGTCTAAAATTATAGCCGGTAGTAATCGATGAAGATGAATAAAAAGATATGGTTTCTGGTTAAATCATAACTATTACATTTGCATTGAATTCATTAAGAGGGGGGGTTCATAGAGGTAGGGGTGGGCAAAAAAACCGAAAACCGAACCAAAAATTGAATTATCCGAATCCGAATAATCCGAACCGAATTTAAAATATGGTTTTTGGATAACCGAATTGAATAAACCGAATTTTGAATATGGTTTTTGGTTTGGTTTTGGATATTGAAACTCAAACCGAAAACCGACCCGAATACCGAATTGTAAATAAATAAATAAATAATATATAATAATAAATAAAATTTAAAAATACAAAACTAAATTTATAAGTAAATATAAGTGGGAGGACTAATCTATACATTTTAAAAAATTACCCCAAACATCTTAACATGAAACTATGAAATGGATCAAATAGACAATAGATTGATATTCAAGTGTTTTACAATCCATATTCATTATAAAAAAAGTTTAATAAATTAGTTCGTTTAAATTTATTATAAATTTAAAAACAAGTATACACTTATAAATTCTTATTGGCATGAACGTAAATGGAAAGCATTAACTATAATCAATAAATATCCATATCTAAACTACAGTGCTCTTAGTAGTCACAGTGATAAGGTGCACGAATAACTGATTCTTCAACAGTAAACTTTCACTACACTAAAGCATTCCTCAAACAATGGACATTTTCCTCTGCTCTAAAAAATTAACAAACTACAATGGACTCAGAAGAGATTACTTGGTGAAGAGATGAAGACAGTGAGATTACTTGGTGAAGAGATGAAGACAGTAATATATAAATATCATAGTTAATTTAGGTGAACGTCTCCTATTAGACCATCTAAATGTTAGACTAATCATGAAAAATCTCGTTTCAATAACTATTAGGGTCAAATTATAATTATTTATACATTACCATACATTTTAAAAGTTATAAGAAATTTGTTGCAATAGATAAAAATAAATATCAAATCAGCTTATTAGTTATATCAATTATAAAATAATATTGTATAATGATTTGTTAGTCTAAAACAAGACGTTGTGTTGATTTAATAGTGGAATTTTTGTATCACCCTCTAAATGTATTTAAATTACTTATATAAATAGAAGAGAAAGAAATCATAAAAATATATGAGTCTATCTCTTGAAAAACGGTCTTTCCATAAGTTATGGAAAGACCAAGGTTTAAACTATAAATTAGAAAAAATGAAGATAAAATTTCCGGGTTGCATGAACCGGGTTATAAATTTATAACTACTATATGTTGCATACTAAAATTTTAATATTGCAACTAAGACCTTTTACCTTTTATTATTCTAATTAAATTCCGTCTTTCCATAAACCTATAGAAAGACCGTCTTTCCCAAGACTTTGCCAAAATATATTATAAACACATTCATCACGTATGGAAAAGGTAAAGACATAAGTCAAATTAATAGGGTAATAATAATAAAAAGGATTTGAGATCAAACGGTATTAAATAATCCTCAGTCACAAAATACTCCTCAAATTAAATAATGTAATAATAAATGGAAAAATATTGGAAAATGCCGTGTTTCCATTATTCCGTAGGCTTATGGAAAGATACTAAGATAGAGTTTAATTATAATAATACAAAGTAAAAGGTCTTAGTTGCAATATTAAAATTTTATTATGCAACGTGTAGTAGTTATAAAGTTTATAACCTGATTCATTCAACCCATAAATTTTATCTTTATTTCTTCTAATTTGCATTTTAAACCATAATATTTCTATGACTTATGGAAAGACCGTATTTCAAGAGACAGGCTCATAATAAATTCAATAAAAAAAAGGAAGAAAAGGTGAAGGCATTACATAATTTACATTAGGCAGCCGCGTTAGGCAACTCAAGCAACTGAAGCATCAAGCAAGGCAGCAAAGGCAACTTCTACATTAGTTAATAGTCCCACATCGGAAGTGGTGTTGATTTTGCCTTCAATTTTCACTATAAAACTAGGGAACTTCTCCATTTTCTTAAGGCAAAGCATAAGATGCAAATGCCAAATGGGTCTTTAATGGCAAATTACTTGGCTTTAATTTTGGGCTGTAATTATTTATTTAAAATTAAAATTTTGGTATGTTTATGGGCTATTTGATTTATTCGGTCCAGAATTGATTTAATTGAATTCAATTTGATAAAAATTGGAATTAATTCGGTTTATTTGGTTGAATTCGGTTTTAAACCGAATTCAAATTTTAAATTCGGTTCGGTTTATTTGGATTATTCGGTTTATTCGGGTCGGTTTTGATTTTGGATTTTTTTAAAAAAAAAACTGAATAAACCGAACTGAATAAACCAAAAATCGATAAACCGACCCGACGTCCACCCCTACATGGAGGTACGAGGTGCTGTGGGTCTTACTCCTGTTACTGAAGCCAAACCAATCGATGTTAATCAAATGGGTAGCATTTCTAAAGTAGAGGTACGAGGTGATGTGATTCCTACTGCAGTTACTGAACCACGTGTGTGAAGGTGAACAAAACTGTCGCTAGAGGCCCTTTAGAATGGGCAGCTTCTTTGTCGGGTAAGAAATTAACTTCATGTTTCAGTATTTGTCGTGATGTTTTAAACTTTCAGTTTCAAGGTGTAATGAAACATCACCTTGATTCTCTTGAGGCTCTCACTCCTGACCTTTTGTTGTTTAAGAGGGATGCCCACAAGTCCTTCTAAAACGGTGTTAATAACGCAGTGTTATAAAAATAAAAGAGAAAGTAATCCAAAAAACAATGTCAGTCTTAAGAGAAAGTAATCCAAAAACAATGTTAATAACATGAGAAAAGTGCATATATAACCCTATATAATTGATGAAAGTGCAGATATAACCCTGCAATAATGAAAGTGCAAATATAACCCTGCGATAATTGAAAGTGCAGATATAACCCTGCGATAATTGAAAGTGCAGATATAACCCTGCGATAATTGAAAGTGCAAATATAACCCTGGTCAGTCAATGCGGAAATAATAGCTTTAGGGTTATATTTACACATATGTATAATAATTAGGGTTATATTTGCACATATGTATAATAGTTAGAGTTATATTTGCACTAAAAAATAACTCAGAGTTATATTTGCACTTTCTCCAACATATAGGTTATATTTGCATATTACCCTAATAAAAATAAAAGGTAGTACATACTCTTTAAGACCGACTGTCTCCTTTAATAAAAGTCTTTCTTCTTCCTTAAGCTCCACAGAACTCTGCAATAAGATGACCACTCCAAATAGATTAAATTGTAAATAGTTAATAATACCCTGATTAGTCCATCTACCAAAAAAAAAGAATGCTGAGGATTGCCATCTTCTTAAGTACCCTGCGCCAAAAAAATAAAATGATGCACCATATAAACATCTGTATGGAAAGATTTGTGTAGCGAGTAATGTGAAGTGAATCTAAAGCGTGTCCTCCAATTAAACATGGTTTGCCCTCTATCCAAAAGGCGAAACCCTCGCCCTCATGGCCCCATCCGCCCGACACTAAAGACATCGACGACGAGGTAAATCACAATGTCCAAGGGTTAAGCACCTGATCCACGATTGTACTTGGTGCCCACAAGGATCCCCTCCACTGGAGGAAACTCTCACACTGCGGCTGCCAAGAATCGAACCCTTGACCAACGGGGATTGAGACCAATTTTGTCCTCTATCCCTCAACACATGTGGTGTGTTATGGCCCCCACAAGGGGTATACTATTGAAAATGTGATAGAGGTTGAGCCCAGAAGGCCATTGGGCTCAAGACGTGGTGGCCTAATTAGGAGAATATTTAATACTCTAATATAATTATCGCATTTGTGGATAATTAAGGGCGATAATTAATGAGAACGTTATTTAGGACACATAGTATAAATACAAGGTATGCATTTACTTGTCATTCATTCTATCTTAATCATATCGGATTCTTGGACTAATTTAGGCATCAGAGTGCTGACCCTTAGAACCCCAGGGATAGTTCTATTGCAGGTCCATTCAAGAAGAACTCAAGCTAATGAATTGGTCAGTTGTTCGAGACGCATCAAGTGGCACTGTCTGTGGGGACGACTAAGTTGGATCAAGTGTTTCGAGAGTTTATATCAACGGCTATTTGAAGGAGTGAAAGGTTAAGGTTGATAGGTATAGGGGCTGGGTCTCCGCAAAGGTTAAGAACAGATAATTCAGGAGTAGGAAATGACGCCCGTTTCGAGGACATCAATACTTCCAAACGTCAGGAACAGAGTCGTGTGCGGAGCCTGTTACGACTGTAAACCACGATGGGGGGGGGGGTAAATCTTAGTGGAATTTGTTGCAGATACCCTGGCACCAATTCAAAATGATGCGCCGGAGCCCTCGAGGATATTGGTTTTGATGGGAGAGAAAGAATAGAGAAACCTCAATTCTTTGCTTGAAGGGGTAGCCGATCCGAGGAAGTGAAACCTTGGGACTCGAGAGTGATCCAACCTCAATTCTTTGCTCAAATTGGATAGGTTGATCGGACCCTTGGGCCAAGCTGTGGGATCTCCTTTCAGCTCGGTGATCATCGGGGCTTGATGGCCAATAGAAGTGAAGCCTTTGGAAGGACTTCCCACATACAATGGTGAGACTAACCCTCGAGAGTTCATCCGGACATTCCTGGGCTTGATGAGTTCGAGGGATATCGATGAGAAATTGACATGCAAGATAGTAGGAAGCTACTTGCGGGGAAAAGCACATGAGTGGTTCAATAAGTTGCCTAGAGGCTCGCTCCAATCGTACCGAGACTTCAAAGGAGCATTGTTGAGCCAATATGAATAGAAGAAGAAGTTTACCAAAACTCTGTTGGAACTCTACCAGATGAAAGCATGGAAGCCTTCTATCATCGGTATGTGGATGGGAGCTTGAGAGTGATAGAAACAACGGAGAATGAGGAAATCTAGGGGTACCTGTTGGGGATGCAGGACTTATGACTATACAAGAAGCTGAGTACTAACACCCCCAAGACCTTGCAAAAACTTCAGGAAGTTGTAGATCAGTACTCAAGGGTAGACGAGGCAACTAGAAGGAAAAGAGATATCCTTATAGAGAAAATGGGAAGAAATGTAGAGCATTGAATAAAATGGTCGGTCGAACCCATAAGAACACCATACGAGAGATACACTCAATTGGCACCAATGCTCGAAGGGAGAACTCTTGCACAGATCTTAAGTATACATTGAGGGTTGTTTCTAACACCCCCACCCTTGCAGAATTCGCACAACTCGATAGTGGTCTAGAGGGCAACAAATCAGTATTGCAATCATCACAGGGATTGCATGCAGTTGAGGATGAAGATCGATAGGTGTGAGTGGGAAGGATAATTTTGAGAGCAAGGACACAAGAACCTGGCTGCCCCCACGAGACCTCGAATGAACCAATTGCATCCTTACAGAAGGAACAATTAAAATAAAGGGGGGTAGAGGAGATAGAAGACATCGAGAATAGGTGGTTCGAGATAGGGGACAGAAAGGAAGGCAGGACAGACCCCAGGAACAACAGGGGGGAAATCAAGATAACCAAAATAGGGAAAACCCACCCGTGCGAAGGGTAATTAATGTCATTAATGGCATAGTGAGAGAGATCTTCAAATGGTGTGATAAGAGTAGAGGCTCAAATGGTCCCTGCAGAAGAGCCCAGTCCTAAGAGGTTTCGACCGGACGAGATGGTCACTTTCTTGGTAGCGGATACTGTACGAGACCAAACACCCCATGCAGATCCTATGGTAATTTTAGCCATTATTGGAATGTCTTTGATTAGAAGGGTATTAGTGGATGACAAAAGCAGTAGAAGTGATGTTTGCTGAGTGTTTTGACCAGTTGGATATAGGTCGCGACAACTTGAAAAAGTTAGCTTCCCCTTTATCTGGGTTCACGAGAATCCCAATATTCCCCATAGGAGAGATAACCATGCCCGTTCGTGTTGCGGATGGCGATAAAGGGGTGAATATAAGGTGTAATTTTGCTGTCGTGAATGCCCCTTCCTCTTATAATGTTATTTTAGGAAGGTCATGGATTTTCTAGGCTTGGGTGGACTGGTCACCCTATCATCTGGTGGTGAAGTTCCCGACTGAAAATGAGGTGGCATCTATTCGAGGAGATCAAAATGTGGCTAAAAAATGTAACCTTATAACGGTACAAGAAGCGAGAAAGCAAAGAGATGTAGCAATGGTACACGCAGATGTGGAATTGGTCGATACAATACAGATGCCTATTCGGGATATGGGATCAGTAGCTATGGGGAAGCTAATTATGAAAATTTCAAGGAGAGACTAAAATACTTACTAAGAGAGTATATGGAAGTGTTCTCGTGGGATACTTCTGATATTACAGGAATACCTTCTAGTCTTGCATTACATAGGCTAAACATCGACCCCTCGATTAAGCCAGTGAAGCAGAAGAGAAGAGTGTTTCCTCCGGAAAGAGGTGGAGAAGTTGTTGAGGGTAGACGTCATCGAGGAGGTGTTCTACCACGAATGGATCACTAACCCAGTCATGGTTCGAAAGCATGATGGGGCCTGGAGAATTTGTATAGACTTTACCGATTTAAATAAATGCTACCCCAAAGATAGTTACCCGTTGTCACCAATCAAAAAATTAGTGGAAGCCATCATTGGATATCAGATTCTGCCTTTCTTTGACATATATATGGGGTATCACCAAATACTCATGGTGGAGGAAGACAAGGAAAAAATATCATTTATTACAGATGTGGGCACGTACTGTTATAAGGAGATTCCCTTTGGCTTAAAAAAATGCTTGGGGTACTTACCAGAGGCTAGTTGATAAACTGTTCAGAGGGCAGATAGGGAAGAACATGGATATATATGTGGATGACATGGTTTTCAAAAGAAAAAGTCATGGAGAGTTCTTAAAGGACCTGGAAGAAACATTCAGTAGGCTTCGAGGGGCTAATTTGAAGTGAACCCATTTAAGTATGTTATTGGTGTGGGGGTGGGGAAGTTCCTCGAATTCATGGTCTCGGAGAGGGGTATTGATGTAAACCCAGAAAATATTGAAGCTTTGAAAACAATGAAAACCCCACAATTGATAAAGAATGTACAAAAGCTTACAGGGTCTCTAGTAGCCTTGAGCAGGTTCCTATCAAAGGGGGCGAAGAAACACGTACTCTTCTTCGATGTCTTTCGAAGGGATAAGAAATTTGAGTGGAATGGAAAATGCGACGAGGCAATCAGGCAGTTGAAGGAACACTTGGTGACACTGACTACCTTGATGAAACCAGATAAGGATGAGACGCTATACCTATACATTTTTGCGTCGCCGTTGGCAATCAGTGCGGCCCTAGTAAAAAAAGAAAGAAAAGGTTCAGCATCCGATTTACTTTGTCAGCAGTGCCTTGCAGGGGTTGGAAATGAGGTATACTGTCTACGAGAGGTTGAATCTAGCCCTCGTACATGCAGCCAGAAGATTGAGACTCTACTTATAGGGACACAAAATAGTGGTGCTCATGAACCACCCCATTCGATAGATTTTGCTGAAGCCAGAGATTTTAGGAAGAATGATGAAGTGGGTAGTGGAATTGGGAGAACACGATATACAATATCAACCACGAGTCGCAATTAAGGGTCAGGCGCTGGCAGACTTCATAGGGGATACTACAGATCCCCTCGAGGTGTGTCTGGTTCCATTCGAAAGGTGGGAGCAAGACAAAAGAAGGTATGGAAGTTGTATGTGGATGGTTCATCACGATCAGGAGGTAATGGAGCCGTGGTTTTGTTAACCAGCCCCAATGGCAAAGATTACCCTTACACACTGAACTTCGCATTCTAGGAAACTAACAATGAGGCTGAGTATGAAGTGCTGATCACTAGACTGCACCTGGAAAGGGAGCTGTAGCTGGAAGAATTGGAGGTTTTCAGTGACTCTCAAATTATGGTTCAACAGGTGAATAAGGAATACGAGGCCAGGGAGTGTAACCTGCAAAGATACCTCAAGGTAGTGAAGAACTTGTTAAGAACTTTTAAATGTTATACTTTAACACCGGTTTCAAGGGAAAGCAATCATAAAGCAGACGCTCTAAGCAAGCTCGCTTCTTCGGATTTGGGAACCCAATCCCAAAAGCAACTATTCAGGGAAACTTTGATCAAACAAATTTTCGAAGAACCTGTAGTTATGGCATTAGAAGCAGAGTACTCCTGGATGACACCGTTTATGGGATACCTTTAAGAGTGTGTCCTATAAGAAATTGAAGTGGATGCCAGAAAGATAAGGTTGAAAGCTCCAATGTATGTATTTCAGGAAAACATGTTGTACATAAGGGGTCATTTGTAGCCATTGCTTCGATGCGTTAACACTCATGAGGCTAATTATCTTATAAGGGAAGTCCACGAGGGGGTATGCGGCAGCCACCAGGGAGCCAGATGCGTGGCAAGGATGCTTATTCGAGCGGGATTTTACTGGCCGACAATGTTCGAGGATGCGAATCAATACATCCAGGCTTGCCACCAATGTCAAAGACATACTCCTATTACACATGTTCCCAAGGAAGAGATGATAAGCATCTATAGTTCGTGGAAATTTGATAAATGGGGGATCGATCTGGTGGGCCCTTTTCTAGAAGCGCCAGGAAAATTCAGATACCTAATAGTGGCCATTGATTATTTCTTGTAGTGGGTAGAGGCTAAGCCCCTGACAAACATAAGAGGAAAAAAAGTCATTTCCTTTTGCTGGAAGAACACTGTGTTCCATTTTGGAATCCCAAGGATGATCATTACGGATAAGGGAATACAGTTAACTCGGGATCCCTTCAAGAAGTGGTGCAAGGAATATCAGATTAAGCAAAAGGTGACATCAGTTTACCACCCCCAAGCCAATAGACAAGTGGAGGGTACTTACAGAACAATAGTGAATGGAATACAAGAACACCTCAAGGGGGCAGAAGTTAATTGGATATGGGAATTACCCAATGTGTTGTGAGTGTCTCATACAACTGAATCTTCCACTACTGGTGAAACGCCTTATAACCTTGTATATGGCTCGGAGGCAGTAATCCTTGCAAAAATAGGTGTTCCTAGCTTGAGGATGATGGCTACTACAGATGAGATAAGCAATCACCAGAACCAATGTCTAGATTTGGATATGGTGGAGGAAAAGAAAGAGTTAGCTTCTTTACATAAGGCTAAAGTCAAAGAACGAGTCGGAAGATACCCTGATAGAAGGGTAAATAAGGTGTTGTTTAATTTGGGGGACTTGGTAATGAGAAAAAAAAAGAGAAAAGCATAAAGGAACCTGAAGGGAAGTTGCTGCAAATTGGGAATGACCCTACATGGTGATTGGATCGCACCTGGGATGAAGCTATGTTCTTGAAGAAGTGAATGGGGTTAGAGTACCAAGGAGGTGGAATATCACCAACTTGAGAAAGTACTACCAGCCATGATGAGTGAGTTGCTCTTAAGAAGTGCTCTAGATGATATTTCCATCTACAACTGATGTTTGAGTGGGTTTCTCTTAAGCGGTGCTCTAGATGATATTTCCAGCTACGGCTGATGTTCGAGCGGGTTGCTCTTAAGCGGCGCTCTAGATGATATTTGAAGCTACGACTAATGTTTGAGCGGGTTGCTCTTAAGCGGCGCTCTAGATGATATTTCCAGCTACGGCTGATATCAAGCGGGTTTCTCTTAAGCAGCGCTCTTGATGATATTTCAAGCTACAGCTGATGTTCGAGTGGTTTTCTCTTAAGCATCACTTTACTTTATGTTCGAGTGGTTTGCTTTTAAGCAGCACTCTAGTTGATGCTCAAGTCGTTTGCTCTTAAATAGCACTCTAGTTGATGTTCGAGTGGTTTTCTCTTAAGTGGCACTCTAGATGACGTTCGAGTGGTTTTCTCTTAATCAGCACTCGTGGGCTACTTTTGTAATTTTGAAATGATGAACTACTGGACAGAATTGTCAGGATGTAGGTGGAAACACCGAACCTGGGTAAAACTCTTGTGTCTCTGAACTCTTTCATTCCTACTTATAGAAGATATTCATACTATATTCACCTAAAGAAGTTGCGTATAACACTTCAGGGTGTAAATATTTGAGAAAGTATAGGCACGAGCAACTTGAATCCTGTTACAACTTTTTAACCTCACTAACACTAACAAAAGGGGTTTGAGAAACCCACTTTGCATTTTCTAAGAGCGAGAGTTAAACAAGCCTTAACTTCATAAATAAATAGAAGCAAAATATTTGGTATCAAATAGTACATGAACTTATTCATCAAAATATATTCTTCTAAATAGAGGAAACCTCTCCCAAAACAAATCTTCAGTGGGCGGAGCTAGCCCCTTCACCTTTGCTTCTATTTCTTTGAGCTCTTCAAGCTTGATATCAACGGCTCTCTAAATATCCTTCATTTCTTCTTCCATAGGATATTCAGAAGGATCTATGGGAGAAATGGTGTTACCCCATTTTTTCATGGAAGGTTTGAATGGGCCCTTCAAGGAGGACCCAACACTCTTACGACATTTTGTGGAGGATCCCTTGGTAGCTTTGCTTGAGGGGGAAAGATACTTTTCAGCTTCTTTAATAGCAGTTCTTTGTGGTTGAGGAGCAGAACGATAACTTGAGGGGGTCAATTCCTTTACCTTCAGTTCCACCAACCAATCAAGAATAAGGTCAAAGACTTTTTTTGCCAAGGAGTTCCATTCTTATGAACGTTAACTTCCTCCATCCAGTATTGAGCAGCTTTGAGTAGAAATTTTGGAAGCTGATCATTTCCAATTAAATATGAGGAAGGAATGCCGTGAGAAAGATTGTGGGCATGAATGCTTACTTCATGTGCTTCAAACTTTTTTTCAAGATTGGTGATACGCTCCTCGATTTCTTTGGCTTGTAGCTTCCAGGCCTCGATCTCGCCTACGAGTCGTGTGTTCTTGGATAAGAGGGATTCTACCAAAGAACTATCCTCAACCGGGGGGTTTGTTTGAGGGGTTGCATGGGGTTTGCTTGAAGAAATGGGGTCTTTGCTAGCTATCTTCCAAGCGACCAATTCCTCTTCAAGGCTAGTTAATTTGCACTGAGACACTACATGTTGCTCGAAAATTAACTCCATTTGGGCCACTAACCTTCAATATTTGACCATGCAACCAATTAAACGCCCTTCTACTGCTGGAAGCCTAGTCGCATTAGCAACGCATGACTTTAGAGAACCAAATTTTAGATATATTTGGTGCATCAACTCTTCGAAGTCTTTATCGGTGGGATCACGACCTTTGACCACCTCTAAAGGATATGTACTATTAAAATCTTTGCTCAGGAAATCCCTAACAAGCCCCTTAAAGGTTGGATGGTCTTTGGACTGCCATAACTTTATTTCAGCTTCGAGTTGGTTGAGCTTGTCCTTCAAAGATTCCTTCTCTCAGTTACAATAAGATAAATCTCATGTGGCTTTCAGTACCTGTTTGTGTCTCACTTAACTCTTTTTGAGCACTCGAAAGCTCCTCACAAGCACATTCTAACACTCTCTTCAATGAGTTAAACTACAAAAAGAGGACAAAGGTGAAATTAATAAATAAGTAATAAAAATGGCAAAAGATATTCTTATATTGAAGTTTTGAAAAAAAAAGTTACAACATGGGGTCCTATTTGGCAAAGTTACAATCAAGGAAAAACCCTAGAATCATCCTCTTTTGAGGTGGATACAATGATTTCTTCCACTCGGCTGGCTGCTGAATTCTGCTTTGGAGAGGCATCTATGACCTCTGGAAGGGGGATCGCTCGAATCCCCTCAACAGTGAAGAACTCCCCTTTGGACTTAATGAAATCCATCAAGGCAAAGCGAAGGCCGTCGTTCTTGATTGCCTCATCCCATTTCGCCTCCAGAGTAGCTTCGAGCTCTGGGTTGACTAGATCATCCACTTGCTTAGCGAGTTCTTCACACAGGGAGGCGGACACTTGAGGCTTCAGGAATTCCTCGGCTAATTCACTACAACCGAGATGCTTGGCCACCCCTAAGAGATCTACAAATAGTTGAAGCAGCTCAGAGCTGTTCAAAAGTTTACTTTTGAATGCCTCAAGCAGCTGAACCTACGAGGCTGGATCCTCAGCAGCCTGAACCCTCTTCTCGAGGGTATCCTTCTCTAGCCTCTACTGACGCCTCTCGGCATCAAAATTCCACCTCTCCTCTTCCAGATTTTTTTTTGTTTTTCCTTGAGCACCCTATTCTTCTTCTCGATCATTCTCTTCAACTCCAAACTTTTAGCATTCTTTTTGCTGAGCTTTTCTTTGAGAGAGCCATGACCACAAGTACAAATGAAGGAAAAAGCTGCCATCTTCTCAGTGGCCTCGTGGAAAACTTGGGAGACCTAAAAAATAGTTAAACTTAGATCAATGCTAGGAAAAAGGACAATAAAATAAATTTTTCAAAGGAACAAATGAAAACCTCAGGGTTAGAGACCATCATCGAGAGACGATGCTCATTGCTAGACATGGACACCGCATCACTTGAAGGGGGTGCCGACTGTTGATGGGCGTTCTCACCACCGCATGCTTATATTAACAATGTTGGGGAGGCATTACCAACATTGCTACCATCTACCCTTGTTTTCTGGCGAACATTTCTAGTATGAGGAGACTGGCCATCAGCAATGATCGAAGTTGGCCTTCCACCACCTACTATGGGATGGGAGGCCTGATTCAAGGGATAGGAGGCCTGATTCAAGGGAGTGGAGGTCTAATTTGAGGGAGTAAGGGTCCCTTTAAAAGGACCCTGACCCTAGTTCGTTGGATTTGCTTCCTTAAGCCGCTAGCGAGACCCACTGAAAAAAAGGAAGAGAGAGCATCAATAAAAGTAAACTTAATGATATAACAGACAGGAGTAGTAGAATTCTATTAAGGCACCTTCAAAGGCTTCTGAGTGCCTAAAATCACTAACGAGGGTCTCGAGGGGAGTGTCTTCTTTGGGGCCCTCAAGTTCTCTTCTTCTCTTCCTGATATTCTTCCGGAGTATTTTATACACATACTCCTCATAGATTTTGTGAGGGAATGCAAAGCCGCCAATCCAGGGATTAGGATTGTTGAAGCGGCTGTAGTCAAGGGAGCTGGACAGCAACTTTTGCCTATCCCTCCGGAGGGCATCTAGACAAATATACTCCACAGGTTTGGGGGGCTTGATTTGCACGTACCAATTCCATGGGGGAACTCGATAACTCCTACTTTCAAATGAAATCCCCTTCTTCCAGCTTCTCCAGTCACCTGAATTGCCAGGAATAGGAAAAACCTTGTGATGTGCTTCCTAGCGGTAAAAGTGACAATCATGTTGGTGGACCTCCGAGCGAAGCAGCTTATACCTTGGCTTGATACCGAACTTATCACATCGTGTCAAGAACATCATGATGATCACCAAGACATTGGGATGAACTTGTGCAGGGATCACTTGGAATTGTTTAAGATGTTTGGAAAAAAGGGGTGTAAAGGGGAATGTGAGCCCGCGGTGAAGATTTCTAAGGGAAATAGCTGATCTACCCTAGGAGAGGTTATGGGGGGTATCTTCCTCTCGAAAGGGTTGAAAATTGGCATCTAGAGCTATTCGTTGGCCAAGAGAAATCGAGTCCAAAACCTTCGAGATAACTTTCCCCACTACTAGGGCTAGGGGATCCTTCCCCAAATCCCCTTACCTTATCCTTTGAGAATTTCCCTTCTTCTTCTTTGGAGAGGATTTAGCCAAAGAGGATACATGAGGTGCTCTTGAGGGTGCTTCCTCCTCCTCGAGGGACGTCCTCTCTCTCTCTCTCTCAAAAGAAATGCATTTTCCTCCTTCTCTATGGCCTCGAGGGACACTTTTTTGTAGGTTAGAGATGTATTTGGCACCCCTAGAACTTCGAGCTCTAGATTCAGAGGAGGTTAGAAGCCAATCTTTCCACTGGTAGGGGATCTCCTAATATAGGGCTTGCTTATGCCTGGTGCCCAGTTCTCGATGAGCTCGAGGAGCTATATTAGTTACTGGGAAAACCCTCTCTTCCCTAGGATTGTTAGTAATATGATCAGACATACCGCTTTCGACATCGGAATCATATTGGAATTCTTTAGAATGAATGCCTTCCAAGTCACTAATATCCCTTCTGGGCATACTAATCCCCGCCTCTCCTACCATAATCTCACCAAGAAATATCTTGTAGGTGGAACCCTCATCAGAAAGGGGCATGATTGTAAGGTGAGGAAATGAAACGATTAGAATAAAAAGAAGAGATGAAGGTACTTACTGATTTTATGGGAAAGACGATGAAAATTAGATCGCTCGAGAGAGAGGGAGAGAAAAAGTGCCTGTAAGAAGTTCCTGCAAATGAGAAAAGTGAAAGGAGGAAGAGAAGTTAGGGGGGTAATAGTGGGGGCTGAAATGACGGATAATTAATAACTGTCTTGGAAATGTAAAAAGTTATAGAAACACACAATTGCTTTTTTATCTTCCGCTATTTGAGGAGTAGTGACACATGTGGTTGTACGGCACGTACATGCCTTTTGGAATCTTAGTGCTGAGAGTTGATTAGAAAAATAGATTCCCTCCCTCGAAGGAAGGAGCAACAAAATACAAGGTTCATTTCAAGTCTTTAGAGTCCTGAATACAACCCCATGCATTTGAGACCTCGAAGAACCTTTGTATTGTTCCAGCCTTCAGAGGTCGAGTACTTACTTTTCTGGGGGCTCTTGATAGAGGTTGAGCCCAAGAAGGCCATTGGGCTCAAGATGTGGTGGCCCAATTAGGAGAATATTTAACACTCTAATATAATTACCGCATTCGTGGGTAATTAAGGACGACAATTAAGGAAAACGTAATTTAGGACATCGAGTATAAATACAAGGTACACTTTTACTTGTTAATCATTCCGTCTTAATCATATTGAACTCTTTGACTAACTTATGCATCAGAGTGCAGACCCCTAGAACCCTAGGGACAGTTCTATTGCAGGTCCATTCAAGAAGAACTCAAGCCCACGAACTGGTCGGTTGTTCGAGACACATCAAAATGGAAGCAATTTCTCTTGACTTCTGATGGGGAATGTGGGCTGAGAGTAAAGCTAAGAAACACTAGAGGGGTTGGGATAATTTAACATTCCCTTATGAATAAAATGACATCCAGATTAGGGATTTAAGAACTACCATCGATGCTTTTTCATCTAAACTATGGTGGATATTGCAAGTGGGCAAGACATTGTGGTTAAAACTGATATGGACCTTGCCCCTGACAGCTAGAACTTCATATCTATGGAAGCGATTTGTCAAAACCTCCTACATGGCTCAACAACACTCCATGATTCTTATTGGCAGAGGTAATTCCAATTTGTGGACTACCAGCTGGACTGAAGTTGGCTTCCTAGTGATCACTGGAATGGAAATTAAGAAATTCCATTTCCTTTCCTCATATTATCTGAGTTCCTTCATGATAAATATTCATACCTTAATGCTCTGGCCCAGGGTTTGTCTTCTGAGAACATATAGGTACTGCAACAGACTTATGAGCTCACTCAAGATAAGGACATAACTATCTGGAAATCAGATCAGTCACGACAATTTAAGGTAAGTTTTGCTTACCACATACAGAGAAGGAAAAGATCTCACTCACGGATCCTACAAAATGTATAGATCAGATTTTTACCTAGGAAGATGTGTTATCTCTTGGAAATTCATTAATACATACTGCCTATGGATGATTTTCTTAGTTTTACTGGTGTTTCTGTTGTATCAAGATGTATTATGTGCTTTAATGATAGAGAATCTATGAATCATGTCTTTAATCTATGTCCAATAGCTCAGCAACTATGGAAATTTTCATATTGTCTACTTGACCTGAATGTTATGTACTTTGATCATCTTTATGATAAAATCTCATAGTTTTGGACATTTCACAATGTTTCCAAAACTAAGAATAACTTCTTTTATGTCATGCATAACTTTATCTGTTGAATTTTGTGGGAAAAAAGATGCTCTTCAATGTATGATAATAACTGTCCTTCTCTGAGGAATATGATATCTAATCTAAGAAGGTTATTGATTGATATATTCACTGTTAATCCACAAATTGAATACTCGGATTCTGATTTGATGAGTCTTTCACGAAGCCCATATCACATGGGCCTGAATCTATGGAGTTAAGTGGGCGCCCTTGGGCTCAGTTGGCCCAATGGTTCTTATCCATATCCGAATCAATGGTTACACCCGTGATTTAAGGAATTAGAGTTGGAGTTAGACACAATGACTATTGAGAAGTAAATAGTATAGATACCAAGGTACGTACAAAGTTTTATTCATTCACAATTATTCTACATATTGTATACATACGCTTGGTTGACTTAAGCATTAGAGATTTTTCACGTGGGACCTCCCGGGGCTTGTTTCTTGCAGATTACGACCAAGGGATTGGAGGTGCAGCTTGATCGGATTCCAGACGCATCAATTGGCACGGCCTGTGTGTCCGAATAAGTTACATTTCAGTTTCTTGGTTTATGTCCACCTCTACATCCAATACTCGAGGGAGTGAGAGGTTGAGAATTAAAGGAACAAGTATTGGTGAGGAGATACAACCCCCATACATGAGGAAAATGAAGAGCGAGATGGCTAATCCCCCTATGTTGCATGATGATAGGCCTGATCTGATACATATAATGATGAGACCCAATTTGACTACCATTGTTGAAGGCCCTCGAGCTGAAATGGTGGGGTTATCAAGATGACCCAAGATCAGTTTGGAGCCTAGTGTATGTGTTGGTAACACGGGGGTCCTATGAGAACTTACCAGTTGTTTCACACGATGAAAGAGATGGTCATTTCACGGAAGCCTCGGGTGATTTGTAAATCGAGGCCTATAAATGGGCTATTCAAGAAAACTGGAGTATGGCAGAAGGAGCTATAGTAAGATCACAACCATATTTGGGGCATGTGGCGCAAATGCTAGTAACTGCGGGTGGGAGGTCGTTGACGTACCTCTCAAAGTAAAATTTATAAGCCCTGATGCTTCATATCTACAATTAAGTATATAATGGAATGTCGGGGTCTTTCACGAAGAAGAGGGATCTTTCTTAGGGTTTAAGCATATAAGGATGATATAAACTAGAAGTAGATATACATAGATATATAAAGGGGGGGGGGATTGGTTTGTTTTGGTCCTAAGTTATGAAATTAAAGACAAACAACTAGCAAACCCAAGTAACTATGCTAATCATCAAACAAACTAAGAAAAAGGGGGTAAAAAATACAAAAGACAAGCCTTGTGGCCGATTAATTTCCACTTCCAAACCACTTATCTATCCTTTAATCTACAACTTATTCATTACTCCAACTACTTGTTGTGAAGATAAATATTCTATCCTTCTTAGATAGTAGTTTGTAAGAGTGAATTCGGCATCTCTTGTCAAACATCACTAATGACTCCTTTAGTCGATAAACAGCTAAAAGTATCCCATAAATGGCATCGAGCACAAAGAATCAACAAGTTTGGTAACACTTATAAACACTACACAGTGTCTAAGAATTGAACCAATTCATACATTTACACAAGATTAGTCAAGAATGTTCAACGCTCATAGACTTCTCTCATTTGCTACCTAAAACAAACATGACAACGAGTTCAACATTATCACATTCATCTAGCAATTATCAACACACAACCACCATTAGAAGATCTAACTCATGCTTTTGGATTCCAAATCAAAAGAGGGGAAACTTAGCTACTTTTTCCCAACCCTAACAAACAATTATACAAGCAATTCATATACTCAATCTTTTAACTACATTAATACCATTAACAATTCACATTCAAAACTCAATAAATGCACAATAGAAAAAGCACTAAATAGATAGATAGGATTCTCAAGACATTGGCTTGGGAGCATTAATCAATTGCTCCAAAGTATAAAACTAACCTAGATAATGAAAACACATGATTAACCTACACAAACTAAGAAGGAAAACCTAGGGTTTTCAGTCCAGAAATGGGAAGAAGAAGAAGAGAGGAAGAGAGAGAGAGCATAAGGTCTCATATTTATAGTACAAAAAGTTGAAAAGAATTCTGGCCACACATCTGTCGCAACTCGCGACCAATCCTTCAAGAGTCTTGATCGAGCCAAGTTTCAGCATCTTGATTTCTTTCTTCTTTTTGTTTCAAGTCCTTCTCTTCACTTCACTCATCTTCAATTATTCAAGTCTTCAAAAGATCAAATGCAAGTCTTCAAATCTTCAAATCTTCAAGGGTATTCTTCAAAGTCTTCAAACAAATTTCCTCGTGACACAAAATCCTCTAGAAAAGTGATAAAATCGTAAAAGTTACTTTTAACTTTCCTTAGAGAATTTTAAGGAAAAATGCCATATCTAGAGTACAAAAGGGTCCAAAAGTGAATCTGAAAAATCCCAAAATAACCATATAAAATGGGCACATCAAACCTCCCCGCACTTAAACCTTACTCGCCCTCGAGTAAGAAAATATTCAGGCACACAAAGGAATTCATATGTCCACATCCTAAAATAATATTCCCCCAAATCAAAGTCTCACAAAAACTCTCAATATCATAAATCCCAAAATCAAAGCTTATGAGAAATTTTCACACACAACCCCAATTCCAAAATCTAACCAAACCTACCACATATCAATTCACTACCCATAAAGGCGTTTCAAAGTCCCGAATTGATAATCCCAAAGTACAATGACACAAAATGAAGTTAAAATCATATCAAAGGTTTAAGTACACACTTCACTCTATACCAATATGTCAACCAAAATCCAATAGCACAAAATAAAGTCAAAACCATATAAGAGGTTCAAACACATACTTCACTCTATACCAATATATCATCCCTAAAATGAAGTATACAAAGAATCAAGAATTTCATAACCATACTTCATTTTCAACCTGCTAAGTTTCCCAATCCCAAGAAGTCCTATGATGTTAGGCTACCAGATCCATCCATATGTCAACTGCAACCTTATGACTCCAATGCCAATAAATGAGTAGAAAAGTAACAATTTTTTCTTTTCTTTTATTTTCTCTCTTTCTCTCATTTTGCCTAGGAGCCCCTTCGGGTTTTCATCCTAACCACACATCATATTTGTTTTGGCTCACATCTCGCCCACATTTAGCCTCTCCTTTTTGCCTAGGCCGCCCTTTTGGGTTTTCAACCTATCTGGGCCCCCAATGTTTCCTAAGTTGCCCTCTCGGGTTTTCAACTTAGCGGGTTTTTTTAAAAAATATTTTTTTATTTTCTATTTTTTTTCAAAAATTTCAATTTTTTCTTCCTTTTTCTCATGTTTTTCCAATCAAAAGTAATAAAAAGTATTTCAAATCAAGCTTTCATGCATGTGAGTCCTCTAACCCCTCCCCGCACTTAAAAATTACATTGCCCTCAATGTAAATATATAAGGCAAGAACAAAAAAAACTCAAGGTAAGAGGTAGAGCGATTCCCGTTTCTCCACATAGTCACTGGTTATACAGTGCAATCCCATATATTTGTATAGAATCGGTCCCAAAATTGGTTTCAAAGCCGGGGGGGGGGGAAAGTGCCGTTAAAATATTCACCCCTCGAACAAGATGTCGTCTCCTTGGCGCCGTTTGATCAAGACTAACACCACATAGATCAACACAAACTCACAAGTACATAAGGATTTGTAATACTAGGTTTAGCATCAAAATTTAATAACCAAAGTATTCTCAAAGAACAACAAATCCATCATGCAATCACCACTATGAAATTATCCAATAAAAATATCTAACATATATCAAGCATCATTATAGAATATGGAAATCAAAAGCACAATGACAAAGTCGAGATACTATGATTAATGAAGGCATTATAAAGATGCAAGAATATTCATGTCTATATATGTAAGATGGTGGAGGAATGAGTGGATGTGTGGTGGTTCTTGGGAGTATTTGGTGAAGAAGAAGAAAGGATTATGCAATGTTTAAGCAAAGTTAAAAATCCGGTCTCTCCACAGCAACTTGCGACAGTCCCTTTCGCAACTCACGATGCCTTGTCACGACTCGCGACAAAGCCTTCACGACTCACATTAAGTTGGACCTATGAGCTCACTTCTTTCATAATTTTTAACTGATTCCATCGCGGCTCACGTTGCCCATGTTGCGACTCGCGAAGCCCATCTCGCGAGTCGCAAAAATCTGGTGCTGGGAGTTCATTTTGCTCTTGTTTGTCACGACTCGCGACATATCCTTTGCGACTTGCCACAGGCAGGGTTTCCCATCACTTAGAAAATTTTTTCTTACCAACTTTCTAAGCTCTCTTCCCTTTCTCATGGATCTCCTTCCTTCATCTTCTCCAATGCAATGCACTTCACATTGCTACAAAATCACATAAAAACACACCGTGAAAAGAACAAGACAAAACAAAAAAAAATAATCAACATAAACCAAAATAAAAGCTAAATTTATTTACATCGTTGGCACGACATAGATTCGTATGTTTAAGGTCATCGGTATGTCCCTAATGTTATTCATATGGTGAAAACTTGAACCCCTTCACCATGAGCATCCAAATGTAGAGAGGTGGGGGTACAAAACTTTCAAGAGGAAAGTTTTGTGGAGGTGGAGTTAGTTTCAATGGAGTAGGGTGGTTAGGAGGCTTGGGATAGTCTTTTGGCTTCTCTCTTATCTCCTTCAAAACTTCAGAAAATGGTGGAGTTGGTTCACTAGGTGGGGGTAGGGGTGATGATGTAAATAATAGTAAATGTAGCACAATCACCTCTTCCTCCACTTCATTGTCTTCCACAACCGACTCCTCATCCTCTTCATACTCGAACTCATTTCTAATGGTTATCGCACTCACTCAATCTTTGAGTTTGACTTGGGATGGTGTAGTTTTGGAATCACAAGCTTCCATTTGGGCCACCACTTCAAATATATTCCTCACATACCCCTCAATTGGCACAACGCTAGAGGAGACCCGTGTGTTCGGTTCCTCACTAGTCTTGGGAAAGTTTTTCAAGTTTGCTATTGCATTCATACTTTCCTCACATGTCAACCTTGAACTTTCTTAGTGGGCTTGGGTTTGGGGCATGGTATAAGATTGTGAAGGCCAAATATTTTGATCGTATTATTGGTTTTCTGGCTCATTCTCATACCACCAATCTGGATTACCACTCCACTCTGGATTGTAAGAATTGTGGTATGGATACCATTTTTGGGCGTATTGCCCTTGAAAACCAACATCTCTTAACTCATGGTAGCACTCTTCATAATACCCTTGGTTTTGGAAACCAAGGGTTCTTTCCCCCACATAGTGCTTCTATCTTAACATCTGGCAATACTCGGTAGGATGGTCGGAATGACACATCCTACAAAGCCTTGCTTGTTGAGCCTCTCTTCTCATCGTGAGTTCCCTCAAGGTGAGATGCTCCATTTTTTTTCTTTTTCAAAAGTTCATAATCATATTGCAAGGATTATAAATAAAATATTTTTACCAAGAACTCAATCAATACCTACTCCAAAAAAAACAACCACCAAGAAGTGGAAAATAAAAAAAACTAGCTAATATGCTACCAAATATGCTCAAACACTTAAAAATAAATGCCTCTTCACTGGCAGCGGTGCCAAAATTTGGGAGGTTGTCGCTATACCTCTCAAAGTTAAAGCTATAATCCCTAATGCTTCCTATCTACAATTAAGTAGATAATGGTTTAAACATATAAAGTTGATATAAGACTAGAAGTAGATATATATAGATATATAAAAGCAAGTAAAAAGGGGGGGGGGGGGGGTTGGTTGGTTTTGGTCCTAAGTTATGAAATTAAAGACAAACAACTAGCAAACCCAAGTAACTATGTTAATCATAAAAATAAAACTAAGAAAAAGTGGTAAAAACTTCAAAATACAAAGCCTTGGGGACAATTGATTTCCACTTCCAAACCTCTTATCTATCCTTGAATCTACAACCTATTCAGTACTCCAACTACTTGTTGTGAAGATAAATCTTCTATCTTTCTTAGATAGTAGATTGAAAGAGTGAATTCAACATCTCTTGTCAAACCTCACTAATGACTCCTCTAGTCGATAAACGGATAAAAGTATCCCATTACTAGTGTCAAGCACGAAGAATCAACAATCTTGGTAACACTTTTAAACACTACACCGTGTCTAAGCATTGAACCATTTCATACATTTACACAAGATTAGTCAAGAACGTTCAACGCTCATAGACTTCTCTCATTTTATACATAAAACAAACATGACAACGAGTTCAACATTATCACATTCATCTAGCAATTATCAACACACCAACAACATTAGAAGCTCTAACTCATGCTCTTGGATTCCAAATCAAAAGAGGGGAAACTTAGCTACTTTTTCCCAACCCTAACCAGCAATCATACAAACAATTCATATACTTAAACCTCTAACAACATTAATGCCATTAAAATTCATATTCAAATCTCAATAAATGCACAATAGCAAAAACACTAAATAGATAGATAGGATTATCAAGACATTGGCTTGGAAGACTTAATCAATTTCTCCCAAGTATAAAACTAACCTAGATAATGAAAACACGTGATTAACTTACACAAATTAAGAAAAGAGAGAAAGGAAAACCTAGAGTTCTCAGTCCGGAAATGGGAAGAAGAAGAAGAAAGGAAGATAGAGAGGATAATGTATGATATTTATAGAAAATAGTTTTGGCCCACACGTCTGTTGCGACTTGCAACCAATCCTCCATGAGTCGTGACAGAGCCAAGTTTCAGCATCTTGATTTCTTTCTTCTTTTTGTTTCAAGTCCTCCTCTTCACTTTTTTTATACAAAAAGTTCAAGGTATAACTCAAACATATTCAGGTTCTTTTGTACAAAAGGAGCCATTAATGCCAATGTATGATGAAAGATGATGCAAAGGAAAATATTGTAGATGATTCCAATCGCTATACCTCCACCCCTCATGTAAGTGTAGAACGGTTGGCCAGACCTAAAACTTTTTCTGTAGAAAACTGGTAATGAGCTGTATAAACACGGGTTTCCTAACCAAAAGGAGGAAAGAAAAATGTGTACATGATAATAGGAAACTCAGCTCCAAAGTCCAGTTTTTGGAGCTGGTTCCTGAGTGAATGGTGAATTCTTCAAATCTTGAATTTCCGTTCCAGCTGAGCATTTGGCTCCAAAGTCCAGGATCCATTTTTGGAAGTGGTTCCTGAGTGAAAATGCTGAGTTCTTCAAATCTTGGCTTCCAGTTCCAGGTGAGAAAATGGAAAATGTGTGCTCTTTTCTTCTCTTTGCATCCATTTCCTTTCTTTTTGCATTCCGTCAATACCTGTATCATATAAGGCATACAATCTGAAGCATCCATATTAGGTATTTAAACGTGTACTCTAATAACTGGAGTTCCAGCTTTATCAAGTAAGATTAAACCTCTTGTTTCTATATCCAAATCCAAAAGGGAGGATAGAACAGAGGAGGAGAGAGTAGCCATGTTGGTTGATTTAGCTAATCCATCTACTACAAGGTTACCTTGCCTATGGGTATGTGTGAGTTCCAAATTTTGCAGTAAGAGACACAAGGTTGCAGCAGTGTGATAACATGGCCAAGGAGCAGTTAAATGTTCTCTAATTGAGTTAATGGCTAACAAATAGTCCGACTCTATGATAAAATCATTAAAATCCAAGCCAGCAACCAGTTTGTATCCTTCCATGATAGCCAACAATTCAGCATGTAAAGAGGAGATAACCTTAACACTCAGTATTTTAGCCCGGATAAATCTGCCTTCTTTGTCTCTAGCAACAAAACCAAGTCCACTATAGTTGTTTTTGTTCCATGAAGCATCAACATTGATTTTCAGGTTCCTAAGTTTTTTTCCATGAAACAGTGGTTATCCTAGGCTTTGGAGGTGTTGCAAATTTAGGTATTAAGCCCGAGGAGTGCCAGTAAATGTCCTGGGATTTTCAACTGAGGATGGGATTAATTGTGAAAGCATAAAAGAGGTCTTCTCTGAATTGTTTAACTAAGTTCAGAGGAAGACATTTGATGTTTAAAAAAAAAGGTATTTCTAGATTTCTATAAGTTCCAACAGATTAAGGAAGGTAGCATATGTGTAATGGCCATGTGAATCTTGGTTGTTCCAGCTAGAGTCCAATAAAAACTAAGCCTGTCAAAAATAGACACAAAATGTGGTGTTCTAATCCCTAAGATGGTATTCATCCAGTCCCACCTGTAAGAGGTAGTTGGGCAATTGTTGAAAAATGTGAGTGTATCAGAAGGAAAAAAGATGCATGAAGCGAGTCTTCTCCTAATCCAAATCCAAGTGATAGTGAACAAGCAGCCTGTAATGAATCAAGTCAGTACCCTATCAACCAACAACACATACACGCAAGTAGAAAAGCTAATGCGTCCATCAGTAGAACCTTTGCCTTCACTATCAGATTAGCAGCCCTGAACTTCACTGTTTTACCAAACGAGCCCATATCCTTGAATTGTGAATCTTCAGACGACACAACAAGCCTGTGCACAAATAAAGTGTAAATGTTGGAGACTATTGGCACGGTTTGCTAATTCCACTTTATAAGGTTACGTGTACATTTAGCGGTCACTAAAAAATCACCCTAAACCTGCTTAAGGGGGTAAAAGCAATGTACCTTTCTGCATCTGTTGAGAGAGGCGAGGTCATAGAAACTACTGAAGCATCTTTGGCCTCCCCATCTGCAGAAGTATTAGTCAAGCACACATGCTCATAAAGGGCTAGGGGAATATATGTCAATTCAGATTGGTACCTCTTGAATCATCTGGTGCAAGCAAGGAGATGCCAATGAATACTGAGAAGACGCCGAGGATGAACATTGCTGTTCTTAAAATATCAAATACCTGCATGGATAAAAGTGCGTGAATTTTACATGTCCACGACTCAGACACCAAAGCATAATATGTGCCTTGGTGGTGAGTCTCGTTTTGACCATTAACAGATAAAAGCGCATCATTTGACAAGGCCTACCAAAATGTGGATAATACAAATATCCCACCAAAAGGGCAGTAAGAAATAAGAGAGGGCGGCACACTGACCTGATACTCTTGGAAATACACAAATCCTGTGCAAATGGAGAAAAAGGTCCAAACAATCTGAAACATTGGCACAATGAGTATGGCGTCAAACAATGACAATCCCTCATTTAGTCTGGCCATCTGAAACAAGAGTAAACTGGGTAAGAGTAGATTGTGGATACCGTGCAATGATTTGATGCAGGCATTAAGAAGGCAAAATATTTACCCAAAATCCAGCGGTACTAAGGAACAACAAAAGCATGGAGATCCCGCATCAAAGGAGCATCCCCATGCCAATAATATCAGTACGAGGCTACGGCATGACCCGTGCCAGATGCCACGGGCCGCCAACATGAAGTGAAGACCCCTTCCACGTGGCTAAGCATGGGCATGAGACGTCTAATTTTTGGCATCCCGCACCGTTCCAAGCTCAATATGCCAAGACCAGCAGGTGGGGTGTGGGAAATTACATAGCCTGCACCAAAGTTTCAAAGCGAGCACCCTTCCTGACCATGGCCTGCGACAACGGCCATGGGCACGGATCAGAACTTTCATTTTTAGCACCTTAATGACTCCCCACACCAGATGACATGGCTTGTGCCATGGACTAGATGCTGCTGGTGCCAAGCTTTTCTCCCTGTAACTCTTGAAGATCCGCGCCACACCAGATCCGGTGCCCCGTACACATGAATGGATGCGGCCCGCGCCAGACCTCGTGCCCCATGCCAAAGACACCCCACAGGCTGCATCATCAGCTATGCCTTACGCATGGCGGCGGCTGAGCTAGGGTTTACCCTATTTTGGCCTATTTTGGGACTATTTTTAGGCCCAATCTCCTACTACTATAAATAGTACCTTTGTCTACTAGGTTTTAAGATCCAAGAATAGCTTAGACACTCTCTCATTAGTAGTTTTATCTTTTGTAGTTAGGAGAGAACTCTCTCCTTTTCTTTTCTTTCTTTTCCATTTATCCTAAGATGTGGAATTCAAAATTTTATTTGAATTCCATGCCTAGGGAGTAGTTTCTATAGCTTGGTGATAAATTGTAGTAGCATGGTCTAAATCTATATGTTCTTTGAGATTCTTTTGTTCTTCCTAATTTTGTGTTCTTGATATCATCATGATTGTCCTTGATTATTTGAAATGCATGAATAGTACACTACATATAAGCACGAAATTTGGGCTATATTCATGTATGGTGAAAATATCGATGTCCCATTGGGAAGAGAAACCTAGTTGTTAGAATGGGTAAAGGAGAACGTGTCTGCGTGGGTGTGTGTATGGGGGATTTGAGAATGCTCTGACTTACTTTCCATCGCTCCAGTCTCAGCTGACTTTGTAAGCACGGAATTTGGGCTATATTCATGTATGGTGAAAATATCGATGCCTCATTGGGAAGAGAAACCTAGTTGTTAGAATGGGTAAGGGAGAACATTTCCGCATGGGTGTGTACGGGGGATTTGAGAATGCTCTGACTTACTTTCCATCGCACCAGTCTTAGCTGACTTCATAAAGTTGCCCGAGAGGTTCTGGGTAGAGAGAGTGAATAGTATCAAACTAGGGTTGTGAGATACCTTAGATAATAGAAATTGATAGGACCCTAGGGAAGTAGCGCATTTGTGGTGGAATCCCAAGACGTAATTGCACAGGGGAGAAATAAACCTACAACAATGGTCGGACCTTGTTGTACTCCCCTAATTACAATGGAAATGTCAATGGAGGGCTGCGAGAGCACCCGCCGTGACAACGATGGGGAAGTGTATGCCATCGTCCACACCACGTGTTATGGACACTATATTAGGTTTGCTTAATTATTTATGTGAATGAATCAGGGATAGAAGCATTAGATTGATCATAATGCTCAATGATTTCCCAACTGTTTAGTTTAATTAGTGTACTTTGCTTTTTTTACTTTTATGCTTAGTAGTTGTTAGTTTGAAAAATCCAAAACCCCCCTTTGCATGTTTACTTTACTAGCAATTCCTTTCACTCGTACAGATTAATGAGCCGTACGAGGTTGTGTTTTGATTGGTACATTAGACCTAGCATCTTTGTGGACAAATCCAGGGCTCGCTAATTACCCTCTAGGTAGTGTAGCAGGGAGAACAAGATGTGGAATTACAAATCTCTTATCTTCTGAAACCCTAGCTTCCACATGGGTTAATTAGCTACGATTAATTACCCCAGGGGAAGCCATGTTAAAATTTTAGCGTCGTTTCCAGGGATGCTATCAGTCTAGGTATTAATTAAGCATAACGTGTTAGTAGAAATAGTTAGTATTAGCTTTTTTTGTTTGTTTATGTTGTTGATTCTTGGTTGGAGTTGTCGTTATAGTTGTTCTGTTACCTTTTGATCTGTTTGCTAGTGTTGCATTAGGAAAGGTATTGTTGGCCCTAGTTTATAGTACACACCCATTCCACTAACTAGGCATCTTACACTACCCAACTGAGAACACAGGTGGTCGGAGGAGAAGGAGACAAAGAACTAGAGCACAAGTTCAACCAATGCTGGAAGTAGTAATAGAATGACTGCTAGCAATGGTGGAATACAATCGTACCCTATATGAGCTCATAACTCCTAACTTGTAGAATCAGCCGCTATGCATCACCTTCTCGTCATTACTCGCCAATGTGAGCTAAAAAGTAGAATGATCCATTGCCTAACTACGTTCTATGGACTGGAAGGGGGAGGAACCGAACAAACATCTTTCAGAGTTCCATTTGGTGTGCATGAACATGAAGCCCCCGGGAGTGTCCGAAGACGACTACAACCTAAGACCCTTCCTGTTTTCCCTTCAAAGTGGTGCTAAGGATTAGATCTACTACTTACCAAAGGGATGCATTTGTTCTTGGATGGACATGAAGCGAAGGTTCTTAAAGAAGTATTTTCCAGCATCTAAGTCGGCTGGGTTGAAGAAGCAATTGTCGAACATTACCCAAGGTGCTATCGAGAGTATGTACAATTGCTGGGAACACTTCAAGAGATTGTTAGCTAGTTGCCCGTACCACCCCTTCAAGGAAGGGGATTTGGTATGCTATTTCTTCTAGGGGCTATGTGATGAAGATATGCGGATGGAGAATACCGCTTTCAATGGTTCGATAGCAAACAAGAGCCCTAAGGATGCAATGACCCTCTTTGAAAAAAAAAGGAAAATGGTATGCGACAATTTGCACTAGGTCAAGGGTTAAGGTTTTCGATGAACCCAAACACTCACCTAAGTTAGAGGAGAAAGTCCAAGTTCTTGCTTCCATGATGAAGGAGCTTTTGCGAGGAAAAGTGCATCAAGTCCAAGTGTGTGGAGTTTGCAACCTTAACCAAAACTCCGAAGCTTGCCCCAAAGTCATAGATTTTTTACAAGAGGTGAAGGCAATTAACTACAACAACCGGGAAAGACCACAATTTTCTAGGGGTCAATCACAAGGGTTCTGGGGGAAGCAAGAAGATGCAAGGCCAGATCCCTATGAAAATTCATTTAACCCAAGGTATCAAGATCATCCTAATTTTTTTATGGAGGGAGGACAACCAGCCTCAAGGATACTGGGGTGGAAAAGCTCCACCTCAACCATATCCTAGAGGTGAAGGCCCTTCCAACAATTATGCTTCACTCTTCAAGTCAGAATGGGATGAGATTTTAGAAGCCATCAGTCAATTGTGGAAGAAATATGAAGTCTTCTTGGAGAGTACAAGATGAGAGATTGAAGACCTTAGATGTAGAGCTTTCTCAAGTATAAAAAATCTTGAAGTTCAAGTCGGAAAACTTGCCACATCGGTAAGCTGAGTTGAAGCCAAGGAGTTCGGAAAACTACCTTCCCAACTGGAGATCAATCCAAGGAATGTGAGTGCACTTAAATTGGGAAGTGAGAAGGAAGTTCGTGAGACCAAGAAGAAGATAATTAAATAGGATGACATGATGGTGGAGGCTACCAAAACATACTTTGAAGAGGAGGAGATTGTAGTCAAGGAAGCACTCTCCAAGGAACTTCCACCGCCTGAGGCACAAGTCACTATTCCACCTCTATTTCCATATGCTTTGAGGGGACGACCAGAGGTTGTGACCGATGATGCGAACATTCGAAAGGTCTTAAAAAAGGTCGAGGTAACCATCCATATCTTGTAACTAATTAAGAATGTGCCATCATAATCTAAATTTCGTAAAGTTGCATACACAAAGAAAAGACGTAGGCCAACTAAAAGGTTAAGACATTTGAAAATGGGAGGAGTTTCCGTTTTGAATCATAAGAACTTACCTAAGATATGCGATAACCTAGGAATGTTTCTATCTCTATCTCTTTAGGTGGTAAACTTGTGGAACATGCCATGATAGATCTAGGTGCATCCGTTAATGTTATCCCGTTTAGTCTATATGAATGCATACAAAGGGGGGGCTTAGGGATACTAGAGTAATTGTCCAACTTTCCGATTATTCACAAGATAGTCCTCGTGGACTAGTAAAGGATGTGATGGTGCGAGTTGGCAAATTGGTCTTTCCGGTGGGTTTTTATGCCCTAGACGTAGCACACGACGGAAGTGCACCCCTGATAATTTTGGGGAGACCTTTTCTTAAGATTCCAAGGACTAAAATCGATGTCCACTTGAGAACCTTAACTCTAGAAGATGACATAGATAAAGTGGTATTTGATATCTATAAATCTAAACATGATTCGACAATGTCTTCTTTGATGTGCAAAGGTGTAACCCTATGCGATGAGCATGATGAATACTCTTATGTGACCAATGAGCATGAAGGTTTGAGTGAATCCCATGTTGATGACAATGATGATGATTCTGATGAATTGCATGATGCGATGAATGATATGTCTGTGGTAGATTGTTTTTCTAGCTAACCAATTTGCAGCGGGAAAGGGAGATGGCTGAGAGTTTAAAACCTCCTCAACCTCCCTCTAACCCCAAAGTAACATTCATGAACTCAATGATAGCGAGATATGGGGATTCATTTCTTATAATGGACAAGAGGTCCTAAGGTAATGATGGCTCGTGTGAAGACCTCTCCACAACGATGTCATCGTGGGTCGATTCACCGATGGAAATTTGGGAGACCTAAAGGTAGGTATTTCTAACTAGATTTCATGAAAAAGAAAATAAGTGGCGAGGACAACATTAAAAATACAGTGTTTCATTTACTTTTGTGTTTTTGATTAGTGAATATATAGAGTTTGCATGAATCTTGTTTTGTAATGAGGATTTTTGAGATGAAACTCTTGTTTGGATTGAAATTTTGAGCTTGAGACTTGTTTTTGTGTTTGGATGGAATTATATTTGAAGGGTGACGTAGTTTTTCAAAAAAAAGGAGGGAAATACCAAGGATTAGGGGAAATTTTGGTGGTGCCTCGTGCTGAGATTCTCGACGCGAGGCTATGCTTCGTGTTGAGATGTTTTGCTCAAGGCTCGTCTCGTGTCAGAAGTTTGGCGCAAGGCTTTGCTTCTTACCAGGATATTGGCGCGAGGCCCTAGTTCGCGCCATGCATACTTTGCACATAAAACCAATTTTTTGTTTTCAATTTGTCTTTGTTCCAACAATGCAAGTTTTCAAATGTTCTGATTCTCAAACTTAAAAATGCTTTTTTTTGTTCAAGATTTTTGGAATTCCCTAATTCCTTATGATTTTTTGAAAATACTCCCAATATCTCCTGGAATTAATTGTTTTGATCTATTATCCCCTAATTCGAGAATTCAAAAATCACGTCCTTATCCTACACATTCTTCCATCTCAAGAAAAACTCCCTCTCACACACTCTTGGTGAAAGTCGAAAAGTTAAAGTTTTTTTTCCAAAAATAAGCCATTCTTGCTTCTTCTTGTGTGGGTCTTACAAATCCTAGCTTCAAATTTCAGGTAAACCATTGAACTCCTTTTTTATACGCTCTAATAACATTGCGGTGATGTTATGAACAACATGATTATTTAATGAGTGTATATTTTTGAGAAATTTGTTTGGAATGGAATTACCCTTGGGCTTCATGTTTTTGGATGGGAGACTGTTTTGACAATTCCATTGGAATGGGCTCAAGGAGTATCACTGTTTCTCCCTAGCTCACTTATGTTTTGGCATGACTTTTGTGCATTGGAGACTATGCATTGGCTAAGTGTGGGGAGGGAGTAGCGAGCACTTAGGGAGTTTTCATTCTTAGGCTTCCAGTGCATTTCATGATTTGCATTGGTAGTAGTTTTACTTGATTGTTGATAATTTTTGTTTGTGTTTGTTGAGGGATGCTTTTGGTTGATGCTATGCTAGAGTTCCTAGTTTGCATGGGTAGGATGTTTTAGGATATTGGTGGTGTATATTTGATTTGATCTTATCTTTTGTAGTATGAAGCCCACTTTTGGGCCAATTTTGTGCTACATAAAAAAAAGGAAAACTTGAAAAAAAGAAAAAAATGCAAAAAACCTGGACAAGTCGAAAACACGAAAGGGCGACTTGGGTAACATTAGGAAAAACCCGGATAGGTTGTAAGACCTAGGTAAAAATGAGAAGCTAGGCCCGGCTAGGCTTACAAGCCTAGGCAAAAATGAGAAGCCGTGTGGAAAAGGTGAGAAGTGATCGAACCCTTTGTGTGTTAAAGCTAGGATGAAAACCCAAAAGGGCTCCTAGGCAAAACGAGAGAAATTGAGAGAAAACAATAAACTAGATTGAATGCATACTGCCGCAGTGGATTGTTTTTGAAGATGACTCTTTGATTTCATTTGGGGAAAAGTAAGCTCGCTTGACAGTTATCTTTTTGGCTTACCTTCTTCAACACTTTACTTTTGGGTGGTTTGATTGCTTATGTTTTTCGGGGAGTGTGAGGGTTGTGAGATTCTTACTCTTTTGAGGGAAACATGGTAATCGTGGAATAAGTTGAATGTCTCGGTTAACTTATGCTTGCACTCTATATTTCGCTTGATTCTTTGTCTTGTCTTCTATTTACTCGATGACGAGTAAAAGGTTAAGTGTGAGGAGTCTGATCTACTTCATTATGCGTACATTAACCATTGCATTTGGCATACTTTTTAGCTAGTTTTATTTGGTGAATTGCTAGTATTAGTTGAGTTTACGAGACAAGAGGTTTAGACAGCCATGTTTGGTTTTCTTGTCTAAATACCGTATTTTGTAGACTTAATTGGCACTAATGGACATCTTGTATCCACAGGCTCCTTAATGTTCCTTGTGATCATCTTTAGTAGGTTGCTTGTGGTTACTTTTCGTTTACATTATGTGTGAAAGCCGTTTGTAAGAGCGGTATAAGATATTGAAGACCTTTCATAGGAACGGTAGTGGAGACGAAGGTCATTCACACTAGAATGGTAGTAAATGAAGGCTACGAGCATCAATGCGTGGTATAAAGAGATCGAAGCCAAATATAGGCGGCACCAGAGTTCAAAGCTACCAATGAAGAAATGGGGAATTGTGGTCCAATGAGTTGTGCTTAAGTTTGAGAATGATCAAAGAAGAATTAGCCTTCAAGGTTGGTTCTATTGGATTTGTCTTCTTCAGCACTAGAAAATTGACTACTAAAACTCTCAAATCAGACTAACGGTTCAAGCGTAGTGAAGGAAACTAGTTCAGCTGGCCGAGGTATAAATGGGTCGGCATGGGTCATTCATGGTATGACACCAACGGTCCGTGCCAAAGGAGCAACCCTGTACAAAAAAGATCAGCAAAAGGCTATGGCGCAACATGTGCCAGATGCATGGGGCTACCAGCACAAAGTGAAGACCCCCTTCACGCTGCTAAGTTTGGGCGAGGGACGTCCCACATCGTTCCAAGCTCAATATGCCAAGACCACCAGGCAGGGTGTGGGAAATCACACGGCCCATGCCAAAGTTTCTGAGCAAGAACCCTTCCAGACAATGTAGCTCGCGTTAGGGGGTAGACACGGCCTATGCCTCGTGCCCCACAACTCTTGAAGATCTGTGCCATGCACCAGATCCACCCTCCCGCACCACTTGAATGGACGAAGCCTGTGTGAGGCCTCGTGCCTCACAACAAGGACACTCCACGAGCTGCACCATCCATGATGCCCCATGCTGGGTGGCGGCTGAGCTAGGGTTTACTCTATTTTGGGCCTATTTTTAGGTCCAATCTCCTACTACTATAATGGAACCTTTGTCTACTAGGTTTTAAAATCCAAGAATAGCTTGGACACTCTTGCATTAGTAGTTTTATCTTTTTAGTTGGGAGAGAACTCTCACCTTTTCTTTTCTTTCTTTTGCTTTGATGCTAAGATGTGTAATTCAACTCTTTATATAAATTCCATGTCTAGGGAGTAGTTTCTATAGCTCGGGGATAAATTGTAGTAGCATGGTATAAATCTATATGCTTTTTGAGATTGTTTAGTTCTTCCTAATTTTTTGTTCATGATATTATTGTAATTTTTCTTGAATATTTGAAATGCGTGAATAGTATACCACATATAAGCATAGACTTTGGGCTATATTCATGTATGGTGCAAATATTGATGCCCCACTGTCAAGAGAAACCTGGTTGTTAGAATTGGTAAGGGAGAACACATCGCGTGAGTGTGTACACAGGGAATTCGAGAATGCTCTGACACCAGTCTTAGCTGACTTTGTAAATTTGTCTGAGAGATTCTAGGTAGAGATAGCAAATAGTAGAAAACTAGGGTTGTGAGATACCTTACATCATAGATAAGGTGCCAACGACCCTTGGGCCTAATTGGTAGGACCCAAGGGAAGTAGTGCATTTATGGTGGAAGCCCTAGACGTAATCTCATGGGGGAGAAGTAGACCTACAACAATGGTTGGACCTTGTTGTACTTCCCTAATTACAATGGCGGTGTCGATGGAGGGTTGCGAGAGCACCTGCTGTGATAGGGACGGTGAAGCGTATGCCATCGGCCACACGATATGTTATAGACACTCAATTAGGTTTTCCTAATAATTAATGTGAATAAATCAAGGATAGAAGTATTAGATTGAAAATGTTGCTCAATGATTCCCCATGTGCTTAGTTTAATTAGTGTACTTTGTTTTTTTTTACTTTCTTGCTTAGTAGTTGTTAATTTGAAAAACCAAAACCCCCCTTTGCATATTTGCTTTACTAGCAATTTATTTCACTCGTATGGATTAATGACCAGTACGCGGTTGTGTTTTTATTGGTACATTAGACCTAGCATCTTTGTGGACAAACCCAAGGCTTACCGTTAACTTTCCTCTAGGTAGCATAACAATGAGAACTGGATACAGAATTACAAATCTCTTATCTTCTGACCCCCTAGCATCTACCTGGGTTAATTAGCTATAGTTAATGACCCTGGGTGGAAGCAAGCCAATTCTTCTAGCCAAGATATCATATATGACCAACTAATGCTATCAAAAGATTTACTGATGTCAATTTCAGCAACACAGCTAGGTCTCATAGTTTCAACTCCATACCTATTTAACACCTTTTGAGTAAGCAACATGTTATATGCAATATGTCACCCCTTTACATATGCCCTTTGATGATCACTTATCAAAACATGCAGTATTTCTCAAATTCTAGCACTAAAAACATTTCTTATAGTTTAAGAGATGATAAAACAACAAGCTATAGGATGATAATCAGTAAGTACCTTTGGATGTTCAGACTTTGGTATCAATGTTATCACACCATTCGTGAAAATTTTAGGTATTTGATCTCCATTGAAAAATCTATGTATTGCTCCTAACACATCATCCCCTTTTGTCTCTAAGTTTCTTTAATAAACAAACTTGTATAACCATATTTGCCATGAATTTTTGAACCATTAATCCCTTTCACTGCTTTCTCAATCCCTGACTTGCTAAATGTTTTATTAACTGAGCTTGGTACTCAAGTGTTAGAAATTTTCCATTGCATCACCGCTTCCTGGTCCAACTTCTTCAACTTTTCTATTTTCCTGAAAAGTGATTCACTATGAAATTCCCAAGTTCAAGCTAATATGTCACCACATTGCCATCCATTTCCAAAGCCACAATTCTCTTATGATACTACCTTTTTCTCAGTGAATTGTAGAAGGTTTTAGTTTGCCTATCACCTTCTAACATCCACTTAATCTTTTGCTTTTTGCTGGTAGAAACTGTATACTGCCTCCTTAAGCCTCTCTACCTCTTTCCTTGTTTTTTTTCTTCTTTCTGCAGAGAAATTACCACAGGTTTTTCATTAAGCTTTTTTTATGGATGCCTCCCAAAACTCCTGTGTAAATGCGACATGGTTGTTATTGATTTTGTTGGAGACAGGTTTCTTCAAGGTATCGAGCTCCACCACAAAAATATGGCTTGTGGCACTTCCACTAGTGCTTGCATTGAATAGTTTGAGGAATCCTAAGGCACTGTCCGCTAGAGGAAGGAACTTTGTTAGGGCAATCAAAAATGTGAATCCATCAGTGCTGGCACTTTTTACCTGGGATCTTATCACGAACATGAAGGATGTGGAGAACAAGAAAGCTTCTTCATTTGAGGAGTTCTTGAAACTGATGGGATTAGGATGGAAAGCATGACCAGTGAGAGAATGATTTCCTGTAATGATTTTGATATTATTGAATGGAATAAATAAAGTACAAGAGATAAACTATGACTAAAATAACTCTAGCCTAGTTAACAAGATAAACACAAATCTAATCTAATCTAATCATCACAATGACTTATTCTCACACCCTCCCTCAAGCAAAGTGTCGGATGCTTAACAACGCAAAGCTTGGATATGAAGAATTCGAACAACGGATGAGAGAGTTTTTTAGTGAAGATGTCTGCAGTCTGAAGAGCAGTAGGAAAATAAGCAACACCCAGCTTGCTGGAAGCAACCAACTCCCGAAAAAAGTGATAGTCGATGTCAATATGCTTTGGATGCTTGTGAGCAACTGGATGTTAGGCCAAAATGATAGCACTACTGCTGTCACCTAATAGTAATGGAGGTCCATCAAGTGGGACATGAAGATTACGATTCAAATAAGTTAGCCAAGCAACCTCATAAGTGTTGTTCAAAAGGGCACGATACTCGAAATCTGTACTCGAACGAGAAAAAATTGCCTGTTTCTTGGCATTCCAAGAAGCCAGGTTTCCACCAAGAAAGACAGCATAATCATAAGTGGATCGTTAGGTCTCTAGAAAAGAAACCCAATTAGCATCAGCGTAACTTGGAACCTCAGGAGAACTGGCTGATAGAACTGCAAAGCCAAAATGAAGAGTTCCCCAAACATATTGAAGAATCAGAGTAACTGCAGCAGAGTGATCATCACGGTGATCCTGAAGATATCGACTAACTGTGTTGACCGCAAAGGCCAAATCAGGATGAGTGATCGTCAGATATTGCAGAGCCCCAACAAGAGAGTGATAAAGTGTTAGATTCTAAAATTCAGGACTGGGGAAGCTTTATAATTGCAATCCCGACACAAATCGAGTATAGACTAGTGTAACATCTGACATCCTAGCTTGAGTAAGAATATTCCTGACATACTTAGCTTGTAAAAGAAGTAAGCCTGAGGCTGAGGGTCTAACTTCCAAACCAAGAAAGTAGTGAAGGGTGCTCAAGTCCTTGATAGAAAACTCCTAATGTGTCCGATCAATGAACTTCCGGAGTAGAGTTGGGTCATTTCCTGCAGGATGATGTCAACGACGTAGACCAACATATAGAACGGTGATGATCCCCTAGATAAAACAAAAAGTGAAGTATCAGCAGAACTAGATACAAAACCAAGTTGAACTAGATAAGTAATGAATCGCTGGAACCAGGCCCGCAGAGCTTGCTTAAGACATAAATGGTCTTCCGCAAGCGACAAATGTACTCAAGGTGAAGCAGATCCTTGTAACCAACGGGCTGCGCCATATACACCAAAGTATCAAGAACACCATTTAGAAATGCATTCTTAAAATTCAGCTGATGAAGTGGCCAAGAGCGCATCGTAATAGTAGTTAAAACAGTACAAACTATGGATGCTTTGACCACTAGGCTGGAAGCGTGGTCAAAGTCAAAACCTAGAATCTGTGAGAAATCCTGTTTCACAAGCCTAGCTTTATGACACTCAATAGTGCCATCTAGTCGATACTTCAGTCGATGAACCCATTTAGACCAACAATGTTGGCGTCCGAAAGGCACCAAATCCAAAGTGCACTAGTCACGAAGAGCAGACATCTCATCATCCATGGAAGAAACCCAAGCCAAATCCTAAAGAGCAATACGATAATCGGTGGGCTTAGACTGAGCAAGTAAAGCATCAATAAAACCGTGAGCGATAATGTTTGTGTAGTCTTTGCACTGAATAAACCCAATCATCGATCAAGTGGCCATATGATGTGTGCGAGTCCTAGGAGGAGAAGCTGGAGGAGTGGAGCCGCCTGAGGCAACAGGTGATGGGGTGGCCACAATAGATGGAGACTGGGCGGTCGAACTGGCCGGTGAAGATGCAGGAAGCACTGGCTGATGAACTGGAGACGGATCTGTAGCACAAATTGAGCAAAGGCCGCAAGAGATGAAGTCGGCCCTGAGAAACAGTAGGCAAAGGAGGTGCCGAATTAGAATCTGGATTAAAAAAGGTAGAAATATCCAACACTAAAGGTGGAGAACTAATTTTTGAAGAAATGGAAGGGGAAAATGGAAAGCATGTTTGGTCAAAATGAGCATGTCAAGTGACATTGATTCTGCTAGTATTATGATCGAGGCACTGAAACCTTTATACAGTGAACTATAGCCAATAAAAACACACGAAATACTATAGGGAAACAGCTTGTGGTCAGCAAAGGGGCGAACAAAAGGGAAGACCTGACAACCAAAAGCAATAAAATTGATGTATATAGGAACTCGACCAATAAATAACTTCATATGGTGATCGTCTGCCAAGATGGGAGTGGGTAAACAATTTATGGTATAAGTGGCTATAGCAAAAGTGTTGGGAAAGAGGGACATGAGAGTGGTATAACATAGACAAGCCCATCTCAGCAATGCGGCGATGCTTGCGCTGAGCCCGACCATTCTAGTAAGGAGTATATGGGCAAGAAATATGATAATGAATGCCCTTTGTATGAAAGTGAGAGCGTAAGCGACCATTTACAAACTTAGTCCCTTCATTACTCTGAAACACCTTAACGGTTGAAGAGAATTAATTCTTCACAAAAGCCTCAAGCTGGCGATAAATATCCCAAAAATCATATTTATAGCCCAGTGGGTAAAACCACGAGAGTCGGTGATGAGACGTCAAATGCATGTATTTTCCAAAGAATTTAACATCTCTTTTATCATATTTTTTTTGTAAGATTGCTAGATTTAGTAGGTTTACATGATAAGGGGTTTAGATGACCATTTTTTATTTTTATATCTAAATCCTTCATTTTGTAACCTATGTTTAGTCTAATGGACTTTTGGTCCTTATGAGCATCTAGATTCCTTTTTGTAAGATTAATTTGTAGATTTCTCTTAAGCACTTAGGAGTGGTTTAGTGAAGGCCATTCGAAAGGATGGTAGAAGATGGAAGGCCACTCACAAAGTGGTAGAAGATAAAGTGAAGAAAGGAGAGCAAACCAAAGGGTGAAGAATGATCTATGTTTTGAAGCAGATTTTTGAGAATTTTCAGAGAAGAATCAGCTTCCAAGAGTGGTAACATTGGATTCCTCTTCTCGAGTACTATAAAATCAACTATAAGAACTCCCAAAATAGATCAACGGTTCACCCGGAGGAAGCAAAACAAAACAGGACATTTTTCCGTCGTGACTTGCGACGAGTGTGTCGCGACTCGCGAAATGTTGACCTGAGAGCTCAAAATTTTACTGATTTGGTCGCGACTCGCAATGGAGGCATCGCGACTCTCGATAACTGCCATGCAACTTGCGTTTTACTCCCTTTTTTCTTGTACTAGAAATAGCTTTTAACCCCCTTCTTCCCCAACTCTTTAAGCCCGACTTGCTGCTATCTACTTAATTGTAGATAGTAAGCATTTAGGCTTATAAATATTAACTTTGAGAGGTACGGCGACGACCTCATTCCAAGGAAAATAGCATAGTAGGAGAAACCGTTTGCAGTTAAAATAGGAGATGACCCACATAAATCACAATGAACTAGATTAGGAACCCTAGCAGCACGTTTATCATTTGTATGAAAAGATAAACGTTTCCTTTTAGCTTTTTCACACCCTTCACAAATGGTGGATTTAGGCAAAATCGATGAGATAACTAAGGATCTAGAAGCACGCAAACTAGAAATAATTGAATGTGAAACATGACCAAGTCTAGCATGCCAAGTTTCAAAAGAAGCATGCGACTGATTTGACGCCACAGTAGACAGTAAAGCAGATGCACCATAGTTTAAAACACAAAGCCCATTTTCACTATGACTGTGACCCAAGGTTTCACCAATAATGTTTATGCCAAATAATAAATGAGTGATCATCAAAGAAGACAACATAGTTTAAATCTTGAGTTAATTTGCTAATGGAAAGAAATTTATTAGTGATATCAGGCACAATAAGCACATTATAAAGAGACATAGACTTATAAATCTGAGAGTCACCAATATGAGTAATAGTGAGTTAAGAACCATTACCAACAATGACGCAGTGATAATCATCATAAGGAGTTGCATGATAGACAGCAGTGGGGAACGATGCCATGTGTTTTGTGACACCAGAATATACAATCCATTTGGAGACATGGTGATTAAATCCATGTGAATTGAAAAATGCCATAATTGTATTGAATATTGCTGAAGATTTCCAAAAAAAATAATTTCACCAAAAAGCTGAGGACAGCAAAGTTGGAGGGAGTAATGAGTGTGTAATGCACGGCCAGGAAGAGAGCATGGGTGCAATCAATTCGCGCATGGGTAAAATCAACTCCTGCATGGGTTTCACGCGCTGTAAGGGTACTATAGCCAACACACACATAATATCACGTGCCTTCTTGAACAACAGGGGTGTGTATGACACGCGCTACACGAAAACCCTCTTTGTTCTCTCGGGACTGGAATGAACTGGCTGGAGGCGGCCGATTTGAACACCGCCAGAAAAATGCCACTGAAATTGAATGCTGGATGCCACCAATAGAAGATAGAGGGAACAGATACCGCTGTAGATCGTTGATAGAGTGGAGACCGCGAAATTGAGAACTGAGAATTTGTCGCTGGTTCAAGAAGGGATGCCGACTGGAGAAGACAAAGAAACTAGAACCAAGAGGTATGAATGGCTGACAGAGATGAAGATGAGGTAAAAACGGAGACCTGAGAATAGACGTCGAAGAATGGAGAGAGATACGCCGGAGGAGAGAGGGGCCGATTGGAAAATAAAATAAAGAATTAGGGTTTAGGGTTTAGATGTAGTATTTGAGTAATTTATAGCGTTGTGTGATGACTTTCATCATTGTTTCTGCTTGACTAAATGCCCTGGTTGTTTACTACTTGTCTTTCGTTGTCAAAGTCACTACTAGAATACTTTAAACGTTGTGCAATTTCTAGAAGTATTGAATATTACTGCATGCTTAATAGAGAAACTCTTATATTAGATCGACTAACGGTTAGATCAACAAAAAAAATATTTTGATTATTTTTTTAAAATGAAACACCACCTGTTATGGTGGGGGGTTTAGCGGAACCCTACATGTTTATTAATTAAAATAAAAAAGATACAAAAATGTGGGGGACGTAATACCTTACCTCTGAAAAAACTATAATCCGTAGGTTCAAAATACATAATTCATAGGTTCAATATTGTTGCTTACCTAACTTCTAGATCAGCGAAAGAAAGTGTCTCAGGAAAGGTGGCTTATCCATAAGCTTATAGACAAGTCAGGAACTATTTTGCAAAATGGGGATCACGCTGTAATTAATGAAAATTGCAAAATGGGGCTCACGCAGTTAAATGTGCAGTGTATCTGCTCGTTACCCACCTCCCCACCTCTTCTTACTTTTGCCGTCACAGCTCATTTCTCCAACATCATCATTTTTTTGTCGTTTGTTGCATCATTCGCGGGATGAGATATGTCGTACATATAGGGTTTGTTTCCGCCTTTATTGTTACTTAACCTTTGTCCATTTTTCAGATTTGGTGTGTTCTTTATTTTGTTGAGCGTTGGATATGCATTGCTTTATAGTGTTTTGAGTTGCTATGTGCATTTTTCTATGATCTGGGTTTGAATTGGCCATTTTTTCATTGCAACAAACTTGTTGATTGTTCATTTTAAATTACGAGTTGTATCTGTTTACTTATATGTTGTTGTATTATCCAACATGTACTTGTTAGTTGTACTGTGAATGACTTTTTTTTATTTCCATTTGTTGCTAGATTGTTTGTTTTGACTTACGAGCTGCATTCATTTACTTATATGTTGCATCTGTTAGTATTCAACGTGTACTTGTTAGTTGTACTATATATGATTTTTTTATTCTTATTTATTGTTGATTGTCCATTTTGAATTGTGAATTGCATCTGTTTCCTTATATGTTGCAGCTGTTAGTATTCACCGTGTACTTGTTAGTTGTAATGTGAATGACTTTTTATATTAATTTATTTATGATTGTTCATTTTGAATTACGAGCTGCATTTGTTTGCTAATATGTTGCATCTGTTAGTATCCAATGTGTACTTTTTAGCTGTATTGTGTATGACTTTTAATTTCCTTGTTGATTATTGCTCATTTTGAATTAGGAATTGTACTGTTTGCTTGCTGCAACTATTAGTATCTAATTGTGTGTGACTTTTTGCAGGATTGGATCTAAACTTGAAGTGGTATGGAATCACAAAATATTGGACATTGGACTCCACAAGACGTTTCAACACGAGCTTGATTTAGATGAAGCTGACACTGAACTCAAGGAATTTGAAGATGATCTACCTTTAAAGATTGATAATTGATTCATTGTATTCGAGATTGTTAGTTAATGTAGATAGGAACACTGTTGTAATTCCAAGTTCTATAATAGAAGATTTTTGTTATGAGGAATTGTAGTATTTATTTCGCATCTTGCCCTTTGTTCAAGTATTAAGAGTCCTTATCGTGTATGAAACCGACAACATTTGCATGATTTTTATACAAAGTATGCAATGCTTTTATATTTGTTGCTTTTATGCTGACAAGACTTTTAGTAGCATCTCTTTAATTGAAATAAAAAAAAAGTTTACTCCCATGTTTGAAAACAAATAGAAGTTTTAATGTAATTAGTACACATTGTAAAGTGCAGTTCATAAGAAAATTATAAAAAAAAATACAAAATCATGTAACATCTTTTCTATAGTATATATTATAAGAAATACTAGTTGTAAGCTAACATATGCATGTTTTAACAAAATAGAAACAGTTCATACGGTAACTCGTGTACTACCTCCTGACAAAGTTTTCCTATTCATAAATGAAATTGAAAATTTTAAATCATGTGCATGTTTTTCTTTTAACGGTATATGTTGTAAAGTAATCAATGCACAATTAATATGACAATTTTAAATTGTCAAATTTTAACTTAACTTATACATGATCTCCTAGAAAAGTTGCATTATTCATATTCACAGTTTTTATAACAGGTGCATGTTTTAATTCAAACGATATGTATTGTAAGGTAACGGGTGCATAGTATGTACAAAAATTTTCTGCAGCATTTATTTTATTTTTCGAATATTTTCCACATATGTTTTATATATTCATAGCAGTAAAATTCATGCATTTAGAAGTTTTAACAACAATTTCATTTACATCAAAGGCAATTCAACAACATAAACTCAGTCAGATTCATGTCTTTGAAACTATAAGGCAAAATTACATCCTCTTGAAATTAAATTTCATTCGTTTAAAATTAAAATTTGTTGATGTAGATCTTGTTGCAGGGTGAAGAGCTCATCGCAAATTTCTCCGAACACTAATCGGTCGTTTGAAGAGCTCATCAGGAAAAAAATGAATCGATCGGAGAAAGATTTGGCCGGCTGGGAGAAGTTAAATTTGTAAAGAATGGAGATTGGAGTTTGGGAACGAGAGAGATTAAAGTTTGGGAAGGAGATTGAAGTTTGGGAAGAAGAATGTTGCAGGCTTCAATTTGGGGAAGAAGGGTTTGCTTAAGTTACGTTAATTGCAAATTGGCCCTTGGCTTATTCATAAGCTCATGGACATGCCACCTGTCAAGAGACATACTCTTAGGAAAAATAATAGAGAAAGTCTCATATTAGATTGACTAACAGTTGGACTAATCATGAAATATCTCATTATAATAACTTTTAGGGTCAATTAATAAATTTTCATACCTTGTGATACATTATAAAAGTTTTTCAAAGTCATAGAAACGTATTGCAATAAATAAAAACAAACAGTAAAGCACTCTATTAATTATATCAATTATAAAATAACCTCGCCCATAATTAGTTGGTTTAAGACAAGACTTAGTGAAATTATCGCTAGTATAATAAAAATGAATAAATATTGTTTCATATAGCCTAAAAATACTTCTATGACAAAGAGATACGTTCTCTACTGTACCACGATCTAAGAGAAGGGAGCACAATAATCAGTTACATTGGGCCGAAGGCTAATTACAATGCACGTCTTATTTCGCTCAGGGTAGGCAGTGGCTACACGATATATAAGACTGATGTCATCCATTTCTCGAGGCTGGCTGAAGTCTTGGCGATGCATCTTCAACGTCAGTTTGGTCAAGTACGACCGGTGTTGATCATATGTCTTTGACTAATCGGTAACAATCAAATGCACACAGATATGTTGCCTAACTCACTTGTGAACTAGAATTTTTGTTAAGTAAATTTTGCTACTTGAAAAGAATCAGACGTTGGATTGGGTTATTCAACTAAATACCAACACCTTCTAATCTATGACCACCAAACAATGTGCACTCATAAACTGATGTTCAATTCATTAACAAATGTTAAATTTATAAAGAACTAAATTGTCATAAAAATACGATAAGCAAAAGTAAAATATTTATATTTTGTTACAAAACAACCTTAATGAAATCTAAAATATCCAAAAATCCAAAATATTATTTAATTCAAAATCAATCAATCATTCATCTTCATCTTCGGATCCTAGATCATCATCATGGTTGGTCTGGCATTCCTCCTCTGCATTTGAGTCCCCTGTCTCGGTCGGGTAACCTCCACCATATTCAGTGATCGACGGACCTATAGGTTGCTGAGGTCACGCTCTGTCAACTAACTCTTCACTTTCACTGGAGTATGAAGTAACACTTGATTCTTCAATCTCCAAATGCACCATGACCTTTTCCTCACGTTGCAAGCCGAAAAACACGCCTTTCACTTCCAGCACCTCATCAAGGATCCTACCCCACATTGTCTTCGCTGGCATAGATGCAAATATATGAAACACGAAAGAGTGTTTAAATTTATAAAATATATTAAAACTCATGAAATGCATAAATCAAATTAAAATTTAACACATTGTTGTACCTCTAGAATTAGCCAGGGGTTGTCTATCCGAGGTTAGTCTTGCTTCCGCAGGTGTAGGATGTTGGAATAGTGTCCTCCAGTAAATGTGCATTTTCCTAATATAGTTTGACTAATTACGAAGATAGTTAGTTCAGTTATTTTGAGTGTCGAAATGTTTAGCTGGAAACTGCTTTTGATCAGCTAGCATTAATTATATTGGAATTGCAGCTTATTATGACTAAACATATAAGGCCACACACAAAGTATGAAATTGGGTAAAAAGAAATAACTGTTGTGTTAGGAGCTAAGATAGTAATTACATGAGAAATGAGTTTAGAACTCAATAAGTCCAATTGGGGTAGGTCTAAATTGACTTGGATTAGAGTTTACTGGAGTTAAATTTATTATGTATAAGTAGATACTTTACAGGATTAAACATAACAACAAACATTAAAACATTGGTCATTCTAAGCATCAGAGATAAAAAAAATAATCCTACCATGCTCATAATACCAACCTCGCCGTAAAAGAGAATGAGGGAGACACGATTGTCTTTACTTGCTGATCTGTTCTAAGTTGACAACGGTGTAATCACTCTGATCATGCTATGTGGATACACATAGAGAGATCGCATATGAGATTCTCATCTCCATGATTGAACATTTCTCTCTTTGAAAGGTGCACTTCAAAGATCGCTTGCATGGGATCTTGAATATGGTTATTAATATTCCGCTAATTAGATTTAATTAATTCCAACAGTGGTATCAGAACCTATTACATGTTTTACTTTGGTCTGGATAATATGTAAATTGGATTTACATAATATGATATTTGGATTCGTGTTCATGTTTGAATCAAATTAATTATTGGATGATTTAGTTTGATTTAAAATCTATATTTTTTTAAAAAATAAAATAATTTATTACTGTTCACAGCTGAAATTACTATTCACAACCAAAAATACTATTCACCACTAGCGGCGCTAAGAGGCTGCTGGTTTTAGATTGTAGCAGACAGGAAGAATGATTAAGGCATATTAGGGTTGTGTTAAAGTTTTGGGCTGTCCCAAAATGAATGATTAAGGAAATTGTTTTGGGCTAGGACCATCAGGAATGCTTTAGCCAGTTTGGGCTGATGGTCTGACACCCAGGTCTGAAGTTTTCTAGGATGAGCCTGTCCGGATGGTTCGGTCCTGGTCAGGACCAAACTAGTACAATTTTCTCTAAATAAAATAAATTATATATATGTATATATATATATATATATATATATATATATACACACATATATATGAGTGCGTCTCTTGAAAGACGGTCTTTTCATAAGTCATGGAAAGACCAAGGTTTAAAGTGTAAATGAGAATAAATTAAGATAAAATTTTCGGGTTGCATGAACCGGGTTATAAATTTTATAACTACTACATGTTGCATACTAAATTTTTAATGTTGCAATTAAGACCTTTTACCTTTTATTATTCGAATTAAACCCCATCTTTCCATAAGCCTATGGAAAGACCGTCTTTCCCAAGACTTTGCCTATAGATATGTGTGTATATATATATGTATGTATGTATGTATAAAATCTAAAATGGGCTGGGTTTAGTTGGGCTAGTTTCCTTTCAATTTAATTTTTGAGTGGGAGTAATTCTATTTTTAGACTTTAACATTAAAAATGAACTATTTTAAATAATTTTAATTTTAGAAATTAAAATTAAATACGAACAAAATTTTAAATTAAGATATTGGATGCACTTGATTATTAAATTAGAATTATTTTATTAATCTAAAAAAATAAAACATTAGGTGATAATAATTAAGGTTAACAATTTTAGAAATTAGCTACCTTAATTATTTTGGCATGGTTAATTGCATAATTTTCTATGTGATGTTATCCCCATTTATTTTTAGGCAAGTCTTGGGAAAGACAGTCTTTCCATAGATATAAGGAAAGACGAGATTGAATTAAAATTATAGAAAGGTAAACAGTTTTGGTTGCAATATTAAAAATTTATTATGAAACATGTAATAGTTGTAAATTTATGACCTGATACCCATATTATTTATTTTGATTCATTCTAATTTGCAATTTAAACCTTCGTCTTTCCATAACTTATGGAAAGACCGTCTTTCAAGAAAATGACTCTTGTTTTTATATGTAATTTGGCTTCATTTTAGAAATGAATGTATGCATATATGTATGGGATTCAGTGCATGATTATTAGTGACTAGTATAGCCCAAGTAGATATTTAAATACGGTTTGCGTGTCATTTATTGAGAATGTTCTATGAGAAAATCGAAGGATGAGATCTAACAGACAAGATGAAGATTTAATCAAGATTAGGGGGCCACACTAGGATCACTTTAGATGCATTCATTTATCGCATTTATTTTGCTTTAGTTTATAAATGCATGCGATTGATTTGTGTGTGTGGGATGATTATGAATGATCAAACCTCTATAACGAGCCATGGTCCCAAAAGCAATAATGAGCAATAACTTGTCTTTTCGAAACAAGAACACTCATTGAGCCCTCGATCACTAGTGACACATGTATTTTACCTAAGCGATAAGGGCACTTCTAATGGGACAAATGCAGGTAGACCTAGTGAAATGGGTTTACATGTTAGTTTTGGTTTACTCGTCAATATCTGAAGGGGGGGGTCCTCAAAGGTTGAGGCAAATGGAGATAGGTAGTACATTGGATGTACCCCTATCGACCAAGTAGAATTGGATACTATTAGCAATGAGATTGCTTACCTAAAACCAAAGGAATTGAGACAAGGAAAAACATGGTTAAGACCCTGTGACTTTAAGGGTTTTGGAATCATTTTATTCAAGGGGACCAACTTGGATGTAATAAACTGTTGAATACCTTTTAATAATGCTTCTATGTTTTCTTCAAGTTATTCTGTTTGGATAGTTTTTATTGCATTTATTTATATTGTAGGAATCATGTATAACGACAAACAAAAACTCTTGTAATCTATGTTTAATCCTTTGGAAGGATGAATTGAACGATAGTAACTTGGAAACGAGTTTGATTATAGTTCTAATGCAAGAAAAGTAGGAGTATGTCATTGATAATCGAATCCCCAATGTCATGTGTCTTATGTTGAATAATATGAGTACAAAATTGCAAGGCAAGTTTCAAACTCATATACTTACAATATCAACCTGGAGCTCTAAGATATGATTCAAGAGAAGGCTAGAGTAAAGAGGTTTGAGGCCTTTAAGACTATTCTTGATTGTAATGCCGAGAAAGGAAAACTAGTGGGATCTCATGTTTTGAAAAATAATTGGATCATTTGATGACATAGAGATACTTGGTTTTTTCTATGGCTGAGAGTTTGCCCTAGACATCTATCTCTATTCACTCTAATGATGATTTAGAGCCATTTAAGTGTAAAGGAAAAGACTTTGACTAAGTTGCCTGGGATGCTTAAAATAAGCCATGTCAAGTGTCAAGACTGAGACTAGGAATAAGGTTATATTGGTGTAGAAGTGAAAGAGATTTGAATCAGAAATGGAAGAATGAAGATGTGGATTAGGGAAAAGGTAACCATTGTAACCATGTGGCTAAGACACTCCATACTGCTAGGAAGCAGAAAGTTGAAAAGTATGCTAAGTCCTAATATTTTACTGCAATGGCACATAACATTTGAAATGATACTTCCCCTAGTGCTTTAAGGACAAAGACTGGGCGAGTGGGTGACATTGCATCTATCTACGTGATCTACACCAATTCGCATGCTTTAACCAATACATTGACATAGTTTTAAGTTACTTTTGGTTGGCGGTTTGGAATTATTAGTTGAGTTTACATGACAAGAGGTTTAGACAACTATGTTTGATTTTCTATTCTAAATCCCGCATTTTGTATACTTAATCAGTGGTTATTGACATATCGTGTTCATAGGCTCCTTGGTCTTCATTTTGAGTACCTTTAGTAAGTCGCTTGTGAATGCTATTTGTTACATTACATTCTTACGAAGACCGTTTGCTTTTAACGGTAGAAGATTTGAAGGCCATTCGAATTAGAATGGTAGTAGACGAAGGCCACGAACAACAATACATGGTAGAAGGAGATTGAAGCCAAACATAGGCGGCTTCGAAGTTCATGGCGGCCAAAGGAGGAAACAGTGAATCGTGGTCCAAGGAGTGTTCCCTTAGTTCGAGAATGATCCTGGAATAATTAGTCTTCAAGGTTGGTTTCATTGGACTCTTCTTCTTAAGTACTACAAAATCGACTACTTGAACTACCTATTCGGACCAATGGTTCACCTATGGCAAGCAAACAAAGTTTAACCAAAGAAGCACCAACGGCCGATCACGGACCGCTCATGGTCAAGCACTAATGGCCCATGACAAAGCACATGGCCCACACTACACAAGAGTTCCAGGTGTTCTATGAAGACCTACATGAAACCTTCACGAGGCAAAGGCGTCAGGCCATGACAAAGACCCCGGACCATGAAGCTTGGAAATGAAGAATTGAAGATTTGGCTAAGTATGGAGCCGGGCCGTGAAAACCTTCATGGAACGTGAAGAAATTCCTGAGTGAGACCATGTATTTTTCGCGATCCATGAAAACCTTCACGGATAATGAGAACTTCTGAGCAAAAACCGTGTATAGTTCGGAGTCCATGAAAATATTCATGGATTGTGGCACGAGAGCAGCTTCACAGACAAAGCATATGGCCCACACTACACAAGAGTTCCAGGTGTTCTATGAAGACCTACATGAGACCTTTACGAGTCAAAGGTTTCAGGCCATGAGACCCCGGACCATGGAGCTTAGAAATGAAGAATTTAAGATTTGGCTAAGTATGGAGCCGAGCCGTGAAAACTTCAAGGAACGTGAAGAAATTCCCGAGTGAGACCATGTAGTGTTCGCGATCCGTGAAAACCTTCACGGATAATGAGAACTTATGAGCAAAAACCGTGTACAGTTCGCGGTCCATGAGAACATTCACGGATTGTGGCACGAGAGTAGCTTCACGGACAAAGCACATGGCCCACACTACACAAGAGTTCCAGGTGTTCTATGAAGACCTTCATGAGACCTTCACGAGGCAAAGGTGTCAGGCCAAGACAAAAACCCCGGACCGTGGAGCTTGGAAATGAAGAATTGAATATTTAGCTAAGTATGGAGCCGGGCCGTGAAAACCTTCACGGAACGTGAAGAAATTCCTGAGTGAGACCATATAGTGTTCGGGATCCCTGAAAACCTTCACAGATAATGAGAACTTCTGAGCAAAAACCATGTACAATTCGCGGTTCATGAAAACATTCACGGATTGTGGCACGAGAGCAGCTTCACGGACAGCACCAGATCCCATGGACTGCGGCTATGATTGTTCATGGACCACACTAGATCCCGTACCCCGTGCTTTAATGCTTCATGGACCGTGACATCAATGCCGGTCTGTGAAGTCTTGGCGGCTGACCTAGGGTTTTGCTACTTTTGGCCTATTTTGGGCCTATTTTTAGGTCCAATCTCCTACTACAATATATATGAACCTTAGTATTCTACTAAACTAGGAGGAAGTAGAATAGAGGTAGATATAATGTAGAGTAAATTCTCACTCTAGTTTATAGAGAAGGAAGAGGAGAGTTCTTCTTTTTCTCTTTCCTTCTCATTTTCTTTTCATTTCCTTTTCTTTTCATCTTATTGTAGAGTAGTTTTTTTTGCTTTGGTTTCATTTTGGCAATTGGTATGTTCTAAATGCGTATTGAGATTCATTATATTCACCCTATCCTTGTGTTTATGATATTATTGTGATTGTTCTTGAATGTTATAAATGCATGAATACTACACCACATATAAACACACACTTTGGGCTATATTCATGTATGGTGCAGCTATTGATGCTCCATAGGGAAGAGAAGCCTGGATGTTAGAATTGGTAGGGAAGAATGCGTCCATGTGATGTGTGTGCATGGGCTCTGACATATTTACCATCACACCAGTCTTAGCTAACTTCATAATTGTAGTCCAAGAGGTTGTGGGTAGAGATAGCTAATAGTAGTGTTGAAACCCTAGTATCACAGATAACGTGCCTACGAACCTTGGGCCTAGCGTATATAGGACCCGAGGGGAGTAGTTGCATTCGTGGTGGAAGCCCGGGATGTAATAGCACGGGGAAGAAATATACCTACAATGATGGTCGGACCTTGTTAAACTCCCCTAAATACGGCAGCGATACCGATTGAGGGTTGCGAGTGCACCCACCGTGGCAGGGCTGGGGAAGTGTATGCATGAACACACTGATAGGTCTTTTGTATGTCTATATGTGAATGAATCGAGGATTGAAGCATTAGAACTGCCATGTTGCTAAATTATTCCCAAGTGTCTAGTATAAAAAGTTTACTTGTTTGTCAATTGCATGCTTGTAGTTGTTAGTTGAAACCCCCTCTAAGTTGCATTTCTACACTACTAGCTGTTCCTTTCACTTATGCGTATTGATTACCCGCATGAGGTTGTGTTTTAATTAGTACTTGAGCCCTAGCATCCTTGTGGACAAACCCAAGGCTTGCCGCTTACTACCCCTTGGTAGCTTAGTAGTAAGAACATGTGCAAATATAAATATCTATCTTTGACCCATAAGTCCCTCAGCTCATGTTTTATTGACGTCCGAGTTGAGGGGATGTTAAATTTTGGCCCAGTTGCCGGGGATGCTCTTTAGTTCAAGTATTAGTTAAGCATAACGTGTTAGTGAGTAGCTAGTGTTGCTTTTATCCTTTACTTGTTTTTGTTTGTTTTTTTTGGGTAGGTATTACTTTAATTCTTGGTGAAAACCGAGGACTATTGCACTACAATTCCGAATTTTGTGTGTTTTCTTTGTTAGCATTTCATTGAAAAGAAAAAAATATGTGGGAAAGAACTCAACAGAGGGCACTTTGGAGGGGTATAACATTGTGATCATCCTATAGAGTGTTGCCCAAGGTTGAGTGACTATGGGAGACAAATGGCTGAAAGAGTGAGATTTTGTAGGATATGTAATTGCGACCAACCTATGGAGTCTTGCTCTTGGATGAGCAAAATTGAGAGAGGTAGGAGTTGTTGGTCCCCTAGGCTGATGGGATCAAGATTGTTACCCATACCACGACTCTCCAAATTCAAGGTTTAATGGTAACTCAAATTCATGGTATGGAAATGCATCGGGAAACCAACATTTTGGGTTAGTTAGTTGGACTTCACAAACTTACCCAATGCCCCAAAACCAATCCCTAGGTTTGGTTCCCAAATTGAATTGTGTACAAATTTTGCAAGCTATAGCCAATGTGACCAAGAGTATTGATTCACTCATATCACAACTGTTTAGCGAAATTAGCGATTTGGGAACTCAACTATTCTCAAGCATTGAGAAAATTGAATGGCAAGTGCTTAATTTGATGAATAGGGTAAGCCAACTTGAAACCTAATATTCCAAATATGAAGCATCCCTAGTTGAATGTGATATTTTGCTAGATGAATCTAAAGGGGATGGGGGAAAGGTTTGTTGAGAGTGAAGAAGTCGAGGAAGGGGTGATTATACTTAGTTTTCCATATTACTTATCTGCACCCCTACCTCCACCTATAGAACCTACTCCCACATTTTTGGAAGCCTTAGAGGAAACCATAGGGAAGCCAATTGAATATGCTAGGCTTCTATAACCACCTATTCCCTCTAAGGTTGACTCCTCATCTACTATATCTTCCTCTTTGAATATTCTTACCTCATGCTCTTCATTTTTGGTTGTCCAAGGTGATGGGGTACAAACCCGCACCCTATGGATAACATTAGGGTCGTTCCGATGACCTTAAATATATGGAGCTTCTCTGGAGGCAACCCGAGCCTTGAAAAAAATTAGATTAGTTTTGCATTTTTGGTGTGTTTTTCTATTTGTTGCTTTTTGTTTTTTGGGACACTATTACATTTGGTGTGCATGTTTGTTTTGTAGGAAGCTTCTAGTTCTTGGAGGAAGGTGAGCAAACAGGGAGTCCAACTCATGGTCCATGTAGATCTCCATGGTTCATGACGCTCAAAATGGTGGACAAGGAGGAGGCCCAAATCCCAAATTCATGGGGCATGTAGACGTGCACGACCCATGAAACTCACACACTTTCCTATAGCACCCAATCACCATTTCTTCCTTACCACCACCAAAATACCACCCAAAACCCATCTACCCTCAAAACCCTTGAGACACACACATCGAGACCTAAGAGGTAACTCTCCATTGTGGTTCAATTCCTTACTCGATTTGTGATGCATGATACGTGTTAGATTGAACCTTCTTGATTAGAGTTTTGAGGTAATATATTGAGGGTGATGGTAGTTTGCTCTTTACATTCCATGATTCTTCCATCAAGAGTAGATTTTAGTGTTCTTTTTCATTATAAGTGCTTTCCTATTTTCTTTCCCTTGACACCGTTCTTTGATTTTGTATATGCATTGAGGACAATGCAAACTTTAAGTGTGGGGAAGGGGATTAGATATCACTTATGATTTTTAATTATTTTTTTGTAGCTAATAGCTCTTCTAAGAGCATTTTAAAAATTTTGAAAAAATGAAAAAAAATTAAAACCCAGACAAGTCAAAAACCCAAAAGGGTGACTTGGGTAACATTGGGAAAAGCCTGGATAGGTTGAAAGAACTAGGTAAAAGTGAGAGGCTTGGCCTGGCTAGACTTACGAGTCTAGGAAGAAGTTAGAGGTCATGTGGAAAAAGGTGAGAGGTGAGCACGTTTTGTGGGATAAAGCTAGGATGAAAACCCGAAAGGGCTCTTAGGCACAATGAGAGAAATTGAGATAAAAAAAGAAAAAAAAGAAACAAGAAACTAGGTTGATGATACATTGGACTCCTTGGTTGCAACTAGGTCAAGAATCTTGAGTTATCCCTATGTTTCAACCAAGTCGATGGCTTTTGGATTTCCTTGGTGGAATGTTTTGCTTAAGGATTACTCTTTGATTGCTTTTGGGACTACTTTGGGGAAAGTAAGATTGGCTTTATTCAAATATTTTGTCACTTATCTTTTTCCATACACATTTACTTGCTTTGGGTGGTTTGGTTGCTTTAGGAACTTTGGAGAGTGTGAGAGTTGTGAGAATTTTCACCTTCTCGGGGGAAATAGGGTAGCTTGGGAATAAGTTGAATGCATTGGCCATTTTTACATGCTTCATTCCATTTGACACTTTTTCTTTGATTATATTTACTCGATGACGAGTAAAGGTTTAAGTCTGGGGAGTCTGATCTGCACCATTTTGCATGCTTTAACCAATGCATTTGACATAGTTTTTAGTTACTTTTGGTTGACGGTTTGGAAATATTAGTTGAGTTTACATGACAAGGGGTTTAGACAATCATGTTCAGTTTTCTATTCTAAATCCCACATTTTGTATACTTAATTGGCGATTTTTGACATATCGTGTTGACAGGCTCATTGGTCTTCATTTTGAATATCTTTAGTAGGTCGCCTATGAATGCTATTTTTTACATTACATTAATGGTAGAATATTTGAAGGCCATTCGCATTTGAATGGTAGTATACAAAGGCTATGGACATCAATGTGTGGCAGAAAGAGATTGAAGCTAAACATAGGCAGCTTCGAAGTTCAAGATGACCAAAGGTGAAAATGGTGAATCGTGGTCCAATGAGTGTCACCTTAGTGTGAGAACGATCAAGGAAGAATTAGTCTTCAAGGCTAGTTCCATTGGACTCGTCTTCTCGAGCACTATGATATTGACTACTAGAACTCCCTATTCAGACTAACGGTTCACCCGTGGGAAGCAAACAAAGTTCAGCCGACTAAGCACTAGTGGCCGGTCACAGACTTCCCATGGTCAAGCACCAGTGGCCCATGACAAAGCACATGATCCATACTACACACGAGTTCAAGGGGTTCCGTGAAGACCTACACGAGGCAAAGGCGCTGGGTCATGACAAAGACCCCGAACTGTGGAGCTTTGAGATGAAGAACTGAAGATTTGGATAAGTATGGAGCCATGTCACAAAAACCTTCATGGACCATGAAGAAATTCCTTTTCATGGATCATGAAAATTTCAGAGCAAAAACCGTGTACAGTTCACAGTCCGTGAAATCCTTCATGGATCGTGGCATGAGAGAAGCTTTACAGACCGCACTAGATCCCACAGACTGTGGCTATTAATATTCATGGACCACTCCAGATCATGTACACCGTGCTTGAATGCTTCACAGACCGTGCATCTGTGCCGGTCCGTGAAGCCTTGGTGACTGACCTAGGGTTTTGCTACTTTTGGCCTATTTTGGACCTATTTTTAGGCCCAATCTCCCACTACAATTTATAGGAAGCTTAGTCTTCTACTAAACTAGGAGAAAGTAGAACTGATGTAGGCATAATGTAGAGTAGATCTTCTCTCTAGTTTAGAGATAAGGAAGAGGAGAGTTCTTCTTCTCCTTCCTTCTCATTTTCTTTTCCTTTCCTTTCCTTTTCATCTTATTTTCTAGATCCATGGCATCTAGCCTAATATTTTCCATGGATCTAACCATTGTAGAGTAGTTTTTTAGCTTGGGTTTCATTTTTGCACTTGGTATGTTTTAGATGCTTATTGAGATTCATTAGATTTACCATATCCTTGTGTTTATGATATTATTGTGATTGTTCTTGGATGTTTTAAATGCATGAATAATACACCACATATAAGCACACACTTTGGGCTATATTCACGTATGGTGCAATTATTGATGCCCCATTGGGAAGAGAAACCTGGATGTTAGAATGGGCTGGGTAGAACGTGTCCGCGTGGGTGTGTGCATAGGGGATTCAAGAATGCTCTGACCTATTTTCCATCACACCAATCTTAACTGACTTCATAACTATTGTCTGAGAGGTTGGAAGTAGATATAGCTAATTATAGCAAGCTAGGTGTTGTGTTGAAACCCTAGTATTACAGATAAGGTCCCTACGAACCTTGGGCCTAGCGTATATAGGACCCGGGAGGAGTAGTTGCATTCGTGGTGGAAGCTTAGGATATAATAGCACGGGGGAGAAATAGACCTATAACAATTATTGGACCTCGTTGTACTCCCCTAATTATGATGGCGGCCGACGGAGGGTTGCGGGCACACCCATCGTGGCAGGGTTAGGGAAGTGTATGCCATCAGCCACACCACATGTTCTGAACACACTGCTAGGTCTTTTATATGTTTCTATGTGAATGAATCGATGATTAAATCATTATATTTACCATGTTGCTAAATGATTCCCAAGTGCCTAGTATAAATATTTCACTTGTTTGTCAATTGCATGCTTGTAGTTGTTAGTTGAAAACACCAAACCCACCCACCCCCCAAGTTGCAAGTCTACACTACTAACTGTTTCTTTCACCCGTGCGATTGACAACCCGCACGAGGTTGTGTTTTAATTAGTATTTGAGCCCTAGCATCCTTGTAGACAAACCCAGGGCTTGCTGCTTACTACCCCTTGGTAGCTTAGTAGTAAGAACGAGTGCATAATATAAATCTTTATCTTTGACCCGTAAGTCTCTCAGCTCGTGTTTTAACGACGCCCGGGACGAGGGCAGGTCACTACGTTATAGATAATCTCTGTTGTTAACTCTGCCAATGGGTATTGGATACCATATATGGTTTTCTAAAATTTTAAAATAATGTGAAGAGATAAACATATGAGTTTAGCTTAATGAGAGGTCAACTTACATGAGGGAAATGAAGCAAGGGTTGCTTCATTGGCCGTAGGAACTTATATTTTATTTATGCTTTTTAGGCTTACCCTGGATCATATAATAAATATTTTATCTGAGTGTTATAAAAACACATTCCCCATTTTGTGTTGGACATAGAAGGTTTTCCATTGTGATAGGGGGCAACGGTTGTTCCATTTAAATGGATATGTTGTGGTTTTGCAAAATTAGACAGTTGTCTTCATTTACTGGATATGGATAAACAAGTTTATGACGCAAACATCAAAATGGCTAAAAAAATTGGTTCGAGTCCAAAGTACTTATAGAATTGTCGATTTGGCCACATGAACATAAAGCGCATGTAGTGTTCCAGTGGAAGGGTATCGTGGAATCATTTGACTTGGAGTTGATGGAGACCCTCAAATATTGTGATAGAAAAATGGCAAAATCACCCTTCATAGTGATGGATGATGGAGCAAGTGAACTATTAGTCTTATCAACAAAGTGTTTTTTAGACCAAGTGTGTCCAAATGCAAGAGGTGGATTCCTGACTTCATTAGCTTCACCGGCGATTTGAGTGGATATAGTATTCTGCTTGATGTGAAGCAAGTCTATTTTTTTTAGAAATTTAAGGAGATTGAAAATGAAGTTTAGAATATACTTGGCAAGGAAATTGAAGCATTTCAATCGGATTGATGTGGTGAATATTGAAGTCAGAAATCTGGTGACATCTGAAGGAATGTGGCCTTCTTTCATTTTTAAATCATGTAGGAACACAATAATGAATTGAGGTGCCTGCAAGGAAAAATGATACCTCAATGGATATTGTTAGTTTAATGATGGGTCAAGCAAGTTTTTTTTAATTTCCTTATGAGGGACATGCTCTTTTAAAAAGGTAGTGTTCACACTTAACCATGTATTGTCTAAAGCGGTAGGAAAGACAGAATATGGGATATGAAAGTAAGGGTTCCTTGAAAGTCTTTTCTCTTAAAGATTTGGAGTTGTGAATCATATGTAAAATGAGGTTTCCCAATGAGCTTGTACCAAGTGTGATGAATGTCTCTTTGTGGGATTTCCAAAAGAGATAAAGGGGTATACTTCGACAGCCATTATGAGAACTTTCTTTTGATTCTCAAGAATGTGTCCTTTTGGAGAAGTATCATCTTTCCATAATGACAATTGGGAGGAACTTAATGAGTTTTAAGGTGAGTAACAATTAGTTCTGGAAACATTGATCCCTCCATGTGAAGCGCTGAAGATAGGTACGGAAAAAGTCACGAGACCACTGAAAATACTCATGACCCAAGTTTTCATAATGGTATAAAATTTAGACTAAGGTACATTTATGTTTCCAAGGCTAGACTAGTAGCTTAATGGTATACAAGTCCATGGGATGGATTATGATGCGACCTTTCTCCAGTTAGAATGGCTTAGTCTATTTGAAGTCTCCTATCAATTCCAGCTCATTTTGATTTTGAGATATGGAAAATGAAAGTCAGAACCATCTTCCTTAATTGGATTTTGGAAGAAGATGTGTATGGAACATAATCTAAGGGTTTTATAGGCCAAAATAACACTGGTAAAATATGCGAGTTTCAGAGGTCCATTTATTGATTGAAGCAATTATCAAGGATTTGGAACATACATTTCAATGAAGCAATTGAGAGATTGGCATTCAACAAAATGTTAAAGAATCTTGTGTATACAAGAAGGTCAATGGGAGCAAGATCGAATCCCTACTTCTCTATGTCGATGACATTTGAAATGACAATATGAAACTGGAGTCTATGAAGACTTGGTTTGGAAAGTGTTTTTTGATGAAGAACTTCGGAGAGGCAAGATACATCTTGGGTATCAAGATCTACATAGGTAGATCAAAAAGGGTGATTGACCTTAGTCAAAACACTTACCAAATAAGGTGTTTGATAGGTTCAATATTAAAGATCATAAAATATTTTCTACCCATGATTCATATCATGACTCCTAGCAAGACTTGGTGTCTATCAAAACCCGATGAGAAAAAGAGAATGATAATAATCGCTTATGCATAGGCAATATGGTTTATCATGTATGTTATGATATGTACTCACAATTATATCTCGTATGCTTAGAGCACAATGATGAGGTATCAAATAGACTAAGGTGATGCACATTAGTGTGCAGTCAAGAAAATGTTTTAGTGCCTGAAATTAACTAAGATAAATTCCTGGGTCTATAGTGAAAATGATTTGGTTGTGAAAAAAAAGCAAAGTAAAGAAATTTTGTTAATTTTACAATTGACATTGAGTACATTGCTGCTTTGGAAGCTGCATAGAAAGGTGTTTGAATTAGGAAATTCATTATTGAGCTTGATGTGGTCCCTGTATCAACTGACTCAGTGACTCTCTATTAAGATAACGGTAGAGTAATCGCTTAGGAAAAATGAGCCAAAGGAACCCAATGAGTTCAAATTTTTCCTCAAAGATTTCACATTCTTTGAGAGTATGTCTAGAATGGTGAAGTTGCTATATGAAAGGTGAGAAAGGATGACAAAATTTTGACCCTAATCCAAACCTCTTCCACAGATGGAGCCTAGAGCTCACACATTTGTGATAGGAACTAAGAACTTTGGATAGTGGCTGTGATTTCCGTGATGGTCCAGTTATCATAATTTTGTGATTTTAGACATTGAAGATTGAAATATTTAACATATTCATTTTAATTTGGTTTGGTGTTGAATGAAAATCCAAAATCAATTTACATCTCCAAATAGGTTATCAAAAATAGACTAATTATTTTTTGGTCCCTAACATATTATCTTATACCATCTTTTAGTCCCCGAGACCAATACCGCTTCCTTTCAGTACCCAACTAATTCAAAATTATTTGTTTGGTCCCCAAGGTGGTTTTCAGTAGACAAAATTATTTTATAGTCCCTTACATATGATCTTATACCATCTTTTGGTCCCCAAAATCACTTGAAAACCACCTTGTAAACCACCTTGATGACTAACAAATCATTTTATATTTGTTAATTGCTGAACAAACACGGTATTGGCCTTGGAGACCAAAAGATGGTATTGCATCATATGTTGGGGGCCAAAAAAACAATTTAGTCTCTAGAATATGTCTTGGATAATGAAACCCTTTGTAATAAAATGAAGTGTAAGATTGATGATGTCCCCAATTTAGGTTATTGAGAGTGTACACTCATGACTAAAGAAAACTAGTTTTCAAGTTGATTCACAATGTTGTTTCATGAGTTGAAGGATGTGAGATGTCATGAATAAATTGCATGGATGCAAGTTGGGAACTTGTATTGGACAGACCCGCCATGAGAATACTTAAAAAATATTCAGATTATCATAAGTATGTCTCATTGACTATAGGATTGTATTCCTCAAACCTGAGTAATTCAATGTTTCCTCACTTTTGGATTGGTGAACCTTGAGGCTGTCAACCGTAGCACCGTAAAAGAAGGCTATAAAGGCAGTTCTTGGGTTGCCATGAATCGAATGGAGAAAAACCTAATGTACAAGAGTGATGTCATATTACCATCCAGGAAAATTTTTTGACCTTCAACTCGTCATCGATGTGATCCTACAAGGAAGATCTAGGAAGTGACTCCGGGGAAAGTATTTCGAAGATAAACTCAGTATTTTGCTTAAGAGAATTTTCATTTCTCAGTTTAGTCTTACATTCCTGAGCCAGTCAGCTCCCCTAGTATTTATAGCAGAATATGGTTGCGATTTTCCTTACTAGGGCTTAAGATCACATGTTGTATCATGGTTGAATCGTGGTTGCTACACTCTCGGCTCGTGGCTAAGTCTTGGTCATGATTCCGTCTTTCTCGGTTCATGGTTGGGTGCTCTTAGACATGGTTTCGCCTTTGTTGGTTTGTGGTTGGCATGAACATTGGGCTGAAACATTGTGTATTCTATCCTTGTCTACTCGTGGTTGGACATTAGGCTGGGCCTAAGACCAGCGTCCTTTAGCTCATGTGCTAGGTATACACCATAAGTTCCCCTTCCCAATCCATGAAGTCAATATAACATGAAGTGATGACTCTGGTTGTAGGATGTGTGTGAATTGTTATTCTGTTTAATTTTTTTAACGTAATAACATGTTCGTTATCGTAGCTATTTCAATCAACTTCGTAAAGTCTTGTATGCTTCTTGGTTGTACTTGTGACCTTGTTGAGTTGTCTAACTTTTGAAATTTGAATTTGAATTTTGAAAATGTAGGAATTCTGGTAGACTTCTAACTGTTGCAATCTTGTCTCTCTGAGCCGAGATTTTCTCCATTTTATTTGTCATATCGTTCCGAGATTTTCTCCCCTGCCATTATCTTTGCTTCCTTTAAATTGCTTCAATTTTGATAACTTAACTCCGTCATTATTCAGTGTATTACACCTATTCATATATCGCCGCCTTCTCATATTTTGAAAAAGGCAACTTACATTTTGTCAGATATGTATCATTGTCTTTCTGACTGATTTAGCCTCTCTTGAATTTTCGGTGTCTAAAATTAAAATCCATAATTTACTATTTTTTCAAGCTTATCTTTCATCTTCTTCCCATCTTCTTTATTGTTCCAATTCATCATCCTTCTTTGCCAAATCATAAGTTTCTTTGTCCTCAATGCTTTCTCCCTTTCTGAAACAATTCTAATAATTGTGAATTTGTGCGGTGTCTCCTCTCTAATAATTTAGTTTCTAAATTCTGATCCGGAAGTCCTCTGATTGTCTCTTTCGGCGTGTATTCTGTATTCCTATTTTTGTCTTTTACCAAAATATACCCCCTACATTATTTAATTGTAATTGATCAGGATGTCATCTGAATCTTAGGAGTTATGTCTACCCTTATTGTTGCTGAACCTTCTGTAAAGGATGTCTAGGCTGACGATGTTAACTCCGTCTAAGATTCCGACCATCCCACGGTTCTTCTGCTATCAATAACATTCTTTCTGATTACCACTTGGAAACATTACACGATAATTTTCTTTCTTGTATTCATTTGAGCTTAAGGCTCCTGATAAATTCAAGAGTGTTCACACTCCTCATACTGGCTATATCTCTTGTTATTTAGATTATCTTAAATTTGGACTCACTTTTCCTTTATCTCAGCACATCATTGATTTACTTTCATATTATTATGTCACATTATCTCAGTTCATCCTAAGGGTATCTCAATCATTGTGGTTTTCTACCATGTGTGCGAGCAAGCCCAAATCCATTTTTTGATTAACTTATTTCGTAGCCTGTATCAGCTTTGCAAGTGAAAAATTCATTTGATGAATTCACCTTTTATTCTATAGTTCTCTCCGTTGAGCTTGTCAGTGGATTTCTTATTAATCGTGGTGTATGGCGTAAAAAAAATTTCTATGTAAAACTGGGTACTGAGTGCGAACAGACCCTTCCTGTTTGGAATATAATGTTTCGACTTACTGTTGACTCAGAGGTTGTATTAAGACTTAAATAACACTAGATATGTCTTTTCCATGCTGATTATGATAGCAAAGGTGTTTGTTTATTGTTATCTTATCGTCTCACCATGTGTTGTTTACTATTATCCTTACTTGACACTGTTTCATTATTTTCGTGAGTTCGTCTAACTTGTGTTACATACTGTATTTCAAATATAGATCTATCTGGGCATATTATTGACAAGTTACTTTTATCTAATGATGAGAACGAAGAGATGGAGACTAAGCCCATCCAGCCAAACGATGCCATTGCTAATGATGGCTCTGAGGAGAACAATATCAAAACAAATTCTCAGTTAGTGTCTACTAAGGTTAGAGCTATTGAAGGGGGAGAGGTAGTTGTTGGTAACACTATTGATGCTTCTAGAAGAAGGAGGAGGAAGGAGCGATCTGGTGGTTCGTCAACTACCTTAGTGCCCTCTGGGAAGAGGAGGCGCACTAGCCAGCCCTGATCTAAGCCTCCACTGCAAAGTAGTAACTTGCAAATAGAGGGAACTATTTCTGCTACTCTCTCAAAACTGTCACTCCATGAAGTGATGGCCGTAGTATGTTCTCTAAAAGCTTTAAAATGATATTTTTTATGATTTCTTTATTTCGATAGCTAACTGTCACATTTGCTTTCACCTTTTTTTAGAAATGTTATAAGGTTGGTGAGAGTCTCCAGCTTGTAAGTGAGTGAGTTGATGAATTTTCCAAGGAAGATGGTTTGCTCTTGGAAAAGTTTAAGGCTAGGGAGAAGGAATACGAGACTATGAAGGTCTCCCTTAAAGCTGCTGAAAAGCGTGCACAGACCACTGAAGGAGAAGCCAATATGCTCTATCTTGAGTTGGAGGAGATACAGACTAATGGTTCTACTTCACCTAGCTACCCCCAAGTTCTCGCTTACCAGCTCTTAAAAAATGAAGTCATTCTTCAATATATTCACAGAGGTTTCTAGATCTGATCGAAACACTGTTATTGTGAAGCTTAGTGGAACTGCGGGGGCCGAATCCTACTCTGACGGTGAAGAAATTACCTCCACTGGCTAAGTCTGAGGCGGTACTGGAGCAACAGAACAATGAGCTTAATGATGGGTTTATCCGTAGGATTTTTGATGGTGGACATCCTTATGCCTTGCTATCACATCTTGCTGGTCTTCTCTCTTTGCCCTCTATTTCTAAGCTGCAACTTTGCTAAGTTGATTATATTGCTGGCCTTTCATTTTCTTCTAATGATTTGAAGCCTACTTCTAATCCGGAGATGGGGGCAAGCATGGAGACTCATGCTCAGGATGTGAACAAAGAGAAGTCTGCCCTCGCTATTCAGCATACACATTCTTCTCCTTCTAATGTTAGTTAACATTAGTGTTATGGCTAACTTTAAGACCATTTATATATTTAAAATATAATAATACTTTGATGTGTGTTTGCATTATGTGTACTATTTTGGATCTTACTTCGGTATATTAATTCTAATTTTCCATTCTCTTCGTATTCATTCGTATGCAGGGTTTTGACATTTTGGTTGACCAAAAGTTTTTAAAACTTCTTGTCTCATTGGAATCTAGTGTTCGTTTTCAACGTCTTCCTCCATTTTTATCCTCCAATTATTGTTATTCTATTAAGCTGGTTGAAGCTACTGAGCCCCTATCCAAGGGATATCTTGAGCTACTTTTTGGTGATCATTTTTTTACTGCCGATTATTCTGCTTCAGAATCTATTCTGTTATGTCTTAGATGACACATTTATACCCCTCTATCATCTTCATATTCTCCTACAACTCGTCCATGTAGTAAATTTGTACATGAAGGTTACAATATTTATATTGTTCGTAGCTTAATTGATCTTGAATCTATTGGTGTGTACTTGCGTTCACTCAACGTTCCTATTTGTGTCCAGGAATGAGCGTTATCATTAGGTATTCATCTCAATTATATGCTACTTAGCATCAATAATTTGGAGCTTGGATGGAAAAAAACTATAAAATAATCAGAGGAGTACATACAGGAGTTGAAAGGATTTTGCATTGAACAGAATAATCTTATTCAATGATAGCGGTTGAGCTTGGTCAAAATGATTGGACAACAAGAGGAAGCAAAGAACTTTGCTGTGAACAAGGCGTGTGAGGCTCATCAAAAGACCTTGATTATTGATAAGCAGTGTTCACGTATTGACCAATTATTGGATCAACTAAAGAAGAAACAAGATGAATGTGATCATCATTCTTCTTCTTTAGTGGGGTGGTAGAGTAGGTTTGACGAACAGTTCATTGTGAATACCCAATTACGTAGTTAGAATTACCATCTTCGTACTGAGTGTAATCGTCTTGATTCATGTGAGTATCAGCTCGAAGAAGCTTGCATTGACTACAAAGATAAACTCCAAGGCCTTACTTCTTCATCTCGTGGTTCCACTAGCCTTGATGATCTGCCTATAAATATTGGCGGGCAGAGAATTAATCATCTAAGTCTATTAGGTCACATATTCGTGAGCAATAAGCAGAAATATGCAATTTTGGAGGAGACAAACAAGATCTATCAAGAGATCGTTGACCTCATGAGTATGCAACTTGATCGTGAGGAGTTTGGTTGTATAACTAGTTTTAAGTCGTATTATGATAAGTATCTTGATTGCATGGAACGAAGTGGTTGAACTCACCATTTTTCTTACTTGCATATGAAATGGAGTTACAATTATACTATATTTGAGGAACATCAGGCCAAGCAATCCCACCACTGTGGTGGTTCTTCATCTTCTGGGTCATCTCGCGCATCAAGGAGTAGATAATTTGTCTTTCTATTTGAGTAAGAATTTTCTCTTACAAATGTTTCAAGTACTATTCTTACCTTGTTTCAGTATTTTGAATTCATGCATTTGCTTTTGACTAATATAAAATGTTATGTTTTATGCGTTTGCGCTTGTATGTTCGTATTTTTGCTTACAAGATCGATTGTTTGCGTAACTAAAGTTGCAAAGCTTTATGATGCAAAGCCGCAAGGTCTACTACTTGCTTTTGTCTCTATTCTTGTAGGCATGTATGCCTTTTGAGAAGATCTATAGCTCACAAAATTATAAATTCGTATTGCGCAAAGCTACAAGATCTATTGCTTGCTTTTGTCGCTGTCTTTGTGGTCATATTTTCCTTATTGCAAGATGTATAGCTTGAAAAATCATAAATTTGTATCGTGTGAAGCTGCAAGATCTGTTGCTTCCTTTTGTCGCTGTCTATGTGGGCATATTTGCCTTTTTTCAAGATCAATGGCTTGTAAAATTATAAATTTGAATTGTGGAAAGATGCAAGATGTATTTCTTGCTTTTGTCACTATTTTTGTGGCCATATTTTCCTCTTTTCAAGATCTATGGCTTGCAGAGTTGAGGTTGAAACTATACACCTTTATTTGTTCGTGATTACGATACATGATATTTTGTTCTTTTTGCTAGTATTTCCATGGACTTCGTGTAAAATGTAAATGAACAATAGTATAAAAGATTTACCTCTGAAGATATATTTTGATATTGGTTGTAATTATAATAATATCATGCTGAAAGCCAAATGATGATGGCAACAATGAAAGGATGCCAATGATTAATTCATGGCTTCTGTAAAATTGAGTTTCTCCCTTCACTTACTAAGGTCCTAAACATAGAACATCCTTAGGTTGATCACATGCAAACTGTTTGGGTTAGTGCTGCCATCAAATCTTTCTAAATCATAGCAGTTGGATCAGTGTGCTTTCGTTACACTGTACTAGCCTTCCCATTTTAGGCATAGCTTCCCTATTTCTTTTGCCAGACCTGCGTCATTATTTTGTAGTACGAGATCACCACTTCAAAACTGTGTCTTCTTGACTTTTTCATTATATGATCTAGCCATCTTTGCCTTGTACATCACCTTTGTGATTGTTGCATCACTAGTGGAAGACATGGCGATTAAAGGCTGTTCTATTGCGCCAGAGAAGGAAATTTAGAATTGCCTTCTCTGGTTCTATCTTTGATAAATTTCAATCAAAGACGATTCTAAAAAGGCCTTTGTTTGGGGTCCGAAACAGGTTCCAAATTTGGAACCAATTTTTGAGGACAAAAAAAGATGCCGTGAAGAAAATCTAGATTTGAAACATTAACATTGAAAATAACATTCACCGGTGGAAAAAGAACACAACAAAATTCACTTGCGGAGCAACATTCAACATTCATCAGAGAAACACATATCAACATTTAGCAGTGCTGGGTAGCACTGGAGCGGTACAAATTTGAGGCAGCGGCGAAGCAACACACATCAACGGCGGCGGAGCAATACACAGTGGCATTCACCGGCACTAGCGTGAGGGTGGAGATGTGAGTGAGGAAGGCGTTGTGAGTGAGGAAGGATGGTGAGTGGCGTGAGGGATGATGGTGAGTGAGGACGGTGGCATGAGTGAAAGAGGTTTGGAGTGGGAGAAAGAGCGAAATGTGAGTGAATGATAAATTTGGCTAATTGTTGGAGAGTTGGGCCCTGGGAACCTTAATACTAACATTTCTTTATGTATCAGGCTAAAAAGGTAGCCCATTAAAGGCTGTTCTACAATTAGAACCACCTTTAAAATAAAATATTGATATGGGATAGCACTTCTAAGTTCAGAAGTGCTTGAACTCATTATTAAAAGTGGTTCTAAAAGTAGAAATAGAACCACCATCAAAATAATGGATTGATATGGGATAGCACTTCCAAGTTCAGATGTACTTCAGCTCTTGATTAAGGGCAGTTCTATAAGTAGAACCACCTTTAATTGACTGCAATTAAAGGTAGTTTTGCCTCTAATTGATTTTGAACCATCTTTAAAGAAAAAAAAGCAACTTAGAAGGGAGTTCCAAACTCGGAACCTCTTTTGGTTCCTCATTATAGGCGGTTCCTTATGAATAGCCTTCCAATCCTGCCTTTAATAAAGCCTTCTTCACTAGTGGGTGTTGCCTTTTCTCCTCAAGTTCATCCAAATCCAATCTCATTTTTTCTGGATTATCACCTTCATTGTATTTTTCCACTCTAAGGCTTGAGTTCCCTATTTCAAGTGGTATAACTACCTTATGACCATAAACTAAACTGTATGGTGTTTCCCCAGTTGGCTCTCTCACTGTTGTTCAGTACGACCATAATCTGTTGGGTATCTCATCAACCCAATTAGTTCGCTTTCCTTCCAGTATTTTCTAGATTCCTTGGACTACTATTCTGTTAGTTACCTCCACTAGGCCATTAGACTGAGGATGATCTACATAAATGAACTTCTGACGATCCCTAACTTTGAGCACCATTCCGTAAAATCCTACATGTAAACTGCGTAACATTATCTGTGACGATGGTTTGGGGCACACCAAAATAGAAAACTATGTTCTGCCAAACAAACATTCTTGTTACTTATACCGTGACTCTACTTAATGACTTTTCTTCAATCCACCTCGTGAAGTAATCGATTGCCACTATTAGAAACTTTGCATTACCAGCTCCTCTGGGGAAGGGTCCCACCAAGTCAATCACCCATTTTCCAAATAGCCAAGATCCGTATATCCCTTTTAAAAGTGGTATGTTGCATATGCGATACAGATGCGTTAATTTAGCAGTTTCTGCACGTTTTCATGAAGTTGTACGCATAGTTGAACATGATTGACCAATAATATCATGCTCAAATTATCTTCTTGGATATTTTTTGAGACCCTTGGTGTGTCCCGCACAGTCCTTCATGAACTTATTTCATGATTTCACCTGCTTGGGCTTGTCCCACACATTTTATCCATGTGGATAGAAAGCTTTTTTTTGTTTAAGATTTCTCCCTCATACACATAATTTTTGGATCATATTTCTAACTTTCTAGCTTGTACATTATCTTCTGGCAGTTTTCCCATCTCGAAGTAAACTTTTATAGTGTCATCCTGTTCATTTCCTCTGTTCGAACTGTTGATACAACTTTTGTGGTTGTAATTCTGATTGGTATGACTTCTACATTCACATTATTTTGTTCTAGTAAGGATTCAAAACCAGCAGTTGCAAATTTACTTAAGGAATGTGCTTAGTATTTTCACTCTTTGGTACGTGTTGGATGTCAAAATATTCTAGTTGACCTATGAGCTGGCAGACTCTTTTTAAATACTTTATCAACTACTCCTCTCATACCTCATAATCATCATGCACTTATTGTCTTACTATATGTGAGTAACTAAAGCATTTAACGCTCTTGACCTCCATCTTGATCGTGAGGTCCAACCCGCGTATTAGTGCTTCATATTCGACTTCGTTGTTGGTGAGTGGAAAATTATAACTAAGAAAATATTTGTGCTCTCCTTGATATGGATTTACCAATAGTAATCTTGCACCAAAGCCTTCTTTACTAGACGCCCCATCAACGAACATTTTCATGCGATAGCTTCTTGCTTTTCTTTCCCTTTGTCTATTCCGAGATTCTCTGGTGAACTTGCCTCTTGTGCATCTTTGCCTATCATTTTTGAAATGAAATCTGCTAAGGCTTGCACCTTTATTGCAGTTCGTAGCTAAACCTGAATCTTGTACTGTCCCAATTATAGATCCCACTTAGTCATTCAACCAGATAATTCTAGCTTGCTCAGATTATTCTTGATTGGGTAGTCAATATACATAACTATGGGATAACTTTGAAAATAACTTTGATGTCTTCTTGCTGAGTAGACTAATGCGAGAGTTAACCTTTCAATAGGCAAGTACGATATTTCTTTACTTTGTAGTATCCTACCATTATAGTATACTGTCACTTTCCTTTGCCCTTCTTAGTGCACCAAGACCGAACTCATTGCTTTTGTGGAAATTGCTAAGTACAAGTATAAAGTCTCTCCTGGTATTGGTGGCTACAGTGTTGGAAACTCTTTGAGCTGTTCCTTCAACGACTCATATGTTTTCTGACTATCTTCATTCCATATGAACTTCTTTGCCTTTTTTAGAATGTTGAACAGTGGGAAGTGTTTGTCCGCAGCTTTGGAGATAAACATGCTAAGTGCTGCTAGCGATCTCATAAACACTTGTACTTCTTTGATTGCTCGCGGTTGGGGGAGATTAATCAGTGCTTGTATCTTGTTTGAATTGGCTTCAATTCTTTCCCTTTAGGAGGACACTTTATATCCTAAAACATTTTCCGCGCCAACTCTGATTATACATTTCTTGGGGATAAGTTTCATATTGATCTTACTCAGCATATCCAGGGTCTCCTTCAAATCTTGCGCGAACTAACATAATCTCCTGCTTTTAATCATTATGTCATCAACATATGTTTCAAATTTCATCCAATTTGGTCACGAAACATAGTGTCGACTACTCGCTGATATGTTGCTCCAACATTTTTTTAGTCCTAATGGTATCTATACATAGCAAAACAAACCAAAGCTTGTCATGAAAGCTATTTTCTCCTCATCTTCTAGGTGAATCAGTATTTGGTGGTATCCTTTGTATGCATCCATAAATGCTAAGACTTTGTATCCTGGTATCGCTTCCACCAGCTGGTTAATTTTAGGTAAAGGATAGCAATTTTGGGGCATGCCTTGTTTAGATCAATAAATTCTCTACACATACTCCATCATGCATCTGCCTTTTTCATAATCACTAGATTTGGTAACCACTTTGGGTATATAACTTCCTTAAAAGTGCCGCCCTCAAGCAATGCTCTGACTTCTTTTTCGATTGCTTTTTGTATGTCACTAGCGAAGCTTCTTTTCTTCTGCTTAGCCGTTTTGATCAAATTACTGATATTTAGTGAATGGGTAGAAATTTCTGGATTGACTCTTCCCATGTTCTATACATGTTATGTGAAGGTATCGTTATGGCTTTGCAGGATATCTATCACTTTTTCTTTCACCTATGTTGGAAGAAATTTTCCTATCTTGATCACTTTGAAGTGTTATTGTCATAAAGAATGACATCTTCAGTTTCTTCTCCGAGATGGTGCTGACCATTTTAGTTTGTTGATCGTTTCTTCCTTCTTTCATTGCAATAACCACGCACTGCCTTGCTATTTTTTTGATTTCCTCTTATCATTACAATTCCTGCTGGAGTTGGGAACTTCATCACTAAGTGATATGTGGACCATATCACTTTTTCCGTATTCATCCATGACCTACTAATGATGGCGATAAACAGGTTCCATGACGAAAACATTGCACATTATAGTGCAATTTTTGTCACTCTCACCTATGGTACCATGCATTTATATGTTACCTAAAGGTGTCTTTGCTTGTCCTGTGAAGCCTACCAAAAAGGATATAGACTTCTACAAATCAGTTTGCTTGAATCCCAATTTGTCAAAGAAACCTACGAATAGGATTTCAACTTCACTCCATCGTCTACGTATACCTCGTGAACTGTGGCATTTCCAATTTTAGCGACAATGACCATTGGGTCATTATAAGGCAAAGCGTTGGGAATCACATTCTCTTTGCTAAATGTTATTGTCTCATCAGAAAAAAGTCTCTTATTAGCAGGCTCATGTGGTGGAGAGTATTTGGCCTTGGCTTTCTAGGTGTTGTTAGACAGGAATTCAGTTGATCTATCGATCAATAGGATTACCTTTTTTGGGGCATTATTAGTCAGGTCTTCTTCATAATCCACCGCCGCTTTTATTTTCTGATTCCAGCTTTGCGTATTCATTGTACCCCAGCTTTTTCCATGGAGTTTCCCACCTTATTGGCCTCGTTGTATCATTTTCCTCCATCTTTCTTAATGTATTGGCTCAAGTTTCCATTTCTATAATTCTCCTCTATTTGCCTTCTTAAATATCTCTAGTATTCGATGTCGTGTCCACGATCTTCACAAAAGGTGCAAAAGTACTCTCTAGAGCGCTTGTCTAGTTGTGGTATCATAGGCATAGGTTCATGAAGCATGTCTCTGTTTGCCTACCAAATCTCCTTTTGTGACTTCGTTAGAGGAGTATCTTGAAATGGTGACACCTGTGCCACTAATTCTTTTCCTTTGGAAGGGATGTTTCTCTTTCCCTTTTTGACAAATCCTCTCAGCAGATCATCCATTATTCCTTTTTTCACCTTTTTCACACTCTATATTGTGGTTGTTTGCTTCTTCGGTCAGTACATAATTTTCAATCATTTTTTGCAACTCTCTTGGGTTTTCAGGCTTACATTTTGTGAGCTCCTGGTAGAATTCCCCTGATCGGATGCCTCTTGTGAATGTGCCTAGTGACGATTGAAATGACAGGTCGCAAACTTGAAAACTTTTGGTAAAGAATCTATTGTGGTAATCTGCAAGGATATCATCACTTTGCTGAGCTATGTTGTTTAAGTCCACAATTGTTTTAGTAAATCTCTGCTTCTGATAGAAGCATCCAAAAAATAGGTTTGATAACTGTGCCCACAAATGAATACTTCCACTTGGTAGATCATTGTACCATGTAATCACTATCCCAGATAAGAAAATAGGGAAGGCTTTGCTGACCAACTCAATCTCCTCATCGCAAAATCGTGTACTGTTGTGATAGGAATGTAAGAATTCCTTGGGGTTTGTTGTCCCATCATAGATATTCACATGCAACAGTAGCTTGAAATATTTTGGCATTTTGAAATCGCAAAGATGCGGTGCTAACGGTGTCATCCTCTGCCACTATATCCCTCAATTCTTCTTTGTAATTAAGGCTATCATGCCTTTGACATACTTTTTAAAATTTTTCTTTGGAGACTTTGGCTTAGTTGTTGTTAGGAATTGGTTATATAAATGTTCCTTGTCTGCTTCTAAGAAGGCTGCAAAAGCCCTCCTCTCCTTTTCCTAATTTGCATTAGGAGATTCAGCTTCTTCTTCATCGTTATTTGTGTCCTCTCTGTTGTGCTCCTGGTATTTACTGGGATCATATTCTTGGTCTTGACTGGGATGTATATTCTTATTATGCCCAATTGTTTTTTCTTGCGTATGATTCTAGCTTTTTTCAGTTTTGGTGAAAACCATGTTTTTGCCTGAAGGGAAAAAGGGAATTCAAAATAAAATATTTTTGGTCCCCAAAGACGGTGTCAATGATGTCATATTCCCAGCTAGGAAAAAATGGGTGGCTTTCAACTTGTAATCAATGTGATCCTGCAAGAAAGAGCCCGGAAATAATTCCGAGGAAAGTATTCCAACGATCAAGTCAGTATTTTATAGGAAGTTAGTCTTACTTTCCTGAGCCAGTTTTCTCTCCTCATATTTATAGCAGATTATAGTTGCGGCTCCCCTTTACTATGGTTTAAAATCATGGGTTGTATCATGGCTGGTTGCTACACTTTTGGCTCGTGGCTAAGTCTTGGTCATGATTCCATCTTTGTTGGCACGTGGTTGGGTCCTCTTGGACATGGTTTTTCCTTTGTTGGTTCGTGGTTGACATGAACATTGGGCTGAAACAATGTGTATTCTATCTTTGTCTATTTGTGGTTGGATATTGGGTTGGGTCTAAAGGCCAACGGCCTCTAGCTTATGAGCTAGGTTTACACCGAAGAGTGGGATTGTCCTCTCATTTACATGAGATTTTTTCTTATGTACCTCTCAAAGAGCTGGGGATGTAAAATGCATGGCTGTGCCAAGATGGATTACAGATTAATCATATGTCTTAACAGTTTGACTCGGGAATTCAAGAAATGCATTTGAACCTAATAAAGATTATACGTTATCTTACCTTATGTTCACACTTGTTCTAAAGGACAAGTGACAGTTTGTTGGAATAGTGTCATTCAGTACATGTGCCTTTTTCTAATATAGTTTGAGGATTAATTACGAAGATAATTAATTTAGTTATTTTGAGTGATCAAAATGTTTTGGTAGAAACCACGGTCAATCAGTTAAAATCATTTATATTTTGCTTGCAACTTATTATGACTAAATCTATAGGGTCATACACCAACACTACTGCAGGACATGGTCATTAGCAGCGATAATTCCCCACAATTACACTAGTATTACTGGTGTGTAAGTATAGTGGTGTATGTGGTGGTTATATAGGCATCGGTACATGCAACCGGTGTTGTACATTATTTACACCGGTAAAAGATACCGGTGTGAGTTTTGTTTGACGGGTGCATATTTAAGGCACCAGAATGTTTAGTTACATGTGTTATTTTTACCTTCCAGTGTATAACCTTGTCGTAACATAAAAATTTATTCGCGGGTCCCAATTTTAATTGCACCAGTAGAATAATGTGTACCAGTGTATGAAATTATAAATGTGAAATTTCACACTGAAGTTATTTACACCGGTTTTTAAATTACACTGGTAGTCCTAATATGTAAAGTGTTGCCTATATTCTTACACCAGTTGATGTATGTATATCGGTGTATACTGAAACACCGAATGATTTAGATGCTAGAGCAAATATTGTTTACATCGGTCAAAAATAAAACATACCGGTATAAGTTGAAATTACTTTTTGCAATGCACAATTTTAAATTAGAAGGGCTCTCCCAGATCATTTCCGAAACAATTTCGGACTTAAATTTTGCAAGTACTAATATAATGGGTTAAAGGTATGAAAATTTAAATTGGCATAGGAAGTAATTCATTTATAGGAAAAGAAAATATGGATCATGCCAAATGTAATAACACTCAACCACAAGAAATCCTTATCGCACTAATATGTCAAAGACCATACACCTTAAAAGAATCCAAAAATCAACCATCTGTAAATGTGGGAGACCGTTGGAATAGTGTCCTTAAAAATGAGGGATTGTTGGAATAGCCCAACAAGTGGGAGGTTGTTGGATTAGTGTTCTCAGTAAATGTGCATTTTTCTAATATAGTTGGAGGATTAATTACGAAGATAATTAATTCATTTATTTTGAGTGATCGAAATGTTTAGCTGGAAATCGCTTTCAATCATTTAACATCAATTATATTGGGCTTGCAGCTTATTTTGACGAAACCTATAGGGTCGTACACAAACACAATTGCAAGACATGATTATTAGCACTTATAATTCCCCACAATTAAACCGGTATTTGAGTCTCAATCACTGGTGCATGAGTATAGCCGTGTATGTGGTGGTTATAAGGCACCAGAATGTTTAGTTACATGTGTTATTTTTACCTGCGAGTGTATAATCTTGCCGTATTATTCTTCCGACAGAACTCCGGGTTGAGGAGTTACTCGGAATGCTGCCAAAATATCAGTATCTTTGGTTTCGTATTTGCGGGTCCCAATTTTAATTTAACCGGTAGAATAATGTTTACCAATGTATGCAATTATAAAATGTGAAATTTCACACCAATGTTATTTACACTACTAATCCTAATATGTAAAGTGTTGCCTATATTCTTACACCAGTTGATGTATATATGTAACGATGTTTGCATAATGAAACATCGGATGACTTAGTTACCAGAGCAAATATTGTTTACATCGGCCATAAATAAAACATACGGGTGTAAGTTGAAATTATTTTTTGCAATGCACAATTTTAAATTGGAAGGGCTCTCCTAGATCATTTTCGAAACAATTTCAGACATAAATTTTGCAAGTACTAATATAATGGGTTAAAGATATGAAAATTTAAATCGGCATAGGAAGTAATTTATTTACAGGAAAAGAAAATATGGCTCATGCCAAATGTAATAACAGTGAACCACAAGAAATCCTTATCACACTAATATGTCAAAGACCATACACCTTAAAAGAGCCCAAAAATCAACCTTCAGTAAATGTGGGAGACCGTTGGAATAGTGTCCTTTAAAATTGAGAGATTGTTGGAATAACCTAACAAGTGGGAGGTTGTTGGATTAGTGTTCTCACTAAATATGGATTTTTCTAATACAGTTTGAGGATTAATTAAGAACATAATCAATTCAGTTATTTTGAGTGATCGAAATGTTTAGCTAGAAACCGCTTTCAATCAGTTAACATCAATTATATTGGGCTTGCAGCTTATTTTGACTAAACCTATAGGGTCACATATAAACACTATTGTAGGAATGGGTCATTAGTACCGGTAATTCCCCATAATTACATTGGTATTTCAGTCTCGTGAATTACTGGTGTGTAATTATAGTGATGTATGTGGTGGTTATATAAGCACCGGTACAAGCTACTGGTGCCGTACATTATTTGCACCGGTAAAAGATACCAGTGTGAGTTTTGTTCTACCAGTGTATATTTACGGCACCAGAATGTTTATATACCAGTGTTATTTTTTCCTTCCGGTGTATAATCTCGCAGAATTATAAAAATTTATTTGCAGGTCCCAATTTTAATTGCACCGGTAGATTTATGTGTACCGGTGTATGCAATTATAAAATGTGATATTTCACACCGATGTTATTTACACCTATTTTTAAATTACACCGGTAGTTCTAATATGTAAAGTATTGCATATATTCTTACACCGTTTGATATATATGTATATATGTATATATATATACCGGTGTATGTATACTAAAACACTGAATGACTTAGATACCAGAGCCAATATTGTTTACATCGGTAAGAAATAAAACATACCGGTGTAAGTTCAATTTTTTTTGCAATACTCAATTTAAAATTGAAAGCCAGATCATATCCGAGACAATTTCAAATAGAAAAGAATGTACTAATATAATGGGTTGAAGGCATGAAAATTTAAATCGGCAAAGGAAGAAATTTATTTACAGGAAATGAAAATATGAATAATAACAGTTAACCACAAGAAATCCTTAATCACACTAATATGTCAAAGACCATACACCTTAAAAGAGCCGAAAAATCAACCTTTGGTAAATGTAGGAGACCGTTGGAATAGTGTCCTTCAATAAATGGGAGATTTTTTGAATAGCCCAACAAATAGGAGATTGTTGGAATAGTGTCCTTCGGTAAATGTACACTTTTTCTAATATAGTTTGAGAGCTAATTACGAAGATAATTAGTTCACTCATTTTGAGTGATCGAAATGTTTAGCTGGAAACCACTTTCAATCAGTTAACATCAATTATATTGGGCTTGCAACTCACTATGACTAAACATATAGGGTCACACACAAACACTACTGCATGACAGGGTCATTAGCACTGGTAATTCCCCACAATTACACCGGTATTTCAGTCTCCTGAATTACCAGTGCATAAGTAAAGCAGTGTATGTGGTGGTTATTTAGGCACCAGTACATACTACCGGTGCCGTACATTATTTGCACTGGTAAAAGATACCAGTGCAATTTTTGTTTGACCGATGCATATTCATGGCAACCGAATGTTCAGTTGCCGATGTTATTTTTACATGACGTTGTATAATCTCGCTGTATTATGAAAATTTATTTTTGTGTCCCAATTTTAATTGCACCGGTAGAATAATGTGTACTGGTTTATGCAATTATAAAATGTGAAATTTCACATCGACGTTATATACACCGGTTTTTAAATTACACAGGTAGTCCTAGTATGTAAAGTGTTACCTATATTCTTACACCAATCGATATATATACCGGTGTTTGTATATTGAAAATACAGATAACTTAGATACTAGAGTAGATATTGTTTACTCCGGTCAGGAAAAACAATACCGATGTAAGTTGAAATTATTTTTTGCAATGCATACTTTGAAATTGGATAATCCCTCCTAGATAATTTTGGAGGCAATTTCAGACATAAATTTTGCAAGTACAAATATAATAGGTTGAATATGTGAAATTCAAATCGGCAAAAGAAGAAATATATTTAATGGAAATGAAAATATGTATCATGAAAAATGTAATAATAGTCAACCACAATAAATCCTTAATCACACTAATATGTCAAAGACCATACACCTTAAAAGAGCCCAAAAATCAACCTACTATGTTGTTCATATCATTCAGGATGTCCAACGAAGTCTTCCTTGTTTTTCATACTCATCTATCCAGCCCCGCACTATCTATCGACAACAACTTGAATTTCATATGCATGGTATGTTCCTTGGCCCTCTAGAAAGATCTGTGATTTTGACACTTACAATATTAGTGAAGATGATTGTTTGTGGTTGAAATTATGAACGTTTATTTGTGAAAGGTGATGTTTGCCTCTTGGATATTGGTTGATTTTGTTTGAAGCATGAGTTCTTCCATAAAGAGCATGACATAGTACCTGCATTCCCACAAACCACCTTGAGATTGGTACTGGAATGAAATAGGGTTATTTGTACCCATTTACTAATTTATTCATTTATGAAGTTGAAGTGGAACTTTTGGATTGATTGACGCTTATGTCTGTGATTTTCCATGTGTATTTGGGCTCTAGTTCCGTCATTCTCTTCTCCCTCTGGTACATACAAGCAAGCTTGTGAATAAAGAAATTTAAATGTTACATTGTTCGAGTATATCACATTAACAAATCTAAATTTGATTGTAATAATACCTAGAAATAACCCGATGTTCAATCACATTTATTGGCTTGATGCCCCCCGTCTATGTGTCGAAAGTAAAAACCTCATTCGTACTAGGACGGATAATGATGAGGTACCAATGATCACTGCAGAAAAATGACACTAGTTAATTAATTAAAAGAAGAAGGTTAGAAATGTAATTCATGAATTAGAAATTGTGGCTTACATTCTAAGGTAGGGAAAAATGTACAACTGAGCTTCTTTTTCCTTCATTGTTCCCCAAATAGAGCTAGAACGCTTTTGGTATCCCCTTTCCTCCCACCCAGGGATATTTGTTAAGCCTCTCATGTTTGAAGGGCAGAATTGGATGCGCTCAGTATTAGTTTCATACACTTTCTCCTAGAGGTGCCTATTAGATTAAGGACATATAAAGATTTATAGAATATTAAACGATAAAAAATTTAAGAAAGCATTTAAGGTTTGAAACTCACCCCATCCCCACATCCATTTGTTCATTATTGATCCAGGTCATCAAATGGAAGTTTCCAAGCTTGTTGCCGAACTCGGCCAGTTGATCTATGCCTAAACTGCATTAATGCTTTATAGCAAAGGTCAATGGTCGGAATTGTGGGGAGAACATATAGTCATCAGTTTTTATAATTTCTAGCACAGCCGTATTGGAATCCACAATGTACCTCTCAATCATCGGGTAGCCTGTCAATTTTTGCCTATTATGAATCTGCGGGAGCAAAGTTGTATAAATGGAATTAAATATTACTTGAAATTTGGGTAAAATTTATGAAACATTATGGATGTAGGTCATAAATGTACCTGTTTGGTTGGCTCTATGCCAATTTGTTTCTCTCTTTGAAGGCTGATAATTGTTGCTTGACTGGATTAATTTCCCGACGATGTACCGGCATCGCCCTGTTATAAAATTTTATAAATTTGATTTGTCAAAAGGAAAATTTGTCACAGTAATACAAATGAAAATTTACTAAAGATGTAATGAAAATATACCTCATCATTGGTGAGAATCAAAAGCCCATCTTTGTCGTCGGGTATAGCCATGTTGGCCTCGTCCTTACCCTTGTCACTTGAGTGTTCGTCTCTGTTGCCTATAAAAGAGATTGGCCAAAAGACCATGCTATCCAAGGCCTCTCCAACATCATTGAACTGGTGATTGGCTGAGGGCAATCCCGCCCTAGCATGTTATTGGCTCACAACTCTTATGCGATCCACACCACCTTGAGGACATTACCAAAAACCTGAGATTTGTCGCACCCCATGTGCGACCATGACCTTATCACCATCAATGTTTTTAAAGAACAATGTAACCTGTTCACTATTTTGTAAGTTTTACTGTGGAGGAAATTGTTAATTTCTATATTCAAGATTATAAGAGTTGAAATATATGTTTAAGAAAGTCAACATATTCATATAGCCATACCTCTCTCTCTCTCTCTCTCTCTCTCCATTGCTGGGCTCTTCACTCAACATTGAAGAAGCACCCGAATTTATGTCAACCATGGCCTTCTCGATGCTTCATTGAAGCCCTGATCGGCCAATTTCTTCCTATCCTTTTCCCTTAGTTGCTTGATAAGTTTGTCTTTGATTGGGTAGTTTCCCCTTATTCCAGTGTGGTGGGTGAAATACTTTGCAACCGATTGAGTTATTGCAACTACTCGTATCGCCTAAGGAGAGGAGTTGTGAAATTAAATCAAACCATGATACATTTTTATCAAACCAAGTGAAGAGTAAGAAAGTTTACTAATGTTAATTGTAGTCAATCTTACCATGAATTTGAACGTTCGATGCCTACACTCAAACAAGGGCCACTCTTCCATCCATCAACTTATACCGCTTACAGGATTTAACATTTGATTTATTCTCTCCACTATCCACTTCATGTATATACTTATTTTCCACATTTGTCTTCCAATATCGATAGCTTTCTCTTGCCTTGCCGAAAACATCCTTCCTCAATTCTTAGTTTGGCCCTCGGTCAAATTGTTTTCAATTGTAAATCTTGTCTGTAGTGAAACATTTAGATAGAAAGACATTAAATGTGTATAATTTAACTGATTGATAAGACTAATACCAAAAATTTCCTAGATCTCACCAATGTATCCTACCATACCTCTTCCCTCATGTCGGCTAGAAAATCGCACCAGTTATGCTAGTATCCAAATTTTATGCAACGTTGGAATGCATAATTGCAATATGCAACCCACATAGTCCAGTTCTTCGTGCATGCCACATCATCATCATGAAATTCAAATGCCACAGGGATGGGATTGTTCTCATTTGCTAACATAACGGACTGACATGCGGTTGTACCACGCTGCATGCACCTAAGTATTGATTTCCAAATTGTCGAATGCTTTGACCGATTGGCCCTCAGCCTTGGACAAATCATTGTTCCTTTTATTGAATTTCTTCCCCTTGCGGGTGTTCTTTGCCTCTCCTTGGGTAGAATGGTCGTGCGCCGATTCCCCATTTTGTAGCATTGTCGGGATCCACCTCCCTCTTACTCTTATGCTCTTGTTTGGCGTTCTCCTCCTTATTTACCCTCCCTGATTGATCTTCCGACCCCATTTTTCCTCAAACTCTATTTTTAATGGAATATTTTGCAGTGTCGGTTCCAGTTCAGGCTTATCTAAGTCATCGACAACAACATCCATAATTTTTTTGTTGTCCGGCTCGCTTCCTCTTGGTGGTTACCTTCCCCCGTTTAGGCGCCATCTACAAGAATATTGTAGAGAAACGTAATAAACCAAAGAAAGATCCATATATACATCACAAACTCACCTATTTATACATCACAAAATCGGCCGTTTAAATAACACTGACTCGAATATTTTAAGTATACAAACTTGAGGTTATCTATATATACAACACAAACTATGTCATCGGTACAACACAAACTATGTCATCGGTACAACACAGACATTCACCATTCAAACAGGAAAAACTATGCAATTAAAAAGACTCTAACTTGGCCATTTAAAGTACAAAAATTTATGCATTGAACAAATCCTAACATACCTATTCTAAGTAATCACGAATTTCCATTGTTAACACCATATGAAAATTCCACAAGTACCAACAAAAAGACACTTAACCATCCCCAGATAAATTTAAAAAAAGGGTATATGACACAAATTTCTCTTCCTTGAAAACCATGCAAACCCTTTTAAAACAAATGAATGGCAAACACTACACACAATATGATTTCGGATATATGGGGGCCGTCTTCATGCCTCTCAAAGATAATATTTATAGGCCCTAATTATGGCTAACTACTAAGTAGTAGCTAGTGGTAAGACGGGGTCATCCACGAGAAAAATGGGGTTATATCGAGTGTTAAATGTAATTAAAAACACAAGAAGAAGTCACTCTAAGAGTGTGGTAAAAATTTTGGGGGGTTTTTAGTTTATAAAACACTATGACTATTTCAAGAAACTCAAACAATTAAAACAAACGATATAAATACGATCACAACTAGCACGAAAGATGTAACTAAGATTATAACGAGTCTTGGGCGCATTTGGTTTACATTTCTAGTTATCGTTTGATCATCTACTGTTTTTCCTACATTTATGTATTAACCACATATTGTGGAGAACTTGTCAACACCTTTCGAGTGTAGTCATTTCTCACCTCTCCTTAGTTATAGTTAGAATGGGTGATCAACGCCACACGATAACCCTTACCCTGGGGTCACTCTAGACGATCAATGTCAAAGACCTCCTCGATAATAGCAATATACACGGAGACTCAATACAACTAATACAATGTCCTACAAGTGAGAAACACCGGGATAGCACAATTATGTTCTCTAATGACGACTACAAGGATCAGCCTTCATGACAGGCGTCATTAGTGTACTACATCGATAATTAGGTAAACCCATTGAAATTCATCCTAAATATAAGAAATTTAATCAATCAATAATTATAATTAGATGTCACTCCCAATTATAACCTAACATTAACCAACAATAATCACATCGACAAAAATTCAAAGTCTTTTGGGTTTGATCATAAACCTAGCAAACAATCAATTTATAATCATTAGCTACTTAATGATCCTAGTATAAATCATGTTTTAATCACACAAGAAAACACAAAACATACTTGATAATTCAAGCACAAAATAGGATAAACAAAATCTCACAAATTCTTACTACAAATGCTTACCAATTTCTCTCAAAAGTATATTTAGCCTAGATTAACTAAACCCATAACAAAAGAGAAAAAAATCATGGTAAGCATAGTATTAAAGACAAGAATTAAATGAAAACCTGGGTTTTTGAAGAGAGAAATTTGGATGAGTAAATGTAAGAGAGAATTGAGAATGAATGGTAAAAAAAGTGAAAAAGGAAGTAGGTGGGCCGATGGTTGTCCTTCACAGGCCGCAGTATATGTCGTGGCTTGCGAAGCTATTTCCATCCAACATACATTTCCACATTTTTATCTTTGCGAGCCGCATTATATGTCGTGGCCCACAAAGATGCATCTGTCCAGCTTCTACCAAATTCAAGTATTTAGCTTTCATCTTCAAAGTCTTCTTACTTTTTCAAAGTCTTCTTGCTTCTTCAAAACCCGAACTCTTCAAAACCCGAACACTTAAAATGGAAATATTCAATATGATCTAAAACACTTTATAAAGGAAGAATTAGGATATAAAAAATGTAAATTCATCCTAACCCTCTATTTAATAAAATGTCAATTTCTTTCCAATTAAGTCCCTAACCTATTACAAAATTAGACTTTGAATGTGTTAAAAATGGGATATAAATTGAGCGCATCAAACACCCCACACTTAGACCTTTACTCATCCTCGAGTAAAATTTATTAATAACTAAGGTGGTTTCTTGGTTTTCCACCCCATAACACATTCGAGATCTTTTCCTTTAGAATTCCTTTAACGCTAAACATGAAGACTACACATCCCCTTATTTGTACCTAAAGGATTCTACCAAACAAAATTCCCAAAATAATATTTCATCAAAGTGAGGAGTTCATCATCCAAACATAGGGTAAAAGAGGTTTAATCTATCCAATGTTTCCAAAGTGGCAAAATGAGCTTTCAAAATTTTCATTTCTCCCAATTTCTCTCATTTTTCCTAGGAGACCTTTCAGGTTTTTATCTTAGCTTGTCATTCTTTTTACCTCATGCCTCACCCTTTTCCACAAAATTTAGGCCTCTTATTTTTGGAAAGATTGCCCTTTCAGGTTTTTGATCTATCCAGGCCTCTCATTTTTGCCTAAGTTTTCTGTGAGCGGGTTTTTAACTTAGCAAGATTATTATTGTTTTCTAATTACCTCCTAAGAAGTTATTAATTACAATGAAAAAAAGAAATATCATATCAAGCATTATCCCCCGCCCCACACTTAAAATCTAGCATTATCCCCAATGCAAATAAACGATCAAAGCATAAATGTGGAATAAAGGAAAGTGAAAAATACTCACAACTAGGACCATGTGGGTCCAGCTCCTCCCTGACGGCCAGCTTGCCTCTGAGCCCTCTCCTCCTGCCTGCGAGCGCGTTGAGCCTCTGGGTCAACAAAAGGGTCGGTTATATGAGATGAACGAACAATGGAAATTATGGTTTCAACACCTTCCTCCAATCCACCAAATTTGTGGTCGGCTATCCCCTACTCAGCTATACACTGATAATGGTGTTGTTGCATCTACTGAGTCACATCCTGGTAAAAATAGTCGAGTCGACCTTCCAAATAAGTAAGCATTTCTGCAAACATAGTGTGCTGCTGCTCGAGGTGGTACACCCGCTGACAGAGATCAGGTGCAACAGGCTGGTCCTCATGGATATCAGGCTGGTTTTTAGGCGGAGGTGATGAAGGTCTAGGTGTGTCTCAGAATGCACAGTTTACAACATTAGATGCCGACCAAAAATACTTGGTGAACTATGGGTCTGGATCAACCCATAATCACTACCACAGAGACCCCCTCTAGCACCCATTTTTTAGCACTGGTTTTAAAAACTGGTGCAAATAATCTAATTGCACTGGTTTTTATTTTGTTAGCACTGGTTCTAAAACCGATGTTAATTCAGCACCGATTATAATTATGTTAGCACCGATTTTCTTTATAAAATTGGTCTTAAAATAACACCGGTCAGAAAACCGGTGCAAGAATTGATGAAATCCGGTGTTAAACTAACACCGGTCAAAAAACTGGTGCTAAAAATAACAAAAACCAGTTTTAAATTAGCACCGGTTTGAAAACCGGTGCTAAAAATTGGCATAACCGGTTAATTTAAAATTTTGGCACCGGTTTGAATAACCAGTGCTAAAAAATTTCAAAAACCGGTGCTAAATTTGCACCGGTTTGAAAACCGGTGCTAGAAATTAAAGAAAACCGGTGTAAAGTATATATTTGGCACCGGTTTTAGAATCTGGTGCTAAAAAATTAAAGAAACCAGTGCTAAAAGAATTCCGGAGAAAAAAGCGGGAAAAATGGCACCGTTTGGTTTTGCACCGATTTCTGATAGGAAAAATGGCACCGGTTTTCGTACTATTTACAAAAACCGATGCTAAATTGAGCATTTAATGCTCACAATTACCCCTCTCAAATTAGATCTAAACTTGTAGTTTCCTTCTCCCTTCATTGATGGAAGATTTTTTGTATGGTGAGCAATAACTAAAAGCAATGAAGACCCATGGATGTAAGTTTTCATTAACTTCTTGGAATTTCAATCAAATAGCTAGTAGTTATAATAACCATAAATGCATGCTTGGAGAGAGTTTACTCGTATTTATTAATGGTTTCTATATGCTTTATGTTGGTTTAGTATCATGTTGTGAGAGTGTAAATGAGTGTGAATGTTGACATGGTTGAGTTTCTTTTGGTAGATGGTATATATATATATATATATATATATATATATATATATATGTATGTATATGTATCCCAAGAACAAGTTGATCGATTCACATACATATACACATAATGACACTTTTAGTATTGTGTAGCAAATTGATTGTGTTTATTTTTATTATGTATGAACAATGAAAATTTGTGTAATTTTTTATTATGTGTTGTTTGGATACAACGGACCGAGAATCGATGTTTGCGTTGAGAAAAAAAATGGTTAGCTATCCAAGTGTAGCTAGAGGGAATGGTGAACATATTGCATTTATTGATTCGTTTCTTGATTATGCCTTTGGTCGGGAGGAGAGGATACTTTGTCCATGCAAAAGATGCTTGTGTCGTGAACGGTTTGATGATCATGGCCTTGTTAGATTTCACTTGTTGAAGAATGAATTTGACGGAGGTTACATTGTATGGATATTTCATGGAGAGGTTGAGCAAAGACATAAAGGCGGTTTTGAAGAGGTAGATGGAAACAAATGTACCGTTGATGCTATGTTCGATGACTTTGTAAAAGATTTTGAGGGGAAGCCTAAAATGTTGAGTGCTTTGCTCGACGAAAAAGAGAAGCCATTGTATCCGTGATGTAAAAGTAAGGATACCATAATCTATTTTTTGATGGACGTTTTCAATTTGAAAGCTACAAGTTCTTGGAGTGATACAAGTGTGAATTCACTCCTAAAGCTTCTAAAGGATAAGTTTCTGGAAGGGAATGGAATATCAAAAATATACGAGGCCAAGAAAATTTTGTGTCCACTCGGTTTGGAATACAAGAAAATACATGCATGTCCAAATGATTGTGTGTTGTATGACGGTGATTTGAAAGACGTGGTTGAATGTCCCGTGTGCAAACATTCAAGATATAAGGGTGTGAGGAATAATGATGGGTGTTTGGCTAAGAAGAAGAAGAAGGCCCCATTGAAGTGTATGTGGTATCTTCCTTTAATCCTAGGTTAAAGAGGTTATTCGCAAATTCAAAAGATGCAAAGAACTTGTGATGGCATGGAGAGCGGTAAAGAACAAGCAACGACAAGATAAGACATCCGGCAGACGGTGAACAATGGAGAAATTTTGACAAGCGATATCCTTTATTTGGCTTGGAGGTTAGAAATTTACGCCTTGCATTGTGTAATGATGGGATGAATCCATTTGGTATTATGTCATCGAAGCATAGTTCTTGGTCCGTGATGTTTGTTATATATAATTTTCCCCCTTATTTGTGCATGAAACGTAAATATGTTATGATGCCTTTGTTAATCTCAGGCCCTAGACAACCTAGGAACGAGGTTGATGTGTATTTGAGGCCATTGATCGATGATTTGAAGATATTGTGGGAAGAAAAAGGGGTGTTGGTATTTGAGGCCCATATGAATGTGGAGTTTCAATTGCGTGCCATGCTTTTTTGCACGATCAATGATTTTCCAGCCTATGGAAATTTGTCGGGCTATGTTTCGAAGGGGCACAAAGCATGTTCTATTTGTGAGGAGAAGACATATTTCTAATAGCTAAGACATGGAAGAAAGACAGTGTATCTTGGCCATAGAAAATTGCTGCAAGGAAACCATAAATATCGGGATAATGTGGTCAATTTTGTTGGTGGGAAAGAATGAAGGAAATCCCCTACACCACTAACTGGTGTGTAGATTCACAATAAGGTTAAGAAATTGGGAGTGGTGTTGGGAAAGTATAAAGGCAAGGACAGAATACATTGTGAGGGTCCATGGAAGAAAAGGTCAATATTTTTTTATCTACCGTACTGGGAGCATCTTGAGGTTAGGCATTGCCTAGACATGATGCATATTGAGAAAAGTGTTTGTGAAAGTTTTATAGACACCCTCTTGAATATTCCCTGGAAGGCGAAAGATAGTTTGAATGCCCGGTTGGACTTGGTTGATTTGGGAATTAGAAATGACCTCGCCCTAGAAGTGAAGGGTAAGAGGACTTACTTGCCCTCTACACCTTGTACAATGTCAAAAGAGGAGAGAATCTCAGTTTATGATAGTTTGAAATCAGTGAAGGTCCCAATTGGTTATTCATCGAATGTGAGTCGGGTAGTTATGAAGGATTGTCGGATGACCGGCTTGAAATCTCATGATTGTCATGTTTTGATGCAACAATCATTATCTATTGCTATTCGTAGGGTAATGGAGGCCGATGTAGGGTACTCAATCACTGGACTTTGTTTATTTTTGCTTCCATATGCCGGAAGTCTATTGACCAAGACCATTTGGATGTCCTACAAAAAGAGGTTGTTGTTGTGCTATGCAAGTTGGAAATGTATTTCCCTCCATATTTTTTTGATATAATGGTTCACTTGGTTGTTCATTTAGTGCAGGAGGTAAAGATATGTGGTCCAGTCGGTATGCATTAGATGTATCCTTTCGAGCGTCACATGAAAGTCTTCAAGGGATATGTGAAATGTATGAGTCGGCCGGATGCTAGTATTGTTGAGAGGTATGTTACCGAAGAAGTAATTACTTTTTTCTCTAGCTATTTGGAGGAACATAGAAATTTTGGGGTGCCCCAGAATCGACATTTTGGAAGGAAGGTGGGCAAACCGAGGTCAAGGGGAATGTTATTTACTCCATTGAATAGTGATCTGATGTCAGTTCATTTGTATGTGTTGAGGAATTGTATGGAGACTGCTGCTTATGTGACCGAGCACCTTAATTCAATGACAGAGTCTCATCCCACGTGCCCCCCTAATAAACTTCAGTTGGAGCACAATGACATGTTTGTGAATTAGTTATATGATTGATGCAATGTAGGAGATTACGACCCAAAAATTAGAGCATTTGCAAGGAAGCCTAACTTCACGGTTTTGAGTTATTCCGGATATGACATGAATGGATTCTGTTTTGCTACTGGGGACCAAGATTTAAAGAGCACAACACAAAATAGTGGGGTATACATTGAGTCGGAGACTATGTGGCAAGCAAGTAAGAAAGACAATAAACCAGTCCTAGCTGTAATATCGTTTTATGGTGTTATTGATGAGATTTGGGAGCTTGACTATGGAGAATTCAAGATTCTATTTTTTAAGTGCCAGTGGTTTGATAACACAATTGGAGTTGGAACTGATGACACAATGGGATTTACCCTTGTTGACTAGAGTCGTGAAGCATATGAAAATGATCAATTTATTTTGGCCGAACAAGCAAGACAAGTTTTCTACGTAAATGACCCGTGCAATGTAGGTTGGTCTGTTGTGTTACAAGGTAAGAAATTCTCTTTCTGTGATGAAATTGATTTTGAAGTTACAAGTGAAAGGTTAGAGTTCCCCTTTATTTCCCCTCTACTTAATAAAAACGGGATTGAGGCGGGAGCATTACGGAGGAAACACAGAGATGGCATCTGGATAGATGAAGATGGCCAAGAAATTTGAGACGTTCAATCCAAGAAGAGGAAGATGGTTGAAGACTAGCGGGGGTCGAGCAATGAATTCGAGATAAAATTTATGTATTTTTGTAGTGTGTTGTGTTTTGTACCACTGTTAACTATCTTACAACTATTTTCCAATTGGTCCCCATTTTGAGCAGTTCTGTGAGCTGCAGCGCGCTGCAGCTCTTTTGGTTCAGCGCGCTATAGCTTTTTCACACACACATTACCTGTTTTGAGTTGCTAGTTCAGTTCCTTTAAGACAAGAACATGAATACGTTACGAGACTAGAAATGTCAAATTCCAAAATCACATCCAAAGAGTAGCAACACAGTGGCAATCTATGTTTAGGAAATAAAAAATCTCCGAATCAAAGATCCATATTAACCTTGCAAAAGAAACAACCTGACAAAATGAAGATGTGAGCTCAATGTAGGTAGTCAGTCCCCGCGCGAGCTGTTCTCCCCAGTGTTGGATGTTGGCAAATCTAAGGTAGGGATTGGACCCTATTCCTTGATTCTCCCGCCACACATGGCAGTCAGGATCTTCCCAACCTGAGATGTCCATCGCACCAAGTGATCCACCTTCAGTTGCAATGCTGCCATGTCCCCATCCGAGTGCTCCTTAGATGAATTACTTGTTGCCGCCCTAGATGACTTAGAAACGTTCTTCTTCTTCGAGAATATTATAGGGTTTATGGGAAGCTTTGGCATCATTGTGACATCATCATCTTTGAATTTACAACCTGCTTCCACGCATATGGCAGTGATGAGTGAGGAGAAGCCTATGCAATTGTGGGCATTGACACAATCCCAAATGTACGCCATTATCGTACCCCGAACATCGATGCTCATGTTCTTCTTGTTCTTGTAGAGCAGCAACATACGGGACCGATGAACCTCACCATTCATTTTCACCAGGAGAAGCCGGGCAGCTATGAACTGTACCACACATTCATATCTTCAGTCAAATATTTCTTCTCAATGATGAACCATTCTTGTGGCAGATTCTAGATAACTTCATTGCTATCATCACAGATTTCTCTTATGATATCTTCCTATGAGACCTCAAGGGGCTCGAGGGCCCCGAAGGGTTCGAGGGGATCGAAGGGTTCGAGGAGCTCGAGGGGTTTGAGAGCTCAAGGGGATCGCCTCCGCTCGAGGGACGAGGGGATCGCCTCCGCTCGAGGGGTGAGGGGATCGAGAGCTCGAGGAGCTGGAGAGCTTGAGGGTCGAAAGGGGTGAAAGGGGCTTGAGGGCTCGAGGGTATCGAGGTTAGAGGGGTTCGAGGGGCTCTAGAGCTCGAGTGGCGAGGAGCTGGAGGGGTTCGAGTGGCTCAAGGGGTTCGAGGGTCTCGAGGGGATTGAGGGGTTCAAGGGCTCGAGTGGTTTGAAGGGTGGAGGGGGTTTGAGGGCTCAAGGGGTCGGGGGGTTCAAGGGATCGGGGGATTCGAGGGGTTGGGGGGTTCAAGGGCTCGAGAGGTTCGAGGGGTCGGGGGGTTCAAGGGGTCAGGGGGTTCGAGGGCTCGAGGGGTTGAGAGGTTTGAGGGGTCGAGGGGTTCGAGAGGTTCGAGGGGTCGAGGGGTCGAGGGGTTCGAGGGGATCAAGGGGTTCGAGGGGTTCGAGGGCTTGAAGGGTTCGAGGGCTCGAGGGGTTCGAGGGCTCGAGGGGTTTGAGGGGCTCGAGGGGTTCGAGGGTGTTATAGTAAATCAGGATTGATTTTCATGATTATGAAGAAGTGATGTTGACTAGGCCAGAGTGTTAGTAGGACTCTACTTCCTTTTGTATTCTATTTATTCCTGTTAGCAGGAGATCATTTTCTAATATTGTTATCCTATTTTAGAGTAAATCATGTTTCTGATCAGATCTTGATTGATTCTGGACAAGTCATGGTTACTAAGCTAGAGTTCTACTCATATTATTTTTCCTTATTGTACTCTATATATTTTTGTGAGCAATACAAAAATTGGTTACGGTGACTCAAACACAGTCTTCCTGTCATCCCTTACTTATGGAGGCGACTCAAATACAGTCTTCCTCAAGTGCAACTAAGTGAGGCTACAAGTAAGCGAGGCACATAAACATGTTTTTATTGACTCAGACTAATTCCTGGTTAGACTCTTATTCTCTAGCCGTTCTATGTGTACAAGTAATAGTATAAAACACTAAATACACAATTCTTGATATGAGTGATTTTCACGAAGTAGTATACAAAATACTGAACCTAACTCAACTCATGAAAATGACCAATTTGGTCAACAGAGGCAGAAGGAATGGTATAATTAAACTCTAAGTAGAATTTTTCTCTAAGTAGACTTTTGCTATAAGTAGACTTTTGCTCAGCCAAATTGGACTGCCGCAAATTACCTTTTTTCTATAAGTAGACCTTTTTGCTATAAGTAGCCAAATTGCTATAAGTAGACCATTTTGTACAAAGTCTCCAAAATGAATTTTGAACCAACACATAGTAAAAGATTATTTTTACGATTTCAGGTTCCGGGGAAGCTAATACATATCCCTCTCATTCATATGGGTTCATGTTTTTTTAAAAAACATTTGAAAGTATAAAACACTAAAATGGCCCAACAAAGCATCATTTTCCTTCCCTCCCAAATTTTCCCTATTCCTTCCACAACCTTAACCCCAAATTTTCGTAACTCTCCCACCCTAACACCTGTACCGATTTCCCTCTTCCCTCCATAACCTTAACCCCAAATTTTCCCTCTTTCCACCATAACCCTCTACCAATTTTTCCTAAAGATATTGTCCAGCCCTTCACCATTTATGTCGCGATTCTACTTCCCAATCTCAGTCGCAATTCTACTTCCCAATTTTGGTCGAGATTCTGCTTCCCAATTATGGTTGCCATTATGGTTGGAATTTGAGCCCAGTAAAGCGGGTTACAAAGCCGGCCGGATCTTGGCAAAATACACTGCCGCCGAGAGTGTGCCAATAAGGTATGAGTGATTGGTAGTTTGCATCTTTCCCGGGCTTAATGAATAGCTATATTTTGGTGGGTCTCTTAGTTTCTGAGTTTGTGTTTCCATTTCTTGGGTTACTAGTGTGGGTAGTGTTTCATGTAGATAGATGATATGTTTGCTAATAATTTTATAATTTTTGCTTACCCTGTTTTTGCCCCCATACAATATGTTCTCGGTTGGTTGTTAGTGGATATCCGTGTTTGGATGTGTTGTATTAAGGTTTCCTTATTTTTGATCGACTTATACAAGCGATTGAATGGCGAAGCCAATCGAAGAAATTGTTTGACTCCGGCGGTACAAAAATCGTTAAAGAGAATTGTGTTACCCCTCCAAAAGATGACGTCTGTAATGACAATAATGAGGAAGTGGATGATGAACCCAAATATTTCTTGGGATCTGAAAAGTTGGGGGAAGAAGAAGAAACTAGGTTAAAAGATGACATGAGTGAGAGCTTTGACAAGTTTGAGATTAAAGAGTATTGCAAGTGTAGAGGCACAACCACGTGCAAGTCCATGTTGCTAGCAAAGAAAAAGAAGCCCCTTCAAATATTCTTCGATGATGACTTCGAACCCCTAGTTATGTGCAGCCAATGGTCGATGTATGTTGGCTATGCCTTCCGACAAAAAATATGCTTCGGGACATGACATAATTGGAAATCAGTCCCAGACTATGTAAAGAAAGATGTATGGGAAGACATTCTCATAAGTGTGTTCCAATCATCCATTTTGATCAGTTCATGTCAACTTCATTACATTTTGCACTAACAACTTGTATCTTTGTCCACTAGATTAGCTGGGATATACAAACCAAAATGATTTTCAATGAGATGAATAAGTTCCAAAATAAATGGAAAATTTATGCAGGAGGAAAGTGGTGGAATTGGAAGACTAAGGTGGCTTACAAGTACATCGTGCAAAAAAAAAAGGGTTCTTGTGCACGGAGAGATTATCACTGGATGGACAAAAATGAGTGGGAACTCTTTGTGAAACACATATCAACCCTTGAATTCAAGGTAATTCCTTGAAAATTATTAATCTCTAGTCATTACTTTGTGAGAATTTTACAAATTGATGGCCAAATAAGCATTAAGTGACGCAGCAAAAGTAAGCGCCTCACAGAAGGACTACATCCATCACACGGGCAGTGGAGGGAATCGTAGGGTTGCAATAGAACTCGAGAAGAGGAAAAGAAAGGATAAAATTGATGAGCTTTTGGATGAAGGTCAGAGTGTAGAAGAAGTGGAGGCTTTAGTTCAAATCATGGATTTCAAACCGGACAGCTCTGAGGTGTTCCTTGAAGCTAATTGGCACAAGAAATTATCGACCTACACCAACAACTCTGTTAAAAGAGCACCCCCACTATTGTGAGCATAATTTATAATTTATTCTATCTCTATTAATATTCTTAGATGGAATGCATAGTAATGGCTAATATATGTTTTGTTTCCTAGAAAAACCTTTTGGATAAGAAGCAAAAGGGAGATTTGGTTATACAAGGAAAGGAAGATATTCCCGTTCAAGCAACTGGTAAGAAGAATCATGGGGGTCGTTGGAGAGGTTGCTCCGCAACGTCCAAGGTGAACGAGGCCCTACCACATATGGTCGTTAGCCGTTATGCGTCTAGTCGATGTGGGAGCACAAACATAAAACCATATGAGGAAATCTCAAACTCAAACAAACTACTAACAAATGTCATCGAGCTCAAGGAAAGATTTGTTGCCTTATTTGAGGCCCAAACAAATTGGCTAGCTGGAAAATTGGGTAAAGTTATTCCCCCACACTTGGATGCCCGCAATTTCCTTGATACGTCTTCCACCCCTGCGAATAAGGACAATTGGGTATTCATTCCTTCAGCATCTGGATGTAGCGACCCACAAGGAACCGTAGCGGATGACAAGGTATTCCATTCCATGAACCTCATCGTTAGCTCTTTTCTTGCTCTGTGATTTTTAGTTTCTGGATATCTATTTCCTGTCAAAATGATTTTGTGACGTTCATTTTGAATGTTGGTAGTTTGGGCCTAGTTATATCTTCATCTTGTTCTTTCCCCCGTAAACTGAGAAAATGTTTCTTTGCCAATATAGTTTTATTTGAGAGACAGTTCATGGTAGATGAACGTTGAAAGCTGCAGCGCGATCCAGCTCTCAGTCTCAGCTGAAAATTGAAAGCTGCAGCCTTCAGCAGCTACATGTTAAATTGATTTCTTATTGTAATTATCGATTGCACTTATGAAATTATTTAATTTTATTTACTTAATAAAAATTACTTATTGTCCAACCGATTTATTTCCCCAATCTCTGAATTTATTTCTCAGAAAGGAAAAAAGTGATGCCTATATGTTTTGAGCCATAATGGAGAAAGAGATGTAGCTGCATTTGGTATCTTCTTTCCAAAGGACACATAAATGGACTTACCCATCAAGTGGGAGTGAGTAAAGCTTCATGGACCTGTGATCATTCCCTAGGTACCTTTTCCGATTGAACACAAAGAATTTGAGTTTGTCACTGAGGCCATTGGATATAACGTTCTATGGCTGGGAAAGCTGAAAAGTGTCATTGGCAGTAGGATGGTGAGGTGTGATAATTGTATTCTTCTTCTTATCGAATCATATATATCTTTCTAGATATTACAAAAGCATAATATATTGTTCATCTGCTTACGTAGAAGAACGAGCAGCAACCGCCTCCGCAAGAATTGGTAGTTGATTAAGATGGAATTCCTCAAATAAACCTCACGCCAAAATTTGCCAAGGACACTACACAGGTTAAACAAATAAGCATATTAACTGGCTATGACATCCAGATACATATTATTAACACACTGTCCCTTACATGAGGTAGTGGCTAAGGAAGATACTCCGCATGGAGAGGTGGTCGCTCGATCGGTAAAAGGAGAGGTACATACCCCCAGACTATTTCATTCCGACCGATTTTTTCCGATGCATGACTAACATTTTACCCATTAGTAAGTTCCAAAATAAAATACTACATCAACGGAGAATGGGAAACCAAACCCCCCCATGTCGATTTCTAACCAGTACATTTTTGTGAGAACCCATTTTAGCCTTTACAATATAATCCACTTCTGAATTATATACAAATACTGGTCAACTAACATTATTAGATTCTCAATGTAATTAGGGGGTCATGGAAGACCAAGAATGCATCGCTGCTATTCAACCGATTAATGATGATTCAAGGCTATCTACACAAATATGTGGACCAAACAAAGTCTTCCGCATCAATTTCAATGCGAAGGTGTTTTGATCAGAAGAAGTCTACACAGCCATATTTACTGACAAGCTAAGACTGTTCATGGGCAGCTTGGACGTAGAAGATGAAATGGAGTGGATCAGTGGGTGCCAACTTGATATATGGGCACCGTAAGAATTGCATGGTTACATTATTTATAGATATATGTATCATTATATTTATTTCAATTACAATATTATTTTTCCAGATACCTTTGTGATGGGGTGGTTCATGGAGGCCACGTCTAGTTTATTCTGGCATCTTCAAATTCAATGGCTCAAAAGGCAAATCAAAGGGTGGAATTGACTGCGGACGAGGTTTCGGCTGTCATGTGCCCCACTCAAGCAAGGATGTACGTCTTCCCATACAATTGAGAGTAAGTTCCCTTTTTTTTCTGAGTTGCTAGACCCGGCCACATGGAAGCAATAGCAACCATATGCAGTGATTTTATTTTCAAAATATATTTTAAATATTTTGGTGTTTCCTTTTTTTTATAGGGACCATTGGTTTTTGCTCGTCTTCATACTGGAAATCGATCGAGTATATTGCATCGACTGAATGACTGGGGGAATTTGCAAACGAAATAGGTCATGCCTTAAATTGATTCATTTGTAAGTGGAACACATGCATGTCATTGCTTCAACTTCAATGTTTTACAAAAATGTTTGTTCACGTAAATGTGTTCTTGTACATTTCTCACTTTCTTGGCTCGATTATTTACAATAAATGTTTCCCCTTATTGGGCCCGAAAGTGTTGATGCAGCGTCTTACGTAAGTGTCCATCATGTCTGGGTGACCCTGCTTCTCCGAAATCATTGCCCAAAGGCACTTCACATCGAAGTTGAGGATCTGAGTGGGTTCGCCATGGTATAAGATCAGCATGGATAGCATTTGGTGAGCAAACCGAAGAGCTGGGTGAATAATGAAAAAACTTTTGTCTCTGTTGTCTCTCTATTTCCCTATAATGGTCGACCAAAAAGTGGTCTCGCTATAACCGAGGGATGTGACACAGTCACCATTCCCAGTTTCAAGCTCCCATAAAAAAATGCGTGAAAGGTTCGTATAGCTCATCTCATACCTCGTATCATCGAGGTGGAAGGTGACAAAATTTCCTACATCGTGTTATACCCTCTCCAGTGTGGCAAGAAATTTTAGGGTAAGCCAGGCATAAGTTACCGATTATCAGGTCGAAAAATCCTCCAACCTTATCTTCCTGAACAATATCCTCACTGGCTCCAATAACCCCATTTTTTTCTAAATAGGTCTCTCTGTGGGCAAACTAGGTGGTCAAGGTGGTTCTCTTAGGGGCAACTAGGTTCTCCCGCCTAGTAGCAAAGTTCCCCGTAATGCGGGTCAAACCTATGTGATCAGAGATTGGGGACAGGATGAACTAGCAGCAGTTCTCCTTTCTTTTAGGAGCCATAAGAAATCTTATAGCAACCCAAAATCAACAAAGCTACAACATGCCACAAAATGTCACAAAATGTGTCACCAATTTCAATCACCCAAAAGTCACCCCAATATGCCACTAATTCACCAAATTAATTCTACAAAAACCCTAAAAATCTCTCCACTACCACCAATAGCATAATACACCATATATATCACCAAAGAAATTCCGAGAACACCATTATTCACTACAATTCAATAAATCATCAAAATAAAAATTGGATATTTGTTACCGTAGGAACGGTGGCAAGAATATGGAGGGTGCTACATTCGTCCAATTGGAGAAAGGGTGGAGAAATTTGACTAAAATTCAAGAGCCCTAAATTTCTAGGATTCTTGAATTTTTAAAAGAAATTGGGGGAAGATATGTAGGATTTAGGTGTTTGGGATATGGGAGAGTGGAAGAAGGGAGGTGATAGGGGAAGAATTCAGGTTGATGAGGAGGTTTTCGAGCGAGAATGGTTGTGGTGGAGGGAGGATTATGGGTGGGCGGAGTAAAAAAAGTGGGAGAGGTGAGGAGAAACGGATTTCAGACGGGTTTAAGAGGGCTAAGAATTTTGACCTTCCTGGGTCGCGGTATATGTTGCGGTTTGCGATGAGCATAATACCTACCTATATTTCTACATTTTTTTCCTTCGTGGGCCACAATATATGCCGCAGCCCGAGAAGAGCGTTTTGCCCATCATCTTTGTGTTCTTTAAAAATCTCCATTTTTGGCCTCCAAAATTCCTCAAGAGCACCCTAATTCTACAAAATCACAATCAATGCAAACCTAGCATAATATTGCTCAAAAACAAAATAAGAAAAGTTCCTATAAAAAAACCCTGATATCAACGTAATTAAAATTATTCTTAACTTAAAAGGAAATAACACTTACATCGACGGAATGTCACGAATGACTGTCTAGATGATCGAAACCAAGTTTATTTAACATTGTCGATTTGGCTTAGAAATAAATAACAAATGAAGCTACATCAATGGAATTTCACGAGTTTCATTCGGATGATGAAAAATAAGTTTATTTAACATTGTCGGCACGACATTTTCACATACTAAAGCCTCTATTCACTAACTTGGTAACTGAGAGCGATTTTTTCGAATAGTTCTGGTTGGAAACTCTCGTAATATGGCTTAAAGTGGAGACCATTTACCTTGAAGACTTTGGAAGTCTCCTCACTCATAATTTCTATTGCTTCATGTGGGAAAACATTCACCACCACAAAAGGGTCAATCCACTTTGACCGCAATCTACCTGGAAACAACCAAAGGAACAATTTGATTGAAACAAATTTTTGACCAACGTCAAAGTCCTTTATAGTGATGATAATATCATGTTGGGCCTTAGTTCTCTCCCTATAAATTGTGGAGTTCTCAAAGGAGTCATTATGAATCTCCTCAAGCTCTTGAAATTGGAGCTTTCGATGCACACCAGCTTCATCCAAATTCATATTGAAGCTTTTAACGACCCAATATGCTTTGTGTTCAAGCTCCACCAGTATGTGACATGGATTCACAAAAACCACCCGATATGGAGACATTCTAATTGAAGTCTTATAGGTCGTTCCAGATGCCCATAAAGCATCATCTAGTCGGATGCTCCAATCCTTCCTATTCAGGTTGATAATTTTCTCAAGGATAGAATTGAACTAACTTCACTCTTAGGGACACATTTCCGGATCACATAATCTGAATAATGTTTCCACAAATATGGATCGTCCAACACATAGTATTTAGTCTTACTTCTTAACTTATCATTTTGAGCCTTTGATAAATTTGGGAGGAATTGGTTGGAGCCAAGAAAGTATATAGATCGGCATACCAAAGGTGAGCCTCCCCAATCGTAAACAAGTATTCATCGGGAAATTCTTCCCGGGTAGCCTTCCTCCTAGGTTTCTCTATAGCGCTCTATGACTCATTAGAAGATGTCAATAGACTTAAATGATCGGCCACTACATTCTCACTCCCCTTTTTATCCCCCACCTCTAGGTCACACTCGCTCAATAGAAGTATCCACCTAATCAACCTGGGCTTGGCTTCCTTCTTGGTCATAAGTGGCAAAGAGCCGCATGGTCCATGAAGATAATTACCTTAGTACCCTAAATTTCACGAGAGCATATACTGCAACCCATAACTCTTTCTCCATGGTGGAGTAATTGAATTGTGCATCACTGAGAGTTAACAAGGTGTAGTATATAGCACGAGGGATTCTCCTGACCCTTTCACCTTAAACCGCTCAATTGGCACCGGCCTAGAATCATGCATAATCTCAAAAGGGAGGTCCCAATTAGGGGGTCGGACGGAAACAAGTATTTCCTTCAAAGTATCAAAGGCTCTTTGGCATTCTATGTCAACCATTAAATCTACCTCTTTTTCCAACAATTTGCACGAAAGGGGAGGCAATCTTAGAAGTCCTCAATGAAACGCCGGTAAAAACCCGTGTGACCTAGAAATTATCTAACTTCATTAACACTTGAAGGGTATGGTATGGATTTTATTGTGTCAACCTTAGTTTTTTCTACCTCAAGACCTTGGGAGGAGACCAAATGGCCCAATACAATGTTTTTTTCCACTATGAAGTGGCATTTTTTTTAGTTTAATATGGGATTTCTCTTAATGCATCTCTTGAGCACTAACAATTTATGGTTTAAACAAATGTTAAAAGAATCTCCATGAATGAAAAAATTGTCCAAGAATACCTCTACGATGTGCTCAACGAACTCCAAAAAGATACATATCATGCACCTTTGCAATTGTCTCCTTGTGGCTTCTAAGAACCTCTATCAACCTTCCTTCTTGTTCCTTGGTGAGTTTACTCAATATTATTACGGGTAAAGTATGTCCTTCACCAAGGAATGCATATTTTCAATTCTTGGGCAGTGGTTTCAATTCCACTACCGGTGTCATCTTAAAGATGTAGAGATTCCTACATCTCAAGGTGCATCGAGAACTTCACAAGGGGGGTTGAGAGGTAGCTTATCAACAAAACCACATTTTTCTATAGTCATCAAGACTATTTTCCAAAGTGACTTTCAAATAATCCATGCCATCAATCATAAACACATCTTGCATAATATTATCAACAAAATTTAAAATATCAATATCATGGAAAGAATAAACCTCACTAGGGAATTTCATAGCATCATAGATGTTAAACATCACAATTTCACCATTAAATTTCATGGTCAAGCATCCACTATGCATATTAATTTTAGTTCTAGATGTTTTAAAAAAATGGCCCCCCTTACAAGATAGGGGCGGCACGTTTTTCATTTTCCATATCTTGAACATAGAAATCAGCTGGGAAAATTAATTTATCAACTTTGACTAATACATCTTTCATAATTTCCCAAGCATAGGTATTAGAACGGTCTGCCAATTAGATCACTACCCCAATTTCATGCAATTTCCCAAGATCTAAGGATTCATCTAGAGGATATGGAATCACATTAATTGACGCGCCCAGATCTAACATGGAATTTTGAAAATTCTTACCACCTATGACACATGGAATGGTAAACATATCGGGATTATTACATTTAGGGGGAAGTTTCTTTTGAAAAAGGGCCGAAACTTGAGCACCAATTTTTATTTTCTCACCTTTTTTTAAAGTTTAATTTCTTCTAGGAGTACTTGATTCTTTGAAGAATTTAGAAAACCCGGGTACTCGATAAATGACATAAAAAGGGGAATATTTAACTCGCACTTGCAGAAGACTTCAAAAAGTGCTTTGTCTTCATCTTTGCGATTCTTGTCCTGCAAAGCTGCTGGAAAGGGTGGTGGTGGAAGGACTTTCTCGATTTCTTGCTTCTCTGGTGGTTGAGAGGCCACCCCCTTGACCTACTTTTCCTTCACTACAAGCTCCTCTTCTATCTCCTTTTCGATTTCCACAATTTTCTCTGGCTCCTTATTCTTTTTCCCACCCCTCAATGTCATGGCACTAGAGCTCTGGTTGTGATGGGAGTTTCTTTGAATCCCTAGCCTCTAACTGGGCCATGGGGTACGCAATTTGACTAACTCAGATTTCCAAACTCTTGAATCTCACAAAGGAGTAGTCTTTTAAGTTTGTGATTCTAGAGGCCGTTCGATCTTCCAAGTTTGTAACCATATTGGTTATAGCATGTAGGAGATCATCATGCTTCAACCTTTTTCTTCCTTCTTAGGGGTTAGATGATCCCTCATCCTTTGGGTAGGATATGTTGAGCCCGATTGTACCCTTGATTTCCTTGGTATTGGGCTTGTCCCCCTTGACAATATAGTTTATAAACACCTTGGCCACCTTGATGATAACCTTGGGGATTTTGCCCGTTTTGATCATTAATGCTCACTTGATTGAGATCCTAATGGAACAAAAATGTGAGTTATTGGGAATGTTGAGGGAGCATGAAGAAACCCTAAGCTATGTGAGGAAAGGTTTTTTGTGGATGATGTGGATCCCTAGTGTTTTGACCCAGATTGAGGAAAGGAGACCGTGCACTTCGGCTCATTTAGAGAATAAGCTCCAAGAAAGGGAGTAATTTGTGATGACGACATTAAATAAACTTGTTTTTTATCATCCGGATCATCATTCGTGAGTTTCGGTTGATGTTATTTTAATTTTAGTTTTTGTCATTAGTTTCATTATTTTACTTTATTCTTTTCACAGGTGAGTTCTTCCATTATTTTGTAGCAATTTGAAGAGCATGGAGCTGGATTTGATGAAGGAGGAGTGCTTGGAGAAATGAAGAAAAGTTTGGACCCTTGGTAACCCTAATATTTTTTTAAGTGTTTAGTAGTGTCGTTTGTCGTGAGCCGCGATGGGTGTGTCATGACTCACGATAAGCCCTCAATGGTGATGTCGTGAGTAGGGACCAAATCAAGGGAGAGATGGAAATTCTTATCTTTCATATCCAACTTTGTGCAAGTCACAACGGTCCATCCTGAGGCACGATGAATCTGTACCAACTTACGAAGACCTTGTCATGAGGCACAATCAAATCAGAAGCAATTTGGGGAATTTTAGCTCACAGATCTAACATTTTGCGTGTCGCAAAGGTCCCATCGCAAGCCAGGATACACCTGTCGTGAAGCATTGGTCGCGTGTCATGACCTAATCAGGGAAAAATGGACAAATGTTGGCTCTAAAGACCAACATTTTGCGAGTTGCGGTAGACCTATCGCAACTCGTGAAAAACAGGTTGACTTTCAGTGTCTATTGACCTACCTATTGCGAGTTGCAATGTGTGCATTATGAATCGTGATGAGCGTACATGGACTTTTTAAAAACGGGCATAACCCTATCTTTCTTCATTCTTCCATCAAGCCTCCGTCGTTCAACCATTACTCCACCGCCCTAACCATCTCTCCACCACTCTACTGGTCACTGATCCACCACCATTCAAATGGATATCATCCCCAGTCTATAATCCATCCATCCAATCAGAAATCCTTCCACAAAACCATCCAATTCGTGAAAAAAAATAAAAAAACAACCCCAAGGTTTTAGGATTTTTCAAATTCAAGCTAGTAAGACTAGGAGTTTTTGTGGGCTTCATTAATTCATCATCCTACACACTCTATTGGTAAAATCTCTCACTTTGACATGCTTTAATTGATCATATTGAGATTGTGAATTTTGTAGGATTGCTAATATTTGTGTAGTTATGCTATTTCTTCATAGTTATGCTTTTGAATTGCTATATTGATAGATGTAATGATTTTTATGAACTACTAAGGTTGTGGGATTGTTGAACTTAATTGTGCTATTTTCACGAGGTATATGTGGAATTTTTGGACAATATGCAATTGTTGGACTTGATTTAAATGGTTGATATTCTAGGTACATTATGATTCATGATATGTGGAAATTGTAGAAAGCACTTACTGTTGAAGTAGCTTTGGACTTGAATGTTGGAATTTTCTTGCATGTGTTCACAAGGGATGAACATGATGATATGTATGTATAACAATGCTTTTAGATTATTGCATATGTGAGGACGGACTGTAGGATGATCTTAAACTTAGAACTGTTGGCATTATAAATGTAGCTTGATTTTCATATGCAATTGTGGATGATATGTAGACTAGTTTAGCTTGGGCTTGAATGCTAGAAACTTAGAAATGGTGATGATTTTAAAATATTGCATATGTTTATATTCTTGTGCATTTGATATGTTTGCTGTGATTGATAGACATGGCCCCTACCAAGAGACCTAGGGCTGCCCAACGATGTGCGAGTGTCACTTCTCCACGTCCACCTCCGCCACTGGCTCCGAAGCCGAGCCATGTAAACCCTCCTCCAGACCATTACATGGGTTTGACTCGGATCACCTGGTCTTACACGGATAGGTGGGACGTCCTTGTTTCTAGTAAGCTACTGGAGACGAGCTTCATCGATCAGAAAACACTTGATACACTTGGGCTGATAGAGCCAGTTCGCTTGCCAAATGAGGATTGGATGGTTTCCTGGACAACGGTGCCTTGACATACAGGCGTTATACTTTGGAGTTTCTTTCTACGGTAGATATGTGTAGCATGAGGGGTGATAAGCCCTGCGAGAGGTACATTTATTTCCACCTGAATGATGTGCCTTGAGAGATGTCAGTCTCATAGATAGAGGAAGCTTTTGGATGAGACATAGTAGAGATCCGAACGAGGTTGGACCCAGGAGCCCCAGAGCCCACGATCGAAGAAGATATGTTGTTTTGGAGAAGGGTTACAAGGAGGAGGAGGAGGAACTACCATGACAAGAGTAGCATTATCATCTATCTCGCGCTCTGATTTATACAAAGGTTCAGAGCAGGCACAATGTTATGTTTGACGAATTCGACGAATATTCCTGGAAATGACATTCATTACATATGATAACTGATGAGTGAAGGGGCGGGGTATTGACTGTGGGCTGAGACGTGGATGAAGAGAGTTGTCAGTGTGGCTGAGAAGCTAAAGGGCAAGATTATTGTAGCAACCATGATTACCCTCTTAATGGAGCACTTAGGCTTTGTTGCCCCAGATGACTTCCCGTGCTTGGGCAGATGTGCCTCATACCTCATCACTTTGGAGAGGATGAGAAAATTTGGCATGATCGGCACCCCTGAGGTTCTTGGAGTATACCACTGGTTGTATGTGGCGAGGAATGTTACCTTTATGACACTTCCTCAATGCAATAGTACCAAGTTGGAGTTTGATACACCTGTAGAGGATTTGGCGATCCAGTCTAACACTTCATGTAAGTAGGTTTTTGAGCGATAGCTCAAAGATCTCCATGCAGTCCCTGTTCAGCCAGACAAGGGCGCCCTACCATCTACTGACCAGTAGCATGAGCAGCATCCTCCATCACCTCCACCAGAGACTGAGCCGATGCAGGAGAATCATGTGCCACCTATTTTCTCTCTACCTTTAATATATACACCTGATGCAGGAAGTTTAGCACAGTTTCCAGGGATGGGTTGAGCATTACATGGTCGTCTCCCGGAGCCTCATGGAGATGGATTAGGAGATTAACTATCTTTCCTCCAGGATTTCAGAGATGCAGTCGCAGGGTAGTGGTAACCCAGGTTCTGACTCTAGATCAGCAAGGTAGAGGAAGCTGCGTCAGAGAAATGCCGATTCGATGGTGCAGTATCGACAAACCTATGGCAGGGACTCCAACGATGGTGCCGAGCCATCTCATTTCTGATGTGAGCTGATTGTTTTACACTCCCCATACTTTGATTTGTATGATTATTCCTGATTTTGTCTACATTGAGGGCAATGTAGTGTTTTAAGTTTGAGGAGGGGTATTTATTTCTTTCACTGCTTTGCTTTGGATTTGTTCGCTTTGTCTTGGTGGTTGTGATATTTTCTCCTTGCTTTGGGATACTTTCCATTTTTTGTACTTAGATGTTATTAGCTTTGACATTTGGAAAGCATTTTGCTACTTTTTTTATTGGAAAAATATGAAAAAATGAAAACAAAAATTGAAAATTTTGAAACAAATAAAAAATGAAAAAATTGAGAATTTTGAAACAAATAGAAAATGAAAAAAAGATAACAAAAAAATATAAATTAAAAGAAACCCGCTAAGTTGAAAATCTGAGAGGGCAACTTAGGCAACATTGGGGTCCAGATAGGTCGAAAACCCAAAAGGGCGACCTAGGCAAAAATGAGAGGCTAAATGTTAAGAAAATGTGAGATGTGAGCAAAAAAAATATAATGTGTGGCTATGATGAGAACCCCGAAAGGGCTCCTAGGCAAAATGAGATAAAGAGATAAAAAGGGAAAATGCTATGATTTCACTCATTTTCCGGAGTTGGATTCATAAGGTTGACGTTGCCATAAGGATGGATCAGGTAGCTTAACATCTTGAGACCTCTTGGGATTGGGTAATTTAGCGAGGAAAATGGTGTAAGTTATGAAATTCTTGATTGTTGATATACTTCATTTTTGGGATGATATATTGGTATAAAGTGAAGTGTGTGTTTGAACTTCATGCATGCTTTTGGCTTCACTTAGAAATGTTTTTATAGATATCGATAAATTAATAGGTTAATATGGTTTGGGTAGATTTAGGAATGGGGGTTGTGGGTGAATTCTCATTTGATCTTACCTTTGGGATGTGTGATATTGAGAGGTTTGTAAGGTACTGATTTGGGGGAATATTTGTTAGGATGTGGATACATGAATTCCTTCGTGTGCTTGAATCTTTTCTTACTCGAGTGAAAGTAAGATTTAAGTGTGGAGAGGTTTGATGTGTCCATTTTATGTGCACATTTTAGGACTTATTGGATTACTTTTGTGCTCTTTTGTTATCAAGAGCTTGTGTTTAACCTCAAAATTCTCTTAGGAAAGGTAAGAGCGACTTTACTCTCTTTTACCTTTTCTAAGTGAATTTTGTGGGACAAGGAAAAACATCGAGACTTGAAGACCGAAGGCCATTGAAGATCATCTTTTGATGAATTTAAGATTTGAAGACTAGCTTTGAAAATTTGAAGACTTAAATAATTGAAGAATAGAAGGAGTGTGTAATGGATTGAAGGCTAGAAGACAAGAAGAAGAAGAAGAAAAATTGGGTCCGTTCTGGATGCCTATCGTGAGTCTTGATGGGCCCTATCGTGTCTCGCGACGAATGGGTGGCCAGAACACTTTTTCCTTTTTCTTGTACTATAAATAGCATTTTATCCTTTCTCTTTCCTAACTTCTTCTCTTCCTAATTTCTGCAGCAAAAACTCTAGGTTTTCCTTTTTTTTAATCTTGTATTATCTTTGATTATGCTTCGATTGTTTTCGTTGATTATTATGGATTATAGTAGCTAAATTAATCTCTTGGGAGCAATTGATTGAAGCTTCCAAACCCATGTAGTGAGATTCTTGATTTTGCTTATTTATGAACATTTATTGTGAAGCATTTATTGTGTTATTAATGCTATTTTTTACTTCAATCATGGGTTGTTTGAGAATAGAAAGTGTTTTTATGAGTGAAGTGTTAGGGTGTTAGGAAAGTGGCCAATTTCTTAACTCATTTGGCATGAAAATCCAAGAACACTGACTTAGAATTTCTAGTGTATAATGTGTTGTGATTCTTGCTAGATAAGTATTTTAATGTGGATTGTTCTCATATTTATCCTCCAGATGCAAAGAAAGGTTTAACCTTGAATGTGGTTTGTTCTAGGGTTAGCCTAATAAATGCTTTGTTTGGTTAAATGACTATGTCTTTCGTAGAAGACTTGTTGTTATCAAATCTATGGTTCTTCATGTACAATGCCATTGATGAAATATCTTTATGTTCTTTGATCGCCTAAAGTAATTGTCAATGAGGTTTGCAAATGGTCGTTGAATGCCTTTGTGAATTACTATTAAGAAGAAATGAATGTTCATCTTCGAATGGGAAGTGATAGCATTTCCCATAGGCAATAAATGTTGATGAATGAGTTAATTAATCTAGGATCTATAAGTGGTTTGAAAGTGAAAATCAATTGCCCCTAAGGCTCTTTTAATTGTTGTTTTAATCATCATTTTAGTTGTTGTTGCATGATTATCATTGTTCTCTTACTTTGCTAGTTTTTTTTCTTTCAATGCATAACTTAGGACCCCCCAATTTACATGCTTTTATAGGTATCTATATATGTCTATATCTAGTTTGTTTTCCGCTTTATATGTTTAAACACTTGAAAAAATCCCTCTTCTTTGTGGAAGACCCCAGCTTGTCATTATCTACTTAATTGTAGATAGGAAGCATTAGGGCTTAGAAAATTTAACTTTGAGAGGTACGGCGATGACCTCTCAAATTTTGGCACCACTACAGGGGATGAGGCATTTATTTTTAAGTGTTTGGGCATATTATGTGTGAGTATGTGCTAGTTTGGAATATTTGTTAGTTTACTTTTATTTTTGGTTTTTAGTTGATTTTCCATTTTCGCTTTGCTTGAAGACGTATTGTTTGAGTTCTTGGTGGATGGTTCGTATGCGATCCTCTTCACAATAACCCCTACAATGCGACCCCGAGTTAGGGATTTCTCTCCTTTTCCAAGGGATGAACATTTAAGAACTTTCGGTGGTGGTTTGCACTCTTCCACTGAATTTTTCTCAAGAGAAGGAAGGAAGCCCACCCTTATTGGCTTACCTGTGGACACACGAAAGGTGTTGGATGGTTCTTTCCCAAGAGGGCATTCACCATTGTTGTTTTCCTTCAATTTAGTACTAACAACATTTGCAATCAAAGCACCACTCAAACCATCATCTATGGCAACATTCAAGGAACTACCATCATTGGGCGCAAATACATATTGCTGTATATCATCAATAACATCAATAACTTGGCAAGAATGGTATCTACTAGAATGATCGATAAAATTATTAATGTCAAATTCTATCTTCTACCCAATAAACTCCATGGTTAAATTTCCTTTATACACATCAAATATTGTTCTCGAAGTCTTTAAAATGGCCTACCAAAGAGAATAGGTTTGGCACTATTACCACATTCCATTTCAAGAACATAAAAATCGGCGGGGAATGTTAAAGAGCCCACTTTCACCAACACATCCTTCATAATACCTTTTGGATATGTGCTAGATTGATCGCCTAGTTGGATAACAACCCCGGTTTATTGCAAAGTTCCTAGATCTAGACTTTCATACAAGGAATATGGGATCACATTAATGGGGGCACCTAAGCCTAGCATGGCATTGTTAACACATTTTCCTCCTATCTTACAAGGTATTGTAAACATTCCTGGATCATCACATTTAGGAGGCATTTCATCATCGAACATGGCGGAGACATATTAACTTTTTCCACTTTTTTTCTTACTCTCCAATTGTTGTTTCCTATTAACAGTACACATTTCCTTAAGAAACTTAGCATACCTAGGAACTTGATTTATAGCATTTATGAGTGGAATATTTACCTCACGTCTATGAAAACCTTTGTAGATGTCCTTGTTGTCCTTTGTCCTCCTGTCCTTTAATGCCTTCGGAAACGGTGGTTTTGGCACATAGATAGGGATCTCCGCCCCTCTTGATTTCTTGTGAAGTAGGGATGAGGTTTTGGGATTTGATCCTGGTCTTGGCTCTTGGCACGAAGGTCTCCACCTCAGTTTCTTCCCCCTTTCTCTCCTTTTCCTTGGCCAACTTCTTGGTCTTGGATGTTGCTTATGTCCTTCTTCAAAGTGGTAGACTTTAAGGATGGGAAGTATTTGGCTAGAAATTTTTGCTTCATGTCAAGCCAAGTCTTGATGCTCTTGGGTGGTAGGTAGTTGATCCAATACCTTGCACCATCCTTCAATGTGAATGAGAATGCCTTCAATTTGTAGAAGTCTTCATCTACTCTGTGGGGAACCATACCACCACAAATAAAGTGGAACTTGGAGAGATGTTTGTTGGCGTTCACCTCTTCCCTACCAAGAAAGATAGGTAGCAAGTTTGTCAACCCGGTCTTGATCTTGAAGTGCCTGTTTGGTCCAACCAATAGATACTCTATGTACATATATTGTTGATAAAGGTTGGGAGACATAATGTACCTCAATAGGGCCTGCCTCAAAGGGATCTCCCTTTCTTTTATCGGAGGATCTCTTCCTTTGAGAAGGGGATGTCGAGGTCCTCTTCCTGGATGCTCATCTTCATTCTTGTGTTGATGCTCTATAAAAGTAGAATTATCCGTAAAATGGTCACTATGAGGGGTGCTATTCACACTTTTCAAAGAAAGCCTCCTAGCCCTTCTCAAATTCAACTCTAACTTAGGGTCGTAGTGTAGAGGTTCTTGTGAAGAGGATTGCATACAAATTGTACACCAAGAACTCGAACAATACGTCTCCAAGCCAAGCGAAAATGGAAAATCAACTAAAAACCAAAAACAAAAACAAACTAACAAATATTCACAACTAGCACATATTCACACATAATATGCTCAAACACTTAAAAATAAATTCCCCATCCCCGGCAATGGCGCCAAATTTTGGGAGGTCATCGTCGTACCTCTCAAAGGTAAATTTATAAGCCCTAATGCTTCCTATCTACAATTAAGTAGATAATGGAAAGTCGGGGTTGTCCATGAAGAAGAGAAACCTTATCAAGTGTTTAAACATATAAAGCGGAAAACATACTAGATGTAGATATATATAGATACCTATAAAAGCATGTAAAGGGGGGTGGGGTTGGTTAATTTTTCCTATGTTATGAATTTAAAGACAAACAACTAGCAAAGTAAGAGAACAATGCTAATCATGCAACAACAATTAAAAAGATGATTAAAACAACAGTTAACGGAGCCTTGGGGGCAATTGATTTTCACTTCCAAATGTCTTATAGATCATAGAATCATTCCCTCATTCATTAACATTTATTGCCTATGGAGAATGCTATCACTTCTCATTCGAAGATCAATATTCATTTCTTCTTAATAGTAATTCACAAAGGCGTTCAACAACCATTTGTAAACCTCATTGACAATCAATTTAGGCGATCAAGAACCATAAATATATTTCATCAATGGCATTGTACACAAAGAACCATAGATTTGATAACAAGAAGTCTTCTACATAAGACATAGACATTGAACCAAACAAAGCATTTATTAGGCTAACCCTAGAACAAACCACATTCAATGTTCAGCCTTTCTTTGCATCTATAGGATAAGTAAGAGAACAATTCATATTGACATACTTATCTAGCAAGAATCACAACACATTATACACTAGAAGTTCTAAGTCAATGCTCTTGGATTTTCATGCCAAATGAGTTAAGAAATCGGCCACTTTCCTAACACCCTAACACTTCAATCATAAAAACACTTTCGATTTTCAAAAAACTCATGATATAAATGAAGTAAAACATAACATTAATGGCACAATAAATGCTTCCCAGTGAATGTTCATAAATGAGAAAAATCAAGAATCTCACTACATAGGTTTGGAACCTTCAATCAATAGCTTCCAAGAGATTAATTTAGCTACTACAATCCATAATAATCAACAACAAAAATCCAAACATAATGAAAGATAAAACAAGATGAAAAAGAAGGGAAAGCTATGGGTTTTTGCTGCAAAATTCGGGAAAAGAAGAAGTTAGGAAAGAGAAAGGATAAAATGATATTTATAGTATAAGAAAAATGCAAAAGTATTCTGTCCACCTGTTTGTTGCGAGTCGTAACAGGGTCTATTGCGACTCGCGACGGGCGCCCAGAACAGAACATATTTTTCTTCTTCTTCTTGTCTTCTAGCCATTAATCCATTACGCACTCCTTCAATTCTTAAATTCTTCAAAGTCTTCAAAAGATGATCTTTAATGGCCTCCGGTCTTGAAGTCTCGATGTTCTTTCCTTGTCACACAAAATTCACTTAGAAAAGGTAAAAGAGCGTAAAGTTGCTCTTATCTCTCCTAAGAGAATTTCGAGGTAAAAAACAAGCTCTTGATAACAAAAAAACACAAAAGTGATCCCAAAAGGTCCTAAAATATGCTCATAAAATGGACAGATCAATCATCACTCCACCTGAGATCGTAGGTTCTGGAGTATGGATCATACTTCTTGTCATTTCCTTATCCCCCTTGGAAACCTTGACTACCTTGGTTGCCTCTATTTCCTTAAGAACCTTGGACTTGTCCTTCTTGATAGACCATTGATTAAGCTTCCTCAAACTCTTCATCTTGGATTTGGGGGCACGCATCGGTGGGATGTTCCAATAAACACACCTCACAATCCTTGACTTGGTGCACTCTCCCCTTCATTAGCACCATTATAATTGAAGCTAAGTCTTGAACGTGTTCCTCAAGCTTGGGAGTTTCTAGATTGGAAGAGTCTTGTGCTTTTACCCTTGCCCTTGTACCAAATTGTCTAGTACTATTAGCCATACCTTCAAATAATGACATGGCATCTTTATGGCTCTTGTTGGTAAGTGACCCATTACAAGCGGCATTGACCATCCTCATGTTTTCAACAGAAAATCCATCGAAGAATTAGTATTAAAGGTCTCCTTCCTTGTACGGATGGTAGGGCCAACTAGATAGCAACCTCTTGAACCTCTCCCATTATTCCTATAAAGATTCACCCGACCATTGGGAGATATTGCTTAGATCTTTCTTCAAACTCGCTGAGTTGGATGACAGAAAGAATTTCTCTAAGAATTTTCGCTTCTTGTCCATCCACGATGTTATAAATCCCAGGGGGAGGTTGTACAACCAATCTTTGGTTGTATCGTTTAAAGAGAACGAGAATGCCCTTAGATTGAAATTATCATCCAAAACTCTGGGTGGCTTCATATTCATGCTCATGAGGTGGAACTCAGACAAGTGATTGTTTTCATCCTCCCCATTAATCCTATGAAAAGATGGTAGACAATGAATCATTCCGGACTTGAGCTTGCAAGTGACATTTTTTGGAAGAGGAGGGAAAATGATGCAGAGCGGTTGACTCTCTAGGTTAGGATCCATGAGCCTCTTCAAGGTTCTAGTATCATCTGGCATAGTTGGTGTAACTATTTAGGGTGGTGCTTGAGCGTCTTGGTTAGCAAAACGAGCTAGTCTCCTTGCTCTGCGGAGTGTACCTAGAAGATCGAGATCGTAGTGCAAGCATTCTTGTCTATTGATATGAGTATAAACCATAGAACAAGAACCAAAGAAATATAACCTTATCCCAGGTAACAATCACAAAAGAAAACAAACGTAAAAAATACACAAATAAAAACACAAAACACACAAAGAACTACACTAACACTTTAATAAAATACGCCTTTTCCCCATCAGTGGTGCCAAAATTTTGGAGGCCTTCATCGTGCCATTCAAAGATAGTATTTATAGGCCCAAATTACGACTAACTACTAAATAGTAGTTAGTGGTAAGATGGGGTCGTCCACGAGTAAAATGGGATTTTATCGAGTGTTGAATGTAGTTAAAAACATAAGAAGATGTCACTTTAAGAGTGCGGCATCAAATCTGGGGGGTTTTATTTTAGAAAGCACTACGACTATTTTAAGAAACTCAAACAATTCGAACAAACAATGTAAATATGATCACAGATAGCACGAAAGATGTAACTAAGATTTTAACGAGTCTTGGACGCATTGGTTTACATTTCTAGTTATCCTTTGATCATCAACTATTTTTCCTATTTTTATAAATTAACCACATATTGTGGAGAACTTGTCAGCACCTTTTAAGTGTAAACATTTCTCACCTCTCATCAGCTATTTTTAGAATGGGCAATCGGCGCCACACAATAACCCTTAGCCTTGGGTCAATCTAGATGATCGGTGTCATAGACCTCCCCGGTAATAGCAATAAAGATGAGACCCAATAGAAATAACACAATGTCCTACAAGCGAGAAACATTAGGATAGCACAATTATGTTCCCTAATGACGACTATGGGGATCGGTCTTCATGATAGGCGTAATTAGGTACAACTTTGATAATTAGGCAAACCCATTCAAATTCAACCTAAATCTAAGAAATTTCATCAATAAATAATCATAGTTGGTTGTCACACCCAATTATAACCTAACATTAACCAACGATAATCACATAAAAAAAAAGTCAAAGTCTTCCGAGTTTGACAAAAACCTAGCAAACAATCCATTTATAATCACCAAAGAGCTGATCATACTCGTCTAAATCATGCATTAATCGTACAAGAAAATACAAAATATACTTGATAATTAACATACAAAAAAAGACAAACCAAATCTCACAAATTCATACATGAAATGTTTACCAATTGTTCCCAAAATTATATTTAGCCTACATTAACTAAACTCATAATAAAAGAGCAAAAGTATATAGTAAATATAGTATTAAAGACAAGTAATAAATGAAAACTAGGGTTCTTGAAGGGAGAAATTCGGATGCGTAAACGTAAGGATTGAGAATGAATGGAGCAAAAAAGTGAAAAAGGAAGTAGGTTGTCAATTTCCACACTCTCGAATCACTATACGAATGCCCTTGTGGGTAAGTTCACCAAAGAGAGACTATCTATGGAGCAGCTGGAAGGGGCTTTCAAGACTGTGGGCTTCTCTGGGAAATACCAATTGGGGTCGCTCGACTACAAACATATACTCATCCGCTTTGAACTACCAAACGACTATCAACGCTGTTGGATCAAAGGTCTGTGGAGCTTCAACGGAGTTCACATGAAGATCCTCAAATGGTCGCCGGACTTCTCCACACCAAAGGAATCGCCGATCGTCCCCATCTGGTGTACCATCAGGGAAGTTCCCCTTTACTATTACAATACTTCATCTATAGAGGCTATTGGGAATAGTATTGGCAATTTCATCAAAAAAGATTTAGCAACTGAAATGCTAACTAGACTATCTGCAATCAAGCTCTGTGTTGAGATAGACCTGCAAAAACCCCTAAATCAGTTCATAAGATTAGGCTCTATCTCAAACAATAGGAAGTATAACATTGAATATAAGGATATACCCCTGTACTGCGAAAGCTGTGCAAAGTTAGGACACTCACTAAACCAATGTAGAGGCCTAACCCAGACCAACACAGCTCCACAAAGGCAACCCACAGGGAACAAGTTTGAGAAGATGCCTAAAATTGTTAATGATCCACAACCTACTTACAACACCCATCTCAAAGACCAAGCCATTACTAATCTTACACTGCAACCATCCTCCTACATACCCAAGCACCTGGAAACTAACTCTGCTAAGATTATTGCACTGCAAGAAGTCAGTCCAGTAAGTAACACAACATAGACACCCCATCCATCTCCAATCCTTGACCTCATGTACTCACCCCAAGCTGACCCAGAATCACCTACTACAGAGTTGATTAATGCAACAGCACTACCAAGCCATAACAAAACTCACAAGGTCTATGCTCAGGATGATATACAGATAGGGTCCCAAAAACTTTTTACCCACAAATTCTCTCACACTAATCCTCCACTTTCTCAACATAGAAAGATGGCAAATAGATTTTCTATTCTGCAGGACACAGGTGTATCCCCAGAAGCAGAAGAAGAATTCAACCATCCACCATAACAAACATTGCTAGGAGAAATGAAGGAAGAATGACCTTTCCTAGATGACACAACTATATTACCTGAGCTGGTTAATGTTCAATCTCAATCAACAGGTAACAAAAACACTACAGGTAAGTCCAAGTCTAGGAAGAACACATACCTGAATCAGTTAAATAAGATGATGTTAAGATCCAATGCTATAAGCCACAAATTAGGTGAACAATGACATACACCACTTCCATTAATTTCCTGGTCTGGAACCTTAGGGGCTTAGAGACTTCAATGCTTAGATTAAAACACATCGTCAGAAAAAATAAAATTGAGCTGTTGTGTATAATAGAGCCAATGCATGATAACAGTGAATGTCACTCCTACATGAAGAAACTTAGCTATTCACATTTCTTACCTCTTCAAAATGGGAAAATATTGTCGTTCTGGAATGACACTCTAAATGTTGCTTTACTCTCCCAGCATGAGAAATTTTTACATGTTAAAATTACTCATGTTATAACAAAGATTGAAATGGATGCTGTTTTTGTCTATGGCCTTAGGAATAGGGAAGGCAGAAAGGTCCTGTGGCATGACCTGAGTCACCTTCCAATTTCATAAACTATTTTCATAGGTGATTTTAACACAATTTCTTCACTTACAGAATATAGGGGACCTTCCAACCCAAGTCTAGGTAGTATAAGAGATTTCAATAATTGGATAACCACTAATGGAATTCAGGAAATCAATACAGTGGGAAATCTCTATACATGGACTAACTCTAGGTTGAGAAAACCTACTTTCAAAAGACTAGATAGAGGTCTTAGTACCATGCAATGGAATGCTAAATTCCCAGCATCTTCCATTCAAGTACTAAATAGACAATTCTCAGATCACTCCCCTCTTCTTCTACAAATCTCATCCACAGTCCCCTCCCAGCCAAAACCCTTCAGATTTCTTAACACATGGTTCAACAAATCAGAATTTATAGAATTGGTTAGGAATAATTGGGCCATACCAATCCCTAACCAAGGAATGCTCAGACTTTATCTTAAACTAGTAAGGCTAAAAAAGGTAATTAAGGTTTGGAATAAAGAGTCTTTTGGAAACATTGATTCCAATGTATTAGCTGCTGAAGAAAATTTAAGACTGAAGGAGATAAATTATGACTCCATAGGCACAGATATAGAATTAATTAAACTGAATGAGAAAAAGGCCCTGCTAATTAGAGCTTTAAAAGAAAGAGAAAAATTTTGGAAGCAGAAATCAAGAACTAACTGGACCAAACTTGGAGATAATAACACAACTTTTTTTCATAAATCAGTTCAGGAAAGAACTGCAAGCTACACATCTCAAAAATAAAAAATAGACAAGGTCTCTGGTTAGAAACTCATACTGACATACAGGAGGAGGCTGTGTCTTTTTACTCTGACCTGCTCTCTGAACCTAATCAGCCTAACACTACCACATATTAGTCCCACTTTCTCAGCCAAATCCCAGCAATAATATCTCCCTAGGACAATCAGTCTTTGTCTAAACCGGTTTCAGAAGATGAATTATAAAAAGTGGTAATGAGTCTGAATAGGAATAGTAGTCCAGGCCCTGATGGTTTTACCCCAAAATTTTATGCTAAATGCTGTGATATAATCAAACAGGACCTAATAGATACAGTAAATGATTTCCTGCTTGGCTCAGAAATACCAAGAGGAATAAGCAGCACATGGATAGCCTTAATACCCAAAAAATAGACACCCTCCTCTTTTGATAATTACAGGCCTATTAGTCTATCAAATGTTTCAAATAAAATATGTTCTAAGGTGCTAACGGAAAGAATGAAACCATACATGGACAACTTAATTTCCCCTAACCAGACAGCTTTCATGAAAAATAGAGACATCTCTGATAATGTTCTCTACCTCCAGGAAATTATTAAGTTCTTAGACAAGAAAAATAGGATACCAAACTGCATCTTAAAGTTAGACCTTAGAAAAGCTTTTGATAGAGTAAATTGGCAATTTCTGGAAAGGGTTCTTAGTAAATTTGGATTCACAGGGAGTTTTTTAAAAGCTGTAATGAACAACATTTCTCAGGCTTATTTTTTTGTTCTTATAACTGGTAATCCGGTTGGATTTTTCAGAGCGACAAGGGGCATCAAACAAGGTGATCCTCTATCTCTTTTTCTTTTCAACATTTTCTCTGAATCTTTCTCCAGAACCTTATCTTTTATTTTCATAAATAAAAAACTCAGTTACTATCAGCTCCCCACTGGTATCACACCTGCATCTCATCTGAGCTATGCTGATGATACTATCATTTTCATGCAAGCATCAAAGTCTAATCTGATCAGAATAAAAGCCTTTTTAGAAACTTTTGAACTAACCTCTGGGCAAAAGATAAACTATGATAAATTTGATTTCTATGCTAGCAAAAGAGCAGCAACTGTTAAGATAAATCAGATAAAATCAATCTTAGGGATAAAGAAAGGAATCTTTCCATTTAAATACCTGGGATGTCCAAATTTCAAAGGTAGGACTTTAAATGTATATTTTGAACCTTTGTTGGAAGCTGTAGATAGAAAGCTCTTGAACTGGAAAAACAGGTGGTTAAGTTTGGGAGGAAAAATGGTGCTTATTGAATCTTGTTTATATTCCCTCCCACAGCATAGTTCGTCAGTCCTAAAGGCCCCTAAACAGATAATAAAAGCACTGGAAAAGAAGATGACAAGGTTTTTTTTGGGGGAAAACGGACGAAAAATTACACAAAGTGTGGAGGAAATGGACTGACCTGTGTAAACATAAATACAATAATGGTTTAGGATTTAGATCTGTAAGAGCTATAATTGACTCATGCTCAGCCAAATTATGGTGGAAAAGCCAATTGGGTACAACCATGTGGTCAAAACTGCTATGGGCACTTCCACAGTCCTATAAGAAATCCCATACCTGGAAAAGGATATGTAGTATTAACTCCTTTGCAGAAGAAAACTCTCTCATCATACATGGTAAAGGATTGAGTAACTGCTGGAATGCAAACTGGTGCCCAAATGGTCCGTTCTCTAAATATGTTCCACTCTCAGCCCTGTCACCCTTTTACTATCACACCATTGCTGATTCATCCGAGAAAAAAACAGATACTGCAGAATATCTCACCCTATCTGGAACATGATACTTTGACTTTCTTGCAGGATGCACAGCTTCACACAGAAAGGGAAGATAGATTAATATGGAAACTAGAAGATACAGGTATCTTCTCTTTCAAATCAGCATATAGAGGCCTTACTCAGCAATCAGGTAATTTTCCAGCCACTACATATATCTGGAACCCCAGACTACCAAAAAATATTTCCATTTTCACATGGAAGATGCTGAACACCCTCCTTCCTTTTGATGATGTCTTAGTCCAATGTGGTTTTCGCTTAGCCTCGAAATGTCCTGCATGCAATCATCCAGATTCAATAGAGAATTTTTTTCACTTCATGCTATTTAGCTCAAGCAGTTTGGGATAGTACTTCTGACATTCTGGGGATACAAATGGATACATTAGACAGCTTAACCCTAAGGTTTTTTGCATACTGGAACAATACTGAACTCTCTAAGGTGCATAGAGATATTGGTAGAATGTTGCCATCTCTGATATGCTGGTCATTATGGAAACCAAGAAATTCCTTCTTCTATGACAACAAAAAAATTTCACAAGCACTAATTATTTAAGAAGTGAGGGATCTTATCTTTTTGTCATTCTCAGCTAAACCTGCTCACTCCAATGTGTATCTTACCAGAAGCTATCCTATTTTCTCCCTAATTCTGCCTCTAAGACCACCACCTAAGCCTTCGATATCCATTATCTCTTGGAAAAAGCCTCCACAAAATAGTATAACTGTGAATGTGGATGCATCATGGTCTCCCAACATGTCCAAAATTGGCCCCATAGCTAGAGACTGGACAGGTAAGCCGTGCCTAATACAATCTTTCACTACCATTGCTAGTACACCTTTAGAGGCTGAAATGAAGGCCATTCAGGCAGCAGCTAGATGCTTCCCCAGTTTGGACCCAGGATGTTCTTATATAGTGGAATCAAATGCCATGAGTGCAGTGAACATGATAAACAACCCCAGATATGCCAAACGGTCTCTATATGTCTTGGCTTTCCAAACTCACACTGAGCTTAACCAAACTACTTTAAGACATGTATATAGGGAATGTAATGTAGTTGCTGATGCAATCTCAAAGCATAAACCGACCCACCCTTCCCAACAAGACATTAGAATCTCTAACATTCCAGCTTTCATCAGAGGTCTTATCGAACTGGACAAAAATGATTTCCCTTACATCCGAACACAGAAGCATGCTACTAAATAATAGATACTGCCGAGTTTTTCCTTTCATTTTGTGCGGGGACACACCATTGAGCATAGACTACTTCTTCCTCGAGCCTGGAGCATCGAACACTCGAACATGGATCCCTAGAGCCCTTGCTCCCTCGATCAATCAAGCTTTGGTGGCTTCGTGTATTGGAGCCCTCGAGCTACAGAGCACTCGAGAACTAGACACCTTGAAGGATATCAGTTTGAATCACGGCATTGTACATAGACTATTTTCTTGCTTGAGCCTGGAGCATCGAGCACCCGAGCCTGGGGCATCGAGCACCCGGGCCTGGGGCTTCGAGAACCCGGGCCTGGGGCTTCGAGCACCCGGGCCTGGGGCTTCGAGCACCCGGGCCTGGGGCTTCGAGCACCCGGGCCTGGGGCTTCGAGCACCCGGGCCTGGGGCTTCGAGCACCCGGGCCTGGGGCTTCGAGCACCCGGGCCTGGGGCTTCGAGCACCCGGGCCTGGGGCTTCGAGCACCCGGGCCTGGGACTTCGAGCACTCATACTTGGAACCTGGAGCATCGAGCATGGAGCATGGAGTACTCGAGACTGGAACACCGAGCACTCATGCTTGGAACCTGGAGAATCGAGCATGGAGCATGGAGCACTCGAGACTGGAACATCGAGCACTCGAGACTGGAGCCTGGAGCATTGCACTCTCATTTTGGAGCCTGGAGCATCGAGCACTCGAGAATGGAGCATCGAGCACTCGAGACTGGAGATTCAAGCACTCAAAAATGGAGCATCGAACACTCGGGACTGGAGCATCGACCATTTGGGAATGGAGCATCGAGCACTACTAGAGTCTGGATCATCGAGCACTCGAGCCTGGTGCATCGAGCACTCGAGCCAGGTGCATTAAGCACTCAAGCACTTGAGCCTGGAGCATTGACCACTCGATCTTGAAGCATCGTACACTCGAGCCAGGTGCATCGAGCACTAGAGCACGTGAAGCATCGAGCACACGAGCATTCGAGCATTGAGCACTTGAGACTAGAGCATCGAGCACTCGAGACTGAAGCACTCGAGACTAGAGCATCAAGAACTCGAGACTGGAGCATCGACCATGCGACCAAAAGACCTCGACCCATGGAGTCTTGACACCATGGAGCCCTCAAATCTTGAAGCCCTTGAACTATGAAGCCCTCGAACACAAGCACACCACCCCTCGAGAACTAAGGCACTCGTCACCCCTCGAACACGAGCACACCACCCCTCGAGAACTAAGGTACTCGACACCTAGAGCACACCACCCCTCGAGTACACCACCGGACCTCGACCCAGCAAGCTTTACTCCCTCCAGATTTCATCCACCAGTCCATTACTATTAGTTTATTCTTTTGAAGGCAACGAGGTTGCCTTGCCGATGTAATATCCCAAACATCTTTGTACATCTTTTGGTTATATATAGGTTTGGGGAACCTAATACATATCCCCCACCTTAGGATGCATTCAAAAAAAGGTTTTCAATTTATGTACTTTTCCCAGTGGCCTAACCCACCATTTTTCATGTCTGACCATTCTCTAGCAAGCTGTCCTGCGGCTTTTTCCGACAGCAACAATTCAGTGTCATTCTTGATCTCTTCCCTCTCATATTTCCAGTCTGCTCTTCTTCTACTATTGAATTTCTGGGGGTAGCAGTCATTCATTTTTGGTGGTTTTCCCGGTCGTCATTCATTTCTGATGCTCTAAATTCATCAGCGTCTCTATCAACTCCCAATGTATTTTTTTTGTCTCCAACATTGTTCTCAGATCTCCAGCATTTCTTCCCTCTCAAGTCTTTGTTAGTCTATGTCTTTGTTCCCAGCCCTTAATCGGCGAGACTAATTTCTCAGCCCTCAGTCTCCAAACAACAGTCAAAGGCACGAGTGACCTCAGATGAGCATGACCTACAAACCCGTATGGTTCATGATGCGTTAATTTTATGTGCATATTTTGGAATTTTTTGGGATCACTTTTGCGCTCTTTTGTCAACTAGACCTTGTGTTTTGTATTGAAATTCTCTTAGGAGAGGTAAGAGTGACTTTTACGCTCTTTTACATTTTCTAAGTGAATTTTGTGTGATGAGAAAATAACATCAAGACTTGAAGATCGGAGGTCATTGATCACCTTTTGAAGACTTTGAAGACTTCTTTAGAAGATTTGATAACTTGAAAAAATGGAAGAAAATTGAAGTAAAGAAGAAAAATTGAACAAAGAAGGAAAAGAAACTATGGTTGTTGATTCTGCAGTCTTCACGATGGGCGAACATTTGTTCGCGCATCGCAAACTTTGGGTGGTCAGAAATATTCTTTGCCTTTTTTGTATGATAAATACTACATCATATCCTCTCTCTGTTATCTTCTCTTCTAGCACATTTTTTCCTCTTCCAAACCCTAGTTTTCCACCATTTTCATCTTTTTTTAGTTTGATTCATGTTTGGATATTGGTGTTAATTAGTATGGATTATAGTAGCTAAATCTCATTCTTGGGAGCAATTGATTGAAACTTCTAAACTTATGTGGCGAGATTCTCTATTCACTCATTTATGAACATTTATAGAAGAGCATTTATTATGCCGTTAATGTTGTGTTTTGCCTCATTTATACCATGGGTTGTTTGATTATATGAAATGTTTGTATGATTGAAGTGTTAGGGTATTAGGAAAGTTACAAATTTCTTAGCTCATTTGACATGAAATCCAAGAGCATTGATTTAGAACTTCTTGTGCATAATGTGTGGTGATTCTTGCTAGATAAGTATGTTAATGCGGATTGTTCTAATATTTATCTTATAGATGCAAAGAAAGGTTGAACCTTGAATGTGGCTTGTTCTAGGATTAGCCTAGTAAATACTTTGTTTGGTTAAATGACTATGTCTTTAGTAAAAGGCTTGTTGTTATCAAACCTATGGTTCTTCGTGTGAAATGTCATTGATGAAATACATCTATGGTGTTGTTTGCCTAGGGTGATCATCAATGAGGTTTGCAAATGGTCGTTGTTTGTCTTTATAAATTACTATTAAGAAGGAATGAATGTTGATCTTCGAATGAGATGTGATAACATTCCCCATAGACAACAAATGTAATTGAACGAGTGAATGAATTTATGATCTATAAGAGGTCTAGAAGTGAGGATCAATTGTGGACGACCCCTATCTACTTAGTTGTACATAGGAAGCATTAGGACTTATAAATTTAACTTTGAGATGTACGACAATGACCTCCCAGTCACACGTGCTCAAAGTTGATAAGCACGTGAATCACATGCGTGCAATCTCTAAAAATGTGTGATCGACACATACACATGCACAAGACATCGGATGCACTGTTCCACCCTTAGCCTTGGTTTTTTGCAATTTTTTTCCTTTTGTGTGTTATGGCACACTATAATGCATATTTTTGAATGTCCTCTTCTTGGAATCAAAGGCATCATGGCTCTACAAGTATTGTAGACTCAGGTGCCACAAACACATGGCATTGTCCCTGATTATAGTTGACCGTGTGACCCCTTATCATACTTTCGACTAATTATTGTTGGTAATGATTCTCAACTCCCTATTACTCATATTGGCGATTCTCAGATATCTAAATACATATCCCTTTATGATGTCCTTATTGTGCCTAATATCACTAAAAATATGCTTTCGGTTAGCAAGTTAACTCTAGATTCAAACTCAATTGGTTGCTTTGATTATCACTCATTTATTATTTGGCATAAAATCACTAGGAAAATTTTGGATCATGGTCAAAATGAAAATGGATATTATGTTTTAGACTCTAATACATCTGATACTTCTTCGGAATCAAATAAGTCGTGTGCATCTTTTTAAACCTTCCATTCTATGCTTGGTTTTGTTCCACATTTTGTCATTGCCGCATGTTTCTAGTTCTTTATTTGTCTCATCAATTTTCTTAAACTTACCCTTTGTAATCCGACCCCATAAGTTGACAAAATGAATCTGTGGTAGTTCTAGGATAGCATGCATTTGTTTCCATATTAGAGAGACATAAGGGCATGTGTTAAAAAAATGCTGCAATGTATCCTCATGCTGACAGAAAGGACATTTTGATACATTAGTAATCCCAAAATCTTTAAGCATATCATCCATTGGCATCAAATTATTAAGGATTCTCCAAGTGAGGAAGGTAATCTTCACAGGTAAGTTTAGAGATTGTACCTTTGTCAGTGATGCTGATTCTCTATGCCTGTGTCTCAAGCTTTTATATGCACTTTGAATCGAAAACTTACCTTGCGGGTTTGGTGTCCATACCATGATGTCCTTGTCCTCAGTAAAAATGTGCTCCCTTTGCATCTTCTGTATCATATCTGCAGAAATGTATGGTGCCAAGAAAGCTAATATTGATGCCTTGTTAGTGTAAAATTCTCTAACTGTCAGGTTGGGATGCAAGGGTCTGATTCCATCTATCTTATCTATCATCATTCCATCCCCCAGCCAGTTTGAATTCCAGAAACTGCATGTACCATTTCCCAAAATGATTCTAGTGTGGGATTCTGCAAATTCAGAAACTGACTTCACTCTCTTCCATACATCAGAAGTTCTTCTGTGGTTTGGAAGAGACCAAAGGAATTTTGTCCAGGGTGCATTACCCTGTTGCATTTTCCACCAAAGCTTAAGGGAGTATGCATCTATAATGGAGTCTAAGTTTTTAAAACCTATCCCATTCTCCTGTTCTGGAAATGCCATTCTTTCCCAGGATCTCCAGTGTTTATGTTTCTTTCCTTCTGTTTCCCCCCATAGAAAATCTGAGCATAGCATTTCAATTTTCCTAAGAATGAAACTTGTTGGTTGCATCACAGCAAATACATGTTGGGGTATGGAGGAGAGTACATACTTAATAAGTATTATCCTTCCCCCTTTAGAAATCCATTTAGAGTTCCATGTATTTATTCTAGCACTTATAGATTCTAAAGTTCCAAGAGAGTGTGCATTAAGTTTTCTACCCTTATATATGGTACAGCCTAGATACTTAAAGGGAAAACTACCCTCCTGCATACCCAAAATTCTCTTAATTTTACTTTTATGTGCCCTACTGCTTTTATCACCTGTGTAGAAGTTGGATTTTTGCATGTTTACTTTTTGCCCAGTAGCCATTTCAAATGAGGTGATAAATGCAGCAAAATTCTTAAGAGATTTATCAGTTGCTTTAAGGAATATACATGTGTCATCAGCATAGATTAGATGTGTAAGTGGTGTAGTGTGCTGTGGCAAATGAAACCTTGCTAATGTACCAGATTCAAATAAGGAATGGAGCTTCCTGGACATGAGTTCAGTTAATATGTTGAACAAGAAGGGGGACAGAGGGTCACCCTGTTTGAGACCTCTTGATGGTTTAAAAAAACCATAAGAAACTCCATTAATGATAACAGAAAACCATGCTGATGCTATGTTAGACATAAGTATTCTCACTAAAGTGCCATGGAATCCCAGTTTGAGCAGAAGTGAATTAAGAGCAGGCCAGGAAACCCTATCAAATGCTTTGGTCATATCTAATTTAAGGATAAGGTTGAGACATTCTTTATCTTTCTGCAAGAATCTAGTAGCCTCTTGCATTAAGATAACATTATCTGCTATTTCCCTCCCATGAAGGAATGCTGATTGTTCACTCGATATAAGTGAGGGCATCAGAATTTTTATCCTTTCCATCAGTATCTTGGAGCAAACTTTATTGCTAAAGTTTGAAAGGCTGATTGGTCTGAACTCACTAAAGGTTGATGGTTGTTGGTTTTTGGGGATAAGAACTATATTTGTGGAGGCCATTGCTCTTGGGATTGGTGTACCAGCTTGAAAATCCCTTACTGCTTCAGTAAGGTCCTGGGCTATGATGTCCCAACTGTTTCTATAAAACAGCCCATGGAAACCATCAGGTCCACTAGCACTATTTTCTCCAAGACTAAAGACAGCAGCTTTGACCTCATCAGTTGTGACTGGTTTCAATAGCTCTGAATTAGTCTGGGGAGTAATCAAGGAGGGAATGTCTGTGAGAAAAAATGCTAGGTTTTCTCCATGCATGTCTGTATTCTCATCCTGCAGGAGATTTTTAAAAAAAGTTTCCCCTGCAGTTCCAATAGCATCCTGATCAGTTAACCAGTTCTGATGCTCATCCTTAATTTTTTGTATGGACAATCTAGAGTGCTTCTGTTTTACAGACTTGTGAAAGAACTGACTGTTGCAGTCCCCATCTTTCATCCATCTAACTCTACTCTTTTGTTTCCAGAAAATGTCTCTCTCCTTAATTTTGAATAGGAGGTTGGTTCTAGCAGTGTTGAGAGCTTCTAGGGTAGCAGGATTATCTTGATCATCATTCTCAGCTTCTAATCTATCTACCTCCTGTTCTGCTTCTTTTATATTTTGGAAAACATCTTTGAAAACTTCCCTATTCCACTGTTTAAGAAAGATTTTGAGCCTTTTGAGTTTGTTACAGAATTTTATCATGCCATAACATTCTATAGGCTGCTCCCAGTTATTTCTTAGAACCTGTTGAAATTCTTCTCTCATGTACCACATATTTTGGAACCTAAATGGCTTTGGGTAGATTTTAGCCTGATTATTAAAGCTTGTTAAGAGGGGAGAGTGGTCTGATGTGGTCCTATTCAGTACTTGTATTGAGGTACTTGGGTAGATTTGCCTAAGCTTCAGGTTGGTTAGACCTCTATCTAGCTTTTTAGAGACTTTTTCTTTAACCTTAATTCCTTTCCCTTTTAATCTGTACCCAGTCCATGTGTAAATGTTCCCAACTGTGTGAGGTTCCTCTAGATCCATAGCATTTATAAAGATATCAAAATCTATTATACTATCAATACTTGGACTAGAAGAACCATTATATTCAGAAAGAGATCTAATGACATTAAAATCTCCTACCAGGAAATATGGCAAGGAAGGTAAGTTAAGGATCCTACCATACATCTCTTGTCTTCCTAGCCTTGAATGTTCAGCATAAACAACAATTAGATACCATTCATTTCCTGGGTTCTGGTTTTCAATCTTAAGAACAGTGAAATTTTTGTCATCATGGATTAGTTGGGTGTGTATATTAGTGTTCCACAAAATCCATATTTTCCCTGATTTAGATGCTAAGCTGGAGTGAAAATGCAATTTCTTAGTAAAGCCATCCAGGGTGTTAATTTTCTGTTTAGGCTCAATAATGGCAAATATATCAGGCTTATGAACTAGACTTAATTCTTTAATTCTTTCCACAGAGGTGGTTAGTCCATTTACATTCCATGTTAAGATTTTACAATTCATGGGAAATGTTTTGTTTGGCAGCTAGTCTAGAACTGATTCTGTTCGGTTGAGAGAAGAATGTAGGTTTCTTCTTATCAACCTTGCCAGTGTGTGTCTGCTGATCTAAATTGGGTGTAATGGGTATAGCATATTCAGATGGCACAGAGAGAGCAACAGAAATTGGATCAGGAACTTGTAAAGAAGTGACAATTGATGTGTTCACATTATTCATGGGCACAGTGTGCTCCACATTAACATCCTGAGCATCTATATTAGCAGTTACATTCTCAAGCTCTATGTCAGGTTTATTGACTACAATAATTGAGTTTGATGCATTGTCTCCCAAATGAGAATCTTTTTCTATTATCTTAACTACATCCCTTACATTCTCACTATCACTAGCAATCATGTTATCATCCTTATTCATATCAAGTGATGCTTTGAAGGAAGAATTGTCTGTGTTTCTTTTAAAAGAAGAAGGTGTAGGTGAAACCTGGTTAGTGAGGTTCTTTTCTGCATTGACCAGAGTGACCTCATTCTGGATGCTCACTTCCATAAGGTCCATTTCAAGATCTTCAGCTGGCTCCTCTGCTTGTTCCACGTTATCCTGATCCTCATCTAAAAGTTGAAATCGATTAGTAGTTTGAAATATGATTTGACCAGAGTTACCTGTTGTCAATGGAGGTGTGCAGTCTTCCACAGAGACTCCTATATTTGATGGACCCGATTTGGCTGGTGACTGAAAGGGAGGCTCATGACTGATCTTTCCCTTTCCTTTATCCAAAGTTGTTTCCTCCATGGTGATGGCATCCAGGAAGATGTCTTCCTCTTCCTCCTGGATAGTGTGAGGGTCTATATCTTCTTTCTTTTTCCAGATCTCCAAAGGTCTCTTCCTGGTTTCTTGGTGTGGTTGAGATTTCTTAGGGGCACCACCGATTATGGCCTGGCCTCTTGATACTAGCCCCTTTGCTGTGTTCTTAATAACACCAGAGTTTGATTGTGAAGCTGCTTGTATTGTAGCCGGAGTCGTTCCATTCCTCAATCTACAGTTTGACCCATTATGACCCAGTTTCTTGCAATCCTTGCAGTATAGGGGGGGATCCTCATAGGTGATATTGTAATATTTATGCTTTCTCAAGGTTCCAAGTCTAACCTTGGCCGGAAGAGGGTTCCTAAGATCAAACTCTACGCTCATTCTGACTGTGGAAGGTCTCGATAAATTTTCTGTTGGGGTATCAGCATAAAGAAACTTTCCTAGAGACTCACCAATACCTTCTATGGCGTCAGGGTGGAAGAAATGCGTCGGCGGTAGCTCAACATTGATCCAAATGGGTGCGAATGGGGGCTCCTCGTCGATGTCAAAATCTTTGGTCCACTTTAAGATTCTCATTACAGACCCTCCAAGATTCCATGTGTATCTGCTCCAGCAGCGATGCAGATCTTCATCTAGGTCGAAGGTGATTCTCACATGCCTCGCATCCAGAGCGGTGATTTTGAATTCTCCTTTGAATCCGATTGTCTGGAAATGGTGCCGGAGAAATGGCAATGTTGGCCGGCCTCTGGTAAATTTCCCAACTAGGGCGTCATTGAACGGTTCGGCGATGAGGTCGATTTCTTCCTCCGTGAAGAAACAGCATGGTTCCCCTTTGTAAGATAGCTGAGGTTTGAGATTCAACTTCTGGAGCTTGGGGTGTGGTTTGCCTTCTGGGTTCCTCTTTGGTTTGAGGCAGTCAGCATAGGCCGATTGCGGGCTGCCTCCAGGTGGAGGAGCCGCCATGGAAGCAATAATCGGGGACAGTTGGATCTAATTCAGACCGATGGTGATCAGAGGTGAGGGTTGGGGAAGAAGAGAAAGGGGAAGAAGAAGAACAGTGGGTGTGTGTGTTTCGCACTATTTTCGCACCTAGATACAGTATTTTTCCAACGGTTTCCACACACTACTTAATCCGAGTGAAAAGGTTGAACGGAAACATTTATCTTATCATGCAAATGATAAATGTGCTGCCAAGGTACTCGATAAAGTTCATTGTGATTTATGGGGGTCCCGTCCTTTTTATTTGCCGATGGTTTCTCTTATTATGATTTTTTCCTTGATGACTCGTGGTTTAACCCAATGGGCCGCAAATATTATATTTGGGATAGTTATTGTCACTTTGAGACAAAGGACATATATCATTAAATATTTTGCCCATATATCACTACCACAGAGATCACCCTCTAGCACCGGTTTTTTTATGTTGTAGCACCGGTTATTTTTGGGGAAAAAATTGGTGCCTAAGTAATCGTTGAAACGATTGCACCGGTTGAAAAAAAAAAACCGGTGCTAAATTCCTACATCTAGCACCGGGATAAAAAACCGGTGCTAATATGTACTGAATTAGCACCGGTGTTTTATAACCGGTGCTAAAAAAACCGGTGTTAAAATTGTGTCCTAGTAGCACCGGTTTTAAAACCGGTGCTAAAAGTGTATTTTTAGTACCAGTTATTTTTAGCACCGATTTAAAAATAGGTGCTAAAAGTGTATGTTTAGCACCGATTTAAAAACAAGTGCTAAAAGTGTATTTTTAGCACCGGTTATTATTAGCACCGGATTTAAAACCGGTGGTAAAAGTGTATTTTTAGCACCGGTTTATTTTGTAGCACCGATTTTAAAACCAGTGCTAAAAGTGTATTTTTAGCACCGGTTTATTTTGTAGCACGGGTTTTATAACAGGTGCTAAAAGTTTGTTTTTAGCACCGGTTATTTTTTAGCACCGGTTTTAAAACTGGTGCTATTCACGTATTTTTATCACCGGTTATTTTATAGCACCGGTTTTTAAAATCGGTGCTAATGAAATGATAGGCTAGCACCAGTTAGTTTTTAGCACCGGTTATTATTTTTAGCAAAAACCGGTGTTAAATGTGGGACTAATCTGGTCGCTAGAAGCTGCGGCGCGCTGCCGCTCTTTCAGTCCATCTTCACACAACCAGTTTCATATTTACGCTTTTTTTCCAAACTGGTGCGTTCTTTTTTATTGATGGCACCGATTATCATTTGTGCATAGATTACTTAAATCGATGCACCAATAAAAAAAGCACGAATACCAAACATCAATTCCCAATAAATACAACAATCATCACACATAGACAACAAGTAGGTAGAAAACAAATATTGAATTTGATCAAATATAATTTTAGACTAGCGAAAGAAGTGCATGAAATGTGGTTCTTAGTGGCCTACATAAGATAGTGGAACCCCCCCCCCCCCCCACTCATCATGGAGATAACAAGTTTCAAAAGTGAAGGACAATTACCTTTCTCATAAGAGATAATACTAACTACTATCCAATGATGGAGGTAAGTCCTTGTATGACATTCAATTGAGCTATGAAATTTGGCAGAGTACATTTCACAAAAATACAAACCCATTTTAGAACAATGCTTCGCAGTAGATCGCTCCCCAGAGGAGTGTAATCATCTGGAAATTGCTGAAACAAGGTATTAAATTGCATGTTAGAAAATGATATATATGTGAGAGACTAACAAATACAAAAAAACAATATAGGAAAACGTACTGGAATAATGTAAATGTCATTCACGTCCCTAACAATTTTTTCCATGTAATACATGCAATGGTATCCACATTCCCAAGTACTACATTGTATCTTGTGCTGATATAAAAGAGAATTTGTTGAAATGATTACGAACATAAAAATGACAGAGGAAATATGATGTTATGGGATAATACGTACATTGATGTTTATGACATTCCATGTATAGTTCGAAGGGTAGGATGTATTTTGGTCGGAATTGAACCGTCGATATTTTGTTGCAACCCTACAATCGATGAAAATATATTTATATCAATATGTAAAAATATATTTTCAGAAATTGGGGATCACACATAATAGTTTAATTTGGTCTAACTTTTTCCTACATGCAATGATAAACGCAAGTAATGAATAGAACAATGAATGTCATTGTACCAATTATTAACAATAATTGTAAATAATCGAGCAAAGAAAGTGAGATACCTACAACAACACGTTGATGGGAACAAAGAATTTTGTAAAACATTAATGTAGAAGGAATGACAAAAATGTGTTCCACTTACAAATGAATCAATTTAAAACATAGCCTATTACGTTTGGAAATCCTCCCACTCATCGAGTCGATGCAATATACTCGATTGATTTCCGGTACGAAGACGAGCAAAAACCAATGGCTTCTATAAAAAAAAGGAAAGGCCAAAATAATTTTACTATTTTAAAAAAATTAAATCACAGCATATGGTTGCTATTACTTCCATGCGGCTGGGTCAAACAACACAAAAAAGAATAAAACTCACTCTCGATTGTATGGGAAGACGTACATCCTTGCTTGAATGCAGCACATGACAGTTGAAACCCCGTCTGCAGTAAGTTCGACCCTCTGATTTACCTTTTGAGCTATTGAATTTGAACCGGCCGGAATAAGTTGGACGTGGCCTTGATCGACCACCCCATCACATAGGTATATGGCATAATAATATTGTAAGTGAAACAAATATAATGATACATCTATAAATAATGTAACTATGCAATTCTTACGATGCCCATATATCAAGTTGGCACCCACTGATCCACTCCATTTCATTTTCCGCGTCCAAACTGTTCATGAACAATTTTAACTTGTCAGTAAATATGGCTGTGTAGACTTCTTCTGATCCAAACACCTCCACGTTGAAATTAATGCGGAAGACTTTGTTAGGTCCACATATTTCTGTAGATAGCCTTAAAACATCAATAATCTGTTGAACAACAGCAATGCATTCTTTGTCTTCCGTGACCCCCTAATTACATTGAGAATCTAATAATGTTAGTTGAGTAGTATATGTATATAATTTAGTAGTGGATCATACTGTAAAGGCTAAAATGAGTTCTCACAAAAATGTAATGGTAAGAAATCGACATGGGAGGATTGGGTTGCCCATTCTCCGTCAATTTAGCATTCTCTTTTGCTACTTGCTAATGGGTAAAATGTTAATCTGGCATTGAAAAAATAGGTCGGGATGAAAAAGTGTGGGGGTATGTTTGACCTCTCCTTTTACTGATCGAGCGACCACCTCTCCATTCCGATTATCTTCCTGAGCCACCGCCTCCTGTAAGGCAGAGTGTGTTAATATGTATCTGGATGTCATAGCTAGTTAGTATAATTATTTGTTTAATCTCTTCAATCTCAATGTTAGTTTTTGGTGTGAGGTTTATTTCAAGACTTCCATCTTCATCAACTACCAATTATTTCTAAGGCGATTGCTGCTCGTTTTCCTACGTAAGCAGTTGAACAAGAAATTATGTTTTAGTAATATCTACAAAGATATATATCATAGTATGAGAAGAAGAATACAATTATCACACCTCATCATCATGTTGCCCAATGACACTTATCAGCTTTCCCGGCCATAGAATGTTATATCCAATGGTCTCAGTGACAAACTCAAATTCTTCTTGTTCAATTGCCAAAGGTGCCTTGGAAATGATCACAGGTCCATTAAGCTTTACTCGCTCCCACTTGATGGGAAAGTCCGTTTCCTTATCCTTTGGAAACAAGATACCAAATGCAGTTACATCCCTTTCTCCACTATGGTTCAAAACATATAGGCATAACTTTTTTTCCTTTCTGAGAACAAAATTTAGAAAAAGGGGAAAAACATCAGTTGGAAAATAAGTAAGTGTTATTAAGTAATCAAAGTTAAATTATGTCTTAAATGTAATCAATCTTAATTGGGACCAAGTGTCGTTGAAGATGTAATCGGCCTAGAAAGTTGACTATAATAAGAAATGAATTCTATATATAGCTGCAGCTTTCAGTGTTAAGCCACGCTGCAGCTTTCAGCGTGTTGTCTGGGATAAAATGTCTAAAAGCCAAAAAAACAATTTGATGGGAAATTGAAATCTAGAAACTAACGTTCATAGAGCAAGTAAGCAGCTAACGATGAGGTTCATGGTATAGAATACCTTGTCATTCACAACGGTTCCTTGTGGGTCACTACATCCAGATGCTGAAGAAATGAATACCTGGTTGTCCTTATTCACGGGGTTGGAAGATGTAGCAAGGAAATTGCGGGAATCCAAGTGTGAGGGAATAGCTTTTCCCAATTCTCCATCCATCTAATTTGTTTGAGCCTCAATTAAGGCAACAAATCTCTCGTTGAGCTCGATGGCATCTGTTGGTAGTTTGTTTGAATTTGAGATTTCTTCAGATGGTTTTGTGTTTGTGCTCCCACATCGACTAGATGCATAATGGATCACAGAAAAATGTGGTAGGGCCCCATTCACCTTGGCCGTTATGGGGCAACCTCTCCAACGAGCCCCATGATCCTTCTTACCAGTTGCTTAAATGAGAATATCTTCTTTCCCTTGTATTACCAACTCTCACTTCTGCTTCTCATCCAAAAGGTTTTTCTACTAAACAAAACTTATGCAAGCCATTACTATGCATTCCATCTGATAATATTAATAGACATAGAATCAATTATGAATTTGGCTCACAATAGTCGGGACTACTCTTTTAACGCAGTCGTTGGTGTCGGTAGATAATTTCTTATCAAGTTAGCTTCTAGGAACACCTCTGAGCGGTCCGATTTGAAATCCATGATTTGAACTAAAGCCTCTGCTTCTTCTGTACTTTGACCTTGATCCATAAGCTTGCCAATTTTAGCCCTTCTTTTCCTCTTCTAAAGTTCTATAGCAAGCCTACGATTCCCTCCACTGCCCGTGTGATGGATGTACTCCTTATGTGAGGCGCTTACTTTTGCTGCGACACTTAATGCCTATATGCTCATCGATTTTTAAAATGCTCACAAAGTAATGACTAGACATTAAAAATAAGGAATAACCTTGAATTCAGGGGTTAATCTGTGTTTCACAAATAGCTCCCATTATTTTTTGTCCATCCATCGATAATCAGTCCATGCACAAGAACCTGGTTTTTTTGTGCGATGTACTTGTGAGCCACCTTAGCCTTCCAATTCCTCCACTTTTCACCTGCATAAATTGTCCATTTATTTTGGAATTATTCATCTCATTGAATGTCATTTTGGTTTGTATATCCCAGCTAATCTAGTGGACAAAGATACGTGTTGTTAGTGTAAAATGTAATGAAGTTGAACTAAAAAAATGAAAATGGAGGATTAGAACACACTTATGAGAATGTCTTCCCATTCATTTTTCTTTACATGGTCTGGGACTGCTTTCCAACTATGCCATGTGCCTAAGCGGATTCTTCGTCGGAAGGCATAGCCAACAAACATCGACCACCGGCTGCGGATCACTAAGACATTCGAAGTCATCGTTGAAGAATATTTTAAGGGGATTCTTTTGCTTTGCTAGCAACACGGACTTGCACGTGGCAGTGCCTCTACGCTTGTAATACTCTTTAATCTCAAACTTGTCAAACCTCCCACTAATGTCATCTTTTGATATGGTTTCTTCTTCCTCCCCCAAGTTTTCCGATCCCGAGCATGATTTGGGTGCATCATCCACTTATTGACATCACAATTGTCATCTTTTGTAGGGGTAACACAATTGCCTTCTACGGCTTTAGTATCGGAGTCAAACAATTTCTTCCTGGGCTTAGCCATTCACTCACGCCTGTACGAGTCAATCAAAAAATTGAAATCTTAACATGACCTATCAACATAATATCCAAAAATTCGTAAGGGGGAAAAACAAAGTAGGAAAAAAATCTAAAATTATTAGCAAATAATTCATCATTGCGCATGAACTACCCACACTAATAACCCAACAAATTTAAACACAAACTCACAAGCTAAGAGACCAACAACCAATATATATCTATTCATTAAACCTGGGAAATAGCAAACTACGACCCATTTAACGACATGTAGAAGACTTACCCAAAAACCAATACCCAAAAACCAATCACTCTCGGCAATGTTTTTTGCCACTGGCCAGATAAACACCCGCTTTACTCGACCAAAATTGCAAGCAACGAGAAGGGGAAGTAGGGAGGGAAGATGGAAGAGCGAAATCAGTGGGAAGAGGGAAGAGGGAAAATCGGTGGGAAGAGGGAAGGGGGAATAGGGAAGAGTGAAAAAGGTGGGAAAGGGGAAGAGGGAAAATTGGTATAAGTGTTAGGGTGGGAGTTCAGCTCAAATTAGGGATAAGGTTATGGAGGGAGAGGGAAAATTTAGGAGGGAAGCTAAATGATGCTTTGCTGGGCCAATTGGGAGTTTATTTTGACCATCCTTGCTGCTTTGTTGGGTCAATTTGGAGTTCAATTTGTCAAGTTCCTTTGTTGGCCAACGTGTTCATTTTCATGAGATTTTTATACTACTTCGTATTGAGTTAGGTACAGAATTTTAAATAATATTTCAAGACAAATTAATTATGGTCTGGAGACTGTAGACGCTTCTACTTAGAATCGTGTATTTAGTGTTTCATACTATTACTTGTATACATAGAACGGCCAGAGAAATAGAGTTTAACCAGGAATTAGGTTTCCTTCAATTCAAACATGTTTATGTATTTGAGGAAGACTGTATTTTATGATTGGATATTACTAGTGTATACGGATCACCAATTAAGTTATAGTCGATTAACCATTGTACATGGAATGCTCACTAGCTACGTGCGACTTGTAGATAATAGTATGGGTTGTCAAGTAATGGACTAGGGTTTGAACAAGCCTTTGTTGTATTGAACATGATCATATATAGTTAACCAGTGTATATAGAATACTGATATGTAAATTGATTTCTTTACTTACGTGTTAGAGTAAATCAAGTTTCTGATTAGATCTTGATTGATTCAGGGTAAGTTATGTTGACTAAGTCAGATTCTACTCATATTATGTTTCCTTATTGTACTGTATATATTCTTGTCAAGAATACAATAATTGGTTATGGTAAATACATCTTGTCATTACTCTTATATTATACATAATATAATTTTTGGAAATGAAGCCTTAGATTTCAGAAAACTTCAACCTGAGCCCTTGAGTCCTTGAGCCCGAATGTGGTGATCAATTGATGTTAGGAATAAATAGAATACATAAGGAAATAAAGTCCTACTAAGAATCTGGCTTAGTCAACAAGATTTATCCAGAATCAAACAAATCAATCCAGATTTACTGTAACACCCTTGAACCCTCGTGCTATGCAGCCCCTCGAGCCTCGAACCTTGAGCCATTGAGCCTGAACCATCGAACCCTCGAACCAGTGTGCCCTTGAGCCTGAACTATCGAAGCCTAGAGCACCCGAGCCCCTCGAGCCATTTGAGCCCCTCGAGCCCTTGCTCCCTCTAATTCATTCCCCCATCGAGATCACTCGAGCCCCTCAAGCACTCAAACCCGTCGAGCCACTCGACCCCCTCAAGCCCAAGATCCATGGAGCCCCTCGAGCACCTCAAACCATCAACTCTCTCAAGCCATCAAGTTCCTCGATCCCTTGAAGCATCGAGCCCCTCGCTCCATGGAGCCATTGAACCCCTCGAGCACTCGAGACCCTTCAGCCCCTTGATTCATCAAGCCTCCTACCTCTATCGAATCATCGAGCCTCCTACCTCAAGCCTTCTACCCCTCTCGAATCATCGAGCCTCCTACCTCAAACCTCTTACCTTCGAGCCTTCGAGCCTTCCTTGAATCATCGAGCCTCCTCTCATCGATCCTTCTACCTTTCAGGCTCTTACCATCGACCCTCCTACCTCAAGCCTCCTACATTGCGCCTCCTACCTTTCAGCCCATCTGTGTGTAAAATTCATCCCATGTGTGTGAACAATGCAGCCAATGTGTGTGTAAAATTGGCCATTTAACCCAATACCCTAACACCTTTCCTCTGCCAAGCTCCCTCCACATTCCCCGCTCCTTCCACTGTCTCCCGCTCCCTCCACTGGCAAGCTGCATCCACGCTCCCCCCGTCATCCCCGCTCCCTTCGGCATCCCCACTCCCTCAACGTCCCTGCTCCCTTCACCATCCCCGCTCCATTCAACCTCCCCAAGCTCCTTCCATTCCAATGCGGTGAAGCTCCGTCCTTTGTCAATCTACCGTCCACAGTCCAAACACCATCCATCAAGCTACTGTCCGCCAAGCTCCATCCGCTAAGCTTCCTCCGCCAAGCTCCCTCCGCCAACCACTCCCCGCCCTCCAAACACCTGTCGTCAACAAACCCTTGTCCGAACTAGGTAAGCGCAAACCCTTTCATTTTTGGTTGCCTAGGGATTGTCTACATTTTTGGTAAATTGATTGTTTGGTTTAATGAAAAACCCAATTGTGATTTTGTTTCGAAAATGCAGGAGTTATTACCACTGTATGCTATGCCTATTTCTATGGAAATACAATTCTATGCCTATGTTTGTTGAATTGGTTCTATTCCTAACTTCATGGAACAGTTCTATGCCTCTGTTCTTCATACACCTCTAAGCCTATGTTTTATGCGAATCCTAGTTAAATTTGCTGATGGAAATACAGTTCTATGCCTATGTTATGTTACAAAACTCAGCACACATCTAGTTGCAAATTTATTCATGTGCTGACATCTAGATGCAAATATTTTTTATTTCATTATTTTTTGGGTGTTGTAAAGGGTGATCACAACCACAGTGTGAAATTTATGACATTTTCCCAATCCTTTTTGCATGTGATGACATTTAATTTCCATGTGCTGACATTCTTCCTGAATGTGTTTACTTGAGTTAACATTTTGCTGTTATTTTCCATGTACCATACAACATTTATTTTACCAGGTATGGCACCCAAAAAAAGTGCACCCAAGATATTGACCAACAGGCAGGACTTAAGGAAAAAATCCAGAGTAGGCGATGTGGAGGAGCGAGACAACGGGTCTCAGTTGGTTCAAAGGAACTCTTTAATACCAATAGCAGAGGCGGACTGTCATGAGGCAATGAGTGTGTAGAAGGAATTCATTAGTTGGGGCCTCATTCTGGAGAGAGGGTTGAGAATGGAAAGTCCTTACAAGGAATATGTCAACGAGCATGGGTGGGAAGGCTTCATCGTACAACCGGATCATGTAACCAAGACCCTTGCATATGAGTTCTTGTCCTTGATGAAGTACAAGAATTCAACATTGGTTTTCTTTCCATGGTCAGTACGTAGAGCTCGAAGCGGATGTGATCAACCGATTCTACAAGATCCCCGCAAATTACGCAAGTGTGTATGAAGTTGGGGGAAAAGCTGTTGAACAAGCTTCTTGAGAAAAGATAATAAAGGAAATATGTGATGATGGCATTGAAGTTATCCAGAATTTGCCATCAGAATGGTCAAGCATTGAGAAATAATACTTTAGTGAGGACATGAATGTGTGGTACAGTTTCATAGATGCCTGCCTGCTGCCGGTGAAAATGAATAGCGAGGTTCATCATTCCCGGATGTTGCTACTGTACAAGATCAAGAGGAACTTGAGCATCGATGTTGGGGGTACGATAATGGTGTACATTTGGGATTGTGTCAATGCCCACAAATGTATAGGCTTCTCCTCTCTCATCACTACCTTATGCATGGAAGCAGGTTGAAAATTTAAAGATAATGATTTCACACTCATGCCAAAGCTTCCCATCAACCCTCAAATATTCTCGAAGAAGAAGAAAATTGGTATGTCATCAATGCCGGCAACAAGTAAATCGTCTAAGGAGAATTCAGATGGGGACATGGCAGCACAAAAAGTGAAGGTTGATCACTTGGTGCGATGGACTGGGCAGGTAGGGAAGATCCTTACAACCATGTGTTGTGAGAGAATCAAATAGATTTTCCATCTTCCAACGCTGGGGAGGGCAGCTTGCACAAGGGTTGAATACCTTCATTGTGCTCACATCTTGATTTTCTCAAGTTCTTTATTGTGCTTGGTCTATATGGATATCTCTTTTATCGGGATTTTAATTCCCATAACATATGGTTCTACTAAGTTGCTACTCTGTGGATATGATTTTGGAATGAAATTTCTAGGCTTGTAAAGTATTCATTTTTTTTGTCTTAGAAGAACTGAATGAGCAACATAAAACCGGCATTGTGTGTGAAAGAGCTGTAGCGCGCTAAACCAAAAGAGCTGCAGTGCGTTGCAGTTGGTAGCCGCTACCATAGCAAAATGAAGTTTATTTGGTCCAAGCTCTAAGAGTTGCTCAAAATAGGGACCAATTAGAACATTTTTAGAACAATTAACAGTGGTACAAAACACAACATACTACGAAAATACATAAATTTTTTCACGAATTCATTGCTCTTCACCCGCTTGTCTTCAACCATCTTCCTCTTCTTCGATTAAATGTCTCCAATTTCTTGGCCATCTTCATCTATCCAAATGCCATCTCTGTGTTTCCTCCATATTACTCCCGCCTCAATCCCGTTATTAATAAGTCGGGGGAAATAGAGGGGAACTCTGACCTTTCACTTGTAACTTCAAAATCAATTTTGTCAAGGAAAGATTATCTCTTACCTTGTAACACAACAGACCAACCTACATTGCACAGATCATTAACGTAGAAAACTAGTCTTTCTTGTTCGGCCAAGATAAACTGATCATTTTCATATGCTTCACGACTCTAGTCAACAAGCATAAATCCCATTGGGTAATCACTTCGAACTCCAGTTGTGTTATCAAACCATAGGCACTTGAAAACCATAATCTTGAATTCTCCATAGTCAAGCCCCCAAATCTCATCAATAACACAATAAAACGACATCACATCAATGACAGGTTTATTGTCTTTCTTACTTGCTTGCCACATTGTCTCCGACTCAATGTATACCCCACGATTTTGTGTTGTGCTCTTTAAATCTTGGTCTCTAGTAGCAAAAGAGAAACCGTTAATGTCATATCCGAAATACCTCAAAATCGTACAGTTAGGCTTCCTTGCAAATGCTCTAATTTTTGGGTCGTAATCACCTACAATGCATCGATCATATAACCAATTCACACACTTGTCATTGTGCTCTAAGTGAACTTTATTTGGGGGCCATGTGGGATAAGACTCTGTGATCGAATTAAGGTGCTCGGTCACATAAGAAGTAGTCTCCCTACAGTTCCTCAAGACATACAAATGAACTGACATCAGATCACTATTCAATGGAGTAAATAACATTCCCCTTGACCTCGGTTTTCCCACCTTCCTTCCAATATGTCGATTCTGGGGCACCCCAAAATTTCTATGTTCCTTCAAATAGCTAGAGAAAAATTCAATTACTTCTTTGGTGACATACCTCTAAAAAATACTAGCATCATCCCTTGAATACTTTCATGTGTCGCTCAAAAGGATACATCCAATGCATACCAACCGGACCACATATCTTTATCTCCCGCACTAAATGAACAAACAACCAAGTGAACCATTATATCAAAAAAAGATAGAGGGAAATTCATTTCCAACTTGCAAAGCACAACAACAACCTCATTTTGTAGGAAATCCAAATGGTCCCGGTCAATATACTTTCGGTATATGGAACCAAAAAATAAACAAAGTCTAGTGCTTGAGTACCTTACGTCGGCCTCCTTTACCCCGCGAATAGCAACATGTAACAATTGTTGCATCAGAACATGACAGTCATGAGATTTCAACCCAATCATCCAACAATACTCTGTAACTACTCGACTAACATTTGATGAATAACCAATTGGGACCTTCACGGATTTCAAACTATCAAAAACTGATATTCTCTCCTTCTTTGACAATGTACAAGGTGCAGGGGGCAAGTAAGTCATCTTACCCTTCACTTCTGGAGCGAGGTCATTTCTGATTCCCAACCAGACATTCAAACTATCTTTCGTCTTCCAGGGAATATTCAAGAGAGTGCCTATCAAAATTTGACACACATTTTTCTCAATATGCATCACGTCTAGGGAATGCCTAACCTCAAGATGCTCCCAGTACGGTAGATAAAAAAATATTGACCTTTTCTTCCATGGACCATTACAATGTATTCCATCCTTGCCTTTATACTTTCCCAACATCACTCTCAATTTCTTAACCTTCTTGGGAATCTACACACCAGTTAGTGGTGTAGGGGATTTCCTTCGTTCTTTCCCCCCAACAAAATTGACCACATCATCCTGGTATTTATGGTTTCTTTGCAGCCATTTTCTATGGCCAAGATACACTTCCTTTCTTCCATGTTTTAGCTGTTTGAATTCTATCTTCTCCTCACAAATAAGACATGCTTTGTGCCCCTTCACAACATACCCTGCAAATTTTTCCATTGGCTGGAAAATCATTGATTGTGCAAAAAAGCATGGCACACAATTGAAACTCCAAATTCATATAGGCATCAAATGCCAACACCCCTTTTCCTTCCCACAATATCTTCAAATCATAAATCAGTGGTCTCAAATACACATCAACCTCATTCCCAGGTTGTCTAGGACCTGAGAATAACAAAGGCATCATAACATATGTACGTTTCATGCACAAATAAGGGGGCAAATTATATATAACCAACATCACGGGCCAAGAACTATGTTTCGATAACATATTACCAAATAGACTCATCCCATCAGTACACAATGCAAGGCGTAAATTTCTAACTTCAGAATAAAATGAAGGATATCGCTTGTCAAAATTTCTCCATTGTTCACCGTCTGCCGGATGTCTTATATTGTCGTCCCTTGGTCTTTCCCGCTCTCCATGCCATCGCAAGTTCTTTGCATCTTTTGAATTCACAAATAACCTCTTCAACCTACGAATTAAAGGAAGATACCACATACACTTCAATGGGACCTTCTTCTTCTTCTTAGCCAAACACCCATCATTATCATTCCTCACACCCTTATATCTTAAATGTTTGCACACGGGACATTCAACCGCGTCTTTCAAATCACCGTCATACAACACACAATCGTTAGGACACGCGTGCATTTTCTTGTATTCCAAACCAAGTGGACACAATATTTTTTTAGCCTCGTAAAGGTTTTTCGGTATTCCATTCCCTTCCGAAAACTTATCCTTTAGAATCTTTAGAAGTGAATTCACACTTGTATCACTCCAAGAACTTGTAGCTTTCAAATTGAAAACCTCCATAAAAAAGGAGATTATGTTATCATTACTTTTACATCCCGGGTACAATGATTTCTCTTTTTCGTCGAGCAAAGCACTTAACATTTTAGGCTTCCCTTGAAAATCTCTTAAAATGTCATCGAACATAGCATCAACGGTACATTTGTTTCCATCTACCTTGTAAAACCCACCTCCATTATGTCGTTGCTCAACCTCTCCATGAAATGTCCATACAATGTAACCTCCGTCAAATTCGTTCTTCATCAAGTGAAATCTAACAAGCCCACGATCATCAAACCGTTCACAACACAAGCATCTTTTGCATGGACAAAGTATCCGCTCCTCCCTTCTAAAGGCATAATCAAGAAACGAATCAATAAATGCAATATTTTCACCACTCCCTCTAGCTACACTTGGATAGCTAACCATTTTTTTCTCCACACGAGTATATATTCTCGGTCCATTGTATCCAAACAGAATAATACAAATATTACACAAATATTGATTGTTCAAACATAATAAAAATAAACACAATCAATTTGCTACACAATACTAAACGTGTCATCATGTGTATGTATGTGCATATGTATGTGAATCGATCAACTTGTTCTTGGGGGATACACACACACACACATATACCATCTACCAAACACAACCATGTTTACATCCACAATCATTTACACTCTCACAACATGATACTAAACCAATTTCAAGCATAGAAACCATTAATGAGTACAAATAAACTCTCTCCATGGATGCATTAATGGTTATTATAACTACTAATTGATTGAAATTCATAAAAGTTAAGGAAAACTTACATCTGTTGGTCTTCATTAGTTTGGGTTATTGCTCACCATCCAAAAAATCTTCCATCAATGAAGAGAGAAGGGAACCACAAATTCATATCTAATTTCCGATGGGTAGTTCGAAGCATTAAATGCACCAGTTTTTGTGAATAGTACGTAAAACCGGTGCCATTTTTCCTATTAGCACCGGTTTTAAACCGGTGTTAAATAAATCGGTGCCATTTTTCCCGTTTCTTTTCTCCGAAAATCTTTTCACACCGGTTTTTTTTATGTTTTTGCACCAGTTTTTAAAACCAAAAACCAGTGCCATATATTTATATGTCACCGGTTTTCTTTAATTTCTAGCACCGGTTTACAAACCGGTGCCAATTTAGCACCAGTTTTTATAATTTTTCCATATCGGTTTTAAAAATTGGTGCCAAAATTTTCAATTCACCGGTTAATAGATTTTTAGCATCTTGTTTTTGACTGGTGCTAATTTTGAACCGGTTTTTGTTATTTTTAGAACCGGTTTATAAACCGGTCTTTGGTTAACACCGGTTTTGATCACTTTTAGCACCGGTTTTTTTACCAGTGTTAAACTTACACAGATTATTCGGAAAAAAAAACTGGTGACAAAATTACAAAAACCGGTGTTAATTTTAAACCGGTTTTAAAATCGGTTTTAACAAAATAAAAACCGGTGCTATTACAATTTTCGCACTAGTTTTAATAACCGGTGCTAAAAAATGGTGCTAGAGGTGGGTTCCTGTGATAGTGTACTCCTGAGCAGAACGATTGAGATGGGCATGTCTATGTTATACCACTCACGCGTCCCCCTCTCTCTCTCACTGGCTTGATGTTTTTGCTATAGCCACTTATACCATCACTTAATGTTGGGTTCCCATATACACCAACTTCCATGCATATTGTTGTCCTATATATGTCTACACTTATATATGTTCACATGTATCTCACAAACTTGCTCCTTGTAGTTTTCCTTGTATCATTTTTGGATGTCTCTGCCTTTTTTTTTATCCCACTGATTCAATGTTTTCCTTTATGCACGCACATGTTGACATCTATGCTTCTTCCAAGGTGGCATCTCCCACAAAACCAACTTGTTTGATATGTTCGTCTAATTTGGCGAAGCCTTTTCTACCAACTGTTACATCGCTAACTGTTCCCTATCTGTCCTTGTGACCCATTCCTCCAGCCTCTCCATCGGCACCTCTGAAATCTTTGGCCCTACCTCATATGTACACTCCTTTAGACTCACCTCACACATCTCTTGTCCTGGTCTTGCCCTCCGAGTCATCACCTGTTCGCACACATTATATGACCACCAGAATTATAAATGGTTCTCAGTGTCTTGGTCCTTCTCTAATTATGAAGTATCTAGTTTTCTCGTTGCATTAGTTGCTTAGACCGAGCTCTGGGACTATCGTGCAACTCTTTGTGATCCTCACTTGGTTTCAACCATGGATGAGGAAATGATGCACTTCGCCACCATTATACTTGGGACTTGGTGCCTCGCCCTCTAGATGTGAATGTTTTTGGCTCCAAATGGGTATTTCGTCTCAAGTACTGGCCTTATGGTAATATTGATCGCTACTAGGCTCAACTAGTTGCAGAGGGTTTTTCTCAGATTTTTGGGTTCAATTATGTACATGCCTTTAGCCCAGTTGTGAGGCGCTCGCTGTTCATACCATCCTTGTCGTTGCCACCATGAGTCATTTCACCTTTCCTCAGTTGGATGTCAAGAATACTTTCCTCAATGGGGTTCTTGACGCTCATGTCTACATGGATCAAATAGTTTTCTGTAAAGACGGCGCCCATCCTGATTATTTTTGTTGCTTGCGAAAAGCTATTTATGACTTAAAACAGGCTCCTCATTCGTGGTTCCATTGTTTCAACACTTATCTCTGCGGTTTTAGCTTAACTTGTAGTTCGGTTGACACGTCGTTGTTCGTCTTTTCTCAAGGTGCTACTCTTCTCTATTTCTTGGTTTATGTGGAAGATATTATCCTTACTTGAAATGACTCATCGGCCATTCGCCAGTTCATTGCTAGAACTGATAAGGATTTCTCTATTAAGGGCTTGAGCTTTTTATATTACTTTCTCTGTTTGGAGGCAGATTCTACTTCTTCGAGTTTGTTCTTAGGTCAGGCCATGTACACTCGTGATATTCTTTGTATAGTGGGGATGATTGATGTTGTTGCCATTTCTACATCATTTCTCCCGTGGTCTTAATTTCACCGTAGTACCAGTGGGAAACTTAAATAAGGTTTGGCCATTCTTTAGTTAAAGAAAAACCCTTTTATTAGTGTTTATATATAGAAAGTCAAGTAAGGATTGATCGTTAATTAGTTAAAGTCAAACCCTTTCATTAATGTTTTTATAGAGAAATTCATTAATGTTTATACAAAGAAAGCTACCTAATGTTTGAAATATCAATTCTTTCATAACCAAAGTCAATCCAATTCAATTCTTTCATTACCGAAGTGTTCTCACCTTATTATTTCTTTTTTTCTAAATCTTTTAGTCACAAAGTCAATTAAAAATTCAATTATTTCATTTTATGTCCAAAAATTTATTCTTAATTTGTGGGAAATATATTTCACCAATTATTTACAAAAATCTTTATATTGAGTGTATAAACAGACTCCATTTAAAACACCACTTCAAAAATTTTAATATAAAATGTAAAACTACTTAAATATCGTTATGTTTTCACAAACGTCACACAGCTTGTTTTCTTAAAGTCTAAATTGCGAAATTGTAAAATATCAAACGAAATTTTACAAAATAAAGAAAAACATTGAAAAGTCAACATGTTACTATCAAGAGCATATTCGATCAAAATCTATGAAATATAAATCTGATATGCCAAAACGTCTAAGCAAAATGCTAAAATAACAAGTACAGTTACTTTACAATTCCTATTCAGAAAAGTCTAAATTAAATTAATTAGTTAGGCGAGGTGGAACAGTTGGAAATGTTAATTAAGCACTTAATATTTTATGGACTACTTAATGGGAATCGTAAAGTAACTGAACTCTATTAAGAAAATAAATCTTATCACCTCGTAATCACAAACAAATTTGAAATAATAAATAATAACTACATCATTTTGACTAACTTATTTCCGTTGCAAATCATCTGGTCAAAGCATATAAAGATTAATAAATGCTCAACCATACACACTATTGACCTTATTCTAAATTCAAAATATTATGTAAAATATTATTTTGTTAATGTTTTCAATATATTTGTTTTTAATAGTGTGAATCAATTCTATGTATTTGAAACATTTTATTAGTTTTTTATTCAATGTTTAGGTGGGGTGATCTCCCTCTCTCTTTCTCCCCTCTACAAAAGAGGAATGGACTCTTTCGAGAGCTGGTAGAAAAATAAAGGAGAAAATTCAAAATTCCTGTATTTACATTGTTATAGTGATGTTAATGACACCAACAAATTGGTAAACTTGCATTAAATTTATTTAGAAGTTCTGTTTAGGCATCAAAAGAATTCATTTTGTTTATTCTGTAAAACTCTCAAGTATTAGTTCTCTAAAATGTATTCACGATTTCCTTTTTTAATTTAGAGAATTTTATCAGCATTTCGAGAAAGTGTTGGAAGAGCATTTTCATCAGGTTATGTTACCTTGCAAGGCCCATCTGGCAAGGAGTGACCAATTAGGCAATGCAAGAGAGGTGAATACTTTGAATTGGGTTGGGAGGTCTTTTTAAAAGATAATAAATTAGTAGAAGATGATTTTTGTCTTTTTTACACTTCTCAGAGGAGGCTCAAATGTAGAAGTTGAAGTTTTCAAATAGGAGGCAGAAATAACTGGTGAACAAATCGAGGTAAAACATGTACTTTTTACTGCTCCTCTATTTACATCGGTTTTTCATGGTCTAAAAATTAAGGTAATAAGTCCTGAATGACCGAGGTTAAAAATGTTGTTTCTAGTAGTGGTTACTGATGCATCTGTAATGTTTCTTGGGTCGGATTGGGTTATTGTCGGGCCAGGTTACTGTTGTGTAATATTTGTACTCGGTTAAGTTTAGGACGGGTCAGGTTACTACCATGTCGGGTTGAAATGAGTCATTTATGTTTCTCAAGTTGGAATGGGTCAAATTATTGTCGGTCCAGATTACTTTGCTTACATTTTCTCGGTTTCAGTTCAGATCAGGTAATGTAAGTTAATATTTTCTAGGGATCATGTTTGGGTCCAGATTATCGGGTTAGAATTAGGTTTCGGGTTGACTTTGGTCATGATGGGTTCAGGTTTGGGTCTAGATGATCGGTCTAAAGGTTCAATTCGATCGTGTTGGTTCGGGTCGGGTAAAAAATTTGGGTCAAATATTAACAGCTCTAAACATCAATGATGATTCTAATGATATTTATTTGAGACGTGATATACAATATAACATTGTAATTTTGTATTGAAATTAATATAGTTAATATCTAAGTATTCAACTTCTAATCATTCATGTTTGGTATTAAATAAACAGGAAAGAGGTAATTCGGAAAAAAGTATATAAAAGCATGAAGAGTGAAAGGCATCGCTGATTAAAGAAGTAAGGAGGACATGTTTCAAAGGCAATGAAGTTAAATCAGACACCTAGCTTTTGGATTTCAACATTTTAGCATATGCTTTTGTATCTTATAATATATTTACTGATCACCCAAAGAGAACCTGAAATTTAATTTATATTATTTTGGCATTGTCTTGGATAAATTTCTAGTTATTAAGAGCTTCATATCCAAATATTTACTACTCTAATTATAACGATTTATTTATTTTCTTCTTGATAAAATGTTATGTAAATGTCATCAATTTTTGGGATTATACTTTGGTGGGGCACGTTTTACCAAGTTGTACAATCATAATTCATGGAATCCTAAGTTGTGAAGATTGTGTTTTCCATAGGATTAGAAAGTCATAGTGTTTATGAGTATAACCTTGCGTGGTTGCCTTCAAGGACTTTACTCTTGGACACTTTGATCTATCTATACATCGTTTTGTTATAATTTAAATTAATAAAAAAGTGCATTTATACCCCTCGGTTCTTTAGTTTTTGCACATATACTCCCCATTTTTTCAAAAATGCATTTGTACCCCTGGTGTCATTTGAAAAACTGATCAACTATAGTCATTGTCGAATTCAAAAGAAAATGACTGTTTGCCCTTTCTAAATAAAACCCTCCTTTTGCATTCTCAACTCCAACCCCAACCCCACCACCGTTAATTCTTTGTCGATTTCGTCACCTTCATTTCAAAGGCATAACCCAACCGACTCAAAGCTAGGAGAGGTTTGGTCGATGGAAACTAGGTTAGGTGAGTCTCGATTCGGCCAAGCTTGGGTGGGCGGAAGGACGAGTTGTGGCGCTGGTTTGGTGGTGGTGGATGGCATGGCGAGGAGCTTGGGTGAGGCTGCGGTGAGAGGGGGTGCTAGGCTTTTGGGGGTGTAGCAAGGTAGCATCACAATGGAGGCAGGGTGGTACAGTAAGCGGTAATGGAAGGTGAGCGGTGGCAGTGTGCGGTGGTTGGCAGGTATGGGGCTTTGGTGGGAGGTGCTAGGGTTTTGGGGTTACGGGTGGGGTATTGGTTTCAAGTTTCTGGTGTGGGTGGCGTCGCGGCGGTGGCATGGTAGGGATGGTGGTGGGCAGCTACTGCTTGTATCGGTGATGGTGTGCCGATTTAATGGCCTGGGATGTAGGGGCTTTGACGTTAAGGGCAGGATGGTGGTGTTGGGTTTGGACGGGGCCGTAGTGGTAGGTGTGTGGTGAATTCGTAGCAGCTGCGGTGGTGGTGGGTTTCTCGTGTTACGGGTTGGGGTGGTGGTGGTAGTGGTGGGGTGGCAAAGGTGAATGAGGCGGTGAAGGTGGAGGTGGGGGCAGAGGTGGAGAATTGGCGATGTGGGGGGGGGGAGGAGGTTGCGACGGGACTTAAGGGCAAACTTGTCCATTCAATTTTATAGTTTGGCCCAAAGGGCATTTTGATTATTTCAGGTAGGGCAATGACCAGACTTGGCCAAGGGTTATGAGTTATTATGGCACAACTAATCCACGGGTACCGGTGCACTCTAAATAATTTGTTTGTTAATTTCTTTAGTTTACTAAAAACGTAATTTTTTTTTTAAACTAATCATTGTTTACATAGAGACTAGAGACTCATATTACACTAATAATATGAATTACAGTATGTTGTTTGGGCTGGTCCCAATTATTTGGGTTCTTTTTCTTATGCAATAGAATCCCAAAATCTATCATATATGAGGCCAAATAAAAAAGGCAATTATTTCAATTTATGTTTTCAATTTTATTCTTAATTTATATAAAAAATATATTTCACCAGTTATAAAGATCGTTAGATTGAGAGTATAAATAGTCTGCATTTAAAATATCACATTGAAAATTTAAAAGAAAAGGCACAAATAGTTAAATATTTTTTTTGTTTTTACAAACGCTACCACGATTAGGTTTCTTAAAGTCTAAATTGTGAAATAGTAAAATACCCGAAAGTGTGTAATTCACTATATTTGGTGTGTCTATCATAGATGAATAAATAGAGTACATGAAGCTAAGTATATCGAACCTAGACTACTCTATATATGTACAGTATCAATCCTAATTAAACTAAATCAATCAGGATATTACATGATCTACTCTATCACCCCCTCCTCAAGCGAAGCGTTGGACTACAGGATACGCAAAGCTTGGAACGAAACAAATAAAAAAGATTGTGTGACAGACCCTTAGTGAAAATATCAGCAACCTACAGAGAGGATGGAACATGCCTAACACGAAGCCTACCAGAGGCAACAAGCTCACGAATGAAGTGGTAGTTGATGTCTATGTGCTTGGCCCGTTTATGTGCAGCCGGATTTTGAGCAAGGAAAATGGCACTGCTATTGTCGCAAAGTAGGAGAGGCGACAATGAAAGGGAAACCCGAAGCTCCTTAAGTAGATTACACACCCAGGCGAGTTCAGTAACAGTGTTCGCCATAACGCGATACTTGGACTCACAACTGGATCGAGACACAGTCGATTGCTTCTTAGCACTCCAACATACAAGATTGCCCCCAAGAAAAATGGCATATCCATAAGTGGAATGCCGAGTCTCGAGACAATGGGCCCAGTCAGCATCGGAGTAGCCCAGAAGGGAAAGACCACTATGGGATGGTCGAAAAGATAGACCATGATGAAGCGTGCCACAGACAAACCGAAGGATGCGAGTGACAGCCTGATAGTGATCCTCTCGAGGTGACTGGAGAAACTGACTAACAGAATTGACCGCATAGGAGAGATCAGGGTGAGTGATGGTCAATTACTGCAATGCACCGACTAGTGAGCGATGAAGCTTGGGGTTCGAGAACTCAGACCCCGAGGTGTTGTGAAGCTGAGAGCCAGGAACAAAAGGTGTGGAAATAGGAACAGCATCTGTCATACCCGCACGTTGAAGTATCTCAATCACATACTTAGCCTGCCCCAAAAAAAGTCCAGATGAAGATCAAGAGACCTCCAATCCCAAAAAATAGTGAAGAGCACCAAGATCTTTAATGGCGAACTCACGATCAGTGCGGGTGATGAACCGACGAATGAGAATAGGATCATTGCCGATAAGAATGATGTCGTCCACATATACTAGCAGGTATAGAATCCTAGATCCCTGGGAGAACACAAATAGGGAAGTGTCGGCAGAACTACACCGGAATCCCATATGTATTAAGTAGGAGCTGAATTGCTGAAACCAAGGCCGGGGAGCTTGTTTGAGGCCATAGATAGCCTTGCGAAGGCAACATACATAATCAGGATGAACGGGATCAGTGTAACCGGTCGGTTGCTCCATGTAAACTGGGGCATCAAGAAGACCGTTAAGAAATGCATTCTTTACGTCTAACTGATGAAGCGGCCAGGAGAAAGTAGTGGTCAAGGATAAGATAATTCTGACTGTGGAGGCCTTGATGACCAGACTGAAAGTGTGAGTGAAGTCGAAGCCTGGCAACTGAGAATATCCCTGTACGACAAGACGAGCTTTATACCAATCAATGGTACCATCCTAACGATGCATGAAACGATAAACCCATTTGGAGCTAACAATGTTGACACCAGTAGGGCATGCAACAAGATCCCAAGTTTGTTGGTGACGAAGAGCACCCATTTCTTCATCCATAGCGGCCACCTAGAGGGGATCCTTAAGAGCAGGTCGATACCCCCAAGGTTCATTTTGTGTGAGCAATGCCGCAAGAAACCCTGTCATCACATAGTCTAGGTACCGCTTTGCTATGCGACTACCTATTTGAGAGAGAGTAGTCATACGATGACTCACAATCGATGGAGAAGGCAGTGGAGCATCAGTCGGAGAGGACCGTGAGGGAGACACGGGTGTCGGAGAACTAGCGGATGAGGTCGTCGTACCAGACGAATTCTGAGTAGGTGATAGAGGAGCAGCAGGGGATACAGGCAACTCATCCAAGTCAAAATTAATAAACGTCGAGACATCCATGGATTCTGGGGCAGTGCGAGAAGTATCATTTGCAAATGGGAAAGAAGACTCATCGAAACAGTCATGCCGAGTGAGATAGACCTTCTTAGATACAGGATCAAGACAACGAAAACCCTTATGGCGAGCACTATAGCCTACGAATACGCATGGAGTGCTGCGAGGGGCCAGTTTGTGAGGAGAAAATGGCCGAATGAAGGGATACACCCGACATCCAAATGGGTGAAAGTTAGAGTAGTCTGGATGGCGACCATATAGTAGAGAGTATGGTGAGGCATTACGAAGAATTGGGGTGGGGAAGCCTATTGACGGTGCAGAGTAGCCATAGCAAAAGCAACATCTCAGTATGGGATTGGCAAGCCAGAAGAGAAAAGCATTGATAATCCCATCTCTGCAATATGGCGGTGTTTACGTTCCGCCCTACCATTCTGTTCCGGTGTGGATGGACAAGAAATCTGATGAAGGATGCCTTTATTTTAAAAAAATGGGATCGTAGGCGTGCATTAGTGAATTTTGTACCACCGTCACTTTGAAACACCTTGATTGAGCAAGAAAATTGCTTTTCAACCAAATTCTGAAACTGCAAGAATGTCTCAAAGAAATCCAATTTTCGTGCCAATGGATAATACCAGGTAAATCGCGAGAAATTATCAACAAATATGGCATAATAAGAGATTCCACTATCAGATAAATCTGGAGCAGGACCCCACAAGTCATGGTCCACTAAATTGAGGACAACCTGTGCTTGTCTAGGATTGTCCACAAAAGAAAGCTTTTTTTCCTTTCACCATTTCACAAGGCGAACAAAGTACGGGCTTAGGCGGTAAAGAAACCACATCAACAAGGTTTGGTTTATTTAACAAAGAAATAACTGAAATGGAGGTATGCCTTAGTCTAGCATGCCAAACATCAAAAGAAGCTCTATGTTTATTAGGTTTAACATGAGCAACAAAAGCAGCACCGCTCTTCTCAAGCACATAAAGGCCACGATTACATCAACCTTGGCCCACGACCTCCTTTGTGGATCGATTCTGAATCACAAACGCATCATCATTAAAAGAAATCACAACATTCATATCCTTTGTCAAGTTACTAATGGAAAGAAGATTTTTCGTAATATCAGGGACTACCAACACATCAGATAAAGATAAATCACGGGAAAACAGATGGTGTCCAATATGAGAAATAGGAATGGAATGGCCATTAGCAACAGTAACAAAACGGTTACCATAATAGGGGACAACAATGTCCATGCCAGAGGAAGTGAAAGTCATATGATTCGTTGCTCCAGAATCCAAATACCAGTCAGAGGCTGAATCGTCAAGTGAGATAGATAACTAGAAAGCCTCAGCAAGATGAGTTGACTCAGAGTAATGAGGTGCCGATGAGAGTCTGGAGCACTACGGAGCTGTGTGACCAAAATTGTGGTAGAGTTGGCACTTCAGATTCCAGCATTTCATGCGACCAGAACCAGCAGCACCTGAGGAACGAACTAACCGGCTGGAAGTGGCACTACGGTCGCGCGTGGTGGCCTACGTGCCCGAGGGCAGCTCGTGGGCTTCATGCACCGGCGAATGGAAGACCCAATTGCCAGAAGAAGCCGCGGAGGAGGTAGCAAAAGCTACTGGAACGGAGTTTGAACCTGAATTTGCGCCGAGGGAGTTCTGGTTGAAAATCTCATGGCTGCGGGCTCGTGCGACCACGTCAGAATATGTCGGCAGCGGCGATTGATCCAACTGAATGCTGGTGAATTCAGCAAACCCAGTGCCAAGACCTCACAGAAACAGCATAACTCGATCTCTAGGCGAGATCAGAGCGTCAATGGCAGCAAGTTCGTCGATAATGGCCTTGAAGCGGTGGTGGAAATCCATCACTGATGAGGAGCCACGTCGGATCGTATGGAGCTCATCCCAGAGTTGAAGTTCGCGGAACGCCGAGACGTTGTCGAACGCTGCGGCAAGGGAGTTCCACATCTCCTTCACCGTGGGCATTGATATATTTGTGAGCATTAGAAAGGCTTGGACTCAGATTATAGGTTGAATGGTGTTTAGCAATAGCATCTGCCACATAATTACATTCTCTAAAGACATGTTTGAGATCAGCATTCTTTAACAGGGATTGTACTTTAGAGGTTAGATCAAACAAAGGCCAATGAGCAGTGTAGGGATCTTTGATCATTTTTACTACCAACAATGAATCTGATTCAATTGTGACAGTTTTATCTAGTTATGGAAAAGTATGGAAGGAAAATTGTACAGCTAGAATCTCTGCTTGAAGTGAAGAAGTGGCAGTAATAGTTGTTGATTTAATCAGGAATGGGGTACCAGAACTGTTTCTTGCAATGAGGCCTACTGTTGCATTATTCGGATTCCAAGATGCATCTACATTGATCTTTATGCAATCCGGCTTTGGCCTTTCCCAAAAAATAATAGATATAATAGGTTTCGGAGGTGGTCTAAGATGAGGGATCAGATGCAAAAAACTGGATGGAATAGATAAGAAGGAACTATGGTGATAAGGTTTAGCATGGAGAGACAGATATATTTGATCACAAACTTCCTTGTATATTAGCTCTGAAGAAAAATGTTTGTTGTTAAATAAGAAACTGTTTCTTGCCTTCCAGAGGCACCAACATATCAAAGGTGGGAGAATTTTGCATAACAGATGGTGCCACTTAGGGAGGTCATGACTATTCCAAAACAGAAAGAATCTTTCATTAATTGAGTCTTGATCATTAAGGTGAAAATCCAACAAAGATGCCATCTTATTCCCTATGTTATGAGCAAGGGGACAAGATATAAAAAAAAATGTTGAATAGAGTCTGAGTGACAGCATGCTGGGCATTTTGAAGCAAGACTAAAGCCACATTTGATTAGCACATCATCAAAAGGTAGGAAAGAGTGCAACAGTTTCAATGTGAAGATAGAAACCTTTTTTTGCAGTTTAGGATTCCATATAAGTTTGGTGGCAGGGAAATTACCTGAGGAGAGAGTGAGTTCCTTGTATGTAGATTTGAATGAGAAAGACCCTGTCACTTCTGGTTTCCAGACCAATCTATCTTCTCTGTCTAGATTAATTCCTGCACCCTGAAGAAAAGAGAGAGTATCATGCTCCAGGAAGGGGGAAATCTGTGATAGAATTGAAACTTTATTACTGATAAAATCAGCAACAGAGTAATATAATAGTGGTGAAAGGATGGAGCTGGGGATAGTTCATCAATGGTCTATTAGGGCACCAGTCAGCAGACCATAAATTACAGCTACCTTTACCATTAATGATCAGTGTGTTTTTTTTTGCAAAGGAGTTAACTAAACAGATTATTTTCCAGGTCATGGACTTTCTATGTGTTTGTGGTAAGGACCATATCAATTTAGACCACATAGTAGTTCCTAACTGACTCTTCCACCAGAGTATAAAAGAGTAGGAGTCAATTATGGCCTGCATTGATCTAAAGCCTAGACCATTTTGAGACTTTGGTACAGCTTAATCAGTCCATCTCTTCCATACTTTGTTCTTTTTGCCATCAGACTCACCCCAGAAAAATCTAGACATTTTTTTCAAATGTCTTAACTATATGGTTAGGGGGTTTCGTAACAATCCATAGATGCTGAGGTAAAGAGCATAAGCAAGATTGGATTAAGGTCAATTTACCCCCTAAGCTGAGCCATTTATTTTTCCAGTTCATCAGTTTTTTATCCAAGTTTTCCATCAAAGGTTGGAAGTATCTGTTCAGGGTTCTTCCTTTAAAGATTGGGCAACCTAGGTATTTAAAGGGAAAAGAACCTTTTTTCATTTTTAAGATCATCCTAACCTGATTTGATTTAGCTACTGTAGCCCTTTTACTTATATAGAAATCAGATTTCTCAAAATTGAATTTTTGTCCCGAGGTAGATTCAAAGACCTCTAAGAATGCTTTAATCTTAATCAGGTTGGATTTAGAGGCTTGCATGAATATAATGGTATCATCAGCATACATTAAGTGAGAAGCTGGTGTGATTGAGGCAGGTAACTGATAGTATGAAAGACTCCTATTCAAAAATATAAAAGAAAGGCTTCTAGAAAAAGCTTCTGAGAAAATATTGAAAAGAAAAGGAGAAAGTGGGTCACCTCGTTTGATTCCTCTTGTGACTTTAAAAAAGCCCACTGGATTGCTATTGATAAGAACTGAGAAATGAGCTTGTGATAAATTATTCAATACAGCACTTAAAAAAATTCTCACTAAAACCAAATCTAGCTAATATGTTCCTAAGAAAATCCCAATTTACCCTATCAAAAGCTTTCCTAAGGTCCAATTTGAGGATGCAGTTAGGCACTCTACTCTTATTATCTAAGAATCTTAACATTTCCTGTAGATAGAGAATGTTATCAGAAATGTCTCTATTCTTCATGAATGCAGTTTGATTGGGAGAGACTAGGTTCTCCATGTGAGGTTTCAATCTTTCCATTAAAACCTTAGAGCAGATTTTGTTGATAACATTAGAGAGGCTAATTGGTCTGAAGTCATCAAAAGAGGATGGTGTTGTTTTTTTAGGAATTAGGGTTATCCATGTGCTGGAAATTCCTTTTGGCATATCTGAACCTAAAATGAATTCATTAACAGCATCAGCTAGATCTTCCTTAATGATAGTCCAGAATTTAATATAGAATTTACTAGAGAAGTCATCTGGGCCTGGACTACTATTCTTATTTAGACCATTAATCACAGATTTAAGTTCATCCTCAGAGACTGGTCTAGATAAAACTTGGCTGTCCTATTCTGTGATGATAGATGGGATTTGGCTAAGGAAATGAGGGTAATAGGTATTATTAGCCATATGATTAGTTTCAGTTAACATATCAGTAAAATAGGCAACAACTTCTTTTTGAATATCCAAGTATTAGTTAAGTCACTGACCCTGCCTATTTTTAATTTTAGTGATCTGTAATTTACAGTTTTTTTCCTAAACTGTCTTATGAAAAAATTGTGTGTTATTAACTCCTAACTTATGCCATGTTAATCTAGCTTTCTTCTTCCAAAATTTTTCTTTCCCCTTTAGGGCTCTAAGCATTAATGCCTTTTTCTCATATAATTTGATTAATTTAGCATCTGAGGGGGTAGAGTAAAAAACAAGTCCCTGCATTCTTAGTGCCTCTTCTGCAATGGTTACATTAGTATCAATGTTTCCAAAGCAGTCTCTATTACAAGTTTTTATCACTTTCTTCAGTCTAATCAATTTTAGATAGAAACATAACATTTCAGATTCAGGAAGTGGATGTGACCAATTTTCCCTAATTAGTTCTATAAATTCTAGTCTATTAAACCAAGTATCTATAAATCTAAATGGTTTAGGGTGAGAATTAGCCAGAGTTGAAACCTGGAGGAGGAGAGGAGAGTGGTCTGAGGATTGCCTATTAAAAATTTCGATAGAAGATGAGGGAAATTTTAAATTCCATTTAATGGTACAGAGTCCTCTATCTAATCTTTTTGAGGTTGGCTTTCTATATCTTGAAATAGTCCAAGTGAATAAGTTACCTACTGTATTAATTTCCTGAATTCCAGATGAACTGGTCCAATTATTGAAATCCCTAATACTACCTAGAGAGGGAGAGCTAGGACCTCTATATTCTGAAAGTGAAGTGATGGTGTTAAAGTCTCCTATGAAAATAGTTTCACTTTTAGGTATGGCACTCAGGGTTTTCCATAAAGTTTTCCTACCCTCTCTATTCCTAAGAGCATAAACAAAAACTGCTTCCATATCAATGTCTAAAGTAAGGTGGGCTATTTTAACATACAGAAACTGTTCATGATGAGAGATTAATGAGACTGTTACAGGGTTGTTCCACATAAGTCATATTTTACCATTTTGGAGTGGTAGATTGTGAGAATTTGAGCTTATCCATATAGGATAGACACTGAGTGTTATCATGCATTGGTTCAATTATACAAAGAAGTTGAATTTTCTTCAGCTTAACTAAATGGATTTGTCTTAGCATAGAAGATTCCATTCCTCTAAGATTCCATATTAAAAAATTAACAGTTGAAGTGTGTGTCATTGTTCACATGATTTATGACTTTTTGTAGCTGATCTAAGCATCATTTTATTCAGCTAACTAAAATAGTTATTTTTTTTATTCTTAGACTTACCTTGCTGATTAATGTTACCTTTAAGCTTCATAGACTGTGGTGCAGTGAGGTCAATATGACTGTTTGTAGCATCTTCTTCTAATTTCTGCACTTCCAGTTCCATGAGGTCCTCTGCTTGGGGTAGATTATCTAAATCCTGCAGCACAGAAAACCTATTTTCCATCTTTCCTTGTAGAGAAAGTGAGGGGTTAGTTGGACAGGATTTGTTCAGGGTTAACCTGAGTGAGCCAATTTGTATATCATCTTTTGCATAGGTAATCAGAGTGGGTTTGGATAATGCAGTAGCATTTAACAATTTTGAGAGTGAAGGTTGAGGATTTTCTTGGGGTGGGATTCTGGGTGATTGAATAGGTGTTATTGTTGGTGATTGCAAGGTATCGTTTTCAAGCTCTCTATTAACACCTGGAAGCAAGTATGAAGAAGGGTTTAGGGAGGGGCTTGTTATAGCTCTTTGATGAACTATTTTGTCATTATTGGGAGGGGGAGTGACAGCCTGGTTCCCTAAAGAGATCAGAGGTACATTACTAAACTAATTCCCAGTAGGCTGCCACTGTGAATGATTTTGGCTTTGTGATACAAGGATTTCCACTGATTTACCATTGGTATTTTGTGGGATAGCTCTACATTGATTTAGAGAATGTCCTAACTTAGCACAATGATCACAGTAAAGTGGGACATCTTCAAATTCAATTGGGTATTTTATGTTATTAGTAACTGATCCCAATCTAATGAAATTACACAACGGTTTCTGTAAATCAACTTCCAGACACAATTTAATTTTCGAAGGCCTTGTAAGCATTTCAGTAGCTAAGTCATTCCTAATAAAGCTCCCTATGCTATTTCCAATTGCCTCAATAGATGCAGAATTATAATAGTACAGAGGTACTTCCCTGATCGTGCACCAGATGGGCACAATTGGGGATTCTCTGTGAGCGAGAAATCCGAAGACCATTTGAGCATCTTCAGCAGAGTTCCATTGAAATTCCAAACTCCTTTGATCCATCATCTTTGGTAATCGTTGACTTGCTCGAACCTATTCAGAACATAGTTATAATCTAGTGTGCCTAATTGATAGTTACCGGTAAAACCTATCATCCTGAAGGCTAGCTCCAGTTGCTCTATCGATAGTCTCCCTTTTGTGAACTTTCCGATCAAAGCATTAGCATAGTGTGCAGAGAGTTAGGCAATTTGGTCACCGGAGTAGAGACAAGCCGGGTCGCCTAAATGTTCATATTTGGTGGTTAGCTCTGGGTTGTTAGGCAAGGATTTCATTAGTGGTGGGGATTTGGTCTGGAGAGCAACCATGAAGGATTTGGTGTGGCTTGGTTGGCGTTGCCTTCCGCCATAGCGGCCGGTGGAGCAGTGGCCGTGTCTCTCGTTGAAACGTTAATCGCAGTATTAGCCGTTAACGGTAGGAAAGAGTCGTTACCGGCGAGAAAAGAAGTGAAAGAGATGAAATGTTCGTTACTACAGCAGGAGGATGAATTCAATCAGAACTCGCATTACTCGCATGTTCGTTGAAAAAATCAATTAATTATTATTTTTTTAAAAATTCCACCCTAAGGTGGGGGTTATATATTAGGTTCCCCGGACCTATTAAGAAACTAGAAAATTACAGCGTTAGAATTGGAAGATACACTAATAAGACAACCTCGTTGCCTCCAAAAGAATAACCTAATAACTAGTGGCCTATTGGTTCAGTTAAAGGAAGAACTATTAACTATGTACAAAGGCGAAAAGAGATGAGAGTTGCATTTCCAAAGTAGCTGATCTCCACCCCCTATGTTAATCACTTACTTTGGCCAGGAAACTTTCATTCAAAATGCTCAAAATACTCCGAAAGAGTCTCAGTGGCAAGTGACGTGCTTGTGGTGCAGACACTTTTCCTTAGAATTGAAGATCATGTAGTCCTAAACTTCAGTTGGTCTATTTAGGGGTATTGCTGTAGTCCCTGTCTTGGGAAACAACCAACAAAAATGTTGAGTCTAGTGCAGTAAGCATAGCAGCAGCATATCATCTGTCCTCATATTAACAGGTTCTCAAAAATCAATTAATTAGATCAGCTGAATTCGTGGAATGTTAGTGAAAGTTAGTTTAACCTTTAATATTTTATACCCTGCTTAGTAGGAATAGTTAAATAAATAAAAATTATTAATAAAAAAATATTATCATTTCGTAGTTTTAGATAAATTTAAAACATTCAATAACATATCTTTTTTATTTCACTAATTTTCGTTGGATATTATCTGGTTAAAATTTATATTAATATTATGAGTGGGTCTCCTGACAGGTGGCCTGTCCATAAGTTTATGGACAGACCAGGGACCAATCTGTAATTAACACAAATTAAACAAAATTCGCGAGTTAAATTGCAAATATCCAACCCATGTCCTTCTTCCCCCAAAATAAGGAGTGGAGAATGACTGGAGATAGATGCCGGAGATTCAGGCGGCGGTGGAGGTCGTCTGGAGATAGATGTTGGAGATTCAGGCGGAGAATGAACATCCGGTGGTGGCGCTGCTTCTCAAAACCTCTGCAACACGTGCGTATCCTAGTGCTTGCTTGACGATGAGATGACGTCCATTCTCTTCACCTCTCGGAATGAGATTGATCAAAATAATGAGATTGATAAAAATAACCCCTCGCCAAAAACTATGACCGTCGTCGGCTCAACCATCACGGTATAACCCCTCGGATCAGGTATATCCTATATCTAACTTCTTCCTCTCTTTTCTTATACGCTTGTGTAATTTTCTTCTACGATTGTGTACTGACGAATTGTTTCGGCACGGTTGCAGATGTTCAATGGGAAGATCGGAGTGTGCAACAAGCGCGACTATGAACATGCCTAGTTCACCCGCTACTCCAGTTGCAGTAAATGCTATCGAAGGTTAAGTTCATTTTATTTTCTCTGATCTTATTAACAGATTATTGAAATTATTAGTCATATGCAGCATTATTAGTTAGCTCGTTCATCATTTGTTGCATTTGTGTGTTGTAGCTTTGGAACTCGGATATGGTAGACTAGTTCTTCCTTTCACCGCGGTGAATGGGCATTTAATCTTATTCATGTAGCTTATTTATGCGTAGAAGAACCCATGGGTTAATGTAGAATTTGATGTCCTCATATCATTTGATTGTTGTCTGTTTCTTCTGTACCTGTGCTGACATTCTACATAATGTAGTAGGTGGCATCTAAACAGTTGTGACTGACTAGATGGAATGCGTTTTGTTTTATATTTATAAGAATTTTTGTGCCTTTCATTAGGTTTGGCTTTAATCAGGGTGCTTTTCTTTCACAGGCTTCAAAAGCTTTAAAACAAAGTTGCAAAGCATCTTGGAGTCTTGTAGTGAATCACTGCAAGTTAAAAAAATTACCAAAAGATCTATTAGAGATATCATTCAAAACTTCTGTGAAAGATTCTATGGATTTTGTCAGTGAGGCATCTGAAAAAACAGCTATGCTATTGGACATTCTATTTGAGATTAGCAAGCACAAGATGAACAGACTACTTAGGCATAGCTTTAAAAGCTGGTCTATTGCAAAGAGCATGTTAGAGAATATTTCACACCTTGTAGCTCTAGTGAAATGTTGGGTGAAGGTATCACACAACTGCTTCTTCTTTGGTTTCTTTAAGTCCCTTCTAGTTTTAACATCTTTAGAATCTTACTTATTTTTTCAGATAGGACATAAGCTCTCCCAAAATTAGAATACTGGGCATAATCCTATGACACTGTATAGTTTACTCTCATCATCTAAGACTGTTTCGAAAAGAGCTCTTGGAGTACTATTGGAACAGGTTTGGTGGCGTGTACTTCACCATGCTAGCTTCTGATTACAGCTTCATTAAGCTTCCCCGCACTCTTCAGGACATTCAGAGTCTCATGTGATTTTTTGTTTTGGTGAAAGGAATCCCATTTGAATTGGTGCATTGTTTCGAATAGTTTATTTGGTTTCCTGAAATTAATGAGAGTTTGGGTTCAATTGCAAGATTGAGCTGTGTAATGGAGCTGGTTGGAGATGATTTTGATTGCCCTTTTCTAGTTTTGCAGAAACTCAGGTTACTTTTGTCTGCTTGTTTAAAGCTGGAAGCTTCTATTTTTGGCTTTTGGAATGTTGATTGCTTTAGCTGCATAAAGGGTTGCTTTTTCCTATTTGAATATGATAGAATTTGGCCTTTTTTATTGTTTTATGGATCTGTAGTTTGATTTATGTTACTACCAAAGTGATATCTACGAATCAAATATTTGTTAATGTTTGGACATGACAACTACCTCTCAATGTGCTTTCTATGTGTCAGCAAGTAGCTAGTATACTATTGCGAAAGAGTCCCTATTTTCATTGGATTGTGAAATTTTCATGACATGTTGTATAATGTCGATAAGTTTACTGTTTCTTCATGAATCAAACATAATAAATTGTAGATTGTGAAATCAATTTTCATTGTATCCTTAGGCTTCTTTTTGTGTACGTACGAAATTACGAGCACAAGAATGTAAAGTGTTGTATTAGCATTTAGCATTGCATTATTAGAAATATCCAACAACATTCGAAATATGTACTCAAGGATAGAAATGGTCACCATGACAATTCAAGGTTGGTCATTACTCAAGCTTTAATGTATAATATTATGCATATGCATCTGATCTGATCCTTGGTCTGATTGCAGCTATGGCGTGATTTTTTATGGAGATGAGCTTCAAAGCACCAAAAAGGACAAGCTGCAAAGAGACCATGAAACTAAGAAGGATAACACAGGACTAGGTGGTAGGCATAGAAATGGTGATGAAGAGTGGGAATAGAGAAACAACTCGTTATGGTTGTGGGTGCATTGATACATTCAATTAGGTCATTGTGGGTGCATTGATAGGAGCCCTCTTCTCATCATTATGGTTTGGCGTTCTTCCTTCTCCTGGAAAGAAGAAGAAAGGTGGAACACCAGAACCGACAAATAGAAGCTTGTTTTGGAGTTGTAAAGCTATAAAACAGATAAGATTTTCGTTCTTGTAACAATAGAGATTTTTTTACCATCAAAATAAGATATTGACATGATTATTCAGACTATTTGATGCCGAAGATTCATCAGAATATGAACTCTGCTGCTATGAACATGTAAAAAACATGTGGCAAATATTCACAAAACAAAACAAATGTTGCTGAAAATTTTTGTATATAATATGCATTTGTTACCTTCAATACACACCGTGTGTATCAAAACATGCACTTGTTTAAAAAGCTCTGAATATGAATTATTAAGTTTTTCTAGGAGATCATGTAAAAGTTAAGTTATAAATCGTTTCTATTTTGTTAAAACATAAATATGTTAGTCTACTACTAGCATATGTTATAGATTACACAGACAGAGGAGACTAAAATTTGACAATTAAACATTGTCATATTAACTCTGCATTAATTACTTTACAACATGTATTGTTTAAATAAAAACACGCATATGATTTTAAATTATCAATTCCTTTTATGAATAGCAAAACTTTGCCATGAGATAGTGCATAAGTTATCTTCTGAATCGTTTATGTTTTGTTTAAACATGCATATGTTAGCTTACAACTATTATTCTCTTTTAGTATAGAGGCCACATAATTTTGTAGTTTTTCAAATTTTCACATGTACTGCATTTAATACCTTACAATATATACTAATTACATTAAAATATGTGTTTTTTTAAAAAAACATGAGTATATTTCCCTATTTTAAAATAAAAAAGAGCTCACAGAAAGTATTGTCGGTGTGAAAGCAACACATGTAAAACATTCCATACTTTGTGTAAAAAACATACAAATTTTGTCAAATTCAAACACGAGAGTGGCTCCCAACATCTAAACAAAATGGAAGATAAAGTGCTCGTGACAAAAATCTCCTGTTAGGGAACTTACAATTACAATAGTATTCCTATCTAGATTAACTAACAGTCCTAATACAATGAATCAATTATTAATCGTCAAAAGGGGACCATCTTAGAATCTTCAAGTTCAGTGTCATCTTCATATGAATCCTCCTCGTGTCAGAACGTCTTGTGGAGTCCAATGTTCAATGTTGTCTGATTTCTTAAAAGTTAAAACCAAAAAAATTTTAGATCCAACTCTAGCAAAAAGTCATACACATTGGATGTTTACATGTGCAGCATATAAGCAAACAAGTACAATTTATAATTCAAAACGAACAATAATCAACAATGAAAGTAAAAGTCAAACACAATAAAACTAACAAGTACATACTGGATTCTAACATATGCAATATATAAGTAAACAGATGCAGCTCTTAATTCAAAATAAACAACCAACAATAAATTTTTTTTAAAAATGGTCATACACAACACAACAAACAAGTACATACGAGATACTAACAGATGCAACATATAAGTAAACAAATGCAACTCGTTATTCACAATGTACCACTAATAACAAATGATAACAAAAGATCATAGGCAGTACAACTAACAAGTGTACATTGCATACTAACGGATGCAACATATAAGTAAACGGGTGCAACTCGTTATTCAAAACGTACAACTAACAACAAATGAAAACAAAAGGTCATAGATATTACAACTAGCAACTACAAATTGAAAACTAACCTATGCAACATATAAGTAAACATATGCAGTTCGTAATTCAAAACGAATGATCAGCAGAAAAGAGATGGAAAAAAAAGTCATGCACAAAAGGTCATAGACAGTACAACTAACAAGTACACATTGAATGCTAACAGGTGCAACATATAAGTAAACAGATGCAACTCGCTATTCAAAACATACAACTAAAAATAAATGAAAATAAAATGTCATAGATAGGACAACTATCAAGTACACATTAAATACTAACAGGTGTAACATATAAGCAAACAGATGTAGCTCGGAATTCAAAACGAACAATTAGCAAAAAAGTGGAAAAAAAATCAAGAGCCAACTCTGACCAACACCGAAGGAAAAATTGACAACACAAATACAGATGGAAATATTGTGTATGAGGTAACAAATGCTTCTTTTGAAACCAGCACAGAGCAAGAATTGATTCACAATGAAGGAAATGAGCCTGCAGAACTAGATATTAGATGTACCCTAACCAAAGAACTAGATGGCAAATGTCATGGCACAGAATCAGAGCCCAAGGAATATCTCTCTACGGCAGATGATCCATTAGAGGGAAAAGGTGAGAAAATTTAGGAATCTTCCATTGAATAGAAGACTGAAGATGTAGAAATCGCAGATGGTGAACATTTAACTCTCTATCAGTCACTGGGAAGTTAATAAAAAATGACAGATGAACAATATAAGCAAGCAACTGAGCCATTATCTATAGGAGACAAGAACTGCAAATCACAGTAGGACATTCCAAGTTCTCAAGAGTTTGGTGAGAAGCCAAAAACATATACAGAGAAGCATACAACCGAAGATGTAAGTAAGTTAGCCATTACAAGTCATCTTACCTGCTCTTTTCAATTATGTACATTTTCTTTCTTATACCTGCTCTTTTCAATTATGTACATCTTACCTGCTCTTTTCATTAGGGTTGATTGTGCTTGAATTAGGAGATCGACTTGCAGGTTTTAGCGCCAATCGTAAGTCCTTATAACTTGATAAAATGACAAAAGGCAATACATTAACAAAACAGATGGAATGAGAATCTAATACTCACAAACAAACATCAGTTACAATAGGATTGACAATTCCAGTACTCATAGTTGATACAACTATTGGTTTTTGTGGTGTGTGTACAGTGTGTTAATTTAAAGGTGTGAATTTTAGAAGAAATTACCATGTCAGGATCCCACACTCAGGATGATAAAGCTAACCGAAACCCTAGCAGCTTGGCAAAACAAACAAAAAAAAATCTACTCAGAAAAAAAAGTGAAACCTCACTAGAATTCTAGCTGCTAGAGAGTTGGAAGGACCACAACCAGCAAGCGCATTGAGCGCCATCTCCGCAGCAGAGTGCTCTGCCTGGCGAAAAGTGGTGCAGTACTAAGAACTCTCAAACGTCTTGCCATTGAAGTTCACATTGGCTTTGAATTGCAGCGCGTGATCCGGATCTCACGTATGCACGCGTAGGGACGGCAGATTGAAGCAGCTCCGCTGCACCAGCTCTTACAGTTGGTTCTTATACATTGATACCCTACCAATTTCCCCTCCACAACCGCTCATATTTGGTACAAAACCGCTCTCCTCGAGCTCAAATTAAGAAGAGGAATCGCTCTGGCAACGACGGTGAGGAATCAGTGGCGCATTGAGGAGAAAGAATTAACCCTCTTTGCTGAAACATTATGACCCGATATTGAACGGATCTGATCCATGGATTTTGTTGTAATTTTTCTCAATTGCAAATCAGTCCCTGGCCTGTCCATAAGCTTATGGACAGGCCGCCTTTCTTGAGACTCTCCCTAATATTATTATATACACAACCATACGCTCTCCTTATCCTAAATTCATAATATTAATGTGAAATTATTATTTTGATAGTTTTATTGTATTTCTTTTTAATAGTGCATATCTAGAAAAATTTTATGAGTTTTTTAGTTATTCCTTATGAGGGATGATCTCTCCCTGTAAGTGTTTAAGGGAAGAAGAATAATTACTTTTTCGAGAAATGGTAGAAAAATAATGAAGATTAAAAAATCATGCTTCTACAAATTTATCACCCGTTTTAATGACTTCAACAAAGTGGCAAACTGGTATAAATTTAAGCTAAAAGTTCCGTTTATGCATCCAAAGAATTTATTTGTTTATTCTATACAACTCTCAATCATTAGTTCCCTAAAATTTATTCATAATTTGATTATTTTTATAAAAAAAGAAGATAATTCCATCAACATTTCAAAAACGTGCGAAAAAAGTATCTTTAACTGATTAAGTTACTTTGCAAGGCATTTCTGGCAATAAATTTCAAGTTAGGCTCTCCAAGAAATTAACACAGCGGATAATCTAAATCACAGCCTGCTTATTTTCAGAATTTTCGGAATCACATTTCGCCCTCTCTATCCTCCCGCTATAGTAACGAACACTTCATCTCTTTCACTTCTTTTCTCGCTGGTAACGGCTCTTTCCCGCCGTTAACGGTTAAGCCTGCTGTTAACGTTTCAACGAGAGACACGGCCACTGCACCGCCGACCACTATGGCGGAAGGCAACGCCAACCAAGCCACATCAAAATTCTTCATGGCTGCTCTCCAGACCAAATCCCCACCACTAATGAAATCCTTGCCTAACAACCCAGAGCCAACCCCCAAATCTGAACATTTAGGCGACCCGGCTTGTCTCTACTCCGATGACCAAATTGCCAAACTTTCTGCACACTATGCTAATGCTTTGATCGGAAAGTTCACAAAAGGGAGACTGTCGATGGAGCAACTTGAGCTAGCCTTCAGGACGGTAGGTTTTACCGGTAACTATCAATTGGGCTCACTAGATTATAAACATGTCTTGATTAGGTTCGAGCAAGTCAACGATTACCAAAGATGCTGGATCAAAGGAGTTTGGAATTTAAATGGAATTCTGCTGAAGATTCTCAAATGGTCTCCGGATTTCTCGACTCACAGAGAATCCCCAATTGTGCCCATCTGGTGCACGATCAGGGAAGTACCTCTGTACTATTATAATTCTGCATCTATTGAGGCAATTGGAAATAGCATAGGAAGCTTTATTAAGAATGACTTAGCTACTGAAATGCTTACAAGGCCTTCGGCAATTAAATTGTGTTTGGAAGTTGATATACAGAAACCGTTGTGTAATTTCATTAGATTGGGATCTGTTACTAATAACAGAAAATACCCAATTGAATTTGAAGATGTCCCACTTTGCTGTGATCATTGTGCTAAGTTAGGACATTCTCTAAATCAATGTAGAGCTATCCCACAAAACACCAATGGTAAATCAGTGGAAATCCCTGTATCACAAAGCCAAAATCATTCACAGTGGCAGCCAACTGGGAATAAGTTTAGTAAGACACCTCAGATCTCTTTAGGGAACCAGGCTGTCACTCCCCCTCCCAATAATGGCAAAATAGTTCATTAGAGAGCTATAATAAGCCCCCTCCATAAACCCTTCTTCATACTTGCTTCCAAGTGTTAATAAAGAGCTTGAAAACGATACCTTGCAATCACAAACAATAACACCTGTTCAATCACCCAGAATCCCACCCCAAGAAAATCCTCAACCTTCACTCTCAAAACTGTTACATGCTACTGCATTATCCAAACCCACTCCGATTGCCTATACAAAAGATGATATACAAATTGGCTCACTCAGGTTAACCCTGAACCAATCCTCTACAACTAACCCCTCACTTTCTCTACAAGGAAAGATGGAAAATAGGTTTTCTGTGTTGCAGGATTTAGATAATCTACCCCAAGCAGAGGACCTCATGGAACTGGAAGTGCAGGAATTAGAAGAAGATGCTACAAACAGTCACATTGACCTCACTGCACCACAGTCTATGAAGCTTAAAGGTAGCATTAATCAGCAAGGTAAGTCTAAGAATAAAAAAATAACTATTTTAGTCAGCTGAATAAAATGATGCTTAGATCAGCTACAAAAAGTCATAAATCATGTGAACAATGACACACACTTCAACTGTTAATTTTTTAATATGGAATCTTAGAGGAATGGAATCTTCTATGCTAAGACAAATCCATTTAGTTAAGCTGAAGAAAATTCAACTTCTTTGTATAATTGAACCAATGCATGATAACACTCAGTGTCTATCCTATATGGATAAGCTCAAATTATCACATAATCTGCCACTCCAAAATGGTAAAATATGGCTTATGTGGAACAACTCTATAACAGTCTCATTAATCTCTCATCATGAACAGTTTCTGTATGTTAAAATAGCCCACCTTACTTTAGACATTGATATGGAAGCAGTTTTTGTTTATGCACTTAGGAATAGAGAGGGTAGGAAAACTTTATGGAAAGCCCTGAGTGCTATACCTAAAAGTGACACTATTTTAATAAGAGACTTTAACACCATCACTTCACTTTCAGAATATAAAGGTCCTAGCTCTCCCTCTCTAGGTAGTATTAGGGATTTCAATAACTGGACCAGTTCATCTGGAATTCGGGAAATTAATACAGTGGGTAACTTATTCACTTGGACTAATTCAAGACTTTGAAAGCCAACCTCAAAAAGATTAGATAGATGACCCTGTACCATTAAATGGAATTTAAAATTTTCCTCATCTTCTATCCAAATTTTGAATAGGCAATCCTCAGACCACTCTCCTCTCCTCCTTCAGGTTTCAACTCTGGCTAATTCTCACCCTAAACCATTTAGATTTATAAATACTTGGTTTAATAGACCAGAATTTATAGAACTAATTAGGGAAAATTGGTTGCATCCACTTCCTCAATCTGGAATGTTAGGTTTCTATCTAAAATTGATTAGACTGAAGAAAGTGATAAAAACTTGGAATAGAGAATGCTTTGGAAACATTGATGCTAATGTAACCATTGCATAAGAGGCACTAAGACTACATGAACTTGTTTTTGACTCTACCCCCTCAGATGCTGAATTAATCAAATTAAATGAGAAAAAGGCATTAATGCTTAGAGCCCTAAAGGGGAAAGAAAAATTTTGGAAGCAGAAAGCTAGATTAACTTGGCATAAGTTAGGAGATAATAACACACAATTTTTTCATAAGACAGTACAGGAAAAAAACTGTAAATTACAGATCGCTAAAATTAAATATAGGCGGGGTCAGTGGCTTAACTCATACTTGAATATTCAAAAAGAAGTTGTTGCCTATTTTACTGATTTGTTAACTGAACCTAATCATATGGATAATAATACATATTACCCTCATTTCCTTAGCCAAATCCAATCTATCATCACAGAACAGGAAAACCAAGTTTTATCTAGACCAGTCTCTGAGGATGAACTTAAATCTGTGATTAATGGTCTAAATAAGAATAGTAGTCCAGGCCCAGATGGCTTCTCTAGTAAATTCTATATTAAATGCTGGACTATCATTAAGGAAGATCTAGCTGATGCTGTTAATGAATTCATTTTAGGTTCAGATATGCCAAAAGGAATTTCCAGCACATGGATAACCTTAATTCCTAAAAAAACAACACCATCCTCTTTTGATGACTTCAGACCAATTAGCCTCTCTAATGTTATCAACAAAATCTGCTCTAAGGTTTTAATGGAAAGATTGAAACCTCACATGGAGAACCTAGTCTCTCCCAATCAAACTGCATTTATGAAGAATAGAGACATTTCTGATAACATTTTCTATCTACAGAAAATGTTAAGATTCTTAGATAAGAAGAGTAGAGTGCCTAAATGCATCCTCAAATTGGACCTTAGGAAAGCTTTTGATAGGGTAAATTGGGATTTTCTTAGGAACATATTAGCTAGATTTGGTTTTAGTGGGAATTTTTTAAGTGTTGTATTGAATAATTTATCACAAGCTCATTTCTCAGTTCTTATCAATGGCAATCCAGTGGGCTTTTTTAAAGCCACAAGAGGAATCAAACGAGGTGACCCACTTTCTCCTTTTCTTTTCAATATTTTCTGAGAAGCTTTTTCTAGAAGCCTTTCTTTTATATTTTTGAATAAGTCTTTCATACTATCAGTTACCTACCTCAATCACACCAGCTTCTCACTTAATGTGTGATGATGATACCATTATCTTCATGCAAGCCTCTAAATCCAACCTGATTAAGATTAAAGCATTCTTAGAGGTCTTTGAATCTACCTCGGGACAAAAATTCAATTTTGAGAAATCTGATTTCTATATAAGTAAAAGGGCTACAGTAGCTAAATCAAATCAGGTTAGGATGATCTTAAAAATGAAAAAAAGGTTCTTTTCCCTTTAAATACCTAGGTTGCCTAATATTCAAAGGAAGAACCCTGAACAGATACTTCCAACCTTTGATGGAAAACCTAGATAAAAAAATGATGAACTGGAAAAACAAATGGCTCAGCTCAGGGGGTAAATTGACCTTAATCCAATCTTGCTTATACTCTTTACCTCAGCATCTATGGACTGTTACCAAACCCCCTAACCATATAGTTAAAACATTTGAAAAAAAATGTCTAGATTTTTCTGGGGTGAGTCTGAAGGCAAATAGAACAAAGTATGGAAGAGATGGACTGATTTAGCTGTACCAAAGTCTCAAAATGCTCTAGGCTTTAGATCAATGCAGGCCATAATTGACTCCTGCTCTCTTAAACTCTAGTGGAAGAGTCAATTAGGAACTACTATGTGGTCTAAATTGATATGGTCCTTACCACAAACACATAGAAAGTCTATGACCTCGAAAAGAATCTGTTCAGTTAACTCCTTTGCAGAAAAAAACACACTGATCATTCATGGTAAAGGTAGCTGTAACTTCTGGTCTGCTAACAGGTGCCCTAATGGACCATTGATGAACTATATCCCCAGCTTCATCATTTCACCACTATTATATTACTCCGTTGCTAATTTTATCAGTAATAAAGTTTCAATTCTATCACAAATTTCCCCCTTCCTGGAGCCTAATACTCTCTCTTTTCTTCAGGGTGCAGGAATTAATCTAGACAGAGAAGATAGATTGGTCTAGACACCAGAAGTGACAGGGTCTTTCTCATTCAAATCTGCATACAAGGAACTCACTCTCTCCTCAGGTAATTTCCTTTCCACCAAACGTATATGGAATCCTAAACTGCAGAAAAAGGTTTCTATCTTCACATGGAAACTGTTGCACTCTTTCCTACCTTTTGATGATGTGCTAATCAAATGTGGCTTTAGTCTTGCTTCAAAATGCCCAGCATGCTGTCACTCAGACTCTATTCAACATTTTTTTTATATCTTGTCCCCTTGCTCATAACATATGGAATAAGATGGCATCTTTGTTGGATTTTCACCTTAATAATCAAAAATCAATTAATGAAAGATTCTTTCTGTTTTAGAATAGTCATGACCTCCCTAAGTGGCACCATCTGTTATGCAAAATTCTCCCACCTTTGATATGTTGGTGCCTCTGGAAGGCAAGAAACAATTTCTTATTTGACAACAAACATTTTTTCTTCAGAGCTAATATGCAAGGAAGTTTGTGATCAAATTTATCTGTCTCTCCATGCTAAACCTTATCACTATAGTTCCTTCTTATCTATTCCATCCAGCTTTTTGCATCTGATCCCTCATCTTAGACCACCTCTGAAACCTATTATATCTATTGTTTTTTGGGAAAGGCCAAAGTCAGATTGCATAAAGATCAATGTAGATGCATCCTAGAATCCTAATAATGCAACACTACGCCTCATTGCAAGGAACAATTCTGGTACCCCATTCCTGACTAAATCAACAGCTATTACTGCCGCTTCTTCACTTTAAGCAGAGATTCTAGCTGTACAATTCTCCTGCCATACTTTTCTAGAACTAGATAACACTGTCACAATTGAATCAGATTCATTGTTGGCAGTAAAAATGATCAAAGATCCCTACACTGCTCATTGGCCTTTGTTTGATCTAACCTCTAAAGTACAATCCCTGTTAAAGAATGCTGATCTCAAATATATCTTTAGAGAATGTAATTATGTGGCAGATGCTATTGCTAAACACCATTCAACCCATAATCTGAGCCTAAGCCTTTCTAATGCTCTCAAACATATCAAAGGCCTCATTTCTTTGGATAAGGAGCATACTCCCTATATCAGACTATATAAGAATGGCTCTTGATAGAATTGATACTGATAAGAATTTGTTGTTTTGATTTTGAAGGTACTATGGAGGGATGCCAACATCTGAAGCACAGCTCCGCTATAACTTTATGGACTTTGAACTCAATTTATCTTGCTGTGGTTTATGTGAAAGAAGTCTCAGTTACCAAATTTTGATTACTCAGAAATCCAACTTTAGGTTCGTAGTTTTAAAGATTAATCTCTGTAGTTTCTAGATTGAAGTTGTCTGGCCAAAGGAAAGAATTAACACAAGGGGAGGAGATTCTTTCTTTTGGAATCACAACTTCAATAACTATCCTCTTTTACTATGGATAGTTTTTACACAATCTATTAGTAGATAGGTGTTTCTTTTGGAGGCAACTATGTTGCCTCAATTCTCCTCATGAACAATCCAAGCCCTTGTACATTTCAATTGCTACAATTATGGTCTGAGAAACCTTTATATATAATCCCCCACTCTCAGGTGTTTTCATTAAAAAAAACACTTTGAATTGGGTTGGAAGGAATTTTTTAAAAATAAATAATTAGTTAAAGATTATTTTTTCCTCTTTACCCTTCTCAACGATTCAACGAAAGTTGAAGTTTTCATATAGGAATGAGAAATAACTGATGACCAACTAAAATTTATTTATGCATCTTCTTATTAAAGATTATCAATCGCCCATCTTCCTTGAGTATTTTCACTATAGGAACTAGGACTTTTTACATCGATGTTTTTTCCTGAAAATAGCCAAGTTAAAAACAGCCGCAATAAAAAGTTCACTTTTTACCTTATTTTCTTAGAAACTGACGAAAATAGTCTAACCACCATCGGAACCGCCATCGGTCGCAACAAGATCAAACTTGCTTTATGTTGCAACCAAAACTGGAAGCGACAAATGGCCAAGGTTGGTTGGATTATTTTGAAAATTTTAAAATTACCAAAAGTGGACCGCCGTCGGTTCTACTTTCCGCATTTCATGTTAACCAAAAATTTTTTTTTAATGAAAACACTCGAGGGTGGGGGAGAATATATTAGAGGTTCCCCAAGCCTTGTCCGAGATAGATAAATATACATTTAGAGCAGATTGTTCAAAATAAGTAATGAAGCAACAGGGTTGCCTCCAAAAGTCCTACAAATCTATACTACATTATGTGAACTACTATCCAAAATTTAAAATGTATCAAATTCAACTTAAAATAAGTATTCAAATAAATCAAATTCACAAGTAGAAAAAATCAAATTTAAATAAATCAAATACACTGGTAGTATAGTTCATCTTAATATTGAATTCAAATAAATTAAAAAGAAAAAATCAACTAGGACTAGAAATCTTGAAGTGTTATGAAGAAGGTCTTACTTCAATTAGGTGGTCTATTATTTACTTAACTTGATAATCGTACATAATAAGGTTTGACTTCGAATTTGACTTGAATTTATTACTCAGGTTTGAATTTATTATAACCTAGTTTTTATTATTAAATGAGTAATTTCAAGTTTTGAATTAAAAATAACTTTTATCCATTTTCATAAATGTAGACGTTAAAGAATTTTTATACGTTTAATCTTAGCCGTTAAAATTTTCTACTATATAAATAATGTAACCCTAGTCAATCTTAATTCTACATTAACCCTCATCCATACCCTAGCTCTCTCCTAACTCCAAGATTCTCTCCAACCCAAACCCTCATTTCTACATCCCACCATTAACTCAATCAACAATTTATACCTATAAACATGGCTTGGGGGGTTATGCTATGTTGATTTTAGTGTGTCAATTTGTAATACGTGGAATTGACATTTAATCTAGTTATACTCTAGAAATAAATAACATATTGTAAGGATATCTAAATTACGTGTCAACAAGAGTGATCGCCTGTACTATTAAATATTAGAGATCCAGTAAAACTATAACATCGCTCTCGGGGATATTAACTCGCTTCCTACAAAAATCATGGCTACTTGGCAGAGAGGAGCGTATCACGCATAAATATCACTAAGCCAAATACGGGTCTTCTACACTTGTAATACAACCTTATCCAACTACAATCTATGTTGTTCAAACTGTAAACACCTTGAAAAACAAAGATATGTCATATCCAAATAAATGGAAACCCCGAGATGAAAAAACTCAAATATAATGACGAACACACGATTTGTACAAAGAGATCGAGAACAATACATTGCCGCAAAATATTAAATCGAGTTATCATCATGAACACAACGATCTAATGGATGTAGTCGACGAACAAATCTAATGCGCGAAGATAAATTCCACACTTATTCAATAACAAAAACATCAATAAAAATAAACTTTTGTTTCTCCATCTCCCCATGATAGGAAGATGGGGGAAGTGATTGAAGTAAAAATGACGTATTTTTGGGAGGGAGGCTACGGAGGGTATAATAATGAGATATGTTGTTGTAGTATTTAGTCATGTAATAGGTTTCGTAGCTTCATTTTTGTTGTATTTGTAATTTGACACCTAAATATTGAGTTTTACAATTACTATAAATATGGGTTTATATTCGCATGCAAAAGTTGTAGAGCTGATATGCTTCATTTGACGTGCGTTAACCATTAAATTTGGCATATTTTTTAGTTTGTTTATTTTGGTGGATTACTAGAATTAGTTGAGTTTACGTGACAAGGGGTTTAAATGGCCATGTTTGATTTTCTTGTCTAAATCCTGCATTTTGTAGACTTAATTAGTACTAATGGACATCTTGTATCCACATGCTCCTAGATCTTCCATTTGATCATCTTTAGTGGGTCGCCCGTGGGTACTTTTTGGTTATATTCTATGTGAAGGCCATTTGTAAGGGCAGTAGAAGATATTGAGGGCTATTTGCAATAACGGTAGAAGAGATTGAACGCCATTCACCTCTAGAATGGTATTAGACAAAGGCCACAAACATCAATGCATGGTAGAAGGAGATTGGAGTAAAGATAGGCGGCAACGGAGATCAAAGCGGCCAATGAAGAAATGGGGTATCGTGGTCCGATGAGTTGTGCCAAAGTCTGAGAACGGTCTGAGATGAATTATCCTTCAAGGATATTTTCATTGGATTGGTCTTCTTGAGCACTTCAAAATCCACTACTAGAACTCTAAAATTGGACTAACGGTTCACCCATAGCAAAGGAAACAAATTCAACCCGCCAAGGTACCATGGGTCAACGCGGGCCGTTTATGATTAGGCACCAACAGCCCACGCCAAAGGAGTTGGCCTATGCCAGCAGTGTTCAGCACGAGGCTATGGTGTAGACCGCACCGAATATCACAGACCGCACGCATAGGTTCAAAACTTCACTCAAAATTGGCTAAGGGTGGGTGTATATCATCTTATTTATGATGGCCCGTGTCGTTCCAAGTCCAAGATGCCAAGACCAGCCAATGGCCAGCGCCAAAAGCTGTTCCCCAAGATAGGTTTCTGAGCAGACTGCGCCTACATATGATGGCCTGCGCCTAGACCTACACCTTATAGTTCAGAAGTTCCAAATCTAGCTCACTGACGGCGGCCCGTGCAAAAGGCTGCACTACGCGCCAAGTTTCTGAGCAGACCAAGCCTAGAGACAAAGGCCCGTGTAAAGACTTGCGCCCGTGGTTCAGAAGTTCCAAATCCAGCTCGCTGATGGCATCCCACATCAAAGGCCACGGGCCGTGCCTGACGACCTAATGTGGCCCTCGCCAGATCTTGCATCCCGTGCTAGATGAAGGGACACGACCTGTGCCAGATCCTGCGCCCGTGACAAGTGCATGGCACGGACCACGCCATCCACGATAGCCTACGCCGGGCGGCAGCTAAACTAGGGCTTTGTCATTTTTGGCCTATTTTTTGGACCAATCCCATTCTCCTATATATATATATAGCCTTAGTCCACTAGGTTCAAAAAAGGAGGATAGAGAGTAGATAGTTTTATTTCATTCTTAGGCTATTAGGAGAGCAACTTTAGAGAGAGAAACGCTCTCTCCTTTTTCTTTTCTTTCCTTTGATTTTTTCTTTCATCCTAGATGTGGAATTCAAATTCATATTTGAATTCCATATCTATGGAGTAGTTTCCACAGCTTGGGGATAAATTGTAGCGCGTGGTTTAATCTTTGTTTTGTAAGGTTCTATAGTTCATCCTAATTTTGTGTTCAAGATATTGTTGTGATTGTTCTTGAATATTTCAAATGCAATTATAGTGCACCACAGTAGCACACACTTTGGGTTATATTCATTTTTGGTGCAAATATTGATACCCCTTGGGATGAGAAACCTGGATGTTAGAATGGGTAAGGGAGTACGTTGCATCTGCGTGAGTGTGTGCATGGGGGACCCAAGTATTGTTCTGACTTATTTTCCATCGCACCAGTCTTAGCTGATTACGTAAAGTAGTCCAAGAGGTTACGGGTAGAGATAATGCATAGTAGAAAGCTAGGGTTGTAAGAATCCCAATTATCATAGATAAAGTGCCAATGATCCCTTGGCCTAATTGATAGGACCAAGGGGAAGTAGTGCATTAGTGGTGAAAGCCCGGGGCGTAATCGCACGGGGGAGAAACTGACCTACAACAATGGTCGGACCTTGTTGTACTCTCCTAATTACAATGGCGGCGTCGATGGAGGGTTGCGAGCAACCCGACGTGATAGGTACATGGAAGTGTATGCCATCGGCCATACCACGTGTTATGAACACTTTATTAGGTAGTATAGTAAATCTTACATGTGAATGAATCGGAGATAAAAACATTAGATTATCCATATTGCGCAATGATTCCTCAAATTCTTAGCTTTATAGATTAATTATTCTTTTTTACTTTTATGTTCAATAGTGTTAATTGAAAAACCACCCCTTTTTATTTGCATTTATTAGCTATTCGTTTCACTCATATAGATTGATGACCCGTACGAGGATGTGTTTTTAGTTGATACTTGAGACCTAGCATCTCTGTGGACAAACCTCGGGCTTATCGCTAAACTACCATACAGGTAGTATAGCTGTGAGAATGGGTGTAGAACTATAAATTTCATTCGTTGACCTTCTCTGCTCGGGTTAATTAGCTACAATTAACAACCCCAGGTGGAGGTGGGTCAAGAGCCGACTTCAGTTCCTCTTTTGGTAATTTTTAATCCTCATATCGATGCACTTGACATCATCCAAAACTGGTTACCAATCTCACCGGCCGTATGGATACATTTTGACCACGAGATTTAAGAATCTGTTATCTGTACTGGTCTGATTACCCTGTAGACAATGCCGAAATGAAATCGATATCATTTCTATATGGACTCGACATTGGAAAATATCACCATTGATGTTAATTTGGCCGATATTTGTCAAAAAAATGTTTGAAGACTTCAATCCTTGCAACAACCGACACCGGTTACACATCGGGCTAGTGTCGGTCACACTATTTACCTCAGTTCTTCTGGGAAAAATGAGGCAAATGGTAACTTTATACCTCTGGTTATGAACTAAGGTAATAAATATATAAGATGATGTTGTCGTGCCTCTCAAAGATAGTGTTTATGGGCCCTAATTGTAGCTAACTGCTAGAAAGTAGCTAGTTGCAAGTCGGTGTCGTCCACGAGGAAAAGGGATTTTATCTAGTGTTAAACATAGTTAAAAGCACACAAAGATGTCACTCTAAGTTTGTAGTAATAAAGTGGGGAGTTTTGAGTTTAGAAAACACTACGGCTACATTAAGAAACTAGATTAACAAACAATTAGAACAAACGATGTAAATACAAACACAACTAATACGAAGAATGTAACTAAGATTAAAATGAGTCTCAGGCACAATTGGTTTGCATTTCAAGTTATCCTTGGATCATCGATGGATTTTTCTATTTTCATGCATTAACCACATATTGTGGAGAATTTATCAACACATTTTGAGTGAAAACATTTCTCACCTCCTCTTGATTATAGTTAGAATGGGCGATCGGCGCCACAGAAGAACCCTTATCTTTGGGTCACTCTAGACGATCAGCATCATAGATTTCCCCTAGAATAGCAATAAACATAGAGACCCAATAAAACTAACACAATATCCCACAAGCGAGAAACATCGGGATAGCACAATTAAGTTCCCTAATGACTATCACGAGGACCGGCCTTCATGCTAGGTGTTATTAGTGCACTACTTTGATAATTAGGTAAACTAATTAAAATTCATCCTAAATCCAAGCAATTTCATCAATCAATACCCACAATTAGTTGTCACACCCAATTATAACCTAACATTAACCAACGATAATCACATTGACAAAAGGACAAAGTCATCGGAGTTTGACCAAAAATCTAGCAAACAATCAATTCATAATCATCAACTAGGTGATCATCCTAGTCTAAATCATGCATTAATCACAAATCAAAACACAATACATAGTTGAGAATCAAAGCACAAAATAGGATCAACCAAACTTCACAAACTCATACTACCAATGCTTACCAATTGCTCCCCAAAAGTATATTTAGCCTAGACTAACTAAACTCATAACGGAAGAGGAAAAATCCATGGTAAACATTGTATTAAAGACAAGCAATAAATGAAAACTAAGTTTTTGAAGAGAGAAATTCGGATGATTAAATGTAAGAGAGAATAGAGAATGAATAGTCCAAAAAGTGTAAAAGAAAGTAGGTGGGCCAATGGCCATCCTTCGTGGGCCGCAAATATATATCGCGGCCTGGGAAGCTAATTCTATCTAACACACATTTCCACAATATTGTCTTCGTTGGTCGCAGTATATGTCGCCGTCCGCAAAGATACATTTTTCCGGCTTCTACCAAATTTCAATATATGGCCCTCTTCTTCAAACTCTTCTTACTTCTTCAAAGTCTTCTTGCTTCTTCAAAACCCAAACACTTCAAATAGAAATCTTCAATATGATATAAAATACTTCATTAATTAAAGAATTAGGATATAAACATGTGAATTCATCCTAACCCTCTAATTGATTAAATGTTAATTTTATATCCAATTAGGTCCCTAATCTATTGCAAAATTAGACTTCGAATGTGTTAATAATGAGATATAAATTGAGAACGTCAATATAATTCATGACAAGTTGCTCTTAATTTGTTTTTTTCTTTGAGACATTTATCGAACATATTATGTGAATAACAATTGTAGTGATTCCTAACCAAAAATTAAGATGTAAAACTAATGAAAATGATACTTAAATGACTAACCTTGAGAGATACAATGGTTCAGACATGGTTGAAATGTTTAATCCATCGATTTTCTTTGAAGTGATAGGGTTCTTAGGAATGAACGGTGTGTAATAAAAAATGGGGAGGCCCTTGGATCTTTTATAGCAAAGATGTGAGAGGGTTGATGGAGTTATGAGGAGTTGTGAGGAATTTTTTGAGGAGTTATAGTAGTTATGATTTGTGGAAGATGAATGGAGAAGGGGTCGATGAACATTGAGGAATAACCGTTCTGGGTTCACAATTTGATTATATATCGCGATGAACTACACCAGTATACATGCATAAAACCGGTGCCTATGTATTTAATACTAAGGATTGGAAATTAATATTTTTTCCAAGTACCTAGCACCAGTAGAAGGACCGGTGCCTTTAAAATATACCGGTGCAGATAAGGATATGAAGAAACTGCTCAACGCTGCTTTAATTAAATTTCATAAAACGTTTTTGGTACCCTTGAGCAAATGTGAATTGTTTTGGCTTAGTACGTAGCCCCGATAGCAAAACTGGGGCCTATAATTTGTATACTGGTGTAAATTTGGAACCCACACATCTGCTAAGGCTTCTTTAAATACATTTTACTTAAATGTTATCTAACCCGAGAGCTAGCATGTTTTATTTTGACTATGTACCTAGCACTAGTACAAAAAATTGGTTCCTATTTATAACACACATGTGCATTTTATGTTCCCGCCTTTTTGAAAACTGAAAATTTAAATTTATTTCGTATCCCGCCATGATTCAAATGTTTTACATAGGTATTTCTGAGTCATGATACTGGTGTAATTTAAATTTAGGCGATGTCAAAAATATTTTTTCTTGCAATCACTTCCCTCGTAGTTTTTTTAGACCTTCAATTCGACAAATTGATGATGCAATGATATAATTAACCATGAAATTAGCTATTTGAACCTTATTCGAGCAACCACCCGGCCCCATAACAATAAAATGAAATGTATTTAGACATTAACGAAAAATTACACCATGAACCCAAAGGTTTGCGATCACCCTATCGACACTTATTCCCATGCACCTGAGTGGGACCTTATATTATACCATACTATATAAGTTGCATGGTTGAAACCGAAGGGTTAATAAGATTCTAGCAGTTGTTGATCTTTGTTTCTTGCAGTTATGTTCTCAAAATGTGTAATGCGATTGCGGTAGTTTCCATAACTCTAAAACGTACAAATTTCAATATTCTAGCCTTATATTCAAAATGGAAAATATTTGTGCCACAATGGTAAAAATTTTAAAAGCGCTAGTACATGTTCTAAAGTAACTCGTAATGGTTTCTTTGAAGTAACAAAGCGTAATCTGAATATCTTACAGACTTAATTTTGTTTCCGAACCCGACCATTTTCTTGCTGTCGTAATTTGGAATTACATTGGTGATGTTTGGAGTACCATCCAGTTCAAGAGGATTTCCATTTAAAGTTATGAGTAATTTTTTACCTTTTGCACTTTAGTCCCTCCAAGAACCTTGGAAGCATCAAAATTTGAAATTGGCAACACCAAAATGCAATTCAATTCAAGACAATCATGACCATGCGTTTCCACCCTGAACGGGTTTACGGAACTACCTCAAAAGTCAGCATTAATTGTTTGTACTATATTCCCAAGAATCACAATATTGCCCCAAAATTTAATAAGACACCTTACATAACTCAAAATTGTACAATTTTTGCTATTATTGCCAAATGTGTCATATAATGAATGTTTCATTCACGGTGATGATATGTAGAGAAGCGTTAGTATATGTTGTAGAATTAATTGGCGTGTTTGTAGTATAACATTTTATGAAAAATTAGGCTACAAGCCAAATATTTTTTGTGGACACCATAAACCCACCAAAATTACACCAAATATTTTCCATACCAGTAATCCTTAGCATTAAATGACATAAAAATTTATCAGGAGTAAAAAATATGTAAATTAAGCAGGCAGTTCAATTTTTTGGTTTAATGTAATAATACAATACATTCTTACAATTTCGCCACGGTTCATCAAATGTTACATCAATTTCAAGAATAGTAATGCAAAAATGGTTCTTCCTCCTACGTTTCTGCTGTATCATTTATACCTCGAGTATTGGTCCCAGCCATATCGGCTTTGCAGTATGGTGGGAAATCTCCAACCTCTTTCACTGCCTCTGGGAATCGGTAGCTAAAAACCTTAGCCATGTGATCGCACCATGATCTCTGATACTTGAATTCTTCAAGCATGTTTTGTACACCGACCTTAAATGCAGCAACTTTGGATTCAAGTGAAGGGACTACCGGTTCATAATCTTGTTTGTAGAAAGTATCCACACAAATCATACCCATTGGTTGACTATATATGTCGTGGGGATGGTGACCGACACCATCTCTTAAACACAATGATGAGATGAGGCACCAAAAACCGTAACACCATGTCTTATTTGATTCTTGCCTTAAACTATTCATGATTCACCGACCAACATTCCACCAAAGTTTCTTTCTTATTGCGTCCAAGTGAGTGATCCTCAATTTGTGAACCTGCATGTTCACTGTTACTGGATCTATTCGAGATGCTACAAAGTGATACCACCGATTCATTTTGGGAGTCAGTGCCTTCTTAGGAATTTCGCTCCACCCCGGTTAAACCAATCATCGACGCCTGTACCATCCCTAGTTACATTCTTGACAACCTCCTTTACAACTAGTTCTTCTATGTAAAGGCACTCCCAATCTACGGTATAGAATGTGATGAATTTATCCTTGTCGTTATGAATATTGGTCAAACAGTACAAGTCATTTATAGCTTCCAATGTAAGTGGAACAATTTTGCCTCTACAATACACCTCATTCCACCTCAGCCCACACCTCAAGTTCGCGTAGAACTCACTTACGATACTAAGGTTTAATCTAGGTGAAGTATCTATGGCACCATGTTTTGTATGGTTTTTTTTGTGGAACCCTTGCCTCCTCGGACATGTATGTATTGTCCGGATACTTTCTTGTCGATCCAATGGGCGTTGATGAAGAAGATGCATATTGTGTCCTATTCAATGTGGGTATTGGTTCCATCTCCTAAAAAACCATTCAACCATTTTAGCAAAATCCTTGCAAGAGACCTAAGAGAATCATGAACAATGACATAAATGCTTGAACAAACATTCCATATCAATCAACATACAAATAGTAGTATATATGGAGAGGTGACTTCTTTTCACCGGTCCTTTTAATGGGAAGGTTTGATAGAGGGTGATGTGTACTTGTTTTAGAGGGAAAATATGTTTTGCGGTATCCAAATTGAGGAAGGAAACAACAAATGAGTGTTAAATATGATGAATATAAGTTTGCACCGGTATTTTGGCCGCCATACCGGTGCCTATGATTGATTCATGCAGCTACATGGGGATGCTTTAATTCCCCATTTAATGTTATTCATTACCCACAAAGTTACAATTTTCTGGCGAGGTACCTAGCACCGGTAGCAGTACCGGTGCCTTTGCTATAAAAACCGGTGTAAGTCCTATAAATAAGCAACTGTGTGGGGCTGCTTTAACTCCCCATTCAATGTAATTCATTAACCCGAGAGCATAAGTTAAAAATTTTTAGCTAAGTACCTAGCACCAGTAGCAGTACCGGTGACTCTGTGGTCAAAACCAGTGTAAGTCAGATAAATACGCAGCTGCTTCTGACTGCTTTAATTCCCCATTTAATGTAATTCATTTACCGGAGAGAAAAACCTAAATTTAATGGATGTGTACCTAGCACCGGTATCAATACTAGTGCATGTATTGTTAAAATCAGTGTAAGTATAATAAATAAGCAGCTGCATGCGACTGCTTTAATTTTCCATTTAATATATTTCATTCGCTTGAGAGAAAAATATAAAAAATTCCAAATACCTTGCACCGGTAACTATTACAGTTGCATCAATAAAATTACCAATGCATATGTATTAAACAAAGCACATCCACTGTTTTTTAGCATCGGTAATTCCATTAACATAGTGGTGCATGTGTATTAAAGAGAGCTTATTCTCTGCTTTCGTGTCATTTTATGTTCTTTTAGCTTATGATTTACGGTCCAAAAAAATTACAGATCACATTCGTATTTTTATTGAACAAAAGCATGCAACATGCATCGTTGGGTATTATACAAACTAGTGGGAAGAAATATCATTCACAACGAAATAATTGGCTATCTCTTCCTTTTCAAGACATTTTCACCACCCACGATTTCACCACTCTCGTCCACCCACAATCCATTTCCATGAGAATGTAGTCCTGCTACTGCTCTCCCAACATCTATCAACCAGGAAAGACTGAGGGAAACTCCGAACTTTGAAGTGTGATTGGTTGATCAATTTCCTCTTCAAAGTAAAACTTCTTCCCATGAAGTACCACATGGAACTTCTCATTGCAAGGGTGTTTCATATAAAAAACCTTTCATGCTTGGACTGCTAAGATGAACTTGTCATCTTCATATCCCAATCGGTTCAAGTCCACCAATGTAAACCCTTTGGCTTTTATATTACAACACCGGAACCATGTTCCAACCACCAGCACTTAAACAAAACAACTTTGAACTCCACGTAATCCAGCTCTCAAATTTCCTCAATTACCCCATAAAATGGTATCACAACAACAATAGGATGCTTGTCACTCATGCTAGCCTGCCACATGGATTTTGATTCAATATAAACACCATTGGTTTGCATCGTGCTCTTGCTATCCTTCTTCAATGTTGAGAAACTGAAGCCATTGATGCCATACCCTTGGTATCGTTTAACGGTGCAGTTCGGTTTCCTTTAAAAAACACTTCGTTTATTGGGCATGTTATCACATTGCGATGCTTGTAAAACTAATTAATAAACTTTGAAGAATGCTCCACTGTATTTTATTTGATGGCCAGTCGGGATGAATCTCTTCTAACATTGACACATGCTCTTGAATGTAAATTGCTGCCTCGCTACTATTCCATAAAACATATAGGTGAATTGTCATCAACTAGCGTTCAAGGGTGAATGATATGTCCATTTTATGTGCATAATTTAGTACTTTTTGGGGTCACTTTTGTGTTCTTTTATTATCAAGAGCTTGTGTTTTACCTTGAAATTCTCTTAGGAGAGGTAAGAGAAACATTGTGCTCTTTCACCTCTTCTAAGTGGTTTTTGCGTGACAAAGGAAGAACACGGAGGCTTGAAGACCGGAGCCCATTAAAAGATCACTTTTCCAAGACTTTTAAGACTTGCTTCGATGACACGAAGACTTGAAGACCGGAGGCCATCGAACACCATTTTTGAAGACTTTGAAGACTTTCTTCAAAGAGTTGAAGACTTGGAAAATGAGAGGAATCATTGTGAAGATAAGTTTTCACCATAAGAATAAGAAACGAATAAAAGGTTAAGTTCTGGCACCCATAGCGAGTCGCAACGAACCCATCTTGAGTCGCGACCAACGGGTGGCCAGAACCTAAAATTATCCCTTTTTTACTATAAATAACACTCTCTTTCCTCTCATTCACATCTTCTTCTTCCTGGGTTTTTGATACTGTTCTAACCAAAGTTTCTACCATTTTTCATCTTTAAATTCTCTTGTATCATGTTTGGTTTGTTAGCATTAATTAGTATGAACTCTTGAAGCTAAATATAGTTCTTGGGTACAATTGATTGAAGCTTCCAAACTTATGTAGTAAGATTCTATATTTTCTCATTTATAAACATTTATTGGAGAGCATTTATAATGCCATTAATGTTGTGGTTTACCTCATTTATACCATGGGTTGTTTGAGTATATGAAATGTTTGTAAGATTGAAATGTTAGAGTGTTAGGAAAGTTGCAAATTTCTTAACTCATTTGATATGATATCCAAAAGCATGGATTTAGAACTTCTTTTGTATAATGTGTGGTAGTTCTTGCTAGATGAGTATGTTAATGTGGATTGTTTTCATATTTGTCATATAGATGCAAAGAAAGGTTAAACCTTGAATGTTGTTTGTTCTATGTTTAACCTAATGAATGCTTGGTTTGGTTATATGACTATGTCTTTGGTAGAATGCTTGTTGTTATCAAACCTATGGTCCTTTGGGTTAAGTTCCATTGATGAAATACCCCTATGATGTTGTTTGTCTTTGGTGATCATCAATGAGGTTTGCAAATAGTTGTCGTTTGTCTTTGCAAACTACTCTTAAGGAGAAATGAATGTTGATCTCTGGCTTTGCTAATTGTTGATTTTTAATTTGATAACTTAGGCTTAAAAGCCAACCAGCCAACCCCCCCACCCCATGTTTACATGCTTTTACTTAAATCTATGTATGTATGTGCCTATTATATTTTCTCCTATATATGTTAAAACACTTTAAAAGATCCCTCTTCTCATGGACGACTCCGAATTGCCATTATCTACTTAATTGTAGATAGGAAGAATTAGGGCGTAAAAGTATTAACTTTGAGAGGTACGTCGATGACCTCCAAATTTTAGCACCGGTGCCGGGGAAAAGACATTTATTTTTAAGTGTTTGGGTATATTATGTGTGCTTATATGCTAATTGTAAATATTTGTTAGTTTTCTTTTATTTTTATTTCCTAGTTGATTTTCCATTTTAACTTGGCTTGGAGACGTATTGTTTTGAGTTCTTGGTGTATGGTTCGTGCGCAATCCTCTTCACAAGAGCCCCTACACTACGACCCCGAGTTAGAGTTGAATTTGAGATGGCATAGGAGGCTTTCTTTAGAAAGTGTGAATAACACCCCACCTAGTGACCAGTTTGTGGATACCTCTTCCTCTATGGAACATCAACTTGAGCACAAAGATGAGCAATCAGGAGGGAGACCTCAACATCCTCCTCTCCAAGGGCGAGCTCTTCCTCTCCACCGAATGGAGACTCCTTGGGGGCAAGCATTGTTAAGAGACATTATGGCCCCCAACCTCGATCGATAACCAATGTGCATTGAGTATCCCATTGTTGGATCAATCAGGCACTTTGAGCTAAACACTGGGTTCATTCACATTCGACCCATCTTCCTTGGTTGGAGAGGGGAGAATGCCAACAAACAACTCACCAAATTTCATTTCTTGTGTGGTGGCATGGTTCCCTATGGAGTGGAGGAATATTTCTATAAGTAGAAGCCATTCTCGTTCACACTAAGGGATGGTTCAAGAGATTGGCTCCATTACCTACCACCCAAGAGCCTCAAGAGTTGGCTAGATATGAAAATGAAGTTTCTAGCCAAATACTTCCTGGCCTCTAGATCCACCACCTTGAAGAAGGATATAAGCAACATCCTCCAATGGCATGAAGAATCTCTCTTCTACTATTGGGAGAGGTTCAAGAAGCCTCTCGGAAGTTGCCCTTACCATGGTCATTCGGAGGGGAATTTGGTTTATTACTTCCACAATGGCCTTTCTTGATAAGGATAAAAGGTTGGTAAGAAGTTCTTGTGGTGCCACTCTTATGAAAAAAACTTCATCCGAAGCGATGCAATTGTATGAGGAGCTAGCGGAAGAATCGAGAAACTTTAATTCAAGGGCCTATTTGAGAAGGAGAAATCCAATGCCCGTAAGTGACTCTTCCAATAGTGGGAAGCTAGAGGACCAAGTCTCGGCCCTTGCATCTATGGTCAAATCATTGATGACGAAGCTCGGGAATGCGCCACATGTTAAATCATGTGAAATTTGTTACTTGGCGCATCCTATGGATACTTGCCCTACTTTGTAAGAGGACTATGTCGAGGAGGTGAGTGCTATGGGATATCAAGGGAATTAAGGCTACCAAGGCAGCCAAGGATATCAAGGTGGGCAAGGTTACCAAGGGCACCAAGGCTACCAAGGTTATCAAGGGTACCAAAACTGGCCGTACAATTCGGGAAATTGTGATAACCCGAACCTCCAGTATGGAAACCCTCAAGGAAACCAAAACCGTCAACTATATTGGCCTCCTCAACAACATTTTAGGTCACCTCAACAACAATTTCAAAGGCTCCAAGATAAACCTCGAGATCAAGGGGAGAGCTTGGGGCTAACAAAGGATGAGGTGATACAAGCCATTCACCGGTTGGGCATGTGTGCGGAGAAAAGTGAGAAATTCCAAGATGAAGCCAAGGAGAGTATCAAGAACTTGGAAACTCAAGTGAGCTAAATAGCTCAAGTGGTGAATTGGATGGAAGTCCAGGAAAAGGGTAAGCTACCCTCCGAACCGAAGATCAACCTCGACAAAATGCAAGTGCTATCACTTTGAGAAGTGGTAAAGAGGTTGGCTCTCCCCCAGTTGGTGAAGTTGTTAAGGACGAACCTAAGAAGCTTGAAATGCTTGAGAAATAAGTGAAAGAAGAGGACAAGAAGGTGGCCAAGGAGCAAGCAAGGAAGGGAAAGAAAAAAGAAGAGGAGATCACTGTTGAGAAATCAACCTCCATTCCCAAACTTTCACCCCCCCTCACAAGAAGGCAAGAGTAGTGGAAATTCCTCCATATGTCCCGGAACCACCATTCCAGAAAGCTATAAAAGACAAATGGAGGAAGGAATCTAACAAGGAAATCTACGAAGTCTTTAATAGGTGTGAGTTCGATATACCACTTTTGAATGCGATTGAACAAATTCCTAGCTATGCAAAACTTTTGAAGGAATTATGTGAAGTAAATAGGAAACAAAGAACGAAGAACAAGCTTAAAAATGGGAGAAGTGAACATGTCTCCGCTTTGTGCCAAAGGGAATTAACCCCTAAATGTAGCGATCCCGGCATGTTCATGATCCCTTGCAAGATAGGAAATGCACATTTTGAAAAAGAAATACTTGACTTAGGTGCATCAATAAATGTGATTCCTTACTCTTTGTATGAAAGCCTCAATCTTGGTACTGTGCACAAAACCGGAGTGGTGATCCAACTAGTCGACCGTTCTAGAGCGTACCCTAAGGGTATCTTCGAGGATGTGTTGGTTACGGTGGATTCCTTAATATTCCCTGCGGATTTTTATGTCCTAGACATGGATCATGATAAACATGCCACCTCAATCTTGTTGGGGAGGCCATTTTTGAAGACCTCTAGGACCATCATTGATGTGTATAATGGTACCTTCACCATGGAATTTGATGGGATTAAAGTAGAGTTTAACATAAACGACTCTATGAAGTATCCTCTTGAAGAGTATTCTTGCCATGCTATTGATTTTGTTGACAACGTTGTGAAAGATGTTTTTGAATTGAGTGGTGATGATTCCTTGTTAGTTGCTTTGGAAAATGATGTTGAAAGTGATTGTCTTGTATATTCCATGAGTACTAACTTGAAGGAAAGCATTCAGGAGTTAAGAATTCTTGAGGAAGTGGTGCAAAGTCCCAACCCTTTAGTCTTAGAGGAACCCGAAGAACTGGAATTCATCCCATCACTTGTGAAAGCTCTGGTGATTGAGCTTAAACCTTTGCCAAGTGACCTCAAGTACACATTTCTTGGGGAAGAGGAGATGCTTCCGGTTATCATTTCAAGCAAGCTCACCAAGGAGCAAGAAGAAAAGTTTATGGTGGTGCTATGGGAGAAGAAGAAAGCAATTGGATGGACTATTGTAGACATCAAAGGCATAAGTCCATCCACTTCCATGCATAGAATTTTGTTGGAAGAAGATGCAAGACCAGTGCGACAACCCCAGTGCCGTTTAAACCTGCCTATGATGGAGGTAGTACAGGAGGAAATCCTCAAGTTACTCCAAGCGAGCATGATCTATCCAATCTCGGATAGCAAATGGGTGAGTTTAACTCCAATGGTACCCAAGAAGAGATGGGTGACGGTAGTAAAAAATAAGAAGGGTGAAATGGTACCCGCTCGAGTTCAAAATGGGTGACGCGTTTGTATTAACCACCAGAGGCTAAATACGGAGACCCGGAAGAACCACTTCCGTTGCCATTCATTGATCAAATGCTTGAGAGGTTAGCAAGCCAAAATTTCCATTACTTTTTGTATGGGTACTCGGGGTATTTTCAAGTGGCCATCGCCCCGGAAGACCAAGAAAAGACCACATTCACGTGCCCCTTTGGTACACTTGCCTACCGGTGTATGCCTTTCAGGTTATGTAACGCTCTCGTAACTTTACAAAGGTGTATGGTAAGCATTTTCTCAGAATTTGTTGAAATATTTGTCGAGGTATTCATGGATGATTTCACCATTCAGGTAATGCTTTTGACAACTGTTTGGAAAATTTGTCACAAGTTCTTAAACGTTGCATTGATACTAATCTTGTGTTAAATTCTGAGAAGTGTCATTTTATAGTAGAACAAGGCATTGTATTAGGCCATGTTGTCTCCTCTAAGGTTATTGAGGCTGATAAGGCAAAGATAGACACCATTCAAACTTTGCCTTATCCTACTAATGTGCGCAAAGTGCGCTATTTTCTTGGCCATACAGGATTCTATCGCCGGTTCATCAAGGACTTCTCGAAGATAGCATCTCCTTTATGAAAGTTGTTGCAAAAAGAGGTGGCATTTGTAATGGATGAGGGTTGTAAAGGGACCTTCGATACATTGAAATGAAGGTTAGTTTCAACCCCTATTATACAAGCCTCAGATTGGTCATTGCCTTTTGAGATTATGTGCGATGCTAGTGATTACGCCATTGGAGCGGTGCTTGGTCAAAGGGTGGGGAGAGCACCTCAAGCCATCTAATATGCACCCATGTCTCTCAATGAGGACAAAAGAAACTATTCTACCACAAAGAAGGAGTTGCTAGAAGTGGTATTTTCCTTGGAAAAATTTTGATCTTACTTGCTTGGTACAAAAGTTATTGTGTACACTGACCATGCAGTGCTTCGTCATCTAATGATGAAGAAAGAGCCCAAGCAAAGATTGATTAGGTGGATACTGCTCTTGAGTGAATTTGAGTTAGAGGTGTGAGACAAGAAGGGCACGGAGAACCTCGTGGCTGATCACCTGAGCTGGTTGGCACCTTACCAAGATAAGGAGGTAAATCTATTAATGAAGGAGCAATTACAGGAGGAGTTCCCCGATGAAAAATTGTTCGCTATCAGGGACCTCTAACCGTGGTATACTGACATTGTGAACATTCTTGTCTCTGGTAAATTTCGTCCTCACTTTTCTAAATCACAAAAAGATAAGCTAAAAATCGATGCTAAATATTATGTGTGGGATGATCCTTTTTTGTGGAAACATTGTGTAGACCAAGTTGTTAGGAGATGTATCCCTGATAATGAAGTGTATTCAATTCTCAATTTTTGTCATTCTCATGCATGTGGCGGTCATTTTGGAGCTAAAAGGACCCTATAAAAGTCTTGGAAAGTGGTTTTTTGGCCTACTTTGAATAAGCATGCATGCATATTTTGTAAGGCTTATGACAAGTGCCAAAGAGTAGGAAATATCTCATTTAGAAATGAGATGCCCCAAAACGCTATGCTATATTGTGAAATCTTAGATTTTTGGGGTATTGACTTCATGGGACCTTTCCCTAGTTCTTATGGCTTTACATATATTCTTCTTGCCGTTGATTATGTGTTGAAGTGGGTTGAAGAAAAACTCACTAGGACTGGCAATTCTAAAGTGGTTGCAGAATTCTTGAAAGATAACATCTTTTATAGGTTTGGGGTACCCCGAACCTTGATTAGTGACCATGGCACCCATTTTTGCAATCAGACCATAGAGGCACTCTTGAAGAAGTATTGCATCACTCACAAGATATTCACCGCCTATCACTCGCAAACCAATGGGCCAGCCAAAGTTTTCAATTGGAAAATCAAGTCCATCCTTCAAAAAAATGGTTAACCCTAACTGGAAGGGTTGAAGTTCTTGGTTGAATGATGCCTTTTTGGCGTACAAGACACCAATCGGTATGTCACCATACTGGTTAGTGTTTGGTAAACCCTGTCACCTACCGGTAGAAATTCAACATAAGACTTACTGAGTGGTCAAAGAATTTAATCTTAATATAGATGAGGCCGGCTTGCATAGGAAGTTACAATTGGATGAACTAGATGAGATCTGGAGGGAGTCCTATGAGAACACCAAAATCTATAAAGAGAAGACAAAGGTGTGGCACGACAAGATGATCATTAGGAAGGAATGTGACGTTGGTAAAAAAGTCCTCCTATTCCAATCCCACCTTTGCCTATTCTAGGTAAGTTGAGGTCCCGATGGATCGGTCTTTTTGAGGTGGTAAAGGTATTCCTGCATGGCGTGGTGGAGATTCAAGATCTAGCTAAGTCCGGTACATTCAAGGCTAATGGACAACGTTTGAAACCTTACCACGAGAATTTTGTGCTGGAAAAGGGAGAGGGTGTTGATCTCATTGATCCAGTTTGTGAGTAAACTCCAAGAAAAGGGAGTGATTCGTGACTTTCCATTGATGATTCTTGGTTTTGGATTTTGTCATTAGTTTCATTGTTTTTGCTTTGTTCTTTTCACAGGTTATTTTTCCATGATTTTGTAGCAATTTGAAACCAAGGCAAAGGACTTTTGAAAGGAGAAATTCTTGGAGTCAAGAGGGGAAGACTTGGACAAGAGGTGAAATTAAAAAAACAATTCTAAGTACCAGGTGGGTAGCCCGTCGTGAGTAGCGACCACCTCGTCACGAGTCGCAACGGGCTCAGAAAATTTTGTTCTCATTTTTTCAGCCTCCACTTTTTGTGAGTCGTGATGGCCTTGTTGCAAGTAATGACAAACCATCGTGAGTCATGACCAGATCAGAAATTTTGGCTGAAAAATGGAACTCTCAGGCTCCACTTTTCGCGAGTCGCGATGTTCTCATCGCGAGTCTCAACGGTCCATCACGAGTCGTGATTCGCCACCAAATCAGGATTTTGTGTGAAAAAAGAGCTCTTTGCCTCCACTTTTCGCGAGTCGCGATGGGCTCGTCGTGTGTTACGATGAACTATCACGAGTTGCGATGAAGTGGTCGCGACTCGCAACGTAAACATTGACCTGAAGCACCTGTTGACCAACCCGTCACGAGTCACGACGAACACGTCATGAGTCACAATGGACGTGCAAACCTGTTTTAAAAAATGGGCAAACACCAGAGTCTTCCCCCATTCCTTCCAAACTTCTCCATCATATTTCCTACACCTTCCCACTTTCCCTTCACCTTCTCCGACCACCACCTCACCGCCGCTCACCACTGCTCACCTTCGTCGCTCCATACCCCATACCATCTTCCAAAATCACCCTAAAATTGTTGAAGAACACAAAATGTCTTTACTTTAAGTAATACATTTCTTCACTTTATTGACTTTATGAATGTACTAATGGTGGCTAAACTAGCTAGGCATGATTGTGATTTTAAGATATAGTATACTAGATTTCAACTATATGAGAACTTCATTGACTTGAGAATATGGGCATGTTGAACATAATATGGACTGTATGTTCAATTGTGATTAGGACTTGAACTAGTTAGCTTGGATTTGATTTGGCTTATGATGATTGACAAAAACTAATGTAAGGTTGAGTATGAATTTGCAACATTGCATATATACATATTCCCGTGTGTTAGACTTGTTTGCTGTGGTTGTTAGATATGGCCCCTACAAAGAGACCCAGGGCTCCTCCCTAAGGTAGGCGCACCACCGTTCCACCTCTGTCTCCACCACCGGCTCTGGAATCGAGCCATGTACCTCCCCTCCGGATAGGTACGTGGGTTTGACCCGGATCACCAAGTCCTACGCTAAGAGATGGGAGGCCCTGGTGAGTGTTAAGCTCAAGGAGACAATCTTTGTAGACGTACCCATGTTGGATGCCCTTGGGCTCACCTAGCATGTCCGATGCCTCCTCACCAAAGGGGGGATGGAAGAATTCATGAGCAGGAGCGCACTCTCTTACTGGAGATACACGCTAGAGTTCCTGTCCACGGTTTGGATATGCAGCATGAGAAATGATCAACCATGTAAGAGGAATATCACTTTCCACTTGGATGATATATCTCAACAGATGACCATCTCGCAAATTGAGGAGGCGTTTGGATGGGACACTGTGGAGATACGGTCTAGGTTGGACCTACATGCCTAAGAGCGATCGATCGAGGATGGCATGTAACTTCTGAATGTTATCAACATGAGGCCAAAGAACTCCTATGACAAGAGCAGTGCCATCATCCACCCTGCACTCTGTTATGTGCACCGACTATTGGCTTATACAGTACTTTGCTTAGCGAAGCCGACGAATGTGCCAGACAATGACATTCCCTTTTTGTGACACTTGACAAGTGAGGGAGCGGGATACGGGTTGTGGGTTGAGCTGTGGATGAAGAGAATTATAAAGGTGGCAGGAAAGCCAAAGGGAAAGATTATGGTCGGAGGTATGATAGGCCTCTTGGTGGAGTACCTAGGATTGATCCCCCCGGGCTGACTTTCTATGCATAGAGAGGTACATTTCCTATCTCATCACTAATAACATGTTTGTTCGATTTGAGATGCTTAGTGCCACCCAGACCACAAATGTATTCCATTGGTTGTATGGCGTCAGGAAGGTCACATTCATGGCACTTCCTCAGCCCAACAAGACGAAGTTGGAATTTGATTCATCTCTAGCAAACTTGGAAATTTCACATGACTCCTCGTGCAGAGAGGACTTCCAGCGCGAGCTCCACGACTTTGGTCTAGCCCCTGTCCAGCGCGATTATAGCAGCTTGCCTTTCTCCGATCGACAGCAGCAACACTTCCTGCATCATTCCCAGCAGCCTTCCCCAAAGACCTAGCCGATGCAGGAGAACGATGTGCCACCTCACTACTCCCAGCATCCACCGGATTTTTATGAATAGATGATACAAACCACGCAGGATGGATTTCGCTGCCAGGATAACATGATACTGGAGCACAATGTGTTTGTCTCCCAGACCTTGATCGACATGGATAAGAAGATTGATCACCTATCAGCTCGCATCCATGAGATGCAATCCTAGGCAGGCGATGTCTCAATTCCCAATCCAGGAGCAGAGAAGCAGATAGCTAGGAGACAGAGGAGCATGGATTAGCTAGCTCATTATTAGTAGCACTATTTTGGCTATGGTCCTTCTTCCTCACATTAGTGATTTTTTAGCACCATATCTTACCCTTTTTATACTTTTCTTTGTATGCTCTTTCCCTATTGTCTACATTGAGGGAAATGTAGTGTTCTAAGAGTGGGGAGGGGTATCTACTGATTACACAACTGGGGTTGGAGATATTTTTGAAGACTTTTTAACTTTTGGATAATCTTGTGTTTTGTTTTGGATATTTTCCCCTTTAATTTTGGGATGTTTTTCTTTTGATGTAAGTGGATAATGTTGACTTTGACACTTTTCTTAGCCTTAGCATTTGGAAATAATTTTCCTACTTTTTGGACAGGAGAAACATGAAAAAAATTTTGAAAAAAAATATAGAAAAAGGAAAAAAAGAAAAAAAATTAAATAAAAAGAATCCCGCTAAGTTGAAAACTCGAGAGGGCATCTTAGGCAACATTGGGGACCCAGATAGGTCAAAAACTGGAGAGGGAAACCTAGGCAAAAATGAGAGGCTAAATGTGTGGAAAAAGGTGAGATGTAAGCCGAAGAAACATGATGTGTGTCTAGGATGAAAACCCGAAAGGGCTCCTAGGCAAAATGAGAGAAAATGAGAGAAATTGAAAAATGTTAAGTGTTCACTCATTTGCCGGCGTTGGAGTCATAAGGTTGTGGTGGCCATATGGATGGATCGGGTAGCTTAACATCTTGAGGACCTCTTGGGAGTGGAAAATTTAGCGGGAGAAAATGAAGTAAGTTATGAAACTCTTGATCGTTGATATACTTCGTTTTTAGGTTGATACATTGATATAAAGAATAGCATGTGTTTTAAACCTTATACATGTCTTTAGCGTCACCTTATACCATTAGATTTGGGATTGTCAATTCGAGATGTGGAAATGTTTTAGAGATAGAAATGAATTGATAGGTTGATATGGTTTGGGTAGATTTAGGAATGGGGGTTATGGGAAACTTCTCATTTGACCTTAACATTGGGATGTGTAATAGTGAGAGTTTTGTGAGGTATTGATTTGGGGGAATAGTAGTTAGGATGTGGATATGTCATTTCCTTCGTATGCTTGGATCTTTTCTTACTTGAGGGCGAGTAAGGTATAAGTGTGGGGAGGTTTGATATTTCCATTTTATGTGCATAATTTAGTTCTTTTTGGGGTCACTTTTGTGCTCTTTTATTATCAAGAGCTTGTGTTTTACCTTGAAATTCTCTTAGGAGAGGTAAGAGAAACTTTATGCTCTTTTACCTCTTCTAAGTGGATTTTGAGTGACAAAGGAAGAACATGGAGGCTTGAAGACTGGAGGCCATTAAAAGATCACTTTTCGAAGACTTTGAAGACTTGCTTCGAAGACACAAACACTTGAAGACCGGAGGCCATCAAAGACCATTTTTGAAAATTTTGAAGACTTTCTTTAAAGAGTTGAAGACTTTCTTCAAAGAGTTGAAGACTTTCTTCAAAGAGTTGAAGACTTTCTTCAAAGAGTTGAAGACTTTCTTCAAAGAGTTGAAGACTTGGAAAATTAGAGGAATCAATGTGAAGATAAGTGTTCACCACAAGAAGAAGAAAATAAAACAAGGTTAAGTTATGGCGCCCGTCGTGAGTCACGGCGAACATGAACCCATCCTGAGTCACGATTAACGGGTGGCCATAACCTAACCCTATCCTTTTTGTACTATAAATAGCACTGTCTTTCCTCTCATTCACATCTTCTTCTTGCATTTTTGGTACTATTCTAACCCAAGTTTCTACCATTTTTCATCTTCAAATTCTTTTGTATTATGTTTGGTTTGTTAGCATTAATTCGTATGAACTCTTGTAGCTAAATCTACTTCTTGGGAGCAATTGATTGAAGCTTCCAAACTTATGTAGTAAGATTCTATATTTGCTCATTTATGAACATTTATTGGAGAGCATTTATTATGCCATTAATGTTGTGTTTTACCTCATTTATACCATGGGTTGTTTGAGTATATGAAATGTTTGTAAGATTGAAATGTTAGAGTGTTAGGAAAGTTGCAAATTTCTTAACTCATTTGATATGAAATCCAAAAGTATGGATTTAGAACTTCTTGTGTATAATGTGTGGTAATTATTGCTAGATGAGTATGTTAATGTGAATTGTTTTCATATTTGTCATATAGATGCAAAGAAAGGTTGAACCATGAATGTTGTTTGTTGTAAGTTTAACCTAATGAATGCTTTGTTTAGTTAAATGAGTATGTCTTTAGTAGAAGGGTTGTTGTTATCAAACCTATGGTCCTTTGGGTGAAATGCCATTGGTGAAATACCCTTATGATGTAGTTAGTCTTTGGTGATCATCAATGAGGTTTTCAAATGGTCGTTGTTTGTCTTTGCAAACTACTCTTATGGAGGAATGAATGTTAATTTTTGAATAAGAAGTGATAACAATCCCGATAGACAATAAATGTAATTGAATGAGTCAATGACCTATGGGATGTTTGGAAGTGGAAGTTAATTTCCCGCAAGACTGTGTTAATTATCATTTACATCGTATCTTTAGTTATATTGTATGATTAGCATACTTCTCTTGCTTTACTAATTGATGATTTTTAATTCAATAACTTAGGCTTAAAAACCAACCACCCCCCCCCCCCCTTATTTACATGCTTGTGCATATATCTATGTATGTATACGCATAGTATGTTTCTACTATATATGTTTAAACACTTGAATAGACCCCTCTTCTCGTGAACGACTTCGACTTGCCATTATCTACTTAATTGTAGATAGGAAGCATTAGGGCTTAAAATTATTAACATGGTGAAGATAAGTGTTCACCACAAGAAGAAGAAAAGAAAACAAGGTTAAGTTCTGGCGCCCGTCACGAGTCGCAACCAGCAGGTGGCCAAAACCTAACCTTATCCTTTTTGTACTATAAATAGAACACTCTTTCCTCTTATTCACTTCTTCTTCTTCTTGCATATTTGGTACTGTTCTAACCCAAGTTTCTACAATTTTTCATCTTCAAATTCTTTTGTATTATGTTTGGTATGTTAGCATTAATTCGTATAAACTCTTGTAGCTAAATCTTGTTCTTGGGAGCAATTGATTGAAGCCTCCATACTTATGTAGTAAGATTCTATATTTGCTCATTTATGAACATTTATTGGAGAGCATTTATTATGCCATTAATTTTGTGTTTTACCTCATTTATACCATGGGTTGTTTGAGTATATGAAATGTTTGTAAGATTGAAATGTTAGAGTGTTAGGAAAGTTGCAAATTTCTTAACTCATTTGATATGAAATCCAAAAGTATGGATTTAGAACTTCTTGTGTATAATGTGTGGTAATTCTTGCTAGATGAGTATGTTAATGTGAATTTTTTTCATATTTGTTATATAGATGCAAAGAAAAGTTGAACCATGAATGTTGTTTGTTCTAAGTTTAACCTAATGAATGCTTTGTTTAGTTAAATGAGTATGTCTTTAGTAGAAGGGTTGTTGTTATCAAACCTATGCTCCTTTGGGGGAATGCCATTGGTGAAATACCCTTATGATGTAGTAAGTCTTTGTTGATCATCAATGAGGTTTTCAAATGGTCGTTGTTTGTCTTTGCAAACTACTCTTATGGAGGAATGAATGTTAATTTTTGAATAAGAAGTGATAACAATCCCGATAGACAATAAATGTAATTGAATGAGTCAATGACCTATGGGATGTTTGGAAGTGGAAGTTAATTTCCCGCAAGACTGTGTTAATTATCATTTACATCGTATCTTTAGTTATATTGTATGATTAGCATACTTCTCTTGCTTTACTAATTGATGATTTTTAATTCAATAACTTAGGCTTAAAAACCAACCACCCCCCCCCCCCTTATTTACATGCTTGTGCATATATCTATGTATGTATACGCATAGTATGTTTCTACTATATATGTTTAAACACTTGAATAGACCCCTCTTCTCGTGAAAGACTTCGACTTGCCATTATCTACTTAATTGTAGATAGGAAGCATTAGGGCTTAAAATTATTAACATGGTGAAGATAAGTGTTCACCACAAGAAGAAGAAAAGAAAACAAGGTTAAGTTCTGGCGCCCGTCACGAGTCGCAACCAGCAGGTGGCCAGAACCTAACCTTATCCTTTTTGTACTATAAATAGAACACTCTTTCCTCTTATTCACTTCTTCTTCTTCTTACATTTTTGGTACTGTTCTAACCCAAGTTTCTACCATTTTTCATCTTCAAATTCTTTTGTATTATGTTTGGTATGTTAGCATTAATTCGTATAAACTCTTGTAGCTAAATCTTGTTCTTGGGAGCAATTGATTGAAGCCTCCATACTTATGTAGTAAGATTCTATATTTGCTCATTTATGAACATTTATTGGAGAGCATTTATTATGCCATTAATTTTGTGTTTTACCTCATTTATACCATGGGTTGTTTGAGTATATGAAATGTTTGTAAGATTGAAATGTTAGAGTGTTAGGAAAGTTGCAAATTTCTTAACTCATTTGATATGAAATCCAAAAGTATGGATTTAGAACTTCTTGTGTATAATGTGTGGTAATTCTTGCTAGATGAGTATGTTAATGTGAATTTTTTTCATATTTGTTATATAGATGCAAAGAAAAGTTGAACCATGAATGTTGTTTGTTGTAAGTTTAACCTAATGAATGCTTTGTTTAGTTAAATGAGTATGTCTTTAGTAGAAGGGTTGTTGTTATCAAACCTATGGTCCTTTGGGGGAATGCCATTGGTGAAATACCCTTATGATGTAGTAAGTCTTTGTTGATCATCAATGAGGTTTTCAAATGGTCGTTGTTTGTCTTTGCAAACTACTCTTAAGGAGGAATGAATGTTAATTTTTGAATAAGAAGTGATAACAATCCCGATAGACAATAAATGTAATTGAATGAGTCAATGAGTCAATGACCTATAGGATGTTTGGAAGTGGAAGTCAATTGCCCACAAGACTGTGTTAATTATCATTTACATCGTATCTTTAGTTGTATTGTATGATTAGCATACTTCCCTTGCTTTATTAATTGATGATTTTTAATTTCATAACTTAGGCTTAAAAACCAACCACTCCCCCCTTATTTACATGCTTGTGCATATATCTATGTATGTATACGCTTAGTATGTTTTCTACTATATATGTTTAAACACTTGAATAGATCCCTCTTCTCGTGAACGACTCCGACTTGCCATTATCTACTTAATTTTAGATTGGAAGCATTAGGGCTTAAAATTATTAACATGGTGAAGATAAGTGTTCACCACAAGAAGAAGAAAAGAAAACAAGGTTAAGTTCTGGCGCCCATCACGAGTCGCAACCAGCAGGTGGCCAGAACCTAACCTTATCCTTTTTGTACTATAAATTGAACACTTTTTCCTCTCATTCACTTCTTCTTCTTCTTGCATATTTGGTACTATTCGAACCCTAGTTTCTACCATTTTTTATCTTTAAAATCCCTTGTATTATGTTTTGTTTTAGCATTAATTAGTATGAACTGTTGTAGCTAAATCTAGTTCTTGGGAGCAATTGATTGAAGCCTCCATACTTATGTAGTAAGATTCTATATTTGCTCATTTATGATATTTTATTGGAGAGCATTTATTATGCCATTAATGTTGTTTTTTACCTCATTTATACCATGGGTTGTTTGAGTATATGAAATGTTTGTAATATTGAAATGTTAGAGTGTTAGGAAAGTTGCAAATTTCTTAACTCATTTGATATGAAATCCAAAAGTATGGATTTAGAACTTCTTGTGTATAATGTGTGGTAATTCTTGCTAGATGAGTATGTTAATGTGAATTGTTTTCATATTTGTCATATAGATGCAAAGAAAGGTTGAACCATGAATGTTGTTTGTTGTAAGTTTAACCTAATGAATGCTTTGTTTAGTTAAATGAGTATGTCTTTAGTAGAAGGGTTGTTGTTATCAAACCTATGGTCCTTTGGGTGAAATGCCATTGGTGAAATACCCTTATGATGTAGTTAGTCTTTGGTGATCATCAATGAGGTTTTCAAATGGTCGTTGTTTGTCTTTTAAAACTACTCTTAAGGAGGAATGAATGTTAATTTTTGAATAAGAAGTGATAACAATCCCGATAGACAATAAATGTAATTGAATGAGTCAATGAGTCAATGACCTATGGGATGTTTGGAAGTGGAAGTCAATTGCCCACAAGACTGTGTTAATTATCATTTACATCGTATCTTTAGTTGTATTGTATGATTAGCATACTTCTCTTGCCTTACTAATTGATGGTTTTTAATTCGATAACTTAGGCTTAAAAACCAACCACTCCCCCCCCTTATTTACATGCTTGTGCATATATCTATGTATGTATACGCCTAGTATGTTTTCTACTATATATGTTTAAACACTTGAATAGATCCCTCTTCTCGTGAACAACTCCGACTTGCCATTATCTACTTAATTGTAGATAGAAAGCATTAGGGCTTAAAATTATTAACATGGTGAAGATAAGTGTTCACCACAAGAAGAAGAAAAGAAAACAAGGTTAAGTTCTGGCGCCCGTCACGAGTCGCAACCAGCAGGTGGCCAGAACCTAACCTTATCCTTTTTGTACTATAAATAGAACACTCTTTCCTCTCATTCACTTCTTCTTCTTCTTGCATTTTTGGTACTATTCGAACCCTAGTTTCTACCATTTTTTATCTTTAAAATCCCTTGTATTATGCTTTGTTTTAGCATTAATTAGTATGAACTCTTGTAGCTAAATCTAGTTTTTTGGATCAATTGATTGAAGCCTCCATACTTATGTAGTAAGATTCTATATTTGCTCATTTATGAACATTTATTGGAGAGCATTTATTATGCCATTAATGTTGTGGTTTACCTCATTTATACCATGGGTTGTTTGAGTATATGAACTGTTTGTAAGATTGAAATGTTAGAGTGTTAGGAAAGTTGCAAATTTCTTAACTCATTTGATATGAAATCCAAAAGTATGGATTTAGAACTTCTTATGTATAATGTGTGCTAATTCTTGCAAGATGAGTATGTTAATGTGAATTTTTTTCATATTTGTCATATAGATGCAAAGAAAGGTTGAACCATGAATGTTGTTTGTTGTAATTTTAACCTAATGAATGCTTTGTTTAGTTAAATGAGTATGTCTTTAGTAGAAGGGTTGTTGTTATCAAACCTATGGTCCTTTGGGTGAAATGCCATTGGTGAAATACCCTTATGATGTAGTTAGTCTTTGGTGATCATCAATGAGGTTTTCAAATGGCAGTTGTTTATCTTTGCAAACTACTCTTAAGGAGGAATGAATGTTAATTTTTGAATAAGAAGTGATAACAATCCCGATAGACAATAAATGCAATTGAATGAGTCAATGAGTCAATGACCTATGGGATGTTTGGAAGTGGAAGTCAATTGCCCACAAAACTGTGTTAATTATCATTTACATCGTATCTTTAGTTGTCTTGTATGATTAGCATACTTCTCTTGCCTTACTAATTGATGGTTTTTAATTCGATAACTTAGGCTTAAAAACCAACCACTCCCCCCCCCCTTATTTACATGCTTGTGCATATATCTATGTATGTATACGCCTAGTATGTTTTCTACTATATATGTTTAAACACTTGAATAGATCCCTCTTCTCGTGAACAACTCCGACTTGCCATTATCTACTTAATTGTAGATAGGAAGCATTAGGGCTTAAAATTATTAACATGGTGAAGATAAGTGTTCACCACAAGAAGAAGAAAAGAAAACAAGGTTAAGTTCTGGCGCCCGTCACGAGTCGCAACCAGCAGGTGGCCAGAACCTAACCTTATCCTTTTTGTACTATAAATAGAACACTCTTTCCTCTCATTCACTTCTTCTTCTTCTTGCATTTTTGGTACTATTCGAACCCTAGTTTCTACCATTTTTTATCTTTAAAATCCCTTGTATTATGTTTTATTTTAGCATTAATTAGTATGAACTCTTGTAGCTAAATCTAGTTTTTTGGAGCATTTGATTGAAGCCTCCATACTTATGTAGTAAGATTCTATATTTGCTCATTTATGAACATTTATTGGAGAGCATTTATAATTCCATTAATGTTGTGTTTTACCTCATTTATACCATGGGTTGTTTGAGTATATGAAATGTTTGTAAGATTGAAATGTTAGAGTGTTAGGAAAGTTTCAAATTTCTTAACTCATTTGATATGATATCCAAAAGCATGGACCTAGAACTTCTTACATATAATGTGTGGTAATTCTTGCTAGATGAGTATGTTAATGTGGATTGGTTTCATATTTGTCATATAGATGCAAAGAAAGGTTGAACCATGAATGTTGTTTGTTGTAAGTTTAACCTAATGAATGCTTTGTTTAGTTAAATGAGTATGTCTTTAGTAGAAGGGTTGTTGTTATCAAACCTATGGTCCTTTGGGTGAAATGCCATTGGTGAAATACCCTTATGATGTAGTTAGTCTTCGGTGATCATCAATGAGGTTTTCAAATAGCAGTTGTTTATCTTTGCAAACTACTCTTAAGGAGGAATGAATGTTAATTTTTGAATAAGAAGTGATAACAATCCCGATAGACAATAAATGTAATTGAATGAGTCAATGAGTCAATGACCTATGGGATGTTTGGAAGTGGAAGTCAATTGCCCACAAGACTGTGTTAATTATCATTTACATCGTATCTTTAGTTGTATTGTATTATTAGCATACTTCTCTTGCCTTACTAATTGATGATTTTTAATTCGATAACTTAGGCTTAAAAACCAACCACTCCCCCCCCCCCCCTTATTTACATGCTTGTGCATATATCTATGTATGTATACGCCTAGTATGTTTTCTACTATATATGTTTAAACACTTGAATAGATCCCTCTTCTCGTGAACGACTCCGACTTGCCATTACCTACTTAATTGTAGATAGGAAGCATTAGGGCTTAAACTTATTAACATGGTGAAGATAAGTGTTCACCACAAGAAGAAGAAAAGAAAACAAGGTTAAGTTCTGGCGCCCGTCACGAGTCGCAACCAGCAGGTGGCCAGAACCTAACCTTATCCTTTTTGTACTATAAATAGAACACTCTTTCCTCTCATTCACTTCTTATTCTTCTTGCATTTTGGTACTATTCAAACCCTAGTTTCTACCATTTTTTATCTTTAAAATCCCTTGTATTATGTTTTGTTTTTTAGCACTAATTAGTGTAAACTCTTGTAGCTAAATCTAGTTCTTGGGAGCAATTGATTGAAGCCTCTATACTTATGTGGTAAGATTCTATATTTGCTCATTTATATACATTTATTGGAGAGCATTTATAATTCCATTAATGTTGTGTTTTACCTCATTTATACCATGGGTTGTTTGAGTATATGAAATGTTTGTAAGATTGAAATGTTGGAGTGTTAGGAAAGTTTCAAATTTCTTAACTCATTTGATATGATATCCAAAAGCATGGACCTAGAACTTCTTACGTATAATGTGTGGTAATTCTTGCTAGATGAGTATGTTAATGTGGATTGGTTTCATATTTGTCATATAGATGCAATGAAAGTTTGAACCTTGAATGTTGTTTGTTCTAAGTTTTACCTAATGAATGCTTTGTTTGGTTAAATGAGTATGTCTTTGGTAGAAGACTTGTTGTTATCAAACCTATGGTCCTTTGGGTGAAATGCCATTGACGAAATACCCCTATGATGTTGTTTGTCTTTGGTAATCATCTAAGAGGTTTGCAAATGGTCATTGTTTATCTTTGCAAGCTACTCTTAAGGAGGAATGAATGTTGATCTATGATTGAGAAGTGATAACATTTCCCATAGATGATAAATGTAATTGAATGAGTGAATGAATCAATGAGCTATAGGATGTTTGGAAGTGGAAGTCGATTACTCCCAAGGCTCCGTTAATAATCATTTACATCGTACTTTTTCTTTGTATTGCATGATTAGCATAGTTCAGTTGCTTTGCTAATTGTTGATTTATAATTTGATAACTCGGCTTAAAAACTAACCAAACCACCCCCTCCCCTTGTTTACATGCTTTTACATATATCTATGTATGTATATGCCTTGTATGTTTTCTCCTATACATGTTTAAACACATGAAAAGATCCCTCTTCTCGTGGACGACCCTAACTTTCCATTATCTACTTAATTGTAGATAGGAAGCATTAGGGGTTAAAAGTATTAACATTGTGAAAATAAATGTTCACCACAAGAAGAAGAAAAGAAAACAAGGTTATGTTCTGGCGCCCGTCGCTAGTCGCGATGAACCCGTAGCGATTCGCGACCAATGGGTGGCCGTAATCTAATTTTATCCTTTTTGTACTATATGTAACACTCTCTTTCCTCTCATTAACATCTTCTTCTTCCAGCATTTTTGGTACTATTCTAACTCTAATTTCTACCGTTTTCATCTTTAAATTCTCTTGTATTATGTTTGGGTTTTTAGCATTAATTAGTATGAACTCTTGTATCTAAATATAGTTCTTGGGAGCAATTGATTTAAGTTTCCAAACTTATGCAGTAAGATTCTATATTTGCTCATTTATAAACATTTATTGGAGAGCATTTATAATGCCATTAATGTTGTGGTTTACCTCATTTATACCATGGGTTGTTGGAGTATATGAAATGTTTGTAAGATTGAAATGTTAGAGTGTTAGGAAAGTTGTAAATTTCATAACTCATTTGATATGATATCCAAAAGCATGGATTTAGAACTTCTTGTGTATAATGTGTGGTAGTTCTTGCTAAATGAGTATATTAATGTGGATGTTTTCATATTTGTCATTTAGATGCAAAGAAAGGTTGAACCTTGAATGTTGTTTGTTCTAAGTTTAACCTAATGAATGCTTTGTTTGGTTAAATGACTATGTCTTTGGTAGAAGGTTTGTTGTTATCAAACCTATGGTCCTTTGGTGGGAATGTCATTGATGAAATACCCCTATGATGTTGTTTGTCTTTGGTGATCATCAATGAGGTTTGCAAATAATCGTTGTTTGTCTTCGCAAACTACTCTTAAGGAGGAATGAATGTTGATCTTTAAATGAGAAGTGATAACATTCCCCATAGACAGTAAATGTAATTGAATGAGTGAATGTATCAATGAGCTATAGGATGTTTGGAAGTGGAAGTCGATTGCCCCCTAGGCTCCGTTAATTATCATTTTCATTGTATCTTTAGTTGTATTGCATGAGCATAGTTCACTTGCTCTGCTAATTGTTGATTTTAATTTGATAACTAGGGCTTAAAAACCAACCAACCCTCCCCCCCCTGTTTACATGGTTTTACATATATCTGTTTATGTATATGCCTAGTGTGTTTTCTCCTATTTATGTTTAAACACTTGAAAAGATCACTCTTCTTGTGGACGACCCCGACTTGCCATTATCTACTTAATTTGAGATAGGAAGCATTAGGGATTAATAGTATCAACATTATGTTCATAGGTGTTCACCACAAGAAGAAGAAAAGTAGACAAGATTAAGTTCCGACGCCTGTCGCTAGTCGCGACCAACGGGTGGCCAGAACCTAATCTTATCCTTTTCGTACTATAAGTAACACTCTCTTTCCTCTCATTCATATCTTCTTCTTCCAGCATTTTTGGTATTATTCTAACCCTAATTTCTACCATTTTTCATCTTCAAATTATCTTGTATTATGTTTGGTTTGTTAGAATTAATTAGTATGAACTCTTTTACTTAAATTTAGTACTTGGGAGCAATTTATTGAAGCTTCCCAACTTATGTAGTAAGATTCTATATTTTCTCATTTATAAACATATATTGGAGAGCATTTATAATGCCATTAATGTTGTTGTTTACCTCATTTATACCATGGGTTGTTTGAGTATATGAAATGTTTGTAAGATTGAAATGTTAGAGTGTTAGGAAAGTTGCAAATTTCATAACTCATTTGATATGATATCCAAAAGCATGGATTTAGAACTTCTTGTGTATAATATGTGGTAATTCTTGCTAGATGAGTATGTTAATATGGATTGTTATTTATATTTGTCAAATAGATGTAAAGAAAGGTTGAACCTTCTAGATATACTGACTTAAAAGAGTTCCACTGAAATCTCGATGGGAATGCAAAGAACCCATGGACAATTAGTTGAACAAATCTTGGGCCTTCCCTTGAAGATAACTCCCAACGAGTTTCCAAGTATGGTGTATATGTAGCCAAGCGGTTAAAAGGCTGATGGCCACTAGGCCTAGCCAAATCTCATCCCATAACGAGATGAAACCATTTCAGCCCAAGGTGCAGATCAGCTAGGTGTGGGACTTCTAGTCGTGGCAGAGAACGTGGGCCAAGAAACACAGAACGAACAATGAATACGAAGCCATGAGCACAGAACGTGGTGATCGTGGTGTGACCCACGATCTCAATTCCTAAAAACAAGGAACTACAACTATATCAGCCTATAAATACAAGAAGCTTGAGAGGAGCTAAGGTAAGCATGAATATGCTAAGAAATTCCATTCTTGAAGAGGAAGACTAACTTGATCGTCGGAGCTTTTCTCCTGGAATCACTTCTGGGATTGGTTTTGTAGGGGAATAGATTCACAGAGTGAAGAACAAGGGGTTTGCCTGACCAGATCACCATATTATCTGGCGTTGACTGTGGGAACACAAAAAATATTTTTTTCAAAGTCTTTCAGGTAAAAAATAGTGTTCACAATAAGTGAGAAGAGTCACAATCACCAGACACAAAAACAAACACCTGGACGCAATAGAAGCATGCATCCTACCCAGGACCATGATTACATTCCTAGTAGAGAAAATAAGTGTAGTAAGGAAGAAACGGGGGAGGATGAAAACGAAGCAGAATCCTTCAACACGAACCAAGAAACATAAAAAAGGGAGTTTGCAACATTCTTAGAAATGAACAGAGATAATTTGTACAACTAGTTTCTGACAACACTCAAACCAAACCCTCCAAGATTAGAAACAAAAATTAAGCCAGGAGCTTGAGAATCTCAATAACGAAGAAGAGTTGTGTGACATCGTTGCAGACGATGATACAGACAAATCACCCCTACCGCAACACCTGCTTGATTTTATGATGCCAAAGGACTTCAAACTTCCTTTACATGTTAAAATCTACGATGGGACCACATATCCAAAAGAGTTTCTACACTCATATAGAAATAGCATGAGATTTTGCGATGCAAACATCGAATTAGTGTGCAAAGTGTTCCCTTTGTTCTTGTCAGGGACAACGATCACATGGTACGAGGATCTTCCAAATGGAAGTATCAAATCTTGGGCACAATAGTTGGATCTGTTTCTTGGTCATTTCTATCAGAAGCAAAGATTCACAAAAATGATTGTAGATCTTAATGGCATAGCCCAACAAAGTGATGAAATTCTGGTGAAGTATCATAATAGATTTGTCACAGAAAGTTTATAGGTTTGCAACTTGTCATTCCAATCGTCATTGGAAGGGTTCACAAGAGGCTTGCCATCAGTAGAGTTGTACAAATAACTAACAAAGAACATGCCTAAGAAAACCTGAGAGAGCTACAAAAGATCATTGAGCATCATGTGCAAATGGAAGAGGTGAACAATTGCAAGATAGATGGAGAACAAGGTGAAAAGAAGATGGTGGAGGATTCACAAAAGGTGTTTATGAAGAAAATAAAGGGAAACACCCCTTTCAAAGGAAGAGAACCAGGGTTGCAGGGCACATCATTCCAATATACGCCTATGACAAGATTAAGGAAAAAGATATGGCAAGCGAAAATGAGCTATCTTGAGAACCAGCACCTATGTTAGCACCGCCAGAAAAGAGATCCATGGAGTATTATTGTGCCTTCCATAAGAACCATGGTTATGACATTGAGTATTATAGAGACCTGAGAAGACAAATTGAAGAAAATTTGAGGAATGGCTACTTAAGACAATATAGAAAGGAAGGAGAAAGCTAGTATGGTGACAATAACAAAACAGTGAACCCCTCAACAAGAAACCAAGGGACGGTAACAACATTGGAAAAACAAAAAATAAAAAAATGATTACAGCAGTGGATTGCAATGATGATGCATGCAATGAGGTACTAGAAATAGTCATCGTGTCCATACACGGATCCATGGAGTCATTGTCCAACAATGCTTGGAAAGCTAAAGCAAGAGTATGTTGACAAAAGACTTCGTTCGAATGAGGTGATCACCTTTAGCGAGGAAGATGCAGTACCTAATGTTTTGCCTTACAACGATCCCATGATCATTATAGCAAAAATTGGAAATGCAACCATTCACAGGGTGTTCGTAGATGATGGAAGTGCAGTCGAGATACTATTCATAGATTACTTTGACAGTTTGGGTTTCAAGCAAACTGATCTAAAAAAATCTACGTCCTTGCTGGTAGGATTCACTAGGCGAGCAGAAACACCTTTAGGGAATATACACCTACCTGTCACCATTGGAGAGAGTGGGGGAAATTGTACCATCATGTGCAACTTCGTGGTCATGGATGCTCCAAGTACATTTAACGCCATCATCAGAAGGCCAAGGTTGACAGAGCAAAAGCAATATGGCCCACTTACAACCCGGTAATGAAATTCCCAACTATGGCTGGAATTGCGACCATAAGAAGAAACCAACAAACAAAGAAGCAATGCATAGTTATGGCAATGAAGGTAGAGAAAATTAGGGAAAAGGAGAAGATGGTTGACATGATCTCAGATGGTGGGTTACTAGAGCAGCCAAAATCAATAGTACATCTGGGAGAAGAAACAGAGCTGGCTAGCCTAAATGACGAAGATAATTCCAAGTGTGTACTGATAGGAAAAGATCTTCCAAGCACATTTAAATCCTACGAAGCCACAAAGATACTTTTGCATGAGTGTCCAGAACATGGAAGGAGTAGACCCAAGCATCTCTACCTATTCCTTGAATATCAATGACTCAGTTAAACCAATTAAACAAAAGCAACGCTACTTCGCTAGCGATAGGCAAAAAGAAATCAAAGAGGAAGTTACAGCACTTCTTCAAGCCGGTATATTGAAAGGGGTCATATACCCAAAGTGGCTAGTGAACCTGGTCATGGTGAAGAAATTAGATACAGACTGGAGAATGTGCATTGACTTCATGGATCTGAATAAAGCATGCTCAAAGGACTGCTATCCTTTGCTGAAAATCGATCAATTAGTTGAAGCAATTTCAGGGTATGAAGTCCTGGCATTTTTAGATGCATATTAAGGATAGCACTAAATATTGATGAATCTGGAGGATGCAAAGAAAATTGCATTTATGACAAGCTTTGGGACATTTTGTTACATAAAGATGGCGTTAGGGTTAAAAACCAGAGAGTAGTCGATAATACATTTCATGATCAAATAGGGCAAAATGTCGAGCACATGTTGAGGAGATGGTTATCAAGAGCAGGAAGGTGGGTAGCTTTATTATTGATTTAATAGGAACTTTAGACACGTTACTTGCCATAGGGATGAAGCTCAACCCTAAGAAATGCATAATTGGAGTAGGCGCAGGAAAATTCTTAGGATAATAAGTATCCTCAAAAGGTATCGAAGCCAACCCGGAGAAAACCAAAGCTATAGTAGATCTTCCCTGGCCATACACAGACAAAGATGTGCAAATTCTAATGGGTTCACTGGCGGCGCTTAGCTGCTTTGTCTCAAAAGCGGCGGAGAAGTATTTCCCACTCTTTAAAGTCCTAAGGAAGGCTAAAAATTTTAGCTGGAGTAAAGAATGTAAAAAAGCATATGATAGTTTGAAGGAACGACTTCAAGCATTGCCAACGTTGAAGTCACATGTCCCTAGAGAAACCTTGTACTTATATTTGGCGATCTCTCAAAATGTAGTCAGCTCTGTTTTGGTTTGCTTGGAAGGCCAAAAACAAGTGCAAGTGTACTATATCATCATATTATTGCAAAATGCAGAGAAGGCATAGATGCTAGCTGAGAAGTTAACCCTGGATTTAATATATTCACCACGAAAGTTGAGAATGTATTTTCACAGTCATCTCATCATGGTTTACAATGGCTTCCCAATTAAGAACATCCTTAGCAAGTCTGAATCATTGGGGAGACTAGCGAAGTGGGCTCTAGAACTAAGCCAATTTGGGATCCAATTCTAACCAAGAACGGCAATCAAGGCTCAGGCATTAGAAGACTTCATTGCAGAAATGACCAGCCAAGATGCACATAGATCAAATATGCACCAGAATCTAAGAATTGATAAAGAAAAATCAAAGCGGGAAGAAATTCCATGGACATTCTTCATTAATGGCACGTCCAGCAGAGAAGGTTGCGATGGAGGATTACTGTTGGTAAACCTAGAAAGAGGTGAACATAGATACTCACTTCATTTTGACTTTCTGCTCACTAACAATGAAGCGGAGTATGAAGCTTTGATATGTGAACCGGACCTTACCATCAGAATGAAGATGAAGAGTGTCCGAGTATCCAGTGATTCACTAACTATAGTACAACATGTACGACGAGACTACAAAGTACGAGAATAATAGTTGGTAAAGTATTTAAAGAAAGTTCAGCAGCTCATAGCCTAGCTCGAGTACATCAATATCAAACACGTACAAAGAAGCAAAAATACAAAAGAAGATGCATTAAGAAAGCTAACAACAGTTGGATTTGAATCTCTGAGTGAACATGGAGATGTGGTATTACAAGTTATTTCAGTCAGAAGCACAACATCAACTACAGTGTCAACAACCCAAATGGAAGATGTAAACTGGATAGCACCACTAATAGAGTACTTTTTGAATAGAACATTTCCAGATAATAAGGTGCAAGCAAGGAATTTGGAGCTACATTCTAATAACTACACCTAAGAGGATGAAACCTCGTACAAGAAGGCTTTCCGTCTCCATGGATGAAATACATAGGACCACCACAGGCAAGAGAAATTCCAAGAGAAGTTCACGAAGGGCTGTGTGGAACGCATTACGAAGCTAGAATAATAGTAAAAATACCATCCGAGCAGGATACTACTGGCCGACTATGTTTAACAATGTGCTCGACTCTTGTGCTCAAATTTAGGAGTTTCCAAATCAACGCTTTGTTGTCACATAAGCCACGGACCGCTTTGAGAGGGATGTATGGAGCTTAACCATTTGTTAATGTAGGATTGGCCTAGTTGGGCCATTCCTAGAGAGCGAAAGCAACACCAAATTTTCAATTGTGGCGATCGACTACTTCACAAAGTGGGTGGAGACGAAACCATTAGGACAAGTCACAACTGAGGTAACTAAAAAATTCATCTGGCAGAACATAGTGTGTCGCTTTGGGGTGGTGTGCCAGTTCACAAGTGGTACATTCACTAATTTGTGTTCAAAGGTTGGGATTCTTCAAAAGTTTACCTCTGTGGTGCACCCTCAAGCTAACAGACAAATGGAACACATAGGACTATCGTTCAAGGAATTCAGAAGCGACTGGAAGGAAAGAGAACTAGATGGGTGGATGAAATACACAACACCCTATGTTCATATAGAAGGACCGTTCAAGATCCAATGGGGAAGACACCATAAAGTCTAGTCTACGGTCATGAAGTAGTGATACCAGTAGAGGCAGGTGATTCAAGTCTCCAAGTATGCCATTACAAAGAGGAAAACAATCCTGACATGATGAAACTGGATCTAGACGAACTAGAAGAAAAAGATAATGGCAATGATCACAGAGGCTAAGTATAAGGAGAGAATGGCTAGAGCTTACAATTAGAAAGTGAATGAAATTTGATTCAGGGTGGTGATCTTGTGTTAACAAAGAATGAGACAAGCCTAGTAGAGGAACGAGGAAAGCTATGCCAAAATTGGGAAGGACCTTACAAGGTTACAAGGAATCACAAATCCAATTGTTACGAGCTAGAAAGGCTGGACGGCAGCAGAGTCTGTAACACACCATGTGGTCAATTTGAGAAAGTTCTATGTCTAGGTTTGAGGAAAAAGGTAGGGAGCATCTACCTATACAAAAACCAAGAGATTATCATTGGTTACATCCTTTCCTTTGTTTCCAAGGCGATATTATCGCATTTGTATATTATAAATATTAAAAACAATCTATCTCAGCCACGATTACATTTTTAGCTCTCTACTTGGAAATTTTAGATGAGAACACATTCGTAGCACATTTCAATCAATGAACTAAGGCTTTTTAATTGTAAAATGTGGATCACAATCTAATAAACAAAAAGCTATATGTAGATCTTGCAACTTAGCAAATAATACACTCGTAAGCTATAGATCTTGTACAACTACCGATGCTTATAAGCTTTAGATCTTGCAACTTTGAAAACCTTACAATCACAAGCTATACATATTGCACAAGAGACGATTTGATCATAAAAGTGACACAAGCAAGAAATAGATCTTGCTCGTCATAAAATTCGAAGATCTTAAAAATGCAAGTAATAGATCTTGCAGCTTCGCTATACTAACTACGCAAGCTATAGATCTTGCAAAAGGCGCAAAACATCAATAACAAAAGATAATATGATAGAAGCAAGCCTTAGATCTTGCAGCTCTACAAATTCAATCCTACAACTCAAGGAACAAGCAAGAAAATATCAACATAAGAGCTGATGGAAGATAGCTTATTAAGTGATAGCAAACAGGCATGTTTACAAAATGACAGTAAAATTATTCAAGCCTTTACATGGAAGGAAAAATAGATTAAACAAGAGACTACATCTAGATGCTCATGATAATCTAGAGAAGAATAAACCACCACTACGACTACCACGCTCGACCTTGCGATTAGTGTACTCAACTCTACGCCGGTTCTCTTCAGCCTCACGCTCCTCACTAACTATATGCTCGTATCGCCACTTCATGTGTATATATGCAAGATGGCATATTATACCCCTTCTCTCTATATGACCAATATATCTAGCATTGTATGCCTTGACGTCGGTTATAAGGCAAAACTCTTCACGATCCAGCTGCATACTAGTAACACTAGAAATTTCTTCATATCTCTTATTCTTGGCCTTCAAATTTTGTACTTCCTACTCTAGGAATCGAAGATGTGATCAGACAGCCTCAGAAAAATTAATCCTCTTCCCATTAATTTCCATAGTAAGATCTCCACAACCAGTAGCCCTATGAGATGACAAGGGAAGAACCTAAAGTCTAGCCTGCTCAAGTTGGTGCACAGGCGTATCAAGATGATCACACTCAGCATGGAATTTCTCATTTTCATTTTTGCAATTCCATGTTTATAGCAAATTGTTCGTTAAACTTTCTTTGCCAACCGAGGGCAGAAGTTGAAAAGTGGTCACATATCCTGCTTTTTCTTCAACTGGTCGAACAAGTCATCAAGATAAGTACACTGTTTATCAATGATCAATGTTTCTAATGGGCTTCTCGAGTCTTACTTGCAGCATAATTTTTAGCCTCTTCCTATTGTCGAAGCACCTTCACCATGGCTAACTGTTAATGGTGAATAAGGATGTTTTTCTCATTGCAAATCCCTCGTGAATAACACACGGCATCATGGGCGTCCTTTACAGTCTTCTCCCACTTTGCTTCAAGATTATTAATACCCAAGATCATGTACGTCAGGTGAATGCCTAAATACATCGCCTATTCTTGAACACGAGCAGGGATTTTAAGCAAACACATGTACATAGCGGCAGCTTCAAGATCAACCAGACTATGAACAATATCTTTGCCAAGCAATTCAACATTGTAATCATTGGGAATAAGATGTGGAAGATGATGGAGTTCATAAAGACGTAGGAGCTCCCCACCCAAGATGTAAAGGAATGGACTCCAAACGAGATAGATAACTGGAAGAAATAAGTTGGATATACTATTTGAATATAAAAAATAGTAGCTTCAATCATTCTAATGGGGCAACAAAGAGGAGACGAAAACCCAGTGTGACAAGGAAAGGGAACATAACATCCCAGATAGTCAACACTTTTCAAAGGAATTTGGTCAACAATAATATCAAAACTCTACGAATAAGTAAATGTAAGGAGATTGGTCAAATTGGAAAAGGCAGCCATAATGATAACATCTTCGAGAATACAACAAAGTACACACATACATCAAAATATTTTCATGAATTACAAAAGTATCTCCTTAAAATACATAGCACTAAGGTTCACTATCTTTAGTAGGAGAAGTGGATGAAGTGCGGACAACAACAAAAACCTCCTAGCTGGCATGTTGAGCAGAGGCTTCACCATTTAAATCACCTTTAGGGTTCGCTATCAATAGGATTAAGAATATGATCTGGAATGAAAATCTCTGAAGAGGGAGAGCCAAATGGGAGATCCTCAAGATAGTCAACTGTGCATCGCTTCAACTCAGCTACGGAAGGTAGATTGGGAAGATTAGCAATATGGGATAGCAGTACGAAGGGATGACCACCATCGGAAAGGCTCTGAAGGATACCCTCATTCAAGGCTTCCTTCTGTTGTTCAAGAAATTTCTTGGATTTAGCTAGCCTGGGTAGTTTTTCAACCTTTGCAGTAGGGTTCAGCTTCCGCAACTCAACCAAGGCCTCGCAATACCCAACGTTGCGAGAGCTAGTTATGACTCCTCAAATAAATCATAAAAGGACTTTGTCTTCACCAGTCAATCAACTAGAACTTGGGTATATTCAGGTGAAGTGAGGCCAGTGGCTCGCATCTCTTCCAACTGGGAACAAATTTTCTTCATCTCCTCCTCAGTGGCCAACACGCACACTTCGGCAGCACACATTCACTCCTCGACAGCTTTAAAAGAGGTGATCAGAGTTACACACTTCGCTTTGCTGGCTTGCAACTTTTTAAACATTGCACTATCTCCTATCATAAACTCAGCAACCCATTTGCTGGCGAGTTGAAAGCTCTCAGCAACCTTGTTTTCAAATCAAGCAAAGAAGTGAAGCAGTTATACACTAAGAAACACACATTTAAATCATGATAATACATCAACAGAGAGAGAACATACCACAATCATTGTTTCATAAAGTGACAACTTCGTAAGTGTAGCAGGAACAGTTTCTTCCACAATCAAATCGTGGCACTGGGACAGTGGGTTTTGAAGAGGATGGCTAACACGCACCTTCTTCTTAACAAGCTCTAGCTTTGTATTACACCCGTTGGTTTTTTCCTTTCGCCTTCACCTATGAGACGTTTCATTCGACATGGTACCATCTACTTTAACTTCTTTGACCAAGGACCCATAAGTTATCGGCTAAATGGTAGCTTCATGGATCACCTCCTAAGGGATAACAACCTTGGATTTGTTATTAGTCTCAGTCACCAAAGTCTCTAAGTCCTCATCATCGTCAACAGTAATGAAGTTTCTCTCAGCGGAGCGTTTGGTTGGATTCATATCTGCAGCTTAACACAAAATGAAAGTTAGGCAAACATACAAACATACAAGCAATGGGAATAATGATAAAGAAAAGAAAGATTGACAGAATGGAAACAACCAAATCAACGATTAGTAAAACACCTTTACTCAAAGAGCTAGCAGGGCAAAGGGCAATAGAATGCAGGCTAAGCAATGCTATAAGGTCAGACTCTACACTATGATGGACCCCAGCCTTAGAAATTTAGATTTGGGAACACCATAGTTCCAAATTAGAAACGGTGGCCTACTATCACTATCAAGTATTAGATAGAAAAATATTTCCTGCCACACTACACAATTATTGGGGAACCCACTAAAGAACTAAGCTGTTGGGATCACAGGATAAAGGGTAAACTAATGAAAGGTGTTCTTTACTTTTTGAAGATGGTAGAAGTTGCGAAACAAGTCATTGGAGAAAAGAACACCAGCCGCTTTGCACACATCATATAAGAAAAAGGAAATAGAAATAACCTTAAGATGCAGCTGACATAAAACAAATTTATAATGAGAAAGCAAGTCCAAGGCGTGTTGGGGCTAGGGGAAAGAAAGCCCAAACTTAAGGTAGTCTAAATAACAGGATATATAACCTGAAGGAGGAGTGCGGACATTCTCAGAAACATCAGGAGCTTTAAGTTCAATGGAAAAGGGAAGTTCTGTTTTAACTCCACAACATAGCTATCAGAGAGGATGCTATTAATAATTGAAGAACCGAAATGTTGTCGGTATCCTCCCCAGAATCAACATCATTTTCAGGGACATTAAGCACAAAGATTCCAATATCGTTAGAGGTGGACATTGAAGAGCTCAAAATCCCTAAAATCTAGATGAAGGTGGCGCCAATTAAAACTATAAAGGATAGAATTTACAATTCCAGGAATGTATCAAGAACAAAAATAGAGTGCCGGAGAAGAAAACATAGCACCTCAAATAGAAGGGAACCGAACCACACTACATAAATAAAGCCTACCAATTTAGACCTACACAACTCGATTCAGAGTAAATAAAGAGAAATTACTAGTTTAGCAGGGGAAAATGAGAGAAAATCGGAGCAATAAAGAAGATAGTAGAAGATGAAAAAGTATGAAACTATGGGAGGTTTTAATTAGGGAAGATGAAAAGCTAAGAGACAAAAAAGGAATAGTGCGTAATCATGGTGAAAGTAATTTAACTTTTAGGGAACTCAAGAAGGCGGCGATGGTAGTACACTAAATAAGGATAGCTTTCAAAGCACAAGATTCAAGGCAATTATAAGAAAATGAAAATGTAACGATGGACGAGGGAATTACAGAGTGAATAGCGAATACAAAGGAGTGACTCTCAGCTGCAAGATTGCAACAACCAGATACCCACACGATACACAATCATTCAAAATTTTGAAATTCAAATTCAAAAGCATGCCCGATTCAATGGAGAAGAGTTACACTTCTAAGAAGCATACAACACTTCGCAAGTGCAGTTCATATTGCAGCAAAAATGAACTGATTATTACACATAGGTTCATGGCCAAATAATAAGTTCAAAAGAACCACCTAAACATAGCCATAGCTTCATGCTTTTTTAACTTCATGGTTGGAGGGCTTATGGTGTATATGTTGCCCAGCGGTTAAAAGGGTTATTGGCTGCTAGGCCTTGCCCAATCTCATCCCGTAATGAGACGAAGCCATTTAAGCCCAAGGTGCAGATCAGCTAGGCATGGGACTTCTAGTTGTGGAAAAGAACATGGGGCGAGAAACATGGAACGAACAATGAACACGAAACCATGAACATAGAACGTGGTGATTGTGGTGTGATCCACGATCTCAATTCCCAAAAATAAGGAACCACAACTATATCAGCCCATAAATACAACAAGCTTGAGAGGAACTAAGGTAAGCGTGGTTATCCTAAGAAATTCCAGTTCTTAAAGAGTAAGACTGACTTAATCGTCAGAGATTTTCTCACAGAATCACTTCTGAGATTGGTTTTCCAGGGTAATAGATTTATGGGGTGAACAACAAGGGGTTTTCCTGACCGGATCACCACATCAATGTCAATCTTTCATCAAAATCTTGAGAGTTAATAAGACTTAGGAATTCCAGAATAAACTCTCTATGATCTGAATCCCTGCCATATGTCGTAAGCCCCTCTGGGGGCTTCGTGTCCACTATACATCGAGTTAAGGTTATCCACGGACTAAAGGGAGAACCCGCTACTTGTCCCGTAGGCCCAATCATCCTATCTAGCTCTCTTCTCTATGAATCACCTGTATCTCCTCCTAACCCTGCCATTGGCGTGGATACAGGGTTCATGGAACTTTACCATATAGAGGCTGGTACATAGGCTGAGAACCTATGTGACCTGAATGTACCTAGGGTCCCATCATTCCTGAATACATGGAGGATGTCCATAGATCCCATCAAGCCCCTGACTATATGAGGGATTATACTAATCTGGACCACCGTATCCTTGAATCCCCATGAAGACACTGTTGCATATTCACTAATGCGTCCACTTTATAAGCTTATTTTAGTACTATTTAGGATCCATTTTGTGCTCTTTCATTACAACAGCTTGTGTTTTACCATGAAATCCTCTTAGGAGGGGTAAGAGCAACTTTGAGCTCTTTTACCTCTTTTAAGTAGATTTTTTGTGTGACGAAGTAATGAAGACCGGAGGCCATTAAAGACTACACTTTCGAAGATTTTGAAGACTTGCTTCGAAGACGTGAAGACCGGAGGCCATTGAAGATCACTTTTGAAACCGTTGAATACTTAGAAATTGAGAGGAGTGACTATGGAGATGACTACATACCACAAGGAGAAGAAGAAGAAATAATGCAAAAATTCTGGTTACCGTCGCGAGTCGCGATGGACTCGTCCCAACCAACATGTCTGCCGCGAGTCGCGACGGCCACTGACCAGAATCCTACTTTCTTTTCCTTCCACTATAAATACCATTTTTTATCTCCTCTCATTCCAGTTTTCAGAGCTGCGGATTTTGTACTGTTCTAAACCCTATTTCTCCATTTTTCATCTTTGATTTATCTTGTTGTTTTGATTTGTTGTTTTAGTTAGATTAGCATGAACTCTAGTAGCTAATCTAATCTCTTGGGAGCAATTGACCAAAGCTTCTAAACGCATGTCTTAAGAACAATTTGTAGCTTGTTTATTACTCTTGCTATTATGTATTTACGGGTATTGAATGTGTTTGTTGATATCATTAATGTTATTGAAAGCTTGAGTATAGGAATACTTGTATGAATTGCTTGCTAGGGTTTGGGTGAGTTGGGTTAAACTCCCCTTTGTTCTTGTTAGGAATGTATGAGTATGAATTAGACTTTTTTGATTATGTTGATGGATTGATGATTGCTAGATAGATATGCAATGTCGAACTCTTTGCTATGTCTATCATTTGTAGCAAACGGGAGAAGTCTATGAGCGTTGAACGTTCTTGACCAATCCCGTGTAAATGCATAGATCGGTTAAATGCTTAGTCACGGTGTAGTGGTCATAAGTGTTGCCGAGCTTGTTGATCCTTCGTGCTAAACGCCACCAACGGGATACCTTAAGTCGTGTTTTGACAACGGGAGTCATTGGTGAGGTTTGACAAGAGATGTTGAACTCACTCTTGCAAACTATTATCTAAGAAGGATAGAAGTTTAGTCTTCACAACAAGTAGTTAAAGTAGTAAATAAGTTGCATGTTCAATGATGGATAAGAGGTTTGGAAGTGGAAGTCAATTGCGCCCAAGGCTTCATAATTGTATTTTCATCACATCTTTATTTGCATTTACATGATTAGCATCATTCTCTTGATTTGCTAATTGTTGTATTTTAATTTGCTAATTTAGGAATCATCCAACCAAACCCCCCCCCCTTGTTTACATGCTTTTATATATATATATGTATGTATGTGTTTAGTACGTTTTCTCATATAGGTGTCTAAGTACTTAGAAAAATCCCTTTTCCTGTGGACGATCCCGTCTTGCCACTATTTACATTATTGTGGATAGGACGCATTAAGGGCCTAAAAGTATTAACTTTGAGAGGTACGGCGACGACCTCCCAAATTTTGGCGCCGCTGCCGGGGAAAAGGCGTTCATTTTTAAGTGCTTTAGCATATTATGTGTGATTATGTGCTACTTGTGAATATTTGTTAGTTTGGTTTTATTTTTATTTCTTAGTTAATTTGACATTTTTGCTTGGCTTGGAGACGTATTGTCTGAGTTCTTGGTGTATGGTTCGCACGCGATCCTCTTCACAAGAACCCTTACACTACGACCCCGAGTTGGAGTTGAATTTGAGACGGGCTAGGAGGCTTTCTTTGGAAAGTGTGAATAACACCCCTCCTAGTGACCATTTTGCGGATACATTTTCATCAATGGAACATCAAATCGAGCAAGAAGATGAGAATCCGAGAAGGGAACCACACCATCCTTTGGGATAACCCTTGTTGAGAGATATCATGGCACCCAATCTTGAGCAACAACCGATGTGCATTGAGTACCCATTGGTCGGGCCAAATGGGCATTTTGAGCTGAAAACCGGGTTCATCAATATGCTACCCGCATTCCTTGGAAGGCAAGGGGAGAATGCCAACAAGCATCTCACTGAATTTCACTTCTTGTGTAGCGGTACGGTTCCTCACGGAGTGGACGAAGATTTTTACAAGTTGAAGGCATTCCCTTTCACTCTTAAGGATGGTGCTAGAGATTGGCTCCATTACCTACCGCCAAGGAGCATAAAGAGTTGGCTTGATTTGAAGACAAAATTTCTCGCCAAGTACTTCCCGGCCTCGAGATCCGCTGCTATGAAGAAAGACATAAGCAACATTCTGCAGTGGCATGAAGAGTCTTTCTTCGAGTATTGGGAGAGATTTAAGATGCTCCTCTCAAGTTGTCCCTACCATGGCAATTCGGAAGGATATTTGGTGTATTACTTCTATAATGGCCTTCTTGATGAAGACCAAAGGCTGGTTAGAAATTCTTGTGGTGGCACCCTCAGAAACAAAATGCCCACCGAAGCCATGCAACTATATGAAGAGCTAGCGGAAGAGTCGAGGAATTTTAGCTCAAGGGCTGATTTAAGGAGGAGAAACCCAATACCTACAAGTGACTTTGCCAACAGTGAGAAATTGGAGGATCAAGTCACGGCCCTCACATCCATGGTGAAGACCTTGATGACAAAGCCCGGAGGAAATGCGCCACATGTTAAGTCATGTGAAATTTGGCACACCCTACGGACACATACCCCACTCTACAAGAGGATTACGTTGAGGAAGTAAGTGCTATGGGGTATCAGGGAAATCAAGGGTACCAAGGTAACTATGGGTATCAAGGTGGTCAAGGCTACCAAGGTAACCAAGGCTACCAAAGGTACCCAGGGTACCAAAACCGGCCATATAATTCGGGAAATCGTGATCACCCGAACCTCCGGTATGGAAACCCTCAAGGAGGCCAGAACTCTCAACCGTACAGGCTTCCCCCACAACAATACTGGCTACCTCAACAACAGTTCCAAAGGCTTGAAGACAAACCCCGAGACCGAGGGGAGGGCTCGGGGCTATCCAAGGATGAGGTGTTGCAAGCTATTCACCGATTAGGCATGAGTGCTGGAAAGAGCGAACAATTCCAAGATGAGGCTAAAGCAAGTATCAAAAACTTGGAAACTCAAGTGAGCCAAATAGCCCAAATGGTGAACCGGATGGAAGCCCGGGAAAAGGGTAAACTACCTGCCCAACCAGAGATCAACCCGAGGCAAAATGCAAGTGCTATCACTTTGAGAAGTGGTAGAGAGGTCGGTGCTTCACCGGAGGCTGAAAATGTTAAAAAGGAGCCAACGAGAATTGAAGAGTTTGAAAATGGAGTTGAGGAAGAGGCAGTCCATGAGAAGGAGACCAATGAGCTAGCCAACAAAGGCAAGGAGGAAGAAATCGAGTTGGAGACATTGCCACCAAGACCGAAGTCAACCTCCACCTCGGAACCATCCTCTCCTCCACACAAAAGAAAAAAGATGGTGGATATCCCTCCATATGTTCCGGAACCCCCATTTCCGGAGGCCTTGAAAGACAGGAGGAGGACGGAGGATAACAAAGACATCTACGAAGTCTTTCATAGATGTGAGGTAAACATCCCTCTCTTGAATGCAATTGAACAAATTCCTAGATATTCCAAATTTCTCAAAGAATTATGTGTTGTGAATAGGAAACAAAGGGCCAAAAACAAGTTGAAAAATGGAAAAAGTGAGCATGTTTCCGCATTGTGTCAAAGAGAGCTACCCCCTAAATGTAGCGATCCCGGCATGTTCACAATCCCGTGTATAATAGGAAATATTCGTTTTGAAAAAGCTATGCTTGATTTGGGTGCATCCATAAATATGATTCCTTACTCTTTGTATGAAAATCTCAACTTGGGAACATTGCATAAAATCGGGGTGGTAATCCAATTGGCCGATCGTTCTAGTGCATACCCTAAGGGTATTGTCGAGGATGTGTTGGTTAAGGTGGATTCCTTAATTTTCCCCATGGATTTTTATGTCCTTGACATGGAGCATGATAAACATGCTGCCCCAATTTTGTTGGGGAGGCCATTTTTGAAAACGTCTAGGACAATGATTGATGTGCATAAAGGTACCCTCACCATGGAATTTGATTGAATGAAAGTAGAGTTTAACATAAATGACTCTATGATGTATCCTAGTGAAGAACATTCTTTCCATGCCCTAGATATTGTTGAAGAAGTTGTGCAAGATGTTTTTGAACTAAATGGTGAGGATTCTTTGTTGGTTGCTTTGCAATGTGATGTTAATGATGCCCACAATGTATATTCTATGAGCACTAACTTGAAGGGCAGCTTTGAGGATTTAAACTTGCTTGAAGAGATGACATCGAGTGTCTCAACACCTCCTCCTCTACTCTTAGAGGAACCGGAATTCCTCCTCTCACTTGTGAAAGCCCCGGTGCTTGACCTTAAACCTTTGCCAGATGATCTCAAGTATGCATTTCTTGGGGCAGGGGAGACACTTCCGGTTATCATTTCGAGCAAGCTCACCAAGGAGCAAGAAGAAAAGTTGATGGTGGTGTTGTGGGAGAACAAGGAAGCAATTGGATGGACTATTGCCGACATCAAAGGCATAAGTCCATCCACTTGTATGCACAGAATCTTGTTGGAAGAAGGTGCGAGACCCGCCCGACAACCCCAACGCCGTTTGAACCCGCCTATGATGGATGTGGTGAAGGCGGAAATCCTTAAGTTTCTTCAAGCAGGCATGATATATCCAATCTCGGATAGCAAATGGGTGAGCCCAACTCAGGTGGTACCCAAGAAGAGTGGAATGAAGGTAGTCGAAAATGAGAAGGGTGAAATGGTGCCCACCCGAGTTCAAAACAGGTGGAGAGTTTGCATTGACTACCGGAGATTGAATGCGGAAACACGGAAGGATCACTTCCCATTGCCATTCATTGATCAAATGCTTAAGAGGTTAGCAAGCCACCCCTTTTATTGCTTTTTGGATAGGTACTCGGGGTATTTTCAAGTGGCTATCGCCCCAGAAGACCAAGAGAAGACCACCTTCACTTGCCCCTTCGGTACGTTCGCTTACTGACGCATGCCTTTCGTGTTATGTAACGCCCCAGCAACTTTCCAAAGGTGTATAGTAAGCATTTTCTCCGAATTTTTTGAAAATTTTGTCGAGGTATTTATGGATGACTTCACCATTCATGGCAATTCCTTTAACGATTGTTTAGCAAATTAACCGTTGCATTGAAACTAACCTAGTGCTAAATTCTGAGAAATGTCACTTTATAGTGGAGAGAGGTATTGTCTTAGGCCATGTTGTCTCCTCTAAGGGTATTGAGGTTAACAAGGCAAAGATAGACACGATTCAAACTTTGCCTTATCCTACTAATGTGCGCGAAGTGCGCTCTTTTCTTGGCCATGCAGGATTCTATCGCCGGTTCATCAAGGACTTCTCAAAGATAGCATCTCCTCTATGCAAATTGTTGCAAAAGGAGGTGGAATTTGTGATGGATGAGGGGTGTAAAGGGGCGTTCGATGCATTGAAGAGAAGGTTAGTCTCGGCCCCTATCATACAACCCCCGGATTGGGCATTGCCTTTTAAGATAATGTGCGATGCGAGTGATTACGCCGTTGGAGCGGTGCTTGGTCAAAGGGTGGGGAGAGCACCTCATGCCATCTACTACGCATCCATGTCCCTAAATGAAGCCCAAAGGAACTACTCCACCACTGAAAATGAGTTGCTAGCAGTAGTATTCTCTTTAGAAAAATTTCGATCTTACTTGCTTGGTATAAAAGTTATTGTATACACTGACCATGCAGCACTTCGTCATTTAATGACGAAGAAAGAGGCTAAGCCAAGATTGATTAGGTGGATCCTGCTTTTGAGCGAATTTGATTTGGAGGTGCGGGATAAAAAGGGCGCTGAAAACCTTGTGGCCGATCATTTGAGCCGGTTGACTCCGGGAGAAGACATTGAGGTAAGCCCCGCAATGAAGGAGCAACTACGGGAGGAATTCCCTGATGAACAATTGTTCACCATTAGGGATCTCCAACCGTGGTATGCCGACATTGTAAATTTTCTTGTCGCTGGTAAATTCCCTCCTCATTTTTCTAAGGCCCAAAAGGATAAGTTAAAGAGTGATGCTAAGTATTATGTGTGGGATGATCCCTTTTTGTGGAGACATTGTGCGGATCAAGTTGTTAGGAGATGTATCCCTGATAGTGAAATACACTCAATTCTTGAATTTTGTCATTCTCATGCATGTGGCGGTCATTTTGGAGCAAAGAGAACCGCTAGGAAAGTTTTAGAGAGTTGGTTTTATTGGCCTACGTTGAATAAGCATGCATACACCTTTTGCAAATCTTGTGATGAATGCCAGAGAGTAGGAAATATCTCCACTAGGAATGAAATGCCCCAAAAACCTCTTTTGTACTGTGAAATCTTTGATGTTTGGGGTATTGACTTTATGGGACCTTTCCCTAGTTCTTGTGGCTTTACGTACATTCTTCTTGCTGTTGATTATGTATCGAAGTGGGTTGAAGCAAAACCCACTAGGACTGACGATTCTAAAGTGGTAGCAGAATTCTTGAAAGATAACATCTTTTCTAGGTTTGGGGTACCCCGAGCCTTGATTAGTGACCGTGGCACCCATTTTTGCAATCGGACCATAGCAGCACTCTTGAAGAAGTATGGAGTCACTCATAAGACATCCACCGCCTATCACCCACAAACCAACGGGCAAGCCGAAGTTTCCAATCGGGAAATCAAGTCCATCCTTCAAAAAATGGTTAACCCTAACCGGAAGGATTGGATTTCTCGGTTGACTGATGCCCTGTGGGGTATAAGGCGGCTTACAAGACACCAATCGTTATGTCCCCATACCGGTTAGTGTTTGGGCCCTGTCACCTACCGGTGGAAATTCAGCACAAGGCTTACTGGGCGGTCAAACAGTTTAATCTTGATGTCGATGAAGCCGGTTTTCATAGGAAGTTACAATTGGAGGAACTGGATGAAATCTGGAGGGAGTCCTATGAGAACGCCGAGATCTACAAAGAGAAGACAAAGGCATGGCACAACAAGATGATCATCAGGAAGGATTTTGACGTTGGTCAGAAGGTCCTCCTATTCCAATCTCGCCTTCGCCTATTCCCAGGTAAGTTAAGGTCCCGATGGATCGGTCCTTTTGAGGTGGTTAAGGTATTCCCGCATGGTGCGGTGGAGATTCTAGATCGAGCTAAGTCCAATACCATTAAGGTTAATGGACAACGGTTGAAACCTTACCACGAGACTTTTGTACCGGAGAAAGGAGAGGACGTTGATCTCCTCGATCCAGTTTGTGAGTAAACTCCAAGGAGGGAAGTGAGTCGTGCCGACGACGTTAAATAAACTTGGTTTTCATCATCCGGATCGTCACTCGTGACTTTCTGTTGATGTTGTTTAGTTTTGAGCTTTTATCATTAAGCTTCATTGTTTTGCTTTATGCTTTTCACGGGTTGTTTTCTCCATGATTTTGTAGCAATTTTGAAGCCAAGGCATTGGATTTTGGAAGGGGAAAATACTTGAATTCGAGAAGGAAGAACTTGGACAAGAGAAAGAAGCAGAAAAATTTTCAGAGTGCCAGGTTAGTTGGTCGCGAGTCGCGACGGGCTCAAAAATTTTTTTGGAAATTTTTGGGCTTCGGATCCCACTTTCCACGAGTCGCGATGATCGTCGCGAGTCGCGATGAGCTCCGTCGCGAGTCGCGATGAGCTCCGTCGCGAGTCGCGACAGGCTCAGAAACTTTTGGGAAATTTTGGCCTTTCGGATTCAACTTTCCGCGACTCGCGATAACCTCGCGACACTCGTCGCGAGTTGCGATGGGCTCAGAAACTTTTGGGAAATTTTGGCCTTTCGGATTCAACTTTCCGCGACTCGCGATGACCTTGCAACACTCGTCGCGAGTCGCGATTAATTTCGTCGCGAGTCGCGATTAATTTCATCGCGAGTCGCGACGTGCTCAGAAACTTTGAAAAAAAATCGATCTCAGTTTCACTTTCCGCGACTCGCGATGACCTCGCGACACTCGTCGCGAGTCGCGATGAATTCCGTCGCGAGTCGGGACGGTCGAGCATACAGAAAAAAAAGGGGGTCTGATTTAAAATCTGAATGAACAGTTCTTCCCCTTCACTCGTTAGACTCTTTTTCCCCATTAACCCGATCCTCTTCCATCATCTCAACTTCCACACCGCCGCCATCTCGTCGCCGCGCCGCACCACCACCACACTTCCCACACTCTCCACACTCGAAACACTCGAAACACTCTCCACACCTCAAATCACATCTCACATTTGTGAAGAACCGAAACCCTAGATTTTGGGGGTTTTTGACGCTGTAGGCACTTCGAATCGGAATTGATCGTGGGCTCCCATTTTTATTCTTCCTAAGCGTACTATTGGTACACCTCTTCGCTCTATTGAGCCCTAATTGTGATTTCGAATATATATGCTATTTATTGGATATTGTGTAGATTGTGTGAATGGTGTTTGGAATCTAAATTATTATTCTTGTTTGATTGTGGTGAATATGCTGTGCAGCCAATTTTATTTCATGGGTATAGTGTGCATATTTTGTATTTTAGTTTGCACGATACATTTCCTTAGTGCAGTTTCGACTGTATTATTGCTATGATTTGGGGGAAGTGGGTTGATTTCCCCCCTGTTCTTGCTAGATTTTGAAATGTGTGCATTCGAGTTGTTTTGGCTGGAGAGTAGGTGGTGATTCTGTATTGGAAGCATGTTAGCCCGTTGTTATTGAGATAAAGTATTTTTATATGGATTAGTGTGCTTTGGAATTCTATGTGGTTTACAATAATTTGGCCATGGAACGTAGAGGTTGACATTGTCACTATACTAATGATGGCTAAATTAGTTGAGCATAACTGTGATTTTGAAATATAGCATTTAGACTATGTGAGTACTTTGTAGATTTGATGGTATGGGCTTATTGGACATAATGTAGATTGTATATGCCATTGTGAGTACAACTTGAACTAGCTGAACTACTTTCATTTCAGCCTGCGATGATGAACTAGTTTGAGATTGGTCACAGACTTGCCATATTGCATATACATATATTCTTCGCGTTTGACCTATTTGCTCTGTTTGCTGGTGATTGACAGATATGGCCCCCAAAAGGAGATACAGGGCTTCCCAAATACAAGAGTGCACGACCGCTCCACCTCCGCTGCCAGCTCCGGAATCGGACCCTATGCCTTCCTCCCCGGATAGGCATATGGGTTTGACCCGGATCACCGGGTCATATGCGGAAAGATGGGACGTCCTCGAGCGGTGCCTGTTAAAGGAGACTAGCTTTGTGGATATGCCTACATTGGAGCTCCTCGGGCTCATGCAACCTGTCACATGCCTCCTCGCCAAAGGGGGACTAGAAGGTTTCATGAACAAGAACGCGCCCACCTACCGACGATACACATTGGAGTTCTTGTCCACAATCCGTATTAGCAGCATGAGGGGCGATCAACCATGTGAGAGGTATATCGCCTTTCACCTGGATGACATCTCCTGGCAGATGACCGTCTTCGAGGTGGAGGAGGCCTTCGGTTTTGCCACTGCTGAGATCGGAGCAAGCTGGATCCTGAGGCCCCAGAGCGGACAATTGAAGATGACATGCAATTCTGGATTGTCATCAACATAAGGCCCAAGAACTCACATGACAAGAGCAGCTCCATCATCCACCCCGCGCTCCGTTATGTGCACAAGCTCTTGGCTGGCACAGTCTTCTGCTCCACGGAGCCGACGAATGTGCCAGACAATGACATTCATTTCTTATGGCACTTAACGAGCGAGGGGTAGGGATATGGATTGTGGGCCGAGCTCTGGATGAAGAGGGTTGTAGAGTTGGCAGGAAAGGTTAAGGGGAAGATCAAGGTCAGAGGAATGATAAGCATTATAGCGGAGTACTTGGGATTAGTCCCTCCGACCGACTTCCCACGCCTGGGGAGGCGAGCGTCTTATCTGATCACCGTCGAACGACTGGTTCGATTTGAGATGCTCAGTGTCACTCAGACCACTGGGCTCTTCCATTGGTTATACGGTGCTAGAAAGGTCACATTCATGGCGCTCCCTCAGCAAAGCAGGACCAGACTGGAGTTCGACACACCGCTGGGAGATTTGGCGATCTCCCCAGACTCCTCATGTACAGCTGAGTTTCAGCACGAGCTTCGCGACCTCGAGCTAACCCCTGTCCAGCGTGACGATAGCACCCTACCTTCCTCGGAGCCGCAGCAGCAGCAACACTACTCTCCACAGCCTCCACCACAGACGGATCCTATACAGGAGGATGATGCTACAACTCACCACTCCCAGCCTCCGCCAGATTTCTATGAGCGAATGATGCAGACCATGCACGATGGTTTCCACCGCCAGGACAGCATGATTTTGGAGCACAGCGTGTTTGTCTCCCAGGCTTTGATCGACATGGATGAGGAGATTGACCACCTGTCAACTCGCATCCATGAGTTGCAGCCCCAGTCGGGTGGTACATCAAGCCCTGATCCGAGAGCAGAGAGGCGGAGGGCATGGAGGCAGAGCAACACGGAATGGCTAGCACAGTACCAGCAGCGCTACTCCGACGGTGGCCCTTCGTCTTCACAGCATTGATAGTGTGAGCACTACATTCCCCCCTTACCCATGTTTTGCTTTGTACGGCTCTACCTTAGTCTACATTGAGGGCAATGTAGCATTTTAAGTGTGGGGAGGGGTTTCTACTATCGTAGGGTGATACACTTTTGCACAACTCTGTTATTTTCTTTTGGATATTTTGTTTCCGATGTATTTGGGATAATGTTGGTTTTGATACTTTTCTTAACCTTCACATTTGGAAGCAATTTGCTACTTTTCGGATGGGGAACAATAACAAAAATAATAATAATAATAAAAATAAAAAGGAAAAAGAATCCCGCTAAGTTGAAAACCCGAGAGGGCAACTTAGGCAACATTGGGGCCCGGATAGATCGAAAACCCGAAAGGGCGGCCTAGGTAAAAATGAGAGGTCAAATGTGTGGAAAAAGGTGAGGTGTGAGCTAAAATAAAAATGATTGTGTGGCTAGGATGAAAACCTGAAAGGGCTCCTAGGCAAAATGAGAGAAAGCGAGAGAAATTGAAAGACATCAAGTGTTTACTCAGTTGTCGGCGATGGAGTCATAAGGTTGCGGTGACCACACAGAGGGATCGGGTAGCTCGACATCTTGAGAATCTTTTGGGGATGGATAATTTAGCGAGGAAAAGACGAGTAAGTTGTGGAATTCTTGATCATTAATAGACTTCGTTTTTAGGTTGATATATTGATATAGAATGAAGCATGTGCTTTGAACTTTATGCGTACTTTTGGTTTCATCTTTTATCATTGGATTTGGGATTGTCAGTTCTGGATTTGGAGATGTCTTAGGGAAATTAATGAATTGACGGGGTGATATGGGTTAGGTAGATTTAGGAATAGGGGTTGTGGGAAATTCTCATTTGATCTTAACCTTGGGATGTGCGATATTGAGAGTCTTGTGAGGTAGTGAATTGGGGGATTAGTAGTAGGATGTGGAGGTATCATTCCCTTCGTATACTTGGATCTTTTCTTACTCGAGGGCGAGTAAGGTTCAAGTGTGGGGAGGTTTGATGCGTCCACTTTATAAGCTTATTTTAGTACTATTTAGGATCCATTTTGTGCTCTTTCATTACAACAGCTTGTGTTTTACCATGAAATCCTCTTAGGAGGGGTAAGAGAAACTTTGCGCTCTTTTACCTCTTTTAAGTAGATTTTTTGTGTGACAAAGTAATGAAGACCGGAGGCCATTGAAGACTACACTTTCAAAGATTTTGAAGACTTGCTTCGAAGACTTGAAGACTGGAGGCCATTGAAGATCACTTTTGAAACCGTTGAAGACTTAGAAGTTGAGAGGAGTGACTATGGAGATGACTACATGCCACAAGGAGAAGAAGAAGAAATAATGCAAAAATTCTGGTAACCGTCGCGAGTCGCGACGGACTTGTCGCGACCAACATGTTCATCGCGAGTCACGACGGCCACTGACCAGAATCCTACTTTCTTTTCCTTCCACTATAAATACCATTTTTTTTATCTCCTCTCATTCCAGTTTTCAGAGCTGCGGATTTTGTACTGTTCTAGACCCTATTTCTCCATTTTTCATCTTTGATTTATCTTGTTGTTTTGATTTGTTGTTTTAGTTAGATTAGCATGAACTCTAGTAGCTAATCTAATCTCTTGGGAGCAATTGACCAAAGCTTCCAAACTCATGTCTTAAGAACAATTTGTAGCTTGTTTATTACTCTTGCTATTATGTATTTACGGGTATTGAATGTGTTTGTTGATATCATTAATGTTGTTGAAAGCTTGAGTATAGGAATACTTGTATGAATTGCTTGCTAGGGTTTGGGTGAGTTGGGTTAAACTCCCCCTTGTTCTTGTTAGGAATGTATGAGTATGAATTAGACTTTTTTGATTATGTTGATGGATTGATGATTGCTAGATAGATATGCAATGTCGAACTCTTTGCCATGTCTATCATTTGTAGCAAACGGGAGAAGTCTATGAGCGTTGAACGTTCTTGACCAATCCCGTGTAAATGCATAGATCGGTTAAATGCTTAGTCACAGTGTAGTGGTCATAAGTGTTGCCGAGCTTGTTGATCCTTCGTGCTAAACGCCACCAACGGGATACCTTAAGTCGTGTTTTGACAACGGGAGTCATTGGTGAGGTTTGACAAGAGATGTCGAACTCACTCTTGCAAACTATTATCTAAGAAGGATAGAAGTTTAGTCTTCACAACAAGTAGTTAAAGTAGTAAATAAGTTGCATGTTCAATGATGGATAAGAGGTTTGGAAGTGGAAGTCAATTGCGCCCAAGGCTTCGTAATTGTATTTTCATCACATCTTTATTTGCGTTTACATGATTAGCATCATTCTCTTGATTTGCTAATTGTTGTATTTTAATTTGCTAATTTAGGAATCATCCAACCAAACCCCCCCCCCTTGTTTACATGATTTTATATATATATATCTATGTATGTATGTGTTTAGTACGTTTTCTCATATAGGTGTCTAAGTACTTAGAAAAATCCCTTTTCCTGTGGACGACCCCGTCTAGCCACTATTTACATTATTGTGGATAGGACGCATTAAGGGCCTAAAAGTATTAACTTTGAGAGATACGGTGACGATCTCCCATTCACCCTCAAAATCGAGGAAAGTAGTTGTCGAGATGACAGACATTGAATAGACCATCCCTTGAGTGTAATCCGAAAATGAGGGTTGTGGCCGCAGTTGAACCACCTCCCTTGCGTATTGAGGGTACGGAATTCCCAACATAGGCTGAGACATATGTCTCATTGGTACTTCAATTAACATTAAGGATGCCACCCACCTCGATGACCCCAGAGGCATCCAGGGAGGAGTGATGTGACACCCCGCTGATATGCCCATTTTATATGGTTATTTGGGATTTTTAGGATTCACTTTTGGTTTTATGCTCTAGATGTGACATTTTGCCTTGAAAATTCTCCATGGAGAGTTAAAAATGACTTTTACGCTTTTATCACTCTTCTAGAAGATTTTGTGTGAAAAGGTAACTTGTTTGAATATTTTGAAGACTTTGAAGAATACCTTTTAAGATTTGAAGGTTTGAAAACTTACATTTGAGCTTTTCAAGACTTGAAGAATTGAAGATAAGTGAAGTGAAGAGATGGACTAATTAACTTCACTACGTGTCTCTCAAGATTCACTGCAATTTTCTCTCTCGCTTCTATTTACCTATTCTGACACAATAACGGAAATAAACATCTTTATATACCTATACCACCGCAATGCCACCAGAAATTTACCTCTGGTTTGACTTTTCACCACCGCCATGACGGCTTCAATTCTGCCTAAATCCTTCTCACAAACCATCCAATCACTCGGGCCTCCTATTTCCCAAACGCTTCCATCAAACAACAACCTAACTCCAACCATCAACTACAAGGGAGAGCCATCAGTCCTATTCACAGATAGCCAAATTGTTCAAATATCCTCTCACTACCTGAATTCCCTAATTGGCAACAACCCCAAAGGATGCCCACCAATGGAAAAGATCGAGGTTGACTTCAAGTCATCGGATTCAAAGGTAGCTATCAATTGAGGGGTTATCGATTATCGCAATATACTGATAACATTTCAGAAGAAGCGAGATTTTTAAGGTGTTGGATGAAAGGATTATGTTCATTTAATGGTGTCAATATGAGGGTTCTCCGCTGGACACCCAATTTCAAACCAAACACTGAGAGTTTAATAGTTCATCTTTGGATCACAATTCGAAGCATTCCCTTATACAACTACAACACGGCTGCTATTAAAGCCATTGAAAACCAATTTGGAGCTTACATAAAGATTGACTTGGTAATAGAGAAACTGACAAGACCATCTGCTATCAAACTCTTTGTCAAGGTAGATCTCCAAATCCAGTTGCTAGCATCCATCAGGTTAGGTTTTGTATCTAAAACTGAGAAATACAATATTGAATGTAACAATTAGCCTTTATATTTCTCTCACTGTAAAAACATTGGTCATGACAAACCTAAATTTAGAAGTTAAACCCTAAGATAATGCCTAAGACTAGGCTGAAACCTATTCAGAAACCAGTTCAGAAAGCCACTATGATTAGTATTATACAAAACCAGATATACCAACCTGTAAATCCTAGAAAAAAACTCCAATCTAAAACATAGTTCAGGTATATCTGTCTCCCAAAAGCAGGAAGAAGCCAATGGCCAGCCAGACACAACCCCTTTTCAATCCTTAGTGAGTTCACATAATGCCCCTGAGACATTTTTCACAATCATACACACTGGAAATGTGATTCAAGAAACACGTGTAGGATTACAGGACCATTTAGGAATACATATGTCTCAGACCAAAAACCTAAGTAATGTGACATAATCAGATGAAATCCTCATTGATAACATTACCAACTCACCAATCAACGAAATCATAGCCAAAGATGATCAGGTAATACCCTAAGATATTGAGGCTTCTAATCTTGCTACTGATATCCCTTCCACTGTTTCAAGTCCTTGAAGCAAAAATAGGTTCCGTGTATTTGAAGATGACTCTAGAAATGAAGAAAATGCATAATCAAGTTCTCAAGAACACCTACTGGAAGAGGTAAGTTTTCCATCTCCCTTAAAGGGGAAATTATTTTTTTTTTAGTTAAAACCATCCGAGGATGGGGGAAATTATATTAGGCCTTCCCAAGCCATATAATAGACAAGAAACATAAAACATAAAGATAAAGTGAAGCCATAGCTTAGTTGATATTTACATGAGTGAGCCATAAGCTCATGAAGCAACCATTGTAGCTTCCAAAATGAAATAAGATATGTCGCTAAAAGTTAGAGGATTACAAAAACTCTTAGACTATATTGGAAGATCGTCAAACTTATTAGTGAATCGAATTAACGAAACAAAAGTCAGTCAGATTCACCCCAAACAATCTAAAAAGCTTGTCCTCTACTAAGCTAGAAATCAAAAGAAAGTGATCCAGCAAAGGATACTATTAGGCAATGAGGACACTCTATCCGTGTGCATGTATATCAGTTGTACCAGGGATTTGATGTGTCATCCTCCTGAAATAGTGAAGCTAGAAACCCTTATTCTCCAGCCGAAGAAATAAGCCTTGAATCTGTCAGTTGCTGCAGGGGTTAGTGATCCCTATGATGCTGCAAGTAGAATCTCTGAATCCGAATGCCAACCAATATAGTCCTTCATTGATGCCGATTCAACCTTTTATTCTAGGCTTCCATATAAGCCTATCCTATCTGTTTATAGAAAGCTTTGAATCTATCCTGAGCATGAGCATGCTGCCACAGTCCGAAAGAAAACCAGGCAGCACCCGTGCACTCTATCCATGTGTCTATCCATCTTGTGAGGCATCACAATCATGAATTGTATGAACCTGCATGAAATGAGTAAATATCAGTAGCATCCGATCTAGTTAACCATCCGTAAAGAAGGAGTACCAATTTGGTCAAGTCTAATAAGTCCCTGGACCGAGTTAGAGAGCACAGAGAATCTGTGAAAGGAAGAGTTGGTCTTAGATTGCAGACAATTTTTTGCAAGAGTATGAGCCACAAGATTTGCCTGTCTATAAATGTGCACCAGTTTAATAACACCCAAAGATTGGTGAATCTCATCAGATAAATTGAACAATTTCCAGTGAGCTCTCTGGGGGTCATTAGCAAAAAGTACAGCACTGTAAAAGAACACTATTTAATATATTAAATAAGATGAATCTTTTGTCATCTTCAAAGAGAAAAAAAATGTGGTTTGATTATTAGTACAAATATTAATCTTAAATTCTTAGTTAGAACATTAGAGGACTAGACACACCAATGACTAGGCTCCTTAAATTGATCAGAATACAAAAAATTCAGTTTTTGTGGATACTAGAACCCAAGCATGACTGTGATCAAACTGATAAGTATAGACAAGAACTTGGTTTCAACAATGCTTTCAGCTGTAACAGTAATAATATTTGGCTCTTATGGTATAATGACTTGAAAATGGTAATTAAGTCAGTTAATAAATAGTTCACCCATACTGAAATTGTACTGACCCCTTTTTAGAAATAGATGAAAGTTGTTTTCATCCACGCTACCACCATTTGGATAGATAGGAAAGAACTCTATAGGGATTTAAACAACTTAGATATTGAAAACAGAGTCTTAATATTAGATTTCAATGCTCTAAAATCTATACATGAATATAAAGGTCATTCAAATTGTAACCCTAGAAGCATTAGGGATTTCTTAGAGTTTATAAAATATAACAATTTAAATCACATCTTCACTATGGGTAACTCTTTTACATGGTCAAACATGAGAGCTAAGCAGACACTGGAAAGGCTGGACAAAGGTTTAGCAGCTGATAAATGGTTCTTAAACTTTCCAAAAAGCTCCATTCACACCTTAAATAAGCTCACATCTTACCACTGTCTATTACTGCTCACGGTAAGCAGTAACTTACCATCTCAACCTAAGCCATTTTAGATTTCTGAACATGTGGACAAATAGGCTAGATTTCCTCTCAATAATACAAAGGAGTTGGAATCAGCCTTTGAGATAGAAGGGTATGATGAGGTTTTTTTAAAATCTTAAAAGACTAAAAGCTGATATAAAAACCTGGAACAAACTATCATTTGGAGACATAAATGAAAACATTAAAATAGTAGAGTAAAATAATAGGATCCACTTACCTTTGAAAACTCATCTTCCACATCTGACTTAATCAATTTAAATCAGAAGAAAGCCCTTTTTCTTTGAGCACTCAATGAAGAGAAGTTGTTCTGGAAATAGAAAGCCAAACTTAAATGGTTAAAGGAGGGTGATGAAAACACTAAGATTTCCATGCCTCGGTCAGGCAAACAAGAACAAAGCAAACCATCACAAAAATCAAAATGATTATAGGTCAATAGGTTGATAATCCATTAGAGATAGAAAAAGAAGCAATTCTTTTCTACCAAAACCTGCTCAAAGAAGAAGAAACACTAGATTCAAGAAAGTTACAGGATCATTTTTAAGCCAGGTCCCAAATTTAGTAACAACTGATGAAAATAAAAAATTACTAGAAGAACCTTCTCTCTCTGAAATCGAAGAAATTATTTTCTCACTCAACCAAAATGGATCCCCTGGACCTGATGGTTTCACTGCCCATTTTTTTACATATTCATGGGACATTATATCCCAGGATGTTAAAGAGGCAACAATTGACTTTATAAAAGGAGACAATGTCCCTCCTGGTATCTCAAGTGCTTGGATCTTTCTAATCCCAAAAAGAGGTCTGGGCCTCCTTCTCTTGCTATAGGCCCATATCCTTGTCCAACTTTGTGAGAAAAAAAATTCTCAAAGCTATTGGTAAATAGAATTACTAGCTACATGCCTAAGCCTATCTCACCTAAGCAGACTGCAATCATAAAAGGGAAAGAAATTGCAGACAATGTTATTCACCTTAAGGAAATGGTGATATTTTTAGATAAAAAATATGTTTCACCTAATTGTATACTTAAGTTATACTTTGCGAAGGCTTTTGATTGGGTTAGATGGTTTTTCCTTGAATCAATTTTAAAGAGGTTTGGTTTCTCTTCTCAGTTTATCAAGATTATTATGTCTAACCTATCATCTCCTTGGTTTTCTATTCTTCTTAAAGGTAAGGTTGCTAGTTTTTATCAACCATCAAGGGGTATCAAATATATTCTCTGAATCTTTTTCAAGAAGTCTATCTTTCTATTTTCAAAACAAAAAACTAAGGTATTTTTAACTCCCTCATACTGCTATAAATGTTTCCCATCTAAGTTATGCCGATGACACAGTCATATTCCTGAATGCAACTAAGGCTTCCTTGGTTAGATTAAAAGATTTTCAAGTTATGTTTGAACTCACTTCAGGTCCGAAGATAAATTTTGAAAAAAAACAATTTTTTCTAAGTAAACATGCTAATCTGGCACAAAAACATATGGTCTGATACCTGGAATTATGCCTTTTACTTACCTTGGATGCCTCATATACACTAGTAGGACAAAACTATCCCACTTTCAGCCTTTGTTTGAGACATATGACAGGAAACTAAACTACTGGAAAAATAAATTTCTAAGCATGGCTGATAGATTAGTCCGCATTAAATCAGTGATGTTTTCTATTTCCCAGCATCTATGGGCTGTCATGAACCCCCCTCAGGATGTTATTAAAACTTTGAAGAGAAAAATAACTAGATTCTTATGGAGTAATTCAGAATTGGGTGAGGAAAAGGTTTGGATAAGTCTAGATAAAATGTGCTTCCCACTTGAGCAGAGAGGATTAGGCCTGGGGAATTTTAGGGATATTGTTGACACATTTTCAATCAAACTTTGGTGGAAATTTCAATTAGGAAATACTCTATGGTCCCATTGTTTATGGTCTATCCCACAAAGCTATAGAAAATCACCTAATTGAAAGAAGATAACTAAAATTAACCAGCTTGCTCAGAAAAACTCTAGGGTCATTCATGGTAATGGACTTGCAAATTTCCTGACTTTAAACTAGACTGGATATAGCCCTATTGCAGATCTTAACCATCCAGCAGAAATCCCTAACATCTAACTATTAGTGATTTCATCAGAGATAAATCTTTTTATCCACAACATCTCACTTTGTTACCTACTGATATGTTCATCATTTTTGCAGGAGGCTGAAACACACTGTGACAGATAAGACAGGATTATTTGGAAACCCTCCGCAAATGGTAACTTCACTTTTAAAAGTGGATACAAAACCTTTGTTCATCAAAAAGCTCAGCTCAGAAACTTTAAACATGTTTGGCATAGCAAACTTCCAAAGAAAATTTCTGTTTTTGTTTGGAAACTAGTAAATGTTACTCTACCTTTTGATGACATCCTAATCTTTTCTAATATTCCGTTGGCATCCAAATGCCCTAGTGCCAACCCATGAACGGCCTGCGCCAACCCGTTTATGCCTCGGCCGGCTGAACTAGTTTCCTTTGCTACAAGTGAACCGTTAGTCCAATTTGAGAGTTTTAGTAGTCTATTTTGTAGTGCTCGAGAATACAATCCAATGAAACTAGCCTTGAACGGTAAATATTCTTGGATCGTTCTCATAATTAAGCACAACTCATTGGATCACGATTCCTTGTTTCTTCGTTGGTAGCTTTGAACTCCGTTGCCGCCTATCTTTCACTTCAATCTCCTTCTACCATGCATTGATGCCCATGGCCTTCATCTACTAACATTCTAGTGTGAATAGCCTTCGTCTCTACTACTATTCTTGCAAATGGCCTTCAATATCTTATACTGCCCTTACGAACGACCTTCACATAGAATGTAAACAAAAAGTAACCGCATGCGACCTACTAAAGATGATCACAAGGAAGATCAAGGAGTCTGTGGATACAAGATGTCCATAGTGCCAATTAATTCTACAAAATGTGGGATTTGGACAAGAAAACCAAACATGGCCGTCCAAACCCCTTGTCATGTAAAATCAACTAATACTAGCAACCCACCAAATAAAACTAGCTAAAAATTATGTCAAATGCAACGGTTAACGCACGTATAATAGATCAAGAATTGAAATTTCTTGAGCAGATGATACCTGGATACAGAATAGCAGTATAAGATCAGAGTTGTGAATATCTTATAATGACAGGTACACTGATTCTTTTGAAGCTAAATGTAGAGTTAAACAGGGTGATCCAATTTCACCACTATTATTTGTGATCGGTATGGAGTATTTTACTATACTCACGAAGAAGGAAATATAGTTAGGTAGCATTGATTATCACCAGAAATGTAAAAAGAAAAGTTGTGCAAACACTGCTATTTGCAGATCTCCTGTTTATGTGCTGCAAATGTTAAAATCATAAATGGGATAAAAAATTTGATGGATATGTTTAAATAAGTTACAGGGCTGGCAATGAATGACAGAAAATCCAGAGTATATTTCTTTAAAATGGAGGAAGCTGAGAAAAGTATATTGGCTGATGTTCTGAAATCTCCTTATGAAATTTTTGGGGATTCCTCTCTCAAATTTTTGGGGCAAATGAGACTGTGAATCATTGATTGGGATGATCATAAACAGGATTCAAAACTGGAACTCTATTTTTTTTAATTAAACCATCCATAGATGGGGGAAACTGTATTAGGCCTTCCCAAGCCATATAAAAGAAACATTAAACCAAAAGGTAGATGAAGTCGGAGCTTAGTTAGGATTTACAGAAGTGAGCATACAGCTCATGAAGCAACATTTGTTGCTTCCAAAAGAATAATAGTAATGAATGTGATAGTTAGAGGATTACACAAACTGTTAGGCTAAGTATGCGATCCTCGAACTTGTTGGTGAATCGAGTTAACGAGACACAAGTCAGTCAGAGTCACGTCACTTAGACTGATGAGGTTATCCTCTACTAATATTAAAAGGCTATGAGTGAGGCAAAAAGCTGAATCCCGAAACCATCCTGAAGCCTAGCATGAAGCCTGGGAAATTCATCCTGAGCTGGCTGCTGCCCTCCCACTGCAAAACAGCAAAAAGAGGAACTCGGTAGCATCCATTCATTGAGAAATTCTGATCGAAGGCGTACCCAATTGATCTAATCTAATCAGACCTCTGCAAGTATGCGATAGCATTTGTAAAGTATTGAAAAAGCAACTAGTCTGAGTTGAGAAACAGTCCTTAGCCAAAGAATCAGCAACCAAATTAGCTTGTCTATGAATATGCAGTAAAGTATTATCCCCTAAAGCCTGGTGAATATCGTCTGCCAATTCGAACAATTCCCAGTTTGCATGCAAAGGATCAAGAGCACAATGGACATCATTTAAACAATCTGACTCAATGCACACAGGAGCATAGTATGTTACACCAAATCGGAGGGCAAAAAGTAATGCCCTTAGCTCAGCTTCTATAGCAGAATTTACTTGTGTAAAACTAGTACGAGCCGCAATAAAACTTCCAGTAGTATCCCTGATAATCAATCCCAAACCACACATGTTTGAGTGAGCACTCCATGCTGCATCAACATTAATCTTGTACCCCACACTTGGCCTATTCCAGGCTATTTTGAAAATCTTTGGTTTTGGGGCAGATTTTAGCAATGGTAAGAATGAGTGGTTTGCAATACCAAAGTCAATTGCAGTGGAAATGTAAACTGGTTTGGCACAGAAAGTATAGAAAATTTGTTCCCTAATCTGATTTAGCACAGTATCCCTAATTGGCAAGATAGAATCATGTATACATTTGTTTCTCATTTTCCATAGGTTCAAACATGTATTTAGGGGTGCAGTTCTAATTATTGTAGAATGCAAGGAACTTAAGCTTGGATATGTAAGATAGCATGAAAGTCTTTCCCAAATTGAAGGGAAAATTCTGTCCCTAATACCCATGAATTTATGCACAGTACTCCAAACATATATAGAGAAAGGGCATGAATTGAAGAAATGGTCTAAAGAATCCACATGATTACTGCACATACAGCACTTAGAAGGCAAACAAAATCTCAATTTCTGCAGAACATTATCAAAAGGTAAATACGAATTAATCAGTTTCCACATGAAAATTGAGATTTTCTTTTCAATTATGGAAGTCCAAAAAAGTTGAGTCGAAGCAATGGTACCTGACTGTGGACTGATCAGGAGATATGTTGATTTAAATGTGAATTCACCTTTGATACCAGGCTTCCAAATGAGCCTATCATTCCTATGTGGAGAGAGTTTAGATTCCTGCAAAAGAGAGATAGCATTAGGGGGGAGTAAATGTGAAATTTTCTGGATCAAAATAGGTTTATTAGAGATGAAATCTGAAACTGTACAATCCACAGAGATATCTACATGATTTGGATCACAGAGATCTATGATATGACCTATATCCAGCCAGTTTGACGTCCAAAAATTACAGTCACCCTTGCCCACAATAACTCTGGAATTTGATTCAGCCCAATCATTAAAAAAGCATATTCGTTTCCAGTTAGAGGAAGATCTATATGAGGGAGGCAGGGATGCAACAAAATGTGTCCATAAGGCCTCAGCCTTTTGATATTTCCACCACAGTTTAACAGAGCAAGTATCAATTATGGAGTTTATTGATCTAAAACCTAGCCCATTTTGGTTAATAGGTAAACAGAGAGCATCCCATCTTCTCCATGATCTTTTAGGTTTTTGCTCAATGAACCCCCAAAAGAATCTACTAAGTTTTTTTTCTATGGAGGAAACTATCTCCTTGCTAGGTTTTAGAACTGACCATATATGTTGGGGAATAGAGAAAATGCAGGATTTTATAAGTGTGATTTTTCCTCCCGTAGATAGCTATCTATTTTTCCAACTACGAATCCTATTATCAATCTGCTCCATTAAAGGTTGGAAATAAGCCTTACATGCAGCACCTGTGAAAATAGGCACTCCCAAATATGTAAATGGAAAACAACCAATTTTCATACCAAGTGTCCTCTTTATATTGTTAAGTGTGTGAGCCGAGGCATGCTTTCCAATGTAGATATCACTTTTACCATAATTAATTTGTTGACCAGTGACATCCTCAAATGTAGACAGGAAAGCTTTAAATCTAACCAATGTTTTATTTTCAGCTTTTAGAAAAACTACTGTATCATCCGCATAAGATAGGTGAGAGATTTGTAGAGCTTTACCTGGGAGATTATAGTAGGCCAATTTACCAGAATGGAAGATGAAAGCTAAACTTCTCGTAAAAGCCTCTGAAAAAATGTTAAAAAGAAAGGGAGAAAGGGGGTCTCCCTGTTTGATGTCCCTCGTAGCTTGAAAGAAACCAACTGGCTTACCATTGATCAAGATAGAGAACCAAGCCTGTGATAGATTATTCATGATGGAAAAGATAAATCTAGCATGGAAACCAAATTTAGCAAGGACACTGTATAGAAAGGACCATTTAACCCTATCAAAAGCTTTCTTAAGATCTAATTTGACAATGCAATTTGGTTGTCTTTGCTTCCTATTCAGGAATCTTACCATTTCTTGCAAGTAAATTACATTGTCAGAAATATCTCTACCTTTAAGAAAGGCAGTTTGGTGTGGAGAAATGAGTTTTGGCATTAGTGGTTTCAGTCTTTCCATAAGAATTTTTGAACAGATCTTGTTAACCACATTGGAAAGACTTATTGGCCTGTAATCATCAAATGAAATAGGTGTTTCCTTTTTAGGGATGATTGTAATCCATGTGCTGCTAAAACCCCTAGGAATGGTATTTCCATCAAGAAAATCATGAACAACATCTAGTAAGTCAGTAGATATTATATCCCAAGCTTTGATGTAAAATTTAGATGTGAAGCCATCCGGACCCGGGCTACTGTTTTTGTTAAGACTAAGAACTATTCCTTTGAGCTCAGTTATTGAAACCGAGTTGCAGAAGATTGAAACTCAGTCAGTTTTGCAGAAGGTTGTCAAAACTGGAACTCTAAGAATTTATCCTATGCTGCCAAATTGCATCTTATAAATGGGTGTTAATGAGCTTATCGGGCTACAGGTGCAGTGTGCTTGGTCTGCCCGAGAGTGTCAATTAAAAGATAACATGGATATGCACATGTTTTCTTTGGGGAAGAGATGAGGGAAAAAGAGGATTCTCCGCAGGTGCTTGGGGTTCAATTTGCAACTGTAAGAAAGCTGGAGGAATGGGAATCAGGGATTCAAGGATCTAGAATAGAGCTGCTCTTTCCAAGCATCTATGGGATATTAACAATAAAAAAATATATTTTGTGGGTGAAGTGGATCAGTGCATATTATATGGAAGGTAAACAACTAAAGGAATGTGAATATTCTTATACACATAGTTGGCCCTAGAAAATTTTAATGAAGCTAAAGATGAAGGTTTTTAATGACTTACCTGTATATCCTAAAAGAAATGGAAAGCATAGGTTCAACCAAAGCATAGGTTCTTCCAGTGGCATTTTTTAAATGATAAACGGTCAATAAAGGAGATACTCGTCAGTTTTTGGATTGTGAATCAAAATGAGGTGTTTTGTTTTTGTGTCAGAACGAGAGTGCACATCATTTGTTCACAGATTGCAGGTATAGGAATGAATTGTTGAACAAATTAAACCTGCATATGCCAAGAAACATAAGGAGCCTGAAAAAGACCTTATTTCAGATGGCAAGAAGAAGGAAGAAAATGAAATTTGTACTGCTAGTAGAAGGACTATACAATCTATGGCTTGAAAGAAACAGGAGAGTATTTAATGGAGATGAACTGAAGGCAGAAACAATTGCCTTCCGGATTCAAACGGAGGTGAAGTGGAGAATGGAAGCAAAAGGAAAGTTTTGAAGTTTTAGAAGTTAAGTCTATGTAAAAGAGTTTTTTTTTAATGAAAACACCCGTGGGTGGGGGATATATATTCAGGTTCCCCATACCTTGTAACCAGATTAAGAACGTTAGTACAAACAGAGTGTATGTTTCCCTGAAACCCATTGAGGCAACCTGGTTGCCTCCAAAAGTCCTAGCTATCTCTACAAGGGTGTATGAACAACTATACACAAGTGACGCAATCTGTAAAGAAGTTGCCATCCAGAGGAAAGAATCTCCACCCCTCGTGTTAATTTTTCCTTTGGCCAGGCAACTTCAAAGACAGATAGTCATTGCTAAGCATAATGAATTCTGCAGCCAAAAAGTAAAAATGGAAATTGGAGTTACACTAGCTGGCAGCCTGTGATGGAGTCCCATAGGGCATATATGAGCTGAAGGAACAGCAACTCCATTGGGTACTAGTAAGAGTAATCCATGCGCAGTACTGATCTCCAATAGTGTAATATCCAAGTGTCCTCCAGCCAAAAGGTAGACCAGGAGAGTGCTAATCTTTGAGGTTCCAGAATCTCCTCATGAATGCTTGTTTTAAGTCCTGAGTCCCTTTCCAATCTGCAGCAAGAAAATGTATTAGCAGTATCAATCCTTAGGCAATGGATGCATTCTAATATGTGGTGTTTGGAGCTTATCCAATGAAATCAGTCCCTTGATATGCTGAGTTATATTCTGCAGGCTCACGCTCTGAACCGAGCTAAAGTGAGCTTTGGCAATGGCATTTGCCACTACATTTCTTTCTCTAAACACATGATGTAGAGAGGAAGATCCTAGTAAGTGTTTAGCTCTATAAGTCAGATCAAAGAGCTTCCAATTTGCAGCATATGGATCATTGATCATTTGGACAGCTTGCATACAGTCAGTTTCAAAGATGTAATTATGATCAAGAGCATGAAACTTGTTACAAGCTAGTAGCAGAGCCTTAATTTCAGCTTCTAGAGGTGATGCAGCAGTAATAGTATCAGAAAAAATGAATATCGGATCCCCTAAACTATCCCTAGCAATCAGACCAACTGAAGCCTTATCAGGAAACCAAGATGCATTTGTGTTTATTTTTATTGTTCCTACTGGAGGCTTTTCCCACTTAACACTGGATATGTTAGGCTTTGGAGGAGGTCGAGTGAGGGGGATCCATTGACTAAAAGGAGAAGCCATAGCAGAATGAGAGAAGTATGTCCTAGGTGAGGAAAACAGAGACAGTTTTATAAGGTCCTCTACTTCTTTAGTAATTGCCACTAGAGAAAATCGTTTATTATCAAAAATGAACCTATTCCTAGCTTTCCAAAGTGACCAGCAGGTGAGAGAAGGCAGGATTTTACTAATAAACTGTTTCCAACCTGGTAAGTCCCGGCAATCCCAGAAAAGAAAAAATCTTTCAGGAAGGGATTGGTCCTGATTAGGATGAAAATCGACTATGGATGCAATGTTTCTCCAGACTGACCTAGCAATGTGACATGATATGAAAAAGTTCTGAATAGAGTCTGTACTACAGCAAGCAGGACACTTAGATGCTAAACTGAAACCACATGTAATTAGGACCTCATCAAAGGGGAGAAAAGATTGCAATAATTTCCAGGTGAAAATGGAAATCTTTTTCTGAATGGCATTGTTCCAAATAAATTTAGGAGCCAGAAAGTTACCTGAGGCCAGAGTTAGAGCTCTATAAGTGGACTTTGATGTAAAATTACCAGAGGGCTCAGGCATCCATATCAGTCTATCATCTCTTTCCTCAGTTAGTTGTGCAACCTGAAGAAAGGCCAGAGTATCATGTTCTAGAAGAGAGCCAATTTGATCTAAAATGGTAGCTTTGTCATTAATGAAATCAGCCACAGACAGATATCGGCAATTAGATACTATGTGCACAGGAATAGTGTTAATTAGGGGAGCAGAAGGACACCAATTTGCCAGCCAGAAACTACAGTTTCCTTTACCATGAATAATGTGAGAATTTTGTTCTGCAAATGAGTTAACTAACAGGATCCTTTTCCAAGTGACAGATTTCCTATGGGAGATTGGCAGAGACCATAACAATTTTGCCCACAAAGTTACACCTAGTTGGCTCTTCCACCACAGTTTTGCAGAACAAGTATCAATAATAGCTTTAATAGACCTGAATCCAAGTCCATTCAGATCAGTGGAAACTGAGATAGCAGACCATTTCCTCCATATTTTATTATTTTTACCCTCAGATTCCCTCCAAAAAAACTGTGTCAGTCTCTTCTCAAAGGTTCTGATAATAGTTTTTGGGGGATTAGTTACAGCCCATAAGTGCTGTGGCAAGGAGAATAAACAATGTTTGATTAAAACATTTTGCCCCCAGCACTAAGCCACTTATTTTTCCAACTTTGAAGTTTAGTATCAAGATTAGCCATCAATGGTTGAAAATATCTCTTTAGGGTTTTGCCCTGGAAAATGGGACATCCTAGATAAGTAAAAGGGAATGTGCCTTTTTTCATTTTCAGAATTGCCCTCACCTGATTAAACCTTAAAATCGAAGCTCTCTTACTAAGATAAAATTCAGATTTTTCAAAATTAAACTTCTGACCCGAAGTGACTTCAAAAACATCTAAGAAGGCCTTGATTCTTATCAAATTAGATTTAGATGCTTGCAAAAAGATGATTGTATCATCTGCATACATTAAGTGTGAAACTGCAGAGATAGAAGCAGGTAACTGATAACCAGTGAGACTATTATTGGAAAAAATGAATGATAAACTCCTAGAAAAAGCTTCAGAGAAAATATTGAAAAGGAAAGGAGAAAGAGGATCACCTTGCTTAATACCTCTAGTAGCTTTGAAGAAACCAGCTGGATTTCCATTTACAAGGACAGAGAAATAGGCCTGAGATAAATTACTCATAATCGCATTTAAAAAATTCCCATTAAACCCAAATTTAATTAAAATCTTTCTAAGGAACTGCCAGTTAACCCTATCAAATGCTTTCATTAGGTCCAATTTCATAATACAATTTGGGGTCCTGTTTTTCTTATCAAGGAACCTGATCATTTCCTGAAGATACAAGATATTATCCGAAATATCTCGTTTCTTCAAGAAGGAAGATTGATTAGGGGAAATTAGAGACTCCATGTGAGGTTTCAGCCGTTCCATCAAGACCTTAGAACAGATCTTATTTATGACATTTGATAAACTTATTGGCCTAAATTCTCCAAAAGTACGGGTTGTTGCTTTTTTTGGGATAAGGACTATCCAAGTGCTGGATATTCCTTTTGGGATTACAGAACCAGAAATAAAGTCATTTACAGCTTCCATTAGATCTTGTTTAATGAAGGACAAGCATTTTTTGTAAAATTTTGGAGTGAACCCATCTGGCCCAGGACTGCTGTTATTGTCTAAACTATTGATCACAGCTTGTAGTTCAGTTTCAGAAACTGAATCACCTAAAGTTTGATTATCCCTGTCAGTCATTATTGTGGGAATTTGAGAGAGGAAATGAGAGCAGTAAGCATCAGTAGTGTTTTGGTTGGGTTCAGTTAACAAATCAGTGAAATGAAGAACAGCTTCCTTCTGAATTTCTGACTGTGAGTTTAACCAATGACCTCCTTGATTTTTAATTTTACTGATCTGCAGCCTGCAGTTCTTTTCCTGTACTGCCTTATGATAAAACTGAGTATTATTATCCCCTAATTTATGCCATTTGAGTCTTTCCTTTTGCTTCCAATACTTCTCCTTGATCTTTAATGCCCTAAGTAGCATTGCTTTTTTCAGGTTAAGGTTTACTCTTTCAGAAAGTGTTGGATTCATGTCATAATTAAGCTCCTGTATCCTTAAGGCTTCCTCAGCAAGGGTAACATTTAAGTCAATATTCCCAAAACATTCTCTGTTCCATACTTTTAACATCCTTTTAAGCCTAATCAATTTTAGATAGAATCTCATCATGCCTTTATCCTGAATTGGCTTTTCCCAATTATCCTGAACTAAAGCTAAGAAATATGCCTTTTGGGACCAAGCATTAATAAATCTAAAGGGCTTTGGAAATGAGAGAACTAGATTGGACAGCTGGAGCAGGAGAGGAGAGTGGTCTGATGTTTGTCTATTAAGAATTTGGATTGATGAGGAGGGAAATTTAGAATACCATGATAAATTACATAGACCACTATCCAACCTCTTAGAGGTAGGACCCCTAAGCCTAGAATTACACCAAGTGAAGAGGTTACCCACTGTATTAATCTCCTGAAGTCCATTAGAGTTAATCCATGTATTAAAATCTCGAATACTACCTAAAGCAGGATTAGAGGGACCCATATATTCAGTCACTGAAGTTATTGTGTTGAAGTCCCCTATAAAAATAGTGTCCCCCTTAGTTAACTGTTGTAATTCTTTCCAGAGTTCCTTCCTACCCTCTCTATTCCTTAATGCATAAACAAAAACCACCTCCATACAAAGATTAATAGAGAGATGGGAAATATTCACATGCATAAATTGTTCATGAGAGGAAATAAGTGATACAGATACAGGGTTAGACCAGAGAAGCCAGATCTTCCCGTTAGGCAGAAACAGGTTGTTAGAGAAATTGAGTGCACTCATGTAATATTGAATTTTAGTATTATCATGCATTGGCTCAATTATGCATAGCAGCAGTACTTTCTTAATTTTAAGTAGATTAAGCAATCTAAGCATTGATGTTTCCATTCCACGCAGATTCCAAATCTATAAATTAACATTGACCTTAATTGTCATATTTCACTTGGTTTATTACCTTTAGTAGCTGATCTTAAAAGCATCTTATTCAACTGACTCAGATAGGTATTCTTTTTATTTTTCGCCTTACCTTGATGATCAAACTTACCAGGTTGCTCCGAAGTAGAAGCAACATTTGAATCTTATTGATCAGTGGGATCCAACTCCAGGGCAGACTCCAAATCCCCAGATATTAGCTCTTTGTTAACTTCCTGATCCTGTGAGGTGAAACCTTCATCCTGCAAAACAGAGAATCTATTTGACATCTTTCCAGGTAAGGAAAGTGTGGGATTGTTAGTGGTATTTTCCAGTGACAACAGCAGTGAGCCAATTTGAAGATCATCTTTAGCATATATTATCTGAGCAGGTTTGGAATTTTCAGTTTCCTTAAGTAATCTGGAAATGGAAATCTCTGGAATGACTAATGGTCTATTTCCCGACAGCAAAGGATTACCACCAACAGGAGTTTGAAGGTTCTCTATTGGGGAATTAGATTCTGAAATCCTAACAGCCATATCAGAAGCAGAGATAGGAGGATTAATTGTTGAGTCAGTGATCAGAGGTGGAATGGTAAATTTTTTCCCAGTTGCCTGCCACTGTGAGGGAGGTTGGTTCTGATCAAGTCTAGCTTCCTCAGTTCTATCATTAGTACTTTGTGACATTGCTCTACATTGGCTCAGAGAGTGGCCTAGTTTAGCACAATGGTTACAATAGAGAGGAACATCCTCATACTCAATTCGATACTTAGTATTATTTGCTACTGAACCTAGCCGAAATGATAACACAGAGGTTTCTGTAAGTCCACTTCAACACAGAACTTAATTTCCGAGGGCCTAGTAAGTATATCAGTAGCTAGGTCATTTTTAATAAAGTTTCCTATACTGTTTCCAATTGACTCAATGGACGCAGAGTTATAATAATACAAAGGAACCTCCCTAATAGTACACCAAATTGGAACAATGGGGGATTCCCTATGGGTTGAGAATTCAGGAGTCCATTTAAGCATCTTAAGCAATATTCCATTAAAGTTCCAGATGCCCTTCATCCAGCACCTTTGGTAATCGTTAACAAGCTCAAATCTAATTAACACATGTTTATAATCTAGTGAGCCCAACTGATACTTACCATCAAATCCGATTGTCTTTAGGGCTGCCTCCATCTGTTCCATTGAAAGCCTGCCTCTGGTAAACTTACCTACCAGGGCATTGGAGTAATGTGCCGAAAGTGTGGCTATTTGATCCTCCGAGTACAAACAGGCGGGATCACCAAGGTGAGTAGATTTTGGAATCAGTTCAGGGTTATTTGGAAGATGTTTAGAGAGAGAGGGAGATTTGGTTTGAAGGGCCGCGGCGAAAGTTTTGGGAGGCGGTACAGTATCGGCCATCGAGACCGGCGAGGTCGATGGCAGAGGCCGAGGCCGATTCAGAATCCAATTCCGGCAATAACGGGTAGAGATTTCAAACCGTTGGTGAGGAAAAGAAAAACACACAGTATCGCACCGAGAATCGCACGTAGGGACTTTATCACTTGGTGGGTATTAAGGAAAAACACACAGTGTAAAAGAGTTCTTTTGTAATACACTTGGAGTGATGGTCTGCATTTTGTAAGTTTTGATTATTTTCGGTTATAATATAAAATACTCTTAACAAAATAATAATAATAATAATTTAAGGTAAAATATAATTGTGATAAATTTGGAATATAAAAAAATATTCATATTGTTATAAATTTAATGTTCGTAAAAAATTTAAGCAAAGTCTTGGGAAAGACCGTCTTTCCATGAACTTATGGAAAGGCGGAGTTTAATTAGAATAATAGAAATATAAAAGGTTTTAGTTTCCATGAACTTATGGAAAGGCGGAGTTTAATTAGAATAATAGAAATATAAAAGGTTTTAGTTGCAAATTAAAATTTTATTATGTAACGTGTAGTAGTTATAAAGTTTATGACCTGATTAATGCAACACGAAAATTTTATTTTTATTTCTTCTAATTTACAGTTTAAACCTTAATTTTTCCATAAATTTAGGGAAATATCGTCTTCCAAAAGACAGAATAAAAACTCAAAGGGATTATTTTTTAGATAAAGATATAAAATAAACCTCGTAGTAAGTATGCAATACAACCTATAAAAAACTATTGTACCAACTGAAAAATGGAGTAAATCATTGGAGATGCTATAACGACCTCAAATGCTCACTTGTCCTCCAGCTAGCTAAAGTTGCCAATGGTCTCATCCTCCAGGCTCTTAAACCACACCCTGGCCATTGTTGTCAAGGTGGTTGCTAACACCTTGCACCAGATGGCCTGCGGTATTACAAAAATAGCCTTGTTGGTGCAAAATGTGTGCAAATGGTCCTCCGAGTCTGCCTCACTGTTGTATTGCCCAATGTTTGTCGATATTTTCTGCTTTGGATCAGCCATAAACAGATGTATCCTCCTGGTGAACGGTGAGCCCCTGCTCAACTTTCTTGGCTCTTCTCTTGCTTCCCTCATCGGGGCCTTGCCATTAGCATATTTTTTCCCTTGCGGCGGTGGCATGTAACTAGCTGGCCACTCGCGGTTTGTAGTAATCTCTCTGTCTCCAGCCTGTGCTTTCCTTCCGGATGTGGCAGTGTTTTTTTCATTCTTTGCTTTGCTCTAGGCTGTCTCCGAGCCTCTTTCCCCACGGCTGGGTGCTTCGTTGTCACCTTCCTGCTCTGGAAAGATCTCGGTAGGCATTATCCTGAGTCCCCTTCGCTTCATCTTTCCCTTCTCTCTATCCTCTATTTCCTTCAACCTCCTCATCGCCTCCTTCTATGATTCCATGGTCGTCTGGAGAATCTGCGAGTTATTTCCAAGCTCGGCCATTGAGCGGAGCTAGTGTCGATCCTTGTCAGCATCAGTGTAGAGCCTTCCTCCAGGTGCTTCATGTCCTCCATGAGCACTAGGTTAAGTCCACAGATGGTACCAATGTTAAGTCCAATCCTTCATGTCCTACTGTTCTTGCTCCTTCATTCTTCAGCTTTTCCTAGGACCTACGACAGGTAGACTGAGTTCAGGCATGCAGTCGTAGGGTCATGCCCGCTCCAACGCTCTGGTCATTCTTCTCTACCATGTAGAGCATTTAAGTGAATAGTGAATTGATTCTGTAGATCTTACCTTGGTGATTGTCTAAATCCCTAGTTATACGTGTTTTGGGGGCTGACATGACTGCCTCTGTCCCATCATTCCCACGCTTGTTACTTTTCTTGCCAGGCCCTGCGTCATTCCCTTGTTGGGCCAATTTCTTTGCATAGCCCTTGCTTCTATCTCTTTGAGGTGGGCCTGATACGCTTCTGGCTGATAAGAGTTGCTCCCTATCAAGAACAAAAAATAGAAGGAGATGAGCTATGTTGTAAGTTCAAGAAGCTGTGACATGAACTGAAAAATGGTTGAAAAGGGGTAATCGTGATTCTCTTGGAAAGGAAAAAAGAATGGTGCAGTTAATGAGGTGAAAAGGGAAGAATTCACTATCTTTCAAAATTTTCCACCTCTCTATATCCTTCCCTCTATTTTTGCTTACCATATTCCTTGTTTCTTACCATCTTAAAATTTTCAGAAGTCTTATTGAGAGATTATTGAAGATTTTTTTAGGATTTCTTTGCGGAATTAAGATCATTATACACTATAGAAGTTGAGTTGTGTTAAAAAAAATCTCCCTCACCCTCAAACCTCCTTGCTGAAAACTCTCGCAAGCCCGAAAAAGAACAATGGCTGAAAAAGTAACTAAATAAGACTCATGCAAAGCTATTGTGCCAATCAAAAAAGAAGCTCAGAGGTCATGCCATCCATTCATGATCATGCCTAATAACCTAAGGTAACTGGCTCGCCTCCACTCGGGGTCGTTAAATGAGCATAGCTAACCCAAACGAAAGGGTAATCAAACGGAAGGAATGAAAGGTCAAAGATAAAATTTATATTCTACTCCCAAACTTACTACTAACCTACCTAAGGGGTAGTTAGTGGCAAGACCGAGTTTTTCCACAGAGATGCTAGGGTCTAATAGCCAACTACGCACAACCACGTGCAGGTTTTCAATCCAACCGTGTGCTAGGAATAGCTAGATATTTCAAAATGGGGGTTTTGGGCTTTTCAACTAACAACTACGTACATAAGAAATAACACAAGAGAAAACTATATATGCAAGCACTTGGGGAATATTAGCGTAACATGATTGACTATATGTTTTGATCCTCAATTCCATAACTTGTAAGACATCAATGCCTATTCTAGTGTTTATAACACATGGTGTGGTCGATGGTCAACACTTCCCCATACCTGTCACGTAGGGTGCTCTTGCAATCTTCCATCGGCACTACCTTTGTAATTAGGGGAGTGCAACAACGGCCCTACCATTGTGCATATGGTCCCTCATATGATTACGTCTCGGGTACTACACCTCAAATGCTCTATCCCTATGCCTAAAGAGGCAAAAGAGAGTAGGCACATTATCGATGCCACTAGGGTCACTAAACCCCGTATTTTCTACTAAAGGCTATCTCTACACATAACCCTTCGGACCAGCTCGAGCGTGCTATCATCATAGCGGTAAAACTTGAAAAAGACCTACGTGCACACACCCACGTGAACCCAAGCCCCACTACCCATATCACATATATGTTTCTCTTCCACGGGGGGTATCAATAGGTGCACCAACATGAATGTGGACTAGAGTGTGTGCTAATGGAGTGTATCATTCATGTAATTCATAACAATTCAAGAAAAAACCAACATAATATCATAAACACATAAAATGGGTAAATCTAAGAAATATCACAAAACATAAATCAAAACATGAATTCAAATATTATCTCCAAGCTATTAAACTACTCCTAAGAAACAGATCAATGGAAAATTTTGAGTTAAATTCCTTGGATCTAAGTAAATAAGATGAAGAAAAGAAGAGAAAAAGAGAAGAAATACTCTAGAGAGAGAGAGAAGTCTCCCCTTCCTTCTACCTACCTAGAGAGAGAAAAGATCTACATTATGCCTACTTGGTTTTTCCAAGAAGACAAAAGGCTCCTATACATAGTAGTAGGGAATTGGGCCTCAAAATATGTCCAAAATAGGGTCAAAAACCCTAGCAGCCACAATTGGCGCGGGTCGTGCGTCTTGGCGCGGGTTGTAGCCTCGTGCTAACATGGGGTGTGTGCCTTGGTGCAGGTTGTGCCAATCAATTAGCCTCATGCTGACATAAGTCGTGTGTCCTGGCATTGGCATGTTGGTGCAATCTGTGTCAACCGACGTGAGCCATCAGGTGGAGCTCCATTTTTTATCTTCTAATTCGTACCTCGCATCGTTTGGCGTAGGCCATTGAAATTCAAATCCGTCTTTCTTGGGATCAATCCATCTACTACCATGATTTAGAGTATGTATCATTCAATCTACTACCGTTCTTACGAATGGATTTCAAGTATCTTCTACCGTTCTTACGAATGGCCTTCTATACAAAGCCGTTGAAGTATCCACAAGCAACCTACAAATTAGATCATGAATGAAGATCTAGGTGCTCATGAACACAATGTGTCTGTTAGCTTCAATTAAGTCTACAAAACTCAGGATTTAGACAAGAAAACAAAACATGGTCGTCTAAACCCTTTGTCGTGTAAATCTAACTAAAACTAGCAATCCAACAAGTAAAACATGCTAATTATTTTTCCAAATTCATTCATTAACGCATGCAATACGGTGCACATCAGTAATAGACCCTGATCCCCCTAGGGTTCCAGTGATTAAGTTCAATGGTATGGAGTTCAAGTCTGAATTGGAGTGTTTGTACTGGCATAGGTTAAATAATCTTGCTATAGATTTGACTGGGCTTAGAGACCTTAAGGGAAACTTATTTGAGGTGGACATGGATGAATTAGTAACTAGAGAATTTGATGATATTGAGATGATTGAAAGGTGTAATCCCAGGTTGTTTAAGAGGTGCTTCAATAAGCAAGATGGAGAGGAATACTTCATTGTGTACTCTATGGTTTCTAGTCCTTGCAATGTTCAAATTGTAGAGTTAAAAATCCCCGAGGTATAAAATTTTAAAAAGAAAGAGAAGAAGAAAATTTATGGATGTTTGCCTTTAATAAAACCCTATGATCATAGAGCTTAGAAGAGGAATGCAGTGTTGAGAGCATCCTCTATAATTGTTGTACATGATACTGATGATAAGAAAAGTGTCAGATATGTTCCAACATAGAGAGCAAAGGGAGATTCTACAATGGATGTGGATATTGATGAACATGACCTAGGGTTCACAAACTTTGACGTGGGTGGTCAAGACAAACAAGATGAGTGTGATGTAGGCAACACCTCTGTTCATGTGGAGAACTCTGAGGTAGAGAGAAATGATCTCATAGTTGAGCAAGATCAGCATGTTGGAACACAGAATATATCAGCCGAGACTGAGCAGGTTGAGTATGTTCCAACATAGGGGGATAATCAGACTTATTGCAGTGATGAGGTCTTGGATGAATACATCTAGGCTTTAGAGCAAGGAAGGCTAAGAGGAAGGAGCCTACACCTAGATCATTAAAGACAACAAAGAAGAGCAAGAAGGAGATTCCTGCTTTTGCACCAAAGAAGAAGCCTACCCTACAAGCACCCCCACTAAGTGATGCTTTATCTGGGACTTTTTATGATGATGACTGTGAAGAGATGTGGGAACTGTTATCACTGAGATTGTCACAGAAAGGCCAGTGGAATTTGAGGCATATAGAGAGTGTGGTTTCTCTACTTTTGTGAAGCACCTAGGGCTTAGGACAACAACTACTATTTATGAGGATTGCAATAAATAGTTAGTTTGTGAGTATTTTTCCAACATGATGGCGGGAAATTAGAGAATGACTCTCTATGGTGTGACATGGCTAATGTAAGAGGAAAAATTATTAACTTCTCTACTAGAAGAATTAACAGGATTTTGGGGCTAGAAACTCCTACTTTTTAGGGAATTTTTCAGAATCAAACTCAGTGGCCAGTTTAAGGGTATGCCAAAGCCTCTTACTTATCGTGTAGATTATTCTGTCTCCATCAGTTAGTTGTGAACTACTGGATGTCATCTACCAACACCACTGGGAAATGGAAATGCTACTGTACTGTGTTGGAACACAGAAGCCAGTCAATCTGGGCTTGTTCATACAGCAGAGCATTGTGAGACAAGTCATCTCTCACAAGGACAAGCATGCACTAGTATATCCTTGCCTTATTTCAGCCTTAGTTAGAAGTGAAAGGGTGAAGGCTATGTTAGAGGATGAGATTGTGAAAACTGAGTCACTTCAGCCAAAGAAGAAAACCTCTTAACTAAGGAAAGTGCATGATTTTCCATGGAATCCAAAGGCCTCTACTTCTGCTATTGATGAGAAAAATGCCAAGCTTGTGACCATGGGTGCAAAATTGAGAGTTCTGACCATTCATATTGCTGCTTTAGAGGTAGAAAAGGCCAGGATTGAAGCGGAAAAGGCTTAGCTGGAGGCACAGATTGCTACTCCTGACCAGGATTGATGTTTCTGCTCTAGCTATGTTCCAACATAGACCAGATTTTGCTTTCAGGTGGAGCAGATTTTCTTAAAATTTCTTGTTTATTTTCTGTGTTTTGTTGCCTTTAGCATATTCATGGCCCTGAAGGGAGAATATTTTAGGATTTTAGATATTATTTTAGTGGTGATGTTATCAAAAATTGTTTGGATTTATGGATTTCTGGTTTCTTGGGTTTTCTCATAGATTCAGATTCGGTAACTACTATATGTTCAAACATTCCGCGATTCTGGAATTCTTAAGTTGTGAAGTTGGAAGTTTTTCTTATTGCTTTTAAATTCAAAATGGTTGGGTTCACAAAATGGCAAAGTGGGAGATTCTAAAGTTACATGTTTTGCACTTATTATTTAATTGGCATTTTTTAACTAATTTGGAAAAGAAAAACTTTTCATATTGGAACATACGGAAAACTAGAGTTTAGAAACCGATTGAAGAATATTGTGTGAATATTAATTTATGCTAGATTGAAGATTTTGCTATATTGGCTTATGTGTGTGATTGAAGCATATTGGATTTATGAAAAATTCCTATTTTTAAGGAATTAGATTTATGGAATATTTATTTGTTTAAAGGGATGTGTTATGGTAAGGGAAATCCCTATGTTCAAGGGTTTATGATATGCTTCAAAAGCGGATATGGAAATGGAATATTTTGGAAACGGAGGTGGAGATTTTTTATCTGCTCACGGAGTCACGGTTGTACTACTCACGAACTTAATAGCAAAAATCTGCATTCAGATTTTCTAATCACTCCGAGAGAACTGCAAGAGCCAGATATAATATGTTCTAACATACCGTAATCTGTTGATCAAATTTATAATCATAAACCTTAATTCCTCACTCGGGAGGCGGATCGGTAGTAAGAGGAGTTTGCGAAATCCACACGTTGTAATTAGAGATAAGTGTAATTGTATGTGAATTTCATTGAACTACACAACCAAGTCTTTTGTGTTCATGTTTTACTTTATTTCATACTTGGTTAGATAGGTTATGTAGGAACACGTTAGTAATAATTGAATTACTTAGGTATAACCAGTGTTCTAAACGGCGGCGCCTAGGCGGTCCTAGGCGGCGCCTAGGCGCTAGGCGCCACCAAAACGCCCAGATTAGGGCTGTTCGGCGGCATTAGGCATTTTTCGCCTCTGGGCGGCGCCCAGACCCGCCTAGACCCGCCCAGACCCGCCTAATCGGGTCTAGGCGCTAATCGGGTCTGGGCCGTTTGGTTTGTTTTTTTTTTTTTTTTATAATTTTCCCAAACCCCTCTTTGTGGATTCACTACTCACTAGTTTGTATTTGGTAATTTTTGCCACGTGCCTCAAACTTTGTAAGCTTGTATGGATTTCATTTTTCAACTCCAAGATAATATTTCGACAATATATATATTATTATATATATAATATATTCATTTGTGTCGTTTATCATGAAATTTTTGTTCTTGTATTGTATCATTTGTATGTAATATAAGTTATTGTGACTTGGGAAATAGGTTTTTATTTTATTTTTAAATATAATTTGTATTATTTTATTAATTATATATAAAAAATAATTAAATAATACAAATCCGCCTAGACCGATTAATCCCCGATTAATCCCCTAGGCGCTAGGCCCCAGCAAACCGCCCGACTAGCGCCTAGCGATTTTTAGACCACTGGGTATAACCAAATTTCAATGTAAGACTGTGTAATTTGATTGTGATTCCTACGAAAAAAAACTCTGCCTTTTTCATAACTAATGACACAATTATTTTTTCACAATTTTTTATAATTATAATTAACCGTTAATATCTCTAATTATAAATAATAATAATGAAATGTACATTTTACCTATATACATACAGAATCATGGTATCCATAAGACTTGTTCAATTCTTCTAGACATTCCACAATTAATGTTTAAAGTTTTCTATTACTAACTTGATATCGAAAGACGAGTTAAATGACCAATTCCAGGAGAGCCAGGGCGTCAGTCAAGCAAGAAACACTGATGAAAGTCATCACACGGCGCAATAGATTAGTATCACTTATTAATCACCGACAGTAAGATAGAGTACTAATCGATAAAAGGAATGCCGCGTGTCACCTGATTAAGTAAACTATTGGTGAAACAAGTCCACTTCGTACATGACTGGTAACCCATGCCCCATGTAATAATCTATGTTGCCCACAGGGACCTTTCTTCAAATTCAGAATGTATAGTTTCTTTAAAATCATTGGTTGTGAGGAAGGAGAAGTTAAAACTTGCAGACCATGAATTTGTCTTTTAAAATGTTGATAAATGCGTTTCTTTTGGTTGGTTTTGCAGGCTTGAGTGATGCTGTGGGTGTGGGATTCACCTACAACAATGGATTCCAGTCTGCAAAACTGGACCTTGATGGCATTGCAGAGCTATCAAAAAATGGCTTACTGAAACTGAGCAATGATAGTATCAGAGAATCTGGCCATGCTTTCCATCCTGATCCCATCAGTTTCAAGAACTCATCAAATGGAGAAGCTCTCTCTTTCTCCACATCCTTCGTGTTCGCGATAAGGTCACAGGTAAAGAGTGCCAGTGCTGATGGATTCGCGTTCGTGATTGCCCCGACAAAGGCACTTCCTCTAGCGGGCAGTGCCTTGGGATTCCTCGGACTCTTCAATGCAAGCACTAACGGAAGGGCCACAAGCCATATTTTCGCGGTGGAGCTCGATACCTTGAAGAACCCTGTCTCCAACGACCTCGATGACAACCATGTCGCTATCGATGTTAACAGCATTGATTCCATGAAGCAAGAGCCAGCAGGGTATCATCCCATCAGGGATCACGATGGAGGTGCTGGTTTTTTTGAAAATTTGACGCTTTCGAGTGGCCAGGCAATGCAAGTTTGGGTGGACTATGATGGAAAGAAGAAGCAGATTAGTGTGACATTAGCTCCAACTCCAATAATGGAAGGTACTGCTGATAAACCAAGTATTTCTCTCCTTAATTTAACATATGATTTGTCAGAAATTCTACAAGAGACCATGTATGTTGGATTTTCAACATCAACTGGTCTAGTTAGTACTGTTCATTATATACTGGGATGGAGCTTTGGGTCACAGGGAGAATTGGCTAAACAACTTGACCTCTCACAGCTTCCCAAGCTTCCAAAAATTGGAGTACAGAAAGTGTCTAAGTTTTTAACCATTGGGGTGCCCCTGGTGTGCTCTTTAACCATTATGACAGCCAGTTTTATTACAAGTTTCTATCTTTTGAGGAAGAAGAAGTTTGCAGAAGTGCTCGAAGATTGGGAAATGGACTACAGGCCTCACAGGTTTAAGTACAAAGATTTGTACACTGCAACTAAAGGATTCAGAGACACCGAGCTACTGGGTGCAGGAGGATTTGGAAAAGTTTACAGAGGCGTCTTGCCAGCCACGAAGCTCGAGGTTGCAGTGAAGAAGATTTCGCACGAGTCCAGACAAGGGATCAGAGAATTTGTAGCAGAGATTATCAGCATTGGGAGGATGAGCCATCGGAATTTAGTCCCTCTCTTGGGTTACTGCAGGCGCAAGAGTGAATTTCTGTTGGTGTACGAGTGCATGCCTAATGGGAGTCTTGACAAGCTTCTGTACGGACCTCAAAAGTTCATCTTGAGTTGGGAGCAAAGATTGCGAATCATTAAGGGTGTCGCTTCGGGACTGTTCTACCTTCATGAAGGATGGGATCAAGTTGTTGTTCACAGAGATATCAAGCCTAGTAACGTGTTGCTTGACGGCGAATGGAATGGAAGATTAGGAGATTTCGGTCTTGCAAAGCTCTATGATCACGAAACCGACCCTCAAACTACTCATGTGGTAGGGACCTTAGGCTACCTTGCACCCGAACAATATAGAACCGGGAGGGCCACGACAAGCACGGATGTGTATGCATTCGGGACCTTCCTCCTCGAGGTTGTGTCGGGCAGAAGGCCGATAGACCTGAGCGCAACCGCAGATGGAGATGTACTCTTAGCCGAGTGGGTGTTGTCGTGCTGGAGTGAAGGAAGAATTTTGGAGGCAGTTGATCAGAAGTTAAGGGATGATTTCATTAGTGATGAGGTGGAAATGGTGTTGAAGCTTGGCTGCTTGTGCTGTAATTCAGAACCAAAGGCTAGGCCTAGCATGCAGAGAGTAATGCTGTATTTGGATGGCTCAATGCCCTTGTCTGAGATGTCCTGTGAAGGTATTTTCGCAAATGGCATAGTATTGCCTCATGGGACGAGTTTTGGCGACGTTCCTAGTTCACTTTCCGACACATCTTCGCTTTTGCAACACTCTCGCAGATCACACTCGGTGTTGCATTGGAACACTGTAAACTAAACATTTTATTAATTAGGTGTAATGGAGAATGAGTATCATTTTGTTATATTTAAGTCGTGAAGAATTTTTGTCGGTATGATGAATAGATGGAGTTGTGTGAACCTAGTTCATTTCAAGAAATTTGTATGAACAAAAAACCAAACTTGTTGAAATCTGGTTGCTTGTTTTGTAATCTGTTTTACAACTAATGTGTGTTGGAACTGTCGATCCAAGCCCAATCTCGATCCCAGCTGGCAAACCTGTGATCTGGAAAGGGAAACAGACCCCGGAGGAACCCGAGGGAAGATCCTACGATGAGCAAGTCAGTCACCGGTAAGTAGTTAATTCAGTGTAAAAGTAGGCAAGAGAGTGTTACTAAAAATAGAAGACATGTCTCTTTATTTATACCTTCTTGGAACTCTAATATCCTTGATCTATGACTTAGCTTCCTTCATCTCTTAGTGAAAGGTCCAACTATGAGCTCACTTGGACATATCTTCGGTCCGGGCCATTCTCAAGGTATTAGAAGTATTAGCCCATATGGGTTCTAATCTTACCATGTCATCAAAAGCCCCCACAAAATTAAATGACCTTACGTCCTTCAAAGGTATATTCTATCGAAGGTTGAACCTAATTATCGAAGGTTATACTCATCAATAACTTACGGTCTCATTAACAACGGTTATGGTAACATTTGAAGGTTTCTTGGGTTTTGCAACTCCTTGTCTTTTGAGACTCAGATGCTGCCGAATGAGCATTTAGATTTTCTCAAATGACTTGACTTTTGGAATTCCTATAAAGGCGTGTGGACGAGTTAAAAGCGGGAAGACAGCTCGCGTGGAAATTCGTAAATGGAATCTTTCATCTTTTACGCCATTTCAGACTTTCCATCCCCCTAGGTCATCATTACTCCGCCCTTTTTCTTTCTTCCGCCTTTATAATCCCCAAATGCTTCTTCTTTTTCTTCTATTTATCTTCTTCCTTCTTTTTGCAGGTGGTTCACTGATAGCTCTCAATTCACAATTTCTTCAGCCCCCAAGACCTAATTTTCATCCATCCTCATCTTCCACAAGTAAGTTTCCATGGATCCTAGTACTATCCCTCCTTTTTCTCAGTCCCCCCAGTAGATCTCGAGAGGGGAAATAGTGAGGGAGTGAGTTTATCGAGGAGTGAATCCTTGGAAAGCATTAAATTCTTATTTTTCCAGCAAGACTTCTCCTCGATCGATTAGACATTCGGTGGACTCGGAAAGGATAGAATTGATGAACCCTAATCCCAACTCCGGCGAGATTCCCAATCATCATGCTAGGGTTAGATCTCCTAGGTTTGGTAATACTTTGGGCGAGGGTTTTATTGATCAATCGAGGGCAGTCTTAAGCGTGTAGGTGGCCTTAATGCCGAGAAGGCCAGAAATGAAATTTATTATATACCCTCAAAGAGGAAGTTTGTGGTGGAGAAGCGCTCTAGTGGCAAGTTTTCGTCGAGTCGAGTGGGGGTAGTTCGGCGAAGTATGTGTTTCCTAAGGGGGTTAAAAAAAACTAGTCGAAGAGGTTCCTCCTTATCAGTGCATCCCTTTAAATGCCCAATTAAAAGCCCTCGAAATGGGTAACCTTCACACTGATTTACCTGTAGGAAGAGCCATAACCTATAGTAAGCATATTAGGGCTGGACTAAGTTTCCCTTTTCCTTCTCTCCTACCAAACCTAATGGAAGAATTCGATGGCAGTCTAGCACAACTACACCCCAATGTGATTGTGATTGTAATGGCTTTTATGGTTTGGTCAAGGAGGTGAACGTGAGCCCTATTTTGAGATGTTTATTCCCTGATCAGCAATCGAGATGGTAAGGGGACCTTTACCTTAGGAAATAGGCTATTGGGGCAGAGGTTCATTGTTCCCCTTATAATAATGCGGGGTGGCAAGATAAAGCCTAACCTTCGACTATTCCGGAGTTTATTGGAATCCTCGATAGAACCCTGATGTAGTTGTCAAAATGAGGAAGGGAAAGTATGTAGTTCCAGAGGAAATTTGCGAGGGCGTAGAACGTCTTCGAAACCCTGAGCCTTTAGATACTAATGATTTTCATCCTAAAACCAAAAGGGTGAAGCCTTTCATTTGGCCTGAGTGGATTTATGGGGTATTTATGCTTTGGCCAATCGTCGAGCCTTCGAAGAGACTAGCTCGGAGGGGCCTACAAACTTGAATAATAAGAGAAAAAGAGGTGACAATCGACTATTATGTCCGCGACCTCTTGATCTCAAGCTTCCCAAGAAATAAATACTGAAGAGATAATTTCTCGGATACCTCCGAAAGTCTTTAGGATATTTTTCTTAGAAGTTTTCTTCTCTTTTTTCTCTTTAAGATTTGTAAACCATTTTTTCTTTGTGTAGTGAGCAGTGCGGAGGACTTTGTCAATGCCCTCGAGCCGGATGTGAACCCTCAAACTAGGGTGTGTACTAACCCACTCCAGCTCAAACTCAGCCAAAGTCTCAGCAAAAGCATTTTGTACAAGAGAGTCCCTCGAAGAGGCAAAGATCTAAGGTTACTGGTGCCTTCATCGAGCTTGGTTATAACCAACCCCACGACGAAGTCAAGAAGGATTATTTTCCTTGGTGTTTCTTAGGGGTTTAAGCGACAAGCCATTAGTATGTTACTACCTTTTTTTGTATATATGCATATTCTTTGCTTGTTAAGTCTCCTTCACTTCTCTTGTGTTTATTCAAGTAATGGCGGCCGTTCGATCGACCTTGCAATCTAACACTGGCATCTTCCCCAGCTAGGTCCTCCCTCTCTTATAAGGTCCTATTGAGGTAGTCGTTGAGGCCGCTCGACAGGATGAGCGTGCAAAGGTGAAGAAGGAAATGGACAACCTGCAGGATGACTTGAGAAAGTTGAGAGAAAAGGAAAGGCATTTGTCAAAGAAGTGTTCGCATGAATCACAGCGTGCCTTGTTGGAAAGCTTCGTTGATAGGCTAATGGGCTCCTGAGATCTATACAACGCTTTCCTTGAACTTCTTGGGATAGCAAAGCGGTGGGGTCAAACTGAGCTCTTTGGCAGGGTGTCCAAGCATCTCACCACCGAACAATTCGAGGCCCTAGAGGATTATATCGAGTGAGATGCTAAGCAGCAGATTAAAGCTAAGTGGGGTTAAGTTTCTAGTCCCAGTGGCTTCAAATTTTAGCTTCTCGACATCATCAAGAAGGAGAAGAAGTTCTTTACAGCCAAAGAACTTCAGAACCTCGCCATTCCCACTCCCGCTTTACAGTCCGAGCCTTCAAAGAACAATGATGACCAGGCTATCTATGTTGATGGTGCTCAGAATGCTGAAGGGGATCAAGACGCTGCAAGGAATGAAGAAACCAACCATAGCTTAGGGTATGAGGGGAGTTGTATGAGTTCTTGTCCTTTCTCCCTCTTTTATTAGGGTTGTATTTTGGAAACATAATAGAATGATCATGTTTTGAAATCTATTTCTTCAGTATTTTATCGAATGTTTTAGTTCAAATATTTGACTATCGCTCTTTATTCTTAATAGAATTCAATTTTGAGAAATGAACTGGAATGATCTATGCAAGAGCTTGCTAGGGTTAGGGTGGATTTTACAAAACGCTCATCGAGCTTACCTAATCAAGCATGGATTTATCCGAAGCTAATAAGGAGTTGTCATCGTGGCACGATAGCAGTCATCCTTCGATCAGAAAGCTCATCAGCTCAGCACAAAGAGATCCTAAAACTGGTCGTACAACCATTTCTCTTGCTATAGTATACGAACTGTGTAGTACCACTGAAATGGATCATCAAAATGCCTTCCAAGGGATAATGAAGGAGTACTCTAGTCTATAGAAATGCCCTAGTGCCGCTAGGTTATATCGTACTTTGATACAGTGGGGTGATAGTAGGCATTACCGGGATGAGATTGAGAAGCTTCAAGCTCAAATCGGCGAGATGGTCAAGCGGGATAACCGTCTTAAAGAGGAAATTTCTTGGATACAAAGGGTTATCGATGACAACCAGAAGTTTTGAGAGGAACTTGTAAGACAGAATTCCTAGCTTTCAAGTCAAGTGTCAGAACAAGCTGCTACTATCCAACTCTTCTCATAAAGTCTTCGAGCGTATAGATTGTCTCATGGGGTTCTCGATATGAGCCCTATCGATGATATTCTTAGATTCTTGTATGATACTGAGATGGCTATGATGAAAAATGGTTTAGATAGAGATCATGACCACTATGCGGTGTCTGATGTTGTTCATGAGTGGAAAGAACGTCTTCGTTCAGAGGCTGCTGCTAACTCCCAGCAAGCGGGTCGTTTGAATAGGAATTCTCCACCCGTGATCTCTTCAAGGGAGAAGCATTCAAAAAGGTCCTCCAAAAAGAAGACTCGGCCCAAAAACAAATCCCAACTTAGGAATAAAGCTCCGTCTATTAATCTTTCAAATCAAGTTCTTCCCTCTGAGCATGTGGAAGAGATTCCAACAGCGGTTCCTGATAATAGTGAGCATTCCTTACAAACCTATGATTGCAGCGCAGAGAGGGATTCCCCCTCTCCTAAAGATTTAATACCTCGTCGAAGGCGTCGTACTAATCATATCCCTGAGGTCTCATAGACAAAAGTTAATCATTTATTTACAATTGCCACTGGACTGAAACCAGAGAACATTCAATGGTCCGACTGATTGTTTGTACATAAAGTTGTACTGGGTAACTTATAATAAAATTACATTTTCTTTTTGTATGTATAGTTGTTAATCATATGAATGAATCCTTCTAAACAGTCGATTGCTTAGTAAGAAAATGAATTAACCTTCTATGAGCAAGAATGTATGATATCTTAAAGTTGATTTATTCAATCGCCTAAGGTGTATTTTCCGCTTAAGATCGAATAATTTGATTGCTTACAAGCAAGTATTTCGATCGCATAAAATCAAATTATTTTATCCCTTAAAGCGAATTATTTTGATTGCTTAAAAGGGAATTATTTTATCGATTAAGAGCGAATTATTTGGATAGCTTAAGAGTGAATTGTTTTGATCTCTTAAGAGAAAATTATTCCAATCGATTAAAAGAAAATTATTTCGATCGCTTAAAAGCAAATGGATTGCATCGAACTCTTTGTAGTGTCAAAATTTTCATTAAGTGAACCAGTTACTACGCAGAGCATATAAATCTGGGAATAATTACATGCAGTGAAATCACCCACTTGTCAACTTCATTGCGCCTAGGGCTGCCGATCCTTAAAGCTAATGATACTTTTAAAAATTAACTATGTTCCATCTTCTCAGTATGCGATCTCCATCCATCGTGCCTAGGGTATAACTTCCTCCTAGATGAGTTTCAAGAACTTGATAGGGTCATTCCCAGTTAAGAGCCAGCTTCCCCCCAGGTCTTTGGTACCTCTTCTCATTTTTCCTCATTATAAGATCTCCCACAGAAAACTGTACCCTTTTCACCCTTCGATCATAGTATCGCTTAACGTTCTCTTTTGACTTTGGTCTCTCGAACTGACGCCAAGGCTCACCTTTCTTCCACCAAATCCATATCTAAGCGACAATTATCTTCATTGCTGGTGTCACTAGCTGTCATCATCATGAAACTTGGTACACCAATTTTCACTGAGATCACAGTATCTGTGCCATAGACCAGCCCATAAGGTGTGTCACCCGTAGCAGAAGATTCCACCGTTTGATAAGCCCATACCACACTAGGAAGTTCAATAACCCAATTTCCTCCAGCTCATTCGAGCCTTGCTCAGATTCCGTTGACAAGGGTGCGCTTGGTAACTTTGACCTGACCATCTGCCTACAGATGATATACTGATGTTACATTTAGCTGCATCTTGAACTCTTTGAACCAGCTCTTGAAGGGATCATTCGCGAACTGCGCTCTATTGTCTATAATGAACATTTTTAGATGCCAAAGAAACAAATGATGCTCTTCCAACAAAATGAGTTAACATATTTCCCCTTGATGTTCGCCAATGGCTCCGCCTCGACCCATTTGGTAAAGTAATCGATGTCACTATCAAATACTTGAACCTTCTCGGTGCTTCTGGAAAATCAATCCCCCATTTATCTTACCATGAGATGTGTATGTTAATCAACTCTGTTTGAGGGACATGGGTTATACGTGCATGTTTTTGGCATTGGTTGCAAGTATGGATATACCGGTTGGCATCCTCGAACATTGTCAGCCAATAGTACCCAGCACGAATCATCCTTCTAGCTATTGAACGAGCTCCCTGGTAACTGCCGAAAATACCTTCGTGGACTTCTTGCATCAAATTATACGCATCACAATGTGTAATGCATCGAAGCAGAGGCTGTAAGTACACCCTTCGATACAAGGTCTCATCATGTATCACATACTTGGATGCCTTGAGTCAAATCTTCCTCGCTTCAATGGGGTTTTCTGAAAGCATTCCTTCTTGGAGGTATCTGTTTCTATGTCAACCCCGCCAAATCTGAGGAAGCTAATTTTCTTAGGGCATATGCCTTGTGGTTTTCCTCCCACAACACTTGAGAAAGAGTGTATAATCGAAAGCATTTCAACATGGGTTTCACCACCTCCAAGTAACACTATAAACTAACTTCTCGAGCCTCGTATTCTCCATTAACTGATTGACCATGATCTGGGAATCACTGAATATATCCACATCTTCCAGTTTCATCTCCTTCGCCAGTCGAAGACTAGTGATCAAATCTTCGTATTCTGCCTCATTGTTCGTGGCCCTAAACTTGAAGTGCAGAGCAAAGGGGTAATTGATGCCATCGAGGCTAGTGAGCAGTGCTCCTGCCCCACTCCCCCCCCCTCCCAAATGAGATGATCCATCTATGAATAACCTCGATCGCATCTGTGGTTTCCATAATAAAATTCTCCAGGCCTTGACCCTTGATCGCGACCCTGGTCGTAGTCTTTGAGCTGCATGGACCAGTGCAAAAATTAGCCTTTCAATAGTAGTATACCTCATTTTCGGGGCTTTCAAGGCTTTGCTAAGAAAGTATATGGGATGCTACAACTTCTCTTTCTTCTTTATCAGTATAGCACTAATAGCCAAGACTGAGGCAGAGATATTGAGATAGAAAACTTCTCCTTTCTCCAGTTTCGTTAATGTAGGCAAAGTTTTGAGATTCTCCTTCAATGCTGCAAAAGCTTTCTCACAATTATCCATCCATTAAAAATTCTTAGCTTTACGAAGCACATCAAAGAAGGGTAGATGTTTTTTCCCCTTTCGATAAGAATCAACTTAACGCTTCTAAAGACCCTGTCAGCCTCTGAACTTCCTTCACCGTATGTGGGCTTTCCATATTCATCAATGCTTCCAGCTTTTCTGGGTTAACATTGATACCTCTCTCTGAAACCATGAAACCCAGAAGCTTTCCTACGCCAACTCTGATCACACACATTGATGGATTCAACTTTAAGTTTGCCTCTCGTAACCTATCAAACATTTCTTCTAAGTCCCGCAGAAATTAGTCGTAGGTTACACTCTTCACAACCATATCATCAACATAGATTTCTAGGCCCTTCCCAACCTACCTTTTAAAGACTTTATCAACCAGCCATTGGTAAGTAGCACCAGCATTCTTCAACCCAAATGGCATTTTCTTATATCAGAAAGTACACATGTCCGTTATGAACAAAGTTTTCTCCTTGTCCTCTTATGCCATCATTATCTGATGATAGCCTTTATGAGCATAAAAAAGGCTAAAATATGATATCCTGCTATTGCCTCCACCAACAGATCCATCAAAGGCAATGAGTAGCTATCCTTCAGACAACACTTGTTTAAATCTGTGAAGTCGATACACATGTGTTATGCCCCATATGGTTTTGGGACCAAAATTGGGTTGCCTAACCATTCCGGGTTTAATACCTCTTCGATAACCTTGGCCTTGAGAAGTTTCTCCAATTCTAACATTATCGCATCGGCCTTTTCATGGGAAAAGATCCTTCTTTTATACTTAATAAGCTTTATCAAGGGGTCAATGTTTAACCTAAGAACAACCAACTGCACTGGTACCCCTATCAAGTCTGATGTTTCCCAGGAAAACACATCGTAATATCGATCATGCAAAGCTTTCAGATCTTGTCTTACCATTTCTAGCATCATTTTTCCCACAACTACTGTTCCCAAACTCCAAACGGAAAGTTGTTGAGTATCAGCCAGTCCAACCTCCTCATGTATCGAAGACACATTCCTTATTTTCCCTGCTCCTTTTACTTCTTCATAACTACAACTCCGAGCTACTTCTTGATCCTTACAGATGGATGCCACTCCATTTTCTATTTGGGATTTCATCATCAAATGGTACGGTGACCACACTGCTTGAGCCTGACACATTCACAGTCTCCCCGGTATCACATTATAGGGGGAGAAAGCATCGATGACTGTGAAAATGCATTATACTGTGACCCCCTTACCTCCATCAGTGTTACAAGCAAAGTTATCTCCTCTAGCAGGTATACTGTGTTTCCCGTGAACCCTGACAATGCGAGATTGACCTTTTTAGGTTTGTACGTCCAATTTTGAGCTGATCGAAGCAGCTTACAAATATGATTTCAACCCCACTTCCACCATCAACAAACACCCTTTTCACCAATGAAGTCCCAACCATCGCTGAAATAACTATGGGGTTAGCATGAGGGGTTTGGTTTGGAACTACATCTACCTTCGAAAACGTAATGGTCTCATCAAGCTGAAACCTATTTCCCACCAGCTCTCTCGCCAGGACACACCGCGAATGTGGTTTCATTACAGCATTTGAAGATCTTTCGCTGACGACCCCACTGATTACATTGATCACTCTATGCACCACAAGGTTCCTTTCATTCCTATTCTGATTCTCCACTAAAGGGTTTTGTTGTGGCCCCTTGCGGCGCTCCTGCTGCTGTCCCTGAGGACCATGATCCCCTTTGTTTCAGGTATTGAAGTTTTTCTTAGGGGGTGATCTATTTCCCCACTCACTCTTATACTTCAAATGGTCATCTCGGTATGGCTAACGGAAAGATTCTATTAGAAGACCTTATTTTTCACACCGGTCAATCTTCATCCAGAGGTGGGTACACTCATTTGTACTATGGCCATAATCTTTGAGGTGGTTGCAAAACTTGTTGATGGCTCTCCTAGCGGCAAATGCCCTATTAGCATCATTCATTAGAGACGATGGTTAGGTGTGTATCTTACGAAAGTTGGTTTTTCCATTGGCCTCTTGCCTCCGGAATCACTAAGCTTCACCTCCTTAGCCATTATCCACTCTTTCTTCTTTTGATTCGCCTCCTCAAACTTTGAATTCTATTCTACAACTTCTTGGAGCTACTGAAACATTTTTGGGGGTTTTTTTGTTACCTCTTGTAAAGCTCCAGATATTCCATCCCCAATAAATAACCTTGGATGATCACATTTTCCGTACTTCAACCACCCTAGATTCTCATCGACATACCTATGGTAAAAGGCTACCATAGATTCCCCTTGCCTCTATTTCGTCTCTTACAGATCTGTCAATATCTTAGTAAACTTCTTCTTCTGGCAATACTGACACATGAGTGCCCCACTGAAATCTCAATATGACTACAACGAACCCCTTGGTATCTTGTTGAACCATTCTTGAGCTTTTCCTCAAAGATAACTACCCACTAGTTTACAAGTCAGCCTCTTATCGAAGTCCCGAGAGTTTATCAACCGAAGGAAAGTGTGAATGAATTCTCGGGGGTCTGAATCTCCTGAGTAGGTGGGGATCCATTCTGGTAGCTTCATATCCTTGGGCCAACAAACCTCCATCACAACTGAACCAAACAGAGATCCCACAGTTTGTCTAGTTGGCCCTATCAACCTGTCCAACTCCCTCCCCGGGGCACTTTCAGCTCCACCATACTGATGATTCATATTCTGATCTTCTTCTTGAGGAGGATTGTTATTCTGGAAAGCATATACAGGTTGTGAAGTAAACTACTGAGTGAAAGCTGGCTCTTACATCTCCTGGGTGGACTAAGGGTAAGGATCCTTGCCCACGGTAGTTCATAATTTCATAATGGCTTCCTCTGGAAAAGTTCAGCTAGTTAGGGCTCGATCATTTTCAATGCTTTGGGGTGGATACATCAGCATCGAACCAGACATAGGGTAACTCACTTGCATACGATTGGGAAAAGAGAGTTGTGGCCTCGGCTGTGCAGCTTCCCTCGCATACCCTATGTACGGGATGCCAACATTTGGATGGCTAAGGGTAGGGCCCTCATCCTTTTTTCTAGGGCCAACGACAAGCTCTGAGTTATTGAAGGCATCCCAGTCATCGATGATCGAGAAATCATCGAAGGGGGAACAACTTGATAACCTGTTGCTATTAGCACTGCGTGATCTGATTAAAATTTTGAGAAGGTCTCGTAGCCTTTTCCCCCATATAATTCTCCTTGACTCTTTGCTCATAAGCCTCAACATGCGAATCACCCGAACACTCTATGAGATGGACATTCACACTTTGCAACCCAAACAAAGGCATCGCAATGCCAATTCCCATGGGTGGTTCTATAGTGATCTCCACATCTCCCGAGACTCCAGGTAGAGCCTAGGCCCACGAGCCTTTGATCATAGGGGTCGGCAAGCCTGGATCTATCGATGCTTCAACTGGTGCCATTTTTGTACTCTGTACTGCTTCAAGAGCAATCATTTTCTCTGCCTGTTCAAACTTGTATGAAGATCTGATTTCACCACCTGCACCAGTCCCCTTGATCCTCATCCTCTCACTCTACCGAGTTGAAGTCGTGAACACAAACATACACCAAGAGATTTATACTTGGCCAAATTTGGGTCCCAGTGGGCATGCCAATTGATGTGTATCAAAATTGTCGATCCTAGCCCAATCTCGATCCCAATTGGACAACTTGTGGTCTACAAAGGGAAACAGAATCTGGAGCAACCCAGGGGAAGATACTCCAACAAGCAAGTTGACCACCGGTAAGTAGTTAATTCAGTGTAAAAGTAGACAAGGGAGTGTTGCCAAGAATAGAAGACATACCTCCTTATCTACACATTCCTAAAACCCTAATATCATTGGTTTATGACCTAGGTTCCTTCAACTCTTAGTGAAAGGCCCAACTATGAGCCCACTTTAACATATCTTGGGTCTTGGGCCTTTCTCAAGGTGTAGGATTATTAGCCCATACATGTTCTAATCCTACTATGTCATCAACAACTTCTTTCATGGTTGAACTTGTAAAAACTGTCTGTTCTGCTAGCAAGTTTTTTTGACTGGATTTGTTCATATGTTATGTTGGTGGTATCTAGGTAACTTTGATGCATTTGTTTTCATCTATTGTATTTGGCACAATCAGCGTGCATTTGGTACATCTAGCACAACTATCCTGCATCTGGTACATTTGACACCATCACCATGTATCTAGTACATGCATCCAGCACAACCGTTGGGCATTTAGTGCATTTCTTACAACTGATGCCCATCTGAATCTAGAATATCCATTTTTTTTGTATCTAGCGGCTTGGAGATTCAATTCAAGAGGGAGATCATTAGAATTTTACTGAATCTTATTACGTTTCTACTCTATTTTTGGGATTTTTTATTAAGGAGGATTGTTGGTATTTCTCCCTAAATTCCAGAAATAGTAAATGAATGGATACTCAAGAGTCTTTATGTTCATTCATGAATGAGAAACTTAAGAGTTAATTTCATAAATGAGAAACTCAAGGGTTGGTTCATGAATCAAGAAATTCAAAAGTTTAGTTCATAAATTGGAAAACACAAGAGTTGTACTTGAACTCTTATAAATAGAGGGAAAGTTGTTAAAAGGAGTGGGGAAGCTGTAACCCTTTTGAATTTGTAATCTTACCAGGTGGTCCTGCAAAATGTAATTCCTGATATTTGTATATGTCCAACCCATTTGGTTAATAGGATTAATTTTTTCTGTTCGCGGAGCTAGTCAACACGTATGGTGAACCACGTTAAAATATGTGTTCTGTTTTCTTGCTTTTTTTGTTGTGCAGGGGGGTCAATTTCCTAACACCCCTCTCCCACATTTATTTTCACCATTTTATCATTGGCAACCCATGTTCTGCCTCTCTCACGACCGAGACTACTCACGCTCTAATTTTCTAATCCGCATAGCTGATGAACTTATCGATCTTGCCATTGTTTTCACAGGTCATGAGAGAATTCCTCTAATCGCCAGTTTCACATCGAGGCACTGGATTGGGAGGATGGGAAAGAGCTGGCTGAATGCCCAGAAATTAGGAATCCGTTCCTCTGATTAACATATTCAATGGTGGTGGTAAGTGGAGATGAAGACGTTAATTAATCCAAAAAAGGAAAAGTTTTTTAAGGTAAAAATAAGTGTTTTGTTCAATGAATAAGATATATATATATAATATCAATCAGGGTTAGATAATTAGATTAGAATTGAGTAAGAATGGACATATGGCGCAATTTTATTGGTGTAACCATAGAATGTTACACAAAAGTGTAACAGAAGATCCGAAGCCATGAATAAAGGAGGAAACCACAACCATGGCAGAATGCTTGGTCTTCTAGAAATAAGAAACAAAAACAAACAAAAAAATGAAATTTGGAGGAAGATATGATTGTGTTGGAATTTGGTGTCTAATAGGGATGTAGTTACTGGTGGCGGAATCTGGGTATTGGAGAGTAGACTACTATACTCTCTTTTTAGCACATTTGATACTCATATTTATAATAAATTGTATGTCTTGCTTTAGAGAATTGGATATTTTACCAATAAGAGGATTGGGATCACATTGCATCATATTGTAACTCTTTTATTCGAGAAATGTTCGATATTCCTTCCATAATCCGATCGAGGATTGAATTTTGGAGACACAGTTAAGACCACGTCATCGGAAGAAGGCCACTTGCAAGAGTGGTAGAAGAAACAAGGAAACTTCCAAAGTGGTTGTAAAAGGATAATGTAGAAGATTGAAGACAAGGCAAAAGTGAGCATATGAGCATGAAGAACCCTAGCTCACGAACCGTGCAAATATGCACGGTCTGTAAAATTCAGTTAGGTGATTGAAAACTTCAAGATACCCTAGCTCGCTGACCATGAAAATATGCTTGGTCTGCGATGCTCAGTTAAAAACCAATGATAAAATCAACTTCAACCTCGTGGACCGTGCACGATGTTCAGTTTGCAATCCAGAAGCTGAATTCACTTCTAGCTCGCAGATTGTGCATACGACTATCTAAGTTAGGCTTTGACCGCAACATTTAGCCTTCTCTTTTCTCTCCTATAAAAACGTCATTTTACCCATTGGATACAAGTTTGAATATGAGGGTGAAAACCCATTTCCTACATTTATTTCTCTTCAGTTACCGTTCAGTTCGAATCTATAGATTTATTGTATTTTTGTGATGTGTTTTTTTAATCCGGGCTAGATTAGATCTTGAGAGAAATTGGTAAGCATGTCTAGTATGAAATTGTGAGGTTTGGATTTGTTTTACCTTTTTCCATTGATTATCAATTGTGTTTATGTTTATTGTTTTATGATTCATGCATGATAACTGATTGTGATTATAAATTGATTACAGATTTACGAATGAGCCAAGAAAACTTCATCTATTTGTCAATTTGGTCATTAATTGACGAAATATTACGACTACGGGTGACAACTTGTCGCCTTATGAGGTCTTAAGGGATAATCCTTATGCTACACAAGATTGACACACAATCATAAGGGTCAGCTAGCAATGGCCACCAAGTATTATTCTCTTTGAAAAAGGAGAAATACACAGAATAACAAAGAAGCTACAGAAAAGGAGAATTTATTAATTAAAAGAATTATTGAGTTAATAAAAACTAATGTTTACAATTGAAGCTATCCTGTCTTATTACAAAAATTTGCCTAATTATCTAAAACTACTTCAAAAGAGAGATTGGAACTTCAAAATTGGAGCAGTTCCTTCATATTCACGAGCCAGTTTTGATCCCTTCAGAAGAGGAACATCTTTGGTCCAGAAGATGGTGGTCGAATATATAATGGACGAAGAAGTGGATATGGATTTATGTTCCATGTTCCCGCTGTACCACTCATTCAAAGCTCCACCATTGAGCTAACAATAAGATCTCCCACAGTTTCGGCAAAAAGCCTGGATGGATAGCCTACAGGGATCTCCATATACTGCTTTCCTCCATTCAAATGACTGGCAGCAAACCCATGGACATGGCATAGAAATTTTTGAGAAAGGTTGCTAGGAACAGACCCATCACTCTGCCCACCTTGCTACAACTGGCAAACTAGTATCACGAGAGGCCTAAAGGCTTAGTCCCCATCTTTCACGCTCTGACTAATCAAGTGCACTAGGCTTAAAGGTTTAATCCCCATCTTTCATGCTCTGACAGTTCAAGTGCACTGGAAAACAAAAGTGACTGGAAAATGTCAGTAAACATAAGCATAAGCATAGAAAATAATTCTGGATCATTATTCTAGTATGTTGATTTACTAAGTTTACTAAGAAGTCTGACTTACTAAGTTTATGTTAGAACTCATCTGTTAATTTCACAGTTCTGAATTCTGGATCATTATTCTTGATATGATATTTCGCTTTGTCTTGTTGTATGTAATTTTTTTTGCTCATGAAAAGTGGTCACTTAGCTTTAATTGATGGTATCACTTCTTGAATAATCTTGTCTCTTGTGACTTGTCTTGTGATCTTTGGAACTAAAAATTGTTTCCATTATGCCTACATGTCCGTTATCATTTTTTACTAGTTGTTGAACAAAGGGGAAAAATTCAATCTTTTCATAAAAAATCAATGGCTCATCTTCCTCAAAGGTAGGCCTACTTACCGCACATGTGAAATCAAGCTTGGTATATGTGGGACTTGTGCCTGTATGTGCGGTAAGGTTCAGATCATCTAGTGCTAATAACTATCTTATATGGTTGGTTGGCTAAAATGGTTCACTCCCCATCTATGTACTCCCTCCCTTCCATTCTTTTTACATTTTAAGAGTTAAACTTAAAAAACTTTGACCTTAAATATAAATTAATATATATATATATAATATAAATATCATGTGAGATATTATTGAATTTATTTTAATATCTATTTTCTAAATATTAATTTTTATATGATATTATTGTAGGTAATTAAAGGTATTTATGATTAAACATGGTCATTAAACACCGTGAAAAGGTAAATAAGCGATTTAGAGTGGGACGAAGAAAGTATATGACATGATCCATTTGTTTGAAAGCAAGAAGAGCATCAACTTTGAAAAGATAATACTTAACCTTGAAATCTTATATTGTGCGTTCAAAACTGGTTTTAAATGAAAAAAAATGCTTTTATAACCTTACCCAGTTGACATAAGTGCCAATATAACATTTCAGCATTTGAAAGTGTCAATATAACTCTATCTAGTTAGTGAAAGTGCCAATATAACCCTCTCCGGAAACTTTTAGCCGAAATTTATTTAAATTACATGTTTGCCCTTCTGAAAAAATTAAAATACAAAAAATAGGAAATGACGTTATTACCCTTAGACTCGCCGTCAGACCGCCGCCAGAACAGGTAGGGTTATATCAGCACATTCCTAATTTTTGTAGGGTTATATCAGCACATTTCTAATGTTTATAGGGTTATATCAGAAAATTATTAAAACTTATAGGGTTATATCAGTACATATTATAAATATTAAATGTGTGGTACTCGACTGGCCTTAACGGGCGACCACATCATCATATACACAATTATAACATCATAACAATATCATATACAACATAAAATTTGACATCATCATTAATATTAAACACCATTATCACATATCATAGCCTCATTTCAAAACTCATCAACATTAAAAATCTTAGGTCGAAAAACACAGCAAAATAACAATCACACACAGCACCAAAGGTCATCGAATCATCAATCCTGGCTAAACACAACAAATAAAAAATATATATCATTAAAACTCTATATTCTACAGTATGTGCTGATATAACCCTACAGTTTTTACTAATGTGCTGATAGAACCCTATAAATTTTAGAAATGTGTTGATTTAACCCAACCAGTTTTCATAATGTGCTGATATAACCCTACATAATCTGGTGCCAGTCTGGTGGCAATCCGATGGTGGTCCGGCGGTGGTCCGACGGTAGTCCGGTGAACTATGAGGGTAAGACTGTCCACATAATTTCAGAGTTAGCGCAAAGGGTATTTTGGTCAATTTACATAAAGTCAATGCCAGAAAACTGAGGCCAATGCCGGAAATGGGGTCTGAGGGTTATATTGGCACTTTCATTAACTAGATAGGGTTATATTTACACTAAAAATTATCATAGGGTTATATTAACACTTAATCAAGTAGATAGAGTTATATTGGCACTTATCCCTAAATACAAATGTTCCTTGAGCTGTATTCTGCCTTATGTTGAGACAAACGCTAGTCCCTCTTATTGTTCTTATTAAACTTGCAAGTAAGCCTTTCAATACCTCCAATCCATAGTCACTTTGTTGTCTCCGATATGGCCCATTATCCATGAACTTGTTTCAAAGGGCATGTCATTTGCGAGCTACTATTTAGCCCTTGCCCAAATGATGCTTACCTTTTAGATTGAACTAACACCGCGCTCGCGCGGTAAGTTTGATAATAAATTATAGAAATACTGTAGGAATGTTTCTACAATATAGGAATGTGAAAAGAGTTGTAATTGAAGTTACAAATGTACCAAGTTTACATGTAATTGAAGCTCATAATTAACTCGAGATATCAACTAAAGCAACGTACCATTCTCTCACCTCTCGAACCCTCCACTCAAACTCTCACCACTCGAAACCTCCACTGGTACCTTCACCTCTCGAACCATCCAATGGAACATTCACCTCTCGAATCTGTACATCTCGAACCAGTACCACTTGAACCCCCACTCGAACTCTCACCTCTCGAACCCTCCACCGGAACCTTCACCTCTCGAACCGTCCAATGGAACCTTCACCTCTCAAACTAGTACCTCTCGAACGCTCCTCTTGAACTAGGTCTCGAACCGTTCAATGGAACATTCACCTCTCAAATTCGTACCTCTCGAACCAGTACCACTCGAACCCTCCACTCGAACTCTCACCTCTCGAACCTCTCGAACCTCTAATGGAACCTTCACCTCTTGAACTGTCTAATGGAACATTCACCTCTCCAATCATACCTCTCGAGCCAGTACCACTCGAACCCTCCACTCGAACTCTCACCTCTCGAACCCTTTACTGGAACCTTCACCTCTCGAACCCTCCAATGGAACCTTCAGCTCTAGAATCCGTACCTCTCGAACCCTCTAATGGAACCTTTAGCTCTAGAATCCGTACCTCTCAAATCAGTACCGCTCGAACCCTTCACTCGAACCATCATCTATCGAACCTCTAATGGAACATTCACCTCTCAAGCCATCCAATGGAACATTCACCTCTCGAATCAATACCACTCAAACCCTCCACTCGAACTCTCACCTCTCGAACCCTCCACTCGAACCTTCACCTCTCCAATGGAACCTCCATCTCTCGAGAGGTACCTCTCGAAACAGTACCACTCGAACCCTCCACTCAAACTCTCACCTCTCGAACCCTTCACTGGAACCTTCACCCTCGAACCCTCCAATGGAACCTTCACATCTCGTAAGGTACCTCTCGAACCAGTTCACTCGAACCCTCCAATCGAACCCACTACCTCTCGAACCCTCTACTCGAACCTTCAACTCTCGAACCCTCCAATGGAACCTTCACCTCTCCAATTCGTACCTTTCGAACCAGTACACCTCGAACCTTTCACTCAAACTCTCACCGCTCGAGCCCTCCACTAGAACCTTCACCTCTCGAACCATCCAATGGAACATTCACTTCTCGAACCGTCCAATAGAACCTTCACATCTTGAACCAGTACCTCTCGAACCCTTCACCTCTCGAATCCATACCTCTCAACCCAGCACCACTCGAACCCGCCACTCAAACTCTCACTGCTCGAACCTTAACTTCTCAAACTAGTACATCTTGAACCAGTACCACTCGAACCCTCTACTCGAACTCTCACTACTCGAACCTCCAATGGAACCTTCACCTCTCGAATCTGTACCTCTCTAACCAGTACCACTCGAACCCTCCACTCGAACTCTCACATCTCGAACCTCCAATGGAACCTTCACCTCTCGAACAGTCCAATGGTGCCTTCACCTTTCGAACCAATACCACTCAAACCCTCCACTCGAACTCCCACTGCTCAAACCTCCAATGGAACCTTCACCTCTCGAACCGTCAAATAGAACCTTCAAGTCTCGAATCCGTACATATCCAACCAGTACCACTCGAACTCTCCACTCAAACTCTCACATCTCGAGCCTCCAATGGAACTTTAACCTCTCGAACCGTACAATGGAACCTTCACCTCTTGAATCCGTACCTCTCGAACCAGTATCACTTGAACTCTCCACTATAACTCTCACTGCTCGAACCTCCAATGGAACCTTCACCTCTTAAATCTGTACCTCTCCAACCAGTACCACTCGAACCCTCCACTCGAACTCTCACCTCTCGAACCTCCAATGGAACCTTCACCTCTTAAACCGTCTAATGGAACCTTCACCTCTCGAATTCATACCTCTCAAACCAGTACCACTCTAACCCTCCTCTCGAACTGTCACTGCTCGAACCTCCAATGGAACCTTCACCTCTCAAACCCTCCAATGGAATTTTCACCTCTCGAGAGGTACCTCTCAAACCAGTACCTCTCGACCCTCCACTAGAACCTTCACCTCTCGGACCGTCCAATAGTATATTATTTTTTAAATGCCCAAAATGATTTCGTTTTGGGCAGCCACTTGACAGCACATGCAGACGCATATGGTTAGGTAGCCATGTGCGTCTACATGTGTCTGTGAAATTACCCTTCTACCCCTGGCGACCATTTGTGTCAACCATGGGGTTGGGAGGATTTCTTTTATATAGTATCCCAAGATAATGAAAAAAGTATTTTTATAACCCTACCTAGTTGACATAAGTGTCAATATAACCTTTCAATATTTGAAAGTACCAATATAACCCTATCTAGTTAGTGAAAGTGCCAATATAACCCTCTCCGGTGACTTTTAGCCAAAATTTTATAAAATTACATGTTTACCCTTCTAAAAAAATTAAAATACAAAAAAAAGAAATGACTTTATTACCTCCGTCGGACCAGGTAGGGTTATATCAACACATTATGAAAACTGGTAGGGTTAAATCAGCACATTACTAAAATTTATAGGGTTATATCAGCACATTAGTAAAAAAATGTAGGGTCATATAGCACATACTATAGAATATAGGGGTTTTAATGATATTTTATTTATTTTGTTGTGTTTAGTCCGGATTGATGATTGGATGACCTTTGGTGTTGTGTGTGATTATTATTTTGTTGTTTTCTTCGACCTAGGGTTTTTAATGTTGATAAGTTTTGAAATGAGTCTATGATATGTGATAATGGTGTTTAATATTAATGATGGTGTCATGATGTCAAATTTTATGTTGTATAAGATATTTTTATGATGTTATAATGGTGTACATAATGATGTGGTCGCTCGCTAAGGCCAGCCGAGTACCACACACTTAATATTTATAATATGTGCTGATATAACCCTATAAGTTTTAAGAATGTGCTGATATAACCCTACAAACATTAGAAATGTGCTGATATAACCCTACAAACATTAGGAATGTGCTGATATAACCCAATAAGATTTCATAATGTGCTGATATAACCCTACCTGTTCCGGCAGCGGTCCAGTGAACTATGAGGGTAAAATTGTCCACCTAATTTCAGAGTTGGCTCAAAGGGTATTTTGGTCAATTTACATAGAGTCAACGCCGGAAAATTGAGGTCAATGTCGGAAATGGGGTCTAAGGGTTATATTGGCACTTTCATTAAATAGTTAGGGTTATATTTACACTAAAAATTATAATAGAATTATATTGACACTTACTAAGTACATAAGGTTATATTGGCACTTATCCCTGAATAATTAAACAGAGTCGCTGCCTCCATCCGTTTGGAGTGTCATATCTTTCTATTCCGGTTATGTCTCGAAAGAAATTTTCCCAAATGTGGTCTCTCTTCATTGGAAATATTCTTGACCTGTAATTATCAACAAAAATCAGATGATGAAAAGAAAGATCCAAATTTATGTAGAGGAATTAGTTCCCTCCAGAATTTAATAGGGTTCGGTGAAAATGAATTCTGACGTGACGGTTAAAAAAATTCTTGTGATTAGCTTTGTTGTTTTTAGTTTCCTTGGTTATAAAATGTTGAGCTTTTTTTGTTCATTTTTTGTTTTAAAAAGTATTTGTACTAATAAAATGTAGGGATATATATCAATATAACCCTACCTACTTGATTAAATGTCAATATAACCCTCAGATAAATTTTAGTGCAAAAACAATCCTAACTAGTTAATGAAAGTGTCAATATAACCCTCAGACCCCTTTTTCAGCATTAATAGAATTTGTGTTGTAATAGACTTTGTATTTCACTTAGTTAGTCTAGTCAACTTGTATATTTGGGTATAAATCCCTTTCATTATGTGAATATCAAATTAGAAAACCCTTTCCCAAAATCCCTTCTTTCATGGTATCAGAGCCAACTCTCTGAAACCATATCTTTTTCACCTCAGTCGCCGTCCAAACTCACAGCCAACAATGAGCGATTCGGACAGCGTCGTCAACACACCGCCGGCTCCACCTTCCACCGGCGACACTCCACCGCCGGCGCCACCTTCGAGCATCCATGGCGACGGGGGACCTCAGCCACTGCAGCGACCTCTTGATTATTCTTCTCCCTTCTACCTTCACCCTTCGGATCACCCAGGCCTGTCTCTTTGTCTGGTTGTTCTTAAGGGCGATAACTATCAGGAGTGGACTACCTCGATGAAGAACGCACTCAAGGATAAAAGTAAGTTAGGATTTGTTGATGGTCACATCCCTCAAGACGATGTTGCCCCTGTTGATCTTGATGACTGGTATAGTGTCGATTCCATGTTCATCGGATGGGTTGTGCAATCTATTGATTCGTCTCTACTATCCTCCATCACTTATCCAGAAACTTTCTTTGAGCTCTAGGAGGAATTACATTATCGATTCTCTGTCGATAACGGGCCACATCTCCTTCAGCTTCGTGCAGACTTGGCAAATTGTCGCCAAGGTGGGAAAACTGTTGCATCATATTATAGCGCTCTAAAGAAGACCTGGGATGAAGTCCAGACATATGTTCCCCTTCAAGCATGTTTCGGCGCAAATTGTACTTGCAATATCACGGCCAAACTTTGTACAGAACGCGATGTTGAGCTTCTTCGCCAATTTCTTCTTGGGCTGGATGACTCCTTTGGAACTCTTCGCTCCAGCATAAGAGCCCCTCCCGTCTATCAATCCCGTTTATGCTTTGGTCGTGCAGGAATAACACCATAAGACTCGCATACTTGAACGCGATACCAAATATGATGGTATGGTATTTGCGGCTCAGGCCAAGTCAGTCCCTTTGGCGTGCGTTTAGCCTCCCTCTATCTTGGACCGATCAGTTAGCCGTCCCATGTGTTCTCACTGTGGTAAGAACACGCATGACATCTATAAGTGCTAGAAGCTCTATGGCGTTCCTGAGGGGTTCGTGCACCAGTCGGCCATGGTGTGCAACCAGGGCTATGGTCGCAACCGTGGCAATCCGCCAGCCAGAGTCCCCCTCTCGGCACAGCAGCAAGTTCCCGCTCACGCGTCCAACGTCAAGTTCCCGCTACTCAAGGCTCGAATCTCAGCCCCGACCAGTGGCAGGCAGTATTACAGATGTATAACACCATGAACACTCCTTCTTCAGATGTTACTAGTAAGCACTCTCTCCGGATTCTCGACACGGGTGCTTCTTTTCATATAACTGGAAATCTTGCCATCCTACATGCTATTGTCAATATTTCTCCTGTGCCTATTAATCTTTCAAATAACCATGTTGTTTTAGCAGTCAAGGAAGGTTCTTTGGTTTTCTCTCAGTCTGCCGGGATTGACTATGTTATGTATCTTCCGACAGTGGAATGCAATCTCCTGTCCTTTGCTATGTTGCTTCTAAATGCTCGTTGTTTTGCTTTCTTGACCGAAAAGTTGTGTATACTTTAGGAAAGCGATACGAAGATAGTTATTGGTGTGGGTGAGCAGAGACATGGTGTTTACTCGTTGTGGCATTTCTCGGCAGCCGCCCGTGCCTACTCTGTGACCAAGACCGAGAAGGTGACCTCGGCCCACTTGTGGCATTGAAGACTGGGGCATCCTTCCTTTATAGTTTTAGCATATTTACCTGTTCCTTGTGCTTCTGTACGGAGTTCTACTCCTTGTGATATTTGTTTTCATTCCAAACAAACCCAGGTTGTTTTTCCGTTGAGCTGTAATAAAGCCACACGCTTGTTTGATTTTGTTCATTGTGTCATTTGGTGACCATATAGAATTCCTGCTTCTTGTGGTGCAACTTATTTTGCTACCATCATTGATGATTACTCTCGTACTATATGGGTTTATTTAATTAAGTCCAAGTCAGAGGTTACAAAATTGGTTATGGATTTTTGTGCATTAACTATCACCCAGTTTCAAATAGTAGTTCATCGTTTCAGGTCCGACAAAGGTGCTGAATTCTTTGGTCTTAAGGCTTACTTTGCTTCCCACGGTATTCTTCTCGAGACCTTGTGCACTTACACACCTCGGCAGAATTGCAGAGTGGAACGCAAGCATCGCCATCTCGTAAATGTGGCGCGTGCTTTCCAGTTTGAGGCTACTCTTCCGATTAAGTTTTGGGGTGGATGTATTCTTACAGCATGCTATCTGATCAACCGCACTCTCACACCAGTTCTAAAATCATACTCCTTTTCATTTAATTTTCTAAAGAGCTCCGAAGTACTCAGACATTCGGGTCTTTAGGTGTCTCTTCTTCACCTCCACTCTCCATCGGCCTACGGACAAGTTTGCTGCTCATAGTCACAAATGCATCTTCATGGGTTATCCGAGTGGAAAGAAAGGCTGGCGTCTATATGATCTTGAATCGGAACAATTTTTCTTCTCTAGAGATGTTGTGTTCTTTGAAGATATATTTCCATTTTAGAGTTCATCCACTTCTCCGTCGCCCGCTTCGACGCATGTAAACACTCATCCGGCTGTCTTCGATAGTCCGAATACTTCACCCCTCCCGAAAAGGGGGAGTTATTCTCAACTTTCTCCACCCTTTACGGACAGGGGAAGCATCCATTCGGACCTAGGCAGCTCATCCATGGTCGTTCCACCAGCGCCGCTCCTGTCCACAGTTGTGCTGGCGCAGACCGGCGACTGCTCCTCACTTCCTGCAGCGATCAGCTCGCTAGCCGAGGAGGTTATTTCGGACGTTTGGCGTAGCTCATGCCAACGTCAACCCAATGTTTTACTAAAGGATTTTGTATGCAGTTCCATGCGTTGTAATAATTCCCAGTCGATTATCTCCTCCACTCCATATCTAATCACCAGTTTTGTCTCCTCCGCTAAATTTGCTCCAGCTCATGTTCACTTCCTGGCCATAGTCACCTTAGGCCATGAACCAGTTCGTTCTCAGAGGCCATCCAGCAAGCTCCTTGGTGTGATGTAATGCACGCCGAAATTGAAGCCCTCGAGAGAAATAGCACCTGGTCTCCTGACAAGAAGCCAATTGGTTGTAAGTGAGTGTATCGCATCAAGTACAAGTCTGATAACCATACTGAACGCTATAAGGCTTTCTTTGTTATGTTAGGGAATCGCCAGGTTGAAGGCATTGACTTCAATGAGACTTTCGCTCCCGTTGCTAAGATGATAACAGTTCGTACATTTCTTTTTGTTGCTGCTGTACGAAATTGGGAACTGCACCAAATGGATGTTCATAGCGCCTTTCTGCATGGTGACTTGGACGAGATTGTCTTTATAACTCCACCATTGGGCTACTCCAAGGCACTTCTTGGTCAGGTATGTCACCTACATAAGTCCATGTATGGTCTCAGGTAGGCTCCTAGAAACTGGTTTTCTAAGCTTGCGCATGCTCTTCTTCAGTACGGGTTTCTCCAAAGTTATGCAGATTACTCATTATTCAGTCTTACTCGTTCTGGTCATACTCTTCATGTTTTGGTGTATGTCAATGATCTTATTATTGCTGGAGATAGTTCAGCTTCCATATCTACTTTCAAGCAGTACTTGTCATCCTGCTTTCATATGAAGGATCTCGGGATTCTTAAATATTTCTTGGGACTGGAAGTTGCGCGAAATCCATCAGGAATCTTTGTCTCTCGGCGCAAATACGCATTGGAGGTGGTGGCCAAAGCCGGTCTGCTAGGTTGCAAGCCCATTGCTTTGCCTATGGATCCAACGCAGGCCCTTGCCAAAGCTTCTGGTCCAGATAATGATCACCCCTGAGCAGTATCGTTGCCTTATTGGGAAGTTGGTCTATCTTACTATCACTCGGCCTGAGCTTAGTTTTGCAGTTCATACTCTTTCGCAGTTCATACAGTAGCCAAAAGTGAATCATTGGTCAGCAACTTTGAGAGTTCTACACTATGTTAAAGGCAGTCTAAGACAGGGTCTATTTCTTTCTCGAGATAGTAGCTTGGCTCTGACTGCCTACTGCAACTCAGTCTGGGCAACTTGTCCTACCACTCGACATTCTGTCACAGGGTATTTTGTAACCGTGGGCGTCTCGCCAGTTTCTTGGAAGACCAAGAAGCAACACACTATTTTGCGTTCTTCAGTGAGGCCGAGTATAGGGCTATGGAAAATGCTTGTTGTGAAATACTTTGGCTCCGTTCTCTCCTTCGCTCCCTTGGTGTTTCCCACTCTTCTCTGGTTCGACTCTTTTGTGATAGTCAGGTTGCCCTCCACATTGCAGCCAATCCGGTCTTTCATGAGAAGAACAAACACATTGAGATCGACTGTCATCTTGTTTGTGATCTAGTGTTTTCGCGTGTTATTTCTACTCATCATATTTCCACTTCGGATCAGCCGACGAACATTTTTACCAAGGCACTAGAACGTGTTGCTTTCATCCATCTTAGTTTCAAGTTGGGCATTCTCGATCTTCATGCTCCAACTTGAGGTGGAGTAACAGAGTTTGTGTTGTAATAGACTTTGTACTTCACTTAGTTAGTCTAGTCAAGTTGTATATTTTGGTATAAATCCCTTTCATTGTGTGAATATCAAATCAGAAAACTCTTTCCCAAAATTCCTTCTTTCAAGTATTAACTTCAAATTTCCAACATTGACTCTATGTAAATTGACCAAAATACCCTTTGGGACAAAATCTAAAATTGAGTGGACAATTTTACCCTTATAGTTCGTTGAACTGCCGCCAAATCACCTCTGGACCACCACAGACTGCTGTCAGACCAATGTTGCACCGCCACCGTAACATGTAGGATTATATCAGCACATTATGAAAACTGATAGGGTTATATCGGCACATTCCTAAAACTTATAGGGTTATATCAACACATTCGTAAAAAGTGTAAGGTTATATTAGCACATAATATAAAGTTAAGCATGTGGTACTTGACTAGCCATAACGAGCGATCACATCATCATATACACCACTATCACATCATAACAATATCTTATACACCATAAAATTCGACACCATAACACATTCATTCATATTAAACACCATCACATATCATAGCTTCATTTCAAAACTCATCAACATTAAAAATCCTAATGACATAACAAATAACAACCACACACAACACCAAAAGTCATCAAATCATTAATCCGGACTAAACACAATAAAATAAATAAAATATCATCAAAATCCCTATATTCATAGTATGTCCTGATATAACCCTACATTACGAATGTGCTGATATAACCCTACATTACGAATGTGCTGATATAACCCTACATTACGAATGTGCTGATATAACCCTATAAATTTTAGGAATACGCTGATTTAGCCCTATCAATTTTCATAATGTGCTGATACAACCCTACCTGTTACGCTAACAGTGTAGCATTGGTTCAACGGCTGTCCGGCAAAAATATATGGGGTATTAATGACTCTAAGGCTAATAAAGTCATTTCCTATTTTTAGTATTTTTTTCAGAAGACCAAAAATGTATTTTTACAAAATTTCGGCTAAAAGTTTTCGGAGAGGGTTATATTGACAATTTCACTGATTATCTAGGGGCATATTGGCACTTTTGAACACTAGAAGGTTATATTGGCACTTTCGAACACTAGAAGGTTATATTGGCACTTTCAAACACTAGAAGGTTATATTGGCACTTTCGAACACTAGAAGATTATATTGGCACTTATACCAAGTATATAACATTATAAAAGCACTTTTCTCTATGAATTTTCGGCACCGTTCATATTCTGCCACTGCTCATCTTTTTTAACTATGCAACGATTTCCTTTTATTGGGGAAAGATTTACAGCCCAATCCATTTAAAGGATGAGTTTTGACAAAGTTTTGGGGAAAAAGAGCTTTAATTAATAATAAAAGCTAAATAATTTTAGTGCAATATTAAAATTTTATTATGCAACGTGTAGTAGTTATAAAGTTTATAACACGATTTATGCAACCCAAAAATTTAATCTTCATTTTTTAAAATTTGTATTTTGAACCTTGATTTTTTTATGGCTTATGAAAATAACGTCTTTCAAGAAACGGACTCATGACGTTTGGCATTGAAGGAATTAATTACCTTAAAAAACGAAAGCTCAAAATCAAATTAAAAATTAACACTCGCATGTCTGACAGTAAGTTTTAGGCAAATTTAAGTACAGTTAAGAAAATCCTAAATGTACTAATTTTAAAGAAAGATTTACTATATTATCTTTATGACCTGAATTTAGAAGTTTTAGACCTGAATTTAGGAATTGATTCAAACTATATAATTTTAATCCTAAATAATTTTTAATTCTTAAAACATTCCCTATTATTTCAATAAAATTTATCAACTACCACATAATTTTTTAACATCAATAAAACAGAGAGTAGATCTCCTGACAGACGGCATGTTCATAAGCTTGTGGACAGACCACTTATTTCTTATCTTATATACTACATTTGTTAAATTACATATAAAATTTAAAATTTTGAAAATATTTTTTTTTTATATTTTCACCTCCAAATACATATTATTACTTGTTTTTACTTTTAAAATGCAATATTTAAATTTTATAAACAATTACAACATTTAATCTAAATGCCTCTGTGGACCGTGCATAACTTTATGGAAAGACCGTTTTCTTGAAACTTTCCCTAAAACAGAACTACATTCTAGTTTTCGATTATATATGTGTCTGTAATCATTTTCAAAAAATAGAAAATCACGTCTTAAGTTAAGAAAATGAGATTCCTGTAAGAAATCAATCCCCCGTCGCACAAATTTCACCTCAAGTTCCACCCCAAAATCAAAGGTCTACTGCAAGCTTTTTGTGAAAAGGCAAGCCGACTCTGGTTAGCTATATTTGCAAATGGAGTGATGGTCCTGGAGTAAACTTTGTAGAGGAATTTACCTACTTGAAGAAAAAAGCAATGTTCATGGGTAAAATATGAACGTCTGATTTTATTGATGGTACAATAGTGTTATATAAAGACATTATATGCAGAACTACAAATGAAAAATGATTCTAACTATGGTACAAGATATACATAGAATATGACAAAATATCTCATTAACACTCCTCCTCAAGTTGGAGCATATGGATCACGAATACCCAACTTGCCGAGAAGAGTCTGAAATGACTGTCGTCCAAGAGTTTTAGTAAATAAATCCGCAGGTTGACTGGAAGTGTGAATATGATAAGTAGCAACTTCTCTGGACTGTACCAAATCATGAACAAAATGACAGGCAATCTCAATGTGCTCCGTCCTCTTATGAAACATAAGATTGGCTGCAATATAGAGGGTTGCCTGATTGTCACAATATAAACGCATCGGAGAAGAATGACCAACTCCCAAATCGCGAAGAAGGGACTTAAGCCATATCAACTCACAACAAACAACATCCATGCCCCGATACTCAGCTTCAGCAGAAGAACGAGAAACAGTCAGTTGTTTCTTTGTCTTCCATGAAATAGGTGATTCACCAAGCATGACAAAATATCCAGTCAAGGAACGACGTGTAATTGGACGAGAATCCCAATCAGAGTCTCAAAAAGCATATAGTTGAAGAGAACTCTGAGCAGAAAGAAATAAACCTTGATGGGGATGACTCTTCAAGTAGTGCAGGACGCGAAGGGCTGCATGCCAATGGGTGACACACGGCTTCTCCATAAACTGCGCCAAAGTATGGACCGAATAACTGAGTTTCGGACAAGTAATAGTCAGATATATGAGCTTCCCAATTAGACAACGATATTGCGCAGGATCAGGATAGAAGGAACTGTTGAGCGCGCCAAATTGTGTTGTTGTTCCATCGAAAAATCCATAGGCTTTTGAGCTAGCAATCTGCCGTCATGTAAAATGTCAAGCGTATATTTCCGTTGGGATAGAAACATACCGTCAAGTCTCCTAGAAATCTCAATACCCAGAAAATACTTCAGAGCACCAAGATCCTCCATGTGAAAGCAAGAGCTAAGATACTTCTTGAACTCGATCATCAGGGCCAAGGAAGAACTAGCAATAATCAAATCATCAACATAAACTAAGACATACAGAGTAACACCATTGCGCAAATAAGTGAACAAAGAGTAATCTGCCTTACTCTGAACAAACTCAAAAGTGCATAGGGCAGTAGCAAGTTTTGCAAACCAGTTGCGCGGAGCCTGACAAAGACCATGAAGAGATTTGCGAAACTTGCAAACCAAACCCGGTGCAGGAATGGTATAACCAGGCGGAGGATGCACATAGACTTCCTCATCCAAATCACCATGTAAGAAGGCGTTGTGAACATCCATTTGATGAATATCCCAATTCCAAATTGTAGCAATAGCTGAGAATAATCGGACATAGCTCATCTTGGCGACAGCAGAAAAAGTCTCAGTAAAATCAGTTCCTTCAATCTGTCAATTTCCAAGAACAATGAGGCAAGCTTTATACCGTTCAATAGAACCATATGACTTGAACTTGGTCTGCAACACTCATTTGCACCCAATGGCGTGTTTGTCAGTAGGAAGAGGTTACAGAACCCAGGTATTGTTCCGCTCAAGATCACTAAGTTCATCACCCATTGCTTCTTGCCAGTGAGAATGGTGAGAAGCTCGGAATAAGTAATAGGGTCTGAGCTATCAGTCACTACAGCCAAAAATGCATAATGCAAAACCGAAAAAGTATGATAAGTAAGATAATAAAAAATAGTGTAACGAGTACCTGAGGACAGATTAAGCAGAGTAGAGAGAGCATCAGAGGGGTGGGGGTTTATTTCTTGAGTAGCAGTGTAGACATAATCTTGCAGTTTACTAAAGCACGACATATGCGAGTACTCGAAGGGCGAAGAGGCGGTAGAGACACAGAATCTAAGAAAGCATACTCCGGCGCCGAGAGCAGCTCACACGGTAGAGTAAGGCGGTCCGATGAAGACTTGGACAGGCTCAGCCGCGACACCAAAGATGCTGGCAGTGAAGAGGGGTAGGCCGGAATGACTCCCAGCGGCAGCTGGTAGGAGGCCGGTGATGTCGCCGGCAGTTGGTCGATGAAGACCACCAACCTTGCTGGAGGCAAGGAGCAGCCGGCCATGAGACCAACAGGAGAGGGACCTGCAGCGGGTAGACAGAGGCCGGGGACGGGGCGACTAGAAGTCAACGGCAGGCGGCCGTGACTCCATCGACTCCGGTGGTGGATGATCGGACGCCAAAGAATGAACTAGAGTGGCCGGCGGCGGTATCGTTTGAGGCTGCGGCATGGCTGGGTCATCTGCAGGAGCTGACATCATCAAATCCTCGGAAGAAGGAATGTCAGCAATTAGAGCAAAGGGAAAGCAGTCTTTATAGAACACAACATCTCGACTGCCAAATACAGTGCAAGACTCTAAGTCATAAACACGCCATGCTTTCTTCGTAAGAGGATATCCAAGAAAAACACATTTGTGACTTCTGGATGCAAACTTATCATGCGGCTTTGGAAGTTGGGACGCAAAGCACCAATAACCGAACACACGGAGATGGCTGTGGTTGGGCGCGGGGCTGTGAAGAAGCTGATAGGGCAAACGACCATTCAACACTAGTGTTGGAGTGTGATTGATCAGGTAGGCGGCAGTAAAAATGCATTGTCCCTAGAAGTCAATAGGAAAATGGGCCTGAAACCAAAGAGCACGAGCCACGTTTAAGATAGGATGGTGCTTTCATTCCACGCGTCCATTTTGTTGTGGCATGTAGACAGTGGATATCTCAAACCGAATTCCTTTCTCATCAAAATAGCGTCTGAGAGGAAGAAATTTAGTTCCATTCTCAGCTCTAACTCTATGAACTGACCGATGGAACTACGTCTGAGCAAGGGCAAGGAACTCCTTCATCTTGATAGGTACTTCAGTCTTAGATACTAATAATTAAACCCAAAAACTCGGGAATAATCATTTAACATAGTCAAGAAGCAAAAAGCTCTACTAGAAGATGGTGATCTATAAGGTCTCCAAACATCACAATGAATAAGTTCAAACAAATAACTAGCCTTAAAGGTACTTAAGGGAAAGCTTGATCTAGACTTTTTTGCCCGATGACAAACGGAACAAGGAACAGTTTTATTCAAATGACTATGACTTAAAGTAATATCTGGTATAGAAGACAATACCGAACTGGAAGGATGTTCAAATCGTTGATGCCACAATTAAGGGAAACTAGAGGCGGCAGTAAAGGCGGGCAGCGGCAATTTCGGCGACAATTTCCCAAGTCTGCGCAACCAATAAACCCCACCCTGCTGATCACCCAAGCAATCACTGTCCTCGTGCTGATATCCAGTATGATACATAATTTTTCAGTAAGCGAAACTAAGCATTTTAAGGCTGCAATTAACTTAGCAAAAGACAATAGATTGCATCGTAATTCCGGAATAAAGAGAACATGAGTAACAAGAATATCTCCAAAATATAAGTTCCCATGATAAGAAACAGTAGATATACAGCCATCGGGAAGAATAACATCAACATAATCAGTAGGTTTAATGTCATGTAGAAGATTCTTGTTGCCGGTCATATGATATGAAGCTCCAGTATCAAGAATCGAAAGTAAAACAGACTTACCTGGCGTATTGTCAGAATTGGTCAACTTAGAGAACATGTTAATAACCGAGTTCCACTGCTCTTTGGACAAGATGGGATCGAAAGCTGTCCGATCATTATCGGAAAGAATGGCACCGGCGTTGGTGGTAATAGGAGTTGCGACGGCGATGGCAGGGGCTGCTCCAGAAAATGGCACGGCAGCTGGGGCGTTTGTTTGCTGGGCTGAGCTCTCTGACCGGATCCTTGTTGTCATTGTTTCTCAAACCATGCAGGATAACCGTGAATTTTAATACAAGTAGCAACATCATGACCCTTGCAATTGCAGTGAATACAGGAGTAAATATTTTTGGTCAATGGCAGTGGCAGGCAGCCTGTATCCCTGTGCGGCGGCGGGCAGCTTTGGCGTAGGCTGAGGTCGACGCGCAACATAGGCCATATTGTCTGGGGCAGACTTACGAGCATGAACAACAATTTGTGACGCTCTTCCTGAATGGAAAACGAGTGAACACAACTAATAGGAGGCAATGGATCAAGTGTCAAGATGTGAGATCTCAACGAATGGTACTCTTCATCCGGGACTATGAGAAATTGATGAATGGTCTCCTTCTCATAGGACTGAGCAGCAATTTCAGCATGAGGGCAAACACGTGTCTGAGCAGGTAAGTAAGTATTTAATTCATCCCACAACTTTTTACATTTGTTATAATAAGCATCAACAGACCGACCATTTTGGCGACAAGTATAAATGGCTGCACGTGTTTCGCACATGCGTGGACTATTACCAATAGATAAGTGTTGTTTAAGGTCATCCCAAAGTTCCTTAACAAACGCACGATAAGTGACACCAGAACGAATGAATGGATCAAGAGTTTGAACCACCCAACTAACAAGCATAGAATTCACACTATTCCAATCATTGTAAAAAGGGTCAGAGGGTGATAGGTTAACAACAAAACCATCAAGAAAACCCTCTTTATGTTTTGCAGAAAAGACATTAAACATAGACTCACTCAATTCATTATAATTATCACCCTTAAAGATCTCATGACACATTCTCAAACCTGGGTGATCTGACGGATGAACATAGTAGGGATAATTGGTAGGCAAAGCATGAGAAGGGTCACCAGATGACTAGCGTATGGCCAGTGCAGCTACCATAGTTGCGGCCAGTACGGTAGCCTGGAAGATGGCAGAATCTATAGCAGGAAATCCCGGAGGATGCGGTGGCGACAGAAGGGGATTCACCGGTGGTGGCATGGTGGGAACAACGTTGCCGGTGGCGATCTGATTGACTCCAGCAGCGGCGTTGACAAGTGGTGGCAGAGCGTGGACAGGTGGTCCTGTGCGGCAGCGGCATCATCGAAAATAGGTTTAAGAGCAAGGTCAATATCTTCAATTTCAACATGATCAAGAGGATTCATGGTGACAGGAACATGGACGACATCGGCAGATCCTTGAACTATGACGGCGGCGGCGGCGCGTGGCAGCTGCGGCGGTGGCGAAAGCGGCACATGAGGCACAGTGGTGATATTTTAGAATTTAGGTTTTCAGGATTTTAGCTCTGATGCCATCTAAAATATGAATGTGTGGTTTTATTAATGTTACAAGGGTGCTATATAAAGGCACCATATGCAGAAGTACAAATGAAAAAGGATTCTAACTACGGTACACGATATACATAGAATATGCCAAAATATCTTCTTAACATCATGTCTTTAAAAAAAGTTAGATATAGTTTGCCCTCCAGAATGTAATCGGGTGTGGGTAGTGTACTGGGGGAGAAATACCGGTACTAGAAATTTTATAGGCATCGGTATTCTGTTAAATAAACCAAAATACTGGTGCATATGACTAGATTCAGCACTAGTATACTGAATACCGGTGCCTGTGAATAGATTCAGCACCGGTACAATGAATACCAGTGCTAGATACATGTGCCTTTGAACAAAAAATGTCTTAGTTTAATACTCCCCCATCCCACTCTAAATTGTTTATTTACTTTTTCACAGTTTTCAATGAGCATGTTTGACCGTAAATATCTTCAGCTATATATAATAATGGCCTATAAAAAATTAATATTTAGAAAATAGATGTTAAGACAAATCTAACAATATCTCACATGTATATTTATTATTTATATATTAATTTATATTTAGGGTCAAAGTTTATAAAATTTGACTTTCAAAAAGTAAATAAGCAATTTAGAGTGGGATGGAGGGAGTATATTCCAACACTGATTTTGGATGAATGACATATACCGGTGTTAATACAGGTGCCTATGACAGGAATAGTAATTTTGGCGGGTAAAATTTTGGTGGGAAAATATCCAGCACCGGTATTGATGAATGGCACCGATGCTTGATACATGGGAAATTTTTGAAAAAAAAGTTGAGCAATGAGCATGTATAAATTTACATAATTTACGAAAGTGCAGACATAACCCTGCGATAATTAAAAGTGTAAATATAACACTAGATATTCAGGTTATGGGCAAATATAACATTTTCCAGTAGTTTAAGGTCAAAATTAAGTGAAAAGACTATTTTGCCCCTATGTAAAAAATGTAAAAAATAGAAAATAGAAAAAGCATAAAAATAATTTTGCCCGTGCCCTTTTTCTTCTTCGTTTGCTCTGTACCCTCAATCGCCAAATGCTCTGTAACCCTAAATCGCCAAATGCTTTCCTACGGTCGTTCTCTTTCCTCTCTAGCCATCTTCCCAAATTGCCAAGTGAACTCTCCGGCACTTATTCGGACATGGAGTGCACCAAAAAGGGTAGCCGGAGCCGGTGCTGGGGCCCACCAACCAGATTCTGTTCCCGCTGCGGAGCCATCACTTATTGTTCTACCTCGCATCAGGTCCCTTTCTACTGCAATATTTTTGAATATCGAGACTTCAAAGTTAGCCTTTTAATTAGCTGTTTAACCTGTTCAGATTTCGCACTGGAGTGTGCATAAATACAAGTGTGAGAGATTAGAGCAGCAAATGGAGCAGATTGATGCTTTGAATGATTTTCCTTTCACTTTTGATCAAGCAAGTGTATTCAATTGTATGTGCTATTGTATTTTTGTTTTGTACTATGGGATTTTTGTGTGGAAGATAAAAATGACAACTTTCAGGAAAATAATGAATCTCGATGTGTTTTCTTGATCAGACAAGGAGTTCATCAGTTGGGGATGTGGCTGTATGAATGTAGCTATGGAGGATCGCCAACTTCTTCTTCATCATGCTCCAGGTGATTGATCATGTAATCATTTTGTTCTTAAATAAGCAACATAGAGCATTGATTTGAATAATAGTACGAAGAGTTCGATTAGATAAGTCAAACAGTAGTGAGGAAGTATATGTGTTTATATATGTATGTTAGGGATTCTCAGTAATGTCGGGATTGGTTTTATTTGCAAGGCTGTAGAGGGTTGGAATCTTTCAAGCTGGGAAAAGAACCAACCGTAGATTGGACCGCAGATGCCTCATATGGGAATTTTACAGAATAGGAAAAGATGTTATCAAAAACTTAAGAATACCAGTGATTGACCTAGATTCAACATAACAGAAGTACAACTAACAAAACACAATGAACTACAGATATTTCAAGGGGTATTTTTGTCTTTTAGAATTTTGTATTTGGCCAAAGGACATTTTGGTCATTTCTGAAAATGGCCAGTCAATGCCGGAATAATGACTTTAGGGTTATATTTGAACTTATGTGTAATAGTTAGGGTTATATTTTCACTAAATGTTATCTCAGGGTTATTTCTGCACTTTCTCAATTACATAGGGCTATATCTGCATAAGTCCCAAAAAAGTTTATGGTATGATTTACTCTTGAAAATGAGTTTATGGTATAAGTTACCCAAGAACATGTACTAGCGTTTTTCAACATTTCACCAAAAATATAATTTATTTTATATTTCTATATTTAGGGAAGAATAACAAATATCATGTATTTTGGAGCAATAGATAATAGGGTAACACAATTGTAGGCCATAATGTAATTTTTCGACTATGTAGAAGTAATCAATGTTGACTTTTGATGTCCTTCCGTTCACCCATACATGCCCTAATCGTGAATTCGCAATTGTATATTATTGAATTATCTTTTGATGTCGCCAATTTCGTGATTCGACAACTCCAACTTTCTTGGAGGGACCTAAGTGCAAAAAATAAAAACTTTACTCGTAACTCCAAATTGAAATCCACCCCATACATCCTTATTGTATTTTTCAAGTCTCTCACGTAATATTTATCAACAATCAAGCATAAGAACATATCTGTAATCCTTTCCAATTTTGCCTTTCTTATTTCTAAATATTTAACTCTAAGTTACTCTAGAACATGTACTAGCGTTTTTCAACATTTCACCAAATAAAATTTATTTTATATTTCTATATTTAGGCAAGAATAACAAAAATCGTGTATTTTGGAGCAATGAATAATGTGGTAATACAATTTTACAAAGACTTAAGATTATGGTGAGACCAGGTGCTATATGAAAATAAGAAAAGATAGAGGGCCTTCAATATAATTATATGGATTCTATATAAACTAATCTTCCCTAATTATACGTACTGTATCTACAGCCTCCGTCACTGCACTGTTCCTCCACAACCGCGCCTTCTCCTCCGTCGTGCTCCTCCTCCTCTGTCGCGCCTCGTTTGCCCTACTCCTCTCCTCAGTCCCGCTCTTTCTCCGCTTTGCTTCTCCTGTTCTGAAACCCTAGGTTCGCCTGTTACTCATAATTTTCTCGTTTCCTAGCTTTAATTGTTGGTTTGCGGCTTTGATGTTGTTATTTAATCGATTTTATGTGATGTTTTTTTGTTTTTGTAAACCACTGCAGTAGTTTCTGAATCAGAACTGGAAAAGTGTTTCTAGATTTGGGGGATTTTCTTCTCTGAGCTCGAGTGCTGAATCTCTACCGTCATGCTCAAAGGATTGTTCATAGAGCTCTTGTTCAATCTAGAGGTATTAATTTCTAACGTTTCTGAAATTCATGTTCCTGATTTTTTTTTCATTTAATCTGCTCTAATTTCTCCTTTCTTGCATTTATAGGTTAATTTCCCGTAAAATGATTTGGAATGTATGTAACATGTTTAATGAAATGTCTTCTTCTGGTTAATTATCAGGTTTTTGTTGCATTTCATTTTTAGATGTTGTGATGTGCATTTCAGTTTCTTGGTACATTAGATATTCTAGAGCAATATACATATATTTTTTTAACAGATTGGTACATTATATGTTGTGATGTATCATAAGGAATACATAGTTATCCTTGTTTGATTAAACATGGATTTGAATGAAAAACCAAGTCTTCCTCCTAGTTTTTGCAGGCACAAATCTGCTTCAAATTGCTGGCAGATAAAAGTGAACACGAATGGGCAAGTGCTTCTTCAATACATATTCCAGTAACTTTTTTGTCTTTTTGTTTGTTCTTCTTTTTATATCTTTAGTTCATGTATTGGATGGCTTTGCTTTTTCCTTAAGTAAGAAAAATATATGAGAATATCAAGACTAAGATCTTAACATTGAGGTCATCCAAACATTGAAGACAGATGAGGTCAAGTTCGATTGCGAGAATAATATTTTCCATGTTGAATTGTGAATATGTGGTCAATAAATTAAGAAGACCTTTAAGGAAAATGAATGTATAAAACGAAAATGAGAGAAAATTCAGAACCTATTAACACAATAATGAAGTATTGAAAACATCAAACTAACAAAGTATATACACAATATCATAATACAGAATCAGGCCAGCAATTTAGCAATTTTCTGATTCCTCGAGGCAAAGAGGCCGGACAACATTGAAAAGATTCATTGTTCATGTATGTCTTTATATCTTCTGTTCAGGTATTTAATGCCTTTGTTTTTTATGTAAATTTAGAAGTTGAGAAGACTATTTTTTGTTGGTTGTACATTGGAATTGTACAATGTAAACTTTTGTTCTTCCTTTTATATCTTTAGTGAGCCATTTAGTATCTTTGTCTTTTTGGTTATGTATTCATCTTCCTTTGTTTCCTCTTGTTTTGAATGCAGTAATTCTGAAATTGGGGGGCAGATTGTGCATTGCAGTTTTGAAGCAAAGGAGTAGCTTGCAACTGCAATGGCTGAAAAGGCACATACTGGGGAGGTTAGAAGACATGCTAAGAGACCGATCGAGTTGGCCAAGCGACAATTTTCTAATGCTGAGAGAATAAGGCAGCAAGCTCGAGGTGAATTGGAAATGGCATTGGCCTTGAAAGAGCAAGCCACAAAGCAAATTAATGTCACCCTTTGGCACATCACTTGCAATTATATTTCTTCTTCTGCTTTGGAACTAAAGTGGAATGATTGGATTTTATCTCTTCGAGAATTAGTGTAGGGACATAAAGGTGTTATATTTTACCAATGTAGTCATAAAAAATGTGAATTATATGTTAATGATATTTGTAATGTTGAGTTGTGATCTCAATGAGAAAGTGGAATAGGGAGGATTGAACTACTATAAGCACAATTAGTTAAAAGGTCGACAAATATATAGATTAGTTCACTTCGTAAATTTTGATCGTTAGTTCGTATGTTTTGGATGTTTTTTTAAAGATTTAACTACTTTGTTTAGATTTTATTTTTTTGCCAGACTTCCGCCTAGCAAATGTATACATTAGTTCATGTGTTTAGAGCATTTGTTAACCATTTAAACTATTTTATTTAGGCTTTCATTTTCTACAAGATTTCGAGCTAGAAAAATTATATAGATTAGCTCGTGTATTTAGAACGTTTGTTAATCGTTTTAACTACATTTTTAGACTTTCATTTCTACAAGACTTATGGCTAGCAAATTTATATATTAGTTCATGTGTTTCGAGTGTTTGTTAATCGTTTTAACTACTTTGTTTAGACTTTCATTTTCTACAAGACTTCCAGCTAGAAAAACTATATACATTAGTTCATGTATTTAGAACATTTGTTCGTCGTTTTAACTACATTTTTAGACTTTCACTTGTACAAGACTTCCGGCTAGCAAACTTATACATTAGCTAATGTGTTTAGAGTGTTTGTTAATTGTTTTAACTACTTTGGATTTTCATTTTCTACAAGACTTCCAGCTAGAAAAACTATATACATTAGTTCATATATTTAGAACGTTAATTTGTTAATCTTATTAACTATTTTTTTTACTTTCCTTTTTTACAAGATTTGTAGCTAGAAAATTATATACATTTTTCATGTATTTAGAACATTTGTTAATCGTTTTAACTACATTTTTAGACTTTCGTTTCTACGAGACTTCCGGCTAGCAAATATATACATTAGTTCATGTGTTTAGAGCGTTTGTTAATCGTTTTAACGACATTATTTAGACATTCATTTTCTACAAGACTTCCAGCTAGAAAAACTATATACATTAGTTTCGTGTATTTAGAACATTTATTCGTTTTAACTACATTTTTAGACTTTCACTTCTACAAGACTTCCGGCTAGAAAAAATTTATACATTAGTTCGTGTGTTTAGAGCGTTTGTTAATCATTTTAACTATTATGTTTAGACTTTCATTTTCTACAAGACTTCCAGCTAGAAAAGCTATACACATTAGCTCATGTATTTAGAACGTTAATTTGTTAATCGTATTAACTATTTTTTTGACTTTCCCATTTTACAAGACTTCCAGCTAGAAAAACTATCTACATTAGTTCATGTATTTAGAACTCTTGTTAATAATTTTAACTACATTTTTAGACTTTCATTTCTACAAGACTTCCGGCTAGCAAATATATACATTAATTCATGTGTTTAAAGTATTTGTTAATTGTTTAGACTTTCATTTTCTATAAGACTTCCATCTAGAAAAACTATATACATTATTTGTTAGTCATTTTAACTACATTTTTAGTCGTTCACTTCTACAAGACTTCCGGCTAGCAAAATATACATTAGCTCATGTGTTTAGAGCGTTTGTTAATCATTTTAACTACTTTTTTTAGACTTTCATTTTCTACAAAACTTCCAGCTAGAAAAACTATATACATTAGTTCATGTATTTAGAACTAGAAAAACTATATTCATTAGTTCATGTATTTAGAACGTTAAATTGTTTATCGTATTGACTAATTTTTTTACTTTCCTTTTTTACAGGACTTACAGCTAGAAAAACTATATACATTAGTTCATGTATTTAGAACTTTTTAAAATCATTTTAACTACATTTTTAGACTTTCATTTTTACAAGACTTCCGGCTAGCAAATATATACATTAGTTCATGTGTTTAGATCTTTTGTTAATCGTTTTAACTACATTATTTAGACTTTGATTTTCTACAAGACTTCCAGCTAGAAAAACTACTTACACTAGTTCATGTATTTAGAACATTTGTTATTCGTTTTAACTACATTTTTAAACTTTCACTTCTACAAGACTTCTGGCTAGAAAATTTATACATTAGTTCATGTGTTTAGAGTGATTGTTAATCATTTTAGCTACTTTGTTTAGACTTCCATTTTCTACGAGACTTACAGCTAGAAAAATTATATATGTTAGTTCTGTATTTAAAACGTAAATTTGTTAATCGTTTTAACTACTTTTTTTAGTCTTTCATTTCTATAAGACTTCTGGGTAGCAAATATACACATTAGTTCATGTGTTTACTGTTTAGAGCGTTTTTTAATCGTTTTAACTACTTTATTTAGACTTTCATTTTCTACAAGACTTCCAGCTAGAAAAATTATACACTCCATTTATAGACTTTCATTTCTACAAGACTTCCAGCTAGCAAATATATACAATTGCTCATATGTTTAGAACGTTTGTTAATCATTTTAACTATTTTGTTTGGACATTCATTTTCTACACGACTTCCGACTAGCATACATTGTTTGTGTGTTTAATTAAATTGTTTCTTAATCGTTTTAGCTACTTTGTTTAGACTTTCATTTTCTACAAAAACTTCCTACCAGTAATAAACATTATATTTATGTTAATAAATGAGTGATTAGTATATATACAAAATAGAAGGAAAAAATGGAGAATGTAAACGGTAAAGTGTTCATTCTTCAGCGGCATTGAAATCACAATTAAAACCATTCCCCATTTGGTGTCGATACTACCAAATATCAATCCCACCAGGATAATGCAAAAATGCACAAGATTTCAACTCTTGAAAAAAAGTACCCAAATATGTAGCTGTATTGTTTCCAAGACCTTCCATTATGTGTCTTACCGTTATTTCTTTATTTCGAGTCATTTCTTTCCCAAATTCTTAACATCAGTTGGCGACTAATCCTTAAGCAATAACTAAATGCGAAATTCAATATTGGATTTGGATAGCTACTGAACAATTGAGGAAATAGGAGAAACGTCTGGAGGTTCGAATTCAAATGGAGAAGAAGTCGCGCAGTAATCTTTGGAGGAAAAAAACAATTTCAAGCCAAAACCATGGTTAATAAGTGAATTTCAGTTTCACCTAAATTCTAAACCTTTATGCCAAGTTGTTTAACAGTTTGGTGTTGGAACACCAAGATTAGTTTGGTGTTAAACGCAAAAACAAACACGCAGTGCACACACAACTTGTTTACGCAGTTCGGTGCAAATACACCTACGTCTGCGGGGCCTTGCCCAGATCAGAAACCATTCACTAGAAAGCAGTCTTTAGTACAAGAAGCTTAACTTAAATACTAATCCATTGCTAACCTACAGAGTGAATGTTGTGAGCTCCCCTCACTGTCGATCCTAAGCCGTTGAACCCTCACGATCAACACGTCTCCCTGGATCTCCTCCTCCCGAGGAATTAAGACTTCCTTGTTTCTGATCTTTAAGAACTTGGTCGGTTGATTTACGAACCTCCAAACAAAACACGGCAGATCGCTCCAAAGTTCTCAACGTAGAGAATAGTCGTGGAAGCGTCGATGATTGCGTTGTAATCTTCTTCACTTTATCCCATCGCAATCCTGCCTTGAATAGACTTCTTTCCTTGTCGAACTTCTACCCCAAATAGACTTCTAGTCTAAGGAAAGATCTAATACTAATCTGGTATTTAAATGAACAATCCTGTTATCAATAGGACGTGTTCCATAATTAACTACTTAACCAATTCCTAACTATTACAGGAATATTCGTTTACCAGAATTAGATGACCACGAAATCAATCAATTATCTTCACAATATTCTGATCAGATCACACAATTATATCCCATAATATACTCCTTAAATCGTGGACATCAACAATACAGCTGCTGGAAAACTGCTGGACAGCAGTGGTGTTCAAACACCATATCACCAGGATTCACTCAGTGGTGTTCAAACACCAGATTACCACTATTCACAATATGCCATACATAAGTCCAACTCCGGAGGACTTTACAATCTCCCCCTTGGCATATTGGTGAATTCATACCACATTAGCATAAACACCATAGAACACCAGAAAACCAAGCAGCATAATAAACGTAGAATACCAGAATACCAGATAGCACAAACAGCACAAATAACCATAAAATCAGCTAGCAATTCAAAAATCCAAAAAATTTTCCCCCTGAATTCATTAATATGACAAGAACACCAAGAAAAAATTCAATCAAGCCAAATTATCAGTGCTCCCGGATTCATCACTGTCCGAATCTTCATCATCTGATCCATTGTCATTCGGAATTTCTGCCAACAGTGCTTCTCTCTCAGCCTCCAAATCTGCAAGCTCCCCCTGAATCTTGACTATCGCTGCCTGATGACGCTCAAGGATTTCTTGACACACTGTAGCTCTCGCCTCAATGGCTTTGAGCCGAGCTTCACCTTCATTCGAGCAACCCATTGCTGGAGGTGTCCATGGAAGATCCTTCACTATACGGCCACTCAAAGTCCTGAGGGTTGGCCTTAAAGCTTGGGTAGTTATAACTTCATCATTCTCCCTTGCAACCACTCCCCCTTTCAGCAGTACCATCGATATGATACAAGGATGAACCAAAGCTTCCTTCCGGGTCTTACGAGCACAGTCCATAATGTCATTGAATATCAACTTACCCAGATTGACTCGATGCCTCGCACCCAGACTATAAAGCAGAGTTGCCATTTCCTTGGTAACAATCGTGTTGTTTACCGAAGGAATCCAATTATGAACAGCTACTGTATACAGACAGTAATACCTGGAAGTCAGATTGGATGCTGGTATTTGTTGTCTCCCAGCCAGTGGCCAAGTGCTTTCCACTCCTCCTGTTAACTCAATTGCCACCTGATCAAAATTTTCTGGGATTTGGTGTTGGAACACCGATTGAGTATTCTTGAGAGTGCCATGCTGCAAGCATCTATTCACTACCTCAGGAGAGAATACAACTACTTTCCCTCTCACATAGACTCTGTGAAACCACTGAGAGTCTTCATCTTCACAGTCTTCTTTCAGGTTCGAATAAAATTCCACCACCATTTGTTTATTATATTCAGCAAAACATGTAGCAGCTTTAATCACCTTGAGGTATCTGAGAAAATCAGAAAATCCACACTCTTCATACTTCTCAGCATCAGCCGGTCTTTCTGCTAGAATTCGTCTCCCACTGATGAAGTCCAACTTTTCTTGGCACTCATTATCGTATAGTTCATTGCTGATGGCCTTACTGACCTCAGGTGCAGGCAATACTTTGGGCTTTATTTTCTCCGCAGAGTTCTTCTTCCGTTCTGCCCTCAATCTCTTCAGCTTCTGTCCAATAGGTTCGTCACTATCATAACTGTCAGCTGTACCCCTGTCTCTGCATCGTTTTGATCTCCGAATTTTCTTACTTGCCGAGACCACACTCTCTTCAACAATCTCTGACATCTGAGGCAAAGATCTGTCTTCAGATGCAAACGGTGTTTCAACACCATCTTGCTGCCTTCTCCTCTTAAGTCCCTGAGCTGGACTTTTCTTCAGTGGTGTTTCAACATCACTCCCAAACATCTCAGCAATTTTCTGCTCCTCAGTCAGATCCTCTCCTGGTGTTGGAATACCAGTATCCTGCATTACAGTATCTTCTTCCACAGCCAGACACTCTGCATTGTCAGTTGCAGAGTTTAATTTTTCACTTTCTGGCATATCTGCATCTTCCCTTTTATCCTCAGTCACATCTTCATCACCTTCTTTCTCAGAACCTGATCCAAGAAATGCTGCCAGAGCCTCCTCGGATCTCATAAATGTTGCCAGAGCCTCATCCAGCGAAGAAGCATCTCCTGGTTCATTCATCGGGGTTTCCTCTGTATCAACTCTCTCAGTACACCCTTCTTCTTCTTCACTGTCACTAATCTCCAAAACCGGAACAGGCAAATTTCTGAGTGACTCTTGAGTCTGATTCAGGGACTCATCAACACAAACCATCTCCAAAGCTACATCAGTGGATTTCACCACTTTTATCCAGGGCTGAATCACAGCATCATCACCCAATTGTCTGAGAATAGGCCTGTGCAGGGACCCTATCCGTGTATAGATAGTAAAATATTGGCCTAATTCATCTCCAACTTTATACTGTTCACCGAAATCTACTCCAACTAGTTTGGCATTATAGTCACTAATCTCCTTAATTTCTCCTATGCCACCAGTCAACAATTCCTCAAGTTTAAATTTGTTAATCTTGCCACGCAAATTTTCATACTTTCTAAGGTCTACATAACCCCTGTTCTGCACCATCCACTCTATGAAATCAAGAACAGAGCTAAAATACATTCCATCATAGACGAAAGAATGATCAAACCTAGCTTTCCGTCTCTGAACTTTTCCACCCCACTTGGCTAGTGTCTGCACTCGATCTCCACACAGCTCGTCCACATTCGCATCCAAATCGAGCTCTTCAAATCGCGGATTCTCCGGCACCCGCACCTTGACAAATTCTCGGACCATCTTCTTGAACTTGGAGCTCGCCATTGTTACAGGGTTTTGAGTGGGTTACAAAAATTGAGGGTTTGGCAACTGTTTCTGATGAACAGGGAGCTGTGAGCTATGAGGAAGATGAACAGTCGAGTGTTTGAGTTTGTGTGGGAATCAATTTGTCACTTTCTCCTTTTTCCCCCCTTTTTTCCGAAACCCAAAAGACCTTCTCTATTCCTTTCCTTCTGAATCCAAGCCTAGGCCCAATAAGTTTTCTTTCGGCCCAGCTGATTTTTCTCCCTCTGAAGTCCTCGGTGTTTAAACACCACTTCACAAATTTTTGGTATTTTCGGTTTTTCATTTTTTTTTTCTTTTTCACCATATTAACTAAGAAACAAAGCAACAGTAAATAATACAATAGAAAGTACAGATCCGAGTACCTCACATTCGACAGACACCCAAGTGTTGTCTGAGTACTTCAAACGTCTCACCATCCAGAGGTTTTGTAAAGATATCGGCCAGTTGTTCAGCTGTTGGCACATACTGGACTGTAACTTCTTCTTTTTCAACCAAGTCCCTAATAAAATGATGACGAATATCAATGTGCTTCGTCCTTGAATGTTGCACAGGATTCCTGGAAATATCAATAGCGCTTTTATTATCGCACAGCACTGTCAGACTCACATCATCAAACCCATAATCTCTCATCATCTGCTTCATCCACAATAGTTGTGCACAACAACTCCCAGCAGCTAAATACTCTGCTTCAGCCGTAGACAAAGATATGGAGTTCTGCTTTTTGCTATACCAGCTGACTAGATTCGATCCAGCAAAGAAACATCCACCTGTAGTACTCTTACGATCATCAGCATTCCCAGCCCAGTCTGAATCACTGAATCCTACTAACTGTGAATCCTTGTTTCGAGAAAACCATACTCCATACTCCACTGTTCCACTTATATACCGAATAATCCTCTTCACTGCCGACATATGTGATTCCTTTGGATCTGCTTGATAGCGAGCACAAATACCAACACTCAAACAAATGTCTGGTCTACTTGCTGTTAAGTACAACAGGCTCCCAATCATACTCCTGTACATTTTCTGATCAACACTTTGTCCATGCTCATCTTTTGTCAGTTTATCAGTAGTAGCCATTGGAGTGCGTATTGCTTTTGCGCTTGTAAGTCCAAATCTCTTGATCAAGTTTTCAGCATACATCTGTTGATTGATGAAGAGACCATTCTTCTCCTGAATAACTTGCAATCCCAGAAAATATGACAGTTTCCCTACCATGCTCATTTCGAATTCATTAGTCATTAAGTCAACAAACTCCTTTAACAAGACTGAAGAGGTGGATCCAAACACAATATCATCTACATAAATCTGTGCAATCAGAATGTTCGAACCTCTGTGTAGTACGAACAGAGTCCGATCTACTCCCCCTCGACGATAGCCCTTTTTAATCAGAAAGGTTGTCAGTCGCTCATACCATGCTCGGGGGGCCTGCTTGAGGCCATATAGTGCCTTATTCAACCGATAGACAAAATCAGGAAACTGTGGATCTTCAAACCCTTTAGGTTGCTCCACATACACCTCCTCCTTCACGACCCCATTCAAGAACGCACTCTTGACATCCATCTGGAAAAGAGTAAAGTCCAGAATGCACGACACAGCCAACAACAGTCTGATTGACTCCAATCTGGCTACAGGTGCAAAAGTCTCATCAAAATCTATTCCTTCGACTTGCGTGTATCCTTGAGCAACTAGGCGTGCTTTATTCCTTGTGATATTACCATCTGCATCAGATTTATTCTTGAAAATCCACTTGGTACCGATCACATTGACATTTGCAGGTCGTTGAGTAAGAACCCAAACATTGTTTCTTTCGAATTGCTGTAATTCTTCTTGCATAGCAGAAATCCAATATTCATCGAGCAAAGCCTCTTTATAGTTCTTCGGCTCCGTGAGTGATATGAAACAAGATAATCCTGCCAATTCCCTGTAATTTACACGAGGTTGATCCCGAAGTTGCATTTGTCTGGACGGACGCTGTTCAGATTCAGGTGTCTCGGTTTCTGGTGTTTCAACACCAGTTGACGATGTTGGTGTTTCAACACCGGTAGGGAACACTGGTTCCAGCACTTCACCTTCTCCAACTCTGTCATCCTCAGAATCATCTACCACCACATTAATAGATTCCATGACCGTTCCAGTACGTTGATTAAGCACTCGGTATGCTCGACTGGTGGGAGAATATCCCAAGAATATCCCGACATCACTTCTAGATTCAAACTTAGCTAACGGCTCACGATCTTTTAGAATATAACACTTACTGCCAAAAACATGGAAATACGACACATCAGGTTTCTTCCCTTTCCAAATCTCATACGGTGTCTTCTCAGTAAATGGACGCAAATATACTCTGTTGATGGTGTAGCATGCTGTATGAAGCGCCTCAGCCCAGTATTTAGAATGAATTTTCTTTTCGGCTAACATTGCTCTGGCCATTTCCTGCAGTGTTCGATTCTTCCTTTCAACTATACCATTTTGTTGCGGTGTGATGGGAGCAGAGAACTCGTGGTGTATACCGAGTGTCTTACAGATGTCATTAAACCTAGAGTTTTCAAACTCCTTTCCATGATCACTTCTGATACGGGCAATTCTTGCCTGAGTAGATCCCTTTTCTACGTGTAATTTGTACACCAAGGTCTCGAAGACTTCAGCTGCCTCTGACTTCTCTTTGAGAAAAGATACCCAAGTATATCTCGAGAAGTCGTCCACACACACAAAAATGTACTTCTTCCCTGCAACACTGGGTGTATTGATCGGCCCCATTAAGTCCATATGTAGAAGCTCCAACAGTCTTGACGTTGAAACATCATGAACAGCGTGATGTGGGATCCGAATTTGCTTTCCTTCTTTACATGAGCCACACACAACCTCCTTGCTTTCACCGATTTCAGGAATACCTCTGACTGCATTCAGTCTGGAAATACGTGCCAGAGATTTGTAATTTATATGTCCCAATTTTCTGTGCCATAGAGTGCTGTCTTCCTTCTTCGAGCTCAAGCATGTCACATCTTGATCGAGCAAATAACAATTATCTATTGACCTTTTTCCAGTGAATACTCCAGTCCCATGGTTAACAATACATTTTCCTTTGTCAAAGTTAACTGTCATATCATCGTCACATAGATGGCTGATGCTCAATAGATTAGCCTTCAGACCTTCCACAAGCAATACATCTTGAAACACAGGGAGTCCTTTAATCGCCAACTCACCCTTGCCAATTATTCTGCTCCGTTTTCCATCACCAAATTTAACATGTCCACCAAATCCAGGTTTGAATTTTTGCAAGAATTCAGGAACTCCAGTCATGTGCCTTGAGCACGCACTATCAAAATACCACGAGGTTCCTGTATGTGCTCCAAAACATACAAAACTAGAAAAACAAACATTTCGAGATTTTGGAACCCATACCTGGCGTACTGGTCGAATGACTTGTTGCGGATTCAGATTAACCCGTGCGTTGAGAGATCCAGTTTTGTATCCTCCAGTGTTGAATTTGTGCGTTTTATGTTCCAAGTTGGTGTTGAAACCTCGAACTGGACTGGTGTTGAAACATCGATATGGGTTGGTGTGCATGCCTCGATATTCTGTGTTGACAGACAGGGTTCTCATCAGTCTAAAACATCTGTTTGTCACATGACCTTGAACTCCACAGTATCCGCATCGTCTGACTCTTTTTGTGGAACCATGCTTCTCAATTATTCTCGGAGCTGATGCATTTTGATCTGTCTGATGATTTCCTTCTTTCACTGTCCTTTCATAGCCAATGCCAAATTTGCTCGTCTGTCCCATCCTTAGACATTCTTCGAGTTTAGCTTTCCCAGTATTGAGGCGTCTAATGGATTGTTCTGCCTCCTCTGCTCGTTGCACCACTACAGCAAATTCCTTCTTGAGTTTTTCCAGATCTCGAGTCGCCTCTTCCTTTTCGCATGCATATACTTTAGCATTCTCACTTAGCTTCTTGTTTTCAGCCTTGAGTTCTTTGTTTTCATCTGCCACTTTTAACCACATTTTGTACATCTCCATGCTTTCTTTGCGAATGTCTTCATCACTAACGCTTCTACTTTCTTCATCTGAGCTACAGATCTCTTCTTCGTTCAGCACACTGAGACTTTCCTTACAGAAGTCGTCTACCTCCACCATTGACACCCCGAAAGCAACATGATTTGTATACTCATCTTCATCCTTAACATCATCTCCTCCATCATCATCACTCCAGGTTGTGGCATATGACTTTCCTTGTCTTTTGAGTGTATTGGCACACTCAGCTTGTATGTGTCCAAAACCTTCACACTCTCTGCACTGGATTCTTCTATTCAGGTTCGGATTTACCGATTTGAATTTTGGTGTTTCAACACCAGTAGATTGACCAAATCGTGGAGTGGAGTTTGCATTCGGATTTTTGCTCCCACTTGACTTTTCTTGTGGTTTCCTGCTCATCTTCTTCATAAATCTGGAGAAATTCCTGGTTATGTTTGCAATTTCATCCGTCTCTTCATTATCTGTAGAATAATCAACCTTTCCAGTGTTTGTGCTTGAAAACGCCATTTCTTTCTTCCCCGTTTTAGTTTGCAACATCTCCATTTCATACGATTCCAGAGATCCCATAAGTTCATCAAGTGTCATTGTTCCTATCCTTCCATTTTCATTTATTGCCGTGACCTTCATGTTGAACCGTGGAGGTAATGCCCTCAACACTTTCCTTACAAGTTTTTGATCTTTGTACTTTTTGCCAAACTGAAAAGCCTTGTTTGCAATATCTCGGACTCGTCCATTAAACTCGGAGATAGTTTCACCTTCACGCATCTTCAATTCTTCAAATTTGGTCGTGTAATACTGCAGCTTTGATTCTCTTACAGAGCTTGTTCCCTCATGGTAAATTTGTAACACATCCCATGCTTCCTTTGCAGTCTCACAGTTCGAAATCATTTTAAACTGATCTTCGTCCACAACCGTAAAGATGGCATTCAATGCTTTTGAGTTGGACACGTGCGCTTTATGCTCCTCGGTGGAATACCTAGAGAATGGTTTAGTGGCAGTGGAGCTTGATCCTTCAGTTGTGTCACTAGCAGGTGGAGTGTATTGATTTATGACATAGTTCCAAGCTTGATCATCTAGAGCTCCAATGAATACTTTCATTCGGGCCTTCCAGTAAGCATAATTTCCTTGTTCCAGTAATGGTGGTCGCGTGACTGATGCCCCCTCCTTTGGTGCCATGGTGAAACCTGATCTCACTCTCCCTGTATAGGGGTCAGCAAGTGCCAAGCTCTGATACCAATTGAATTTCAGTTTCACCTAAATTCTAAACCTTTATGCCAAGTTGTTTAACAGTTTGGTGTTGGAACACCAAGATTAGTTTGGTGTTAAACGCAAAAACAAACACGCAGTGCACACACAACTTGTTTACGCAGTTCGGTGCAAATACACCTACGTCTGCGGGGCCTTGCCCAGATCAGAAACCATTCACTAGAAAGCAGTCTTTAGTACAAGAAGCTTAACTTAAATACTAATCCATTGCTAACCTACAGAGTGAATGTTGTGAGCTCCCCTCACTGTCGATCCTAAGCCGTTGAACCCTCACGATCAACACGTCTCCCTGGATCTCCTCCTCCCGAGGAATTAAGACTTCCTTGTTTCTGATCTTTAAGAACTTGGTCGGTTGATTTACGAACCTCCAAACAAAACACGGCAGATCGCTCCAAAGTTCTCAACGTAGAGAATAGTCGTGGAAGCGTCGATGATTGCGTTGTAATCTTCTTCACTTTATCCCATCGCAATCCTGCCTTGAATAGACTTCTTTCCTTGTCGAACTTCTACCCCAAATAGACTTCTAGTCTAAGGAAAGATCTAATACTAATCTGGTATTTAAATGAACAATCCTGTTATCAATAGGACGTGTTCCATAATTAACTACTTAACCAATTCCTAACTATTACAGGAATATTCGTTTACCAGAATTAGATGACCACGAAATCAATCAATTATCTTCACAATATTCTGATCAGATCACACAATTATATCCCATAATATACTCCTTAAATCGTGGACATCAACAATACAGCTGCTGGAAAACTGCTGGACAGCAGTGGTGTTCAAACACCATATCACCAGGATTCACTCAGTGGTGTTCAAACACCAGATTACCACTATTCACAATATGCCATACATAAGTCCAACTCCGGAGGACTTTACAATAAGGAGAACAAGCTCTGCACAAAGTTCGAGGAGAGTTCTTTAACTGATTAGCTTCACTTCAGACTAAATTTCAGTCAATTCTTCAATTGATAATCTCATTTCTTCTTTGATAGTGGGTTTTTGCAGGCCGCTTTATTGTGCACTTTCCGTAGGAAGACAGAGGGACCCGTGAGAAGAAAAAGAAGAGGAAAATAAGAAGGGGAAAGAGAATACCGGATCATTCTTATAACCTGAAATTGACCCGTTAAGTGACCCACGAATTTCGTTCTATTTCTTATAAATTGCATCTTAATCCCTCGTCTCACCATAATCTATGGTGAGACGGTCTCACACGAGACTTTCTCATACAATTTTGGGTCATAGTATAATTTTCCAAGACTGTGTAGATGTAATTAATATTGACTTTTGAGGTCCTTCCGTTCACCCATACATGCCCAAATTTCCAATTCGCAATTGTATATTATTAAATTGCATTTCGGTGCCGTCAATTTTGTGATACGGCAAGTCTAACTTTCATGGAGAGACCTAAGTGCAAAAAGTAAAAATACTCATAAGTCCAAATTAAATCTGCTCGAACGTGATGATAACCTATACACCCCCATTGTATTTTCCAAGTATGTAACAAAATATTCATCAACAATCGGGCACAAGAACATATCCATAATTCTTTCCGATTTCCCTTTCTTACTCCTAATTAATCAACTCTAAGTTACTCTAGAACATGTACTAACCCTTTTCAAAATTTCATCAAAAACATCATTTATTTTCTATTTTCATAGTTATGCAAGAATAAAAAAACTGTATATTTTGAAGAGAAGGATAATGTTGTAATAAATTTTGGGCCATAGCGTATTTTTAATAAATATGTTTGAGGCTCTTCCGTTCACCCACTGTACCTAGAATTTCTAAGACACAAATCGTCTCTTATTTAATTGTGTTTTGGTATCTTCAATTTTGTGATTCACCGCCTCCAAAAATTTTCTAAGGAATTAATAATAATATTTTAAAAATTAACTTAAAGATCAAATAATACTAGCACCGACATTGCTTTCATTCACACCGGTGCTAAGTTATGGCGGGAAAATAAATTTCCTGAATTTTCATTCATAATTTTGGAGGAATTGTTAAAATTTTGAAATATTGGACTTAGCACCTGCGTGAGTTACTTGGGTACCGGTATTTATTCCGGTGCTACATACTTAGAATTTTTTCCCATGTTTGCTCTCGGGTCCAAAAAATAATAAATGTGCCACACTTAAGCAACCCGAAGCAGCTATTTTCATATACATAGACACCTATATGAGCCATTTTAGCACCAGTTTTTGTATTGGTGCTCCGTACTTAGAAAAATATTCTGAGATTTGCACTCAGGTTCATTTAAAAAAACCATTTAAAGCAGCCTTAAGCAGCTGCTTTTCATATACATAGGTACTAGTAGGAGTCATTTTGAGCACTGGTTTTTCTTTTCAGCACCGGTACAACAAGGTTTCATCTGAACCATTGATTTCTTTTGTTGATTGAGTCTCAACCATTAAAACTTTGTCTATATAAACTAAATCTAAAACCCTAAATCAACCCACTCTCACTTCCTCTACCTCATCTCCATCATCTCCCTCATTCTCTCTATCATCTCCCTCCTCCTCCACCACCTCTCTCTCATCTCCCTCCTCCTCCACCACCTCTCTCTCATCTCCATCATCTCCCTCATTCTCTCTATCATCTCCCTCCTCCTCCACCACCTCTCTATCTCTGCCGCTGCCTAGCCCCGACGATAATGACCCCCTCTCCGCCCTCCCCGTAGTGCACCATTCCCGATGACATCTCTCGGACCAGCCCCGATGCCATCTCCCCGTGCCATATCCCCAATGCCATCTCCCCAAGCTCCACCATCATTGTTGGGTTTAGCTCAGATCCATGGCACCTCAGCTCTTAGTGCCACCACCGCGTCGCGCCTCAGCCTTTGCTTCCAATCTCACCTTCACGATTTTGGCTTTCTTGTGCTATCTAGGGTTTATGGATACTAGGTTCTAGTGTTTATTATAATTGATGTTGTTAATCTATTTTTAGGTCTAGTTTGTTTCATGAATTGTGGATTGTTATGTATTTTTAGACATATGTAATGAACTTCAAAGTTGTGGTTATGAATTTTCCAGTTTTCTTACATGAAATTCAGGTTATTTTGTGTTTTGTTTTTCTAGGTTTCATATTCTGGCTGGTGAGTTTATTTTCACCGGCCGGATTTTTTTTATTGATCACTTATTTACTAGCACCGGTACAAACGATCATAGGCACCGATATTTTAACCTGTGCCTAAGTAGGGGGTGCTGGAATGTAATTTTTTTAGCACCGGTAGTGTATACCGGTGCTGGAATCTATTTTGACCCTAAACCCTATATTTCAGCACCGGTATACACTATTGGTGCCTTTGTAACTACGTTTCAGCACTACCATACTTAGGCACCGGTAGGCCAGAGGCCCAAAATACTGGTGCTAAAGGGGGGGTCTCTGAAGTAGTGACCGAAATGAGCTACAAAATGTGCCAACGGTGATTGTTAAACATGTTTGTATAATTGGGGAGTAATTTTATTACTTAAGGTGTTTGTGTAATTAAAATCTTTGTTGTGGACTGAAGTTAAATAATCAAAATTTCTTTAAGATTAAAACTAATTAAAGGTAATATAGTAAATCCTTCATTAAAATTATCTGCATTTAGGATTTCCCTAACTATACTTATATTTTGCGTAAGTTTTTTTTATGAGAAATGTGCATATATAACCCTACATAGTTTACAAAGTGAAAATATAACTTTTTGATAATTGAAAGTGCAAATATAACCCTAAATAGTAAGTGTAAGTGCAAATACCCATTCCAGCATGTTTAGTTTGGAATTTAGTGAAAAGACTATTTTACCCCTGTGAAAAATATGAAATTTCTATAATTCCCCTAAACCCTAATTTTCCTTACTCTTTTCTCCCTTTCTTTCTTCTCTGCATTCTGTCTTCTCACCGTCATTCTTTTCCTTCTTCGCGGTTTCTATTCCTTCTCCAATTTACATCATCTGTAATGCCAGGCGATGTGTGACATAGTGGTTTGATGCAATTTGGTAGTGATGGGGCAGGTGATGGAGTGGCTTGGGTTTGGGTAGGCTGTGGTGGTTTGGGTTTGGGTGGGCTGTGGTGGTTTGGGTTTGGGTGCGACAGAGTGGTCACGCGAGAGAGGAGCAATCGGAGGTGAAAGCGGGGGTTTGGGTGGGCTGGTGGGTGGTGGGTGGTATTGCAGAGGTGAAGTGACTAATGGGGTGAGGTGGCTAGTGTGGTGGCAGTGGGCGGGACGAGCTAGAGATACATGTGGGTTGCCCACGTAGGGTTAATGGGTGGCATTGTTAGAGTTTTGGTGGTGGGTGGCCGATAACCATGGGGGTGGGAGTGGAGGAAGGTGTGGTGGCGGGGTTGGGCGTCGAGTGGTGGGAGTGGTGCAGGGTTGGGCGTCGAGTGGCGAGAGTGGTGGCGACTGGTGGTGTTGGATGCAAAGTGATGCTAAGGTATCATCGGGCTAGAGTTGGAAGGGTGATGGTGGCGGGGCTGGAAGTGTGGTGGTGGTGGTGGGTCTGGTGGTGAAATGGTGGTGGAGGGGTTGGCTGGAGGGGGTGAGGGTGGCGGTCGGGCGACAACAACCTAGTTGTGGTCTAGTGGTGAACATGGGTTAAAATTGTCCTAACATTTTTAAATTATAGGTCAAAGAGCATTTTAGTCATTTTAATAGTGGTCAATGCCGGTCAACACCAAAAATGGTGTTTTAGGGTTATATTTGCACTATCATCAACTAGTTAGACTTATTTTTATAGTTCAAATTATCTGAGAATTATATTTGCACTTACTCAAGTATATAGGGTATATTTGTATATATCCCCTTTTTAATGAAATTCGTGTGGAAAAAAAGTTTTGAATTTTCTTTGTACAAAAATAACTGACATCAAATGATACAATATATCCTGTTAGACCAACTATAGTTTGATCAATTATAAAAAATAATATCGTTTGAATAATTTTTAGGGTCAAATTATAATTATTTATACATTACGATATATTTTAACAGTTTCTCAAATTTATTGGAGCCTCATTCCAATAAATAAAAATAAACATGAAATTACCCCATTAATTATATCAGTATAAAATAACTCTGTTTAACGCTTAGTCAGTCTAAACGAGAGAGTGAGTCTCCTGACAGACGGCTTGTCCATAAACTTATGGACAGGCCAGGGACCAATTTGCAGTTTTAGCAAAGTAAGCAAACCCTTCTTCCCCAAATTGAAGCGCGAAACTTCTTCCCTAAACTCTCACCCTCTACAAATTTCTCCATTCTTCATTCTTCTTTCTTCTCAAACTTCATTCTCCTTCCCAAACTTCAATCTCTCTCGTTCCCAAACTCCAATCTCTCTCGTCCCCAAACTCCAATCTCTATTCTCTGCAAATTTAACTTATCTTAACCAACCAAATCCTTCTCCGATCGATTCATTTTTTTCCCATGAGCTCTTCAAACGACCAGTAAGTATCCTGCAAAATTTTTGATGAACTCTTCACCTTGCAACAAAATCTACATCAACGAATTTCAATTTTAAACGAATGAAGTTTAGTTTCAAGGGGATGAAATTTTTTCTGATAGTGTCAAAGACATGAATTTTTCACATCTGAGTGAGTTTATGTTGTTGAATTGCCTTCGATGTAAATGAAATTGTTATTGAAACTTCTGAATGTATTAATTATGCTACTATGAACATGTAAAAAATATGTAGCAAATATTCAAAAAAATGAAATAAATGCTGCAGAAAATTTTCGTATACACTATGCACCCATTACCATACAATACATATCGTTTTGTATTAAAATATGCACATGTTATAAAAACCATGGATATGAGTTATGCAACTTTTCCAGAAGATCATGTATAAGTTAAGTTAAAATTTGACAGTTTAAAACTGTCATATTAACCCTGCATTGATTACTTTACAACATGTCCTGTTTAAATAAAAACACGCACCTGATTTTAAAATGTCAATTCCTTTTGCGAATAGCAAAATTTTATCAGGAGGTAGTGCATAACTTACCTTATGAGTCGTTTCTGTTTTGTTAAAACGTGCATATGTTAGCCTACAACTAGTATTTCTCATAGTATACTATAGAAAAGAGGTTCATAATTTTGTAATTTTAAAAAAAATCATATGAACTTCATTTAAAACCTTACAATGTGTACTAATTACATTAAAACTTCTATTTGTTTTCAAACACGGGAGTAAATATTCTTTATTTCAATCAAAGAGATGTCACTAAAAGTCTTGTCGGCATGAAAACAACACATGTAAAAGCATTGCATACTTTGTATAAAAATCATGCTAATGTTGTCGGTTTCATACACAAGAAGAACTCTTAACACTTGAACAAAAGGCACGGTATGGGATAAATCCTACAGGTGCTCATAACAAAAATCTTCTATTATGGAACTTACAATTACAACACCAATTATTAATATTCAAAGGTAGATCATCTTCGAATTCCTTGAGTTCAATGTCAGCTTCATCTAAATAAAGCTCATGTTGAAATGTCTTGTGAAGTCCAATGTTCAATATTGTGTGATGGCATACCGCTTCAAGTTTCCTCCAAAATGTCATACACATTGGATATTAACAGATGCAACATATAAGAAAACAGGTAAATTTGTAATTCAAAACGAACAATAATCGACAATGAAAATAAAAGTCAAAACACAATAAAACTAACGAGTACATATTGGATACTAATAGATGCAATATATAAGTAAATAAATGTAGTTTCCAATTCAAATAGAACAACCAACAACAGTTTTTTCTTTAAAAAAAGTCATGCACAACACAACTAACAAGTATACACTGGATATTAACAAATGCAACATACAAGTAAACATATGCAACTTGTTATTCAAAACGTACAATTAACAACAAATGCAAACAAAAGTTCATACATAGTACAACTAACAAGTACACATTGAATACTAACAGGTGCAACATATAAGTAAACAAACGCATCTCGGAATTCAAAAAGAACAATCACCAAAAAAAGGGAAAAAATGTCATCACGGTACAACTAACAGGTAAACGCCAGATAATAACAGCTGCAGCATGTAAGTAAACAAATACAACTCGTAATTCAAGATGAACAAGTATCAAGTTTATTGTAACAACGAGAAAACATTTCAAAATCAGGTCACTGAAAAACACACAAATCAACATAGAAAAACGACGTCTAACGCTAAAAAAAGAACATACCAAATCTGAACAATAGATAAAAAACTGAGCAATAATACAATCGGAAACAAATCCTAAACATATGATATATGACATACCTCATTCGGCAAACGATACAACAATTGACCAAGAAACAAATCGTCGGCGACGCCGAAGAAGAATTCGAGAAACAAGTAGACGAAGAATCACGAAGAAGAGACGAAGAAAAGCAAAGAAGAGGCAGAGAAATGCAGAGAAGTAGCGGAGAAACGAGTGGTGATGGAGAAACTGAGAAGAAGTTGAGAACAACGCAAAGTGAAGAGAGAAACCGCCCAGAGAGAGATGAGAGAAATTGCTGGAGAGAGAAAGAAGAGAAACTATAGAAGAAAGGAGAATTAGGTCTTTCATTTAATTGAAAACTTAGATTTCCATTAATTACAAAAAAAAAATCCCATTTTGTAAAATTGCCCATGATCTGTCCATAAGCTTATGAACCAGACGTTCTCAAAACAAGGCTTTGTGTACAATATTTATGTTAAAATTACAATCATGTTTCCATACACATGGAAGTGCTTTCTTTCGTAATATTATGCCTTTTACAATAACGCAAAAGTATAGCAAGATCTATGTTATGTACCATTATTTTAATTTATGCTATGTAGCATGATCTCTGTGGTCTTATGTGTTTGAAATGCTGGAAATCAGACCTGGTCATAAAGAGTATATTTTTGATAACCTATCATGTGTGTGGTCTTACTCTTGCAAGACCACAACTCAGATGAACATTATCACTGTAGCCACCTCAGTCACTTGTTGGATAATTTGGAAATCAAGATGTAGCTTTCTATATGATAACAAACCTTTAAACATACCTAGAATGAAGAAGGAATTAGTCCTTCTACTAACTGACATTTTTCAAAATCCACCCACAAAAAAGGACTGATGATTGCCTTATGCTTAATCAGATATGAGTGATGACTATTTTTAGGCCTACAAAACCTAACAGATTAAGGCTTATAAACGGACTCCCCCAGATATAAGCTATAAACTCAATACTGATGCATCATCCTCTAATATCTCCCTTACTTCTGCTAGCATAACTGTTAGAACACCAGAATGCAGTCCAGTGCTTACATCGTTCAAGCACTTGGATGGTATTGAGTGAGTCCTGGAAGCTGAAATTATGTCTTTACTGGAAGGTCTCACACTTTGTGTTCAACATGATCACTTCCCTCTTATTGCTGAATCTGGCTCTTTGCATGCCATTAACATACTCACAAATATCACAAAGGCTCCCTAGAAAGTACATAGATCCATTTGGGAAATCCATAAAGTAATTGGGGGAAAAGAGATCATATGGAAGCACATTTATAGGCAACAAAATGTTGCGACACACTCACTGGCAATATCCCACTCTCCTGCTCTCACTATATTGCAAACATCTGAGCTCTCAGATTCGATAAAGGAAGCAATCACAACGGACAAACTGGGACTCACATCGATTAGAATTCATCACCATATGGCCGCATGAAATCTGTACTTGTAACAAAAAATTACCTGTTTAAATTTCAGTCTAATACGGTAATTAGGGGTTGCCAAATTTGCAAAGCTTTTGCAAGCCATATATAGGCTCAATACCGTAACAAAATATTTGGACCAACTCTCAGCAATTATTTTTGGGCTTAGGCTTGGGAACTTGAATATAAATCCCTCCATCTTCATAAAGATGGTCTTGAATAAAAATAAAATAATAACAAAGTCCTTCCTTCGTCCCAGCTTATTTAATATAGAATTTTTTTTAGTCAAAGATGTTAAACTTTAACCATATATTTGAATAGGTATATGAATGATAATTTTATGATATATAATACAATTAGATTAATCGTAATATGTATTTATTGGATACCCAAAAAAAATTCTATTGAAAATAAGCTGAGACGGAGGCCCACAGGGTTTGCTTTCGCAAAGTTTCTTAACATATGGCTGTATCTGAAATTCACCCTAATTAGTCCTTCTTGGGATTCAATTTGTGCTTTGAGAGTTGTGACAGTGTGAGTTAGGCGAAATGGCGGACGAGGAGGAAGAAAGAGAACTGGAAGGGGAGCTTGCGCTTCAATTGCAGGACCAGAAAGACTCCCTCAATGCCATCAACCAAGCCCTTACCTCTAATCCTTCTAACTCCGAGCTTCTAGACGTGAGTCTTCTCATAGTATTTATATTGCTAGATGTTTTGTGTTGTTGCAAGCTAGTAATTTGAAAGTGCGCTAGGTTAAAATTAACTACTCTTAAACTTACAAGCTACGGAGTAGTAAATATGTAATTCTCGGTTCCATATCAAACTTCACCAACATAAGTAAACTTTTTGCTGTGTCTTGAAACATGTTTGACGGTTAATGTCTATGTACATTAAGTTGATGTTCAGAAAGTATGTGTTATGATGAACCCAATAATCCAACGTGATAATGTTGTTACTCATATGTCAATTGAAGTATATGCTAAAATTTTATCAAGTTTGACTGAGAAAAGATTGTGTAGCGGGAGTATATTATTTTATGTATATTGATGGACTGCTGATTGATTTGTGTGCTTGCATTAGCTTCAAGCGGAGCTTGTCAAGGCAATATCAGATGCTGAGGAGGGCCTTCTCCACCTAAAACGTGCGAGGCTTTTACGGGAGGCCGATTGTGTGCTGCAGGGATCCACATATACTGGGGATGCTAGCAATGCAGAGCCCCTTGAGCATACTGAAGTTGAAATGGAACCTCTGGCTGATCAAAGTTTTTCCGTTGGATCGAAATGCAGATTTCGTCATACGGATGGAAGGTGGTATAATGGTCTCATTTTGGCTTTGGAAGGCACCCATTCTGCAAAGATTTCATTCCTTACTCCAACAGCTGAAAGCATGTTGGTGAGTCCCACTTCTCTCTCTCTATTGATCTTTTTTGACCAATTGACGTAGCAAAGACTTGAAGTTTCTGTGTGTGTTTTTGGGGACTTCAAGTTATCCACGTGTTCTTTTTATTTTATTTTATTTGGGGTCCTGCGGTGAACAAACTGTCATTGTCATCACAATTTTTCCAAAGATTAGAATTCCGAAGGTTGAACTGAATTGAAAGGCATTGATCTAGAATAAGTATGTGAAGCGATTATTCTGATATTGTCAAGGTGTTCATTGTGCTGTTGTCTTCACATTATCATAATCAAAGATTCAAAGTTGGTGGAGTTCTTGCTTCATTTGATGTGCTCTCATTCCATGTCATACTTATACTCTCTTTTTTTCTAAAAGTTTAACCTTACCTACCTGCGTAATCTCTTGAATGACATAGCAAATGGTTTGTCCAGTCTTTATGATTCTTATTTAAGAGTTCTTTAGCCACTTTAACAGAATCAAGATTGCTAGTCAAGTCCAATGTTAGGTTATTAGATGTGAACTTATAATTCTGCTCTTCTGCCTGATATATTTTGGGCTGACAATTTACCAGACATTAATTTTGTAAATTGCCATGAATGGAGTTGTACTGCTTAATACTATAGTTGATTTGTCTCTCATTATCTTTTTAGTATTGAATGATTGGTTACTTTTTCTTGTTTGATGAATAAATAAGCTCTTTTGTTATTCGAAAATGGTTTGGAAGTTTGCATTTAAGTATCAAATGTTTTAAGGCTGTTATGATACTGTTTTTATTGTATAATTACATGTCGTGCTCTATTTGTTCATCTAGTTTGCTGCTCTTTTCTTTGGACCCCTGAGGTTCCATTTTTAGACTAGGAGAAGTAGAGTTAAAAAATTTTCATTCTAAACATATCTATATATTGAGATATTGACTCTGACATTTGTGGACTTGCAATTGGTAGTTGTAGAAATTTAGAATTCTTTCTATCCTATGTTCTGAAACTCACTTATTTACATTTTATGGGTAAAGCTTTTTAAATTATAACTTTTGGTGGCTTTTTTCCTGTTGTCACATTTCATTTGCTCCTAATTTTGGGTTCTTGTTTTACTATGCTGCTCATGCTACAAAACTTCTCATAAGTGGTGATCAGAAATTATTATCTATCTCTGTAAACGGTCTCTCTTCCTTTCTGGATTTCAAAATTTTGTTTAGAAGGATTGCACCTGATCAGCTTCATATAGCTACACAAAATCAGATGCAGAAGAGAACTGATCTAGACATGAATCAGGAAATCTGAAACATCTACTCCCTCTGTTACGGTAAAAAGTCTCCAAAGTATTAGTTTTTTTGGATTGCAAATTTTCAAATATAATACTCCATCCCTCTCTCCTCTTGAAGAGTCTTATTTTGTAAATGTACAACTTATCATTGATTATTTGGTAGAATACATAATATAAGTTTTTCCCTAGTTATGGAATGGTTTTTGGCCCCATATCCATTTAGTAAGACTGTGCACTGTTAAAAAAACTGATATAAGCCTCTTTTAAAGGAACAAATGTATTTTTGATGCAATACCCTTCTTATGGAATGGATAGAGTGCGTAAAATATGCTTTTTGTGACTATTGTTTTTTAAAAATACTTACAATACCCTTACTTTTTTACTTTTTAGATATGGAATGATTTTGGACCACACATTCTGATATCAGTAAGGGTTCAAAATGTAAAATGAAAACACAAGCATGACCTCTAAATAAACTCTTCTTGTGGAATAGAGGGAGTTATTATACCGAATGAGGAAAGTTGTAAAACTTTCACCGAGGCTGTTTCTTACCTGTAGCTGTAAATCGTGCCTTTTTACTTCATGTATGTTTCAGATAACTAGGTGGAATAATTAGCACCTGTAGGGCATTTATTCTGGGTTCAGCATCTCTTCCTTTTGTTGATAGTAGCATGTTCATAGGATATATTTGTTTTGGTTGCATCAAATTACTAATTCTACACCACCCAAGTGCAGATGTGCAAGTTCTTTCTACAGCAGCGATGTCGGTTTGGTAGTAATTGCCGCTTATCTCATGGTATGTTACATGAAAATTGTCACCGACAAATATAAGGGTCAGGCCTAAGTTGGAAAGGCTGCACCTTAATGCTTTGAATTCATCGTGTTCTCTTAATAGTTGATTTAATTACTGGTGGATTCAATATCTGTGAAATGGAAGCTACCTTGCCTTATTTAAAAAAAAATGCTTGGTTCACATTTGCCATTTAGAACCCATGTTCGTTGGGAGATTTACATTTGGACATTCGAATTTGTTCTCTTTGTTGCGTTCCTTCTATTTTCTGCTTCTCTGAAGAGGGCACATGGTACGTTTAGGGCACAGGCTATTTTGGCATTTAACTGTTGTCACAATTATGGTAATTGATGCCTAGTATACATGAAGCATCTACTTCACATTTTCTTTTATTAAGAAATTCAACCTTTATTGACCATCTAATATCGTCTTCTTGTCAGGTATTGATGTTCCGGTAGCTTCCTTGAAGAAGTATATTCCTGCTGTGTGGAATCAATCACTGGCAGGATCAAGTATTTTGGCTCTGCAACATAGTAATTCTGGTATTTGGCAAGAAGCTGAACTTGAATTATGGGATGAGAACCTCCAGTTGGGACATGTTGTGTTTCAAAATGATGGCAGCTCTGCAAAGCTCAGCATGGGAGCGCTTTCATTATCCCATTTTGCTGAAGTTACTGATGAAGAAGATAATGATGCCAGTGGGGAGGAATCGGGTTCTTCTGACTCTGAAGAAGATGACTCCCAAAGCCTAGGATTTATGGAAACCTCAAGACACCAAGGAGGCATCCAGATGGAAACAGGCCTTTTTGCTAAGTGGGAAAATCACACCAGGGGTATAGCTTCGAAGATGATGGCTAATATGGGTTATCGGGAGGGAATGGGCTTAGGTGCATCTGGACAAGGAAGGGTAACCCCTATTTCTGTTAAAGTACTTCCCGCCAAACAGTCTCTTGATTATGCTGTTGAAAAACAGAAAACTGAAGAGCATAAGCAAAGTAACCAAAAGAAACGAAGTAGAGGTGGAAAAAGGAAACGTGAGAAGAAATTTGCCGCAGTTGCCAGGTCCGCTAAAGAACAGGAGGAATCTAAACCGGATGTCTTTTCCCTTATCAATAACCAGCTTGCAATGCACGGTGCAACCCTGAATGGTGTATGGAGAAAAGAGCAGCTGAACAGAAGAAATGATGACGTGAAGAACGAAGACAGGAGGTGTCTTGTTGCATATGATGGTGAGATAAAAGACTTGAAGATGCGAGTTCAGAAACTAGAGGAGATGGTAGTCAGAAACAAGAAAGAAAAGGTAGTTCATGACGCTGCGATGAGAAAGCTGAATGAGACTCGCAAACTTCTGGCAGAGGCAGAGGCAGCACATGCTTCTACTTCAAATGCTGTCATTGCCAAAGAAAAGGAAAAAAGATGGCTCAAATTTTAGGGTTACATATTCCAGATGAGATACTAGTTCTTGCTGCCGTGGCCAAAGAAAAGTAAAAAATGGCTCTGAATCTTGAATATTTGTATCCAGATTTCTCTGTCCACCGTCCAACTCAAAAATTGGAGTATATTTTACTAGGGAAAGTACAGGAAAGACGACATTTTCATAAGTTTATGGACAGTCCTCAGGGGTATTTGATTTAAATGTTGTAATTTTTTATAAAATTTAAATGTTGCATTTTATAAGTTAAAACAAGTAAAAATAAGTATTTGAAGGTGAAAATATAAAAATATATGGTATAAAAAAATATTTTTAAATTTTTTAAATTTTATATGTAATTTAAGAAATGCAGTGTATAAGTTAAGAAATAAGTGGCATGTCCATAACCTTATGGACATGCCGCCTGTCAGGAGATCCACTCATTTTACTCAACTTTGATTTCGTTTAATTTTTTTGCTATAAACCTACAGGTAACCGGTAAGTCTCGTAGCATCCATATTCACGTGACGGATGTATTTTATACATCTATTTTATGTGTTACTGGCTTTTTATTTTTTGCTACATGACTTGTGCGAAGGTGTAATTTATGTACGAGAATTCATTAGATGGTGTCTTCAAAATAGGATGGATGCATTTCATACTTTTTTATTTAAAAACATCAATTTTCTATTGAAAATTTCAATAAGATTAATGTATTTTTTAAGATCTATTATTTCATAATGAAAACTCATTACAAAGAAGTTATCCTTAGTTAGATTATGAACACATCCGACTTAACAATTGAGACCATGTTATGAAGACATGAAAAAGTTATGAATTTAGATTATGATGAGACGTTAAGTAGAATTTCATGCTTCATCCACCCCAATCCTTTTTGCAGAACAAGACACAGCTAATTTTTTTTAAGGCCAACATTTTTGCTTAGTCAGGTACATGGGGGTGTGGTTAATCCATCTATTTTAACTTTGGGGGAGGTTGGGGGTGGTTTGTGTGTGCTTGATTCTGATTTGGAAAAATTGAGGGACCTTTCTTGCTGGAATATTCAGGGGAATGGGGGATCTTGTAGGAACAAAGTTACTGATATGAATCTCCTTACGAAAACTCTGAATTGTGGAATTTTAATAGATAATCTTAATGAAGGTTGATAGAACCACCCTCTTGAAATCAAGAAGACATAGAGGAAGTGTAGTCAAGAACACAACTTTAACAACTCCACTCACACAAGGACTAATTCGCATGAACCCAAACACTAGTTGCACCAAAATTAACACAAAAAATTCTAATGGTTCTAAGCACTAATCTTAAAGGGACAAACCTAACAGTTTAATGCTTAACAAGCAAAGAGTATACACTAAATTTCTGAATATATAATTGATAATTTTCTTTATAAAATTTGTGGATGTCCTCCCTATTTATAAGGTATAGTTCGACCACCTCTAAACAGAAAGAAGACATAATTTGGTAACTCCGGTTAGAAATTGGAATGACTTATGACAGATTTAAGAAGGTAAAACCATATCTAACTAAAATACCTAATTTAATCCTAACTATGCCAAAATTCTACAAGCTACATGCTTGAATGAATATTACCTAATCTAATCTAGAGAAAGTCTCAGGAAATGCGGCATTTTTATAAACTTATGGACAGTCCACAGGGGAATTTACCCTAAATGTTTTATTTTTTAAATAAAATTTAAATATTGTATTTTATAATTTAAAGCAAGTAATAATATTTATTTGAAGGTTAAAATATAAAAATATATGATATAAAAAATATTTTTAAAAATTCTAAATTTTGTATGTAATTTAACAAATGTAGTGTATATGGTAAAAAATAAGTGACATATCCATAAGCTTATGGACAAGCCGCCTGTTAGTAGACCCACTCTCTAATCTAATCAAATCATAACTGAATATTCTAAACCCTAAATTAAGTATAGCTGAAACTCTTTTAAGCCTACATGACCGAGTTTTATGTGCTTTATTCATAATAATAAAATAAACTAAAATGAGCACACCACCTCACTAAAAAGCCAAGTGAGAAAAAGAGTATAGTATTATCCTCCTAAAACCCTAATTTAATAATAAATCAAGAAATCCTAATTCGTATCAGTGCTGTCTATGTAAAACATTGTGAACCGTAACTTCCCCCCCAAACACCAGTGGTGAGATGCTCATTAAAAACACCATTAGAAGGCGGTTCCACGAGAAAATTGAGGAGCTGCCTTCCTTACGATGTTACAAACTTATAAGCCTTCGTTTGGGTTGGGGGAATGAATTTAAAGGCAGTTTAACCGCCTGAGAAGACGCCTTTGATCGGTTCAATTTAAGGCAGTTCTTGGCATAACCGCCTTTAATTGAGCTAAATCAAAGACGGTTATGCCAAACTACCTTTGATCTTTATAACTTCCAAGTTCGGAAGCTATGTTCCGTAGTCGTAAGTATATTGTTGGTTCGGGTCGATGGAATAGACGGATTTCGAGTTTGGATTTAAATTTGGGGGTCGTTTCCGAGTATGTAACCCCTGTCGGACCTGTATTCCGAGTTCAGAAGCATATGAGTGGGGCTAACATTTTTAAAATTGGTTTCCAAGTTTGAAACCTGTTTTTCTTTAAATCCCTAAAGGAGTCTATTTTCAATCCATAGAAAGCCAAAATTGGTGGCTCTCTTCCATATAGACGGAGAAGTGAATTATAGCATTGGAGCACACAATTTATCATTGGTATATATATGTTTTAATTTGTTCCATGCATTCCTTGGGTGTTTGAAATTATAATGGTTAATTTTTTTAAATACATAGTATATGAATGCGTATTTCTGTAAATTACATAAGTTGAATTAGTTTTTTTCTTTTATGTAATATTTTTGTTGTGATAATGTGCATTGGTTGTTCATGGATTGAGTTACTTGTAGGAAAATGAATCGATTTGAAATCATCAGTAGTGATCTTAGAAAATATCCTGATTATATGCCCTTGGTAGAATCTTTCGTCTCGTTAGCTTTTGAACATGCTTCTAAAAATGGTTCGGTCTGTGGACGATGCCCCTGTAAGGATTGTTAAAATGATGCGTCTTTAGGGAGGAAAAGGTTGCGGGAACATCTAATAATGATAGGGTTTTAAACTAGCTACACTACTTGGATATGTCATGGGGAAGTTGTGTAAATGTCTCATAACTTTGAAGTGGATAAGAAGAATGTGGTAGATGATTTAGTTGCCAATGAGGAATTTGATGCAATGGTGGATGATGTTGCTAGAGAGTTTGCGGGTAAACCTGAGATGCTTCAAGCTTTACATGATGACAAGAAGACGCCATGTATGATGGTTCAAAACAATCCATTTTGAGTGTCACTTTGTATATAATGAATTTGAAGGCAAAATTAGGATGGACCGACAAGTCGATGAATGAAACTCTCAAATTGATACGGGAATTTCTTTCCGAAGGTAATCTTATGCCTGGCAGGTTGTGTGCTACAAAAAGAATTCAATGTCCGATGGGATTGGAATTACAAAAAAATGCATGCATACCCGAATGATTGTATGTTATACATGGGGGAGGTTGATAAAGATTGGGATACATGTCATGTATGTAGGGAGTCTAGGTATAAGTTGAAGACGGGTGGGATTGTGGTGGGGGCGGAGGTGGTATTGGAATCGAAGAAAAAAAATGACTAAAATGATGTTGTATCTCCCTATTATTCATTGATTAAATAAGTTATTTGAGTGTAAATATGACACAAAGTTGTTACGTAGGCATGCAGAGAGGGATCAGCCGGACGATGATATTTTTAGACCACACAACGAACGACGAGCAATGGAAGAAACTCGATGAACTTTACCCTAAATTTGGCTCTGAACCACGACATTTGAGGTTAGGGTTGTCAAGTGATGGAATGAATTCGTTCGATAATATGAGTAGCACTAATAGTTTATGGCCCATTATGTTGATGATCTACAATCTCCTGTCGTGTTTAACAATGAAACATAAGTATGTATCGCTATCTACGATGATATCAGGGCCTAAGAAACCCGGTAATGATATAGATGTCTACCGTGTGGACAATTTGTTGACTTTATTTAAGAATGGTGTGCGAACGTTTGATGGGAGTGTGGGTGAAATGTTTACATTAAAAGCTCTTTTGTTTTGCATTATCGACGATATCCCCAAGTACCGGAATTTGTCAGTTGTCTCGGTGAAAGGTCACATTGCTTGTACCATGTGTGAGAGTAACACTCATTTTTGTCAATTGAAGCACGGTTGTAAGACCGTTTATCAGGGTCATAGGAGGTTTCTTTCGGAGGGGCACCCATGACGGTCGGCGAAAAATGGTTTAATAGGGAAGTGGAGGCGATGGTGACACCTGTACCATTTACTGGTGCCTAGGTATCTGCAAAAGAGAAACATTTGCCCAATGACTTTGGGAAAAAGGTGTGAAAAGATTCCGTTGCAGGTAGTTGGAAGAAATGCTCTATTTTTGTGACTACCATACTAGAAGCATTTGGACGTTCGACATTGACTTGACATGATGCATATTGAGAAAAACGTCTGTGATTCTTTTGTTGGGGCATTGATGAATGCCCCTGGGAAAACTAAGGATGGGTTGAAGGCTCGGATGGACTTGGCTGAGATGGGGATTAGGGAGAACTTAACGCCAGTGCGTAATGGTGATGAATGTTACTTGCCCCCTGCTTGGTATTCTATGTCTCAGTCAGAGAAAAAAATCATATTGTGAGACCCTCAGTAGTGTGCTTATTCGTCCAACATAAGTACATGTGTGTCTGTTGCAGATTTGAAGTTGGTTAGGTTGAAGTCACATGACTGCCACAACCTAATGAAGGATTTGAATGCCATTGCCATTTTGTCGTTGCCATCCCATGTAAGGCTTTATATTACAAAGCTTTGTTTTTTTCTTCAAGTCCATATGTTCGAAAAGAATAAGCATTTTGAGGCTGGATAGGTTGCAAGTCATGATTTTTTAAGTTCTTTTCCAGATGAAAATGTACTTCCCCTCTTCATTCTTTGACATCATGGTTCACTTAATTGTTCATTTGGTGCGCAAGGTAAAAATGTGTCATTTTTTTCTTGAGATGGATGTATGTTTGAGAGGGACAAGAAGATATTTAAGCATTTTATCAAAACTCTATACAGGCATGAAGCAAGTATTGTGCAACATTATGTTGTTGATGAGGCAATCGAGTTTTTTAATGAATATTTGAAGGAGGTCGATTCTGTGAGGATTCCGAATTCCATGCATGAAAGGAGGTTGGATAGCCAAGGGGTTAGACAGAGCAAGCTCTTTAGTCCAAGTGCGGAAGATTTATTCGCTGGGCATCTTTATGTTCTTTTCAACCATGAAGTTGTTTTCCTATATATTGAGATTCACATGGATGACATTTGAGTCGAACACCCAGATTTCAATGAAGCTCAAGTACTTCAATTGCACGCTAAGACCTTCGCGACATGGCTTCGTGATCATGTAGCTGTCGACAAGCATTCGAAAAAACTTAAATGATTGGCTCGTAGACCCCTGGGAATTGTACTTAGTTATGGAGGGTCAATGGCTTCACATTTTCCACCAAAATAATGTATAGTAAGGGTGTTTCCCAAAACAGTGGAGTGTCAATAGTGTAAGGAGCTTTACACGTTGGCAGTGGAGGCGATAGCAATTCTATGTATGCCTAACATAGATAGCAATTCTACATTTTTTTGGATAAAAAAGGAGATCGGCCATGGTTAAGTTACACACACATTAAACCGGAGAGTTGGGAGATTAATTTATCGAATAGTTATGACATGTCTATTTATCATTGAAGACTAACTTATCTATTAACTCAAAGTAGGGAACTGGGGAGGATAAACAACATATTTCCAAATTGAACCTAATTCCGCATCGATTGAGCCGAGGGGCTATGGTTTGGCCGTGCTTGATTTAGTGCGGGAACGATTCGAAAAGGATGTTTAAAGCGCAGTCGAGGGGAAATGACGGAGGATGATGCTAGGTCAACGGTAACACCAATTGATGTGGATGACATTGAGCGGTATGATTCATTCTTCAAAGGGTGACAAGACAAGAAAGGTGAATTTAAGAAGTTGGAAGGAATTGAACTCACGGAACATGTGGTAAATCGTTAGTCAATGTTTCATATTCAATCCATAATCCCACAAACAAAAAATAATATTTTTTTATATTTGTGAATGTAGGCTAAGGTGAAGCAAAATCAAATTGATGGGCAATTCATTCTGACGGGGAAGCACAACATCCTTTGTGAGGCAATGAGGAAATTCGACCACCCAGGCCGTGCTAGGGGTGTGGGTGCATTTTTGTCAACACGAAAAGATTTTGGAATCACTCAATACTTTGAATGGGCAAAACCGTCAAGAATCCACACGTTACAAAAGGAGGCACTTATTCAAGATAAGCAAATAGAGTAATAAGACATCATAATTCGTAAGTTAATCAAAGACACGGGACTTGCTCTACCAAACAATTTAGAGGATTTGACACCTGATTGAACTTCACCATTCTCTGGAGGAAATGAAGGTTAACCACGACCCCATCATTCCAAATCAAACACTTGAGGTCAACAATCTCGACAAGGCCATTCTACCTACAAGGACAAAGGTTAGAAATGTAATTTTCAATCATTACTTACCATTTCATTAATATCATCTTATATTCAAGCTCTTAATTTGATGTAGACATAAATTTTGTGTGAATTATACATCGATCAAGGAGTTGGGGCTAAACTACTACATGTAGCCGATGGAATTTTACATGAGTCGATGAGACATCATTACTTCGTTCCGATTGATAATGGTATTTGTATAGTGTCATTGAGGCATCTAGTAGATCGTAATGGCCTCTTGCCTATTCCAGATGATGAAAACAAGCGTGTAGAAGCCGCACAAGGAATATTTCTTTTGTGGCCTCGTCGTCTCATTTATGTTGATCCTATAAAGGATCGACATTTGAAAGCCACTACGGCCACAACACCCAAAAAAGTGAAAACAACACCCAAGAAGGTTAGGCCCCCGGTTGCACCGCCACAATTCATTAATGATTCCCCACACTTCTTACAGGTGTTGTATAATATTATTTCAAATCATGAACGCAACTCAACATATTCATTTTTAGGAAATGAATGTGTATGTGGTTTGAAGCGGGAAATCTTAGAATTGTGGAATAATTTTGAGAACCTTTGGAAATGTGACTAGGTTAACCAAACATTAATGTCCCCCAACCTACTGTGAGTATTATATTCACTGATATTTTTTATCCAATTTTAGGAACATTTATGCTATTGTGAAGGTACATATAATTCTTCGCGAATCAAAAGGACAAGGGTTGGATTGGATATTTGTGCCTAGTGATGACTCAAGAAATTGGATTTACGGAGAAATAGAGGATCGACTACATACGCAAGAGTCTAGGACGTATAAGAAACTTTTCGTTGCGCCATACATTGAGATGTGACGGTTACAATTTTCATTTTGTTTATTGACATCATTTAGGCAAACTTTAAAGGTACATAAACTTTGATGTGAAGGGAACATTGCGATTGATTTTCATTGTCTCCGCAAAGAAGCACATGTACTGGATGGATCCACTTCACTTTCAACCTTCCGAGACATTTGTCAAAATTCTATCTTTACCAATGAATGGTCCCATCAACCAAATTGACGTGGTAGAGTATTAGCACACATTTGGTAAATTTTAAGATATGAATTGTGCGGAATAGATTTCCTAGGGATTACTATTCCTATCTATAGATTAATGCTTACTTAGCTTTAACGATAGATTTTTGTTAGGTTGTATGACCATGTCTTGTATTTTGACACATTGTGAATCTGTAAATAGAGGCTATTGAATGCCGGTATAATGTATGAAATGTAGTTTTTACCATAACTCCCGATCACAGTTCCGAATTCGAAACAACAATCAGCTCTTCATTAAGTATTTCACCTGGAGAGCCGGTCATGTATTCCAAGTTCGGAAGTCATCACCCGAACACACGTCCAGACTCAGAAATGAAATTCAAAAAATCCATTTTTCTTCGCACTTTTGTACAGAACAGGGATGGAATAAACACCCGATGCATAGACCTACTAGGAAGCCATGAACCATGTCAAGTTCGGAACGTGTTTCCGAGTTCGGAATATGCCACGGGCTGAGGCACAACATATTGCTTTCAAATAGGAACTTCACAAAGGACTGACCCGTCCCCCATAGTTTCTGAGTTCGGAAGGGTTTAAAGGCAGTTATATCTGCTTTATAAAGGTGGTTCAAAAATGCCTTCTTTGGCATCTTTTAATGGCGGTTCTTGGAACCGCCTTTGATCATTGGTGATCAAAGGCGGGACCAGAGAAGACACTTTCGATAGAACCACCTTTAAACCCCCCTTCCTACACTAGTGAAAGTTCAAAATCTATTAACAATAAAAAAATAGAGCTCTTGCAAATCCTCCTATAAATACGAGCATACCCATTTTAAAGTCTCTAATCCTACATTTACAACCAAAATTGTTCTTGGAGTGTTGTTTTTGTTTTAAAACCCTGAGGTTGAAGTTTCAGCATCATTGAGTCTTTCTGACCTCCCAGAGGAGTTTGTTGCTCTATTGAGTACTGCATCCTCGAACTTATCATCGGTTTTTTTGTCAACGCAGATGAATAATTCATCGAACGAAAAGAGACAACATTTGGGGAAATCTATATCCAAGCATAACCACAATGGAAAGATTCTCCACATGAAAAGAGTTGAGGCAGCCAAGTGTTTCAATTGTTCAAATCAATACGGTAAAGGTAATCACCATTTGGGCGAGGGATTAATACCAACTCACAAATGAGTTGGGGATGTGGGAAATTCCTTTCGAGTGATAAATAGTTACTGGAATCAACTACAGCGAGTCCCACCCTTCTCGAGATCCTGCAAAAGTCCCTTGGGTGGGCCTATGGGAGGAAACTGCTATGCTCAAGTTAGTATCATTTTTGCTCAGGTATTTTTTGGGAGTATTAAGTTTTTTTCCTTTGTTCGGACTTCTCTATCTATATTTATAGGGCATTGATCATGTGATTTGACCCACTTATTACACTCTTCACTGTTGGATTATGGTACTCCCTCTGTCCCAGATTAAATTGCACAGAATATTTTTCACAGTCTCTAACACACATGTTTGACCATTAATATATTTAACTACATATAATATCGGTAAACAAAAAGTTACTCTCTAGAAACTACTTGTTATGACGAATCCAACGATATCACATTCAACAATATTATTGTTTATATATCTATTTAAATATGTAGTCAAAGTTTTCTTAGTTTGACTGAATTTTTGATCTTGTGCAATTTAATTCGGGACGGGGGAGTACGGTAAATGATATGTTGGTTAGTAGTGCATTTCGCTATTTCCACGGTTGGTTAATTTGTGGCGGCGTAGCAATTTTTGGATTTTATGGATTAAGCGGACTAGTTTGGTCTAGCGAAGCAACTGCTTAGCATGCCAAGTTTTGATTCACTTGGACTGGATTGGTCTTATGTATACTGTAACTCCCCCCAACCACGACTTGCCTGATCGGTGAACCGACCGCTATGGGGTTTGACAATTGATTTTGGCCGATCTGAGATGTATGTCTTCCACCAAGTTGATGTAGTGGCAGTAGGCGGCCGTAATGGCGAGGTTGGAGTGTAAGTGGTCTCGACCGTGAGAGAGACGGAGCATGGGCCGCCGGCAACACGATGGTGAGATCGGATTGGGGAGAAGTTGTCTTGGACTGAGGGACTGTGGGTGGGTAGGTTGAAGGAGGATGGGACTATGGTGGGGAGGTCGACAGAGGTGGTGAAAGTGGCTGTGGTGGCCTCTCTAGAGAAAAGCTTGGTTTCTTAGGATTTTGTTTGAAAGAATATTTTCACAAAGAGAGTGTGTAGTTTTTTGTTCATGCAAATTCATTGAATCGAACTAGTTACACACAACATCATCCATTCACCATAGAGACTAAAATTCTTCATGTTACAAAATGTTACTTATCCTCTATTGGATCTAATCAGTACGATATAGTAGTATAGTTTTCAGTGTTCCAATGTAAGACCGGCTGTGATTCGCGAGTGTGTCGCGATTGCAAAGATGTGTCTAAAAGTGAACTTGAAACGCCGTCAAAACTCGCCCCATAAGCCAATGACATGCCATTTGCCAAAACACCATCACAGGACCACTCAGGCAGAGGCATTGAGCCATCCAAATAGAGCATAACTTTGTGCATGCTAGGCCTAGCCTTTGGTTCTGAATTACAGCACAAGCAGCCAAGCTTCAACACCATTTCCACCTCATCACTAATGAAATCATCCCTTAACTTCTGATCAACTGCCTCCAAAATTCTTCCTTCACTCCAGCACGACACCACCCACTCGGCTAAGAGTACATCTCCATCTGCGGTTGCGCTCAGGTCTATGGGCCTTCTGCCCGACACAACCTCAAGGAGGAAGGTCCCGAATGCATACACATCTGTGCTTGTCGTGGCCCTCCCGATTCTATATTGTTCGGGTGCAAGGTAGCCTAAGGTGCCTACCACATGAGTAGTTTGAGGGTCGGTTTCGTGATCATAGAGCTTTGCAAGACCGAAATCTCCTAATCTTCCATTCCATTCGCCATCAAGCAACACATTACTAGGCTTGATATCTCTGTGAACAACAACTTGATCCCATCCTTCATGAAGGTAGAACAGTCCTGAAGAGACGCCCTTAATGATCCGAAATCTCTGCGCCCAACTCAGGATGAACTTTTGAGGTCCGTACAGGAACTTGTCAAGACTCCCATTAGGCATGCACTCATACACCAACAGAAATTCGCTCTTGCGCCTGCAGTAACCCAGGAGAGGGACTAAATTCCGATGGCTCATCCTCCCAATGCTGATAATCTCTGCAACAAATTCTCTGATCCCTTGTCTGGACTCGTGCGAAATCTTCTTCACAGCAATCTCGAGATTCGTGGTTGGCAAGACGCCTCTGTAAACTTTTCCAAATCCTCCTGCACCCAGCAGCTCCGTTTCTCTGAATCCCTTAGTTGCAGTGTACAAATCTTTGTACTTAAACCTGTGAGGCCTGTAGTCGATTTCCCAATCTTCGAGCACTTCTGCAAACTTCTTCTTCCTCAAAAGATAAAAAGTTGCAATAAAACTGGCTGGCAAAAAGATTAAAACGCATATCAGGGGCAGCCCAATGGTTAAGAACTTGGACACTTTCTTTACTCCAATTCTAGGAAGTCTAGGAAGCTGTGAGAGGTTAAGTTGTTTAGCCAATTCTCCTGGTGACCCAAAGCTCCATCCCAGTATATAATGAATTGTGCTAACAGGACCAGTGGATGCTGAAAATCCAACATACATGGTCTCTTGTAGAATATTTGACAAATCATACGTTAAATTAAGGAGAGGAATACTTGGTTTATCTGCAGCACCTTCCATTACTGGAGCTAATGTCACACTAATCTGCTTCTTCTTTCCATCATAATCCACCCAAACCTGCATTGCCTCGCCACTCGAAAGTGTCAAATTTTCAAACGAACCAGCACGTCCATCATGATCCCTCGTGGGATAATACCCTGCTGGCTCTTGCATCACGGAATTAATGCTGTCGACATCGATAGCGACATGGTTGTCATTGATGTCGTTGGAGACAGGGTTCTTCAAGGTATCGAGCTCCACTGCGAAAATATGGCTGGTGGAGCTTCCATTAGTGCTTGCATTGAAGAGGCCGAGGAACCCCAAGGCACTGCCAGCTAGAGGAAGGGCCTTTGTCGGGGAAATCACGAACGCGAATCCATCAGTGCTGGCACTCTTTAACTGGGACCTTATCGCGAACACGAAGGAGGTGGAGAAAGAGAGAGCTTCTCCATTTGAGGAGTTCTTGAAACTGATGGGATCAGGATGGAAAGCATGACCAGATTCTCCAACACTATCATTGCTCAGTTTCAGTAAGCCATTTTTGGATAGCTCTGCAATGCCATCAAGGTCCAGCTTTGCAGATTGGAATCCATTATTGTAGGTGAATCCCACACCCACAGCATCACCCAAGCCTGAAAAACCAACCAAAAGAAACGCAATTATCAACATTTTAAAAAACAAATTCATGGCTTGTAAGTCTAACTTTTCCTTCCTCACAACCATTGAATTTTCAGAAACTATACATGATGTATTTGTAGAAAGATTTCATGGTAATAATTCTAAATTCCAGCCGTCATGTACGAAAGTATATTTGTTTCACCAACCGGTTTACTTAATCTGGTGACACACTGCGTTCTTTTTAACTGATAGTACAGTATTATACTGCATTTGATTGACAAGTATAGTCATCTATTTTTTGAGTAGTTTACAGCGCTGTGTGATGACTTCCATCAGAGTTTCTTCTTGACTAACACCCTGCCTCTGCCCGGAATTGGTCTACTAACTCGCCTTTCGTTTTCAAAGTTAGTGTCAGACAACTTTAAACATTAACTGTGGAATTTCTAGAAGAGCATTGAATATGGCCGTCTACTCATTTTCTAGAATGCAAACACTGTCTTTTCATATGTACATGCAAAGACGGAGTTGAATTAGAACTATAAAAACGTAAAAGATTTTAATTGCAATATTAAAATTTTATTATGCAACATGCAGTAGATTTAATTTTATTACCTAGTTAATTCAATCCGAAAATTTATCTTAATTTCTTTTAATTTGTAGTATAAACTTTGATCTTTCCATAGTTTGTCTTTAAAGAGATCGACTCTTTCTAGAATAGAAAAATGAAAATAAATAAATATTATTCCATCCAGAAAGTCTTGAAAAATACTCCCTCCGTCTCATTACTTTGTGTCACTTTACTTTTTCACGGTGTTCAATAATCATCTTTGACCATTAATATCTCTAGATACATATACCAAATTTGCATAAAAAAAATGATATTTAGAAAATAGATGTCAAGATGAATCTAACAATATCCCATATGATATTTTTATCATATTAATATTAACTTACATTAGTGGTTACAGTTTACTATATTTCTCTTTGAAAAAATAGTGTGGCCAAAACTGGTGAAACGGAGTGAGTATGATTTTTTTAGATTGGACAGGTTATGAATTTAATTGTAAACTGGAGTTTAATTTGTATTTAACAAAATTTGAGAACTTTATATAAATACCTAATTTTTATTTATATATTCATTTATTATGATCGTTCTCGTAGCCTTCACTTTCTCTCTCTCTTAACTTCCCCCTAGCTCTATAATATCCGTTCTGGTTCTTCTCCGTCTCTTATTCCCGTATTCTCCAATGTCTTCTCTTCTATTCATCGGCAATTTCTGGTTAGTTTGTTCATTACGAACATTTGAGGTTCGTTACGGACATTTGAGGTTCGTTACGGACATTTGAGGTTCGTTACGGACATTTGAGGTTCGTTACGGACATTTGAGGTTCGTTACGGACATTTGAGGTTCGTTACGGACATTTGAGGTTCGTTACGGACATTTGAGGTTCGTCGAATTATTAGGATTTGTTTCTAGTTCGTATTTTCATTATGTGTTTTCTTCCTTCTTTTTTTTAATTACTTTGATGTTTAGGCAATGGCTAGGACGAAAATATGTAATAAAAAAGGGGAATGTACAGGTAAAATTGGAAAAAAAAATTTAAAAAAGAATTGTGCATCCTCAATTTGAGAAATTGTCTCAAAGTTCATCTGATTTGGTATTCGTTTGATCATGGCATTATTTTCTGTTTTTGTTATCGTTTTGTGCTAATTTTTTTATTGTTAGTTTGATTTTTTTAGGTTGTGAACGTTGTATAGGCTATTGTTTTAAAGTGTTTTGAGTTTCTCTGTGCATTTTTCTCTTTTATAATTTGGAATTCTTATTTGGTGTCTCATGAGTTGCTCTGTTGACTTTTATTTTTAATTGTTATTGATTGTTATTTTTCAATTAGAAATTGCATATGTTTAGTAAAGTTATGTGTAACATGTTAGTTCAAATGATCTATAAGCAAAGTTTTGCATTTGTGTAATGTCGATGTTATAATATGCATCTGCTTAGTCATACCAAGCATTTGTTAGTATTCAATGCCCAAATAATCTAAAAAAGAGTATGTATAATATGCGCGGGTCAACGATGTTGAATCAACCTTTGACCAACAAGAAAGTCAAGATGAAAATGTTGAATAACTCAGGTAGAGACTAAGAGGAATGCCGAGGAAGGTGAAATGAATGATTTAGATGGTAGGAAGTTCCACCTTTATTTTGGTTTCGTTTCACTAAGTTTATTCATGGATGGAGGTGCAGATGCAAAAGGTAGCACAAGCTGAAAATCCTGTTGTGCAACCGGAGATTCCAGATTAAATTTCCCAGATAACTCAAACATTAATATGCAACTTTTGTTATACATAAAGGGTAAACTAATCACATATTATACTTTGAGGGTTATTTATGTATTTGTGTTGTAATGTTATGGCATGTATGTGCTTTTATTTAATGTTCTGGGACATATTAGCACTTTCTTGTGGAATTTTAAAAATTAATGCTACCATATTTTGGTTTTAGGTTGTCACTGAAGTGGCTACCACTGAGTTGCCACATAATTTGATTACTAATGAACATTCACCGGGGGGGGGGGTGGTGGTTCCAATTGAGAAGCCACATGAAGTGGCCACAAATTAGCAACCAGCGAAGGGGGCTCCTATTGAACAGCCACATGAAACGCGCCGCCAACGGAGGTGGCTAAAACTGAGCAACCATGCTACACCAGTCCAAATAGTTGTGGAGTAGTTGGAGATGAGCTGTAGGCCTAAAGAAAAGGGCAAAGAAGTTGAAGCTTAGGAAATCCAACAAACGAAGGAAGAAGGACACAAGACAATTTGACGAGGTAGTCTCCTCCCATATGTGAAATTGTTTATTAATTTCTACAACAAAATTTCCTAATGTTATGACTTCAATTTGGTAGGTTGATAGGAGGCTGTTGATGTGAATCCATTAGTTTCCCAGCTCAAGGAAATCTTAATTTGGAATTGGACTTCGAGCGACTTATGGTTGCTTCACTAGATAGCGTTGAGAGAGAATTAGGCACTCAATCTGCGAGGATAACCATGAGTGTGGACTCACTCAGGACTTGAATGCGGATGAGTTGGAATTTGACCCAAACAGTGCACTTGTTGCATACAAGAAAGGAGTTGATGAAGTTGGATCTACCACTTATGTGAGTCCAGACCTTGCGAAGGGCAAAGAGCTCGTAGAAGATACGTTTCCAGAGGCAGTACAACCCTCATTGGACAAAATTAAGGAAAATATAGCTATCTTGGGGATGGTGGAATTTGGAGCAATAGTTGAGGGCATACCCCCCATCATCCAAGCAAAGGTAATTTAAGTCCAATACTTCATTTACTAGTTTTATTTTGTTCCATTGATAACGTTTTATTACAAGTTCATATTCTATGTCTTCCCATTTCTCACATTCTAGGACATTGCTGGTTTCACTCCACATATTATGAACCTCTCGGATGGTTCTTCCATTAGAGAACTCACTCTTATCAAGCCAAAAATTCCCATGATATGTTACTTTTTTACCTGAATATGAATGTTTGTGTTGCATCCTTCTATTTGTGCTAGTTTATAGCCCTATAAGTAAACCATTTTTCTCATGTTCGACAGTTTCATTTGTTAATGAGCAAGTTTTTGTACATTTTTCTCTTCCTTCCCAGGACTCCACTCAGAAAAAGGGAGTTGGTATTGAGCGTTCAAAAATAGGTTGTATGGGAGAAGTTATCTGGCTTGCCCTAGCATTGCCAAATTCTTGGGAACCATACTGTCCCTGATGGTCCAGGACACAAAAAATGAAGACCCACAGGCAACCAGCTCCCAGCTGGCTCGTTCTAAGCCAAAAAAACCCACAACCAAGAAAAAGAAAAGTCTCTTCAAACCACCGTCTAAAGACTATATTTGATTAGCATCGTACTTGTGTTGTGGATTTATTTCGAGCTTTCATTAGGGAATACACTTTACCACCTAGCTTTATTTTGTTGATTTTGCATCGACTAGAATTGTTTCCCTTCCCTACTGAGAGGACCCTCATAGGCACCAGTATTTTCACCCCATAGTCACCGGTATTTTTGAGAATTTCCATACCGGTACCTAAGTGACTCGGTGAAAAAAATGTAGTTTCATAGGCACCAGAATAAATTCCAGCACCGGTACCATTTACCGGTGCCTATGAAACTATATTTTTTGCACAGAGTCACTTAGGCACCAGTATGAAAATGCTCGACATGCTGGTGCCTATGCATGAAAAACAGGTGCTATTAAATTGGAGATCAATTAAAAAAAATCCGGCCAGTGAGAATAAACTCATCGGCCAGAATATGAAACCCAGAACGAACAAAACACCAAAAAAATAGAAGCTTCATGTAAAAAAACTGGAAAATATATACCATAACCCAGAAGTTCATTACATATATTTGAAAATACATAACACCTCTCAATTCATGAAACAATCTAGACCTAAACAAATATAAACAACATCAATCATCATAAAAAATAAAACCTAATTTCCAGAAGCCCTAGATAACATCAACGAACCAGAATCGTGAAGGTGATATCGGATCTAAGCTGCACTGGAAATTTTGGCGGAGCTCGTGACTTTGACCAGCAACCAGAGCATGGGGAGATGGCATCGGGGATGGTGCACCACGGGGAGGGCAGAGATGGAGTCGAGATGGTATGAGAGATGGCATCGGGGATGGTTCGCCATGGAGAGGGAAGAGAGGGGTCATCGGCGGTGGCGGTGGCGGTGGCACCGAAGTAAAGCTGTCATCTGCAATGGCGGCGGCGGCGCGGAGAGAGAGAGGTAGTGGAGGAGGAGGAAGAAGATGGAGAGGAGGTAGACGCAAGATAATGAGAGGGTAATGAGGGTGGGTAGGTTTAGGGTTTTGAATTTAGTTTATATAGGCAAATTTTTATGGTTGGGATTCAATCAACAAAAGAAATCAATGGTTCAGATGAAACCAAGTTGAGCTCTCTTTTTTTAACACTATAGCACCGGTACCGATGCCCAAAATGCTCATACAGGTGCCTGAGTATTTGTAAAGCAACTACTTAGGGCTGCTTTGAATGATTTTTTTGAAAAAAATATTGAACCCGAGAGCAAACCCAATTTTTTTCCAAGTATGGAGCACTGGTACAATTACTGATTTCAATGCTTTCACTGCTTGGTTTAGAGGGGTATTTATTGATTTCACTGCTTGGTTTGGAGATAATTTTGTTAAACTCGCTACTTTTAGTATAATTTTTTTGCGTTTTGTTTTGGATATTTGCCCCCTTTTGTTTTGGGGGATGCTTTCCTTTTGATGTACTTGGATGATGTTAGCTTTGATATTTTTCTTAGCCTTAACATTTGGAAAGCACTTTGCTACTTTTTGGATTGGAGAAACATGAAAAAAAAAGAAAAAAAAGAAAAAAAAAGAATCCCGCTAAGTTGAAAACCCGAGAGGGCATTTTAAGCAACATTGGGGGCCCGGATAGGTCGAAATTCCGAAAGGGCGACCTAGGCAAAAAGGAGAGGCTAAATGTGTGGAAAAAGGTGAGACGTAAGCTGAAGAAACATGATGTGTGATAGGATGAAAACCCATAAGGGCTCCTAGGAAAAATGAGAGAAAGAGAGAAAAATAAAAAAATTATATGTTCACTCATTTTCCGGCATTGGAGTCATAAGGTTGCGGTGGCCATATGGATGGATCGGGTAGCTTGACATCTTGAGGACCTCTTGAGAGTGGGAAATTTAGCAGGGAAAACGAAGTAATTTATGAAATTCTTGATCGTTAATATACTTCATTTTTAGGATGATATATTAGTATAAAGTAGAGCATATGTTTGAACTTTAAATATGCTTTTAGCTTCACCTTGTACCATTGGATTTGGGATCGTCAATTCGAGATTTGAAAATATTTTAGAGATATCAATGAATTGATAGGTTGATGTGTTTTGGGTAGATTTAGGAATGGAGGTTGTGGGAAACTTCTCATTTGACCTTAACATTGAGATATGTGATATTGAGAGTTTTGTGACCTTTTTGTACTATAAATAACATTCTTCTCATTTTACCTTCTCCTTTGACCTTTTTGTACTATAAATAACATTCTTTTTCCTCTCATTCACAACTTCTTCTTCCTGCGATTTTGGTATTATTCTAACCCTAGTTTTCCACCATTTTCATCTTTGATTTCTCTTGTATTATGTTTGGTTTGTTAGCATTAATTAGTATGAACTCTAGTAGCTAAATCTAGTTCTTGGGAGCAATTGATTGAAGCTTCCAAACTTATGTAGTAAGATTCTATATTTACTCTTTTATGAACATTTATTGGAAAGCATTTATTATGCCATTAATGTTATGTTTTGCCTGATTTATACCATGAGCTGTTTGAGTATATGAGATGTTTGTATGATTGAAGTGTTAGGGTGTTAGGAAAGTTGCAAAGTTCTTAGTTCATTTGACATGAAATCCAAAAGCATGGATTTAGAACTACTTGTGTATAATGTGGTGATTCTTGCTAGATGAGTATGTTAATGTGGATTGTTCTCATATTTATCCCATAGATGAAAAGAAAGGTTGAACCTTGAATATAGTTTGTTCTAGGTTTAACCTAATAAACGTTTTTTTGGTTAAATGACTATGTATATGGTAGAAGGCTTGTTGTTATCAAACCTATGGTCATTTGGGTGAAATGCCATTGATGAAATGCCTCTATGGTGTTGTTTGCCTAGGGTGACCATCAATGAGGTTTGCAAATGGTCTTTGCTTGTCTTTGCAAACTACTATTAAGAAGGAATGAATGTTGATCTTTGAATGATAAGTGATAGCATTCCCCATAGACAATAAATGTAATTGAATGAGTGAATGAATCAATGAGCTATAGGAAGTTTGGAAATGGAAGTCGATTGCCCCCAAGGCTCTGTTAATTGTTGTTTTAATCATATATCTAGTTGTTGTTGCATGATTATCATAGTTCTCCTGCTTTGGCAATTGTTGTCTTTTAATTTTATAATTTAGGACAAAAACCAACCAAACCCCTAATTTTACATGTTTTTATATGTACCTATATATGCGTATGCCTAGTATGTTTTCTCCTATATATGTTTAAACACTTGAAAATATCCCTTTTCTCGTGGACGGCCCTGACTTGCCAATATCTACTTAGTTGTAGATAAGAAGTATTAGGACTTAGAAATATAACTTTGAGAGGTATGGCGACGACCTCCCAAATTTTGGTGCCGCTGCCGAGGAAGAGGCATTTATTTTTAAGTGTTTAGGCATATTATGTGTGACTACGTGCTTGTTGTAAATATTAGTTAGTTTAATTTTATATTGATTACTTAGTTAACTTGCCATTTTTTCTTAGATTGGAGACGTATTGTTCAAGTTCTTGGTGTATGGTTCGTACGCGATCCTAGTGTATGGTTCGCACGCGATCCTCTTCACAAGAACCCCTACACTACGACCTGAGTTAGAGTTCAATTTGAGATGGGCTAGGAGGCTTTCTTTGGAAATGTGAATAACACCCCTCCTAGTGACCATTTTGTGGATACCTCTAATTCTATGGATCATCAACACGAGCATGGAGATGAGCATCTGGGAGGAGGGCATCAATATCCTCATCTTCAAGGGAGAGCTCTTTCACTCCAAAGAAGGGAGATTCCCTTGGGCCAAGCCTTGTCAAGGGGTATTATGGCCCCCAACCTTGATCAACAACCGATGTGCATTAAGTATCCCTTGGTTGGACCGAATGGGCACTTCGAGCTAAAGACTGGGTTCATAAACATGCTAACTATCTTCCTTGGTAGGCAAGGGGAGAATGCCAATAAGCACCTCACCGAGTTCCACTTTTTGTGTGGTGGTACGGTCCCCCATGGAGTAGATGAAGATATTTATAAGTTGAAGGCATTCCCGTTCACACTAAGAAATGGTACAAGAAATTGGCTCCACTACCTACCACCCAAGAGCATCAAGAGTTGGCTTGACATGAAGACGAAGTTTCTAGCCAAATACTCCCCAGCCTCGAAATCTGCCTCCTTGAAGAAGGACATAAGTAACATTCTCCAGTGGCATGAAGAATATTCTTCGACTATTGGGAGAGGTTTAAGAAGTTTCTCGCAAGTTGTCCTTACCACGGTTATTTGGAGGGAAATTTGGTTTATTACTTCTACAATGGTCTTCTTGATGAGGACCAAAGATTAGTGAGGAGTTCTTGTGTTGTTACCCTAGGAAACAAGACTTCATCGGAGGCTATGCAATTGTATGAGGAGCTAGCGGATGAGTCAAGGAACTTTAGCTCAATAGCCAATTTGAGAAAGAGAATCCAATGCCCACAAATAACCCTTCTAATAGTGGAAATCTTGATGACCAAGTCTCAGCCATTGCATCTATGGTGAAATCGTTGATGACAAAGCCTAGAAATGTTCCACATGTCAAATCATGTGAAATCTGTTACTTGGCGCATCCTACGGACACCTGCCCTACTTTGCAAGAGGATTTTGTCGAGGAGGTGAGTGACATGGGGTATCAAGGCAACCAAAACTACCAAGATGTATAAGGATATCAAAGAAATGAAGGGTACTAAGGTGGCCAGGGCTACAAAAACCAGCCTTACTATTTGGGTAATCGTGATAACCCAAACCTCCGGTATGGATACCCTCAAGGAAACCAAAACCGTCAACCGTATCGGCCTCCTCAACAACACTATAGGCCACCTAATTAACAGTTTAAAAGGCTCCAAGACAAACCCCAAGACCAAGGGGAGAGCTCGGGGTTGACAAAAGATGAGGTGATGCAAGCCATTCACCGGTTAAACATGTGCGCGAAAAAAGGTGAAAAAATCCAAGTTGAAGCCAAGGCGAGCATCAAGAATTTGGAAACTCAAGTGAGCCAAATAGCTCAAGTGGTGAATTAGATGGAGGCCCGAGAAAAAGGAAAAATTCCCTCCAAACTGGAAATCGACCCTCGACAAAATTTGAGTTCAAGTTCAATCTCATTGAGAAGTGGAAGGGAAGTGAAGGAATCCCAAGCAAGGGTCGTTGTTGAGCAGACGATTGAAAAAAAGAAGACTTTGAAAAGAAGGCTGAGGAGTTGGCCATAGAGAAAAAAAGAAGAAGAAATTGAGGTGGAGACATTTGTGCCAAGACCAGGATCAAATCCCGAAACCTCATCTCCACCACACAAGAAGTCAAGAGGGCGGAGATCCCTATCTATGCACCGGAACCACCATTTCCGGAGGCATTAAATGATAGGATGACCAAGGAGGACACCAAGGACATCTACGAAGTCTTTTGTAAATGCAAGGTAAATATCCCACTCTTAAATGCTCTAAATCAAGTTCCTAGGTATGCTAAATTTCATAAGGAATTGTGTACCTTCAATAGGAAACAAAAATTGAAAAGTAAGAAAAAGAGTGTGAAGAGTGAATATGTCTCCGCCATGTTTAATGATGAAATGGCCCCTAAACGTGATAATCCGGGAATGTTCACAATCCCTTGTGATATAGGAAGTAAATGTGTTAACAAGGCTATGTTAGACTTAGGTGCTTCAATTAATATGATCTCATATTCCTTGTATAATAGTTTAAATCTAGGCATTTTGCACAAAACTGGGGTTGTTATCCAAGTAGCCGATCACTCTATCACATACCCGAAAGGTATTGTGAAGGATGTGTTGGTGAAAGTGGATTTTTTTACATTCCCCACAGACTTTTATGTTCTTGAAATGAGAGGTAACAATAGTGCTAAACCTATTATTTTGGGAAGGCCATTTCTAAAGACTTCAAGAACCATAATTGATGTGCATAAAGGAACATTGACCATGGAATTTAATGGGTGGAAGGTAGAATTTGACACTAATAATTCTATTGATTATCCTGGTAGATACCATTATTGTCAAGCTATTCATATTCTTGATGACGAAGAGCAAGATGTAATTGAGCCCAGAGATGGTAGTTCCTTAAATGTTGCCATAGATGATGTTTTGAGTGATGCTTTGATTTCAAATGTTGTTAATACTAACTTGAAGGAAAGCAACAATGGTGAATGTACTCTTAGGAACGCAACATCCAACACTTTTTGTGTGTCCGCGGGTAAGCTAGTAAGGGTGTTTCTCCTTCCTTCTCTTGAGAAGACTTAGGCGAAAGAGTGAAAACCACCACCGAAAGCTCTTATATGTTCATTTCTAGGAGAATGAGAGAAACCCCAAAATGCTCACGTGCTTGAGATCACCATGGAACAAAAAGGTGAGTTGTTGGAGATGTTACGGGAACATGAAGAAACCCTAAGCTACTTGAAGAAGGTTTTGTTGGGGGATCATGCTAATCCCAATTGTTTTGACCCAGATCGAGGAATGGATACTGATCATCTCGGTTCATTTTGTGAGTAAGCTCTAAGAAGGGGAGTGAGTCGTGCCGACAACGTTAAATATACTTGGTTTTGATCATCCGGATAGTCATTCGTGACTTTCTGTTGATGTTGCTTGGTTTTGAGTTTTGTCTTTAGTTTCATTATTTTGTTTTATGCTTTTCACGGGTTTTTTTTCATGATTTTGTAGCAATTTGAACCCAAGGCATTGGATGAATGAAGGGAGAAATGTTTGGAGTCAAGAAGGAAAAACTTGGGCAAGTGATGAAATAAAAAAAAAATCTAGGTACCAGGTGAGTTGCCCGTCGTGAGTCGCGACCACTTCGTCGCGAGTCGCGATGGGCTCACAAAATTTTGGGAAATTTTGAACCCTTAGACCCCACTTTTCATGAGCTGCAATGGCCGCGTCGCGAGTCACGATGGACCATCGCGAGTCGCGACGGTTTGGTAGCGAGTCGTGACCAAATCAGAGGATTTTTGCTAAAAGAAAGTTCTCAGGCTCCACTTTTCACGACTCACGATAGTCCCATCCCGAGTCTTGACAAAATGGTCACGAGTTACGATGAAGGCGTTGACCTGAAATCCCTTTTGACCTACACCTTGCGAGTTACGACGTGCGTACATAGTAGTTTTAAAAATGGGCAGAAACAAAAAAAAATTCCCCATATCCATTCTCCTCTTATCCTCTCCATCGTTCCTTTCGTTTCCTCCACCACTAAAACCACCCTATGGCCACCACTCATCAACTCCCCAATCTATCTTCCCAATCTCTACCCATAAATCACCCTAATTTGTTGAAGAACACAAAACCCTAGAATTTGGGGGTTTTGTGATTTTTGGCAATTCGGATTCAAATTGCTTGTGGGTTTAGTTTCTTTTTCATCCTAAGTATCTAAGAGGTACAATTCTTCACTTTCTTGAGCTTCAATTGTGATTATGTAGAATAATTTATTTTGTGGGATATTGTGTGAAATTTGTGTGATGCCTTAGGAATATTGATTGTTGGAACATTGTAGATTCTTTTAAATATATTGTGCTTGTGATTTGGTTTGATGGGGATTGTGTGAAAACATTGTGCCTATGGTTTGGGTGGGTGTGGGATAGCATTATGCACTTTGATCGTGTAGATTTGCTCATGTTGGTATTGTGCTTGCATTGCATTTATAGTGCTGCATTGGTTGAGAATTGGTTGTGGCTTATACTGTATATTAGGCATGCTGGCCCTTGTTTAGACATAGTTGATGTTTGGATGCAATGTTATTATGCTTAGGATAGTTTGGCCATGGCATTGGAATGTTAACATTATGTACGTACTAATGGTTTCCAAACTAGTTAGGCATGAGTGTGATTATGAGATATAACATATTCAATGTTTAATTATGTGAGAACCTAATGGACTTAAGAATATGGGCATGTTGGATGTGACATGAATTGTATATGCAATTGTGGATAGGACTTAAACTAGTTGGCTTGGATTTGATTTGGTTTGTGATGTTGGCAAAACTAGTTTAAGGTTGAGTATGATTTTGTGATATTGCATATATGTATATTCCTGTGCGTTTGACTTGTTTGTCGTGGTTGTTAGATATGGCCCCTACCAAGAGATCTAGGGCTCCTCCACGGGGTGGGTGCACCACTGCTCCACCTCCACCTCCACTGATGGCTCCAGAGTCAAGCCCTGTACGTTCTCCTCCTGATAGGTACATGGGTTTGACCCAGATCACTAGGCCCTATGTGGAGAGGTGAGAGGCCCTGGCCTGCTGTCAGCTCAAGGAGACGAGTTTCGTAGACGTGCCCACATTGGACACTCTTGGGCTCACCTAGCCAGTCCGATGCCTCCTCACTAAATGGGGGTTTGGAGGGTTTCATGGGAAAGAGTGCCCCATTCTACTGGCGATATACACTGGAGTTCCTGTCCACACCTAGGATATACAGGATGAAGGATGATCAACCATACGGGAGGTACATCACCTTCCACCAAGGTGATATATCTTGAGAGATGACCCTCTCGCAGGTTGGGGAAGTATTTGGATGGGACACTACTGAGATACGGGCGAGGCTGGACCCACATGCCCAAGACCGATTGATTGAGGACGACATGCAGTTCTGGAGTGTCATCAACATGAGGGTGAAGAACTCCCACGAAAAGAGCAGTGTCATCATCCATCCTGCACTCTATTATGTGCACCTAATTTTGGCTGGCATAGTACTTTGCTCAGCGGAGCAGACGAATGTTCCAGACAACGACATTCACTTCTTATGCCACTGGACGATAGAGGGATTGGGTTATGGGCCAAGCTATGGATGAAGAGGATTGTAGAGGTGGCAGGGAAGCCAAAGGGGAAGATTATGGTTGGAGGTATGATCGGCCTCTTGGCGGAGTATCTAGGATTGTTCCCACCAGCTGATTTTCTACGCTTAGGGAGACGCACTTCCTACCTCATCACCGCAGAGAGATTGGTGCGATTCGAGATGCTTAGCGCCACACAGACCACAAGGGTATTTCATTGGTTATATGACGCTAGAAAGGTCACATTCATAGCACTCCCCCAGCCTAACAAGACGAAGTTGGAGTTTGATACACCCCTAGAGGACTTAGCGATTTCACCAGACTCCTCGTGTAGAGAAGACTTCTAGCGTGAGTTGTACGACCTTGGTCCAGCCCCTGTCTAGCATGATGATAGTAGCCTGCCCGAGAATCCCGCTAAGTTGAAAATCCTAGAAGGCATCTTAGGAAACATTGGGGGCCCAGATAGGTCAAAAACCCGAAAGGGTGACCTATGCAAAAATAAGAGGCTAAATGTGTGGAAAAAGGTGAGATGTAAGCTGAAGAAATATGATGTGTGGCTAGGATTGAAACCCGAAAGGGCTCCTAGGCAAAATGAGAGAAAGAGAGAAAAAGAAAAATTTTATGTGTTCACTAATTTGCCGGCATTGGAGTCATAAGGTTGCGGTGGCCATATGGATGGATCGGGTAGCTTGACATCTTGATGACCTCTTAAGAGTGGGAAATTTAGCGGGGGAAATGAAGTAAGTTATGAAATTCTTGATCGTTAATGTACTTCGTTTTTAGGAGGATATATTGGTATAAAGTGGAGCATGTGTTTGAACTTTATATATGCTTTTATCCTCACCTTGTACCATTGGATTTGGGATTGTCAATTCGAGATTTGGAAATGTTTTAGAGATATCAATGAATTGATAGGTTGATATGGTTTGGGTAGATTTAGGAATGAGGGTTGTGGGAAACTTCTCATTTGACCTTAACATTGGGATGTGTGATATTGAGAGTTTTGTGAGGTATTGACTTGGGGGAATAGTAGTTAGGATGTGGATACGTCACTTCCTTCGTATGCTTGGATCTTTTCTTACTCGAGGGAGAATAAGGTTTAAGTGTGGGGAGGTTTAATGTGTCCATTTTATATGCATAATTTAGTACTTTTTGGGATCACTTTTGGGCTTTTTTATTAGCAAAAGATTGTATTTTACCTTGAAATTCTCTTAGGAAAGGTAGGAGCGAGTTTATGCTCTTTAACCTCTTCTAAGTGAATTTTGTGTGACAAAGGAAGAACATGGAGGTTTGAAGATTGGAGGCCATTGAAGATCACCTTTCGAAGACTTTGAAGACTTGTTTCAAAGATTTGAAGACCGGAGGCCGTTGAAGATAATCTTTTGAAGACTTTGAAGACTTGCTTCAAAGATTTGAAGACTTAAAAAATGAGAGGAATTATTGTGAAGAGAGTGCTTGCAACAAGAAGAAGAAAAGAAGAAAAGGTTAAGTTCTAGTGACCGTCGCGAGTCGCGATGCACGGGTGGCCAAAACCTATCCTTATCATTTTTGTACTATAAATAGCATTATTTTTCCTCGCATTCATAACTTCTTCTTCCTGCGTTTTTGGTACTATTATAACCCTAGTTTTCCACCATTTTCATCTTTGATTTTTCTTGTATTATGTTTGGTTTATTAGCATTAATTAGTATGAACTCTAGTAGCTAAATCCAGTTCTTGGGAGCAATTGATTGGAGCTTCCAAATTTATGTAGTAAGATTCTATATTTGCTCTTTTATGAACATTTATTGGAGAGCATTTATAATGCCATTAATGTTGTGTTTTGCTTCATTTATACCATGGGTTGTTTGAGTATATGAGATGTTTGTATGATTGAAGTGTTAGAGTGTAGGAAAGTTGCAAATTTCTTAGCTCATTTGACATGAAATCCAAAAGCATTGATTTAGAACTTCTTGTGTATAATGTGTGGTGATTCTTGCTAAATGAGTATGTTAATGTGGATTGTTCTCATATTTATCCCATAGATGAAAAGAAAAGTTGAACCTTGAATATGGTTTGTTCTAGGTTTAACCTAATAAACGCTTTGTTTGGTTAAATGACTATGTATTTGGTAGAAGGCTTCTTGTTATCAAACCTATGGTTATTTGGGTGAAATGCCATTGATGAAATACTTCTATGGTGTTGTTTGCCTAGGGTGATCATCAATGAGGTTTGCAAATGATCGATGCTTGTCTTTGCAAACTACTATTAAGAAGGAATGAATGTTGATCTTCGAATGAGAAGTGATAGCATTCCCCATAGACAATAAATGTAATTGAATAAGTGAATGAATCAATGAGCTATAGGAAGTTTGGAAGTGGAAGTCGATTGTTCCCAAAGCTCCATTAATTGTTGTTTTAATCATCTATCTAGTTGTTGTTGCACGATTAGCATAGTTCTCATGCTTTGCTAATTTTTGTCTTTAACTTTGATAATTTAGGACCAAAAACCAGCCACCCTCCCCCCCATTTTACATGCTTTTATGTGTACCTATATATGCATATGCCTAGTATGTTTTCTCTTATATATGTTTAAACACTTGAAAATATCTCTTTTCTCGTGGATGGCCCTGACTTGCCATTATCTACTTAATTGTACATATGAAGCATTAGAGCTTAAAAATATAACTTTGAGAGGTATGGCAATGACCTCCCAGTTATTCATCCAAAACCGGTGTTGAAAAATATTAAATTTAGACATTTTTTCTTCAAAAGCACCGGTATCTGGCACTGGTGCTGAATTTATTCATAGGCACCGGTTTTATGTGTACCGATGGTGGATTTTGGTTTTTTAGCACCAGTATCACTGACATACCGGTACATATGTACCCATTTTCCAGTAGTGCTTTATGGTCGGACAACGTTAGAGTGTCTTCTACCTTTTTGTAATTCAAATAGTCAGACGTTACTGGCAAACAATTGAATGCAGTATGTAGTATTTTATTCCTACATTCTTCATGAATGTGGTTTTCTAATCCAAGTCAAAAGTATCCAAAATGGTGCACACATAGCCCCCCGCTTATTAATTTCGTACAATTATAACCCTACATATATTATTTTAGTGCAAGCATACCCCTGGCATTTGGTTAACAAGTGCTAAATCATCCCTATATAAAAGGCAAAATTGATTGACACAAACTGATCTACTGAGTAAGAAGATACAATATTTTCATTACTAAACAAAAGACACTACATTATGCTACCACCAAAACAACAAGTCTAAATGTAAAACCACACCAACAAACTACGATTCTTCAACATTGCCGAAAATGCTTAAGTCCAAACTACAAAATGCTTCAGCAAAATCCACAACAACAATTCAACATCGTCTAAATCATACAAGTCCGAACAACAAATCACTTCAACAACATCCATATTAAGAAACCAAAAAGATAGGCTATAAACATGACCAAATTGAGAACCATCAAATGGATAGTATGTCCTCGTACTTGAAATGATTTGTATTTCCACCGTTAACACGTTCCGGAACCGGGACCTCATCCACAAATTCTTTTTAAATATCCATTCTCAAAACGTCGCGCTAGGAATCACTACAACTAAAGACACTACCTCTGCCTCGATCAAATGCATCAGCAACATACCACCCATGCTAACCATGAACAGAACATCCGTAGTTAACTCTCTCGGGATTTCTTTTCGTCTTTGACACATACATTGTGTTTTCCATCAAACAAATGTTACAAATTACTCGCTCAAAATGGAGCCGGTTAACACTGCTACCAGAGGACTCCATACTACCAGTCTGACATATAATTATCACAAAATATAATACAAAAAACACTTCAAAATTCACCACAAACAAAGTGCCCTCGATTCGAAACTCTTTTAAAGCCCCAAACTAAAATTAGGGTTCATCGTTAGAAATTTTGTCTTGCGACCACATACCATCAATCTCTTCTAGTATTCCAACACATCCGGTGAAGATACATCGAAATTTGTGCAGGAATGACGAGTAACAACAGCTTGTCCGATTAATTCGCCAAGGATGAGCTCAAAATATCTGCCAATCGCACGTTACTTAGTTTCAAAATTTTAACCCAACAACTTTTAATCGTGTAATAAAAAGTGGGCCCACTTCATTCAAGGGGTAAAATGGTTTGTAGATTTTTGGAATTTTAGGGAGGGCTGTTTTGGTCATTTCATAGTGTCAATGCTGGAAAATTCAGTGTCAACACTAGAAAGAGGCATAAGGGGTGCGAGTTTTTTTATCAATGTCAATCTAGGGTCATATGTACACTTTTTAAAAAATAGAGAGGTAGACTTGAAAAAACACTAGAACGTTGCTGGAAGGCATGAATGCATTTTGTCCAAATAATAAATTACAAGACATAAGAACGAATTAAGTACGTGTAACTAATGAACGTTGCTATTGTGTAAGTACAACATTTATCTTAATACAAAGAGAAATTCAAATGAAAGGGTTATTTATTTAAGAGCGAAGTGCATATATAACCCTACATAATTCACGAAAATGCACATATACCTCTGTGATAATTGAAAGAACAAATACAACTCTAGATAGTTGGTTTATGTGCAAATATAACTTTTTTCGGTAAAAAAATACAAAAATTATGAATTACTTTTCCGCCCTAATCTATATGAGTATCTCCTAATCTCCATCCCAGCCCTAATCTCCATCCCCGCCACCTTAAGCATCTCCAAACTGCAGCCTCTCTACTCAACGACCTACAGCCTCTCCATCCCCGTCGCCGCCGCCGCCAACGAACTCCATCACAGACCAGAGATAAGACCCTGTCAATTCGCTAGCGTACGAGGCCAACATGTGCCTCCGGCCTGCCAAGCATACCTTGTCGGAATCTGCCATTCCCCACCACGGCGCTGCTGGAGTATGCCATCCCCTCCGGCCTCTAAAAGACTTAATATTTTCTTTCCTCAGCAAAACTTGTCGGAAGATTGACATGCCACGAGGAAGACATTGGCATACTTAGGAAAGTGCCCAAACAACTCCAAAAGGTGAAAGACCCATTTGATTCTCAGTCTAGTCACCTAATAACGAAGAACTATCCACAAGATTGTTTAACAATAAATCCATAAGAATTTGTGGAATGCTAGTAGCGCAAAGTTGTTGGATAGCTAATGGTCCTCCGGTCCTCTCCACTTTTATCTGGACTCCAACAAACCAACACACCCATCCCTAACACTGGTTGGTGATGAGTTGAATGGCGGCGGCGAGTTGTTGGAGACGGAGAGGCAGATGTGAATTTCTTTCTTTTTATTTTTAATTTTTTTTGCAAGAGAGATGGGCAAAATTGTCCATTCAAATTCAACATTTGGTTCAAGGATTTGTTTGTCATTTCAGATAAGGTCAAGGGAACTCAAGTCAACGCCGGAAATGTCACCAGAAGGTTATATTTACACTTTTATTAAATACTTAGAAATATATTTACACTAAAAATTATCTCATAATTATATGTGTACTTTCTCAATTATATATATAATTATATTTACATATTTCCCTTTATTTAAAATAGAAAAACACACGTGAAGTCATCTCCAAGCCTTCCATCCATGTTTGGTAATGATGCGTTTGTTCCATTCCACTTGCGTACACATATTTGATTCGACCATGTCTTTTAGTCAAAACAAAGTTTGGAAAAGGGTGGTGAATTGACCCTGGTTTATTTGTTAAGGCATACTCTTTATAATTAAGAGATTTATTTTATTAAAATATACTTTTATTTAAAATGGTGAATAGTAAAATAATTTTTTGATGGAGATTATTCAACATTATGAGATTGTATTGTGATTCCTGCTGTAATTTTTCCAATCTCAAAATTAAAAGAACATCTCTATCTATTTAAATAGATGAAGTTTCAAATTTCACTGAATTTTAACAAATTTTGTTGGTATCTCGTAAGTATGTATAAATATTTTTTGAGAAAAATGTATATATAACCCTATATAATTGATGAAAGTGCAGATATAACCCCGCAATAATGAAAATGCAGATGTAACCCTGCGATAATGGAAAGTACAAATATAACCCTGGTCAGTCAATGCCGGAAATAATGGCTTTAGGGTTATATTTGCACATATGTATAATAATTTGGGTTATATTTACACATATGTATAATAGTTAGGGTTATATTTGCACTAAAAAACAACTAAGTGTTATATTTGCACTTTCTCCATCATATGGGGTTATATTTGCATATTTTTTTAAAGAATAGTTCGGAAAAGAGTGCGTCTCTTGAACGATGGTCTTTCCATAAGTCATGGAAAGATCAAGGTTTAAAATGTAAATTAGAAGAAATGAAGATAAAATTTTCGGGTTGCATGAACCGGGTTATAAATTTTATAACCACTACATGTTGCATACTAAATTTTTATTGTTTCAACTAAGACCTTTTACCTTTTATTATATAAATTAAACCCATCTTTCTATAAGCATATAGAAAGATCGTCTTTCTCAACACTTTGTGGATGGCGAAAAAATGGAAAATGTGAAATGAATTGTGTGGCCACAATAAGTCACCCAAGCAAGCAAGCAACAGTGTGAAGAAAAAGAAGCAACAGCAACGTAAAACGGAGGAGAACCCCATCAATGCCTCCCATTCTTCGTAGCAATCTCCAGCCCTAATCATGGCTTTGTTTCGACCCTTTCTCTGCGACTCATTTGCCTCCAAAACCCTCCTATTTCCAAGATCAACACCATTGCCGAGGAGAGCAAGATCGGTTGCATTCCTCAACCAGCCACTGGAATCGAAGCAGAGGAGAGTGCGGCGGCGCGCAATTGCAGAGAAAGTTGGGGGCGGTGTAGTGGAAGAAGAAGGAATCAAGGGGGAAGGGGAAGTAGTTCCGTACGATTGGAGTGAGGAATGGTACCCTCTCTACCTCACCGAGAATGTGCCGGATGATGCTCCGTTGGGCCTCACCGTTTTCGATAAGCAGCTCGTGCTATATCGGGACGGCGCCGGGGAGCTCAGATGCTTTGAGGATCGGTGCCCTCACAGGTCATTTTCCGTCATACTGTAATTGTTTTCTTTGCTTTTTTCACTGTTTCCGAGATCCATCTTCGATTGTTAATAGCTTTCGTTACGTAGTTACGTGTTACTGTAATTGTAAAAAGTGAATTTTATGAAACATGCTTTATGACGAATCCAACAATGAACAACCTTGTTTGATTTGCACCATGGGCTTTCTTAAAATATGGATTTTTTTCTATTCAAATACATGATCAAATTGTCAAAATTTGACAATTCCGTGCAATTTAACTGGGACAAAGGGAGTAATGTAACTTTGAGCGGCAGATAGTTATGAAAGTGAGATTTAGGAAAAAAACATTTGAACCATATTTCTCACTAGTAGATATTGCGTGCGTCTTGTATGCAATGACTACAACTAAATGTGAACATCCAGCCGTTTTGAAAAAACAGTTTTCTAACAACCCTAACAACAATAGTGACACTTCACCTTCTTGATGGTTTCTTCAGAAATGGTTGTATTCTTCACGGACTAAGTTGCTAAAAACAATTTAGGAGGTAGTTTGCAACCATGTCTTCAGCAGTTATTTGTGTTTGCTCAGGAAATGCTGAACTTGATCTCACCATGTAAATGATTGCAATAGTGGCATCCTGGTGAATCATTCAATATGCTTAGTTTTACTGTGTGATCTGCTCTATGAGTGTGGACTTACAGTCTTGCTCTATTGTCTCAAACTGAAATTTGACAAACTAAAACTATTAACATATAGATGCACCATCTGAGCATGCTTTGCAAATACGAACAGCATTCGGTGGTAGGGAATAATTCCAAGTATGCAGTTTAACTTCTATGTAAATGAATGACGGAGGGTTTGTCAGATGCTTAGCAAATCTAAAAGTTGTATATCAAATTTTGAAGTCACTTCCTTTTAATTATCACTTGCTGTTGGCCAATTTTAGTATCTCCTCCTGAAATCTTCTTCAGATTAATAACTCGGGAGAAGATCTTACTTAGTAAAGTTACCTTAAAACCACAATTGGTCCAGGAGCTGGACAATGCTATTATTTCAATGAGTTGTTGTTTTCTTATCTGTGGTGTTCCTTACTGATCTAATAGTATCTGAAGTTGTATGAATGACTTCTTCACTGCACCAAACTTTGTAAGCTTTCGAGTTATCCTTTAGATTTTCACACCATCTCCAAATCAGGTTGGCAAAACTCTCTGAAGGTCAGCTTTTTGAAGGGAGACTAGAATGTTTGTACCATGGTTGGCAGTTTGAAGGTGATGGTCAATGCGTGAAGATACCTCAGGTTGGTTTTGGACTTTCTTCCATGTTCTTTTTGGTTCATGGCATGCTTACTTCAACAGTTACTCTTAAATACTACCTAGTTCTGACTGACACTCTGGACAGCTTTCAGCCAATGCAAGCATCCCAAGATCCGCCTGTGCCAAGACATACAATATAAAGGACTCCCAGGGAGTTATATGGGTATGGATGTCTAACAAAACACCACCAAAACCTGAAAAAATCCCCTGGTTTGAGAACTTGGCCAGACCTGGGCGCAGAGACATCTCCACCATTCATGAGCTTCCATATGATCATTCTATTCTTCTTGAGAATCTTATGGATCCCGCGCATGTTCCCATCTCTCATGATAGAACGGATTTTACTGCTAAAAGAGAAGATGCTGGAGCATTATTTTTTGAGGTGACCGAAAGAACCAACAGAGGCTTTGCAGGATGGTGGGGAAAAGAAAGGGATCAGTCGACACCAAATTATACACCAAACTTCTTGCGTTTTGAGGCACCTTGTGTCCTTCAGAACAACCGTGAAATCATTGAAAAGAATGGGGAGAGGAACTATTTCAGTGGTTTGTTCTTATGCCGACCGTCTGGACAAGGGAAATCAATGCTCATTGTCAGGTTTGTGAGCACAAGTAAAATATCTGGACCGCTGAAATACATTCCTAGGTGGTTCTTTCATCAAAATGCCGGCAAGGTTTTTGAGCAAGATATGGGATTCCTTTCCTCCCAGAATGAGTTCTTAATGAAAGCAAATGTCCCAACAAAGGAGCTATACATTAATTTAAGGTCATCAGACACTTGGGTGGCTGAATACAGGAAGTGGATGGACAAAGTCGGTCATGGAATGCCTTATTATATCGGACACAGCACCATTTCACTGCCCAAAGTACCTGCTGTGGTTGAGCACGCCCCAGCTGGCTTCGTGGCCAACCTTTCTGCTTCTCAACCAGCCAAGGGAGGAAATGGAGCAATTTATGCTCCAAATTTCGCAAATCGATATTTCCGTCATGTAATTCACTGCAAAGGATGCAGAAATGTTATTAAATCTTTTGAGGCATGGAAGAGAGCCCTTTCAGCTGCTGCTCTAGTTTTCACCGCATTGGCAATTCTTGCATCCGGGAAACAGTGGAAGACAGTACTTTTGATATCGACATCTGTCTGCCTGGCTGGAATATATGTCTGCTCAACTGCAATCGCACTAAATACAACAAATTTTGTAAGGACACACAGAAGAGCATAGGCTGAAAAACATTCAGGTTCATCTGTAAATCTTTGTGCTTATAGTTTGTCCTTGTAACAATTTCTGGAAAAGAAACACGTGTGTATAAAATGTTGGCATTAGCTGTATTGCTTCTGGATGCACCCCAAGAGATATTCAGTTTCACCTGGTCCTTTAATCTTGGTATATTTGGAAAACTTACAGGTTCTTCCTGATATGTACAAAGTAAGTTGTAGTGTCAAGACTAGGTCATTTTGTAGTTTAGAATAGGCAGATACTTGAAAGACTAAGGAGGTTCTTTGAATGAACACCATCATAGTTCTTGTCTTAACTTTATCATCTGCCTGAAATTACAACATTGAAAAATCCGACAAGGTGTTGGCAGCTGAAGCAGTGGCACCATGTTTGAAGAGAAGGATCATACCAGTAGGCGAGCAAGAGAAGGTGGTCTGTTAGATCTTCCTTACAGGTCCCGTCTGAAAAGATTTTTGATCTCCCCAAGCCGTCCATGGGCTGATTGATTATGTTGTCCAAAACTCGATCCAAATTACTGCAAATCTTCATCTACTTACTGTCCACTGAAAGGAAAGAATGAAGAAACCTCAGAAAGGGGTAGCGATAAGAAATGTCAAAGCTACTGATAAGGGCAATGCTTCATTGATGTTCTCTAAGAACTCATTCTGATCGTATAGAAGGTAGTTTCCATGGGGATGGTGGTAGCTTCTTGGCTGGTTTTGATTTCTTGAGGATAATTATTGTTGTAATAACGGCTATCAGAACTGAATACAGAAATGTGGTTCATGAGAGAAGTTTCCTTTGCAAGCAGTTTTCACTGAGGTTACTTCTTCCACTAAATCTCTATTTTTATACTATAATCTCAAAATTGATGCCATTTTTTAATCAAAAGATTAATGCCTTCAAGGCTTCGACGCACCTAAACAATTAGTTGTATCATTAGGCTCCCTCTATTTTATTTTTTATATTTATTTTTAAAGATTACGTGAAAACAATCAAATTACATATAAACATCATATTATAAAATTTAATTATGAGACACCACCATTGAATCTATTGAATTTTAATAGATTTTGAAATTCATCCAGTTGAATAGGTGGGATCACCGACACAGTCACATAACGCTGAGTAATCTCTAACAAATCATTGCTCTCATATTCACAATTCACCCTAACCTCTCAATTACAGAGAGTGTGGAACCGTGGATTACCACTAAATCAAGTCCAATTCACTGCTCCCTTCACCCTTATACACACGTAATTATTTTAAATTTAATTATATATTTAAATTAAAATATAACAATCAATATTAATATATGTGATCTTATCAAATTTATTTTACTATATATTTTTAACTATTAAACTTTTATACGTCATTATTATATTTTATTAAGACAAAGTCTTGTATAAAACCGTCTCATGGCGAGATTGGGGTTTAAAATGTAATTTATAGGAGTTTTTGTTGGATGTGGTGTAAAAAAATAATGAGAAAAATGCATATATAACCCTACATAATTATTCACATAAGTGAAATATAACCTTCTGATAATTGAAAGTGCAAATAAAATCCTAGATAGTGTATGTGCAAATTTACCCTTTCTGGTAGTTTGAAGCCAAATTTTGTAAAAATAATAATTTTACCCATATGAAAAAACAAAAAACAAAACCAAAAATAATACACCCCTAATCCAAAACCCTAACCCATTTCACCCACCTTTTCTCCTCCTTCTGCAAAGCACCCACCCACCGGAGAGCAAATAGCCACTGCGAGTCCTATGATTGCACCGTCTACCGCTGCTTTTCTCTAGCGACCGACGAGTCGTTCACCTGCAAACCCATTGAAAAGTCTCTCCTCTCCCCACCACCGACCGCGAATCCCTCGATAAGGAGCCCAGGATCCTTCACCTCCTCGGCGGCCACCCAATCACACACTACTAGACTAAGAGATAAATAAAGGGTATACGGTTGAAAATTAAGCCTCCATCTCCATGTCCACAAAACCTCCCCTTTCACTCTGAACAAAGTGCAAAACACAGAGGGTTTAGGAAGGATGGACCATTTCTGAAAACAAGAACTCTCAAAACAGACTAACGACTAACGACCCGCACCACACTATACAGCCTGCGCCACACTATACGGACCGTGTGCTCAAGTGCCTTTTTTCATTCCAAAATGACAAAGTGTGGGTGCAGACTGTCCAATTTAAGACGGCTCGCTCCATTTTAAGTGCGAAATGTTGAGACCAGCCAGTGGGTGGTGACGAATTGAGCTACCGGCGCCAAAATACTGAGCATTCGAGGATTCGGATGACGACCAACACCAAACAACACGGACCGTGGATAAGAAGTGCAAAAATGACTCTCCTGACGATGGGCCGTGCCAGACGATGAGGAGTGCGCTCGACACGACCCACGACAGATGGCACGCTCCGTGCTAGGGATGCAGCAGGGTCTGCGCCAGATTCTGTGGCCTACGCCATGGAATTTGAAAACTCTTAGATTAGTGACTTATGTGATGAACATGGGATTCACCATGAATTCTCTGCTCCAATAAATCCTCTACAGAATGGCATTGTTGAAAGGAAGAACAAGACTATTTAGGAGATGGCTCGAGTCATGCTAGCCAAGAAAGGGATCCACAAAAAGTTGTGGGCATAAGCTATTAATATAGCTTGTTATACGATCAATCGTGTGTATCTTCGTCCATTCACAAGAAAAACTTCATACAAGATCTGGAAGGGAATGAAGCCAAATGTATCATATTTCATGTATTTGGAAGCAAGTGCCACATTTTCAGAGATAGAGAACAATTGGCTAAGTTCGATAATCGTAGTGATGTTGGGATTTTTCTTTGTTGTTCCATGAACAGACGAGCTTATCTTGTCTACAATCTTCGGACAAATGCACTTATGGAACCCATACATGTCATTGTAGATGATTCTGTCGACCCACAAGTATTAGCTGATAGAGAAGATGTACCAGATGAAGGCCATGTTCAACACAGAGCAGTCATCCTAATGAGCCGGACAAAGTTAGAACATCGAAACAAACTGACAATCCTGAATAAATCGTGTATGTTGGAACATCGTCCACCACAGTGCCACCACATTATCCAACACATGTGCAACTAGAAATAAGCATAAGGAGAACTCGATCAATCCCTCGGGTAAATTACAGAGAACTAGGAGGACTACAATGTTTCATCTCTTTTATTGAATCCAAGAACTACAAGGAAGCTTTACTTGATAAATATTGGATTGTGCCAATGCAAGAAGATTTAATTCAGTTTGCACGCAATGATATATGGTATCTCACTTCTCGTCTTAAAGGTGTAAACGTTATTGGCAATAAGGGAATCTTCAAGAATAAATCTGATGCTGATGGTTAGATTACTCAAAATAAGGCTAGACTCGTTGCTCAAGAACATACTCAGGTTAAAGGAGTTGATTTTGATGAGACATTCGCAACAGTTTCCCGGTTAGAGTCAATTCAAATTTTACTTGATATTGTATGTACTATGAATTTTACTCTATACCCTATGGATGTCAAAAGTGCTTTTCTCAATGGTGTGTAAATGAAGAAGTTAATGTTGAACAACCTAAAGGATTTGAGGATCCCCACTACCCCCATCATGTATTTCGACTCAAGAAGTCATTGTATGGTCTGAAACAAGCACCTAGGGTATGGTATGAAGGACTTACTAACTTTCTTATTCAGAAAGGTTATCGTCTGGGGGGAGTTGATTGCACCTTATATGTGCTCGAAAAAGCATCAAAGATTTTGATAGTTGAAATCTATGTTGATGATGTTGTGTTTGGCTCAACTTCATCATCTATGGTGCATGATTTTGTGACTGTGATGCAGGCTGAATTTGAGATGAGTTTGGGTGGAAAAATCACATATTTTCTAAGGCTTCAAGTCAACCAAGAGAAGAATTTCATGTTAAAAAAATCAGAGTAAGTATTAAATTTAGTGAAGAGATTTAAACTAAGAAATTCTAGAGCAGTCCGAACACCTATGGGAGTGTCAGATAAGTTGGTGAAAGACGAGAAAGGATTTAGAATGGATAAGAAATTTTACAGGGGCATGATTGGGAGTATATTGTATTTGACAGCTAGTAGACCAGATATATGTTTCAGCATAGGAATATGTGCAAGATTTCAGGCTGACCCAAAGGAATCTCATTTAACTGCAGTCAAAAGAATTATTCGATATATGAGTGGGACTTCTGAGTATGGTGTTTGGTATTCTAAGAATATAGATTCTGATCTAATTGGGTACAGTGATTCTGATTGGGCTGGTAATGCAGATGACCGTAAAAGCACTACATGTGGATGCTTCTTTATTGGCAGGAATCTAGTTTCTTGGTACAGTAAGAAACAAAATTTAATCTCTCTGTCTAATGCTTAAGTTGAATATCTTGTTGCTAGAAGTTGTTGTGACTATAATGGATAAAGAAAATGTTGAAAGACTATGGAATTCATCAAGGGCCTTTGAAGAACTTATGTGACAGCACAAGTGCTATTAATCTTTTTAAAAATTCAGTTCAACACTTTTGAACAAAGCACATTGACATAAGACATCATTTTATTTAAGATCTTATTGAAAGGAAGGAAGTGGTGGTTGCCTATGTTCCAACATCTGAGAAATTTGCAGATATTTTCACAAAGCAGTTAGATGCTGCCACATTTGAGCTCCTCGAACAACACTTAGGTGTTTGTCAGATTTGAGGTAATCCTTTAAATAGATTTTATTTAGCTGTAAATATTTTTTCTGTTCTATTTTTGTGTACAGAAAATCAGAAAAATAAAAAATATTAGAAAGAAGAAAAAGTTACAAAAATTTGGAAGTGAAAGAGTTATGTTGGAAGTTCAAATAGTTGTGACTTGAGTTGACAAGTTGAGAAACGTTATTTTTCTTGGGAAGGAAAAAAGGTGGTGCAGCAGTAGAGATGAAAGAAGGTAAGGAGTTATTACCATGTTTCAAAAAATATTTCTTTCCATCTTTCCTCTATTTTTGGTTCCATACTCTCTACTCTTGCCATTCTTGTCGAAAACCTTGGGATATTGATCTTACCACTCCCTGGAAGATTGTGTTGTGGAGAAACTCTATTTTTACTAGCCCTAAAATCCTCATGCCGCAAAACCCTTCAAGCTCAAAAAACCACCATGGCCTAAAACAAGAAACAAGAAAACTCTCATCATCCAGAGAGCACTAATGGCGGCAGTGAACAGAGGGATGAAACCATAGCCAAGGGTAAATCTCCTTACCAAAAGGTAACTGGTGTGGATCCTCCAACCTTTAAGTTGTATGGCATGGAATATGATTCTTTGGTTGAGTTCTTTGAATGGGTTCAAGCAAATAGAACTTCTATAGACCTGTCTAAGTTTAAAATTTTGAAAGGGGAAGTTCTTGATGTGGATGTCAAGGAACTATTTACTATGGATACAGGGGATCTTGAAGATGTGGAAAACCATAATCCTAGATTGTTGAGAGGTGCATATGGTATATAATTGCAAGGATAGGTTTCATGGTTATTCTTATGCTCATGGTCCTAGTTCAGTGGTTATTGGGGAGGTAGAGGAGTCTGCGGCTGTAGGATTGGAAGTGGTTAAGTCCACTGATAGGATGCCTATGGTTGTTCATGATCATATGATAACCCAGAGGTTGGGAGTGCTTGGTATGCCTCTGATTATTGTGCTGACAGATAGTGAAGGAGAGGAGAGTGTTGAGTATGTTCCAACACAGAGAGCAGTGTTAGAGTTTGCTGAAGATATGGATGTTGATAAACCAGTCCTAGGGTTCTCAGATGCAGATATGGGTGGCCAAGATCAAACTTTTGTTGATTTTACTGGAAGTGCATATGATGGCCAGGAGTATTTAGAAGGTGGATAGACAAGAGGAATTGATTTGATGAAGGAACGGCCTGGGTGTGTTGGAACACAGGATGAAGCATGATCTGAAACTGAACCTAGTAATGAAGAATCTGAGCAACATGAACATGTTCCAACATGGGAATTGAATCTCATATACTCCAGTGATGAAGTCTTAGATGAGTTCATTCATACCAGACTGGGGAAAGCTAATAGGAAAGAGCATGTAACACAATCATCTCCACCAGCCAAGAAGTCAAAAAAGAAATCTCTGGCGTCACCGAAGAAGAAGAAGGTTATGACACCTCCTGCAGTAACTGATGCATTATCCAAAAGTTACTTTGATGAAGGCTGTGAGGAGATAGGGAGAGAATTTTTGCAAAGAAACATTATTTCTGAGAGGCCTGTTGATTTAGATGCATATGAAACTAGTGGCTTTTCTAATTTTGTGGAATTAAATGGATTCAAGAAAGCAGCTATTGTATTTGAGGAGAACAATAAGAAGGTGGTATGTGAAGTCTATAGAAATCTGATGGAAGGAAACTTGGATGATGAATTTCCCTGGTACAATAGGGTGTATGTGAGAGTCAAGATTGTTAATTTTCCCGCCAAAAAAATTAATAGGATATTGCGGCTGAAAACTCTAGAGTTTGGGGGAGTGTTTTCTAAGGAGTTAGGGTCATAGATGACCAGATTTTGTCAGTTATATCAGGAGGGACTAACACTCAGTGGCCAGCTACTAGATACTCTCATGCTTCGTGTTTGTAATCTAGATTCTTCTGCTTATACCAGGTTGTTGTTCACTGCTGGATTCCCTCGGCCAACACTACAACTCTTATAATGGAGATGGCAAAACTGTTGTACTATGTTGGAACACAGAAGCCAGTGAATCTTGGATTGCTTATACAACAGAGTCTTGTGAGACAGGCACTCGCTCCCAAAGTTAAGCATGCTCTTGTGTATCCTTGCCTTATTACTGAGTTGGTTAGAAGTGCAAAGGTGAAAGTCAGGATGAGATAGTAGAGACTGAGTCTCTCAGGTCTAACAAGAAAACTTTTGGAATGAGACAAGTGCATGACCTACCTTGGAATCCAGAGCCATCTACTTCTGCTGGTGCTGAGATAAAGGCATAGTTGGTTGTTATGAATGCAAGATTAAGGCTATAGCTATCCAGATTGCTGCTCTGGAAGCTGAGAAGGCAAAAATTAGGGGGGAGAAGGCACGGTTGGAAGCACAAGATGTTATTCCCGAACAAGATTGAGGTTCTGAACTGACTAGGTTCCAACATAGGCCAGGTGCTAAGTTCATAGGGAGCAGATTTTATTGATATTTTTGGTTATTTTTGTGCTTTTATTGCCTTTGGCATATTCATGGCCCTATGGGGAGAATATTTTAAATTTTTGAGAATTTTAATATTAATTTTGGTACTGTAATCTGAATTATTTTTATGGTATGGAATTATGGTTTTCATGGTATTTTTATATAATCAGATTCAATACTTAGCATATGTTCTAACATAAGTGAATTTCTGGAAGACTTATGTAGCGAGATTGGAAGTTCTTCTTTGTGCTTGTATTTCCACGATGGATGGGTCCACAAATGCCAGAGGGGTAGATTGTAAAATCATGTAGTTTGCATTGATTATATAATTAGCAATTTGTGAACTGATTTGGAAAAGAAAAATGTTTCATGTTGGAACATACGTTCAGCCTCAGCCTAAAAGGTGTTTACAGTAGAACAAAATATTGCGATTATGTTAATTTATGGAGGTCTGAATATTCTGTAATATATTAGGTGGTGGTAGAAGCATATTAGATTTATGAAAAATCCCTACAAAAATGGAATTGGATTTATGGAATATATGTGATATATTGAGATAAGGAAAATACCTTTATTTATGGGATTTAGATATGCTTCAGAAACAGATAAGGAATAGGAATAATATGGAAATAATCATGGAGCGTTCCAATCTGCTCATGGACTATAAAGGGGACATCATGGCTGCATTATACTTATGAACTTAATTGCAAAAATCTGCACACAAATTTTCTATCTTTCCAAGAGTACTGTGAGATCCATCATATATATGTTCCAACATACATAACCAGTTGTTTAAAGTTCAGAATCGTATACCTTAATCCCTCGGGAGGAGGTGATCCAGCGTTGAAGAGTTTCGAGTCAGATGATCAAGGTGGATCGGTAGCAAGGGGAACTTGCAGAATCCACACGTCATAATTAGATAGATAAGTATATTTTTATGGTGTACTTTGTACTGTATTTTTCTGATTAGTGGATTCATTCTGAACTGGACCAAGCCCCGCAGATGTAGGTGAATTTCATCGAACTGCGTTTGTATCTCTAAGTTTTACTTTATTGCATATTTGATTAAATATGTTACGTTGAAAAATATGAGTAATAATTAATATAATTCGGTAAAATCAAATTTGAGGACAGAATTATATCGCTGTTCGTGTATTAATGATTGCAATATATATATTTCATATACCGGCGCCATATACGACCAATACATTACAAGAGTATTCATTCCTTTGTGTCTTCCGACCTAAATATTAATCAAGCACATTAACTGTTTCTGCACGTCATTTAATCATTGCATCCAAACATAAATGGCAATAAATTTAAATATCCGCTAGAAAGTGGGTGAACCATATGCAAAACTAGTGGCAGAATCATCAAGGATGCTATTCCAGTATTTTGCATCATCTTCAATACCATGATCTGGCAGAGCACTCAAAGCAATGTCTTCCATAAAGAGAGGACCATGATCCTCATCAAAATGCTGATGATCATTTTGTTTGATAATGCGCTGTTGGAAAATGATTGTAAAACAAGTTGAATTTCGTCAACTTTTGGGCTTCGTTTTTGAGTTGGGTTCGAACTGAATTAGAGTCAGTGGGTGTCGTTTTTGGATTCTCCTCTGCGAGTACTATAAAATCGACTGTTTAAACTCTCAAAACGGATAAAGAGTGAATGAGATATGGATGCTCAAAGAGTCACTCTGAGAATGGAAACTTAGGCGGAAATTCATCCGTACGTACTAAGTATTCTGTAATATTTTGACTGTCTAAAATGCGTTTGGATCGCGTGGAAGTCTCCGAAAGCCCAAACCGCGTAACGAATATTCTAAGAATCACGTGTGGAATATCTGAGATTTGATACGCGGTTAATCATGATAAGGAATATGATATTCTTATCTTTCCAGAATCTATTCAAATATTTGTAAAATATTTGGTGGTTAGAGAATATTTTCTCTGATTACGGAAATCAGATCTTCCACGTATCTTTTCATATGGTTTCTTAGACATCTATAAATAGAGCCTCTATGTCAGACAGAAACCTCGCACCATTCTCAAGTTCCTCCCTACTTCTAAACTTGAGTCTTATCTTCTTACTCTGTCTTTGTCGGTGATAGTCCTTCGGGCTTTGTGTGACTCCGAGGTAATTTTACTTGTTAAATTACCTTCGATGGTTTTATCCTAGGGAACGATGTCCACGACGGGACTCATTCGTTTCAAGGACAGCGAGTGTACTCGTGACTCCATCAATATGTGATATACGTGATTGCTTGAAACGTGATTATTAATTGTACGTGTGAATAATTAGTAATATTTGATTATTCATTAGCAATATTCCATTTGTTACTGATGTTAAATTGTTCATTAGTAATATTCCAAATTTGTTACCGATGTTAAATTGTTTGCATACTTCCGACATGTTTGTTTTCAATATACGATCAACAGTCTTGAAACGAATGAAATTTGTTGGGGTATATTAAAAATAAAAAATAAAAAATTTTACACGTCATATATATTAATGCTTATGCGAATTATATGCCTTGTGTGGATATACATACATGTCAAATGTGCAATACATGTCGTATGCAAATTATATACCTATGCAATACATGTCGTACGCAAATATGCAATACATGTCGTATGCGAATTATATGCCTAGTGTGGATTAATAGTATATATGTAGTATACTTCGTACGTAATTAGAATTTTCGAAATTTATGTTTCCTTACGTGATTAGATGGTTAATCTGCATCAATATTGCATGCCTTACATTACCATATTTTTGCATGGTTCGCATACGCATGCGTAAGGTTCTACATTACTTGCATGATTTAATATAATCCATATATGTGACTTCATGCTTTATGCAAATTGTAAGTTTGGAAAGACATGCATGCTACTAATATGCATGTGGTTTTGCAAGTCTGCGAAAATATTTGATTGCATGCTTTATGGAAATTGTATACATGCTAAGTAATTGGTTTTGGTTGTTTACAACGAGAACCATGTCGAGCGATGAGACTATCCATGAAGCGACGCCTCCTGTGACTGTTCAGGCTAAGACTACCCCAGGGGTGACGCCTCTTATGGCTGTTCCTCATGCTGAGAAACCCGAGAAGTTCAATAATGGTATGAACTTCAAGATGTGGCAACAGAAGATGCTCTTCTACTTGTCCACTATGGGTTTGGAGCGCTATGTTCGCGAAGATCGTCCATTTGCAGATGAGACTAGCAATGTGGAAGTCCAAAATACTGCGGTGGAATGGAACTCTAAGGAGTATATCTGTCGCAACCTCATTTTGAATAGCCTTCACGAAGCCATTTGGAGTGTGTATCAAGTGAAAGAGCCTTCTAAGGTGCTGTGGGAAACTCTTGACCAAGAGTACATGGGTGAGGAGGTTGGATCCAAGAAGTGGGTCGTCGGCAAGTTCCTCGACTACAAGATGGTTGATGCCAAGTCTGTGGTCAGTCAAGCTCAAGAGCTTCAAATGATGATCAATGAGCTGATAGCCGAGAAGATGACAATGTGCGAGACTCTCCAAGTCTATTGCATCATCGAGAAGTTGCCTCCAAGTTGGAAGGACTTCAAGAGTTATCTAAAACACAAGCGAAAGGTGATGACCATGAGGGATTTGATCCAAAAGCTTCGTGTTGAGGAGGATAACCGCATCTCTGAAAAGAGGATGAATGGATATGTGCCTGTGGCAAGGGCCAATCTCGTGGAGGTTGGTGGGAGCTCCAAGTCAAAGAAGGCCAAGGCAAAGAAGGGATCCAAGTTAGGAGCCAAGGGTGGAGTTTCGAAGAAGTCGAAGTTCACTGGCAAGTGCTACAATTGCAACCTCATTGGCCACAAGTCCTCCGAATGTAGGAAGCCAAGGAATGCCAAGAACGAGGCCAATATGGTTGAAAATCTTACACTAGATGTGAAGAACATCGATCTGTGTGCTGTGATTTCGGAAGTCAACATGGTGGACTCTAATCCAAAGGAATGGTGGATTGATACAGGTGCTACAAAGCACATTTGCTCTGTCAAGGAAGTGTTCTCAAACTTCAAGGCAATTGAAGATGGAGAGACCATCTACATGGGCAACTCTGCAACTTCTATGGTGAAAGGGCGTGGCACTGTGGTACTGAAGATGACGTCTGGGAAGGAGTTGACTTTGAAGAATGTTTTGTATGTGCCAGACATTCGCAAGAACCTTGTGTCCGGTTCTATGTTGATCAAGCATGGTTTTAAGCTAGTGTTTGAGTCTGATAAGTTAGTCTTGTCAAAGTAAGGTATGTTTGTAGGCAAAGGTTATGAGCTAGATGGTATGTTCAAGTTGAACACCATGGTTGTACCTCCTAAGAAAGATGAAATGAATGCTTCTTCTTCTGCTTACATGATTGAGTCTTCCAATTTATGGCATGGTAGACTAGGACACGTTAATTATGATTCGATAAGAAGATTAATTAAAATGGAAAACATACCTAACATGGAAATTGATGCAAATCATGAGTGTGAAACTTGTGTTGAAGCTAAGATGACTCGAACGTCTTTCAAACAAGTTAAACGAAACACGAAACCTCTTGAGTTGATACATACCGATATCTGTGATCTCAAGTTCGTGCAAACAAGAGGAGGTAACAAGTATTTCATCACTTTCGTGGATGATTGTACGAAATACTGTTATGTGTACTTGCTGAAAAGCAAAGATGAGGCAATTGAGAAATTTGTTCTCTACAAAACAGAAGTTGAAAATCAACTTGATAAGAAGATCAAGGTGATTAGAAGTGACCGTGGAGGTGAATATGTAGAGCCATTTAGGGACTATTGTTCTAAACATGGCATTATTCATGAGGTCACTGCCCCCTACTCGCCTCAATCTAATGGTGTGGCTGAACGAAAAAATCGCACTCTTAAAGAGATGATGAATGCGATGTTGATAAGTTCTGGGTTGCCACAGAGCATGTGGGGGGAGGCTATTTTGACAGCCAATTATCTTTTGAATAAGATACCCCGTAAGGATGAGAAAGCAACTCCTCATGAGCTGTGGAAAGGCACGAAGCCATCCTTTACGTACTTGCGAATGTGGGGGTGCCTTGCGAAGGTATTAATCCCACCCCCCAAGAAGTTAAAGATTGGACCTAAAATGGTTGATTGTATCTTTATAGGATATGCACATGAGAGTAGTGCTTATCGCTTCCTTGTACATGAATCTCATCATCCAGAGATTCACAAGAACACAATCATGGAATCAAGAAATGCAAATTTCTTTGAGAATGTGTTCCCTGTCAAGGAAAGGTCTGAATCGTCAAAAAGGACCGTTGAGTCACTGGACGAAGGCGTAGTAATTCCCGACGATCTCGAGGATCAAGAGGAGGAAGTGGATGAACCTAGACGAAGTAAACGGATTAGAACCGAAAAATCATTTGGTCCTGATTATCTAACGTTTATGCTTGAAAGTGAGCCACAAAGTTATAAAGAAGCTGTGAATTCGTCGGAGGGGCCTATGTGGAAAGAAACGATTAAAAGTGAAATCGACTCGATTCTATTTAATCATACTTGGGAGCTAGTGGACTTACCTCCGAGGTGTAAACCACTGGGCTACAAATGGATCTTCAAGAAGAAGATGAGAGTAGATGGCTCGATTGACAAGTATAAAGCAAGACTTGTAATCAAAGGTTATAGACAAAAGGAAGGTCTTGACTACTTTGATACTTATTCTCCAGTCACGAGAATAAGCTCCATTAGAATGATACTTGCTATCGCCGCGTTGCGTAAGCTTGAGGTTCATCAAATGGATGTGAAGACTGCCTTCTTGAATGGAGATTTAGAGGAAGAAATCTATATGGAGCAACCTGAGGGGTTTACGGCTCCCGGACAAGGAGGAAAAGTCTGCAAGTTGGTGAAATCATTGTATGGTCTCAAACAAGCACCAAAGCAATGGCATGAGAAGTTTGATCATATCGTCCTTGCCAATGATTTCAAAATCAATGAGTGTGATAAGTGCGTCTACGTGAAAGACACGGAAAATGGATATGTAATCCTATGTTTATATGTAGATGACTTGCTCATTGTGGGTAGTAATGAAAAGATGATCAAATCTACCAAGGACATGTTGAATTCTCGGTTTGACATGAAGGATATGGGACTGGCGGATGTGATCTTAGGGATAAAGATCATCCGAAGCTCTGATGGTATCACCTTAACCCAGTCTCATTATGTAGATAAAATCCTTGAGAAATTCAATAAAAATGACTCAGAGGTGGCGATGACTCCAATAGATCCGAATTTGCATCTACGAAAGAACAAATTGGAGGCTATTAATCAGGTGGAGTACTCGAGAGTCATTGGGAGTCTGATGTACTTGATGAGTTGTACCAGACCAGACATTGCCTACACTGTAAGTAGGTTGAGTAGATACACGAGTAATCCCAGTATGACTCACTGGAAAGCAATAACTAGAGTATTGAGATATCTACATTTCACTCGTGATTATGGTCTACATTATTCGAGTTATCCAGCTGTAGTTGAAGGATACAGTGATGCAAACTGGATACACGATATAAAGGATCTGAAATCCACTAGTGGGTATGTATTTACACTAGGTGGAGGAGCAGTCTCGTGGAAGTCCTCTAAACAAACGGTTATTACTCGATCCACAATGGAATCCGAGTTTGTTGCCTTAGACAAGGCGGGTGAGGAGGCCGAATGGCTCCTTCAATTCGTAGAGGACATTCCTAGATGGCCGAAGCCTGTGCCAGCCATATGTATACATTGTGACAGTGTATCTGCTATTGGAAAGGCTCAGAATATGCTCTATAATGGGAAGTCTTGTCATATTCGACGGAGACATAGTTCCATAAGACAACTTCTCTCAACTGGAGTGATCACAATTGACTATGTAAGGTCTAAGGACAACATAGCTGATCCCTTGACTAAGGGGTTGAATCGAGAGGTAGTTGAAACATCATCGAGAGGAATGGGACTGAAGTCCATTAAATGATGGGTTACGTACGTGGACACCCAACCTATGTGACTGGAGATCCCAAGATCTAGGTTCAAAGGGACAACTAAACTTCAAAGACCCATCGCGATCACTGTGGGGGGTTCATACCTCCTGTCTTATTTCCTATGATGAAGAAACAGTGAAGTGAGTGGAGGTTAAGCATTAAATTGCTTTTAATGATTCACGGCATCAAGTGTATGATACTTGAAAGAGCGCATAGTTTGCAGAACTGCTCTTACGCTAAGAATCACCTATGTAAGCGAGAAGTGTGGCCGCTTCGAAAGGGTATTGTTGGGACGCAATTCCTTAGAAACCTTACAGAACTAGGCGTGTGCCATGGCCTGATTAATGGACACAACCGAGGAAAGCACAAAGGCTAGGAAAGATGTCTGTGGGAAGTGCATTGTCGTTCACACAAGCGGTCGGGGAAGTTCAAGGACATCGCGTCTACTTCCTAACCAGTGGGCTAAGTGTACTCTCTCAAGGGAAAGTTCAAAGGGTGACACCTACTTATCCTATGCAGCATCTATGCCGTCGAAATGAATCTATCACCAAGTCAAACTCCGTGTCTGGCGTGATTGATCTGATTCCACATCAATATCTATTCATGTGGGGGATTGTTGGAAAATGATTGTAAAACAAGTTGAATTTCGTCAACTTTTGGGCTTCGTTTTTGAGTTGGGTTCGAACTGAATTAGAGTCAGTGGGTGTCGTTTTTGGATTCTCCTCTGCGAGTACTATAAAATCGACTGTTTAAACTCTCAAAACGGATAAAGAGTGAATGAGATATGGATGCTCAAAGAGTCACTCTGAGAATGGAAACTTAGGCGGAAATTCATCCGTACGTACTAAGTATTCTGTAATATTTTGACTGTCTAAAATGCGTTTGGATCGCGTGGAAGTCTCCGAAAGCCCAAACCGCGTAACGAATATTCTAAGAATCACGTGTGGAATATCTGAGATTTGATACGCGGTTAATCATGATAAGGAATATGATATTCTTATCTTTCCAGAATCTATTCAAATATTTGTAAAATATTTGGTGGTTAGAGAATATTTTCTCTGATTACGGAAATCAGATCTTCCACGTATCTTTTCATATGGTTTCTTAGACATCTATAAATAGAGCCTCTATGTCAGACAGAAACCTCGCACCATTCTCAAGTTCCTCCCTACTTCTAAACTTGAGTCTTATCTTCTTACTCTGTCTTTGTCGGTGATAGTCCTTCGGGCTTTGTGTGACTCCGAGGTAATTTTACTTGTTAAATTACCTTCGATGGTTTTATCCTAGGGAACGATGTCCACGACGGGACTCATTCGTTTCAAGGACAGCGAGTGTACTCGTGACTCCATCAATATGTGATATACGTGATTGCTTGAAACGTGATTATTAATTGTACGTGTGAATAATTAGTAATATTTGATTATTCATTAGCAATATTCCATTTGTTACTGATGTTAAATTGTTCATTAGTAATATTCCAAATTTGTTACCGATGTTAAATTGTTTGCATACTTCCGACATGTTTGTTTTCAATATACGATCAACATGCGCTTCAGATCATCATCATTTACGCGGTTTTGTTCTCCTGTAACCTTAATTTCCACACTATGTTTGGAGTTCTCATTGTAAAACATCAACGGAAAATGCTGGGAATTCGCGGCGAAAACAGATTTACTAGTACTAGGGTGATGGGTGAGCATGTTATCGATACAGTTGAGAGTAGAGGTGGGTGAAAAATCATTACCGGTGGTACCAACATTTGTTGCCCATGTCCCTTGCCATACCTTGTTAGAACAAATTTACAAAAGTAAATGTCACCGAAATAACATAATCAAGGGAAGTTACGAACCGTCCAAAAAGTTGTGGATTAAACCACTTCCAACATACCTTTAGTATGTCCAGGCAAGGTAGGGGTGGAAAAATTGTTGTGTTGGGCTTGTTGTGAAGGGGTAGAGAGATTGACATCATGAGTTTGGAGTCGCCGCGGCTGAGTCGGGCTTCAGCTTCAAGCCTTGCGGTCTCCCATTGAGCCATGTGACTCAGATTGGCTGTGCGTTTCCGTTGGCTAGAAGAAAGAGTGTTGCTGTAATTAGGCTTATGCGTTGTAGGATCAATGCCCATTTTGATGAGTCTCTTCTTCAAATGTGTGTTCCAGTAGTTCTTTATCTCATTGTCTGTTCTTTTCGGCAGATGTGCTGCTATGGACGACCATCTAAGAGCAAAATTAGACAGTTAAGAAAACGGCTTGTTACATGCACAGAATTTAGGTCATATATTCGTATCCTCTGTGGCCTAATTTAGAAGTGGAACAAGAACGAAAATTTACTGGAAAGCTCGGTCGGTGTACCTCAAATGTGGTAAATGTGACAATTAATGGTGTCAGAAGTTATATGTACTGGGGCGTAAATGCAAACTTTATGCTTTGAGTACGCTTCAATAAGTGAGTGTAACTATTCATCAAAGGCAAAGTCTTGGGAAAGACGGTCTTTTCATATGCTTATGCAAAGACGAAGTTTAATTCAAATAATAAAAAGTAAAAGGTCTTAGTTGCAACATTAAAAATTTAGTATGCAACATATAGTAGTTATAAAATTTATAACCCGGTTCATGCAACTCAAAAATTTTATCTTAATTTCTTCTAATTTACACTTTAAACATTGGTCTTTCCATGACTTATGGAAAAACCGTCTTCCAAGAGACATACTCTTTATCAAAATATGGGGCAATTAATCGATATTAAATCAACCATGTTTTCTCATTTGCATACCTAAACTGCATGCATTGAGAAAACCTTGGACGGACTGATTGTGTTTAGTACCCTTTTTTATCAACCACTGTTAAATCAACTATTTTTTTCTCTTTTCTATTTAATTAAAATCTGACACAAAGTATTGTTTTGAAATCGACTAGTTGTTAGATAAAACTATTTTATAATTGATGTAACTAATGAATTGATTTCATGTTCGTTTTGTTCTGTTGCAACGAGGTTCTGATAACTTAAAAAACATTTAAAATGTGAAGTAATGTTTAAATAATTACAATTTAATCCTAAAAATCATTGAAATGGGATTTTAAAAAATGGTCTAACCGTTAGTCGGTTCAATAAGAAACTTTTTTCAAAATCTAAATGAATGAGAAGAATTTGTATTAGGTTCTCAAACCCTTCCAAACTGTGAGAATTCATAACATTATGTTTAACATACAAAATTACAAAAAGTAAAATAAAAATCACATTTCAGATTTCAGATTTCATGATTTTTTTTGTTGTAAATTTGTATAAAAAAATTGACCCGGTAATTTAAATAATTTTACAGATACTTATACATATTTTAAAAACACAGTTTAATTGTATACATATGAATTAAAATGATTAATTCATATTTTCGTTGGAGATAATATATGAATTAAAAATATTTTATTCATATTTACATTGAAGATACTATCTTGGATAAGACCTTAGTCATATTACATGTCAATTGAAAAAAAAAGAGAGCTCAAATTAGAGGGGAAAATGTCAGCTAATTTTTGAGGAAAATTTTAAGCATGTGAAATACTAATTAATGAGAAAAAATCAAATTTAATAAGAGATACTCCCTCCGTTTTAGTATGTTTGGCACGATAGGTTTATATGTTATTAATTTTTGCAAGTTAAACTGTGTGGAAATAATTGAGTGAAGAGTAAAAAGTTTAATGAGCGATGGAAAATGATGTACTTTTTGCCATAAAAGGAAAAGTGACAATCTTATAAAAAATGCAAAAATGGTAAGTGTGCCTAAACATAGTGAAACAGATGGAGTAAGTTGTTTTGTATATTATCTCAATGGTATTAGTTATTGTTGTTTCATCAAATGGTCAACCACTACACAAATTTTACTAAATAAAAGAGTCAGTAGCGATGCATATTTTGTGACAGATAAGGAAATGTCACAATTTTTACTCCACCTTCAAGTGTCAATAAATATTTCTGACTTATTCATATGTTACTTAATTGAATTACTACATCAATCTATGTTACAAAATTTAATGACACTTCTAAATTGAACTGCATCCTAAAACGTCACAAAAATATAACGATACTTCAACGCGTCACAATATTTTAGTGACACGCTAAATAGAGGCACTTCACAAAGCGTCACTAGTGACACCTTTGAGTGTCATGAATGCTCCAAAAAAGCGTCACAACTGGAAGTTTCTCTTGTAGTGAATTTCTATTCATGTTAATAAGTGTCCATGGGCACTAAATCCTCAAATAATATGAAGTTATAGATTTATACTCTGCAGTAATAGCAATTGAAACATTTGAATTTAAATTAGAAACATTACCTATTAAAACTTATAAGCTATATGTTAATTACTTATTTGTGGTTTCTAACTTTTGTTTTTGTGATTCTTCGTCTCTGATTTTTAATTTCTAAATATCTTCTGAAACTGTTCAGTATAAAACGTTACAACTTTAGCCTAAAACATAGACATTAGGTCATAAAACAATGAAATTTGAGCTGATGGAAAGTTTGAGGAATAGGAAAGAAAGCCGAGGTTTTATGTTAAATAGGCACGTGAATTTACCCAAATATCTTATAACTCAATTTCGCCCCAAATTTTAATTGTTTTGAAACTGCAAATTTTCAGTCATTCATCTTAAAATTATACTAAATCCTTGATAGTTCCATACCTTATGAAAATATCGTTTTCCGTGAAAAAGGCTCATTAGTGAAATGAGGAGATAGTATATCTACCAAATTATGATTTGAGATGCTTCTAGCACTACCAACTGTTAGGGTATCATTCGGGTTTGTAGGTGTGAATCAATTCGGTTCATTAATATTTGTTCACCTTTTATATTGGTATGGTTTTTTTTAGCAGACTCTTAAAATATTTCTTAATTTGAAAGGGAATGAAAAAATGAAAAGCTCATAATACTTTCAACTTTGCATTATTAGAGAACTTTAAACCTTTGCATTATTTTCCAAATGCTCATAATACCCTTTCAACCCATTATTACACGAATCAACCTTTCGCTCCATCCACCAAAAATACATTTCTCCTAAAACTAATTAAGTGCCGTTTCGAAGAGGCCAATGCTAGTGAAACCAAGGGTGGAAAATTTTTTCAGGGGAGGCTGAAAATTTTTTGGCGTCCGACGTGCAGAGGCGGCAGGACGAGGTAGCTTCCGGTGGCGCCGTGGCGGAGACCTGGTGGCGGACGGCGGTGGCGGAAAAATATGTAAATTGATTTATTTTTCATCGATTCAAATTCAATTTAATAAAATATCCCTAATTGATAATTAACAAATGAAAACAAAAAATTTATAAAATCATATTCATCTAAATTCAATTTAACAAATATCCCTAATTGATAATTCCATAAACCGATTATGACAAATTGACAATTTCATTTTCACATACACTTATACAAAATAAATCAAACAATTATAATTTTCACTAAATTCCACTAAATATGCAATTCAACTAAATTCAAATATGCAATTCAACTAAATTTCAACAATCATATATAATACAACAATATAACTTCAATTCGACATCCAATCTAAAAATCATGTTCACATAAATTTAAGTTTTGAAGCAAATAAAAATAAAAATAAATAAACCCTAAAATTAATAAATCTTAGCATGGCATAAAGAGAAGAAGTCTACCGGTGGTTTGGAGAGGCGGTGGTCCGGCGTGCAGAGGCGGCGGGACGAGGTAGCTTCCGGCGGCGCCGCGGCGGAGACCTGGTGGCGGACGGCCTCGGCTGAGTGAAATGACGGAGGGAGAGGGCTCTGTTTTTGGAATTTTGGAAATGGTGGAGGGAGAGGGAAATGGCCAATGTTTTTGTTTGTGTTTGGATTATTGGATTGGGCTCCGTTTTTGGCCCAATCCATTTCGCATTCCGTTTTTATTATTTTTTTTCATTTTCACTAATTGAAACGACGTCGTTTCAGTACTTAGGGATTAAAAAAAACTTCTCCGAGCAACGTCGAACATTCGCCGGAGACGCGCTGGAGACCGCCGGAAGACGCGCTCGGCGAACTGGACCGCCTCCTGCTATCTCCGGTCGGCGATCTAGGTGGGGCTGGAGCCGTACCTCGCATCCCATTGGTTCCGCCTCTGAGTGAAACAGAGGTACTAATATCATATTACGTCGTATGAATCATACGCTTCTATAAGATCGAGTAGATATTATGAATGATTAGATAATAACCATTAGATTAGTAGGTTAGATTAATTAGCCGAATTGCCTTAATAAAAATAGGTTGGTACAGTCGTACAGATTGAAATTAAACTTCCATTTTCTTTTAAATGACCTTTGAATTGTTGCACGATGGAGCAGAAGTAAACATACCGATTTCCAAGAAGTGCATGAAGCTGAATCACCGTTTTCTCCTCCTCGGAACTAAACTGCCCTCTCTTGATATCGGGTCTCAGATAGTTCGTCCACCTGAGCCTACAACTCTTGCCGCATCTTTGCAGCCCTGAAATCACCAGAACATGAACCATTAAGGCCAAAATCACCCGAACCTCCGATTCACACCATGCATCGAACTAATTTACCAGCTTTCGCTGGGAGCGAACGCCAGCTCCCGTGGCCGTGCTCCTGAATGTAAGTGAAGAGCTTTCGGTCCTCCTCCGAAGTCCACGTCCCTTTCTTCAATCCGTGTTTATCACAACACGGCGATCTTCCCATTTTGGGGCGATGGGATCGGTCGGTTTGGGAACAGAAATGTCAGTGTAAATAAGGCTAGGGCACCTCTCAATGATCCTAGACACCGCATATAACTTCACATCGGAAGCTACTGGTTCTGGTACTCCTTCATTACTACATGGGACCGTGGTGTAATTGCGTTGATTCTTCGCCAAAACTCTCATTTAAGCCATGCATGCAGTCTATTTATGATTTGTCGCGACGTCGTAACTATCTCCATTTGCAAAACATATGCATTAACTTTTCTGGTTAATGTGCTTCCTCTTCTTTTAATTCACAGAAAGGGATGATGATTCGTTCTCTGCCAAGTGGTACCATTTTTAAAAGGACAATCACTGACTTTATTCAATGGGAGTCCCTCTTCGATTAGTACTCCCAACGGCCATAATCAGAATTTACATTTAAAATGATTTATTGTCCCATATCGGTTATCATACCTATATGCCGATTTCACGTGAAAAGATAAAAAGACCCTTATAATTTTAAAAACAAACGAAACGTAAATTTACCATTTTATCCCATTTCTTCTCCCCCAATCTGAAGACCCTACACCATTCTTCTCCCCCAAATTATTCTCACCATTCTTATGTGGTTGATCTTGAAAAGAATGATTTCCCGTAGTGAATTATGTATTACTGGAAAGAATAAATAGAGTATAATTACATAAGGAATCATAGCACTGAAATAACTCTAATCTAGTCACAATTCCTATCCATAACTAATCATCTAATTGACTAATTCTAACACACACACACATACCCCCCCTCAAGCGAAGTGTCGGATGCTTAGAGACGCAAAAATTGGATTTGAAGAACTCAAATGACGGACGGGAGAGACCCTTGGTGAAGATGTTCGCAATCTGAAGAGGGGTAGGAACATGAGCAACACACAACTTGGCAAATGCAACTAACTCCTGAACAAAATGATAGTCGATGTGAATGTGCTTCGCTTGCTTATGAGCAACTGGATTCTGAGCTAAGAAGATGGCACTATCATTGTCGCATAACAGCAGTGGAGAACCAGAGAGCGAAGCACGAAGATCACAAAGGAAATGAGTCAACCAAACAACCTCTAAAGCGGTGTTGCTAGGGCCCGATACTTAGACTTTGTGCTAGGACGAGAAAAAGTGGGTAGTTTCTTGGCACTCTAGGAAACAATGTTTTCACAAAGAATAAAAACATAGCCATACTTGGATCGACGAGTCTCAAGGCAACAGGCCCAATCAGTATTAGAATAACCTCAGGAGAATTAGCAGACTGAAAGGCAAGACTGAAGTGCAGAGTACCTCAAACATATCGGAGTATCCTAGTGACCGCAACAAAATGATCATCATGGGGGTCCTGAAGATACTGACAAACCACGTTGACTGCAAAAGCCAAATCAGGACAGGTAATTGTCAGGTACTAAAGAGCCCAACAGAGAGCGATAAAGCGTCAGATTCCGAAATTGAGGACCGATGGAGCTATGAAGTTGCAAGCCTGGCACAAATGGAGTAGAAATTGAAGCAGCATAAGGCATCCTGACACGAATAAGAATATCCCTAGCATACTTTTCTTGGACGAGAAGTAAATCCTATGAAGTGGGTGTAACTTCCAAACTAAGGAAGCAGTGAAGAGTGCCAAATCCTTCATGGTGAACACCCGATTTGTCCTTCCAATGAACTATCGAAGAAGATTTGAGTCGTTACCTGTAACAATGATGTTATCGACACAAACTAGGAGGTATAGTAACGACGAGCCCCGCGACACAACAAAAAGGGAGGTGTCGGTTGAACTTCATAGAAACCTAAGCTGAAACAAAAAGGTAATGTATCGTTGAAGCCAGGCTCATGGAGCTTGCTTAAGACTATAAATGGCTTTATGCAAGCGACAAACATAATTCGGATGAAGTGGATCCTTGTAGCCAACGGGCAGCTCCATATAGACCGGAGTATCGAGGATGCCATTGAGGAAGGTGTTCTTCACATCCAACTGATGAAGAGGCCAGAAGTTCATCATAGCAGTACGAACCATGGAGGCTTTGACCACCGGACTGAATGTGTGATGAAAGTCAAATCCTAGAATCAGCAAAATACCCTGTGCAACAAGCCGAGCCTTATGGCACTTAACAGTTCCATCTGAATGATACTTCAGTTGATAAACCCATTTGGAGCCAACAATATTGACAACCAATGGGCGGGCTCCAAATCCCAGGTGCACTGTCCACGAAGAGCTGCTATCTCACCATGCATAGGAAAAACCCAAGATGGATCCTGAATGGTTGTATGATAATCCGTGGGCTCAGACTTAACAACTAGGGTAACAGTTTGACCGTGAGCAATAATATCATAATAATCTCTATGCTGAATAGAACCAATCACCGATCGAGTAGCCATCCGATGAGTGCGATGCCAAGGTGGAGAGACCAGAGGAGAAATCACGACCGGTGAAGGGGCTAGTGAGTTGGCCGATGAACTGAATGGGCTGGTCGGTAAACCAGGTGAGCTGGTCGATGGCGAGATATGCGGAGAATGATGTGTTGGAATGGCCACTAGATTGTTTAAATTGGCAGAGTAGACAAAATAAGGTGTTGTAGTCGGTCAGGATGGTAACATCGATGAGCAAGGAGAGCTGGCAACTGAAGTGACAAGCCAAGTAGGAAGAGATGCCACCATGGAAGAAGCACGAATATCAGCTGATGCATCAGCGAGATCCAAAAAAGTAGAGACATCCAGAGAGAACATAAATACTGAAGTAGAGCCATTGGCATAAGGGAAGGAAGTGGCATCAAACTGAGCATGTGTGGTAAATATATCTTTCAAGACGTAGGATCCAAATATAGATATCCATTATACTGGGAGTTGTACCTAAGAAAGATACAACGCAAACTGCGAGAGCTAGTTTGTGAGCTGCATATGGATGAAGATAAGGGTACACAAAATAATCAAATACATGAAAGTTTGTGTATATGGGAACCCTACCATTAATAGATTCATATGGTGATCGTTTGCAAAGAACAAGAGAGGGCAGCCGATTTATGGTATAAGCGGTTGTAGCAAAGGCACGAGGCCAGTGGGAGAGAGTGGTATAATATAGACAAATCTATCTCATCAATGTGGCAGTGCTTGTGCTTATCCTGACCATTATGCTCAAGAGTATACGAGCAAGGAATCTGATGGTGAATGCCCTTTGTCTGAAAGTGAGAGTGTAAGCGACCATTTAAAAACTCAGTCCCCCTCATCAATCTGAAACACCCAAATGGTGGAAGAGATCTGGTTCTCCACAAAAGCCTCAAACTGGCAATAAACATCCAAAAAATTATATTTGCAGTGTAGTGGGTAAAACCACGAGAGTCGAGAATGATCATCAAGGAAAATATCATAGTAGGAGAAACCATCAGTAGATAAAATAGGAGAGGATCCCCATAGGTCACTATGAACTAGATAAAGTACCCTAGTAGTTTATTTATCATTTGTATAAAGGTAAACGCTTCCCTTTAGCCGTTTCACATGCATCACAGAGGGTAGGTTTAGGAAAAACAAAAGAGACAAATAAAGATCCAGAAGCTCGCAAACCAAAAATAATGGAATGCAGAACATGACCAAATCTAGCATGCAAGGTTTCAAAAGACACACGCGACTTAATTGATTCCATAGTAGATAACAAAGGAGATGCACCATAGTCTAAAACATAAAGCCCATTTTCACTATAACTGTGACCCAAGGTTTCCCTAGTGATTTTATGCCGAATAAAAATGAGTGATAATCAAGTTGACAACAACACTGAAATCCCAACTTAACTTGCTACCTAAAGCGATTTTTAAGTGATATCAAGCACGATAAGCACATCAAGTAGGGATACAGATTTCAAAATCCAATAATCGCCAATATGAGTAATAGGAGATGGAAACCATTACCAAAAGTGATAATTAGGTCGTGACCATTATAGAATATTACAAAACCAATAGCATTGGAAAACTATTCCGTATGTTTGGTGGAGCCAGAGTGAACAATCTACTTAAAGCCATGATGCTTAATACCAATGAAATGGGCCATACTGCAAAGTATAAGAAAACCAATCTGTAACAAAAGTACAGTTGACAGCTCAGTTAAACTGAAGCAAATCAATGCACATGTGAAGGCTGGCAAGCGTGTGAAGCTGAAGTGCGAGTGATGCTATGTGCGAGTGATGCTATGTGCGCGTGAAAATGACATGCGAAATAGCTGATGTTGATGGGCGCATGAATCTGAAGCATGTGTGATGGTGAGTCATGCGTGATTCGACGCATGAGGAAGAAATTTTTTCTTCTCTGAAATACTTGCTAGACGGAAACTCATCTCTTGAAATATGGAATTCACCTCTTTGAACTAAACGATTGGAAAAACTCTCTGCCAATCGGAAGAAATGGACTATAGTGATGGCTGGGGAGAAGAAGAGCTGGCAGCAGTGATGGGCGAAGAGAAGAGGGAAATGACGTTGGAGATCTGAGAGCAATAACAAAGAGGATGAACTGAGAAGAAGTGACGTAGGATAAATACCATTCATCGAAAAACAACTGGGACAGAGAATGATCGCCGGAGACTGCTAGAAATTTGCCAGAAGTTGACCAAAAATTTTCTGCTAAATGACACTGTGGTAAGGACTGTATCAGCTATGGAAAAGAAGAAGAAGAAAAGGAGGGGGAAGGAATTGGGGCCAACATTGGTAAGGCTTTGGTACCATGAAATATTGATTTTCTGTAGTGAATTCTGTATTAATGGAAAGAATAAATAGAGTATAATCACATAAAGAATCATAGTACTGAAATAACTCTAATCTAGTCACCAATTCTATCCATAACTAATCATCTAATTGACTGATTCTAACTGTTCTTTTCCACCAAATCCATATTTGAAACCCCATAACTGGAAAATTATTATCCAGCTCTCCTCCAGTTCTTCGCCCCGTCGTTCCCCAATTTGTGTGGTTTTTCACAATTGGAAAATTCTCGTCCAGTTCTTAGGGCCATCGTTTCCCAGTTTTTGTGGTTGTTCTTTGCTCTGCCACTGGAAAATTCTCGTCCAGTTCTCGTTGAGTTCTTTGCCCTAGTTTCCTCGTCGTTCTACCCTCGCCCAATTCTTCCCTCGGGTATCTTCTCACGCTCGTGCTCATATTTTCTTCCCTTGGTAGTCATCGTTCTTCTAGTTTCATATTCAGGCTAGGGTTTTGATGGGCGTCAGGCTGGGGCTTTGAGTGGTGGAGTAGCAGGGCCTGAGGTTTGGGATGGTGGCGCGTTGGGGGTTGGGATTTGGGTGGTGACGTAGTGGTAGGCTGGGGTTTGAGGTGGTGGCGTGGCGTCGGCCTAGGGTTCAGGTGGTTAAGCAGCATTGTTGATGTGCTCAATTTATATCTTATATTTAGCACATTTGAAATATAATTTTGCAATAGGTTAGATGGTTATTTGGAAAACAATTGACATTTTATCAATTAGAAGGTTAGGATAATATCACGTTATTTTATATCCTAATTAATTTATTTATGAAGTGTTTTACAGATCATTTTTAAAACCTCCCATGATTGAATCGGTGTTGATGTTTTTGATGTCGAAGAGAAGGCGGGCTTGTGGAGATAAGGTTATTTTTTAGGAAAAATGGTAGAAACTGCACAACATGACCTTCGCGGACTGCGACATATATTGCGGTCTACGAAGGAAGCTTAGAAGCCCACTTGTTTTCTTTTTTCTTCTACATTTTGTAGACTACAAATACTCTCTTTCTTCCATTAAGAACCCACAAGTTCTTATCTTCAAAAACCTAGCTTTTTATTTATTCCTTGTCATTTATCACTTGTTTACCATGGATTTTAGCTCCCTTTTTTGGGTTTTAGTTATCTAGGCTAAATACTCTTGGGAGCAATTCATAAGCATTTCTAGTATGAATTTGTGAGATTTGGTTTATCCTATTTTGTGCCATTGATTATTAAGTATATTTTGTGCTTTGTTGTGTGATTAATTCATGATTTAGACTAGGAAGTACAACCAGTTTATCATTGTGAATTGATTATTTGGTAGGCTTTTGGTCAAACCCGGAAGACTTTGTCTTATGTCAATGTGATTGTTATTGATTGATGTTAGGTTGTAATTAGGGGTGACAACTAATTATAATTGTTGATTGTTGAAATTTCTTAGGTTTAAGATGAATTTTAATGAGTTTTCCTAATTATCAACGTGGCTCACTAATAACTTCTAGCATGAATTAGGCCAATCCTCGTTGTCGTTATTAGAAAATATAATTATGCTAACTCTATGTTTCTTGCTTGTAGGACATTGTGTTAGTTGTGTTGGGTCTCCATGTTTAATACGATCCTTGGGGAACTCAACAATGCCTATCAGCTCGATTGACCCGGGGGTAAGGGCTATTTTGAGGCACCGATCACCCATTCTAGCTATAACCAAGGAGAGGTGAGAAATATCTTCACTCAAAAGGTGTAGACAAGTTCTCCAGAATTTGTGGTCAATACATGCTAATAGGGTAATCAATCAATAATCAAAGGTTAACTAGAAATGTAAAACAATTGAGTCCAAGACTCGTCATAATCTTATTTACATCCTTCGTGCTAGTTGTTTGTTAAATTTAGTCAATTAAATTATTTGTAGGGTTTTCTCGAACCAAAATCCCCCACTTTGTTACCACACACTTGGAGTGACATCCTTGTGTGTTTTAAAATATGTTTAATACTCGATAAAACATTATTTTCTTAGTGGACGAACTCAAATTGCCACTAGCTACACTCTAGTAGTTAGGCACATTCAGGGCCTATAAATTTTATCTTTTAGAGGAACGACAACGTCCTCCCAAGTGTGCTAGGGTTTGGGTAGTGATAGAGAGATGATCCAGCTGGGTTTTGGGATGGTGACATGAAGGTGGGATGGGGTTGTGGGTGGTGGCGGGGTTTGGATGGTGGAACAACGATTGGGGTTCAGTGTGGTGGCGTAGCGGCAGGCTGGGCTTCATGGTGGTGGTGCGGCAGGGTGTTGGGGTCCTAGTGGTAGATAGGTGGCAGGCTAGGGTTCAGGTGGTGGTTAGAAGATTTTAAGGGTAAAATGGCCAGTTTAAATTTAGATATGATGTTAGGTTTAGTTTTCGTATTTTCAGTATAAGCCAATGAGGGAAAATTTTGGGTGAACACCGTGTTTCTCGTCAAGGTTATGAGTTTTTAAATTTATCCTGGTTATGAGTAAATGGGTATTTTTTAATAAATCAGGGTTATATTTGAACTTACCAAGAAGCCGGTGGCCATCTAAGCGTTTCTCCCTACAAAATATCTATCATATCATATTGGTAGTCAACTCGATCAATTATTTATTCTTCCAAGCACATTTTTGGGATGAAAACACTTGAACTTTGCGCTAAAACTAGTAGGGCTCACTAAGATACCTGGGCCAAGGCCTAGTCAATCATTAGTCACCACATCATCGATGAACCGAAAAGGCCCATGCGGAGAGTATATTTGAGATACATTCCAAAATAAAAACTATAACTAACATCCTAATAATAGTTGAATACTACTACTTCCTCCACGGGGAAAGAGAATTATAACCCAAGACAATCTCATAGATCTCACAAGATCTCTCTCTCTCTCTCTCTCTCTCTCTCTCTCTCTCGTAGACATCTAATTTATTCACAATGAATTGCTTAAACTCATACTCACCTGCTAGCTTAAATATCAGAGAGTTTTCCCCTTGAGACCCCCTGAGGAGTTGTTCTTGTAGATCAATGTTCGAGAATCGACGATGCACTTTGACAATGTCTCAAGACGCATCGATTGGCACGCCTAGTGGGACTGCTGAGTCAGATAGCCGATTCCTCTATTTACGTCCAATTCTACCAATAACATGTTGTGTAGAAGAGAACGAATGAGGAGTCAAAGCGCAAGGGTTGGTGAAGAAGTACAATCACCATACATAAGAACTTATTAAAGACGATCTATATCTAGTAACAAAGCAATGGCTAATCCCAGATCTCAACCAATAACCCCAATGTGCTAGTGCTTCAACCAGCCAATGTTTAAATCCTAGCTAGATTGGTTGTGAGTTATACCGAAAAGCTCAACCTTGGTGGTGTGGGGTTGTCACATCAACTTGAGGCAATCTATGGAACCATGGTGATACCCTGCACCAAACCTTCAGGAAAGAATCAATACACTGGTGACCGAAGCTTCGGCCGATTCAGAGATGGAAGCATACAATCAAGTAATCCAACAAAATTATCTACCGTTATACGGTCCCATGATTGATGTTCCAAGTGATCCAACGCTGAATTCACAAGATGAGGCATCACGAATGATGCAGGCCCTCGTGGCAGCAAGCTATCGAGAGCTTTCTTGCATGATGCATGATCCATCAAAGTTGGATGCAAATGTGGTGATTTTTAAAAATGGTCACCTTTGGGGAAGACGCATTCTCCGTCTGATTTTTTTTGCGACCAATTTTGAGGACGCTATATTAATTTTTTTTTGCCTTTTATAATGAATGTGTCCTTAGTATATTAATTTTTTTCTTCACCTTTTAGAGGATGCATTCTCTCAATATATTCTAAGAAGGTTGGAACGCTGGGTTTTAAAAAATCCACCGAATGCGTCCTCTAAAAAAATCCACCGAATGCGTCCTCTAAAAAAATCCACCGAATGCATCCTCTAAAAAAATTGATTAAAAAAATCCTTCCATTTTGGAGGACGCATTAGCCAAATGTGTCCTCAACAATTACGTTAAAAAAAATTGAAAATTCGTGAGGACGCATTTGGTAAATGCGTCCTTAGTAATTCTGTACAAAAAAAGGGAAATTAAAGATGATGCATTTGGTAAATGCGTTCTCGTACACACATACAAATTTTTTTTATGAGAACACATTTTTCAAATACATTCTCCACCCATGCATCCAGCATGCTTTAGTGCAGCCATAGAATTTTCTCGCAAGCTATCAGTTCATGGCTTTTCCTTTGACAGAGAAAAAATTAATGGTAGGAACCCTACTTCCACTATCCCATTCATTCCATTATATACAAACAGTACCCCTATCCCAGGCTGTCATAGTGATATCCTAGGTAGGGTGTCCGTGGACCGGAGCGCAACCCCACTATTTTTTTATGAATCAACCTCCATCATCTTTTCATAAATATATTCAAAGAATGGCATATTCGATGAGACTTCTTTCTAAAAGGCTATTACGGCTAGCCCTGGGCCGCCCCAACCACCCGACACCACAGGCCTGGTCAGGGGGTAAGTTACGGTAACCAGCCACCAGGACCCGCATGCGGGCCCGTACTCACCGCCCACGAGGAGCCCACCCGCCACATGGCCCGTGAAGGCCACGCTTTGAATAAGGTCATCCCACACTGCGGCTTGCGAGCCTCGAACCCGGGGTTCCCCCCTGGAGTACATGCGTCCCAACCAACTGGGTACACCCATGGGTGTATGAGACTTCTTTTTAGGTAGGAAATGTCATACCTGATGATACACTCTGGGGTTTTATCAAGGTTATGGCTCCTTGGGACAGCCGTTATACCCACATTTCTCGAGGATGGGCCTTCTACCCCTCTCTGGCTATATGTCATTACTTGGAAGTGAAGCACATCGAAAAAAATGTTTGTAATTGTTTGGTTGATACTTTGATGAATATCCTGAGGAAAATAAAAGGATGGAGTGAAAGCAAGAAAATATGCTTGAAATGAGAATCAAACTAATGTCGGGACCCGAGAAGTGAGGCGAGAAGATGTTCTTGCACCCCGCATGTTATTCACTTTCAAAAGCTAAAAGGTATCAAAGGTCCCAACGGGCTACTTTTCAAAGGTTAACAATCTAGTATTCAATAATGTACTGAAATTAGGGGGTACGAAATCACATTATGTCAGTTATATCAATATACGACATTGTTGATCGTTTTTGTCGACGTCGTTCTTACCGACGTCGCAAAGATATCACCTATACAGTCGTCCCTTATAGGGACCGATGTCGATTTGCACTTGGCTGTCACTATCGGTTAAGACCTTTTATCTCGTTTTTCCAAAAAAAATTCCAGATAAAAAATATATTTTACATCCATTATGAGCGGATGTAAAAAGGTGTACTTTTTACTACGATTTCATTTAACTTGATTATTTTCAGGTAAAAAACTCCTCCAAAAATCAAGGTAAAAGGTCATGTTTCTTGTAGTGGCCGTGTTTAGTTCTATTATTAATTTATTAAAAATTGCAGACATTTGGGATGGCCATGGGGCGGGGCACATGCAGATTATGGTACTTACATACCCAAACCCACCTAAACTTTTCATACACATACCTGCCCCATCACCCGTAGCGTGTACGATATTAAAGTTCACCCTTGCCCCATCAGATATTATCTAAAATACACCCCGCTCTATCACCCACTTGGGTATTCGTACCACTTAAAATCAATTTTACCACCCCCATCTATATCTCCAAAAACACCTAAAATTTTCCTATAAAAAATAAATTTTAAATTAAAATTTTAATAATTATTTGCATGAAAATATTATTGGTAAGATATGACATGGTCTCCTGTGAGGAACCCTAAACTTTGGGCAGGGACCTTTCTATAATTCTAACAATATTCTAGCTCCAAGGACCTATCTCTAATAATTTTACATGGGCCTATCTCTAATTATTTTAAGGGACCTTTCGCTAATATTTTTCCAAGGGCCTTTTCGTCCAATTTTTTCCATCATTTTCCCATCCACCTGCAATCTGCAAAACAAATTTAAAAATTCAAAATAAAATTTTAAAAAATTAAAACATACAAAAAATAAATAAATAACTGCAACAAAAAACTGCAGAAACATCAGCAGAAAATAGCAGAACCTCATCAAAAAATCATAAAACACCAACTAAAACCTGCAGCAGTAAATATATATAAAAAATCAAATAAAACAGCAAAAAAAAATATAAATCAACAAAAAAAATTGGAAAAAAAAACGCCGACTACGACTTACAAAAAATTGACTGGAAATCATAAAAACATCATCAAAGCAAAAATATCCTTTTTAAAAAAACACTACAAAAAATCAACCATATCATCAAAAAAAGTTACAAACATCAACTCCTAACAAGCAATGATTGAAGCACTTACAAGCAACGATTGAAGCACTTACAAGTTATACTCTAAGCACCAATTTATTTTCATAATACACACAAATTATAAAATAAGCACCTACAGCCTACATTTCAAGCACTAACAAAAAATGAAAAATGTCAACGTAAAGAAAAAAACACTACAAAAAATCAACCATATCATAAAAAAAGGTACAAACATCAACTCATAACAAGCAACGATTGAAGCACTTACAAGTTGTTCTCTAAGCACCAATTTGTTTTCATAAAACACACGTTATATAATAAACACCTACAACCTACATTTGAAGCACTAACAAAAACTGGAAAAAAACATCAACATAAGGAAAAAACACTACAAAAAATAAACCGTAGAAAATAAAAAAACACCAGCATGAGAGAAAAAAAAACATCAACAAAAAAGATACGATACCTCAAAAATATAAATTATTCACTTTGAAAATCATAAAAGATCAACATTGTTTTTTTTAAAACCCACAAATATTAACCTATATCAGCCAAAAAGCTAGAAACATCAACTCCTAACACCTAAACCTCATCCAAAAATTGGAAAAAAAATCAACAAAAGCAAAAAGACACTACAAACATCAACTCTTATTATCAAAACCTCAACCGAAAAATGAAAAATATCAACATGAGAATTCTTTTTTTAAAAACTACAAATTTCAATCCATATTACCCAAAAAAAACTACAAAACCTCAAATCTTATCAATTAAATCTCACTCGAAGAATGAAAAACATCAACATAAGAGAAAAAATACTAAAAGATCAACAAAAAGCTGTAGTACCTCAAGCATAAAACATGAGTTTTTTTAAAAACAAATTACAAATATCAACCATTTTACCCAAAAAGAACTACAGAACCTCAACTCATAAGAATTAAATCTCACCCCAATCATAAAAAAACATCAATATGAGAGGAAAAAAGCTAGAAACGTCAACAAAAAAGCTACAAGTACCTTAAGAATTAATTTTTTTTAAATGGACCTTAGGGATTTGAACCTTGGTGTCTAACCTCAAAGGTTAAAGCAATAACCACTACACCAAAGACTCTCATTCAACATAGACTCAATCAAATAATATTAAACCTCAGCACTTAGCACGTACATCAAGAAAAAAATTCTTTAAAAATAATGGTCACACTAAGACCTGCACCCAAGACCTAAGACCTCAACAACAACAATACTAACCACTAGACCAAATAAACATTGTTGACAAAAGCTCAGTCAAGTAATTATTAAACCCCAGCAAGTATTAGAAAATATGTAGAGCACAATATTAAACCTCACATCTCAGAAGCCGAAGCTCAGCTCCGCCGCCATCAACCACGTCCGCTGCCTTCCACCGTTGTCGTCCTCTGTTGCCGTCACCGATGCATTCTTACACGCGCGTATCATCTTCTTTAAACCCGCGTGTGGACCTGGCACGCCTGACGGAAAATGAAGCAACGCCGATGCCTCACCTCACCGCAGCTTCACGTCGTCATCGAACATTCGTGTCGCATTTTCCTCCATCGCCGAAGCCCTAGCTCCATTGTCGCCTCCTCAATCGCCTCCGCCAGCTTCTTTGTTGTCACCGAAGCCCTAACTCCGCCGACGTCTGCAATTAATCACCTCCGTCGTTGCCTCTGCGAGCTCGGATCACATTGCCACCAACAGATTGAAGCGTCATTCAAATCGAACAGCGCCGCCGCCTTGGATGCCTCTCGCCGGCGGTGAAAAAAATGAAAATCTTCGTCGAAAAAGCTTCGGACAAGCGATGGAGGAAGAAACGTCAGCGATGAAACCCTAGCTCCACAGGTACAACGCAAATGCAAGATTCTTGTGATATCCGGTTGTTCAGTCAGAGGTTCCGTCAAGTGGCGTAAATCCGAAAAATATTCAGTGAAATCGGGCAGAAACCGCCAATAACCGTCAGTCGGTAGCGGTTTCCGGTGGGATGAGGTGGTTCCCAGTGGAGGAGGGGAGAAAAATAAAAATATAAATTCGATTTTTTTTATATTTATAGTAGTTTGATAATTGCACAGCATGTCCCTGAGTTTATTGGCATATGTTTAAAAAATTCCACCCCAAATTTCACATTTATATTAATTGCATAATAGGGTTTGCCTAAAGTTTAGACTGTCTCATACATAACTTTGTGGTAAGATATTGCAATTATTGATAAATAATAATTTTGTATATATTAAATTGGTCTACACATAACGAGACTAGTGGGGCGGGGCGCAGATGAAGTAGGTATGAACTAATATCCACATCTGACTCACTATTTATGGCAGGTATCATTTCATATCCATACTCATCTCATCTCAATCAAAACTACCTCCATACCCACTCCATTGGGGTGGAATTGAGACGAATCTCCACCAAAATTTGCCCCAATGCCATTCCTAGCTGTCATAAAGTCGGTCCTTCTGAATTAATTAGAAACGAGTGCCACTTCCATGTGGTTAGAAAATCACTCAAGGATGCCAGGATTTATTTCTCTGTGTAAATAAATACCTGCAGTATTTATGTCTTCCACTTTATTGGCCTCAGTAATAGGAGACAGGAAGCCCAGGATTATTAAAAGTATGTGAGCATAAATTAATATAATAGCTTCTGCAAACACTTAATTTAGCACTTCGGAAACGTGGACTTGAAATATCCACCGGGTACTGGGGAAAGAGAAAAAAAACTAATGAAATAAGTTGTGTTGACGATACTCTTTTATTTATAACTTAATCCACCTTTTACTATGAGGTTAAACCTTAAACCTCTCTACTTTTTATTAAGGATCCATCTCGAGAAAAATGGCTTTCTTCTAAATAAAAGGTTAGACCTCAACCTCTCTAATTTTTATTAAGGATCCATCTCGAGAACTCCATTCTTCCTTCAATCTCCATTTCCAAATTTTTATCTCCTTCCCAAACTTCAATCTCCGGCTGCAAGGATCATTATCTCCACCTTTGACGAAGCTCAACCAGAGCTACTCTAATGTTGTTTCCTTCTTTCCCTCTGATATCTTTTCCAGTGTAAATTGGGGAAGAGACTGCGTTGGAGAACTTCAGCGCTAGCTTTCATGGCGCAGAGGTCTGCGCTTCATGCCCGGACATCCTGGCAAAAGTTACCACAATTGTCGGTGCTTATAACAATTTCTAACCAATCAAAAGAGATAAACCCAGTTTCTTACCATTATGCTCTTTCATCAAGGTTTTCTAGTAAAGAGTTTAGTCCTCTTTCCATCTGTAAAGCGGTCAATGCAAGTAATACAATGAGAATCCATATGGAGCTTTGATTTATGCCATTTCTACAAATAATCCAAGTAGATATTCTAACATGTGGAAATGCATTGCTACTCCTGGAATCTACTGGGAATCTACTCTTGGAATCTACTTGGGTCGTTTTAACAAATATTCGAAAAATAAAATAAATGTTGCAGAAAATTTTTGTATACACTATGCATCTTTTATCTTAAAATACGTATTGTTTGTATTAAAACATGCATTTGTTTTAAAAGTTCTGAATATGAATTATGAAACTTTTCCAAAAGATCGTGTATAAGTTAAGTTATGCATCGTTTCTGTTTTGTTAAATCATGCATATGCTAGTCTAACTAGTATATGTTATAGTTTACACAGACAAACGAGACTAACATTTGACAGTTTAAAATTGTCATATTAATGGCTTAATGCTGCATTAATTACTTTACAACATGTATTGTTTAAATAAAACACGCATGTGATTTTTTAATTATCAATTCCTTTTATGAATAGCAAAACATTGCCATGAGGTTACTACATAGTTACCTTATGAACCATTTATGTTTTGTTAAAACATGCATATGTTTGCCTACAACAAGTATTCTCTTATAGTATACATAACAAAGGTCACGTAATTTTGTAGTTTTTCAAATTTTCACATGTACTGCATTTAATACCTTACAATATATGCTGATTACACTAAAAGATGTGTTTGTTTTTGAAAAATATATGAGGAGATTTCCCCGATTTAAGATCAAAGAGAGGTCACAAAAAAGTATTGTCGCGTGAAAGTAACACATGTAAATCATTACATACTTTGTATAAAAAACATACAAATTTGATCAGTTTCAAACACAAGGGGGGGGGGGCTTTCAACATGTAAACAAAATGGAAGATAAAGTGCTCATGACAGAAATCTTCCAATTGGGAACTTACAATTAGAACATTATTTCGATCTAAATTAACTTACAGCCTCTAATACAATGAGTCAATTATTAATGTTCAAAAAAGGATCATTTTTGAATCTTCAAGTTAAGTGTCATCTTCATCTGAATCCTCTTCGTGTCAGAACTTCTTATAAAGTACAAAGTTCAATATTGTCTTATTCCTTAAAAGTTATAACAACTTCAAGTTTAGGTCTAACTCCTGCAAAAATCCATACACGTTGGATATTAACAGATGTAATATATAAGTAAAAAGATGCAGTTCCTAATTCAAAATGAACAACCAAAAACATTTTTTTTCCAAAAATATTTTCATATACAACATAACTAACAAGTCCATACTGGATACTAATATATGCAACATATAAGTAAACAGGTGTAATTCCAAATTCAAAATAGACAATCAACAAAAAATGAAAATAAAAAGGCATACACATTTCAACTAACAAGTACACACTGAATGCTAACGAATGCAACATATAAGTAAACAAATGCACCTCGTAATTCAAAAAGAACAATCAACAACGAATTTAAAAAAAGATCATTCAGAGTACTACTAATAGGCATACGTTGGAAAATAATAGCCGCAACATATAACCATATGGACAGGCTTGTCCATAAGCTTATGGCATATTAATTATTATGGGATATTTTTTTAGATTTATTGTAATGTTTAGATGTGTAAGTCTCAGGAGATTTTAGATGCATTTAACTAATTTTTTCCAACCTGGTACATAACGAAGAAGTTAGCATATACTATATTGCTCGTACACAAATTTCATAAGGTTTACATTCATAATAATCTTACCAGACGCTACTCAAGGAAGCAAAGGTAGGCAAGCATGCTAACGATGACGAGAATGGAAACTGCCGAACCCTGCACTCATCATTTGGTATCAATAAGCAATTTCACGAAGTACAATATCTATTTGATCAGTGATAATTAGGGATTCAACTTATTTTGATCACTTGAAAGAAAATCAAAATGAAAGTATCTTGACTGTATTAATTTATTTCAATATCCCTAACTCTAATTCCGCGGTTAGCCCGACTTTGGATCCTTAAAAGTGTGACAGGAAGTGGAGGGGAGGGGGCAACAACGAAGTGGAGAAGAGGCGGCGAAACAAAGCGGAGAAGAGGGGGAGAACATAAGAAGAACGAGAGGAATAAATAGAGAGGTAGAGAAAACCGATTAGAGAGAAAATGGAGATAAAAATTGAGGAGAAGAAAGGGTTTAGGGGAGACTTTCCCTAATTAGTACCCAATTTTTGATTAACTACGAACTGAACCCCATTTTTCAAAATAGTCCCTGGTCTATCCATAAGCTTATAGACATGCAACATTTCCTAAGACTTGCTCTACTTTTGTAATGTAAAGATTATATTTTTAACTTAACTATTTTATTTTAATTTAAACACTATTTAAATGTGAAATGTCTCATTTAAATTATAACACTAAATAAAATATAGTTGGTTTCTCCCAAATACCATATAATAGAAATTGTTTGGATAATGCTGTCAACCGGGGATATTGAAGTCATTTTAACAAAACTAAACCCAAGTTGTCTAAAAATAACATACTAATATTATAATATGTTAATAATTTTTATTCTTCACTGTGAATAATCAATCATAACTGGTTAAAAATATATAACTTCTTAAGATATAATTAAACCATAAATACCTCATTGTCTATATATATATATATATTTATATCACTGAAGAAAATCCAAAGAAACACATACTCCTTCTGTCCCATTTCAAGCTGCACACTTTGACTTTTAATAGTTAACTTGAAAAATGTTTGATCCTCAATATCTTTCACGAAGGATAATTCAAACTTTTAAAAAATTGATATTGTGAAAATATATGTTATAACGAATCTAACAAGGTATAACACAGCATTATTTATACTTGTATACTAATTTAATTTTATGGTCAAAGTTAAGAAATTTTAACTAAATGAATTGTTAAACTGCAGCTTGAAATCAGACAAAGGGAGTAATTAAAAATAACAAAATGTTTGAATTTTTTACACATTGATAAAGTAATTTTGTAGAAATATGTATACATATTATTTATTTATTTATTTATATATGAAAAAAATCTTGTTTTAGACCGCGTAACTGTTAAATGAGGACATTTTATAATTAGTCGGACTAATAAGGTCATTTGATATTTACTTTTATTTATTACAATGGGATACATATAATTATGATATCCTTTTAAAAATGAATCTCAACATATAAATAATTACTTTTAAAATAATTTGAATGAAATATTATGAAAATAATAAAATTTTACTGTATTCAATATTTAATGATTTATAACCATCTCATATAGTTTTCCTTAGATGACTAAACTTTAAAATTTTTACATAAAACTTAATCATAATATTTTAATTAATAATATCGCACAATGCGCGATGGTACTCTGCTAATTTATTATAATATGAATGAAACATATGGCACATCTTAATAAATGGTGCATTGAGATATCATCAATAACATACCTCATCAATTATGAGGACAATAGTGGAAAAACCTTGATGAAAGGCATGCAATCAACGGCAATTCTTGATGAACCACCTTTAGTTAGGACCCGGGGGAGATTCCAAATTCGGAATTCCCACCCAAGTCACGTCTTCCATTTTAAAGGCGGTTTTTAAAATCAAATAGAGGTGGTTCTTGAAAAATCACGTTTAATGGGCTGTCTTTGTTGGACTTTTGGGCCTAAATATATATATAGCTATGGTTTCTCTCTTTCCTCAGTTTTTTTTCCATTCCACAGTAATAACTTCTCCCTTAGTTTTTTTTGCCACAAACATAAACCCAGATCCGCCTTGTACTCTTTCTCCACTCCACCGCCCATCCTCATGTCGCAGCCCACCCTCGCGCCACCCTACACCGTTCGTCCACCCTCAGACTCCCTCCACCCTTACCTCTGTCGCTGCCCACCCTTCACCTAAGCTCCAACACCTAAGCCCCACCACCGCCACCCTCTGATATTTGCATCCACGTCGCTCACCTCTGTATCACTTGACTCTGCATCACTCGACTCCCTGGCTTGACTTCTCCGATCGCTTCTGTGTCACTCGCCCCATTCTCCACTCGCCTCCGCATCGAAGCCCATCGTCGGTGAAAGACTCTTCTTAAGCTCAAATCAAACGTCGTGTTGTTGTTATTGTATCGTTGTTTCCACCATTGTATTGGATGTTGTTGTTGCTATGTGTGGCTATATTGTTTCCAGATATGGGTTTTCTATTCGCATATTGGTTTTTGGTAGCTATTTTTTGAACCTCAAAAATAGGTTCTGAATTCCTATTATCGGACCCTAATTAAAGGTTGTTTTTGAACATCCTTTAATCGATTTGGATCAAAGCTAGGGCAAGAGAAAGAACTTGTTTGAAGTCTAGCATTTTAACCTTTTATAAGGAAAGAATTTCTATTTCCTATATAACCTATAAGGAAACCCAAATGTATAAGGATTTCTATTTCATTTTAACCTATATAACCTAAATTACCATCTATAATCTAACCTATAAGGAAACTCAATTCTATAAGGAAACTACCATTTAAACCTTTTATAAGGAAATACTTTCTATTTCCTTTCCCTCAAGTTAGAGAATGATGAACAAGAAAGGACAACTTGCAAAAATATTCCAAATTGTTAATCATTAGGAGTTTTGATTGTATATATAAAACAATCTCTATAGAACGAGATTCAGCTTTTGTAGCAATAGAAGTAACATTAACAACAATAGTAGTAGCAGTGGCAAAGCAGTATTCAACTTCAGTAAGAGTCAAATTAATTTGTAGAAGACCATGAACATGATCGACAAAGGAGCAACAACAACGAGTAGCGGAGATGTGGTGACGATGATAGCTAAGAGCGGCGGTAGTAGGAAGCACACAATGACATCGGTAAAATGGTAATCAATTTTCAGTAGTAGAAGCAGCAACGAAGGTGATAGAATGATATTCAAATTTATTAAGAGTAGTATTCATCACGAACACGACCATATTAATAATAATAAGATAGGATCAGTAGTTAAAAATTATAGAAAAATCAACGAACTGGCCAATGACCACATCGTAGGGCGGGCTCTCGTCCTGGCACTAAGTGCCCGATACAATTAAAGATTGTTGATCTTGAGATAAACTTAGAGGGGTCCCAAATCGAACCAACTCTATACCACGAGGAAATATAAAAGCTCTGATACCATGATAAAGTATAAAAGAGTTTATGAATACAATATGAATGGCATATATGGCACATTTTAATCACTGATGCAATGATATCTCATCAATGACACACTTCATCAATGATAAGAATTACAATATATAGGGCAACAGAACTAAATTCTAACAAGAATGCGATTCCTAAGTATATAAGAAAATTACCCTCTATAATATAACCTATGAGGAAACCCAATTGTATAAGGAAACAACCATCTATAACATTTTATAAGGAAATAATTTCTATTTTATTATTGAAAAAATATTTAAAATCGAAGTAATGTTCAGGGGGTGGGGTGGATTCGGTCGCACTAGTGAAGACGGGCTAATTAAAGGCACTTGTTTAAAGGCGATTTTGTTTGTTTTCTTTATAACCATCTTTGAGAGACAGTTCCAAACCCATAAATTGGATGATTCGGACCCTCCAAGTTTTGTAATACGGTTCAATAGCGTTAGAAGGTGGTTTCTTTTGAACTACATTTAATTGCTTTAAAATAAAGATAGTTCGCATAAGACCCGCCTTTGATTGACCAGTTTAAAAATGGTTATGCCTGGGTGACTCTGATTACCCTTGGTTACGAACTCGGAACTGGAGGTCCAACCATGGTCTTAGTTCGAAAAAGGTTGGTTGGGCCACCATTGAAGGCACAATTATGGTTCAGACATATGAAGTAGATGTGTTTTTCGTTTCGGACTCGGAACTGTGTCATAGAATGTGGTTACCCAAAAATACAGAGTTCTGAACTCAAGACTTTATTAAATGGACAATTTTCAGTTCATTTTAAATGGGTTTTCACTTTGAAAAACCTAGTAATTGTAAGGGAACCAATTTTTTAGGGCTTCATGAGGAACTAACTGAAGAAGGTATGTGCACATTGTTTACTTAATTGGATTACTAATGTGTAGTTGATTTAGGATGAATTTATGGGTAAGGTTTAGGTTGTATTAATGGTAACGTGTTGTATGAATAGGGAAGGTTTGTTGCTTATTCGTTATTTGATTGGGCGTTTAATTCTAGTTGAATGGTGTTGAATTTATGGTGCATGTAGGGTTTAGGTTGTTTTTTTGGAAAATATGTTGAATTGTACTAGTCTATGACATATGAATGCTGGTGGGGGTGGTAATGGTTCATATTGAATTCATTGGTAACAATATTAGGAATTATCCCGATTACATTCCTTTGACTGAATCATTTATTGTGTTGGCAATCGAATGTGCATCCAAGATTGGCGTGGGGCGTACACGATGTCCATGTAGGGTTTGTAAGAATGATGTATTTTTGGGGAGAAAAAAGTTTCGTGAACATCTTGTCACACATGGGTTTGAAACTACTTACACTAATTGGGTGTGGCATGGGTGGTTGGGATCTTTGAAGATGTTAAAAGAAAGGAAGCCAGTGGTTTAGATGGTCATGATGTATTTGATGAGATGGTAGAGGATGTCGAAAGAGAATTTCACGGGAAACCTAAAGTCTAGAAGCCTTGCATAATGACACTACTGTAGACATCACCCATTACCTCGGTTTTTTTGGCCTTATTACTTCAGTTTTTTGCCCCTGAAAAATCAAAGTAAATGTAGGTGAAGTAAAAAGGTTACCTTTTACCTCGGTTCAAAATCGAGGTAAAAGTACTTTTTACCTCAATTTTATAAAAAACCGAGGCAACAGAATTATTGATAGGCAAGCGAGAGCAATGCGACATCGCAAAAGAGATCGGAAAAGCCCATTTTATCACTAGTGACATCGCACATATTTCACCATCCCAAGTTTTCTACCAGCGACATCACAAAAGCCCAAAATTAATCTTTTTCCAAAGCGACATCGCACAATTAACAAATTTTCGTCATCGAGCGATATTGAACGTTCACCAATTTTCTAGCAAAGTTTCAAGCCAAATTTTAGTCGAATTTTGACAAAATAACAACCCAGATTTCATTCCATGAAACCAACTAACATTTACAGTCACCAAAATTTTATTAGATTCGATAAAATTTACAAACTAAATATCAAATACAGTGAATAATAAAACACATTTTATGAACTAATCTAAAATGTTATCCATCGGTACCGGATCAGAGGACATCGTTGGAGAGAGGGGCTTCGTTGGCGGCGCATCGGGGACAGCAACGAGGCACTGCTGGTGGTGCAGCGTTACTGGATTGGAGAAGAAGCTGGCGTTATTGGATCAGAGAAGAAGTCGACGTCCCTGGAGCTGAATTTTACGGTCGCACGGTGAGCCGTGGAGCGGTAGCTATGTCAGGCGTCGAGCGGTAGCGAGGCACATCGGGCAGTAGCGAGGCAAGTCGTCTGGCAGTGGTGAGGCAAGGCTTTGGGCGGTGGCGATTGAGCGTGGAGCGGTGGCGATCTAGCCTTGTTTCAAGAAGATGAGGAGGCAACATCTGAGTAATAATGGAGATGGCTAATAGGGTTTTACTTTTATAGTAGGGGTTTGGGGATAAATATTAGGATATGGATTTTAATGGATTTTGAATATGTATTGGGCTGAAGCCAAACCTATGTTAACAAATTGTTTTCAAATTAAAATTAAAATCTTGTTTTATAAATTCAATTTTTTTTATAAAAATAGTCAATAATATAATCTAAAAGAAACATTATTATTTTATTTATATTTAAAAATAATAAATAATTTCATATTGTTTCGTAGACTTTTATATATGTATGAAGATAAAAAATTAAATTTAACAAGTCGAGCAAGGGTTGACCCTCTATTTGTTAAACCTTAGTTATTAGTCAAGCAAGGGTTAGTCCATTGCTCCAAAATACATGATTTTTGTTATTCTTGCATAAATATGGAAATATTAAATACATGAATTTTTTGATGAAATGTTGGAAAGCGTTAGTACACGTTCTAGAGTAACTTAGAGTTGGTTACATAGAAGTAATAAATGAAAATCGGAAAGGATTACAAATATATTCTCGTGCATGTTTATTGATACATACTATGTTACAGACTTGAAAAATACAACAGGGGTGTATAAGGTAGCATCACGTTCGAGTGGATTTTAATTAGGAGTTACAAATAAAGTTTTAATTTTTGCACTTAGGTCCCTCCAAGAAAGTTGGAGTTGTCAAACCACGAAATTGGTAACAACAAAATGAAATTCAATAATACAAGAAAGTGAATTTAGAATTTGGGCATTTATAGGTGAACAGAAGGGCTTCAAAAGTCAACATTACACAATCTTGGAAAATTATACTATGACCCAAAGTTATGTTACCATATTATCCATTACTCTAAAATACATGATTTTTTTTATTCTTTCCTATATATAGATATATAAAATAAATTAAATTTTTGGTGAAATGTTGGAAAATGATAGTACATATTCTAAAGTAACTTAGAGTTGAATACTTAGAAATAAGATAAGAAAATCGGAAAGGATTACGGACATGTTCTTATGCCCGATTGTTGATAAACATATGGCTACAGACTTGGAAAATACAATGAGGGTGTATATGGTAGCATCACGCGCGAGCGGATTTTAATTTAGAGTTACGAGTAACGTTTTTACCTTTTTTACTTAGGTCCCTCAAAGAAAGTTGGAGTTATCAAATCATGAAATTGTAGACACCAAAATGAAATTAAGTAATATAAGATTGTGAATATGCAATTTGGGCATGTATGGGTGAACGGAAGGGCTTCGAAAGTAACCATTCATTACTTCTACACAATCTTGGAAAATTACACTATAGCCCAAAGTTATGTTACCCAATTATCCGTTGCTCCAAAATACATTATTTTCGTAATTCTTGAATAAATATGGAAATATAAATAAATTATTTTTTTGGTGAAATGTTGGAAAGCGCTAGTACATGTTATAGAGTAACTTAGAGTTGAATACTTAGAAGTAAGAAAGGAAAATCAGAAAGGGTTACAGATATGTTCATATGCCCTATTGTTATCATAGTTAAATGTCATAGTTAAAAAGTATAGTTATAAAATCTTTTAAAATTTTAAAAGAAATGGAGTAGCATAAAAAATTTACAAAATTATATTTTAGTTTTGTTTAACATTAAATTTTATTATTATAATCTCGATCATGTGTTACTCGAACTCTACATTTAATTTATTTTATTTAAAAATATAAACATAAAGTCATAGTTAAAATTTTAATTATAAAATATTTTAAAGTTAAAAATAAATGGAGTTGCATAAAAATTGAATTTTATATTTTTATTTAATAAAAAATTACATCGCAATGGTTTTCGCAAGAGGTACGTGCGGTGTCGGTAAGCCAAACATGCATGTGATGTCGGTCATTTCATGTCTGTGAGAGGTACGTACGACGTCGGTCACAATAATAATCAACGTTGGTAAGCCAGACATGCGTGTGATGTCGGTCATATCATGTTTGTGAGAGGTACTTGTGACGTCAATGACACACCGGTAAGCCATACATGCATGGTACGTCGGTCATTTCTTGTCTGCGAGTGGTACGCGCGACATTGGTCACAATAATAATTGACGTAGGTAAGCCAGACATGAGTGCGGTGTTAGTAATATCATGTCTTCAAGATGTACTTGCGACGTCGGTCACACGTCGGTAAGCCAGACATGCGTGCAGCTTCAGTTATTTCTTGTCTGCGGTGGTACGTGTGACATCTGTTTAAAAAACAATCAACGTTGGTAAGCTATACATGCGTGCGGCGTCGGTAGTGTGAGGATTTTACCTCAGTTTAAAAAAAACTGAGGTAAAAATATTTTTTACTTCAAATAAAAACAAGAACCAAGGTAAAAGAACTTTTTACCTTGATTTTTTGCCCTTAACCAAAAAACTGAGGTAAAAGTGACGAAGTAATAGGTTCATTTCTTGTAGTGTGACAAAAGGACGACATTGTATAAGGGCTCTAAACATTCAGTTTTGAGTGAGACTTTGAGAATGATGAACTTGAAGGCAAACTTTGGAAAGACGGATAAAGGGATGGCAGAGACTCTTGAATTAATTAAGTAACTACTTCCTAAAGGTAATCTTATGGCTTATAGATCATATGCAGCGAAATGGATTCTGTGTCCAATGGGATTGGAATTGGAAAAAATTCATGCATGCCTGAATGATTGTCTATTGTACAGGGGGAAGGAGGATGCATTACGAGAAATATGTCATGTTTGTAGTGAGTCTCGTTACAAGATGAAATGGGTGAGATTGCCGTCAGTGCAGAAGTGGGGTTTGGTTTGAAGAAAAAGACACTAGCTAAAATTTTGTGGTATCTCCCTATCATACCATAGTTCAAGAAGTTGTTCACATGCAAGGAAGATGCCAAGTTATTGCATTGGCATTCAGAAAGAGTTAGACCAGAAGATGATGTGGTTAGGCATACTTTGGACGGTGAGCAGTGGAAGAAGTTTGATACCATATACCCAGAGTTTGGGGTCATGCCACGACATTTGAGGTTAGGTTTATCAACTGATAGAATGAATCCTTTTGGTGACAGGAGAAACACACACAGACCTTGTCAAAATATGATGGTACATTCAAAGTTAATAGATGGAGATCATGGTGTCCATCAAAATTTAATACGGGGTCGGCTAACCTTGTGCTATAGTACACATTCAAGTCTATAATATAACAATGAAGCAATTTCAGCACCCGCTCTTAAAGCATTGTATCTATTTTTGGCCGGAAGTGATACGAACTTCGCTTTGCACCCCGGGTTAATATTAATCCCCTTCATCACATAATAAAATATCATCTATCTATGGTTGGCTCGCAAGCATGGCCTCCCGATGGTAACATATTCAAGTATATCCACACATGAACCACCTTCTGTTCTCCCGTGAGAGCCCCCACATCATATTTCTCAGCCTGACCTGGGATCACACCTTCCCTATGAAAGTATTTTCAGCCATGGCTATGGGGCATAATGGGGTATACTCAGTAATAACAGGTCAATTTTGTGGTGAAAACTTTCTAAAGGGCCATGGACATCTTCAGGCAAGCAGGTGGTGGGGTTGTATGGTCACATCCTAAAACTTTGTTAATTTTGAATTTTGTAATGGGTATCAAAACATTGTTTACCTTTGTAAGGTTATGATTGTTTCAACTCTTCCGTAGGTTTGCATAGAATTGCAACACTTTATCATAATGTATGGGTTTGGATAATTTCAATAATTTATCAAATTGTGAATTCTAAAAATATAAAACAAGTATCCCAATCTCAGTGCTTGTATGTCGTAAGTAAGAACGACATTCAGATTAGTGCATTTGTGATCGTAGAAATCAATAAAACTTTGCTCGGCCTCATCATTTAAGAACAATTGACTAAAACCCTACTCAACGAATGGTTCATGACTTCTTGAAAATTAAGCTCTTCTGGCCCAATCACCACGGCTCCTTACCATTTTCAGTTAATTGAGTAAATTCATCTAGATTTGAGGATTTTGGAATCAAAAAATAGGTTTTGTTGAATTGGGGATTTTGAAAAACTCATAAACTCATTATATATATATATATATATATATATAAAGTTCCAACTTCGGAACTGATTCAGACTACACATATGAAGACTTGAAAGTATTACGAGTTCGGAAGGCCCTCCCAAGCCTGTTCCAAACTCGAAACAGAACTAACGGCCCATTGAAAAAAGAAGGCCATTAAAGTGTGTTTTAAACACACAATAATGCCCTTTTTTGAGCGCGAGTTCATTCTTTTTTTTTCTCTCCAACCTTCCTTCCCCTCTTTCCTTCATTTCCTCATCAATCAATCCAACATTTTTGAAATGGGTCATCAAAATTATGCAAAACCCTAGTTCCCTACACTCAATACTTCCCATTTCTCAAAACTCTCTAACAAATATGTAGATTTGGGGTTAGGATTTGTGTTTCTAGTGTACCTTTGGGAGGAGATCATTTTGAAGGTAAAATCCATTTCATCTCATGATTAATGTGTGTGTGTGTGTCTATATATATATATATATATATATATATATATATATATATATATATATATATAGAGAGAGAGAGAGAGAGAGACACACACACACACCATTCTTTACACAAAATTTCAACCATCCATCTAACATAATCTCACTCATTCTTTAAATTCTATTTTTTGTAAAAACAATTAGAATGGTTAGATTATGTTAGATGGATGGTTGAGATGTGGTGTAAAGAATGGTGTATAAATAAGGGTGTGTATAAATAAGGGTGTGTATTGAACCCTTCCCAATATATATATATATATATATATATATATATATATATATATATATATATATATATATATATCAAACTTTCATCTCATTTTTATGTATGAAATGGTGAAATTGTGTTGTGCTAGGGCTTATTATAAAGTAGTGATTAGTTATATGAGTTCAAAATTTGCTATTATATTGCTAAATGATTAATATACAATTGTTAGGTTGTACAATGTCTCGAAAAAGGACTCTGGAAGAAGTTCCACCTTTACAAAACAATGGAAATGTCGAGACAATTGCGGATGAGGATGATGATGGGTAGGGGTCGGAAGAGATAGTAATAGCCAAAACTCATTGTAGGACGTTAGAATGGGGAATGACTAGGAAAAAGATAACCTTGTTAGTTTTTAACCAATTTGGAAAATGTTTGTCGGAGGAACGTGCTAACAGATAAAATTGGGTTTGGATGGTCGGTAGAACGAGGATAGACATAAAGTACGATAATTGGCACGAGGTGCCAAAATAGTATAAATACCCCTTCCTTGTATCCTAACATATTAAGTTTTGACACCGTGGCCCATTGAATTCCTAATTAATAGAGGCCCATTGAATTCCTAATTAATAGAGGCCCTAAATGTTTATGTTTGTGTTTGTTTATATTACGATGTTTTTAGTGGTAACTTAACTATGACATCCTAACATAGGGGATGAGGGACGAAAAAAGACATGTTTCTAAGAAGAATGCTTATCCACATCAAAAGAGTCGTGGGGGTTATGATTTGGCGGCCTTAGAATTAGTAAATGAACATTTTGAGAAGAATGTTCAACTTGAAATTGAGGGGGGAATGACCGCGGATGAAGCAAGGTCATCGGTCACGCAAATGGATGTGGAGGAAATCAAGAAGTGTGATCTATTCTTAAATAGCCGACAAAACAAAGATGGTAGATTCGATAAACCTTTGGATAATCATCTTGTGGAACAAGTTGTAAGCCCTACTCAATTATATCATTTTCCATGCTTTGAATGTTTATATTCAAATTACAATTTTTTTATATGTCAACATGTATGTAGGCGAAGTTGAAACAAGATGAATTGGAAGGCTAGTTCATTCCGATGGGTAAAAAAGACATCCTTACCAAAGTTACGGGTAAATTAGATCACGTGGGCGGTGGGAGAGGGGTTAGTGCCATTTTATCATTAAAAGATGTGTTTGGGATTGTTAGGTCTTATCATAGGGAAAAACCATTGCGGGTGCACATCTTTCAAAAAGAAGCTCTTATTAGGGACAAGCGCATTGAGCGACAAGATATTTTGATACAAAAGTTAATCCAGCACACTGGTTTTCTTATCCCATAGAATTTAGATGATTTTACGCCAAATTGGACTCCGTCGGGGGAATGTTAAGGTTAACCACATGCCAAAACTTCTAAATACAAGCCAAAATTTCTAACTACAAGAGATGAAGACAATAACCTCAACAAAGCGATCACGTTAACACCCAAAAAGGTACATATTTTTCTATCACTCAATCATTAGAAATTATATTCACCTTTAATTAAAAAAAATTTGATACCATATACATTAAATTTGTTTGAACTATACATCGATCAAGGTGTCCATGGTAGGCCACTCCACTTCGCTGACGGAACATTGCACACGGCCATGCAAAATTTATTTCTCTTTTTTCATTGGAGAAGCTCGTGGTGATCAATGCCCCATTGCCAATTCTGGATGGCCAAAGCAAGACAGTGGGACCCTTCTGAGGGATGTTTTTCCAATGGCCGCATCGCCTAATTTATGCTGACCCTCTAATGGATCGTCATTTAAAGGATGTGCCCCTAACAACACCTAAGCGGATTTTACAAACACTGAAGAAGTTTAGAGCTCCCGTCACTACGACGCAAGTAATTAAGGATTCACCATAGTCGTTAGGGTGTAGTATATCCGGCCACCCTCGAAACTTAACATACCTATTTTCAGGAAATGTGTGTGTTTTTGGTCAAAAGCAGGAAATCATTGCATCATGGATAGACTTTGAAGACCTTTGGAGGTGTGAGCAAGTTAACCAAACACTAATTGATATGAATCTCCTTGCGAAGACTCACGATTTGTGGAATTAATATCTTTGATCTAGTGAAGGGATCTGCAAACCCGCACTATCTTGCACGAAATTCAGGAGTCTAGCCCTCGGGGTACGCCTAACTTTGACTTGCTTCTAACTAGCCCTCAGGATCAGATTACAAGGTTTATTGGTACTTAACTAGCCCTCGGGGTCAAGCAACAATGGAATAGCTCGCAAGCAAAGATTATGAACTCAAAAGGTTGTATATTTGATTGATGAAAAGTTGTAATTTTCGTCCATAAGGCCTCCCTTTTTATAGGGTTACAATCTTGCCTCAAACCCTAATCACAAATGGAAACTGAATCGACTTATGACAGCTTTAAGAAGCTAAAACCATATCTAACTAAAATACCTAAAATAAATGGTAATCTAAGGTAATCAGTTTGAATTCTTCAAGAAGTAACCTTGAAGAATATTACCTTATCTAATCTTACCAAATCTAATTCTAATCAGAATAAAATTGAATATACTAAACCTTAATGGACTGTATTTTCAAAATTCAGCTCTTCAAAGCCTACATGGCCGAACTCTCAGTCCATAAACCCAAAATGAAATAATTTTACAATATTTACAATTATCACACTACCTCATTAAAAATCCAATGGGAAAAAAGAGTATAGTGTTCTTCATGATGTCTTCAGTTCGTCGACAGTCTTGAATAATGAATCCAAGATGTCGATGGTGACTCCTTCTTCAATTCTTCATCATAAAGGCGATCAATCAAAGCATTTAAAGCAGCATCCCTAAGCTTAGTCCTTGACCTAGTCATAGGTCCCGCCATGTCACTTAGAGGATCTCGAACATATCCTTTAAATGTTCGATCAAGTCGTGGAATGTCTTCATTTATGGTGGTAGTCGTCTTGGCATCTCCATCACTAATGTCCCTCTACCTATTGTGAGTACATATTTTAACCGTTTAAATTCTAAAATTACTACATGTAACTCTTGTATACTATTCATGTTATCACTTATGCTTGGAAGGGACATGTATTACTTTGCGAGTCAAAAGGACAAGAGTTGGGTAGGATATTTGTGCCTCTTGATGACTCAAGAAATTTGTTGCACATTCCAAGAAATAATTGACTACATCCGCCAAAGTCTTGGACGAACAAACAAAAAATTATTCGTTGCACTATATATTGAGTGGGGATTGTTAGATTCTCATTTCAATTACAACATTTATATTTTGGCTTTGTTTTTATATCAATATATCTTGCATGGATCATTGAAGATTAATTTATTGTCTTAGAGAAGAAGCGTGTTCTTTGAATGTATCTGATGCGCTTCCATCCATCAGAGAAGTTTGTCAAAATTTTGGGTGCTTTCATCAATGATATAATCAATTAAAGTAATACGGAATTGGACATAGTAGAAATCAAGGTGGGATTTTCTTCCCATGCTCCCCTTTAATTTAATTCTTAAATTAGAAACAAGCAAAAACTTAGGATTGCGGGTCTACGTAATGCTATACATTTCCGAGTGCGTTCAACAAGTACGAGGGGATTACATTAAAATTGACAAAGTATGTTTTGAGTCTCGTGTTTTGTCCTTCATCAAATAATTTATCGTCCTAATTGTCCTAATACTCATATTGTTATACACACAGATATTTCAAGGCCAACCATAAGCCGTATTCGCAAGATGATATTGACATTGCAAGAAATTGCTTGGCTAGGTATTTAGTGTATTCCTGATCGGCATCTATCGAAATCCAAATGTGGTTTAATATTGTGTGGAAAATAATTTTTGGTGTATGTATATGGATGACATGAAATTGGTGTAACATAATTTGTTAGATTTCTATTCCCATTTATAGATTGTTGCTTCGTTAGCATAGTCTGTAGATTTTTGCTACTTAGGATGATCATGTCATTATTTTGTGTAACAGAATTGGCAAGATTTCTATTCTTATCTATAGAATAATGCATATTTAGCGTATTTTATAGATTATTGTATGAGTTGGAGTTGTTGTATGAGGATTTTTCTTCAAGTCGGGTTATGTATATGATTATTACATTTTATACCTCAATTTCTGATAGAGTTCCAAGCCCGGAACTGGTTTCCCACCATCTTGTGTTCCTGTTCTATAGATCCGATTTATTAGTTCTAGACTCTTAACGTCGCTCTGGAATCACATTCCAATTGTGGATGAAATAGGCAAAAAAATGTAATAAATGCATCCAAATCCGGTGCATGGACGAAATAAACGTCAAAACTAGAAACATGTAAGAAGGTCAGAAGTGGGCCCTAGATCTGGAACCAATAACCAGTTCCAGACTCGAAACTAGTAAATTATGTCCAAGGATCAAAGCAACGCTCCAAACTCGGAACGTGAGTTCCAAGTTTGTAACTCAAAGAAGGCGATTCCTGCGAAGTTTACAAAGGCGGAAAATAATCGCCTTTAATGGCACATTTAAAGGTGGTTCCCGAAACCGCCTTTTATCGATGATGATCAAAGGCAGGACCAGATAAGTCACCTTCAAAGTGACTTCCTAGTATGATATAACCGCCTTCAATAGGACTTTCTCCACTAATGTCGGTTCTAGTAATGGCGTGATCCCCAAATTTCATTTATTTTGTAATTTTAGTTATCAAATTACTGTGGGAGATTGTTTAACAATGATAAAGAAAATTATGGCTCCCTGAAAAGTTAATTTTACTGATTTTTGTTTTTTGGAAAATTCATTAATCCTTATTTTTATTTTATACGAATTTATACTTTAAGAAATCCTTTCTTTTTCTATATCTTAAAATTTTATTTTTAGATGTAGAAAAACTATAAAAAGAAATTTTGGTTCAGTTTATGTTCTGTTTTTTCATAATACCAAAATTATAACACAAGGTCTTGTTTTAATCAAGCTAAACTTTAGGTCAAGGTTTATTGTGCAATTATTGTAAGTTTCAGTTGGGATAGGTATTTTTTGTAAATATGCTAATAAATTTAGGGACCTACTATGAAATTATCAAAATATTATACATGACATAATTTTAATTTTTTCTCATTTCCTTTCCTTCTCTTCGATTTGAATCTTATAATTGTTGCCAACCACCACCGTTCCGCCGCACCACTCGGCCGCTGCGCTTCTTCTTCTTCTGTCGGCATCACAGCGGAGCTAAGGCACCTCGCCGGTGTCGCAATTACACCTCACCTCACTGACGTTGCGATTACACCTCACGGGCGGAGCTAGGGTGGTGTTGCGATTATCACCGGCGGAGCTAGGGTTTCTGCACTAACGATTCTTCTTCTTCCCCATAAGAGGTACTGCCGTGCGAAGCTTCTGTTAGCAAGAGGCATCCAAGGTAGCACTACTATTCGGTTTGAAGATGTCGACGCGCCCTCTGTTGAGGACGAAGCTTCTCCAATTTGCTGGTATTCGATTAGTTGGTGTTCAATTTATGCAAACATTCTCCAACGCATCTAAGGCAACATTGTTATCAAAGATTAGTGCAATGAAGGGCTGACGACATCGGCAAGGGATTTACGGTGGCAACGAAGGTTGAAGAAGAACACTGACAAAGATGCAAAAGAAGAACGGTGACAAAGATGAGACTCGCGCGGCACGTGAGATGCATGCGACCAAACAGACAGGACGACTAGCACATGCATCTCGCACGCGAGATTAATGACTCTGTTGGGGACGTCAATGATGGAGGAGACGGTGGATGGTGAAGGCAATGTTGATGGAAAAGGCAACATAGACAGCGGACAACAGAGGAAATGACAGATAGCGGAGGCAACGTTGACGGAGGACGATGGATGGCGGATGCGACGTTGAAGACAAACAGGGGATGCGACGGTGATTGAGCTTCTGCTTGTGAGAGGTGAGGTTTAATTTTGCATTTTATTATTTTCAAAGACATGATAAGGTTTTAATAATTTGAATGAGAGAGTGTTCAATAACGTTTCTTTGGTGTAGTAGTTAGTGCTTTGGACTTTAAGCCTAGTGGTCTGAGTTTGAATGTCACTAGGACTCTTTTTTTAAAATAATTTATATTCTCAAGGTACATGTTATGGTTTATTATCATTTGACGGAGAGGATATTCAAAAATGGTTCTTTGGTGTAGTGGTTAGTAATGTGGACTTTTGAGGTAAGTGATATGAGTTAAAGTCCCACTAGGACCTCTTTTTTTAGAATTTATACTCTTGAGGTATTGTAGGTTTTTTTGATGACGTTGTAGCTTTTTTTCTCTCTCCTGTTGATTTTTTTCATTATTCGGATGGGGTTTAGTTGATATGAGTTTATGTTTTGTATTTTTTTTGGTGATGTGGATTGATATTTGTAGTATAAAAAATATTTTTTCATATTGATGTTTTTCATTTTCCGATTGAGGTTTAGGTGATAAGAGTTGATGTTTGTAGTGTTTTTTTCTCATATCACAGTTTATCATTTTCCAGATGAGGTTTAGGTGGAGTTGATGTTTGATAGCTTTTGATAGATTTAAAAAAAAGAATTTATACTCCTGAGTTACTTAAGGTTTTTTGTTGATGTTTGTAACTTTTGTTCTCTCTCATGTTGATGTTGTTCACTATTCGGATGAGGTGTAGTTGATATGAGTTGATGTTTTGTATTTTTTTGGGTGATGTGGATTTATATTTATATTTTGTTTTAATTTTCTCATTTTGATATTTTTTATTTTCCATCTGAGATTTAGGTGATAGGAGTTGATGTTTTTAGTGTTTTTTTTCTCATGTTAATGTTTTTCATTTTTCGGATGAGGTTTAGGCCGGTGTTAGGAGTTGATGTTCGATAGATTGTGGGTGATATAGGTTGATATTTGCAGTTTTTAATATAAAAATAATAACTGTTGATTTTTATGATTTTCAGATTGAGAATTTATACTATTGAGGTACTGTAACTTTTTGGTTGATGTTTTTAGTATTTTTTCCTCTCATGTTGATGTTTTTTATTTCTCGGGTGAATTTAAGTTGATATGAGTCGATATTTTTTAGTTCTTTCTGGGGTTATATAGGTTGATATTTTTAGTTTTTTTCCCTCTTATGTTGATGTTTTTCATTTTATAGGTGAGTTTTAGGTGACAGGAGTTGATGTTTGCAGTTTATTTAGTGATATATAGGTTGATTTTTTGTAGTGTTTTTTCTTCTTATGTTGACATGATTCATTTTCCGGGTGAGGTTTAGGTGAGAGGAATTGATATTTTTAGCTTTTGGGTAATATTGGTTGATTTTTGTAGTTTTAAATTTTTTTTTGATAATTTAAGCCTTGTTAATGTTTTTATGATTTTCAATTTATGATGTTTATGATTTTCAGTTGATGTTTTGTTAGTTGTAATAGATATTTTTTCAATTTTTGTTTATTTTTATTTGATTTTTAAATATTTTTTTGCTTCAATTTCTTCATCGATGCTTTATGATTTTCCGTTAATGTTTTGACTAGTTGTAGCTAATTTTTATGATTTTCAGTTCGATGATCATATTATTTTTTGCATTTTCAAAATTTTTTTAAATAATTTTTAAATTTTTTTTGCAGATTGATGCTGACGGGAAAATGATGAGAAAAAATTGGAGAAAAGTCCCTGGAAAAATATTAGAGATTGGACCCTAAAACAATATTAGATGTATGTCCCTATAAAATTATTAGAGATAGGTCTCTGGAGCTAGAATAAATTTAAAATTGCAAAATAAAAAAAATTAGAATTGCATAAACACACCCTACCTAAAGTTTAGACTGCCTAACGGGGGACCATCTCAAATTATAAATAGATATTGTGGTATTCTTCTCGGAGTAAATTAAGAAAATTGACAAAATATAAAAAATAAATTTAAAGGAAAAAACAAAAAATATTATCAGGTATATTTTATTTTTAAAGTTTTATTGAGCTTTTCTACTATTATACCCATGTTTATTAGTTTCTTGGTTGATTTTTGTTACGGTGGTCGTAACTAGGGATGATCATAGGTCGGGTCTGGGTCTGGTTTAATAATACACAAATTCAATCCTAACAAAATTTACTCATACCCAGACCCGACCCGTACCCGTAGAATCTTAAAATCTTAGACTCATACCCAAATCTGATGGGTTTAAATGGATTTTGGATCCAAAATGGATCTAACATTCTAATCTTTTTCTTCACTAAATAAAAAAAATATTATAATAAATACAAATAACTCAAGTCTAATATGCATCTAAATTAATTTTTCATGAAAACAAATATACACTGCATATTGTTTTTTGAATTAAAAATAAAAATATAGAGAGAAAATAAAAGTAATTTAGAAATTATGATATAATCATGTATATAGTTATGGTTATATGGGCCTATGGGTCGAGTCTGGGTCTTAATATTTTAAATCTAGACCTGGACCCGTATTCAAAAAGTTAGACCCAGACCCAGACCCGGACCCGGACTTGATGGGTCTAAATTTTTTAGGCCCATACCTAACCCAATGGGTCTAGACCCTATGGGTTTGGGTCGGGTCCTACACCCATGATCATCTCTAGTCGTAACTTATGAAAATAGTCTTTTCAAATATTAGAAGTTTTAGTAATAGTATTATATTACCTATTAAAATTTGTAATTTTTATGAATATTAATTTTATTTTAAATAATTATAATACGAACGTTTATTTTCTCTAATTTTATATTTTTCAATATATTTAATTATAAAAATATTACCATGAAAGTTTAATTATAATAACTGTCTTAATAGTCTATATATGACAACAAGAATATACCGCATGATTTTATTTTAATTAATAAAATTAAGATAAATTTTTGTAGGCAAAATCTTAGGAAAGATGGTATTTCAATATGCTTATGGAAAGATAAGGTTTAATTTGAATAATAAAAAGGTAAAATGTCTTAATTGCAAAATAAAATTTTATTATGCAACGTGTAGTAGTTATAAAGTTTGTAACCCGATTCATGCAACCCAAAAACTTTATGTTCATTTCTTATAATTTGCACTCTAAACCTTGGTCTTTCCTTGACTTATGGAAATGTCATCTTTCAAGAGATTGACTCATTTTTGTATGAATCCATCTTGAGATGGTCTCCTGTGAGATAGCCTAAAATTTAGTCAAGGGCTTTTATGCGATTCTAACAATATTCTAGCTTCATAGACCTATTGCTAATAATTTTACAGGAAACTATCGCTAATAATTTTACAGGGACCTATCTCTAATTATTTTACAGGGACCTATTGCTAATATTTTTCAGGGGCTCTTTGTCTAATTTTTCCTCATTATTTTCCCGCCATCCAAAAAAAATCAATATTTTTTAAAAAATTGGTTTAATAATGCGAAAAATTAATATGATCAGCGAACTGAATATTATAAACATCAGCAAGAAACACCAGAATATCAACGAAAAATTATAAAACATCAACTAAAAATTTGCAGCACAAAATATATAATAAATCAAATAAAAATCAACAAAAATTATGAAAAATCATCAACTACAACTAACATAAAATAAACTAAAAATCTTAGAAACATCAACAAAGTTAAAATTTTTGAAATTTTTTAAAAATATATAAAACATCAACCTATATCACTCAAAAGCTATTATCATCTAAACTTCGCCTAGAAAATGAAAAATATCAACATAAGGAAAAAAAATACTATAAAACATTAACCATATATATGACCAAAAAAGCTACAAACATCAACCCCTATCACCCAAAACTCCCGTAGAAAATGAAAAACATCAACATGATGGGAAGAAAAAAACTAAAAACATCAACAAAACAACTACGTACCTCAAGAGTATAAATTATTACTTTGAAAATCATAAAACTTTATCATTTGTTTTTTTAAAACTACAAATATCAACTTATATCACTCAAAAGCTACAAACATCAAATTCTAATACCCGAACCTCATCCGGAAAATGAAAAACCTCAACATAAAAAAAAACTACAAACATCAACTCCTATTATCAAAACCTCAGTAGGAAAATGAAAAATATCAACATGAGAAAATAAAAAAACTACAAATATCAATCCATACCACCCAACAAAACTGCAAAACCCCAACTCAAATAAATTAAATCTCACCCGAATAATGAAAAACATCAACATAAGAGGGGAAAAAACTACAAACATAAAAAAAAGCTAAAACACCTCAAGAATAAAAATTCTTCAAAACAAAGGACCGGAGGGATTTGAACCCATGTCTCTAACCTAAAATCCTAGAGCAATAACCACTACTCCAAAGACTCTTATTTAACATATAGTCAGTCAAAACATATTAGACCTCGACATGTTTATCATTCGTCAAAATAAAGGTCAAAGTGAGACTCAAACTCCTAACTTCTAATCTCAACAACAAGATTACCAACCGCTAGACCAAACAATCATTGATGATAAAAGCAAAGTCAAAAAGCTATTAAACCTCAGCAAGGTTTTGAAAAAAGTAAAACACAATATTAAACCTCACCTCTTATGAGAAGAAGCTCAGCCTTTCGCAGTCTGCCTTCGCTGTCGCTGTCAACCTCCGTCGTCGCAAGATGCGTGCATCTCATGCGCAACGTGTGCATCTCACACTAAGTTCCTTCTTCTTCATCACAATGCCAGCAATGGAGACACCCGCAACTTCTTCTTCTTCTTCAATTGTCACAGTCGCTCGTCGTCATCTCGTTTTTGCTCACCATCACCTCGTCGTTGCTCACTGTCACCTCGCCGTCGCCGTTTGAATCTAAAATCCATAGCCTCATCGCCTCATTGCCGTTCGAATCGGCCTCGTTGACTTGTCATTCTCTCATCGCAGCACTATCGATTAAGACGCCTCCTGCCACCGAAAATGTTGATCGTATGAGCTCACCTCTGGTGAAGCTTTGAGCTCAATCTTGAAAATAGCCACAAAATGAAAGGCGTAAGAAGAAGAATCACGGAGGAAGGGCGGCGAAATTAGGCGGTGGAATGTCGGCAGTTATAGATTCCGATCGCAAAAAGGAAAATAAATATTTTGGAACTTTTATGATATTTATAGCATTTTAGTACTTGCACTGTAGGTCCCTCAATTGATTAGCTTATTCTTTTTTAAAAAAATACCCATCCCAAATGAAAGTTACAATAATTGCATAATGGACCCAGACCTAAAGTTTTGGCTGGCTAATACAAGACTTTGTGGTCCATCTTATGGTGAAATCTATGTTGAAATAGATTATTTACAAGAATTATATATGGATGGAGTTCTATATAGAATTCCGAGAAAGCTTATGGTAGTAAGGAAGAATCTAGATGCAAATATCAATTTTTTAGGGGGTGTTTGGTATATATAATTGAGGAATCAATGATTCCGGGTTATAAGAATCTCGTGGGTTAAAAATATGGGTTGAAAAAACTCAAAAGTTGATATTTCTATCTATTTATGCTCAATGCGTGCATTTTTACTACCAAACTTGACGTTTCATTTCCAATAGTTGATGCTTTTTTTCATGTACTTTGATATTCCAACAAACTCTTGATGTTTGTTAAAATTATTATTTTTTCACTAAAATAATATGTTTTTAAATTGAAATTTTGATCTTATAATGTAAAATTGTGTGTTTCATGTTGAAATTTTGACGCTTTAAATATTTGATACCAATTAGTGATATTTTACTATATTAATTTTCTATTTCAAACTTATACTTTCATTTTGGTTGATGTGTTAGTCTTTTCACATGTCGTTTCAAAAATTAATATCGATATTTTTTTCCCGAATATAATGTTTATATATATATTGTATGCCTTGATGTTTTTATAGTGTGATTATTACATAATGTTGATGTTTCAATTTTTTCGATACCAATGTCACATTTTTGTGCACACTTTAATGTTTTGAAATTCATCTGTATTTTTATTTGATATTTAACTTTTTTTTAATTTGGTATACTTTTTCTTATTGTATATATTTCTTATTTCAATATTTATTTCACGTGTATTTTCATTTGATTTTTATTTATTTAGATTTTATGTGTAATGTTTAATATTTTTATTTGATATTTAACTAGAGCCCGTCTCTTGAAAGACGGTCTTTCCATAAGTCATGGAAAGACCAATGTTTAAAGTGCAAATTAGAAGAAAGAAGATAAAATTTTTAGGTTGCATGAATCGGGTTATGAACTTTATAACTATAACATGTTGCATAATAAAATTTTAATATTGCAATTAAAGACCTTTTACCTTTTAATATTCAAGTTTAACTCCATCTTTCCATAAGCCTATGGAAAGACAGTCTTTCCGAAGACTTTGCCTATTTAACTATTATAATTTAATGTATTATTTATCATATTTATTTGATGTATATTTTTAATTTTCATTTGATGTTTATATATTTATATTTTATGTATGATTTTTATTTTATTCTAAATTTTATGTTTAACTATGTTAATTTTGATTTGTATTTTTAGTGTCTTTATTTGATGTGCATTTTTGGTGTTTTTATTTGATGTTTAACCATTTTAATTTTATGCATATTTTTAGTGTTCTCATTTGATGTTTAACTCTTTAGACAAATATATTTTATCTTTTGGTACAAAGTCTTCAAAATTATTTGAAACAAAATCTTGTAAAAGAATCTTTTACCGTTTATAGGTTTGGGGAACCTAATATATATCCCTCCCATTAATATGAGTATATTTTTTTTAAAATAAATGTTTAACTCTCATATTTTATATATAATACTTTATTTTAGTAGTATAATATTTTATTTTATTTACCTGATAGTAAATCATATTAACTTGATGTTTATTTTTAGTATTTTATTTGATTATTACCTATTTTAATTTGATGTTTATTTTGAATGATTTTTAAATTATTACCTTTAAAAAATGATTTTTAAAACTTCTTTAAGGGAAATAATGAATTATAAATAATATACTCCCTCCGTGAGGCGATTTTGGAAAACCTAAACTGCTAACCATCTGAAAACCCTTCAGCCACTTGCCGGCAACGCCTTCATGGCGGGGCCACCATCGGAACCTCATTCGGCCTTTTCATACAAACAAGCTTTAGGCACAAAATTGCTAAGAACACTACGCCCTGATACAAATTCGATACCATCACAAACTAGAGTTCCATTCAATCTAAAACTATTGATCGACCATTTGGGAGAGCCAGGTCTTAGCTTCACAATTGAAGTATGCGAGAGGCTAGAAACACCACTTAGTCTGACGTTGATGGGCAAGTTCGCTCGCAGCAGTCCCCAACTGGATCGACTTCGAAAGGATTTCCAGACGATGGATTTTAAAGGTCATATAGACATCTCCCTTCTTGACAACCGCTAGGTATTGATTAGATTCACCTTGCAGGAGGATTATTACCAATGTTGGCTCCACAAGGTTTGGAACTTCGGCCCCTACTCTCTTAGAATTACTAAATGGGAACCAAATTTTAACCCTAATGCATACTCTCCTATAGTTCCAGTTTAGATAGCCATGTATAGATAGCAATGCTATTATTAGGAAATATAATTGGGAATCCAATTAAGGTAAATAAGGAAACACTAAGTATATCTAGACCTCATGTAGCTAAGGTATATGTGGAGATAGATATTACAAAGCCTCAGTTGGAAAGGATATGGATAGATTATAGTTGATGTGGTTTCTGGCAATACCTAGAATACAAGGTATGCCAGATTATTTTGCTAACTACCTCAAATTAGGGCACTTGAACTCTTCTTGCTGGAATGACCAAAACCAAACCACTCTTAAAGCATGGAGACCATCTAGTTCAAAAGTATTTAATACAGGTAAGTTAGCTCATACCAAAGAAGAACAGAGAAGGACTTCAGGTAATGGTATGAAGTCATCTTCTTTTGGCTTAACCTCACAAGACAAAGTATTCATTCATGTTAATAGGAATAAAACTAACCAGTCAGTGCAGGCTAGAAAGTTATCAATGGATAAGGTACAAAACTAGAGTAATAGAAATACTGCTCCTCAGAATGATCAGGTAATATCCAAGGATAAAGGCAAGGTTACTGGTTCAAGTTCAAAATAGTTGATCATTGCTCAAGGATCCCAGGTTCCATTCTCTAACACTAAATCTAATGGCAATGTGAACCCTAGGCAGACTTCTAATTTGAGTAATACACATGTGGATACTGAACCCTAGATCGCTTTAGGGAAAAAGAATGTAAACATGGATTCAGTTTCTAATGATACTGCTAGCTATATAGACTTATAAAACCAAGGTGTTTTAGAATCTATAGTCAATTCTCTTCATGATAATGATGTGTATATAGATGCTATGCATGAGCATCTAGCTACAGATTCTGTGTTGCCAATGAAACCAGCAGTGCATATTCCTGCTAATGATCATATGGTTCCAAACTCTAATGCTTTGTTGCCTATGAAACCAGCAGAGGTTGTACCTGCTAATGATCATATGGTTCTAGACTCTAATGTTTTGTTGCCTATGAAACCAGCAGAGGCTGTACCTGCTAATGATCATATAGCCCCTAAAGAACCTACAAATGAAAGCTTAATCACAAATTCTCCTAAATCAGTCAATCGTACTCTCACTCAGGGAAATGAAGTTAACCCTTCTAAAACCCAAAATGACCTAATTGACAGGAATTCAAAGATTAAGACAGATAAAACAGTTCTTATAACTCAAGAATCAAATGATAATGATCCTATCATGGAAGGAATTGAATCCACAATAGAAGAGTTATAGAAATAAATGGAGGAGACTTCCCCCTCCTTTCCTCCAACTTAAAACTTAACAGAAAACTCATCCCTAATGCTGTAAACCAAGATACTGAATCCATGTATGTGGAAAATCTTGAACACACTAAGTCCAAATTGATAGAATCACATAATCATTTTTAATCAATTAATGGACTCAGAAGACATTCTGGAGAACCTAGAAATAACTGATTATATCAATAAAACCAGGAAATACAATAAAAATTCTTACACTTAAACCCCTAAAATGGTCCTAACCCATTCAACATCGACGCATACTAAATCTTCTCAATGATAGGTTCGAGAACATGTATATGGAATGCAAGGGGTATGGGCAACTCTGCCACACTAACTAGGATAAAAGATATTAAAAAAAGACATAAACTCAACTTCTTATCCATAATTGAGCCAATGTTAGAAGCTAACTCCATCCAAAAATTATCCTTTCAAACTACTTTTGAACATTTCTTCTCAGATCCAAAATGCAAATTTTTGATATTGTGGGATGATTCAAATCAAATGAGGATTATCTCCGTTGATGAACAAATGATCTTAACCAGGTTTAAAAACCAATTCTAAATGCAGGATTGTTTCACAGGTTTTATATATGCAAAGCATACAATAACAAGAAAGGAATAAACTGTGGAAACAAATCCTAAACCATAAAGATTCACCACTGTGCTTAGTAGGGGATTTAATGTTATTAGATCTATGGATGAATACTTAGGACAATCCATACCTGATCCAAAAAGCATGGATAACTTCACTCAATTTCAGATCAAAGCAAACATGTCTACCATCCCTACATCAGGTTCCTTATTCACCTGGACATGAATGAGAACCAAGGGCAGAGTCAGGAAAAGATTGGATAGGGGTCTATCTAATAATCTATGTTGGGATATTTTTATTATCATCTAGAATCCAAACACTTGCAAGGGAGCAATCTGACCATACACCCTTAATCTTCACAATTGCTAAAACTCACAATCTCTCTAAGCCAATCCCTTTCAGATTTCAAGAATGTTGGACCAATCACCCAACTTTCATGAAGCTTGTTGAAGACACCTGGAACATCCAAACCAATAAAAGTGGAATGGATAGTTTAACATTTAAGCTAAAAAACATAAAATATGCTCTAAAATTTTGGAACAAACATACCTTTGGAAACCATTTTGATGCAATTAAAACTTGTGAAGAAGATATTCTCCAAGCAGAAAATGATCTTCAAAATGATGAATCCCCAGAAAACTTGAAAAAGCTAAATCTGGCAAAAGCAAAGCTAACTAAAGCCCAAAAAAACAGGAAATCTACTGGAGATAGAAATCCAGAAGGTGATTAAAAGAAGGTGATTTAAACATCAAATTTTACCACCAAAAAATTAATTCAAAACATAAAAGAAAATCAATTGTTTCAATTAAAACTGACTCTGGTTCAGTTCTACACAACCAGGATGAAATTGCACAAGAAGGTGTCAATTTCTTTTCTAACCTGTTAAAGGAAGAAAATAAAGATCCCTCGGGCATCAATACTGCTTGGATATTAAAAAATATTCCAAGACTAATTACAGAAGAAATGAACTCTGAGTTAACAAAACTTGTAACTATGGAAGAATTGACAAAAATAATTAAAGAAATGGATGGACACTCTGCTTTAGGGCCTGATGGTTTTTCTAGTTTCTTCTTTCAGAAATGCTGGCACATCATAAGCACTGATGTACTACATGCAGTGCATGATTTCTTCCAATCAGCCCATATTCCAAAGCAATATCTTCCAAATTGATAATCCTAATCCCAAAAAAAGAAGTCGGTTCATCCTTTAAGGACTATAGACCAATCAGTCTCTGTAACTTCATTAATAAGGTCTTCACTAAAATCTTCTCTGAAAGGCTAAAACCCCTAATGACTTACCTAAAAACTCTTAAACAAACAGCCTTTGTCTCAGGCAGGGAAACCTCAGAAAACATTCTATTAATGCAAGAGTTAACTTCTTTCCTTAATTCAAAAACAAAAAGGACATAACATGATAATTAAGTTAGACATGATGAAGGCTTTCGATAGAGTTTCTTGGACCTTCCTTTCTAAGTTGCTAGGTCAATTTAGAGTTTCACACCAAATAATTGACTTAAGAATGAGAAACCTGAAGTATGCATTCTTCTCCATTCTAATAAATGGATCAGCTTATGGCTTCTTCGAAGCAACTAGAGGTTTAAAATAGGGGGATCCACTCTCTCTCCTACTTTTTATTTTAATGGCAGAAGCATTCTCAAGGAATTTAAATTTCCTATTTCAGTATTCAAACCTTCAATACTACAAACTTCCTGATCCAATCAAGAAGGTTTCCCATTTACCCTTTGCAGATGACACTGTGATTCTATTGAAGTACACAAAATCAGGACTCAAAACAATAAATTATTTCATGGAATCCTATGAAATGGCCACAAGGCAAAAAGTGAATTTTGAAAAATATTCATTTTACATTTCAAAACATTGCTCACAAAGCATTATTGCAGATATCAAACATAACACAGGGATGTTACAAGGAAGCCTCCCATTCAAATACCCAGGCTGCCCAGTATACATAGGAAGGACCAAAAATGCATAATTCTCAAGCATGATATGATCCTTACAAGCCAAAATCAATAATTGGCATAACAAGTTGCTATCTCAACCTAGAAAAATGATTATGATAAAGCATGTATTGACATATATCCCCATCTATCAGATAACAATTTTGAAACCAACAAACCATACAATTGATGTAATTCACAAACTTCTTGGAAAATTTATCTGGAACTCTAAGATATATTCTACACAAAAAAAAGAGTTTGGAAATCCTTTCCAAAAATGTGTTATCCAATTGATGAAAATGATTTAGGTTTTAAAAATATTAACTCATTAGTCCAAAGTTTCTCTATTAAATTGTGGTGGAAGCTTCAACAGGGTAATTCTCTATGGTCTCAATTTATGTGGACAATTCCAGATAAACATAAAACTTCCAAAACTTGGTTTAGAATTAAGGAAATTCAGGATATAGCAATAATTAACTCACAAATACAAATAGGGAAAGGAGATATATCTTTTTGGAATTCTAACTGGACATCTTATGGTCCACTATCTAGTTTTTGGGACAGCAGCCTAGAATCTCCTTTCTCAGACTGACAGTGGTTGATTTTTTAGCCAACAGACAGTTCTTACTAAATCATCTAAGAATTCACTTAACTGAACCAATTATTGCTGAACTTGAAAAGGACCATACACCATTTCTTGATTATGAAGACATCATGATTTGGAAACCAACTAAAAATAGAAAATTCTCACTGAAAAGTTCCTATAGGCTTATCAGAAGTAAAAGAGCAGTGGTCCCATCTTTCAATCATATATGGTATTCTCCGATGCTTAGGGAAATAAGTTTTATGAACTGTAAAATGCTCAATAGACTCTTACCCCTACCTGATGTGTTAGAAGATTTTTCATTTAATCTACCCTCAGTTTGCTGTTTCTATTTGGAGGAAGGAGAAATTATTTATCATAGTTTCAATTCTTGCAAAGAAATAAAGAAACCCTGTTCTGGATTGATATAGTCTTCAATATTCTGACAAGATATACTCCATACCTGTGGGATAGATATTTATACTACTGGAACTTGAAACCTAAGTTTACATAACACAAGCAGCTTATTAGGATCATCCCCTGTTTAGTAGTATGGTCCATTTGGTGGTTTAGAAACAAGTACTATCATGAAAATGTGAAGTCAGACAATATCATCATGTTCAGGAAAACTTTACATCTCTTCAATGATATTATGTTGCCTTTTCATCTAAGTTTCAAATGGGATATATCTACAGGGAATAACATAGAAGTCACATTTAAACACATCTACAGGGAAGCTAACGGAGCAGCAGATCTGTTAGCAAAAATGGGAAGCACAAATCAGGTACACATTTTTACCCATTTTATAGAATTACCAAAGGATTTTAAAGCTATGATTAAGCTGATCAACAAGCTTAACCATCCTTCAGAAGACTCTAATCACTTGGGCAAATATCTTAAGCAAAAGATGATTTTTCTATTTAGAATTTGTACTGCTCTTTCCTATGGTTTTGTGACAGGTACAGAAGACAAAGGTCAACACAACAAATACTCGAGCATGGAAGGAACAACTGATAATATATTGAGGACCTCAAAGCTGACTTCACTAAAACTAGCTTAGACCAGAGTGAAGCACATTAGGGGAAGTGTTTTGCGAGGAGACACTATGGAAGACCATCACTTTATGTCAACACAGGGTGTGGAGGCATAAAAATGGTAGGCCATAGTGAACTTCGCAACGGGTTTTATAAGCCGGATCTATGTTTACATGGGAGATGTGAACATATGATTCGGAAAAGTTTAGTGTAAATAGCTTTCCACAAGTTTTTTCTGATGTATAACTCTTTGAGCTTATGAAGCTTTTTTTTATCAAGGTTCGGGGAGCCCAATATATTCCCTCTCACTACATTGAGTTAAAATTAAAAAAAACCATTTTTAGGAACCAATCCTAAAAGCAAATTCAACCTACCAAGCAAACCTTGATGTTCAACCCGTATACTACTCCTATTTGATCCGAATTTGACCCGATCCTTCCCCCCTTTCTCTCCCTTGACCCAATCGGATATCTACTAAAATCGAGCAATGAGTGCTGTTCAAACCTGAACGTGACAACCAGGCCAAAAATTGATACGAAATCCGACAAAAGCACAAAAACCTGGTCATTCATTGCTGACGTAACCAAACAAAATCTGACATTGATGCAACAACCCTCAAAATCCGATGATGATGCCATCAAAATCGCACTATAAAACCTTTGAAACCATATAGAAAAAACCTAGAAGTACACCTCAGGTAGCACCAGAAACAATGAAACAGGAAGAAAACACTACAATTCAGAGCTCTCAGGTGGCAATGGTTGTTCCAATTCAAAGCTCAGGTTTTTGCAAATATGACCCCTAGATTTTAGTTATTTTTGAAAAAAATGGACCCCGAAAATATATCATTATATTATGGCCCAGATTTGACCTATTCCTATTTTAAGATTCCACAATATCACTTTTAGCCCTTTTTCGCACAGTGGGACGGTTTTGTACGAGACAGACTCTAAAATTTAATGAAAAATAGGTATGTGTTCTAAAATATTCACTAGTGTATGGAGGGGGGGGGTGTGTTTAAAGGCAGTTTTATTGGACAAGAGAAGATACATTTTTGTGCCTTCTCTATTACTTCCTTTGATCTTCCCTGATCAAAGGCAGTTCCAAGAACCACCTTCTAACAGGGCCCAATTATGTTTAGAATTCAGAACTTGTGCCATAGGTCAGAAAAAAAGGCTGCTGGGAACTTATGTTTCGGCAGCCATCAGAAACAGTTCTAAAAAGGAAAATTATTTGTTTACAAATCTAAACTTATCTAAAACCATATAAACTAACCAAAAATAAACAATATATAATAAACATTTGTTTATATAAAAACAAAAAATACTCAACATTTCCAGCGCGGTGGAGCGGATAGAAGAGAAGCAGCGGAGAACACGCATCTGACAAGGCAGCGAGGGGGAAGAGGTGATGCGGCTGGATCGATGAAGCTGCTGGATCGACGAGGTGGAGGAGGTGCGTCTAACGCGGTGGGGAAGCCGTGGACGTCTGATGCAGTGGGGACACGACTGGACGTTTGGCGCGGCTAGATCGATACGGCGGCAAAGCAGCTGAAGCGGTGGAGGCGATGCAACAAATGTAACGGCGAGGCGGGATCGATGCAAAACAACAGAGAGGGGGGCAAAAGGGAGATCAAGGACAGAGAGGGAGAGGGATTCTCTTCAGGGGGGGAGTGGGGAGGGAGGGAGAGGGAAGCGATGTAGTGATTTAGGGTTTTGGCAATGTGGTGAGGCGGGAGAGAGGGCTTGAGAGTGAGTGAAAATGGCAAAGTAATAAGTATGGACTTGGGCTAGAAAGGTATGCAAAATAATCTAAGTATGGACTTGGTTTTATGTAGTGTCCCAACAAAGAAATATGATTAAAGGCGGTTCTACACTAGAACCACCTTTAATTTATTCTCTCCAAGACGAAAGTGCATTTGATCGAAATATAACCGCCTTTAAAAAGGGTTCAAAGTTTGGAATTTGATTCGCTAATCAAAGACGGATCCTCAAGAATCGTCTTTGATTTTTGCCTTTAATCAACACTTCTCCACTAGTGATTGAATATATACATTACATATTAGGAAACTTATAGGCTACCCCTAGGTATCATGAGCACCGTATTCCCATTGATATTTTGTGTATTTGAAATCGTAAGAATGTGCGTTCTCTTATATGAGATTGTGCATTATTATAATTTGATTGTGATTACTATATAAATATTGTAATGCACACATAATAATATTGTAATGCGCATTCTACATATATAAGATGTACATCTATGGTACCTTATGGGTACGGTATAAGAATTGTGAAACACTAATATGTTGGGCATAAAAAACTGTCAATTATACCACCAAAATATTTAATATTAGGAAGTAAAGGTTCTCAAATTTAATTAAATCTAATTATTTTTAATGAATACAATTGAATGATTCTCTATTTATAGGAAATCATACAACACAAATTCATATTTTAACTCCACATCTTTCACTTCAATAATCGAGATAAAAAGTTCTGTTACCTTTGATTTTTTTAAAAAAAGAGTAAAAGATGTTGTTTACTTTAATTTTTCAAAAATCGAGGTCAAAAGTTGACCTCTTACCTCGGTTTGGTGAGAACTGAGGTAAAAATGGACACTAAACTCCCAATATCGATATTGTGTCGGTTAAATATCGGTACAACCGAGACTTATGTGATGTAGAAGCAAAGTCTTAAGTGTTTAATGCCATGAAATTGTCTGGATTTTCTCGACGTCGATAAACTGTCTGTTCTTGATTGAGACCACTGATGTTAGTTAGTCTGATGTAGAACCTGAGAGGAGCCAAATCATACATCCGATGTTGCCATCATTTTGTCTCAACCAAAACTTGTTTGACATTAACCTTGATGTTGATGGCGAAATGAAATTTGTCCGATGTCAGTTGAAAATATATAAATATTAGTTGAGACATGATCCTTTTACATCAATTTAGCCATGTTTTTGAGACATTCAATCATTTCAAAAAAACCACATGCATACTTATAATATTATTGTACCAAGGAAAATCATGTCGAAAAAAAAAACAACAAGAAGTAATTAAATTACAATTTTCAATAAATTTTTGAATGTATAAAATTTAAAAAGTGTTTTAGTGAATCGTGAAGCGTGAAGCTGTAAATCAACAACAAATTACCGAAGTACTAACCTTTCCAAAGTGTTGGGAAAGTACAACAGTGAAACACAAATTTGAGGGAAAGAATGTGCAGTGCTCGACACTGAGAGCTTTTCCCTGGCCAACAGAATTATGCCTATGGGCAGTGCTGCTGCTAGATGCAAAATCAATGCCCTCAATGCCATAGCATGGAACTTAGGTTAGCGTAATTGCTTCAAAATAGTTCTTAAGATGATATAATTAAGTTACATACTTCCTTATTAATATTTGAATTCATGTCTCCATGATCGACATGGTGAATATGTGCGTCCGCCTAGCGAATAAACATCGAAATTCAATAATCAAACACATGTGCTAATTCAATTATAAAATACATCAAACAATATAATCAACCAACTACTTCAATGAAATAATTCAACCAAAGGCGGACGGTAATTAATTGACATAATATTTCCAACAACATAATCAATCAAATAATTTTAACTACACCCTCTGTCACAGTACAATCTACAATTTAACTATTCAGTCAAAATTGCTTAACTTTGAACTCAGAATTAAATTGATAAATAAGTTAGGATAGTGTCACATGATCTTATTCTTAATATCATGCATTTTTAAAATACCTACTTTTGATAATTTGTATTTTCACATAATTATAGAAATGAATGATCAAACTTTTTTACTCAACTGACAAAAGTCAAAGTGTGCAGAATTGGGTGGGACGTTGGGATTATCCTATTTATTTTTAACATAGTCAATGTGGAAAAGTTTGCATAATGGAATTTTTTTTTATATAAAAAATAGAATATACATGTGGTTAGAAGCAGTGAGGTGACGTCGGTTTAAACTCTGATGTTGGCTTGTCGTCGATTTGGTCCAACGTCAACTAGTTGTCTGTGGATGTCAGGATGTCCTCTAGGAAGAGGCCAAAAATTGAATGGCAAGAAGGGCAACGACAAGAATGACAGTATAGGTAAGTCTGTACGACGACAATGAGGGCAATGAGGGGATGCCAACAACGTTAACGGCAGTTTGGCGCAACGACTTCGATGGCAGCGAGAAGGCGGCGATAGCGACGAAGATTAGGGGTGGGCGTCGGATCGGTTTATTCAGGTTTCGGTTTATTCGGTTCGGTTTATTCAATTTTTTTCCTTAAAAGTCCAAAACCGAAACCGACTCAAATAAACCAAATAACCCGAATAAACCGAACCGAATTTTAAATTCGGTTTCGGTTGGAATTCGGTTTAAAACCGAATAAACCGACTTAGGTTTAATATATTTTAAATAATTGCCAAAATTTTCAAATTAATTCCAATTTTAATCAAATTGAATTCGATTAAATTGGTTCTAGACCATACTAAAAAGCCCATAAACTTAGTAAAATTTTAACTCCAAATGAATAATTACAGCCCAAAAATTAAGGCCAAGTAATTTGCCTTTAAAGGCCCATTTGGCATTTGCATATTAAGCTTTCGTTGCTTTGCCTTGAAGGCAATGGAGGAGTCCCTATTTATAGTTGAAATTGAAGGGAAGTTCTCCTCCATTTCCGATGTGGGAAAATGTAGTAAGGCTAAGAGCCTTTGGCCCTTTGCTGCCTTGCTATTTGCTAATGCAGACGCAGTAATGCCTATTGCCTAATGCTTCCTTGCTATTTGCTAATGCAGTAAGCCAGTAATGCCTAATGCTTCCATTTCCACCTTTTCTTCCATTATTTTTTTTTGTTGAATTTATTATGAGTCTGTCTCTTGAAATACGATCTTTCCATAAGTCATGGAAATATTATGGTTTAAAATGCAAATTAGAAGAAATGAAGATAAAGTTTATGGGTTGAATGAATCGGGTTATAAACTTTATAACTACTACACGTTGCATAATAAAATTTTAATATTGCAACTAAGACCTTTTACTTTGTATTATTATAATTAAACTCTATCTTTCCATAAGCTTACGAAATAATGGAAACACGGTATTTTCAAAGATTTTTCCATTTATTATTACATTATTTAATTTGAGGAGTATTTTGTGACTGGGGATTATTTAATACCGTTTGATCTCAAATCATTTTTATTATTATTACCCTATTAATTTAACTTCTGTTTTTACCTTTTCCATACATGGTGAATGTGTTTATAATATATTCTGGCAAAGTCTTGGGAAAGACGGTCTTTCTATAGGTTTATGGAAAGACGGGATTTAATTAGAATAATAAAAGGTAAAAGGTCTTAGTTGCAATATTAAAATTTTAGTATGCAACATATAGTAGTTATAAATTTATAACCCGGTTCATGCAAGATGCAACCCAGAAATTTTATGTTCATTTTTTCTAATTTATAGTTTAAACCCTGGTCTTTCCATAACTTATGGAAAAACCATTTTTCAAGAGACAGCCTCATATATTTTTATGATTTCTTTCTCTTCTATTTATATAAGTAATTTAAATACATTTAGAGGGTGATGCAAAAATTCCACTATTAAATTAATACAACGTCTTGTTTTAGACTGACAAATCATTATACAATACTATTTTATAATTGATATAACTAATAAGCTGATTTGATATTTATTTTTATTTATTGCAACAAATTTCTTATAACTTTTAAAATGTATGGTAATGTATAAATAATTATAATTTGACCCTAATAGTTATTGAAACGATATTTTTCATGATTAGTCTAACATTTAGATGGTCTAATAGGAGACGTTCTCCTAAATTAACTATGATATTTATATATTACTGTCTTCATCTCTTCACCAAGTAATCTCACCGTCTTCATCTCTTCACCAAGTAATATCTTCTGAGTCCATTGTAGTTTGTTAATTTTTTAGAGCAGAGGAAAATGTCCATTGTTTGAGGAATGCTTTAGTGTAGTGAAAGTTTACTGTTGAAGAATCAACTATTCGTGCACCTTATCACTGTGATTACTAAGAGCACTGTAGTTTAGATATGGATATTTATTGATTATAGTTAATGTTTTCCATTTACGTTCATGCCAATAAGAATTTATAAGAATATATATACTTGTTTTTAAAATTTAGAAGAAATTTAAACGAACTAATTTATTAAACTTGTTTATAATGAATATGGATTATAAAATACTTGAATATCAGTCTTTTGTCTATTTGATCCATTTAATGTTAAGATGTTTGGGGTAATTTTTAAAAATTTATAGATTAGTCCTCCCACTTATATTTACTTATAAATTTAGTTTTGTATTTTAAAATTTTATTTATTATTATATATATTTAATTAATTTATTTATTTACAATTCGGTATTCGGGTCGGTTTTCGGTTTGAGTTTCAATATCCAAAACCAAACCAAAAACCATATTCAAAATTCGGTTTATTCAATTCGGTTATCCAAAAACCGTATTTTAAATTCGGTTCGGGTTTTTCGGATTCGGATAATTCGGTTTTTGGTTCGGTTTTCGGTTTTCGGTTTTTTTGCCCACCCCTAACGAAGATACATCGGTTTCCACTAGGTAGTGGTGGCGGACACTGGGAGTTTAGGAGGCGAAGAATTATTTAAGAAATGAAATCTTTAGAATTAGGGTATTGAACTTATATGTACTCCCTCCGTTCCACTAATAGTACCACCATATGTTTAGGTGTTTGAATTTAGGTGAAAGAAATAAATGGATGAAATTGAATGTAGAAAGTAAAAAAGTAGAATGAGTGGATGAAATTGAAGGAATCTTGCAAAAAATGGAAAGTGTGCCAATATAAAAGAAACAGCACAAAAAGAAAAGTGTGCCACTAATAAAGAAACAGAGGGAGTATAACCAAAAGGACATCATTTTGATGTACTCCCTCTGGTCCTCTTATATTGGCCTCAACTTTTGGGCACAAATTTTTTCAAAAAGATAAATGAATGGTAGAGATTGTATTGAAAGTGTAAAAAGTAAAATGAGTGGATGAAAACATTCTAGAATTTACCAAAAGGGGAAGGAGACATAAATAAAAAACCATCGCAAAATGGAAAGTAAGCCAATATAAGAGCACCAGAGGGAGTAATTAAAGCTAACTAATGTGGATACTGACGTCAGAGTGCATTTTCTTGAATAGAAATAGGGACGACACATTATTGACTTCAGTGATAATAAAGTTTATACCGGCGTCGAATAGCAATCGGTTACACCGAAATGGGGCTGAAGCGTGAATGGTGTCGGTATTTGTTTTTACAAATTTGAGATGAAAAAAATGGTATTTATAATTAATTAGGTTATGTTTTAATTTAGGGTAGTATGCAGATATAACCCTATATGTTGAAGAAAGATCATATATAACTCTCAATTTTTTGTGTGCAAATATAACCCTATCTATTATATATAAGTGCAAATATAACTCTGAAGTCATTATTCTGACATTGACTGGCCATTTCAAACCATTGACCGACCGAAAATTATCAAATTTCCCTTCTAACTTAATACAAAATAAAAAGATAAAATTAACCCCAGTCACCACCACCACCAGCCAGCACTGCTACCACTTGGCTCACCACCACTAGCAACAACTACCACTATTCCCAATCTACTCCTCCGCTACACTAATCCCAATTCTCATCGCAAACAACGGCCCGGAATGACTCAACCACTGCTCGCCACAATAGAACCACCACCACCACTGCTACCATTCCCGGTATACTCCCCTGCCACACTAATCCTAAACCTCGTCGCAAATCACTGCAAGAAATGGCTCAACCACCGCTCGCTACCATAGAACCACCACCACCATAGAAAATAACCACCACCGCTACCATTCCCGATCTACTACTCCGCCACACTGATCCCAAACCTCGCCACGAACCACCGCCTGAAATGGCTTAACCACCACTCTCTACCATAGAACCACCACCAAAGAAAATAATGACCACCGCTACCATTCCCGATCTACTCATCACCGGTTGCGAATCGAAGGCATAGCGGTCACCGAATCAGAGGCGCAGCTGTTGCGAATTAGAGGCGCAACTGTTGCGAATTAGAGGCGCAACGGTTGCAAATTGGAGGCACATCGATCGTGGATCGTTATCACCGCCGATTGTCGTTAACACCTCCAGAGCTCCTCTGCCTCCCCTGCATCACCATGCCATCAATTTTACTGGTGTTCGCTGGTGGTGCTTAGATCGGGCGGAGGCGGAGCACGGACCGTAGATGGTGGCGATGTTCGTTGGTGTTCACCGGTGGATCGCAGACGATGGGCCAACGACATGAAAGAGAAGAGAGAAGTGGATGAAAGTGAAGAAATGCTTAGGAAGAAGATAATGGCGATGAGAGGATAATTTTTAGGGCTTTAGGGCATATGTGTAATTTCTATGTTTTTGTGTTTTTTATTTTTTACACAGGGATAAAATGGTATTTTCACTATATTCCATCCTTTAACTTCCAGAAAAGGTTATATTTGCACACAACCTGGATAGATATGGTTATATTTGCACTTTCAATTAGCGCAGGGTTATATCTGCACTTTCGTTAATTATATTGGGTTATATTTGCACTTTTCTCTTTAGTTTATTACAAGTTGATCGACATTAATTAACAGTCATCCCTTAGTTCACGTTCTATAAACTTATATTAAGGAATGTAAAATTTTCTTCTAATTGTAGTTAAATTCTATTACCTTTTTCCTAGCTTATATAGGTATTCTGTTTCACTATATAATGTACCCTGAGATCATAAATACAAACACACATTATTACCCTTATTTTCTCAATGATACCATTAGATTTGAACTTCATATGGTAAACCCATTTGCAACCAATTGCACTTTTGTCCAGAGGTAGAGAAGTCATAGTCCAAGTCTGATTGCGCTCAAACACAATAAGCTCTTCACTCATAGCATCTCGCCAATTAGCATGCTTTTACGCCTCAGAATAAGAGTGGGATTTGCACTAGAAGTTATTGCATCCAAAAATCTAGAATGCGTACTAGAAAATTTATCTCAATTTACATAATCAATAAGAGGATAGAGAACACTTGAGAATAGTGATGGCGCATGACTAATCGTAGTAGTAGGGGGTTTCGGTAGTAATAGCATAGACATAATCATCATCACAGTCATAATCTTCCAAGTAAGAAGGAGGTTGGCGATTTCGGACACTCTATCGGAGAAAAGGGTGCTCGACATCGAAAGGCGGCACCAGAATAAATGGCAGAGAAGGCAGCAGAGCTGGCAGTAGGTGACGACAGAAGGAAGGGTCCGATGTTGGAGATGCCACATCACGGCATTGACGGCAGCCAGTGGTGCGTGCAACTGTGTCAACTCCGACGATGCGGCGTCAGACTAGACCGACAAATTCCATCAGACCATTCAAGGTAATTCTTTTAACCCTTCAGAATGATGGGTGAAATAACCAAACTAGGTACGTTAGAAGAGCCAATAAAGTAGGGATCAGACGACAAACATCCAACAGGTACAGTTATCCTAGGGTTAGATTGCAACTGCAATTGTTTCAGTAAAGTTGCAATTACCTCATAGTCAATCATGTTCTGAAGCTTAGTAGCCTCATATTTAGCATCAATACGAGCATGTTCTTCAGGATTACTTTTAGAGGTATACATAGTGAAAAATTAGGAATAGATCAGCGGCAAATCGGTAGAATCGGTGGCAGATCGGATCGGCAAGATGCAGCGGCGCGGGGTGTAAATGGCGGCGGTGTATGGGACTCTGAATCAGCCCTTGAGCAGCAATGCACAGACCAATCTGAGCTAGGATGGAGGCTAATAGATCACAACAACTAGGCAGTTGTGCGGCGATCGGTGAGCGACCAGAAACGATGAGCGACGTGGTAGCTGTAGGCAGCACGTGACAACAATGCGTGGCTGACGACAGTGACAGGAGCTCGACAAAGGCAGCAGATTTTTCTTTAGGGTTTCAGGAAGCATCATAAGGCGTGTCTGGTGGTTCTCGAGAATCGCCAGGTTGAAGGGATTGATTATACTGAGACATTTTTTCCTATTGCAAAGATGAGTTCAATTCGTCTATTCTTGTCTGTTGCAGTTATTCCTGGTTGGGAACTGCATCATATGGATGTGCATAATGCTTTCCTGCATGGTGATCTGCATGAAGATATTTTCATGTGACCTCCACCAGGCTATCCCGCGCCCCCTGGCAAGGTATATCGCCTTCATAAATATCTTTATGGTCTTTGTTAGGTTCATCGCAATTGGTTTGTGAAACTAGCTCAGGCTTTATGTGCATTTGCCTTTGTTCAGAGTAATGCAGATTACTCTCTATTTTCTTTTTCCCGTAGATCAGTTTCTCTGCATGTACTTTTTTATGTGGATGATTTGGTTATTGCTGGCAGTTCTTCATCTCTTATCTCTGAATTCAAGAAATACTTGAGTTCTTGTTTTCACATGAAGGATCTTGGTTTACTTAAGTATTTCTTGGGTATAGAGATTTCTAGAAGATCGGAGATGATGTTTCTTTTAGAATGGAAATATGCCCTGGACATCTTATCTGTTACAGGTTTATCTAAATCTAAACAAACTGATTTTCTGATGGAGCAACAACACGATTTGGCGCGTGTTGAGGGTCCGCTTTACCATGATCCTGAACAGTATCGGCATCTGGTTGGGCACCTGATATATCTCACTATCACGTGTCTTGAGCTTAGTTACTATATTCATACACTTCCTCAGCTCATGAAATCTCCTTGTGTTCCTCACGGGAAAGCTTCCGTTTGCGTGCTGCACTATTTGAAGAGTCATCCCGGTCAAGGTTTATTTCTCTCATCCCATAGTGCATTATAGTTGACTGCTTACTGTGATTCTGATTGTGCTGCTAGCCCTATTACCCGGCATTCCCTTTTCGGATACTTTGTGATGATCGGCGATTCTCTAGTTTCATGGAAGACTAAGAAGTAGCCTATAGTTTCTCGATCTTCTACTGAAGCTGAGTATCATGCTATGAATGTCACCTGTGGTGAGTTTTTATGGCTTAAGTCTTTACTTAAACATTCGGGGGTTACGCATACTACTCCTATGCATTTATTTTGAGAAAGTCAATCGGCTCTTCAAATTGTGGAAAGTCCATTTTTTTCATGAGTGTATAAAACATATTGAATTTGATTGTCATTTTGTCCAGGATCTTGTGCAGTCAGGCACCATTGTTACTCATCATATCCACACTACAGACAAACCTGCAGACTTGTTTACCAAAGCTCTCAGATGTAACCTGATTCATTCCTTACTTGGCAAGTTGGGCCTTTCTGATCTTCATGCTTCAACTTGAGGAGAAGTATTAAGGAATGTAGATATTACTTGTAATTGTAATTAGATTCTATTACCTTTTCCTAGCTTGTATAAGTATTCTGTACCACTATATAATGTACCCTGAGATCATGAATACAGACACACATTATTACCCTTATTTTATGCAACATACATTACTGCTAAGTTGACTTCAAATAATAGACGGTCAACCATTAGTTGTGATGAGATGTGATTTTAAGTTTTTTTTAAAAACAATTAACATCCCTTTTAAAATAATTTTGTTGGTGTTTAGTTAGATTATTCAGTTTTATTTTACATAATAGGGGTCCAGAATCACCTTGTGTTATTTGCCCTCATTTCTCTAGTTTGTAAGCATGTGGTGAACGTGTTCTACCTTTATGATTTTGTCGATTTATATGTGTTTGGTGAGCTTATTTGGATACCATCATTAAGAAATCCATTCGCAGGGATGGTAGAAGATTGAAGAAGGCCATTAACAAGAATGGTAGAAGAAGAAAGGCCATTTACTAAGTGGTAAAAGATAGATTGAAGAAGGAATGAAGAGAAGGCAAGGTGATGGGTGAAGAACATTGGACAATATTTTTTGGTGATCTAAGATTAATTGGTGCCCGTGAATAGCATAATTGGATTCCTCTTTGTGAATACTATAAAAATGACTACAAGAACTCCCAAAATGGATCAACGGTTCACCAGGGTGAAGCGAAACAAAAATAGCTTAGAGTTGGACTGCACTCTATCGCGAGCTGTGGGAGATTTCTCACAGGTCGCGACAACATTGTTACTAAGAGTTGGAGAAGCTATCGCAAGCCGCTGAGGCTCTCCACTGATCGCGACAAGAAATCTGCAACTTACTTTTTACTCTCCCTTTTCTTGTACTATAAACAGCACTTCATCCACTGATGTGTGATATTTAGTTGTTCATTCTTGAAGGAATTTAGTGCTCTTTTATGTATTTTTGGTACTTAATTGATTTATTTTGTTGATAGATCACTATTTTTGGAGCAAAGCTGTAGCGGAGCAGAGTAGCCGTGTTTTGGAGCACTATGATGCTGTTCCAGCTGATCCTTAGCCGGAATCCTGCATGTGGCAGAATTGTGCTCCGTTTAACGATCACTAAGTTGCTCCGTGAAGTCGACCCGATTAAGGTGAAGCTGATGAAAGGGGGATTGTTATACTCTTTTTTCCCGAAAGGGTTTTTAATGAGGTAACGATCCCAATCCCTCGTTAGGGAGTTTACGGAGTTGCAGTCCAGAAGAAAAGAAGGCCAAAAAAAATTCAGCACTGTGATTGGGCCGAAGAGAAGCCATGAAGCCCAAGACTTGGATTAATTATTTATTCCAAGTTAGAATTTAATTGTAATTAGGCTGAAATTAAGTGGAAGAATATTTCTTTTTGGATAAGGATTCTAATTTTCCAAAATTAGTTAGGATTTGGGTTTTATTTTTAGTATATATAATCGTGTGTTATTCACGATTGGGAGGGGACATTAGTTACGGAACAATATTCATGAGAGATATATGAATACGGACGGAGGAAGATGAATATAGAAGAAAAGTGCAGTTTGGGTTTTGCATGCAACATACATATTTCTGGTTTGTTGTTTGTTTTTCGTTAGTTATTTAATTATTATTTTGATTATGTTTGATTATTATATTATTTGTTTGTTTAGTTTAATAATTATGAGTAGCTAGATTCTTAATCGGATAGGTTAATTCGATGGTTCATGGATTGTGAGGCTTCGGGTTTTCAGAAATTTAATCCTATGAGTTTTTAATTGTTTATGCCTAAAATCTATGCTTGATTGTTTGAGTTTGATCACCTCAATCTTGTTAGGCTAGGGCTAATTAAGTAGCACCTCCTGTGAAAAATAGATAACTATTATAACTGTAATAACAGGATGATAAACAATTAATTGGATAAACTGTATGCAAATACGTGCTTGTTGTCTAAATTGGGTTCCCTATGTCTTAAGATCGTTAAGATATAACTAGTTTAGAAAATTATTGCTAGGAATATCTTAATTAGGAAGATCGCGGGTTTAGCAAATACTTGCTCGCGATCGGAATTTTAAGGGGAATTTAGGGGAAATAGCAAATACTGTTCCTGCTTATAACCAATTAGTTCATGGGGGTTAAATGACTTGTGAGTAGTCGATGATCAAGGAATGAACCAAAGATTAACCTATGCCGATCCTTTGTTATCCATATCTTTGCTCGTAATTTATCTCTGCATTTTTCTGCATTTTTTTGCCCTATTTGTAGCTTAGTAATTCATTAGTTTATTAAACAAATCTCAATAATAGGCGTGGTTGCTAAACCAAACCCTGTTGGTAGTTTGAAATTGATAGAAATTATACCGTTCTCTGTGGATACGACCTGCTTCTACTATACTAATCTGTGTGCTAGTTTGCAGTTTTCTTGGTGATTGGAACGACGTTCACCAAAATGGCGCCGCTGCCGGGGAACGGTAGTTAATTTCTATTTATTTTGCTACTAATTTTTGTTCTTTAGTTATTGGTATATGACCAGGTCCCAGGAGCAGGAATTGATATTTGATTCTGAAGTTGAAAAGACAGCTAGGAAGAATTACAAACTCGCCAGGGAGAGAAAGCTGAAGGCTATCGCAGAGCCCCTGTTTGGCCAAACAGAGGCTATTTCCGAGACAGAATCCGAATCTGAGATTGAATCCATTCCTGATACTGTAATGGGGGACAGAGGAGAGGCGGATCCCAATACTGACAATCCGTACATGTGGGAATTAACGGGGCATAGTGAAGAAGACCCTCCCACACCAATTTCTTTGCCAGATGCTGCGACCCCCGTGGAGATTAAGTTGGCATTGCTGAACGTGCTTCCGAAGTTCTATGGGAAGAGTAATGAAGACCCTTACAATTTCTTGAACGAGTTCATCAAGATTTGTAAGGTTCAGAAAAGACCAGTTGGTGTCACAGAAGATCAGTTCAAGTTGGTGGCTTTTCCGTTCAGCATGTCAGGAGCAGCGAACCAGTGGTTTTCAAGCTTGGCTCCTAACTCCGTCACTTCCTGGAATGCGCTCAAGAAGCTGTTTTTGGACTATTTATTTCCAGCCACTAAGACGGATGCACTGAGGAAAGAAATTTCGAGCATCAAGCAGGAGTATGATGAGACGCTGAGTACATTTTGGCTGAGGTTCAGACGATTGGTAGATCGTTACCCTAACCATCGATACACGAAGGGGCAACTGCTACAGTATTTCTACCAAGGATCCATATCTACGAACAAGGATTTGCTAAATACCACAAGCAATGGTGGGTTTTTGGAAATCAGAGTAAATGAAGCAAAAGAGATAGATAAGAAGTTGATCAATTCCAAGAAGGAGTATGACACTGATGAGATCCGAATCCTGAAAAGAGTGGCACAAACAGAGCCCTCAAGCCAAGATGATTTTAAGGAGAGGATGGACAGGATGGAGAGGGTACTATCCAAGTTGGTGGATAAGGTCACCGTTGCTAGCACCTCAGTTGGCCCTCAAGAAAAACCTTGTGACATCTTCTGCAGTCCAAACCACGTCACTTTACAATGCCCTCTTGCAATGGATGAACAAGCTAATGCCATAGGGAATTGGAATGATAAGCTGCCAAGGAGGGACCCGTACTCAGCTACCTATAATCTGGGATGGAGAGATCATCCCAACTTTCGATGGCGAGATCCGAGAAATCCAGTACAACAACCATATGTTCCAGCCCATCGAGCTCCTCCCCCTCCATATTCTCATAATCCACCACCTCCTCAAGGAAAGTCTATGGATGACAAGCTTGACATGATGATGGGCATGCTTCAAAACCAGATCCAAAGTTTGAAAAAGACTGAGGCCACCTTGGAGGAGCACACACGTCAGATTTCACAGCTGTCAAACTCGATGAATGAGCTCCGAATGAAGCAACCTGGATTACCATCTCAAGTGCAACTCAACCCTAGAGAGACGGCCAATCAGATCACGCTAAGAAGTGGAAAGGAGCTTGAGCCACTACCTCCTAAGACTGCAGCAAAAGGAGCTAAGGAGCTAAGGAGCAGTCTGCAGGAGGCCCCCAGTTGGCCAAACAGGGGCTGACGACAGAAACAGAAAGTGAGGTACAAGGGAATTTTGATCAAACCAAGGAGTCAAATCCAAGGTTGGGTCAGAATGATCCTCCAATTAAAATTCTTCCTCCTTTTCCACGTAGTTTAGCTAGAAAGAAAGAGGATTCTGTTGATTTCCTATCTATCTTTGGAAAAATGGAGATTAACTTACCTTTCTTGCAGGCTATAAGGCTCCCACCTGTGAGCAAGTTTTTGAAAGATTTTATTGCAGGGAAACCTAAAGACTCAAGTAAGGTCATAATGGGTGAGTCGGTTTCAGCTGTAATTCAAAGAGATTTGCCTCAGAAGTGCAAGGACCTTGGTATGTTCTCTTTGCCATGTTTTATTGGAAATGTTAAGATTGATTCTGCCATGTGTGACTTAGGAGCATCTATCAATGTGATTCCATTATCTGTTTACAATTCTTTGAGTGGAGCAGAAATGGTAAATACTAGAGTAATAATCCAATTGGCAGATAGATCATGTGTATATCCTGAAGGATTATTAGAAAATATTCTCGTAAGAGTTAATGATTTTGTTTACCCTGCGGATTTTTATGTGGTGAAGATGAATCAAGCTAGTGGTAAAGGAACCTCAGGAGTGTTGTTAGGTCGCCCTTTCTTAAGAACGGCTAATACAATAATTAATGTGGGAAAGAGAACTATTTGTCTTGATTATTATGGTGAAAAATATACTTTCAGTATTGATGATGCAATGAAAAAACCCATAGATGCTGAAAATATTTATGCCATTGATGTCATTGACCCTCTCGTCCAAGAATACCTTGACACTGAATTTTTGCAGGATGAGATTGAAATGCTACCACCCACTGATTCAAACAACGAGAAGACACAGAATCTGAGTGATGAGGAAATAGATGAATGGCTGTGCTCAATCAGCTCGCAGGAAGAAGTGAACAGTACTGACGCAGACCTCTGTTTGGCCAAACAGGGGCTGTCGCAGAGTGGAATCAAGTACGAAAAGCCCATTCCATCCGATATTTCACCACCTATCATGGAGTTGAAGGATCTGCCATTTAATCTGAAGTATGTGTACTTGGGGGATGGTGAAACTCTTCCAGTGATTGTCAGTGCAAGGTTGTCAGATTCTCAAGAGGATCAGTTGATTGCAATGTTGAGAAAGTACAAGAAGGCGATTGGGTGGACCCTCGCAGACATTACAGGGATCAGCCCCGACATTTGTATGCATCATATTTTGATGGAAGACGATGCCAAGCCTGCTCGAGATGCTCAGAGGAAGCTGAACCCCGACATGAGAGAGGTTGTTCTCAAGGAAGTCCTCAAACTCCTTTCCTTGGGAATTATCTACCCCATTTCAGACAGCAAGTGGGTGAGCCCGGTTCATGTGGTGCCAAAGAAATCTAGTTTTCAAGTGGTAAAGAACGAAAAGAATGAGTTGGTGCCTACTCGTTTGGTCACTGGATGGAGGATGTGCATAGACTATCGGAAATTGAATGCCGCGACTCGCAAGGATCATTTTATGCTGCCCTTCATCGATCAAATGCTGGAAAGATTGGCAGGGAACAGTTTCTTTTGCTTCTTGGATGGATATAGTGGGTACTTCTAGATCTGTGTGAACCCCGAAGACCAGGAGAAGACCACATTTACATGTCCCTTTGGCACTTATGCATATAGGAGAATGCCCTTCGGATTATGCAATGCTCCAGGCACCTTCCAGAGATGCATGATGAGCATTTTCTCCGACTTGATTGAGAAGAGCATTGAGGTGTTCATGGATGACTTTACAGTTTATGGGAATTCGTTTGAGGTATGCTTGGGTCATTTGGAACAGGTCTTGATTCGATGTGTGAAGCGGAACCTTGTGCTGAATTATGAGAAATGCCACTTTATGGTGAATGAAGGCATAGTCTTGGGACATGTGGTTTCGAAAAGAGGAATTCAAGTGGACAAGGCTAAGGTCGAGAACATAGAGCAACTTCCATATTCAACCAATGTTCGTGAGATACGTGGTTTTTTGGGGCATGCTGGATTTTACAGAAGGTTTATTAAGGACTTTGCAAAGGTTGCACAACCCTTAACAAAGCTCCTCCAAGATAACGTTACTTTTGAGATGACCGATGATCGCAAGCGTTCTTTTGATATATTGAAGGAGAAACTCATCTCAGCCCCTATCATGCAACCGCCGAATTGGGATCTGTCATTTGAGTTGATGTGTGATGCAAGTGATTATGCAGTTGGAGCAGTCTTGGGACAAAAGGTAGGGAAAGAGAGCCATGCGATTTACTATGCTTCAAAAACATTGAACCCAGCCCAATGCAACTACACCACCACTGAAAAAGAGTTGTTGGCAGTGGTGTTTGCTCTTGAGAAGTTTAGGTCTTACTTGCTTGGATCAAAGATCATCGTCTATACCGATCACTCAGCCTTGAAGTACTTGTTTACGAAGAAGGAGTCTAAGGCAAGACTGATCAGATGGATCTTGTTGTTACAAGAGTTCGATTGGGAAATACGAGACAAGAAGGGTGCTGAGAATCATGTTGCAGACCACCTAAGTCGCTTGGTGAAACCTGAGGATGAAGTCCCTATTCAGGAATCTTTTCCCGAAGAATACCTGTATGCTGCGACAGGCCTCAATTTGGCCAAACAGAGGCCCCCGATGGAACCACTGCATGGTAAATCGGCGAAAGATCCATGGTTTGCCAATATTGTAAACTTCATTACCACTGGAGAGATGCCGGTTACTCTCAGTCCTGCTCAGAAGTTGAAGTTAAAGAGTGATAGCAAGCATTATATTTGGGATGAGCCTTACCTTTGGAAGATAGGCTCCGATCAAATCATTCGACGATGCATTTCTGAAGAAGAACAAGGTACAATTCTTTTGCATTGTCATTCTTTCGCTTGCGGTGGTCATTTTGGTCCTAAACATACTGCTCTTACGGTGCTTGATAGTGGTTTCTTTTGGTTAACTCTTCATAGAGATGCTTATCTTTTTTGCAAGAGTTGTGAAAATTGCCAAAAGGCAGGAAACATATCTAAACGTGATGAAATGCCTCAAGTACCCATAATTGTGTGTGAAATATTTGATGTGTGGGGCATGGATTTTATGGGTCCTTTTCCTAGTTCTTGTGGTAATTTGTATATTTTACTCGCGGTTGATTATGTATCGAAGTGGGTGGAAGCAAAATCCACCCAAACTAATGATTCTCAAGTTGTGGCCTGATTTTTGAAATCTAACATATTCAGCAGATTCGGCGTGCCACGGGCGATCATTAGTGATCGAGGAACTCATTTCAAAAACCGCACCATTGAGGCCCTCATGAAGAAGTATGGTGTTCATCATCGGCTTGCTACCACTTACCACCCGCAGTCTAATGGCCAAGCAGAAGTATCTAACAGGGAGATAAAGCAAGTGTTAGAGAAGACAGTTAATCCTTCGAGGAAGGATTGGAGCAAGAGGTTGGAGGATGCTCTATGGGACTATCGCACTGCTTACAAGAAACCTATTGGAATGTCTCCTTATAGACTTATCTTTGGAAAGATGTGCCATCTACCAGTGGAGCTTGAGCACAAGGCATACTGGGCTGTCAAAGAAATGAACATGACAACAAGCAAGTGTGAGGAAGAGCGAAAATTACAGCTTCAAGAGTTGGAAGAACTGCGATTGGAGGCTTATGATCATGCTATGTGGTACAAGGAGCGTACAAAGTTGTGGCATGATAAGAATCTGAGGTCAAAGGAGTTCATGGTTGGACAGAAGGTGTTACTTTTTCAGTCCAAGCTTCGGTTGATGCCAGGGAAACTTAGAACAAAGTGGATAGGACCTTTTATGGTGGTTTCTGTTAGGCCAAACAGAGCTGTACAGATTAAAAGCCTGGAAACGAAAAAGACATTCCTCGTAAATGGTCATCACCTCAAGCCATTTTATGATGCTTCTCAGGTGGAAATAGTGGAAGAAATTCCATTATGCCCACCCCACTTTAATTGACCATATCGGAAAGTCTAGCCAAAGACTGTAAACAAAGGCGCTACTGGGAGGCAACCCAGAATCCTTTTCTTCTCTTTTTTTTATTTTGTTTTCTTACAAATTCTTTCAAATTTTTGTTTTTGTTTCGATTTTTTTTAAAAATGGCTTTAATTCGTTTTTGTTTTTATTTGCAGGGATGAGAATTGGCTGTATGAACAGTTTGGGGCCAATTTTAATTTTGGAAGGGTGATGGTGTGTGTTGTAGGACGTATGGGGTCACAATCAGAAAGGGAGAAATTGGGAGGATTAGGTTGCAAATTGCTCCTTTATCTTTTTCCAAACCACGTCAACTCGTCACTTTCCTTGAGCTGCTCAAATCTTCATCAAATCACATCAAATCTTCATCAAATCACATCAAATCTTTATCAAATCCAAGCTGCTCCGCTGCACTGCCGAGCTGCTCTGCCTCTCTCCGACGAGTTCCAAGCTGCTCCGCCGCTGCACCGGTGAAATCTGAACTCCCTCCGCCTCTCTCCGGCGAGTCCCAAGCTTCCCTCCGCCGCTGTGCCTCCACGAGTCTCCACCGCCAGCCGGGCAACCATCCGTCCGCGGAGATGGCACCGAAGGGGAACCGAAACACCACCGCCGCATCGATTTCGAAGACGCCGGGAACCACAGCCGCCGCCAATAACCACCTAGAGCCTACCGTTGAATCTGCTCTGGCCGACCAGCAATCATCAATCCCGTCACCGCCATTCCCCGACCATGAGGTGCCGAAATTCTTCACGAAGAAAACTAAGAGAAAATCCATCAAACCGCCGCCACCGACCTCGGTATTGGCATTGTCCCAGCGCGAGCCGCCGCTTCCACGTGCTCCCACGCGCCGCCCACGAGCCGCCACACGCTTCCAACGCGTCGCCTGAACCAGCCGCTGCTCCTGCAGCCCCGGAAGTTTTCACGAAACCTACCTTGGGGAAGACGGTTAAACCGCCGCCAGCAGCGAAGGCCCCGGCTGGAAGGTCAAAGAAACGGGTTGCTACCAGTCCCGAAGAGGAGTCTTCCAGTAAATCTGCCTCACTGCCATCTCGGAAGCGCACAAGGTCAAAACAGGCGGCAGCACGTTTTGATGTCACCGATGACCAGAATCGGGGGACCCCGAACTCTCTGCCGATTCCGGTGGAAATCAATTTGGATTCTTGGGATGGTATCCTGACTTTTGGGGATGAGGACCTGCAATCCATGGTTCTGAAAAGAGCTAATAAATTATGCCCTTCAGGTTTGAAATTTTGCAGCCCAACCCTTCAAGCTTTGAATGTGTTTGATTGTTTTTTGGCCTATTTTACTAATGTGGGTTGGGCGAAGTTGTTTTCCTTGCATGCTGATGATGTGTGTGCACCTCTTTGTGAGGAATTTGTGGTGAGTTTTAACTTGAATCATAATGCTGCCTTGAATGTTTCTGATACTTGCATTTCTTTTCGTTTCGGGCTGCAACCTATCTCTTTGAGTTTAAATGACTGGAATTTGGCTTTGGGATTAGTTTCACTTGATGACTTGGAATCGGATGATTATAGGGATGCTTTTATTGGTTCTTACAAAAAATACCCTACTTTCAACCCTACCGAGGCATGGAAATTGTTAGCTCCCACTTGCCCCCACTCGTATGATTCCAACAGCGCTAATGTGCATTGGATTGAGGATCCTGTATTGCGATTGTGCTGTTTCTATTTGCTTCGAAATGTTTTTGGGCGCACTACGACTTTTACTAAAGTCAGCCATCCTGTGTTTTTGTTTTGTGGTGCATGTATAATGGATATAAGTTGAATCTTGGCTTTGTACTTGCTGAAACATTGCATTCAATTGCACATGATTCTGTTCATTATATGTCCATGTGTCATTTGGTTGGTGTTCTTCTTGATAGGAATGTCCAATTACATGTGCCTACGCCTTTTGAGCGGGTAAAGGATCCTGGAATGTTTGATTTGGCCTATTTGGAACGTAGCAATCTGATTTTCTATGATAACAAAGTTCCTAAGTTATATGAGCCGGGTCCTCCACGCTCGAGCGCAACTTTCTCTAGTGCAGGTCATGTTACCCTTGCCTCGTTACATGAGGATGTGCAGTCTCTCAACCCCAAGCTTGATTTTCTGGCTGCCCAGAACGAGCGCATTATGAGTGCTTTGAACATTCCTCCAGTGACCAGCCCTTCCGAATGAGTTCCCCTATCCCTTCTCTTTTATGGCTCTTCTTTTCTTTTCTTTTCCTTTCATGTATATTGTGTCTAGGAATCTTCTCGCTTTTAATCCGAGCTTGCTTGAGGGCAAGCAAGGCTTAAGTGTGAGGAGGTTTAGGTGTCATTTTTGCATTTTAGTGTCTTGTTTGTGTGACATTTTATACGCTTTGTATGCTGTTTTTTGTGTTTTTTTGTGAATAAATAATTCTGAAAAAAAAATGTTTTTATTTTATTTTATCGAGTCGGTCAAATTTTCAGCATGACAGTGAGTAATGAATTGGCTTTAAAATGGATTAACCTTGCTGGTAAAAGAATCATATTAGCAAACTTTTGTTGGTTGATATCTCCCTTGAAATGCTTAGTGATAAACCTTTGAAATTAACCTGAACTTGGCTAAATGATACATGGGATGACGAACAAGACTTGCATGAAAAAGCCTAGTATAAAGTGAGGTTTGAGCCTAGAGTAGAGCACTCTCTACATCAAGTTTTTTTTTTGAGAGTTGTGGTAGCTAAGGTTGATGCATAATGAGTAAAAAAAGAGGCAAATTAGGATTAACCACACATCGTATATAGCCTACCTTTTATATCCTCTAGTAAACTCTTTTGAGCCTTGACCTTTTCTTTGTGTAACCCACTATAAAAACCATAGCCTTTTCTCTTTATACTATTCTTACCCCATGCATGTATAATCTTGAACTGAAAATTTCTGCTCTTGCTTGATATTGCATATTCATGATTTGAGTGCCCTGTTTTCATTGAAAAAAATTTCTTATGGCACTGTAGAGGTAAATGAGCATGTAATTTGGAAATTTCTGGCCTGGACAGAAAAAAAAGAGAAAGAGAATAAGAGTGTTGTTTTGCCCAGAAGGAAAAAAAAGAGAGAAAAGAAGTCCAGAAAATGAAAAAAAATTAAAAAATTCAGACCTGAATTAATCTTAAAAAACCAGTCCAGAAAATTGGTTTTGATGATGTGTAATTGCTGGAATTTTCTACTGATTTGTTCTTGAGCATATGTGCATGTTTGTATGAACCTTAGAGCCCCTAGGATCTCACCAACATTACAACCACCAGCCCCGTTACAACCTTTAAAGACCTTTTTGGCTTGTTATGTATTGGCTAAGGCTACCGCATGATTATAATTGAGTGACCGTCCTTACTTATTGTGTGATTGAGTGAAAAACGTGAGGAATTCATGCTTGTCTCCTTTTGATCAGTTGATAGCCGGGTAAAGAGCAATGTAGGGTGGATTGAATTGAGTACTAAAGGGGGATGAGACCACCACTTGTTTGTGAAATGAAACTTGAACTTGGAAGGGGGATGTTTGTTGATGAGCCATGAAATGAAAACTTAATGCTGAATTATTTGACAAAAGTCCGGGTAATAGAGTCTTAGGTGTGTCATGTATATAGTTGGTCTGTTATTTTTATTTTCTCTTTTCTGTTGAGTCAGAGTCAGTTTGGGGATGGGATTTTGAATGAACAACCTGCTTTGAAATTGCTCATCTCATACTTGAGGGCCAGTATGACTCAAGTGTGAGGATTTGATGTGTGATATTTAGTTGTTCATTCTTGAAGGAATTTAGTGCTCTTTTATGTGATTTTTGGTACTTAATTGATTTATTTTGTTGATAGATCACTATTTTTGGAGCAAAGCTATAGCGGAGCAGAGTAGCCGTGTTTTGGAGCACTATGATGCTGTTCCAGCTGATCCTTAGCCGGAATCCTGCATGTGGCAGAATTGTGCTTCGTTTAACGATCACTAAGTTGCTCCGTGAAGTCGACCCGGTTAAGGTGATGCTGATGAAAGGGGGATTGTTATACTCTTTTTTCCCGAAAGGGTTTTTAATGAGGTAACGATCCCGATCCCTCGTTAGGGAGTTTACGGAGTTACAGTCCAGAAGAAAAGAAGGCCAAAAAAAATTCAGCACTGTGATTGGGCCGAAGAGAAGCCATGAACCCCAAGACTTGGATTAATTATTTATTCCAAGTTAGAATTTAATTGTAATTAGGCTGAAATTAAGTGGAAGAATATTTCTTTTTGGATAAGGATTCTAATTTTCCAAAATTAGTTAGGATTTGGGTTTTATTTTTAGTATATACAATCGTGTGTTATTCACAATTGGGAGGGGACATTAGTTACGGAACAATATTCATGAGAGATATATGAATACGGACGGAGGAAGATGAATATAGAAGAAAAGTGCAGTTTGGGTTTTGCATGCAACATACATATTTCTGGTTTGTTGTTTGTTTTTCGTTAGTTATTTAATTATTATTTTGATTATGTTTGATTATTATATTATTTGTTTGTTTAGTTTAATAATTATGAGTAGCTAGATTCTTAATCGGCTAGGTTAATTCGATGGTTCATGGATTGTGAGGCTTCGGGTTTTCAGAAATTTAATCCTATGAGTTTTTAATTGTTTATGCCTAAAATCTATGCTTGATTGTTTGAGTTTGATCACCTCAATCTTGTTAGGCTAGGGCTAATTAAGTAGCACCTCCTGTGAAAAATATATAACAATTATAACTGTAATAACAGGATGATAAACAATTAATTGGATAAACTGTATGCAAATACGTGCTTGTTGTCTAAATTGGGTTCCCTAGGTGTTAAGATCGTTAAGATATAACTAGTTTAGAAAATTATTGCTAGGAATATCTTAATTAGGAAGATCGCGGGTTTAGCAAATACTTGCTCGCGATCGGAATTTTAAGGGGAATTTAGGGGAAATAGCAAATACTATTCCTGCTTATAACCAATTAATTCATGGGGGTTAAATGACTTGTGAGTAGTCAATGATCAAGGAATGAACCAAAGATTAACCTATGCCGATCCTTTGTTATCCATATATTTGTTCGTAATTTATCTCTGCATTTTTCTGCATTTTTTGGCCATATTTGTAGCTTAGTAATTCATTAGTTTATTAAACAAATCTCAATAATAGGCGTGGTTGCTAAACCAAACCCTGTTGGTAGTTTGAAATTGATAGAAATTATACCGTTCTCTGTGGATACGACCTGCTTCTACTATACTAATCTGTGTGCTAGTTTGCAGTTTTCTTAGTGATAGGAACGACGTTCACCATCCACTCATTTCTTATCCCTCTTAGCCCGACTTAGGGGTTCCAAAACCCTAGTTTTTCCACTTTTCTTTCAATTTATTTTTGTTTTTTGTAGATTTTTGTTTTATATTATGGGTTTCGATTATCTTGGCTAGTTTTCCTTTTGGAGCAATTGATCAGAGCTTCCAAGCCCATGTGGTGAGTACATCTTAAACTCTATTTAGATCTCTTGATTATTATGCATCACTATATCCTTCAACTACAACTGGATAACTTTTATTGTGTAGACCATAATCATGAGTAAAGCGTAGATATCTCAACATACTAGTTATCGCCTTCCAGTGAGTCATACTAGGGTTAAACATTTATGTAGTCAACCTACTTACAGTTTAGGCAATGTCTGGTCTAGTACAACTCATTAAGTACATCGGACTTCCAATGATTCTTGAGTACTCCACCTTATCAATAACCTCCAATTTATTTTCGTAGATGCAAGATGGGATCTATTTGATTCTTCGTCACCTTTGAGTCATTCTTGTCAAAATTTCTCAAGGATTGTTTTGACATAGTGAGATTGGGTTAAAATGATACCATCAGAGCTTCAGATTATCTCTATCCCTAAGATCACATCCGTTAGTCCCATATCCTTCATGTCAAAATGAGAATTCAACATGTCCTTGGTAGATTTGATCATCTTTTCATCACTACCCACTATGAGAAAGTCATCTACATATAGACATAGAATTACATATCTATTTTCCATGGCTTTCACGTAGACACAATTATCACACTCATTGATTTTGAAACCATTGGCAAGAACAACATGGTCAAATTTCTCATGTCATTGCTTTGGTGATTTTTTGAGACCATACAATGATTTCACCTTAAAAACTTTTCCTCCTTGACTGGGAGCATTAAAACCCTCGGGTTGCTCCATGCAGATTTCTTCCTCCAGATCTCCATTCAAGAAGGCAATCTTCATATCCATTTGATGAACCTCAAGCTTACGCAATGCGGTGTTAGCAAGTATTATTATAATAGAGCTTATTCTTGTGATAGGGGAATAAGTATCAAAATAGCCAAGGTGTTCCTTTGTCTATAACCTTTGATTACATGTCTCACTTTTATACTTATCAATTGAGCAATTAACTCTCATCTTCCCGTTGAAGATTCATTGCATCCCAGTGGTTTAAACCTCAGAGGTAAGTCCACTATCTCCCAACTATGATTATGTAGAGTTGAGTAGATTTTGCTCTTAATCACTTCTTTCCACATAAGCTCATCAGACAAATTCACAGCATCTTTATAGCTTTTTGACTCACTTTTAAGCATAAATGTTAGATAATCAAGACCAAATGATTTTTTTGGTCCTAATCCGCTTGCTTCGTCTAGGCTCATCCGCATCCTCCTCATGATCCCTAAGATCGTCAGGAATTACTACGCCTTCATCTAATGACTCAATGGTCCTCCATGAGGCCCTTTCCTTGGCCAAGAACATATCCTTAAAGAAATTTGCATTTCTTGATTCCATGATCGTGTTCTTCTAAATCATGGGATAATGAGATTCATGTACAAGGAAGTGATAAACACTACTCTTATATGCGTATCATATAAAGATACAGTCAACCGTTTTAGGCCCTTTCTTTAGTTTTTTAGGGGGTGGTACCAACACCTTAGCAAGGTATCCACACATTTGAAAGTACGTTATGGATGACTTCCTGCCTTTCCACAACTCATGGGGACTTGAGTTCTCATCCTTACGGGATATCTTATTGAAAAGATAGTTGGTCGTCAAAATAGCCACTCCATACATGCTTTGTGTCAACCCAGAACTTATCAACATCGCTTGTATCATCTCCTTCAAAGTGCAATTTTTACATTCACCCGCACCATTCGATTGAGGCGAGTAGGGGGAAGTGACCTTTGAATAATGACATGTTTAGAACAATAGTCCCTAAATGGCCCTACATATTTACATTCAAAGTCACTCCTATTCACCATGATCTTCTAATCAAGTTGATTTTCAACTTCCTTTTTGTAGAGAACGAATTTCTCAATTGCCTCGTCTTTACTTTAAAACAAGTACACATAACATTATTTCGTTCAATCATCCACAAAGGTGACAAAATACTTGTTACCTTCTCTAGTTTGAACAAACTTGAGGTATCACAGATATCAATATGGATCAACTCAAGAGGTTTCGTGTTTCGTTTAACTTGTTTGAAAGACGTTTGAGTCATCTTAACTTCAACACAATTTTCACATGATTTACATCTATTTTCATTTTAGGTATGTTCTCCATATTAATTAATATTCTTGTCAAATCATAATTAACTTTTCCTATTCTACCATGCCACAAATTGGAAGACTCAATCATGTAAGAAGAAGAAGAAGATGGATTCAATTCATCTTTCTTAGGAGGTACAAACTTGGTGTTAAACTTGAACATACCATATAGCTTATAACCTTTGCCTACAAATATACCTTGCTTTTACAAGACTAACTTATCATACTCAAACACTAGCTTAAAGTTATGCTTGATCAACACAGAACCATATACAAGGTTCTTGGGAATGTCTGGCACATACAGAACAATCTTCGAAGTCAATTCCTTCCTAGATGTCATCTTCACCCCCATAGTGCCAAAACTTTTCACCTTGAAAGTTACAGAGTTGCCTATGTAGATGGTCTCCCTATCTTCAATTGCCTTGAAGTTTGCGAACACTTCCTTAACATAGCAGATATGCTTAGTAGCACTAGTGTCAATCAACTAATCCTTTGAACTAGAGTCCATCATGTTGAATTTAGAGATCACAGCACACATATCGATGTTATCCACATCTCATGAGATGTTGTCAACCATATCATCCTCATTCTTTGCATTTTTTTCTTCCTAAACTCGGAGGACTTGCAGCCAAAGAGGTTGCAGTTGTAGCACTTGCCCGTGAACTTCGACTTGTTTGAAACTCCATCCTTAGCTCTTAGCTTGACCCCTAATTTTCCTTGGGCTTCTTTGACTTGGAGCTTCCACCAACCTCCACAAGATTGGCTCTTTCCATGGGCACAAATCCCTTTATCCTCTTTTCAGAGTTGTGGTTACCCTCTTCAACATAAAACTTTTAAATGAGATCCCTCATGGTCATCACCTTTCGCTTGTGTTTGTAATAACTCTTGAAGTCCTTCTAGCTTGGGGGAAACTTCTCGATGATGAAATAGACTTGGAGAGTCTTGCACATCTTTATCTTCTCAACCATCAGCTCATTGATCATCATTTGAAGTTCCTGGGCCTTATTGATAACAGATTTTACATCCAACATTTTGTAGTCCAAGAATTTCCCAATGACCCACTTCTTGGATCCAACTTCCTCACCCCTCACTAGTAGAGAGACCTCTACTAAAGGCAGCAAGGGAAGGCAATGCAAGTAAAACCACCTTTAATTTGGATTTCCAATTTGAGAAAGTTCTGATCGTGTCCCGTAACAATTTTAAAGGCAGTTTTTTGAACCGCATAATTGCCTTTAATTAGCCCTAATTAAAGGTGGGTATATCTAACTGCCTTTAAATATGATAATTTATGAACTCAGAAATGGGGAACGATAGGATTTCCAAAATCAAAACCCTATTATGTGCGAACTTCCAAGAAAGAAACGTTTTCCAAATGTGGAAATGCGTAGTGTCTTATTTTTGAGTTTGGAATGCTATCAATCTTGTCGTTTGAAATAGGTGGAACAGGTTTTCGTGCTCAGAAATGACCATGTATATAAAAAAAATTCACCCATTTCTATTAAAAGTCACTAAACCCTAAAACTTTGAAGAAGAAGCTCATTCATTCAATACCCATTATTCATTACCCATTGTCGTGCTTGAGAAATCATCAAATTGGATTGGAGAAGGTTAGTTTTAATCCAAATTATCTTGTTTTTCAATTTCACAAAATAAATGAATGTGTATTTGATGCTTCCCATGTATCCATATTTACAATTAGTTTTTGAGATTAACTAGGTTTATGCTTATTGTCGAATAGATCCTCATGTGTTGCATATTAATTAACTTTTAGAAGAATGGATCGAGATGAACTAATTGGTAATGATCTTAGGAAATCACCATCATTTGTTTCGTTTGCGTTTGAACATGCTTTCCAAAATGGTTCTTCACGGGAAAGATGCCCATGTAAGGATTGTAAAAATGATGCATATTTAGGGAGGAAAAGGTTGTGGGAACACTTCATAATGAGAGGGTTCCAAATTAGCTACACTCGTTGTGTATGGCATGAGGAAGTTGTGGAAGCCTCTTCTTCCAATGAATTGGAGGACACAATGGTGATTGATGATTTAGATTGTAATGCCGAGTTTGAAGAAATGGTTAAAGATATTGCGAGGGAATTCAAAGGTAAACTAGAGTTGTTACAAGCTTTGATTGATGACAAAGGGATGCCTTTGTACAATGGTTCAAAAATCTCAGTTCTGAATGCAACTTTGAGGATAATGAACTTGAAGGTAAAGTTTGAATGGACAAACAAGTTAATGACCAAGGCTCTGGAGTTATTTAGGGAATTTCTTCTAGAGGGAAATTTAATGCATGATAGGATATATGCTGCAAAAAATACTATACCCGATGGGATTGGAATTGGAAAAAATCTATGCATGCCCAAACGATTGTATGTTGTATATAGGGGAATTAGATAAAGATTGAGAAACTTATCGGGTATGTGGTGAGTCTCAGTACAAGTTGAAGAGAGGTGTGATTGCGGTGGGTGCAGATGTTCCATTGAAATCGAAGAAAATGACACATACAAAAGTTTTATGGTACCTCTCGATCGTTCCCCATTTGAAGACGTTGTATGCTTGTGAGGAAGATAGCAAGTTAATGCGTTAGCATATAGATAGAGACCGACCAGTGGATGATGGCATAAGATATACTTCGGACGGGGAGCAATGGAAGAAAGTCGATGCTACGTACCCTGAGTTTGGCAAAGATTCTCTGCATTTGAGTTTCGGCTTTTGTACAGATGGTATGAATCCTTTTGTTAACATGAGTAACACACATAGCTCTTGGCCTGTTATATTGGTTATATACAATCTCCCGTCTTGATTGGCCATGAAATGTAAGTATGTGTTGCTATCTTTGATGATATTAGGTCCGAAGCAACGTGGTAATGATATTGATATACATCTTGATCCTCTAGTGGATGATTTGTTGACTTTGTTTAATGATGGTGTTAAAGTGTTTGATGGGTTGGTTAATGAATTCTTCACTCTCAAGGCAATGTTATTTTACACAATTAATGATTTTTCTGCATATGAGAATTTGTCTGGGTATTCTGTGAAAGGCCACTTTGCATGTCTAGTGTGTGATAAGGACACTAGTTATTGTCAATTAAAATACGGTTGTAAGATAGCTTACAAGGGGCACACATAAATTCTTCCCGAGGGGAACCCATAGTGATTGGCCCAAAATGGTTCAATGGGAAAATAGATGCACGAGTTGCACCGGTGCCCACAGTCAGGTACACACATTTGTGAGAGTGTTAAGAATTTTCCCAATGACTTTGGGCGGAAGAAAAGAAAAGTTGTCGTTGAGGGAAGTTGGAAAAAATGTTCAATCTTCTTCAAGCTACCATATTGGCAGCATTTGGAAGTTAGACATTGTCTTGATGTCATGCACATTCAAAAGAATATTTGTGATTCTTTGGTAGGGACGTTGTTAAATACCACTGGGAAAACAAAGGACGAATTGAAAGCTAGGCTAGATTTGCTTGAGTTGGATATTCGGGATAATCTTTCACCAGTGACTATGTGTGATGATTGTTATTTGCCCCCCGCTTACTATTCAATGTCGCAATCAGAGAAGAAATCTTTTTGTGGGATCCTTAGCAGTGTGAAAGTACCCAGTGCCTACTTTTCCAACATAAGCAGTTATGTGTCTGTCGAAGTGTTAAGGTTGGGTGGGTTGAAGTCACACGATTATCACTACCTAATGCAAGAACTGAATGCAATTTCCTTTCATTCTTTATTTCCTTCTCATGTAAGATTGTGCATTACAAAGCTCTATTTTTTAAAAAAAATCTATTTGTAGCAAAAGTATTAGTGTTTTGAAGTTGGATCAGTTGCAAGTTATGATTGTTGAAGTCATGTACCGTATGGAAATGTATTTCCCTCCCCCTTTTTTTGACACTACAGTCCATTTCATAGTCCATTTGGTGTGTGAGATAAAGAAATGTGGTCCGGTATTTCTAAGATGGATGTACCTAATTGAGAGATACATTAAAATCTTCAAGCACTTTGTGAAAAATTGGTACATGCCAGATGCTAGTATTGTGCAACGATACGTGATAGAAGAGGCCATTGAGTTCTGCACTGATTATATGAAACAAATTGACTCTGTTGGGGTTCCAATTGGTAGACATGAGGGGAGGTTGAAAGGTGTAGGGGTTAGACAGGGAAAATTATTTAGCCCTAGTGCAGAAAATTTATGTGTCGTCCATCTTTATGATCTACGCAACCACCGGGACATAGTTCCATACATCGAGATTCATATGGATGCCATACAAGTCCCAATTTCAATGAGTCTCAGGTACTTCAATTGCACACTTCAACATTTGCAACATGGTTACGAGAACACGTACATATCGACGAACATTAAGCAATAGTTAAATGGTTGGCTCAGAGACCATTGGTGACCTTTCTTTCTTATGGATCCTATGCCATCAATGGCTTTATTTTTGCAACGAAATAAATGGATGAGAAGAGTGTCACTTAAAATAGTGGAGTGTCTCTTGTGTTTGAAGCATTGCATGTTGGAAGTGGTGGTGATGAAAATCCTATGTATGCTTCAAAGTGCTACTTTGGAACGATCTAAAAAATTTGGGAACTTGACTATATCAGTAAGCATATCCTGGTTTTTAAATGTCAGTGGGTTAATATTAACAACGGTCAGCACATCGATGATTTGAGCTTCACCCTAGTCGATAGAAGTCGCGTTGGATAGAAGAACAATCCTTTATATTGGTATCTCAAGCGCATCAGGTTTTCTATGTGAGGGATCCTATTGAACCTAGATGGAAGATGGTTGTTGAAAGGAAATGGGATTTTGTTGAAGAAAATGAGTTAGAGGAGGTAATTGGATTTGGATCTCAAACCGAGAGTTGTGGGTCTGAAGAAGTCATGTTGCTCGAGGAGGATGATTGTAGTCTTTAGAGTTTCCTAGGCCGCAATGGCCATGATGAAGGGATGTGGATCGATGGTAAGGTAAGATCACACGTAGGAAGCATAAGACAAAGAAGGCCATGGTCAAGACAAGGAAACATAAGTAGTAAGTTAGTGATTAACATGTCCTTGTAAGTGGGTCAATATTTCGATGAAAATTTAGTGAAAAAACCATGTTAAGATAAAAACTTGAACATTAACAACTCGGAGATCATAAGAATTTAGTAGTTCAAAAGTTGAAATCATTCGACAAATCTTCAAAAGGCTACAATAAAGTCAAATAACATCAACCTAATCAAGTTTGCAAATCTCAGTATTCATGCTCTTCAATGACGGTACTTGATGTCGATTGGTTGATCCGGTCTCGAGAGCTTTCCACGAGATGTCGCTCATAAGCTCACTAAGTCTTTTCCATGGACTGAATTTTTGGCTTCAAAGAGCAAAATTCCTTGTGCATCCATTTGTAGCAGGCTTTGAAACCTATTTGGTAAGACTTTTCATTGCATACAAATTTTATATACCGACCAAGAGATTAATTATGTAAACAGTGAGTTAATGATAAACAACATTTACAAAAAAATTATATTTGTGACTAACCTTCCTCAATACCTGGCCTCTTGCTCGGCTCTACTCCCCCCTCACGCTTATGATACCACTTCCCATTGCGTAACACCCAACCCTTGTTCTCCAAGTATGTCTTGTCATAATACTTCAGGGCCTTTTCCTCCCCTTCTATGGTTAACCCCTCACCGCTTCTTAGAATTCGAGTAATTAAAATCTCATAAGGCAGCCGAGTCAAGACCTTAGTTGACGTTGCAAAATGCCAAATATTCCTAAAAATAAATGCTCAGGGGTTGATTTTCCTACCCTCTATGATTAAATAGAATAGTATAAGGGTTGCATAGTTTGGCTCGGACAAGTGTGTGCCCAGGGGGGCCAAGCTCCTATTAATGATCTCATATCTAATAAATTGGTCCATGGCCAAAAGTTTTAGGTCGAAGGTCTCAGGTTTTCCTAAACTCAACCTCTTGTGCCCAAAGTACCTCACACTACACGCAACCGGGTCAATGTATAGAGGGTCAACTTATAGAGGCCATTTCTCACGATGGTATCAATCATCCAAAGGTCCATTATTACTATCTGGATAAACATTTGCAAGGTGCAAGTATGGGAATTCTATTACCTTATTAACAATATATTCACTATATGGGATTTCAATACCCCCAACCCTAGTAGCATACTCCTCATTCCCAATTTCTCGCAAATTAGCATAAAATTGACAAACTAAATCGAAATATGCTTTTTCATTACACGATAGCACATTCTCTACATATTGCTTAGTAAATGGTTTAAGGGGAGCATCCAACCCTAAATCTATGTAGGAATTATAGTCAACAAGATATGTATCCAATAACTTCCCTTTCTCATGAAGAGCATCAAACCTATTTTGAGCAAATTGGGATACAAACCTTGTAGCATCGTATCCTTGGTTGTTTCCAGTTGAACTAGCCCTAGAACTTCCACGTTTGGAACCTCATTTAGCCATGGAAGAAGATATTGGTGGGATTTTTTGTGGGATTTTGTAGAATGTGGAGATGGAAGGGCGATTGTGGGTTTGCAAATGGAGTAGGGTTTGTAAGATTTGGGGATTTTGTTTGAATTAAATGTGGTGCCCTATTTTTTAAAATAGGACATACTTTTTGAGTTCGGAAAGTGTAATTCGTCTCCGTATTATATGTGAGAATATTGGTTTCTTATTTTGGAAACTTTTTGTCCATTAAGAAAAACCAAGCAGATTCACAAGCTTAGGTCCAAAATAAGGACACTAGCTCGGAAAAAACATTTCTGAGCTCGGAAACTCTACCTAACCTATGAAAGGTTAGATCACTTCATATTATACAAGCTCGGAAACTACCTTTCCTCACTAGGAAAGTGAATCATGGGTTTGGAATTCTAATAGTGTACTATTTCTGAGCTCGGAAATGTTTCTTGTTTGAGATTGCAAAGAAGAGATATTGGTTTCTGAGTTCGTAAACATTGTTTCCTTTAAAAAAACAAAGAGTTGGACCAGCTTTGGCCCAGAATATGGACACTAGCTCGGAAACTACATTTTCGAGTTCGAAAAGTCTACCTACCCTTTGACAGTTTAGAGCCCTTCATATTTTACGAGCTTGGAAACGTTACAGGTCTTTATGTCTAGAAAGATGAGATATATTTCCTCGCTAGAAATATTTCCTCGCCATGACCACTCTTGCCATCATCCTCAATCTCATCTTCACTCTTCGAGAAGACCGACTGATAATTAGGCGGCTCAACTTCCTCACTCAATTCCAAATTCAGGCCTTGAGCTTCCATGAAGGTGACCTGCTGAGAATGAGCACGGGTCAACAAGTCATGCATCTCCGTCATGTCCATATGCAGACAATCAAAGTACTTGCTCAATCTAGCTTTCTATCCAGTGCCAGTACCTGTAATAAGATTGATATTAGAAATTAATTGAAGTGATGTCGATATTGAAGTTCTATAAGTAATTGTGAATTTAATCAAGCCACGCAAAACTTACGTCTGCTCGATGCCTCTTCTCTATCTACTTCCACTTCACGGGCCCTCTTGGGAATTTTATCTTTTTAATTAGGTATAGCACGGAGTGACCATTTGCCCTTGAAGTCAAGATGTAGGCCTTTGTGTTGGAACCAACTATTGTCGTAGTACTCTTGAGGAAGAGGCTTATCTTGAGGAATGATGCCCATTTTCTTTAGCATGCACATTATCAAACCACCATAGGGATGATCATTCTTTATCATTTGCACAACCTTCAACATGAATGATATTATGGCGAAACCAAGGTTTACCTTTCTACCCTCCATGATATAGTAAAACATCATGAGGTTAGCTATAGTAGGCTCGCAAGTATGGCCTCTGGTGGGGAAACCAATAAGACATATCTTGTCATACACGAGACGCTGTTCCCAAGTTAAAATACTATGTCAAAACTCTCTGCCTTACCGGCATCGGTTCTCACCCTCTTAAAATATTTCTTAGCCATGGCAATGAGACAAAGAGAAGTAGCATTGCTAACGCCCATCCAAACATGAGTGTGATAAATTTCTAGTGGACCGTTGGGGTCATCGGGCCATAATTTCTCGGTGGTGGTGTAAGGGCATTCTAAGGCTGCTTTAATTGTATATGATGTAACAAATACATCTTTCTCATTAACTCTAGTCGTATCCCTATTGTTTCTATTTTGACCCAAATTTTCATAACATTGAATCACTTCGTCAAAATAAATTGGTTCATCCATACATAGCAATTTCTCTAGATGTTGGGTATTAAAATGTGCAAGCAAATATCCTAGTCCTAAGGGCTCTATGTCTGATGCTAATATAGCCTTAGAATTGATAACTTTTCTCTTCAAGAAGGCAACATACCTTTCCTCCATTTTTCCACTAAAAAACTTCATAGAGGCATCCAAATGAGTGAGAGGACGATAGCTCCGATCACTAGCCTTCGACTTAGAGGCTGCGCTTTTCTTAGTCATTATGGGGGAGAAATTTGGGTGTAGTGTTTTTGTGTGTTGAACTCGCAATTGAGGGTTTTTGGAGGAGGGTTTGTGAGCATTTGAATTAGGGCTTTTCAATCTGCGCGTGTTTGTATTTTTTTTATGGGAAAAAGGGATTTCCGAAATCAGAAATAGCTACGCTCCTACATATACAAGACCATACTCATTTTCAAGTTCAGAATACAGTTTACGAACTCAAAAACCCTTACTTACGGGAAAAATTGGATAAAGGGTTTTCAAATGGGCATTTACTCCCATTTGAAAACCCTACCAAACCCCTATTCTCCCCACCAAAAACCCTTTCAAACCCTTTCATCAATCCTTTCCATCTTCTAATCTTCCATTTCAAAGTTTGAAGATTTTAACAATGTCTACATCTCTTCACATCCAAATTCATACTTAAATTTTCAAATATTAACAAGGTTTTTGGTTTCATGTAGGTATAACATGTGAAGGTGAATCTCATACCCATTGATTTCTCAAAAAGGTGAATGTCCTCTTCAATATGTAACTAGGGTTTATTGTTTTCTGTCATAAATGAGGAAGCACAAATATTTTTTTGATCTTCCTACCTAGGGTTTGGATTTAGTCAATTGCCATGAATTCTATTTTAATTACCTAGGCAAATGTACTCTTCAATAAATAGTTAGGTTTTATTAATTACTATCATGAATGAACTAGCACAAATTTTTCATGCCCATTGCTATGTTGGGTTTGGATTTTGTGAATGTTCTGATTTCTATTTTTAGTGAGGTTTGGAAATTAATGATTGTTGTGTATAAAATTATGGTTTTGTTTCCTTGGCGCTTGCTGGCGATAAATTTTTCTTCAAATACCCAATTTATTTTCCGGTGAAACTATAGAGGTGAATTTAACTTTTATCAAATTTGTCCATTTGCCTAAGGTTTAGTACATATTTTCCTATAAATTTAGCAACTTATTACATTCCAAGATTAAGGTATTTTTATCCTCATATTTGGGTATGTAGCATTGAAAATAGAAACTAGGAAATAGACTCGTGACGACGTGTCACTGTTTGGTACTGTCAATGCACCAACAACAGACACTACGTGGGATGACGATGATGGTGCAGAAGATGTAGGAAAACACCACACTCATTGTAGAGGATTAGAACGTAGAATGGCTAAGAGAGAGTTAATGTTGTTGGATTTTGACAAAAAAGGCAATTGAGTATCGGAGCAACATGCCAAATGGTCTAGTTGGGTGACGAAGGCTTGTAGAACAAGAGTAGATATCAAGTACGATACTTGGCATGATGTCTCAAATGAATACAAGGACACGTTGTGGAGGGAACACAAGGTACCTCTAGTGAATCATTTTTCTTACATAATTCTTCTTTAATTTATAGTCATATATACTCCCTATCCTCAAGCCAATTTGTTTCATAATCCCCGTAGAGGCCTTTTGAAATCGAAGCACAAGATGTTGCTGCTTTGAGAAAGAAAGCTATGTTCATGATGTTAAAGAGTTGGCGTGAACATAAATACACTTTGTCCAGAGATTACATATATAGCGATAAGAAAGGTGATCAACCATGGGTAACTTATACGCACATTCAACCCGGAAGTTGGGAGATCCACAAGAAAAGGGCATTGGAGAATAGTCAAAATATAAGTAAAACAATACAAAAAATTGATTGAATTGTTATTGATTACATTGAAATGTCTACAGTGTTAAAAAATACCTAACATCTTTCCTAGGGTACAAGGGGAGTAAAACAACGTGTTGCCAGGGAGAATAAAATACCTCACTGATTCAGTTGTGGGGGTTATTGTTTAGCGGCAATCGAGCTATTCAAGGAACATCTAGAAGAAGATGTGAAAGCATCAATAGTACAAGAGATGACTGAGGATGAGAAAAGGCCATCTGTAGAACCGATTTGTGTGGAAGACATTGATAGGTGCAATCTATTTCTCAAAGGACAAAAAAATGAAGAAGAATATGTGTAGCCCGAAGAGAAACTACATGCGGAAAGAGTAGTACGTATATTTATAGAAAAATACTTCATTAAATTGAACTATATACATGTTATATGGAATTAAAAATGGTTTATCTGTTTATGTTTTCACTTAGGCAAAGTTGAAAAATGATCAATTACAAGGGGAATTTATAGCAAAGGATAAACACGACATCCTTTGTAAGGCCATGGAAAAACTGGACCATCCAGGCCGGGTTAGGGGAATGGGTAGTTTTGTGAAACATCGGAAATCATTCGGGGTGTTACGGTCCCACGATGGAGCTGAACCCTCGAGAGTCCATTCGTTGCAAAGAAACCCAAGTCCAAGACAAACGAATCAAGCAACAAGAAATTATAATTCAAAAGTTGGTTCAACACATCGGGCTAGTTCTTCCGTACAATTTAAAGGACTTAATGCCCAATTGGACACCGCTATCTAGGGGTTAACAACATTCTCCCGAGGATGTTAAGGTAAATCACGGGGATGCAATCTGAGGACGCAATCATGCAGAATCCAAAAATCGATAGACAATTGTTAAAACCTAACAACCTCAACAATGGCATCCAAGCAATTGAAAAAAAGGTACGAACGATCATTTTTTAAATTATGTCACTTTAATTAGATTTTTGTATCTAATATATATATTTTCCTATGTTTTAGAGATCATGTACATGTGAACTATACATTTATCAAGGCGTGGACAGTAAGCTGCTACATGTAGCCGATCGCATTTTGCATGAGTTAATTAAACATTATCACTCCATATCAATTGCAGAAAGTCTTTCGAGGATCTCCTTGTGGAATCCTTTGGTGATGGGCACCCCTTTGCCAATCATGGATGGAGAATACAAGAAAGTTGGGCCTTATCGGGGAATGTTCCTTACTTGGCCCCGTAGACTAATATACGCCAATCCAATTAAGGATGGACATTTGAAGGAAACAATGCCCCCCACTCCAAAATTGGTGATGACAACACCAAAATAGGTCTAATCGACAGCCAAAATTGTGCCAACAGCACCAACTAGGGTTAGACCTCCACTGGAAAGATCTAACGCCCCTCGAGACTTACCTGGCTTCGTACGTGTTCTTCATAATTTTCTATAGACCCATGATCAAAATTCCACATTCTCATTCTTGGGAAATGAATGCATATTTGGATGCAAACGTTAAATCATGGAATTATGGAGTGATTTTGAGTACCTATGGAGATGTGAGCAAGTTAATCAGGCAATAATGTTGATCTACACCCTGTGAGTTTTTTTATTCATTTAATTTGAAATTTTTATTTAAATTTTGCTAACTATTATTACAATGAATTTGTCCAGGTACATGTATTTACAAGTAATAAAAAGAAAAGATGGATTGGATACATGTACTTGGTGATGATACAAGAAATTGCTTGTACAAAACAAGTTAGGATCGACTACATTCGCAAATGCGCACACTACCACAGAGACCCCCCTCTAGCACCAGTTTTTTAGCACAGATTTTTATAACCGGTGCTAAAAATCTAATAGCACTGGTTTTTTTAATTTTTAACACCGGTTTATAAAAAACCGGTGAAATTTTTATTTTTCCTCCCAAAGAAATAGCCAAAAATGGTAAAATAGCACCGTTTTGAAAATATTAGCACCGGTTTTTAAAAACCGGTGCTAAATATTTGTAAAATTCGATCTTCCCGCAAAAAAAATTCAAAATAGCAAAAAATTAATAATAGCACCGATTTTTGCAAAAATAAAATAGCACCGGTTTTTATAACCGGTGCTAAAAATTAAAACTTAGCACCGGTTATTTGTAAAAAATAGCACCAATTTTAAAAACTGGGGCTAGAAATTTTCGAGACTCATTTTTCCACCAAATAGATAGAAATTTTTTTAAAATAGCACCGGTTTTGAAAATATTCGCACCGATTTTTAAAAATTGGTGCTAAATATTTGTAAAATTCTATTTTCCCAATAAAATTCAAAATAGCACCGATTTTAAAAAAAAATACCACCGGTTTGAAAACCGGTGCTAAAAATCTGCATAACCAGTGAATTGAAAAAGGGGCTCGAGGGCTCGATGGGTGATCGAGGGGTGATCGAGGGGTTCGATGGGCTCGAGGGGTTTGAGAGCTTGAGGGAATCGCCTCCGCTCGAGGGGATCGAGAGCTCGACGTCGAGGGGTACGAGGGGTCGAGGGGCTCGAGGGTGTCAATGTTTCGAGGGGCGAGGGGATAGAGAGCTTGAGGGGCTTGAGGGGTACAAGGGGTCGAGAGGTTTGAGAGTTCGAGGGCTCGAGGGGTTTGAGGGGCTCGAGAGCTCGAGGGGATCAAAGGGTGAAAGGGGCTCGAGGGGCGAAAGTTGTTCGAGGTTCGAGGGGTTTGAGGGACTCGAGAGCTCGAGGGAATCGCCTCCGCTCGAGGGGGTTCGATGGGATCGAGGGGCTCAAGGGGTTTGAGGGGCTCAAGGGGGTTCGAGGGGTTCAAGGGCTTGATGGGGCTCGAGGGGGTTCGAGGGATTCGAGGGGGTTCGAGGGTTTGAGGGGTTTGAGGGGCTCAGAGAGGTTTGAGGGATTCGAGGGGGTTCGAGGGTTTGAGGGGTTTGAGGGGCTCAGAGAGGTTTGAGGGGTTCGAGGGCTCAAGGGATTCGAGGGGTTCGAGGGATTCGAGGGGCTCGAGGGTGTTATAGTAAATCAGGATTGATTTTAATGATTTTGAAGAAGTGATGTTGACTAGGACAGAGTCTTAGTAGGACTCTACTCCCTTTTGTATTCTATTTATTTCTGTCAGCAATAGATCATTTTCTAATATTGTTATACTATTGTTGGAGTAAATCATGTTTCTGATCAGATCTTGATTGATTCGGGACAAGTCATGACTACTAAGCTAGTCATGGTCAGATCTAATATTGTTATACATACTGTCAGCAGTAGATCATTTTCTAATATTGTTATACTATTGTTAGAGTAAATCATGTTTTTTATCAGATCTTGATTGATTCTGGACAAGTCATGATTACTAAGCTAGTCATGGTCAGATCTAATATTGTTATACTTCCTGTCATCAACAAATCATTTTATAATATTGTTACACTATTGTTAGAGTAAATCATGTTTCTGATCAGATCTTGACCAAATTTGCTATATGTAGACTTCTGCTCAGCCAAATTGGACTGCCGCAAATTACCTTTTTGCTATAAGTAGACCTTTTCGCGTGGCAGTAGCCAAATTGCTATATGTAGACCTTATTGTACAAAGTCTCCAAAATAAATTTTCAACCAACACACAGTAAAAGAGTTTTTTTACGATTTCAGGTTCTGGGGAAGCTAATACATATTCCTCTCATTCATATGGGTTAATGTTTTTCTCAAAAACCATTTGAAAGTATATAAAACTCTAAAATGGCCCAACAAAGCATCATTTTCCTTCCCTCCCAAATTTTCTCTATTCCCTCCATAACTTTAACCCAAATTTTCGTACCTCTCCCACCCCAACACCTCTACTGATTTCCCTCTTCCCTCCATAACCTTAACCCCAAATTTTCCCTATTCCCTCCATAACCTTAACCCCAAAATTTTGTACCTCTCCCACCCCAACACCTCTACCGATTTCCCTCTTCCCTCTGCCGGAGCTCCCATTGTCGCTGCGCTAACCATCGCATGCCACCTCTTCGTTTCCCACCTCCGATGATGATGCTCTCCACCACCTCCGCACCATTCCCCTCTGCTGGAGCTCCCATTGTCGGCTGCGCTTACCAATGCAAAGGTGAATCTTTGATGAAGTTCCATTCTAGTTCGTTTGAGCCGATGTCAATATACATATTTCTATGATAATTTTTTGAAGCACATGTTGTTAGGTTAGTTATTTATCATGCTTGGTTTTGGATCTGTTTTCTATTTTCTTCCTTCTGGTTGCTAAAAGTTTGTATCTTTAAATTTTTTTTGCAAATTGGGATTGTGTGGTTTCATTATTTCGAGCTGGTTCTCCTTGTCTGCTGTTATTTTTGTCTTTTGAGCTCAAGTCCTTTACATCAAAGAACCAATCAGTTTTTTTGGGTAAAGTATTAATGTGGTGAAGCTTTTGTCATGCCTATCTTTTGAATTTTACAACCAAGATATGGGTATATTCTATCTTTAGCAGCAGACTTGTGCATTAGTGTAGTACTATTAGTCCTATACTCCTATCCTTCATAGACTCTAAAGTTATGTTGTATGATCTGCGTGCCAGAAATATCCATGTAGTCTCGTAAAATCAAATCCTTGCATGAATTTCAGTATTAAGAAAAACATGGGCAATGTTTTTTTTCCAGCTATGCTTTCAAATGGTGTGCTCGCCTTGTGTTGTTTGGAAGTTGAAGAGTTTATTTATACATTTTGTGTGAGCTTTTGTCATGAAGATCTCTTTTCAGTTCATTATATGAGTAATGTTTAAGTGGAACTTTTATTTGGTCTAACTTTGAGGATGGTTTTAAACTTATAAAGTTTTGAATGTGGACAAAAAAAACAAGGCTGAACTTTGTGATTTCTCCATATTAATGTTTGATTCTTTGTTTTACCCGTGCTTTGTTGTCACTGCTTCAAAGAATGGAGTTTGGCAACTAAAGATGGAAATTATTATGTTGCAAGTTTGCCATCTTTAGTTTGGTTTTAAACAACTGGTGTTTTCTTATTTATATGGTTATAGATAGCCTTGATTTTGGGATATGATGGTGGAGATTTGATTATATTAACCATAATCAAGGTGGGGACGTTGCTGCACATAATCAAAAGTTCTCTTCTCTCTATTTTTTTGCTGTGTTTGTTGTTTTTGATGTGTTTGTGTTTTAAATCAATTGTGAAAATTTAAATTGTGTAACTTAAGTTCGGATAGAGGGAGTAACACTTGCATCAATTGATGAATCAATTTTACCCTACTGCCTGCATTTTTTATTGAAAATTTATGTGTTTTGATTAGTTCAATTTAGTGTTCAAATTAGCCTGAGGTATATCTTCTTTTCCTGTTGGAGACCTATGATGATGAGAAACCTGATGTTCGACAGGTTTGCATGTTTAATTTCTGTGATTTAATTTTAATGGATGTAAATATGTTCCAGTACTAGATCTGTTATGCGTTATTTGATTCACTATTGCACCTATTGACTTTGTCTTTGAGAACTGATGTAGCATAGGGTGAATTGACTTGGCTTAGATATATAAACAATCAACAAGGTGCTACATTTAAGCGAACGTGAACATGTTGTTTGAGTTAGTTGAATTGTGTGTGACCTGATGTTCATCATACATTGCAGGAAGGTAGTGGAAGATGTCCCTCGAGGTGTACATGTAAACTTTTTGAAAGCAGAACAGAGTTTGCACAGGTGGGCACTTGAAGATCTTTAGAGACTTCATGTCACTGAGGAGTAAGCAGTTGAAAAGGGAGGTGGACTTGAAATGCATGTGCTGGAATATGCTGGTCATTGGGTAAGCCAAAGAGAGCTTCTTCTATGAGAATCTTGTACAGGGTTCCAACATGTTCTTGGAGGTACTAGTAGCGTCACCTTAGCCTAAATCATATTTCTCGTACATGTTCTTGGATGAAGTAATATTTTATATAGCTAAGGGTGAATTAAACCATGAATATGCTAGTTATCCATGTTGGAGACGTTGAATACACTGATATTTTTGCAATGTGCATGTACATGTAACCCCAAAGGATTGTTCAAGATTCTTTCATTCTCATTCCAAGGATTTTAGCCACTTCCTGGCAACAGTTATGCTTCAAACGAATATCTCTTTAACCACAATGATTAATCATTCTTATTGTCCATCTTGTTCTTGTCGATCATTTTTCCAGAATCATTAGATTGTTTCACTAACCACTTGTACCTTTCTTTACCTCCAATTCGGAATCAGGGAATTATATTTACTGCTGATAGGTTCGGTTCTCCCAACTATGTATTCATTTCATCTTTGTTTTTGCAAGAGTAGAGAACAAACTGAGATTATAGAGCTGTAAGTGAAGGCAGTGCACCATAAATTGTGCTGCTGTAGTTTTATTATTGTACAATTAGGACTATTATTCTTGTCACAGTCGTGCAAGATAAGGTGTTTGTATACATTAATGTGGATATAAATTATTAATTTTGTGAAGTTGATTTTATTATCAAATTAATGTGGAATAAAATTGTTAATTTTGAGTCTTTTCCCTTTCTCTGAAAGCGGCAGCGCGGAGGAAGGGATTTTTTTTCGTCGTCGTAAATAAATTAGCACCGGTTGAAAAACCGGTGCTAACAAAAAAACCGGTGCTAAATTAGCACCGGTTGAAAAACAGTGCTAACAAAAAAAACTGGTGCTAAATTAGCACCAGTTGAAAAACCGGTGCTAACAAAAAAAACCAGTGCTAATTTAGCACCGGTTGAGAAACAAATCGGTGCTAATTTAGCACCAGTTACTTAGGCACCGGTTTTTTTAACGAAAAAACCGGTGCTAGAACAAAAAAAATCGGTGCTAGAGGTGGGTCTCTGTGGTACCTAAGCTGGAAGGGTAAGACACTTTTTGTTGTGCTATACATCGAGAGGTTATTCACTACATTCAATTATTTGACCAACATTGTTTCCACAAATTCAAATAATCAATTTTTTTCTAGGGAGCTTTGGAGACTACTATTGATAGTACCCGCAGAGAAGCAAGTGTATTGGATGGATCCCCTCCACATCCAACCGTCCAATGCATTCATTGAGATTTTGGAATCTGCAATGAATGAAAATAATGATCATTGAAATTGTTCATTTCATGTGGTAGAAATCAAGGTAGGTATACCAGTATGTTCATTTTCAACATACTATCCTCAACTATTTAGTGCAATATAGTCTTGATAACTTATGTTCCTTACATATAGTAAACATGCTCAAACTTGGGAGTGCGGGTATTATGTCATGTTATACGTGTCCGAGTTAATTGACAAAGTCTAGGAACATGTACTTGAACTTGACAAGCTAACTGTACAAATGCGTAGTGGTAATGTTTCTAAATAGCCTTCACCAAATAATTAATACCATATTGTTATTTTTAGATTTTCAAAGATTATTGGAAACCCTACTCGCAAGAAGATATCAACAATGCACGGAATTCATTGGCTAGGCATCTAATTCTCAATCGGTCACACACATTGGGGAATCCTAACATTGGTAGGGAAACTCATGTTAGGTAAAAATAAATTTTTAGAAATGTCGGAATAGATTTGAAGCAATTTCTATTCCTATCTATGAAGTATTGCTTATTGAGCATTATCAATATATTTATTTTTTGGTTCAAGATACTATCGTGTATTATTTTGGAAATACGGCTGTGTATTGGGGTTGTTCTTGTGCTTGATATATTAAAGAAACAAATTTTTACCATAGGACAAGAAAAGGTTTCCAATTTCATAAACTTGGTCGGCCCTATCATGCTCAAATTTCATAGGAAAGAAAAGGTTTTGCGAACTCGTAATGCTTGGACGTGAAACAAATAATAAGTTCGGAAACACAGTTTATGAACTCGGAAAAAACATTAGCAACAAAAATTTCTCTTCAAAAACAATACAGTTTTAGACCGTAATGTAAGCAAGAGCTCGGAAATAGATCCAAATTTTACAAAGAGAAGATTCAATTTTCTGAGTTCATAAACGATGTATGCTTTCCGAGATTGGAAAATATATGTACTTTCCGAGTTCAGAATTGTTTCAACGACACGAGGAAAGCTAGAGTTTCTAAGTTCAGAAACGGTATGTACATTCCGAGTTCATAATTTTTTCAGTGACACGAGAGAAAGCCTAGAGTTTCCGAGTTTGGAAATGGTATGTACATTCCAAGTTCGGAATTGTTTCAATGGCACAAGGGAAAGGCTAGAGTTTCCGAGTTTGAAAACAAATTAAAGGCAGTTCCGGGGTATAAATTAAAGGTGGTTTGTAACCACCTTTAATTGCAATTTTAAAGGCGGTTCTCGGAACCGCCTTATTTTCTTGTTGATTAAAGGCAGGGCCAGCAAAGGAACCTCAAAAGTGACTTTAAATTGCCAATGGAACCACCTTTAATAGTCCATTCCTACACTAGTGCATGTAGTCTTGATCAAGAGTCTCCTACAATACCTTAGAAGGCTCCATCACTTGATACACACTCAAAAGGGTGCCATGAAGGCTACTCAAGATGAAGTGGCGACATACATATTCTTTACCGTGCCATGCCACCACATAAGTGGACTTCCACAATGCTTTTCTCATATACAATTGGACGTTTTTTGCGAACATAGCGTTCCAAACCCATAGCGGACAAGTAGAAGAGTATCAATAGTTGTCACAACATGAAGTTCATACTATTGTTGAACTTCTTGGTTTATCAATATGAGAAACATCCACAAGAGGCGTCGTCCCTGCAGTAGTCTTAGCAATATCATTGCTCGACATAGTTCTGCTATAAACAACTAAAACCCAATCAATTTTCGAAAAAACTTTTCCATACACTAAGTAAAGTGTATAATAAAGCATGCAATACATAACAAATTAAGCATGCAGTAATCTTTGCTATTTTTGAAAAACCATACCAAAATGAAGCATGCAATTTCGGAACCTTAAGCATGCAATATTGACTATAGTAAGACATGCAATTTCCGTATGTGAAGCATGCAATTTATTTAGATAATATAGTCTGAAATTTGGTTTTACCTAATTAATTCAATTATCACTACCGTGTTCCAACATAACATATCTAACCAAGTATGCAATAAAGTAAAGCATAAAAGAAACAAGACTTGGTTACGCAGTTCGGTAAAATCCACCTACAACTGTGGGGTCCGGCCCAGTTCAGAATGAATTCACTAATCAGAAAGATACAGTACAAAGTTCACCATACAATATACTTATCTTATCTAACTATAACGTGAATCCTGCAAGCTCCCATTGCTACCGATCCGCCTTCATCAGACTCCCTCTGATCTCGAAACTCGTCGACGCTGGATCTCCTCCTCCAGAGGAATTAAGGCATATGATTCTGAACTTTATGCAGCAGGTTCGTGTGTTGGAACATAGAATTCTGGCTCTTTGCAATTCTCGAAAGATAAAAAATCCGTGTGCAGATTTTTTCTATTAAGTCCGTAAATAATGCAGCCATGTTTGTCCTCTATATATAGTCCATAAGCAGATCTGAATTCTCCATGATTATCTCCATAATATTCCTATTCCAAATCTGCTTTTTGAAGCATATCCAAATCCCATAAATAAAGGGATTTTCCTTATCTCAATATCTCCATATATTCGATAATAACAACTCCATATTTATAGAGATTTTCCATAAATCAACTATGCTTCCATACGCCTAATATATAGCAGAATATTCATATTTTCATAAATCACAAATACCATAATATTATGTCTTCTTTTTCCGTAAACATCTTGGCGTAAATATGCTGAATTTCGCATGCACACATGAAGTTTATTCCATCTCCAATTCCATAACATTAATCCAATCCCACATATATAGGAACTGATATATTCTCCAACTCAAATACAACTTGGACTAGATGTATCCTTCTCGAATTCAGTCTTCAACCTTACCTTATTTCACAAAAATTCCTTCCTTGATGTTGCAACTCAATAATACCATATTTGCATAATTTTCACAAATTGCCAACTAGATAAATCTAGACTTTACAATCTCCCCCTTTGGCATTTTGTGGACCAATTACCTTTTGGCATTTCATCACAAGAGTTTATGCAAATAAAGACATCAACCTTGAAAACCACTCTGGATGTTGGAACATAGAAACATAGCATCTCCCCCTAAATTCCAAATTCCCTCAACATCCAGGAATAATGATCATGTTGGAACATCAACCCAACGAGGCCAATAAAGTCATCCAAGAAATCCAAAACATCTCCCCCTTGGGACCATAAACATGCCAAATGAAATAGACACAGAAAACCAAAATCTCCATTAAATGCAGCTCCCCCTGAAGCAAATATCTGACCTTTGTTGGAACATAGCCATAATAGAACCTTTAAACCTCTTCAGGAGCAACTATCTGTGCCTCATCTAATCTGGCATTTTCTACATCCAAAGCTACCATCTAAATGGATTGAGCTCGCAACTTCACACCATTGTACCACCTAAAATCTGGATCAATGTTGCCTCCCATAAAATTCTTCTACACTCTCTCAGTTGTACTCCTTGTATATTGAGGTAGCAGTCTTGAGACCCAAATAGTCCAGGTAAGATGTAAATTCACATTCCTCATATACACCCAGATCAGTTGTCCTTTGGGCTAAAATTATATCTCTTATGGCAGTTTGATCAGAATTGCCTTCCACAATCTGCTCACCTTGTGTTGGAACATCATTCACCGATGTTGGAACATAACAGCTCTCAGCTTCACCCACTTTCTCTATGTTGGAACATAAGATCCTTTCATTGCTTCAGAATTAACACATCACCTACTCATCTTCCTTCACTTCATCAGTACTTTCTCCCCCTATCTGGTGTTGGAACATATACTTGTTCACTATCCAGATCATAATCTTCTCCAGCCACAGTTACTGATGTTTGAACATCTGAATCTCTAATCCATTTCCACATCTTCTCAACCTGTCTCCATACTCTGTGTTGAAACATGACCAACATCACTGCCTTCCAAACTTCTCATTATCCTAAACCAGAATACCGGGAAGAGCCATCTCTCTGATCTATGCATCCCATCAATCACCATAATATCTTCAACACCAACTTCCAACATGTTCAACTACGCCTCCGTTTTTTTCTCCTTTTCAATTTTTTATTTTTTGAATTTTCTGAAAAAAAATAAAAACCTACAGCTAAATAAAAAGCTTTAAAGAAATATCTCAAATCTGACAAACACCTAAGTGTTGTCTGAGGAGCTCAACCATAGCAGTGTCTAACGTCTTTGTGAAAATATCCGCAAATGGTTTCGATGTTGGAACATAAGCTACCACAACTTTTCGCTCAACCCGAATTATCCTTTTGACTTCATTCAAGTGAGCTTCCTTAAGATTATCCCGAATTCTTACAAATACTCCCACCATACTCATCTTCAATTCAGATTGCATCAAAGTCACAAAATCTTGTTCTCGAAAAATAAGCAAGGTGCGATCTTCTCCCCCTCGACGAGAACCTTTCTGAATAGGAAAGGTTTCGAGTTGCTTATACCATGCCCGTGGTGCTTGTTTTGATCCATACAAAGCTTTCTTAAGTCGATGATATACTTCCACATTAACCACACCATGCAGGGGAGTACTCTTGATAACTTTTTGGTACATCGTAAAATTCATAGTGTAAGCCATGACAAGGAGAATGCAAATAGATTCTAACCTGGCAACTGAGGAAACAACAATGAGGGAGAGAAAACATTGCAGACCTACAAGTTCCCCATAATTAATTTGAGGGATTGATCGAGTCCTTCTTCTGCTTGATTCAGCCTGCACTAATGTTGGAACATAGGTGAGTTCTGGAGAGGACGATGTTCCAACATTGCTGAAGTTGTAAGAGTCATCACCTTCATCTTTAAGATCTGCCTCATCTGATGTTCCAACATCATTACATCCCTGTTCTGAAAAATCAACCGATGTCGGAACATGGTCAGCCTGACGATCTACTTCATCACATTTGACACTGTAGCAGTTCACTTCTTGTTCCAATAAGTAACATTTTTCTGATGACCGAATACCAGTAAGCACTTTGTTGTTGCCATGTTTCACTATGCACTTTTCCTCATGGAATTCCACGGTCATCTTATCATCACATAGCTGGCTGATACTTAGGAGATTAGACTTTAGGTCTTCCACCAACAAAACACCAGTGAATACAGGGAATCCTTCAATATGCAGTTCACCTTTTCCAACCACTCGACTCTTTTTTCCATCGCCAAACGTAAAAAAAACACCATCATATGGCTGGATGTTTGTTAGTAATTCCTCAGTTCCAGTCATGTGGCAAGGGCAACCACTATCAAAGTACCACGAGTCTCTAGAATGTGCAATAGGAGACGTATGAGCAAAAAGGCAAGTACTTGTGCATTTAACAACCCATACCTTTTTGACCATTTTTGATCGCTGGACATCGTCTATGTTGGAACATACTGAGAGTTGTCACCCTGTCATGATATCTCTGAGCAGTTTTCGACATTGTTCCTCTGTATGACCTTGATACATGCAATAGCTACAGATGAGAGGTTTCCTTTGATGAGTCTTGATAAACTTTATTTTTACCCCTTGAATCTTTGACTTGAGATTGACCTTACTACCTGATGAATTGTCAAACCTGATTCCATGTCGATCTCCACAGTTTTTTCCCATGATCAGAATGTCATCAAGTTTCGCCGTTCCAGTGTTTAACTTGGTAATAGCTGTTTCAGCCATCTCAGCTCTCTTAGTTGTCGAGCTTAGATTCAAATTTAACTCTTCAATATCTCTTCTGAGTTCACCAACTAAAACTCGTAACTCCTTCTCCTTCTTGCCCAGATGATTTTTCTCTTCCTTCAACACTCTATTTGTATCAACAACTTGAAGTCACATGGCATACATCTACTTATATGTACTGTAGATATCTTCATCACTTACAACCAGTCTGTCATCATCACTGGACGTGCCATCATAACCTATGTGGAACATATAGCTTCATCTTTCTCTGACATGTTGGAACATACATCATCTGATCCACTGTGAAATTTTACTCCAAATGCCACATAATTGCTTATATGTTCCTCTTCGTCTTCTTTATCATCTTCACTCCATGAGGTGATGTATGATTTTCCTTGCTTCTTTAGGGTATTAGCACATTAAGCCTGGATGTAGCCGTATCCTCCACATTCTCGACATTAAATTCTTTCAGACTGCCTTCCTTCACCATTTTGGTTTCTAGAGAATTGCTGACTTCCTTGTTCTGTCCGAGTTCCACGATTACCAAAATCTTGAGGACGAGGTTTATTTCCACCAGATCTTTCCTGTGAATTCTTGTTTACCACCTTCTTCAGCATTCTTGAGAAATTCTTGGTGATAAGAGCAAGTTCTTCAATTCCATCATCACTATCAGATTCATGAATGACCCTTGATGAAGAGGATTTGAAGGCCAACTCCTTATGGACTTTCTTTGTAGGCCGTTGCATTGTCATCTCATAGGTCTGTAGTGATCCAATTAGTTCATCCAAGGTCATGGTGGCTACATCTTTTGCTTCTTCTATTGCTGCAACCTTCATAGCAAACCTTTTAGGAAGTGATCTCAAGGTCTTTTTCACCAGTTTCGCCTCTTTGTATACTTTTCCAAGTTGGTATGCCATGTTGGAGATATCCCTGAGTTTTCCATTGAATATAGCAATGGTGTCATCTTTCTCCATCTTGAGTTCCTCAAACTTTGTGGCTAACATTTGTAATTTAGATTCTCGAACTCTACTGGTTCCTTCATGAACAGTTTGCTAAATTAGATTCTCGAACCCTATGTTCATGAACAGTTTAGCTTTCATTTTTCAGAATGGTAAATTGGCATACTATGACCTCCCAGGTAATGCCCTTAAAATTTCACACTTATCTTATGGCGATGATACTGTGGTCTTTTTAAAAGCCAATAATCAGACTTTGATCAAATTAAAGGCTTTCCTGAAAAAATTTGAGAGTGTTACTGGCCAGAAGATTAACTATAGTAAAAGTGACATCTTCATTGGCAAACATGCTAGTGTACATACAGTCAGTAACATAAGGAGGATACTAGAGATGAAAATTGGAAGATTTCCATTCACATACCTGGGTGTTCCCATTTTCACAGGGAGAGTAAGAAATATTTATTTTCAACCTTTAATTGAGCTGATTGATAGTAGGATAGGAGGTTGGGAGAATAGGTGGCTATCTACTGGGGGGAAAATCACACTAATACAGTCTTGTATATACTCTATCCCTCAACATATATGGTTAGTTCTAAAACCTAGCAAGGAGATCATCTCTACCATAGAAAAAATACTGAGTAAATTTTTTTGGGGGTTCAATGATCTGAAACCTAAAAGAACATGGAGGAGATAGGATGCACTTTGCTATCCTATAAACCAAAATGGTCTAGGTTTCAGATCATTAACCACCATAATAAATACATGCTCAGTAAAGCTATGGTGGAAATATCAAAAGGCTGAGGCTTTATGGACACATCTAGTAGCATCACTGCCACCCTCCTCTAGATCCTCTCCTAACTGGAAGAGGATTAGCTCTATTAATGTTTGGGCAGAATCAAACTCTAGGGTGATAGTAGGTAAAGGAGAATGCAATTTCTGGACATCAAACTGGTTAGATATTGGTCCCATAGAAGATCTATGTGATCAAAACCTTGTTGATATCTCTGATTCCTGCTCAGTTGCAGAGTTCATATCAAATAAATCAGTTCTACTACAAAAAATTTCCCCACTGCTACCCCCTCATGCTATTACTTTGTTGCAGGAAGCTACTCTCTCAACACACAGAAATGATAGACTCATATGGAAACCGGGTATTAAAGGTGAGTTTACTTTCAAATCTACTTATCTACTGCTCAGGAATCAGAGAGGTACTGCAACTTCTACTCAATCTGTCTGGAGCTCAAGAATTGAAAAAAAAGTTTCAGTATTCATGTGGAAAATGATGAACTCATACCTTCCTTTCGATAATGTCTTGCGTAAACTGAGATTTTTTATGCCTTCTAAGTGTTGTATGTGCAATAAACATGAGGAATCTTTGGATCACTTTTTAAATTCTTGTACATTTGCTGTACAAGTTTGGAGGGTAGTACATGCTTTTATGGGAATTAAACATAGGGCTTACCCATCTATATGGGATAGACTCTCTTGTTATTTGACCTATACTAGTTTGAGCTCTTTACACACAATAATCATCAGATCTGCTGCTGTCATAACATGTTGGAACTTGTGGAAAATGAGGAACAAAATTTTATATGATTCTGCCTTTCCACAAACAGGAGTAGTTTTAAATCAGATAAGGGATCAAATTTTTTATATGTTTACTGCTAAACCGGTTTTCATAGTATCTAAGGTTTATTTAGGCATTGCAGATCATTCTTTCCTTCCTCTAATCAAACAGCCTCCAAAGCCTAAAATCTTCAAAATAGCTTGGTCTAAACCATGTAGGGGATATAAAGCTAATGTTGATGCTGCATGGTGTAGGCAATCTAATATGAGTGGGATTGGTGTGATTATAAGAGTTAGTAGGGGTGCCTTTATTGCTGCTCATACTCAGTTTACAAATGCTAACTCCCCTCTGGAGGCTGAAATGAAAGCAATTAAGTTAGCCATTGAGAAAACTGAAGGTTGCTATACTCCTGTCTGCTTAGAATCTAACTGTATAAATGCGGTTAAATATGTCAATGATCCCCTGAATGCACCTTGGACTCTGTTTCAACTGGCTGATGATGCAAAACAATTGTTGGGTGATATTATGCTACTGCATACTTAGAGACAGGCCAATTTGGTGGCTGATGCCCTTGCTAAAGAATGTATACAAGCTGAGTACAGTTCATCTATGTATAGGTTTAATGTGCTGACCAATAATATCCAGGGTCTACTTAGGTTAGATCAAATAGGTACACCTACATTAAGGGTGGTTAATTGATCGGATGCTACTGATTATTTCTATTACTTGCAGGTGTGTCTACATCAAGTGATGGCTCACTGGCTATGAATACTTATGGATAGCGTGCACTAGCGCTGGTCGGCTTCTTTCTTCACCGAGGCCTTCTCTTCTGCCAATTTCTTCATGTAGAGGATAGGCTTCTTAGTATAGATGGGTTGTGTCTGACTGACGTGTGTTTCGATGCTTTGATTCTTCGATTCACTAATAAGTTCGATACTCTTCCCAACTTACTAAGAGTTTTGTAATCCTCTTACTCTTAGATAGATACCTTACTTCATTTTGGAAGCAACTAATGATGCTTCAAGAGCTATTAGCTCCCTCATGTATATATCAACTAAGCCAATGGCTTCATTTTCTCATTTTGTTTAAGTTCTGTCTTTTACATGGCTTGGGGAGGCCTAATACATATTCCCCCATCTTTTGATGGTTAAAAAAAAGTTTGCTAAATATCCCATGCTTTCTTTGCTTGTTGGCACGTAGAGATGAGTTTGAACTGATCTTCATCTACTGCAGTAAATATGACATTTAATGCTCTAGAATTCACCAAGCTTCCCATTCTTTCACCTGGTGTCCACAACTCTTTAGGCTTAGATTCTCCTCCTTCAGAATTTCAAACAATAAGGGGTTTCCATTCTGTTTCAACATAGTACCAAGCCAATTCATCCAGCGAATTTATGAAGACCCGCATGCGAGCCTTCCAGTAGTTGTAATTTGTTCCTTCCAGCAGTGGTGGCCGAGACACAGAAGCTCCTTCTCTGGTCGCCATTGGTAAAACCGGATCACACTTTCCTTGTCAAAACCAAGGTAAAATAAGAGACTTAGCTCTAATACCAATTGAAATATGGTTTTACCTAATTAATTCAATTATCACTACTGTGTTCCAACATAACCTATCTAACCAAGTATGCAATAAAGTAAAGCATAAAAGACACAAGACTTGGTTACGCAGTTCGATGAAATCTACCTACATCTGCCGGGCCTGGCCCAGTTCAGAATGAATCCACTAATCAGAAAGATACAGTACAAAGTACACCATACAATTATACTTATCTTATCTAACTATAACGTAAATCCTGCAAGCTCCCCTTGCTACCGATCCGCCTTGATCAGACTCCCTCTGACCTCAAAACTCATCGACGCTGGATCTCCTCCTCCCGAGGAATTAAGGCATATGATTTTGAACTTTGTGCAGCAGGTTCGTGTGTTGGAACATAGAATTCTGGCTCTTTGCAATTCTCGAAAGATAAAAAATCTGTGTGCAGATGTTTTCTATTAAGTCCGTAAATAATGCAACAGTGTTTGTCCTCTATATATAGTCCATGAGCAGATCTGAATTCTCCATTATTATCTCCATAATATTCCTATTCCAAATCTGCTTCTTGAAGCATATCCAAATCCCATAAATAAAGGGATTTTCCTTATCTCAATATCTCCATATATTCGATAATAACACTCCATATTTATAGAGATTTTCCATAAATCAACTATTCTTCCATACGGCTAATATATAGCAGAATATTCATATTTCCATAAATCACAAATACCAAAATATTCTGTCTTCTTTTTCCGTAAACATCTTGGCATAAATATGCTGAATTTCGCATGCACACATGAAGTTTATTCCATCTCCAATTCCATAACATTAATCCAATCCCACATATATAGGAATTGATATATTCTCCAACTCAAATACAACTTGGACTAGATGTATCCTTCTCGAATTCAGTCTTCAACCTTACCTTATTTCACCAAAATTCCTTCCTTGATGTTGCAACTCAATAATACCATATTTGCATAATTTTCACAAATTGCCAACTAGATAAATCTACACTTTATATAGTCATTCGTTAATTTCAGTAGACATGTAATCACACAATCATATGGCATGCAATAGCTTTCATACGACATACAATTTCGCTATTTAATCAACATTGTTTTTTTAACTTTAAACCATCCAAGGATGGGGGGAATATATTAGGCTCCCCCAACCGATAAAATTTTAAAAAAATTGAAACAGGCCAGAGAAGGCATAGTTCGATACAAAAAGATCATCCAATTGATGATCCAAGAGCCATAATAAGCTCTTGAAGCAATATAGCACTTGCTTCCAAAAGTGGTGTTTCCACCTAATCAAAAACTAAAACAAGCTAATGTACCTCGATGATCCAGCAGGGGACTTTCTTCATATTCCATCTAGCTATTATACCACGAACAGATCGACGAATCGAAAAGTTGAAACCCCTGTTTGTCAATGGTATGTCAGCCGAGTGGTTTGTAAATCTAAGTCCTAGAACACTAGTGAGATTCCATGAAGCAAAGTTCAGGGTGACATGCTGGTGAGGTTTGGAGAAAGTATTAGCTGCTAGTTGAGATCCTTGCTGCTCACTATTTTGAGAGGTGGCCTTCCTTGTCCACGGCCACCTGGAAAAACTCTATGCAAAGATAGCTGACCTGTGAAGACAACATAGCAGAATCATTGTGTAGTTTTTAATCATAAACATCATTAGAAATTCTGATAGAGGGGACACCCCTTTTGTCCAAAGCAATTAGTCCTCTGGTTTTGTTATCTAGTTCATCAAACATGAGGATAGAAGTTATGTTCTCATTTCTGGCTCTCTTTGCTAAACAGTCAGCAGGCATATTACCTTCTCTAAGTACATGAGCCAGTTTTGTAGCACCCAAAAGATTATGAGTATCATCAGATAGGACATATAGGTTCCAAGGAGCAGTTAAAGGATTATTTACACATGATATAGCATTGAGGCAGTCAGTTTCAAGCTCAAATTCTGAAAAGTGCTTTTCATGCATTAGGTTTAAAGCACACAGTATAGCTAACAGTTCTGCATTCAAGGCTGAAAATGCACTTTGGCTGATAGCTTTGGCCAATATACAGTCTCCACATGCATTCCTAACAATTAAACAAATACCACATTTATTGGATTTTGAGTCCCAGGAGGCATCTATATTAACTTTGATGAAATTTACTGGAGGATACCATATTACTTTTGTTATTTTTCTCTTTTCCCTTGTTTTCGGAAAAGGCACCAGATTAGATGATGTCCATATTTTGTCAAACTCACCACAGAGATGGAGAGGATGATTGAAGGAAATGTCATGCAGTGACTTTCTAATCTCTGAGAGAATAATAACATAGTTTGGTTTAATTTCATCAAATAGCAATTTATTTCGTGCTTTCCACAGATACCAGCAAACAAGTAGTGGTAGAAGATTAATAAGTGCTGAGTGTGTATTAGTGAAACCAGCAGACGACCAGTAATAGGACAATCTATTCCACAATGTGTTGAAACGAAGCACAGATAATGAAAGCCATCTATTAATCTCATCCCACACATGTAATGAAAAAGAGTAGTCATTAAAAATATGTGACAGGGAGTCAGATTGTAAATAGCAGCAACATTTAGATACAAGTTGGAAACCCATGAACTACAGAACATTATCAAAAGGAAGTAAGCTATTTAGGAGTCTCCAGAAGAAAATACTTAGCTTTTTTGGTATTCTGGAGTGCCATATTTTGCTGAGTGACCGAACTCTTTGCATGGATTCCCTGATCAGGTTATATGCACTCTTGAAGGTGAAAATTCCACTCCATGAAGGTTGCCAAATCATCCTATCAGCCCTTTCCGTTGTTACTGTGAGATTTTCCAGCAAGTGGAGAATGGATGAAGGCAATACTGTTTCAAGTGTTGTAAGAATGGAAAATTTATTCACCACAACTTGAGAGACAGATAGTTCCTTGATTTCCTGTGGAAAATCCTGAGGTAGGAGGTCCTCTAAGGGACCTAAATGTGACCAATTAGCAGTCCATATATTACAGCTTCCTACACCAATGATGGTTTTAGAAAAAGATTCTGCAAGATGGTTAATCTTATATATCCTTCCCCAGTTCCTAGATTTTCTTGTTGCTAGTGGTAGAGACTAGAGGAACTTGGACCAGGGTGCCTCCCCTTGTTGAAATTTCCACCAGATCTTGATAGAGAAAGCTCTGATGATAGAGTTAATATCTCTTAGACCGAGACCATTTTCATCTGCAGGAAAGCATAGTTTCCTCCATGTTCTCCAAATTTTTTTCCTTTTACCATCCTTTTACCCCTAGAAAAAAATAGAGAATTTCTTCTCCAAGGCATTATTCACATTCTTTGGGGGATTTGTGATGGCCCATATATGCTGTGGAACAGAGTACATACATGTTTGGATCAGAGTCAGTTTTCCACCCATTGATAGCCATTTGTTTTTCTAGTTAAATAGCTTAGAGACCACTGTTTCCAGTAAGGGTTGGAAATAGATTTTCTTAATTCTTCCTACATACATAGGGCATCCGAGATACCTGAAAGGAAACATTCCTTTTTTCATGCCAAGAGTCATTTTGATGGTTCTATCTCTGTGAGCAGTGGCTGAGTTACTGACGAAGTATTCACTTTTTGAGTAATTAATTTTTTGACCAGTAGTTAGCTCGAATTTCTCTAGGAATGCTTTTATTCTGACAAGATTGAGCTTGGTAGCTTTTAGGAAGATGATTGTATCATCCGCATAGCTGAGATGAGATATAGGAATGGCATCCCTTGGTAAATCATAATAATCAATCTTTCCAGTATGTAAAATGAAAGACAAACTCCTAGAGAAGGATTCAGAGACAATGTTAAACAGGAATAGAGATAGTGGATCTCCTTGTTTAATGCCTCGGGATGCCTTGAAGAAACCATTTGGTTTGCCATTTATAAGTATTGAGAACCATGCGTCCGAAATGTTATTTAAAATGTTCTTTACCAAATGACCATGGGAACCAAACTTTAAAAGAATGCTATTTAAAAATCCCCAGTTAACCCTGTCAAAGGCCTTCATAAGATCCAGTTTGATAATGCAGTTTTGACCTCTTGACTTTCTCTTCAAAAATTTTAACATCTCCTGTAGGTATATCACATTATCTGCTATATCCCTACCTTTTATGAAAGAAGTTTGCTGAGGAGAGATGATTTTATGCATTAATGGCTCAATTCTATCAGCAAGGATTTTAGAAAAAATCTTATTGGTGAAATTTGAAAGAGAGATGGGTCTGAACTCTGAAAAACTTGATGGAGAGTTAGATTTTGGAATAAGTGTGATCCATGTGCTAGAAATTGCTCTGGGGATATGTACTCCGCAGAGGAAGTCATTTGTGGCCTGAAGAAGATCATGGCATATAATATCCCAGGCTCCACAATAAAAAACACCACAGTACCCATCTGATCCAGCAGCACTGGTCTTACTGAGACCAAAAACTACTTTTTTAAGTTCCTCCATAGAGGCAAGTTGAACCAGTTTTATATTATCATCGTCACTGATCAGTCTTGGAATTTGGCTGAGGAAGTGAGGAAAATAAAGACCAGCCTCTTGTTCATATGGTTCAGTTAGCAGGTTTTTGTAGAAATTTACAGCAGCCTCCTCAATGTCAGCTGGTAAACTCTTCCAGTCACCTTGAAGATCTTTTATCTTTGTGATTAAAGTTTTTGATCTTTTTTCCTGAACCACCTTATGGAAATAAGAAGTGTTATTATCTCCATCCTTTAGCCACTTTAGTCTAGCCTTTTGTTTCCAGAAACCATCTTCATCTTTAAGAGCTCTGATCAGCAGAGCTCCTTTTTGGTTAAGATTGATAAGTTCAGTTTCTGTGGTATTTGCTTGGTAATTTAACTCTTGTTGCTTTAGATTTTCCTCAACTTTGATGAGGTTATCATGAACATTACCAAAGTTTTCCTTATTCCATTGTTTTATGAGTGGCTTTAGTCTTCTTAATTTTATGGAGAATCCTAACATTCTCCCCTCATGTAGAGGGAGGCTCCAATTTTCTGCCAGAATCTGGTGAAAATCAGGTCTATTAAGCCATATTTCCATAAAGCGAAAAGGTTTGGGGGCTGAAGGGATATTAGATCCTATGGTCAATAACATGGGGCTGTGATCTGATGGGTGTCTATTCAGGATGTGAACAGAGCTGTTTGGAAAGTTTTGGCTCCAGGATGAAGTACATAGACCCCTATCCAATTTTTTGAAAGTTGGGATTTTTCTGCCATTTGTCCAGGTGAAAACATTCCCAACCGTGTTGATTTGGTGGAGGTTATTGTGTGCGATGAATTCAGAAAAATCATTTATGCTGCCAATCTTTGGTGTACTGGGAACCTTATATTCATTAACTGAGGAGATTGCATTGAAATCACCAACAATCAATCTCTCTATGTTACAAATATGTGCCAGGTCAGTCCACAATGCAGCTCTTTCTGCTCTACTATGAAGGCCATATATAAAAGATGCTTTCCTTTTCCTATCAAGTGTGCAGCATTCAATATGAACAGATAGGTGTTGTGGATGATCTATTTCTAGAGATACATTAACATTGTGGTTCCACATTAACCAGATTTTTCCTGAATTTGATGTCATGAAATTATCAAAATGAAGTTCATGCATATAATTGGAACACTTTATGTTAGCATGCTTTGGTTCAATAATGCATAGAAAATCAATGTGATGTATTTTCAACAGTCTCTCTAATCTTAGCATTGCAGGGTTCATGCCTCTAACATTCCAAATCAAGAATTTCTGCATGATTATTTTATCTATCATTTATAACTTATCTTGGAGCTTTTTGTCGAGGATCTTAAGTTCCTCAAATTTACCTGATTGAAAAAAGTTGGGAGTGCCTATTTTGGTGGCTCAGAACTGGAAGATGACAAGACACTACTTAGCTTGTGTTCCAAATCCTTCCCTAGTGTTAATTGAGCATTCTTTGGGATGGAGGATACCAAAGGTGTTTAAAGTTTACTCCTATCCTCTTAGGAAATATGTACTTCATTGCCCTCCTTGTCTTCTGTATCCATCATTTGTCCCAGAATCTCAAATCGATTCGGAGACAGGATTTGCTCCTTTGGAGACTGAGGAGGTGAAGAAACATTAGAAGCTAATTCAGACTGAAATGGGTTTGTTGACTTACCTGTGAGGTCATCATGACTGAAATGTAGCTTAGGATGTGGAAATAAATCTATGCCATCACACAATTGTCTTTCTGTTTCTGTGAAATTTTGAGAAGTTATCATCAGTAACTGGTCCTTCTGTAAATACCCCTGTGTTTGGTTTTCAGGTAGAGCAAACTCTTCCTGTATCTTTCCTTCCACTAAATTTTCCAAAAATTCCTGAGTACTCTGAATAGTTATATCTGAAGGAGCCAACTCAGGTTCAAGATCTTGTATATCATCATTGTGATTCAGCAATGAGGTATGAATATGTGGATGAGTCTGAATTTGAACAGGGGGAGGTTGCAGTCCTTTTTGAGTAGAGGAAGAGGGAAGGCAAATGGGGTTGGTATTATTTTGGAAAAGAAGAAGAAGTAGCCCCTTGGTTCCTGTAATACCATTTCCTGTGTTTGGTTTTTTTCCATCTGTAGTGGAACTTCATGGCTGATAGTGTCTAGAGTCTCAAGTTGTATAGTTCTTCCAGTGGCTTTCCATGAGGTTTGATGGTTATTATTAGTGGCATTTTGTGACTGGGAAGGGGGATATCTCAGGTTACCAGCTGGATGTCTATTCCTATGATTTTGTTGCATACCATTTTCCCCTAACTGTGCTACATTTGGAGGTTTGTTAGTGTCCCGTAAAGGCCTAGGTTGAGTCTTGTTTGGGTTCAGGATTTTGCAGTTTGAAACACAATGGTCCAACTTTCTACAGTGATTGCAGTATAACGGAACATTTTCATAATCAATTTCACACATTTCACTATGTTCAGGACTTCCTAGTCTTAAATAAGTAGGAAGGGGGGAACTGACATCTACCTCCACACAGATTTTGACAGTTGATGGTCTTGTGAGAGCAAGGGTAGCAGCATCCATCTTCATGTATTTTCCGAGCTGGTTACCGACATCTTCGATTACTGCCAGATTGTAGTAGAAAATCGGGACATTCTTAATTGTGAGCCACACCGGAGCAATAGAAGATTCCATTGATGTGGAGAAATTGGAAGTCCACTTGAAAACCCTCATCTGTTGACCACCAAGAATCCAGTTTGCTTTTAGCCAGCAACGTTGGTAGTCCTCCTTCGATTGGAAATGGATTAGCAGATGCTTGTAGTCTATTGCTCCAAGTTGGTATCTTGATTGGAATCCAACAGTTTTGAAAGCCGTTTCCAGCGCCTCTATAGAAGGTCGACCATTGTTGAACTTGCCGATTAGAGCATTTTGATAGTGAGTTGATAACTGCTCAATCTACTCCGAGGTATACATGCGGGCAAGCTCACCTTTGTATTCCTTGATCGGCGTGAGGTTGGGGGTATATGGAAGGGTGGGGTTTAGGGGAGGGGATCTGCTGTGAGGGCAGAGAGGAAGGATTTACCCCCCACAGGGGGTGGTGCCTCCGCCATCGGCGGTGGAGACACTATGGATTGACTTTATTATGGCCGTTACCGGTGGAAATTGACCGTTAATTGAAGAAAACTAGGGTTATCGCCGGAAATCGCCTTTTTCACCTGATCAACATTGTGATGCAGCATAATGCGTCAATCGTCATGCGACTTTATTCAAATCAATATAGCTCGATAAAAAATAATTTGTTTCAAGACTGTTAAGTATATATGTTGATAATATCATAAAAAAAATTAAATAATGAAAATTGAATGAATAATTAAAATGTGTAATAATAAAAATATTTTATTAATTATTCGTGCATGCAATCAAAAAGGTTAAATTATAAATAAAAAAGCATAGATCAAGTTTTTAAGTAATTACAAAGTCATGGAGTCACGAGTAAACTCGCTTCCCTTGAAACAAATAAGTCCCATCGTGGACATCATTCCCTAGGGTAAAACCATCGAAGGTAAGAATTACCACATAAGAGTTACTTCAGATTCACGCAAGTCCTGAAGGACTATCAATTACACAACAACAGGTAGAAACTTTGGGAGAGAAAGAAAGAAATGAGACTCCAGTTTAGAATATGGAGAGACTTGAGAATAATGTGAGTTTCCTGCCTGACTTAGAAGCTCTATTTATACTACTCTAAGAGACCATAATCATGGAAATGTGATATTTTGATTTTCCGTAATTGGAGAATAAAATTCTCCAATCACCAATGCATCAAATCCGAAAACATTCCAAGAATACTTGAATTAAATCTGTTGGAAAAGAAAGAAACATTTCGACAATATTTTTCAGCATATTAAACATGGTAAACCGCGCATTCATTTTAGACAATATGTAGCACAAAATATGAAAATTTTTTGTTCTTATCTCTTAAGAATTATACGCAAGTAATTCCATATATATTACGCAGTTTGGCCTTCTAGAGACTTCCACATAGTCCACACGCATTTTAGACATACAAAAAAATTTTGGTCCAATTTCTGCTCAATCTTTCTCTTTCAAGTGTGACATTTCGAGCAACCATATCTCATTCACCATTGATCAATTTTGATAGTTTAAATAATTGATTTTATAGTACTTGCAAACCCAAAAATGATATCAATCGACCCTATATTCGTTTAGGTCCCACTCAAAACGATACCCAAAAGTTGACAAAAATCAACCTTTCAACCATCATTTTCCCACAATATACACAATCTAAGGCATAAATATGCATCATCGTAAGTCAAAAGTATGCTAACAATATCGTATAAATGAACCTACCTTAAGTCCATATTTTCTGCCAACGTGATTGGGATATCTCTAGGATTCAACCCTTATAAATTCAAACGTATTCATTCATTTTGTTCATTCAATTCTCAATAGTCATATCAAATACTTTTGATTTGACTTTGACATTCAAAATTTTTCCCTGACCACCTTCGATGAAGTTTGTTTTGCAGGATAGGTGCATTGAAGCAAGGTTCTATCAGATCATGGTTTGAAAAGCATCATGTAAAAAATTAAGGGCCCAAAGGTACGTTTCCAAAACGTTCTTGGTAAATGATTCTAGACCTTGCCAGAAGAATTATTTCTCTACGAGTAATCCAATTCCATATCTACATGAGAGTCCAATCGTATGATCTTGGAAATAAGGTCGCAATCTTTGTGTTTCATTTTCCAGTGATAATTAATATTAAGGTGACCATATTGCAATCTTTGTGTTGCATTTTCCAGTGAAGTACTTCATCACTAAATGATAAGGTGACCATATTGCTCTATCTTGATTCATGTGCGGTCTTCCCGTGATTACATTAAACAGTAAATGAGCATCAATCAAAGTGAAGTTGGATAATACTATTATACTCATTTTTCCCATCTCATATTGTCACAGACAATGTGATTATTCTGATAAATGTGATGTTGACTTTAGTAAATGATACTTTACAAATTTGACCAGATCAAAATATCTTGCAAGTATGACCTCAACTTTGCTACCATCATCTACAGAAACTTAGGCCCGTCAAATAGATTAATTGGATAAATTTATTATCCAAATTTAATGGTTTTTATTCAATGGGTGTTTATCCAATTAACTCATTTATTAATGAGTTGGGTCATAAATGGATTGGGTCATTAAATGAATAGCCCATTGGATAACCCATGATATATTCATATGATCCAATGCGTTAATTTATATTATCCAATAAGTCATTATCTAATAAGTCATTATATAAGTGGATCACTATATCTCGCCCTGTATTTTACTATCCTCGCCCTAATACGTATACAGTATATATTTTTAATTTAATTTGAATAACTAAATTAAACTATATTATAGTTTAAAAAATTAAATTTTTAAAGAAGCTAAAATCTGGGAGAAAAAAAAAATTCCGGCGCCGCCGCCGGACCCGCCGCCGGACCACCGGGCACCGCCGCCGGGGCGCGAGGCGCCACCGGTCGGCTCGCCACGGCTTGGGCGCGAGCCGTGGCGGGGCTCCGCTCGCCGAGGTCTGGGCCGTGGTCCGGTCGCCACCGCCCGGCCGAGAGTCACCGGCGGTCCGGTCGCCGCGGCATGGCCGCGTGCCGCCGGCGGTCCGGTCGCCACCGCGGGACGGCGAGCCGCCGCCGGTCCGCTCGCCACGGACAGGCCGCGTGCCGCCGTCGGACCGCTCGCCACGGTCTGGGCGCGAGCCGGACCGGCGCCCCTCGCCTTGGCCTGCGCGTGAGCCACCGCTCGCCGTTCCTTCGCCGCGAGCCGGACGCGGTCCGCTCGCCAGGCCGTGGGTGCGAGCCGGACGCGCCTCGGCTCGCCGTGGCTTGGGCGCGAGCCGTGCCAGGCTGATTCCAAAAATTTGACTTCTATAATTGTGCTCGGATTCCATTCTTTCCAATGGCACTTGAATTTTTTTGCTATCCGAGACGAGGAAAAAAAACTCCAAAAAGGGTGTTACAAATTCCATGTCTTCGGAGGTAATTTTACTAATTAGTTTTCTGTCCGTAAGTAGTTGTTAAATTTAATAATTTTTGCTGTAGAAATTTGTGCTCGTCTTTGTGTTTTAATTTGTTAACAGTTACGTAGAAATTATTGCACATTTATCTCCTTTGAATTTAGCTCCTATCAGTTGCAGTAACGTTAATTTTGTTGTTAATTTAGCTACATAATGCTGTTTTGAATTTATCTACAGTAATTCATGGCCTATTAATTATTGTAACGTTAATTTTGTTGTTCCGTTAAAATTCTTAAGCATTGCTGTAGAAATTTATGCCCGTCTTTGTGTTTTAATTTGTTAACTGTTACGTAGAAATTATTGCACATTTATCTCCTATGAGTTTATCTCCCATTAATTGCAGTACCGTTAATTTTGTTCTTAATTGAGCTACGTAATGCAGTTTTGAATTTATGTACAGTAATTTATGTCCTATTAATTATTGTAGCGTTGCTTTTGTTATTCTGTTAAAATTGTTAATTATTGCCGTAGAAATTTGTGCTACTCTTTGTGTTTTAATTTGTTAACTGTTATGTAGAAATTATTGCGCATTTATCTCCTATGAATTTATCTCCTACTAGTTGCAGTAACGTTAATTTTGTTGTTAATTTAGCTGCGTAATGCTGTTTTGAATTTATCTACAATAATTTATGCCCTATTAATTATTGTAACGTTAATTTTGGTTGTTCCGTTGTAATTCTGATTGGATGGAAAATACTATGTTAATTTAACTACGTAATGCTGTTTTGAATTTGTGTACAATAATTTATGTCCGATTAATTACTGTAGCGTTGATTTTGTTGTCCTACTAATTACCTGATGTTTATTGCTGTTTCAGGATGACAGTCAGTCATGTGAAGCTACTGCAGGGCGGAATGGATACTCTCCATTTGCCACCTCAGCTGTGTTCCCAGATGTTGCCGAGGCTTATTCGTACCTGCAACGGATTGCTCTGCAGGTGGGATTTGAACTTGTGACGGGGTCCTACAAACAGAACAGGAATGGTCCGCTGAGGTTATATTGCATTTGCAATCGGGGCCGGAAGGATAAGGCTGTAGATACGAGCGAATCTGATGTAGTCCGACGGAGTAGCAGCTCGACCAGAAGTTGTGAATGCCCATTCGCGATTGTCTTGAAACAGGGAATCACGGGGAATGGTTGGAATGTAGTGCCGTGTAAGGATCCTAGACGAGGGACGCACAACCACTCTTTCTCAGTGTACCCCGAGGGTCACAGACAGAGCTCCAAGCTCCATGCGGACGCGAAGCAGATGATCAGAGATTTGACAGATTCAGAAACAGCTCCAAGGCATATCAATGCCAGCCTCAGTAATTCGTTTCCGGACCTGCATCAGAACATTAGGCAGGTGTACAATGAGAGATCGGCATATGTAACGGAAAGGCGAGGCGGGCGCAACACGGCGGAGAATTGTTTGCATCTGGCCACCGCGAAAGGGTATGTAGTTAGTCACCGCTCAGCAGGTGATGGCACTCTGACTCATTTATTCATGGCCAATCCCGATGCTGTTGTGGCATTTCGCACGTTTCCGTGGGTTGTGGCCATCGACTCAACATACAAGACCAATCGGTACGGCATGCCATTCATTGAGATGGTTGGGATGTCCCCTTGCAACACAAACTTCTTGATTGCCTACGCAATTGTTGTTGACGAAACGGCAGACACCTATGAGTGGGTGCTGAACGCTCTGAAGAACTTGCTTGTGGATGGACCGTTCCCTGAGGTTGTGGTCACCGATCGGGAGATGGGACTGATTAGGCCACTTCGGACTGTGTTTCCAGAATCGAAACATCTGCTCTGCACCTGGCATATCAACAAGGATGTGGAGGCACGTGTCACCGTGCTGACGGGGAGTAAGAGGAACGGGTCAGGGTTCAAGAACGGTGCATGGTTCCGGATTTGCAATGCGTCCACCGTTACAGAGTACGAAACCGCCTTGGTTGATATGAGGGCTGCATGGTCTTGGAGCGTGGCTGTTATTAGCTACGCTGAGACGACGTGGCTCACACCCCATAAGGAGAAATTTGTGAGGGCATGGACGAACAGATTTCTGCATTTCGGGAACACAACTACGTGCAGGGTCGAGAGTGCACACTCGTCACTGAAAGGGTGGTTACAAACGTCGACTGGTTCACTGGACACGGTATGGAGGCGTGTCGACCTGCAGATAGCCCAGCAGATTACTATGATCAAGACCGGTCTCGAGAAGTCAAGAACGTGTATCGGAAGATTGCACCGTATGGCCGTTTTCAGCAACTTGATCAACAATGTGTCCAAATTCTGCCTGGATAAATTGAGGGTCGAGTACCGCAGGATTGATGCACTGGGAGCACAGGTATATGCTTACTGCGGCTGTGTGCTGCGCTCGACATACGGAATACCGTGTGCATGCGTCATGGCCGCGGCAGTTGCTGAAGGAATCCCCTTGTACTTGGACGACATTCATCCGCTGTTTAAGAGCCTGGCATTGGGTGATCACTCGCAGAGCACGGAGAACAGCTCGAGGGCCGAACAGGATCAGTCGCGGTTCGACACTCTGTTGGAGGAGTTGGCACGCAGCGACCCTTCGGTCCGACGACGAGTTGCATCCTACGTAGATGCGCAGTTGCATCCGGAGGAGAGCGGCATTGGCGAGCCGGACATCTGTACCAGTGCACGTGGGAGACCAAGCGAGCAGGTCCCCCGATCAAGATCAACCCGACGTTCACCGAGCTACCACGAGCACGTGAACAGGCGATACGGGAGTAGTTCAAGGTCCCCGGGGCGTGCTTCAGGGAGCGGTCGCCGCCACGGTAAGTACAACATGTTTATCTTATTGTTTATCTAAATGTATATCGCCGCCTGCACAAGATATTTATGTTAATGTGTTGTCCTGCAGCGACATTCCCGTTCCTCGAAAGTGTCCCCCACATTGTCAGGCGTTACATCGAAGGCTGGAACGATGTCGTGAGTGATGGTAACTGTGGCTTCAGATGCGTTGCTGATGCGTTCCACGTTGACGGTGAAGGTGAATGGTCCACAGCGCGTCGGGCAGTATTTAACGAGATATCAACTCATTGGCCTGACTACGTTCCCATTTACGGTTCGCAAAATGACGTTGAACTCGCCAGAGCCCGTATACACCACACCAGCGGTCCATGTGGTCCAGAGCATTGGTTTACGGTCATTGCGGACATGTTTCCCGTCGCCACCTACTACAACACGGTCGTGGTTTTATATTACATTTTAGAGAACGGGTCGGCGGACCATTGCTGTACAGTCCTTCCACTGAGGGCAGGTGGGGGAGAGGCTGGAACAAGTAGGGAGCTGCACATTGTATACGTTCGCAGTGCAAGCCATTTCGTCCGGGTAAACATGAAGGAAAACTGTCCCATGCCCCCCGTGGTTAATCTGTGGACCACGCTAAGGAAGCCTGATGTCGTAGGTTGGGAGTTACCCTTTCGTAGGAGGCTAAGCGCTTGGAGAAGAGCATACTCCCAGAGTAATTAACTGTTGTTATTAACTCGGCATGTACGCAACCGTTACAGTTATTGCCTACGCGTCGCGTAATTAATTTTGAAAGCGTTGTCGATGCAAAAATGAATGACGCATAAATTTGATATGCAAAAACATAGCCGATTACATAAATGAGCAGAATATGGCACAACTGTGAGCTCACACATAAACAAACATTCGACTAAGGAATGGGTCCATAACCGAGCCTCCGATACTCATCGCGATGACCGAGCAGAGTCGTCATCAACTCCCTCATGCTGGGGTCGCCGAGTCCATCAACGGTCGCCGAGCCAAACGGATCCAGTGCGCTCATCACGTCACTCAGCATCTGTTACACAGGAAATGGAGTTTACAATAACGAGACAATAAAATGTAATATAATTACTCGAAGCAAACAGTTAGTGAAAACTTACCGATAACTGATGATGTGTCCTGTCCGGGCCACTCGCGGCAGCATGTTCAGGATTTGTGATCACTGGGTGCGAATGAGTCGCGTACCAGTCCTCGTAATCCATGGTACACTCTGATTGGGGCGTGGCTACCGGGAACGCCGCAAGCCGTTCGTTGTGCCAAGTGTGTGCCATCTCCCATAGGGTCAACTGCAGCCTCCCTGGGTAGGTCACTGAATAGCCGGCTGGATCAGCCGGGCGGGAACAAGGCTCCGGCGCAATAGCAAGACCCCGCGGTATACCCTGTAGGAGACCGAACTGCCGCACAACGCGATCTAGCATGTACGCCTCCATTGCGTCGAGGTATCGGATCACGCCGCGGTAGTGAGTCCTCCCCCCCGCAGCCCTAACCACGTCCACTCCATATGGCAACCAATCCACCTGCAAAAAGTTTCACAGACATGTTACATTTCTATGGAATCCGATCTATCTACTACTGTCAGAATAAGAGTAAAAGCATGGAATTCATACCTGGTCGGGCTGTAAGGCATCCAACTGTCGCCTGATGGCACCGAGCCTCCCCGTACCCCTCCCCGATCTTTGCCCTGTGTGCCACCGACTGGCGCGACCCGGAAGAGCTGGCAACGTACTCGGTCCCGGCCGAAACATCGGAAAGTACTCGTATATCCATGCTTGAAGCAGCGTGCAACATCCGCATAGGCCACGCGCCTTGGACCGGGACGCAATTCCCAACTGCAGATACAAACTGGCCAACGTCGCCGAGCCCCACGACAACTGCGACAACTGCGAATCAAGCAGGGGTAGAAGGTTGGCTCTAACCTTATTCCCAGTTTTATCCACAAAAAGCGTGGATGAAAACAGGGTCAGCATGTAGCACATAAATTGGAAGTTCTGGCTCTGCCCCGCCGCTACACACCTCGCCATCAAAGATTGGGCATCTATGTTACCCCCGTTCCAGTCTTCCGCGACAAAGGACTCCACGTCTTTCCCAAACAGTTCAGCGCACGCTTCCTCAATAGTCTCCGCCGAAATGGTACTCGCAACAGCGCCACCATCGATGGGAATGCCAAGAATCATCTCAACGTCATGCATCAAGATGGTCATCTCCCCAAACGGCATGTGAAACGTGTTCGTGTCCGGCTGCCACCTCTCGACAAAAGCGGATATCAGTGCCATGTCAAGGAACTGGAACATAATCGCAGGCAGGTGGCCCAACCCGGTCGCATGTATCCGGGCCTGTGCAACATCGCTCAGTTCGGGGAGCGTGTCGACTAGCTGCTTGCATAGCGGCGACCGAGCATGGCATCTCAACACACCTCGCTCTAAACCATTCCAAACGTCAAGCGCGACGTGTCCTCCGAAGCTTGGTATGACGAGGTCATCCTGCGGGCCACCAGCCACTGGTCCCCGCACTAGCCACGTCTCATCGGCGGCGGGTCGCTTCCTCCTATTCCTCGGTGCCATTCCGGTGCTAGGCTCACCGGCATTGCACGATCCACCAGAAGACTGTGCGAATTGACCAGCTCTGTTCCTCACGGTGTGCCTGGCTCCAGCTTCAGCATAACGTTCGATCCCGGCATCCAATGGAACACTCGAACCAGGTTGGCCCACCGGGGGGACATCTGCGGGCAGGTCATAATTCATCTGCCAATCACTTTCATGACGGATACCACCGGGCGCGAGGATGTTAATCTCCGGACCGTCCCATGTCGGCATGGGATCGAATGCACGAACGCTCGGTGGAGAAGGCTGCTCCGCTCCTACATCAAACTCCTGCGGGCGAGGCGACGGTTCATCCTCGACCACGCGGCCTCTAGCCTGTCTCGCCGAGGCACTAACACATCTTCGTCGTATGGAACGACCATGACCGTCAGGTTGACCACCAGTGCTCATCTACGACACAAGATATGTAATTAGTATAACAACAAGTGAATCAAACTGATATGATAAGATAAATTAACATACATTTCAACAACGTGTGAAATAATATTTTCGAACAGTGCATCAACGAACTGGAACATTTTTTCTAGTTACAAATTGGAGATTACATAACTAAATAATCTTATTTTCTTACCACATCGCACTATTATTAACATTCAAGGAAACAATAGTTAAAACATATCGTAACAGTTTACTACACAATTGTTTACATCGGATTACTAAAGTTTATTTACATAGAACTATATTCTATTATGTCACATAACTAAATAATTTCCAAAAAACACAATTCCTAATCAATAATTTCTGAATAATTTCTATTACGTCACATAACTAAATAATTACTAAATTACCCAATTTCTAAAAAATACAATTTCTAAAACAATATGTCCAAATTTAAACTAAGTAATTTCTACGAAACACAATTTCTTCGTTTTAATTCCAATTACGCCACATACCTAAATAATTTCTAAATTGGCCAATTTCTACAAAATACAATTTCTAAACCATTATGTCCACATTGAAACTAAGTAATTTCTACAAAACACAATTTCTTCGTTTCAATTCCAATTACGTCACATAACTAAATAATTTCTAAATAACCCAATATCTAAAAAATACAATTTCTGAAATATTATGTCCGAATTTAAACTAAGTAATTTCTACAAAACACAATTTCTTCGTTTTAATTCCAATTATGTCACATAACTAAATAATTTCTAAATAACCCAATATCTAAAAAATACAATTTCTGAAATATTATGTCCGAATTTAAACTAAGTAATTTCTACAAAACACAATTTCTTCGTTTTAATTCCAATTATGTCACATAACTAAATAATTTCTAAATAACCCAATATCTAAAAAATACAATTTCTAAATAAATTCTATTATGTCACATAACTAAATAATTTCTAAATAACCCAATTTCTAAAAAAAACAATTCCTAAAATATTATGTCCAAATTTAAACTAAGTAATTTACACAGAACACAATTTCTTCGTTTTAATTCCAACTATGTCACATACCTAAATAATTTCCAGAACAACACAAATTCTAAACAAATAATTCCTAAGTAATTTCTATTATGTCACATAACTACATAATTTCTAAAAAATCCAACTTCTAAGAAATACAATTTCTAAAATATTATGGCCAAATTTAAACTAAATAATTACTAAAAAACACAATAAGCTTCCAATTATGTCATCATGTCCAATTATGTCATTATGTCATTAATTCCACATATGTCACATAGCTAAACAATTTCCAAAGAAGCACAATTTCTAAAAAATCGTTTCTCAACAACTTCTATTATGTCACATAACTAAAATCCTAACAATTCCGACAAGCTCAACAAAATTCTAACAATTCCGACAAGTTCAACAAAATTCGAATAGATCGGGCAACGATTCCCACGAAAAGAAAAAAAAAATTTCTCAAAAACTTACATTTTCCGGCGAGATTCCGGCGGGATTCCGGCGAGATTCCGGCGGCGGCGGGCGGCGGGCGGCAGGCGGAAATGGAGAGGCAAGGGGGAGAGGGAAGGGGGAGAGGGAAGGGGGAGAGGGCAGGGAATGGGAGAGGGAAGGGGGAGAGAGAGGGAATGGGAGAGGGAAGGAGAGAGGGAGGGGGGGAGGGGTATTTATAGTTTTTTTGTAGGGTTTTTAATATTTTTTTTTCTTTTTCTTGTTTTTTTAAAATTTAAAATTATTTTATTTTAATTCAAAATACGTGTATTTATACGTATTAGGGCGAGGATAGTAAAATACAGGGCGGGATATAGCAAGACCCTTATATAATTAACCCAATAAGTTATCATTCAATATTTTCTTCTGATTTGGGTTACAAGTTGTCATTATCCAATGAGATCAGGTATTAAATACTCATTAGTTTTTGGGATTGGGCGGGATGAGAATAATTGTGTTAATGAGAAATTTTGATCTCCATGGGTCTCATATTATATTAACTCAATGAGAACGTAACAAATAGCCAATAAATATCCAAAATTACCCAATTGAATGCATGTGTAATATTTAACATAAATATTCACTATAATTCACAAATTATAATTCACAAATTATTCAAGCTCAATCTCGTACAATATTCGAGTTCGTACTGTATTCGAACTCAATCTCGTACAATATTCGAGATCGTACAAAATTTGCACTCAATCTCGTACAGTATTCGAGTTCGTACAATATTCGAGTTCATACAGTATTCGAGTTCAATCTCGTACAGTATTCGAGTTCGTACAATATTCGAGCTCAATCTCGTACAGTATTCGAGCTCAATCTCGTACAGTATTCGAGTTCAATCTCGTACAGTATTCGAGTTTGTACAGTATTCGGGCTCAATCTCGTACAGTATTCGAGTTTGTACAATATTCGAGTTCAATCTCGTACAGTATTCGAGCTCAATCTCGTACAGTGTTCGAGCTCAATCTCGCACATTATTCGAGTTCAATCTCGTACAGTATTTGAGTTCGTACAGTATTCGAGTTCATACAGTATTCAAGTTTGTACAGTATTCGAGCTCAATCTCGTACAGTATTCGGGTTCGTACAATATTCGAGTTCGTACAGTATTTGAGCTCGAGCTCGATCCCAAGTAATATTGTCCGTTTGTTTCGCCGAGTTTACAGAGCCAACATATTATATATTTTTTTATTTTTATTAAATATAATATAATATAGTGTACATAATATTATATTACATAATATAATATTATGAACTCGAATATGAACAAAACGCAGACCGATTGATGAACAAAACACAGACCGATTGATGAACAAAACACAAACCGATTGATGAACAAAACGCAGACTGATGAAACAAAACGCAGACTGATGAAACAAAATGCAGACTGGGAAGTGAGAAGTGAGAAGTGAGAATTGAGAAAGAACACGGAATTGATGGGTAATTCACGTTTCACCCAAATAAATGACATATACCCAATTCGTCATTTAGTTCGACCCAATGAATAATTAGTATAGACCCAATGGATAATTAGTATATACCCAATGGATAATTCAGTATATACTTAATGGATAATTGGTGTTTTCAACCATTTAAACTTTAAATGGATAAGTCACGTAACATTTTACTTGGAGTGAAAAATTACGAGTAACTCTAATCATTTTTTGATATAGGCTGAATTGTGTACATAACTACAAAAGAGGAAATATTTATTCGAGTGGCTAAATGTGGGGATTTCATTTATTATTTTCTTATGTTCAATAAAAGAAAATATTTTTAAAAATCTTAATATTTCATGGATGAGATTTTTCAAATGTAGTAAAAGTTTCTTAAATACTACTTCTACTTCTTTCGTCAAGATCTTTTATCAATTTTTAATTGGTTCAAATTAAAATTGATTAAGACATGAACCGAAATCGATAAATATAATTAATCGAGAATTTGATCGTTTCTAAAATGATTATATGTGTTAGGAAAAAATTAAATCATTCGTAATCAAATTTGTGAAAATTTTGTTATCTTGTGATATGAAATTATCCACGGGTCACCCGTTACTCAACCCAACTCGACCCACCCAAAATTATCCAACGGATAATCCATTATCCAACCCAACTAAACCCAATAACTACAATCCAATTATATCCATTAACCCAATGGGTCATTATCCAATAAGTCTTACCCAATAAGTGAAAATAGTATATGAGTAACGGTTACCCAAATGGTCACCCGACCCATTTGACGGGCCTACAAAAACCTTAAAGATGAGTAAATTTCGAATATCAATTGAAATTGCCATCAAATCCATGTGTGGAATCCTGTTAGAAAGAACATCCTCTTAAGAGAAAGTGATGGTTTCATCCGAGTTCATACGCTTATTCTTCAGCTCTGCAAGTGGTATACATTGACTTAGAGCCTTAATCCAAGTATTGGATATTCCTTCGTTGATGATTATATTAATCACATTGACTACTATATTTATAGTAGCATGTGCTTCGTTTACATCTGTTGGCTTATTTTGTGGGCGAGGTATGGGGGTGGGGAGGTTGATTATCACACTATTTGAATGTTTTTATTCTTCTTATTTCCATTTTATATTCAACTATTAGTATGATTTTGGCCCTTCGGTTGATCTTCCTTCTTCGCCTATGCTCTAGCCACGTGTTTTTGCAACTGACACTAGTTAATACATTTTTATACCCTTAACTTAAGGTGGTAAAAATATTTTGGCATGGTCATGATCCTTATGAAAATCAAGCCGTTTAAATGAAACCCTTCCATCTGGAATAAATTGTATGGATACGGGTTCCAGAAGAAGGTTTCGACGAACGACTAAGGTGCCTGTTTGTGACTTAGTCAAAGGTGTATATGTTTCAAAACAAGGTTTTGAAGACTCAACTCCTTTCTTCACCTTATTGTCAAACATATCCTTTTGATTCATTTTTTTGTATCTGTCTCACTTGGAATCATCTTTACCTTGGAATGCTTTTCCACAATGGCTTGTAGTTGATGAACCGTAATTGGTGTTTCTTTAACAAGATTCTCGTAAATATTTTCATCTGTCATGTCATTCATATATCATGAGATTACCATCACATTAGTTTGTTCAACCACATTCAAGCTTTCATCTACAGCTCTCTGATATAAATCTACCATAGACTCATTAGCTTTTTATCAAAAGTTTAACAATTCTTGCACAGTCGTGGCAAACTTTTGCTTTGGGTATAGAAACGAGTAAATAGTTGTTTACCAAACTCAAACTAAGTTTGAAGTTGAACCCTTGACAACAATTAAAACTATTTCAAGGCCCTTCCCCTAACATATGATCCCAGCATCTTACACATTAAATGGTTGAGAATATCTCATGATATCAGTCACAAAGAATTCTCCAGGATTAGTTTTTCCAATGCAGGATGGTAATCCTTCTGGTACCTTCTAAATATAAATCCATGGAAACATCGCAACCTTAGTTATTGTAAATAATATAAGGAAGATTTTAATGACAGAAAGTGTTAATCGCGTTCATCGAAATAGAGTAGAAGTCTGTAACTAGATCCCACTATGATAGGGATTCTACTAGCTAACATTATTGACTAATTCTTCTAATTCTATGTAACCATACAATCTGAAGAGTAACTGACTAGACTGGGTCTTACAGTAAATTATGACAAAGTCAACAGTAAATATATATATACGGCTAACACCCCCCTAACAAGCTTATGACCGAGGAAGGACATGAAGCTTGGAACGAAGAGCAGTGAAATACTGATTCCCAACGGCCTTGGTGAAGATATCAGCAGTCTGGTCAAGAAACCGAACATGGCGAACAATAAGATCACCAGAGCCAACCTGTTCTCATACAAAGTGATAGTCAATCTTGATATGCTTGGACCACTGATAAAAGACTAGGTTGGCCGAGAGAAGAGTAGCACTCAAGTTGTCGCAAAGGAGGATAGGAGGATGCTGAATATAGACATGCATTTCCTGAATAAACTGCTGAAGCCAGATGAGTTCAGTAGAGGCAAAGGCAATGGCTCTATACTCTTCTTCAGTGCTGGAGCGAGCAACAACTTTCTGCTTGTGAGAAGACCAGCTGATAAGATTACCACCAAAGTAGATGGCAAAGCCATGCTGGGAGCGACAGTCATCAAGATCTGAAGCCCAACCCGCATAAGAAAAGGCCACATGGCGAGAGTCACGGGCTTTTTACAGAACAAGTCCGGAGGAGATAGTGCCTTTGAGATACCTGAGGATGCGTTTGACTGCACACCAGTGATCCTCCGTAGGTGAATGCATGAACTGGCAGACTCGGTTAACAGCATAGAAGATTTCTGGCCGAGAAATGGTAACATACTGTAGAGCACCGACGATGCTGCGATAAAGGGATGGATCCGAGAGGACTTTCCCAGCAGCAACCAGGCGAGACTCAGGCTCGGCAGGAGGGCAAATGGAACGAGCACCAGTCATGTCACTCCGCTCCACGATGTCACTTATGAACTTTTGCTGAGAGAGCTGTAGAGTGGAACTAGTGTGAGCCACCTCAATCCCCAGAAAGTAGTGAAGGGGGCTAAGATCTTTCAGTGCGAAGTCACAATGGAGAAGACTGACAAACTTATAAATGAAGGCAGTATGAGACCCAGTGATGACAAGATCATGCACATATACAAGAACATAGACCACATGTGAGCCGAATGTCTTGACGATGAGAGACGGGTCAGAGACACATGCCTTGAAACCATGATGAACAAGAGAGGTAGTCAGCTTGTAGTACCAGGCCCTGGGTGCCTATTTCAAGACATACCGAGCCTTTCGAAGTTTGCAGACATGAGAGGGCTTGTCTGAAGCAACAAACCCCTGCGGCTGATCCATAAAGACTGTCTCACAGAGGTTACCATGAAGAAAGGCATTGTTGACATCAATCTGTCGAAGGGGCCAACCAGCGGAGGCAGCCAAGCTCGGCACCAAACAAATGGTAGTAGGTTTGACCACTAGACTGAAAGTGTCAAAGTAATCAACCCCAGCTTCCTGATGAAAGCCCTTGGAAACGAGGTTCGCTTTGTAGCGCTCAATTGAGCCATATGATTTCCTCTTAACCCTGTATACCCACTTGCAGCCAACAATATTAGCTTTCAAGGAACGAGGGACTAAGTCCCAAGTCCTATTAGTCATTAAAGCATCATATTCATTTTGCATAGCATGCTGCCAGTTCGGGTCATTGGAGGCTTGGTGAAAAGGTTTGGGTTCAAGAGAGGTAGTGAGAGATGTGGGAAGAGGATATTTAGTAGATAGGATAACTTTGGGCTTGAGGGAATAAGTAGTGGAGCGATTGGTCATGGAATGTATAGATTGCCCGGATGGACGAAACCATGTAGGAGCATTGGGATAAGAGGATGGGTTTGCTAGAGGTGGACAAGAAGGTGGGGGTGAGGTCTGAGAGCCAGAAGATGGCGAGAGAGGGGAAGATGGTGATGACGGGGAAGGTGAAGTGGAGTCAGGTGGAGGTGGAGGCGTATAAGGGGCAGCAGGTGGGGACAAAGAGGATGGAATGGCAGTGGCCTGATCGAGAGGGTCGAGTGGGATCGGATGGGAAGAGGATCTAGATAAGGGAGAGCTAGATGAGGACATTTCCGGATAGGGAAAGATAGTCTCATCAAAGACAACAAAGCGAGAGATGTAGGTGCAAGAAATGGGTAGATGAAGACACTGATATCCCTTGTGTTTGGAACTGTAGCCAAGAAAAATGCAAGGAAGGGAACAAAACTCAAGTTTTTTGGTAGTGTATGGGCGAAGGAAAGGGTAACATAAGCACCCAAAGGGGCGAAGGAGGCTGTAGTTAGGAAATTTATTGTAGAGATAGTGGTATGGGGATTTATGGGAGAGTGTAGGTGTGATGGTTCGGTTGATGAGATAGACAGCGGTATGAAAAGCTTGTTCCCAGAACGTGGTAAGGAGGCAAGAGTGTGCGAGAAGTGATAGACCCTTTTCGACAATCATGAGATTGCGGCACTCTGCAGATCCATTTTGTTCAGGAGTATGAGGGCGGGAAACTTGGTGGCAAATTCCATGGGAGGCAAGAAGTGTAAAGACATTTCGGTATTCACCACCCTAGTCATACTGAAAAGCCTTGACGTGGGTTGAAAATTGGGTGTGAACAAGTTTGAGAAAGAGTTCAACGGTCGAGTACACTTGGGATTTGGTGGATAGAAAATATAACTAGGTAAATATAGTACAGTCGTCAATAAAACTGACATAGTATCGACAACTAGAAGTAGATAAATCAGAGGATGGTCTCCACACATCAGAATGAATTAAATCAAATGGTTTTAAAGAAGAACTAGGCCGCGTAGACAAAGGAAATCGGTGACTTATTCCATGTTGAAACGAGCCACAAATCGATGCTAGTTTATTACTAGAAACAAGAAGATTATAACTAGAAACAAGACGACGAAGGATGGACTCGTTCGGGTGAGCCAGACGGTGATGCCAACATTGAAGGGAAGTGCGCTCCGTGAGGAATGTGGTAGGAGAGGTGGGGGCAGTGACAGGTGGGGAGAGTGCGGATGGCAGTAAAGGTTATTTTCAACGGTTCCCCTTAGCAATATCTGGCCTTGCAAGGTATTGAAAAGACAATGGTCTGCGTAAAGCTCAACAAAAATAGGATTATCACGAGTCAATTTAGAGACACTAAGCAGTGATTTGGTGATTTGTGGAACACGCAAAATATTATTCAGTTTTAAGGATTTGACAGCATTCTGAGCATTAAGAGTAGAATTGCCATAATGAGTAATCGGAAGGGATGTGCCGTCACCAACAGTGAGTCCGTCATTACCATTGTAGTGGTTCCGAAGAGTGAGGTTGCCCAAATCAGTCGTCATATGATGACTAGCACTAGAGTCAATGTACCACGGATCAGGAATATCAGACGGACTGGAAGCAGATGCAGTAAATGTTGATTTTTCACCACGGACACCTCGAAAATGAGCCATAGCCTGCTGATTGGCGGCGGGGAACAGCCTGAGGTTGAGCATGTTAAAGCAATTTTTACCGTCATGACCAGGTTTGAGACAGATTTGACAATTTAGGCATTGATCAAAGGAGTATTGTTCAAGGCAGGCAAAAGGAACACTGTTGACCGGCGATGCTGGCGGGGTTGATCGGCGACCAGGGAACTTCTAAGCAGCACTCACCATTGGCGAGCGGAAGGCGGTAGTCTCCTCCTCCTGACGTGTTTCCTCCTGAAGCAGGATGCCAAGAAGCTCGTCCGAAGTAACCGGATCCGGGAGAATCAAAATTGCCAATCGGAGAGCTGAGTATTGGCCACCCAAGCCATAGAGAAGACTGCTCACAAATTCATCATCCGGAACAACACAGAGGCAATCAGACAACGAATCAAAAAGAGCCTGTTTCTTGAAAAAATATTCCATCACCGACAAAGAGCCCTTTGGTAGAGACTCGACGTAAATAGGTAAATAGTATAGACGGTGGAACCTGCAGTAGAGCCCTAAATGGACCCCACCAAATACAAAAGAATCCAACCCTAGGCTACATAGTAAACCTAAGGAGTAAAGTCCGAAAGAGGTAGGGGGGGGGGGAAATAGTAGAGTGTAGATCCAGTAGACAACACTCAACTATCCCCCCCCCCTTTTGTCCATATGAAATAACAACCAACCCAATGCAAGATAGCCAAGCAAAGGGAGCACAAAAACAACCTGGAAAAACACAGGCTATAACCCAAATGATGGGGTGAGAACAAACTCACTACCCATAAAACAAATCCGCTTCTACCCCTAACAAATGGGGCCTTCTTCAATCCAATTCTGAAATGCAACCGAGAAGGGTCTCGGGTCTTGAAAGTATTTGGATCGTTGATGAAGGGACTAAGAACCAAGAACGGATAATAAGAAAATCCTAATGCAGCCGAGGGTGTCTCGGGTCTTGGACATCACATATAATTTGAAGCCGATGAACCAAATGGACAACTGCTTCTACCATATACATCCCTAAGATGAAGAAAGAGGGATGTTATTGGCCTTCTGACATTCTCGTTTTGCACCGAAGCTGATCGTATGGGCCAAGATGAATGAGGCCGTGCCTCGGACCTTAGTGTCTCCCAGTAAAACCAACTTCCGAAAAATGTGAGAATGGATGCACTTCTACCGCGTGCACCAAGCGTGGCGAGTATGTACTCGCCCACTCCATTTTGAGCAAATGGACAGCTATATGCTATTTTAACACAAAGTGTAGCGCGAGCATAAAGCGCATAGATAACCGTCAAATCAATAGTAAAAGCTAGGCTTAGGAGAAAGAGTAAGAGGACAGAAAGCCTTACTCTAAAACCTATTGCCTCCACCTGAATGCCGAGCTGCAAGTGCCAAAAGAAGTCCAAGAAAAACCATAGGCCAATCCTGACACCATCGAGTCCAAGGCAGCCTCTCCCGGCGCTGAAAATCGCGTCAACCATCGCTGAAAACCGTGCCAGAATACCCAAACCGTGACACGCCGTTCCAGCGTTCAATCGCCCAAACCATCTCCCAAGCCGGCGTCATGCCTCCCATCGGCCTTAACGAGATCCAGCACAACTCCTGACGCCAGCACAGCGCCTGGAATGAAGCACTTTGACCCGAAGTGTGAAGCACAAAGCACGTTGCCGCCAGCACCCTTCAATCTCCAAGCAACTTCTCAACTTAGAACAAGTGCTCCTCCGGAAACAGCCTATTCATCACCATGTAGTAATCCTTCATGATGATTTTCACCACTCTTTCCGAGCTTGGTTGAGCACCATCCATAACCACATTGTTCCTTTCCCTCCAAAGGCGATAAACCGTGGTGATCAAGGCTAGTATACCAAACTTCTTTCGCAACTTGGAGCCCTTAACTTGCCTCTTCACCCAAGTCATAGAACTTTGGATTGAATTAGTTCGTCTCCTTAAACCAATCCAAGTCCGAATACGCCCCCAAACAACCTCAGAAAATTCACACTTGAAAAACAAATGCTCATTTGTCTCCTCTTCCAAATGGCACAAAGAGCATATCTTCTCCATGCTATCCCCTTCCTCCATCCGATGCTTATCTTTCGTATGAAGTCTCTGAATGACCGCCAACCAAGTGATGAATGAGAATTTCGGTGGAACAAACCCACGCCAAATACTGTTGAAAACCCTTTCACTTGATCGACCAACATCATAAACATTCGGGTATCTATGACGATGCATATGAAGATAAGCTGCACTAGTAAACTTTCCCGAGCCAGACCAAACACCAAGATGGCCGATCACCCCTTGCAAGTCACCATTAAACATTGAAAACAATTCATCCCGAAGCTTGCAGAGGTCACCAAAATAGCTCGAGTATCGCTCTCCCAATCTTCCATTTGCAATTCTCGGATTTAATCCCCAAAAATCTGCTCCTTGAAGGTAGTACGAGTGAATCCATTGGACCCAAAGGCTATCCTTTTTCAAGTGACAGCCTTTTAGCCATTGAAGCCCTATTCCACGTAACAAAGTCCCTCAAGCCGAGGCCACCAAAAGACTTAGGCGCACAAAGTTTCTTCCATGCCACCTTCACCTTATGTTTTCCTCCCCATAAGAACCTTTTACATTTTTGTTCAAGGGCATCCATTACCGTAGTTTGTATAACGAAGTTCTGGATCCAAAATCCTGCAATACCTCCAACGATTGATCTCACAAGTTCCAATTTGCCTGCATAGGAGAGGGTATGGCCTTTCCATTTAGCTATTTCCGAATCTACCTTTCCCAATAGTGTACCGAATTGTGTCACCTTCAACTTGCTAGAATCAAGTGGCACGCCTAGGTATCTAACTGGGAATGTCGCCCAAGGAATACCTGTGAAGCTCAAATCCTCCTTTATACCAACCCCAAAGAACTTCGACTTTGCTGCATTAATTCCCAAACCCGAAGTGCGCTCAAACTCATTCAAGGCGTCCATGAGTATATGTACAGAACTCGTGTTCGCCTTAGAAAAGAGCATGAGATCATCTGCAAAGGCCAAATGCGTGATCCGGAGAGTCTCGCATCTCGGATGGAATGTAAAATGCCTAGATGACGTCCTCCTTTTCAGTAATCTCGAAAAATACTCCATACAGATCACAAACAGGTGAGGCGACAAAGGGTCACCCTGACGAATACCCCTCTGTCCCTGAAAGTGATAGCATAGTTTACCATTGACTGCAATCGAGAACGAAGAAGTACACACACAGGTCATAATTCTGCTCGTTAGTCTTTCCGGAAATCCCAGTCCAAGTAAAACCTCTTCTAAAAAATCCCAAGAGACTGTATCAAACGCTTTTTGAAGATCCACCATAATCATACATCTGGGCGAATTTCGAACTCTGCCATATCCCCGGACAAATTCCTGCGCTAACATGACATTATCCGAGATGTTTCTGCCCTTCACAAATGCTCCCTGACTAGGGTCAATGATACCTGGTAAAATACCTTCAATCCGATTCGCCATAATCTTCGTGATAATTTTATAGACCACATTGCAGCACGCAATTGGTCTGAAGTCGCCGACCTTCAGATTATCTGGCTTCTTCGGAATTAGAGCCACTGCAGTGTGATTAAGCTGCGCCAAAATGTCGCCTGTCTGAAAGAATTCCAGTACTGCAGCCGTAACTTCCTCTCCCACTGTATTCCACTGCTTCTTGAAAAATCCTGCCGTGTAGCCATCCGGACCCGGAGACTTATCGTCCGCCATTGCAAATAGCGCCTGTTTAACTTCAATACTCACCACATCCTGATCCAAGTAGGCTCTTTCCACCTCGGTAAGCTTCGGGCTCTCATCAAATATGCTCGGATCCGTAGCCAATCTGTCCCTCTTCAAACCGAATAGTCCTTTATAAAACTCAGCAAATAACTCTCCCTTGCGACTATTGGAAGTAACAATCCGATTGTCACTGTCGATAATTGCAGGGATACCTCCTCCTTTTCGTACAGAGACCATAGAGTGAAAATACTGTGATCCCTTATCCGCCTGAGTAATATGATTAATCATTCCCTTTTGCGCAAGAAAGGAAGACTCCGCCAAATAAAACAACATTGCTTGCTTCTTCAACTTGCGCAATGCCGCAACATCATCCTCCGAAGCATACTTAGCATCGAATTCATCGAACGCCTTGTTGTACTCTGCATCCGCAGCCTTTGCCTTCTCGGAAATATGGCTTAAATCAAGTCGACCCAATTCCTTCAAGGGGTACTTCATACGAAATAATTTCCTAGTCACCGAGAACTGCTTAGTCCCTTCAACCGACGGACTCCAATAATCTTCTACAATCTGTCCACAACTCGGATGACCTAACCACATATTCTGAAAGCGAAAAGGCCGGCCCTTTCCATGAATCTCCTGTGACATATCCACCACCATGGGAGAGTGGTCTGATTGAGCCGAGATTGGTAAGAAGGTTGTACGACAGGCAGCTTCATCCCAACCGTGATTCAATAGCACTCTATCCAGCTTCCTCCAAATCTTCCAATTAGCACTATGCCAGGTTAGATGTTCTCCCAAAGCAGGTGCATCCCTAAGTCCACACTTTACACAAACATCCTGAAATTCCCTCATCGGATACAGACTCGGTACATTAGTCCCATAATGATCGTCAACGCTAAGGATAGCATTAAAATCACCAAGGACCATCCAAGGCGTATTCAGGCTAGCTCCAAACGACTTCAACTCCTCCCATAGTGGCAAACGCGCCAAACGTCCTTCACTATGCCCATACACAAATGTGCAGAAAAACTCAATCCCAGAAACAAGATTACGAACTTTCAGATGAATACATTGCGGCGTTTTCCCTAGAACATCAACCAAGAAGCCTTTCGGATCCCAGATGATTAATATCCTTGAGTTCTGCCACAGTTCAAAATTGTGCGTAAACTTCCAACCCTTAAAACTTTTCAGAAAAATGCGCAGCACCTTATCCTCCATTTTTGTTTCCAACAAACCACACAGACCAACTCTATTCGTGGAGATGATATTTTTCACCCACCTCCTTCTCACAGGGGCCGATAGACCCCTGACATTCATTGCTGATGTATTCATTGGGAAACAGAGGTCCCTTGTGGCTTCGGACCGCCGCCTTCAGTCGATTTACTTCCAGAACTATCCGAATGACTTCTTGTAGCTGATAGCATTCGCTGAAAAGGTTTCTGGATACCCTTCCCTTGCTCATTTAATCGAGTCCTACTCTTGCTTCTAGACCTAGTCAAAACCCCCGATGCGGAGGGAGGTCTACTCTTGCTCTTACTCCTGTGCAATCTTGGTATTTTAGAGCCCCGAGCATCCGGATGAATCATCTGCTTAGGTAGTTTACCCGCCCCTTCAATCGGGTTATCATCGTCACCAAAAGCTTGCTGTTTTTATCGGATTCTATGGCCAAACTAGTGCTGGATTGCCTGCGCTCAGTGCTTCTACCGCGCGCAATTGGTGCTTGTTTTCCTACGCCAGCAGCTCCAGGCAGCGCTCGGACAGAATTGGTGCCAACGCCACGCCCAGCGCCCACAACTTCTGGCGCTGATGGCCTTGATCCCGCGCCCATGCCTCGAACTCCAGCGCCCTTGCTTGCAGCACCAGTGCTTATGGCAACGGGCGTAGGTGCTGCAGGCAGCGCAACAACGGCCCGATGATCATCATCCTGCACTCCCTGAATGGTTATTCCTGGCCCTTTTCTTGCACTTCCAACTTTCTCGATATTCTTGACTATGCTTTCAACTACTTTTCCTTTCCCTTTCCTTTGCCTTTCTACCTCCTCATTGTCCGAAGAGGCGTCCTCAATGGTGACACTCTCATTGCCTCCAACCGAATTTGAGTTCTGATTATCTCCAGTAGTTGCAGCTTGCATTTTCCGAACCCAAACATGATCATTGTGCCGAGTTCTCACATTTTTCTTACCTTTTGCTTTCACAAACTTACTCTCGGCCGTAGGCTTCATTGGTTGGTTATCCTTAGCATTCCAATAGTCATCGCACTCTTCCATTAGGTGATTGTTTTCGCCACAATTAGTGCACCAAGATCTACAATAATCGTAGATGATTTTCTGCACAAACAAATCACCAGATGGAATTCGAAAAGTCACCTCCTCCTTGAGCTTTCTTGATGTATCAATCCATACCAAGAGGCGTGCATAATAGCCCCTTAACTCCAGAGTGCCATTGTCCATAAGGATAGGCTCTCCTAGTGAAGTAGCAATTTTCTCTAAAGACTTCTTGTGCCAATACGCCTTTGGTAAGTGTTCCATCCTCAACCAAACTGGTTTAGTGGCTTGGATGGTCGCATCATATTGTCCGGATTCATCAACTAGCATCATGAACAACTTCTTTCCATGGAGATAATGGTCAGGACCATTCATCACCTTATCTCTATCCTCTGCACTGTTGAACTTGAACATGACGTATCCATTCTGCTTAGTCTGAACATTACACTGCACCTCCCACTTCGCTACCAACAATGTTCGAATGGCATACATACCTGGAAAGAAACCCGGAAACACACCCAAGAATCCGAAAAATGGCTTATGGAGATCTTTGTGAATTTCTTCATCAGTGAGCACAAAATCGACACTATCTCCATTGTTTGCAACAACTTCAATGTCCGATTTATTCATTAGAATTTCAGGATCATCCCATCTCCTTCTCCTCTCTAATTTCGGATCATTCCAATCTCTTGGATGCACTTGCTGATTCTTCTTCTGATTAACATTCAGGTCGGCCGAACCCTTGTTGTTCTTTTTGTCTGATTCACTCCCAACATTCATCACCATTGTTATAGATGAATTCCGATAGAACAGATCGGATTCACCAGAACAATCAAGATCACAGAACAAGCAAGTAAAATTTCAAATCCGCAAATCACCAAACACTAAATCGGTTTCAAGAACAAGCAAAACAACTTGATCTCAAATTCGAATAACACCAGCAACAATCAATAAACAAAACCGTAATCCACTATGCACCAAACCGGAATCAAAATCAAGCAATAGCAAACTTGAATCAAAACCGATGAAAACCTATGTGAAATCGAGTTGAAGGTTTAAACTTGAATCCGATTTCGATGAAGCTCTAAATCAGATGCACACACACATAGAATCATGCTCCAAATCGAAAAACAAACAAGATTGAAGGAGATGGATCGAATAAACCTGGAAATCGTGAAAACCTCAATCGCCAAGCAATCCGAAACCAAATCTTACGGCCGAATTTGTTTTCCAATCGAATCCTCCAAACTTTGTGCTATATCCGATCCAAAGTGAAGACTTTGATTATAATTTGTGCTGAAAACTATAATCAAAACCTGTATACTCCTTTGCACACACCAAATCCCAATCTAAATCGAAGAAAGATTGAGTTTTTCAATCAAATCTCCTTCACGAACTAGGATTCAAGGGAAGAACAATTGCGATCTCCCTCCCAAATCTTGATCCGAAACCGAATCCACACTCCAGGCCCAAATCACGATCAAGATCCACCAAGAACTCTCTTTGCCGAATTCAAACCCTACTCCAAAGCCGATTTAGATAAAAAACTCACCACGAATTGCATATAGTTTTGTGCGGAATCCAGAGTAGAATCCGTTAAACCATAATTCATCGGTGGATTGTTAATGAAATTGAAGAAATCGGCTTCCAGAAGATGGAAGAAAGGCTGCGCCTTTTTTCTTCTATTTTTCGCCCTAGAGCTAGAGAGAGAATATTATATTGAGAGCTCTTTCGATTCTTTGGTAGAGACTCGAGCTGCTGCCGGAGGTGCATTTGGCGAGCTCCGGTGTGAGCTTGGAAGGTCCGGCCAAGAATCGACCACTCCTCCACGCTGGAGGAGGCCCGGACAATGATACCCAGCATCGCGGTTGTCAAAGTGGAGCGAATCCAGAGAAGGACGAGCCTGTCCTTTCTCAGCCACACAGCAAGAGCCGGATTGGGTTTCGTGCTTGCTAGAGTGCTGGGAGCAGCAGAGTCCGGTGGCGACATGGTGGGATCGGTGACAGTGACTGGTGGCAGCATCACATCGGTGAGGAAGGAGTCAAGCCCGTAAGCTTCCAGAGCTGACCGGATGGTGCTTCTCAATAAAGAGTAGTTTGACCGGTCAAGACGTATAGCCAAATTGGGAAAATTAAAATTGAAAGTTGAGGTGGAATCTAAAGAAGCCAAAATAAAGTTATTAAAGGAGTGTGGATCAGAAGCCATAGGATTGTATTTCAGCTGATACCATGTAAATAATATAAGGAAGATTTTAATGACATAAAATGTTAATAGTATTCATCGATTGTGTACAGTATAAATAGAGTAGAAGTCTATAACTAAATCCCACTATGATAGGGATTCTTCTAGCTAACAGTATTGACTAATTTTGCTAATTCTACGTAACTATACAATCAGAAGAGTAATTGACTAGACTGGGTCTTACAGTAAATTATGACAAAGTCAACAGTAAATATATATACGGTTAACAGTTATAAAGGGAGACGAAGATGATCCTTCGCCTTTTCTGATCATTTGCTCCAATGCCCTCAATCTTGAGTTAACTTGTCAATCATACCAAAATACGATGATGGTTGACTTTGATGAAGGTTGCTTCTAAAGTTATTCAATCTTAGCACTATGGGCTTTAAGAACTTTTTTTTTGTAATTTATGACAATATTCTGAAGTATGTGTGTACAATGTTGTATTATTGAAGATGTTATTATTTTGGTTGCCTTATCTAATTTGACTGGTCTCCTTATATTTATTTATTTACAAGGGCTTTGATATTATGGTTGATCAAAATGTTTTGAAAAGTGTTGAATATCTAGGGTGTTAGGTTTGTTTTCCTCATCACACCGGGTTTTTGTCTCCTTGTTTATGTTGCCCTACTAAACTGATTGAAGCTACTAACAGTAATCTAAGGAATATCTCCAACTTATTTCCTCTGATTGCCTATCTCGTGTGGAATCCATTCCTTTACATATTGGGTGGGAAGCTCCTACATCTCCATCTTCTTCCATGGTATATCCTTGCAATAAGTTTATTCCCGATGGTTATAATGTTGAATCGCTTAGTAATGATATTGTTTATGGTGTGGTTGATCTTGAAACAGCTGGTGTGTACATGCATTTACTTAACCTTCCTGCCCGTGTCCAAGAATGGGTGTTAAATCTTTAGGCATTCATCTAAAGTACATGCTCTTGGGTATTAATGATCTTGAAGTGAAGTGGGAGAAGACTATAAAGGACACCCAACATGATGTGCGAGATTTGTGAGGGATTTGCAACGAGCAGAATAACCTTATTCACCATCAACAATTGACCATGGTGAAGATGCTTCGACAACGGGAGGAGGCTAAAATTTATGTTGTAAGTAAGACTCGTGAAGCCCATCAAAAGACACTGATCACTGATAATCAATGTACTCGCTTGAAGAATTGTTCGATAGGTTTAAGAAAAAGTTGGATTAGTGTGATCACATTTCATCTTCTGCCATCTATTAGTAAAGCAAGTTTGATGAATAGTTTGCTATAGACAAGTAGTTGCAAAGTGAAAATGAGCAGCTCCACGCCGATTGTGACTGGCTTTATTTATCTGTGCACCAACTTGAGCAAGCTTGTGTTCAGTACAAAGATAAACTTCAGGCTCCCCCTTCGTCATCTCGTAGGGCTACTGGTCGTGGAGATCTTACTATGGAAATTGGTGGGCAGAGGATTAATTTGTCTGAAGCTGTCGGATCGCATATTCACTGCCTAGAGGAAGAATTACAAATTTTCCCAGCTGGGAATAAGAGATATGAAGAAACTGTTAAAGTTATGAGCATGCAACTAGATCTTAAAGAGTTCGGACCTATAACTGACTTCAAGGCATATTACGCTAGATATCTTGTTCATATGGAACGAAGGGGTCTAATACGCCATCCTTCTTATTTACACATGAAATAGCGATACGACCATAGAGTTAGTGAGGAGCGTGTGGTTGAATAAAATTGGCATAGGGCTAAGCACTCCCATTGCGAAGTTGAGCACGGTCGTCGTTATGGTGTCAACTAGATTCTTTCTATCTTTTCCTCCAAATACAGACATAGAAGTTTCTCAAATTGATCACGTGCCATGTGTTGGGAACACTATTTCCATCCAACCTTTCTAGCTTATAATAGTTGGATTTGTGTGCCTTTGTATCCTTGTAAGGTCCCTCCCACTTTGGGCATAGCTTTCCTCGTTCTTCTGCCAGGCTTGCCTCGTTCTTCCTCAACACAAGATTGCCAATATGAAATCATGTTTCTTTAACCTTCTGATTGTAAGCTCTAGCCCTTCTTTCCTTATACTTAACCTCTGCGATCACTGCCATTTTTTCCCAATTCTTCTAAATCCAACCTCTTCCTGTCCAGATTGTCCTCCTCCCTGTAATCGCATACTCGGAGGCTTGAATTACCAATTTCCAATAGTATCACTGCTTTATGACCATATAACAGATTGTATGGTGTCTTTACCATTGGTTCTCGGACTGTTATTCTATATGACCATAGGGTGTTGGGTATCTCATCCACCCAGCCAGTTTGCTTTCCCTCCAATCGCTTCTGAATTCCTTGAACAATGGTCCTGATTATTACTTCTACTTGTATATTAGCTTGATGGTGTGCTACAGATGTAAAAGTTTGAAGAATCCTAAGCCTTAAACACTAATCAGTGAAGGTTGCACTAGTGAACTAAGTACCATTATCTGTGACAATAGTATGTGGCACTCCGAAGTGACACATTATATTCTGCCATACAATTTTTCTTGTTACCTTAGCTGTGACTCGTCCTAATGTCTTTGCCTTCACCCACTTTGTGAAGTAATCGATTGCCATAGTTAGAGATTTGGCATTTCTCTCACCCTTTAGGAAGGGTCCAACTAGTTTAATCCCCCATTTTCCAAACGACCAAGCTCATATATACCTCTCAAAGCAGCATTTAGATTATGTCACAGTGAAACATTGATATGGAAACTCTTACATTTGAGCACAAAGTTATGCGCATCGTTAAATATGGTCGGCCGGTAGTATCCTGCTCGGATGATCTTCTTTGCCACCGTTATAGCTCCCTAATGCGTTCCACATAGTCCTTCGTGCACTTCTCTTATAATTTCCCTTGCTTGCACTTGTCCTACACGTTTTATCCATGGAGAGAGATAACCTTTCTCGTATAAGACTCCTCCTTTAGAGATGTAGTTGTGAAATCACAGCTCCAACTTCCTAGATTGTATGTTGTCAATTAGTGACTTCCTTTTGTGAAATACTCTATTAGTGGTGTCATCTAGCTTTACTTCCTCTATCATGACCGATAACACAGTTTTGATCACTATTCTTATGACTAGAATGACTTACACTCTTACATCTCTGTGTTCGATCAATAAATCAAACCTAGTAGCTACTAACTTTCCTAACGCATCAACTTTTGTATTTTCAGATCTGGGCACATACTGGATGTCGAAGTACTCAAGTTGGGTAATAAGCTGTCGAACCCTCCTTAAGTATTTTACCAGTTGTTCTTCTCTCACTTTGCAGTCTCCCCGAACCGATTGGACTACTATTTTGGTGTCGCTGAATCCTTGCAGACTTTTGAACTTCATTATGAAGATCCAGACCACATATTAATGCCTTATACTCTGTTTCATTGTTCGTAAGCGAGAAGTTGAAGAGGAGTGAATATCTGTGCTCCCCACCTTCCGGGTCAACTAGTAGTAATCTTGCATCCCACCCTTCCTTGCTGGACACTCCATTTACAAAAAACTTCCACACAACATCTACCCACTTTGATTTTCATTTATCGACTATAAAATTGTTGGGTGTTTTTTCATCTAGCGCATCTTCGCTCGTCATCTCCGCTATGAAATTTGCTAAGGCTTAAGCCTTGATTGTTGTCCTTGGCTTGAATTGGATCTCATGTGTCCTAGTTCGAGAGCCCGTTTGTTCATTCCACCAGATGCTTCAGGTTTGGTCAGGATGTTCTTGATTGGGAAATACGTATAGACGACGATCCGATGACAATGGAAATATGTTTGCAACCTTCTTGCTGAGTATACCAAAGCTATACTTAGCTTTTCCACTGGAAATTATGCTCTTTCTGCACCTTTTTAATATTCTACTGATGTAGTAGATTGGGACTTTTTTTACCTTCATGGCGCATAAGAACTGAACTCACTGCGTTATCCCCGAAGACTGGTGACTTCAATGTTTGCAACGTTTGAATTTACTCTTTTAAGTGCTCATAAGCTTTTTGACACTCCTTATTCCAACTAAAAATTTTGACTTTTTCATTACTTCGAAGAGTGTTTCTCAGCCACATTTGAAATGAACCTACTGAGTGTTGCCAAAGATCTCATTAATATTTGCACCTCTTTAACTGTTCGTGGTTGGGAAAGATTTACTATAGCCTAATTTTTCTCTGGGTTAGCTTCGATCCCTTTGGAGGATACCCGTAGCCTAAAAATTTTCATGCGCCTACTCTAATGATACATTTCTTGGGATTGAGCTTCATCCCAATGCTGCGTAACCTATCTAGAGTTTCTTTCAAATCTACAGCAACGTTACCTACCCTTCTACTTTTGATAACCATATCATTAACATATGTTTCCGAATTTCACCATATTTTCTTGAAAAATGCACTATTGACTACTCTCTGATATGTTGCTCCAAAGTTTTTAAGCCCGAAAGGCATTTTCACATAGCAGAATGTTCTGAAGCTTGTTATAAATGTTATCTTTTCATTGTCATCTAGATCGATCAGTATTTGGTGGTATCTCTTATACACGTCCAAAAAGGATAGAACTTCGTGGCCCGAAATTGCCTCGGCCAGCTGATTAATTTTGGGCAAAAGGTAGAAATCCTTTGGGCATGCCATGTTTAAGTCAGTGAAATCTATACACATTCGCCATCCCGCGTTTACCCTTTTTTCAATTACTGGGTTTGCTAACCGTTTTTGGTATATAACCTCCCTCAATATAACTGCCTGAAGCAAGATTATGACTTCCACTTCAATTGCTTTTTTCCAATCACTAGCGATGCTTCGCTGCTTCTGTTTGACTGGCTTAGCCAAGTTACTTATGTTCAAGGAGTGGGCAGTGATGCTTAGGTAAACCCTTCCCATGTTCTGGACGCTCCATGAACATGTATCCATATGAATTCGTAGGATTTGTATGGCCTTCTACTATTCTAATGATGGGAGATTTTTTACTATTTTGATACACTTGGAATTATCTTGGCCATCCAAAGTGAGCAGTTTCGTTTCCTTCCCCAAATCTATTTGCTCGAGTGATCCAAACTTGGACACAGTGTTAACCATCTAGGTTTTCTCTATACTTTTCCCTGCCTTTATCGTAATTACGATGCATTGCCTCACCGTTTGTTGGTTTCCCATCAGTGTTGCAATTCCAGCCAGAGTTTGAAATTTCATTACTAGGTGGTATGGGGACCATATCGCTTTTGTTGTGTTCATCCAGGGATTTATAATGATAGCATTAAACTTAATTAGTGCATCCATGGCCACAAAATCACACATTACCCTACAATGTCTATCGTTGTCCTCAATGGTAACAAGCAGTTGTATGTTACCTAACGGTGTTTCTGCTCACCCTGTAAATCCGACAAGGGAGGACGTGGACTTCTTTAAGTCAGTTTGCTTAAACTCTAACCTATCGAAGCAATCAACAAAGAGTATTTCAAACACGCTTCCATCATCCACTAATACCCTGTGAACTGTTGCATTTCCAGTTTTAGCGACGATAACCATTGGGTCATTATGTGGTAAAGCGTTGGGGACTACATCTTTTTCTCTGAATGTGATCGCTTTGTCTGGGCAAAACCTCTTATCACCGGGCTCTTGTGTGGAGGGGGGAATACCTAGCCTTAGCTTTAAAAGAATTGTTAGCTAGCGATTCGGTTGATCAATGTATAGACAGGATGAATTTTTTCTGGAACTTCATCCACCATATTGTTGTTGTAATTTACCAATGCCATCATTTTATGATTCTTGGCAAGTGTGCTAGTTGTTCCTTGGTTCCTTGCAGTATGGTTCCCCACTTTGTTAGCTTTGCCATACCTGTTTCCTCTTTCTTCCTTCTTATATTGGCTTAGGTAACCATTCCTCAGGTTTTCCTCAATTTTCCTACTCAAATCCATAAAATATTCTATGTCGTGGCCATGGTCTTTGTGGAAAGCACAATAATATTCTCTTGACCTCTTTTCAGGGGGTGCTATCATTGACGATGGATTACGAAATAGCTCTCTATTCACTAACTATATCTCTTTTCTTGACTTCGTCGAAGAGGTTTCTTGGATTGATGCCACTTGCATCCCTGGTTCTCTTCCTTTAAAAGGGATGTTGCCATTTTCCCTTCGTCAGGAACCCCTTCTGCGAGTCTTCAATCTTTTTTTTCTCCTTGCTCTATTTTGTGATTATTTGCTTCTTCTGTCCGAACAACTGCTCTATCATCTTTTGTAATTCTCTTGGGTTTTCGGGCATGTTTTTTGTTAATTCCTAGTAGAATTCTCCAGACCGCATGCCTCCTGTGAATGCTCCCAATGACGATTGAAATGATATATCTCAAACTTCCAAGCTCTTAGTGACGAACCTGTTAGTTTACTCTGCTAGAGTTTCATTGCTTGACTGAGCTATATCATTCAAATCCATAATTATTTTCGTGAATCTTTGTTTCTGGTAGAAATGTCCCAAAAACAGGTTTGACAATTTCACCCACAATTTGATAATTCCCTTTGGCAGATCTACGTACAATGTGATCATTATTCCTGATAAGAAAATGGGAAATGCCTTGCAAACCAATTCGACATCCACATAACAAAATCTCATGCTATTTTGGTAAGAGTGTAGGAACTCTTTTGGATCTATGGTCCCATCATAGATTTTAACATGGAGAGGAAGTTTGAAGTCCTTAGGCATTTTGTAATCACGGAGATGCGGTGCTAGGGGTGACTTGTCCGCATTGTCGTCTTCCACTATATCCTGTAACTCCTTCTCGTATTTAATACTTTTACGCTATTGACTTATTTTCTTATCCATTCCCTGTTATTTGGACATGAGTGATGTCAAAAATTGATTATAGAGGTTATCTCTGTTCACTTCCAAGAATGCCGTAACGCCCTCCTTTTTTTCTTCTGGTTTGTCTTAGGAGATTCTGCTTCTTCCTCGTGTTCTGTATCTTCTCTGTCACACTTCTTTTCTCTACTAGGAATATATTCCTAGTCTTGTGTGTTCTTATTAAGCCCAACTCTATGTTCTTGGGTTTGATGGTTATAGCTTTTCTCGCATCCGGTGAATAACATTTTTTACCTGAAGGATCTTAGAATCGAGAATTTTTTTTGTTCCCCAAAGACGGCGCCGATGATATGATTGCTCCATCAAGTAGAAACACCACCGTTCTCCTTATAATCTCTTCTTCCTGCAAAATAGATCCCGAAAGTGATTCGGGGGAAAAGACTACAACTTTAAAGTCACTCTCCTCTCTAGAGAATTGGAATTCCACAGTTTAGTGGAACTTACCTTAGCTCCTCCTGAGCTTCTTGTATTTATAGGACCTTTTAGTCGTGGTTCCGTGTTTGTAGGGATTAAGATCGTGGGTCATGCCATGATCCCCACATTATTAGTTCATGGTTTAGTGTTCGTTGTTCGCTCCCCGTTTCTCTGCCCACGATCTATGCCACGACTACATAATTCCACACCTAATGTTTTCTGGTTGATCTGCACCTTGGGCTGAAATAACTTAGTCTTTTTATGGAATGAGATTTGGCTGGGCTTAGAGGCCCGTAGTCTTCTAATTGCTGATCTATATATACACCAATATGTGTATGATTTTGCAATGTTTTAAAAATGTATAGATACCGCTAAACTAGAACCTATCTATACATAGGAATAGAAATCATCTAAATTCTATTATGGTAATAATGTCTAACTATATTAGCTAACATAATACTACACAACATGAGTGTAGTTCCACCAAAAATCAATAGGTAAAGCTAATCAAGCAACTATCTATAGATAGGAGTAGAAAACAAGCAATTTCTATTCCGCAAAATGCATGTAACTTGTGTTGAGATATGTATTATACTACCATTTTAGGATTTCCAAGAGTTGCAGATCGACCATGTACTAGATGTCTCACCGCACAATTTTTTGCCACATCGATGTCATTTTGTGAATACAGATTTTGTTCCTTTGGGAAAGTCTGTGGACATTAGAATATAAGAAAATAGTTCTTGTGGGTTAGCAGTTGATCTATAAATACAAATAATTGAAATACCTATGCACTAAATATTTACCTTATAAATTTCTAGGTAATCTAACCGTATATCTTTAACACACTCGGTCGCGCATAACATTACATAGTAGCCACACTCCCATGTTCTTGCTTCATTCTTGTACTAATATTTTGGAATGTGAATTAGTTGACAGTAATTAACATTAAAAAATTATGACATTAAAATAACTAAAATGAAACCTTGATTTGGACAACTTGTAAGGCTTTTTGAACATTAGGTTCATTGAATGCAATCCTCAAAATATTTAGATACGGTTGTGATGGTTTAAAATGAAATGGATCCATCCAATATACGCGCTTAGCTTCCAGGACAATCAATATTAATAACCAATGACCCCTACATTGAAATCGTTATATTAATCAAATAACTTGTGAATCTTAGAATGTATCAACATGTTTAATAATTGTAAAATTGAGAACATCACCTCTCTATGTAAGGTACAATGTAGAAAATTATATCCTTTCGTCTCAAGCATTTGCACGTGTAATCGATCTGCTCTTGGTTTGAACACCCAATTCCTTGAGTCATCAATGGACACAAGTAGCTCAACAATCCTTTTTCCTTTTGATTGGAAAAGTAGTATATGTACCTTACACCAAATACTATGTAGATTAGCTCTCAACCCAAATAAGAATTTCGACTGAAGACATAGTGAACAAATAAAACCTAACAAGCACTTACAATAGAAAAATTGTCATGATATGTTGGTTGACTTGGCTACATTGGCTAAATTCATCGAAATCACTCCAAAACACGATGATGTCTCATTTTCTACCAAACACACACTCATCGCAAGAAAATTTGTATGTTCAGTTATGTCCGTGTGCCGAGATCCAGTGGGACAACAATCAAACATAATGTGGAGCCCTCTTTTTCCACTTGTGCTCTTGGCTTTAGAGTTTTGTCATTTTTTCCCTACCTGTACGATTGACTTTGTGGGTGTTGGTGTGATTTCTTTCAAATGACCGCCCTCTCCGGATCGACGTAAATAAGATTATGAGGCCATTGGAGGAACATTCCTTGGGCCAGTCCCACTTTCTTGTAATCTCCTTCAGGAATGGGAAAATTTGCATTGTGCACTAACGGTTTCTAAATGGAAATTCTTGCAATTCCTTCCCTGATAGGTATGGAGTGATGGTGTCTCATTGATTTATAATAAAAACCATCGGCCACATGTATTGGTGTTGCTTTGTCACCGACCTCAATGAAAAGTTTGCATACTTGATTACCCTATAAGAATAAAAAGAATACCATCAAGAATAAAGTTCCAACACATCATTTAATTATTTTGAGTAAGATTGAACCTTTTTCTTGGGGGATAAGATGGACTTGTTTGGGATTCCATCAATTGCCTTCTTTGTGGGGGATAAGATGGACTTGTTAGGGGTTGCAACAACTTTTATCCTCAGTGCTACAATCTTGTTAACCTCAATGTCACTCGAAGAGTGGTGAGACCCTCTTGAAGGGGGTTCCCAATCGGTAGTTAGATCTTCCAGATTATCCGGTGGTTGAAGACCCATGTGATTGGCTAACTTGCGAATTAAAATTTCTTGACGCTCTAACCTCTTATCCCTTAAAAAGGCTTCTTTCTTCAATTCATTTATTCTAGATGGATTTGCAATGTAAGAATGGAGAATTTTGAAAGCCTCTCGCTGCGTCAAGAATCCACCCACCCCTCTTGCGCATCCCGCATGGTCAGGTTTATCGGTTGCCTTGCACCAAATTTCGTGCTTACTCGATGGAAAGAATTGACCATCAATTTCATCTTGTTTTAATTTTGCCTATGCAATTACCTAAATACAATGTGAAATCTAAAATAAATAGAAATTAAAAAATGAAATTGTAATTGATAACAGTCTTACCACTTTCTTCGCAATTTTAGTTGCTTTTTTCTCTCACGTACTGACCTTTTTTCCATGTTGAGCCTTGAGGAATAGATCACAACGTTCAATTTTTTCTAAATCAATTGAAATAACTGATGCCCTTGCCTCTTCCTCGAACATTTCCTCCTCTATTGCCAACAATAAATCTTTTTTGAATTTCTCCTTTACCGTCTCCAGTGCCGCCAATGCATAACCCCCGTGACTCTTCCTACGTGGAGTTAATTGAGGCAAAAAATGTGCCTTTTCTCTATCCTAGTCCCCTTTGTGATATTATTACAATTCGCGATATTGAAAAAAGCTTAATTATATTAAAAATTCAATATACGGTAATACGTACATTTTTAGCATTCTCTAACGCTCTTATCTTGTGAATCTCCCAACTCTCCGGTTTTATGTATGTGTATGTTATCCATGGTCTATCACCTTTTTTCATTGGAGAAAATAAAATCCATCGATAGTGTGAATTTGTATTCTCGCCAAGTGTTGGATAACATTTCATGACCCTCTTCTTCTAGTCGTCCATGTCCGGGGAATCAATTTCAAATGGTCTTTAAATGGACATAAATGATAAATTCTTGAAAAATATTGTCCATTTGAATGCTATAAAATATTTTAAAAAAAACCACTAGTGTCAACTAAAAAGTTTGCATACCTTGCAGTCCAACCATAATCACTCCTTGTAATTTTTTGGAACTTCGTACCAATTGTCATATTTGATGTCTACTCTAGTCCTACCAACCTTGCCAACCCAACTTGACCATTTAGCACACTCTTCGGACAAGAGTTGTCCCATCTTGTTGAAAACCAACAAGGTAAATTATTTTCTAGCCATTCTTTCTAGAGTTCTACAATGAGTTTTAGCGATTCCAATCTTATCGGACCCCTCACCGTCCTCATCTTCGGAAACCATTGTCTCTGTATTCCCATTTTCCAAAGTAATATGATCACGATTTATTTTTGACATTTCAAAACAATCTCCAATAAACATATATATATATATATATGTATATTAAAATTCCTAGAATATGAAAACAAATACAACAGAGAGTTTAACAAAATTAATATTAACAAAATCATTGATCTAATATTTGCAAAAATAAGAGGAAAAATTAAAATTTGCATATGAATTGTGTAAGAAATGAATGTTAAAAATATGAAAGAAGGAAGTTTTACCAAATTCTTGGCCTTGGAGGTAGGATTTTGTTTTCAAACTTTCTTTTTGTACCTCAAAAACCAAGATGAACATACCCCATTTTCAACTTCATCAGTGAATGAGAGTATACCTAGAGTAGAATAACTAGGGTTTGGTGGGATTGAACATTGATGTTGATATATGGCGAAGATTTGTGGTGATTTTGTGTGGAATGAGGGTTTTAGAGTTTTTTTGTGAGTGAAAATTGTGGGGAACTCCCGCCTATTATTGACATTGAATACCCCCCCCCCCCTTTGAAATTTTTTTAATGCATTTAGTGGGGAACCCACCAGAAAAGAGTTCTGATTGAGGAACTCTCGTGACTCTTTATATTTATTGTAAAATATTAGTTCCTCAATCTAAAGTTGATCTTTTCAGTGAAAACTAAACCACTGACTATCTTCCGAGTTTGGAACCCAAAGTAATATATAAAAAAATTAAATGGGATTATGATTTAATCCCAATGTTTCAAGAATAAAAAACCCTAGCTAGTTCCCTCTTACATTTTCTCAATCGAAATTGCTAAAATTATTTCGAGAAACAGAGGCGGCAGGAGGATAAGCAAGCATGACAATGCATCGACAAGGAGCCACGAACCGGTTGAGGACATTAGGCGAGCCAAAAGTTCTTTAAAAGTGAGGCAGAACAAAGGTATGTCAAATTTCTCCGTGTCCGTAAGTGTACGAATCCAAGGGTTGTTCCTGCTGATAGGTTTGAGGACCTATCCCTAGGATGTTTAGTGCGCTATTTCAAAAACCAACACATGGCTAAATTGTTATGAATGGAGGAAAGGGTCCATACTGATGAAGTTTTCCAGTTTTATGCGAATTTGGGCAAACATTTTAACAATAAAGACTTAACCTGGGTTAATGGCATTAATGTGATCATCACAAAATGTACCGCGAATGCCGTTTTAGATTGCCCATACCTTAACTCTTCCAAGCTGCATCCTGATAACCTTGATGGTCCGTTGGAAAGTTTTCACCAACAAAGCTAGCCGACGGTTACAGAGTCCACACCGTTGGACCCTATTGGAATGGAACGTAAGTACTTCCAGAGGGAAGAGCCGGAGTGGGTAGGTCTGACACTTATTGTGTGGGGAAATTGTTAGTATTGTAGCAGATTGTGTACGAGTGGATTTGCATGAATTTATTGCCGTCTGGTGGACATGCATGTGAGCCGACAATAGGAAACTGGATGGTGTTTTATTACATCATAGAGGACATCCCAATTAACATGGGTTTCATAACTTTAAACTACATGTTAAAGGATGTGGTCGGGAAGAAGAAGAGGGGAAATTATATGTTGCACAACTCTTGGATTCCATATTAAAAGAGGGGAAATTAGCTCAATTCCTAACAAGTTATCATACAAGCATTGAATATTCTCAGACTTCCAACTCGCCGAATGGAGGGATGACAATCAACCTCAAGCTAAGGAGTGGGATGACAATCAACCTCAAGAAAAAGAGTCCGAAAAGCTACCTTCCTAGCCGGAGGTGAATCCAAGAAATGTGAGTTTACTTCAGCTAAGGAGTGGGAATGAAGTTTTCAAAACCAAGAAGAAGGTGACACAAGAGGATGACAAGTTAGTGGAGGACACAAAAGCACATTTCTAAGAAGAGATAGTTGTTAAGGAAGCACCCTCCATGGAGCTCCAACCAGCCGAGGCACAAGTTGCTATTCCACCTCTATTTCCAAGTGCTTTGAGGCGAAAGCCGAAGGTGGAGACAAATGAGGCCAACATTCAAAAAGTCATCGAAAAGGTGGAGGTATCTATCCCTATCTTAGAATTGATAGACAATGTGCCTTTATATGCAAAATTACTAAAGGTTCATGTACTAAGAAAAGGCGTAGACCACCTAAGAAGTTAGGGAAGCTGAAAATTGGGGAAGTTATCATTTTGAATCATAGGACTAACAAGTGTGATGACCCCAGAATGTTTTCTATCCCAATTTCATTAGGTGGAACACTTGTTGAATAGGCCATAATAGATTTAGGAGCTTCTGTAAATGTGATTCCATTAAGTCTATTTGAATGTCTTGAAATTGGTGGACTTGAAGGGACAAGAGTGATTTTTTTACTCGCCGATCACTCCCAAGCTAGCCCTCGTGGGCTGGTGAAGGATGTGATGGTGCGAGTAAGCAAGTTTTTTTTCTGAAAGAATTTTATGTCCTAGATGTAGCACACCACGGAAGTTCACCCCCAATCCTTTTGGGGAGAATTTTTCTAAAAATGTCTAGGACTAAAATTGATGTCTACTTGGGAACTTTGGCTCTAGACGATGACATAGACAAAGTGGAATTCAACATTTATAAATCTAGGCATGATTCAACAAAACCTTCTCTTATGTGCAAATGTGTGACACTTTTTGATGAGCATGATATTCTTGAACCTTCTTGTGTTACCAATGAGCATGAATCTTCTGTTGATAAGTTTGTGGTTGCCCCAATGAATTTCATGATTTAGTCAATGATATGTTTATACTAGATTGTTTTTCTATGCCAACCAAATTTCAGTGAGAAAAGGAAAGTGTCAAGGATTTGATACCTCTTCAACCTCCTCCTAACCCCAAAGTGACATTCAAGGAGTCAATATTGGCAAAGCAAGGAGAGACATTTCTAGGTGCGGACAAGGGCTACAAAGGTAAGGATGTCTCGTTGTGGAAATCTCTCCACAATGACGTCATCGTAGGCAGAGTCATCGATGGTAATTCCAGAGACCCATCGGTAAGTGCTTCAAATTTGAATGCGTGAAGGGGAAATAATTTGTGATGACGACAATAAATATACATGGTTCTTTTGTTTTCTAGTTTGAAGTAGTGAATTCGTAGAATTTGCATGTCTTGCTTGAAATAAAGGATCCTTTGAATGAAATTCTTGCATGATTTGGAGATCTAGATGTGAAAATTTGTGCTTATGTGTAGATGGAATGGATTTTGATGGGTGACATAGTTTACTTTCAAAAGTTGAGAAAAACTAAGGAATATATAAAAATCTGGGGTTTGCTTCATGAAAATGCTTGCCACGAAGGGTAGCTCTCGTGCCATGATGATGGCCATGAGACTCTGTCTTATGAAGGTGGGAAAACTGGGCAAAAAGTTCTTTTTGTCGATTTTTGATTTTCCACCCCCCAACTTGTCTCAAAAATGCAACTTTTCGAAAAGGAATTTTGGGTTTCAAAATTTAAAATGTTTTTTTGATTCAAGAAGTGAGATTTCCTATTTCCTTAGGAGTTTTTATGCATTTAGTACTTCCAACATTAATTGATTGTACTACTTGTCATCTAATTTGAAATTCCATCTTTATGTACATTGTAGCTCTCTCTCCCCCCCCCCTTTCACCTATGGTGAAATTTCATTCTCAAGGTACAATTTTCCCCCTAATTTCATCATATACAGACTCTTTCTTCTCAAGAAACACTCAATCACATACACTCTTTGGTGAACTCGAAAAAAAAAGTGAAGCTTTTCTCCCAAAAAATAGCTATTTTTGCTTCTTCTTGTGTGGATCTTACACTTCTTGGCTTCAAATTTTGGGTTACCATTTGATCTATTTGTATACATGCTTGATTGACATTGTGGTGTTGTTATGAAAAGCATGATTTTTGAAAGAGCATGTGTTGATGTGATGTTGTTTGAGCTTGTGTGCCCGATCTTGTGATGATGAATTTATGGAGTCTTGAATGTGCTATTGATCTTGAATGATGTGTTCTTCATTTATCGGTGATTAGGGAGAGCATGAATCTTGTTTGCATGAATCTATTGATGGGTTGGTGAAAGGCATACATGATGTTGTTGATTGATGAGGAATATTTTTGTTTTAAATGGCCTTTATGCTTATACCATCTTGCTTTGAAGTTTGGTATTTTTGGGAGATTGTTCTTTATTGGATGACATCATGGGCCATGCATTGTTTATTATAAAACTACTATTCTTCTCCTTCATTGTATTAGGATGCCTCAAAAAAGGGTACTTCAGAGAAAGAGAAGTCTTTGCGGGGTGAAAAATGGAAGAATCCAATAAAGGGTGCAAACCCTAAAATGGAAATTCCCGTTCCTCGCAACCCCAAGTCTGTAGCCGATGAGTGTATGGGTTTGATCAACATTATCGGGACTGCAGCTCAGAGATGGAGTAATTTGAGGGAACCAAAGGGGAGCATTTCGGAGACTATTTTTTTCTTGCAAGAGCACCTTGATGGCTCTAGGCTTACTTGAACTAGTGACCTTTATTTTGGTTCGGGTAGGCCTAGAAGGTTTTCTCAACGTGCACTCGAAAACCTAAATAAGGTGCACTTTATAGTTTCTAGCTAGTAGTTGGAAAGTCACAGACGAGGAGGGTCACAAGGTGATTAAGTTCAGCTTGGTTACAAGGAGTACCGAATGACCTATAGAGGGGTGGCATTAGCTTTTGGGTGAAAGACCGGCCAGAACATTCCACAGAATCATTTCCAAGGAATGCCATTCTCCCTTTGGAAATTTTGGAGATAGCTAACCGGGACCGACCGGAAGAATTTGAGCAAGAGCACGAATATAGTCCACCTGGAAATATGTGATGTTCATCAACTCCTTTCTATGAGCATTCTATGCCACGATGAATTGATGCATTTCCCGGGCTCCGATGTACACCTTCTTTGGGCAATGACACTGGAGGGGAAAATCTACCCAGACTTGGTTAGTGTTTTTGTTAAAGAATGCACAACTATGAGAGAGCAGAATAGTGGGAAGATTCCTATGGGAGACATGGTTAGCCTTTTGGAGCCACATTTGGGACATTCTATCTCGCATAAGGCTTTAGCCAATATGGGTAGGTCGAGATCGACCTATACAATTGAGAAGCTATCTAGGGAATTCATGGTGGGAACTAAAACTTTGGCGGATAGATTTGTGTGGCAGAGCACCTACTCTCAAGTTCATGGTTCTTCCGCAACCGGAGCGCACCTCTATCAACCTTGATACAAGCCTTGATAAATTGTTCATTAAGCCTGATCCATGATTCGAGAAGGAATTTTATAGAGTATTGGCCAACCCAGAGATAAACCTAGAAGAGGCCAAAGGGGAGACATCTTTGAGAGCACTTTCGAGCCGATCTTATCTTCCCACGGGCATTATGGATCAACTACACCTAGTTGGGGAGCAACTCTCAAGTTCTTCCCAAGTGTTTCAGGAGATAGTTCAAGCTATTGAATGAGTGAAGGCACAAGTTGAGGAGCTAAACACGAGGGTGGATTGCCTTGAGGCCACAATCCAAGCAACGGGATTCATTGAAAGGTGTTTCACCAGCCACAAGGAGGCCGGCCCTTCAAGGCTGAAAGCGTAAGTATCACTAGTTTCCCTACTTCACCTTTGATTTGACATGAGAATGCATAAGAGACTATGTATTGTTTAGGTGTGGGGAAGGGATTAGTGAGTACTTAATAATTCTCATTCATACATTTCTTCGTGCATGCGTGCTTTGTTTGTTTTTCTTGGTAGATTTTTGGTTACTTCTGATTGGGATGCTTTTGGAAAATTTTGGTTGTTCGCATGTTATGATAGAATTTTAGGATTCTAGTTTGCATGTGGAATGTGGCATTAGGATTTGGTGGTGTATTGGTTTGTTGCTTATTTTTTGTAGTATGAAGCTCTCTTTTGGGCCAATTTTATACTACACCAAAAAATGAAAAATGAAAAAAATGAATTATTTTTAAAACCTGGACAAGTTGAAAACTCAAAAGGGCGACTTGGGTAACATAATGAAAAGCCCAGATATGTCGAAAGACCTAGGTAAAAGTGAGAGGCTTGGCCCGGATAGACTTACGAATCTAGGCAAAAGTGAGAGGTCATGTGGAAAAATGTGAGAAGTGAGCACGTTTTGTGGGATAAAGCTATGATCAAAACCCAAAATGGTTCCTAGGAAAAATGAGAGAAACTGAGAGAAAAAAAGAAAAAAAGAAACAAGAATATAGGTTGATGACACATTAGACTCCTTGGTTACAACTAGGTCAAGAATCTTGAGTTATCCCTATGTTGCAACCAAGTCGACGACTTTTGGATTTCTTTGGTGGATTGTTTTTCTTGAGGATTGCTCTTTAATTTCTTTTAGGACTACTTTTGGGAAACGTAAGCTTGGCTTTATTCCGATCTTTTATCACTTATCTTTTTCCATACACATTTACTTGATTTGGGTGGTTTGGTTGCTTTAGGAACTCTGGGGAGTGTGAGAGTTGTGTGATTTTCACCTTCTTGGGGAACTAGGGTAGCTTGGGAATAAGTTGAATGCATTGGCTATTTTTGCATGCTTAATTCCGCTTGAACCTTTTTCTTTGATTTTATTTACAAGAGGATGAGTATAGGTTTAAGTATGGGGAGTCCAATCTGCACCATTTCACATGTTTTAACTAATGCATTTGACATAGTTTTTAGTTAGTTTTGGTTGGCGGTTTGGCAGCATTAGTTGAGTTTATATGACAAAGGGTTTACACAACCATGTTTGGTTCTCTATTCTAAATCCTGCATTTTGTATACTTAACTAGTGATTCTTGACATCTTGTGTTCACGGGCTACTTGGTCTTCATTACAAGTATCTTCGGTAAGTCGCGCGTGAATGCTATTTGTTACATTACATTCTCGCGAAGGCTATTTTCTTTTAACGGTAAAATATTGGAAGGCCATTCACATTTGAATGGTAGTAGACGAAGGCCACGAACATCAATGTATGGTAGAATGATATTGTAGCGAAAGATAGGCAGCTTCGGAGTTCAAGATAGTCAAAGGAGAAAAGGGTAAATCATGGTCCAAGGACTGTTGCCTTAGTCTGAGAACGATCCAGGAAGAAATAATCTTCAAGGCTGGTTCCATTAGATTTTTCTTCTTGAATACTACAAAATGGACTACTAGAACACTCAATTCAGACTAACAATTCACCCGTGACAAGCAAATAAAGTTCAGCCTATGAAGCACCAGCAGCCCATCACCGACCGCACATGGTCAAGCACCAGAAGCCCGTGACAATCTTCACGGCCTGCAATACACAAGTTTCTAGGGGTTCCATGAAGACCTGCACAAGACCTTCATGAGGCAGGGTGCAGGCCGTGACAAAAGCACCGGGTTGTGAAGCAAGGGGATAAAGAGTTAAAAATTGTGTCTAAGCTTTACGGACAGTGACAAAATTTCTGAGCAGAAGCCACAAGCTGTTCACAGTCCGTGAAAACATTCACAGACCATGGTACGATCCCAGCTTCACGGACAGCGCCAGATCCCACGGGCCGCGGCTATGAACATACACGGACCATGCCCGATCTGGCATCTTATAGCTATGCATGCTTCACGAACCGTGGCATCCGTGCTGGCCTGTGAAACCTTGGCTGGTGACCTAGGGTTTTGATATTTTGGCCTATTTTTAGGCCTAATCTCCTCCTACTATATATAGGACCCTAGTCTACTCATTTGAGGAGGTTGGATCATTTTTTTGGAAACACATTTGGAGAGAGAGAGAGTTTTGAGAGAATGAAGGAGTTTCTTTTGTAGGTTTTGTAATCTTTTCTTTTCTTTTCTTCTTGCTTTGTCCCAAAGATGTGGAATTCAAATATATATTTGAATTCCATATCTAGGGAGTAGTTAGATTTGCTTGGGATTCATTTTAGCACTTGGTATTTTCTAAATTCTTTATGAGATTCATTAGATTCACCCTATCTTTGTATTTATGATATTATTGTGATTCTTCTTGAATGTTATAAATGCATGAGTAGTACACCACATATAAGCACACACTTTAGGATATACTCGTGTATGGTGCAATTATTGATCCCGCCTTGGGAAGAGAAACCTGGATGATAGAATTGGTAGGGGTGAATTCGAGAAGGCTCTGACCTATTTTCCATCGCACCAATCTTAGTTAACTTCATAATTGTTGTCCGAGAGGTTACAAGTAGAGATAGTGAATAGTAGCACGCTAGGTGTTGTGTAGAAACCCAACCCTGGTATCAAAGATAAGGTGCCTACAAACTTTGGGCCGAGTGTATATAGGACCCAAGGGGTGTATTTGCATTCATAGTGGAAGCTTGAGACGTAATAACAAGGGGGAGAAATATACCTACAACGATGGTCGTACCTCATTGTAATCCCCTAATTACGATGGCAGTGTCAATGGAGGGTTGCGAGCGTACCCACCTTGATAGGGTGTGGAAAGTGTATGCCACCAGCCCCACCATTTGTTGTGAACACACTTATAGGTCTTCTTTTTTATGTCTATATGTTAATGAATATAGGATTGAAGCATTAGAACTACCATGTTGCTAAATGGTTCCTAAGTGCCTAGTATAATTAGTTTACTTGTTTGTCAATTGCATGCTTGTAGTTGTTAGTTGAAAACACCAAAACACCAAACCCCCCTTCCTAATTGCATGTTTACACTACCAACTTTTCCTTTCACTCGTGCGGGTTAATGACCCGCACGAGGTTGTGTTTTAATTAGTGTTCGGCCCCTAGTATCCTTGTGGAAAAACCCAGGGCTTGCCGCTTACTACCCTTTGGTAGCTTAGCAGTAAGAACATGTGCAAAATATAAATCTCTATCTTTGACCCCTAAGCCCCTTGGCTCATGTTTTAACAATAACCTGGTTTGGAAAAGTCATGTTTAAAGGTGGTTTGTCTAGAACCGCCTTTGAATGATGGAAATGGAAGGCGGTTCAGTTGGTGTCATTTTGAATGCTCCATCTCAGAACATAGATCCGAATGACGTTCCAGACTCAGAACCTAGATTTTATTTTTGCTCTGGACTCGGAACCAGCATGTATGCTGTGTAATTGAAACAACAATTTGTGATCTGAGTACTTAAGGTATATCATTAAGTTGTTCCAAATCTAGAACATCGTCGGACTTTAAGTACCATGAATTTTGGAAGGTACAATTATAGTTCCGAGCTCGAAACACTATGAAGATAGCAATATATACGGACAACCAACTTCATTTTCATTTGGAGAAATAAGCTAAAAATTTTTAGGGCACTCTTTGGAACTAAAAGGCTAAGGTAATTGTACATATACAAATATTCTTACCCAATCGAACTAATTATTTTCTTATTGAAGTAAGTTTTGTAATGCTTTAAAAGATAGGGTTTAGATTTGATATGTTGCTCATTGGAATTTTGGTTTCATATATGATTGAATGTGTCTTGATGTTATTTTCATGTAGTTAATGGATAGAATCAGATTTATCGAGAGCGACATTAGGACATCACCCAATTATATTTGTTTAGTAGATTCATTTATTGTGGTGACTTTTGAACATGCGGTAAAAAATGGGGTCGTACGTGCACGTTGCCCCTATAAGAATTGCATGAATGATGCATATTTAGGGAGGAAGAAGTTGCATGAACACCTTATTTTTTGAGGTTTCCAGAAAAGATAAACTTGTTGGATATGGCATGGCGAGGTACCGATGGATGTAGGTGGAAATTGTGGAATGAAGGAAGGGGTTGAATTAGATTGTGATGATCGATTTGATGAGAGGGTGGAGGATGTTTCCAGAGAATTCCATGGTAAATCTGAGGTCCTAGAGTCGTTGCTTAATGACAAGAATTGCCCATTGTACGTCGGGTCAAAACACTTGGTTTTGAGTGTGACATTGAAAATCATGAATTTGAAGGCCAAATTTGGTTGGTCTGAAAAAGGATGAAAGAAACTATATAATTGGTTCGAGAATTGCTTCTCGAAGGAAATCGTATGCCTGAGAAATCCTATGCTGCGAAAAAAGTTCTTTGTCCTATAGGTTTAGAATTATAAAAAATCCATGCATGTCCAAATGATTGCATGTTGTTTAGGGGAAAGGAGGATGAGAAACTTGAAGCATGCCGGGGTATGTGGTGAATCTTGGTAGAAGTTAAAGCATGGTGAAATTGGAGTGTGTGCAGAGGTAGGGACCATTTTGAAGAAGAAGACACCCGCTAAGGTCCTATGGTATCTTTCGATTATTCCACAGTTACAGAAGTTGTTTACATCCAAAAAGATGCAAAATTACTATGATGGCATGTGGAAAGAGATCGTCCGATGGATGATGCCATAAGGTATACTTCCGATGGTGAGCAATGGAAAATGCTTGATGGCATATACCCGGAGTTTGGATCGGATACAAAACAATTAAGGTTAGGATTATCAACTGATGGAATGAATCCATTTGGCAACATGAGAAATGCATATAGTTCTTGGTCCGTAATGTTGGTGATCTACAATCTACTGTCGTGGCTGATAATGAAAAGAAAATACGTTCTGTTGTCCATGATGGTTTTAGGCCCCAAGCAACAGGGTAATGCCACTGATTTATATCTTACGCCCCTATTGGAAGATTTGTTGACGTTGTTCAATCATGGAGTCCGTACTTACGATGCTGTGGTGGATGATATTTTCTCGATGAAGGCCCTTTTGTTTTGCAGCATAAATGAATTTCCCTCTTATGGAAATTTGTCGAGCTATTTTGTCAAAGGACACTATGCATGTCCAATTTTTGAGGAAAAAAATCTACTTTTTTCAACTTAAGTATGGTTAAAAAACTATTTGCCAGGGACATCAACAATTTCTCCCCGAGGGGCATCCGTGGCATTTTGTAAAGAAGTGGTTCAATGGCAAGACCGAGTTGCGAGGTTTTCTGGTACAACTAACCAGCTCAGAGGTATTTGAAACTTTTAGAGGATTGGCTAACAATTTTGGTAAGGGGAAGCGAAAGTTGGCAATTGAAGGTAGTTGGAAGAAATGCTCAATCTTCTTTCAACACCTTTATAGGTAGGATATGGATGTCAGACACTGTCTCGATGTAATGCACATAGAGAAAAATGCCTGCGATGTTTAAATTGGCACACTTTTGAATACTTTCAGTAAAACTAAAGATGGATTGAAGTCTCAATTTGATTTGGTTGAGATGGGTGTTAAGGAAAATATTTGTCCCATTACTGATGGAGATGTTTGTTATCTGCCTCCCACTTGTTATTCAATGTCTCAGATGGAGAAGAATTAGTACTGTGAGATGGTGAGTAGTGTGAAAGTGCATGGAGCCTATTCTTTGAATATCAGTGCTTGTGTATTGCTAACAGAGTTGAATTTGGGTGGATTTAAATCCTATGAGTGCAAAAACTTGATGCAAGAATTGAATGACGATTTTGTATTACTAGCTATGTTTGTTCATCAAGTCAATATGTTCAAAAACCATTAGTGTTGCAAACCTTGATCAGTTGCAAATTATGATTGTATAAGTATTGTGCTGAATGGAGATGTACTTCCCACCTTCGTTCTTCAACATAATGGTTCATATGATAACTCACTTTGTTAGGGAGATTAATCTACAGCCTTTCATTTTTAAGATGGATGTATCCCTTTAAGGGGTACATGAAAATATTCAAGCATTTTGTTAAGAATAGGTATAGGCCTGATGCAAGTATTGTGCAACGATATTTTACTGATGAGGCCCTTGAATTTTGTACCGAATATACTAAGGAGGTTGAATCTGTGGGGGTTCCGAAATCCAGGCATGAAGGGTTGTTGGATGGTGTAGGGGTTTGACTGGGTAAGCTATTTAGCCCCAGTGTTGAGGATTTGTGCACTTTTAATTTGTACGTTCTTCGGAATCATGAGGATATTGTCCCATACATTGATATTCACATGGATGAAATTCGATTTTTGAATCCCACTTTCAACGAAGCATGAGTTCTTCAACAACACACTGGAACTTTTGCTTCTTGGCTACGATCTCATGTGGCCACTGGTCCGCATCCAGAAATAGTCAAATGGTTGTCTTGGAGACTGTTGGGTATCGTTCTATCTTTCAGGGGCTATAACATCAACGGTTTTACATTTGGTACAAATCAATGGATGATAAAGGAGTTTCTCAGAACAGTGAAGTTTCACTTGTTTCTGGAGCTTTGCATCTTGGTAGTATGGCTTACAACAATCTGATGTACGCCCATAGTTTCTACTTAAGTACGATTATGGAAATTTGGGAGCTCGATTATGTTACAATAAGAGTGCATATTTTCAAATTTTAATGGTTTTATTTCAACAATGGTCAAAGAACAGAAGATTTGGGTTTCACACTGGTGGATCATAGCCGGATGGGTTGGAGAGAAGATCCATTCATATTGGCCAGACAAGCTCATCAAATTTTCTACATTAAAGATCCTATTTACTCCTGGTGGGAGATTGTGGTTGAGGGCAAAAGGGCTTTCGTGGAGGGTTTTGAACAAGAGGATTTTATTGGTATGGGTACAAATACTGGGATTGAGTCAAATGATGAAGATTTTCTACTCCAAGAGGATGATGCTAGTTTGCTCGAGTTTGTGGGATGCATGGACCACAATGAAGTGATATAGGTTAATAACCATGGAAAGATGACCAAACAGCAGAAGGCACCAAAAAGGGAAGTCGAAAAAAAGGAAGAAGCAGTGTAAGGTAAAGGTTTAGGGCTGTTTTGCAATTTATTTTGTAGTTTACAATTGGAAAAGAGTCACTTCCGAGCTCGGAACATCTTTTGGAGCTATGGCCATTTATACTTTTATCCATCAGTTATAGCCAGTTAACATTTTAATTACATTTCCATTCCAACCACGTATTTAGGATTCAGAATACTAAAAAATGCAAGTTCATACGTGGTAAATACTAGTCAAAATATCTCAGAATGTCAACATGTTTAGGATTCAAAACATAAGAGTTAACAAATTCAACATCCAAATCAAGAAGCTAAAGTATGATAAAATTCAACAACCAGATTTAGAGTTTCTAGAGTAGAAATCAATCAAATGGGCATTACAAGGAATACGTTCTCTTATGTGGTTTTTTCTTGGATTCTTTGAGGGCTCTCTCATATGCTTTCTGCTTACGCTCAAGTGTCCCTACACGCTCTCTCAATTGGGACACCTCATCGCGAACCCATTTGTCAACCCTCTGCATGGCCTCCATAAATTGAGGACCGGAATCATCTACAAATGATTGATTGATAAGTTGTTAGGAAAACATAACAACTGATGATATAGTTATTTTTTTTATGAATGTAGTGTAATTATATTACCTTCTTTGAATCTGCGCCTCGTGCTTGGTTCAGCAGATGCCGGTGTCTTGTGATGCCACTTGTTATCTAGTAATACCCACTTTTTCTTCAAAAAATATTGTTTGTCAAAGTTCTTGCAGGGTTTTTCCTCCCCACTTAACTCCAACCCCATCACTTTCTTAAAAATAGAGGTAATCAAGTTCCCATAAAAAAGACTCTTAATTAACTTCTTCGAGGTACCAATCGACAACATATGTGACAAAATAGCTGGCCTGGGATTAATTCTACGACCCTCCATCAAGTAGTAGAACAACATAAGTGTAGCATTGGTAAGTTCGGTGATGTGTCCATATTTGGGAATGATTGACCTAGCTATGAAGTCCCTCACAATATGATCGTCAGGTACTAGGTGTTACAAACTAAAAGATTCTGGCCTTCCTAGATCATTTGCATTACGTAGAAATACTGCACACTATATTCTATGGGGTCTATCCTAGGATACTAATGAGCCAAAGACCACTCACCCCTATGGTAAACATCATCTAATAGACCATTCTCTCGTTGTTGACATAAATCCTCAGGACCCTTATGGTGACGATAAATTATTTTATTTACAATCCACAGGCTAAGCTCCACATTGAAACCATTGCCCTTAGTCCAATAAGCACCACCCCCTCAATCTCATGCAAGTTGCTATAATATTGGCAAACTTCATCAAAGTAAGACTGTTGATTCATCGATAATAGTTTTAGGACATGTTGGCCTTCTAATTTTTGTAAGAGGTCGGCTAACCCTATGCTATGGTGAACATTTAGGTCTAGCACATAACAATCCATTAATTTTCCCCTACTTCTTAAAACATTTTACCTAATTTTGGATTAAAGAGATACGAACCTTCTCGTTTCATAGTCAGGGTTCGTGCCACGTCCACATCCGCCTCTAGTTGATTTCGACCTTCTTCTATGAATAGGAGCACCGACATTCGATGTTGACATTGTCGACCGCCAAAATGTGAATTTGAAATTCTATATTTTCTACTTCGACCATCAGAATTCTATCTAGGGTTTACAATTTGTGTTTTGAAGAATTTTAATTGCATTATATATATAGGGGAAAGAATTCCGAGCTCGGAACTCTCTCTTACCCTTGTTGATTAATTTTGGAACTAGGATTAGAAATGAGCATGGAGCTCGGACCATCTATTCTGAGCTCGTAATGTGTTGTCTATTAAAAAAATAAAAGGAAAACCAATAGTCATTGTCACAGTTCCGCATCCAAAAAATGCTAAAATTTTGGAACCCGCATTTAGAGCTCGGAAGCTTGTTTGTGAGCAAAATAAATTTATTGGCCCATTAAGGTCAACATTACAGTTCAAGATCAGAAAACAAAAAAAAATTCAGAACCCTTGTTATGAACTCGGAAGCTAATCAGTGACAAAAATAAATGTGCCATAAAGGTCAGCATTATAGTTCAGGATCAGATAAAACAAAAGTTTTCAGAACTCCAGTTCCGAGCTCAGAATCTTATCTGCGACCAAAAAAAATAAAATGTCACACCAAGGTCAGCAGTACAATTTAGGTACAGAAAAAAAGGATTTTGAAACCATCATTTTGAGCTCGAAAGTTCCTCTGTCACCAAAAAATATATGGCTTACTTGGCATTGACTTACGGTGTTGGATCAGAAAAGACAAAAGACATCTGAATGTCTGTTCCAAGTCCGGAACACGTTCAGTGAAAAAGTGTAAGAAATTGAAAAACATATTTCCAAGCTCTGAACTGGGAGGCTACAGAAAAACCCTATCACCTGAGTCGTGGAAGAGGTGTTGGATCGTTCTTTTCACAAAGAGATGTGTATGGAGTTCACCGGGCTTACAAGAAGGCTAAACCATCTAGGTTCACGCCTTGCAAGAGGAAGCGCTTGCACGAGATAGGAAGATTGAGCAACAAGATATATTGATCCGCAAGTTAATTGAACACAGCGGTCTCCCCGTACCCAGAAATTTAGCCAATCTAATACCTGGTTGGACTCTGCCTTCGAGAGGGTCGCACCACTCACCGAGAGATGTAGAGGTTAACCACTAACATATTCTACCTCCGCAAGGAGATGAAGTCAATAATGTTGACCTCGCCATCATGTCCGCCAGATAAAATGGTCTAATTTTTATATTTATAATTGATTTTCATTTACCTTCATTTGTTTGACTTACCTTCATTTACCTTCACTCCATACCAATTCCATATGGGATATGTGGAGTCTCACTGGAGAAGCCACTAGTCCCCAATGCCCTATTGCCAATTGTAGATGGTCAATTCAAGCACGTGGGAACCACTAAAGGGCTTTTTATCTTATGGCCTCGTCGCCTAATCTATGTGGACCCTACGAAGGATGGTAATTTGAAGGCCAAGCCTAAAATGGCACCCGGAATAGTTCACAAAACACCAAAGAAGGCTTAGCCCACACTCACAAGGGTGCAAATTTTAAAGGATCAGCCGCACTTTGTTAGAGCCTTGTATGATTTGATTGACGAATATCAAGTCAAATCAACCTACACATTTTAATGTGTATTTGGTCAAACGAGGGAAATTATTGCTGCATGGAGTGACTTCGAAGACTTTTGGAGGTGTGACCAAGTCAATCAAACCATAATGTCCTTATATGTATTGTAAGTACTATATACTTTCATAATGCGAAGGAATAATTTATTAGATTTACTATTTTTACAATTAACACTTTCTCATTCTATTTCAAAGGTACATGTATTATTTTGCTAACCAAAGGGAGAAAGGGCAGATATGGTATTTGTGCTCGGTGATGACAAAGGAAATTGGAAAAATGGTAAAACAGCGGGTGGACTACATCCGCAAAAGTCTTGGACAAACGAATAAAAAAATATTCGTCTTCCCATACATTGAGAGGTGATGGTCAAATATCAAATCTACTTAAAACATACTTTTATTTTGGATCATTTTTATGTATCACATTCTTGTAGGGACCATTGGATATTAATATTTGTTGTCCCAGAGAATAACCGCATCTATTGGATGGATCCTCTACATTATCAACCTTCCGGGACATTTATTAAGATTTTGGATGTTTCCATTAATTTTCCCACCAAATCCAGTACCAAGGGTTTATAGATAGTCGAGATCAAGGTGAACCTTTTTTTGCATGTTCACAATTCAATTAGATTCTAGAATTCTAAAGTTTTGATATGATTATTTTATTCTTTCCAATTAAATAGTACAAGAAACAAGCGAAGAATTGGGAGTGCTGGTATTACGTAATGCTATACGTGGCGGATTGTCTTCAACAAATCCATATGATTTTCTTGAAATCAATGATGTAAGATTTGAATTAGATATTCTTTCATTATTTCAATGCTATAGGTTTATTACACATATTAATAACATTCCCAAATCCACAAACTTTTAAAGAGGATGAGAAGCCATATTCGCAAACTGATATCAACATGGCAAGAAATTGCTTGGCAAGGTATATTGTCAATGCCCATTCCAATTCAATTGGAAATCCTAATGTATGAGTGGTATAAGTAGCTAGTATATATGATAGCATTGTCATTGGAAAAGATTTTGTTAGATTTCTATTCCTATATATAGATTGTTGCTGTCGTAGCGTAGTCTATAGGTTTTTGATAGATAGTGTGGAAATGACAAGTTATTTTGGTGTATCTTAACCTGGTATGGGAGACTTTCATATAGCCGGATTGTATTGAAATTTTACAGTTTTGACCATAATTTCCGATTCATGTTCCGAACTCGTAACAGATTTTTTTTGCTTCATTGTAATTTTTATCAAAGAACAGATTAAATGTTATGGACTCAGAACATAAGATCCAAAATCTATTCCGAGTTTGGAACATAATATACTTCATTAAATGATCAAAAATATAATTGGAACATATTAGGAATAGAAAATACATACGAGCTCGGAATGCATGCAAGTTTCGAGCTTGTAATAATTCTATAGATCAAACAAACTAGCTCTCATTCCGAGTATGGAACCAATTATTACATCTGAGGGTATTGTGGTTGTTCCAAGCTTGTAACAAACAAAAAATCCAGCGGTGTGATTTATGTTATGAGTTTGTAACAAGAGGCCTGGTCCAAACGAACAACAGGCTGTTATGAGATCGGAACTAATAGAAGGCAGTTCCACTGCATCGTTAGAAGGCAATTTTGAACCACCTTTCATTGGTGCATTAGAAGACAGTTCAAGGAACTACCTTTTAATGTCACCAATGGAAGGCATGTTCAGGGAAGTCAACCCCAAAGTGAATTCTAATATCCGAAGAAACTGCCTTTAATAGAGGCGCATCCACTAGCAATAGCAAGTAGCAGGAGCAGGATGGCCAGGAGCCAATACATAAGGAGTCTATTCATGAGGAGCCAATTCCTGAGTAGCCTGCATAGTTTTTGTGCACCGATCATCAGCTTGTTCATCCACCACCAACATTCCCTCAGATTGTGCCACCAACAATTTATGAGCATCCCATAGTGCCACCACTCCCATTTGAGACGATATTTGGAGGATCGCCCCAATTTCAGGGGTCAATTAGTATGCAATAGGAGACTTATCATTCCATAAGGCATGGTGATAGTGGTTCCCGTAGGCTCATCATCTGCCCCCATTTCGACAATTTTGTAGAGTCGAGTAGGTAAGGTAGTTGTTGGCCTCTGCCTAGTCCTAGTCTTGAGCCATAAAAACACAGTGACTTAATTTCTTTGTAGCATGAGGGTCAGCCGTGGCATCACCTATAGTTCAGCCCGTTCCAGGAGCATAGTTCCCTAGGTTACTAGTTAGCCTCTTCTCATCATATGTAGACTCAATCGCCAAGACACGAGTAGGATTGGGTGAAGTCTTTGGGGGACTCTATCTTTGGGGTCAGGTAGGATGTGTACCGTCTGGGAGCTCAGCTGGACTACCACAGGAGGAGACTGTCGACAGATTCAACTGAGTGGATTGTCAGCTCCAGTACATGAGGGCTGATATGGGTTTATTGCACGATGGTATGATGGAGATCACTAACACATTGAGGACAGCAAGTATTGGAGATGGGTACTATCATCAGGATCCAAACGGGCAGGGGCATGAGGCCGGAAGTCGCAGACGGCACTAATTACTCTTCGGTGTTTCCAACTTTGTTTTTTACCTTGGTTCTATACATTGGATGCAATGCATGAACTAATTGTAGGGGAGGGGTTGGAGCACCGCCATGGTGGCATTTCCCTTTACCTGCTGATTCCTTTTGTTTTGCATGTTTGAGATGTTGACAATTGTTCTTTTCCTTTGTTTTTATTTTCCCTCATCTGGATTGTTGAATTCTTGGTTGTTTTTTTTCTTTTGGGTGTGAGGGCAATTTTTTGTGATCTATGTTTAGGAAAACACTTTAGTGGTGTGTTTTGTTTGTTAGTATTTTGTAGTTTTTGTATTGGGGAATGCTTTTAGGAACACTTTGGTGGTGTTATTTTTGTTTGGTTTATCTTCATGTAGTATGAATCCCACCTTTGGGGTATTTTGTGCTACACCAAAAAAATGGAAATTTTGAAAAAAATGAAAAAAAAATATATATACATGGCTACGTCGAAAACATGAAAGGGTGACTTAGGGAACAATGGGAATGGCCCGAATAGGTTGAAAAACCTAGATAAAAGTGAGAGGCCAAGGACCGGATAGGTTGAAAAACCTAGGCAAAAATGAGAGGCCATGTGTGGAAAAAGGTGAAGTGAGTACCATTTGTGTGTTAAGCTAGGACGAAAACATGAAAGGGCTCCTAGGCCAAATGAGAGAAATTAATAGAAATTGGAAACTAAGTCGAGCATCTTTTGGATATTCCTTGGTGGTTTCTTTGGAAACATCTCTTGGATTTCTTTTGGTAGCCTTTCTTGTGGAGTAAGCTAGTTTGACACTTATCAATGTTTTGCTCACCTTTTTCTTCACACGATTTGGATGTATAGATTACTTAGTCTCTTTGGGGAGTGTGAAATTTTTGAGAATATAACTTCTTTGGGGGGAACTAGGGAAATCTAGAAATAAGTTGAATGCATCGGTTAACTTATCCCTGCATTCTACATTCCTCTTAAATCTTAGCTTGTTTTTGTTTACTCTAGTACGATTAAAGGTTTAAGTGTGGGGGAATTGATCTGCACCATTATGCATGCGTTAACTAATGTATTCGACACATTTGTTATTATGTTTTGTTTGGTTGATTTCTAGTTTTAGTCAAGTTTACATCACAAAGGGTTTAGATGACCATTGTTGGTTTTCTTATCTAAATCCTGAGCTTTTTTGACATAATTGAAACTAATGGATACTTTTCATTCACAAGCACCTATATCTTCCCTTGTGATATTATTAGTAGGTTGCTCTTAAGTATTTTTTCATCCTTTTGTAGATGGCCACTTGCTAGAGTGGTAGTAGATATTAGTAGGTCATCCGCAAGGGAGGTAGTAGACAAGAATGCCACACGTAGTAGTAGATGGAAAGAAGCCAGAAAAAGAGTGGAGTCGAAGTTTAAGTTCTTAAGATAAAGGACGACCGCATCAGCCGACATGGTCTGTGCCAGCTGACACGGCCGGGCTAGAAGGCACCATCACAAGGCCCTTGGATCAGCACAGCCATGCCAGCACCCCTCGGCACGAGATATCCGGATTAGCATGACCTCCATCAAGCATGACCCGTGCCATCCCCCCTTGTCACGAGCTAATGGCCTCAACACGGCCCGTGTTGCCTAACATTATAAAACGACTAAGTATGGATGCAGGTCATTTCCCTTAAAATGACCCGTGTCATTTTCAACTCTAGGTTCAAAGACCAACCGATAGGTGTAACATTCTACACGGATGTGGTATCATTTTTCTCAAAATTTGACTCCCAGCCGATGGCTTGCAAAGTTTCACACAGCCCATGCAATTCAATTTGTCGAGACAACACTCCCAGCTAATAGCCCATACCAAACAATGTGTGCATGATCAAAATCAGAAGTTCAAGGACCGAGCCCCAGCCGATAGTTCATGTTATTTGGCATGGCCCATGCCAAGGTTGGCCATCAAAACCTATCCCATAGCTAGCCAGCAAGGCCGTACAAGGTTGCACAGCCCCATGCCAGCAGAGCCCAGCATGACCGTGCCAAATGAGATGGCCTTTGCCGTTTGCAAGTGCTAGGGTTTTTTTCCTATTTTTGGGAGTTTTTCAATGCCCATTTCCCTACTGCTAAGAATATAAACCTATGACTACAAGGTTTTAAGTTTTTAAATTATTCTAATCTTAGAGATTATTTTAGAGAGAGAAATGGACTAACCCTTCTGTCTAGTTCTATTTCTTTTCTACTTGATTTTACCCAAGAACATTGAATATAATGAAATACTTGGGTTCAATGCTTAGGGAGTAGTTAATTTACTTGGGGTTAGTAATTTTATTAGTGATTTGATGATGCCTTTTTGAGATTCTTAGATTATCCTATCTTCATGTCCTATGAATATATATGCTTGGTTTATGTTTTCTATTCTTGTGAGATTTATGCTATGCCATGTGTTATGATGTACCCATACATCCATGGTAGTGTAATATCATTCAAGGATTCATAGAAATATTGGGAATGTTCGATTACAGTGTAGGTTCAAGAACACCAAGGAGATGAATGCATTCTTGTTACCTTAAAAGTATCTTTTGATTGGTTAAACCATAATTCTAATTGTCTAGTTGTGTGAGGAATCCCATGTTAGGGATGTGGGAGTAAACCCTGAGGAGGGGAAACACTTGGCTTACCTCAATAAATGAGCATGATTGTTTATAGCAACTAGGGTTGTGTCTACTCTAGAGTCATCACAAGATATCAATTTCTTTGTCTCTCTAGGCCCGGGGATTGGTATCCATAGTGGAGTGCTGAGGACGTATTTTTCTCACTTTAATATCTAACCGTTCCAACATAACGCAAATCTCTATTCCTTTAAACGGGAGCGCATTAGCATTGGGAGTGAGATGACTAGGATGAAATGCGGAGTCTGGAGCTCATCCCCAATTACAGAGGCGGTGAGATATGCATTGGTGGCAAGTACCTCTTTGTGACACATGAGGGGAAATGTCTGGCTATCTGTACACTATATGGTATGGGCATAAGATAGTTTTATATACTTTGTATGTGATTGAATCAAGGAAATAAGTTAATTGGCAAGATATGCATTCGCACATGTTATACAAATACCCCCAAGTGCTAGTTTATATATTTTTAATCTCTTATGATCTTGCATGCATGTAGTTGTTAGTTAAACACCCCCAAAAAACCTATTTTACAATATTAGCTATTCCTAACACACGAACATATTGGCAACCCGGACGTGGCTGTTGGTGGTTGGGTTTTAGACATCTAGCATCTCTGTGGAGAAACCCGGTCTTGCCACTATCTACATTCTAAGTAGCTTAGTGGTGGGAATGGGATAAAAATATAAAATTTATATTTGATCTCACAAGCCTCTGCCTCGGGTTAATTTATGTTGACCTCTCGCGGATCATTTTTACGACCCTGAGTTGGAAGTGAGTCAAATTTTGGCATCGTTGCTGGGGATGCTAGTCTAAAAGTTTGTTAAGTTTTATAGCACGTTAGTTTAGTAGTTGTATTATTTTTGTTTTTTTGTTTTTTTTGTTTGGTTGGTTTTTAGTGTTCAACCCATGTTTATAGTTTTTCCACTTCCTTTTAACATGTTTGCTAGTGTTGTTTTTTGGTTGGTTTTTAGTTTATGGTACATACCCGTACCACAGACTTAGGAACTTTGCAAGAACTACCGGAAATAACAGATAGCTAGAGGGGACACAGAAAGAGGACTACAGCAAGGGTTCCAAAAGAACCAGTAGTAGTTGAGGAGCAAGTAGTCATGGTGGAGGACAATTGCACCTTTACTGAGTTGATGGCTCCAAATCTGTGGAATCAATCCATGTGCATCACTTTCCACCATTGCCACTAAATGTCACTTGCAGGCTAAAGAGCGGGATGATCCAATACTTGCCAACTCTTCATGGGATGGCCGGAGAGGGTTTAAATAATCAGAGTTCTATCTCATGTGTACTAACATGAACCCGCTCGGAGTATCAAGAGAGGATTACAACCTTTGATCATTTTTCTTATCACTGCGAGATTCGAGAAAGGATTGGTTATACTATTTCCCGCTCAGGTGCAGTATATCATAGATGGATATGAAGCATTGTTTCCTTGAAAAGTATTTTCCAGCTTCAAAATCTGCGGGGTTGAAGAAACAAATTTCCAACATATCTTTGAATGCAAAAGAATCCCAATACAAATTTCCTTCTTTTGATTTTCTATACATTCTGTATCCTATTCAATCATATCCTGCACTCCAAACTCAAAAATTGACGATAGTAAGCTCTCCCAGGAGGCAGTTTTATGAAGAATCCTGCCTCAGCTCCAGACCTGCTGCACCTCTGAGCTGCTTGGAATCTCCATCTGCAGAGTTGTAGCTCCATCTGCTTTCTACTTCTGTTTGCATCTGGAAACCCATCATTGTTGCCTTAATTTCAAACTTCTAAAAGATTATGTTTTTCCTCTCTTGCCATACATAGTACATGGCAGTTACCATCAGTATCATTTTCTTCCTATTTTTGAACCTGGCCAGCATCCACAACTCCTTCTTTATCAGTCTCAAAGTCTTGACTTGCTTTAAACCAACTTCTTGCATTATCTTTGCTGTATATTCATTGGTCACCATCAGGTGATGTAGAGTTTCTTACTCCTTGCCACATAATGCACAAACATTTGTTCCATCCAGCACACCAAACTCTAGCAACCTGTTGATAGTTGCCAGTTTTCCATTCAAAAACAGCCAGAGAAAAATTTTGTGTTTTGCCTGAATCCCTTTATGCCAAACCACTGAGCATTTAAATCTAGTCTCCTTCCCTCCCATTATCAGATCATAAGCATCTACTACCTTCAACCTTCCTTTTTGATTTACACATTTCAGTATCTGAGGATAATTCCCATCTCTTAGCTTCAGTAGCACTATCCAAGGCCAACTATGTGTCTCAGAATACTTACAACTTTCTATTCCAGTCCCCTTTATATAATATTCCTGCACCCATTTTATCCATAAGGTATCTTTCTTCTATGTAACATCCCACAGATGTTTACTTAGGCTACCTTATACCAGGGGGGGATCTCTTAATCCTATTCCTCCTTTTTCCTGGTTTTGTATAATGAAGTCCATGTTGCAGCTGTGAAACCTCTTTGCCCCTCTTCTCTACCCTACAGAAAACTCGTACAAATTTGTACAAGTTTTTTATGTATTGCTTTTGGTAGCTTCATCACTGCTGCCCAATACCCTGATACACTCAGTAGAACTCCATTGATCAGTTGAAACTTGCCAGCATATGATAGGTGTTTAGACTCCCATCTTTTTATCTGCCTCCTAACCTTGCTGAACAAATCTTCACGGTTTTTCCCCCCACTTTATTGTTGATAAAGGCAGTCCCAAGTACTTCATGAGCATAGTCCCCTGCTGTATATTAAGAATCCCAGCTTGCATTGTTTTTTCACCTTCTGTCATCTTTGAGAAGGAAATTTTTGATTTGTCCTCATTAATGGTCAGAACAGCCTCCTCTGTAAACTTCCTTAAAGTATTTGCCACTCCTTCCAATGACTTTCCGTTGGCACCACAAAATAACAGAAGGTCATCAGCAAAAAGCAAAGTATGAACTTCAGCTTTTTTACACCTTTGATGAAAGTCTATTTTCCTAGCTCTGAAGTCCCTAATCATAGTTATGGTCAGATACTCCATACCGATTACAAAAAGCAAGGGAGAAATGGGGTCTCCCTGCTTAACTCGTCTCTTGGCTGTGAAACTCCTTGTATAGTGGCCATTAACATTTAAGCATATGTCAAACCCCATTGTGCTTGCTGTTATCCACTCCACTATCTGCCCTGGGAACTTCAACTCTATCAACCAATTTATCAAGAACTGCCAACTTAAGCTTTCGAATGCCTTTGAGATGTCTATCTGTGTTACACAACTGGATTTTATTTTTTCCACTCCATGCCTGTGAAGCAACTCTTGGGCTAGCATCATGTTGTGAGCAATAGACCTTTCCATTACAAAAGAACTCTAATTGCAACTGATTATGGTTGGAAGCACATCCTTCAATCTGTTACTCAGCACTTTTGTTACAGTTTTGTATATTACTGAACCACAGGCTATTGGCTTGTAATCTACTGGTTTTTGAGCTTGGTTGTGTTTTGGTATCAGTGTAAGGGCTACATTTTTGAAAATCTCTGGAATTTCCTCTCCATGGAAGAAGTTTATCACTGCATTTATCACATTTTCCCCTATAGCAATCCTTAAAAAACTTACTGGAATATCCATCTAGTCCTGGACTTTTCCCTGACTGAATGCTTCTTAGAGCCTGAACTATCTCCTCTATGGCTATAGGCTTTATCACCTTCATTTGCTGATCAATGCTTAATACTTCACCATATTTCACCACTCATTTGTCTAGACCTGATACCTCAGATACAACTCATAGCTGCTTCTGAAAATGAGCTATCAGCTCAGATTCTATACCATCATGATCTAGTAATAGTGTTTCCCCTTTCCTGAGTGCCACAATATTGTTTTGGTATTGCCTGCTTCTAATTGAGGAGTAGAACAGTCTAGTTGGCCTGCCTCAATCATCCATCCACCTCAGCCTTGACTTTTGCTTCAAAAATTGTATTATGCACTTTTCATAATTTCAGCCTTCGTCCATGCCTTCATTTCAAGTTCTTGCAGTTTTGGTGAGACTGGATCTTTGTTCAGATCTTCCTGTGCTGATCTCCATTCCTCTAGAGCAAGTTCAGCTTGCTCACCAATATTACTGAATTCCTTTCTGTCCAGCTTACTCAGTGGCCTCTCCAGGTTCCTCAATCTATTCCCCAATTCCCTCATACTGGCAACTGGTGTCTGTTCCCATACCCCCTTGCACCATTCTATGAAACATTTCAGCCTTCAACCACATATTAAAATATCGAAAGGGTCTCTTCCTCCTTTTGGCTTTCCTATTCAGTCTGATTAATAAAGGAAGGTGGTCATACATTACTTCATTCTTGACTTCACATACACCATCAGTCATATGCTTCAACCAATGATCATTTACCAAACCCCTGTCCAGTTTGCTCATCACCATATCCTTACCAGCCCTTCTGTTTGAACAGGTAAATTTTTCCCCTACAGTTTTGATTTCTTCAAGTTTCAATAGCCTAACAGCTTCTTGGAAATCAGTTAGTTCCTTCTCCTCCACTTGGTTTCCCCTACTCTGTCATTAACGTCAACTGGAGAGTTAAAATCACCACATATCAACCAAGGCTTATCTCTTTTCCCCTGCTTCTGTAGATACTTCCACATCCCCTCTCTTTGTTCTATGGTATCATATCCATAGATTACTGTAAAGAAGAATGTCTCCTTCACCTCCTTTATCTCACATTGTACATCCATCCACTGTGCTCTAGCACCAATCACAGTCACTACATATAGATCCTCCCTCCATGCCAATTCTCTCCCACACCTCCATTTCCTCCTCTTTTTCTATTGTTTTTCATGCTTGGCCAAAAGTCCATTTTGATTCCTGAGACAGAATCCCCTGATCACCCCGTGATTTTCACCTTTATTAATACCTCTCACATTCCACATTGTTAAATTATGATTCATCTGGGCTTATCCTTATAATATTCTAGGTTCCTCTGGCCTTGTGACCTCACATTCACCCCTTGTGGATAACCAGTCACCCATTCATGATTCCTCTCCTCGTTCCTCATTGGTTTCTTCAGTACCTCATTAGGCTCCTTCAGTATCACATTTTTCTCAGTTTCCTGACCAATCCCTTCATTCCTTATCCTCACAAGCACATATATCTGTTTTTGATTTGCTGGTTTCACTTTCCTTCTACACTGTGTCTCCCCATGCCCATACATTTTACAATATCCACATTTCACAGGAGCCCACTCATAAATCAGTTTCCGCTGTTCAATTACCTTCCTCTCATTTATATAGTCAATCTTGTCAGGGACAAATTTAACTATTTCTACTTTCACCTTCACCCTAGCATAAGCTAGCCTGTCTTTCTCTGTTGTTGCCCTATCCAGAAAAATAGGTTTCCCCAATGGACTTATTATCTTGCTGATTACCCTAGGCTCCCAATAGACTAATGGTAAATCAGGCAATCTAATCTATACTGGTATATGATCAGGTTCCTCAAAATCAAAGTCCTTAGACCAAGCTTTGATAACCAAGGGTTTACCATCAAACATTAGAAGCCCATTATCTACCAGCTCATTTCTGTAAGAAACAGTTGAGAGTTTAGCCAGGAACATACCTCTTTGCATCTGCCATACTTTCACCAGGTTTGATCCCCATAGTCGTTTCAGAAAACCTTCCATCACCTTGTGCGGGGGATTGCTTCCAAGAATCTTACATATGACACAAGTTTCCCATTGCTTAGCACTCATTTCTACATCCTCCTCTGTGATTTCTCCCATTTCAAGTCCTTCTATGTTCACAGTCTAATACTGTCGAACCTCTGGCTTTGCAAACAAAAAGCTCCAGTTCATCTCATTCTCCACCTTATCACCCCAGGATAGTTTTTTCCTCACTGTTTCTGAGATCTCCTCCATAGCTTTACCTTTGACCTTCTGACTTGCTTCACCATTTTCCATCACCTTACTGCATTCTCCACATTCTTCTCGGTTATCCCTATCCCCTTTGTCAAGAATTGATCCTCGAACACTCTTTTCCAATTCAATCACATCTTTTCCTACTTGTTTACCCTTTTGTTCCTCCTCTCCTGCCTTTGCTACTGCTTTCCACGCCGCTCTCTTCTTGCCTGACTTGCCCATGGCGGCGCCGATCCTTGAGCTCACAAGATCTGGCCGGAAAAGTGTGCAGGTGATTTACACATATTAAGGTGTAATCGCACCGGTAGATTATAATAATAATTATTATTATTATTAAAACTTGAAAATTTACATTAAGTAATTAATTGTCTGGAATATCAGGAATATCAACCCTGAATGTGGGGCAAATCCAATGTAAAAAATACCCACCAGTCCACACACTTGGCATGGAATCCATGCCCATACGGTTGTAGGATTCAGACTTTGTCCCCCACTTCGAAGTTGCAAATGCAAATACTTCATTCCGACATATTCTTAGTGGGGGGAGTTCTGAAGGAAGTTAATGGGAGTGCATTGTTTATCACTCCCATTTTCACCCTATATTCTTTCACTTCCCTATACCTAACCCTACACCTGATGATTAATTAAAAAACAAAATATATCACAAAAGACAAGTATTACACAATTTCAACTTGAAACTTGACACGATCAAATTCAATTCAAATCTGACCTAATTATCTCGACCTAAATCCAATCTGAACCCAAACCCAAGATTCACCAAACTCTTAAGTAACCCAAATCTTATTCAACCCAATAAATCATCTATATAACCCTGCACATAATCAACCCAAAACTCATTCAATTCGGAAACCATGTTATTCTATTGGTTTTGATCTTTGTAATTTTCAAAATTAGTAACGATCTGAAACCATTCAGCTCAGTATATAATTGATGTAAATTTAAACTAAATAATTTTTATAAATAAATAATTAATTATTAACTGGAATATTTTTTTTATGGGATTGAACCTGAAGATATATGCATTGTGTTTATAAGAATGTATAATAATATTATCCAATATCATTCTTTGTGCTTACTTATAGTCTATAGTCACTAGTATGCTACAGGAAAAACAACCCCAATCGCCACTAGTATTTTTGCACATGGTGTCCAAAACAAATGCTAAAATGTGATATGCACTAGAATTACTGAAAAATAAGCAAATAGTGGTGCAACAAAAACAAATCAACACTGGCTGATAAAGAATGTACAGAACTGGTGCTATGAATCGTTGCCTATGCTAAAAAATTGCATTTTTCTCCACTGTTCGATGATGAAATGGAACCAACTAGTGCAAAGAACAGGTGCCCACGATAAAAAGGTGTTTTGAACATCGTTTTAGTGGACATTGAACCGGTGATAGAGGTTCATTAAATGCTCACCTAATTTCTTCTTTTTTGTGGGTAAAACCTTGAGTTTTTGGCGGTTTAAGTTGTAAAACCACTTCTCTTTGTTGGTAAAACATTGAGTTTATCTCTGACTAGTTAACTTATGTATTATTCATATTCTTAGATATTAATCATGTTCCTTGATATTATTCGTGAACTTTTGTTTTTGAGGAACCATGTTTATTATGATTTGATTCTATTAAAAAAACAAGAATATTTAACAACACTTGAGTCTACATGGTGGGAATCTCCGTCTCCTTAGTTAAAAAATTCATACAATTAATCATTCATCGACCCTAATGCATGCCTCCATGGGCCTACATATTATATTGAATTACGACAAACTCAAACCAATTAGGGGACGAAGGTTAGACATGTATGGTGTATTTACAAAACATTTGGGCTAAAGAGTCATTCCCAAAAGGTTTAGGAAAGTAATCATTGTTCGGTGATCCTGGCCCGTTTATTGATCTGTTCATTCCCAAATTGGCACGTTATTGTCGAGTCAGGGCGAATCGAATATATGTATTTCCAATTTTATGTTTCAACATCTCCCACATTCTTGGAGGGATCTAAGTGTAAATATAAAGTTCATCCTCCAAATTCAATTATGATGGAACCAGACGAGACTATTGGCATCCCCGGTGCAACTTACATGCCCGAAACACAAAAAAGAAGTGGGCTTGATCCCACAAACACTTCTACAAGTGCTTCTTATCACCTTTGTTACTTCCAAGTAATCATCTACGATTGTCTTTAGACCACATAGTAGCGCTTTCCCAAAAATGATGAATGGAATTTTACTCTCATTTAATTTCATAGAGAGCAAAGAATATATAAATCAACGCAATTCTAGGTGGTGGTAATTATTGTTTCCTTAAAACCCATCAAAAGGACCCTGATGAAATATCAATAAAAATGATCATACATTGTGTGTTCCTCCTGAAAACATTATCTTGACTTCCTACCATTTTTCTTCCATTCTAGTCCAATAATTTGAAGTGTAGGGTACATTTCGGAAAGTTTGGGGCCATAGTGTAGCTCCCAAAAAAGTTTAGGTAAATACTAACTGTTCAATTTTTGGGCCCTTACATTGATATGTAAAGGGCCAAATAGGCACGTCATGGTCTTGTCGGGGTAAATTGAATATTTTTATCGCCAATTTTTTGTAACGATATTTCCCACATTCTTGGAGGGACCTAAGAGAAAAAATTAAAAAGTTCACCTGCAACTCAAAATTTGGCATCCCCGGTGCAAATTAAAAGCCCGAAGTGTAAAAACGAAGTGGGCTTGGTCCCATAAACACTTCCATAAGTGTTTATGATTAACCTCAGTTACTTCTAAGTAATCGTCTATGATTTACTCTAGATTACTCCCTCCATCCAACCATTACTGGCATGTTAACTTTTTTCAAGTCAAATTTGGTAAACTTTGACACTAAATATAAATTAATAAATATAGTAAAAAATATAATGTGATACATTATTGGATTCATCTTAGCATCTATTTTCTAAATATCACTTTTTTATGTGCGATTGTTATATGTATCTAGAGATATTGATAGTCAAAAATGAACATTGAAGACCATGAAAAAGTATATATGCCATTAATGGCGAGACGGAGGGAGTATATACTAGCGCTTTTGTAAAAATTATGGATGAAATTTTGTTCTCATTTTATTTCATATAAAACCAAGAATATGTTAATCTGCGTAATTCTACATGGTGGAAATTATCATTCTCTTAATTCCTATCAAAAGGACCTAAATGAAATATCAATAAAAATGTTCATACACTACCTCCTCGTGCATTCCTCCTTAACCGTACGCATTATCTTGGCACCTCACAAGTTTCCTTGCATCCGGGTCCGAATATTTTAAGCGTAGGGTATATTTTGGAAAGTTTGGGGCCATAGTGCAAGTTCTATAAAGTTTAGGCAAATACCCGTTGTTTAGTTTTCGGGTCCTTCCATTGATTTGTTCTGGCCCAAATTGGCAGGTCATGGTCGTGTCTGGGTGAATTGAATATGTTTATCTCTAATTTTGTGTTCCGACATGTACCACATTCTTGGAGGGACCTTAGTGCAAAATGTAAAAAGTTCACCCCAAACTCCAAATTTAATTCCGATCAAACGATGCGGGACTATTAGCACCCATGTGCAACTTACAAGCCTAAAGACTATTAGTAATAATGAAGCGGTCTTGGTCCTACAAACACCTCCCCAAATTCTTCTGATTAACCTTTTTTAGTTCCAAATAATCTTCTAAGATTTACTCTAGACCACATACTAACATTTTTTTCAAAAATGATGGACCAGATTTAATTATCGTTTAATTATATATATAAAAAATAAGAATATGTAAATCCAAGTAATTCTATGCTATAAAATTTATCATCTCTTTAACGCCCATTTATTAGCACCAGTTATTATTACATAACTAGTGCTAAGGAAAATATTGAAATTGTTTTAGCACTAGTGTCTATGTAGGGGGTGCTAGATTTTACCAAACAACTGGTCCCAACTACACAACTGAAATCCCATCTTGGCCCACCTCCAATTTTATTTTATTTGCACCAATGGCCCACCTCCACTCGGGGTCGTTATCTCACCGTCTCCTTAATTAGGGAATGCGCTCTAGTCCACCGACGCTAGAGACCATTCCCCATCACTTCACTCCCAATGCCAACATGCCCCCGCTTAGAGGAATACAAAGCCTTCCTAAAAGGGCAATTCCTCGCTTAGGTTGCAACCGTTGGATATTTAGTGAAATGCATTACATCCTGGACACTCCACTGTGGATCTAAATCCCTAGGCATAGAAAGGCAAAGGAAAAGACACCTTGTGATGACTCTAGAGTTAGCACAACTTTAGTCGCTACAAAAAAAACACGTTAATTTATCGGGTTAAGCCAGGGGTTTTCCCCCATCGGGATTTGCCGAATCGACCGCCGAACATGTTAATTTCTCAAACAACTAGCCAACCAGAATCATGGTACAACAGATATATGGAATTTCTCTCAAAAGATATGAATGCACTCATCTCCCCGGTGTTCTTTACCTACTCCAATTCCAACACTTTCCAAGATAGCAATGAAGCCTAGCACGATTTTATACTAACACATAGACATGCGTGCATCATCATAATGACATAGAATAAATCATAAATCTTGTAAAGCACAAGTTCAAACAAAAATATTTATGAGACAATAAGATAGGAGAATATAAACCTCAAAAAGTCATAATCAAAGCATGAATACAAATAACCCCAACCTACTAATCTAATTCATGGACATGAATTTCAAATACAGATTTGAATTCCACATAATAGGATGAAAGCAAAATAAAAAGGAAAGAAAGAAAGAAGAGAGAATATTTCTCTCTCTAAAATACTCTCTAAAGTACAAGAGTAGAATAATCTAAGACTATGGGATATGAAAAAGTATGAAACCCTAGTAGACTAAGCCTCTATAAATAATAGTAGGGGATTGGGCCTAAAAATAGGCCCAAATAGGCTAAAAAGTGCGAAAACCTAGTTCAGCAGCCGTCTGCCGCACACCGTCGCGGATGGCGCGGTCCACATCGTGTACTGGGTCCGTTCTGGCGTGGGGCTCCAGATCTGAATCAGCCAGCTTGATTCGTGCTAGCGCGAGCTTCGGGATCTGGCGCAGTCTGTGCTTACTCCATTGGCTCGAACCGTCTGCCCTGGCGTGGTCTGTGCATACTTCTTGGCACGGGCCGTGTCATCCTTTGCAGGTTGTGTCTGCGCCTGCCCTGTCATTTTGCGCGGGTGTCATCAGAGTCCTTTTTTTTGCAATTGTGATATGTGGGATGTGACGTTTGGCAAAATCCATTATCTACAACATCGTTTTGCTCAATAATTTGGCAAGAGCCACTTGATTCTTCACATCCCGTCGATGGGTCTTGACATTTTGCACTTCGAATGGCGCGGGTCGTCGAAAATGGGATGGTTTACTCCCATACTTAGCCATTTTGAGTGAAACTTGAAACTTGTGCGCAAGGCCCGTTGAGTTTGGCGCGGTCCGCGATGGGCCTAGGAACGGTTCATGCCAAAAACATTTGGTGTGGATCACGTCGTTTGGTGCAGGCCGTTGGTGCCACAATGAGCAGTCCGCACCGACCCGTTTGTACTTCGGCCGGCTGAACTTGTTTCCTTCGCTACAGATAAACCGTTAGTACATTTTGATAGTTCTTGTAGTTGATTTTATGGTTCTCGATGACGAATCCAATGGAACAGACTTTGTAGGCTGACTTCTTTAATCATTCCCAGAAGTTGGTGCAACTCTCTGACCACGATTCTTCGTTTCTTTCTTAGCCGTTTGAACTCCAATGCCGACTATTTTTTTACTCCATCCTTCTACTACCACAATTTGATTTTTGTAGCCTTCATCTACTACCATTCTAATGTGAATTACCTTCAATCTCTTCTACCATCCTTACGAACTGCCTTCAATATATTCTACCGCCCATACGAATGACCTTCACATAGAATGTAACGAAAAGTATCCACGAGTGACCTACTAAAGATAATCACAAAGAATGATCTAAGAGCCTGTGGATACAAGATTTCCATTAGTGCGAATTAAGTCTAGAAAATGAGGAATTGAGACAAGAAAACCAAACATGGCCGTCTAAACCCTTTTTCACATAAACTCAACTAATACTAGCAATCCAACATATAAAATAAACCAATTATTACGTCGAATGCATTGGTCAACGCATGCATAATGGTGCACATCAGATAGTAAACCCAAATCAGCACCAGTTCTCATAACCGGTGCACGAAAATGCCATCCAAAACCCCAACATAGGCACCAATTTTTCAGGAGCCAAAATAACTAGTGCCTGGATTCCTTTGAACCGGTGTTCATTGGGGTGATTTCCAGTAGTGGTAGAGTAATTGTTTTTGTTTGATGTGTAACATTACTTCTCTTATTGTCTTTAAAAATACATAAATATGAATGAAACTGTTGGACATATATTGATTATATCATGCAAAAAACAAATAACAAAAAATTGAACGAGCAATTAACATATGCAAGAATAATACAATTTTATTAATTATTCAAGCATACAATCGAAAAGCTTAAATTACAAATAATCAAAGCATGAATCACGTTTCAAGTAATCACAAATTGATGGAGTCACGAGTAACAATCGCTGCCCTTGAAACGAATGAGTCCCGTCGTGGACATCGTTCCCTAGGATAAAACCATCGCAGGCAACAATTAACATTTAAGAGTTACTTGGGATTCACGCAAGGCCCGAAGGACTATCAACGACAGAGACAGAAAGAAGTGAGACTCAAGTTTAGAATAAATGAGGAACTTGAGAATGGTACGAATTTTCTGACTGACTTAGAGGCTCTATTTATACTACTCTAAGAGACCCTAATCATGGAAACATGATATTCTGATTTTCTGTAATTAGAGAAGAATATTCTCCAATCACCAACTCACCAAATCCGAGACATTCCATGAATACTCGAATCATATCTGCTGGAAAAGGAAGAAATATTTGTACAAATATTCTTCATCATATTAAACATGGTAAACCGCATATTTATTTAAGACACGATATCTCACAAAATATGGAAGTATTTTGTTCTTATCTCTTAAGAATTACACATAAGCAATTCCATATATACTATGCGGTTGGGCCTTCATAAGACTTCCATGCGATCCATATGCATTTTGGACAGTCCAGAGAAAATTACCTGGGCCAATTTTTGCCCATTTTTTTCTCTTTCAAGAGTGAAATTAAAACATTCATATCTCATTCACCCTTGATCCGTTTTGAGAGTTTAAATAGTTGATTTTATAGTACTCGTGGAGGAGAACCCAAAAATGACATCCATTGACCCAAAATCCGTTCGGGTCCCACTCTAAACGAAGCCCAAAAAGTTAACGAATTTTAACCTTTTAACCATCATTTTCCAACAATCCCCCACATGAATAGATATTGATGTAGGAATCAGAACAATCATGTCAGACACAGAGTTTGACTTGGTGATAGATTCATTTCGATGACATAGATGCTGCATAGGATAAGTAGGTGTCACCCTTTGAACTTTCCCTTGAGAGAGTACACTTAGCCCACTGGTTAGGAAGTAGACGCGATGTCCTTGAACTTCCCCAACCGCTTGTGTGAACGACAATGCACTTCCCACAGACATCTTTCCTAGCCCTTGCGCTTTCCTCGGTTGTGTCCATTAATCAGGCCATGGCACACGCCTAGTTCTGTAAGGTTTCTAAAGAATTGCGTCCCAACAATTCCCTTTCGAAGCGGCCACACTTCTCGCTTACATAGGTGATTCTTGGTGTAAGAGCAGTTCCAAAGACTATGCGCTCTTTCAAGTACTACACACTTGATGCCATGAACCATTAAAAGCAACCTAATGCTTAACCTCCATTCACATCACTGTTTCTTCATCATAGGAATAAGATAGGAGGTATGAAACCCCCACAGTGATTGCAATGGGTCTTTGTAGTTTAGTTGTCCCTTTGAACCTAGATCTTGGGATCTCCAGTCACATAGGTTGGGTGTCCACGTACGTAACCCATCATTTAATGGACTTCAGTCCCATTCCTCTCGATGATGTTTCAACTATCTCTCGATTCAACCCTTTAGTCAAGGGATCGGCTATGTTGTCCTTCAACCTTACATAGTCAATTGTGATCACTCCAGTTGAGAGAAGTTGTCTTATGGAACTATGTCTCCGTCGAATATGACGAGACTTCCCATTATAGAGCATATTTTGAGCCTTTCCAATAGCAGATACACTATCTCAATGTATACATATGGCTGGCACAGGCTTCGGCTATCTAGGAATGTCCTCTACGAATTGACGGAGCCATTCGGCCTCCTCACCCGCCTTGTCTAAGGCAACAAACTCAGATTCTATCGTGGATCGAGTAATAACCGTTTGTTTAGAGGACTTCCACGAGACTGCTCCTCCACCTAGTGTAAATACATACCCACTAGTGGATTTCAGGTCCTTTATATCGTGTATCCAGTTTGCATCACTGTATCCTTCAACTACAGCTGGATAACTCGAAAAATGTAGACCATAATCACGAGTATAACGTAGATATCTCAATACTCTAGTTATTGCTTTCCAGTGAGTCATACTGGGGTTACTCGTGTATCTACTCAACCTACTTACAGTGTAGGCAATGTCTGGTCTAGTACAACTCATCAAGTACATCAGACTCCCAATGACTCTTGAGTACTCCACCTGATTAATAGCCTCCAATTTGTTCTTTCGTAGATGCAAATTTGGATCTATTGGAGTCATCGCCACCTCTGAGTCATTCTTGTTGAATTTCTCAAGGATTTTATCTACATAATGAGACTGGGTTAAGGTGATACCATCAGAGCTTCGGATGATCTTTATCCCCAAGATCACATCCGCCAGCCCCATATCCTTCATGTCAACACGAGAATTCAACATGTCCTTGGTAGATTTGATCATCTTTTCATTACTACCCACAATGAGCAAGTCATCTACATATAAACATAGGATTACATATCCATTTTCCGTGTCTTTCACATAGATGCACTTATCACACTCATTTATTTTGAAACAATTGGCAAGGACGACATGGTCAAACTTCTCATGCCATTGCTTTGGTGCTTGTTTGAGACCATACAATGATTTCACCAACTTGCAGACTTTTCCTCCTTGACCGGGAGCCGTAAACCCCTCAGGTTGCTCCATTTAGATTTCTTCCTCTAAATCTCCATTCAAGAAGGCAGTCTTCACATCCATTTGATGAACCTCAAGCTTACGCAGCGCGGCGATAGCAAGTATCATTCTAATGGAGCTTATTCTCGTGACTGGAGAATAAGTATCAAAGTAGTCAAGACCTTCCTTTTGTCTATAACCTTTGATTACAAGTCTAGCTTTATACTTGTCAATCGAGCCATCTGCTCTCATCTTCTTCTTGAAGATCCATTTGTAGCCCAGTGGTTTACACCTCGGAGGTAAGTCCACTAGCTCCCAAGTATGATTATGTAGAATCGAGTCGATTTCGCTTTTAATCGCTTCTTTCCACATAGGCCCCTCAGACGAATTCACAGCTTCTTTATAGCTTTGTGGCTCACTTTCAAGCATAAACGTTAGATAATCAGGACCAAATGTTTTTTCGGTCCTAATCCGTTTACTTCGTCTAGGTTCATCCACTTCCTCCTCTTGATCCTCGAGATCGTCAGGAATTACTACGCCTTCGTCTAATGACTCAATGGTCCTTTTCGACGATTTGGCCCTTTCCTTGGCAGGGAACACATCCTCAAAGAAATTTGCATTTCTTGATTCCATGATCGTGTTCTTGTGAATCTCGGGATGATGAGATTCATGTACAAGGAAGCGATAAGCACTACTCTCATGTGCATATCCTATAAAGATACAGTCAACCGTTTTAGGTCCGATCTTTAACTTCTTGGGGGGTGGGATTAATACCTTCGCAAGGCACCCTCACATTCCCAAGTACGTAAAGGATGGCTTCGTGCCTTTCCACAACTCATGAGGAGTTGCTTTCTCATCCTTACGGGGTATCTTATTCAAAAGATAGTTGGCCGTCAAAATAGCCTCCCCCCACATGCTCTGTGGCAACCCAGAACTTATCAACATCGCATTCATCATTTCTTTAAGAGTGCGATTTTTACGTTCAGCCACACCATTAGATTGAGGCGAGTAGGGGGCAGTGACCTCGTGAATAATGCCATGTTCAGAACAATAGTCCCTAAATGGCTCTACATATTCACCTCCACGGTCACTTCTAATCACCTTGATCTTCTTATCAAGTTGATTGTCAACTTCCATTTTGTAGAGAACAAATTTCTCAATTGCCTCATCTTTGCTTTTCAGCAAGTACACATAACAGTATTTCGTACAATCATCCACGAAAGTGATGAAATACTTGTTACCTCCTCTTGTTTGCACGAACTTGAGATCACAGATATCGGTATGTATCAACTCAAGAGGTTTCGTGTTTCGTTTAACTTGTTTGAAAGACGATCGAGTCATCTTAGCTTCAACACAAGTTTCACACTTATGATTTGCATCAATTTCCATGTTAGGTATGTTCTCCATTTTAATTAATCTTCTTATCGAATCATAATTAACGTGTCCTAGTCTACCATGCCATAAATTGGAAGACTCAATCATGTAAGCAGAAGAAGAAGCATTCATTTCATCTTTCTTAGGAAGTACAACCATGGTGTTCAACTTGAACATACCATCTAGCTCATAACCTTTGCCTACAAACATACCTTGCTTTGACAAGACTAACTTATCAGACTCAAACACTAGCTTAAAGCCATGCTTGATCAACATAGAACCGGACACAAGGTTCTTACGAATGTCCGGCACATACAAAACATTCTTCAAAGTCAACTCCTTCCCAGACGTCATCTTCAGCACCACAGTGCCACGACCTTTCACCATGGAAGTTGCAGAGTTTCCCATGTAGATGGTCTCTCCATCTTCAATTGCCTTGAAGTTTGAGAACACTTCCTTGACAGAGCAAATGTGCTTCGTAGCACCAGTGTCAATCCACCATTCCTTTGGATTGGAGTCCACCATGCTGACTTCAGAAATCACAGCACACAGATCGATGTTATTCACATCTCGTGCAAGATTTTCAACCATGTTGGCCTCATTCTTGGCATTCTTTGGCTTCTTACACTCGGAGGACTTGTGGCCAACGAGGTTGCAATTATAGCATTTGCCAGTGAACTTCGACTTCTTCGAAACTCCACCTTTAGCTCCCAACTTGGATCCCTTCTTTGCCTTGGGCTTCTTGGACTTGGAGCTCCCACCAACCTCCACGAGATTGGCCCTTGCCACAGGCACAGATCCATTCATCCTCTTTTCAGAGATGCGATTATCCTCCTCAACACAAAACTTTTGGATCAGATCCCTCATGGTCATCACCTTTCGCTTGTGTTTCAGATAACTCTTGAAGTCCTTCCAACTTGGAGGCAGCTTCTCAATGATGCAATAGACTTGGAGAGTCTCGCACATTGTCATCTTCTCGGTTATCAGCTCATTGATAATCATTTGAAGCTCTTGAGCTTGACTGGCCACAGACTTGGCATCAACCATCTTGTAGTCGAGGAACTTGCCGTCGACCCACTTCTTGGATCCAACTTCCTCACCCCTGTACTCTTGGTCAAGAGTTTCCCACAACACCTTAGAAGGCTCCTTCACCTCATACACATTCCAAATGGCATCGTGAAGGCTATTCAAAAGGATGTTGCGGCAGATATACTCCTTAGAGTTCCACTCCACCGCAGCATCTTGAACTTCCTTAGCGCTTTTCTCATCCACAATGGGACGATCTTCGTGAACGTAACGTTCCAAACCCATAGTGGACAAGTAGAAGAGCATCTTCTGTTGCCACATCTTGAAGTTCATACCATTATTGAACTTCTCGGGTTTCTCAGCATGAGGAACAGCCACAAGAGGCATCACCCCAGGGGTAGTCTTCGCAGCATCATTGCTCGACATGGTTCTGGGATTCATCAATGTGTACATACAAAATTATTCACCATTAAATATAAGTACACATGAAATATTGTAGTATAATATTTTTAAACAATTATACATAACAAATTGCTCAATCTGATTTTGTTATAAATAACCAAAACCATTAGCATGCATGTTTTTGCAAACATACAATTTCCATAAAGCATGCAATTACCTATGATTTGCCCAGAAATACAAATCGTATGCATATTTTCGGATAAATATGGTATGCAGTCAGATCGGATAGATATAGTATGCCAATTAATAAGTATATCAGGCAAGTGATATACTCCGCATGCAAATTGATTGTATATCAGGCAACGAGTATGCAAATTGATTGCAGCATGCAAATTCTGACTACATCATTCTCACGCATGCAAATTTTGACCAAATCAATATAAATCAACAAATATCATTCGTTTCAAGACTGTTGGACATATATTGATTATATCATACGAAAAACAAATAACAAAAAATTGAACGAGCAATTAACATATGCAAGAATAATACAATTTTATTAATTATTCAAGCATACAATCGAAAAGCTTAAATTACAAATAATCAAAGCATGAATCACGTTTCAAGTAACCACAAATTGATGGAGTCACGAGTAACACTCGCTGCCCTTGAAACGAATGAGTCCCGTCGTGGACATCGTTCCCTAGGACAAAACCATCGCAGGCAACAATTAACATTTAAGAGTTACCTGGGATTCACGCAAGGCCCGAAGGACTATCACCGATAGAGACAGAAAGAAGTGAGACTCAAGTTTAGAATAAATGAGGAACTTGAGAATGGTACGAATTTTCTGACTGACTTAGAGGCTCTATTTATACTACTCTAAGAGACCCTAATCATGGAAACATGATATTATGATTTTCTGTAATTAGAGAAGAATATTCTCCAATCACCAACTCACCATATCCGAGACATTCCATGAATACTCGAATCATATCTGCTGGAAAAGGAAGAAATATTTGTACAAATATTCTTCATCATATTAAACATGGTAAACCGCATATTTATTTAAGACAAGATATCTCACAAAATATGGAAGTATTTTGTTCTTATCTCTTAAGAATTACACACAAGCAATTCCATATATACTATGCGGTTGGGCCTTCATAAGACTTCCATGCGATCTATACGCATTTTGGACAGTCCAGAGAAAATTACCTGGGCCAATTTTCGCCCATTTTTTTTCCTCTTTCAAGAGTGAAATTAAAACATTCATATCTCATTAACCCTTGATCCGTTTTGAGAGTTTAAATAGTCGATTTTATAGTACTCGCGGAGGAGAACCCAAAAATGACATCCATTGACCCAAAATTCGTTCGGGTCCCACTCTAAACGAAGCCCAAAAAGTTAACGAATTTCAACCTTTTAACCATCATTTCCCAACAGAAACTAACAATGTTCAACATTCAATCATTATAGTTTATTATAGTCCATTTGCACCCATCGGTTTGTTTTTTTCCTTTTGGTATGGAAATATTATCCCCTCCTTTCCACTAATTGATAATGATCAGACAAGAAATTAATACCTACTACTAGAAATGTAAATTGAATCACGAAAACTATAATAAAAAAAAACAATATCCTCAAAAGAGTAATGATGATAGAGATAACAAATTAGTGTCGTGAAATGCTCTATTCGAGGTAATGGTGCAACGCGAATGAAACTGCAATTCAGTGATCTAATATTTTCGTAAATGATGCAAAAAATGTTATAAAGTTTCTTTTCTCTTAAAATAAATTTTTAATAAAAAATAAGCCATTGATTAAACGTTTATCTGGACTCGATGAAACCAATAATTTTCCCCATTCTCAATATTTAATCAAACGTTTTCGTGAGATCAAACCATTTGTTAGTCAATAGAAAAAAAAATTAATCTACATCTCAAAATAATTAGAATTATTATTTTGAATTAGTAATTGTAAAAAGTTGACTAAATATTAGTTTCAAAAATCAATTTTCGAGTATAAAAAGTATTCAATAAATTATAACTGAAAGTTACAAGTTTCATTGAAAAAGAACCCGATAATGATGCAATTGTAACAACAATACTATGAAACATAACCTAAACAAACCTAAATTTAATCAGGTAGCATAATAACCTGATCCTCAATTAACCCAACCAAAATATATTTACCCGAATCCAATATGAAACATAATAAAAAATAATTGACATGATCTGAACCGTACAAAACTATGATACAAAAGAATGACACGACAGTAACCCAGCCTGGAAATTTCCCCAACCCAATCCAACCCGACAGTATTTTTGACTTGAACGAACCTAACTTGATTATAAAAATTACACGACAGTAATCCGGCATGAGGAGAATAAAACAGACACATTTTAACGCGGCCGACACGACAGTAATCTAACCAGACACAAACCCCAAAAATAGGAATCGACCTGTTTCAATCCAACCTAATATAACCCGAACTATTTTCAAGCCAACACGATTATCCGAGTTGACACCTCTACGCATTCGGTATGCAAATTTAGTGCTAGATGGCCAAGATAGATCCTTGTTCGCTTTTGTAAAAGGAACACTGAGACTTGTGCAATTAGATAAGTAACAAATTAAATGGGAAGAAAAAAATGTAGTAGGCCTTTGTTTAACCTCTGAAATCACGCAGCCATAATACATACTAAGAATCCAAGAACAAGACTACATAAACACAAGTATTTCTGTAGATATCGCTGTGGATTTTGATCAGCTCAATCTGCAGATTGAACCGCACGAACTCGGACGAGGTCGAGCGCTTCCCCACCCTGCAATTTCTTGGCAATCCGAAGCTTTCTGTAATCTTCATAGAGGAAAGGAGCATACAACCTAGGGTGCTCAGAATCCACAAATTCATCAGGAATTTCAACCAACGCATCCCTCGGTCCCAGCAGAAACGTAGCAATGGACATTCTTATTCCTGCTTGGTTGCACATCACTCGGTGCTTCACGTTCTTAAGCCTTCCATTGCTCCATGCCTCTGATTCACAGACGAAAACGAGCAACAAAATATCCATGAAAATGTCATGAAAATGTTTAACTTAAATGATGCCAAATGGCAATGGGCATTTGGGACACTCCCTTCTTCTGGACTTGACTGCAGTACAGCTTAACTCTGTTGTGCGGAATGGAGGAACAGAAAATATGAACGAAAATAACAAGACACAGAATTTACGTGGTTCACCAATTTTGGCTACATCCACGGGAGACGGATTCACTATAGTAGGTAGCAAGTTACAGACGCCAAGAAATTGGCCAGATTTCTACCTATCTAAGTGCATGACAGAATTAGTGTTTACAGAGAGGAGAGAGACACTTTATATGCTGTCTCCACTAAACCCTAACAAACTGGGCCAAAATGCAATTCGCACCAAATCAACAGCAGTCCAATGAAGACTTCGCCCAATTTAGCCGGGGGTGTCTGCCGCCCCCCGGACCCCCAAGCCAGGGTCGCAGAAGCGGCTATTACAGTATTCAAGGCATACTAACAAATCTCCACCTTGACTTGAATCCTCAAAGTAGAAAACTCCAGATGCACCATTATAGTGCCAGATGAGTAGACTTCGCCCTCCACTCCCGGGACTGCCCATAGAGCACCTAATCAGCTCTGATGTTCAGCAAGTCCAAACAATGTTGAAACTTGCTATGTGGAACAGGTTTGGTGAACATATCAGCGGGGTTATCAGTAGTTCCCACTTTCTTCACCCTGATTCTCCTCTCACTCCTCAGGAAATGATATCTTACATCAATATGCTTGGTCCTCTCATGATGGAACTGATCCTTGGCTAGGCAGATTGCACTCAAACTGTCGCAGTACACAGTAGCCTGGTCATGATGTAGACCAAGATCACTAACCAGCCCTTTCAGCCATATTCCCTCCTTTACAGCCTCTGTCAGAGCCATGTACTCTGCTTCCGTAGTAGACAACGTCACTGTAGGTTGCAAAGTCGCCTTCCAGCTAACCACAGAACCTCCCAAAGTGAATACATAACCAGTCATCGATCTCCTTGTGTCAACATCACCAGCATAATCAAAATCAAAGTAGCCTGTAACTAAGCACTCGGTATCACCTCCATAAATGAGACCCACATCAGACGTACCTCTAAGATACCTGAAGATCCTCTTCACAGCTTGCCAATGTTCCTTTCCCGGTTGCCCCATGAACCTGCTCACAACACTGACTGCCTGTGCTAAATCTGGCCTCGTGCAAACCATAGCATACATCAAGCTCCCCACCGCACTGGCATAAGGAACCCGAGACATATACTCCTTCTCCTCGTCTGACTGAGGAGCAAACATGGTGGTGAGATGAATATTTGCAGCACTAGGAGTGTCTATAGGCTTCGCTGTAGACATGCCAAACCTAGCCAACACTTTCTGAATGTAGCCTTTCTGTGACAAGAAAAGCTTCCGCTGACTTCGATCCCTAAGAATCTCCATTCCTAGTATCTTCCGAAATGCACCCAGATCCTTCATCTCAAACTCAACACTAAGAAGTCCTTTCAACTTCTGAACCTCATGCTTACTCTTTGCGGCTATCAGCATGTCATCTACATAAAGCACTAGATAGATGAATGACCCATCTCTCAACTTGCTGTAGTAGACACAACAGTCATAAGCACACCTCGTGTATCCCAACTGAAGAATGTAATTGTCAAACTTCTTGTACCACTGCCTCGGAGACTGCTTAAGTCTATACAAAGACTTCTTCAACTTGCAAACATACTTTTCCTTGCCAGGAACCTGGAAACCATCTGGCTGAGTCATGTACAACTCTTCCTCCAACTCTCCATGTAGAAAAGTGGTCTTCACATCAAGTTCCTCGAGCTCCAAATCCTGATGTGTCACCAAGGCTAGCAACACTATGATGGAAGTGTGTCTGACCACTGGTGAGAAGATCTCATTATAGTCTACCCCCTCCCTATGACTGAAACCTCTTGCAACAACTTTTGCCTTGTACTTGACTCCCTCTGCAGGTGATATTCCTTCCTTCTTCTTGAAAACCCATTTGCAACTGATTACCTTTCTCCCTTAAGGCTGTTTGACCAATTCCCATGTCTGATTCTTCTGAAGAGACTCCATCTCGTCTCCCATTGCAGCAAGCCATTTATCAGCATCAGTTCATTAAGTAGCCTCTCTGAAGGTTGATGGCTCTTGAGTATCCACTTCCTCGGCAACTGACAGTGCATAACCTACCATATCATCAAACCCATATCTCTTGGGCGCCCCAACTCCAACCCTCCTGGGTCGGTCCCGAGCTAAACACCAGACTGTAGCTCCTGATGGTTGAGGATCTGGTGGTGGAGATTCCGGTATCTCAGATTCTGTTTGTGGCTCTTGATCCACCTCAAATTGTTCCAATCTATTTTCACCTTGAGTGACTTCAAGCTCCACCTGTTTATCAACTCCACTAGTTTCTGGCACAACTGTGGGCTTCACCATAGATCTAAGCAAAGAATTTTCATCAAAGACAACGTCCCTACTCAGAATAACCCTCTTCTCAGATGGAGACCATATCCTGGAGCCCTTAACTCCATCTCCATAACCCACAAAGACACCCTTCTTGGCTCGGGGCTCTAACTTACCATCACCAACATGATAATAAGATGTACAACCAAAAACTTTTAACTTGGAGTAATCTACAACTTTACCTAACCACAACTCCATAGGTATTTTGCACTCTATACCCATGTGAGGCCCGCGGTTGATCAAGTAACAAGTTGTACTCACCGCCTCTGCCCAGAATCTCCTTTCCAAACCAGCATTAGAGAGCATGCACCTCGCTCTCGCCAACAATGTCTAATTCACCCGCTCAGCTATGTCATTCTGCTGTGGCGTATTCCTGACTGTATGATGACGAGCAATCCCTTCATCCCTACAAAACTGATCAAACTCAGACGAGCAGAATTCCAGCCCATTATCAGTTCGAAGCCTCTTGATCTTCTTCCCGGTCTGATTCTCCACCAAAGCTTTCCACTCCTTGAACTTCAAGAAAGCTTTACTCTTATGTTTCATCATGATAACCCAAGTCATCCTTGAGTAATCATCAATCAGAGAAACAAAGTACCTGTGACCTCTTAGTGACTCAACTCGGGAAGGTCGCCAACAATCAGAATGGATCTAATCCAATGTGCCCTTTGTTCTATGAATCGCCTTAGGAAACTTACTGCGGTGATGCTTCCCAAAAACACAATGCTCATAGAAGTCCAAGCTCTTGACCTTGTGGCCACCAAGAAGATCATTCTTCGACAGAATCTGCATCCCTCTTTCACCCATGTGACCAAGCCTCATATCCCATAACTTAGTTATATCATCCTGGTGAACCTCCGAAGATGCAACATTAACAGAATCCATAACCGTGAAACCTTGTAGAAAATACAAAGTACCATGCAGGACACCTTTCAAAGCCAGCCTAGAACCTTTGTAGACACACAGAACTCCATCACTCCCTGAGTAGAAGAAACCCTTTCTATTCAACATAGGAAGAGAAATTAGATTCTTTGTCATCGATGGAACATGCCTGACATCGTTCAAAGTACAGAAACTACCACCACACGTCCTGATCTTGATTGAACCAATCCCAACTACCTTACACGCAACACCATTTGCCATAGTAATGATGCCCTCAGCTTGCTCATAAGTTGAGAAATAATCTCTCCTTGGGCATATATGGTAAGATGTCCCAGAATCAAGAAACCACGCATTAGGATGATTATTTTGCCCAGTAGCAGCTAGAGCAAAATCATCTTCAGAACTGAAATCCCCTTCAGCCACAGCAGCAGTACCAGATGTACTCCCAGATTTACTAGCCTTCTTCGGACACTCCTTTTTCCAATGCCCCTTCTTCTTACAGTAGTTACAAACATCATTGGCCTTGGGACCCTTTGAAGATGACTTCTTGCCCTTCTTCTTACTGCCGGTTCCCTTGCCCTTTGTGTTTCCGCCACTAGTAAACAAGCCAGAGGCCTGACTTTCTGTACCTGTACTGTTTGCCTTATGTCGCAACTCTCTACTATGGAGATAGGATCTAACTTCCTCCAGAGACACAGAATCTTTACCAACAATAAATGACTGAACAAAATTTTCATACGAAAGCGGTAAAGACACTAGCAAAATCAAAGCAGCATCTTCATCTTCAATTTTCACATCTATATTTTGCAATTCTAATAACAAAGTATTCAATTGCTCTAGATGGTCTCTGAGTTGCGTACCTTCCTGCATTCGAAGACCGAAGAGGCGTTGTTTGAGAAGCAGCTTGTTGGTTAGAGATTTCGTCATATACAAACTCTCTAACTTCAGCCACAGTTGTGCAGCAGTCTCTTGATCTGAGACCTCGGTGATGATTTCGTCCGCGAGACACAGCATAATCGTCGAGTGTGCCTTTTCTTCCAGACCCGCCACATCGCTAGAACTGCTCGTGAAATCCTTCGTCTGCAGAGCCCACAAACTTTGCTGTTTCAGCAAAGCTCGCATCTTGATCTGTCATAAACTGAAACTATTTCTCCCAGTAAACTTGTCGATCTTCACGTTCAACCCATACATCTTTCTCCCCGATCAGCCCCGATCTGATGAGCCCAGAATCCGATACACCCACTACGGATCTCACCAAAAAAAGAAACCGCTCTGATACCAGTTTGTTGTGCGGAATGGAGAAAGAATAGAAAATATGAACGAAAATAACAAGACACAAGATTTACGTGGTTCACCAATTTTGGCTACATCCACGGGAGACGGATTCACTATAGTAGGTAGCAAGTTACAGACGCCAAGAAATTGTCCAGATTTCTACCTACGCCAGCGTTACAGACGCTAGCGAGACCCCCGTTTAGCCGGGGGCATCTGCCACCCCCCGGACCCCCAGGCCAGGGTCGCAGAAGCGGCTATTATAATATTCAAGGCATACCAACAGATGCCAAATGGCAATGGGCATTTGGGACACTCCCTTCTTCTGGACTTGACTGCAGTACATCTTAACTCTGTTGTTATTAGAATTAAATGATACGTAGTTTAGTTAATTAGAATTGATAAGAATAAACAAAGGGCAGGTGTTATGAATGAATTTTTGAAGCTCATTTTTAAAAACACATTATCCGAACTGAACGATGATTTCGGAATAGCCGAAAAGAAAACTCTTTTTGTCAGTAATATGAAAACAAATGGAAAAAAGTTTAATCCATAAGAACTCAACGGACAACGGGTGTGCCCCTCAACGTTATGTGCATCGTCCGCCCATTAACCAGTATGCCTCAGTTCTTGGGTATATCTTGTTGGTAAAAGAAAAGTCTCATTTATTTATTGGTTCATTATAACGTGACTTTAAAAGTAACTTTTGGTGTACATTATATGCATCTATAAATTAGATTCGAGTTTCTTGAAGACCCAAGAAAATGAGTGATAAACAAAAAGAAGAGAGTAAGGTGAAAGGATTCCTGAATTCAGATCAGATCAGGTCCGATTTAGAGGTCAGAGCAAATGCAGTCCAATTTTGTTGCAATTTGAGCTGCATGTTTTGAACTCATAGCAATTGGGATTGGACAATTGGACTGTTAGTTTGTGCTCTAGCCTGTGAGATATTATGTGGTGGTTTTTAACACCTTTATTTTTCTTGTTTAATTCTTATGTAGGATGCATATGGATTATGATAGATGTAATACTTTTATGGATTGGCATTGGGTTCGTTTCTCTCATTTTACCATTAAAGAGTTTGTTTCCCTCATTTATCATAACAAGAAGAAATATAGTGGGTTACTCCAAATCCCATAATATTACTCCACACCATAGAAATTTTTCACGTAAAAATTGTTAGAGTGTTGTTATTTTCTTTACTTTGTTGGCTAATTACATTCTTCGTTATTGGTTTCATTTCTAATCAAGTTTGATTGATTTTTCTTATCGTAATCTTATGTGGGTGTGATTGACATTTAACCATTTTTATCCCCAACAAGATCCTGAAAATCAAATCACACAGAGAACGAAAAAGAACATGATCTAACTTAACGAACCAAAATATGTTAGCAGTGCCACTTACAGCTCCAACATCGCCGACGACGATTAAAAAAGTTCCAGGCCATGGTTCAAGAGGCTGGAAAGTGCCGGACTTGTCCATAACTTGAAGCCCTCCATAGCTGTCATCATCCTGCACCACAGTAAAGAATCCAGTGTCTGTATGTATCTGCAACCCAGAAGATCTTACAGTTTCTTCCGTGAATCTGTACCTATTGATTCTGAACAGAGCCGGCCACCCTTCAACAGATAAATTCTCTAAGCCTAAAGCTTCTCCCAATTTGATACAGATGTCGATTATCACCTTCGGAACTGCTTGGCCATATTTGATAATGATGTCCCTGAAAGTAATTCGGAACGAGTTCAACTTGAAAGCTATAATATGGGAGTGTACTTTCTTTTGTGTACTTATAGGAGTTGCGTAATGGGCTGTAAGCCCAAGTTGTATTAATTAAGCATTGTATTGTCTATAAATGTCTAATAAACTCACACCTCATGGTACAGAGGTTTCTCTCATTTACATGGTATCAGAGCTAATGCTTTTTGGATTTCTCTCTTCCATAACTGACGCCTTGTGTCTCTTTTCCTTCCCCTCCTCATCCGCCCCTCATCTCTCTCCCTCCCTCCTTCATCGATTTTATTTTTTCTCTTCTTTCAATCATGGCAGAAGACAAGCTTTCTTACAGCAATATGATTCATCTGATGACGATCAAGCTTGATTCCTCCAATTACATGATGTGGAGAAAGCAGGTGCAGCTTCTCTTTAGATCTCAGAAGTTGTTGGGGCATCTTGATGGTTCCGCTCCATGCCCTTCGTTGCCGACGCCGCCAACATTCCTCATGACCGCCTCTTCCTCGGGTTCTACCCCCAAGCGTGAGGATTATGACCGGTTGAAGGCTTCTTATGATCAATGGATCGCTGATGACGAAAAGTTGTGTTGTCTCCTTCTCTCTTCGGTCTCTATTGAGGTAATGTCCGAAATCTCTGCCTGTGAGACTGCTGCTAAAATTTGGGAGACTCTTGCTACTGTTTTTCAGAATCGTAGTAAGTCTTCTGTGTTAAGCTTGTGTGTGCAAATCATGAATCTTCGCAAAACTGGTTCTGTGCATGATTTACATCTCCAGTTTAAGGTTTTATTTGATAAACTTGCTGCCATGGATGCTCCTGCTACAAATAATGATATGGTGTTATGGTTTTTGCATGCTCTTGGGGCTGATTATAGTGATTTTAGTGCCCCGTTGCTGTCTCGTTCTCCGACTCCGCAATATGTTGATGTTGTTGTTGAGGCGAGAATCAAGAGGCTTTTTTGAAGAATTTGCAGAATTTTGGGGGTCCTGGAGCAGCCCTTGTTGCCTTTCTGGTAGAGGCAAAATCCGGCAGGAGTGGTGGTGGCGCGTGGAGCCACGCGCCTGTGCGTGGTGGTGGCGCGTGGGGCTCACGCGCCGGCCGAAATGTCCGCTCCGGCGGCCGGGGTCGCGGCAGTGAACGTCCTTCATACTCTGGTGGCACCGGTGGTCCCAGTTCTGCTCGCCATGACATCACTTGTGACAAGCCCGACCACACTGCTCAGACGTGCTTCAAGCTTTTTCCTCCGTGTTCTCGCCATGGTGCATCTACCCTGCTGGCTGAACAATTCCAGCGATCGCTTCACATGGAGCCTTCTCATGTCACCTTTGATTGGTACATCGACTCTGGAGCAACCAATCATCTCAGCTCTTCCACCTCTGCCTTGGAGAGTGTCACTCCATACTCTGGTAATTCTTGAATTTCAGTTGGTAATGGTGATTCTATTGGTATTCATTCCATTGGTGATTGTCAGCTTACTCCTTCTTTGCGACTGTCTGATGTTTTATATGCTCTGAAAGTTTCTAAAAATCTTTTGTCTATAAGTCGTCTTACTAAGGACCTTGATGCATATGTGATATTTGATGACAGGAATTTTATTTTTCAGCACAAAGTTACCAAGGGGATTCTGGGAAGAGGTCACACTGAGCATGGTCTCTATGTGCTGGACAGAGGAGAGACTGCCTTATTGTCTTTTATTTCTCAGAATAAAACTCGAGTGTCATTTGATTTATGGCATGCTCGTCTTGGCCATGTGGCTCCTAGCATTATTTCTACTTTGATTAAGACAGGTGTTTTGTGTGCTTCTTCCTTATTACCTAAGCCGGGTCTGTGTACTCCCTGTGTTATGGCTAAAGGTCAAAAGCAATCCTTTCTTATTAATCCCAAACGGGCTTCGAAGGTTTTTAACTTGATTCATTGTGATTTATGGGGGCCTGCCCCAGTTTTATCGGAAAATGGGTTTTCTTATTATGCCATCTTTGTGGATGATTATTCTCGCTTTACCTGGCTATACCCGCTTCGCAGAAAATCGGATTTTGTAGACATTTATATGCAGTTTGAGGCTCTTGTATAGAACAAATTCTCTACCACTATTAAGACCTTCCAGAGTTATGGTGGTACGGAATTTCTCAATCATTATCTATGCTCCTATTTTGCCTCTAAGGGCATTCATTATCAGTTATCGTGCCCCTATACTCCGGAACAAAATGGTCGTGCAGAACGCAAGCATCACCATATAACTGAAATGGGGTTGACTATGTTCTCACTTGCCCTTGTCACACTGGGACAATGCTTTTGCAGCTGCTGTCTACACCATAAATCGGTTGCCCACTCCTGTTCTTAATGGTGCTTCCCCTTACAGTCTCTTGTTTGGTCAAATTCCAGATTACTCGAACTTTCGGCATTTTGGCTGTCAGGTTTATCCCTTTGTCCGACCTTATGCTAATCATAAGCTCTCTCCTCGTAGCATTCCGTGTATCTTTATTGGTTACAGTTCTCAGTATAAGGGGTTTCGCTGTCTCGATAGTGTCACTGGTCGAATTTATATCACTCGCCACGCTCGTTTTGACGAGACGTGCTTTCCCTTAGCTAATGGGAGCACTGAGCAGGATTTTTCATCCTTGGATGTTCTTACTTTTCTGGATCCTGAGCAGTCTACTTCTGAGCCGGTCTTGTCCTCCTCGGCAGTTTCTGGTCTTTGTACTCTTTGTGATCAGTCTCCGTCCTCGGCTTGCCTACCGCCTCCCGTGCCCATTCCGGAGGTCCCGGTTACTCTATTGATCACTTCACCGTCGATGCGGGCTTCTCCATCTTCGAGTTCCTCCGCTTCCTCTGGGTCCTCTTCAAATTCTGATGCTCCGCCGCAGAGGGTTCATCATATGACCACTAGAAATCATGATGGTACTCATCGTCCTACATCTCATCCTGATTTTGTTCCCACTGGTCTTCTAGCTGCAGTTTTGGTTCATTCTGAGCCTCGAGATTTTCGTACAGCTCTCAAGGATCCGAAATGGGTCAGTGCAATGGATGAAGAGATGAATGCGCTTCGTCGATAGAACACTGGGGAGTTGGTGTCTCGGCCTTCAGATGCCAATGTTGTGGGTTCGAAGTGGGTGTTTCGTCTGAAATAAAGATCCGATGGGACTATTGATCGTTACAAGGCCCGTCTGGTTGCTCAGGGTTTTTCACAGATTCCTGGTTTCGATTTTGATCACACCTTCAGCCCGGTGGTCAAGACTGCTACAGTTTGGACTGTTCTTGCTATAGCTACGCTTCGGAAGTGGCCGTTGCATCAGCTTGATGTCAAGAACGCCTTCCTTAATGGTGTTCTTGATACTCCAGTTTATATGGCTCAGCCTGTCGGGTATAAGGACCCCGCTCGTCCTGATTATGTTTGTCATTTTCAGAAGGCTATTTATGGCCTTAAACAGGCTCCTCGGGCCTGGTTTGATAGATTCAGTTCTTATCTACGCCAGCTTGGTTTTCTTTGCAGTTCTTCGGATACATCCCTGTTTGTTTTCTCTAGGGGTTCTACGCTGCTGTACCTTCTGGTCTATGTTGATGACATCATCCTTACTGGCAATGATGCGGGTGCGATTCGTCAGTTTATCACCAGAACTGATCAGGAATTCTCGATCAAGGACTTAGGTTCTTTGAACTATTTTCTTGGTCTTGAGGTATCCTCTTCTCCTTCAGGTATCTTCCTTGGCCAGGCCAAGTATGCTCGTGATATTCTTTCTCGAGCCGGCATGACTAAGACTTCTCCAGTCACCACTCCGTTTGTACCGCTTTCTCAGCTTTCCCGTAGCTCCAGTGCTTCTATCGGTAATCTAACTCTTTATTGCTCGCTTGTTGGTGCTCTTCAGTATCTGACTTTCACCCGTCCGGATTTGGCTTTTGCCGTTAACTCGGTTAGTCAGTTTCTTCAGGATTCCCGGGAGGATCATTTTGCAGCTGTCACCAGGATTCTTCGATATGTGGCTAGCACACCTCATCTGGGTCTTATTTTCCGCTCGGGTGGTTCCTCTGATGTTTGTGCTTACTCGGATGCTGACTGGGCCCGTTGTTTGGAGACGCGTCGTTCGACCTACGGCTATGCAGTTTTCTTAGGTGGTAATTTGGTATCCTGGAGTGCCAAGAAGCAACCCACTCTCTCGCGCTCGAGCTCAGAGTCGGAGTATCGTGCTCTCGCAAACACAGCGGCTGAAGTAGTTTGGCTTTCTCATCTACTACGGGAGTTGCGTTTTCCCTTGGATGGTTCGCCTTTGTTGCTGTGTGATAATAACAGTGCGATCTTCTTGGCTCAGAATCCCGTTGCTCATAAACGGGCGAAGCACATCGCCATCGATTATCATTTTGTTCGGGAGCTGGTGGCTTCTGGCAAGCTTCGTGTCAGTCTTGTGCCTACTTCCTTGCAGCTTGCGGATATCTTCACCAAGGGGCTACCAAAGCCGTTGTTTGAATTTTTTCGTTCCAAGCTCTGCGTTTCGGTCAACCCGACGCTTCGCTTGAGGGGAGGTATAGAAGTTGAGTAATGGGCTGTAAGCCCAAGTTGTATTAATTAAGCATTGTATTGCCTATAAATGTCTAATAAACTCACACCTCATGGTACAGAGGTTTCTCTCATTTACCATACTTAATATGGAATGTGGAAGTACTTATTTCCTTCTATCCCAGTAACCAGCATCTGATCAATTCATTACCTTAGTAATTGTTCTGGCCAGACACTCGGGTATATGTAGTCGTATTTTTATCATAGCATTATACATAATGGAATGCTAATGGGTTACTAATAAAAAATATAAAAAGTCGGAGCACATTTTAATGGGCAAAATTTATAAAAATAATATACTAACCATTGTTCAGAAGAGGCATTCAATTCATGGCAAAAAGCATCCACTGCTTCCGGCGAAGCGATATCGTAGAGCCCCAAGGCATCATAGAGTGGATTGGCGTGGCTGGGCGGAAAATACCCGCTGTTGATGATCACATTTGTGTTGTTGTTTTTGATTTCTTCAGGGAGTTCCATAAGCGATCTTATGACGCTCTTCATCTCCAACATCAGTGAAACCGGGAGCAGCTCATCGTGGTTCACGATCCTGAACATGCCCCATTCTTCACAGGCTTCCACCATCCTTGCAGCTTGCGCCAGAAAATCCTGCATATCGATCACTGGGATAATGGTGCTATTTGCAGAACCCATTTTGGAATTATTTCTACCTTTTTTTTCCTTTTTGAGCATGCATTGAAAGGGTTGGATTATACACACGGCTATTACAGTACATAGGTATCTTAGAAGCGTATGGAATGCCGATGTAGACTCCTTTCCGTCTGAACAACTTTGTGAAAACATGTTGGGCCCACATGTGTCTAAAGGGACGAAACATCTTAGCTTGCGGATCGCTAGTTTATAGTATTATTTTGGCCGAACTGCAACTTTATGCGTAATCACTATGGAGTGAACATACCTAGGCACCCGTAATACAGTATATAGGTATCGGTTATTCAATCCTGTTAGACTAAATCAGACTCCTGATTAGATTATGATTTATTCTGATTAGAGTTCTTTCCTTATTATACTTTTATTGTACTCTCTATATATTTAGATATCAATAATACAATTCATTACGGCAAATCATTCTATCATGGTATCAGAGCAAGTTCTGATCCTAAATCATTAATCACACGTTCCGATCAAGGCAATAATTTTTGACAAATTTCCGATCACATCCCGGCAACTTCCGGCGGTTCGTCACCGGCATCATCAGCACTTCATCACCGGCGTCACCAGCGCTTCGTCACCGGTGTCACCAGCGCTTCGTCACCGTCATCACCAGCGCCACCAGCGTTTCGTCACCAGCTTCGTCACCGGCGCTTAGTTTTATCTCCTCCAATTTCCGCTGCTTCGTCTCTGCCGAGTCTCGTCTTCCAGCGCCGGATTTCAGCACCATCTTCATCAGTAAGCGCCGGATTTCAGCAGTAAGCTTCGCCGATCCATACAACTCTGGCGACGAGAAGTCAACGAAGAGTTTCCGTCGAAGAAGAAGACGACGCGTGTCCACACGCACAGACTCACAGAAGAGCGCGTGAAGATCACGCGCGCGTCCATTGAAGGCGCGTCTTCGCACGCGCGAACCAACGGGGAGATACCGTCTCGCGATACGATCATTATCTCGCGATATTTTTGGAATTAATCACGATCAGATACCGTCTCGCGATATTCTTCAGTTTGTCGCGTTCTGAGGTTGTTTCTCGCGAGTTAAGGTGTTTTCTCATGAGTTTATCAAATTCTCATCAGCACCCGGTCAATTTCTGTGCAATTTTTGGTCTTTTGATATGGTTTATTTGGGCCCTACATCTCGGGAAGATTGCTCTATTAATTGGATTGCGGACAATGCATTTTTTCAGGCCGATTTGAATGGTCACAACTGCCATTCTTCGTCGAATCAGTGGATCGTTGATTCAGGTGCTACATCTCATATCACTGCTCGCACCAGTCATCTTGATCAGGTACAACGTTATCGTGGTTCTGATTCTATTCTTGTTGGAAGTGGTGAATCATTATCTATTTCTCACATCGGCCAATGTCATTTATCTGGTTTCTCTGTTAATGATGTCCTTGTGGTCCCTAAGATTACTAGAAATTTATTGTCCATTAGTAAGCTTACTCGTGACTTACCTGTTCGTGTTATATTTGACGCCGATGCATTTTCCATTGAGCACAAGATTACAGGGACGATAATTGGTAAAGGCCGTCATAAGTCTGGTCTTTATTTTCTTGAGACTGGTGATTCCAGTTTTTTAGGCGAACTACGCTCTACAAAGCTTCATGCTTTTTTTGAGCAGTGGCACTCTCGCCTTGGTCATGTGTCTCATGATACTGTTCAGTTATTGAATCGACGGGGCCTTATTTCTATGCCTGCACCTGTCAGTTGCTCTCCTTGTCAGATGGCCAAGAGTAGCCGTTTGCCCTTTTCCCTAGTGACAAGCGCGCTACTGGTTTATTGGATAAAGTACATTGTGATTTGTGGGGACCAGCTCCTGTTTTATCTGTCGATGGTTTCTCTTATTATGCCGTCTTCATTGATGATTTTTCGCGATTCACATGGTTTCTTCTGATGCGGCATAAGTCGGATTTCTATGACACTTTTATCCAGTTTCAGAAATTCGTTGAGAATCAGTTTTCTGCCAGGATTAAAAATTTTCAGACCGATGGTGGCACCGAGTTTACTAATCACCAACTTCAGGCTCATCTCATATCATGTGGCATTCATCATTAGATGTCCTCGCCTTATACACCTGCTTAGAATGGCCGGGCCGAGCGGAAGCATCGTCACATCACAGAGACTGGTCTTGCCATGCTTTTTCACTCTTCTGTGCCGCACTGTTATTGGGTGGAAGCTTTCTCCTCTGTGGTTTACATTATTAACCGTCTGCCTAGTTCAGTTATGAGTGGCAAATCCCCTTTTGAGGTTGTTTTTGGTCATGTGCCTGACTATACCCTCTTTCACCTGTTTGGTTGCCGTGCATTTCCATGTCTGCGTGCCACTGCTACTGATAAGTTTGCACCCCGATCCATTCCCTGTGTTTTTATTGGCTATAGCCCTCTCACAAGGGCTTCCAGTGTCTCGACCAGACGTCTGGGCGCATCTATATCTCTCGCCATGTTCGTTTTGATGAAACTTTCTTCCCTTATGTCTCAGCTTCCACGGACAGTCGTTCGATTTCAGATCTGGAGATTTCATCATTTTTTGATGGAACTGTTACTTCATCGACCGGGGCCACCACGCCTGTGTCTATGCCTGTTCCAGCTGCCCCTCCTTCACCACCATCTTCCATCTGGACGGTCGACCTGGACCCGGCTCCTCGTCAAACGCCTACCATATCTCAGCCGCTGGCCAGCACTCCTCAGCCACCGTCTCAGCCACCGGCCACCACGTCTCAACCTGTATCGACTATTCTTTCTCCGGTGACTTCCGACGACCACTCTCCGGTTAGCACAGCTCGATCTTCCTCCGTGTCATCAGCTGGTTCGACTCCTACAGATTCACCGCCCCAGCTTCATACTCATCGGATGGCCACTCGGTCTTCTACTGGTGCCATTCAGCGGCAGGATTATTCGGATATTATTGCTCATGGTCTCACTGCGGCACTCCTCTCTCAGACAGAACCCACTGATTATCGCACTGCTCTTCAGGATCCAGCCTGGGTTTCAGCCATGGATGATGAGATGGATGCTCTCCGTGGTCAGCACACTTGGGATTTGGTACCTCGACCTTCAAATGTCAACATTGTTGGCTCCAAATGGGTCTATCGGCTCAAGTATCGACCAGATGGCACTATTGAGCGTCACAAAGCTAGACTTGTGGCGCAGGGTTTCTCGCAGATTCCAGGTTTTGATTTTGACCACACTTTCAGTCCTGTGGTCAAAGCCTCCACTGTTAGGATGGTTCTCGCCATAGCCACCATGCGTTCCTGGCCACTTCATCAGTTGGATGTCAAGAATGCTTTCCTTAATGGTGTTCTTGATGTTCCTGTCTACATGAAGCAGCCCGTTGGTTATCAGGATTCTGTCCATCCAGACTATGTTTGTCGTTTGAAAAAGGCCATTTATGGTCTTAAGCAGGCTCCCCGGGCTTGGTTCCAGCGTTTCAGCAGTTATCTGACACAGCTTGGTTTTCGGTGCAGCTCAGCTGATACTTCTTTGTTTGTCCTTTCGAGAGGGTCGTCATTACTGTACCTACTTGTGTATGTGGACGATATCATTCTTACAGGCAATAAGTCGACTCTTCTTCGCCAGTTCATTGATCGGACACACAGGGAGTTTGCGATCAAGGATCTTGGTGCTCTTCATTACTTTCTTGGTCTTGAAGTTTCGCCTACCTCCTCAGGATTACTGCTTGGCCAAGCAAAGTATGCTCGGGATATTTTGAATCGGGCCGGTATGTCTGATGCGGCACCAGTTTCTACTCCATTTGTTGCTGGTTCTCAGCTTCACAGCTCTACCAGTCCTCCATTTTGGGATCCTACACTTTATCGTTCTCTTGTTGGTGCCCTCCAGTATCTCACCATCTCTCGCCCGAATTTGGCATTCTCGGTCAACACGGTGAGTCAGTATCTTCAGGATCCTAGAGATGACCATTTTGCTGCTGTGACTCGAATTTTGTGATATGTCCGTGGCACTCTTCATTTTGGTCTCCGGTTTTGCTCTGCTAGTACTTCTGATGTGTTAGGATACTCTGATGCTGATTGGGCTCGCTGTCTGGAGACTCGTCGGTCCACTTATGGTTATGCGGTTTTTCTTGGTGGGAATCTGGTTTCTTGGAGTGCCAAGAAACAGCCCACTGTTTCTCGCTCTAGCACTGAGTCTGAATACCGTGCTCTCGCCAACACTGCCTTGGAAGTGGTTCGGCTCACTCATTTGCTTCGTGATCTTCGGGTTCCACTTTCTGGTTCTCCCCTGTTGTTATGCGACAATAGTAGTGCTATCTTCTTGGCTCAGAATCCAGTGGCGCACAAGCGGGCGAAGCACATCGACATCGACTATCATTTTGTTCGTGAGTTGGTGACATCCGGAAAGCTGCGCGTTGCTCATGTTCCGACTTCTCTTCAGATTGCAGACATTTTCACCAAGGGGCTCTCTCGTCCGCTGTTCGAGTTCTTCAGGTCCAAGCTGTGCGTCGGTGAGCATCCGACGCTTCGCTTGAGGGGGGGTGTTAGACTAAATCAGACTCCTGATTAGATTATGATTTATTCTGATTAGAGTTCTTTCCTTATTATACCTCTATTGTACTCTCTATATATTTAGATATCAATAATACAATTCAGTACGGCAAATCATTCTATCAAGTCCCTCTATATATTGGCATTTAATTGGTGTTGGAATGTACTTACATAAGCACAAATATGCTTTACCATTACTGAAACATCGTAACAAGTACTGGTAATCTGTACTGGTCTGAACTACCCCCGTACTGTAATGGTCCTTATGATACAATACCGATACTGGTTATAATTTAGCACCGGTACTGAAGGATGCCAATACAGATAGTTAAAATCAGTTCCTGGTTCTCATGTATTTTGAACAATGGTGAAGCGCAAGCGCCACCAATATTGAATTAAAACTGGCATTTGAAATTCTAGCAACGGTTAGATATCTCATATATCGGTGCCGGTTGATTTTTCCATTTGCAATGCAATATTTTAATTTGCTTGGCCCATCCCAAATCGATTCCCGGGAAAATTGCACAAAAGATATGCAAAATAGCTAGTTTACCGTGATATATATAGTCGGAATGGAACGAAGAAATGAAAATAGTAAAAACCATAGAATTCCGTAAAAATCCTCCAACAACAACCAACAAATTTTTAAAACACGTGATGAAAAAACACAATCAATTCATATTTTTTTCTTCTCTATCTCATAGGAGGAGGTCCATCGGCATTCCTTCGAATATACCTTTACCCAAGTCTCACATCATCTGTTGGCTACGGCTACTACTTCCTTGGCATTGTCTGCTCTTTGTCCCTTAGAAAATACCTATTTTTTAAAAGAATCTCTGCATATTAGGTGTAAGTCTTGATCGGGCATGTGAAGAAATGTGGTCTATACCCAATTGTCCATGAACATTAACTTCTTTGGAGGATAGCAAAGACAGTCATTCAAAACATTAAATTACAACACTATTCTCATCACATGCTTAGCAAGTTGAAGCATTATTTCTTTGACTATTGGGGTTCAACTATCATGGTTTTTTGGCTAGAACCATTTGGAATTAATGTTCACAACCCATACTTGAAGCAAGAAGGATGATTTCTTGGGATATTGGGATAAGTTTTGTTTGTGAGCTCTTGGCTATTGGTGAACTTGGAGTAGTATAAATAGGGGATGAACTTAGTAGTTCAAACACACCTCAAGCATAGCATTCATTTGCTACTTGCTTTCTTCTCCCTTTAACTCTACTTTGTAGTTGTAGAAGCCAAAGCCCTCATATTTATATTTTGCCACATAATTCCTTCATGGGTGGTAGGCAAAGCCTTGTAACACTTTCTCCACATATAGTGAAGCTTACGGTCTCCTCTGGCTGTGGATGCAGGTCAACTTGACCGAACCACGTAAATTCCTGTGTCTATTATTTCCTTTATTTTCTTTACGTTGTCTTTGTTAACCATCTCTTTGGGCTAATAGATATCTCATGGGATTCGTATTCCTAACAAATTGGTATCAGAGCAATATCTCATTTTTTATCTATTAGCCATCATGACGGTAACGAGGACTTCTATTGAAAAGTTTGACCGGAGTGTAAACTTCAGTATATGGCAACTCATGATGGAAGCCATCCTAATCCAAGATGGATGTGAGCTAGCCCCTGAAGGAGTGGAGGAAAGGCCAGCGGACATGTCGTGGGAAGATTTTGGTGATCTAGACAAGAAGGCTAGATCGGCCATTATTTTAAATCTCTCTAACAAGGTTTTGCAAGAAGTTGCTAGTGAGAGAACTGCCAAAGGTATGTGGGATCAGTTGAAATCTACATACATGAAGAAGACAATGGAGAATCGTCTCTATTTGAAACAAAAGTTGTACATGTTGAAAATGGCGGAAAGTACATCTATACTCTCACATCATGATAAATTTGATTCCATCATTTTGGATTTGGAGAATGTAGATGCTAAAGTTGATGAAGAAGATCAAGTCATTTTATTGTTATGTTCTCTTCCCCTATCCTTTAAGTGTTTTTGAGATACTATGATTTATAGGAAAGAGTCGGTCTCATACAATAGTATAAAATCTGCATTAAAATCTAAAGAGCGGATTGATGGGGACATTACGGGGGAATCGAGTGGAACTCATGCCGAGGGTTTGTTTGTAAGGGGTAGAGGTGAAAATAGAGATTCTGAAGGTGGTAGATACAAAGGGAGGTCGAAGTCTAGATACAGAAATAAAATTTACAACTATTGTAAGAAAAAGGAGCACATTAAGGCCGATTGTTTTAAATTGAAAAATAAAGGAAAATATAAAAATGAGCAGAATAGCAGCAATGATGGTGAAGCTAGTGTAGCAGAAGATGAGAGTGATGGAATCATATTTGTGGCCATGGATAATAAGTCAAGGTCTTCTAGTGAGTGGATCTTAGATTCGGGTTGTTCTTACCGCATGAGTTATGATAGGGGGTGTTTTTCCAGTTATGAAGAATGGGATGGTGAAATTGTTTTGATGGGTAATAATGCTCCTTGTAAGGTTATTGGTAGGGGAACAATTCAAATCAAAATGTACGATGGCATTATTAGGACACTCGCTAATGTTAGGCATGTTCCCGACATAAAGAAAAATATCATCTCTCTTGGCACTCTTGATGCTCTCGGGTACAGATATTCAGGTGATGGTAAAATTCTGAAAAATCTATAACAGTGCTCTTATGGTAATGAAGGCTTGTAGAGTTGGCACTTTGTATGTTTTGAAGGGTTCTATGGTAAGTGAGGCAGTGGCTATCTCAACTTCCTCAGATGAAGACATCACCAAATTATGGCATATGAGGTTGGGACATATGGGTGAGAAAGGCTTAACATTGTTAAGCAAGAGAGGTCTACTTTGTGGTCAAAGTACTGGTAAGTTGGACTTTTGTGAACATTGTATTTTTGAAAAGCAGAAAAGAGTTAGCTTTCATTCACCTGCAGCTCATAAAATATAAGGTACTTTGGACTACATTCATTCTGATCTTTGGGGGACCTCTAGTGTTCTTTCTAAGGGTGGTGCAAATTATATGCTTACTTTTATTGATGACTATTCAAGAAAAGTTTGGGTATATTTTTTTAAGCTTAAAAGTGATATTTTCCTAACATTTAAACAATAGAAGACTTTGATTGAAAAAACAGACAGGAAAACAAATTAAGTGACTGAGGAATGACAATGGGCTGGAATTTTATGGAAATGAATTCAATGAGTTATGCAAAAATGAAGAAATAGCTCGACATCGTATTGTTAAAATGATGCTTCAACCGAATGGTGTGGCATAGCGGATGAATCGTACTCTTTTGGAAAGAGCTCAGTGCATGATCTCAAATGCCAAGTTTACATTAGACTTTTGGGATCTACAGTTTGTCACATCGACAACTGGTCTCCATGTGCACCTCTTGATTTCAAGACTTCGGAGGAAGTTTGGTCAGGTACTCCTTCTGATTACTCTAATTTAAGAATATTTGGGTGCCACTGCAAGGAAAGAAAATTGTTGGTTACAAATGGGTTTTCAAGAGAAATGAAGATACTTCAGGTGTTGATAATGCAAGGTACAAAGCGCGATTGGTCGCAAAGGGCTACAGGCAGGTACAAGGTGTAGATTTCAATGATGTTTTCTCACCTGTTGTGAAACATAGCTCTATTCGTGTATTGTATGCTTTGGTTGTCATGTATGATATGGATTTAGAACAGCTGGATGTCAAGACAGCTTTCTTGCATGGTGAATTAGATTAACATATCTATATGAGTCAAACTTGAGCTTTTAAAGTTCAAGGTAAAGAAGATCAGGTTTGCTTATTGAAGAAATCCTTGTATAGATTAAAGCAGTCTCCAAGACAATGGTATAAGAGGTTTGATTCATTTATGTTGGGTCATGGCTTCTCCAGGAGCATAATATGATAGTTTTGTTTACTTCTGAAAGTTACAAGATGACTCATTCATTTATTTACTATTATATGTTGATGACATGCTCATTGCGGCTAAGAATCTTGCATAAATTCATGAGTTGAAGGCCTTATTGAATAGTGAATTTGAGATGAAGGATTTGGGGACAGCTAAGAAGATTCTTGGTATGGAGATAAGAAGAGATTGAGGAGTTGGAAAGTCGTACCTAGCCCGGGAGAGTTACCTTAAGAAAGTTTTGGAGTGATTTGGCATGCATGATGCCAAACCCCTTAGCACTCCTCTTGGTAGCCATTATAGGCTATCTGCTGCCGAATCACCAAAAACAGAGGAAGAAAAAGATTATATGGCTAGAGTTCCTTATTCAAATACAGTTGGGAGTATAATGTATGCAATGGTTTGTACCACCCTGATATCTCACAAGTTGTTAGTGTTGTTAGCAGGTATATGGCCAATCCGGGCAAATCACATTGGCAGGCTGTGAAGTGGGTTCTTAGATACTTAAAGGGTACTTTGAACATGTATTTGGAGTTTGGTAGAACCAATAACACTCTGGTTGGTTTTGTAGATTCAGACTTTGCCAGTGATCTTGATAAGCGCAGGTCTCTTACGGGTTATGTATTTTGCATTAGAGGTTGTACAATTAGCTGGAAAGCTACTCTATAACATGTATTTGCTTTATCTAATACTGAGGCAGAATATATGGCAATCAAAGAAAATTTATGGTTGAGAGGTCTCTTCGGCAAATTAACTCTACAACAAAAGGGTTACTACCATTCACCGCGATAGTCAAAGTGCAATTTACTTGACTAAAGATTAGATGTATCATGAGCGGACGAAGCATATTGATATCAAGTCTCACTTCATTCGTGATACCATTGCACAAAAGAAAGTCCTTGTTAAGAAAAATCAATACAAAGGATAATCATGCTGATATGTTCACGAAGGCTCTTCCCTATTTCAAGTTCAAGCAGTGCTTGGACTTGATTGGTGTTCATTGTTGGTGATTCGACCCATTATTGCCATGTCGGAGGAGGGTGAGTAAGCTATTACTTTTGGGGTTCAGACCAAGGTGGAGATTTGTGAAGAAATGTGATCTTCACCCAATTGTCCATGAACATTAACTTCTTTGGAGGATAGCAAAAACAATCATTCAAAGCATTAAATTGCAAAACTATTCTCATCACATGCTTAGCAAGTTGAAGCATTATTTCTTTGACTATTGTGGTTCAACTATCATGGTTTTTTGGGAAGAACAATTTGGAAGTAATGTTCACAACCCATGCTTGAAGCAAGAAGGATGATTTCTTGGGATATTGGGATAACTTTTGTTTGAGAGCTCTTGGCCATTGGTGAACTTGGAGTAGTATAAATAGGGGATGAACTTAGAAGTTCAAACACACCTCAAGCATAGCATTCCTTTGCTACTTGCTTTCTTCTCCCTTTAACTTTCCTTTGTAGTTGTAGAAGCCAAAGCCCTCATACTTATATTTTGTCACATAACTCCTTCATAGGTGGTGGGCAAAGCCTTGTAATACTTTCTCTACATATAGTGAAGCTTCGGTCTCCTCCGTCCGTGGATGTAGGTCAACTTGACCGAACCACGTAAATCCTTGTGTCCATTATTTCCTTTACTTTCTTTACATTGTCTTTGTTATCCATCTTTTCGGGCTAATAGATATCCCATGGGATTCGTATTCCTAACAGGGCAGGTAAGCAATAGAAAAGTTTAATTTGTAATTTATGACTAACCTCTGGAATGTTGGTAGAGGTGGTTTTGAGCACAAGTTCTTCCATGTACAGAAGGACGTAGTATCCGCATTCCTAAAGAATGCTTCTGAGCCAGTACTGCAAAGAAAATTGATCGAATATAATTGTTTTAAATATTGTTAGGAATAAAGGCACTTTGGTATTGAATGACTTACATAAATATTTATGATTTTTCATGTGTAATTCAAAAATGGTTTGATCTTTCTCTTCTCCTTTTGATATTGATATGCTAGCATGTAAATATAGAACTTAGAAAGGTTACACATTTGACTTACAGAAGATAAAATATGGATGAGGAAAGAATTTTAAGTACCTGGAAATGGCTTTGTTATCAACTGTGTGGTAGGGTTTGATTCCTATAATCAATGAGTCAATGGTAAAAATGGCATTTGTACTAGGACGAATGAGAATTAGGTATCAGTGATCATTGCATTGAAAAGTAGCACATGAATGATTTTGTATTCGAAGAAAAATATGCAGGACATATTATATTTAAAGTTTCACTTACATTCTAATCTACGGCACCAAATATATCTCAGCGTCAGTCTACGACATGGTTGCAAAAATCACCTCGACACGATTTTCAATTTACTGAGCTTCAAATTCTTGGACCAAGCATTCCATGCTCAACGATACAAACTGTAAGCGCTCATTGTTAGCGGCGAGTACTTGGTCCAAGAGGTGCCTGAAAGAATAGCAATTGTTAATGCCTAGAGGTGGTAACAATTGGGAAGGAACGGGAAGAAATGGGACGGGAAATTAATAAATGGATATTTAATGGGATCAGATATTTGCTACCCACTAGCTTTTGGGATTGGATGAGATGTGAATGAATATATTATTGGAAAATTTTGATCACAATGGGTCCCAAATTATGTTATCCTAATGGAACAATCAAATACACAATAAATTTCCATTAAATTCCCAATTATTATTTATATTTTAAAATATATATTTTTATGTTTTTTAATTTTAGGATCTTCATTGTAATAAATAAAATATAAATCAAATAAATCCATTAAATATATTAGTTATAACATAATATTGTCTAATAATGAGACGGTCTAAAATAAAATTGTGGTTTAAATTGAGTTTAGCAATAAAATAATCTTAAAAGAACAAAATTTATTAAAGAAAATTAAAATTTTATTAAACTAAATTATGTTAAAATAACTAAAGTGAACTAGTATTTCGAATTAGGGGCGTAAATAAACCAAATTGTTTGCAAAAATCTCGTGAAAAACTCGGTCAAAACTCGTCTTGAATTCGAATTTGACTGAGCTTGAATCTAACTCAAAGCGAGCTCGAACAGTATTTGAACTTGAACTCAAACTCAACTAATAATGTTCGTTAAAACCAATATAATATATTATAATGTATACATAAAATAAAAAAAATACATATATTTATCACGGCTCAAATCGAGTTCGAGCTCGAGCTCAAAAACGAATTCGAACAAATTAATTTCACTCAAGCTCGAACTCGAACCAAGTTTTTATAGACTTGATCGAACTCGAGTCGAGCTCGACCTCGAGAAATTTCAAACGAGCTCAAACTCGAATAAAGATTGTTCGAGCTTGGCACGACTCAACTAATATTGTTGTTAAATTATCGAGCCAACATATTATATATTTCTAAATTTTATTTTTTATAAAATATACTATAATCTATTTTTTTCAGGTAATCGGAACTCTTAGGTTTAGTTTTTAAGGTTGATGTCTAGTTGACAGTATTTCGCTAGCCTTTAATCTGAGGTAAGGCTATTATGTCCCCCTCATCTATGTATCTTTCTTTTATATTTATCAACAGGTAGGGGTCTGCCGAACCCCCACCATAACAGGTGGTGTTTCTTATATATATATAAAATATTTATTCATGGCTCAAGTTCGACCTCGAACACGAGCTTGAACTAAATTAATTTCACTCAAGCTCAAGCTTGAGCTTGAGTTCGAGCTCAATTGATGATTTTAAATGTTCAATCGAATCGAACCGAGCTCAAAATATTTTAAACGAGTTGATTGAACAAACTCTTTTACAACTTTAAATAGAATTCTGATAAAGTTTGGAAAATGTAACCATAAAAATAGTCACAAAAGAGTGAAAATAATTCACGTTTGAGTGGAGTCCAATTACAATAAATAATGTCTTCCTCAAAAGGTGGGAATTGATCAGGTATTAATTGGATACCCATAATTACCTAGTTTTAAATGGGTAAATGGGAAGATTCAGATCTCAATCTCATTTCTCCTTGGAACCCAATACTATAAATCCCATTTAATCATTATCCCAAGTTAAGAAATAAGGAAAACTTTCCATCCCATTAGCTTGTTTTTAATGGGTCCCAATAGTTATTAGGATTAATTTCCCCCTCTATTAATGGCTTAAACAAATTGAGAAAATAATAATAGACTTTATGTGAAAATTTAAATTGTACCCCATTCAATCTATCTGTGTTTTCGAGAGCCAGGCCATCGAGTGGAAGTTGCCAAGCTATTGGAAAAAAAATGAATTCACTATTGAAAATAAAGAAAGCGTAAAACATCATTGTTAATAAACTACTCCCATCACTCATCCACACCCATCAATCAATTAAAGCAATCAATATTTGTCTTAGCATCTTTTGCATAAGCATTAACCCATATCTCGCACCATTTCTCCACCACCTCTTGAAGTTCATATGCGTTGTATGCCCCTTGGTTCCCTGGAAAAACATGCGATTTGATTAAATGTTAGGAAGTAGGATGTAGTACTGAAAATGAAGGCATAACTGTTATTTTTTTAGTAGTTGTGGTACTTACGTCAAGTAGATTCATTGAAATTGTCTTCAGGACTAGCTCTTCTAGGAATAGCATAACATAATAACCGCATTCCCAACAACTCCCTTGTTTCCGGTGCTAAGCTAGAATACAACCATTCTCAATGTTTAATCAGTGTATGGAGACCAGAAAAATTACAAAGTACTTGTAAAATCTTTTTTGAAGGACATAAATACTTACGCTGATGTTTGTTATGTTCCAGGTTTAATCGGTTGAGGGTTCCTTCTTCCTCTTCTCTCTCTCATATTTACATGCAAGCTTGCAACTATATTATTTTCAAACGTTACTATAAAAAATTTTAAGGGTTAAAAGAAATATAATTGAATGGATAGAAATACCCTGAAATCACTTGGCTTCCAACATAATCGGCAGATTTTATACCACCGGTCATCGTGTCTAAGGTGAAAACATTGTTCGTACCGAGAAAATTGATGACAAGGAACCAATGTTTCCTGCATTAATAATTAACAAATTAATATGTTGGGAATAAGTTTATTAAACAGATAGTAATGGTACACAATTAAGGTAATGTGCCTGACCTCTTGAGGTAGGGTACCAAATACATGTCAGTTTCAGATGCAACTATCGTTTCCCAGATGAGGGCAGCATGGTTATTGATATCAATCTCTTCCTCACCAATGTTGAGCCTTCCTGTGTTCAAGACAAAAAATTTGATTCGGCCCATGTTATTGTCCTTCGCTTTACTCCGTAGGTTCTTGTCAGAGTACAAGTCAATTTTAGGTCTTTCAATCTATGCAAAATTAGAAATGGAAAATTTTAAATCTAAAACTTACCCAATCCACAAATCCATTTGAGCGTTCGAGATCCATGTCATGCCATGAAAATTCCCAAATTTGCCTCTGAACTCCAACATTTGCTTAATATCTAGGCAAAATTTGGAAGGTTTGGCAAATGTGGATTCCAAAAAAACATGGTGAAATATGCAACCTTGCCATGAGCATTCATTTCCTTTGCCACCTCATTGGAATATTTGATGAATTCCCTCATCATTGGATACGTCAATTTGTGTCTGTTTATAATCAGCATGTGTAAAGTTTAAATAGAAGGAATTAAGTATATGAAAAGTGTTGAAATAAAATAGTAATGTGGTATAAATGTAGTACCAGTTTCAGAGGTTTGAATGGTTTGTCCAACAGTTGGTTCTCTAGGCTTTAACTGGTTGTAGAACAGGATGGCTGCGCTGATAATGTATTGGCAGACTATTACACGTGACGGAAAAAATGTTATATTGCAATCAGAAATTGAACACTTGGTATAGGTATATGTGTGTTTGTGTGTGTGTATACAGTAAATTATTTATGTAAAATGTTTTAATGGAATTACCTTGTCATCACTGAGGTTAGGGATTTGCCAGTTCGTGTCTGCGAAATCCTTCAGAGGCACGTCCATCTCTTTTTCCTTTGAGGGCTCATCATCTTGGTCAACAAAAGCTACCGGCCAATCAACCCCATGTCCAAGGGCCTCTCCAACATTGATGAATTTGTGGTGGCCGAAGGAGATTAAATGGAGGAGGAAAATGGAATGGAAGGCTGATCTTGATGAAGCAGCTGTATATTGGTTGAATAGAGGGTGGAATAATTAAAGTTAAAGTGTAATTCTTCCTTTCTTTGGATAGGACTGGGCTGAAAGGCTGAAATCAAATGTAAATGGGCTAGGGTGAATGCCTAAAACTATTTTGTTTGGACTTAATATATATATATATATATATATATATATATATATATATTGTTCATAAAAAAAATTGACATACAAATCCATCAATAATGCAATCCAAAATCCACTAATAAATAATGCAATCCACAATCCACAATTGACATACAAATCCATCAATGATGCAATTCACAATCCACCAATAAATAATAGAATCTACAATCCACAATTGACATACAGATCCACTCATAACACAATCCACAATCCACAATCCATCAATAATTACGCAACCCACAATCCACAATTGACATCAAATTGAGGCCAACAAAGAATAGCATCAATCCATTTAAAATCAATCCAAAATAAATAAACATGCACTATTTGAACTCAAAATACTACAAAGACATCACCTTGCATTAGAACCCACCAATAAACAATACACTTTTACAATATACCATTGCACCCCAAAAACTTGTATAGTCAAAAAATAAACAATGTGATAGAATCCACTACCACAAATGAAATTTTAGTTCTTTGAGGCAATTCATCAACCATGGAATGCGCATACAGTGATTCATGATAACAAAGGCCACATAACAAACTTTTACGGACAGAGAACAAATGTCAAAAATTATGTCTAAGTACTGAACACTGGTATCAAAACCAGTTCCTTTGAATTAAATATTGGTGCCTTTAAATTTTTATTTTCCCACCTTTTCTTGTTGAAAATTTTTAAACATTTTTGGTTTCCTCAAAATATCTAGCACCGGTACAATGGTCCCCATACTGGTTCTCACAGTTTTTCCATCTTTTAAATGTTATTATTTGGGCCCCGTTACTGATTGGGATTAGTCGAATGACAAAATTGATCAAAAAATTATTAATTCACTTACGTACGATGTAGAGATCATGGTTTTGGCGTTAATTATGTAATCTACATATGTCGTAATGTGTATGTAGTAAAATTATGTTATGGCCCAAAATTGTTTTATAAATATTAGGGCCGTTAATTATCCCTACAACGGTAATAACTCAGTTTATAAAATGCATGTGTACATGTTTGAAGAATAAATTAATTGGGAGTGTGTTCCCGAGGCCAATTTTAAAAGTGATTTCCCTTTTTACGAATTTTTCGTTTACGTTACCTTATCTTGCTACTTCACCCATAAAGTTTCATTTCATTGAATAATTGTTCATTTTCGGTCATATCAGTAAAACCGCTAGTATATGTTCCAGAGTAAGTGAGAACTTAGATATTTCGAGAAGGTTAATGAAGACTTATTTGTAGCCCATCATTAATACTAACCTGGCATCAAACTTGGAAAATACATCGGGGGAAAGGGAGGTTAATTTTTTGATTACCTTCGAGCGGATTTCAATTTGGAGTCACGAGCAAACTTTTTACTTTTTGAACTTTGGTCTCTCCAAAAAAAGTTGAAATTGTTGAAATCCGAGATTGCCCAAGCATAAATGATATTCAATGTTAGGGGAGGGCAACTTTTTGTTCTAGACATGATTGAGAAAAAGAAAGGGCACTGATTGGAAACTTTAACTGCAACAACAAATTCTTAAGAAAATACAATGTGGCCTCCATTTGTTTTACACCAATGGCCGTTGCTCCAATGCGCTTGATTTTTTTTATTCTTGTTTTTAAAATGAGTTCATAATAAAATGAATTTTATTGGAATGTTATGAAAAATGCCATCACGTGTTGTAGAGAAACTTAGCATGGTATACTTAATTGTAATTAATGAACATAATGAATGATTTACATAAACTCTTTGTGGTCAATCATTGATAATCACTTCACGTGAAACTAAGAAAATACTTCATGGAAAAAATAGTTCCGATCACCATCGAGCAGATTTAAATTTTGAGTTACTTACAAACTTTTTTACTTTTTGCAATTCGGTCCCTCCATGAAGATTGGAATTCTTGAATTCATAATTTGGAAAACTAAGAATTCACCTAGCTCTAGCAATTAGATATAAATAGTAAGCTCAATGCCCAAGAACAAAGATGGCATTTATGTTCATTATTGCGATATGATGATAGCAGTTTCTTAATATTTTCACGGTGGTTATTCCTATTCCACGACTTCTTGGTCATTATTATGAGCTTGGTGTAGTTAATTACAGTTCCTTTGACTTAAGGGCTCTAAATAACTACATCATACTCATAATAATGACCAAGAAGTCGCGGAATAGGAATAACCACCATGAAATATAAAGAAACAACAAGCACTGTATCGTAATAATGAATATAAATGGCCTCTTTTTTGTTAGGGATGAAGGAGCTTAAAATTATAAAATTAGGGTGTGCAAAACAAATTGGAAAATCTACTTATTCGAATTAGAATCACAATTGAATGACAAACAAAGTATTTTGAAATGAGCTTAGCAATTCATGATTAAGTGTCCATTGCAAATGCACAAATGATTGAAATTAAATTGTATGAGAGCATTACAAGATTAAAGGGAAACTATGATATTACCTTATAAAGCACAATCTAAATGGTGTAGAAATGAGGGATTTTGGATCTTTGAGGTTAAAACCTTTGTGTGTTCTTACTAGAATGAGAGTATTAAAGCAAATTGAGTTTTCAAAACAGGGAATCCCACTTTAGCACCGGTAACAAAATCGGTTCCAGGCATAAATACCTGTGCCTAGCGCCACCTCACTAAGATGTTTTAATTCTGTTTTTAATTACATTTTCATACCAGAGAGCAAAGCTCATCGCACTGGTACGTAAATCGATGCCTACGAGTTACAAACTAGTGCCTATGTAAGTTAATTGCAGCCTCACGCAGCTGCTTTAATAATATTTTTCATCATTTTGAATAGACCCGAGAGTAAAGGTCGATTCTTGTTTCAAAGTATTCAGCACTGGTAACCAAACCGATGCCTCGATTGATATTACCAATGTAAATTTCCACTGAAACCAGCCCGACACAGCTGCTTTAATGCATTTTTAAAATCTTTGTAGCTACCAGACAACATGTCTCAATTGTTTTTCTAACAAGTGCCGGTAATTAAATCGGTTCTTTGTTTCAAATTTTGGTGCCTTAGTATTTTAAAACAGCTTGACGCAACCAATTTAATGATAATTTTAAATATTTTGCAAGACCCGAGAGCAAAGCTAAGTAACACCGGTATGTATATTCTTTCCTTTACTTGTAATACCAGTGTCATTACAAGAAATAAAGCATATACTCTATTCCTTTGCACTGGTATATGAATGAATACTAGTGCTAAAACATACTTCAATAGAAAATTTATCATAAAAACATACAAAAAATAGAAATTAAAAACCAGAAGATTAGTGACCACTTATAATTCATTGGGGGTATACAAAAGGCTACAAAAGGGTACGATAACCAAAACCTATTTCCCTATCTTTTCCTTTTCAGGACTACATCACCACCCAAAATATAACCATTCCTGTCCTCCCACAATCCATCCCAACGTGATCGCTACATACGGGTGGTCCACAAATGTCCTCCAAACTTGGGAAGGCCGAGGGAAACTTGTCAGTGTTTGATTTGACAGGCCGATCAATTTCATTTTCAAATAGAACTTCTTCCCATGGAGTGAAACATTCCACTTCTAATTAATTGAGTCTTGGATATAAAATACCCGGCAAGCTTTGGTGGCTAAGATGAACTTGTCGTTCTTGTAACCCACTCGATTCAAGTCCACCAGTGTAAAACCCATGGGCTTCTCTGAAAGAACCCCGATAACATTTTCAACCCATCTACACTTGAAGACAAAAACTTTAAAATCAACATAATCCAACTCTCAAATATCCTCAATCAACCCATAAAAGGCCAAAACTTCCACGGTAGGTTTTTTGTACTTCTTGGTCAACTGTCACATGGATTCAGATTCCACGTAAACCCCGTTGTTCTGAGTTGTGCATTTTTTGTCCTTTTCCACTGTTGAAAAGATGTATCAATTAATGTCATAGCTCTAGTATTTTTCACAGTTCATCCGGGTGTCCTTGCAAACGCCCGAAGTTTAGTAGGCATTCCGTCCATATTGCAAGAATAATAAAACCAATTGACAAGCATTGAAGAATGCTCCAATTGTATATGATTTGATGGCCATTCAGGATAGCATTCTTCTATCAATTACATGTGTTCTTCAACATATATTGCAGTCTCACTATTTTTTCGCAAGATATAAAGATGAACTTTCATCAAGTCAGCATTGTAGGGTGTGCAAAGTGTACCTTTACACTGTGAGATCCCATTCTTTCTACAACTTTGCACATGTTACGGAACTCCAAGTGCTATCTTCCCAATAAAATTTGAAGGGCAATACTCAATGATCTCCTTCGTGACATCCCTTTGCAAAATGCTGGCATCAGGTCAGCTTTGATTGTGTACATAGCCCTTAAAGACCCCAATGTGCCGCTCGAATAGGTACATCCAAATCATCCCCCAAGGACCACATATTCTGATGTCCTAGCCGCATGGATGATGAGGTGAACCATAATGTCAAAGAATACTTGGGGAAAGTACTTCTCAAACAAATAGAGCACTACAATCCTCTCGTGCTCTAACTCGTCAAGCTGTTTCTTGCTAATATTCTTACGGCAAATGGAGTTGAAGAAGAAACACATACGCATGCTGAAAAATCTCACCTAATTTTCCATAACACCGCGGATAGCCATGAGAAAGAGTTGTTTCATCAAGACGTGATTTTGACGCATTAAGACGCAATTCATAGTTCATAAACCGACCAACATTGGAAGAGTAGCTTGATGGTACCTTGATTCTCTCAATAAATTAACAACTCTACCTCTTCTCACTGATTGAAAGACTTTAAGGGGCAGGTGGTAGGTACGTTCACTTCCCTTTCACCTTTGGAACTAAATCAACTCGTTACCAAGTTCAACAATGTCATTCTGTGCATTCAATCTATCCTTTGACATACCCAGACTATTAAGTAGAGTCCCAATTAAACTCTCGCACATATTCTTCTCTATATGCATCACATCCAAACAATTGAAAACTTCAAAATTCTCCCATTACAAAAAATCAAAGAAAATTGATCTTTTCTTCCAAGGTTCATCATTTGTGGCAAGCACCTTAGATATAGTTTTTTCCAAGAACAAAATTTAATTTTTTCGCCTTGTTTTGGATGGCAAAGGCACTCAATATTTTTGGCCCCTTCCTCCTCTCCCTCCCACCCACAAAATGAATAGTGTCTTCTTGTAACTTGTGCTTTGCAGGGAGGAATTTCCAATAACCCAGACACACTATGTTCCTACCATTCTTTAACTGCTGTAAATAAGTTAAGTGTGCATTGCTATTTTCTTTTACTTTGGTAAATGCAATATCAGATTCTTTTTATTCTTAAGACTAATTTTTTTTAGTCCCCTACATATTCTCCAATACCTTCTTTTGGTCCCCCACTAAAAAACCTTGTTTAATCGGCCACTAACATTCTAAAAATTAATCTTTAGGTCTCCCAAGCAGTTTCTGGGAGGTTTTTAGGCTGAACTCCAACACGTGACCTGCACGTGACAGTTTGCTCTGATTTTCCCAGGGGTAAGAACATAATTTTCCATTAAAATCAATTACAAAAAAATTTTCCTTTCCTTTTTTCCTTTCCTTATTTTTCGTCGTCCCCTTTGTTGTGCCACCGCCCTCCCCTGTCCACCACCACTCCCTGCCAAGCGTCACACTCCACCACTATTCACCATCTTCAGCGAGAAGAGCTCCTAGGTCCCCCTGCTTTCTGGCATGAGTTTCCTTTCGCAACGAGAATAACTCCTCAAATTATTCGTACGCCGATAAAGTTCAGCAGTGGTGGTTCTGTGATAGTGACTTGGCGGCTCATGGGCTGGGATAGTGCACCAAGTTCCAGGGACATTACTATCGGAGGAATCTGCCACTAGAGGCGGGAGACGGCGAAGATGAGGTGGAGATGTAGCAGTGAACCAACTCTGACGAGTAATTAGGGTTCCACAAGTCTCCGCCATAGCAGAGCTGAGTCAGGTCCTTGGATATGCTATCCCACGTGTCGGATATGTCTCTGGTGGTTATCCCCTGAGCAAATCCTCGCTGCAATTGAGGATGGAAGAGGCTTGCTTGACGCCGGTAAATGGACACTCCACTATTGTGGTGGCTTGGGTGCTGGGGAGAGGGAGGGGGGCTAGTTGTAATTTTAAATTTTTGGGGGCTAGGTTGTAATTATAAAGGGGTCCAGAATGTAATTTAAAAAGTTAGGAGTTGGGGATGTAATTTAAAAAGGTGAAAGGTCAATTTTCCCTCAGCTAACAGAGGAAAGAAATATATTTTTTTGTAATTGATTTTAATGGAAGATTATGTTTTTACCCCTAGGCAAATCGGAGCAAAGTGTCACGTGTAGGTCACGTGCCGGAGTTCAGCGTAAAAACCACCCGGAAACCGCTGGGGGACCAAAAGGTTCATTTTTAGAATGTTAGTGGCTGATTAAATGTGGTTTTGGAGTGGGGGACCAAAAAAAGGTATTGAAAAATATGTAGGGGACTAAAAAATAATTTAGTCTATTCTTAATGCTATCAAAATGTGTATCTGGTTCACCAAATACTTTTCAGGGGCATTTTGGTAGGGGAAACAATTGGATAGTTATAATCGATTAACTATCGATAAAGTAAGAAATAATTGGGGATGTTAAGTGTACCTAATTTCCTATAAATATTAGATATGTAACGATTAATTCATTACTGTACCTATAATCAATGTTAACTAATATGATTTATTCTTAGTCAAAAACATTCATATATATTTTATTCTCATTTTTTTAGTGGTTCACTTGGTTAGGAAAATACGTATGTGCGGGCTTGTCAGAGTGAATTAGATGTACCTCTTTGAGTGTCACATGGCTGCTTTCAAGGGTGATGTTCACAATCATAGTTGGCCTGATGGCTCAATTGTTCGGAGGTATATCACTGAGGAGATCATCAAGTATTGTGCAGTAAACTTAGTTGGAAGAAGAACGGTTGGTGCTCCTGGAGGACCCCACTATGGAAGGCGGAATGGGATTCCACGTTCCAAGGGTACACTTCATACATCCTATCACATTAAGTTGATACTGTTTGCCTATATGTATTGCATAATACTAGCGAGACTGTAACATATGTTGAAGAGCATGTTTCCCTGTTAGAAGAGATTCATCCAGACTGGCCCCCGAATAATATTCAGGTCGAGCATTCTTCAAGGTTTGTTGACTAGTTTTACAATTGTTGTATTATTGATGGGATGCCTAGTAACCTATGGGAGTTTGCAAGGAATCCGAACAACACCGTTAGACGATACCTTGGTTATAACATTAATGGATTTAGTTTCTCAACATTGGCGAAGGACGATAAAAGCACCACTCAAAATAGTGGTGTATATATTGAATCTGAATCCATGTGGCAGGCTAACAAGAGAGAAAAACATCTGGTTGTTGCTCTGGTGCCTTTCTATGGGGCGATTGAGAAAATTTAGGAGTTGGATTATGTAGATTTCAAGGTTATTTTCTTCATGTGTCGTTGGGTGAAACACGGTTCCAGTGTTGTTGTTGAGAAGCTCATGGTGTTCACGTTAGTCGACTTGAATCGTGTAGGATATGAAGATGATAAGTTCATCTTAGCTACCCAGGCATGACAGGTTTTTTACATGAAGGACCCTTCAAATGAGAAGTATCATGTGGTGTTGCATGGGAAGAAGTTTAACTTTGATGAGGAGATTGATCAGCCCACCACAACTGATAGTCCTAAGTTTCCATCGGTATTTCCTGGTTTGGAAGATGTTAGGAGACCCATTGTTGGAAGGCATTCTCATGGCGATGGGCTATGAGTTGATAAGAAATGTGAAATATTAGGTGGGGACAATGAAGCAGAAGCGATTTATTGGCCATTCTCAGGCGTTGTTTTTGTGACCTTGTTTTGTGAAAAATCGTATGAGCATTTAGCGATTTAGCGTGTAATGTATTTAATTGACACTTTTTTATTAATTGGTTGGTATGATTCTTGATTTCAATGGAGTGTTTATGAATTGAACCAGAGAAAATATGTTTAAATTGAGATTAAATTTTCTAGTAGGTGTTCATTTTTTACACCAGCAGAGATGAAATTACCGGTGTAGAAAAACAGGGGAGGGACTCTGTTTTGTACTTAGGCAATGGTACTCCTACCGGCGGTGCATAGTACTTAGAAATTGTTTTGGCCTTTTTTCTCTTGGGTCCGACAATATCAATTTTTTGGTATTTAAAGCACCGTAAAACATCTGCTTTTTGTAACATTTCCACCGGTGATTGTACCGGTGCTGGGTACTTTGAAACAATTTGTAAAATTTACTCTCAGGTCGGATTAGATTTTTTTATATTTAAAGCATTCTAAATCGCTGCTTTAGGCCTTGTTTTACACTGGTATATGTATAATACCGGTGTATAAAAAAAGTTCACTTTTTAAAAACCCAATCAGCACCCATTTTCACAGCACTTTGGTGAAATCCTACGTAGGTTGGCATATAATCAGGTAAACCCCTGCAATGCCTCTATTGTATGATTAATTAGAAATTCCATATGAAATAGAATCATAGAGAATGTGAAATCATGAATAGCTTGACTTGCATGGAAGGTGTTTGATGAAATGCCTCAGTGTGTTTCTTAGGAAATGCCTCCAAAATCTAATTCAAAAAGGATACGCCATTCAACATCCCCATCATTGTCGAAAGTATCACCACACTCTTACCCGGATGGTACCTTTGTGTCCGAGAAGGCTCGGTTGGTCCATGAATCTTACAAAGGATGACATCATCACACAGAGAGAGGAATTGAAGCATCTCCCCGATTCGAACAAACTATCCGGAAGCTTGGGTGGCAAAATTCTATGAGACTCCGCAACCCTTCAACCTGGCCATTGTAAGTGAGTTCTATGCAAACTGGAAGTGCAGGCTGAGCTACGATCACGTATATTGTAGAGGTAAAACTATCTCTGTGACACCAGAATCTATCAATGGCTTGTTTGGGTTGTCTAATGTTCCAAACGATGAAGACGGGTTTGTCGCACTACATTTTCTAGGTGATGACGACTATATTCTATAACAACCAATTGAGAAGGAGATCGTTAGGACAGTAACTAAGCAGGTAAGGACATAGAGGAGTTGGTCAAACCAGGTTGGAGAAAAATACCTAAGAAAACTTTAACTCCAAAAATGAATGGGTGCTAGCACTTTGTGGTGTCTAGAATCCATCTAGTAACCGTTAACACAGAAGTTCACAAACTTTGCCTCACCTTCTTGTATGCAAAAAAGAGAGAGCTTTGATGGAATGTTGGTCGTTAGATTTGTCCTATGTTGCAGAGGGAAAGGGATCAGATGGGATCTTATACCTATTGCAGTATCATCTCGTGCTTTGTTTAAGAGCGGGAGTTAGTTCCCATGCACATAATGTTTATGGCTAACCAATGGGTAAGATTTACATGGACTCTTTCTATAGACAGACAACTGACATGTCTATCGCTACTATTAAATCCAGAGTTACTACATTGGAGGTCGGTGTAGCAAACTTACTTGAAGAATCCAAATACCAAAGATCCTGGCAGGAACATATGGCCAAGGTTATGACGTATCGAATTCCTAATGCCGTGGAAGCTGTCAAAAATTTTTCAACCTTCCACGCAGACGATGTTAAGGATATGGACGTTGGCACAAGTACCCATGATGGTAATGCAATAGGAATAGCTGACAGGGTATTAGTGGTTAGGAAGAGTAGATTTTGTACTCAACTTTGAGTGTGTTGCACTTAGACAGTTCAGCATTTTTACTTTTGACAAACATGCACGATTATAAATCGAATAAAAATTTTTTGTGCCGCATTTATTGAAATTATGTCCGTTAAATAAACTCAAGAAGACCAAAAAGATAGGCCAAACATAGTTAGCCTATTTTTTTACTTCAGGACCCCCAAATATGTGGCATTATATTCCTAGAATAGTTAGAATTGCGAAAATTGTAGCATTGGGAGCTATGGAGGTGCCCCAAGTAAATTTGTGGGTAATAGTGTAATTATGGAATATAGTGCAAACATTCATTGTTTGTTTTACAGGGCCTTTCGTCTACCAATAGGGTCTACAACTACATTAACACGATCGTTGTGTATTGAATTGCATATACGTGGAGCTAATTTTATATTCCGACCCTTCCAAGATTCTTGGAGGGACTAAATTGCAAAAAGTAAAAAGTTTACTCGTAAATCAAAATTGCAATCCGATCGAACCATATAGTCCACAAAACAACCCTTTTGTATTTCCAAGTAAAACATGTGGGGAAATGAAGAGTCCATGCTCCGTATTTAGTTTTGAAGATGTTCGAATTACATATAGAAACATTGGAGTAAACCCTTTCCGTTTACTCTACAACACCTACTAGCACTACAGGACGAACCACCACCCAGGCACAAATATGTTTCAATTATGATTTAATCCTGTAATATTCAATTTGATAATTTATGTAGTTTCCTAACACGTCGTAACCGCATGTTACAATTAGGGGTGACCTAATTGCAATAAATGCATAAAATCAACTTTGCAGGTTCCTTGGTACCGTTGAGGTACAAAAACGTTACTTATTCAATTTGGAGCATTGGAAAATTCCTTTTGGGCCGGTGGAAAAATTCTTAAAGGGGACGAACGAAATGTTTGGGTTCAATCTACAAATTTTTTAAAATTAAACAATGCTTAGAAACGTCGCCATACGGGGCGTATGTGGGGTCGATATTTATATGAAACAACTAGTACAATGTCTATTCACAATAATTGAACGTTAATTTGATTAATTGGGGTCGTTTGAAAAATGCATCGGAGGCAAATGCAATAAGTGATAATTTAAACAACTAATGAAAAAATCTTACACCGGTAATAATGAAGAAGTACCAGTGTATTTGTACAAATTTTTGGTGTGCAATTCAAAATTTTCAATTTTTTAGTTTTTTAATAAGGCGCGAAACATTTTACACCCGTAATTTAAGATTTTGCGCCGGTAGATATACCGGTGCTGGACAGTTAGAAAAAAATACAGAAATTACTCTCAGGTTTTCCTTTTTACATATTTTTACACTAATATTTTCCTTTTATACACTGGTACAATATACCGGTGTATAACACTTAACCAAAATTTCCATGCGTTCCTTTTGGGTCAAAGGAAAATTCGTTTAAAGTAGCTGCCCGCAGTTGCTTTTCTTCATTTTCACACCGGTATTATTATCAGTGCTGAACTGTTAGCAAATATTTGTGCCTGTTTCACTCTTCTTACACCAGTATTGTATGTATTATCAGTGTAAAAAACATTATTTCTAAAATCAAAACCGTTTGAAACGGCCATAACTCCCGTAATTCATCGTATTCTCATATTCAAATCCTTCAATTTCTCTTTCAAAACCACCATTAACCACTCCAACCATTCAATCCACAACTCCTCATCAACCATTGTAACTCCTCATCTTCCATTCCATCCCTATAAAGTGTGAAGCAACACAAGAGAACCAACAAAAATGAGAGAGGAAGTTGGGGAGAGAAGAAAGTACTTGGTAATCCATTCTTAGTGAGTTTGGCAAAAGAGGGTAGCAACAAAAATGCTCCATTGGTGAAGGTAAGTGTTGGGGTTTATGTTACCATGGGTTACCAAGCCAAATTCTCTTAAAAAAAACCCATCCCATCCCTGACACACAATACATGTTTGATCAATTGCCTCTATGACCAATAATATGTAAATCGAGAAAAGGTTGAATGACACTCTTGAATGGTATATTTATACAATTGAGTGGAGTAAATGTTTTGCATTTTTGTGGATGTGTGATGCGGTTCTATAGTATTTTTGTTGGTGATAATGTTGATTGTCACGTTAGGGGGGGAGTGGGAATTGCTTGGTTGTATGCCTAATTTATGAATGCAAAGACATTGGTATGGTATTCGATCAACTTCTATAAGGTTCCATTTCATTCTATATCAAGTTCCATACCTTAATTGTTCAAGTTCTATGCCATGTTATGTAAAATTTTATGTCTCACATTATGTAGTTTCATCTATGAATTGTTTAATTTCTATGCCATGTTTTGCTCAAAGTTTTACGAACTAGTTGATCAAGGTCTATCCCACATTCTATCAATGTTGATCTTTATGTACCGTTATTGTGTGAACTGTCATGGATTGAGAACTTCCAACTCTACGGTTGTAGATGCTGCCGAAGAAGGGGAAATTCAACACGAAGAGGAATTGGCTATTTACGAAGAAGGAGGAGGAGGTGAAAGATGTGGTCAATGAGGAGGTGGATGTGGTGGACCAAAAACTACCGCCAAAAAGGATCCCGTTGAATATAAAATTTGAGGAAGAAGCAACTCAAACAAATGACCTGTCTAGTGTTTCTCTGGCTGTTGTTGCCCTAGAATTGATCCGAGATGGACCATTGGAAAACAAATTAAGCATTGCAAATTTTAGCCACATAATACACTGGTATAAGGCAGGTACCAGTGTAAATAAATTTCACATTTTAAATAATTTGTTAAATTATTTCAATAATATTGGTGCATAAAGTACACTAATACCGGTGTAAAAAATACTGTTGCAATCTATTCCGGTGAAAAAAAAACTATATTTTGACTATAAAACAAAGACCAGTGTTGGATTTAATACCGGTGTACAAACCACTTTTTTACACCGGTTCATGGTTTAAATACCGGTGCAAACTATATTCCGGTATTACACCAATTTTCAAAATAATACTGGTGCACACATTTTGTGATCCCGCTATTTTGCACCGGCATAAGATACCGGTGCAAATACTGCTCTACACTGGTCCATTTTACCGGTGAAAATTTGTTGCGTTTCTACACCCTTATACATACGCACCGGTATTTTTGGGGGCCTAATTACTAGTGCTATTGCCCTAAATTACTGGTGCAAATACCCCTGTCCTGCAGTAGTGTATGGTTACACCATTGCACAACAAAGAAGACTTTGTTGAATCATGCCTAGATATATAGATATCAAATTCCTCTTTATCCATATCATCTTCTAGAGTTAAGGTTCCCAAGGGGACATCAATTTTAGCCCTAGACATTTTCCAAAAAGGTCTCCCCAAAAATATTGGGGGTACACTTCTGTCCTTCGCCACGTCTAAGGCATAAAAGTCTACTAGAAAAAACCAATTTGCCAACTCGCATCATCACATCTTTTACTAGTCCATGGGGACTAGCTTTGAAATGATCGGCAAGTTGGACAATCTCTCTATTTTCCCTAAGCTCAACTATTTGTAGGCATTCATATAGACTAAACGGGATAACATTAATGGATGCACCTAAATCTATCATGTCATGTTCCACAAGTTTACCACCGAAAGAGATAGGGATAGAAAACAATCTGGGGTCATCGCATTTCTTAGGCAAGTTGTTATGGTTCAAAATGGTGACTCCTCCCATTTTCAAATGTCCTCATCCTAGTCACTTAGTTGGCCTATGCCATTTTTTTATGCATGCAACTCTAAGAAATTTAGCATATGATGGCACATGTTCAATTAATTCCAATTTAGGGATGGTTGCCTCGACCTTTTTGAAGACTTTTCAAATGTTCACATCATCGGTCACCACCTTTGGCCGTCCTCTCAAACTATTTGGAAATGGAGGTGGAATAGTGACTTGTGCCCCGGGCGGTGGAAGTTCCTTGGAGGGTCCTTCCTTGACCACAATCTCCTCCTCTTCAAAGTGTCCCTTGGTAGCCTTCACTATCTTGTCATCTTCTTGCATTATCTTCTTCTCGGTCTCGCAAACTTCCTTCCCACTTCTCAATTTAAGTGCGCTCACATTCCTCGGATTGACCTCCGGTTAGGAAGGTAGTTTGCCGGACTCCTTGGCCTCAAGTCGGCTTACCGAGGTGGAAAGTTGCTCGACTTGAACTTCAAGATTTTTTATACTTGAGAAAGCTCTATTGCCAAGGTCCTTAATCTCTCATCCTGTTCGCTCCGCAAAGATTTCATGTTTCTTCCCCAATTGACCTATGACTTCCAAGATCTCATCCAGTTCCGACTTGTAAAGTGAAGCAGGATTGTTGGAATGTCCTTCACCTCTAGGATATGGTTGAGGTTGATCTAGTCCTCCCTGGTACCCTTGAGGTTGGTTGTCATCCCTTAATAAAAAATTAGGATGATCTTGATACATATGGTTGACCCCTAGCAAATTATGGTCTTTCCCAGTAGTTGTAGTCAATTTCATTTACCTTTTGTAAATCATCTACGACTTTGAGGCATCATTCAGAATTGTGGTTAAGGTTTCAAATTCCACACACTTGTACTTGATGCACTTTTCCTCGCAAAAGCTCCTTCATCATGGAAGCAAGAGCTTTGACTTCTTCTCCAACTTAGGTGAGTGTGTGGAGTAATCCAAGACCTTCACCCTCGATCTAGTGCCAAATTGCCACATACCATTTGCCATTTCTTCAAAGAGTGCCATTGAAACCTTGGGGCTCTTGTTCGCTATCAAATCGTTGCAAACGGCATTCACCATCCGTATGTCTTCATCTCACAATCCCTTAAAGAAGTATACACCAAATCTCCTTCCTGGAAAGGGTGGTAAGGAGAACTCTAAAAGTCTCTTGAAGTGCTCTCAATAATCGTACATACTCTCGGTGTCACCTTGGATGATGTTCGACAATTGCTTCTTCAACCCAGCCAACTTGGACACTGGGAAATATATTTCTAGGAACCTCTGCTTCATATCCATCCATGGTTCAATGCACTCCGGTGGCAAGTAGTATAGCCAATCCTTGGCACTACTTTGAAGGGAAAATGGAAATGATCTTAGGTTGTAGTTATCTTCGGACACTCCCGGGGTTTCATGCACACCAAATGGAACTCTGAAGGATGTTTGTTTGGGTCCTCCCCCACCAATATATGAAATGTAGGAAGGTAATAGATCATGCCACTCTTTAGCTTACAACCCACATTGGTAGATAATTGCGGGAAGGTGATGCATGGAGATTTATTCTCCAAGTTGGGTTCCATGAGCTCCCGGTTGTCTTCCACCATTGCTAGCGGATCTTCTACTACCACTTCCTACCTCGGTTGAACTTGTTCCCTAGTTCTTCGACCCTTCTCCTCCGATCATCTATGTTCTTAGTCAGGTAGTGTAAGATGCATAGATTAGTGGCACATATGTGTACCATAAACTAGGGCTAACAATACCCTTCTGAATACAACACTAGCAAACAGATCAAAAGGTAAAAACATAACTATAACAACATTTCCAACCTGTAATCAACAATATAAAAAAACAAAATAAAAGATAAACTAACTACTCTACTGATGTGTTATGCCTAAGTTGATACCTAGACTAATAACAACCCCGACAGCGGCACCAAAATTCTGACATGCCTCCCCCCGGGGTCTTTAAAAACCATAGCTTAGAAGTTAGCCCGGTTGGAGGCGGTGATGGTTAGAAGATATAAATTTGTAGTTCTGCACCATATTCCTACTGCTACGCCACCTATAGAGTAGTTAGCGGTAAGCCCTGTGTTTGTCCACAGAGATGCTAGGTCTAATGTACCAACTCAAAACACAACCTCATACGGGTCATCAATCCATACGAGTGTAAGAAATAACTAGTAAAGAAAACATTCAAATAGGAGGGGGTTGATTTTTTTTAACTAACAACTACAGCATGAAAAGTAAAAACACAACTACAATATTAGCTAAGCACTTGGGTAAATCGTTAAGCAACTTGGTCAATCTAATGCTTCCATACTCGATTCATTAACATAGAGACCTAAGAAAACCTAATAGAGTGTCCATAACACGTGGTGTGGTCAATGGCATACACTTCCCCGTTCCTGTCATGGTGGGTGCTCTCGCAACTCTCCATCGACACTGCTATCGTAATTAGGGGGGTACAACAAGGTCCGACCATTGTTGTATGTATGATTCTCCCTCATGAAATTACGTCTCATGCTTTCACTACGAATGCACTACTCCCCTCGGGTCCTATCGATTAGGCCTAATGATCATAGGCACCTTAGCTTTGATACTAGGGTTTCTTGTAGCCCTAGCTTGCTACTATTTAGCTATCTTTACCCGAAACCACTTGGATAACTTTATGAAGTCAGCTAAGACTGGTGCGATGGTAAGTTGATCACAGTAACCTTGAATCTCTCGTGCACACACTCACGCAGACATGTTCTCCTCCACCCATTCAAACAACCAGGTTTCTCTTCCCAAGGGGGCATCGACATTTCAGCCTAGCAGGAATACAACCCAAAGAGTGTGCTATATATGTGGTGTAATATTCATGCATTCAAACCCAAAAACAAATCACAATAATATTATGAATACAAAATTAAAATGAACTAGAGAATCTCAAAAGGCATACATATTACCAAGTCACTACAATTTATCCCCAAGCTATGGAAACTACTCCCTTGACATGGAATTCAAATAAAAAATTGAATTCCACATCTTAGGATCAAAGAAAATTAAAAAGAATAAAAAGATAATGTTTCTCGAAAGGAAAGAGTCTAAAAACTACTCTTAAAAATGAACTATGAGATATGAAAACCTAGTAGACAAAGGTTCTATTTATAGTAGTAGAATATTGGGCAAAACAATAGGCCCAAAATAGGCCAGAATAGGGTAAACCCTAGCTCAGCCGCCGCCCGGCGCTGAGCGTCATGAATGACGCAGCCCGTGGCTTATATTTGGCGTGTAGCACGAGGACTGGCATGGGCTGTGTCGCTTCATTGGCGTGGGGCACTAGTTCTTAGGTGTGGCGTAGATCTTCATCTTATGCGAGCTGCAAGGTTTTGCGTCGGTCGCACATGACACTTAACGCAGGCCGCATCATCTGTTGCGGGGAGCTGTCAGAGCACTGAAACTTGACCATGACCCGCGCTTCGTCTGATCATTGGCACGGACCATGGTAAACAAAGGTGATTTCTCAGAAACTTTGGCGAGGGCCATGTGAATTCCCACACCCTGCGTGCAGGTCTTGGCAGAATGGACTTGGGACAGTGTAGGATGCCTAAAATGGGACTTCTCGCGCCCGTACTTACCCATGTGAGGGGTTCTTCACTTTGTACTGACAGTTCTTGGCCTCTAGCGCGGGTCGCTCGATAGCCTTGTGCTGATCTCCATGGTGCAAGGCATCTTCTTTGGTGCGGGCCGTTGGTGCCAAACCATGCACTGCTCGTGCCAATCCGTTGGTGTGTTGGCTGGTTGAACTAGTTTCCTTCACTACGGGAGAACCGTTGGTCCCATTTGAGAGTTTTAGTAGTCCATTTTGTAGTACTTGAGAAGACAAATCCAATGGAATTAGGCTTGAATGATAAATATTCTTAGACCATTCACAAACTTAAGCACAACTCATTGGACCACGATTCCTCATATCTTCGTAGGCCACTATGAACTCCATTGCTACCTATCTTTGGCTTCAATCTCCTTCTATCATGCATTGATGATCGTGGCCTTCAATATCTTCTACTGCCCTTACGAAAGGTCTTAACATAGAATGTAAACAAAAAGAACCCACAGGCGACCTATTAAAGATGATCACAAGGAAGATCAAGGAGACCGTGGATACAAGATATCCATTAGTACCAATTAAGTCTACAAAATGCGGGATTTAGACAAGAAAATCAAACATGGCCGTCTAAACCCCTTATAACGTAAACTCAACTAATACTAGAAATCCACCAAGTAAAAGTAACTAAAAAGTATGCCAAATGCATCAGTTAACGCACGCAAAATGAAGCAGATCACGAGCACCTCGATTAGCCTCAATAATAAAAATCAATGCCCTTAACCTTTGGAGAATACAGGCCAAATGGAAATTTTTAAAAAATAATATTTTCTTTGTTTTAATTTAAACCACATGACTTGGGGGGATGTATATAGGCTTCCCAAACCTTGTAAAAAATAAATTTTAAAGTAATACAAAAGTTAAAGTGGTGAACTTGAACATAGCAAATTGTTGAAACCTATTACATGAGACTATGCAAAAACTATTCCACAGGCTAGCAGTGTTGCAGCTAAAACCTGAGTGTAGGTTATGGGATAGCAAAATTGAACCCTTGTCTCAGTAGTTAGGAATTGCATGATTCCTGAAAAACACAAATTCCACCCCCATGTTATTTATGTCGTAGGCCAGGTGCATTTCAAGCTACTCCAGAGGAAGTTTGTGCTATGGTTGGGCTCGGCATTCTTTCTTTTTATTGAGATAAGACCAATTTCATCACCTTTGATTGCCTTTTTGATTTATTCTTGCTGTATTAGAGTCATGGTGTCAAAACGATCTCCATCGAACGTCTCCAATTTATGCGCGACTTGGTTTCCTTCTCTGTGGATATGCTTGAAAGTAATCTAATAATCACCAATTCTTTTCCATATCCTCTGTAAAGTTTACTTCAACTTCCAGGAAGGTCTGCTATTTGTTTTGAAGATCTTCACTGTCTGCAATGAATCCATTTCGACAGCTAGTGGTAGCATCTGAAGTTGAAGACTTACCTGGACTGCTTGTAGCTCTTCTTCCTTCACACTTTCCACCTGTTTTGTTTCCATGTACAAACAACCTGCAGTATTGTTCCTAAAAACAAACCCTATTCCTATTCTAGCTGGGTAATTTAGCTTGAATGAAGCATCAGTGTTAACTTTATAACCCTTGTCTAGTGCCCTTTAAGAAACAAGAGTAATCCTTTTTTTGGCTTCTTGGTTAGTGTAGGTAACAGCCCAAAAACAATTAAATATTCACAGTCTGCATTGTATACCATAGGGTGCAAGCTCAAAATTCTGGGGGTTAGTTTTTTAATCTGAATGAGCAGAATGCGTAGCACCATTAAAATAAAAATTATTTTGGATCTACAAAGAGTCTAGCAAGTTACAACAGACAATATGTATATCACTTTAAATCTAGTGGCAGAGATACCATTTACTGACCATAGCAATGACAATCTATCAAAAATATGTGGAAAAGTCTAACGGAGCAACCTAGAACTCTAAAAGTATATTCCCACAAATATTCAGCTAGTGGGCAACTATTAAAGAAATGGAATCGAGTTTCAAAATGTTGGTAGTGCACACATTTAGATACATTTATAATACTCATTTTCAGGATAATATCATCAAAGAATAGACAACCATTAGGTAATTTTCCGATGAAAATTGAGTACTTAGGTGGCTATTCCATACCTTTTCTAAACTTACCTTTTGGTTCCTCTTTCTTATTAGTAGCGGGTACGCTCAAGATAAGGTGAGTTCCCCTGTATTCGATGGTCTTCATATGATCTCATCTTTCTTGTGAGATGCATGCTTGTTCAAGTTGAGCTCGTGGATGATTTTTTGTGGAAGTTTCCCTTGCAACTCATTTATGTAGAGATCCCTTTATTTATAGGAATTCTTTGATTTGCAGATAGGGAAATGGGATTGGTTCTTGATCTTCCTAGAATTGAATCAAAATTCCCTCACCAAACCAGTTTGTTATCCAGAAATTGGAGGAGTCGCTGCCTACCAGAACTTGAGTGTTGTTCTCTGCTATTTTGTTGACTGAGCATAACCTTCGCCAAACTTCTGAGGATCTGTTGGTCTTTGAGATTGCCCCGATAAATTGTCCCCATATTGTGTCTCTTTTTTCCCTTCCACCAAATCTTCAAAGAGAAGCTTTCAATAATGGTCCTTAGGTTGTTAAAACCGAGACCATTTTTGTTCTTGGGGTAGCATAAAGATGTGCTTGATTTTCAAAGTTTCTTGAGCCCTTCAGTTCTGCCCACAAAAAATTTGCACAAATAGATTTAATTTTATCTAACATGTGTGCAGTAGGAGCCATTATTCACCAAGTATGCTGAGTAATTGAATAATGACATGCTTAATTAATATAATTCTCCCGATCTGATTGAGCCATTTACTCTTCCACTTTTAAACCTTTTTTTATTCTTTCAATCATGTATTGGAAATAAATGTTCTTTTTTAAACCCTTGAAAATTACCACTCCTAGATAATGAAACAGGAATTGTCCTTCACCAATTCCAGTTATACCTTTGATTAGATTCCTTCTTAATGAGCTTCTTTTCTTTCCTACTAGAAAGGCGCTTTTTTGAAAATTTATTTTCTGACTAATTGCTATTTCATAGCATTTTAGGAATTTAACCAGATTTTGCAGAGATTTGTTTGTTGCTCTCATAAAAATTGCAGTATCATCAGCTTTAGAGAGAGAGTGATTTCATGGGCTCATAATGGAAAGATGAACCTGTCTTTGTAATTATTATGGTACATGTATTTCAAACCTCTATTTAAGAGTTCAGTGATCAGGTTAAACAAGGGGAGAGATAAGGGGTCCCCTTGTTTCAATCCTCTTGTTGGTTTGAAAAATCTGTAAGGATAGCCATTTACAAGAATTTAAAACCATGAGCTATTTATGTTGCCTAATATCAAAGCTAGCATGTGGCCATGAAAGCCAATTTTCAATAATAGGAAATTTAGCATCAACCAAGAGACGCAGTCGAGAGATTTTTAAAAAATAGAGAAAGTGTTGATAATGTTAATTATTTACATAAAATGATGAGATTCATTAACATTTAGAGGAAAACCTCAAATTGTATTTTAAAACTGGACTTAACTAAAGCTTTTGATATGGTAAATTTTGCCTTTTTAAACAACATCATGTTAAAATTCAATTTTGATGAATCTTTTTTGTAATCAACCTTAATAACATTTCAGATCCTCTACACCACTCTCTCTACACCACTTGTGCGACATCAATACAACGACATCATTTATGTGTTTTGGAACTTAATTTTTTTTTCTTTTATCCTTTGACATTGCAGGCCCATCTAATTTCAAATTTATTATTTCAATTTTGTTTCACCCACCTCTCTTCCTTAATTGAATTGGTCACACAGAAACTATTTGTTCAGTAATAATGTTTATCCAAATTCTATTTATTTAAAATTAAAAATTCACCTAATTAGGATCACATGACACACAATAAATTAGATGTCATATTTTACATTATAAATAAGTATTAAAAATCACGTTTTTTATATTATTTTATTAATATTATATAATTTATTATTATTTTTTAAGGAATGAGAAGAAATTTCACCGCACAATAAGGTTGTACGATATTATATCTTATAATTTTAATTGAAATATTTTATATTTAATTTTAAATCTATAATTTTAATGGAACTTTTGTCAAATAAAATTATAAAATCTATATCGAACGACTTTATTGTTAAGTAAATTTTCTTCTCAATCACTAAAAAACTAATAAAAATAATTACATTCAATTAAAAATTTATTTCTAAAATATAATTGTATTGATACTTATTGAAAATATAAAAATATTCTTGTATGTTAGTATTAGTTTCACCTTATCAATAAAGCTGAATTTTTAAGTGTTGAGAAAGAAATTATACTCCATAATAAAGTTGTCGGACAACCATATCTTATCATTTTGATAGACATACCTTCAATTAAAATTATAAATTTAAGAGTAAACATATAGTTTGTCATTAAATTTATAAGATATAGTTTTCAAATATTTTTTTGTGTAGAGAAATTATTTTCATGCTGAAAATAATCAAATAATATTTTAAAACTTATATATAAAAAATATGATATTTTTAATAATTAATAATAATTTAATATAAGAATTTATATGAGTATTAGAAACTCAAGTGAACCCATAGGTGAATTTTTATCTAAAAAAATATAATTTGGAATTTTGGATAAACATTATTGCTGAAACAATAGATTTTAGATGATGATAAACAATTTCTCTATTCACTGCGGGCAATTCACACTTTTACTATGTGTAATTTCCAATCCAAAATCTCAACCTTATCGGTGAGCTCATTTGAGTTGTGTCTCCGATGGGAAAATCAGGCAAGAAAAGAGGACCACAGAAGGCACCAATTAAGAAAACAGATGAAGTCGTATAGTCCAAATGGAAGGAGGTATTTGAGATGGAAAGGGGATCTATTAGACAATGAAGGTAGCTCAAAAAATGTACTATCTGCAAGATCTGTTGAAGAGAACTCAGTTCAGCAAGAGAAAGTTTCCAACTCAACTGAGATTTCAATGTAGAAGACGCCGGTAAAGAGTAAGATGACTAAGGAGAAGGAGGTCAAAAACGAATAAGTGTCCGGGAAAAGGCTCTCATGGGGAGAAAGGCTGGAGAAGGAAGACAAGAAGAAATGGAGTATGTTGTTTGATGATGAGCAAACAGAGGTGAAGCATTATGAAACAATGAAGGTGGAGAAATTAAAATGGGTGAAATTACTGAAGATGATGTTGAGGAAGGTTCAAAGCAATGGAAGTCAAGTATAATTTGCAGAATTCTGGGTTCAAATCCCCCATTAAAAGTAATGGAAGGTTTCTTGCTTCGAGTTTAGGGACAGAAAGTGCTAAAAGTTTGGCAGCTCCATAAAGGCATGTTTATGGTGAAACTGATATCTAAAGCTTGTAGAGATGAACTGATATCTAAAGCTTGTAGAGATGAACTGATATCTAAAGCTTGTAGAGATGAACTGATAGATATAGGTATGATAATGTTCGATGGTAAGCCTATAATAGTAAAGGCCTAATCTCATGATATTGATCAGAATTAGCCTGACACTGTGCCTGTATGGGTTAGGCTCCTAGGATTACCACTGAAATACTGGCAAGCTAGAATCATAATCAAAATAGTTAGCTCTTTAGGTAAGCCAATCTGTTTAGGCAAGCTAATCTGTTTAGGCAAGGCTACTATGGAGAAAGAAAGACTAGCTTATGCAAGAGTGATACTGGATTTGAAAATCACGGATTCTATGCCTGACAAAATCTGTTTTATAAATGAGAGAAAATTTATAGAAGAGCGGGAGGTATATTTTGAATGGTGCCCAGTGAAATGCCCACATTGTAACATGTATGGCCACCAAGGGGAAAACTGCATAAGGAAAGAAAGTAACGGGAATGAGGTAGCAGTAAAATAACAACATATGCAGGCTTATGTTCCAATCAAGATAAAAAAATGATGGAAGAAAAGTGTAGAAATCCCGACCGGAGATAAACTGAGTACTAGCATGAAACAACTTCAAATGCTGGATGAAAGAAGATTAAGTAGCCCTCATATGCAAGAGGGTGAAGTAGTTACATCATTGATAACCCTCTCAATGGCTACTAATATAGTATTTTGGAATGTGAGAGGAATCAATAAAGTTGAGAAACACAGTGTGGTTAGAAGATTCTGTGTAAATAACCAGGCTGGGATTCTGGCAATGTTAGAAACTAAAATTCAAAAAGAGAAAGAAATAGATGGTAGCTAATTTCTAATGGTGATCTGGTGAAAGGAGGAAGAATTTGTCTAGCTTAGAGGGAAGATTACTATGACCTGCTAATCAGGAGTAACAGTGAGTAATGGATGGATATTAGTTGTATTCAAAGGAGCAGTGGAATACAGTTTTAATGCACTTTTTTTATGGCTATAATAATGGAGAGAAAAGGAGAGAACTTTGAGATTTTTTAAAGAACAACGGCAATGATGAAGCTTGGTTGGTAATAGGGGATTTTAATTCCCATTAACCGTAGTTGATAGAATTGCAGGTAAAACAGTTGTTCAAGATGAAGCAATTGATTTTCAGGAAGTGGTTGAAGTTTTAGAGCTAGATGAAATTAAAAAAATGGGATCTCAATACACATGAGTAATAGAAGGGGTGGAGGGAAAAAATCATGAGTGAGATAGATAGAGGCCTAGTAAACAAAAAAATGGACAAAGGAAATGCAAGAAGCAATTTGTGATGTAAAGAATGAGTTGATGTCAGATCACTTGCCATTGGTCATCAGTTTCACAGAAGAGAGGAACTCTAAAAAGAAGCCTTTCATATATTTTAACATGTGGGAAAGTTCAAAACTGTTTATGGATACAATTGAGAGGATCTGGAGAACAATGAAGGTTAATAACCTGAATGACTTAGGTGAAGTCTTGCACAGACAAGAAAAGCCTCTGAAAAAGTTAAACAAAAATGATTTTGGAAGTATTGACGAGTAGGCTCAAAGGGCTCAGGGTGTGTGGAAGAGAGATCAATTTAATTTGAATGAAAAGCCAGACTCACTGGACCTGCAAGAAGATGAACATGAAGCCAGAAAAAAAAAGAAAAATTAGGAGAAACTGGGTACAGTTTTCTACAATAGAAAGCACAAATAGAATGGTTAAATGATGGAGATAGAACAACCAGTATTTTTTATGCTTCTCTGAAAATAAGGCAATATCAAAACTACATAGTGGTAGTGAAAGTGGGAGATCACATGGTTACATATATGAAAATTGTGGAATTCAAATTTATTAATCATTTTAAAAGTCAGTTGGAAATAGAGAGGACTATTGTATACTTGATCATGATGTCGTGTCCTATGGAGCAGTTCTAAACATGGATAAACAATTTGATTTGATAAGGCCTATTATTGATGATGAAATATGGAATGCAATGAGAGGAATTCACTTTAATAAGAGTCCGGGGATGGATGGCTACTCAAGCTATTTTTTCAAGGATACGTGGAAGATAGTTGGCAGGGATGTGATCAGAGCCATCAAAGGGTTTTTCAGAGGGGAGCTCATTCTAGGTACATTTAAAAATTCAGTTCTCACTCTAATTCCAAAGATAGAACAACCACTTAAACCAGTGGATTATAGGCCTATAGCCTGTTTTTAAGTTATTTCCAAATTTTTTTTACTAAGGTTTGTGTTATAGACTGAAAGAGGTTTTTCCTGATACCATCACTAGCAATCAATGTCCTTTTGTGAAATGAAGGTTTATAGCTCATAATTTGTTGTTGGCACAAGAATTGCTTCATAGATATAATATAGAAAAGATGAAATCCAGCTGTGTAGCTTAGATAGACATAAGTAAAGCTTTTGATAGTTTGAACTAGAATTTTATTTTAAAATGGTTGTCTAAGCTAAGGTTTCCCAGTCAGGTTATTGAATGGATCAAGAGAAGTGCAATGGAATTTGATATCCATTTGAATTTAAATGGGCACCAGTCTGAAACCTTTACATCCAAGAGGGTAGTGAAGCAAGGTGTTCCATTGTCCCCTTTGTTGTTTGTAATTGGAATGGGGTGCTTAACAAGGCTGTTGACTAGGGAGTACATGGATGGAAGGATAGACTATCACCAGAGATACAAAAAAGGAAAAATTCACTAACTTCTTTTTTGCTAATGACCTCTTGCTTTTCAGTGGTGCTAACAAGAAACCCTTGGAATGTATCAAGAGAGTTTTGTTTGAATTTATGCAGGTTACATGTCTATCAATCAATGAAAAAATAATCAAAATTTTCTTTTCAAATATGGATAAAGGGGTGAATGATGGAATTTCATACTTGGTGAATGTGACAAGGGGCAATCTGCCAATGACATATCTTGGGCTTCATGTATCATCGTTCAAATGAAGCAACATTGACTGTGAAATGACGGTGGATCGAAAAGATAAGATCCAAGGTGAAAGGATGGTCAACCAGGAATCTATCCTATGCAGGAAAACTACAACTCATAAATGGAGTTTTGCTAAGCATTTCGGGATACTGGTCCAATGTGATGAAGACTCCAGAAGCTACACATAAGAAAATTGTACAAATATGTTTAAGCTATATATGGGGTAGAGAAGAAGGTCAAAGAGGCTTCACAACAATAGCCTGGGGGTCACTTTGCCGGGGTAAAACAGGAGGGGGATTAGGCTTGAGAGACCCCTCTATCTTGAATAGGGTAGCACTGTGCAAACACATCGGGGATCTATCACAGAAAAAAGACATTTTGTGGGGAAAGTGGGTACATAAGCACTACTTAAAAGGGGAAACATTAGAAATTTGCAAGCATTCAACAACACACAGCTCGCCATGGAGAGAGCTTATGAAGGTGAGAGATGGATTTTTTTTAACTCAGGAAATGCCTTAACAGTAAAGGGAAGCTCAAAATTGTAGTTGTTCATGAAATGATGATGGGAGGGAAGGAAGTGAAGTACAAAAATAAGATCACATGGAGTAAACTGATTTTTCCCAACCACAAGCTTTTTATGTGGATGATGATTAATGGGAAATTGCCAACTACAAACAAGCTTCGGAGTTTCAATGTTTTGACAGGGAAACATGATTGTTCTAGCAAGTTTTATTGTTTCAAGGTGGGATTTTTGGTGCGAATTGCCCAAAACGTAACACCTTCTGTCGTTTCTTCCCTTTCTCTTTCATTCTTCATACTCTTTCCACTGATAACGGTCGGATTCTGACCTCTGGCCCATGATCATGGCGGCTCCTCCGCCTGGCCGTAGTGGCAACGCTGCAGCCAAATCCTTCCTTCAAGCTCTGGGAACCCGCCAAACTCCACTACAGGCAACACTTCCATCCAACCCCGAAATTGTTCCTAAAACACACTACAAAGGGGATATTGCCTGTTTAGTTTCCCGGCAGGATGCAGAACGTTTGGCCTCTCATTATCAAAATGCTCTGGTGGGAAAATTTGCTGGAGGAAAGCCACCAATGCCAGCACTGAATGATGCTTTCAAATCGGTTGGTTTCAAGGGCAACTTCCAAATTGGTTCAATCGATTATAGATATATCCTCATCCGATTCCAAGACAAAGAAGACTATCAGAGATTATGGCTTAAAGGACATTGGATCTTCAATCAGGCCCCAATGAAGGTGCTTAAATGGACAACTGACTTCTCTCCGGAGGCGGAGTCTTCCATCGTTCCGGTATGGGTTAACATTCCATATGTTCCTATCTATTTCTATAATATTACTATGCTCCAATCGATGGGAAATCAGATAGGAACTTTCATTAAGATGGACGCAGCTACTGCTGCCCTTACTAGGCTTTCGGTAGTTAAGATGTGCGTTGAAATTGATCTAAAAAACAAGCTCCCTACATATATTAGAGTTGGAATTGAAGAAGAGGGTATTGAGTATAATGTGGTTAAGCTTCCTCTAGAGTTCGAGGATATCCCTCTGTACTGCCATCACTGTAAGACTATAGGCCACGAAGATAATCATTGTGTTCACCTTCACCCCGAACTTAAGATATCCAAATCCAATAGGTTTGTACCAAGTCACGGAGGTGATCAGCTAGCGCAGCAAAAAGCTTCAGAAAAGAGTCCTGTGGAAGGTATAGCTAACTTACATTCTGGGACTAATAGGGCTGGTAGTTCAGGTTTAACTGTTGCAGATAAACAAGGTACAAAGATCATAAAGACTTTTAAATATGTCCCGAAACAAAAAGTGATTCCAAATTCAATCAGTGAGGGGACTAGTGTACCTTAAATTTTTGTTGAGATAAACAGAGCTATTCCCCCTCAGACATTAGTTACTGAAACCTTGCCACAGAGTGATAAGTTGGACAAAATAAACACACCTATATCCAATACCCTTGAAGCTGAGACTGTGGGTCAGACTGACACTTGTTCAGACATGTCCCCTATGGTAACTGGGACTAGAAGAAACCTGAATGAAGAAGGCATTGTTCCAAACATGAGGTCTCCGGATGAGCCATCTAAACATCCCCAGTCTGCTCCCCCACTTCCTATATCAAAGAGAAGTTATGCTAAGGATGACATCCCGAGAAAAAGAGGTAAATCTTTCTCTCCTTTCAATTCTATCATTGCTGCTAAAAATTTCCTCTTCTCTTAGCAGAAACATAAGCATAACAGATTTCTCCCACTCGAGGATAATGATGGAACCAATGATGAGAACTCCAAAGATAATCTGGCAACTATCTCTGGAGATTTGGAGGATGGGGAACCTGATGCTCTGAGTGCTTCCCCTTCAACCATTTCTGATTCTCATTTCAATCAGATTAGGCAGGTAAGTCCCTCAAACTCACAGTCCAAACTAGCTAAGCAAAAAAAGGGCAGCCACCTTGATATTGAGTCTAGGCATAGGAATGAAACATATCTAACACAATTGAATACTATCATGACTAGATCAAAAAGTGCCAATAATGTTTTAATATGAATAATACAACCCTCAAGATAAAATTTCTGGTTTGGAATTTAAGAGGGATGGATACCTCCATGCTCAGACTACAAAACTTGATTATTAGGCATAAATTTGATCTCATTTGCCTAATTGAACCAAAATATGACAATCTGCAATGTGAATCATATAGGAATTTGCTACATTTTGATAACTGCATGTATGCTACGAATGGACAGATTTGGTTATTTTGGAATTCTTCAGTTAACCTTACTGTCAAATATGATAACTTGCAATTTCTTGCTGTTTCTCTATATAGTCTCACTTTAAATAAGAATATGGATGCCTTTTTTGTGTATGGCCTTAGAACCAGAGATGGAAAGAAATCCCTATGGTCTGATATTCAGGCTTCTACTTACTCAGAAACTATCTTCATTGGTGACTTTAATGCCATAACATCTTTTCATGAATATAAAGGTCCCTCTACTCCTAAATTAGGTAGTATAAAGGATTTTAATAATTTCATAAATGGAATGGCTTTAGAGGAAATCAATACAGTGGGGAATCTATTTACCTGGAGTAATAATCGATTGAGAAATCCTACCATTCAAAGATTAGATAGGGGGCTCTGTAATGCTGCATGGTCATCTTCTTTTCTTTCTTCTTCTGTCCAAATCCTAAATAGATCTTCCTCTGACCATAGCCCCATGCTCCTAACTATAGGTAGTGATATTCCCTCTAACCCTAGACCTTTCAGATTCTTGAACACTTGGTTTAAAAGGATAGATTTCATGAGTGTAATCAAGAATGATTGGGAACTCCCTATGAATTACTCTGGAATGCTAGGTTTCTGCCTCAAACTCTCAAGATTGAAAAAGGTTTTAAAAATCTGGAATAAAGAACATTTTGGTAATATCCATGATAATGTCATACTGGCTGAAAATGCAGTGTTGGTCCAGGAACAAATATATGATCAAAATCCTAATGAAACTAACCTGTTAAACCTTAAGGAAGCTAAAGCTAAGTTGGTTAGATCATTAGTTGAACAGAAAAGTTTCTGGAAAAATAAAGCAAAGATTAAATGGTTAAAGGAGGGTGACAACAATACTAATTTTTTTCACAATTCAGTTAAGGAAAGAAATGGCAGATTACGGATAACAAAAATTAAAAGTACCAATGGTTTATGGTTAGATAATGTCCTGGACATAGAGACAGAAGCCATCCAGTACTATAAAAGCCTATTAACTGATGACAGCACCCCTGACTCTAACCTTTTCAAAACTCATTTTCTCAGCCAGATCCCCAAGTGTGTCTCTCAGCAGGATAATGATGTCCTTCTACTCCCGGTTACAATGTCTGAGCTTAATCATATAGTACTTAGCCTTAATAAACATAGTAGTCCGGGGCCAGATGGTTTCACAGCAAAATTTTACACTAAAGCTTGGGATATAATTTCCAATGATTTACTGGATGCTGTGCAGGATTTTATGAATGGAAATAATATCCCCAAAGGTTTTAGTAGCACTTGGATTACAATCATACCCAAAAAGAAAACACCTTTTTCTTTTGAGGATTACAGGCCAATAAGCCTCTCTAATTTAATTAACAAGATTTGTTCAAAAGTAATAATGGAGAGACTTAAACCATTAATGACCAATCTCATTTCTCCACAGCAGACTGCCTTCCTAAAAGGCCGAGATTTATCTGATAATGTAATTTACTTACAAGAAATGATAGGATTCTTAGATAGAAAACAAAGACAACCAAATTGCATTGTTAAATTAGATCTTAAAAAGGCTTTTGATAGGGTTAAGTGGTCTTTTTTATATAGTGTTCTTCTTAAATTTGGATTTCACGCAAGATTTCTTTTTCCTATCATGAATAATTTATCTCAAGCTTGGTTCTCTATCTTGCTAAATGGTAGGCCAGTTGGTTTTTTTCAATCTACTAGGGGCATTAAACAGGGTGATCCCCTCTCCCCCTTCCTTTTCAATATCATTTTAGAGGCTTTTACTAGGAGTTTAGTATTTATATTCCATACAGGTAAATTGGCCTACTATGATCTCCCAGGTAAATCCACTCCAATCTCACATTTATCTTATGCTGATGATACAGTTATGTTTTTAAAGGCTGAAAAAAAAAACTTTAATCAGATTTAAAGCCTTCTTGTCTACCTTTGAAGAAGTCACTGGTCAACATATAAATTATGGTAAAAGTGATATATTCATTGGGAGGCATGCATCTGTTCATAAAGTTCATAACATAAAAAGGATCTTGGGAATGAAAATTGGGACCATGCCTTTTACATATTTGGGGGTACCTATCTTTACAGGTCCAGCACATAAGTTTCATTTTCAGCCACTAATTGAGCAAATAGATAACAGAATCTGTAGTTGGAAAAATAAATGGTTATCTATGGGAGGGAAAATGACACTCATAAAATCTTGCATCTTTTCAATTCCCCAGCATATATGGTCAGTGTTGAAACCTAGCAAGAAGATTGTTTCCATAATTGAAAAGAAAATGAGCAGGTTTTTCTGGGGCTTTACTGATCAGAAGCCAAATAGAGCATGGAGAAAATGGGAATCTCTTTGTTTTCCAATTGGCCAGAATGGGTTAGGCTTTAGATCAATAAATTCTATTATTGATACATGCTCTGTTAAGTTATGGTGGAAATACCAAAAAGCAGAGGCTCCTTGGACACACTTTATTGAATCCCTGCCCCCCTCATATAAAACTTCTCCAAATTGGAAAAGAATTTGTAGTTTTAATGCATGGGCGGAGTCCAACTCCAGGGTGATTTTGGGGATGGGATCCTGTAATTTTTGGACCTCCAATTGGCTTGGTATTAAGCCTATTATTGATTACATTTCTCCAGTTCAGGTGGATATCTCGGAGAACAGCACAGTGGCTGAGTTCATTGAGAACAAAGATACTCTGATTAGGAAATTTCACCAGGTACTTCCAACTGATATCATTTCTCTTTTGCAGGACTCTAAACTCCATCCACATAGGAGGGACAGGCTAATATGGAAACCTGGACCTAGGGGAGATTTCACCTTTAAATCTACATATCTCCTACTTTGTCCACAGTCAGGTAGCATTGCTTCTACTAAACTTTTTTGGAGTGATAGAATTGAAAAGAAAGTGTCAGTTTTCATGTGGAAACTGATCAACTCCTATTTGCCTTTTGATAATGTGTTACAGAGACTGACTTTTTGCTTGCTTTCGAAATGTGTTATGTGCTGTAATCATGTTGATTCTCTAGACCATTTTTTTTAACTCCTGCTCTTTCACAACTCCGGTTTGGAAGACTATTCATTCCTATATGGGTATCACAGACAAATCATTCCTTTCAATTTGGGAAAGAGTCTCTTACTATCTAACCTATCCAGGTTTAAGCTCTTTACACACTACATTAATTAGGAATGCTTCTCTAATCACACTCTGGAGTTTATGGAAAATGAGAAACAAATGTATATATGATTTGGCTATCCCAAGTAGAGTCACAGTTCTAAGTCAGATCAGGGATCATATTTTCTATTCTTTTAGCTCTAAACCAGCCTACATTTCTTCTACATTTGACTATGGCATTGCAAACCACTCATTTTTGCCCTTGATAAAGACTGCTCCAAAACCAAAGATCTTCAAAATTGCATGGAAAAGACCAAATGAGGGATACAAGTTGAATGTAGATGCTGCTTGGAATCCACATGATGATATGTGCGGTTTAGGATTGATCATTAGGGATTCCAGGGGCAATTTCATCTCAGCTCACACGAAATTTACTCAGGCTAGTTCTGCTTTAGAGACTGAGCTTAAGGCAATTCTTTTTGCTGTGCATATTAGTGTAGGATTCCTGCCACCTATTATCATAGAATCCGATTGCCTAAGTGCTACAATTTGTGTTCAGGATCCGTTCAAAGCTAATTGGGAATTGTTTGAACTAGCTGATGAGATTCACCAGCTTTTGGGTGAAATCAATATCCTCCATATACATAGACAGGCTAATTTGGTAGCTAATGCGTTGGCTAGAGAGTGTTTTAATGCTAAGACTACTAGTTTTTACAGTAGTTTACAAATGCTACCTCCTATTTGTTCGGGCCTTATTAAGCTTGATTGGATAGGCACACCTTCTCTTAGAATTTCTCATTGAATGGATGCTACTGAGTTTTTTCGGTTACATGCTTTTGCAGGGACTGTGTATATCAATTTGAAGTCATCAAGCACGGACAGAACCATATGGAAGGGTTCCAAAATGGCTCAGTTACCCTCAGCTGATCATCTCAGAACGGATACCCACAAACACTGATGAAAAAGCTTTACATTTTGCTATCTCCTCCAGTTTCTTAACTTAGAGGATAGGCTTATGATTTAGGTAAAGGTCTTCTCTGACTGACTTGTGTTTCGTTCACTCGATTCACTAAGAAGTTCGAGATCCGATTACCTAGTCATTAGTATTTGTAATCCTCTGGCTACTCCAATTCTCTAGCTCATTCTTTTGGAAGCAACAAGGGTTGCTTCAAGAGCAATATGCTCAGTTTGTATAACTAATCTAAGCTTCGGCTTCTTTTAAATTGTTTCTTTATGGCTTGGGAAGGCTAATATAATTTCCCCCATCTACGAATGGTTTAATTTAAAAAAAGGGAAACATGATTGTTGTATGTGTCATAATGAGTAAGAAACGACTCAACACTTGTTCTTTGACTGTGATTATGCAGCTGGACTTATGTCTTTACTACAGTTGCCAATATACAATCAAAGAGGGAGATGAAAAGGGTGCATGGAATTTGATTAGAAGAAAGAAGGACTCAGTGGTGATAAAGATGATATTAGGCCTCTACGGTATTTAGTAGGAATGAAATTGAGTTGTTTTCAATGGAGAAAGATTGAACGTCGCAACAGTGGCTTTTCAGGTGGCCTCAGAGTTCAACTGGAGGAGGAAAATAAAAGAAGGAAAGATGCACACTACACTAACTGTGTGAGAAAATAACTGTGTGCGAATTTAACGTGCGAAACACACACTACACTAACTGTTCACTTTTCAGCAACTTTCCTCTTTCTTCTCAGCCTAACGGCTCTATCGACGGTTACTGGCTGTCGGTTACTGGTCGACGGAGATGGCGTCTCCGGCGCCAAATCTATCACCGGATCTCAACATATCCGCGGGCAAAAGTTTCCTCCAAGCTCTGAACACCAAACCTTCAACACTCTCAACCACCCTCCTTGATACACCTGATCTTCACCCAATAACCGAATTCAAGGGAAAACTGGCTTACATCTTGCCACCGGAGGAAGGCGAAAAACTTGCTTCTCATTATCAAAACGCTTTGGTTGGAAAGTTCAACCGGGGCAAACCATCAATGGATAAACTAGTTTCTGCATTTAAGTCTATAGGTTTTAAGGGTAAATTCCAATTGGGTTCAATTGATTATAGACATGTCCTCATACAATTTCAGGAAAGCGAGGATTATCAGCGGTGCTGGATGAAAGGCCAATGGATGGTAAACGGAGCATCAATGAAGGTACAAAAATGGACTCCAGAATTCTCTTCTACTGCAGAATCTTCAATAGTTCCAGCTTGGGTAACTATTCATCAATTACCTTTACATATCTATAATATCTCTGCTATCAAAAGCATCAGTAGTCAGATAGGTAATTTCCTGAAAATGGATGCAGCAACCCAAGCATTAACTAGGCCCTCTGTAATAAAAGTTTGTGTTGAGGTAGATCTGCTGTCACAGCTCCCAAATTCTATTGTAGTTGGAATAGGACATAAAGTTGCTGACTATAATATCGAGTATGATCAGTTACCTCTGTATTGCAATCACTGTAAGATTATAGGCCACAATCAGATAAACTGCAATTTCTTGCATCCTGAACTAAGGAAAATGAACAGAAATTTAATCAAAGCAAATGAGACAAAGGCTCAAGTTGATACAGGCAAAGATGTTAAACATCCTGCTGTGGCCATGAACATACTAGGTAAAGTTTCAAATGAACTTTTGGGACAGGAAGGTTCATCCCATTTATCAGTCTCCCAGAAGGATGAGGAATTTCAGATACAAATTCAGGAAACTGATAATAATCTGGGTAGAAACAACTATAGGAGAGAAAATATGGAGCCACAAAAGAAAAGAAATAAGCCTTTTTATTCACTGGACGATATTTCTAAACCTATCACAAATCTCTTTTGGAGAAAAAAGACTCTACACTCAGATGGCCTGCCTGCTCATCTGGAACCTCTTTCTAATCAGGATAAGGTTTTAGTGGAGAGGAACATGGTGTCTATATCAAATGCCTTCCACACTTTAACTGATTTACAGGAAAAAGAGAATGAATCACAAGAGGAAGATGCTGTGGACATTTTCCACGAATCTTTGGAGACACATGAAGTCCTTGTATCTCAGGGGAATGCAGAAAAGGATAACAATGAGACTCCTTCCACTTTACAACAGATCCAGAGTTTTCAAGAGAGCCAATCTCCAGCTGAAGAGCAGAGTAAGTCTGAAGACAATGGCCAGGTTGTGGTGGCAGTACAGAGCATCCCTGAAAGACAAGAGCAAAGTGAAAGAACTCATGAATTAAGCAAATCAGGTGAACACTTTTCTGCTGCAAAGCAAAATGCTGAAACACAGGTCAGTATGTCTCCCCCAGATAATATGAAGAAAGGGGTTATAAAAAGAGGAAAAACCACAAATAGTTCACTTAATAATTTAAGGAAACTAAGATCATCCCAAAAAGCTTCTCCCCCTAGTTCTAAATGATACAGTACACCAAAGTAGGAAAAATTCTGGTTTGGAATGTTAGGGGTTATGGCACTTCACGAGATAGATTAAAATCTTTAAACAGGTTACACAAGATTGACATTTTATGTCTAATTGAACCATGGCATGATAACCAATTTTTAGATCAACTGAAACATGAACTCGGATTTAAAAATGCTTTCCATGCTCAAACTGCTAAGATCTGGCTATTATGGAATCAGAACTTCGTTTTGACAATATTGAGTGAATTTGACCAGTTCATACAAGCTAGAGTAACAGATAATGTCTCTTCTGCTGTCTGGAATGTGAATTTCATTTATGCAAGTGTACATCGACAACTGAGAGAGAAACTGTGGCTAGAATTACAGACTACAACATTAGATCCTTCAATCTACATTGGTGATTTTAATACTGTTACATCTGTTAATGAATATAAGGGTAGAAAATCCCTCCAAGGAAAAGCATGAAGCAATTTAATGATTTCCTAGCTCTGATGGATTTACATGAAATACCTAATGTTGGTAATTCCTTCACATGGTGTAATAACAGACATAAAGATAAAGGGAAGGATCTCCTTTTTCAAAGGCTAGATAGGGGAATAGGTAACTTAGAATGGTTAGAGCTTTTTCCTAACAGCTCCATACAGGTTTTAAACAGAACGACATCTGATCACTCCCCTCTTCTCTTATCAATTCAATCAGCTGTAGAAATAGCTCCCAGGCCATTTAGATACCAACAAATGTGGGCTAATAGAGAAGAATTTCATGCTGTGGTTGTATCTAACTGGAACTTACCATCCTTCCTGTTAGGAATGAAAAATTTGTTTACAAGTTAAAGAGGCTAAAGATAGTAATTAAAGAATGGAACAAAAATGTATTCGGAGATGTAAACAACAATCTAGAACAATCTGAGATAAGAGTTAATGAATTAGAAATACAATATCAGCAATCTCAGGATGAAGTGGTTTTACAGGAGTTATTAAAATCTAAAGCTTTGCTACTCAGATCTCAAAAGGAGCACAATATTTATTTGCAGCAAAAAGCTAGGGTCAATTGGTTTAAGCAAGGGGATGCAAACACAAAATTCTTCCACCACACAATTAAGGAAAAGAGAATTAGAGCCAGAATAACTAGAATTAAAGACAATGAGGGTAAATGGATATCTGATCCAACTTTGATTAAAGAAGAGGGAGTAAAATTTTTTCAGAATCTTCTAAATGTTGAAACAGCCCAGAATGATGGTACATATCTAAAACATTTCTTGCAGGAGATACCTAGGTTAATAACTGATGAACAGAATGAAATTCTGCTTACCCCCATTGATTTAAATGAACTGAAAGCTGCAGTTTTTGATCTAAATAGAAGTAGCTCTCCAGGATCAGATGGATTCTCTGGAGATTTTTACTTTACTTTCTGGGAAGAGATTAAGCATGATCTTTTGGATGCAGCAAAGGATTTTCTGAATACAGGTGACATTCCTAAGGCAATCTCTAGTACTTGGCTCACCTTAATCCCCAAAAAAGCCATTCCGAACACATTTGCAGATTTTAGGCCTATAAGTCTATCCAACTTTGTAAATAAAGTTTTCTCTAAACTGTTAATGATGAGGATTAAACCTTTAATGTATCTACTTATTTCCCCGGAGCAAAGTGCTTTTTTTAAGGGAAGGGAAATTTCGGATAATGTGATTCTCATGCATGAAATGACAAGATTACTCTCTAGAAAGTCCAAGATATCAAATTTAATTATCAAATTGGATATGCAAAAAGCTTTTGACAGAGTATCTTGGGCCTTTCTAAACTCCATTTTACTCCAGTTTGGATTCCATGGCAAATTTGTTAGACTTATCATGATTAATATTGCCTCTGCCAATTTCTCAGTTCTAATAAACGGAGTAATATCTGGTTTTTTCTCCTCTTCTAGGGGAATTAAACAAGGAGACCCCCTATCACCCTTCTTGTATAATATTGTATCTGAGGCTTTTTATAGGGGTTTAAAGAAATTATTCTCAATTGGTTACTTACAGCACTTTGATCTTCCCAGGACTTGTTCCCCACTTACTCACCTTATGTATGCAGATGACACGGCTGTTTTCTTAAATACTAAGCCAGGGAACTTAAGACACTTCAAAAATTTTCTAAATGCTTATGAGATCACTTCTGGTCAGAAGGTTCATTTTGCTAAGTCTGAATTTTTTGTTTCACATAAAACTACTCAGCAGCAAGTTCAAGTAATTAAAAGGATTTTAGAAATGCAGAAAGGCTCTTTACCTTTTAAATACTTGGGAGTCCCCATATTCTCTGGTAGGAACCTAAAGGTACACTATTTGCCAGTCATTGAGAGAATGGAAAAAATGATTACCAACTGGAAGAACAAATGGTTAAGTTTAGCTGGTAAAATCATCCCAATCAACCATTGCTTCCTCTCCATTCCAACACATATATTTGCAGTCCTTAATCCCCCTAGGATAGTTCTTAAAATAATGGAAAAGATGGCATCAAACCTAATATGGGGAAAACCAGATCAGGAAAGCAGGAAAAGTTGGAGATCATGGAAACGAATGAGTTACCCTGTCACTGAAAATGGTTTAGGTTTAAGATATTTGAAAGCTATAGTGGGAGCTTTCTCCTGTAAGTTATGGTGGAAGCTACAGAGAAATGAGACTCAATGGTCCTCACTTTTATGGACACTACCAGCTACTTACAAAAAATCACAACTCTGGAGTAGAATAAGTTATGTAACTCCTATGGCAAATAGTTTAAGTAGAATCATCTATGGTAAAGGTGATTGTTCTTTTTGGAATTCAAACTGGATGGGAAATGGAGCACTCTATTATATCTGGCCTCAGGATAGGGACATCCCTTTTGAAGATATTACTCTTAGTGCTTTCATTAATAACAAATCTGATCTCTTACCAAGGCTGGAGCCTTATTTGGCTACCAATATTTTACTAACATTGCAGGAGGTAAAGCTGGAGCATCCTCATGAGGATCAGCTCATATGGACACAAACTGAAGATGGAAAATTCACTATCAGATCCGCATACTCCATCCTCAGACAAAGGAATCCTGTAATCACACATTTTCATAAGGTCTGGTCTACGTACATTCCTGGTAAAATGTCTATACTCACTTGGAGAGCATTAAACTGCATCCTCCCATTTGATAATGTTCTCAGTAGGATGGGTTTTTCTTTAGCTTCTAGACGCCCTTTCTGTTTGTGCAATAAGGATAATTTAGATCACTACTTTAACTCATGCTCTGAATCACTCTCTGTTTGGAATAGTATTCATTCTCTACTAAAGCTGCCACAAATAAGTTTTTCAAATCTGAAGAGTAGAGTAGAGTACTATTTAACTTACAAGGCTGATTCAAAAATCTACTCCAAACTGATAAATGCTGCTATTGTAACTACAATATGGACTCTTTGGATTGGCAGGAACAAAAACATTTATGAAAATAGGCCTTTAACAGTTGAAAATTGTATTCATGAAATCAAGCAAACTATCTACACAATTTTCACTGGCCACAAACTGAGAGGGAATAGGGACAGGCATCAACATTTGGTTCAGGCAAACATCATTCCAACAATTTTCCAAAAACTGAGACCTGAAATTACTGTGGCACTTTGGGAAAAACCTACTACTGGCTTTAAAATTAACACAGATGCCACATGGAGTAGTAGTGGTCTTGCCTTTGCTGCAGTAGTTATAAGGGACTGGAGGGGGGAGGTAGCTAAACTGAGAGTAGGAAAAATGGAATGTACATCACCCCTGCTTGCTGAATTGCTGGCCATCAAAATGGGATATGAAATCATTTCAGAATTAGCCTTAGGAGTATGTAGCATAGAATCAGATTACTTAATTGCGGTGAATAGTATTCTAAATCCCAACAGAAGCCCCTGGAGAGTTTACTCAATATGTAATGCAATTCATGATCTTCATTCCACTCATTTAATCCATCACATTCCGAGACAAGCTAATATGGTAGCAGATGTTTTGGCAAAATTTGCAAGGAATAATGATCTGGAAGGTGATATTGACATTAGATCAACTCCAAATTTCTTTAAGGGATTGATATTGCTAGATTCTATTGGTTTTCCTGCTATTCGAGTAGGATCATTTATATGACACCAATATGATAATGAATTGGAGATCAGGAATTTTTACTCTCTCCTTTCTAGCTGCTACACTGCGGTTTCTGCTGGGTGTTTTCTTTTACTTTCAGGTATCAGGAATGCATGCAGAGATGGACCAGCTACCACATATGGGTTCAGATTGAAAAAAGAAGTTCAAAGTCTCATTCTTCAAGTCTTAGTATACTGCAGTTTGAGGATTGACTATTAATTGATTACTCGTGCTTGGCATACTGTTGACTAATATGCGTCTCGAGTTCTCGATTCGCCGACCGGTTCGCAGCATGTCAAGTAGACAAATGACACAACATAGATGAATCATAGCTTCTCTTCTAGCCTAGAAATGATGGAAGCACCCCTTTTTGAATCAATGCTTTGATTCAAGATCTTTTGTTAGTTTTTCCAATCAGCTTCGTAGGATCCTTCTTGTAATATGTACCGTGAACAGACTTTAAGCGCCATTTCTGGCTTTATATCTTGGTTAGGGGAGCCAATATAAATCCCTTCATCTTAGGATGGTTAAATTTAAAAAAAAAAAGAAGGAAAGATGAAGGAAAAGAGAGATGGAGTCATTAGGATATAGTATTTTTTTTAGTTTAAGACCATCCGAGGATGGGGGGAAATATATTAGGCTCCCCTAACCATTATAATTAAAAGCCAAAATAGCGCCATATGAGTTTGTTCCTTACAAAAGGTCAGCCAATTGATGATCCAAGAGCCCTAAGAGCTCTTGAATCAGTTAAGAAAATGCTTACAAAAAACGTTATATAAACCTATACAAGAAGAAACTAATACTAAGAATGAGTCAAAGTGGCAGAAGAGGTCTATCTTATTATTCCGATGTACTGTAATATCACGAACGAGTCGGGGAATCGAGGATGTCGAAACCCCTGTTTGTCAATGATATTCAGACAATAAGAACATAGATAAGCAGACCATATGTTAGGCGAGATTTGTAGCAGCACTTGGACTGTAGAGCGAGCATCCTCTCAGCTTCCTGGTAGCGTATTTAAACTTCCTTGCAGCAACATCTTCAGCAACATCTTCAGCAAAATGTATACTGCAGCAAAATGTTTACTCTCAGCTTCCTGCAGCAACATCATTTTGCTTGCCCCCGGGAATCCCTGAAAAAGAGAAAAAGGAGAAGCAGCAGTATGTGTAACACTTTAAGAGTAATATACAAGCACAGAAGTAATACCAAATGTTATCTATCCAATTATGTAGCTTCATAATAGCTACTGATGTTTGATTCCCTAAAAGAATCAACTCGAATTGCTGGAAAACTCATGCAGTCAAGTGTTAGTAAACCTTTAAGGAATAGTGGTATAGAAACGAGCTCAATAACCCCATTAAGGTTGTTTTCCCTTGCATATTTGGCCAGGAAATCAGTGGCCGAGTTAGCTTCACGTGGTATGTGTTGCAATGTGATGGAGCCTATTGCTAAGTTAAGAGCATCGCACATAGAAAAAACTCTCCAGGGAGAAGAGAGAGGGTTTAGAATACCCCTTACAGCGGATAAGCAGTCTGATTCAATGATAACATTTTCAAGATTAAGTTCAGACATGACATCAAAGCCGCTTCGAATAGCAATTAGTTCTGCATGTAAGGGAGATGGACAATAAAACGTACTGACAATCATTTTTACTACATTTCTAAATCTATCCCTTACGATAACAGCCGAAGATGACAAACCTCCTGATATCCAAGATGCATCAGTGTTGACTTTGTAGCCTACAGTAGGTTTCTCCCATTGGACCTTAGAGAGAGCATTTTTCTGTTTTTGAATTATGTGTGGAACAATGTTATCCTGTGTCCAAAACCTATTCTTTTCCTTATTACCTATTAGGCTATGTGCCGTGAATATTTGATAAATAGAATCCTTTATTTCAGCAAAACAAACCTCATGAGAGTATGGTCTATTATCAAAAAAGAATCTATTCCTATGAATCCATAATGTCCATATTGTAACCACTAGAGCTGCATTGATAATGTTTCCATGAATTTTAGATTCAGCTCTGAATGATAATAGGAAATGCACTCTACTTTTTAAATCTCTGAAATCAGAACCAGGTAACCTTAACATGAAAAAAACACTGTTCCACACTGCAGTTGAAAAATTGCAAGAATTGAAGAAATGATCCAAACTATCTCCATTATTCTTGCATATGGAACACATTGAGGCAACTGAGAAACCAATTCTTTTTAGTATGTTATCAAAAGGTAGTATATTATTAAGAACCCTCCACAGTAAGATAGACATCTTTCTTGGTATGAATGGGGACCATACCTTTTTGAAATGTTGGATATGAGATCCCCTCTGTCTCAGGGCATTGTGAGCCGAGCTAACAGAGAAATTTCCATCAACAGTGAGTATCCACACCAGTTTATCTTCATGGCTATACTCCAACCTTGTCTCCTGCAGAATTGTAATAATGTTGGTAGCCAAATGTGGCTCCAGGATTGGAATAAGTGCTGATTTGTTAGATAAAAAATCCCTAAGGGAGATGCACTCAAAGGGAATATCAATGTCAGCCGGCCAGATGTAGCACAGTGCTCCCTCCCCACTCCAATTGGCACTCCAGAAAGAACATTGGCCCCTACCAAAGAGGACTCTGGAGAAACTGTTTGCCAAAGCTGTAATTTTGGTGATTCTTGCCCATATGTGAGAGTGTTTATATGAAACTGGCAAAGTCCACAAGAGGTTTGCCCACTGAGCATTATTGATTTGTAACTTCCACCATAATTTACAAGAATAGGCATCTAAAGTATCACTTAATTCTCTAAAACCTAAACCATTTTCTTCCAATGGATAGCACATTCTTTTCCAGGACCTCCACCTTCTTTTTTCAGTTGAATCAGAATTTCCCCAGAAAAAATTAGATGCCAATCTTCCCATTATTTTTAGAACTGATTTTGGGGGGTGCAAAACTCCAAATATGTGCGTTGGAATTGAAAGCATCACTGAATTTATCAAGATTATTTTACCTGTTGGACTCAACCACCTATTTTTCCAATTATTTATCTGTTTCTCCATTCTTTCAATTATTGGTAAGTAGTACACCCTCAGATTTCGACCAGTAAAAATTGGAACACCAAGATATTTAAAAGGAAAAGATCCCTTCGTCATCTCTAATGTTCTCCTAGCAGTTTGAGAACACTGAGGAGGAGCCTTATGTGAGACATAAAATTCAGATTTTGAGAAGTTAACTTTTTGTCCCGAAGTCTCTTCATATGCATTAAGGAACATTTTAAAACGCTTTAAATTTTTAGTGTCCGTATTCAAAAAAATTGCAGTGTCATCTGCATACATCAGGTGAGTGAGGGGTGTACAAGCTGTAGTTAGGCTGAAATATGTTAAGTATCCAGTGGAGAAGAGTTTTTTTAAGCCCCTTGAGAAAGCCTCAGATAAGATGTTATATAGAAAAGGAGATAAAGGATCTCCTTGCTTGATCCCCCTGGTAGAGCAAAAAAACCCTGCTGTTACCCCATTAATTAGCACAGAGAAATTTGCTATCATAATGTTGTGCATAATTAATCTCACAAATTTTCCATGGAAACCAAAACAAAGTAGTATAGAATTTAGGAAGGACCAAGAAACTCTGTCAAAGGCCTTTTGCATATCAAGTTTAACTATTAGATTCGGAACCTTTGTTTTTCTAGACAGTAATCTAGTCATTTGCTGCATTAAAATGACATTGTCCGAAATATCCTTCCCTTTCATGAATGCACTTTGTTCTGGTGATATCAAGAGCTGCATTAACGGTTTAATCCTTTCCATTAGAAGTTTGGAGAAAACTTTATTTACAAAGTTGGATAAACTTATTGGCCTAAAGTCAGCAAATGTGTTCGGGATGGATTTCTTTGGGATTAGAGTGAGCCAAGTACTAGAAATGGCTTTTGGGATTATACCATTATTTAAAAAGTCATTTGCAGCTTCTAGTAAATCTGCTTTAATGGTTTCCCAGAAATGTGTAAAAAAGCAACCAAGGTATCCATCAGGACCTGGTGCACTTGTTTTGTTAAGATCAAATACTGCACTGTGCAACTCCTGAGAGGTGAAAGGAGATAGCAGAAAACTGTTCTGCTCTTCAGAGATGACAGTTGGAATTTCAGTCAAAAAATCTTTAAAATGAATTCCCTTCTGTTTTGAGGCTTCCTCTGTTAATAAATCCTGAAAAAATCTAACACCCTCCTCTCTAATTAAATTAGGGTCAGTTAACCATGTTCCATTACCATCTTTTATTTTACCTATTTTGGCCCTTGCCTTTTTTTCTCTAATTGTGTGATGGAAATACTTAGAGTTTGCATCTCCATGCTTTAACCAGTTTAACCTAGCCTTTTGCTTCAAAAAAATGTTATGTTCCTTTTGTGCTCGAATTAAAAGGTTTTTAGCTTGCAGCAGTTCCGAAAGCACTGACTCATCATGTGTTTGCTGAAACTTTATTTCCAAATCAGTAACTTTTAATTCATACTGATCCAAATTATTCTTAACATTGCCAAAAGTGTGTTTGTTCCATTCCTTAATAACTACCTTAAGTCTTTTTAATTTGTGCACAAACCTTGTCATTCCAGAAAGTGGGGAGAAAAGATTCCAGTTTGTTTCCACTAAATCTTTGAATTCATTCCTGTTTATCCACATTTCCTGGAATCTAAAAGGTCTTGGAGCCATCTCAATAGCAGATTGGATAGCCAGCAATAGAGGAGAATGGTCAGAAGTCATCCTGTTAAGGACATGTACTGTACTGTTTGGGAATTTATCTAGCCACTCTAAATTACTAACACCTCTGTCTAATCTTTGAAATTGCAAGTCCTTACATTTGTCTCTAAATCTGTTATTGCTCCAAGTGAAAGTATTACCAACAGTTGGGATATCATGCAAATCCATATTATTTAGAAAGTCATTAAACTGATTCATACTTTTCCTAGGGGTTGACTTTCTGCCCTTGTATTCAGAGATTGATGAAACAGTATTGAAATCGCCTATGTAAATAGAAGGATCAGGTGTTACAGCTTTTAGGTCAGACCATAAAAACTCCCTCATCTGCCTATGTACACTTGCATAGATAAAGAAAATATTCCAGTTAGCAGCAGAGGCTATGTCAGTGACTTTAGTTTGAATATACTGATCAGATTCCTTTACAATATCTAAGTTGAAAACATGATTCCAAAGAATCCAAATTTTAGCCTGTTGAGCAGGAATAGCATTACTGTAGCCAAGTTGATGCTTCAGAGAGATTATATTATGCTTATCATGCCATGGCTCAATTAAACAAAGCAAGTCAATCTTGTATTTCAGTTTAAGTGCCTTTAACCTATCCATAGAAGAACCATAACCCCTAACATTCCACACTAAAATAGTACCTATTTTTGTGTACTGAATCATTTAAAACTAGGGGGGGTCGCTTTTTGTGATGACCTTAATTTCCTTTGTTTTGAGAAGGTGACAATACTGTTTTTTCCTCTTTTGTCTTCACTTTTCCTAGCCAAATCTGTTGAGAGAGGACTTACCTTCGATGGATTTACCTGTTCTGCAGTGCCTCTGTTATCCCCAAGATAAAATTGGTCTTGGCTATGAAGTGTAGGATCAGTTGCTGCAATTGAAGTCTTTGCTGCCTCATTTACAATATCATCTGGGACCTGATGATCTGCTTCAGGATTTTTTAAAGTTTGCTCCATATTACCTTCTGAAATCCCCTGATCTACCTGAGGACTGCAACTGTTCTCTTTGGTTGCAATCTTTTCAGTATCACTTTGTGTAGTCATAGTATCTTGTGATTCCACATATTCATGGTAGATTTCCTCTGAATCATCCTCTTGGATAGCAGTGTCCTCTTCCTGTAGATCAATTAAAGAGTGGAAGGCATTTGATATAGAAACCATATTACTTTTTGTTATCCCTTCCTGGATGGGGTGGAGGTCATTGAGTTGGGTTTTTTTCCTCCAGAAAAAATTGGTGATAGGTTTAGAAATATCATCCAGAGAGTAAAAAGGTCTTCTTTTAGACTGACTATGAGTATGGGAAATAGTATTATTTTGCTGCAGGGAAAATGACTTCAGATTCTGACTTTGGAAATCTTTTTCTTTCTGTGATATTGATAAGTTAGATTTCCCTTCCAGTTCTACGGTAGCCTGAGGTCTAATCAGTCTATGTTCCTTCTCATCTACCCTTTGATTCTCTTCCAGAGCCTCAGATTGTCTTCCCCTGTTAGCCTTATGTTTAGCCTGATTTTTTCCAATTCTCCTAAGTTCAGGGTGTAAAAATTGCAATTTGTCTGGTTATGTCCGATGGTTCTACAGTGAGTGCAGTACATTGGGAGCTGTTCATATTCAATTGGGTAATCCGAAACCTTATTACCAATGCCTACTACTATTGACTTTGGGAGCTGAGCTAAAAGGTCAACTTCTACACAGACCTTAATTGCCGAAGGCCTAGTTAGAGCATTAGTAGCCGCATCCATTTAAAGAAATTTTCCAATTTGGCTACTGATGCCTATTATTACAGAAGTATTATAAAAATGTAATGGCAGTTGATGTAAAGTTACCCAAGCTGGAACCACTGATGATTCGGCCGTCGGCGAGAATTCGGGCGTCCATTTCTGGACCCTCATTGCTGTTCCATTTAGCATCCATTGGCCTTTCATCTAGCACCTTTGGTAATCTTCATTATCCTGAAAACGAATTAGCACATGTCGGTAGTCAATGGAACCCAATTGAAAATTTGACTTAAAACCTATCGATTTGAAGGCAGACAACAATTTCTCCATTGGAGGTTTGCCTCTGTTAAATTTCCTGACTAAAGCTTTTTGATAATGTGAAGCCAAGAGCTCGCCTTCCTCTGGAGGGAGGATGTAAGCTAGCTTGCCCTTATATTCGGTAATAGGATGTAAGTCGGGCGTGTCTGGGAGGGATGATAGGAGAGGAGCAGGTTTAGTATTCAAAGCTTGTAGGAAGCTCATATGCGTGGAAGGGTGGGTATCGAGAGGTTGGTTAGGCATCGGAGACGCCATGGCTGGGAACCAATTCACAGAGGGCCGAACACCAGTACGGAGAGAGCCGTTAAGAGACAGAATAAAGATAAAAGGAGAAGAAAGGTAAAGAAGACGAGGGAGCAGTAGTCAGTGCGTGTTTCGCACCAGCAAATCGCACACAGTATGTTCAAGTTCAGCTTGAAACTTAGATTCTATATACTCGAGTGTATCAAACTCCATTAGGATATAGTAAAAATTGATTTGAAATGTGTATATTACTGGAGTTTGATTATTAGTAATGAGGCTGTAATAGAATGGGATAGATAGGTTTAAATTTTGTAAGTTTTGGGCTCAATTTTAATATGCAAAAGGCTCACAAAAAATATTAGATTTCTGTGCAAGAAGAGAGGTGGATGAACAAAACAGAAACAATACAGTAAAAATCAAAATGGGTTTACGGCATACATTCATGTTATGCTATAAAAGTTAAAATTTTAAGTTTCAATATACAGAAAACTCGCTTTATGTGGAAATATCTCACAAGTTTTGGTTCTCTATTCTCATTTATGGCAAACCATCCATTTTTATTTTTCAAATCGACAAGGAGAATAAACAAGGCGACCCCCTCTCACCCTTCCTCTTTAATAAATTCACGGAAACTTTTACACGAAGCTTGCTACTGAAAAAATGCTCCTCTGAAAAACGCTCTCTTAAAAAAACTCTATCTCGCTCGCTGTATATTTTCCGCCGATAACGGCTATCTTGCTGGCAATGGCTAATTTTCCGTCGGCTTGGGCTTTGTCGACCACCCAATCGGCGATGCCGACGGAGATGGCGACTCCCAGTGCTAACCAAATTCCCCCCAAAACCTTCGCTTCAGTTCTCCAAAGCAAAGCTCCGCCCCTTTTAAAAACTTTACCCAACAATCCAGAGCTCATTCCTAAATCTCAACACTTAGGAGAACCATCGTGCTTATACTCAGATGACCAGATAGCTACTCTCTCAGCCCATTATGCTAATGCTCTGGTCGGAAAGTTTACAAGGGGCAGACTTTCAATGGAACAATTGGAGCAAGCTTTCAAAACTGTGGGATTTGAAGGTAAGTATCAACTTGGTTCTTTGGATTACAAACACATTTTGATAAGATTCGAGCACATAAATGATTACCAGAGATGCTGGATGAAATGTATTTGGAATCTGAATGGTGTCTCCCTAAAAATGCTGAAATGGACCCCTGATTTTTCAACCCATAGAGAATCACCTATAGTCCCTATCTGGTGCACTATCAAAGTGGTGCCATTATATTACTATAATTCAGCTTCTATTGAGGCTATTGGAAACAGCATAGGAAGTTTCATAAAAAATGATTTGGCAACAGAAATGTTAACAAGGCCCTCTGCAATCAAATTTTGCGTTGAAATAGATATCCAAAAACCTCTGAGTAGTTTTATAAGGTTAGGTTCTGTGACCAACAACAGGAAATATCAGATTGAATATGAGGACATACCTCTTTACTGTGATCACTGTGCAAAATTAGGTCATTCCCTATCCCAGTGCAAAGTTAACTTCCAGGCTAACAATGATAGATCTCAGGAGCCTATTATTGAACAGAATCTACCTCAGTACCTATGGCAGGCAACAGGTAAAAAATTTGATAAAGCACCCCTAATCCTAGACTCTGTGGACGAACAACCTCTTCCAGGGGAAAATTTGGAGATAGGTTCCTCTGAACAACTCAGCAAACTGACTAATCCAAACTTGATAGTTAATCAGGGCATAAGGTGTATTTCAAGTGATACTAACAAGTCTCTTCATATTTCGGATAGCTCACTATCAAGGCTGCTAAATGATACTGCAACTTCTAAACCCACATTTTCGACTATTGCTAAAGATGATATGCAGATTGGTTTTTCTACCCTCTCTTTGTATAGTCCTGCCCATAAAAACTCCTACTCCCAGCCTGGGAAGATGGCAAACATGTTTCTGATTTTGCAGGTTCCTGAAAACACTAAGGATAATGATGTGGAGGCTGAGGCTACTAGGCCTACAAATGAGATCTTGACTGAAGAGATGCACATTCCCAACATTTCCCCTGCAGGTAACATCCAAGGTAAGGCCAAAGCTAAAAGAAATAACTACTTAAGCCAGATTAACAATATGATGCTCAGATCATCTACAAAAAGTAGTAAATCAGGTGAACAATGATAGGAAAACTGAATGTTAACTTCTTAGTATGGAACCTTAGGGGAATGGACTCTTCACTGTTAAGGCTATCTAATTTATGCAAGGTAAAGAAAATTCAATTGTTGTGTATTATTGAACCTATGCATAATAACTCTCAATGTGAAGATTATATGAAAAAACTATCCTTCTCCCAGAATTTGACACTGTCTAATGGTAAAATATGGCTTATGTGGTCTAACAACTTATCTGTCTCAATAATATCCACTCATGAACAGTTCATGCATGTATCCATTGCTCATCAGTCTACAAATTTGATAATGGATGCAGTTTTTGTATATGCCCTAAGGGATAGAGAAGGTAGAAAGATTTTATGGTCAGAGCTTAGCTCTATCCCAAAGGGTGACACTATCTTTATGGGTGACTTTAATGCAATTACTTCATTAACTGAATACAGAGGTCCAAGTTCCCCAGCACTAGGCAGTATTAGGGATTTTAACTCATGGATTAACTCTAATGGCATCCAGGAAATTAATACAGTAGGAAACCTATTTACATGGTGTAATTCTAGACTTAGAAACCCTACCTCAAAAAGGCTAGATAGGGGTCTGTGCACTTTGTCTTGGATCTCTAAATTTCCATCCTCATCGATCCAAATTCTAAATAGACAAACCTCGGACCATGCCCCCCTTTTTCTTCAGGTTTCTAACCTGACCTCTTCGAATCCGAAGCCTTTTAGATTCATTGATGCTTGGTTTCAGTGGGAAGAATTCATTTCAGTGATAAAAAATAGCTGGGACTCTCCTATTGGTGGAACTGGTATGCTAAGATTCTATCTCAAATTGATTAGACTTAAGAAATCTGTAAAAAACTGGAACAGAGAGATATTTGGAAACATTGATTTAAATGTTAAAAAAGCTGAGGAAGATTTAAGAGTTCAAGAGGTAAACTACGACTTGAATCCCACATTATCTGAGCGTATAAAATTGAATGAAAAAAATGCTGTCTTGCTTAAGGTTTTAAAGGAAAAAGAAAAGTATTGGAAACAGAAGGCTAGATTAAGATGGCATAAGCTTGGAGATAATAATACTTCCTTTTTCCATAAGGTAGTGCAAGAGCAAAACAGTAAACTTCAGATAACTAAAATAAAAAACAGGGAGGGGCAATGGATAAATTCTCAAGCAGATATTCAAAATGAAGCTATTCACTATTTCTCTGAGTTACTGTCTGAATCTGAGCTGACCACTGATGATACCTATTTCTCCCATTTTCTAAGCCAGATCCCTGTTATAATAGGAGATAATGATAATCATGCTCTTGGTAAGCCTGTATCAGAACCAGAACTTGAATTGTCATTAGGAGTTTAAACAAAACAAGTAGTCCTGGGCCAGATGGATTTTCTCCAAAATTTTTTACAAAAAGCTGGTCTATAATAAAAATAGATTTAATGGATGCTGTCAATGAGTTTATTTCTGGTGCTGATATTCCTAAGGGTATCTCTTGCACCTGGATTACCCTCATACCAAAAAAACCAACTCCAAGCTCATTTGAGGACTTTAGACCAATTAGCTTGTCAAATGTTTTGAATAAGATTTGTTCTAAAGTACTAAATGAGAGATTAAAACCTTACATGGATAACCTGATATCCCCAAACCAAACTGCATTCATGAAGAATAGGGATATATCAGATAACATTCTGTATTTAAATGAAATGATCAGATTCTTGGACAAGAAATACAGAATCCCTAATTGCATGCTGAAATTGGATCTTAGGAAAGCTTTTGACAGAATTAGATGGAAGTTTCTAAAGCATATTTTGATGAAGTTTGGTTTTAATGGAAATTTTTTAAAGGCAGTCATGAATAACCTGTCACAAGCATACTTTTCAATTTTAGTTAATGGAAATCCAGTAGGATTTTTCAAGGCAACAAGGGGAATCAAACAAGGTGATCCTCTATCCCCCTTTCTCTTTAATTTATTTTCAGAGGCCTTCTCAAGAAGCTTAACTTATATTTTTCACAACAGAAGTTTATCTTCATACCAAATTCCTGGCTCAATACCTGCTGTTTCTCACTTGATGTATGCGGACGATACGATAATATTTATGCAAGCATCTAAGGATAATCTTATTAAAATCAAAGCTTTTCTGGAAGTTTTTGAGTACACCTCAGGCCAAAAGTTTAATTTTGAGAAATCAGATTTTAATCTAAGTAGTAAGGCTACTGTCTCTAGGAAGAACCAGGTTAAAGCAATTCTGAAAATGAAGAAAGGTTCTTTTCCATTTAAATACTTAGGGTGTCCTATTTTTAAGGGCAGGGCTTTGAATAGATATTTTTCCCCATCTTAGCTAATGTAGATCTTAAGCTACAAAATTGGAAAAATAAATGGCTAAGTTCTGGGGGGAAAATGACCTTAATTCAATCGGTATTATACTCAATCCCTCAGCATATATGGATGGTAATCAAACCCCCAAAAGGGATCATTAAAGCTTTTGAGAAAAAAAAGGCCCACTTCTTTTGGGGAGAATCAGAAGGGAAAAAAAAAGATTTGGAGAAGATGGTCCCAAATTGCTAAACCAACAAAAATGGGAGGACTAGGGTTCAGATCTGTTCAAGCAATTGTTGATTCTTGTTCGGCTAAACTGTGGTGGAAAAGCCAATTAGGGGTTTCACTGTGGGCTAAACTATTATGGTCATTTCCTCCTTCCCGTAGAAATTCTGCAACTTGGAAGAGAATTTGTTATATTAATCCATTTGCAGAAAACAATTCGTATGTTATTTATGGAACTGGGAAGTGTGACTTCTTAACTGCAAACTGGTGCCCTCAGTGACCTTTGATTGGTCAGCTACCTGAAAGTACACATAATGTGTTAGCTGGTCTTTCTGTGGCTGATTTTATAGCCAACAAAGAAAGTATTTTAAACCAAATATCATCTTTTCTGGACAATGATACTGTACTATTTTTACAGGGTGCAGAACTGAACCTCGAGAGGGAGGACAGGATGATTTGGAAGCCTGAAGCTTCGGGTAATATTACGTTTAAGTCTGCATATAGGTCACTCGTTCAACTATCAGGTAACTACCCTGTAACTAAGTATCTATGGAACTCCCTCTTTCTAAAAAAGATTTCTATTTTTGTGTGGAAACTGCTACATGCCTTTCTTCCCTTTGATGATATACTGATTACATGTGGTTTCAGTTTAGCTTCCAAGTGTCCAGTTTGCTGTGATTTGGACTCTATCCAACATTATTTTATCACTTGTCCATTAGCTAAGAAAGTTTGGTCTCATTTGACTGCATCCATTCAATTTAATCTTAATGACCAACACTCGATTCCCCAAAGATTTTTTCTATTCTGGAGTTGTCAGGATTTACCTCAGTTTTACCAAGTTTATTGCATGATACTGCCATCCCTGACCTGCTGGAGCTTATGGAAAGCTAGAAACAACTTTCTATATGATCATAAACCATTCTCTGTGGATAGTATTTGTATGGAGGTTGATGACCTGATCAGATTGACACTGAGTGAGTGTCAGCCAAAGTTATTATCTACACACTCAATTCCTCCAGCCTTCAAGCACCTAATCCCTCTGTTGAGACCTCCCCCAAAGCCAAATATAATGAAAGTTTACTGGGACAGGCCTGAACCTGGTTGTACTAAAATAAATGTGGATGCTTCCTGGAGCTCTGGTAAAGCTTCGGTTGGTCTTATTGCTAGGAATAGCCTCGGTCAGCCTATCTGTATTAGCTCAACTTCAATTTCTGGTGTATCTCCTTTACACGCGGAAATCGAAGCAATACTGCATGCTTGCTACACCTTTACCCACCTTGATCATAACTTTATTATTGAATCAGACTCAAAACTAGCGGTAGAGATGATCAGTAATCCTTATGCTGCAAAATGGGAACTCTTTCAAATGGTTTTTAAGGCTAAATCTTTGATCGGTACAGCTGTACTAAAACATGTCTATAGGGAGTGTAATGTCGTGGCCCATGCTATCTCTAAACATCACTTTCTGAACAACCAAAGTCTCAATCTTACCAATGTTACTCCTGAGATCAGAGGACTACTAATTATGGATAGAGATAATGTTCCCCATCTCAGAAGCTCTAAACATTCATAATTTCGGAACAGATACTGCCTAATTATCTTCTGTTATGTTTCGTGCAGGACTGAAAGAATTGAGTCACTAACTGGCACCCACTCTGAGTTGCCCCACCTGGCTCTGAAGATCCCAACTTTCTTCAGCTTTCAACTCCAGGAGGTGGTGGTTGTTTTAGCCGAGGCAGCACCATTTTGACATCGAATTGATGACACAAAAGGCCATATCCTTACTCTCCACATCTAAGGCACTTGGAAAATCACATTCGAAGGATAGCTTTCAGCAACATCTTTACTTCCTCATCATTTGAGTTTGTCTGTTTCATTTACTTACATTTAGAAGTTGCCTGGCCTAGGGAGAGAATTCACACAAGGGGTGGAGATTCTCTCCCTAGGATCGTAACTTCTACTTACATTACACTACTTTATTTAGTGTTTATAGTGGTAGATTAGCACTTCTGGAGGCAACAATGTTGTCTCATCTCTTCGGTTTTTGCCGGACTCATGTACAAACAGACTCTTGGTTTTGATATAGGGCTTGGGGATCCCAATAAAGAACTCCCCCACCTTCGGGTGTTTCATTAAAAAAAAACACGAAGCTTGGTGTATATTTTTCAGAATAGAAAACTGGATTATTACTAGTTATTAAACAAATTCCATTCCAATTTCGCATTTGAGCTATAGCGACGATGCCGAAGTTTTTATAGAAGTCACATAAAGGCACATTATCAGACTTGAAATCGTTTCTGGAGAAATTCAAAATTGCTACAAGTAAAAAATAAATTACCAAAATCGTAATATTTTTTACCAGTAAACATGCATCTCAAGCTGAAACTAGGCTCATTAGGAGAAACCATATGACCCAAGTACAATATCATTACAAAAAATTGGATCTTTTAATTTGCATTTTTTACCTCAATTTTTTGTCTTAAGATTGAAAGGAATTTTCCAACTTGATTTTCTATTACCATTTACAAAGTAATATATAGGTGTTTACATATGAATGATATAATGAATCTGGACTAGTTCTAAATATAGACAAAATAAATCTTGATTAATTAGAAATTAATCAAGATCAATCACAATCAATCACAATCAATCACGATCAATCACGATCTTCTATTGTCACACCCCCCCTCAAGCGAAGCGTCGGGTTGACTGAGACGCAAAGCTTGGACCTGAAGAAGTCAAACAATGCACGATTAAGCCCTTTGGTGAAAATGTCCGCAACTTGCAGCGAAGTGGAGACATGACTAACACGGAGTTTTCCAGCAGCCACCAATTCCCGTACAAAATAATAGTCAATATCAATATGCTTGGCCCGTTTGTGAGCAACAGGATTCTCAGCAAGAAAGATAGCACTGTTATTGTCACATAGAAGCAGAGGTGAGCCCTGCAGCGGAAACTAAAGATCGCGAAGAATATGCAACAACCAAACCACCTCCGAGGCTGTGTTAGCAAGAGCTCGATATTCAGATTCTGAGCTCGAGCGAGAGACTGTAGGTTGCTTCTTGGCACTCCACGAGACCAAGTTGCTACCAAGAAAGACCGCATAGCCATAGGTGGACCGACGGGTCTCCAAGCAACGCGCCCAATCAGCATCCGAATAGGCAATAACCTCCGAAACGCCACCAACTCCAAAGGTTAGAACACAATGTAACGTGCCCCAAACATATCGTAGGATCCTAGTGATAGCAGAAAAATGATCATCACGTGGATCCTGAAGAAACTGACTCACTGAATTGACCGCAAAGGACAAGTCAGGTCGAGTAATGGTAAGGTACTGAAGGGCGCCAATAAGGGAACGATACACCTTAGGGTTGTGAAATGGTCCACTCGTACTGCTATGAAGCTGGGACAGCGGCAAGAACAGAGTAGAGACCGGAGAAGAATCCAACATCCTAGCTCACTGAAGAATATCCCTAGCATACTTGGCTTGGCCCAAGAACAGCCCTGTAGAGGTAGAGGTAACCTCTAAACCAAGAAAATAGCTGAGAGAACCCAAGTCCTTGACAGAAAATTCACGATCACCACGGGCAATGAACTGCCGAATAGCAACACTGTTGTTCCCAGTGAGAATGATATCATCAACATAGACCAGAAGATAAAGAACAATAGTGCCCTGAGAGAAGACAAACAGTGAAGGATCTGAAAGTTTGCCAATAAAACCCAACTGCCTGACGAACAAACTGAACCGGTCAAACCACGCCCTGGGTGCCTGTTTGAGTCCATAAATGGCCTTCCCTAAGTGACAGACATGATGAGGGCGAGCAGGATCCTGATAACCAGCCGGCTGAGCCATGAAAATAGGAGTATCAAGAACACCATTAAGAAAGACATTCTTGACGTCCAACTGATGTAAAGGCCACTTCCTCATAGTGGCAATGGCAAGGACAGTACGAACAGTGGCAGCCTTAATCACTGGACTGAAAGTATGATCAAAGTCAAACCCCAGTATCTGAGAATATCCTTGGGCCACTAGACGGGCCTTATAACTATCAATAGAGCCATCCTGACAGTACTTTAGTCGATAAATCCACTTAGAGCCAACAATATTAACATTCGGAGACAAGGCACCAACTCCCACGTCTGCTGAAGGCGAAAAGCAGCCATTTCCTCATCCATAGCAGCAACCCATCTTAAATCTTTTGCCACGGCTCGAAAATGACGTGGTTCCTTCTGCTCCAAAAGTTCTGCAACCAATCCTGTTACCACAAAATCTAGGCCAAGATTACGGGCAACACGTGTCCCATCCTGTAAACGAGTGGTCATGGGATGAGAACGGGGCACCTGAGGAGTCGGAGAAGCACTTCCAGAGGAACCGTCCGAGGAACTGGCCGATGCTGAACTGGAACTGATGCTGGAGAGGACAGTCAAACCACTAGAGGGATCAGTCAGTGTGGTCAAAGAAGCAGGAGATTGTGGTGGTGTAACAATCACATCCTCAGCAGGGGCAATCATCGGTGCTGCAGTCTCAGATGTGGACGAGGAATCTGGACACACCGAATAAGGACAAGTCGGTGAAGCCGAAGCAGGATCAGGGATGGTGATAGACAAGTCTGAATCAGTAGGGTCCAAAAAAGATGAAACATCCAGAGATAGGTATGTGAGAGTGGAGAAGCATGGACAGCCCCATTTCCGTTATGTATCGATGCTTCCGTTCAGCCCTACCATTCTGCTCTGGAGTGTATAGGCATGCCACCTGATGATGAATGCCACGAGCCCCAAAGTGTGACTGCAACCTGTTATTGATAAACTCGGTGCCACCATCGCTTTGAAAAACTTTGATGCGGGATGAAAACTGATTCTCCACGAATGCTTCGAATTGAAAATAGATGTCAACAAAGTCTGATTTGCGACGAAGAGGATAAAACCAGGTAAATCGCGAGTAATCATCCACAAACATAGCATAATAAGCAAAACCACTTCCAGATAAGGCTGGAGAAGGCCCCCATAAATCACAATGAATTAAGTCAAGAACATGAGCAGCGCGCTTAGAATTCTCAACAAAAGACAATTTCTGACCCTTTGCCATAGCACAAGATTCACAAATACCAGGTTTAGGAAGCACAGAAGTAAGAGATAAATACCCATTCTTGTTCAACAAAGAAACAGTGCTAGAGGACACATGTCCTAATCGAGCATGCCAAATCTCAAAAGATGCTCTATTATTGTTTTGTCTAACAAATGACAGAAGTGCTTCTTCACCACGGTCCAGCATATATAGGCCATCCTCAACGTGTCCTTGCCCCAGAATTGCCCTGGTGACCTTGTGCTAAATGACAAAAGACTGATCATCAAAGGTAATAATAGCACACAGATCACGAGTAAGCTTGCTAATTGATAAGAGATTCTTAGCAATTGCAGGCACAAGCAGCACATCAGATAAATGTAAGGTAGAACTAATACGAGCATTACCAATACCAGGAATAGCAATAGACGCACCATTACCAACAGAGACAAGAGTGTTACCATTGTACGGAGTGACACTCGATATATTGGAAGTAGAATTGCTCATATGATTAGTCGCTCCTGAATCCATATACCAGTCAGGGATCGATGAAGCAACACTCGGGGTAGAATACTGAGGTGCTGCAAAACCTGGTGGTGTGGAAAGCGCCTGAAGCATCGGAAGAGCATACTGCGGATAGTGCTGAACAAGATGAGCCTAAACTGCCTGAGGAGCATGACCAACATAAGCCGAGTACTGCTGTTGAACATAAGGCTGAGGAACCGAAGCCATAGGGCGAGGATTGGCCAAAGGACACTAGCAATGTGACCGAAACCCTCACAGGTATAACACTGAATTGGAGACCCATATGCAGCAGATCTAGACCAGGATCCACGGCCAGAACCCTTCCAGGAGCCTCTGCCACCACGTCGGCCACCGAGATGGCCGTTTCCAGCCGCGCGTGGGGCCCACGCACCACTGCCACGCGCGAGTTCCACCGGCGCGTGAGGCCACGCGCCGCCCACGGCTGGCTGCTGGTCTGAACCAGCTTCTCCCTGCTACTGTACAGAAGCCACAAAAGCAATTGGACCAGAATGTACTTGCCCTTGGACACTATTCAACTGTGTTTTCTCCACATTAACAATAAAATATTTATATCCCTTAGCCTCATCAACCACAGTCATATAATCAGGAAGAGGCTTACGGGCAGCAATAGGTGCACTAAAATGCTTAAAGTCAGCCCCCAAAGCATTAAGAAACCAAATCAATTTCTCACGATTACTAGCTAGTTCTCCCATGACAAATAATTGATCAAAAATTTTCATGAAGGAAAGGTGAAGCTCATGAATAGTACCTTTTTCCCGGATGATGCCGGCCTGTTGGCGGAGACTGAAGGCTGCAATGGCAGTACTGTGTAGATATGCCGTGGCGAAGGCATCCTACATCTCCTTCGCGGTAGTGCACTGCGAGATTTCGTTCTTAGCATCGGAAGAGAGAGAAGAATAAATCACACTGCAGACTCGTTGATCATCAGCAACCCAATCATCATAGACAGCCTTGGTCTTATCAAAGACCTCTCTAGCTTTGAGAAATGCAGCATCATCAGGCGGAGAAGAGGAGGAGGAAACCAGTGTCTGCATCACTGGGAAATTTGGACAGGGACTAGAACCATCAAGATGACCATACAATCCCTGCGGTCTAAACACATATTGAACCTGCTGCTTCCATTGCAGGTATGTGTTAGCATCCAACTTCGTATTGAGTAAATGGATCATGGTGTTGAGGGACAACCTGTCTGAATTCTTGTTGTCAGCCATGATCGAGAAAAAAAAAATTCGATTGAAGAAGAAGAGGGGAGAGGGCCGCCGAATGAAGAAGAAATAGGGGAGGTCGAAAAAATTGAAACTGTAGGGAGAGAGGATCAGCAACGCTCTGATACCATGAAACGAATTTTCCAACTTGATTTTCTATTACCATTTACAAAGTAATATATATGTGTTTACATATGAATAATACAATGAATCAGGACTAGTTCTAAATATAGATAAGATAAATCTTGATTAATTATAAATTAATCAAGATCAATCACAATCAATCACAATCAATCACGATCAATCACGATCAATCACGATCAATCACGATCTTCTATTGTCACAAAGATCAAAAAAGTTCTTTAACCTAAATTATTTTTTTAAAGTAAAAATCATTTTTTATCTCAAGTAAAAAATAACCGAGGTAATTGATAGATTTACTACCACGGTTATTCCGAAGTAAAAGGTTTAAAAAATGAAGTAAATTTTCTTACAAAATGGCGTGCGACATCGCATATGTTATTTTATGAGAATAGTCAACTTGGCATTATATGTCATTTTTACAGACATATAATGCGACGGACGACCGACGTCGCTGTTATGTTACACTCTCTTAGTGGTTAAACTTGTTTGAAAATGACTGGTTTTTATGTGTAGAAAGTAGGGCTGAATGGTATAGTTGAAAATTGTTTTTAAAATTATGCACAAATCAAATCACACACACAGTCCAGTATTGTTCAAATAACTAGATACTTTAACTATTCAAAAAATAGTAGCTATAAAAATATCCTTACAATTAGTACTTAGATTCAAATTCAAATGTTTTTGTTTCAACAAAACACAAATTTTACTAAATCATTCAGCTAGGATTATGATGACCTTGAACACAAACCCCCCCCCCCCCCCCACCTTCTATGAGCTCCAAGAACAAGGTATCCCCAATGCGTAGGCGGTTATTGGCAAGGAACTCGGAACAACCTTTTGGGGACAGGGCCTTTTTCTTATTGTTCCCTGAGTATTTCATGTGTCACTATCTCCCATAGTACCTCAACACAATTGGGGTCTTCAGAGTGGGTAGGAGTGGTACAATGTCCCTCGGGATATACTGAATCACAAAAAAAATGTTATTATTAATACATATGTTATTAATAAACAACAACTAATATGATTTGAAAATCAAATAATTACATGCATTTAGCACACCAGGGCTTACCAAAGTGGGGTTAGTCCTGAAGTTTTACTGCTTCAGGGTGCAACTGAAGTTGGGTTATGTTAAGTTATTGTATAGTGGTCAACCTCGAACACAAGAAAATCTGGGGTGCTCCGTTATGCTGGGGTGCTCCGTTGTGTGGAGAACTGTAGAAAAACAATGAATAGTTAAATGGCATCAATTGTGAATAAAAATAAGTAAACACATAAAATAAATGTAGCTCATATATAGATGTAAATATAAGTAAAATAAGTCATTGACCTAGAGAAAGAGCTGATTAGAGGATCCTTCGCCAGCCATTAGTACTCCGGAATAATATAAGAAAATGATTAAAGCATAAAAGCATTGAAACTTGAAGAGTGCGACGTTAGCCATGCGTCACACATACATGTCGGTAAAAAACAATGGCCTGGCTGACATGTATGAGGAACATCACTCATCAGTTGTTTAGACCAAACATGGTTACCAACAAACAGCGAGAACACATTTAAAAATTTTAGGCAAGCTTAAATGCATGTTAGCGAGGTCGGTGACCTGCCGGTTAAACCGATATGAAAACTCACGCAGGTGCGACATCCTATTCAAAATAAATACCAGCATAATTATGAATGAGCAACGTTGCACAACAGTCGGATAAAAAGAATAGTCCATCGATGTCACATTTAACCCTATTAGCTACGGCCAAAATTGCATAAACCCATAAAAAATCATGCTTGGAAATTGACCAAAACATAGTACCTAGGTTGAGATATAAGGAAAGTTCACACTATAACTAATCTATATGATATGAATCACGAAGCTACACAGTTTTTCACAAGTCGTTCCATCATCTGTGCTAGCTTCACCTTCTGTGCCAGCTCCAATAGCACAAGTCACCACAAGAAACAAGACCTATTACTTTGCCCCTTTTACCTAGGTGTTTTTGTTAACACCAAATGACCAAGGTAAAAAGTTCTTTTACATCGATTTTTTCCAAAGTAAAAGATATTATTTACCTCGGTTATAAAAAAAACTGAAGTAAATAATAGGTTTTTTACATCGGTTATTATTTGAACCGAAGTAAAAGGTTAAAAATTAATTAAATAATGTTACCGAATAACATGTGACGTCGCATATGTTCTTTGAAAAGGCTTCCCGGCTTCGCTAGATACTGATCTACACCATTATGCATGCTTTAACCAATGCATTTGACATAGGTTTTAGTTACTTTTAGTTGGTATATTGCTAGTATTAGTTGAGTTTACGTGACAAGGGGTTTAGACGGCCATTTTTTGTTTTCTTGTCTAAATCCCGTGTTTTGTAGACTTAAATGGCACTAATGGACATCTTGTATCCACGTGCTCCTTGTTCTTCCTTGTGATATTCTTTAGTAGGTCCCCCGTATGCACTTTTTGGTTACATTCTATGTGAAGGCCGTTCGCAAGGGCGGTAGAAGATTGAAGGTCGTTCGCAAGGACAGTAGAAGAGGCGAAGGCCATTCAGATTAGAATGGTAGAAGATGAAGGTCACAAACATCAATGTGTGGTAGAAGGAGATTGAAGCCAAAGATAGACGGTTTCAGAGTTCAAGGCGGCCAAAGGAGAAAATGGTGAATCATGGTCCGATAAAGATCCAGGAAGAATTAGCCTCCAAGGTTGGTTCCATTCGATTTGTCTTCTTGAGTACTACCAAAGTGACTACTAGAACTTCCGATTAATGGTTCACCTATAGCAAGCAAATGAAGTTCAGCCGACGAAGCACCAACGACACTTCATGTACAGCACATGGTACAACACTAGCGGCCAGTGAAAAAGAAAATGGACCACGCTACACAAGAGCACCATAGGTTCTGTGAAGACCTGCACGAGGCAAATGTATTGGTCCGTGATAAAGACCCCGAACCGTAGAGCTTAGAGATATGGAATTGAAGATTTGGCTAAGTAAAAAGCCTGTCCATCCAAACCTTCACGAGCCGTGACAAAAGTTCTGAGCGAAGACCACAGCTGCTTGCAGTCGTGAAAACCTTCACGGATCGTGGGAAAACTCTGAGCAAAAACCGTGCACTGTTTGCAATCCGTGACAATCTTCACAGGCCGTGGCATGAAACCAGTTTCACAGACCACGCCAGATCCTATGGCCCATGGCTATGAATGTTCATGAACCATGCTTGATCTCACGCCCCATGCTTGAATGATTTACGCACCGTGAAATCTGTGTCGGTCCGTGAAGCCTTGGCGGCTGACCAAGGGTATTGCTATTTTTGGCCTATTTTGGGCCTATCTTAGGCCCAATCTCTTACTACTATATATAGGAGCCTTAATCTTCTACTAAACTATTAGGAAGTTGGTTTACAACATAGGATAATTTAGAGTAGATTCTCTCAACTTTAGAGAGAAGGAAGAGGAAGGTCCTTCTTCTCCTTCCTTCTTCTTTTTCTTATCATTTTTCCTTTTCATATTTTTTTCTAGATCCATGAATCTAACCTAATATTTTCCATGGATCTAACCTTTTTAGAGTAGTTTTATCCAGCTTGGGATTCATGTTGACCCTTGGTATGTTTTATTTGCTTTATGAGATTCATCAGATTCACCATATCTTTTTGTTTATGATATTATTGTGATTGTTCTTGAAGGTTATAAATGAATGAATACTACACCACATATAAGCACGCAATTTGAGCTATATTCATATATGGTGTAATTATTAGTTCCCCATTCGGAAGTGAAACCTGGATGTTAGAATGGGTAGGAGAGGACGTTTTCGCATGGATGTGTGGCCAAGGGATTGAAGAATGCTCTGAACTATTTACCATCGCACCAGCCTTAGCTAACATCATAATAGTTGTCCGAGAGGTTGCGGGTAGAGATAGCTAATAGTATCATAGATAAGGTGCCTACGATCCTTGGGCCTAACGTATATAGAACCTGAGAAAAGTAGTTGTAATTGTAGTGTATGCCTGGAACGTAATAGCACATGGGAGGAACAGACCTACAATGATGGTTGGACGTCATTGTACTTCCCTAATTACGATGGAGGCCGATGGAGGGTTGCGAGCACACCCACCGTGATAGGGATGGGGAAGTGTATGCCATATGCCACACCAAATGTTTTGAACATGGTGATAGGTCTTTTTTAAGTCTTTATATGAATGATGAGAGGATTGAAGCATTAGAACTACCATTTTGCTAAATGATTTCCAAGTGCCTAGTATAAATAGTTTACGTTTTTGTTAATTTCATGCTTGTAGTTATTAGATGAAAATACCAACCCCCCCCCAACAGTTAGTTGTTCCTTTCACTTGTGCGAATTGACACTCCACACAAGGTTGTGTTTCTAACTAGTTCTTGAGCCATAGCATCCTTGTGGACAATCCCAGGGCTTGTCGCTTCATTGGTAGCTTAGCAGTGAGAATGGGTGCATTTTTTAAATCTCTATCTTTGACCCATAAGTCCCTCAACTTGTGTTTTAACAATAACCAGGTCAGGGCAGGTCAAATTTTGGCGCCGCTTCCGGGGATGCGTTTTAGTTCGAGTATTAGTTAAGCATAATGTGTTAGTAGAGTAGCTAGTATTGTTCTTTTTTTTTGTTTGTTGTTTTTTTTCTCAGAGTAGGTATTGCTTAAGCTATTGGTGAAAACCAAGGACCCCTGCACTATGATTCCAAATTTTGTGTGTTTTCTTTGTTGGGGTTTAATTTAAAGAAAAGAAAAAAAAGTGGGAACGCACTTAACGGAGGGCACTTTGTAGGGTGTGTCATTATGATCATCCTATAGAGTGTTGCCCAAGGTCGAGTTACTATGGGAGAAGAATGGCTGAAAGATTGAGATTTTGTAGGATATGTCATTGCGACTACCCTATGGAATGTTGCTCTTGGATGAGCGAAAATGAGAGAGAGAGAGAGGTAGGAGTTGTTGGTTCCCAAGGCCGATGGGATCAATATTTTTACCCCTACCACGACTCTTCAAATTTGAGGCTTAGTGGTAACTCAAATTCATGGTATGGAAATGCATCGGGAAACACAAACTTTGGTCTAAATAGTTGGAATTCACCAAGTTACCCAATGCCCCAAAACCAATCCCTAGGATTGGATCCCAAATCAAATTGTGTAGAAATTTTGCAAGCTATAGAAAATGTGACCAAAATTAGGACTTATTCCAATCACAAGTGCTTATGGAGATTAGCGATTTGGGAACTTAACTATTCTCAGGCATTGTAAAAGTTGAAGGGCAGGTGCTTAATTTGATGAATAGGGTGAGCCATCTTGAAACCCAATATTCCAAAAATGAACCATCCCTTGTTGAATGTGATGTTTTGATAGATGAATCTAAAAGGGATGGGGAATGGTTTGTTGAGAATAAAGAAGTCGAGGAAGGTGTAATTATACTTAATTTTCCATATTACATATTTTCACCCATACCTCCACCTATAGAACCTACTCCCACATTTTTGGAAGCCTTAGAGGAAACTTAGGGAAGCCAATTGAATATGCTAAGATTCCAAACCACCTATTCCCTCTAAGGTTGACTCCTCCTCTACTATATTTTCCTCTTGGAAGATTCTAACCTCCTGCTCTTCCTTTTTGGTTGTCTAAGGTGATGGGGTACAAACCCACGCCCTATGGATAACATTAGGGTCGTGCCAAAGACCTTAAAATTAAGGAGCTTCTCGGGAGGCAACCAAAGCTTTACAAAATTAGATTAGTTTAGTATTTTTTGTGTGTTTTCCTTTTTGTAGCTTCTTTTTGTTTTTTTGGGACACTCTTACACTTGGTGCGCATGTTTTTTTTGTGAGAAGCTTATGGTTCTTGGAGGAAGGTGCGAAAATGGGGAATCCAACTCATGGACCATGTAGACGTATATGGTTCGTAACGCTCAAAATGGTGGACAAGGAGGAGGCCAAAACCCCAAACTCATGGGGCATGTGGACATGCACGGCCCATTAAGCTCACATACTTTCCTACACCACTCTATCACCACTTCTTCCCTACCACCACCCTACCACTACCAAAATACCACCCAAAATCCACCTACCCTCAAAACCCTTGAGACACACACATCGAGACCTAAGAGGTAACTCTCCATTGTGATTCAATTCTTCATTCGATTTGTGATGCATAATAGTGGCTAGATTGAACCTTCTTGATTAAAGGTTTGGGGTAGTATATTGAGGGTGATGGTAGTTTGTTCTTTACATTCCATGATTGTGCCATCAAGGGTAGATTTTAGTGTTCTTTTTTATTATAAGGGCTTTCCTATTTCTTTCCCTTGACATGTGTTCTTTGATTTTTTGTATGCATTAAGGACAATTCAAGTTTTAAGTGTGGGGAAGGGGATTAGATAGCACTTATGATTTTTAGTTGTTTTTATGTAGCTAATAACTCTTCTAAGAGTATTTTGAAAAATTGCAAAAAAATATAACAAAATTGAAAAAATGAAAAAAATTAATAAGTCAAAAACCCAAAAAGACAACTTGGGTAATATTAGGAAAATGTTGGATAGGTCAAAATGCCTAGGTAAAAGTGAGAGGCTTAGCCCAGCTAGACTTACGAGCCTAGGCAAAAGTGAGAGGCCACATGGAAAAAGGTGAGAGGTGAGCACATTTTGTGGGATAAAGCTAGGATGAAAATCCAACAGGGCTCCTAAGAAAAATGAGAGAAATTAAGAGAAAACAGGAAAAAAAAAAGAAAAAAGAAACTAGGTTGACAATACATTGGACTCATTGGTTGTAACTAGGTCAAGAATCTTGAGTTACCCCTGTGCTGCAACCAAATCAACGTCTTTTGGATTTCCTTGGTAGATTGTTTTTCTTGAAGATTACTCTTTGATTGCTTTTGGGACCACTTTGGGAAGAGTAAGCTTGGCTCTATTTAGATCTTTTGTCACTATCTTTTTCCATACCTATTTACCTGCTTTGGGTGGTTTTGTTGCTTTACGAACTTTAGGGAGCGTAAGAGTTGTGAGGATTTTCACCTTCTTGCAGGAACTAGGGTAGCTTGGGAATAAGTTAAATGCATTGGTTATTTTTGCATGATGCATTCCTCTTGAACCTTTTTCATTGATTTTATTTACTTGAGGATGAGTAAAGATGTAAGTGTGGGAAGTCTGATCTGCACCATTACGCATGCTTTAACCAATGCATTTTACATAGTTTTTAGTTACTTTTAGTTGGTGGATTGCTAGTATTAGTTGAGTTTACGTGACAATGGGTTTAGACGGCCATGTTTGGTTTTCTTGTCTAAATCCCACGTTTTGTAGACTAAATTAGTACTAACATCTTGTACCCACGGGCTTCTTGATCTTCCTTGTGATCATCTTTAGTAGGTCACCTGTGGGTACTTTTTGGTTACATTCTATGTGAAGGCCGTTCGCAAAGGCAGTAGAAGATTTAAGGTTGTTCGCAAGGACGATAGAAGAGGTGAAGGCCATTCACATTAGAATGGTATAATATAAAGGCCTCGAACATCAATACATGGTAGAAAGTGATTGAAGCCAAAGATAGGCGGCTTCGAATTTCAAGGCGGTCAAAGGAGAAAATGGTGAATCGTGGTCCGAGAAGTTTTTCCTTAGTCTGAGAATGATCCAGGAAGAATTAGCCTTCAAGTTTGGATCCATGGGATTTATCTTCTTGAGTACTACAAAATTAACTACTAGAACTCCCGATTCAGACTAACAGTTCACCCATAGCAAGCAAACAAAGTTCAGCCAACGAAGCACCAGTGGCACTTCACGGACCGCACATGGTAAAGCACCTATGACAAAGCACACGACCCACACTACACAAGAGTTCTAGGGGTTCCATGCAGACGTGCATGAGACCTTTATGAGGCTAAGACATCGGGCCGTGACAAAGACCCCGGACCATGGAGTTTAGAGATGAGAAATTCAAGATTTAGCTAAGTAAGGAGCCTGTCCGTGAAAACTTCCATGGGCCGTGACAAAAGTTCTGAGTGAAAACCACAGGCTACTCGTGGTTCGTGAAAAACTTCATGAACCATGGGAAAACTCTGAGCAAAAACCATGTACTGTTGGCGGTCCGTGATAATCTTCACAGACCGTGGCATGAGACCTACTTCATGGACCACACCAGATCCCATAGCCCGTGGCTAATGTTCACAAAATGAGCCAGATCCCATGCCCCGTGCTTGAATGTTTCATGGACCGTGACATCCGTGTTAGTCCGTGAAGCCTTGGTGCGAGACCTGCTTCATGGACCGTGCCAGATCCCACAGCCCGTGGCTATGAATGTTCATGAACAGCGCCAGATCCCACGCCCCATGCTTGAATGCTTTACAGACCATCGATTTGTGAAGCCTTTGCGGCTATTTTGGGTTTTGCTATTTTTTGCCTATTTTGGGCCTATCTTTAGGCCCAATCTCCTACTACTATATATAGGAGGAGCCTTAGTCTTCTAATAAACTATTAGAAAGTAGACTAGGAAGTAGATTAGTACCTTGGATAATGTAAAGTAGATTCTCTCTGTAGTTTAGAGAGAAGGGAGAGGAGAGTTCTTCTTCTCCTTTCTTCTTCTTTTTCATATCTTGTAACTTTTCATCTTATTTTCTAGATCAATGGCATCTAGCCTAATGTTTTCCATGGATCTAACCTTTGTAGAGTTATTTTATTAGCTTGGGATTCATCTTGGCATTTGGTATAATTAATTTTCTTTATGAGATTAATTAGATTCACCATATCTTTGTGTTTATGATATTATTGTGATTGTTCTTAATTTTTATAAATGCATGATTACTAAACCACATATAAGCAAACACTTTGGGCTATATTTATGTATGGTGCAATAATTGATGCGGAAACTTGGATGTTAGAATGGGTAGGAGAGAACCCGTCCGTGTGGGTGTGTGCATGAGGGATTTGAGAATGCTCTGACCTATCATTGCACCAGTCTTAGCTTACTTTGTAACTGTTGTCTGAGAAGTTGCGGGTAGAGATAGCTAATAATAGCAAGCTAGGTGTCGTGTTAAAACCCTAGTATCACAGATAAGGTGCCTACGATCCTTGGGCCTAGCATATATTGGACCCAGGAGGAGTAGTTGCATTCGTGGTGGAAGCCTGAGACGTAATAGCACAGGGGATAAGCAGACCTACAACGATGGTCAGACCTCATTGTACTACCCTAATTACGATGGCAGGGCCGATGGAGGGTTGAGAGCACACCCACCTTGAAAGGGATGGGGAAGTGTATTCCATCAGCCACACCACGTGCTGTGAACACACTTATAGGTCTTTTGTAAGTCTTTATATGAATTAATTGAGGATTGAAGCATCAGAATTACCATGTTTCTAAATGATTCTCAAGTGCCTAGTATAAATCGTTTACTTGTTTGTTACTTTCATGCTTTGTAGTTGTTAGTTGAAAATACCCCCCCCCCAATTGCATGTCTACATGTCTACACTACTATTTATTCCTTTCACTCGTGTGGATTGACGACCCGCACAAGGTTTTGTTTCTGACTAGTACTTAACCCCTTGAATCCTTGTGGGCAAACCCAGGACTTGCCGTTTACTTCCCCTTGGTAGCTTAGCGGTGAGAACGGGTGCAGAATTATAAATCTCTATCTTCGACCCGTAAGTCCCTCAGCTTATGTTTTAACAAAAACCAGGTTGGGGCAGGTCAGATACGTCGTTCATGCCGATAGGTATTGCGAATGATTAGTGAAGTCTCATGTATGTAACAGACAAGTTAAAGTAAGGAATTTGACAGCTACAGAAGAAAGTAAAATACAATAAAATGGAGGTCGAGTGCTTTTCCCCATTGTCTTTTCCATCTCTCTCCTCTTAGTATCCCGTCATCACGATTAATTTGGGGGAATGTAAAATTAAGGTTAGCAAGTCACAATAGTGGCCTGAAATCATTGTGTTTAAATTAATATATGTATAATAAAAATATCATGTGAGACATTGTTAGATTAATTTTAACATCTATTTTCAAAATATCAATTTTATATGCAAAAATATTATACATAGTTAGAGATATTAACGGTAAAACATGATCATTGAAGACTGTGAAAAAGTAAATAGGCCAATAATTATGGGACGGAGAGAGTAGTACATAATGTAATTCAAATAAGAACTTTCTTAGTTCCAACATAATAGAAATTACAATACACTCAATTAGCTCGAACAATAATGACCTTGAAGATAATTAGCCCTCCAGCTTGTATCACCTAGAAGAACAAGCTGTCCTCGCTGCGTAGGTTGTTTCCCCTAAGGAACTTGCCAAAACCCTTTGGGGAAATGGCCTTGACCCTCTCACCCCCTGAGTAGTTCTTATGCCACTCTGTCCTGTAGCACCTCAGCACTACGGGGATCTTCTCAGTCAGCAGGACTGATATAATCTCCCATGGGATGTACTAAGTCACCGTAACAAATATTGATTAGAAATATATATATATACATATATATGTATATACATATGCATATACATATATTAATATATATATATATATATGTATATACATATGCAATTGTTAACATATAAAATTTTTTAAATTTTTTTTACCAAAGTTGGTATCTTCCCAAAGTTCAGCTGCTTCAAAGTGCAGTCGAAATGTGGGCTAACAATAGCCATCAGATGATGTTCAATGTAAAGAAAAAAGGCTCTGGGTGCCTCTGTTGTGCGGTGAACTGTATGAAAACTAGAATGTATTAGTTGTTACAAAGTGTGGGTTTCTATCTATGTAATATATATCTATATATATATGTGTGTGTGTGTGTGTGTAAATAGGTGACATATTTGAAAAAATGGCTGATTATATGATCCTTTTCCAGCCATTAGTCCTGCATCAAAAGTGAAAATGTGAAGTGATGTACCACACCGTGGAATACCATGTGCAACGTCGCAACCAGCATCACCGGTACGTCTCGATACGAAGCAGTGATTTGGTTGACATGTAAATGCGATCTCAGTTTTATGTCGGATAAATCGAACAGTAAACCGACACAATACCAATGTCTCGTGGGGAAATCCAAAGTAAACTTAGAGGCCATAATACAAAGTCGGTAACATTTTGGGAAAACAGAATGTTATGCCAAGATACATCCGATGTCAGAAACTGAAGAATTAGAAACTAGAAAAAAAATACGCGAGGTCGGACATATATCAGATGAACTAAACTATGTCAGATATACTACTCACGTCGCAGATATCACAAGTTACTATGGGAAGAAATACATCAAACCAGAAAAAATGAAGCTTCATCAATATAAAATAAAATAAAAACCCCTTGGGAGACATACCAAAACATAGTACCAACACTCTAAGTCAAGGAAAGTTCACACTCTCATAAACTCGTAATAAAAGCTAGAAAACAAGGTAAACAAAACAGATTCACAGACCACAGATCTGACATTGTGAAGTAAGAATTACAAAACTTATGTGTTAGGAGATTAGGAAAACCATACCTTTTCACCAATACACAAGAAAAGGGTGGAATGTGGAGACCATTGTAAGTCGCGGGAAGCTCGTGAAGAAAAGCTTGAACAATTTTTTAGGGTTACCATATTTGCACTTGTTTTGGAACATTGTCGTTTTAACCAGATTCTGAAGTCTGCTTGTTAAGTGCGATGTTGCAGGTATGTCGATACATGCAAAAACATATCGACTTGAGATCGACGTCGCATCTATATGGATTTACCACCCACCCGGTCAATCATTCCAATTTATAAATACAATTCTAAATAACATTGAATAACATATTATGTTAACTATTAAACATTGAATAACATTAAAATAACATTAAAAATGAAATATTAAATTTTAAGGTATCTAATATTAAATACATCCCAATTTAAATTCATCAAAATACAAGAAAATTATATTTGAATGCATGGTCATATGAAGTCTGAGACATCCCTCTAATGTTCTTGGAGAAGAATGACAACATGGAAAACTACGGGCCCAGTACAATTTATGAGCTCGAAGTACTGTGTATCCCCAATCTCAAGTTCCTCTTCGTCAAGAAACTGGCCAAACCCCTTCGGGGTTAGGGCCTTGAGCATCATGTTCCCCGAGTAGTGCATTATGCACCCCCTTCCTTTGCACCTAATCACAACATCCAACTTGTATTGGTAGGTACTCAGCAATTTTTTCTGGGATGTACTGAATTATAAACAAAAAAACCTTTGTAAGTACTTATGAAAGTAATCTATAGAAAAAGTTAACTGAAAACTCACTTTGTTTGAAACAGGGAGGAATTACAATAATTGGAACTGGCCAGAAGTTCGTCTAGGTCATAGTATGTACAAAATTGGGATATCTGCCTGAGAATGTGCGACGCGGACTGTCATCATCCAAATCGTTCACCTCAACTGGTTGACTGCTGGAAAAAACATTGTTAGCCACGATTGCTGTAATTCATATTGTCAAGAAGGTGAAATGTTATGGTAGTCAAACAATGGTAAATAAAGACATAAAATCTTTTTTGTTGACCTACTCAAGGCGACGTCGTAAAAGCATCAGTACAACCGATTGGTCAGCTGATGAATGTGCAAGTTCGTATCAATTTGAACATCTAAAGAAAACATGATTGTGACATTTCATAGGGATTGGTACAACAGAAGGAAGACCGATTTGTCAGTGACGTCGCATTACAGCAGATAACGATAATAGCAGATCACGGCACCACCCTTACAGCATATTGTAGCATCCCAATTCATATTCCAACACCCTAAAGGCATATTCTAACACCCTAAAACCATATTCTAGCACCCCCAAACCATATAAACCACAAAAATTAAAACAATTAACACAGTCACACCCTAATCCAAACAAAAATTTCAAGGATAAGTACAAAAATAAAAGCAATGTAAACACATGTGGAAACCAAACATTTTAGAAGATGGGTAGGGAGGAGTGTTGAAATTTTGAGAGAATACCGAATGTTTGAAATGATGCATAAGAGGTGGGCTCCATTTATACACGTTATAAAGCATTGTGACTTCCACCTAAAGCAAGTCGACTATGCATGTCTGTTGCACTTACCTAACTCAAACCGATTGTAGAGCAACATCGGCTATTCTAAATGTGGGCCTTGCCATTACAGCCCACTCGCATAGGAATGGGCATGTGTTTGACCAATCTTCATGCGAGGTTTAGCGACATGAATCCGACATAGGACCAACGTCAGCGCCTATTAAATTAGGCCTCACTATTTCAGCCAACTAAGATGGCAACTAGACCCGCGTTTAACCTAGACGACTGTAATTGACCTTCAAAATGGGTAATTGTACATTAGATAATTTTAACTAAAATGTATAATTGTCCATGACCTATCATAACATCTGGTTCAATAGGAATCAATTTTGAACATAGCCGGTGAACTTTTCAGTTTTTACACTTACGTCCCTCCTAGATGGTGGGGGAGGATAAATGCAGAATTAGAGCTACCCAGTAATCTAATTTGCATTCTCATGAGTTTGAATTGGGGATGACAAGGGTCCTGTCCTCAAACCGGGGTAATCGTCTGTCATTTTTGGAGTATTCCATTAATACCCATACTATAAGCGTTATGAGAACGATCCTTTCCACCACATAGAAACACAATCAAATTTCATATTCTAGGTTTTTTATAAAATTAAAAGCTAAAAAAATTCCATCCATCAAATTTTGAAAAGTGCTAGTAAATCTTGTAAAGTAAATTGTAGATTATTACTTATAAGTATACAGGGTTCATTCAGGATGAACCTGTGGCATTCTTTGTGCGATTATGCCAGTTTCTTTGTCATGAAAAATGGTGATCATGAGTTTGACTGGGGGATGGCAAGGGTCCCACCCCCGAACTGGGGTAATCGTCCGTTATTTTTGGAGTATTCTATTAATACACTTACTATAAGCGTCATGAGAAAGATCATTTTCACCACATAGAATCACATCATATTTAAAATTCTAGGTTTATTATGAAATTAAAAGCTAATAAAATTCCATCCAACAAATTTTGAAAAGCGCTAGTACATCGTGTAGAGTAAATTGTAGATGATTACTTATAAGTATACCGAGTTCATTCAGGATGAACCTTTGAAATTTTTTGTGGGATCATACCAGTTTCTTTGTCATGAATAATGGTGATCATGAGTTTGACTGGGGGGAAGGCAAGGGTCCCGTCCTCGAACCGGGGTAATCGTCCGTCATTTTTGGAGTATTCCATTAATACCCTTACTATAAGCGTTGTGAGAAAGATCATTTCCACCACATAGAAACACAACAAATTTAATATTCTAGGTTTTTCATATAATTAAAAGCTAATAAAATTCAATCCATTAGATTTTGAAAAGTTCTAGTAAATCGTGTAGGGTAAATTGTAGATGATTACTTATAAGTATACAGGGTTCATTCAGGATGAACATGTGGGATTCTTTGTTGGATCATGCCAGTTTTTTTGTCATGAAAAATGGTGATCATGAGTTTGACTAGGGGATGGCAAGGGTCACGTCCCCGAACTAGGGTAATTGTCCGTCATATTTGGAGTATTCTATTAATACCCTTACTATAAGCGTTATGAAAAAGATCATTTTCACCACATAGAGTCACATCAATTTAATATTCTAGGTTTTTTATGAAATTAAAAACTAATAAAATTCCATCCATCAAATTTTGAAAAGCGCTAGTACATCGTGTAGAGTAAATTGTTGATTATTACTTTTAAGTATACATGGTTCATTCAAGATGAGCCTGTGGAATTCTTTGTGGGATTGTACCAGTTTCTCTGTCATGAATAACGGTGATTATGAGTTTGACTGGGGGATGTCAAGGGTCTCGTCCCCAAATTGGTGTAATCGTTCGTCATTTTTAGAGCATTCCATTAATACCTTTACAATAAGCGTTATGAGAAAGATCATTTCCACCACATAAAATCACATCAAATTCAATATTCTAGGTTTTTTATGAAATTGAAAGCTAATAAAATTCCATCCATCATATTTTGAAAAGCACAAATCGTAGATGTTTACATTGATGACATTTATAAAAAATTATACTTTTGCCCCACTTGTCCGATTTTACAAATGTTATTCACATGAAACGAATTTGTGGCTGGCATACATACGATTTTGCTCCGATTGAAAATTTCCAACAGAAACTGAAATTTTGATCAGAAATTTTGAACCAAAATTTTCCCCCAAACCCATCTCATTACAATAATATCTAGCACCAGGACAATCATTTCCCATCTCCAACACATTTGCTCTCAACACAACTCCACACCATTACAAACACTAAAGAACCCAATCTAATTTCTTCTATCAAATATCAACAATTATTCTAGGATGGAGCATCTTCGGGTACAAATAAATTGAGATAGTTCATTTTGGCATCTACTCAATTGTATTTGTTTTTTCCACATTGACCATACATTGAATATATTCATGGAGTATGATGATTGTGTTACATGTTATATAACTTACAATGTTTGTTTTTCCAAAATAATGTCTTGTTTGTAAGGATTGTGGAAAAAATCATAGTTTATTGTTGATTGTGGAAAATAATCAAATTTTTGTATGAACACAGGTTGAATGTGCGATGTTGCACTATATTCATTTCCCTATACAATATATATCTGAATCTTGTGCGATGTCGCACTGTCCAGAACTGACATCCCTATCTTGAATGTCCGAATTTGCACGTCCATCAATTTAATAGATATTGCTTTAGTAACCAAGCGACATCGTTGTCGGTCAGTAAAGGTACTTTTTCCATGTTTAGATTATTGTCAATTGCACTTGACAATATTATGTGTACATCATTCTGGGACTACCGAATTGTGACATAAATTTTATTTCATGTGTATTTCTTTTATAGGACAAAGAGAATGATGGACTCTTTTTTTTCCGTGAAAGCACCCGAGGGTGAGGGTTAATATATTGGTACCCCAAGCCAAGATGAGCGAACCAGAATGATGAAGTAAGTTTTTACAAAAGGCAGCAGCATTGCCTCCAAAAGATCAGTTACTACTATCTATGAGACTATGTATGTGCAGAAAGTAGAGGAGGTAGTTGCGATTCCAAAATAATGAAACTCCACATCGAGTGTTATTTCATTACTTTATCCAAGCAACTACCCGTCGGTGAGATCCATGAGTGAAAACTGTCAAAAGAAATGTGCTAGTATGCATGTCGATAACACGGAGGTCCTTTATGGCAGTCCCAGATCCCTTCGAGCCATCACAGATCCCTTCGAGCAATCAAAGATCCCTTTGAGCAGTCGATGATCCCTTTGAGCAGTCGATGATCCCGTCTAGCAGTCGATGATCCCGTCTAGCATTCGAAGATCCCGTCGAGCAGTTTGTAGTCCCCAAGTGCGTGAGATTGTCCCCTCCTGCGTGAGATGAAAGTCACCTCCAGCACACGGGAGTCACCTCGAGAACACGGGGGTCCCTTCGAGTAGTCAAAGATCCCGTCGAGTAGTCGATGATCCCGTCGATCGGTCGATGATCCCGTCGAGCATTTTTTAGTCCCCTCGTGCGTGAGATTGTCCCTTCGAGCATGAGATAGTCCCCTCGAGCACACTAAAGCCACCTCAATCACTCGAATGCCACCTCGAGCACTCGAGAGCCACCACGAAAGCCACCTGGAGCACTCGAGAGCCACCTCAAGCATTCGAAAGCCACCTCGAGCACTCAAGAGCCACATTATTCACACGATTGTTCCCTCGAGCACTCAATCAGAATTCCATTCGAGTAGTCGAAGATCCCGTTGAGCAGTTTTTATTCCCTCGTGCATGCGATTGTCCCTTCGAGCACACGAGAGTCACCTCGAGCACACGGTAGTTTCCTCAAATACACGAGAGTTCCCTCGAGCACTATGAAGTCCCGTCTAGCCATGAGAATCCCCTTGAGCACTCGGAAGTTCCCTCGATCACTCGAAAGTCCCCTCGATATGATAGTTGTGATTCCAATTGGACGAGTCTCCTCCCCATGTGGAGTGGATGAGAACCTGATAAATTGCACAAACACATCAGCAGTATCTATCCTATGAGAAGGTCATGTAGCATATTATCAGGTAACATCTCTAATCCAAGGGATTCCACATCTATCTAGATAAAGGAGTCCCTTAAGAAAATGAGGGGCTAAATTCAGTTCTAGGTCCCCATTTAAGTTATTATTTAAAGCAAATTTGGCAAGGAAATCCACTGCATTGTTAGCCTCTCTGGGAGTGTGTTGGGTTTGATGTATATGATGTTTTAAATTCAGAGATTGGCAAATAGAGAAAGTCCTCCAGGGTGAGGTATTTGGGTTTTGAATACCTTGTACTGCCACTAAACAGTCTGATTCCACCTCACATCTGTTTAAATCCAATTCTAAAAGTAGCTCATATCCACTTTGGATGGCTATCAATTCTGCCTGTAAAGGTGATAGGGAATGAAAATATTTTACCCTCATTTTAACCAATTACCCTCACAATTCCTAACTATCACAGCTAGAGCAGAAAAACCCCCTGTAATCCATGTTGCATCTGTATTTATCTTGTAACCGGTAAGGCGTTTCTGCCATTTCACTGCAGTAAAAGATTTCCTTTTCTTTTGTTGAATATGAGGAATAATGTTAGCCTGTGTCCAATATCTATTCTTGTCTAGATTACCTATCAAATGATTCACTGAGAAAATTTGATAGATCATGCCTTTTATTTCATGGATACAAGCTTCTTGGGAGAAGCAATCATTATCAAACAAGATTTTATTCCTTCTAATCCATAGAATCCAGATTGTTACAAGAAGAGCAGCAATGGTGATATTAGACTGAATATTAGATTCTGCCTTAAAAGAGAGATAGAATTCAACTCTGCTCTTCAGGGTTGGAAAAGTGTTGTGTTGGATCTTTAAAAAATTAGTTACACAATTCCATACAGCAGTAGATAAGGTGCAAGAGTTGAAAAAATGATCTAAAGAGTCACTGTGATTCTGACACAGAGGGCATTTAGATGCTAAATAGAAACCTAACCTTCTTAAAATGTTGTCTAAAGGAAGTAATCCATTCAGGGCTCTCCATAGAAGAACTGACATTTTTTTGGGAATGAATGGGGACCATACCTTTTGAAAATGGAGGATCTTTGACTTTCTCTGTCTGAGAATTTTGTATGCTGACTTGATGGAGAAAATTCCATTTGTAGCTGGCATCCAGATGATCCTATCCTCATGTATATATTCCAATTTAGCTTTCTACAAAATAGAACACAGATTGGTCGCCAAAAATGGCTCCAGTTGAGGAAGGATAGATGCTTTGCTGTTAATAAATGACCTAAGTGAGATGTCCACAAAGGGGATGTCTCTTCCTTGAGGCCATTTATAAAATAAAGCTCCTTCTCCAGTCCAGTTAGCGTTCCAAAATGAGCAGTCACCGATTCCATGTATTACTCTGGAGTTGCTATTAGCTTTATCTATAATATGACATATTCTAGACCACGTATGAGAGGTTTTGTAAGACTTTGGGAGTGACCATAAGAGAGAGGTCCATTGCGTGGAGTTGAGTTACAGTTTCCACCACAATTTACATGAAAAAGCATCAACAGTTGCCTTTAAATCCCTAAAACCTATCCCATTTTCTTTGACAGGTACACTCATCATTTTCCAAGACCTCTATTTTTTCTTTTCCCGATTATCCGAATACCCCCAAAACAAACTAGAGGCCATTTTCTCCATTTTTTTAAAACTATTTTTGGAGGACTCAAAACAGCAAAACTATGAGTTGGAATTGAGAGAAGACAGTGATTTATCAGAATAATTTTACCTGCAGTAGAGAGCCATCTGTTCTTCCAATTATGGATTGATTTATCCATTCTTTCCAGTAGTGGTTGGTAGTGTACCTGCAGATTTCTACCAGAAAATATAGGAACTCCCAGATATTTAAATGGGAGAGATCCTTTTTCCATCCCCAGAATCCTTTTAATAGAGTTAACAGTAGAAAGGGTGGTTCTGTGGGATACATAAAAATCCAATTTTGGGAAATTGACCTATTGTCCTGAGGTTTGTTCATAAGCAATCTGGAACGTTTTGAACCTCTTCATGTTTCTAGGGTTAGTATTCAAGAAAAGTATTGTGTCATCAGCATACATTAAATGTGAGACTGGAGCACAAGTCTGAGGTAGAGAAAAATTTTGAAGGTACCCTATGATAAAAAGTTTCTTTAATCCTCTGGAAAAAGCTTCAGAAAGAAAATTATAGAGAAATGGTGAAAAAGGATCTCCTTGTTGAATGCCCCTAGATGATGCAAAAAAACCTGCAGTAGCTCCATTGATTAAGACAGAAAAAATTGCAGCAGATATGTTGTGCATAATAAGTTTGACAAATTTCCCGTGAAATCCAAAGTGAAGAAGAATGGAGTTCAAGAATTTCCATGAGACTCTATCAAAATCCTTTTGCATATCTAGTTTAATTATTAAGTTAGGAACTTTTGATTTTCTGGATAACATCCTGGTCATCTCTTGCATTAGGAGGATATTATCAGTGATTTCCCTTCCTTTAATGAAAGAACTTTGCTCTGGAGAGATTAGGTTGTGCATTAGAGGTTTAATCATTTCCATAAGCATTTTTTAGAAGACTTTATTGACAAAATTGGATAAACTAATAGGTCTAAAATCTGAGAAAGAAATTGGAATTGGTTTTTTGGGAATTAAAGTAAGCCAGGTGCTTGTGATGGCCTTAGGAATTATGCCTCCACTTATAAAATCATTTGCTGCCTCCAGAAGGTCATCTTTGATAGTTTCCCAATAAAATGTGAAGAAATGACTAGAGAAACCATCTGATCCCGGAGCACCTACTTTATTGAAGTCAAAGACAGCAAATTCCAATTCCTGTATATTGAAAGGTTCAAGCAGGAGTTGATTTTGTTGTTCAGAAATCAGAGAGGGAATTTCCCCTAAAATTTTTTTCAGATAAGTTCCAGTTTTTTGAGGAGCCTCCTCATTAAGAAGTTCCCTAAAAAATCTAACTTCTTCATCTTTAATCAGCTGTGGGTCAGTAATCCAGGTCCTATTTCCATCTTTGATTTTACTGATTTTAGATCTAGCTCTCCTTTCCCTGATGGTGTGGTGAAAATAACTGGTATTTGCATCCCCCTGTTTAAGCCAATTTAATCTTGCCTTCTGTTTTAAGAAAATGTTTTTTTTGTCTGGGATCTGAGAAGTAAGGCTTTGTGCTTATGGAGTTCAGCTAAGTCAGACTCTGTTTGGGACTGTTGAAATTTTATTTCTAGATCACTAACGTTTTCTTCAGCTTCGACCAGGTTTTGATTGACATTTCCAAAAGTATTTATGTTCCAAACTTTAATGTCAATCTTAAGTCTCTTAAGCTTATACACTAATCTGTACATTCCTCTAGAGGTGGACGGTAAATTCCAGTTTTTTCCACTAAATTGTGGAAGTCTTGTCTATTTGTCCACATTTCTTGGTATCTGAAAGGCCTAGGAACCATTTCTTCAGAAGATTGAATGGACAGCAATAATGGAGAGTGGTCAGAGGTCAATCTATTTAGTACCTGAATTAAGCTATTTTGAAAGAGTTCCAACCAATCCAAATTGCTTATGCCCCTGTCTAATCTCTGGAACAGAAGATCCTTACATTTATTCCTAAATCTGTTATTACTCCATGTAAAAGAATTTCCTACAGTGGGGATGTCATGCAAGTCCAGATTATTTATGAAGGCATTAAAATCTTTCATGCTTCTTGTGGTGGGGGGGGGGATTTCCTTCCTTTATACTCAGATACTGAGACCACAGTATTAAAGTCTCCAATGTATATAGAAGGTTCTGGAGGGGGGTTTTTTAGATCATTCCAAAGCGCTTCCCTCGATTGTCTATTTACACTAGCATATATAAAATAGCAATTCCAACTGACTGATGAATAAATTTCAGTAATTCTAGCCTGAAGAAATTGATCTGACTCTTTTAAGCTGATTACATTAAAAACATGATTCCATAAGATCCAGATTTTAGCATTTTCAGCAGGGAGAGCATTTTTGAATCCTAGCTCATGCATCAGAGTGTTTATTTTCTTTTTTTTATACCAAGGCTCTATCAAATAGAGAATAGCAATCTTGTGAGACAGCATAAGAGATTTTATTCTATCCAAGGATGTTCCGTAGCCTCTAACATTCCAAACTAACATGTTTCCAATTATGTTGTATTTAATCATTTAAAACAAGTGGTGGTTGCTTTCTGTGAGGATCTAAGGGTTCTTGTTTTAACAGCAGTGGCTTTACTATTCTTTGATTGCTTATCCTGATTCTTATCAAGTTTATCTAAACATGAATTAGGTATTGGTTTGTGTGTGCTAACCTTTGACTGTGCGCTTTGAAATACCTTTGTGTTCTTATCAGTTGTGGATTAAGCTCTCTTATTTACCTCTGTGGGAACTGGCTGTGGTTGAAGATTCGGCCCCTGAGTCAGCCCAGCATCTGTGATGAACAGTGGATGATGGTTGATGCCAGCAACAGGAGTGACAGGTGTATTTGTTACTAAAGTAATGGGGAGATTTGTGAGTCTGTCATGTGGGCTGATTTCTTCTGAGGGAAGAAGTTCTATTTCGTCTGTGATCTTGTCATTTATTTCTTGAGATTCCAGTGTTTTATGGAATATTTCTGCTGCTTCCTCCTCATCATCTCCCTCATTTAAAGCTTCTAAGGACTGAAAGGCATTTGAAATCTTGATAGTTTTTTCTGTTGTCTGGGATTCCTGGATGGCTACTGACTCAATCGGGTGTTTTTTCTTTCTCCAAAATGTGGTTGTAATAGGCTTAGAGATGTCATCCAGAGAATAAAAGGAACCTGTTCTTTTCTTATTAATATCAGGGAAGGCTTGTACCATACTATTTTTCAGATGAAGACCTGTCTTACTTTGTTGTAACAGACACCCTACTTCTTTCTGGGAAGCTGATAGACCCGAGGACTCTGCCACATCTAAGACCAGTGTAGGATGGGGATCTAAGGCTTGAGAGGGTTCCACCAGATCTGTGGCTTTGTTTTCCTTTTTTCCATTTATGATCGGAAGGTGCTTTTTCCTCAGCTCCGGGTGCAAGAAGTTACACATAGCATTACTATGACCAATTATCCTACACTGAGTACAATATGAAGGCAATTCGTCATACTCAATAGGGTATTCAACAACTTTGCTACCAATTCCAACCACAATAGTAGATGGCAACTGGGACATAAGGTCAACCTCAACACACACTTTGATTGCAGATGGCCTAGTCAGTGCACTAGTTGCTGCGTCTATTTTAAGGAACCTACCAATCTGACTACTCATACCAATGATTGCAGATGTATTATAGAAATGAATAGGGAGTTTATGGATTGTTACCCAGGCTGGAACAACAGATGATTCAGCTACAGGGGAGACGTCAGGTGACTATTTTTGTACTTTCATTATTGAGCCTTGAATCATCCACTGCCCCTTCATCCAGCATCTTTGATAGTCTTCACTCTCCTGAAATCTAATAAGCACGTGGCGGTAAACCAGAGATCCCAATTGGAACTTTGATTTGAAACCTATGGACTTAAAAGCGACTTGAAGAGTATCCATTGATGGCTTTCCTCTGTTGAACTTCCCGACCAAAGCATTCTGGTAGTGTGATGCCAGTAACTCGCCCTCCTCCGGTGGAAGAATGAAAGCAATTTTGCCCTTGTATTCTGTGATAGGGTGAAGATTAGGCGTGTCGGGTAAAGAGGTGAAGAGCGGAGAGGATTTATCGTTCAGAGCTTGGAGGAAGCTCTTACGAATAGCAGGGGGGTTTCTGTTTGGAGGCTTGGCAGTGGCAAAGCCATGGCCGGCGGTTAATTCCACCGCTTGTGACCGTTATCAGGCTGGTAAGGTGAAAGAATAGAAGTAAGAAGTGGTGTTGCGTCAAAATTTTCAGTCGCACACAAAATCGTACACAGTGTCGCACACACAAACAGTAAAAATTGCAGGGAGTGATGGTACTGGAATGATGGACTCTTGTCTTAGATGTTGTACGACGTAGGAAATGGATGTTAAATACAATTAATTGTTCATTTTCACATCAACCATATGTATTTGAATATATTCTAATATTTATGGGTAATTTATATTCAAGGGTTTTTTTGTTTCATCAGAAAGTAAATACCATATTATTGTGTGATTCTCCACGATTCATACCACAACAACGCACAAACTAGTAAAGATACAAAACCTATGCGACGTCGCATATAAAAAAAACATACCAACACTAAATCGATGTCGCTTATTATAGCTGAATTTATTTTTTGCGGCGTCGCATATTTAAAATGATGTCGTATGACAGCATGTAGACGATGAGGGTGCACTGGATCATGTGATCTCGCTTACAATCATAAGCAACGTCGTTGTAATTATTAGCGTTGTCAATCTCATCGATGTCACTGTTGTTCCAGTGTCATCGCCTGTTTCCATTCGTTATCAACATTGCTTTTTATAGATGCCGACGTCGATGTGAACGTTGTCGCAACTACGTGGTACTATAGTTAGCCTTCTTCCTTGGTGCAAGGTCGGTCTCAGAATATACCGATGTCGGTCCAAAACCGAGGTTAAAAAGTCCTTTTTACCTTGGTTTTGAACTGAGGTAAAAGGTAAATTTTTACTACACCCATATTTACTTTGGTTTTCCGGGGGCAAAAAACTGAGGTAAAAAGGTCTGAAAATCCGAGGTAATAAGTGATGATTGTTGTAGTGAGTCATGCCACCAGCACGAGCCATGTCAATGCCTGTGTCAGCCGTCAAGCCTATACTTGATCAAAGCTCTAGGAGTTATGTTTGAGATCCTCTAAGTGATATGGTCAGTCCTATAACTAGAGCAAGAGAGAAGCTTAGAGATTCGGCATCGAAAGTGTCTTGTATTAATTGTTCAAGAGTTTCAAAATAATGAAGACAGCATAAAGAACACCATACTCTTTTTCCCACTGGGTTTTTTTAGAGAGGTAGTGTGATCATTGTAATTAATTTCATTTTAGAATAAAGCACATTAAATCGACCATGTCGGCATTGGAAGAGTTTAATTTTGGCTATGCTTTATTTTAGGGGTTATAATATTTAAATCTTATTTGATTAGAATTAGATTTGGTAAGATTAGATAAGACAATATTCATTTAAGACTTAGCTTGATGAATTCGGCCATATCTTCTTTTATTTTAGGTATTTTAGTTAGATATGGATTTAGCTTCTTAAAGCTTCCATAAGTCATTCTAGTTTCTGACAAGAATTACCAAATCCTGGGTTCTTTTTGTTTAAAGGTGGCTGAACTATACCGTATAAATAGGGGGGTCATCCGCGAATTTTATTAGATATTTTATTAATTATATATTCAAAGTTTAAGTTTATAGTCTTTGCTTGTTAAGCATTAAACCGTTAGGTTTGTCCATTTAAGATTAATGCTTAGAACCATTAGGATTCTTTGTGTTAAATTTGGTGCAACTAGTGTTTGGGTTCATGTGAATCAGTCTCTTGTGTTAGTGAAGTTCTTAAAGTCGTGTTCTTGACTAGACTTTGTCTGTGTCTTCTTGATTTCAAGAGGGTGTTTCAATCAACCTTCGTTAAGAGTGCTTCTCAAAATTCTACAATCCAGAGTCTTTGCAAGGTGTCGGTGGCCAAAAATTTCAACTGGGTTTTCAAATTTTGCTTTATTTTGTTTTTGAAATTTATTTGTTATGTCATAAACTCTTTTGTGTCATATTCTATCTATGTTTGTTTGATCTTTCTTACTAGGGGGATTGAATCTAGAGTCGGGACAGCGAAGGGTCTGAGATTTTAGAATACTTCGGTGTTACTATTTGCCTTCATCTTCATCATTGAGTCAGGAGGATGTTGAAGGGTCTGAACGTTAACAAGTATTATGCGTCTTTATCTCTCGGTTAGTTTCATAGTTTTAGTAGCTTATATAGTTTATGTCCTTGTGATATTTTCATCACTCTTCTGAAAATTATTGCATGCTCATAATCCTATTTATTTTCTTTTATCGTTCTTTGATGCCGTTAACCTTGAACTTATTTTTGTGTTATTGATTACACCGTACAAAAAAAGAGTGTCTTTGTTGGCTTTTTAGATAAAGTGTCATATGTTTAATCCTTACGATCTTGAATACCACAAAATCCATTTAAATAGGGAGGAAGTTTTCTCAGATTTCTTATTCCAAAACATTTTACAAAAAGACAACTTTTGTTCCAAATTTTTTTAAAAGGGTAGAAGATTTTTAGGTTTCAGATCCGTGGAATTTGGGGTTTGGATCCGAAAACTTGTGGTTGATTTGTAATTTTTGAAATTTTGGTGACTGTTTTACAAAATTTCCTAGTTTGGAATTGTAATTGAATTCTAATCGTTTGGGGGACAAGATTATGATTTGGAAAGGGATATATTGCTGAAACATTTCAAATTGGGGTAGAAAAAGAAGGAAAAAATAAGGGTAATATGCAAATATAACCCTATATGTTGGAGAAAGTGCAAATATAACCCTGAGTTATTTTTTAGTGCAAATATAACCCTAATTATGATACATATGTGCAAATATTACCCTAACTATTATACATATATGCAAATATAACCCTAAAGTCATTATTCCGGCGTTGACTGACCAGGGTTATATTTGCACTTTCAATTATTGCAGGGTTATACCTGCACTTTCATTTTGCAGGGTTATATCTGCACTTTCATCAATTATATAGGGTTATGTATGCACTTTTCTCAAAAAATAATAATTTGGAAAGAAAAGGAAACATTAAATCCTATTCGGGATAGGAAAAGGAAACTATTACCTTTTCAGTTTCGGAAATAAAGGGGGATTTTCGGAAAGGGAAGCAGTAAATTTAGGAGCAATCCTAGTCTTACAAAGATTTGGGTTTGGGTATTGAATTCTATTTGGATTAGCACAAGTAGAGACTAGCCTATATTAAAGGCGACGATAGAAGGCTGTTTTTAAAAAAAGCCGCGAAAACATCTTGTTCTAGAGGTTTTGAACTCGGAACCTTTGATCCACCCTAGAAAATTAGATTTAAAGGTGTTTTTATGTTCAATTAAAGGCATTTTTTATAACCACCTTTAATTAGGGTTGATTAAAGGTGGTTTATTGTATAACTGCCTTTAATTAACCCTAATTAAAGGTAGTTGTGTCTCACCGCCTTTGATGTAGGCCTGTTCTGAGTTTAGAATTATGGGACGAATCGGTTCCAAGTCTGGAACCCCATGTTAGTATCAACTTTGAAGAGATCGTAGCTCTTCCGAGTTCGTAACGTCAATTATAATACACATTCCGAGTTTGGAACAATATCTTGGAATTAAATATTATTTTTGATGTGGGTTCTGGACTCGGAACCCACTCTATGTGATAAAAAAAATGAGGCCATTTCTTCATTTCAGCACAAACAATAAAAGTTGAAGGGTTTTCTCCCCATCCTAGTCCATTTAAAAGGATTGCATTCATTGGAGAAGGTTAGTTGCCTAAAATTTTATCTTACATAATTATTATTGGTTTCACACACACACACACACACACACACACAAACACACACACACACACACATATATACATATAATCTTGAATTAGGGTTTGTAGTTAGGTTAACTAGTTTTTAGGGGCTTTGACTATTTTGTGATCATGCTAATGCGTTTCATTTTAATTAACTTATAGGATAATTGAACGCGATGAACTCATTAGTAATGATCTTAAGAAATCACCCGATTACTTGTTATTGATTTAAACATTTGTTACGGTAGCGTTTGATCGTGCCTCCGAAAATGGTGTTGTACGAGCCTGATGCTCGTGCAAAGATTGTATAAATGATATCTATTAAGTGAGGAAGAAGTTGCAGGGAGATTTAATAATGAGGGGGTTTCAAACTTCGTACACTCGTTGGGTATCGCATGGGGGAATCGGCCCGGATGATTGATTTCAGTAACATGAATTCGGAAGATGAATTAGATGGGAATGCAGAATTTGATGAATGGTTGAAGATATTGCTAGAGAGTTCCACGTTAAACCCAGGGCATTGCAAGCTTTAATTGATGACAAAGATACGTCATTGTATCTTGGTTCAAAACATTCGGTACTTTGTGCGACTCTGAGGATTATTAATTTGAAGGCTAAATTTGGTTGGACCGATAAGTCTATGATAGAAACTCTAGCATTGCTTAGGGAATTCATGATGCTGGATAGGTTGTATGCTGCAAAAAAAATTCTTTGCCCAATGGGATTGGAATTGAAAAAAATACATGTTTTCCCTAATGATTGTATGAAGTATCGGGGCATCGAAGATGAAGATCTAGAAACATGCAGGGTATGTGGTGAGTCTCGGTACATATTGAAGAGGGGGGTAATTGTCGTGGGTGCGGAAGTGGTAACTCAAATAAAGAAAATAACAATGGCAAAGGTAATGTGGTATCTCCCAATCATTCCCGGATTACAAAAATTATTTGCATGTAAGGAAGATGCAAAATTGTTGTGATGACATGCAAAGAGGGGTCGACCGGCGAATAATGTGATTAGACATACACCTGATGGTGAGCAGGGAAAAAAATTGATGCACTTTACCCCAATTTTAGAAAAGAACCCCGTCATTTGAGGTTCCGCCTATGCATCGATGGAATGAATCCATTTTGTAATATGAGCAGTACACACAGTTCTTGGCATGTCATTTTAGTTATCTACAATCTTCTGTCATGGTTGACAATGAAACGTAAGTATGTGTTGTTATCTGTTATAATTTCCAGTCCTAAGCAACCGGGTAGTGACATAGATGTGTATCTTGCTCCTCTTGTTGAGGATTTGTTTATGTTATTTGACAAGGGGGTGTGGACATATAACGAAGTGTTGAAGATTATTTTACATTGAAAGTGATGCTATTTTATACTATCAATTATTTTCCCTCCTACGGGAACATGTTCGGTTACTCTGTGAAAGGACACTGATAACCATCAGTTAAGCATGGTTGTAAAACTATATATAAAGGTCATCATAGGTTTCTTCCGGCAGATCATTCTTGGCGTTTGGCAAAAAAATGGTTCAATGGGGAAGTGGAGGCTAGTGAATCTGTGGTTGTATGAACAAGCACGTGGATTTATGAGACAGTGAAAAATTTGCCCAGTGACTTTGGAAAGAAGAAGCGTAAAAAAATGCTCCATTTTCTTCAGATTGAATTATTGGGAGTATTTTGATGTTAGACATTGTCTAGATGTTATGAATATTGAGATGAATGTATGTGATTCTTTGGTCGGGACCATGTTGAATACCCCAGGGAAAATGAAGGACGGACTTCAGGCTAGGTTAGATTTGGTCAAGATAGGAATTAAGAAGAACCTTGGCCTTGTGAGTTCTGGTGGCAATTGTTTCTTGCCCCGTGCTTGCTATTCTACGTCTCAAATGGAGAAAAAATATTTCTATGAGACCTTGAAAAGTATTAAGGTCCCGGGGGCCTATTCTTCAAATATCAGTACTTGTGTGTCATTCGAGGAGTTGAAGCTTGTGGGATCAAAGTCTCATGATTTTCCCAATATAATGTAGGAATTGAACGTCATTGCAACTTGATCCTTATTTCCATCCCATGTAAGAATATTCATTACGAAGCTTTGCTTGTTTTTTAAGTCCATTTGTAGCAACCATTTGCAATCAATGATTGTTGAATTTTTGTGCTGCATGGAAATGTATTTTCCACCTTCATTCTTTGAAATTATAGTCCACTTGTGTGTTCATCTAGTAAGGGAGATAAAGCTTTGTGGTCATGTATTTCTTAGGTGGATGAACCCGCTTTAAAGGTACATGAAAACATTCAAACATTTTGTGAAGAATTGGTACAGGCCCGACGCAAGTATTGTATAAAGGTATGTGGTGGAGAAGGTCATCGAGTTTTGTATTGATTATTTAAAGAAGGTTGATTTGGTTAGGGTCCTAACTCATAGACATGAGGGACGGTTGGAAGGACATGGGGTAAGGTAGGGGAAACTGTTAAGCCCTAGTGCGGAAGATTTGAGTAATGCCCATCTTTATGTTCTTCGCAATTATGAAGATGTTGTCCCATACATATAGATTCACATAGATGCCATTAGATTCACGAACCCAAAATTTAATGAGGCTTTGGTGTTGGAATCACATAGTGGTACTTTTTTGTCATGGTTGTGTGATCACGTAGCTGTGGGAGACCATCATATGACAGTGAAATAGTTGGCTCGTAAACCACTTGGTACTTTTCTATCTTATGGAGGATATGATCACAATGGTTTTAAAATTGCCACAAAATCCTCGGATGATAAGGGTGTGTCCCAGAATAGTGGAGTCTACCTAGTTTCTGAAGCTTTGCATCTTGGTAGTGGAAGTAATAGTAATCCAATGTACGCTCATCAGTGTTATTTTGGCACAATTTCAGATATCTGGGATTTTAACTTTGTCACTATGCGACTTTCTATTTTTGAATGTCAGTTGGTGGATTTCAACAATGGACAGCACACTGAGGATTTTGGTTTCACACTTGTTGACAGGAGTGTGATTGGTTGGAGGGAAGATCCTTTCATCTTAGCTTCCCAAGCACACCAGGTTTTCTACGTGTGGGACCCTTCTGATCCTAGGTGGGAGATTGGGGTGGAAGGGAAATGAGCATTTGTAGAAGATTATGAAGGTGAAAAAATTGTTGGTTTCGGTTCAAGTTCGATCTCTGTTGCTATCAATGATTCTAGCTTGCTTGAAGAGGACGATATGAGCTTGAACATTTTCGTACGACGTAGCGATCATGATGAGGGAATTTGGGTTAATGTCCATTGAAAGATCACATGTAGAAGGAGGATGTCAAACAAGGTTTTGAAGAAAAGAAAACATAAGAAGTAGCTTCATTCATTACAGTTGTGTTTGTGTTCAAAAGAAATGTATTCCAAAAATTTGATGCCCTTAAAAAGAAGCTGCTTGTATTCCACCTAGAATGATAATGAAATAATGTTACTAAGACTTAAACATTACTAGTGGTTTTAAAGTTGAACTTAAATCAACAAGTTAGAAATAGTCAATAATCCTTCATAGTCAAATTTAACAGCAAGAAATGAAGCTAGATCTATAGAATTTTCCCTTCAAAGTCATCATCTACATTGGTTGTTAATGTGGACCGGTCAAGACGAGGATTCTAGGTTGGCGTTCATAGGCTCTTTGTCTCTTCTCCATCTTCAAAATCCCCCCCATCGCGGCAAACTCCTTCCGAACCAATTTATAGCAATCTCTTATACCTTTGTGGTATGCCTTCTCGGAATCTACAAAATTTAAACATACAAATATTAATATATATATATATATATGCATTGAGACATTGTACATAGGTCAAATATTAAAAGTTAATGTCAAACACCTTGTTCTGCTCTTGGTCTCTTGCTAGGCTCCCCTCCGTTCTTGGGCGTATTGCACCACTTACCATTAACCAAGGTCCACCCCTATTTTAAAAGTAATTTTTGTCTTTGGTTGCTTCTCTTCACTCAAAAATTTTGACCCTCCAACATTCTTCAATATGAGAGTGATTAAACTCCCGTATGGGAAGCTCTTCAAGATCCTTGGCGCCGTGGAAACATGGACCATGTGGTTAAATATCAACACCTCTAGGTTGATCTTCCTACCCTCCATTAACAAGTAGAACATGTACAAGCAAGCGTAGTTGGGATCGATGACGTGTCTAGAGGATGGAATTAGAGATCTTACCATGATTTCAAAAATAATGCGGTCATCATTTGACAAATGGGAAGATAAAAGGTCTCCGGTTTTTCTAATCCATCACATCCCGTTGAAAATACTTGACACTGAGTTGGATAGGTTCTACGTAAGGGGGTTGAACACTTAGTGGCCCTTTTACCCTATGATAACAATCATCTAACAGACCATCGGGGTCTTCGGGGTGAACGCTCTCCAAGTTCTCGGGGATTTGATTCAAAATCCATTTATCTAAGGCTATATAAAATCCCCTACTCTAGTGGAGTAAGCTTCATTCGGGAGCTCGTGGAGATTACTATAGAATTGAAAAACATAATCAAAATGCGATAATTCTGTGCAAGTAAGCAATTTCTCAACACATTGGTCACCAAATTTTTCGAAAGGTTCCGCTAAACAGATTCTGAAAACCTCATTGAAATCAATGGTATAACAATCAATCAATTTCCCACTTGAACGTAATAGTTCATACCTCTTTTGAGCACCAAATGAAACAAACTTGACATTGTCATACCAGGGATTGTTGCCGATCATTCTAGTGCGAGCATTGCGTGAAGAGCCTCCCCTTGCCATTCTATGATCAATATCGCCTTAGGGGTTGAGTGGTTGAAGGGAATTGTGTCTCCAAGGGTAGAAATGGGTGGAGGGTTTTTCTAAATTTACAAAATGAGGGTTTTGAGCTTGATTTGGGGATTTTAAAAAAAATAAGGGGCAGGTTCCAAGTCTGAAACTCCTTTGGCCCATGTTTTCAAAGGGCCGAATAAGACTTTCCGAAGCGGAGCTGAATAAAGCTTTTATTGCCAAGATTGCTGATGGGGGACATCCATTTGCTTTGCTGTCGCATCTTTCCAGCCTTCCCAATCTTCCTTCTTTAGGCAAGCTAAAGAAGAGGTGGATTGCCTGGATGATCTTCCTTTCGGTCCCAGTGCTAATGCTTCGGCCCCAAATCCTGACACTAGCGTGGTCAATGAGGCTAATGCAGGCATTAAAGCTCCTGCCCAGCCATCAAGTGAGGAAAATCCCCCTCAGCCACCAAGCCAGAATGTCGGTGCCCTTGTTGCTCAGCCCCTGCCTAACCCTGAAGTTAGTTAATCTTTAGTGTGTTTGGTTTTTATGAATTGTGAACATGAGAAAATATTTTGCTGTATGTTTGTATTATTAATTTACTTTTGGTCATGGATGTTGGTTCATTCTTCTACATTAGCAATTCACATTGCCTTTATTTGTGTGCAGGGCTTCAATATTTTGGTTGATAAAAAATACCTGAAAAGGCTTGACATTATGGGATGTAGTGATTCTTTTCCCAAGCTTATTAGTTTACTTCATACCACTTGCTGTTTCACCAAAGAATGCGAGGGGATTGTTTCCTCTGGCCTTTTTGCTCGTGTTGACTCACTTCCCTTATGCATTGGGTGGCAACTCAGTATTCCATCTGACCATCCTTCTTCATCTACAAAATGTCCTTGTAGTAAGTTTATTCCTGATGGGTATAATATTGAATCGCTTAGCAAAGAAATCGTTCGCGGTTTAGCTGATCTTGAATCTGCAAGAAAATATATACGATCGCTTAATCTCCCTGTTTGTGTAGAAGAGCGGGCATTATGCTTGGGCATTCATTTGAAGTACATGCTTCTAGGTATTAATGATCTTGAAAAGAATTGGGATACAAATGTGAAGGACACCAAGGACACTTTGCGCGATCTACATAGGATTTTGAGCAAGTGGAACAATCTTATCAATCGTCAACAGTTGAATATGGTAAAGATGCTTGATAAATAGGTAGAGGATATGGATTATGGCGCGAGAAAAACCCGCGATACCCATTATAAGACTTTGATTAAAGATAAGGAATTTGCTTGTATTAACGATTTGCTGGAAATGTAGAAGAACAAATATGATGATTGCTACAATTTGTCATCTTCTGCTCTTGACTGGCAGAGAAATTTCGACGAGCAATTTTCCATAAACACTCAAATGCAAAGAGAAAATGAGGAACTTTGTGCTGAATGCAATCGTCTAGATTCTTCTATCCACCAACAAGAGCAAGCTTGTTTTGAGTACAAAGATAGGCTTGAAACTCTCCCTTTATCATCTCGCCGACGTACCAATCATGGGGATTTAACTATTGGAGGTGGCGTGCAGAGGGTAATTTTTCTGCGGTTGTACATGATCACATTCGTAGCTTGGAAGATACGATACATAATCCAAAGGCTTAGATAGCGTTGTTCGAGGAAACTGTTAACGTGATGAGTATGTCGCTGAACCGTGAAGAGTTTGGACCTATAACCGATTTCACGGAATAAAATGCTAAGTATCTTGATCATATGGAACGAAGGAATATGGTTCACCACTCTCCTTATCTACACATGAAATGATGATATGACCATCTTGTTAGCGAGGAGCGTGAAGCTGAAGAGAATCGGCGTAGGGCTGAGGGCTTGCCTTGCGAGGCTGAGTACTATCGTCATTGTCGTGGTTTTTCCTCTTCAAGATCATCGTGAGCATCCAGGCGTAGATAGAATGTAGTTGTTGTTTCGAACGTTGTTGCTGCACTTTCCGCTTTTAGATGTATTGATTGTTTTTCTGTCTTCCTACTTTTGGGTGTCATTTGACTTCGTGAGTTTCTTTGTCTCATAATACTAGTTTCTAATGCTTTTTTTAATAATAAAGACATGTTTATTGCAAAGCTGTAAGATCTATAGCTTGCTTTAGTCGCTCTTTTGTAGGCATATCTGCCTTGCACCAAGTTCTATAGCTTGCTTTGGTTAGTGATATGCGAAGCTGCAAGGTTAATTGCTTGCTTTTGTTGCTGTATTGGAGGTAAATTTGATGAATAGAAAGATCTATAACTTGCGGTTTTTTGGGTTTGTGAAGTTACAAGATCCATTGCTCACTTTCGCTTTGTTATGGGCATATCTGCTTCATTGGCAAGTGCATGATTTGCTATAGCTTGTATTTTTTGAATTCGTGAGTTTATTAGCGCTCGTGATTAGCACTTATGCTACAAACGCTTTCGTGGTTGTATGTTAAGAGTGTGTAACTTAGCTTTGTGAATGTGAAGTAAAGATGCTTGTAAAAGAACAACTACTATAGAGAGCCCCATCTAGCACACATATTTTAGCACCGATTTTCAAAACCAGTGCCAAAAATGTAATCGCACCATTTTTTTAAATTGTAACATCGGTTTTTAAAACGGATGTTAGATTAACGCTTGTTTTTAAATATTAACACCGGTTTTTTAAAAATCGGTGCCCGATTTTAAAATAGAACCGATGTTGGAAAAAAATAGAAATCGGGACTAAAAAAATTTAAAATAGCACCAGTTTTTAAAAATCAGTGCTATAAATTTTGAAAATTCATTTTTCCTTGCCAAAAAAATAAACTAAAATTTTAAAATAGCACTGGTTTTGGAAAAATTAGCATTGGTTTTAGAAAAATTAGCACCGGTTTTTAAAAACTAGTGCCAAATATTTTTAAAATTCTATCTTCCCACCAAAAAAAATGCCAAAAAACTCAAATCGGTGCTAAATATTTTTTTTAAATGGCACCGGTTTAGGAAAAAATAGCACCGGTTTTAAAAATCGGTGCTAAATATTTTTACAATTCTTTTTTTTTTAATAAAATCACCCGAAGGTGGGGGTACTATATTAGAGGATCCCCATTCCTCATATGAAGTATTTGTACAAATGTAGACCAAAGTTTGCGATGAGGCAGCAAAATTGCCCTCCAAAAGTCCTACTAATCCTATATCGAGTTCTTATATTATGAACAATATTATCCTAACAAAAGATATTGATGAAGTTGCGATCCGGAGGTGGAAATCTCCACCCCTCGTGTTAATTTACACCTCCGGCCAGGCAACATCTATACCCAAATTAGATTAGAGAAGAAGTGGATCGGTAATATTTCTTCTTTCCATCGGAAGGCCGGGAAAAGCAATGCTGATCCGAAGCTGATCCGAAGATGAAGAGGAAGAACAGGAGGGCATCTTCCCAGCTGAACGTGCTCCTGTTCCAATGAAGAGAAAGGACAATGCATCTTTGCAAGTGTGAGGTGCAACGGCTGGAAAGCCAGTTGAGATGGATCATGATCTGCAAAGAACCAGAAAAAAAGTAATTAGCAGCATCCGTCTCTAAGTGAGAAACTAGTGAGCTCTAACATGTGGAACATGACCTTTGTCCAACACAATTAGTCCCTTGATATGCTGAGGAATGTTATGAGACTGGATACTTTGAAGATGACAAGTATGATACCTTGCAATCGCATTTGCTACCGAGTTACCTTCCCTAAAAACATGATTCAACTTTGCTCCACACAGCAGGACATTAATTTTGAAAGCTAAGTTAAAGAGATTCCAATTTGCTGAATAGGGGCAGTTTATCATGTTAACTGCTTGCTTACAATCCGTTTCAAAAATGCAGTTCATATGAATTCCAGGCAAAGATTGAATAGCAAGTAAAATGGCTTTCATTTCAGCCTCGATCGGAGAATCAGCAGAGATGGAAACTGAATATAAGTTAATCAAATCACCACAGTAGTCCCTAACTACTATCCCAGCAGCAGCCTTATCAGTATACCAAGAAGCATCAGTGTTTATTTTAAAAAACCCAACTGGAGGTTTCTCCCACAGGACAGTTGATATATTAGGCTTAGGTGGGGGTCTAATGAAAGGTATCCACTGATGGAAAGGTAAAGAGATAGAAGAATGAGTGAAATATGTCCTTGGAGTAGTTAGGAAAGCCAGTTTTAATAAGTTGAGAATCTCCTTAGATATCAGATCTGAGGAAAGTGGCACATTATCATGTAAAAATCTATTCCTAGCTTTCCAAAGTGACCAACAAGTTATGGAAGGTGTTATTTTGCAGATGAAGTGTTTCCAATTAGCAAGATCTCTGGTATTCCAAAAAATAAAAAATCTTTCAGGAAGAGAATGAGTATCCTGAAGATGAAAATTTACAATAGAAGCCATGTTACCCCAAACAGCTTTAGCAATATGACATGAAATGAAAAAATGTTGTATTGAATCTGAATTTAAGCAGGCAGGACATTTTGAAGCAAGGCTGAATCCACATTTAATGAGCACCTCATCAAAAGGTAAAAATGATTGCAACATTTTCCAAGTAAAGATGGATATCTTTTTTTGCAATGCATTATTCCAAATGAATTTAGAGGCAGGGAAATTACCTGGCATCTGAGTGAGCATTTTGTAGGTAGACTTAGAAGTGAAATTACCTGAAGCTTCAGGCTTCCATACCAGTCTATATTTTCTGCCTGGGACTAAGATTGCTTCCTGGAGAAAAGACACAGTATCAAGGTCCAAAAAAGAGATAATCTGAGGCAATATGATGGACTTATTATGAATGAAATCTGCCACAGTTAAGTATGGCATGCCATGTACTATGTGCTCAGGGATAATAGTACCTAAAGGCTCCCTAAAACTCCAGTTAGCTACCCAAAAATTACAGGTACCCTCCCCATGAATAATTACTGAGTGTTGCTCTGCAAAAGAATTAATGTGGATAATTCTCTTCCATGTTACAGATTTTCTGTAGGATATAGGAAGAGATCAGATCAGTTTTGACCAAAGGGAGTTACCTAATTGACTTTTCCACCAAAGTTTAGCTGAACAGGTGTCAATTATAGCTTGGATTGATCTAAAACCAAGTCCATTCAAGTCAGTTGAAACTGCAATATCTTTCCATTTTCTCCAGATTTTATTATTTTTTCCATGTGATTCTCCCCAAAAAAACCTGGCTAATCTTTTTTCAAAGGTACGAATTATCATCTTTGGTGGTTTTGTAACTGCCCAAATATGCTGTGGGAGGGAATAGAGACAGTGTTTTATTAAGACCAGTTTCCCCCCCGCACTTAACCATCTATTCTTCCAACTTTGAAGTTTAGAATCCAGGTTAGCCATTAAAGGTTGGAAATACCTTTTTAGTGTTCTTCCCCTAAATATTGGACAACCAAGGTATGTAAATGGGAGTGCACCTTTTTTCATTTTTAGAATGGACTTAACCTGAGAGATCTTAATATTAGAGGCTCTTTTACTCAAGTAGAATTCTGACTTTTCAAAATTAAACTTCTGTCCTGAAGTCACCTCGAAGACATCTAGAAAAGCCTTTATTCTTATGAGATTTAATTTTGATGCCTGCATGAAAATTATGGTATCATCTGCATATAATAGATGAGATATGGCAGGTATTGATGCAGGAAATTGGAAATGAGATAGCCTTCCAGTAGAGAAAACATATGAGAGACTCCTTGAAAAGGATTCAGTAAAAATATTAAAGAGGAAAGGAGAGAGAGGATCACCTTGTTTAATACCTCTTGTAGCTGGAAAAAAACCAACAGGTTTTCCATTAATTAGAATTGAAAATTTTGCCTGTGCTAAATTCTTCATCACTGCATTCAGAAAATTCCCTTGAAAACCAAATTTAACTAAAATCTGCCTAAGAAATTGCCAGTTAACCCTGTCAAAGGCTTTCATTAGGTCCAGTTTCATTATACAGTTGGGAATTCTGTTTTTCTTATCCAAGAATCTAACCATTTCCTGTAAATATAATATATTATCAGAAATGTCTCTCTTCTTCAAAAAAGAAGATTGGTTAGGAGATATCAGAGAGTCCATATAAGGTTTTAATCTTTCCATAAGAACCTTGGAACAGATTTTATTAGATACATTAGATAAACTAATAGGTCTAAAGTCTCCAAACTGACATGGGGTTGTTTTCTTAGGAATAAGTGTAATCCATGTGCTAGATATCCCATTAGGAATATTAGATCCTACAATGAAGTCATTAACTGCCTCTAAAAGATCATTCTTAATAAAAGGCCAGCATTTCTTATAAAACTTAGGTGTGAAGCCATCCGGGCCAGGGCTACTGTTGCTACTTAAATTCTGAACAACTAATCTTAATTCAGGTTCCAGAATAGGAGAAGCTAAGATATGATTATCAGAATCAGTTAAAATCACTGGAATTTGGCTCAGAAAATGAGAGGAGAAGGTATCATCAGTGCCTTGATCTGGTTCAGTTAGTAGATCTGAGTAAAAAGAGATTGCCTCTTTCTGAATTTCAGGTTCTGTGTTTAGCCATTGGCCAGCCGAGTTTTTTATTTTATTAATCTGTATCCTACATTTCTTTTCTTGGACAACCTTATGAAAAAATTCAGTATTGTTGTCACCTAATTTATGCCATTTAAGTCCTGCCTTTTGTTTCCAGAAATTTTCTTTTTCTTTTAAGACCTTCTGCAAACTAGCTTTTTTCTGATTAAGTTTAACCAGTTCATTTAAATTAGGATCATGATCAAAAACAGATTCCTGTATTCTTAGGGCATCCTCAGCTTGTGAAACATTGGCATCAATATTACCAAAAGATTCTCTGTTCCAAGTTTTGATGACTCTTTTAAGCCTAATCAGTTTCAGGTAGAATTTAATCATTCCACTTTCCTGTATAGGTTTTTCCCAAGATTCCTGCATTAAACCTATGAAATCCGATCTTTGGAACCAGGCATTGATAAATCTAAAAGGTTTGGGATATGAGGAAGTTAGATTAGATAACTGAAGGAGGAGAGGTGAGTGATCTGAAGTGTGTCTATTGAGAATCTGGATGGAGGAAGATGGAAATTTGGAGCTCCAAGATAGTGTACAGAGCCCCCTATCTAACCTCTTGGAAGTGGGATTCCTTAGCCTAGAGTTACACCAGGTGAATAAATTGCCTACTGTGCTTATTTCCTGAATCCCATTTGAATTAATCCATGTATTGAAATCCCTAATGCTCCCTAGAGCTGGATTAGAGGGTCCTCTGTATTCAGATAGACTCCTAATAGTGTTAAAATCCCCTATAAAAATAGTGTCACTGTTAGACAAAGGCTCTAAATCTTTCCACAAAGCTTTCCTACCCTCTCTATCCCTTGAAGCATAAATGAAGGCAGCATTCATATTAAGAGCCAGAGAAAAATGAGATATGCTAACAAAAAGGAATTGGTCATGAGAAGTAATCAGTGAAACCGTGAGGAGATGAGTCCACATTAACCAAAATTTTCCATTAGGAAGGGCTAGACAGTTTGCAAAATGTAATGATGTCATATAGGCCTGTATTTTTGAGTTATCATGCATAGGTTCTATTATGCATAGCAACTGAATTCTCTTAGTTTTGATTAAATTAGATAGCCTAAGCAATGATGATTCCATTCCACGAAGATTCCAGATCAGAAAATTAATATTAACTGTTCCTATCATATTTCACCTGATTTTGCACCTTTTGTAGCTGATCTTAATAACATTTTGTTCAGCTGACTAAAATAGGTCACCTTTTTGTTTTTAGATTTACCTGGATGTTCAAACTTACCTGTCTGCTCAGATCCCTCTTCCAGAGTTTGTTGTTCATCTGAGTCCAAATCCAAAGGTTGCTCCAGATTCTTCTGTTTACTGCAGCTGGTTTCTTCTTGTTCCTGAGAGTAAGTGTCTTCTCCCTGCAAAACAGAGAATCTATTCGACATCTTTCCCCCTAAGGAAAGTGTAGGATTAGCAGTAGCATCAATCATAAGAGAACGATGTAAGCCAATGTGGAGATCATCTCTTGCATAAGCTTTCAGAACTATCTTCGTGCCAAAAAAGTCAAAATAGCACTAGTTTTAAAAACCAATGCTAAACAATTTTAAAATAGCACTAGTTTTAAAAACCAATGCTAAACAATTTAAAAATAGCACTAGTTTTGGAAAAAAAATAGCACCGAGTTTTAAAAACTAGTGCTAAAAATTTTTAAAATTCATTTTTTCTGCCAAAGAAATCGCCAATTTTTTTTTAATTCAATATTCCCGCAAAAAATTTCAAAATGTTTGTCGAAATTTTTTAAAGTTAAATCTTTTTGCCAAAGAATTCAAAATATTTGCCAAAAATTTAAAATAATCTTGCCAGAAATTTCATCGGCTGGGAGCAGCCACGCGCAAGCGTTCTAAGCTAATTTTTTAAAACTTTCAAAGATCGTTCACTTCATTTGTTGACTTTAACTAATAACTAAGTTAAGTTAAATTAATCAACGATTCGTCGGACTTCAAATTTTTTTCTCTCTTCTCTCTCTTCCTTTCTTCTCCTCTGAAATTCGTTGTCTACTGTAGCGACCGAAAACGGTCACATCTCCGCTGCAAACGGCTCTCTCTCGCCTTGATGAGAGAGTTGCTCCGTTCATCAGAAGTCATGGTTGATAAAACAACAACCACAAATACCAAATCCTTCATCGCAGCCCTTCAATCGAAAGCTCCACCACTCCTTTCAGCCCTTCCAAACAATCCAGAGATCAAACCAAAATCCGAACACCTAGGAGAACCCGTCTGTCTATACTCTGATGATGATATATCCACACTTTCGGCTCACTATATGAACGCCCTTGTTGGTGAATTCACCAAAGGGAGATTATCCATGGAGCAGCTGGAAGGAGCTTTCAAGACTGTTGGTTTCTCTGGGAAATACCAATTGGGGTCGCTCGACTACAAGCATATACTGATCCGCTTTGAACTCCCAAATGACTATCAACGCTGCTGGATCAAAGGACTGTGGAGCTTCAACGGAGTTCATATGAAGATCCTCAAATGGTCGCCGGACTTCTCCACATAGAAGGAATCGCCGATCGTCCCAATTTGGTGCACAATTAGGGAAGTTCCCCTTTACTATTACAATACTTCATCTATAGAGGCTATTGGAAATAGTATAGGCAATTTCATCAAAAAGGATTTAGCTACTGAAATGCTAACTAGACCATCTGCCATCAAGCTCTGTGTTGAGATAGACCTTCAAAAACCCCTAAATCACTTCATAAGATTGGGTTCTGTCTCAAACAATAGGAAATATAACATTGAGTATGAGGACATACCCTTTTATTGTGAAAATTGTGCTAAATTAGGACACTCACTGAACCAATGTAGAGTCCTAATCCAAAATAACACAGCTCCACAATGGCAACCCACAGGGAACAAGTTTGATAAGATGCCTAAAATTGCCAATGATACACAACCTACTAACAGCTCCCATTTCACAGACCAGTTAATGCACCAAAAAGCCACTACTAACCCTACACTGCAACCATCCTCCTACATACCCAAGCACCTGGAAACTAGCCCTGCTAAGATTATTGCATTGCAAGAAATCAGTCCTGCAAGGAACAAAACACCTAAACCTCATCCATCTCTAGTTCTTGACCTCACAGACTCACCCCAAGCTGATCTAGAATCTCCTACTACAGAATTGATTAATGCAACAGCACTACCAAGCCATAACAAGACTCACAAAGTCTATGCTCAAGATGATCTACGGATAGGGTCCCAAAAACTTAATTTTCATAAATTCTCTCACACTAATCCTCCACTTTCTCAACATAGAAAGATGGAAAATAGATTTTCTGTTCTGCAGGATACAGAGGTACCCCCAGAATCAGAAGAAGAACTGGACCACCCACCACACCAAACATTGCTAGGAGAAATGGAGGAAGAAGGACCTCTCTTGGATGACATAATTACAAAATCTGGGCTGGTAAATGTTCAATCTCAATCAACAGGTAACATAAACACTAGAGGCAAGTCCAAATCTAGAAAGAACACTTACCTGAATCAGTTAAACAAGATGATGCTAAGATCCAATACTAAAAGCCACAAATCAGGTGAACAATGACATACACCACTTCCATTAATTTTCTAGTCTGGAACCTTAGGGGTTTAAAGACTTCAATGCTCAGATTAAAACACCTCATCAAACAAAAAAAATGAGCTGGTGTGTATAATAGAGCCAATGCATGATCACAGTAAATGTCACTCCTACATGGAGAAACTTAGATACTCTCATTTCTTACCTCTTCAAAATGGGAAAATATAGTTGTTTTGGAATGGTGCTTTAAATGTTGCCTTACTCTCACAGCATGAGCAATTTTTACATGTTAAAATTACACATGTAATAACAAAAGCTGAAATGGATGCTGTTTTTGTCTATGGCCTTAGGAATAGGGAAGGAAGGAAGGTTCTATGGCATGATCTGAGTCACCTTCCTATTTCAGAAACTATTTTCATAGGTGATTTTAACACAATTTCTTCACTTACAGAATACAGAGGACCTTCCAACCCCAATCTAGGTAGTATAAGAGATTTCAATAATTGGATAACCTCTATGGGAATTCAGGAAATCAATACTGTAGAAAATCTCTACACATGGACTAATTCTAGGCTGAGAAAACCCACTTTCAAAAGATTAGATAGAGGTCTTAGTACCATGCAATGGAATACCAAATTCCCAGCATCTTCCATTCAAATACTAAATAGACAATCCTCATATCACTCCTCTCTTCTTCTACAAATCTCATCCACAGTCCCTTCCCAACCCAAGCCCTTTAGATTTCTTAATAATTGGGCCAAACCAATCCCTCACCAAGGAATGCTCAGACTCTATCTTAAACTAATTAGACTAAAAAAGGTAATTAAAGTCTGGAACAAAGAGTCCTTTGGAAACATTGATTCCAATGTACTAATTGCTGAAGAAAATTTAAGATTGCAGGAGATAAACTACGATTCCATCGGTACAAATACAGAATTAATCAAACTTAATGAGAAAAAGGCACTGGTAATAAGAGCTTTAAAAGAAAGAGAAAAATATTGGAAGCAGGAATCAAGAACTAACTGGACCAAACTTGGGGATAATAACACTCAATTTTTTTCATAAATCAGTTCAAGAAAAAAACTGTAAACTACACATCTCAAAAATAAAAAGTAGGCAAGGTCTCTGGTTAGACAATCATACTGACATACAGGAGGAGGCTGTATCCTTTTACTCTGACCTGCTCTCTGATCAAAATCAGACTAACACTACCACATATTACTCCCACTTTCTCAGCCAAATCTCAACAGTAATATCTTCCCAGGACAATCAGTCTTTGTCTAAACCAGTCTCAGAAGAAGAATTAAAATAGTGGTAATGAGTCTGAACAGGAATAGTAGTCCAGACCCTGATGGATTCACCTCAAAATTTTATGTTAAATGCTGGGATATAATCAAACGGGACCTAATCGATGCAGTAAATGACTTCCTGTTAGGCTAAGAAATACCAAGAGGAATAAGTAGCACATGGATAGCCTTAATACCCAAAAAATAGACACCCTCATCTTTTGATGATTAAAGGCCTATTAGTCTCTCAAATGTTGCTAATAAAATCTGTTCTAAGGTTCTAATAGAAAGAATGAAACCATACATGGAAAACTTAATCTCCCCAAATCAGACAGCTTTCATGAAAAATAGGGACATCTCTGATAATGTGCTCTACCTACAGGAAATGATTAAGTTTTTAGACAAGAAAAACAGGGTTCCAAACTGCATTTTAAAGTTATGCCTTAGAAAAGCTTTCGATAGAGTTGATTGGCAATTTCTGGAAAAAGTTCTCAGTAAATTTGGTTTCACAGGGAGTTTCTTAAATGCTGTAATGAACAACCTTTCTCAGGCTTATTTTTCTGTTCTTATAAATGGTAACCCTGTTGGATTTTTCAGAGCTACAAGGGGCATCAAACAAGGTGATCCTCTATCTCCTTTTCTCTTTAACATTTTCTCTGAAGCTTTCTCCAAAAGCTTATCTTTTATTTTCATGAATAAAAAACTCAGTTACTATCAGCTTCCCTCTGGCATTACACCTGCATCTCATCTGAGTTATGCCGATGACACTATCATCTTTATGCAAGCCTCAAAGTCTAATCTGACCAGAATAAAAGCCTTCTTAGAAACATTTGAACTAACCTCTGGACAAAAGATAAACTTTGATAAATCTGATTTCTATGCTAGTTCAAGAGCAGCAACTGTTAAAATAAATCAGATAAAATCAATTTTAGGAATGAAGAAAGGAGTCTTTCCATTTAAATACTTGGGATGTCCAATATTCAAAGGTAGGACCTTAAATCTATATTGTGAACCTTTGTTGGAAGCAGTAGATAGAAAGCTCCTGAATTGGAAAAATAGATGGTTAAGTTTGGGAGGTAAAATGGTGCTTATTCAATCTTGTCTATACTCCCTCCCACATCATATTTGGTCAGTTCTAAAGCCCCCTAAACAGATAATAAAGGCACTAGAAAAGAAAATTACAAGGTTTTTCTGGGGGGAAACAGAGGGCAAATTAAACAAAGTATTGAGGAAATGGTATGATCTGAGTACACATAGATACCAGAATGGTCTAGGATTTAGATCTGTAAGAGCAATAATTTATTCATGCTCTGCCAAGCTATGGTGGAAAAGCCAATTGGGCACAACCATGTGGTCAAAACTGTTGTGGGCACTTTCACAGTCCCATAAGAAGTCCCATACTTGGAAAAGGATATGTAGTATTAACTCCTTTACAGAAGAAAATTCTCTCATTATACATGGTAAAGGATTGAGCAATTGCTGGAATGCCAATTGGTGCCCAAATGGTCCTCTTTCTAAATGTGTTCCACTTTCAGTCCTATCACCTTTTTACTATTACACCATTGCTGACTTCATCAGGGAAAAAAGCCAGATACTGCAACATATCTCACCTTATTTGGAACATGATACTTTAACTTTTTTGCAGGAAGCACAGCCTCACACAGAAAGGGAGGATAGACTTATATGGAAACTTGAAGATACAGGTATCTTCTCCTTCAGATCAGCCTACAGAGGCCTTACCCAGCAATCAGGTAATTTCCTAGCCACTAGATACATCTGGAACCCTAGACTGCCAAAAAAAATATCCATTTCCACAAAACAGTATAACCGTGAACGTAGATGCATCCTGGTTCCCCAACATGTCCACAATTGGCCTTATAGCTAGAGATTGGACTGGTAAACCGTGCCTAATTCAATCTTTCACTACCATTGCTAGTACACCATTAGAGGCTCAAATGAAGGCCATCCAGGCAGCAGCTAGATGCTTCTCTAGTTTGGAACCTGGAAGTTCTTACATAGTGGAATCAGATGCCATGCTTTCGGTGAACATGATAAACAATCCCAAAAATGCCAAATGGTCTCTATATGTCTTAGCTTTCCAAACTCACTCTGAGCTTAAGCAGGCTACACTAAGACATGTCTATAAGGAATGTAATGCAATTGCTGATGCAATTTCAAAGCATAAATCGACTCACCCTTCACAACCAAACATTAGCATCTCTAACATCCCATCATTCATCAAAGGTCTTATCGAACTGGACAAAAATGATTTCCCTTACATCCGAACACAGAAACATGCTGCTAAAGAATAGAGACTGCTGAGTTTTTCTTTTAATTTTTGCAGGGACACATCATGGACATCAAATTGAACTGTGGATAAGAAACAAGATGGAGAAATGCTGAAGGCAATGGGATTGAAGTTTCTACCTATGGAAGCATAAGTCCAGCTTTGGCTACTGATCTTTGGAATTGTTTCAAGTTTTCCCATCTAATACGTTGAAACCATCGAGCACTCGAGCCTGGAGCCTTCGAGCCCTGGAGTCCTCGAGCACTCAAGCCTTGGAGCCCTCGAGCCTTGGAGCCCTCGAGCACTGGATACCTCGAACACTCAAGCTCTCCAGCCCTCAAGCCTAGGACGCCTCGAGCCTTGGATCCCTCGAGCACTCAAGCTCTCGAGCCCTCGAGCCTACGAGGCCTCGAGCCCTGGATCCCTCGAACTCTCAAGCTCTCGAGCCCTGTCACCCTCGAGCCATCAGGCACTCGAACCATCGAGCACTCGAGCCCTCGAACCATCGAGCCTCGAACACTGGATAGCTTGGAGCCCTCGAGCATTCGAGCCCTCGATCAATTAAGCACTCGAGCTCTCAAACCATCAAGCCTCTCGAGCCCTGCCTCCCTCGAGCTATCAGGCACTCAAACCATCGAGCACTAAGGCACTCGAGCCCTCGAACCATCGAGCCTCGAACACTGGATACCTGGAGCCCTCGAGCCTCAAACACTGGATACCTTGGAGCCCTGGAGCACTCGAGCCCTGGAGCACTCAAACACTAGAGCCCTGGAGCACTGGAGCCCTCGAACCATGAAGCCTTGAACACTGGATACCTTGGAGCCCTCGAGCACAGGAGCCCTCGAGCACCCTCGAGCACTCGAGCCCTGGAGCACTCAAACACTAAAGCCCTCGAACCATCGAGCATTGGAGCCCTCGAACACTCAGGCTCTCGAGCCCTCGAGCCTAGGAGGCCTCGAGCCCTGGATCCCTCGAGCACTCAAGCTCTCGAGCCCTGCCGCCCTCATCTGGCACTCGAACCATTGAGCACTCAAGCACTCGAGCCCTTAAACCATCGAGCCTCGACCACCCGAGACCTCGAGCTAGCAAGCACTTGACAATCAACCCCTCGAGTCTACAAACCTTCAAGGATTTCAGCCTCGACCCCACCAACCGTGAGCACTCGAATCAAGTGGAAGCAGCAAAGATGAAGAGACACAAGATGGAACCTGGGTGGATTTCAAGCCTCCGATCCATCGACACCTCGAATCGCCATGCACTCGACCATGAGACCTCGACTCACTGAGCAGTTGAGATTCAATTTCTAGGACATCAAGCACTTCAACACTTGAGCACTCGAGCATTCATAACAGACCTACTTTAGAGCATTTTTGGGGATCCGGGCATTTAACCATGTTAACACGAGGGGTGGAGACATGGAAAATGGAATCATCACCAAAAATGCCCTAAGTAGAATTTTTTGCTCTGATATTCTGATAACCAAGTTGTAGCTTTTTGTACAAAGTCTTCAAAATTATTTTGAAGATAAATTTTTGTAAATGTTTACTATTTGTTCGAGTTTGGGGAGCCTAATACATATCTCTCCCATTAATATGGGTTATTATTTAAAAAAAATCAACGATCCATTTTTACTGACCTAATATATATAAATAAAAATAAAATTTATTTACATTAACTACTTAATGTTCAACCCTTAATTTATTTTGTATACATAAATAAAACTTTTAATTAATCATTGGTTAATCCTTATTTGACTTTCAACATATAAAAACTAATAACTAGGCTGACTTTGACTAATCAATGGTTAAACTGTACTTAATTTTCAATATATTAACACTAATAACTAAGTTGGCTTTGACTAATAAACGTTCAACCCTTACTTTACTTTCTATATATGAACACTAATAACCAGGTTGATTTTGACTAATCAACGGTCAGACATTACTTAACTTTCAATTAAACATTAATAACTAAGATGACTTTAGCTAAGTCACGGTGAAATTGTACTTAACTTTCTATATGTAAATACTAGTGACTAAGTTGACTTTAACTAATCAACGGTCAAACTCTACTCGACTTTCAACTTATAAACACTAATAACTAGGTTGACTTTGACTAATCAACAGTCTAACCTTACTTGAAATTCGATATATAAATACTAGTGACTAAGTTGACTTTAACTAATCAATGGTCAAACTTTACTTGACTCTCTCTATATAAACATTAATGACTAAGCTGACTTTAAGTAATCAAAAAGGTTGACTTTGTCTAATCAACGGTCAAACTTTACTTAACTTTCAATATATAAACAATAATAACTAGGTTGACTTTCTCTAATCAACAGTCAAACTTTATTTGACTTTCAATATATAAACACTAATAACTAAGTTGATTTTAACTAATCTATGGTCAACCCTTACTTGGCTTTCAACATAAAAATACTAATAGCAAAGTTAGCTTTAATTAATCAACGGTCAACCCTTACTTGGCTTTCTACATTAAAAAACAAATAACAAAGTTCACTTTAACTAATCGACGGTCAACTCTTACTTGACTTTCAATATATAAACACTAAAAATAAGTTAAGTTTATCTAATTAACGGTCAAACATATTTAAATTAGTAATAATATACACTAATAAAAATGTTTGACTTTGTCTAATCAACATTCAAACCTTACTTAATTTTCTATATATAAATACTAGTGACTAAGTTGACTTTAACTAACCAACGGTCAATCTTTACTTGAATTTCTATATGTAAACACTAGTAAATAAGTTGAATTTAACTAATCAACGATGAATCCTTACTTGACTTTCAATATATAAACACTAATACCAAGGTTGACTTTAACTAATTAACGGTCAAACTTTATTTGAATTAGTATATAATAAATACTAATAAAAATATTTTAATTTGACTAATAACAGTCAAGCCTTACTTGACATTCTATATAGAAATACTAGTAACTAAGTTGACTTTAACTAATGGATGGTCAAATTTGACTTGACTCTCTTTATATAGAAACACTAGTGACTAAGCTGACCTAAACACTCTCCCTCTCAACGATCCCACTGATAACGGTCTCTTAACGGCTAATCCTAGCTGGATTTTTCTTCCCATGGCGGAACCTCCACCGCCGGGAGGTTCTAAAACCTTCCTATCTGCTCTCACCTCTCGTTCTTCTCCCCTCTGCTCACTTCCTAATAACCCCAATCTTAATCCGAAAAGGGAATACCTGGGTGATATGGCTTTTCTATACACTGAAGAACAGGTCCAGTTGTTGTCCTCTCACTACCCAAACGCACTGATTGGAAAATTTACTAGAGGTCGCCCAACGATGGAGCAACTGGAATTAGCTTTCAGGACGGTGGTTTTCAAGGGCGATATCAGTTAGGTTCGATTGATTACAAGCATGTGCTGATTCATTTCGAGAAGATGGATAATTTTTAGCGATGCTGGATAAAAGGGATGTGGCTCCTCAATGGTCGTCCGATGAAGGTTCTCCGGTGGACTCCAGACTTTTCTCCGAACACTGAATCCTCCATTGTTCCACTCTGGGTAACTTTTCGTGACATTCCTATTTTTTTTCTATAACATAGGTACAATTGAGGATGTTGGTAACACAATTGGATCATATATTAAAATGGATTCAGCCACTGAAGGAATTACCCAACCTCCTGCCATCAAAATTTGTGTTGAATTTGATCTCCTAAAACCTTTGAAACCTATTATCAGACTTGGTATTGAAAGGAACCATGTTAAATGTTGGGTGGAATATGAAAATGTTCCATCCTACTGTAGCTATTGTTCTAGGATTGGCCACTCTGATAGATATTGTAATTTTAACCCTAGCGTGCAGCTATCCAGAAATCCTCCTGTTAGACACCAAGACCCCCCCTCTCACCTCTCCTAAATGGAAACCTACTGGTAACAACCTACCTCATCCCCCATCCATTCTTGGAGAAATGGAGACTGAGAAAACTTCACTACAGGCTGCTGATCTGCCATCAGTTAATGTGATCACCAACCCCCTATCCAACCCTACACTTTATAGACATGTTACACCTCCTGTAAAGGTCTCTGTCACTGCCACAACTCTGAATGCAGGCCTTTCTGATAATGCGCCTATGGTAGCCAATGTTGCTGAGGAGGTTGTTATTGTTTCTAATGACAATGTTTCTGATATGATGTCTGGGGAGGTCTTAGAGGAGGTTCTGATTTTTTCGGACAATGCAGTTTCTACTGTGGTTTTTGTACCTAGACTCCTAGTGATCTCAACCCCTACCACTCCCTCTAAAAATACTGATGAAGGCCATGTTGTGGATGCTCAAACTATACAGAAAGAGTGTACTCCCTCTCAAGTAACAGATGGTTCACTCAGGGGTTTTTCTGAGCCTGTGAGAAGAAGGAAACCAAGATATGATGTTGATGATATTCAGGTTCCCAGCAGTGAGAGTTACCCCCCCTACAGTCCTTTTGTTGCTGCTCAGAAACTCTTCTACTCTCATAAAAGGTCCTCTTACAATAGATTCCTGCTACTTAATGACACAACTGAGAACATGGAAACTCAAGATGACCCACAGGAAACTCCTATCATTTCTGAGATACCAGCAGGTATTACAGTACCCCCTTTACAAAAGAATGACCGGGTCACTCAGGTCACACAGGTAAGTCTTCCTGAACCTCCACAAAATCCTGTTAAAAAACCTGCTCAGAAAAAAAAACAAAACCTCAGCCTAATACCTTTTTAACTCAGTTAAATAGGATTATGACTAGGTTAAAAAGTTGCTCCAATGTTTCTGATGATTAATACAACTATGAATCTTAAATTCTTAGTGTGGAATATTAGAGGCATGGACTCTTCTATGAAGAGGCTATCCACTTTAATAAATACACACAGATTTGATCTTCTCTGTTTAATTGAGCCTATGCATGATAATTTGCAATGTGATTTGTATAGGTCTCTATTACACTTTGAAAGCTGTATGCATGTGAACACTGGTTAGATTTGGTTATTCTGGAATAATGATTTAACTTTACCCTCTATCACTAATAATCAGCAGTTTCTTTCAGTCCTTATTCACAGCCAAAAAATGAATATTGCAATGGAAGCAATTTTCATTTATGGGTTGAGAACTAGGAAAGGTAGGCAGAATTTGTGGTCTGATCTTAAATCTAGAACTAGTAATGCTACAGTCTACATTGGTGATTTCAATGCTATAACCTCTGTAAATGAGTATAAAGGTCCTTGTACTCCTAAATTAGGTAGTATTAAGGATTTTAATGAGTTTATTGAAGTTATGGAATTGGAAGAAATTAACACAGTTGGTAATTCTTTTACATGAAGCAATAACAGATTAAAAAGGCCAACCATCCAGAGGCTAGATAGAGGTCTGTGCTCTGTTGAGTGGAGCTCTAGGTTCCCTTCCTCCTCCATTCAAGTGCTTAATAGAAGCACTTCTGATCATAACCCTCTATTTCTAACAGTAGGTAGCTCTGTACAATCCATCCCTAGGCCTTTCAGATTTCTCAATGCATGGTATAAAAGGCATGATTTTAATGAATTTGTTAGAATGATCAGGCTTAAAAAAGCTCTAAAAATGTGGAATAGAGATCATTTTGGAAATGTACATGACAATGTACGAAAGGCTGAGGAAGAACTATGTGCTCAGAGGGTACAATATGATTTGAACAGCTCCCCTACTGAGCTTCTTAAGCTTAAAAAAGCCAAAGAAAGCCTTCTTAGAGCCATACATGAGCAAAATAGTTTCTGGAAATAGAAGTCAAAAATAAAATGGTTAAAAGAAGGAGATGATAACACTCTTTTCTTCCATAATTCTGTCAAGGAAAGGAGAGGCAGATTGAACATTACAAAAATCAAAAGTAGTGATGGTAGATGGCTAGATGAACCTTCTGAAATTGAAAATGAGGCCATTCACTATTATGAAAATTTGTTAACTGATGAAAATCATGGGCCTGGTATTTTCCAATCTCATTTTCTTAGCCAGATTCCCAGTCTTATTGATTGAAGTGATAATGCCAGTCTCATTAGATTAGCATCTTTACAAGAACTGAGGAGTGTAGTTTTTAATCTTAATAAGAATAGTAGTCCTGGTCCAGATGGATTCACTTTAAAATTTTTCATAAAATCCTGGGAAATCATTACCACTGACCTTCTTTCTGCTGTAAATAATTTTCTTTCTGGTCATGATATTCCCAGAGGTGTTGCAAGTACCTGGATCACTATTATTCCTAAAAAGGATATACCTATCTCTTTTGATGATTTTAGACCTATAAGTCTTTCCAATGTTTTGAACAAGATTTGCTCTAAATTATTAATGGAAAGACTTAAACCCCTGATGTCTAAAATCATCTCTCCCCATCAGACTGCTTTTATGAAAGATAGGGACATCTCTGACAATGTCATCTATCTATAAGAAATGGTGAGATTTTTAGATAGGAAGACTAGGGATCATAACTGTATAGTTAAATTAGATCTGAGGAAGGCTTATGATAGGGTGAAATGGTCCTTTCTATCTAGTATTCTTTTCAAATTTGGCTTCCATGGACACTTTGTGTATAACATAATGAAAAATCTGTCCCAAGCATGGTTTTTAGTGTTATTAAATGGAAAAGCGGTAGGTTTTTTCCAGGCATCAAGAGGTATTAAACAAGGTGACCCCTCTCTCCTTTTCTCTTTAATATCTTCACTGAAGCTTTTACAAGAAGTCTTGCCTTTATCTTTGAAACTGGTAAGCTTCAGTACTATGATCTCCCTTTAAATGCTCTCAAAATTTCCCATCTTAGCTATGCTGATGACACTGTGGTATTCCTTAAATCCAACACCAATACTCTAGTCAGACTTAAAGCCTTTTTGGTTATATTTGAGGAAACCACTGGACAGAAAATCAATTTTGAAAAAAGTGATGTTTTCATTAGCAAGCATGCTTCTGTTTCATGCATTTCTCACATCAAAAGGATTTTAGGCATGAAATCGGGCTGTTTTCCTTTCAAATATCTTGGTGTTCCTATTTTTAAAGGTGCTGTGAAAAACATTTATTTTCAACCACTAATTGAGCAACTTGATAAAAGACTCAATAATTGGAAAAATAAATGGCTTTCTACGGGAGGTAAGATCACTCTTATTCAATCTTGCATCTATTCATTGCCTCGGCACATTTGGTCTGTCCTCAAACCTCCAAAACATATCATCAAACAAATTGAAAGGAGGTTGAGTATTTTTTTCTGGGGTCAGACTGAGTTCAGGCCTAAAAAATCCTAGAAAAAGTGGGATGCTTTATGTTTCCCTCTTGACCAGAATGAATTAGGTTTTAGGTCAATTCATACCATCATTAATGCATGTTCTGTAAAACTATGGTGGAAGTTTCAAACTGCAAAGGCCCTATGGACTCATTTTATAGCATCCCTGCCTAGATCTTTTCAATGCTCCCAAACCTGGAAGAGAATTTGTTTTGTTAACTCCTGGTCTGAATCTCATACTAGAGTTATTCATGGTGTTGGTAGCTGTAATTTTTGGACTTCAAATTGGTTGGATAAAGGCCCTATCATGGATCATTGTAACCCTGATTTAACTTTCATTCCTGAGGATTGTACAGTAGCCTCTTTCTATCACAACAGGGGCAATTTCTTACCCCAACTTATACCTTTTCTTAATCCTGACATTATTATTCTTTTGCAGGATTTCAGTTTGTCTCCTCGCAGAGAAGATAGACTTATTTGGAAGCCTGACATTCACAGATCTTTCTCCTTTAAATCTTCCTACGGATTGCTCAGGGAACAAAGAGGTAGTATTTCCCCAATTAATCATATTTGGAATCCAAGACATGAGAAAAAGGTTTCAGTGTTTATGTGGCGAATGATTAAATCCCTCCTGCCTTTTGATAATATTCTGAAATCTATGAAATTCAATCTTCCTTCCAAATGTTGTATGTGTGAGAATGAGGATTCCCTAAATCATTTTTTTAACTCTTGCATCTTTGCTGTGAAAGTGTGGAAGGTCATACATAATTTTATGGGAATTGTTGATAGGCTTTTTTCCTCACTTTGGGAAAGATTATATTTCTACTTTACTGTTCCTGGCCTGTCTAGCTTCCATAACTTGGTCTTGCATTTGACTTCATCAATCACATGTTGGTTTCTCTGGAAAGTGAGGAATAGATGGTTGTATGATAATGTTAAACCTCAAACATCATCAGTCCTTAAACAGATTAAGGAGTATCTTTTTTATCTCTTCTCCGCAAAGCCTTTTTCATTTCAAATCAGATTGATGCTAAAATTGCAGGCCACAGTTTTCTCCCCACTGCAAAAAAACCACCCAAACCCAAGTTTGTCAAAGTTGTTTGGTCTAAACCCTGTTCTGGTATAAAACTAAATGTTGATGCCTCTTGGTGTAAATTATCTCAGAGGGCAGGGATTAGTGTGGTAGTGAGAAATACCATGGGTGCTTTCATTTCAGCCCAAGGTTCTTATATTCATGCCAATTCTCCTTTAGAAGCTGAGATGAAAGCTATCAAACTAGGACTCCAAGTTGCTTGTTTTTACTCTGATCCTATCATTATAGAATCTGACTGTCTTAATGCTATCTCTCATGTCTTGAATCCTATAACAGCGCACTGGAAACTTTTTCAGTTAGCTGATGAAATACATCACATGCTCAAAACATGCTCTTTAGTTCATATATACAGAGAAGAAAATAAAACAGTGGATGCACTTCCTAAGTCTATTTTGTCATCAAAATCCTCAAGAATCTTTTCTTTTAAGTCTCTTCCCATACCTATGCAGGGTATAATTAGACTAGATCAAATGATGACTCCCTCACTGAGAATAATTCAGAATGGATGCTACTGATTATACTTGTTTTAATAGGTGCTCATTCTATATTGAAGTTTCCATCAATGGTGAACTCTAAGCATATGAGTATAAACCCGTCTGGAAGCCAAGCAACACAAAGATCTTCACAACGAGGAGTTCTTACTAAACACCTAAGAAAACAAAGACAAAGAAGGCCACCTTTCATAACTGAATGCAGGAACGTCAAGCTTACCTGTCCGGCCAACAGAGTAGGCAAGTCCGAGAATCGTCGAGGGGGATTCGAGTCTTCTTGGGGGATTCGAGTCTTCTTGGGGGCTTTGTGTCCTCGAATGGGCTTCGAGTCCTCGAGGGAGATCAGATTCCTCGAGGGAGTTTCAAGTCCTAGAGGGTGCTTCGAGTCTTCCAGGGGGCCTCGCGTTCCTCGAGGGGGGTTTTGAGTCCTCTAGGGGGCTTCGAGTCCCCGAGGTGACTTTGAGTCCTCGACTAGGTCTTGAATCCTCGAGAGGGCTTCATGTCCTCAAGGGGGTTTTGAGTCCTCGAAGGGGCTTCGAGTCCTTGAGGGGGCTTTGACTCCTCGACGGGTTTTCGAGTCCTCAAGGGGGCCTTCATGTCCATAAAAGGGCATCGTGCCCTCGAGGGGGCTTTGAGTCCACCAGAAGGCTTCGAGTCCTCGATGGGGCTTTCAATCCTCAAGGGGGCTTCGAGTCCTCGAAGGGGTTCCGAGTTCTCGAGGTGGAATCAGGTCACCGAGAGGGCTTCGAGCAATTCAAAATACCTCTCAACAACACCAGGATGACATACTGAACGATGGATTTTGGAGCTTTACTTGGGACTTAACATCAAATACCAACTGGTTAACATACCATTGACAAACTGGGGTTTCATTTTTTTTTGATTCGCCGATCTGTTCTTTGGTCTTTTTTTTAGATGGAAGCATCACTTTTGGAAGAAAGTGTTATTTTGCTTCAAGAGCTCATTACGGTTCTTGGATCATCACTCTGGATCATCCTTTGTATCAAACAATGCCTTCGAGGCTAATTAATTTTTGTTTCTTTTGGTTTGGGGAGCCTAATATATTCCCCCCATCTTTGGATGGCTTTAATTTTTTTAAAAAAAGACTAAGCTGACCTAGTGACTAAGCCCTCTTTAGAACCCGGACAACCCCGACCTAGTGTTCCCTAACCTAGTCTGCACTTAGACGCTCCATGCTAAAAACACAGATTTAAAATTATCTCTCCCTCTAGAACATTCATAAGGTGATCTTCTTTCTGGGTATAATGGAGATGGAAATACTTTGGGGCTATTCGGATTCATCATAGATGTCACGAGATGTTTCACTGTGTCTTGGTTTATCTGCGGCCAGACATGGTGGATTGTTCTAATCGGAATCACAAAGAATAGCACTCCCAATTTGTTAGCCCTGTTTCTCAATTTCATAAGAATTCCCGGAAGAAAAGGAACAGAAGAGGAGATTCTCGTAATTGGTAGTTTTCTACATTTTTACCCATATTCCGGTGAATCAACAACGCTGGAAATCATGGTCCGGCAACCATATCTATCAGTTGGCAGTGGCAACTCGAAGGGTATGCTAAACAGTAACTCTTCGAGAAATGGAGGTTCGAGTACTCGAAGGCAAGTTGAGGGATGGCTCAAGGATGGAAGATTGGTCCGAGGGCTGAAGGAGATTTTGAGTGATTCTAGTGCTGAAGGCATTCGAGTGCTCGAGATGGGCATTCGAGTGCTGGACGTGCTTAAGCACTCGTGGGGCAGCGGAGTGATGGTCCGAGGTTGGAAGGATGGTCCGAGGGCTGAAGGAGTTCTTGTGCTCTGTCTTCGAGGTGGTCCTGGTGGTGCTCGAGATCTCGAGGGGGTAATTCGTGTGCTGGAAGCTTTCGGATGCACCGGGGTGGGCACTCGAGAGCTGAAGGTGTTCGAATGCTTTGTCCTCGGGGTGGTGCAGGAGGTGCTCAAGTACTCGAGGTAGCCATTCGAGTGTGGTAAGCTCCCAAGTGCTCGTGGGGGGCATTCGAGGGCTGAAAGTGTTCGAGTGCTCTGTCCTCGAGGAGGGACTCGTGTAGAAACCTCGAGGGATGGCTACTGTTGAAAAAAAATTAATTTTTTTTAAAAAAAAACAGCAGCTTCTCTTTAGACTGTTGGGAGGATTTCCCATGGCAGTAGCATGGCCATGTAGGTTGGGTAGGGGGTAAATTAATTCTGCGTACGCATTATTAATAAACCCCTTGCTAGGTATCACTTGGAATTAACGGTTTGCGCTATTTGCCTGCACTGCACTGAAAAGTGCAAAATGGTATCAGGCTGTCCATTTGCCTAAAATGGAAAGAACGATTACAAAACCGTTGCGTGGGGCGTGCGTGGTAGAAGTCATGCCCGGTCTCTTATGCTTAGGAGGTCTATCCGTGGGGAACACTTGGGAGCATAACGGACTATGGTCAAACTGCACCCAACCCCATAGAGAAAACCTCGGCCCTCATCCAGAGACCGTTATTGAAGGCCAATAACACCTCTTTATCTTCATCTTAGACGTGTACATGGTAGAAGCGGTGTGCAAAGCCCTTTTTAGGAGGATAGGTCATACTACTTCATTCATTGGAAGACTGAATACCACTCTCGGATTAGAAGACCGAGTACCACTCTCGGATTTGAAGACACCCGTGTGGAGCAAACCACGGTGCAAGAGTCGGTTCAAACCACGGTGCAAGAGTCAGTTCAAACCACCGGTAGAAAGAGCCAGTTCACACCACCGGTAGCATGGATGTAACATGGAGAGAATGAGGCTAGTGAGTTCGTTCTCCTACCCCTCTATTTTTCACGGATGGCTTATACAGGCCCCAGTCACCACGACGGGACTCTGTCGAAAGGATGGCTCATACAGGCCCCGATCACCACGACGGGTTGTAATATTTTCCATGAATGGTCTCCACAGGCCCCGGTCTTCACGACGGGACTAGTTTCTTTTGGCACCTGGTTGTCATATTTAGATCAGGGGTAGTATTCTAGGTAACATGTATTAAGGGAGTGGGCTATTATCCCCACTCCCGTACACTCCCACGACATTTCTTTGGGTCACCTGATTGTACCGTCTAGATCAGGGGTAGTTCAGTAGGTTTCACTGTATAACGGGAGTGGGACAAAGTTCCCACTCCCGTAGACTCTCACAGTTTCTTTTTATTTACCATTACTTTCGACTAGTGACTAAGCTGACTTTAACTAATCAACGGTCAAACTTTAATTGACTTTGAATATATAAACACTAATTACTAGGTTGACTTTGTCTAATCAACGGTCTAACTTTACTTGACTTTCTAAATATAGACACTAATAACTATGTTGACTTTCTCTAATCAACACTCAAACTTTACTTGACTTTCAATATATATACACTAATAACTAAGTTGATTTTAACTAATCCACGGTCAACCCTTACTTGGCTTTCAACATAAAAATACTAATAACAAAGTTGGCTTTAACTAAGCAACGACCAACCCTTACTTGGCTTTCTACATACAAAAACAAATAAGAAAGTTAACTTTAACTAATCGACGGTCAACTCTTACTTGATTTTCAATATATAAACACTAATAACAAAGTTTACTTTAACTAATTAAGGGTCAAACATTATTTTAATTAGCATATAATAAATACTAATAAAAATGTTTGACTTTGTCTAATCAACGGTCAAACCTTACTTGATTTTCTATATATAAATAGTGTTTAAGTTGAATTTAACTAATCAACGGTCAATCTTTAGTAGAATTTCTATATGTAAATACTAGTAACTAAGTTGACTTTAAGTAATCAACGATGAACCCTTACTTGACTTTTAATATATAAACACTAATAACAGGGTTGATTTAACTAATTAACGGTCAAACTTTATTTGAATTAGTATATAATAAATACTAATAAAAATGTTTGACTTTGACTGATCAATAGTCAAACCTTACTTGACATTCTATATATAAATACTAGTAACTAAGTTGACTTTAACTAATCAACAATTAAACTTTACTTGACTCTTTCAATGTCGAAACACTAGTTAGTAAGCTAACTTTAACTAATCAACAGTCAAACTTTAATTGACCTTCAATATATAAACACTAATAACTAGGTTGACTTTGTCTAATCAATGGTCAAACTTTACTTGACTTTCTATATATAAACACTAATAACTAGGTTGACTTTCTCTAATCAACAGTCAAACTTTACTTGACTTTCAATATATAAACACTAATAACTAAGTTGATTTTAACTAATCCACGGTCAACCATTACTTGGCTTTCAACATAAAAATACTAATAACAAAGTTGGCTTTAACTAATCAACGGTCAACCCTTACTTGGCTTTCTATATACAAATACAAATAAAAAAGTTGACTTTAACGTATTAACGGTCAACTCTTACTTAACTTTCAATATATAAACACTAATAACAAAGTTGACTTTAACTCATTAACGGTCAACCATTATTTTAATTAGTATATAATAAATACTAATAAAAATGTTTGACTTTGTCTATTCAACGGTCAAACCTTACTTAATTTTCTATATATAAATACTAGTGGCTAAGTTGACTTTAACTAATCAACATTCAATCTTTTTTTTTGAATTTCTATATGTAAACACTAGTAACTAATTTGATTTTAACTAATCTACGATGAACCCTTACTTAATTTTCAATATATACACACTAACAACAAGGTTGACTTTAACTAATTTGTGGTCAAACTTTATTTGAATTAGTATATAATAAATACTAATAAAAATATTTGACTTTAAATAATGAACGGTCAAACCTTACTTGACATTTTATATATAAATACTAGTAACTAAGTTGACTTTAACTAATAATGGTGAAACTTTACTTTACTCTCTCTATATAGAAACATTATTTAAATTAGTATATAAATGGTAATAACTACGTTAATAACTAGGTTGACTTTCTCTAATCAACGATCAAACTTTACTTGACTTTAATATATAAACACAAATAACTAAGTTGCCTTAAACTAATTGATGGTCAACCCTTACTTGGCTTTTTACATACAAATACAAATAATAAAGTTGACTTTAACTAATCGACGGTCAACTCTTACTTGACTTTCAATATATAAACACTAATAACAAAGTTAACTTTATCTAGTTAATGGTGAAACATTATTTAAATTAGTATATAGTATATACTAATAAAAATGTTGACTTTGTCTAATCAATGGTTAAGCCTTAATTAATTTTCTATACATAAATACTAGTGACTAAGTTGACTTTTATTAATCAACGGTCAATCTTTACTTGAATTTCTATATGTAAACACTAGTAACTAAGTTGACTTTAACTAATCAACGATGAACCCTTACTTGACTTTCAATATATAAACACTAATAACATGGTTGACTTTAACTAATTAACGGTCAAACTTATTTGAATTAGTATATAATAAATAATAATAAAAATGTTTGACTTTGACTAATCAACGGTCAAACCTTACTTGACATTCTATATATAAATACTAGTAACTAAGTTGACTTTAACTAATCAATGGTCAAACTTTACTTGACTCTCTCTATATAGAAACACTAGTGACTAAGCTGAAAAGCTGAGGGGGGAGAGGCAAAAATAGGGCGCAGCCCTGCTACTGTTCATCGTAGTCAGTTTTCGTCGGGTTTCTCTTATGCGGCTCTTCCTCTCCGGCGGGGAGTCCGGCATTAATGTTGGGCTCTTCGCCGGGAGTGTTTCCATGTATGGTTTGCCTCGGTTTTTGAAGTTTCAAATTTGGGATCTGGGTTACCCGTTTTGCAAAATAAAGTTCGATTCTTGAACTTTTGGAGGAAGATCCACATTTCCGAACGTGGATTTTGAAAACCTATAGCCTCTTTATGGGTTTTCTAGGATCAAGACTTTCTCTTCGGTTTTCAAGCTAGGAGCTTTTGGGTTCTTGAAGTTCAAGTATCGGACTTTTTGAAGTTGGATTTCAAGACCCATTGATCCATGATGGGTTTTCTTGGAGGAAGACATGCCCACCAGTCTTGATGAGTGGAGTCTTTAGCCCGAGGAGGAAGATGAATTTCTGGCGGAGGAAGAGGACACGAACCCGATGCAAACAAAGAGAGCTTGGCGAACACCCATGTAAGTCTTGCTCTCTAAATTCAAGTGGTGCGGATTGGTGTGAATGGTGTTCATCTGTATGATAAATTTTGTGCGGATTTTTGTACGAATTTCTGTGGATTTTACTGGATGAATTTCTTGTATGGATTTTCTGCGGATTTTTTTTGTGAATTTGTGAGGAGGAATTGTGAGGAGGAACTTGCGTGAGAGGATGTTTTCAATTTCATTTACTGCAAGTTATAAAGAAATCTATTTTTGTGTGGCCTACTGTGGAAAGAAGTAGTTCGTATGCTAAACCCGTGTGGATTGCTTTGGAACTCTGTTTTAAGTAGTTCAATACTATGTGGAATCGTTCGTTCGGTGCGCAGAATAGTGATAAAGCTTAGGCATAAAAACTCATAGCATTTTAGTGCTTTCATTCTAGTGAACTTGTGCTATGCCTCGGCCTTGTTTGCTGGTTTAATTGCAACCCTCGACCAAGTGCTATGCTTTTTATGCCAAATTTCTGACCTACTTTGTAGCCTCATGAACACCTATGTATGGATTCTTAGGGAGCTCCTTAGGGAAAAACTAGGCTGATTTGTGAGGGGAAGTTTAAGGAGAATCTATGTTGTTCCTTGCTAATAGTGGATAGGTTCATTTGGGAATGGAATTAAGGATGGGTTTCATATATAGAGATTACTACTACCCAATTGATTTGGGTGAGCTTGGGCTTGAACCCTGGGCACTTGACCGGCCTAGCTTGTGTTCAGATCCCGGCCTAGCCCTCCGGCCTAGCTAGTGCCCAAACCCCGGTCACCTTTCCAGCCCTGCGTGCACTTGAAACCTGGGAAACTATCACCCTTGCAAGTGCCAGGCGAACCACGACCTTGCATGTGTTAAAACCCCGGTAAACTCCCAGCCTCGCTTGTGCTCAGTTCCCGGAAACCGTCCGTCCTGGTCTTACCTGAATTAGTTGGAGTTGAGACTGATTTGATGTACTCTATGCCATGGATGTAGACTTCTTTTTATTCACTGTGAACATCCATATGTATGCCCGGAAAAAGACTAATGGAACAGCTGATTCTAGTAACTGGTGCATTCACTTATTTTGCCCAGTTCCCGGTGAGTCACCGGTGTCGGAAAGCCCCGTTCGAAGTGAGGAAGCAAGTCTAGACGTGAGATTCATTTTACAGCTGGATCGGGAAATTTTGAGTTCGGGGGGTCTGTGCCCTCGAAGGGTCTCTGCCCTCGAGGGGGTTAATCCCTCGAAGGGGCTCTGACCTGGAAAGGGGTATTCTCTCGAAGAGGCCCTGCCTTCCAGGGGTCTCCGGCCTCGAAGGGTCTCTGCCCTTGAAGGGGTTATGCCCTCAAAGGGGCCCAGCCCTCGAAGGGGCTCTTCCCTCGAAGGGGTTATACCCTCGAGGGGGTTCTGCCCTCGAAGGGGTTATACCCTCGAGGGAGCTCTGCCCTCGAAGGAGTTATACCCTCGAAGGGGCTCTGGCCTCAAAGGAGTTATACCCTCGAAAGGCCTCCGCCCTCGAAGGGGCTGTGCCCTCGAAGGGGTTATACCCTCGAAGGGGTTTCGCTCTCGAAGGGGCCATACCCTCAAAGAAGTGTTGCCCTCGAAGGGGTATACCCACAAAGGGGCTATGGCCTCGAAGGGGCCCCTGGAAAAAAAAGAAAAAAATAGGCCTCTCTTCATCTGACCACAAGGATTCCCACTGTTACTTGCATGGCTATTCGGTCAGGAAGGCCGAGTTCACTCTCGGTTTGGAAGGCCTTCACCGCACCTTAGCGATGGTTGGGCTCACACCTGTGGGGAACAAACCACGTTCGAGAACCGGTTCACACGTTCGGTTGTTTCGAAGCTGTACTGCTTGGTTGCGCTATTTGCTAGGGTCAGAATGCCCGAGTTTGCGCTATTTGCCTGTGCTGTACTGAAAAGTGCAAAATGGCAACAGGCTGTCCATTTACCTAAAATGGAAAGAACGGTTACAAAACCGTTACGCGGGGCGTGCGCGGTAGAAGTCTTTCCCGGTCTCTTCATCATTAGAAGGTCTATCAGAGGGGAACACTAGGGAGTAACACATACTACGGTCAATCTGCTCCCAACCCCATCGAGAAAACCTCGGCACTCATCCAGAGATAGTTATCGAAGGCCAGTAAAACCTCTTTATCTTCATCTTAGAGGTGTACATGGTAGAAGTGGTGTACCAGCTCTTCCTGGAGAAGATGGCATACTGCTTCATTGGAAAGCCGAGACCATTCTCGGCTTGGAAGACACCTGTGGGGAATAAACCACGGATGAAGAGTTGGTTCACACAACCAGTTGTATGAAAGTTGCATGGAGTGAGGGGCTACTGAGTTTGTTCTCATGCCCCTCGGTAGTTTCACGGAAGATTTCTACAGGCCCCTATCATAACGAAGGGGGGGCATTTTTTTGGGTCACCTGGTTAAGTCTAGACCAGGGGTAGCTAAGTAGCATCTTTTTGAGCCACCTGATTGTACAATCTAGATTAGGGGTAGTTTACTAGGCTTCATAGTATCACGGGAGTGGGATAATGTTCCCACTCCCGTAGACTCTCACGGTTTCTTTTTATTTACCATTACCTTCGACTAGTGACTAAGCTGACTTTAACTAATCAATGGTCAAACTTTAATTGACTTTCAATATATAAACACTAATAACTAGGTTGACTTTTTCTAATCAACAGTCAAACTTTATTTGACTTTCAATATATAAACATTAATAACTAGGTTGACTTTCTCTAATCAATGGTGAAACTTTACTTAGCTTTCAATATATAAACACTAATAACTAAATTTGATGCATGAGCAACAATTTTACTTTACTTACCCTCCTAGAAATCCATCTTAGATTGTTTATATTATTTTGACACTGTAGGAAGAGTTGTTGATGGAAGGGAGATAATGGTTCAGTTTGCTAAGTATGGTCCAAATGCAGAATGAATGTGAGTGTTGCATTTTTTACATCGTGGACTTAGTATTCAGGTTGCTGGCAGGAGTTTCGGTTGTGGTGAACTCTTTCTCAGGTGCGCTATCTTTTGGTGGTGCTTTTATGTGATTATGCCTTTGTTATCTGGAATAAGAGGGAAAATGGACAGTAGGATTTTACCTTTGTCTATTTTTTAGTTTCATTACTTGTGAATTGCATCTAATTAGAGCTTCTTCTCTATTGTTTACGCGTGTAGTCTGATGAAGAATGTGAATACTTTATTGAGCTTACGAAGCCTAACATGGTTAAATAAACTGTGGTTGATATTGATACTGGCTAAATTAAAGATACAAGTTTATATTCTGAATTCTTTTAGTCATTTTGTACGTAGAGACTTTTTGTGATTTTATCATTTATGTAGAGTCTTAATCGCTGACTGTTGGTTTGTTGTTGTGTCGGGGTGAGGGTGCCGTGTCGGTGGTGGTAAGATTGATTCCTCTCCAAGGTCTCCGCCACAATGTTTATTCCCATCGATTATCAATTTTGTATCATAACTTTTTTTGATTTTATTTCTATATTATCAATTTTGTGAAGTTAATTTTATTATTAAATTAATTTCCTACTAAATTGTTAATTTTGGGTGTTTTTCCCTTCCTCTGAAAGCGGCAGTGCAGAAGGGATTATTTTTAGTCATTGTAAATATTTTAGTACCGGTGCTAAAAAACACCGGTGCTAACAAAAAAACCGGTGTCAAAAGTAGGGATTTAGCAACGGTGTTTTTCCAATCGGTGAAACCATTTCATCAGTTACTTATGGCACAGATTGTTTTTACGAAAAACTAGTACTAGAATGAAAAAAACCTGTGCTAAAGGGGGGTTCCTGTGATAGTGAACGATTTTACTTTGGGAAAATCATACTGCGATAATATCTCCGTCAACACAAACCAAAGGATCCAACAACAACCATGACCATTTCATGGTTTCTGTACATGTGAGCTAGCATTTCCTGCCTTATAGCTGATTCTACACATAAAAATTTCTTAAGTTAACTATATGCCAAGTGTTAGGGACACTATTTCCATCCATCCTCTTTAGCTCATAGCAGTTTGATCGGTGCACCTTCATTATCTTGTGCGGACATTCCCAGTTTAGGCCTAACTTTCCTCTTTCTTTGGCAAGTTAGCTTCTTTTCCTTAGCACCATATTTCCCACTTGAAATTGCTTCTCTTTGACCTTTTGGTTGTATGTTTTTGCAACATTTTCCTTGTACTTAGCCTCATTCTCTCTTTTTTCTTTAAGTGCATCCAAGTTCAACTTGACCTATTCTAGGTTAACATCCTCCTTGTGTTGCTCCACTTGAAGATTGGATTGTCCAATCTTTACAAGGATTACTGCTTCGTGGCCATATACTAGAATATACGGCATCTCTCATGTTGGTTCTCGCACTATTGTCCTGTATAACCACAAAGTGTTGGGCATCTTGTCAACCTAACTTGCACGCTTCCTTCTAATCTCTTCTGGATTCTTTGAATGATCGTTCTGTTAGTTACTTCCGTATGTTTGTTTCCCTGGGGGTGATCTACATAAGTGAATTTCTGAGTGATCCTAGCTTTAGACACCATTCCGTGAAAACCCCACTTGTAAATTGTGTGCCAATATCGGTAACAATGGTGTGTAGTATTCTGAAGCAATAAACTATGTTCTGCCACAAATTTTCTTGCAGCTTCTGCTGTTACCCATCCTAGTGGTTTCACTTCCACCTACTTGGTGAAGTAATCGACCACTGTGATTAAAAACTTGGGGCTGCTAGCGCCCTTCGGGAAAGGTCCAACGAGTTCGATCCCCTACATATCAAAAGCCCATGCTCCGTATATGCCTATCAATGTTGAATGTGGCTTGTGTGATATTGGAGCATTCATCTGGCAGGTTCTACATTTGAGGACGAAGTTGTATGCATCATTCAACATGCTTCGTTAGTAAAATCCTGCTCGAATGATCTTCTTTGCAATCGTTCGAGACCTTTGATTTGATCCACACAGTCTTTCCTATACTTCTTTTGAGATTTCATCTTCTTGTAACGATCCTAAGCATTTTATCCACGGAGATAAGTAACCTTGTTTTTATAAGGTTTCATCCTAATAAGCATAGTTGTGTGATCACATTTGCAGCTTCCTAGCCTATACTTTGTCTGTTAGAAACTTCCCTTTGTCAAAGTACTCAATCAATGGTGTCATCCAGCTTAGCTCTTGTTCCTAAACAGCAAAACGTCCATCCTTGTTGTGCTTCTGATCAGGATGATTTCATCTTTCACATCTTTGCATTTTGATAATGGGTCAAATCCTGTTGTCGCCAATTTACTTAATGTACCTGCCTTTGCATTTTCGCTCCTTGGGATGTGTTGTATATTGGAGTATTCAAAGTTAGCAATGAGTTGACGAATCAGGGTTAAGTATTTCACCAACTTACCTTCCCAAAATTCATAATCTCCACGTACTTGTTGGACCACTATTGGTGAATCACTAAATTCTCAAACGCTCTTCACCTTCATGTTAACTGTGAGTTGTAAGCCATATATTAACGCTTCATACTCTACTTCATTGTTGGTTAGTGAGAAATCAAAGTGAATCGAATATCTATATTTGCCTCCGCTTGGATCAACCATCCACGGTCATGCTCTGCATCCTTCCTGTTAGATGCCCCATCTACGAACAACTTCCATGCAACATCTTTTCACTTGGTCTTTCCACTGTCCCATTCTTCAAACTGTTGTGTTTTCTCTTTTTACGTCCCTATGCTTGTCATTTCTGCAATGAAATCTGCTAAAGCTTGTGTTTTAATAAAGGTTCGCGACTGGAAATGAATTTCAAACTATCCTAATTCAAGGGCCTACTTAATCATTCTCCAAGATGATTTTGGTTTGCTCAAAATGTTCTTGATTGGGAGGTTGGTACAGACAAAAATTGTATTACTCTCGAAAAAGGTTCACAGTCTTATTGCCGAATATATCAATGCTAGGGTCAATTTTTTGATGGGAAGATAGGCCTTCTCGGCTTGTCGCAATGTTCTTTTGGTGTAAAACACTGGTATTTATTTTTAGGCTTCTTGAGTTACCAGGACTGAGCTTACTGCATTCACTGAAACCACTAAATATAAGTATAGTGTTTCTCCTTGAACTGGTGCTTTTAGTGTGAGGAGTGTCTGAAGTTAATCCTTCAGTGACTCTTATGCTGATTGGCACTCTTAATTCCAACTAAAATTTCTTTCTTTTTTGAGGACTTTGAAAAGTGGGAAGTGCTTTTCAGCTGCTTTCAAGACAAACCTGCTGAGTGCAGTGATTGATCCCATTAAGATTTGGACTTGTTTCACTATTCGTGGTTGGGGGAGTTCCACGATTGCTTTTATTTTCTTTGAATTGGCCTCAATCCCTTTGGAGGATACCTTACACCCCGGAAATTTACCTGCTCCAACCTCGATTGTGCACTTCTTTGCATTGAGCTTCATTCTGATTGCGCTCAATGTATCCAGAGTTTCTTTTAAATCATCTACAAAGTCAACTATTCGCTTTCTCTTGATCTCCATATCATCTACATATGCTTCCATATTGCATCCAATTTGACTATGGAATTTGTTGTCAACCACTCTTTGGTATGTTGACCCAACATTTTTTAGTCTAAATGGCATCTTCACAAAGCAGAATATTCCAAAGCTTGTTATGAAATATGTTTTTTATGCGTCTCCAGAATTCATCAATATTTGATGATATCCTTTGTAGGAATATAAAAGAGTGAGGACTTCAAATCCCGAGATGGCTTCCACTCACTGATTAATCTTTGGCAGGGGGTAACAATCTTTGGCAGGGGGTAACAATCTTTTGGGCATGCTTTGTTCAGATTAGTAAAATCAATACAAATTCTCCATCTCGATTCTGCTTTTCTTTACCATTATTGGGTTCGCTATCCATGTTGGGTATATCACCTCTTTTATTATTCCAGCTTGTAATGGTGCCTTTACTTCGTTCTCAATTTCGTTTTGCCTATCACAGGCAAAACTTTGTTTCTTCTGTTTGACCGACTTGATCGATTAAGCGATGTTCAAAGAATGAGTTTCCATGCTTGGGTCAACTCCCTTCATGTTTTGTACGCTCCATGCGAACGTGTCTTTGTGCTCTCTTAGAATTTGTATTATTCTCTATTTTTCTTAGCCTGGAAGAAATTTCCCTCTCTTGACATACTTGGAAGCATTGTTGTCACATAAAATGACATCTTCAGTTTCTTCCCTGATTTCCACTGAACGGTCCGCCTGGGTGAGTTTGTCACTACTAGTGATAATACTAACCATTTTTGGTTGTTCCATAGTTCATTCTTCTTTCATTGTGATGAAAATGCATTGCCTGGAGGTATGTTGATTTCCCTTTAGATTTCTACCCCTTTCGGGGTTAGAAATTTCATGACCAAATGGTATGGAGACCAAATTGCTTTCGCTCTGTTCATCCATGGTATGCCAATGATAGCATTAAATGAACTTGGAGCATCTATGACCACGAAGTCACAGATTACAGTGCAGTTCTTCTCATTTTCTCCAAATGTCATGGGTAATTGGATGTTGCCAAGCATCATTTTTGCTTTTCCTGTGAATCCAACGAGCTCGGGTGTTGGCTTCTTCAAGTCACTTCTTTTGAATCCATGCTTGTCAAAGAAATCCAGAAACAGGATTTCTACTACACGTCCATTATCTACAAATACTCTATGGACAGTTGCATTCCCAATTTTGGCTATAATAACCATGGGGTCATTGCGTGGCGAAGCGTTAGGAACAACGTCTTCTTCGCTAAACGTGATCATTTCATCCATGCGTAATATTTTTCCCACGGGCTTATGTGGAGGCGAATACCTAGCTTTAGCTTTCCGAGAATTGTTTGACAAGGATTTTGTTGATCCATGTATAGAGAAGACCACTTTTTCTGGTGTCTCATCAGGCAGATCTCCCTCATAGCTTATTTTCGCAGTCATCTTTTGGGCCCTATTATGGGTGTTCGAAGTTTCCTGGGGCTTGGGTATAGATCTTCTGCTTTGCTTGGCTCGTTATACCTGTTACTACTTTCTTCCTCCTTGCATTGTCCTAGATAACCATTTCTCAGGTTTTTCCTCTATCTACCTCTGCAAATATTTACAATACTCTATATCATGCCCATAGTCCTTGTGGAAAGCACAGTAGTATTCCATTGATCTCTTCTCTGGGGGAGCTTCCATTGGTACAGGTTTGAGGAATAATTCTTTGTTCGCCTGCCAGATCTCTTTTCGCAATTTTGTCAACAAGGTCTCTTGGGATAAAATCATTTGTATTCCTGCTTCTTTTCCTTTGAAGGTAAAGTTTCCTTTCCTCTTCTTTGCTAAGTTCCTTTGAAAATCCACTATAGTTTTTTTCTCGCCTTGCTCCCACTCAATTTTGTGGCTGTTGGCTTCCTCGGTCTGTACATATTGTTCTATCATCCTTTGCAAGCCTCCTGGATTTTCTGGCATGTTTTTTGTTAGTTCCTTGTAGAACTCTCCTGATCGCATACCTTTCATGAACATGCCTAAAGAAGACTGGAATGATAGATCCAACACCTATAGACTCTCTGTAACAAACCTGCTGTGATATTCTGCCAAACTTTTGTTGCTTCGTTGGGCTATGTTTTTCAAATATGCAATTGTTTTGGTGAAATTCTGCTTCTGATAGAACTTTCCCAAAAACAAATATGATAGATGTGCCCAAGATGTTATGCTTCTGCATGGTAAATGCTTATACCACGCAATCGTTGTTCCCGACAAGAATATTGGGAACGCCTTGCATACTAACTCTATTTCTGCATTGCGGAACCACATGCTATTGCGATATGAGTGAAGGAACTCCTTTGTGTCTATTGTTCGATCATTGATTTTTACATGCAATGGTAGTGTGAAGTCATTTGGAATTTTGAAGTTGCGGATATGCGGTGCTAGCGGTGAGTTGTCTGTGTCATCCTCTGCAACTATGTCTCTCAATTCATCCCCATATATAAGATCACCATTGTTTTGAACCACTTTCTGACTTACCTCTGGGGACTTTGGTTTAAGAGTGGCAAGGAATTAATTGTACAGTTGCTGTTTGTTTGCCTCTAGGAACGTAGCGAACGCTCATTTTTCTTTTTCCTTGTTCAGGTTAAGAGACTCTGCTTCTTCTTCTTCTTCCCTATCATTTTTGTCATGTCTTTTTTCTCTGCTAGGGGTGTGTTTATAATCTTGGCTAGGATGTCCATTCCTATTCCTCCCTGTTGTTTGTTCTTTAGTGTGGTGGTTTTGACTCTTTTCACTTCTGGTGAACGGCATTATAAACTCCGCTAGAAATGAACGAATAGAAAAAATCTCTAGTCCAATAGACGACGCCAAATGTTTTGGTATACTCCTCTCTAATTGGTTGATCGTGGTTCACCAAAGATGCGCCTGCAAAAGAGATCTTGGAGGTGTCTCTAGGGAAACAACTTTGACGCTCAAGTCAGTAGCTTTCTTTCTAGAATCAAGCTTCTCTATTTTAGTTGCACTTACCTAAATGTGTCTCATTCGTCCTCCTTTTATAATATGTTGTGAACGAGGTTCCGCTTTGTCCGAAACTATCATCGTGTGTGTAATGATGGGGCCGAGAAACGTGGTTCCTGGCTAGCGACCAGACATGGCTTTTGCTATTCCCGGCTCGTGGGCTAGCACCGTTCCCTCTGCATTCGTTTGACCTAAACTTGCTTCGCTACTTCGATTCAGGCTCTACTTGTTGTTTGTGCTTACTTCTTGTTTGGACTAGGTATGGATCGCATAGGCACCGGTATTTTATATACCGGTGCTACGTCACCATCAATTAATAATTTTTGGCTATTACAAGCACAACACCAGTAAGATACACCGGTATCTCGGGTACCAGTGGTGGTTCAAAATTTTTTCCCATTTTTTAAGATCACTAACACCGGTTTATGCACCAGTATAAAATATATCGATGTCTTTGTATCTCATGCACCGCTATTTTGACAATCACATATCTTACCGGTGCAATTGTTGTAAGTTACACCGATCTTCCATTTTTAGAAATTTTACCGGTGCCTATCTACCTATTTTGCCAGTGATGAAACCTTGTAAAATACTTGTATATAATACTATCATTATCTTTTTTTTAATTAAAAACTCACAAGAGGTGAGGGGGTTTCTATTAGGCTCCCGAGGCCAAAAATGAGAATGTAACAATTGAAGTAAAATCAATTCAAATATTTACAAATTGATTCAAGCGACTCACCTAGATAAAAGCAGTTACATTCTCGCTTTTAGAATTCCATTTCTTTTCCATTTCTTTTGTCTCCACCCCTAGTGTTAACAAATAGAAATGGCCTTATCCTCAAGCCGAGATTTAAAATGGCCTTCCACTTTTTTGCCTCCATTCCAAATATCGATTAAAATGAGGTTGCCTTCCGTAATAGCCCCTTTAATAGCCCCTTGCAAATTGCTTCCCCAAAAGCAATTTACTTCAAGCATGATTGACAAGCATTGAAAACGTTGAGGCAAGACCAGTACAGCATCTGGAATGTTGCTTGATTTTTGAGATTTGAACTGGTCATCCATAAGTCCTCTGAGCTTGTATCCAGAAATCCATGCATATACAGCCTTCTCCACGCACACTTTTGCATAATCTTGATACATACCAGCCAAAGAAGAAAAGGACCGTGCAATCAGTATGCTTAAACAATGGTTCCATGATTCCATTTCTCTGCTTCCCTGTCATAAAACAAAACAAACCAACAGTATCTTTTCTAACTAAAAGAGCTAAGAGACTCGAAGGTAAGGAAAGTACATAGCATCTAAGTGTATGAGTCCTCTAATATCTTTAGGCATGATAGCAAGATTAAAAAAAGAGTGGTGTACCTTTGATGTGCTTGCTAGCTTTGCTAGAGAATCCGCAACACTATTAGCCTCTCTGTAAATATGACTTATGGTATAGTCTAGATTGCTCAGTATTTTCCGAATGTTCCTGATATTAGTTATGCAATGCCAAGGAATTCTGAACTCTCTTCTAACCATTTCACCAGAATCAAAGAATCGCATTCAATTTGTATAGGAGAAAAAATATTTTGCAGAGACAACTCTAGTCCTTGTTCCAAAGCTTTTTTTTTTTTTTAATTAGAAACCATCCGGTGGATGGGAGGATTTTATTAGGCTCCTCAAACCCAAAAGGAAGTGCTACAAGTAGAGTTTTTACAAAAGATCATTCATGATGATCCAAGAGCCAACGAAGCCCTCCAAGCAAATAGAAAATTGCTTCCAAAAGCGCTATGTTTAGTCAAATCTAAGCTAACTGAATATGTGAATGTTCCAAAGCTTTGATTTTGGCCAATATGTTGTTTCCTTGGCCGAGGTATGTGGCCGTTGCTAGCTAGACACGACCCTACTGATTCCTGACTTTGATACCAGCTCTTGCATCCTCATTTCTGAGGGAAAGGGCATTAGTGTTAAGCTTGCATTTCTCCTGGAGTTCCCAATGGATGATCTAACTTGATCTCCCTTTCTTCTTTAAACTGTAAGGCCCCCTCGCTAAAGCAGGAAGATTTCCATGCATTGACCATTTGAAATTTAGTTTATGAGCAAGGAATATGTCCTAATATTGTGTCATAATCTTCTTGATTATATGCATAGTGTTAGGCTTTATGGATTTATGCAAAAATCAGTTTCTAGCACACCATATAAACCAAGTTAATATGCATGGGAGAATGCGGATCAGTTGAGCAGATTCAGAGTTTTTAACTTCAAAAGACCAATAGAAATAGAACTAGTCCCAGAGATATATAAAGTTATGGTTTGGCAGGTTAAAAACTAAGTTCATATGGTTCCATATATTCTGAATAACTCGACAAGAGTTAAAACAATTTTGGAAATCATCTGCTTCATGTTCACAGAAAATGAATTTGGAAGGGAGATTGAAAGAAAGATCTTCTAGAATATCAGGCATAGCTATCAATCTGTTCAACAACTTTCAGTTGTAAACACAAATCTTTCTAGGTAGTAGATTAGACCACAGATATTGAAAAGATGGGACCATATCCTTTGTTTGTCTAAGAAAAGCATAGCCTGATTTCAAGGAAAAAACACCTTTCTCAAATAAGTTCCAGACAAGTGTATCATCATATTCTGGATATAAGGTGGTTTCTTGCTCAAGGTAATTTAGAATATGCACAGGCAGACCAGCACTTATCAGATTAAGAAAATAGCTTCTATTTTAAATAAAATCAGCAATAGAATAATCAGGTAAAGGGATGTCTATATCTCTATTCCAAATATCAATTAGTGAACCAAAACCAGTCCAATTAGAGAACCAAAAAGAGACCTCTCCTTTTCCAATCTGCAAAAAGGAGTTAGAGACAACAATATCTGATATTTCATTTATCCTTTTCCAAGTTCTAGAGACTTTTAAGTAGTCTGGCATAGACCACAAGACTTGAGACCATAAAGATCTGTTTTGTTGAAGCTTCCACCAGAGTTTAAGTGGGAAGCTATCAGTCATAGTATGCATATTTTTAAAATCAAGACCATTCTCCAATTTAGGAAAACATAATTTAGGGTAAGATCTCAAAAAAAATTTTGTCTCCGTCATTATTATCCGAGATTCTCCAAAAGAAATTTGCAAAAAGTATATCCAACCTATCAATCACTCCTCTTGTTGGTTTTAAAACTGTGATTAAGTAAAGTGGAATGGCTAAAAGAACTTGTTTGATTAAAACCATCCTACCTAGTTGATTTAAGAAATTATTCTGCCAAGATAAGATTTTAGAAGAGATGGAATCAATCATATTTTGGAAAAAGATATTACCTTCTAGTAAACATAGGACAGCCTAGATATTTGAGGGGGAAACAGCCAGGTATCATGTCTATATCATTTATTAAAAAGGTCCTAATTCTTGGAGGTGCAAATTTAGAAAGGTAGAAAAGGGACTTTTCAAAGTTCACCCTTTAACATATAGCTCTTTCAAAGGTTTTTAGAAAATATATGATAGTTTTTAGACCAGCCTTTGAAAATTTCATGAAAATCGATGTGTCATTTGCAAAAGATATGTGAGTTACTTGGATCATAAAGTGTGGCAACTTGTAAAAATCCATATTTGCATATTGGAACTGAAAATTCAAGTTCTTCGAGAAGGCCTCAGCCATAAGAATATATAAGAAAGGAAACAAATGGTCTCCTTACCTGAGTCCTCGTGATGATTGAAAGAAACCATGAGACATTCCATTCACAAGTATAGAAAAGTAAGTTGCTTTAATAATGCCCATAATCACATCAACCAATGAGTTTTTAAAACCAATTTTTAAAAGTAGTTTTGTTAGAAAAGATCTATCAAACACTTTCATCATGTCAAGTTTTAATATCACATTAAAACCACTGTTTTTATTATTTAAAAGGAAGTTAGCTCTTGCATTAGAAGAGCATTGTCCACCCGTTCTCTTCCTTGAACAAATGTAGTTTGTTCATGTGAGATTGAAGCTGACATTATGGGCTGAAGTGCAGTTTGTTCAATGAAGTTAGTTCTTGCATTATAAGACTTTCACTGTAATAGTAAATTAGGTTTGAATTCTAAAATTGCTTTCGGATAATCTGTATTGCTCTTTACCACATATAAGTAATCCGTCAATTGGATTCTTAGTAACACACTCAAGTCCGACCTGATACTTGCATTGAATAAGTTGGTCATAATTTTGGGGTGTTACACTGGCGGGAAGGAAAGTGGCAAATTCTGAAATCCAATATGCACCTTTAAGTAGGTGAAAATGATTTCAATTTCCTATAAAATTCAATTAATTATCGAATGTGTGGACCTTAACTTAGCTTGTCTGGGCTCAAATTTTCAATGATTTGAGTTATATAAACAACAAATTCCCAGAAAAAATGCGGGAATGCATTATACAAAGTTGATTGAGATTCAGATTGCACGACCTCCCAACCCAGATCTCATTGTTCTTATTCGTTCATCAAAACCAAGAGTCATTTCCTGGCGTTTACTCAGAAAAATTGTACTTAAAACACTCAACGATTGCATGGACCCATCCTCTGGTCTCCAGTGATCATGAAAATATGTTCCAAACTCGAAACATGCATGTCTAGGACGGTGGTTCCGTGTTGATTTTCTTAAAACACAGCATATTGGAGCCGTTAGTGATTATTTCTTCACTGCAATTTTTTTCATGAAATTTAAATAGTTTTAACTAAATAACGGGACTATATATTACTATCCAGTTTGTCAATTTTAATAAACCAAGCCCCGTTGAAGAGTTTTTCCCTTGCACATGTTCTTTGATGTAGAGTCCTCGGGAGTTGGACTTCTTTATGGCATATTGTGAATACTGGTGATTTGGTGTTTTAACACCACTGCGATCAGGTTTTCTAGACAGCAGGTTATTGCCGCGAATTATGGAGCGAATGATGGAGTATAATTATGCGATCAGATCAGAATATTGTGCAGATTATTATGTGATTTCGTGGCAATCTAATTCTGGTAAACGAATATTCCTGTAATAGTTAGGAATTGATTAAGTAGTTTATTTATGGTACAAGTCCTATTAATAAAGGATTGTCCATTTAAATACCAGATTAGAATTAGATCTTTCCTTAGTCTAGAAGTCTATTTATGGTAGAGTTAGACAAGGAAAGAGTTTGATACAAGGCAGGATTGCGAAGGATATAAAAAGAAGAAGATACAACGCAATCATTGAGCAAAGTAATCAAGTTTTTATCTCTACGTGAGATACGTTATTGAAGCTCTTCGTCTCTGGTTTTGGAGGTTCGTCAAATCAACCGACCAAGTTCTTAAAGATCAGAAACAAGGAAGCCTTAATTCCTCGGGAGGAGGAGATCCAGAGAGACGTGTTGATCGTGGGGGTTCAACGGCGTAGGATCGGCAGTGAGGGGATCTCACAACATCCACTCAATAGGTTAGCAATGGATTAGTATTTAAGTTAAGCTTCTTGTACTAAAGACTGCTTTCTAGTGGATGGTTTCTGATCTGGGCAAGGCCCCGCAGACGTAGGTGTATTTGCACCGAACTGCGTAACCAAGTTGTGTGTGCACTGCGTATTTCGTTTTGAGTTTTAACATCAAACTGAACTTGGTGTTTTAACACCAAACTGTTAAACAACTTGGCATAAAGGTTTAAAATTTAGGTGAAACTGAAATTCATTTGACGAGAGAGAAATTCCACCAAACCCATTATTTGTGTACAGCTCAAAGAGAATCTTCTTGTATTTAAAAATTAATCCCTTAGTTCAACACGCCTGATCGTGGATTATAAGAATTCAAGCAATAACAGTGGATGAGTTGTGTGATTACAGTGTTTGACAAAACCTTTCCGTATAAATAGTCGATGAACTGTTGTTAACCAAATGTGCCACTGGGAGCCTACACTTACTAGCAAAAGATGAAAAGCATGTCCCCAATGTCTTATTTTACTGTAATCCTAACATTATTCCTCATCAACGGGGGGCATGCTTATTTGGATCAAACCAAATATTTTTCAGCTGGTATCGATTCCATACTGCCATCCGCAACCTGCAAAACTTCTGCTTCTAGAGGTCGTTTGATAAATCTTTATATATTTATCTTTCAGTTTACCTTTTTATTAAAAAATCAAGTTGAATTTCTGAATTCTCTCTCTGCTCATTTCGGCAGCTTTATTTGATTTCACTATTTTTCAGTAAATGATAATCTTTCCTCCTTTTCTAGAAATAATTTTCATTTGAACCCCATTGTTGCTTTTCGTTGTATTATAAATTTCTTGTATTAGCTTATTGCAGCTGAGGAATAGATCTCATCGAATAATGGTTAGACAAATTATTAAAAATTTTGATTTTTATAATTTTTAAGGACCGATTATGATACTCACTTCGTCTCAACCAAACTTGTACAATTTTTTTCACGGTCTCCAATAAGCATGTTGGACTATAAAAATATGCAACTATGTAGAATAACGACACATAAAAAGTTAATATTTAAAAATTACATACTATGACGAATCTAACAATGCCTAATGTGATGATATTATTGTTCGTATATCGATTTAAGTGTGAGATCAAAGTTCAACTTGAAAAATGATTCTGTGAAGATTTGGGACGGAGAGAACTAGTAGTAATTTACATTGATTTTAAAGTATTTCATAATTATAGATTTTTCATTACAATAAATAAAAATAAATATCAAATCCCCCCGTTAAGATACCAATTATAAGGTGATCCTTCGGACGGTTATTCACTTTGTGATTCTTACATATGAATGTCTGCATCACAATTACGTGTCGCTAAATCCACCAGGTCCCAATGGGGAGTCCACAATGAATGTGGTGGACAGGAACGGAGCCTGCTTCAAAGGAGAATCCGGCAAGCAAACTCTGTCCCTGGCTCAAATCCTGAATCAAGATCAATCTAGAGTAGACTCTATTCAGTCCCGCCACGCTTCAACTTCTCTAAAGACCGACAAAATCACCGACAAGAAAACAACGCTCCCCAGCCAGACCGGAGCCTCCCTCGGAACTGGTAACTACGTCGTCAAAGTCGGCCTCGGCACTCCGAAGAAATACTATTCCATGATTTTCGACACCGGCAGCGACCTCACCTGGCCCCAATGCACACCCTGCGTTAAACACTGCTACCCGCAGAAAACTCCCATCTTTAATCCCTCACTCTCAAACTCTTACTCCAACGTTTCATGTGCATCCCCGCAGTGTGCGCTGCTCGTAACCGGCACCGGAAACACGCCCGGGTGCTCCGGTTCCACCTGTGTGTACGGCATACAGTACGGGGATCAGTCATTCTCGGTTGGGTTTTTTGCTAAAGAGAGCATTGCACTAGGGTCAGACGTTTTCTCGAATTTTCTCTTCGGCTGTGGCCAAAACAACAACGGCCTGTTCGGGAGAGCTGACGGTTTACTAGGCCTTGGCCGGAGCCAGATATCGTTGGTATCCCAAACTGCAAAGACATACGGGAAAGTCTTTTCCTACTGTCTTCCCACAAGCCGCGGTTCGAATGGGTATCTGAGTTTCGGAAAAGGAGGAATATCCCAGAAGGCCAAATACACTCCGCTCTCCAGGCCGAGTGACAATTTCTATTTCGTCGATGTAGAGTCCTTGGGAGTTGGACTTCTTTATGGCATATTGTGAATACTGGGATCTGGTGTTTTAACACCACTGCGACAGCAGGTTTCTGGAGAGCTGGTGTTTAAACACCACTGCGACAGCAGGTTTCTGGACAGCAGGTTTTAGCCGCGAATTATGGAGCTAATTATGGAGGATAATTATGCGATCAGATCAGAATATTGTGAAGATAAGTATGTGATTTCGTGGCTATCTAATTCTGGTAAACGAATATTCCTGTAATAGTTAGGAATTGATTAAATAGTTTATTTATGGTACAAGTCCTATTAATAAAGGATTGTTCATTTACAAACCAGATTAGGATTAGATCTTTCCTTAGTTTAGAAGTCTATTCATGGTAGAGTTAGACAAGGAAAGAGTTTGATTGAAGGCAGGATTGCGATGGATATAAATACAAGAAGATACAACGCAATCAATGAAGCGACCAAGGATTATTCTCTACGTGAGAAGTTTTGGAGCGATCTGCCTGTGGTGTCTGGAGACGAAGCGACCAAGTTTTATCTCTACGTGAGATACGTTGGTGGAAAAGTTCGTCTCAGGTTTTGGAGGATTGTTTAATCTGACCAAGTTCGTAAAAAGTTGAGCGAAGCAATCAAGGTTTTATCTCTACGTGAGATACGTTATTGAAGCTGTTCGTCTCGGTTTTGGAGGTTCGTAAATCAACCGACCAAGTTCGTAAAGATCAGAAACAAGGAAGTCTTAATTCCTCGGGAGGAGGAGATCCAGGGAGACGTGTTGATCGTGAGGGTTCAACGACGTAGGATCGGCAGTGAGGGGATCTCACAACATTCACTCTATAGGTTAGCAATGGATTAGTATTTAAGTTAAGCTTCTTGTACTAAAGACTGCTTTCTAGTGAATGGTTTCTGATCTGGGCAAGGCCCCGCAGACGTAGGTGTATTCGCACCGAACTGCGTAACCAAGTTGTGTGTGCACTGCGTTATTTCGTTTTGTGTTTTAAACATTAAACTGAACTTGGTGTTTCAACACCAAACGGTTAAACAACTTGGTATAGAGTTTTGGAATTTAGGTGAAACGGAAATTCAATTGGTATCAGAGCAAGGCACTTGCTGACCCCTAAACAGGGAGAGTGAGATCAGGTTTCACCATGGCACCAAAGGAGGGGGCTTCGGTCACGCGACCACCGTTGTTGGAACAAGGAAATTACGCCTATTGGAAGGCACGCATGAAGGTGTTCATTAGAGCATTAGATGATCAAGCTTGGAACAATGTCATAAATCAGTACACTCCACCTACAGTAGCCGAATCCGCGGGATCAAGCTCATTGATGGCTAAACCATTCTCTGAATATTCTACCGAGGAGCACAAAGCACACGTGTCCAACTCAAAGGCGTTAAATGCCATTTTTACGGCAGTGGATGAAGATCAGTTTAAGATGATTTTAAATTGTGAGACTGCTAAAGAGGCGTGGGATGTGTTACAAACTTATCATGAGGGGACAAGCTCTGTCAGAGAATCAAAGTTGCAGTATTACACGGCACAATTCGAAGATCTAAAGATGCGCGAAGATGAGACAATTTCTGAGTTCAATGGACGAGTTCGAGATATTGCCAACAAAGCCTTTCAGTTTGGCAAAAAGTACAAAGATCACAAGCTTGTAAGAAAGGTTTTGAGAGCACTGCCACCACGTTTCAACATGAAGGTCACAGTGATTAATGAAAACAGAAGGATAGGAACAATGACGCTTGATGAACTTATGGGTTCACTGGAATCTTATGAGATGGAGATGCTGCAAACAAAAGCAGGAAAGAAAGAGTTGGCTTTCTCGAGCAGAACTTCTGAAAAGTTGGAAGATCATTCAGATAATGAAGAGTCCGTTGAAATTGCAAACATAACCAGGAACTTCTCCAGATTTATGAAGAAGGTGGGCAGGAAGCCACAAGAGAAGCCAAGTGGAAGCAAAAATACAAACGCAAACTTCACTCCAAAATTTGGCCAAGAAATTGGTGTTGAAACACCAAAGTTCAAATCAACGAATCCAAACCTGAACAGGAAAATCCAGTGCAGAGAATGTGAAGGTTTTGGACACATACAAGCTGAGTGTGCCAATACGCTTAAAAGGCAAGGAAAATCGTATGCTACAACCTGGAGTGATGATGACGGAGGAGATGATTTTAAGGATGGAGAGAAGTATACAAATCATGTCGCTTTCGGTGTGTCGATGATGGAGTTAGAAGACTCTAGTACGGAAGGTCTTGGTGTGCTGAATGAAGTAGACAGTAGTAGCTCAGATGAAGAGACTAGAAGCATTAGTGATGATGATATTCGCAAGGAAAGCATGGAGATGTACAAGATGTGGTTAAAAGTGGCAGATGAAAACAAAGAGCTCAAGCTTGAGAATAAGAGACTATGTGAGAAGGTTAAAGTGAATGAACTTGAAAAGGAAGAGGCAATTGGAGAACTTGAAAAGATTAAGAAGGGATTCAATGAAGCGGTGCAAAGAGCAGAGACAGCAGAACAAGCCATTAGACGTCTCAATACAGGGAAAGCTAAGCTCGAAGATTGTCTACGAATGGGACAGATGACCAAACACGGAATTGGTTATGAAAGGACAGTGAATGTGTTGAAAAACAAGGCAGATCAAGGTGTACCAGCTCCAAGAACAATCGAGAAGAATTATCCCACCAAAAGGATCAGACGATGTGGATACTGTGGAGTTCAAGGCCATGTGAGAAATAGGTGCTTTAAGCGGCTTAGGACAATGTCTGTCAACACAGCAGATCGAGGTTTCAACACCACAGATCGGTGTTTCAACACCATGCCAGGATATAATGCAAGGCATCAGTTTAATACTGGAGGATACAGAATCGGATTTCTGAACACACGTGTCAATCAAAATCCTAATCACATCCATTGATCAGTAAGCCAGGTATGGGTTCGAAAATCTCAAGATGTTTGTTTTTCAAGTTTCGTATGTTTTGGGGCAAATACAGGAAATTCCTGGTATTTCGATAGTGCCTGTTCAAGGCATATGACTGGAGTCCCTGAATTTCTACGAAAATTCAAACCTGGATTTGGCGGATATGTTAGATTTGGTGATGGGAAACGCAGTAGAATAATCGGCAAAGGTGAGTTAGCCATCAAAGGACTTCCGGTGTTCCAAGATGTGTTGTTGGTGGAAGGTCTGAAAGCAAACTTGTTGAGCATTAGCCATATATGTGACAATGAAATGACAGTGTTTTTCGACAAGGAGAAATGTGTCGTAAACCATGGAACTGAAGTATTCACTGGGTCTAGATCAATGGATAACTGTTATTTGCTCGATCAAGATGTCACTTGCTGTAGCTTGGAAAAAGAAGTCATAGAGCCTATTAATGTGATGGTTGATGATTCAGAGGAATATACTATGGGTGAAAGTGATATCCTCGACACAGAGAATCCTACTGGTGTTGAAACACCAGCACAGTCAACCGGTGTTGGAACATCGGAAACAGTGACACATGAATCTGAACAAAGTCCAAACAAATACATACAGTTAAGGGATAAAGGAGGAACCGTGGCCAGATTGGAGTCGATGAGGCTAATGTTGGCAGTATCATGCATGCTGAACTTTACTCTTCATCAGATGGATGTTAAGAGTGCATTACTGAATGGTCTAGTGAAGGAGGAAGTTTATGTGAAGCAGCCCAAGGGATTTGAAGACCCACATTTTCCTGACTATGTATATCGGTTGAATAAAGCTTTGTATGGCCTTAAGCAGGCACCCCGTGCATGGTATGAGCGACTGACAACCTTTCTGAGTCAGAAGGGATATCGTCGAGGGGGAGTGGACCGTACACTGTTTGTGCTGCATAAGGGGACAAATATTCTAATCGCACAGATTTACGTTGATGATATTGTCTTTGGATCCACCTCTTCAGCATTGGTGAAGGAGTTTGTTGACTTAATGATTGGCAGCCTGTTATATGTAACTCCAAGTAGACCAGACATCTGGTTGAGTGTTGGTATTTGTGCTCACTACCAGGCTAATCCAAAGGAATCATATATGGCAGCTGTGAAGAGAATTATTCGATATATAAGTGGAACAGTGGAGTATGGAGTATGGTTTTCTAGGAATAAGGATTCACAGTTAGTAGGTTTCAGTGACTCTGACTGGGCCAGGAATGATGATGATTGTAAGAGTACCACTGGTGGATGCTTCTTTGCTGGATCAAATATGATATTATGGATGAAGCAGATGATGCGAGACTATGGATTCAATGATGTGAGTTTGACAGTCTTATGTGATAATAAAAGCGCCATTGATATCTCCAAGAATCCTGTGCAACATTCGAGGACAAAACACATCGATATCCAACATCAGCTTATCAGGGATTTGGTCGAAAAAGGAGAAGTTACAGTCCAGTATGTCCCAACTGCAGAACAACTTGCTGATATTTTTACAAAGCCTCTGGATGAAGAGATTTTTTAAGGACTCAGACAGCACTTGGGAGTGTGTCGATTGTGAGGTACCCAGATCTATCTATTCTGTTGTATTATTTACTATTTTCCTTTAAATACAGTCAAAAAATAGAAAAACAGAAAATACCAAAAAAATTTGGTGAGGTGGTATTTAAACACCACATGATGATGCTGTGTTGCATCCCTGGGTCAAAGTGGTGAAGTCCACTGTTTTTGCCAAAGCAAAAGGCATGGAGTTGGAGAGCTTTGGTCCATTGTTCGTGCTTCAAGAATATCTACGACAATTGCCTTTCCGGTAGTGGAAAATCCAGAGTGTGATGGTGTAATTGTTTCTGGTATTCAAACACCAGATGTGATATCAAATGTTGATGACCAGGTACCTGTGAATTAAGCACAGGATGTGGATTTTGCTGATATGGAATCAAATTCTGAGGGGTATGACCTTGAAAACTTGGCAGAGTTGACTGAGATAGCCAGTGGTGAAGGCAACTTAGTGGTTACTGGTGTTGGTGTTGAAATACCACTCAAGACCATAAAGACACGTGGATCAAAGAGAAAGTGCAGGAAGTGGGTGTTGAAACACCACCAGAGTATGTGGGAACCCATGTTACTCAAAATTCAAAGAAGGCCAGGGACAGTGTGGTCTCATCTTCCAAGGGTGTGCAAAACTCGAAGCGATGCAGGGATAAGAATATGAAAGCGGGTGAACACAACGATGAACTGATTGGGAAGAAGATGAAGAGGCTCCGTGCTGCCAGACAGCAAAGACAAGCTGAGACAATTGAGTCTAGTGCACAACCTGTACCTGAAGCGAGTGAAGCCATTAGCCCTGAATTCTTTGATGATGCAAGTCAAGAAAAGTGGAAGTTTGTCTGTGACAGGAAGATATTGGCGGAAAGGCCAGCTGATGCTGTAAAATATAAGGAATGTGGATTCACGGATTATTTGCACCATCTCGAGGTGTTTAAGGCGGCTACCTGTTTCTGTGACGATAACAAGCAACTTGTGCTGGAGTTCTATTCGAATCTGAAAGCTGAATGTGAAGATGTAGAATCACCCTGGTTTCATAAGGTTTATGTGCGTGGAGAGATTGTTGAGTTTTCGCCAAAGGTGTTGAACAAGTGTCTGAAGCATAGCTCGTCAAGGGATGACAAACCGGTGTTCCAACACCAGATGCCAGAAGATTATGATGAGGTGGCTTGCAGTACCGTCAAGGTTCGGGTGCCGGAGAATCCTCGAGTCGAAGAACTCGACCCCGATACAGAAGTGGCAGATTCTGGAGAAGGCCGAGAACGGACGATAGTTCAGTGGGATGGCAAAAACCGTCGCCGCCCAAAACCCAGAGATGAGTGATAGTGAAGAAGAAGCAGATTGTGCAGGAGAAGCTAATATAGATGAAACAGTGATGAACGAACCAGAAGGTGGTTCTGAGCTGAGTGAGGTTTTGGCAGAGTTTCTGAGGTCAGACTCTGAGAAGGAGGTTGATGAGCATGTTGATGATGATGGTGCTGTTGGTGCTGGTTTGGTTGATACTGATGATCAAACACCAGATGAGAGCCATGCTGAGAAGGAGCAGAGTCCAGCTGATCTGGGTATTGGTGTTGAAACACCACTGGAGACAAGTCCAGCCCAGGGATTCAAGAGGAAAAGGAAGGAGGTTGGTGTTGAAACACCACATGAGTCTGGAGACAGATCTGTACCTCAGATGTCTGAGAATGCCAGAGAGTTTCGATGCAGTGGCTGTAGAGCTTACTGGTGGAGTGGATAGCACATGGCTTGTGACTGGTCGAAAACAGATAACTGCGCCTAACCTCACGTCCAGGAAAGAAGCTCTGTTACATCCGTGTGTGATCACTATGGTGCTGCAAAAAGGGGAGCAGCTACAAGGGACTCTGTTGAGTGGATTACTGTCCAATTCTTAAAACCGATGGTAGAGTGGTCGAATTATCAAGGACTTACCTTGGATTCATCCGGAAGAGGTTTGCTCGGATGCTGGTATGGCGAGGTTGAAAGCTATTGAGGCTCGAGTTGGAGTATACCAGGAACTGATTGAACGACATCAGGCTATTTTGGCAAAGCTTCAGGGGGAGTTGACTGCTTTGGATACTGAGCATGGAGTCTTGTTGGCTGAAGCTACTTAGGATGGTTCAGAGGCACATGATGGTGATGATGATGCTAATAACGATGATGCACATAATGGTGATGGTGATGCAACTGCTGAGGAGCAGACAGCATTTATTTTCGGTGGCACATTCATGAATCCAGGGGGAGAAAACTGGATGGTTTTATTGTTTTGACTTGCTGAATTTTATTAGTAAACCTGCATGACCTGTGTTATTGCTGAATTCTTGGTTGTTTTAGTGGAGTTGAATTCAGGGGGAGTTGGTAGGTCAAAATCCAGTGTTGATGAATTCACAAATATGCCAAGGGGGAGATTGTAGAGTCCTTGGGAGTTGGACTTCTTTATGGCATATTGTGAATACTGGGATCTGGTGTTTTAACACCACTGCGACAGCAGGTTTCTGGAGAGCTGGTGTTTAAACACCACTGCGACAGCAGGTTTCTGGACAGCAGGTTTTAGCCGCGAATTATGGAGCTAATTATGGAGGATAATTATGCGATCAGATCAGAATATTGTGAAGATAAGTATGTGATTTCGTGGCTATCTAATTCTGGTAAACGAATATTCCTGTAATAGTTAGGAATTGATTAAATAGTTTATTTATGGTACAAGTCCTATTAATAAAGGATTGTCCATTTACAAACCAGATTAGGATTAGATCTTTCCTTAGTTTAGAAGTCTATTCATGGTAGAGTTAGACAAGGAAAGAGTTTGATTGAAGGCAGGATTGCGATGGATATAAATACAAGAAGATACAACGCAATCAATGAAGCGACCAAGGATTATTCTCTACGTGAGAAGTTTTGGAGCGATCTGCCTGTGGTGTCTGGAGACGAAGCGACCAAGTTTTATCTCTACGTGAGATACGTTGGTGGAAAAGTTCGTCTCAGGTTTTGGAGGATTGTTTAATCTGACCAAGTTCGTAAAAAGTTGAGCGAAGCAATCAAGGTTTTATCTCTACGTGAGATACGTTATTGAAGCTGTTCGTCTCGGTTTTGGAGGTTCGTAAATCAACCGACCAAGTTCGTAAAGATCAGAAACAAGGAAGTCTTAATTCCTCGGGAGGAGGAGATCCAGGGAGACGTGTTGATCGTGAGGGTTCAACGACGTAGGATCGGCAGTGAGGGGATCTCACAACATTCACTCTATAGGTTAGCAATGGATTAGTATTTAAGTTAAGCTTCTTGTACTAAAGACTGCTTTCTAGTGAATGGTTTCTGATCTGGGCAAGGCCCCGCAGACGTAGGTGTATTCGCACCGAACTGCGTAACCAAGTTGTGTGTGCACTGCGTTATTTCGTTTTGTGTTTTAAACATTAAACTGAACTTGGTGTTTCAACACCAAACGGTTAAACAACTTGGTATAGAGTTTTGGAATTTAGGTGAAACGGAAATTCAGTCGATATTTCCGGCATCAGCGTCGGAGGGCTGCTGGTGCCACTTAAGCCGTCGGCTTTCCGGACTGGAACCATAGTTGATTCCGGGACAGTTATAACACGCTTACCTGCGGAAGCCTACGTTGCATTCCGCGATGCTTTTAAGAAGCAGATGACAAGGTATAAACAGGCGCCGGCGGTCTCGATACTGGACACTTGCTACGATTTCACCGGTTTGGGTACCATTACTATACCCACAGTAAACTTCATTTTCAGTTGGAATGCTAACGTTAATTTGGGTATTAATGGGATACTTGTAGCTGCTAATCAAGCTCAGGTTTGCCTGGCTTTCGCTGGCAATCGTAACCCTAATGAAGTCGGAATTTTCGGCAACATACAGCAGCAAACTCACCAGGTGGTCTATGATGTTGCTGCAGGAAAGCTGGGATTTGCCCCTAGCGCATGCTCTTAATCAACAAAATAAGTACATTAAACTCTTAGTGTTTGCTTTGGATATGCATCAATAATGTTATTTCAATCTGTGGTGAATTATATATATGTTTGCAAGGAGTGAGAGAGACACAACAAATTTACGCTTTGGGCAATATCTGTGAATATCACTGATCATTTAAATTATTCCGTTTTGTGTAATAATATCTATGGTTTTTTTTTATTTGTTCGCGTGACACTCGTGCAAGAATGACCCACGGATCTTCTTCCATCATGACTCCTTCTTTGATGTTACAACATAGTCACAATTGTCAATTAACATTTTGGACTTTAAAAATCTAAATTCAAAATCGTTGGTGGTTTTCTTCCATTTCTTTTCCAAAGATGAAGAAGTGATTACAACATTGGAGCACATGTTTTATATTTAACTCCATTACTTGAAAAGAAGAATTGAAGGTTGAATTTCCATTTATGTTGTGAGGGTAGTGTTGTAATGATTGTGCATTTGTTCAAGGATTAAATTATAAATAATTGACTTGTAGGGAAATGGATCGAATTGAGCTCATCGGTAATGATCTTAGAAAATATTTCGATTATATGCCATTGGTAGAATATTTTGTGTCATTACCTTTGAACATGCTTCTAAAATGGTTTGGTTCGCGCACAATGCACGTGCACTACTGGGAGTACCCCCATAGGCACCGGTAATTTCAAACAATAGGCATTTGTATTTCATGCATTTCCATACCGGTACATAAATGATCCGGTGCTAGTAATGTGATGACATAGGCACCGGTAAGTGTTACCGGTGTTAGATATTTAATCCAGCACCAGAAAATACTTGCCAGTGCCCATTTTACCACCCCCGCCCATAGGCACTGGTTTGAAAATGTTCAAAATACAGGTGCCTATAGGGTACATACTTGTGCTTGTAATTTGGCAGCGAATAAAAAAAATCTGGCCAGTGACTATAAACTCACTGGCAGGCAAATTAAACCCAGAGATTCATTATGAACAATAGATCGTAGAGAACAACAATAAGAAATGTAAGTTAGTATTAATATACTACAAATTTATAACCACAACCAGAATGTTCATTACATTGGTTCGAAAAAACATAACCATACATTCTTGAAACAAACTAGACCTAAACATGGTCGAACGCGATCGCCGGCTTTGCTGAGAGCTGAGGCACGTCTGATCTGAGCTACTACCTCCATTCGTGATGCTCTAGTAGGGTTAGGGTGCTCTAACTATTTCCTTATTCCATACGTTGGTGCACAATACGATTTGTCAAAGAAAACTATTTAAAATGTTAAAATTATGCAGGGTATAACATCGTGGAAACATGGTGTGTATAACTATGTATTAACATTATGTGTTAATGTTAAACACACCATGTTAAACACTAATACACCATTTTTCAACGGTGCTTATGAACTGCAAAATCTCCACAATTTAAATTTTAAATTTCTGCAAATGTTACGGCACCTTCCGTTAAGTTTGTGCATTTATGATTTGTCGAAATAAACTATTTAAAATATCAAAATTATGCAGTGTTTAAGCACCGAGGAAACTTGGTGTGTATATGTTTTAACTATGTATTTAATACTAATTATGTATTAATGTTAAACACACTATGTTCCCTCGACGCTCATATACTGCAAAATCTTCACAATTTAAATTTTAGAGTTAACCAAATGTTACGGCAGTTTCCATTAAATTTTGACTAATTCTTCTTCCGTTAAGCTTGTTCACAAGTACAAATAACATAGAAAATCATTTAAAATGTCAAAATGTTGTAGCATTTAAGTACCAAGGCTTTTGGTGTGTATACCTATTGTGCAGACAGATAAACACACCAAAGTATGCAACCACACCATAACGATGGCGCGGCTATGGTCTGATACGAAAGTAAAAATAAGTGACTTGGTTCTGATACCAAATGAAAATTTGGTTTTACCATTTTAGTTGAAAACCATGAGTTAATCCCAACTGACAATTTAACCAAGTATGCAAAAATATAAAAGTTGACACACGAGACTTGTTTACGTAGTTCAGTGAATTCACCTACATCTACGGAGCCTATCACCGTTCAGAAGAAATCCACAAATTAGATATGATATAGTACAGAGTAACTCAGTAGTACTTATCATAACTAGTTATTGTTATGGTGGATTTTGCTAGCTATCCTTTCTACTAATCAGCATTGATCAGGCTCCCTCTAACCTCGAAACTCATCGATGCTTAATGTTCTCCTCATGAGTAATTAAGGCATATATATGCTTTTGAACTTTTTCAACGGTTTAACAACATGTTGGGATCAATGAATTGGCTCTGAATGCTCTTTGAAATATTGAAAATCGTAGCTTTGGGTTTTCCCGATGAAAATCATTACAAAGAGAGCAACCATGTATTTCCTTTTAGAATCTTGAACCAACTCATGTAGTTCGAGTTTGTTCCAAAGTCATCATGCCGGAACATTCCATCTTCAACTCTATTTCTGATAACTTATCATATCCAATCTAATCCCATGAAAGTAGGGATTATCCAATCCAATCTGATACCATGGAAGTAGGAATTATCCAATCAATAAAGATATGCTTTATCCGATCAAACTATGTGTTGGACTTAGAAACCAAATCATCTTCTACTTCTTAACATAAATATAATCAATCTGTGCATTGGCCATTAACTCGACTTCATTTTCATCTTCATTTGATGTTCCAACATGAAATAGTCTTCCTTGTCTTAATGCATGAGAAGTTCACAAATGTCAATCTAAAATATAGTTCAAACCACTTTAGACTTTACAAAACATTTGATTAGGATGGATGGAGTATCTAGTTATTTCATTTTAATAAACCAAGCACAATAAAGAGATTTTCTTGCACACATTTTAAGTGTCAATTTTATACGGTTATTTTGGAACTTTTCGGATTCACTTTTGTGCTATAGATGTTGCATTTTTCCTTGAAATTCACTAAGGAGAGTTAAGAGCGACTTTTACGCTTTTATTATTTTTTAGGGATTTTGTGTGACAAGACAATTGTTTCAAGACTTTGAAGACTAGATTTGAATATTTGAAGATTTGAAGGCTTGCATTTGAGCTTTTGAAGACTTGAGAAATTGAAGAAAAGTGAAGTGAAGAGGAGGACTTGAGAAAAAAAAGAAGAAAGACACCAAGATGCTGCATTTGGCTTGGTCGCGACTCGTGGGGAATTTGTCGCAAGTCGCGATAGACCTTTGGCCAGAAATATTTCCTTCTTTTTTGTACTATAAATACCAAAATCTTATCCTCTCTCTCTCCCTTCCTCTTCTTTCTCCTGCGCGACTTGAGGTTGAGAATCGTAGGTTTTGTCTTTAGTTATGTGTTTTCATTATCTAGGTTAGTTTTGCACTTGAGAGCAATTGATTGAAACTTCCAAACTAATGTAGTAATTAAGAATCTCTATTTAACTCTTTCTTGAAGCATTTATTATCTAACCTACAAAATTGTTATAAAATTTTATAAGATGGAAATGATTGAGTGTAGGAGCTAGGGTTCTCCATGATTTGGAACACAAAATTTTGAAATGTGGAATGGATTGAGAGGAATGGAAGAAGGGGAGGGGAAGAATGGGTTTTGAGAGGACAAGAGAGGGAACTCGAGCCCTATTTTGGGTATTAATGTGGGTTTGAATAGATTTTGATGCTACTCAATTAATTTTATTGGCTCGTAAAAAGAGTTCTAAGCTCGTAACACACTTGGGAGCCTCTTCCGAGCTCGAAACAATTTCCGGGTCCTAAAATAAGACACGAGTGAGTTTCGTATTCTAAATTTAATTAAGGTATAAAATAAAAGGGGTGGATTTCAGCAAAAATCCCCAAATCCCTCAAATCCTTGGTTTTAATTTCTCATTTAAAATTTCCCCAACAAAATCAACTCGGCTACAATGGCAAGGAGTCGTGGTCCTAGGTACGGTGCGGCGGCATTTACGAGGGCTCATGAACCTTTTGTTGAGCAAGGTTCGAGCCAAAGGTTCCTCAATGTGGAGGCCAAAAAAAGGTACATTGATTTCCTTCAACGAAAGTGTTTTAATCTGAAAGTGGTGCTTAGTTAAGACATTAGGCCGTTGAGATTGAAATATTTGCTAAACTATTTTGTGAATTCCCAATTTAGTAAGTTATTGAAATTAGCCAAACATGCCCACCATGATGAAGTAGTTCAATTTTAAGCATACTTAGGCAAGAGTAGAAACAATCATGACCTCACTAAGGTTAACAATGTATTGATACATGTCACTAAATTTATAATCAATATGGTCCTAGGCTGTGATTACACTAACTCCGCTACTTGTTTGCCTCGGGATGTTCATGGGCCTTCAGAAACTTTCCACCAATATTGGCCTGTCGTGATTGAGTGTACACCTTTTTGCCTCGTAGTTATGGCTAGAAAATATTTCTATCGAGTCAGGCTGAAAAGTACGATATATATGTTGTTAATGTAGAAAAAAGGTTGGTGTACTAATGGATATACATGAATGTATTGCCGCAGGGAAGCCATGCTCGCGAGCCGACCATAGGGAATTTGATGATATTTTACTATGTCATGGAAGGTGTTAATATTAACCCTAGTTATACTGCTGTGAACTAAAGCTAGAGGTTACAACTGGGAAAAAGAAGATCTCTCCTATGAGGGATTGATCACGGCTATGGTAAAAAATGGGGGAGTTACGCCGGTTGATAGATCCTTGCGCCTAGATTATTATGACTTTGTTTGGTTTAAGAACAAGCACTTGAATTTGATGTTTGATAGAAAATATGCATACCGGCCCATCCCTGGAGCCTCGGAAAACAAACAAAAGATAGCTAGGGGTTCATCGATGTAAAGGGGTGAGGCCTCATATCTCGTGAGTTATAATAACTCAAAGTGTATTTTTATGTTACATTTTTTTGGAATTGTATATCATTTAAAATTTTTTTGTAGGTCCCGGTAATTCTTTGGCAAGGTGCATGAAGAAAAAAACTAGCAGACACATGACGTTCTTACATGAGGGCATTAGCGCTGCAAATACAGAGGTGGCTACAGTGCAAGCTAGTAACGCCAAGTTTGTCGCTTCTTCCAGCCTGCGCATCAACCCTGCATATGATGTGAACATGTAGAACTTCAAGAAAGTGATCTTTGATGATGAAGAGGAAGCGGAGGTGAAAGATAATTAAGAAGAAGATATGGAGGGAGGAGACGATGATGGAACTAACCTCGATATTGAAGAAATGTTTACCGATGAAGCATATGAACCTTGAAATAGATTTGCGTTTATTTGTTAGAATGATTTTGAAATTGAAGATAAGACAACTATCATTTTGAATTTATTAGAACAAATTTGGTTTAAAGTGAATTTGGTCGATGATGACCACTTATGCTATTTAATACGGAATACAAGGGTTTGTATTGTTTTGACATGTTTCGCAAACATGCAATTAGATTTTCTAAATAGTTGTAAGAGATGAATTTCTTTGCATAATTTGAATTTGACCATAGCTATAGGTACAATTCTGAGTTTGGAACGTAATCCCAACTATTTAATGTTGTTCAAGAGGTTGTTTCTCATTCGAAACATGTTCTAATATAGAAATCGAAGGTCCAATTTTGGAGTTACGAACTCGTAACTCCGGCTCTGAACTCTGATGCTCATTTTTTGTTGAATTTAAGAATTTCCTCAATCGGAAGCTACAAATTGGCCCTTTGGGTTTTGAGTCCAGACGCAGTTACGGATACGGAACTTTAAATCGGAACTTGGAAACTAAGGTCCAAGTGATTTACGAACTCGTAACGTACAGTTTTATATTTAAAAAACACGGTTAAAATAGAAAAATCAAAAATGAAAAAGCCTAAGTTCTTCTTCTGGCGCCTGAACGAATGAAAGAAGAAATTTTAAAACAAAATTTCAAGCTGGAGTAGTGATTGAGAATATCCACATCTAACGCGGGAACAAGCAGGAGACGCGGGTCAACTTCCTGATCAAGGAACTCTCATTCTTCAAACCCCGAGTATGAAACAGCTAGGTTTGTATCACTTCCTGCCCAAGTTAGATATGATTCCTTGTGTGACGTTGGAAAATTGCTAGATTCTTATGCGATCGATCTCAACAAATATCATATCATAGGCCTAGCCGACCCGGTCTCAAAATTTTATGAGGAACATGTTCTCCTCCTTTTGAATTTGAATGATCCGTCTTATTTTGATGAGGTTTGCCAATTTTATAGTAATTTGGTTGAGATTAAGGGTGGGCATTTTGGAACCAGGTGTAACAAGTTTAGTGTTGATATAAGTCATTGGGAAATTAATTTCTTTCTAGAGTGACCTTATAAGAGTGCGGAGGATGTGTATCCCTTGCCCTCTAATTACCTTTTGATGATGTGTATCATAGATAGAAATGACCTCTAGATACCGACTACCCAAATGTTAACCCATTTGAGTGTAGTGTTAGAAGTTTTCAAGGAAATGCACACAATCTTGGGAAACCGGAGTCTTTTAGCCTAAATCACCTCCCTATAGATCAATGAATTATCTATGAGATGGTCGCTAGAACAATAGTACCAGCACCCGACCACATCACAGAGTCCACATTAACAACTCTTATGATGTTCTATTATATTATTGAGGGTAGGAGAATCAACCCTGGGATAGAAATATTTTAACATATGATGTGGCTGTGTCTTCGAATAAGGTAAACAAAAATCTCCCCTACGGGAATTTGATAAATTGGTTCTTGAAGAGCGTACCCGGGATGGCTTTCCATAGTCAGGAGAAGCTGGTTAAGTGGTTTGACAAGCAATATTTTTTTGAAGAAGAGTTGATTCCTCTTCGAGCACAAGCGGTGTCATAAGAGTCATAGTGCGACTAACCACAGCAATAAGCTGATGGTTTAAGAAGGTACTATTATAAATTTACAAAAATACTAGTTTATTAAAATGCATGTTAGTTAAATTTTAATAATTTTTTGAATAGAGGAATCAAACCTGATATTCATTGGAAAGTTAAAAACTTGCTACAAGTGGGTGCAGGGTGAAATTTTTGGACTAAGGGAGCGTGTTTGGAAGCTAGAGGTTCGGAAACATGCCTTTGAATGTAATTTGCATCCACCGCAAGATCCCGCTCATCGAGAGCTTCTTCTGTGTAATTTTCTTAGTTTGGCTATAATATGTTAAGGGGATGTTAGGATATTATAGAAGATTTATTTGAATGGTTGGATTTCACTTTTGTATGAAGATTTTTAATTTGCTTGAACCAAGTAAATATTTCTTGTTTTTTACAATGTAATGGTTTAGTTGTCATTTTCAAGTAGATTGATTCGTTTTCAATACATGTATGTGTAGTAAGACCGTGAATAGAAGATTACCTGGCAAAAAGGACCAGATATAAGAAATGACCAACGGATTAGAGGAGCTTCCGAGCTTAGAACTCTCTCATGACTTAATGTCCAAATGCAAAATCAAGCTACAAAAAGTCCCTATCATAACTTCCTTTTTTCTCCTTGTTTACTGCTTTTTCTTTCCTCTTCTCTTCTTCTCGATCTTACCTTGGCCATCAACCTAAATTTCTTCCTTATGATCCGTGCGACCTAAACAAGTAGACAATGTCAAGTCATCCTCTTCTAGCACAATGTCATCATCATTGCTCCACATCACACCATTTCGGCCAAAACCAACAAAATCTTCAAGCTCATATTCCTCATGGAACGATTTTTTACCTCCAACAAAAATCTCACATCTAGGTTCTACAGGATCTCTGACAAATAAAAATCGATGCGCTTGTTCGACCAATATGAATAGATCATCTCTCCAACCGATCCGACTTCTATCTGCTAGTATAAATCCCACTGGCTCAGTTCTTTGATCACTATGTACATCTACCCATCCAAATTTAAATATTGGGACTCATAGAGTCACGTAGTCAAGCTCCCGAATTTCTAAAATTGTCCCAAAATAACAAGTGTTGGCATACATGGGAGGTTATCACTTGCACCTCTAACATGTAATGCCTCTGAGGCGAGGGTAACACCATTGTTGTGCGACATGCCCATACCATCTATAGATTTAGGGACAAAAGTAAAAATGTTGATATCGTACCCACCACAGGAAATCACTGTACCAAGGGGTCTACGAGATAACCACTTATTTGATTTAGGATAACTCTCGGCCTTCACCAGATTTCGAAGTTGATACATATAAATTATGTTGTTTATCTTTTGGGGTTTATTTTAATTTTATGGGATTAATGTTCACTCCAGGTGTATTAGTTTTCATTGATTACAAGTTTTTGGGCTCAAGAGGAACCATGGGGAACTTTAGGAGGAAAATGACATAATAGTGCAGAAAAGAAGACTGGACTTGCTAAAAAATAGGTGCAACGTGTGCAACCGTGTGGAGAGCATGGAAATAAAATTAAAATCAGTTTTGGATGGAAAATAAATAAAATTTGAAGAAGATATGGCTCAGTTTTGTTGAGATTTTGTAGGGATTTTGATTCGTATCTTTTATTTAGATAAGGATAAACTTAGGAATTAAATTTGAATTTGATTTGGATGATATTTTTCGCTGATCCTCTTCTATATATAAGAGGCATCATATTAGAAATTTTATTCACACAGTTTTTTTTGTCTTGAAATAGTTCATATTTTCGCAAACATACCCATTTTCTAGGAATAATTCCTATTCTTAGTTTTAATTCAACATCATGTTTTCATATTATTTCTTTTGCAATTTTTAAATGCATATCATGAGTAGAAAATTTTTTATCGGCAGAGAATAACGAGTGTTAGTTTATGAATCGTGAGGCCTAATTGTTTATAATTGATTCTTGCATATTCTTGATTGTACTTGGTTTAAATTATTCTTAGTATGTTTAAACCTGACCAACTTGAATATTGTTATGATAATGCTATCTAATTCCACCAATATGTAATGTAAAGGGTTAGTAAGTAGCGCATTCTTGTGAAAAACAGCTAACTAGCTTAGACTTTAATAGCTAGCAAGATATGGAATAGTTAACTGTGCATTGTTATTTTTCTTTTACTTTGATAAATGCTTATGAGGATCTTTTTATTCTTAATGCCATCAAAATGTGTATCTAGTTCAGCAAATACTTTCCGGGGACATTTTGGTGAGGGAAGCAGTTGGTTAATTATAATTGATTAACTGTTGACAAGGTAAGAAAGATTTGAAGATGTTAAGAGTACATACTTTCCTATAACTGATAGATACATTAGGATTAATTCATCATCGCACCTATGATCAATGTTAACTAATATAAGTTAGGGAAAAGTGAGAAAATAACCCTATAAAATTTAGAATGTGCAGCAATGGCCTTGTATAATCTGAAAGTGCATAACTAATCATATCTTTCAATCAAATTGTGATTTTTCCCAATACACTATTCTGGAATTGATCGAACAAATTCAGGCGTTAACCATTTATAAAAAGACAAAAATACCCCTATTCTTAAAACTAAACTGTAATGACCAATGTACCCCTATGATTCTTCTTCTTCTTCACACCTACCACCACCAGCGCCCTCATCGGAACACCAGCGCCGACCATTTTTCCCCAACAAACAATGGATAACGTTATTACATCACAGACCTTCCCACCTCACTCACATTTTAGATGCAGACATTATTGTTAATTAAGGATTTTCAAACGATTACAAACGATTAATTCAGGTGCAGGATTCTCAGGATTCTCAAAAGACAATTAAGAGACAAGCCTGAGCACCGTGGCTCAACGCAGGCCCCGGCAGTGCGCCACCTACTCTCAGCCCCAGCCCCAGCCCCACCAGTGCGTCACCTCTTTTCAGCCTTAGCCCCTCCATTGTGCCACCTTCTCACAGCCCTAGCCCCGCCAGTGCGGCAGCTCCTCTCAGCCCTAGCCCTGCCAGTGCACAACTTCCTCTCAGCCCTAGCCCGTCGGTGCGGCACCTCCTCTCCGTCCTAACACGCCACTGTACCACCACCTCTCAGTCCTAGCTCCGCTAGTGCGTCACCTCTTCTCAGTCCTAGCCCGCCAGTGTGCCACCTCCTCTCAGTCCTAGCCCGCCAGTGTGCCACCTCCTCTCAGTCCTAGCCCGCCAGTGTGCCACGTCCTCTTAACCCAAGCCCCACCACTGTGCCTCCTCCTCTCAGCCCTAGTCCACTACTGCGCCACCTCCTCTTAGCCATAGCCCGCCAGTGCACCACCTCCTGTTAACCCAAGACCCACCAATGCGCTACCACCTCTTAACCCAAGCCCCACCATTGTGCCACCTTCTCTTAGCCCTAGCCCGCTAGTGCACCACCTGCTCTTAGCCCTAGCACACTATTGCGTAACCTCTTCTCAGCCCAAGCCCACTAGTGCGCCACCTCCTCTTAGTCCTAGCACCGTCATTGCGCCACTTCCTCTTAGCCCTAGCCTACCAGTACACCACCTCCTCTCCACCCCAGCCCACCAGTGCGCCACATCGTCTCAGCACTAGCCCCGCTAGTCTGCCACCACCTCTTAGCCCTAGCCCACCACTGCGCCACCTCCTCTCAGTCCTAGCCTACCATTACGCCACCTTTTCTCAGCCCTAGCCTCGCCAGTGCACTACCTCCTCTCAACCCTAGCCCGCCAGTTCGCCACCTCCTATCAACCCAAGCCCTAGTAGTGCGCCACCTCCTCTCAACCCAAGCCCCACCAGTGCGCCACCTCCTCTCAGCCCTAGAATGAAAGTGCGCATCTTCGATCAGCCTTAGCCCCACCAGTGCGCCACCTCCTCCCAACCCAAGCTCATTAGTGCGCCACCTCCTCTCAGCCCTAGCCCGCCAGTGTGCCACCTCCTCGTAGCCCTAATCCACTAGGGCATCACACCCTCTCAGCTCTAGCCCGCTAGTGTGGCACATCCTCTTAATCCAAGCACCACTAGTGCACCACCTCTTCTCAACCCAAGCCATGACAATGTGCCAACACCTCTCAACCGAAGCCCAGCTAGTGCACCACCTTCTCTCAGCCCTAGCCCGCCTTTGTTCCACCACCTCAAAGCCTTAACCCCCCGCCACCGCTCCTCTTCTCAAGCTAAGCCCCGCCAGTTTACCACATCCTCTCAGCCCTAGCCCGCCAGTGCACCACCTCCTCTCAACTTAATCCCCGCCAGTGCGCCGCCTCCTCTCAACCCAAGCCCCACCACTGCATCATCTCCTCTCAGCCCAAGCCCGCTAATGCACCACCTCCTCGTAGCCATAGGCAACCAGTGAGCCACCTCTTCTGAGCCTTAGCCTGCTAGTGTGCCACCTTCTCTCAGCCTCAGCCCCGCCAGTGCGCCACCTCTTTTAAGTTCTAGCCCACCAGTATGACACCTCCTCTCAGCCCTAGCCCGCCAGTGCGCTACCTCCTCTCAGCACTAGCCCCGCCATTGCACCACCTCCTCTTAGCCCTAGCCTGCTAGTGCGCCACCTCCTCTTAGCCCTGGCCCGCCAGTGCGACACCTCACCTCAGCCCTAGCCCCGCTAGTATGCCACCTCCTCTCATAATTGGCCTCGCCAGTGCACAGCTTTCTCTCAGCCCCAGCCCTGCCAGTGCGCTACCTCCTCTCAATCGTAGCCCGCCAGTGTACCACCTCCTCTCAGCCCTAGCCCGCTAGTGCGTAACCTCCTCTAAGCACTAGCCCCGCAAATGTGGCACCTCCTCTCATCCCTAGCCCGCCAGTGCGCCACCTCCTCTCAGCCATAGCCCGCTAGTGAGCCACATTCTCTCAGCGCTAGCCCCGCCAGTGCACCACCTCCTTTCAACCCAAGCCCCGCCAGTGCGCCACTTCCTTTCAACCCAAGCCCCACCACTGCGCCACCTTTTCTCAGCCCTAGCATGCTGCTGCACCACCTCCGATAAGCTATAGCCCCGCCAGTACACCACTTCCTCTCAGCCTTAGCCCGCTAGTGCGCCATCTCCTCTCAGCCCTAACCCGCAAGTGCGCCACCTCCTCTCAGCTGTAGCCTGCAAGTGAGCCAATTCTTCTCAACCCAAGCCCCACCACTACGCCACCACCTTTCAGCCCTAGCTTACTAGTGTGCCAACTCCGATCAGCCCTAGCCCCATCAGTGCGCCACCTCCTCTCAGCCCTAGCCCGCCAGTGTGCCACCTCCTCTCAGCCCCAGCCTGCCAGTGTGCCACCTCCTCTCAATCCAAGAACCACCAATGCACCACCTCTTCTTAACCCAAGCCCTGCCAATGCGCCACCTCCTCTAAACCCAAGCCCAGCCAGTGCACCACCTCCTCTCAGCCCTAACCCGCAAGTGCGCAACCTCCTCTCAGTTGTAGCCTACAAGTGTGCCAATTCCTCTCAACCAAAGCCCCACCACTACACCACCACCTCTCAGCCCTAGCCTACTAGTGTGCCAACTCCGATCAGCCCTAGCCCCATCAGTGCGCCACCTCCTCTCAGCCCTAGCCCACCAGTGTGCCACCTCCTCTCAATCCAAGAACCATCAATGCACCACCTCTTCTCAACCCAAGCCCTGCCAATGCGCCACCTCCTCTAAACCCAAGCCTAGCCAGTGCACCACCTCCTCTTAGCCCTTGCCAGCCTATGCTCTACCTCCCATCAGCCCTAGTCCTCCGACGCCGCTCCTCTTCTCAACCCTAGCCCCATCAGTGCGCCACCACCTATCAGCCGTAGCTTCGCCAGTGCGGTACTTTCTCTAACCACTAGCCCGCTAGTGCATCACCTCTTCTCAGCCCTATCCTGCCACTTAAGAAGCTCCTCTCTGTCCTAGCACGCCAGTCTGCCACCTCTTTTTAACCCAAGCCCCACCACTTTGCCTCCTCCTCTCAGCCTTAGCCCGCCAGTGCCCCACCTCCCCTCAACCCAAGCCCTGCCAGTGCGCCACCTCCTCTCAACCCAAGCGCCACCACTGTGCCAATTCTCGCAGCCCTAGCCTGCTAATGCACCACATTCTCTTACCCCTAGCCCACCAATGTGCGACCTCCTCCTAACCCAAGCCCGCTAGTGCGCCACCTCCTCTCAGCCCTAGCCCGCTAGTATGCCACCTCCTCGCCGCCCTAACCCACAAGGGCACCACACCCTCTCAGCTCTAGCCCGCTAGTGTGGCACCTCCTCTTAATCAAAGCACCAATAGTGCACCACCTCTTCTCAACCCAAGCCATGACAATGCGCCAACTCCTGTAAACCCAGGCCCAACTAGTACACCACTTACTCTCAGCCCTAGTCCGCCTTTGCTCCACAACCTCAAAGCCATAGCCCCCCGCCACCGCTCCTCTTCTCAAGCTAAGCCCCACCAGTTTGCCACATCCTCTCAGCCCTAGCCCGCCAGTGCACCACCTCCTCTCAATTTAAGCCTCGCCAGTACGCCGTCTCCCCTCAACCCAAGCCCCATCACTGCGCCACCTCCTCTCAGCCCACCACCTCCTCGTAGTCATAACCAACCAGTGCGCCACCTCTTCTGAGCCCTAGCCTGCAGTGTGCCACCTTCTCTCAGCCCTAGCCCTGCCATTGCACCATCTCTTTTCAGTCCTAGCCCGCCAGTATGCCACCTCCTCTCTACCCTAGCCCACCAGTGCGCTACCTCCAATCAGCACTAGCCTCGCCATTGCACCACCTCCTCTTAGCCCTAGCCTGCCAGTGTGCCACCTCCTCTCAGGCTTGGGCCCGCCAGTGCGCCACTTCCTCTCAAAATTGGCACCGCCAGTGCACCTCCTTCCCTCAGCCCCAGCCCCGCCAGTGCGCCACCTCCTCTCAGTCGTAGCCCGCCAGTGCACCACCCCCTCTTAGTCATAGCCCGCCAGTGTGCCACCTCCTCTCAGCCCTAGCCCGCTAGTGCGCAACCTCCTCTAAGAACTAGCCCCGCCAATGCGGCACCTCCTCTCATCCCTAGCCCGCCAGTGCACCACCTCCTCTCAGCTATAGGCCGCTGGTGAGCCACCTCCTCTCAGCGCTAGCCCCGCCAGTGCGCCACCTCTTCCTAGCCCTAATCCGCCAGTGCGCCACCTCCTTTCAACTCAAGCCCCGCCAGTGCGTCACCTCCTCTCAGACCCAGCATGCTAGTGCGCCACCTCCGATTAGCTATAGCCCCGCTAGTGAACCACCTCCACTTAGCCTTAGCCCGCTAGTGCGCCAGCTCCTCTCAGCCCTAACCCGCAAAGTGCACCACCTCCTCTCAGCTGTAACCTCCAAGTGTGCCAATTCCTCTCAACCCAAGACCCACCACTACGCAACCACCTCTCATCCTTAGCCTACTAGTGTGCCAACTCCAATAAGCCTAAGCCCCATCTGTGCGCCACCTCCTCTCAGACCTAGCCCGCCAGTGTGCCACCTCCTCTCTGCCCTAATCCGCTACTGCGCCAGCTCCTCTCAGCCCCAGCCTGCCTGTGTGCCACCTCCTCTCAATCCAAGAACCACCAATGCACAACCTCTTGTAAACCCAAGCCCAGCCAGTGCACCACCTCCTCTCAGCCCTTGCCCGCCTGTGCTCCACCTCCCCTCAGCCCTAGCCCTCTGCCGGTGCTCCTCTTCTCAACCCTAGCCCCGTCAGTGTGCCACCACCTATCAGCCGTAGCTTCGCCAGTGCGTCACTTTCTCTAAGCACTAGCCCGCTAGTTCATCACCTCCTCTCAGCCCTATCCCGCCACTTAAGAAGCTCCTCTCTGTCCTAGCTCGCCAGTGTACCACCTCCTCTCAACCCAAGCCACACCACTTTGCCTCCTCCTCTTAGCCCTAGCCCGCCAGTGCCCCACCTCCTCTCAACCCAAGCCCCGCCAGTGCGCCACCTCCTCTCAACCCAAGCGCCACCACTGCACCAACTCGTCGCAGCCCTAGCTCGCTAATGCACCACATTCTCTTAGCCCTAGCCCACCAATGTTCCACCTCCTCCCAACCCAAGCCCGCTAGTGCGCCACCTCCTCTCAGACCTAGCCCGCCAGTGTTCCACCTCCTCGCAGCCGTAACCCACTAGGGCACAACACCCTCTCAGCTCTAGCCCGCTAGCGTGGCACCTCCTCTTAATCCAAGCACCACCAGTGCACCACCACTTCTCAACCTAAGCCATGAAAATACGCCAACTCCTCTCAACCCAAGCCCAGTTGTGCACCACCTTCTCTCAGCCCTAGCCCGCCTTTGCTCCACCACCTCAAAGCCTTAACCACCCGCCACTGCTCCTCTTCTAAGGCTAAACCCTGCCAGTTTGCCACATCCTATCAGCCCTAGACCGCCAGTGCACCACCTCCTCTCAACTTAAGCCCCGCCAGTGCGTCGCCTCCTCTCAACCCAAGCCCCACCACTGCGCCACCTCCTCTCAACCCTAGCCCGCTAGTGCACCAACTCCTCGTAGCCATAGCTAACCAGTGCGCCACCTCTTCTGAGCCCTAGCCTGCCAGTGTGCCACCTTCTCTCAGCCCTAGCCCCGCCAGAGTGCCAACTCTTTTCAGTCCTAGCCCGCCAGTATGCCACCTCTTCTCAATCCTAGCCCGCCAGTGCGCTACCTCCTCTCAGCACTAGCCCCGTTATTGCACCACCACCTCTCAGCCCCAGCCTGCCAGTGTGCCATCTCCTCTCAACCTTGGCCCACCAGTGCGCCACCACCTCTCAGAATTAGTCCCGCCAGTGCACCGCCTTCTCTCAGCCCCAGCCCCGCCAGTGCGCCACCTCCTCTCATTCGTAGCCCGCCAGTGCGCCACCTTGACTAAGCCCCAGCCCGCTAGTGCGCAACCTCCTCTAAGCATTAGCCTCGCCAATTCGACACCTCCTCTCATCCCAAGCCCGCCAGTGCGCCACCTCCTCTCAGCCACAGGCCGCTAGTGAGCCACCTTCTCTCAGCGCTAGCCCGCCAGTGCGCCACCTATTCTTGGCCCTAATCCGCCAGTGCGCCACCTCCTTTCGACCCAAGCCCCGCCAGTGCACCACCTTCTCTTAACCCAAGCCCCACCACTGCGCCACCTTCTCTCAGCCCCAACATGCTAGTGCGCCACCTCCGATCAGCCATAGCCCCGCCAGTACACCACCTCCTCTCAGCCTTAGCCCGCTAGTGTGCCACCTCGTCTCAGCCCTAACCCGCAAGTGCGCCACCTACTCTCAGCTGTAGCCTGCAAGTGTGCCAATTCCTCTCAACCTAAGCCCCACTACTACGCCACCACCTTTCAGCCATACCCTGCTAGTGTGCCAACTCCGATCAGCCCTAGCCCCATCAGTGCCCCACCTCCTCTCAGCCCTAACCCGCTAGTGTGCCACCTCCTCTCAGCCCTAATCTGCTAGTGCGCCACCCCCTCTCAGCCCTAGCCCGCCAGTGTGCCACCTCATCTCAATCAAAGAATCACCAATGCACCACCTCTTTTTAACCCAAGCCATTCCAATGCACCACCTCCTCTAAACCCAAGCCTAGAAAGTGCACTACCTCCTCTCAGCTCTTGTCCGCCTGTGCTTCACCCTCCCTTAGCTCTAGACCTCCGCTGCTGCTCCTCTTCTCAACCCTAGCCCCGTCAGTGTGCCACCACCTCTCAGCCGTAGCCCCGCCAGTGCGCCACTTTCTCTAAGCACTAGCCCACTAGTGCGTCACCTCCTCTCAACCTAATCCCCCACTATAAAAGCTCCTCTATGTCTTAGCCCGCCAGTGTGCCACCTCCTCTCAACCCAAGCCCAACCACTTTGCATCCTCCTCTCGGCCCTAGCCCGCCAGTGCGCCAACCTCCTCTCAACCCAAGCCCCGCTAGTGCGAAACCTCCTCTCAACCCAAGTGCCACAACTGCGCTAACTCGTCACAGCCCTAGCCCTCTAATGCACCACGTTCTCTTAGCCCTAGTCCACCAATGTGCCACCTCCTCTCACCCTAGCCCACAAGTGCGCCACATCCTCTCAACCCTAGACTGCTAGTACCCCACCTCGTAGCCCTAGCTCGCTAGTGCCCCACCTCTTCTCAGCCCTAGCCCTGCCAGTGCGCCACCTCCTCTCAGCCCTAGCCCCGCCAGTGCGCCACCTCCTCTCAGCCCTAGCTCGCAAGTGCGCCACCTTCTCTCAGCCCTAGCCCGGCTAGTGCGCCACATCCTCTCAGCCCCAGCTTTCCCGTGTGCCACCTCCTCTCAACCCAAGCCCAGCCGGAGCACCACCTCCTCTTAACCCAAGCCCTACCACTGCACCACCTCCTCTCAACCCAAGCCCCACCACTGCACCACCTCATCTCAGTTCTAGCCCGCTAGTGCGCCACCTCCTATCAACCCTAGTCCCTCTAGTGCGCCACCTCCTCTTAGCCCTAACCCGCCACTGCATCACCTCCTCTCAGCTGTAGTCCACCAGTTTTCCACATCCTCTCAGCCCTAGCCCGCCAGTGCACCACCTCTTCTCAACCCAAGCATCGCTATTGCGCCACCTCCTCTCAAACTAAGCCCCACCACTGCGCCACCTCCTCTCCGCCCTAGCCCGCTAGTACACCACCTCCTCTTAGCCATAGCCAACCTGTGCGCCATATCTTCTGAGCCCTAGCCTGCCAGTGTGCCACCTTCTCTCAACCCTAGCTCTGCTAGTGCACCACCTCTTTTCAGTCCTAGCCCGCTAGTATAACACCTCCTCCCAGCATTAGCCCGCCACTGCGCTACTTCTTCTCAGCACTAGCCCTGTCATTGCACCACCTCCTCTCAGCCTTAGCCTGCCAGTGTGCCACCTCCTCTCAGCCCTGGCCTGCCAGTGTGCCACCTCCTCTCAGAATTGGCCCCGCCAGTGCACTGCCTTCTCTCAGCCCTAGCCCCGCCAGTGCGCCACCTCCTCTCAGTCGCAGCCCGCCAGTGCGCCACCTCCTCTCAGCCTTAGCCCACTAGTGAGCTACCTCCTCTAAGCAATAGGCCCGCCAATGCCGCACCTCCTCTCATCCCTAGCCCGCCAGTGTACCACCTCCTTTCAACCATAGCCCACTAGTGAGCCACCTCCTCTCAGCCCTAGTCCTGCCAGTGCGCCACCTCCTCTCAGCACTAATCCGCCAGTGCGCCTCCTCCTTTCAAGCCAAGCCCCGCCAGTGAACCACCTCCTCTCAACCCAATCCCCACCACTGCGCCACCTTCTCTCATCCCCAACATGCTAGTGCACTATCTCAAACAAGCCAAAGCCCCGCCAGTGCGCCACCTCCTCCCGACCCAAGCCCGCCAGTGCACCACCTCCTCTCAGTCTTAGCCCGCCAGTGTGCCGCCTCCTCTCAGCCCTAACCCGCAAGTTCGCCACCTCCTCTCAGCCCTAGCCCGCTAGTGTGCCGTCTCCTCTCAGCCTTAATTTGCCAGTGCGCCACCCCCTCTCAGCTCTAGCCCGCCAGTGTGCCACCTCCTCTCAATCCAAGCACCACTAATGCATCACCTCTTCTTAACCCAAGCCCTGCCAATGCGCCACCTCCTCTAAACCCAGGCCCAGCCAGTGCACCACCTCCTCTCAGCCTTAGATCTCCACTGCCGCTCCTCTTCTCAACCCTAGCCCCGTCAGTGTGCCAACACCTCTCAGCCCTAGCCCTGCTAGTGCACCGCTTTCTTTAAGCCATAGCCCACTGGTGCGTCACCTCCTCTCCGCCCTATCCTGCCACTGTAGAAGATCCTCTCAGTCCTAGCCCGCTAGTGTGCCACCTCCTCTCAAACCCAAGCCCCACCACTTTGCCTCATCCTCTTAGCCCTAGCCCGCCAGTGCGTCACCTGCTCTCGACCCAAGCCCAGCCAGTGCGCCACCTCCTCTCAACCCAAGCCCCACCACTGTGCCAACTCATCACATCCCTAGCCCGCTAATGCACCACATTCTCTTAGCCCTAGCCCACCAATATGCCACCTTCTCTCAGTCCTAGCCCGCCAATACGCCACTTCCTCTCGTCCCTAACCTCACCAGTGTGCCACCTCCTCTCAGACCTAGCCTGCTAGTGCGCCACTTCCTCTCAGCCCTAGCCCCCCGGTGCGCCACATCCTTTCAACCCTAGCCTACCAGTGCGCCACCTTATAGTCTTGGCCCACCAGTGCGCCACCTCTTGCCAGCCCTAGCCCCACCAGTGTGCCACCTCCTTTCAGCCCTAGCCCGCTAATACGCCACCTCCTCTCAGCCCTAGCCCCGCCAGTGCGCCACCTCCTCTCAGCCCTAACCCGCCAGTGCACCACCTCCTCTCAACCCAATCCCCGCCAGTGCACCATCTCCTCTCAACCCAAGCCCCACCACTGCACCACCTCATCTCAGTTCTAGCCTCCTAGAGTGCCACCTCTTATCAGCCCTAACCCCACCCGTACTCCACTTTCTCTTAGCCATAACCCGCCAGTGAAACACCTCCTCTCAGCTCTAGCCCGCCAGTGTGCCACCTCCTCTTAATCCAAGGACCTCCAGTGCACCACCTCTTCTCAACCCAAGCCCCACCAATGTGTCACCTCCTCTCAACCCAAGCCCAACCAATGCACCACCTCCTCTCAGCCCTAGCCCGCCTGTGCTCCACCTCCTCTCAGCCTTAGCTCAACGCTGTCGCTCATTTTCTCAACCCTAGCACTGCCGCGCTGCCACTCCTCCAATCAGCTGTAGCCCGCTGACACCGCTCCTCTCAACCCTAGCATCGCCGCTCCTCCTCTAGCCCTAGCATCGCCACTCCTCGTCTCAACCCCAGCCTAGAACATTTTTGCTGTTCCTCTTCTCAACCCTAGCCCTCCCGCCGCTTCACCTCCTCTCTGCCTAACCTCATCACCATCTCTGCCTAACCCCATCACCAAGGGAGAGTTTGTGGTGGCCAAAACTTCTCTACACAACCACCATCTCTGCCAAACCCCATCACCAAATTCACCACCGACCACCATCGATTCACTGTCGACCACCATCGATTCACCGCTGCTTCTCCTCACAGTCCACCACCATCCCATCGATGGCAATGGATTAGAAATGGAGTAGATGGAGAGAAATAGAGATGGAAATGAATGAGCGGGCAGAGAAATTGAGAAAGGGTATCACTGGAGAGAAGGGGTAAAGTAGTATTTCATATTTTACTTTATTTTTTGAAATTTTAAATTCATGGTCGTCGACAATTCGGTCAACGATTTCCAGGGTTATTTTTGCACTTTTTGATTATACAAGGTAATTTCTGCACTTTCGCCCAAAACATAGGATTAAAAATGCACATCACTCTATAAGTTATTCTTAGCGATACAGTTATTATATATTTTATTCTCATTTCTAGATTAGTTGTTTTGCATTTTTAGTTGTTCGAGAAATTCTTGAAATTAAGGCGTGGTGGCTACACAAAAAAAGTTTTGGAATTAGTTGGTAAAGATATAATTATTGCTTTGCTCCGCATAGTATATATGGAATTGCTTGTGTGTAATTCTTAAGAGATAAGAACAAAATACTTCCATATTTTGTGAGATATCTTGTCTTAAATAAATATGTGGTTTACCATGTTTAATACGATGAAGAATATTTGTGCAAATATTTCTTCCTTTTCCAGCAGATTTGATTCGCGTATTCATGGAATGTCTCGGATTTGATGAGTTGGTGATTGGAGAATATTCTTCTCTAATTACAGAAAATCAGAATATCATGTTTCCATGATTAGGGTCTCTTCGAGTAGTATAAATAGAGCCTCTAAGTCATTCAGAAATACACACCATGTCTCAAGTTCCTCCATATTCTAAACTTGAGTCTTCTGTCTGTCTTTCTCAAAGTTTCCATTTGTTGCTCTGTCGGGGTGATAGTCCTTCGGGACTTGCGTGAATCCGAGGTAACTCTTACGTATTAATTGTTACCTTCGATGGTTTTATCCTAGGGAACGATGTCCACGACGGGACTCATTCGTTTCAAGGGCAGCGAGTGTTACTCGTGAGTCCATCAATTTGTGATTACTTGAAACATGATTTATGCTTTGATTATTTGTAATTTAAGCTTTTCGATTGTATGCTTGAATAATTAATAAAAATTTATTATTCTTGCATATATTAATTGCTCGTTCAATTTTGATATTTAATTTTCGCATGATAAAATTAATATATGTCCAACACTCCCAAACAAAAACCATTCTACGAAGGCATACACATATTAAGACAAAGAAGTTCAGTGTTTGCTTTGGGTACATCAATAATGTTGTTTCAATCATGGGGTCACTGCAAGAAATATGACCTTTAATTAGTTTCTTTTACCTCGGGTTTTTTGCTAAGGTTAAATAACCGAAGTAAAAAGTTCTTTTATCTTGATTTTTTTTGAAGTAAATAATATTTTTTATCTCATTTAAAAATTTAGGTAAATAAAATGTTTTTATCTCGGTTATTATATTAACCGAAGTAAAAGGTTTTAAAAAATATTCTTATCTAATAGCATGAGACATCGCATATGTTGTTTAAAAATGCCAGCCGAAATTGCATTGTATGTCGTTTCCATCGACGTGTGATGCGATGGACGACCGACGTCACAGTTATGTAAAAGATAGAACCTTTAGAGGTTAAAGTTGAAAAGGATTAATTTTGAAAAATGAGGAAGTATTATTTAAACATTTTATAAGGTGAGTTTTGTTATGTTACGATTGAAAATGGTGGAATAAGAAGGAAAATCACAACAACCAACAAGTAAATAATTTGACGGTAGTAGAAAGGAAGGAAAAAAGAAAGCTAGGGTCGTACGCTTTTCCCCGTTATAGCGTCTCACTCATCCCAATGTCTCATCATCGCCATTAATTTAGGGGAATGCAAAAGGACAATTAGGTACTACAGTAGAAATTATGGTACTACAACCACCCTAGAAATCCTCCCATCTTTCGTACTCATCTAGTACCCCCTTTAAAATGATCCACATTTAACTCCACTTCACTCATACCAAACCACTTCCTTTACACTATCACACAGTAAGTTCTTATGCCCTTTCAGCTTGATTGATGTTTTTCTTTTGTTCTATCTCAGTTAACTTTTAGAGGTTACACTTGTTGGAAAATGATCAATTTCGGTCTAAAAAAGTATTTGTTCAATGGTTTTTAAAACAATTCTAGAAAAAGGTGTTGAATGGTATGGTTGAAAATGGTTTTTAAAATGATGCACAGATCAAATCACACATAAAGTAAGTTATATATTGTTCAAATAAGGTGGCTAAATTATTAGAAAATTAGTATTCATTAAAATATCCTTACAATTAGTACATAAATCAAATAAGAATTGTCTAAGTTCTAGAGGAACATAAACTGCAATTAAATCAACCAACTTGCATTATCATGACCTTGAAGACAATTAGCCCCCCAACTTCTATGATCTCGAAGAAAAAGGTATTTAACTCGCTTCCACCTTGGGTCATTAATTGTAGCTAATTAATCAGAGTGGAGGCTTTTGGGAAAGGTCAAAGATAAATTTTATATTTTGCACCCATTCTCATGACTACGCTACCTATAGGGTAGTTAGCGATAAGTAATGGATATGTCCACAGAGATGCTAGGGCCTAAGTATCAATGAAAACACAATCTCGTACGGGTTGTCAATCTATACGAGTGACAGGAATAGCTAGTAAATTCAAAGGGGGGGTTGGATTTTCAGATTAACAACTACGAAACATAAAAGTAAACAGAAAAATTAATCTATAAAGTTAAGCACTCGGGGAATCATTGTGAGATGGGAGTGATTAAATTCTTCTATCCTCGACTCATTCACATGTAAGATTTAGAAAAACTTGATAGAGGGTTCATAACACGTGGTGTGGCTGATGGCATACGCTTCCCCGGACTTGTAACGTTGGGTGCGTTCGCAACCCTCCATCGACACCACCATCATAATTAGGGCAGTACAACAAGGTCCGACCATTGTTGTAGGTCTGTTTCTCCCCAGTGCGATTACATCTCGATCTTCCACCACGAATGCACTACTTCACAATCACCTATCAACTTGGTCAAGGGGTCATTGACACCTTATCTATGACACTAGGGTCTCTTACAACCCTAGCTTGCTACTATTCACTATCTCTAATCGTAACCTCTCGTAATACTTTACGAATTAGCTAAGACTGGTGTGATGGCAAATATGTCATAGTAATACTTAGCTCTCCCGTGCACACACCCACGTAGATCCGTACTCCCTTACCCATTAAAACGTCTAGGTTTCGCTTCCCAAGGGGGCATCAATATTTGCACAAACATGAATATAGACCGAAGTGTGTGCTTATATGTAGTGTAGTATTCATGCAATTCAAACATTCAAGCACAAGTCATAATTATATCATGAACACAAATACTAGGATGAGTCTAATGGATCTCAAAAAAATATTTATCAAACATGTCTACAATTTATCCCCAAGCTATAATCAACTCTATGGATATGGAATTAAAATATATATTCAAATTCCACACATGGGATCAAAGCAAAAATAAAAGAAAATAAAATAAAATAAGAGATTGTTTCTCTCTCTAGAGTTGCTCTTATAATACAAGATGAGGTCTAAAAATGATCTAACCTCCTTAACCTAGTAGAGTAAGGCTATATTTATAGCAGTATGGAATTGTGCCTAAAATTTATCCCAAAATTAGCCAAAAAAGAGTAAACCCTAGTTCAGCAGCTGCTTGGTGTAGGTCATCATGGATGGCGCAGCCTGTCGCACATACTTCTGTGCAGATTGTAAGATCTGGCGCAGGTTGTTCTTCTTCATCCGGCGCGGGATGCTAGATCTGGCACAGGCCGCATCGCATCATCTGGCATAGATTGTGGCCTTTGACGCTGGCTACTGTCAGTGTGCTTGATTTGGGACTTTAGATCCATGGGGTGTAGGCCTTGGAGCAGTCCATCGTTAGAAGGCTCAGTTTTCTATGAAACTTGGAACGGGACTCGGCCTTTGGCATCGGCCGTCGTCAAAATAATTGGTTTGCTCAGAAACTTGGCACAAGATGCGGCTCTTGGTGTGGGCCGTCAGCTGATCTTGGCATCTTGGTTTTGAAACCGCACGAGCCATCGTAAATGGGATGGTCTGCGCCCATACTTACCCAATTTAGAGCGTATTGAGACTTGTTCTTGCGGCCTTGGCATTTGGCTCGGGTCACGCCATAGCCTCATGCTGAACACTATTGGTACAGAACAACTCATTTGGCATGGGTATTGGTGATATGCATGAGTAGCCCGTGCTGACTTGTTTGTGCCTTGGCCCCCTGAACTTCTTTCCTTGGCTACAGGTGAACCGTTAATCAGATTTATGATTTTTAGTAGTCAATTTTGTAGTGTTCGATAAGAAGAATCTTATGAAATCATCCTTGAAGGCTAATTCTTCTTGGATCATTCTCAGACTTTAGCACAACTCATCGGACCACGATTCACCGTTTCTTTGTTAGCCACCTTGAACTTCAATGCCGCCTATTTTTCGCACCAATCTCTATCTACCACGTCTTGGTGTTCATGGCATTTTTTCAAAACCATTCTGGAGGTGAATATCCTTCAACACTTCTACCATCCTTGCGAACGGCATTCCGTATCTTCTACCCCCATTACGAACGGCCTTCATATAGAATGTAATCATAAAGCATCCATGGGAGACCAACTAAAGATGATCACATGGAAGATCTAGGAGCCCATGGATACAAGATGTCCATTAGTACTAATTAAGTCTACAAAATATGGGATTTAGACAAGAAAACCAAACATGGCCGTCTAAACCCCTTGTCACGTAAACTCAACTAATACTAGCAATCCACCAAATAAAACAAGCTAAAAACTATGCCGTATGCAATGGTTAATGCACGTAAAATGAAGGACATCAGACTCCCGAAACTTAACCTGTTACTCGTCCTCGAGTAAATAAAGAATAGAAAATGAATTAAGCAAAATGTAGCTTGTAAGCATAAGTAACTGAGGCATCCAACTTCTTCCTAGATTATCTGTTTCCCCCCAGAAAGAGTGAGAATCTCACAACTCTTACACTCCCTAAAAAACATAAGCAATCTAACCACCCAAAAGTAAAATGTGGAACAAGGTAAGCCAAAAGGATAAGTGTTAAGCTAGCTTACTTTTCCCAAACAGATCCCCAAAGCAATCAAAGAGTCGTCTCCAAAAACAATCCACCAAGGAAATCCAAAAGCCGTCGACTTGGCAGTAACATAGGGATAATTCGTGATTCTCAATCTAGTTTTTCCTAGTTTTGTCAACCTAGTTTTTTGTTTTCTCTCAATTTCTCTCATTTTTCCTAAGAGCCATTTTGCATTTTCATCCTAGCTTTAACACACAAAGGGTACTCACTTCTCACATTTTTCCATACAGCCTCTCATTTTTGCCTAGGCTCATAAGCCTAGCCGGACCTAGCCTCTCATTTTTACCTAGGTCTTTCTACATATCTGGGCTTTTCCAAATGTTACCCAAGTTACCCTTTCAGGTTTTCAACTTGTCCGGGATTGTATATTTTTTCATTTTTCAAATAATTTTTGTTGCACAAAATTGCCCCAAAGTGGGCTTCATAATACAAAAGATAAGATCAAAACAAAAAAATACACCACCAATAGTTTCCCAAAAAATTCCAAAAACAACTACAAAAGGTGCCCTCACACCAAAAAAATAGTTCAACGAGGAAAAGAAAAAAAATGGAAACGATAGTCATCAGGAAATAAAAAACAATAGAAGATAGGCTAAAGGAAATACTAGCAAAGGAAATACCATAATAGAAGATGTTCAAACCCCTCCCCACACTTAGTTTCTTGTGTTGTTTCCAAAGCAAATTACTAAGGTGAACGAAAGGTTGGAATCATAAGAACAATCACACCCTTCTACGACGTCTGGCTCCATGCCCCTGCCTGTGTGGAGGATCCATATAGCATTCCCCTATTCTTGCACTTGTTAACCTATAACTAATATCCATCAGACCCTCATAGAGAGCTCTCATGCATTCCATTAGATACTGCAACTGACCATCAACTCTGTCGAATCTAGCAACACTATCCCAGTGATGGTCATCTAGCTAATCTCGGGTGGTGATTTAGTTCTGCCTCACCCCAAATATGGAGTACTCCAAAGATCATACCCAATCAGACCGGTGCTAATGAGGTGGCTCGGTCTATATGGGATAAGAAGAATCATAATGAAAACCCTGCGACTCGTACTCTTGGAAAGGGTTGTACTGCAGGTGCTACAATGAGTGAGCTCTATGATGAGAATGGTTGGAAATGCTATGTTTGTGAGGCTCTAAAGGTGGAGGGGACCCATGGATGTTGTTCCTACTAAACTCTGAGAAATCCCGATGGTGTGATGACATGCTATGTCTTTGTGCGCCACTAGCGCCATGCCCTGTGGAATGATGAGACTCCTCGTGCATATCGATCAGTCCCTAAAAAGGGGGTGGTCCTCCTAATACTTACTGGAAAGGTGGCGGTGGTGCTAGAGTATGCTCCATAGGTGGTGGCATAGCATGAAGTAGAGGTGCCTGCTCTATGATGACACCAACGGGAATCTGCTGCTCAGGCTGCTCCTGCTCCTCCTCAAACTCCTCATAATCCTTACTTCCTAGGTTGTGGTCTCCCCAGACTACCTCTAAACCTGCATTGGGATCAATGATGATATCTGACAAACTAAAGGACTTGCTCAACTTGGTTCTCTCGCTCTGTGGAAGCCTCATGAATCTCTCTCCCTCGTGCAACCAGAAGATGATACCATTCTCTATCTTTATAAGGCTCGCCTCTATCAAGACTGGAAGAGTGAGTGTAAAGATCAAGCTGGGGTTGGCCCTCATAACTTCACTCTCCAGAAGGTGGAAGTACCGCATCAGAAATGTAACCATTCCTCTCATCGAAATCCCTGCCAAATTATGAGGGCCAAATTTGGAAACTCGGTTCGACACATTTCATAAGCGTACTTGTACCATCCCAGAAAAATTCGGAAGCTATCCATCCAAATCCTAATTCTAATGGGATTTTGACCACAAAAAACTCCCTATATATACACTACCCCGCATGGCCTAAATTACTCACACAAACAAACCCGCATTCTCTTCTTCCCGTTTTTATTCTCTGCATATTAATTTATTCGATCCTAAAGTTTACATAGCAATGGGAAAGGTCAATCTTCTGATTACAGTACTCGTTTTTCATACGTTGGCATCCCCGGCAACCTCTCAACGGGTACCGACGTTGTTACAACGACTTCAGATTCCCGGTGCAACTGGACCTGAGTGTTTAGCCTTCGACAGACTCGGCTCGGTCCGTACACCGGAGTTTCCGATGGTCGAATCATCAGGTGGGATGCCGTTCAAAACCGTTGGGTTAATTTCACGGTGACAACTCCAAACAGAGCCGGCAGGTCCACACGATCACGTCCAAACCGAGGCAATATGTGGAAGACCCTTAGGTCTAACTTTCAATCAAAGAACGGGTGAGCTCTACATTGCCGACCCTTATAAGGGCCTCCTCGTTGTCGGTCCAAACGGAGGAGTTGCCACGCCCGTAGTCACCCAAGCCCGGGGAATTCCTCTTCGATTCACCAACGATGTGGTGATCGATCAGTCCACCGGAGTTGTCTACTTCACCGACACTAGTACGAGGTTTCAAAGAAGAGAGTTTCAAATTGCGATGTCCAGTGGCGACAGAACTGGAAGACTGATGAGGTTTTGAGTTCTCTTTTTCCTGATCCTTACCAAATAATTGATCATATAACTGTTTGAATGAAAGAATCAACTTTAATGTTTTATTACAACAATGATGTGATAACTCTTGAAATACTCAGTATCATGTACACTTCTTCGCGAACTAGATAATCAAGTCTCCGATGCCGGATTAAATTGCACAAGGTCAAATATTAAGTCAAATTAAGAAAAATTTGATTACATATTTGAATAGATATATAAATAATAATATTGTTGTATGTCATATCGTTGGATTCGTCATAACAAGTAGTTTATAGAAAATAACTTTTTGTTTACCGATATTATACATAGTTAAATATATTAATGGTCAAACGTGTGTGTGGAGACTGTGAAAAAAATTATGTGCAATTTAATTTGGAACAGATGAAGTATGCTAATGTGCTGCTATTTATGTTGCACCGAGTCGGGGACGGGTGCCTAAATGGAAATGGGGACGGGGATGGGAAACGGGAAAAATAAAATATTATGGATTCGATTACGACAAGGATACGGATAAAATATGTTGATAAAAGTATTTATAATATTTAATATTTAACATCAAATAAAAATAATAATACAAAATTAATTAAGTAAATGGCAAGAAATACGGAAATAGTCATTAAAACTCAATGTAATATTTAAATAAAATCAAAATAATGTGACATAGCACTTCTTTAATTACTTACGTAAACTACAATAGCAAGTACTAGAATGAAGTAAAGTTCACAAGAGCTCTATTAAAGGTGCTCAATTAAAGGTGATTTCACGAAAATTGCCTTTAATTGAGTCCCTGAAGGGGTTTCGAGTTCAGAAGTCCCTCTCATACATTTTTAAAGGCGGTTCCAAATAATTAAAGGTCGAACCGAGTTTAATTAAAGGCGAATCCACCTTTAAAACCGCCTTTAATGAAGGGCCGGAAGTACTTCCGAGACTATTTACCATATTACAGTCGAAAGAGCTCTCAAGAAAATAGTGAGAGAAAATCCTCTCCGGAGAGAAAAAAGGACGCAGTCCTTCTCCTGAACACCGGAGCCAATTTTCTTCCAGTTTCTCTCCTACGATTCTGAGTTTCCGGTGAGGAATCCAACATTAATGTCGGATTCCTCGCCGGGCATCTTTCGGTGTATGATTTGTGCTTGAATTTGAAGATTTGATCTTTGGATCTGGGGTTTTTGGGTGAAGATCAGACTTTTCGATCTTGAAGTTGTTGATGGAGCGGATTATATGAAGATCTATCATTGTTCCAAGTAAGTTTTAATCTTTCATTGATAGATCTAATCTGGATGATTGATGAGGGTTTTTTTTATGATGAATCTGTGTGGATTTGTATGGAAGATTATTTGTTTATGGTGGATAGTTAATGTGATGTTCTTGTTGGATTGGAAATAGAGATGAATTTGAGGCATACATATTTTTAGTAATTGGAAGAGTTCATGATGGATTTGATGAGAGGGCAATCATATTGATCAGATGCGCCCCTGTCCATGATTGTTTGCTTTAATTGGAATTTCGACCAGATTGCTATGTTTTATGCCAAGAATTTAAATTTATTTTCTTGACTGATGAACACTCATGTGGAATTCAAGATTTCGGGTGTTTGAATGTTATTGTTTGATGGGGTTGATGGTTTGGGATTAGTCAGATTCAAGACAGATGTTTGGAGATAATTGGTTTAATTGGAATCATCAATGACGATAGGCCCAAGACATTTTCCTTGTTGTTTCAATCTCATGATAATGTTAAGATCTAGATGAGTGGAGAAGCAGATTTTTCATACAGGATGGATTATTTGGATGATGATGGTTTGAATTTTCCGATCGGGTTCGCCGGAAAAACAATTTTTCCAACGAGTTATAATGCTTATTATGCCTTGAAGGATTTGGATTTCGTTTTGTTATGCATTATCCGATCGGAAAAGCAACTGGTAATTTTTGGATTTTGGAGGTTGAAGTTTCAGATTTTTCGATTGGAAGTCGCCGGAAAAATGCTCTTCCGACGGGGGAAAAGCATGAAATAGCCTCGATTCTCTGTCCCTAGACTCGGATTTATATTTCTTCATGCTTGGGATGCCTCTCAAGGCTGGAAAAGAGAATAAATGAGTGTTGATTTGGTTGTCTTTGCCCGCCGGAAAAACGCGAATCCGGCAAGGAGAATGGTATTTGTTTGGCTGGATTGCACATGCTCAAATTTGGAGGAGGAAGTTCCTTGTTTTAGGTGCTAAATCCAGTCGAAATTGCACAAGGGAAGATGCCTAGATTTTGGTTGAATTTTTTTCCAATTTTTTGCGGATTCCGGCGAGTTTTTCCAGATTCCGGCGGTTCTTCGACGTCAAAAAAATGCGAGTCCGGCGAGGATCCAGTTTGGGCGCCGCTGGGTCATTGTACCCAAACAGAAAAAATGGGTCAAAGCCTAACTAGGGTTTCGACCCGGTCAATGGCGACGCGGGTCATATGCCCCGCTAAGGAGGGGCCGGGTCAACAATATAAAACCGTAGAGGTTAAGGTGTTAGGCCGAGCTGCTGGGCTGAAAGAAATAAAGCTCCTGGGTTAATTGATTAAATCTGTTGGACCGAAAAGAAAATAGAGGGCGGGTTCAATACATGAAGAAACGGGTCAGGGTTATAACCTGGTTTTAACCCGATCAATGGCATCACTAAAGGAGGTAGCTGTGGTCAAGTTGAAACCCTAGAGTTTAGGGTACTGGGCCAAGCTGCTGGGCCGAAAAGTGGGCTGCTGGGCCGAGTTAAAAAATCAAGCAAGTGGGCTAAATTCAAGGTGTTCTGGGCCTAATTAAATTGGGAATTTTCAGCCTATTCTTGGGCCGAATTTGCTTCAATTTTCGGCTCTAATTTGAGGTTTTTGTTGAGTTTTGGCCTTCTCTTTGGGCTAAAATTGTATTGGGGGGATAATTGCACATTTTCCCCTTAGAGGGTGGGAAAGAAGCCTTTCTACATTTGGTTGCACGGCCATAGGAGTTGTATAGTGGGTTAATTAATTAGCGTACGCAAAGTTAAATAACCCATTGCTAGTTGTTATTTGGACTTGACGGTCATTATGCGCTCTATGCTCGCGCTACACTTTGTGTTAAATTAGCATACAGCTGTCCATTTGCTCAAAATGGAGTGGGCGATTACATAATCGCTAGGCTTGACGCACGCCGTATAAGTTGTGTCTGTTCTCTCCATCATTAGGGGGGCTATTTTTTAGAGGGATCCACAAGAGCTATTGGCACTGCCTACGACACTCTTGCCCTCTAACATAGCTTCGGTTCATACCATGAGAACGTTTGAAGGCCAATAAAACCCCTCTTTCTTCACCTTAGGGGTGTATATGGTAGAAGTTGCTCCTCTATTGGCGGTCCTAGCTTCATTCGGATTCAGCAACACCAGTACACCATGGCGACCATTCAAGACCTGAGTACACCACACGTGGTTGCACTTTTTTGTCTACCACTGGCGTCTTCTTCATTATTTTCTTCAAGACCCGAGACCCAAGTCTTGGTTGCGATGAGGTTTTCATATGAAGAGCCAGTACACATTTCTGGTTGCTATGTATAGGTCCAGATTCACACATACATCTGGACTTGCATTTATTTTTCCCTAGGCTTAGCACTTTCTAGCTTAGGGTTAGCATTTATTTAAAAATTGGGGGGGGGGGGGGTTACCTATTTCGGTATCCCCCCCCCCCCCCCCGCATCTTTTTCCCTAGGTTCCATATTTAGCCTAGGGTTGGATTATTTTGTATTTTTTAGGGCTCTTTTAGGGCTCTACCGTGGGTTCCACCATTTATACTATTTACCATAAGTACTTCCGAGTTCGGAAGTGCTTTTCTATGTCGTCTTTTCATTTTTGTTCCTGAAAATATTTTATCATCCAGACGGTTTGTTTCCACCCATGAGTTCCCTTATGACATAAGCACTCTTGGGTGGGCTACCATCAAATCTTTGAGAAGGAAAATCTTAGCTAGTCTGCCATATTTTTTCTTTTGATAGAAAAAGAAAATAGCTCCACGTGCTCGGATTACTTAATTTTGGTTACTTACAACATCCTCTTGAAGGGATTGTTTCAATTTGGGAGGTGCGGTACTTCAATAGAAGTTTTTAGTGAGATGTAACTTCGGTGCTATAAAACTTGATATTTAGTCTCTTGATTGATACTTAAAGGCGGTTCTGAGGGCAGAACTGCCTGAAATGGGGCTGATTTTTTTGGCTCAGCCCATTTATAGCTAGGTTTTATTCTATCCCCATTAAGCTGCATTCACCCCTTCACATGGTAATTGTCCAATATTCTGTCGCTCGCATATCCATTCACTACTCCATTCACCTTTAAATCTCCATTCACCCATTAATCCTCCACCGTCTGTAATTCTCTATTCACTGTTGGTAATTCTCCCCCACTTCCACCGCCGCCTCATCCAGTACCGCCTGACCCCTCATCGTGCCTTATTTCTCTGTCGTCTCACCCTCTCCACTGTTCGCTAGGGTTGTTGGAAAAGGAAAAGTCGCCGCTCGCTAGGATTCCTCTGTTGCTCTGCCTCTTGTCACTCGCTTGGGTTTCTTCACCGCCGTCGGTGCCTCACACCCTAGGGTTACTTTGTTGTGTTGTTTCAAATCAAATTTATGTTGCTAAGATTATGTATTGTTGTTTTCATGTTGTTGTTGCTTCGGATATGTTGTTTCTAATCGAATTTGATGTTATTAGGATTATGTCTTTGTCGATTTTGATGTTACTATGCAGTGCGTTTCAGATTTGGGTGTTCCTCGCTGCTGGAAATCGATTGATTTTTCAGAATCTTTTTTTTGGAAGGGTGGAAATAGGTTTCTAGTTCGGAACCCATTTCGAAACCTAATAAAAGTGGTTTTTTAATCGCCTTTGATCGGTTTCAATGAAAGGCACAAACAGAGAAGGCGGTTCTAAAGTGCTTTCTCTGGTACGATAGAACCGCCTTTTATCATCCCCCCACTAGTGGTTCTACTTCAACTCACCACTTTTTAAACAAAATAAAACTAAAATGGCAGGGTACAAGAGTACAAGGATAAGGTACAAGTGTCCATTCAATTGCCACTAAAAACATCAAGATGCACAACCGAAAGATAAACTTGCAAACCGAGACTAGTGGAGAAGACCAAAGGAGAAGAAAGTAGTAGAGCAGCTTTGACTTACTCAACATTTAAAACTGAATAATTCAGAATAGGCGAGAGTGAGTTTTGAAGCGTCAAATTGCAAGATATTGTGCTGAATTGTCGAGTCAACCCTTCAGGGAAATAGCTTGCCATTTCTGGCATTCCGGGGACGTTCCCAAGCCATCCCCGGCCTGTCCCCCTTAGGAATCTCCAAACATAATGTCGTCCCCATGCAACCTAGGCTGCAATATATTTGTAGGTATTTAAAGATTGGCTGAGTTTAATCAAATTTCCATATGCTATATGCTGCATATACAATAAATTTGATGTAGCGGTAATTGTATCAGAAATGCTAGTGTTGAGGCGATGTTTTCTTTGTGTTTTCGCGGTAAACTACTGGATCAGAATGTTAGTTTTCAAATGACATTTTTAGTGGCCCATATTCTAGAAGAAATCTAAAAGAGTCCAAGAAGAATGGAACACTAGTGGAGCAGGCCTTATTAAAGGCCACATTAGAAGGCATTTCCACATAATTTTTGTAATACCACCTTCTAGAAGTGGTTCCGAATTCGAAACCTAGTGATGTGTGTTAATTATGTTGTTTATTTTATTGAAAAATCACCCAGATATCAAATTCTCTGAATGAACTCAGGATGAAGCAACCCAGAGGATTGTCCTCGCAGGTCCAAGTGAACCCTCATGAGACGGTAAATTAGGTCACACTCAGAAGTGGAAAGATAGTTGGTACACTGTCATTTGAATCTGCGAACAAAGAAGTGAACCAGTTCACTGACGGAGGGTCCAGTTTGGCCAAACCGAACCCCTGCAGCAGAAATTCAGAATCAAGTAACGGAGGAAAAAGGCGACGAAACCACCACAAACTCTGAGAATCCTGAGCATAGTGAGACCCGAGATAAAGGTAAATCCAAGGTAACAGCTGAGGTAGGTAAGAGGTTGAGTTTACATGATCCTTCACTTAAAATTTTGCCTCCTTTCCTTCGTAGATTAAAAAAGAAAAAGGAAGAGCCTTTGGATTTTATATCGATGTTTGAAAAATTGGATATTAATCTTCCCTTCTTGCAGGCCATAAAGTTGCCACCAGTTAGAAAATTTCTTGAAAGATTTCATTGCAGGGAAGCCAAAGGATTCGAGCAAAATAATAATGGGTGAATCAGTATTTGTAATAATTCAAAAGAAATTGCCACCCAAGTGCAAGGACCCAGGTATGTTTTCCTTACCTTGTTATATTGGAGATAAGAAGATTGATGCTGCAATGTGTGATTTAGGAGCTTCTATAAATGTGATGCCATTGTATGTATATCAAACTTTAAATGGAGCGGAAATGGTTAACACTAGAGTAGTGATTCAGTTGGCAGATCGATCTTGTGTACTTCCAGAGGGGTTGTTGGAGAATGTACTTGTGAGAGTCAATAATTTGTGTACCCTGCAGATTTTTATATGTTAAAAATGAATCATTCCAGTGGTCTGGGAATAACAGGAGTATTGTTGGGTCGTCCTTTCTTGAGAACTGCTAATACTATCATTAATGTGGGAAATGGTACTATTTGTCTGGATTATTATGGTGAAAAGTTTACTTTCAGTATTCATGAGGCCATGATAAAGCCAATTGATGCTGAGAATGTATTTTCTATTGATCTCATACATCACCTTGTCCAAGAACATCTTGAGATTGAAATTTTGCAGGAAAGGATAGGAATTCAATTCCCATAAGGTTCGAAAGAAATAGATATTCAAGGATTAAGTGACAAGGAGATCAGTGAGTTTCTGTACTCAATATACTCTCAGGAAGGGGTGTTTAGTACTGATATAGACCCTGAAAAGGTCAGCTCATCAGGGTCGAGTATGGAATTTCAAAAAAATTCTGAAGTGCAGGGAGGGTCCCATTTGACCAAACCGGACCCGTCCGGCAGACCAGTACCATCAGACGTGAAGGCCCCAATTTTGGAGTTAAAGCCCTTGCCCCCGAATCTGAAATATGTATATCTCCATGACAATGATACTCTCCCAGTAATAGTTAGCAAGGAGTTATCCACATCTCAAAAGGAGAGATTAATTGCCTTGCTGAAAAGATACAAGAAGGCCATAGGGTGGACACTGGCGGACATTACGGGAATCAGTCCAGATATTTGTATGCACCACATCCTATTGGAGGACGATGCGAAACCGACTAGGGAAGTTTAGAGGAAGCTCAATCCCAACATGAGAGAGGTGGTCTTCAAGGAAATATTGAAATTACTCTCACTTGGGATCATATACCCCATTTCTGACAGCAAGTGGGTGAGTCCTGTTCACGTGGTACCTAAAAAGTCAGGTTTGCAAGTAGTGAAAAATGACAAGGGTGAGATGGTGACTACAAGGCTGGTTACTGGTTGGAGAATGTGCATGGACTACAGGAAGTTAAATGCCGCCACTCGCAAGGGTCACTTTCCACTTCCTTTCATCGATTAGATGTTGGAGAGACTTGCGAGAAACAGCTTCTTCTGCTTTTTGGATGGATACAACGGCTATTTTCATGTTTGTGTGAACCCTGAGGACCAGGAGAAAACCATATTTACTTGTCCCCTTGGCACTTATGCTTACAGAAGAATGCCCTTTGGTTTATGCAACGCCCCAGGCACGTTCCAGCGTTGTATGATGAGTATCTTCCCCGACTTGATTGAGACGATCATCGAGGTGTTTATGGATGATTTTAGCATCTATGGTGACTCATATGACGTGTGTTTAAGTCACCTGGAACAAATCTTAATTCGTTGTGTGAAGAGGAATCTTGTTCTTAATTTTGAAAAGTGCCACTTCATGGTAAAGGATGGCATAGTCTCGGGGCATGCGATCTCTGAGAAGGGAACTCAAGTGGAAAAGGCCAAGGTGGAGACCATAGAACAGCTCTCATATCCTTCTAATGTTTGTGAGGTTCATGGTTTCTTGGGTCATGTGGGATTTTATCGGAGATTCATCAGAGATTACGCCAAGATTGCGCAACCTTTGACAAAACTTCTCCAAGATGATGTCCCTTTTGAGATGAATGAAGAGCGTAAGACTTCCTATGTTTTATTGAAGAATAATTTGATCTCAACCCCAATCATGCAACCACCCAATTGGGATCTTCCAGTTGAGTTGATGTGCGACACAAGCGATTATGCGGTTGGTGCAGTTTTGGGACAGAAGGAAGGGAAGGAGAGCCATGTAATTCATTACGCATCAAAGACTTTGAATCCTGCGCAAAGCAATTACACCACCACTGAGAAGGAGTTGTTGGCCATTGTCTTTGCTTTGGATAAATTCAGATCTTATTTACTTGGCTCTAAAACTATTATTTATACTGATCATTCTAGTCTGAGATAATTGTTTACTAAGAAGGATTGTAAACCTCAATTAATCCATTGGGTTTTATTGTTGCAGGAATTTGACTTTGAGATCAGAGACAAGAAGGGTGCAAAAAATCATGTTGCCGATCATTTGAGTTGTTTAAGAAGACCAGAGGTTGACATTCCCATTCCCGAGGCATTTCCCGAAGAACACTTGTACACTAGACAGGGTTCCGTTTGGCCAAACGGAACCCTATGCCAGTACTGAATTCAGGTAAGTTGGACACAGATCCTTGGTATGCAAATATCGTAAATTTTTTTACCACCGGAGATATTCCACATACACTGAGTCATTCCCAGGAATTAAAATTAAAAAGTGATTGCAAGCATTACATTTGGGATGAACCCTATCTTTTGAGGATTGGTTCTGACCAGATTATTCGACGCTGCATTCCTGATGACGAGCAAGGTGGTATTCTTTTACATTGTCACTCATAGGCATGTGGTGGACATTTTGGACCTAAACATACTGCTCACAAGGTGCTTGATTGTGGGTTCTTTTGACTGACCTTGCATAAAGATGCTTACACAATTTGTAGGAATTGTGAGAGATGCGAAATGACTGGAAATATTTCTCATTGTGATGAAATGCCACAAATGGTTGTGCTTGTTTGTGAAATATTCGATGTGTGGGGCATGGATTTTATGGGTCCTTTTCCAAGTTCTTTTGGGAATGTTTACATCTTATTAGCAGTTGATTATGTTTACAAATGGTTGTTGCAGGGTTCTTGAAATCAACTATATTCTGCAGGTTTGGAGTACCATGAGCAATCATTAGTGACCAGGGAACTCACTTCAAGAATCGGACCATCGAAGCTCTTATGAAGAAGTATGGAGTTCACCATCGATTCGCCACTACCTACCACCCTCAATCTAATGGCCAAGCAGAGATGTAAAATAGAGAAATTAAGCAAATCCTAGAGAAGACAGTAAATCCTTCTCAGAAGGATTGGAGCAAGCGGGTGGAGGATGCGCTTAGGGCATACCGTACTGCGTTCAAGATACCTATAGGGATGTCTCCATATCGCCTTGTGTTTGGAAAGATGTGCCACCTACCAGTCGAGCTTAAGCATAGGGCAGTTTGGGCTGTGAAGCAAGTGAATATGGAAACCCTCGTGTGCAAGGAGGAGAGGAGATTCCAACTTCAAGAACTAGAGGAACTCCGTTTAGAGGCATTTGATCATGCTATGTGGTACAAGGATCGGACAAAAATGTTGCATGACAAGAACCTGATAACCAAAGAGTTTGTGGTTGGGCAAAGAGTCCAACTTTTTCAGTCCAAGCTCCGGTTAATGCCCGGGAAACTCAAATCAAAATGGATAGGTCCGTTCGTGGTGTCTTCAGTTTGGCCAAACGGAACAGTTGAGATTAAAAGTTTGGAGACAGATAAAGTTTTCCTGGTTAATGGTCATCGCCTAAAGCCATATCATGATTCCTCTCAGGTGGAAATGGTGGATGAAATTCCACTGAGCACCTCCCCGCCAAATTGATGGCTTCCATAGTTTGGCCCAAGACTATAAATGACGGCGCAACTGGGAGGCAGCCCAGTTGTTTTTTATTTTATTTTATTTATTTTTCCATTTGAAATTCATCTTATTTTACTTTAAAAAAAGATTAAAAATATATAGTTTCTTTTGGTACGCATTTTGATTCTAAGTTTTTGTTGAAATCGTTTTGTAGGTGGAAGAAGAAAAATAATCAACTCTTCAAAGAGTTGTGGTGGTTTTATTTCCAAGAGTGTAAGAAGGATATTTGGGGCTGCTGGAGGCCCAAATTCACCCATGAGACCTTTGTTTAGAAACAATTTGGGGGACTTGATGGCAATTAAAGATTTTGAGGACCTTATCTCTTTCTCTTACCAAAGTGCTGCACACAACCAATTTTTTTTCTTTCTCCTTCTCCAAACCTTACCACAGCCGCCTTCACCACTTTCCACCACCTTACCACCTCCATCACTATCTACCGCCGCACCACCTTACCACATCCATCCTCACTGGAACCACCATGAGACGTCAAAGACACGGAGCTCCGCCACCGGCATCTGCAGTAAAATCCTCGCCGCCAAAACCGCAACCACCTATGGACGACGTGGCCGAGATGGAGCCTCCTTGTTCCACTGCTTCTCCAACTCCAGCCGAGCTCCTGCCCCCACTCCCCGCCTCTTTGCCAACCAAGAAGCCTCCCCAGAATATCCCCAGTCCTCCACCAGCATGGTCGGTCATGCCTGAGACATCCTCTCCGACAAAGCCCGCTTAACCATCCCTGTCAACGCTGGAAACAACGTCTCCAAGCGTGGAAACTGTAGATCCATTTTCAGCAGAGGCTGACTCACCACCACAAACCGAGCTGCCTATCTCACGCGCTTCCACGTGCCATCCACGCACCACCCACGCGCCGCCCATGCACCGCCATGCGCCACAAAAACCAGCCACTCCACTTGCAGATAAAGATTCAACAGAGCCTTCCTCAGCTACCGTACCAGTTCCGGTGACTTCGGCCTCCGGTCATCTGATGCCCAAAAAACTGTGGCAAAGAAGAGAGTCCATAAACCATTGACCTCTCCTGCTGACGGTGTTCCTTCTGAGGTTCAACATAAGGAGATAGAATGGCAACCAGAAAAGCAAGGCCAACAGAAGAACAAGCAGGCAAAGGGGAGCACACATGTTTCAGACTGCCCGCCTTCAACCGACAAGAGGGAAAAATCGGTAGCTGCCAGTTCTGGGGGTGGATAATGCTTCCACACCACGGCCCGGAGTCCACACCTACAGTGATTTTCCCCTCCATGTGCAAGTCAATGATCCAGCAGAATTTGGGGAGTTCCAGGAACCAAAGCTCAGGGAGGCCTTGCAGAAGCGTAAAGGTAAGAAATACGAAGCTGGTTGGGAGGTAAGTATTCCAGCATTGAGAGTTACAAATATTGCTAATAGAGTCACCCATTATTTTACTGTAATTGGTTGGTCTACTTTGCTGACTTGTAGTGTTCTGCCTATGTATGAAGAGCTTGCTGAAGAGTTTATTACGAGCTTTCATTTTGAGAAATCTAGTGAGATGACATCATCTGAGCCTAGCATATTTTTTCGTATAGGTCTGAATGTGGTTAGGTTATTTGTAGATGAGTGAAATTTGTGTTTGGGTCTAATTTCTACGAAGCAGTTATTTTCTGCAGATTATGAGTCTGCATTCTATGGTCCTTATGTGACTTATCCGGGATTCAATCCCAATGTTGCCTGGAAAATACTTGTTCCCACATGCTCTGATATTTATGATCCCACTATGTCTACTGTGCATTGGATTTCTGATCCTGCTTTGCGTCTTTGCCATCTTATACTTATGCGAAATGTGTTTGGTCGTACTACTTCTTGGGCTAAGGTGAGCCAACCAGCCCTTTTCGTTTTGTGGTGTGTGCACACCAATAAAAAACTGAACTTAGGGTAATGGTTGGCTGAGGCCTTGCTTGACATTGCTACACACACTACTCGCAATGTCACTTTGTGCCATATTATTGCCATGTTTCTTGAGAACAATGTGATTTTTTATGGTTTGCCTCAGATGGAATTAGTGAAAGCTCCTTCTCTTCTTAATTTGATTGCTTTGGTAGAATCAAATTTGATCTATTTGGATGCTAACAAGTGCTCCCAGTTTCCTCCGCCGGGCAATCCTAGCCCGAGCTCTTCTACTCCTGCAGGTCACATCTCTCTTGTCTTTATCAATGAGGACCTCAAAAGCCTCCAGCAGAAGGTGGATAGAATCATGGGGCATAATGAGCTAATCCTTCTAGCCCTTCGGAATGTGGCTGACCCCTCCCAATAAGTTCCCCCATCCCTGATTTGTTTTTTACTTATTTCTTTTGTTGGGTCTAGTTTTTTTTCTCGGTGGTTTTGTTCTTTCTTAGATTTTTACTGAGCTTCCTTGAGGAAAAGAAAAGTTTAAGTGTGAGGAGGATTATATGTTTATGTGTCTGCATGTTAGTGTCATTTAATAAAAATACAACAAGATTTTTGAGTTTTTTTTAGTCGAGTTAAATTTAGCATACTATTTTTGATATTATTGTTTCTTGACGGACTGAACTAGCTAGTGATAAAGCTCTTGTGTGATATGTTTGGTTACTTGATACACCTCTAAAAATTACTTGGTAAATGTGTCCAACATAATTGGTGTAAAATTGGCCTAATTGATACTTGGGGTGACGAAAAAATATAAGTAATCGAACATTTGAGCCCAGTAAAAGTGAGGTTTGAGCTAGAGTAGAGCAGTCTTTACATCAATCTTTTTTCTGAGAGTCATGGCATTACTTTATTTGGTGTAAAAATGATGAAAGACATTAGGATTTAACCCCCCAGCTTATATGGCCTACCACACATCACCCTCAGTAAACCCTTTGAAACCTTGACCTATTTCTTTGTTTGAGCCACAAAAAAAAGCCAAAGCCTATATATTCCCCCCCCCCCCTCTTTTGTGTCCCTTATATAAGCATGCTTGTGATTAGGATAGGTTCTCAGTTTATTTGCTGCTGATGTGCTTTAAGAAATACCAGTGAGTACCTTGATTTTGATGTATGAAGTGACCATGTGTACTGAATTTAAAAGTGCAGTAGAATGATAATAAAAAGGGTGATTTGGTGCTGAAAATTCAGAAAAGGAGGGCTGATGTGCCCAGAAAAAAGAAGAAAAAATTCAGAAAAATCAGGAAAAAAAATGAAAAAAAGAAGAGAAAAATGAAAAAAAAAATCTAGCACCAATACTTAGTAATTACAGCTAGTTCTGAGCAGATTTTTCCACTTTATGATGGATGAAAATTATCTTTTTGATTGAGGAATTTTTGGGATGAAAAGAGCATGCATGTATATTTATATTTTTAAGCTTAGAACGCTTAGGACCTTACCTCGTTTTTATTCCCCCTTGCCCTGTTACAACCTTGAATAAAGACCTTTGTGATTTGCATTGAATGATTTGAGTATTGCCATGTGAAATTCATATATTGAGTGACTGTCCCTTACATCTAGAGCAAATGTGTGAAACGTGAGAAATGTTAGATGCTTGTCTGATATTGACTAAGTTGAAGATTAGTTTGCATTAATTTGAGGATGAATTTAACAATGTCATTTGAAAGGTGTGAGAGTGTCAAGTGTGTTATACAGGAGCCTTTGTTATTAGGAAGGTAAAGTTTGTCTATGAATCAAGAAATCAAGAATTGGTATGCTGAGTTTGATTGTTTGTTGGGTTGTAGTTAGTGTCATTTTGTTATTTTTCTTTTGAGTCTTTCTTAGAGTCCGTTGGGGATACTCGGAACTTTGTAATAAACAACATGATTTGAATCTCATTTCATACTTGAGGGCAAGCATGACTCAAGTGTGAGGATAATTGATGTGTGTTAATTATGTTGTTTATTTTATAGGATTAGCTGTAATTTTATGTGATTAACATGCAATTTAAATATTTTATTTGTAATAGATCATAGTTTTCGGGGACAAGAGGAATTTGGAGGAGATTAAGAAGTATTGGGTAATTATGGCAAATGAAGCAGTCAAAATAGAGCAGAATTGTAGCAGTTATTTGGAGCAAATTTGGAATGATTTTTAAGGAGATTTGTGGAAATATCTTTGGAGATATTTGGAAATTCACTTAGACTTTATCTCTTCAAATCAGAATTTAAATTGGGAAAGAATTGTATTTTAAGGGAAAGGCTGGAATTCTCGGGAAGGAGAGATTATTTTTGGAAGAGATAGGAGATTTTTGGAAGAGACAGGAGATTTTTGGAAAATTAGTGATTGCCGGAAGTTAGACTTGGATTTGATTTTCTGGGAACTTGTTATTTATTCTCGGACAGAAGCAGGAGAATGGTTATCTTGGTTTGTTTTGTTTTATTAGGCAGAGCAAATAAATATTCTTTTTCCTTGCTTTGTTTTACTAGGCGGGGATAGTAGAGTTTTTCCTTCAAAATTTTGTAGACGAAAAGAACACCAGAGAGCAGTTAATTTCTTAGTCAGCATTATTCTTGCGTTGATTTCCGTGCTAGGTTTTGGATTCTTGCACATTGCTCATTAATCCTTCACTGGATTGTTTGTGTTCATTCTTTTTCCGTGTCTTGCATTCTACAACAAGTGCTTGTCTTATTTATTTGATTTCAGTAATCACGTTTAGTTATTATATTAACTATTTTTTAAGTTTAATTATCATGAGTAGCTAATTCATATATCGGAAGAGAATAACAAATGTTAGTTTATAAATCGTGAGTATTGGTTGTTCTTGGTTGAATTTTATTTCTAATATGTTTAAGCTGATCAACTTGAATGTGTTTAGAATACTGCTATCTAAATTCCGCCAATACGTAATTGTTGGATGGAATTAGTAAGTAGCACAGTCTTGTGAAAAACAGCTAACTAACTAAGACTGTAATAGCATGATAGGGAATAATTGAGTGTGCATTGCTATTTGCTTTTACTTTGGTAATTTCTATATCGGGTTCTTTTAATACTTAATGCTATCAAAATGTGTTCTGGTTTAGTGAATACTTTTTGGGAACATTTTGGTAAGGGAAAAAGTTAATTAATCATAATTAGTTGACTGACGATAAAGTAAGAAAGAATTGGGGGAGTTAAGCGTATCTACTTCCCTATAACTGGTAGATGTATAGGAATTGATTCATTATTGCGCCTATGATCGATAATAACCATCATGAGTTATTCTTAGCCGATATCATTCATTTATATATTTATTTCCCATATTTTTAAGTCGTCATTTGCATTTTTTAGAGTTAGTAAAATCACTATATTTGAGGCATGGTGGCATCACCGAAAAGGTTTTTAAAATTAGTAGGAAAAAGAATTATTGATATTTACTTTTGCTCCTCGTGAGATCGACCCTGCTTACCATTGTACTAACTAGTATTAATCTGAATTTGTAGGGTATTTGGCGAGTTAAACGACGACCACCACCTAGCTTATTTGGACTTGAAAAATTTTTAAAGGTTGTTCTTGGTTATTCAAAGGTGGTTTATTTATAACCGCCTTTGTGTGTTGGAGATGGAAGGCGATTTTTGTAATAACTGCCTTTAGTGAGTGATTATTAAAGGCGGTTCTGTCGTAGTGACTTTGAACCTTGTATGTTCCAAACTCGGAATATGGATCCAATAGTTGTTTCGAGTCTAGGACTGCTCGGTTGTGTTGTAATTAAAAAATGAAATGCTTTCAATGATCGTAACTTATATCGTTTAGTTATTCCTTGTCAGGAACAAGTTTGGGCTAGCATTGCCATGAATTTCTAAAGGGATGATGTACAGTCCGATATCAGAACAAATGGAAAATAGAAATAAATGCAGCCATTCAATCTCATTTTCACTTGGAGAAATAAGCTGGAAAGTTTAGGGCACTCTTTGGAAGTAAAAGGTTAGGTAAATATACAAATATAATGATCTAATTGAACCAATGATTTTATTAGTGAAGTAAGTTTTGCAATGTTTTGAAATAGGGTTTTGATTTGAAATCATTCTCATCGGAAATGTGTTGCATATATGATTGAATGTGTCTTGATTTTATTTTCATGTAGTTAATGGATAGGACCGGACTCATCAAGAGCGAACTTAGGACATCACCTGATTATATTTATTTAATAGATTCATTTATTGTGGTGGCTTTTGAACATGCGGCCAAAAATAGTGTCATGCGTGCACGGTGCACATGTAAAGATTGTAGGAATGATACATATTTAGGGAGGAAGAAGTTGTGTGAGCACCTCATAATTATAGGTTTTCAAAAAAGTTAAACTTGCTGGATATGGCACGACGAGGTACCGACGAATAGAGGTGGAAATGTTGGAATTAAGGAAGGGGTTGAATTAGATTGTGATGATGAATTTGATGAGATGGTGTGGGATGTTTCCAGAGAATTACATGGTAAACCTGAGGTTCTGGAGTCATTTCTTAATGACAAGAATTGCCTAACATTCAGTTTTAAGCGCCACATTGAAAATCATGAATTTGAAGGCCGAATTTGGTTGGATTTAAGAATAGATGATTGAAAATCTAGAATCGGTTTGAGAATTTCTCCCTGAAGGAAATTGCATGCCTGACAAATCTTAATCCGCGAAAAGAGTTCTTTGTCCTATGAGTTTAGAATTGAAAAACAATATCCATGCATGTTTGAATGATTGCATGTTGTTTAGGGGGAAGGAGGATGAGAAACTCGAAACATGCTGGGTATGCGGTGAATCTCAGTACAAGTTGAAGCGCAGTGAAATTGCTGTGTGTGCGGAAGTGGGGGCCATTTCGAAGAAGTAGACACCCTCTAAGGTCTTATGGTATCTTCCAATAATTTCATGATTGAAGAAGTTGTTTTCTTCCAACAAAGATGCAAAGTTACTATGATGGCATGCAGAAAGAGATCAACTAGCAGTTGATGTTATAAGGCATATGTCCGATGGTGATCAATGGAAAAAGCTTCATGGCATATACCCACAGTTTTGATCAGATTCCCAACATTTAAGGTTTGGCCTGTCTACTGATGGAATGAATCCATTAGGCAACATGAGCAGTGCATACAATTCTTGACTCGTAATGTTGGTGATCTACAATCAACCGTCGTGGCTAATAATGAAAAGAAAATATGTTCTCTTGTCGATGATGATTCCAGGCCCAAGCAACATCAGTGGCGGATCTATTGATACGCGAGGTAGGGCTCTAGCCCTACCTCGGTCACCGGCCGGAGCTAGGAGGCGGGAGCGCGTCTCCGGCGCGGCGGCAACAAGGGCCAAGCCCTGCTCGCCGGAGAAGAAGGCCGCGCTGCGGCCTTCTTTTTTTTAAAGTTATACGTACTAAAACGACGTCATTTCACGTTAGTGAAACGACGTCGTTTCGTTTGGCTTTATTTTTTTAATACCTAAGTAGTAAAACGACGTCGTTTCACTTAGTAATATGGAAAAAAAAAGAAATCAGAAATAGATTGGGCCAAAAACTGAGCCCAATCCAATAGCCAATTAATCCATTCTATAAATGCTGGAGGCGAGAAGGACAGCAAGGCAGCACCAGCACTCCTCCTTCCTCTGCCTCACTCGCTCTCAGCCCCGTCGCCGCCGCCGCGCCATCGCCGTCCACCACTGCCGTCCGCCATCGACTGCTGCTTGCCTGCCTCGTCCTGCCGCTTCTCCAAACCTGAAACCACGGTAAGTCTTCTCTTCTCTTTATGCTAATATTTATTAATTTTAGGGTTTATAATTTAGTGTCTTTTTAATTTATTTCTTCAAAACTTAAATATATGTATAATGTGAACATGATTTTTAGATTGGATGTTGAATTGAATTTATATGGTTGTATTATATATGATTGTTGAAGTTTAGTTGAATTGCATAAATTGATTTAGTTGAATTGCATATTTAGTTGGAATTTAGTTGGAATTTAGTTGAAATTATAATTGTTTGATTTATTTTGTATAATTGTATGTGACAATGAAATTGTCAATTTGTCATAATCGGTTTATGGAATTATCAATTAGGGATATTTGTTAAATTGAATTTAGATGAATATGATTTTATGAACTTTTTATTTTCATTTGTTAATTATCAATTAGGGATATTTTATTAAATTGAATTTGAATCGATGAAAAATAAATCAATTTACATATTTTTCCTATTTGATATTTAATAGGTTATGGATAAATATTTAATTCGAAGTAGCGGAGTAAAGAGATCGAATGAGTCTAATGAACAAAGGCACAATGAAGAGGGTAGTAGTACAAAACAATCTCGTGTAGAATTCAATCCGAATGATGTTATAAGTGATCCCGGGCTACGTAAACCTATTGAAGAGATTGATGTTTCTATTAGAGATGAAGTGCTAAGAGAATATATATTAAGAGGTCCTTGCCAACCTAAGAATCATACTTTTCCAAAGACAGTGTTCAATGATGAATTTAGAAGTTTTCAAAAGGGTTGGTTTGATGAATTTAATGGTTGGAGTATAGTGTTTCAAAGGATGCGGCATATTGTTTTCCTTGCTATCTTTTTAAGAATTCAGCAAAGGGGACCGCATATACTGTGGATGGGGTGATGAATTGGAAGAATGCCCTTAAAGTATTTAGGACACATGCTAAGAATGTGGATGGAATTCATCATGGTGCAGCAATTAAATTGAGAAATTTTAGCCTTCAAAAGCAAAGTATCTCACATTGTTTGGATGGTCATTTCACCGAAGCAAAAAAGGCATATCGCACACGTTTGAATGCGGTTTTGGATGTGACAAGATACTTGTTAAATCAAGGTTTGGCTTTTCGTGGTCATGATGAAGGTTGGGATTCGCTCAACAAGGGTAATTATCTTGAATTGGTTGAATGGTATTGCAAGCGAAGTGAAGATGTTGCTAAGGTAATGAATGAAAATGCTCCCGAAAATTGCAAGTTGACATCCCCCAAAGTTCAGAAACAGCTCTCAAGTGCTTGTGCTGGCGAACTGATGCTATTGTTAATGACATTGGAGATAGTGTATTTTCTATTCTTGTTGATGAGGCTCGAGATGCATCAATAAAAGAGCAAATGGGGGTTGTTTTGAGATATGTCAACAAACAAGGATCTATTCTTAAGTGTTTTCTTGCTCTTGTGCATGTTTCCAATACTAAAGCTATTACTTTGATGGAGGCTCTTAAGCAACTGTTTGTAGATAAGAAATTGTCCTTGTCAAAGTTGAGAGGCCAAGGATATGATGGGGCTTCAAATATACGAGGGGAGTTCAATGGATTGCAAGCTTTGATATTGAAAGAAAACTCTTCTGCGAGGTATATTCATTGCTTCTCTCACCAACTTCAATTGGTTGTTGTTTCTGTTGCATATTGTACTCTATCTGTGGGTGAACTTTTTGGGTATCTTGTTCAAACTGTGAATCTGGTTGGAGGTTCATGTGTTAGAAAAGAGATGCTTGTGCAATTAGAACATGCTAGACTTGTAGAGGCATTGGAGAGTGGGGACAAGGTTAGTGGAAGAGGCAAAAATCAAGAAATGAGTTTGAGAAGGCTTGGTGATACACGTTGGGGATCACATTACAGTACTATTCTTCGCTTTGAGGCTATGTGGTCTTCAATTATTCAAGTGCTTCTTAATATCTGTGAGCATGGAAATTTAGTTGAAAATGCCTCTACAGCAAAGGGTTTGATTGATAGAATGGAGAGCTATGAATTTGTGTTTTGTATGTTTTTGATGAAGCATTTGTTGGGAGCTACAAATCAATTGTCCCTTGCCTTGCAACAAAGAGATCAAAATATTTCGATGGCTGTGCGAATGATGAATGGAATGAAGACTGAATTGCAAGAATTCAGAGATTGTGGTTTTGATAAATTATTGGATGGATTCAACACATTTTGTGTGAAGCATGAGATCACATTAGACGTGATGGAAGCACAACGGAAAATTCGTCACCGTTCTAGACGATGGGGAGAAATGTCAACCAATCATGATTTCTACCGTGTTGATATTTTTCTTCAGGTACTACTTTAATATTTACATAGTTTAATTTATTTTGTTTATAATATTTTATATGTATTTTTTATCTTACTGTTATATTTTTTATTGTTTCAATACTAGACCGTTGACAAGATGATTCTTGAAATGAATCATCGATTTTGCGAAGCAAGCTCGGAATTACTCACTTGTATTGCATGTCTTGATCCGAGAGAAAGATTTGCCATGTTTGATGTTGGTAAGTTGCTTCGCCTTGCTGAACTTTATCCGGATGACTTCTCCCTTGTTGAGCGTTTAGAACTAGAGCAACAACTTGATTTCTTCATTCATGATGTGAGAGATGATGATGCCTATTGGGCCATCAATGATCTTGGAAGTCTTGCTCAGCATATGGTTCGATCACGCAGCATGGTACTTTATCCATTGGTATATCGTCTGATTGAGTTAGCATTAGTTCTACCAGTTGCAACTGCTTCAGTTGAGCGAGTTTTTTCTGCCATGAAGAATATCAAGACCGATCTTCGTAATAGAATGGGAGATGAATGGTTGAACGATGTTATGACGGTATATATTGAAAAGGATATTTCTGTTAAGATTGAGAATGAACCGATTATGCAACGTTATCAAGCCATGGAGTCTCGTAGATATCTGTTGCCCCCACCTTTTTCTAGTTCTACTTCTAGTAATTCGAGCGTTAGAAAGTAGTTATTTTAGTAGTTTAGTGAACTTGTAAAAATATTATTGTATGCTACTTGATTTATTACATTATGTAGTATTTTTCTTTATTGTTGAGTTGAATTTTTAAAATTTATATGTCATTAATATTTATCACCCTTTCTTCCCTCCGTCAATTCCCTCCTCAGCCGAGAGCCCTCCGCCACCAGGTCTCCGCCGCGACGCCACCGGAAGCTGCCTCGTCCCGACGCCTCGGCACGCCGACCCCGAAAATTTTTCAGCCTCCCCTGAAAAAAATTTCTGGTTCCGCCCCTGAGCAACATGGTAATTCCATTGATGTATATCTTGTGCCCCTAGTGGATGATTTGTTAACGTTGTTCAAAGATGGAGTCCACACCTACGATGCTGTTTTGGATAATATTTTCACAATGAAGGCCCTTTTGTTTTGCACCATAAATGAGTTTTCCTGCTTCTGAATATTTGTTGGGATATTCTGTGAAAGGACACTATGCATCTCCATTTTGTGACAAAGAAACCTCATTTTGTCAACTTAAGCATTGTTCTAAAACTTTTACCAGGGACATCGACGTTTTCTCCCTGAGAGGCATTCGTGGCATTTTGCTAAGAAGTGGTTCGATGGCAAGACGGAGTTGCAAGGAACACTTTTACTATTAACCGACACTGAGGTTTATGAAAAAGTAAGAGGATTTCCTAAAAATTTTGGTAAGGGGAAGCGGGAGTTGGCAATTAAAGGTAGTTGGAATAAATGCTCAATCTTCTTTCGAGTCCCTTATTGGAAGAATTTGGATGTCTGACACTGTCTTGATGTAATGCACATAGAGAAAAATGTTTTCGATTCTTTGATTGGAACACTTTTGAATACTCCCAGTAAAAACAAAGATAGATTGAAGTCTCGAGTTGATTTGGTTGACATGGGTATTAGGAAAAATCTTGGTCCCGTGACTGATGGAGATGCTTATTACCTCCCTCCTGCTTGTTATTCCAAGTTTCAGATGGAGAAGAAGTTTTACCGTGAGATGCTGAATAGTGTGAAAGTGCCCAGGGCTTATTCTTTGAATATCAGTACTTCTGTATTGCTAATAGAGTTGAAGTTGGTTGGATTGAAATTGCATGACTGCCATAACTTGATGCAGGAATTGAATGCCATTGCGCTTCAGTCATCAATGTCATCCCATATACGATTGTGTATTACTGAGCTATGTTCCTTCTTCAAGTCTTTATGTTCCAAAACCATTAGTGTTGTAAAGCTTGATCGATTGCAAGCTATGATTGTAGAATTATTGTGCCACATGGAGATGTACTTCCCACCTTCATTCTTCAACATAATGGTCCATTTTATTACTCATTTGGTTCGTGAGATTAAGCTCTATGGTCCTGTATTTTTAAGATGGATGTATCCTTTCGAGCAGTACATGAACAATTTTAAGCATTTTGTGAATAACATGTATAAGCCTGATGCAAGTATTCTGCAATGGTTTATTACTGAGGAAGTTATTGAATTTTATAACGATTATATTAAGGAGGTTTAATCTGTGCGGGTTCCCAGCTCCATATATGAAGGGCGGTTAGAGGGTGTAGGGGTTCGACAGGGTAAGCTATTTATCCCCGGTGCTGAGGATTTGTGCACTACACATTTGTATGTTCTTCAAAATCAAGAGGACATTGTCCTATACATTGATATTCACATGGATAAAATTCAAGTGTTGAATCCCACTTTCAACGAAGCACGAGTTTTTCAACAACACACTAGAACTTTGCCTCATGGCCTCGATCTCACGTGTCAACCGGCCGGCATCCAGACACAGTCAAGTGGTTGTCTTATAGACCACTGGGTACTATTCCATCTTTTGGGGATTATGACATCAACGGATTTACTTTTGCTACAAAATCAATGAATAATAAAGGAGTCTCTCAGAATAGTAGAGTTTCACTTGTTTTCGAAACATTGCATGTTCTCAGTATGGCCAACAACAATCCGATGTACGCCCATACGTGCTACATTGGTACCATTACAGAAATTTGGAGCTCAATTACGTTACAATAAGAGTTCTAGTTTTTAAATGTGAATGGGTTAATGTTAACAATGGAAAAAGAATGGAAGATTTGGGATTCACAGTGGTGGATCGGAGATGGTTGGGTTGGAGACAATATTAACTCATATTGGTCGGACAAGCTTATCAATTTTTCTACTTAAAAGATCCTATAGATTCCCGGTGGGAGATTGTGGTTAAGGGTAAAAGGGCTTTCGTGGAAGAATATGAAAATGAGTATTTGATTGGTTTTGGTACAAACACTTTGATTGGATCGAATGAAGAAGATTTTCTCCTCAAAGAGGATAACGCTAGCTTACGTGAGTTCTTGGGTCGCACGGACCGCGATTAAGTCATATGGGTCGGCAGCCAAGGAAAAGTGACGTGGAGGAAGGTACCAAAAAGGAAGATGAAAAAAAAGAAGAAACAGTATAAGGTAAAAGTTTAGCGTTGTTTTGGAATACATTTTGAAGATGACCATTCCCATAGAGCCACTTCTGTGCTCGGAACCTCTTCTGGTGGTATGGTCAAATGTAAATTTTGCTACATATCCTAACAAATTTGCAAGTTCATTACATTTCTATTTCAATCGAAACCTCATACATGTTAAAGACAAATTAAAATATTTTAATTTCAACATGCTAGGAATGAAATCATTAGAGTTAAGAAATTCAACATCCAAATCATGAATTAGAGTATTACTTTTACATAACTTTAATAAATTGAGGGAATCTAGAGTAGGATAATATTAAATGGACATTACACGGAAGAACATCTCTTGAGGTGTGGTTTCCTAGATTCTTTCAATGCACTCTCACAAGCTCTCTACTAGCGCTCAAGGTTCCATACACGCTCTTTCAATTAGCACACCTTATCGCGAACCCATTTGTAAACCTTCTTCATGCCCTTCACAAATTTAGGGCCAGACTCATCTACAAAACAAAAGTATAAGATATTAGGATTACATAATCATTAATGACAGTTGTTTTTGTTAAAATTGTAGGGTAATTACATCACTTTCTTTGATTCTACGCCTCTTGCTTGGCTAAACCATTGCCGGTGTCTTGTGATGCTACTTGTGATCAAGTAATACCCACTTATTCTTCAAAAATACTGTTTGTCGAAGTACTTGCACGGTTTTTCCTTTCCACTTAACACCAATCCATCCATGGTTATCAAAATAGAGGTAATTAAGTTCCCATACGGAAGACTCTTGATTACCTTCTTTAAGGTACCAACCGACAACATATGTTTTAAAATTACTGACCTGGGATTAATTCTATGGTCCTTCATTATATAGTAGAACATTATGAGTGTAGCATAAATAGGTTCTGTGATATGGCCAGATTTCAGAATGATTGACCTAGCTATCATGTTTTAGACAATACGATTGTCAGGGACAATGTGATTCATGCCCTTTTTGATGAAAATAGCACACTAAATTCCACGGGGTCTATCCCTAGATACTCATCATTAAGAGGCCACTCTCCCCTATATTAAACATCATTTAAAAGACCATACTCTAGTTTTGGATATACATCCCCGGGTCCTTTATGGGGAAATCGGCAATTTTATTTATAATCCACGGGCTAAGCTCTATGTTGAAGCCGTTGACCTTAGTCCAATAAGCACCTCCTCCCTCATTCTTATGCAAGTTGCTATAAAATTGGAAAATTTAATCCAAATAAGAGGTTTCATTCATCGTCAACAGTTTTAGGACATGTTGGCCTTTAAATTTTTGTACGAGGTCAGCTAACCCTATGATATGGTAAACGTTCAAGTCTATAACATAACAATCCATCAGCTTGCCACTATCTCTTAAAGCATTGTACCTATTTTTTGACTAAAGAGATACAAAGCTTCTCGTGTTATAGTCGGGGTTCATGCTTCGTCCACCTCTAGTTGATTTTGACCTCCGTCTACAAACCGTTCCGTCGGCATTTTATGTTGACATATTAACTCACTCATAGTAGATTTTGAAATTGTAGAGTGTTTAGTTCCGCCATCGAAAATTGCTCTAGGGTTTCTAATTTGGGATTTTATGAATCCCAAATCAATTTTTTAATATAGGAGATAGAGTTTCGATTACTTTTATAATAAAAATCCCGTATTGGGAACGAAAATAACATAAGAGCTCCGAACAGATGTTCTGAGCTCGAAACAACACATGTGCCTGAAAAAAAAAAAGTAAAATGGGCATTGATAAGACAAGTCCACCATTTGATCAAAATGGGAATGGAAAGGACATCAGAGCTCAAAACTGATGTTCTGAGCTTAGAACACCACCCATACCTAAAAAAATAAAAGTGCGCAACTCAGCGAGTCTTACAGATTGGGAACAAAAAGGACATCAGAGCTCAGAACCTTTTTTTTTAGTTTGGAACTATGTCAATGATAGAAAACAAATTAAATAGGAATTAATAAGTTAAGTCCACTATTTGATCAGACTGGGAACAGAATGGGCATCAGATCTTGGAACTGATGTTCCGAGTTTGGAACACCATCTGTGCCTAAAAAGAAATAAAAGGGCACAACTTATTGAGTCTACAGATTTGGAACGGAAAGAAGAAAAGAGCTCGGAGCCTATGTTTCGAGCTCGTAACACTGTCAGAATGACAATATACTTAATTGAAAGACACTCTTACGATCTCTACACAGTGTTTTTCAATTTTATGTACAAAGCATTGAATATGTTCCAGACTCGGAACTCTTTGGAAAACTTTTGTAACTGATGATTTTCCCATTCATATAAAAGATATTCCCTTTCATATACAAGAGGCTTAAAACTATCAGCATTAAATTCCGTAATCATAAACTACGTTGCCAACACAAAAACATATAAATTCCTAAATATCAATTCTTAGCTTGTTTTAAAATCCCCAACAAAGCCAACCACATCTAAATAGAAAACAACAATTTGTCTAAAAAAATCCTCAAAAAGCTTTGAAATAACTACAAATCCAGTCTTAAGCAAGAATAAGGCTATCAAAATTCTAACCAATCTTCGTCTTCATTTTACTAGTCATCTATCCCACAAATTTCCAAATCGGTTTGATCAACATCATCGCCACCATCCTCCTCCACCTCATCCTCTTCCTTATCATCACTATCATAGCTAGTTTACTCGTGTTTGAAATTAAGCATGGAGTAATCATTGCTGAGTTCGATATGGAGGCGCGTGGATTCAATATATTTAGAATGCCTCCCTTCTGCTGTTTCCACATAATTGTTAGCCGAACTAACATCCTCCTTGATGCACACCAAATATTTTTTTGAATTTAGCCAGCCAACCTCTCTTCTCACCTGCAACATAGAATTTATGAGAACCAAAAAAATATAGTTATAATCATGTAATAAAAATAAGTTGTATGATTTTTTTGTTAAAAGGTCTTGTGTTCAATATACTTGCGAGATGAAGATCCTTCAGCCCTATCCAATGATGCTTCCCTTGCTCACTTGCTTTGGCAGAATTTCATGAAATCAACCTTGCTCACAAGCTTTTGTTATCACCCAACACCAAATGCTTGTGATTAAACCAAGCCTCATCGTAGTAGTCCAAACAGAGTGGCTTGTGGACAGGAATCACTTTCCATTTCTTAATCAAAGCGGTTATCAAATTGGAAAATGAGAGATCTTTCTTCTTCCTCGCAGCCGCCTTAAGGATGTACATCAAGATGGTATGCCTAGGATTTAATTTAATCCCCTCTATGATATAATAGAACAACATCAAGTTGCCTATGGTCGACTCACACGCATGACCATGTGACATAAAGATATTCTGGCAGATCAACTCATAAACTACCACATGCTTAACACTCAACGCTCCCACATCATACCAGTCAGCTCGCCCCATCACTTCCCCTATAAGACCAAAATATTTTCGAGCCATAGAAACTGGGCATAGAGGGGTGGCCTCAGTAATATCAGGCCAATTTTGTTGATAAAATATCTCAATTGGACCCTGGCTATCAACTAGACTAAGTTTCCTAGGGTCAGTGTACTCTTAACCTAGGGCTTTATTTATGCTAAATTTTGTAACAGGAATTGTTACGCCATTTACCATTGTGAGGTCTCCGTTGTTTCTACATTTACTTAAATTAGCGTAGAATTGTAATACCTCATCATAATGGATGGGTTCATCTAATTTCATTAATTTATCAAAATTGGAGGGTTCCAAAGAACTAATTAAATAACCTAGGCTTAGCAGCTCAATCTCCAAACTACAAATAAATTTAGGATTAATTCATTTTCTACGATGAAAATCCCCATACCTATGGTCGGCATCAGTATTGAAGAACATGTCCGACAGCCCAAAATCTCGAGTTGGATTATGACTCTGTGTTGAAATGTCACCCCCTCCTCTATCGGCACCTCGACCTCTATACCTTGGCATGGTTGAATTGGAATTATGAATTTATAGGAAATCGTAGGGTTTATGGGTTTGAGAATTGGGGATTTTGGCCTTGGGCAAATCACAATGATTATCCTATTAGTGTTTTTTTATATTTTATATTGAGAACGAGTTCCGAGTCTGAAACTTGGTCACTTCCATCTAAAGAAGATCCAAAAAAAATTTGAGTCCGCAAACACGTTTCGATATTGAACTCCTTATCGAGCATAGCTTAAGAAGAGCATTAAAGGCATTTTTGAAACGAGCATTTAATACCCATTTCACATACCGTGAATTCCCTCCTTTTTCCACTAAAAAACCCTCCACCCTTCTTCCATCTATCTTCCCTTGAAAATTACTTCACCCAATCTTCATGTATATTCAAAACTACATAAAACTTTACTCCATTGTGATCTACACATAAAAATCTTTGAGTTTTACAAAAGAGAAGGTAATCCTTGCGTTAGGGTTTCCAAGCTCATAACTGTTTTAAGGTGGTCATAAAATTTCTCTTCCAAATTTGTATTATTTGGATGAAAAGGTAAACATTTATTCATTTCATTTGTTCTATTATTAGAATTTTACCTGGGGCTATTATATTTTGATTTATCCATGGTGTTAGTGTATTCTTCTAAGTGTATCTATATATATGTATATATATATATGTTCTAACAATAAAACTTAGATTTCCATTTGTTAAAAATCAAACCATAGTTTTTGTAAATTAGTGTTTGATTGTGATGCATGTTGTTAGGTAGTATAATGTCCCAAACGAGAACTCGTGATGAACATGTGATTGCAATAAGTGAAAATTCACAAAACCAAGGCATTGATGACAATAAAGAGGATCTGTCAGAGGCGGGAGGGACATTAGAAAGGAGAATGTCTAGAAAAGAATTAACTTTGTTGATTTTCACCTAATCAGGAAAATGTATATTGGAGGAATGAGCTAAATGATCTAGTTGGGTAGGGAAGGTCGGTAGAACAAGGGTAGACATCTGATACGATAATTGGCACGAGGTTCCAAAAGAATATAAAGATGTCCTATGGACGGAGTGCAAGGTACCTACAATTAAATGACATAATAGAAATTATTTAGCCATAAATCACTAACACAGGAACCCCCCCCCTTTAGCACCGGGTTTGTTTTTGTTCTAGCACATGTTTTTTCGTTAAAAAATGGTGCCTAAGTAACCGATGAAGCAGTTTCACCGGTTGGAAAAAACCGGTGCTAAATCCCTACTTTTAGCACCATTTTTTTGTTAGCACCGATTTTTAAACCGGTTCTAAAATGTACCGCAATAGCATTGGTTTTTTTGTTAGCACCGGTTTTTAGTTAGCACCAGTTTTTTAGGTTAGCACAGGTTTTTCAGCCGGTTCTAATTTTAGCACTAGTAGCACCGGTTTTTCAGCCAGTGCCAATTTTAGCACCGATAGCACCGGTTATTTTAAACGGTGCTAAAATATTTATGACGACTAAAAAAATCCCTTCCTCTGAAAGTGGCTGCGCGCTGTTGCTTTCAGAGGAAGGGAAAAAGACCCAAAAAAACAATTTAGTGAGCCCCGAAGAAGGAAACCTTAGAGAGGAATCAATCTCACCACCACCGACATGGCAACCTCACCCTAGCACAACAGCAAACCAACAGTCCGCGATTAAGACTATGACCAAAAGAAAAGAAACAAAAGATTCAAGTGAGCCCCGAAGTTCAAACATGGACCCCATCAATTACATAACTCAGCAAGCACGTCGTGAAAGGGCACAAAAACTTATAATAAGTTAGATTTCACAAAAATTAAATCAAATTGCAAATGTATTCATACTCTCTAAGGATCTCCGATGGGATAATAGAGGAATCAAATCACATCAACAGAGGGGGGACATTTGCTCCCTGGCAATTGGAGAAACAAAATAGGTTAAAGAAAGAGATATATATATATATATCGCAAACAAAACTCGCTATATGAACTTCTGAGTGAGAACCGTGCACTGAATTTCATCCCCACCCCAGAACCCACTTCTCACACTTATGTTTATCCACATTCCAACGACAGCTATGTCACCGTGATTTGGATTATCAGCAATTGGATTTATATCCAAACATGAGATATCATATTCCAATTGAGCATGCTTTACTTCTGTTAGCTCTCCATCACCAATTCCAAGATAAACCAAATGGCCACCACCAGTAGCCAGTAGAACCTTTTAACAGCAAATAACAAACATCTCACAAGCTTATCGAAATAGAACTGGCAAAAGGTTGAAATGAAAATGAGAAAGTGGCTCTTGTCATTCAACTTAACAAACCTATATGGGTACATACGGAAGCAAATAAAAACCAGAAAATTCTAATCTCTATCAGTTATGTACCCTAGATAACATTCCTGCAACTAAATTTCCTAAAGAGATTTCCAGATATAAACTTGAACCACAATCTCCGAAAACAATAAAATATAAAAAGAAGTAACCAACTACAAAAGATGTAAAACAAGGCCAAGAATGTTGGCCAGTTGAATAAAGTAGAAAATTAATCATATCATTAATTTTGTTAAAGAAACAAGGTCTCGGGAAAAAATTGGTCGTATTCCACCTACTAGTTATTTTTATGCTAATGGAGAGAAGTATATTAATTTTTCCACAAGTTGAACTACATATAAATTAGCCCCAAGTTGTTCCATTGCCTAGTGTGTTTGTGTTTTATACATAAGAGTCCTACCAGAAACTACACCTCAATTCTTTCTTGTTTAAACCAATCAGCAAACATTTTCTAATAGATTAACTACTCGTAAAGGATGCCTCGATAAAAACGTATTTTGAAAAATAGGAACAAAACAGCATTGTATAAACCTGAGTTGCATTAGCTGTATCAACATTGACTGAAAATCCAGCAGGAGCAAACCATTCATGTTGCAACTCCCTAGACCCCGAACTAACCAGCCGTGCAGAATTTGAAGTGACCTATAGAAAAAATCTAATTTAAGGTCTCAAGAAAAGAAGAGTAGGATATTTCATGTGAACACATAAAGCATACGATAAATGACTATCGAACAACAAAGATAACATGAACATTTGCTGACTTTATGCCATAATATAATTCAGTAATGAGGATAGGGAAAATTGAGATGTCATTTTCATTTGTATTTACAATACCACACAATCTAAATATAGCAAGTTTTTGCATCTGAAGTGATTCAATAACAGGAGATGCATGCAAATAATTTTTTTAAACACGCACATTTTTTTTCCTGAACAATGAATACATATAAAAGGAGGTATCATTGAAAGTAGCATGCAACTTGAAGAAGGAAACAATGAGCATTCAGAAAGCAAATAGACCTGTACAAGCTGATCTTGTACAACATCATGGCAAACCAATGTCTGAACTTCAGAATGAAAACCTGCTATCTCTGCTTTCTCCAGCTCATCATCATGATTCATTGGTAAAATACGTGTCTCACTGATGAAGCTAACCACAAGAAAGGTGTCGTGAGGATCATCTATGGCTGATCTAAGTGACCACATCCCTTTGATACCTTGAAGTTCAACAGATGCCTGCAAAGTCAAAAAAAGAACATGACCTTTGATTTCAAAGTACATGAAGTGGATTTTATATATGATATCACATAATTTAGAAAATTCAAACCTGTTCATTAATATCGATTCCAGTTCCGCCACCTCCTTGCGCAGCTATAACTCCACCAAAAACCCACACCACCTGCCACCATAAAGAACTGTTTGCCACCGCTGCCTTAGCTCTGACACCACTGCTCTAGCTCCGCCACCCCCTGCCTCTGCCCTAGCTCCACCAGAAACTCTATCCCTCGCCGCACCGCACCGCTTTGCCATTGCTGCTCCACAACTGCTCCAATCGAAGCACCGTTGCGCAGCCGCTGACTCATCTCCAATCAAACCACCGCACCCACACAAATCAAACCAACGTTGATCATTGATTAGTTGAGCAGCAATGAGGAAAACACGAAGGATGAATTTTGGGAAGAAAGAAAGAACATGAAGAAATGAGAACAGGGTTTCCTTTTTGAATTTTTTATCACAATGGTATAATAGTCATTTAACTTATTTCCAACCATTTTTTATTTGTATTTATATATAATAATTCAAATAAATTTTAACCGTGGATTAGTTAAAGTCAATTTAGTTATTAGTGTTTATATAGGGAAAATTGAGTTAAGTTTGACCGTTGATTAGTTAAAAGTCAGCTAGGGTGGGCAAAAAAATTGAAAACTGAAAACCGAACCAAAAATTGAATTATCCGTATTCAAACAACCCGAACCAAATTTAATATACGGTTTTTGGATATCCGAATTGAATAAACCGATTTCTGAATACGGTTTTTGGTTTGGTTTTGGATATTAAAACTCAAACAGAAACCCGAACCGAATACCGAATTGTAATTAATTAAATATATATAATAATAAATAAATTTTAAAACTACAAAACTAAATTTATAAGTAAATATAAGTGGGAGGACTAATCTATAAATTTAAAAAATTTACCCAAATATCTTAACATTAAATGGATCAAATAGACAAAAGACTGATATTGAAGTGTTTTATAATCCATATTCATTTATAAACGAGTTTAATAAATTAGTTCGTTTAAATTTCTTATAAATTTTAAAAACAAGTATATATTCTTATAAATTCTTATTGGCATGAACGTAAATGGAAAGCATTAACTATAATCAATAAATATCCATATCTAAACTACAGTGCTCTTAGTAATCACAGTGATAAGGTGCACGAATAATTGATTCTTCAACAGTAAACTTTCATTATACTAAAGCATTCCTCAAACAATGGACATTTTCCTCTGCTCTCAAAAATCAACAAACTACAATGGACTTAGAAACGATTACTTGGTGAAGAGATGAAGACGGTGATTAGCCAACCGAGAAGCATAAACAAGTGAGGATGTGGATCGTTGTGTAATGGTTATGCTTCCGGTAGCATGAAAATGAGCCTATGTCAATCTGATTCATAATCTCCAGTCTCCACTTCCTATATTCACTTAAACAGAAGAAGAAAATATGTCAGTTCAAAGTCAAAACCAACGTTTAAATCTACTCGTTGAGAACCTAAAGCAACTAGCCTGGTACAATCCTTATATAACCGCAGACAGTGGAAGAACCATAACTGATTTTAAGGAGGGGCGGGATGATAATGGTAGAAAAATAATTTAATATATTACACGATCTAGAATGTATAAAATATAATTTTTACATAAGCATAAAGATGTAAGAGATAAAATTTATGATAATTTAGATTTTATATTTGAACTAAAATATAATACATTAACTCTTAAGAGGCATTTTGCGAAGCTGTCGTAGGTTGAATCTGCTACGGATGTAGAACTCGAGATGAGGAAGAAAGTGAGCAGAAAAGGCATTAATATTCCAATTTGTTGGAATTAATTGCTTTGGTTATTGTTCTTCATTTTCCAGAAGTTGAAGATTATCATCGAATGTAATGGACTAAGGCAAAAGAAGGTAAAGAAGTCAAGCAAGACAGGTGGCAGCAATGGTTTTTTTTCAATATCAAACGTTAAAAAAAAGTTTACAGACCTAAAAACTAAAGCCAAATCAAAAGTTTATATAGGTCAAAATTCATACCAAAGGTTATAGACCCATATGCGTAGAGCTTCCTTAATATGGTTCAGGTGTTTCGAATAGAGACGGTGGAGCTTCACGAAGGGAAGGAGGGCAATCGGTGTTATGAACTTAAACCAGGTGTCCCAAATGGAGGTAAGGTGGGTGATCAGTAACATTGAGGTGAAGGCCACCAGTGGCGCCGGAGTGGAGGCGTGGAGACGATGGGTCGTAGGGGAAGAGATCGCCTGAAGGTGAAGAGAAAAAAAAGTGCCGCTAGAGAGTATAATAATCTAATAGCCACTGGAGAGTATAACAAAAAAGTGGCGTCGCTGCCTTTATTTCCATGCACTTGATTACTGCACTTGATTATAGGATGGCAGAAAGTCTTCAGTGGCATACGGCGGAGGGTCTTTAGCGGCGGACGACAGAGGAGCAACACCAGCGGCAGAGGGTCTTCAGCAGCGAATGACGAAGGAGCAACACCAGCGGTAGAGGGTCTTCAACAACACGGTGGCGGTGGCCTTCGCCGGTGGAGCATCCGACGGCGGTGGTGGGGTTAGAGGTATCGAAGGTGTAGATGCAATGAAAGGGTGGAAGCAATGGAGGGGTGACTGGTGAAGCAACGGTGAGGCATCGGTGAAAGGCGCTGGTGGCAGAAGGAAATCTTAGGAGCCGATAGGAATTGGAGGCAGTAAGGCTTGACTTAGCCTTACTATATTAGTCCCACATCAAAATATGTAGGAGACTTAGCATTAAAATCACCTATAAATACTAGGGTATCCCTCCAACGTTTCTTCAAGGCAAAGCATTTAAAGTTAATTTAAAGTTAAAATTTTGACATGTTTATGAATTTTTTGGTTTGGCCCATAATTGTTGTGGGTAAAAATACTGATTGAATTGAATTCAATTTGATAAAGATTTAAATTAAATCGGTTTATTCGATTGAAATCGGTTTTAAACCGAATCCAAATTTTGAATTTGGCTCGGATAATTTCGGTTATTTAAATTAGTTGGGTCGGATTCGGTTTTTAAGTTTTTAGAAAAAACCCGAATAACCCGAATCGAATAGACTGAAAACCGAATGACCCAAACCGATGCCCACCCCTAAAGTCAGCTTAGTCACTAGTATTTCTATACAGAGAGAAAGAGTCAAGTAAAGTCTGACCGTTGATTAGTTAAAGTCAACTTAGTCACTAGTATTTATATATAGAAAGTCAAGTAAGGTTGGACCGTTGATTAGACAAAGTCAAATAGTTTTATTATTAGGCAAAGTCTTGAGAAAGACGGTCTTTCCATAGCCTTATGGAAAGACGGAGTTTAATTCGAATAATAAAAGGTAAAATGTCTTAGTTGCAACATTAAAAATTTAGTATGGAACATGTAGTAGTTATAAAATTTATAACCCGGTTCATGCAACCCAAAAATTGTATCTTCATTTCTTCTAATTTACACTTTAAACATTGGTCTTTCCATGACCTATGGAAAGGCCGTCTTTCAAGAGACGCACTCTTTTTATTATTTAATATATGCTAATTCAAATAAAGTTTGACCGTTAATTAGTTAAAGTCAACATTGTTATTAGTGTTTATTCATTGAAAGTCATGTAAAGCTTGATCGTTAATTAGACAAAGTCAACCTAGTTGTTAGTGTTTATATATTGAAAGTTGAGTAAAGTTTGACCGTTGATTAGGTAAAGTCAGCTTAGTCACTAGTATTTCTATGTAAAGAGAGAGTCAAGTAAAGTTTGACCGTTGATTAGACAAGGTCAACCTAGTTATTAGTGTTTATATATTGAAAGTCGAGTAAAGTTTGACTGTTGATTAGTTAAAGTCAGCTTAGTCACTAGTCGAAGGTAATGGTAAATAAAAAGAAACCATGAGAGTCTACGGGAGTGGGAACATTATCCCACTCCCATGATACAATGAGACCTACTAAACTACCCCTGATCTAGATGGTACAAACAGGTGACCCAGAAGGAACTGGAAAAGTCTACGGGAATGGGAACCTATTCCCAATCTGTGAATACATGATACCTACTAAGCTACCCCTAGGCTAGATGGTACAGCCAGGTGGCCCAAAAAAGATGTTACCCTTTCGTGATGACAGGGGCCTGTAGAAATCATCTGTGAAAATACCGAGGGGCATGAGAATAGCCTCACTAGCCCCTCGCTCCATGCTACTACCATACAACCGATCGTGTGACCCGGCTCTTCAGCTATGGTTTGTTCCCCACGGGTGTCCTCCAAACCAAGAATGGTCTCGGCCTTCAAGTGAAGTAGTATGACGTCTTCTCCAGGAAGAGGTGGCACACCGCTTCTACCATGTACACCTCTAAGATGAAGATAAAGAGGTGTTATTGGCCTTCGATAACAATATCTGGATGAGTGCCGAGGTTATCTTGGTGGGGTTGGGAGCAGATTGACCATAGTCTATGTTGCTCCCTAGTGTTCACCGCCGATAGACCTCCTAATGATAAAGAGACCGGGTATGACTTCTACCGCGCACGCCCCGCATAACGGTTTTGTAACCGTTCTCTCCATTTTAGGCAAATGGACAGCCTGATGCCATTTTTCACTTTTCAGTGCAGCGCGGGCAAGTAGCGCAACCGTCAAATCCAAGTGATACCTAGCAAGGGGTTAATTTATTTGTGTACGCCAAATTAATTAACCCCCTACCCAGCCTGCATGGACCTGAAACTAACATAGGAAAACCTTTTGGCCAGATGAAGAGAGGCTGCTATTTTTTTTGGGACCCCTTCGAGGACTCGAATGCCCCCCTCAAGCACTCGAACACATCCGCATCTCGAATATCCCATTCGAGCACTCGAACATCTCCATCATTCGAACCCCTCGAACACTCGAACCATCCCTCAACTTCCATCCTCGAACCATCCCTCAACTTCCCTTTGAGTACTCGAACCTCCACACCTCGTGGACAAAGCACTCGAAAACCTTCAATCCCCGAATGCCCCTCACCAAGCTCTCGAAAGCTTCCAATACTCGAATGGCCCCCTCGAGTACTCGAGCACTTCCAGCCCTAGAATACCTCAATCCATCTATCCTTGAACCACCCTCGAGTACTCGAGTACTTCCAGCACTTGAATGCCCTTCTCGAGCACTCGAATGCCTTCAACACTCGAATCCCTCAAAATCTCCTTCAGCCCTCGGACCATCCTTCTATCCTCGAACCATCCCTCAACTTCCCTTCGAGTACTCGAACCTCTACCCCTCGAGGGGTTATTGTCCAGCATACCATTCGAGTTGCCACTGCCAGCTGGTAGATGGGTTGTCGGACCATATTTTTCGGCGTTGTTGAGTCGCCAGAATCTGGGCAAAAATTGAGAAAACCACCAATTACGAGAATCTGCTCTTCTATTCCTCTTCTTCTGGGGGTTCTTATGAAACTGAGGAACAAGGCCAACAAATTGGGAGAGCGATTCTTGATGATTCTGAATAGCTCCAAAGTATGTGCCTCCTCCACCCATAACATTCCAGTATACCCAGAATGAAGATCACCGTATGACTGTTCATGAGTGAGAGAAAATTTAAGTCTGTGTTTTCAACATAGAGCGTCTAAGTACCAACTAGTTCAGGGAAAACAAGGCCGGGCAGTGTCCGGGTTATAAACCCAAGCGAGGCTGAGAGTTTACCGGATTCTGAGCACAAGCAAGGCCGAGAAAGGAACCGGGTTATGTTCACTTGTAAGGCCAGCGGTTTCCCAGGATTTGAACACACACTTGGCCGGAAGGTGGCCGGGTTCTAAGCACTAGCAAGGCCGGATGACCAGTCCGGGATTTGAGCACAAGCTAGGCCGATCGGGTGCCCGGGGTTTGAGCACAAGTTCCCCTGAATCAGTTAGGGTAGCCTATTGGTCTAAGTTCCAATTTAAATCAAGTAAACAAGGTCAAGCATTTTCCAGGTTTTAAAGCACAAGCAAGGCTGGGTGGGTTACAGAGAGCAAGGCCGGGCGGGCAGGCCAGGTTTTTATCACTTGCAAGGCCGGAAGTTGCCCAGGTTTTGAACACAAGCAAGGCTGGAAGGTGACCGGGATCTGGGCAATACCAAGGTCGGGGGATAATGCCGGGGTTTGGACACAAGCTAGGCCGGTCGAGCTCGAGGTTTGAGCACAGGTTTACCCGAATCGATTAGAACTGACCCAAATGCTAACAATTTCCATGCCTAAGACCCTTCATTAATAATAATCTCCTATGAATATCATATTTACAGGCCACTTTCAATAGAAGTGGCGCACTAACCCGCACAGATTCTCATAAACAGCCTATCTCTTCCTACCAAACCATCCCAGCATGTGACGGCAATTCACACATTCTACACAATTAGATATGCAAAGCTTCTCCTGTTCCCAGCAAAACTACTCAAACAGAGTACCACAGCAATCCACACGGGTTTAGCGTACGAAAAATATAGTACCACAGGAATCCACAGGAGGCCTCACCAAAAATAGATTACTATACAAATTGCACTAAATGAAATCAAAGGCAGCCTCTCGTACAAGTTCCTCCATAGGATTCCTCCTCACAAATTTGTAAAACAAATCCGCAGAAAATCTGCACAAGAAATTCATCCAATAAAGTCCGCAGAAATTCGCACAATAAAATCCGCACAAAATTTATCATACAAATGAACACCATTCACACCAATCCGCACCACTTGAATAGAGAGCAAGACTTACACGGGTGTTCGCCCAGCTCTCCTTGTTTGCGTCGGGTTCGTGTCTTCCTCCTCCGCCAAAAATTCATTTTCCTCCTCCGGCAGAAAACTCCACTCATCAAGACCGGTGGGCAGGTCTTCCTCCAAGAAAACCCATCATGGATCCTTGGGTCTTCAAATCCAAGTTTGAAAAGTCCGATACTCAAACTTCAAGAACCCAAAAGCTCCTAGCTTGAAGACCGAAAAGTAAGTCTTCATCCCAGAAAACCCATAATGAGGCTTCGGAACGCGGATCTTCCTCCAAAAGTCCAAGATGCGAACTTTATTTTGCAAAATGGGGAACCCAGATCCCGAATTCAAAACTTCAAAAACCGAAACAAACCATACATGAAAACACTCCCAGCGAGGAGCCCAACATTAATGTCAAACTCCTCGCTGGAGAAGAAGAGCCGCAGAAGAGAAACTCGACAAAAACTGACTACGATGAACAGTAGCAGGGCCACGCCCTGTTTTCGCCTCAGAGCTTTTTTCAGCTTAGTCACTAGTCGAAGGTAATGGTAAATAAAAAGAAACTGTGAGAGTCTACGGGAGTGGGAACATTTCCCACTCCCGTTATACAATAAAATCTACTAAACTACCCCTGATATAGATGGTACAATCAGGTGGCCCAAAAAATGCCATGGGAGTGGGGACATTGGCCCACTCCCTCAATACATGCTTCCTGAAATACTGCCCCTGGTCTAAATGTTACTACTAGGTGACCCAAGAAACAAAGAGAACAGAAGATCATGAGAACAATCTCGCTAGCCCCTCCTCCATGGAACCTCCATCCAACCGGGAGACGTAACCAGCTCTTGACCCATGGTTTGTTCCCCATAGGTGTAATCCCAACCATCACTGAAGTGCGGCGATGGCCTTCGAAACCCAGAGAGGTCTCGGCCTGCCAAGGAATGAAGCATTGCGTCCTCTCCCAATGGAGTTGGTACACCGCTTCTACCATGTACACCCCTAAGATGAAGATAAAGGGGTGTTATTGGCCTTCAGTAACGATCTCTGTGTGGGTGCCGAGGTTTTTCCTTTGCGGATGGGAGCTAGTTGACCGTAGTTAATGGTGCTCCCAGTTGTTCCCCGCGGATAGACCTCCTAATGATAAGAGACCGGGCATGACTTCTACCGCGCACGCCCCGCGTAATGGTTGGTTTTGTAACCGTTCTCTCCATTTTAGGAAAATGGAAAGCCGTATGCCATTTTACACTTTTCAATGCAGCGCAGGCAAATCGCGCAACCATCAAATCCAAGTATCTCAGCTAGTAGTGGGTTTATTAATTTCGCGTACGCTAATTAATTAATCCACTACCCAATTCTAGTAGTTGTGCAACCCAAGTGATGAATGCTTTCACCCCAGTGGATGGGGAAACTGAGAACTCTCTTACCCGTGATTCACAGTTTCTGCCCAGGAAAAAGAAGGCGGAATATCTCAACATTTCCAAAAAAAAATTTATTATTTCTTTTCACTTTGCCCTCGAAACCAGTCGGACCACTGGTCTTTAAGACCTCTCGGGCCAGTGGCCCTCGAGACCTCTCGAACCGGTGGCCCTCGAGACCTTTCAAACCGGTGGCCCTCGAGACCTCTCGAATCATTGAACCTCCAGACCTCGCATACCTCTAGCCCTCAAGACCTCACGAACTTCTGAACCTCTGGACCTGTCGAACCGGTGGCCCTCGAGACTTCCCGAACTGGTGGTCTTTGAGACCTCTCGAACTAGTGGCCCTCAAGATCTCTCGAACCATTGGCCCTCGAGACCCCTCGAAGTACTAGCTCTCGAGACCTCTCGTACCCCTGGTCCTCGACACCTGTTGAACCGATAGCCACCTGTCAAACCGCTGGCCCTCGAGATCACTCGAACCGCTGGCCCTAGGGACCTCTTAAACTTTTGGCTCTCGATACCTCAAGAGCCTCTGGAGCTCGGTACCTCTCGAACCGCTGGCCCTCGAGGTCTCACGGGACCCCTAGTACTCGAGGCCTCTCGAACTCCTGGCGCTCAAGATCTGTTGAACAGCTGGCTCTCGAGACCTCACGAACCTCTGGCCCTCGAGACCTCACGAACCTCTAGCCCTCGAGACTTGACGAACCTCTGGCCCTCGAGACCTGACGAACCTCTGAGCCTCCGGACCTGTTAAGCTGGTAGCCCATGAGACCTCCCGAACCGGTGGTCTTTGAGACCTCTCGAACCGGTGGCCCTTGAGATCTCTCAAAACACTAGCCCTCGAGACCTCTCGAAGCACTAGCCCTCGAGACCTGATGGACCCCCGATCCTCGAGACCTGACGAGACCTCTCAAACCTTTGGCTCTCGAGACCTCATGAGCCTCTGGAGCTTGGTACCTCTCGAACCGGTGGCCCTCGAGGCCTCTCGAACTAGTGGGCCTCAATACCTATCGAACCGATGGCCCTCGATACATCTTGAATTGGTGGCTCTCGAAGCCTCTCGAACTAGTGGCTCTCGACAATTCTCGAACTAGTGGCACTCGAGACCTCTCGAACCACTGGCTCTCGAGACCTCTTGAACAACTGGTCCTCTAGTCTTCTCGAACAACTGGCCCGCGAGTCCTCTTGAACAACCAGTCCTTGGGACCTCTCGAACAACTGGCCCTCGAGGCCTGAGTGTTTTTTTTACTTTGCCCTCGAAACCACTCGGACCACTGGTTTTTAAGACCTCTCGGGCCAATGGCCCCGAGGCCTCTCGAACTGGTGGCCTTCAAGACCTCTCAAACCGCTGACCGTCGAGACCTCGCGTACCTCTGGCCCTCGACACCTCACGAACCTCTGGACCTCAGGACCTCTCAAACCCGTGGTCCTCGAGACTTCCCGAACCGGTGGTCTTTCAGACCTCTCGAACTAGTGGCCCTCGAGATCTCTTGAACCATTGGCCCTCGAGACCCCTTGAAGCACTAGCCCTGGAGACCTCTCGTACCCCTGGTCCTCGAGACTTGTTGAACCACTGGCCCACGAGACCTGTTGAACCACTGGCCCTCGAGATCACTCAAACAGCTGGCCCTAGAGACCTCTTGAACCTTTGGCTCTCGAGATCTCACGAGCCTCTAAAGCTCGGTACCTATCGAACCGTTGGCCCTTGAGGTCTCACGAACCCCTGGCCCTCGAGGTCTCATGAACCCCTGGCACTCGAGACCTCTCGAACCCCTGGCGCTTAAGACCTGTTGAATCGCTGGCCCTCGAGACCTTGCGAACCTCTGGCCCTCGAGACCTAGCGAACCTCTGGCCCTCGAGACCAAACCGGTGGTGTTTGAGACCTCTCAAAACACTGGCCCTCGAGACTTCTAAAAACACTGGCCTCTGAGACCTCTCAAAGCACTAGCCCTCGAGACCTGACGGACCCCTGGTCCTAAAGACCTAACGAGACCTCTCGAACCTTTAGCTCTCAAGACCTCATAAGCCTCTGGAGCTCGGTACCTCTCGAACCGGTGTCCCTCGAGGCCTCTCAAACCGGTGGGCCTCGATACCTATCGAACCGATGGCCCTCGATACATCTCGAATCGGTGGCTCTCGAAGCCTCTCGAACCAGTGGCTCTCGAGAATTCTCGAACTAGTGGCACTCGAGACCTCTCGAACCACTGGCTCTCGAGACCTCTCAAACAACTGGTCCTCTCGTCTTCTTGAACAACTGGCCCTTGAGTCCTCTCGAACAACTGGCCCTCGAGTCCTCTCGAACAACTGGTCCTTGGGACCTCTCGAACAACTGGCCCTCGAGGCCTGAAGTGGGTTTTTTTTTTCTTTTTTTTCTTCTGGCCGCCAGGTGGATGTTCGCATCTGTTTGTACCTGCAAAAGAAATATTTACCTGCAGGAAAGTTTAGGAAAAAAGAATGGACTTCCTTATTTTTTACGTTTGTTTGCGAAGGATCCCTGTCTAGAACAACAGTTCGTGCGGGAATAATCTATTGAGGATGAGGTAACAGTCCTTTTGGATAAGCTTGAAAACCCTTGCTGAGTCCGGGTGGAGACCATTTTTTAGAACTCCGTTCCTTTCACTCCATATGTAGTACATTGAGGTTGTCAGCGCCAGTGGACCCATCTTTTTTTTCTATTTCGATCCTCTTACCTGTCTTCTGATCCATTTTTCTGAGGCTGCAATGGAGGTGGTAGCTCGGCTTAATCCAATCTAGTTTCACACTCTCTCCCATACCGGTTTGACAAAATCACAGTTGAAAAATAAATGATCGTGTGACTCTGCTTCAGAGCGACATAGGCAGCAGATGTCGTCTGGGGGTTCATCAGCTCCTCCATGGTACCTGTCCTTGGTTTTGAGATGACTAAGCGATGCAAGCCATGTAATGAAAGAGAACCGGGGTGGTATCGAGCCACTCCAAATTGATTTGAAGAATCTTGGTCTTGGGAGAGTGGATATGTCATACAGATGTGAGTAAGTGAACATGTGGAAATGATCATGAGCCATCGCCGTGAATTTTCCGGATCCTGTCCAAACCGCCAGCAAGTCGATGAGTGTTTCCCTTGAGCCTCCACACATGATTATCAAGTTGTCTCATATTTCGCACAGATTCGTGAAGTAGAGTGAGAACTTCTCCGAGATTCTGCCGCACGGAGCCCTTGTGTGTACATTCCATATATTGCTCGTGCTCAGGAACTATGAATGGACCCATTTGATCCGGAGTGACTCCTTTTTTGAGTGTATGTCCCATAGTTGCTGTGCAAGGATGGCCATATTCCAAGTCTTGAAGTCCCAAATTCCCAAACCCCCATTACTCCTCGGGGTGCAAAGCCTTTTCCAGGAAACCTTTTTCTGCTTCTTTTCACCCCACAGGAAGTGTTTACATTTTTGTTCCAGTGAGTCCATAACGTTTCCCTGGATGATGAAGTGTTGTATCCAGAATCCAACAACTTCCTGTACCACGGATATTATGAGTTCCAGTTTCCTCGCATATGATAATGTATGACCTTCGAATCTTGCAATTTCCTTGTCGATGTTGTTAAGAAGCATTTGAAACTGAGAGACCTTGAGTTTACTGGAATCCAACGGGATATCTAAGTACCTGATCGGAAAAGTAGCCCACGAAATGCCGGTGAAGCTTAAGTCCTCCTTTATACCCACTCCAAAGAATTTTGACTTTGCGGCGTTGATGGCTAAGCATGAGGTATGCTGGATATTGTTTAGAGCTGACATGATGGTATGGACAGAGTTCTGGTCTGCCTTCGAAAAAAGCATCAAGTCACCTGCAAATGCAAGGTGGGTGATTTTTAGGTGTTCATATCTCGGGTGGTATAAGAACGGAGAGGTTTCTGCCCTGTTTTTCAGTAACCTGCATGCAAATGACAAAAGGTTGGGGAGAAAGGGGGTCGCCTTATCGCAGTCCCCTTTTGGCTTTGAAGAAATCACACAATTTGCCATTTTTCACAATGGAGAACGTCGATGTTGTGACGCATTCCATGATTCTATCAACCCACATTTACGGGAAACCCAGGCCATTTAGTACCTCTCGTATGAAATCCCAGGAAACTGTGGCGAATGCCTTTGCGAGGTCTACCATAATAATACAGCGGGGAGAGGATCATGATAGTCCGTAGCCCCGCATGAGCTCTTGAGCCATCATGACATTATCAAAAAGTTTCCTTCCCTTTACGAATGCTGCTTGGCAGGGGTCGATGAGGCCGGGGAGGAGAGGATCGATTCTGTTGGCGATAACTTTGGAGATAATCTTGTAAATGATATTGCAGCAGGAGATGGGTCTAAAGTCAGCCACCCTTAGGTTGTCTTCTTTCTTGGGAATAAGTGCAACTGCGGTATGATTTAGCCTTTTTAGCAGTTCACCAGTGCGGAAGAATTCCAAGACCGATTATGTGACATCCTGTCCCACGATCTCCCATTAATTCTTGAAAAAGCCGCAGTGAAACCATCCGGGCCTAGAGCTTTGTCATCGGACATGGAGAAGAGGGCTGACTTGATTTCATGCCTTTCGATATCTTGGCTCAGTGTGGCTCTCTCCATGTCGGTAAGTAAGGGGCCTGAACGGATTATATCTGGATCGATTGGTGCACGTGGTACATCTGACCCGAATAATCCCTTACAAAACTCCGCAAATAGTGCCCTTTTTTTCTCGCTGGATGTGACTAATCTTTCTTCTGCATCCAGAATTATCGGGACTCCACTGCCCTTCCTATTGGCTACTAAGTCGTGAAAGAAACTTGTGCCCTTATCCGCCAAAGTGACAATGTTTATTCTTCCCTTTTGTGTTAGGAATTTTGACTCCGCCGTGTAGAAGATCAGGGCTATTTGCTTTAGAACAGTCAGTTGGTGTTTCAGTTCCTGTGATGCATTCCCCAATGTTAAAATTTTCAAACCGTTCACGTACTCCATATCTGCTCTTTTCTTCTTTTCTGATGTGTGGTGGAAGTCCCTTTTCCCCAGCTCTTTGAGGGGTTTCTTCAATCTTTACAGTTTGCGGCATAGAACATACTGTCTGAACCCTTGAACTGCTGGTGACCAGTGATCATGAACAACCTGCTTGCACCTCGGATGCGCATTCCACATATTTTGATACCTGAAAGGTCTGTTCAATTGCTCATTTTCTTGTGCTAGAGCTATTACAAAAGGTAGGTGGTCAGAGATGGCTGATCCAGGAAGAAAGGTGGTACAGCAGGAATATTCATCCCATTTGTACTTCAGAAGGACACGGTCTAGTTTGCGCCTGATTGTGAAGTCTGCATTATGCCATGTTAGATGATCCCCGATTGCTGGGGCATCCCTCAGACCACAGGCGGTACAAACTTCTTGAAATTCTCTCATTTGGTAGACCCCGGGGGATGTGTTGCCCATATGATCATTTACACTAAGGATGGCGTTAAAGTCGCCAAGAACCATCCAAGGTGAGTCAAGGTTCATACCGTATCGCTTTAGTTCTGCCCAAAGGGGTAATCTGTGTAGTCTTCCCTCACCATTTCCATACGTGTAGGTGCAAAAAAAATGCACATTCAATTATAGGTGTCGTACTCTGAGATGGATCAGCTGCGCCATTTTTCCCGTTGTCTTAACATGAAACTTTTTGGGGTCCCAAACAACATGAATTCTTGAATTATGTGCCGATTCAAAATTGTGGGTGTATCTCCAACCTTTAAGACTTCTCATGAAGTTGCTCAGTGTTCGTTCACTTGCCTTTGTTTCCAGAATACCTAACAAACCAGCATTTTTTTTGGAGATGATGTTCTTCGCCTATCTCCTTCTTGCTGGGGCGCCAAGGCCCCGTATGTTTATGCAGGCTGCATTCATTGGGGGCGAAGGTCCCTTCTGGCCTCAGACCGCTGCCTTTACTGCTGTCATTTGAAGAGGAACTCTTTGCTGCTTCCGCCACTCTTTGGTAGGTCATTGTTAATGGGTTGAGTAGCATGTAAGAGAATCTGGTTCTGCCGTTACTCTTGAACATATGTTTCTCAACTGTGTTTTTTCCTTTTGGTGCCGGAGGTCTTCCTGCCCTAGGGGGGTTGCTCCTTCTTCTTACCTCCGGATGGAGCATGCTGTCCGGTATGCTTCCTGCAACATTCATCGGTCTGTCTGCATCACTGAAAGCTGGAGGCTCTACCAAGCCGGCATCATCACTGAGACGGGGACGGGCGCCGGGTGGTGTGGGATCAACTGTTTCCTTCCCCCGGTCCATCTCCATAACTACCTCTGTGTCTTCACACTTTTCCTTTGTCGAGTTTACTTCTTGCTCAGTGGTGCTAGGTCCTGGGTGTACCGGTTTTGACCCCAAAACTATGTTGCCATTTGTACGGGAGAGCTCTCCATCTAGGTTTTTTCCTTTATGTACCTGTGTGGGCAGAACACTTTAGTCGAAGTTTACAGCCCGATTTCTTTTTGCCATGCGTTCCTGAAAAACCCTGGCCCTGGCCCTGAAGAATTCACCGCAACCTTCAAAGATATGTGTATTTTCTCCGTAGTTTGGGCACCACAATTTGAAGTAGTCATACAGTATCCGTTGCGAGTGGGTAGTTCCGTCCGGTATACAGAATTTTACCATTTCTTTGAGCTATTTGGAGGTTTCGATGAGGACCAGGATCCTGTCGTAGTAGCCCACGAGATCTCGAGTTCCATTGTCCATGAGGACGGGCTCACCAAGGGTGGAGGCTATCTTCTCGAGGGATTTTTTTGTGCCAGCATGACTTTGGTAGGTAGTTCATGCGAATCCAGATCGGTTTCTTGGCCATGATACGCATATTGTACATCCCAGACTCAGGTATAGGAACAATAAACAACTTTTTACCGTGGAGGAAATGGTTCGGACCCTGTAGTACCCTGTCCCTGTCCTCCGCTATTTTGAATCCAAATTTTAGGTACCCATTTGTCATTGTCTGAACCCAGCATTGGACATCCCACTTTGCCATGAGCAATTTCTGGATAGCATGTATACCTAGGAAAGAACCTAGGAAGATGCCTAAAAAACCATAGAACACCCGGACTTGCTCCTTGTTAACTTCTTCCTCTGAGAGGACAAAATCCACATCTTGGTCTGTGATAATATCTACTTTGTTCAAGGTGATATCCGCGTCATCCCACTGCCTTTTTCTCTCTAGTCGTGGATCATGCCATTCTCTAGACTTGAAGGTCTTTTCCACTTGGTTATTCAGGCCCGGATGATTTCCCGATTTGGTGGCAGGGGTTGTTATGGGAGACTGGTCCATGTTTTCCCTTTCACGGTGATAGTAAGAGAAAACAAGGGGGGTTAGGTACACAATCCGACTAACGTATCTGATGCACAAGGGAGACTAACTTATCTCCCACACAATATTCTACTTCGTAAACAACAGAAATTCCTAGTAACTATCCCGGCAACAGGGGATTAATACTTCTTCAGATAATATGCTATGCATGTCAGATATTACTCATACAAATTACAATGACAGGAATGCAAAGATATACATAATCCAAGTGCTCAACAGATAATAACTTTTAAGTGCTCAAACAGGGAATGAACAAATTCAGAGCCAAGTTACTAAGAAGAACCTATTTTTGGAAACCTTCGCAATGCCGGTGGAGAGGCAGACGAAAAACCTACAAACTGGAGATGATTATGCTCGGAATCCCATGGGGAATCTGAGTAATCTCGCCTCAGGCCTGGATTTACCGCTTGATCGGACGAAAATGCTCCCGTGGATCGTGGGAGAAGGATGCTCCTTTTTCGCCCAAAAATCTCCTTAGAGCGGGAACTTCACGCCTCAGCTTTGTCACTAGTGTTTCTATATTCAGCTTAGTCACTAGTGTTTCTATATAGAGAGAGTCAAGTAAAGTCTGACCACTAATTAGTTAAAGTCAACCTAGTTATTAGTGATTATATATTGAAAGTCGAGTAAAGTTTGATAGTTAATTAGTTAAAGTCAATTTTGTTATTAGTGTTTATATATTGAAAGTCAAGGTTTGAACGTTGATTAGACAAAGTCAACCTAGTTATTAGTATTTATTATATACTAATTCAAATAAATTTTGACCGTTAATTAGTTAGAGTAAACTTTGTTATTAGTTTTTATTTATTGAAAGTCAAGTAAGATTTGACCGTTGATTAGACAAAGTCAAACATTTTTATTTGTATTTATTATATACCAATTCAAGTAACATTTGACCCTTAATTAGTCAAAGTCAACTTAGTTATTAGTGTTTATATATTGAAAGTCGAGTAAAGTTTGACCGTTGATTAGTTAAAGTCAGCTTAGTCAATAGTGTTTCTATACCGAGAGAGAGAGAGAGAGTTAAGTAAAGTTTGACTGTTAATTAGTTAAAGTCAACTTTGTTATTAGTGTTTATATGTTGAAAGTCAAGTAAGCTTTGACCACGAATTAGACAAAGTTAACCTAGTTATTAGAATTATTATATACTAATTCAAATAAAGTTTGACCGTTAATTAGTTAAAGTCAACTTTATTATTAGTATTTATTTATTAAATGTCAAGTAAAGTTTGACCGTTGATTAGACAAAGTCAACCTAGTTATTAGTGTTTATATATTGAAAATTGATTAAAGAGTGACTGTTTATTAGTTAAAGTCAGCTTAGTCACTAGTCGAAGGTAATGGTAAATAAAAAGAAACCGTGAGAGTCTGCGGGAGTGGGAACATTGTCCCACTCCCTTGATGCAGTGAAACCTACTGAACTACCCCTGATCTAGATTGTACAATCAGGTGGCCCAAAAAATGTCGTAGGAGAGTACGGGAGTGGGGACATTAGCCCACTCCCTTAATACATATGACCTAGAGTACTACCCCTGATCTAAATGTTACAACCAGGTGACCAAAAGAAGCCATGCCCGTCGTGATGACCGGGGCCTGTGGAACCCATCCATGGAAAAGATTACAGCCCATCGTGATGACCGGGGTCTATATGAGCCATCCCTTCAACAGAGTCCCTTCGTGGTGACCGGGGCCTGTATAAGCCATCCCTGAAAAAACAGAGGGGCGTGAGAACAACCTCACTTGCCTCCTCACTCCATTTTACCTCCATGTTACCGGTGGTGTGAACCGGCTCTTTCGCCATGGTTTGCTCCCCACGGGTGTCTTCAAATCCGAGAGTGGTCTCGGTCTTCCAATGAATGAAGAAGTATGGCCTGTCCTCCTAAACGGGCTTGCATACCGCTTCTACCATGTACACCCCTAAGATGAAGATAAAGGGGTGTTATTGGCCTTCAATAACGATCTCTGTGTGGGTGCCGAGGTTCTTTCTTTGGTGTTGAGAGCTAGTTGACTGTGGTCAGTGGTGCTCTCAAGTGCTCCCCGCGAAAAGACCTCCTAATGATGAAGAGACCGGGCATGATTTCTACCGTGCACGCCCCGCGTAACGGTTTTGTAACCGTCCTCTCCATTTTAGGCAAATGGACAGCCTGATGCCATTTTACACTTTTCAGTGCAGCGCAGGCAAATAGCGCAACCAATCCACCAACTAAAGCAAAACATGTTTCCCAAACCCCCAACCGTTTCACAGCACTTCCAAAGGAAATCCTTGGCCAGTGTGGCCAGATTTTCCATGAAGGATCCCACCAGCAATCCAGACCATTCCCCATAAATTCCCCACAAATTATAGGATGGAATTTATAATGTACACCCATGGAAATTCCACATACATTCCAAAGCAAAATCCACATCCAAATCCACCCCCAAAATGCACATAAAATCCTTTCTCCACAATCTGAACACACAGCAAACTCCTACTGCAGATTTCTGCCCTCTAAGTCACAAACTGAACCCATAGCAGCATCCTACAATCTAATCCCATAGAAAAACCCTTTCCCCACAACAAGATCCTCCTAAATTCCATATTGGTGTTCTGAAGACCACCAATATAGGATAGATTTTGGCATGAAAACAGGGTGAACCTAAGCAAGAACACCACGGTTCTACACAGATTCCTCCCAAAAGAATCCATCTGTTTCCACAGGTAACCCCAAATTCCATAAGAAAACATTAGATGCACACAAAAGCTAGCAGTTCTGCACAAATTCTTCACAAAGTTGTGACCACAATTCCGCACATAATTCAGCAATACTTCATAATTCCTAAGGCCATATTAAATGCCAGCTGTTTCTCACAATTCCACACAAAATTGGACACTAAATACCACAAAAATCCGCACGATAAACCACACATGAATCCACACAAATCCAGAACTTCAAAAAATAGAGTACTACACGAATAGATTACTGCCATACAAATCCGCCCACAAAACATATCCACACACAGTTATCTGTACACAACAATACTACATGTTCCACACAATTCGTGGAAATCCGCAGAAAAGGAGGTTGGGGACTTACCTTCCTCCTTGTGCGGACATTCATATTAAAGTTTGAGGAACCACCAAACTCCAAGCTTCTTCACCAAACACTCTTCGTCGGCAACCCAGAGAGGGGGGAACCATAGGCTGGGTCGGGTTCGTGTCTGGGCATTAATCCTCATCCTCCAAGTTTGAGGAACCATTTCCACCGCCTTCAAACAGAGTACTTCCTTGCACAAACCTCCAGATACGAGCTTAAGGTACCGTAAAACACCACGCTTCTTTACCAAACACTCTTCGTCGGCAACCCAGAGAGGGGGACCATAGGCTGCGTCGGATTCGTGTCTGCATTGCTCCGAGTCGTAAGTCTTCCTCCTCCATGTTTGAGGAATCAAGGATTCTTCGGGCTCCTTGCTTCACCGTGTTGCGGGCTACTATATGACTAAAATTTCCACGCTTCAAGATGGAGAAGCAATTCTTCCTCCAAGAAAACACATGTTCGGACTATGGGTTTTCCTTTATCAAGACTGGGAAACCGATCCACCTCTGCGAAGTTCACTATCCAGGCTTCAATCTTCGGAAAAGAAGAAACCCAGATCTAGTTTTCTTGATTTCAGAAAAGTGGGAAATACGTTGATTTGAGAGACATACGATACATGAAAAGATTCCCGGCGAGGAGCCCAACGTTATTGTCAGACTCCTCGCCGGAGAAGAAGAGCTGCTGGAGAGAAACTGGCAAAAATCGGACACGGTGAACAGTGTCAGGGTTGCACCCTATTTTCGCCTCAGAGCTCCTTCCGTCGACTCTCAGCTTAGTCACCTCAGCTTAGTCACTAGTGCTTCTATATAGAGAAACTCAAGTAAAGTTTGACCGTTGATTAGCTAAAGTCAACTTAGTCACTAATATTTATATATAAAAAGTTAACTAAGGTTTGACCATTGATTAGACAAAGTCAAACATTTTTGTTAGTATTTATTATATACTAATTCAAAAACGTTTGATCATTAATTAGTTAAAGTCAACTTTGTTATTAGTGTTTATATACTGAAAGTCAAGTATAGTTTGACTGCTAATTAGTCAGAGTCAGCCTAGTTATTAGTGTTTTTATATTGAAAGTCAAATAATGTTTGACCGTTAACTAGTTAAAGTTGTATATATGTATATTAAATCAATTAACCGTTAACTTAGTTATTAGTTAAAGTCAACAAAAGAAGTGAACAATTTTGAAAGTTAAGAAAAAATAGTTTGCGCAGCTGCTCCCAACTCATAAAATTTTTGGGAAGATTATTTGAAATTTTTGGCGAAGTTTTTGAATTCTTTGGCAGAAAAATTGAACTTTCAAAAATTTTGACGAATATTTAGAAGTTTTTGGCAGGAAAATTGAATTTTAAATTTTTTTGGCGATTTCTCTAGCAGGAAAATTTTTTGGCGATTTCCTTGGCGGTAAAATTTTAAAAACTTTTAGCACCAGTTTAAACCGGTGCTATTTTCTTCCAAAAATGTTGCTATTTTTCCAGAATTGGTGCAATTCAAATTTTTTGGCTATTTCTTTGTCGGGAAAATGAATTTTGAAAATTTTTAGCACTGGTTTTACAAAACCAGTGCTATTGTTTACAAAAACCGGTGCTAAGTTTTAATTATTTTGGCGATTTCTTTGGCGGGAAAAATTTTAAAATTTTAAAATTTTTAGCACCGGCTTAAACCGGTGCTATTTTCTTCCAAAATCGGTGCTATTTTAAATTTTTAGCACCGATTTAAAACGGTTTTATTTTCTTCGAAAACCAGTACCATTTTTTAATTTTTAGCACCGGTTTTAAAAACCGGTGCTCTTTAAAATATTTTGGCTATTTCTTTGGTGTGAAAATTTGAAAATTTTTAGCATAAAACCGGTGCTATTGGTTATAAAAACCGGTGCTAAGTTTTAATTTTTAGCACCGGTTTTTAATACCGGTACTATTTTTTACAAAAACAACGGTGCTATTTTTTAATTTTTAGCACCAATTTTTAAAACGCTGCTATTTTTTACTAAAACTGGTGCTATTTTTAAATTTTTAGCACCGGTTTTAAAATGGTGCTATTTTTTACTAAAACCGGTGCTATTTTGAATTTTTTAGTGGGAATATAGAAATTTTACAAATATTTAGCACTGGTTTTTAAAAACCGGTGTTAATATTTCCAAAACTGGTGTTATTTTAAAGTTTTTGGCTATTTCTTTGGTGGAAAAATAAAATTTTCAAATTTTTAGCACTGAGTTTTAAAAATCGTTGCTAATGTTTTCCAAAACTGGTGCTATTGTAAAATTTAGCATTAAAATTTAAAATAAATGGTGCTATGAGATTTTTAGCACCGGTTTAAAAAACCGGTGCTAAAAAATCGGTGCTAGAGGGGGGTCTCTGTGATAGTGAATGTAAATAAATTATACCCTACATTAAGCTTTAATTGTTAACTTTGATGTCAATCCACGTAGGGACCATTGGAGTTCGATGCCCCGGATGTAGATGATTTAAAGAAAAGGCCAATAGCCATGATGGTGAAGATTTGGAGAGAATACAAATATACCTAATCTCGAGATTGTATTTTTTCATGTAGGAAAGGAGATCGTCCATGGTTGAGTTATATACATATTCAACCCAAAAGTTGGGAGATCCACAAGAGGCGAGCCTTGGAGAATGATTAAAATGTGAGCTCAATTAAACGTTGCTTATTTTTATTTCGACACTTTATATATATTTTTATTTTTAATAAACACTATTAGCTACAAATGTAGGGTACGAGGAGTAATAAGCAACGGTTGCAAAAGAAAATAAAACCCCTCATTGTAAGAGTCATGGGGAATATGGATTGGCAGCTCTATAGTTAATTAAGCAACATTTTCAAAGGGATGTCTAACTCGAAACCAACGGAGAAATGACAAAGGAGAAGGAAAGATCATCGCTTATACCCATCAATGAGGAAGAAATTGACCGATGCGATCTATTCCTGATTAGCCGTCAAAATAGTAAGGGTCAATACGACCGAGGAGAAGGAGGAGGCAAAATCATCAGTAATACCCATCAATGAGGAAGAAATTGACCGATGCGATCTATTCCTGATTAGCCGTTAAAACTGTAAGGGTTAATACGATAAGGATCCCGAGTGAGAAATTGACAACGAGTGGTAAGAACCTATAATGTTTTTTTGATTTAAGAATAGAAATCCTATTGAACAAACTAAATTATTTTATTTAAAATCATGCATAGGCTAAATTAAAGCAGGAATAATTGGAAGGGCGATTCATTGCCACTTGTAAGCACGATATTCTCTGCGATGCTACAGAAAAACCCGATCACCCAGGGCGTGCAAGAGGTTTTGGATCATTCTTTTCACAAAGAGATGCAATCGGAATTATTTGGTCCCACAATAGGGCTAAACCATCCCGAGTTCACATATTGTAAAAGGAAACACTCGTACGAGACAAAAAGATCGAGCAACAAGATATCTTGATCTGCAAGTTAATTGAACACACCGGTCTCCTCGTACCTGAATATTTAACCAATTTAATATTGGGTTAGACTCCCCCGTCTGGAGGATCATGCCACTCACCAGGAGATGTTGAGGTTAACCACAATCCTATTCTATCTCTGTGAGGAGATGAAGTCAATAATGTTGACCTTTACATCATGTTCACCCAAAAAAAGTTTCAATTTTTAAAATTTTATTCCTATTCAATTTCATTAACCTTTGTTTAACATAATTAATTATTTTTTGTTGTACATATCATATTTGTGTGAGTTGTATGTTGATCAAGCGGACAATGGTAGGCCAATCCACGTTGCCCATGGTATTCTACATGAGTCAGTGTGATGTCATCACTCCGTCCCAATTCGAGATGGGATATCTAGAGTCTCAATAGAGAAGCCACTTGTGCTCAATTCCTTATTGCTAATTCCAGATGGCCACTACAAGCCCGTGGAAACCACCCAAGGACTTTTCTCCTATGACCCCATCAACTAATCTACGTGAACCCTACAAATAATTTTTATTTGAAAGCCAAGCCTAAAAAAGCACCCAAAAAAGTTGACAAAACACCGAAGAAGGCTAAGCCTACACTGACAAGGGCACAAGTTTTGAAGGATTCACTGCACTTTGTTAGAGTCTTATATGATATGATAGGCAGACACCAAGTCAACTCAGCCTACCTCTTTTCGGGCAATAAATGTGTATTTGGTCAAAAGAGGAAGATAATTGTTGCATGGAATGACTTTGAAGACTTGTGAGGTGTGGTCAAGTCAATCAAACCCTAATATCCTTATACGTATTGTAAGTACTATATACTTTCATAATTCAAAGGAATAATTTACTAGCTTTACTATTTTTAAATTAACATTTTCTCATTCTTCAAAGGTACATGTATTATTTTTCTAACCAAAGGGAGAAATGGTGGATGGGGTATTGGTGCCCAGTGATGATGCAAGAAATTGGAAACATAGTCAAAGAGCGGGTCGACTACATTCGCAAAAGCCTTGGAGACGGATAAAAAAATATTCATTTCACCTTACATTGAGAGGTGATGGTAAAATTATAATTTACTTAAAACAACATATTTTTTGGATTATTTTTATGTATCACATTGTTATAGGGACCATTGGAGTTTAATATTTATTGTCCCGGAGAAGAACCGCATTTGCTGGATGGATCCTCTACATTATCAACCTTCCAGGTCATTTATTAAGATTTTGGATGCTCCCGTCAGTTTTCCCACAGAATCTAGTACAAAGGTGAACTTTTGGATCAAGGTGAACTTTTGTTTTCATGTTGACAATTACTTTTAATTCTAAATTCAAAAGTTTTGATATTATTAATTAATTAATTATTTTGTATTAATTAGTACAAGAAACAAGCGAAGAATTAAGAGTGCAGGTGTTACGTAATGCTATACGCGGCGGGGTGTCTTCAACAAATCCGTATGGATTTTCTTAAAATAAACAACTTAAGATTTGAGTTCCACGTTCTTTCATTGTTTCCATGCTATAGGTTTATTACACATATTATTAACATTCTCAAATTCACAGGTGTTTAAAGAAGATGAGAATCCGTATTTGCAAGCTGATATCAACATGGCAAGAAATTCCTTAGCTAGGTATATTGCCAACGTCCGTTCTGCTTCTATTGGAAATCCCAATGTAGTGGTTGTATAAGTAGCTAGTATATATGATGTGATTCATTGTCATTGGAATATATTTTAATAGATTTCTATTCCTATCTATAGATTGTTGCTTCCCTAGCGTAGTCTATAGATTTTTGATTGATAGTGTGGAAATGGCATGTTTTTTTGGTGTATCTTCACCTGGTACGTGAGGCTTTCATGTAGTCAGATTCTATTGAAATTGAAAAAAATTAGCATACTTTCCGAAAAGTGCTCCGATATTGGAAGTAATTTCTGTGCTACTTTAAATTTTATCATAGATCATATTTCTTGTTACGATTTTCGAACACAAGATCTGATTCATTTTTTGGGGTTGGAATAAATTATCATGCATTAAATGTTCCCGTGCCTAAAATTCACAAATTGGGAGCAAAATTTCCATTCAAGTTCAGAATTCCCATGAGTTTCGAGTTCGTAACTAATCAATGGGTCCGACAGTTTGCCTCTTGTTCCGAGTTCGGAACATATCGCATGATCCGGCGGCTTTCAGCTCGTTCCAAGCTCGTAGCTACTCAAAGGGTCCAACAATTTGCATCTCCTTACGAGTACGTAACATATTACATGGTTCGACGAGTTGCATGTCGTTCCGAGTTCGTAATTGATAGAAGGTGGTTCCAACCACCTGTTAGAAGGAAATTTTGACCTGCTTTCCATTGTTGCATTAGAAGGCGGTTCTCGAAACCGCCTTTGATCCTCATCAATCAAAGGCATGTTCAGAGAAGTTACCCCACCAAAGTGACGTCTCTAGTTCAAAGTAGAGGCACCTCCACTAGTGGAAGGTTCTAAATATGTTCTAAACCTATCTAGAATGTGTAGATTAGGATGAAGTTGTGGAGAATATTCTAGAGAGTAAATTTTAGCCCTTAGATTAGAGTTGGGATAGCAAGATCTTAGCTATTGGTTGGGGGATGCCACTAGTATAAGTAGGGCTGATGTAGTAGATTAGTTTCAATCAAGCCAAATATAATAGCCGCCTTCTCCTTATACAATTAGCCTCTTCCTCCAAATTTTCCATTCTCCCCCAAACTTTTCTAAGCCCTCCTTCCACCATTCTAAAATTCCTTCCAACAAAGTGGTATCAGAGCTATAAGATTCTTTTACCATGGCGAATAATGGTGTTCCCTTCCAAGTCGCAACGCTCACTAAGAGCAACTATGACAGTTGGAAGTCTAAAGATGATGGCACTCCTTGGAACACATGAAGCATTGTAGATAGTTGAGAAAGGCCTCACCGAATTGGAGAATAAAGGTGAGCTCTCTCAAGCTCAACTAAATATTTTGAGAGATTCAAGAAAGATAGACAAGAAAGCTCTCTATCTAATTTATCAAGGGATGGATGAGGACACATTTGAAAAGATTTTCAGAGATAAGATGGCCAAGGAAGCATGAGAGAAGCTTCAAGTATCGCATAAAGGAGCTGATCAAATCAAGAAGGTACGCCTTCAAACTCTAAGAGGAGAGTTTGAGTCGTTTCATATGAAGGTGGGTGAATTGGTCTCAAATTATTTTCAAGACTTTTGATGGTAGATAGTAACCTCAAAAGAAATGGTCAGAAGTTGGAAGAAGCTAGAATTATGGAGAAAGTTCTTCGATCTTTAAATCCAAAGTTTGAGCAAATTGTTTCCATTCTTGAGGAGACAAAAGATTTGGAGGACTTGACAATAGAGCATTCAACATGCAAGCTTGTCCAATAAAGAGAGAAAATAGCAGGGGGGAAACAAAGAGAAGAATATGGTCGCGTGCAAGATATTGGCCGTGGACATGGATACAGGTTAGGTTGGAGGTCCAATAACAACCATGGAGGAGAAGACTTACCTGGAGGTCATGGTAGAGGGAGATCAAAGCGCAGGTACAGCAAGTTACACATCAAATGCAACAATTGTGAGAAGTCTGGGCACTATGCCTGGGAATGTAGAGCGCCAAGAAATAAAAGGGTTGAGTAGAACACCAACTATGTTGTAAATGATGATGTTCTACTTTTTCCCCCCAAAGGAGGTTGAGGAAAACATAACCAATGGTACCTAGACAGTGGTGAAAGCAACCACATGTAAGGAGAAAGAATTTTGTTCGTTGATCTTAATGAAGCGGTTAAGGGCAATGTGGCATTTGGAGATGACACCAAGCTGGAGGTGAAAGGAAAAGGTAACATCCTCTATCAATTTAACAATGGGGATCATCAATTCATTTTTGATGTTTACTATGTTCTAAGTATGAAGAGCAACATCTTGAGTCCAGGGAAACTCGTGGAGAAACATTATGACATCATAAGAATAATAGTCTTTCTTTGAAAGACCAAAGGGGAAACCTCATAGCCAAGGCACCAATGATGAAAATAAGCATTCAAAATGTAGTGTCATGGTATCTTAAGATGTGCTTCAAAGGTATGTCTTGGTTGTGGCATCTTTGGTACATGCATCGCAATTTTGGATGGTCGAAGCAACTATCCAAGAAGGGTATGGTGAAAGGGTTACCAAGCATTAGCAACCCCAACCAAGCGTGTGAATAGTTTCTACCTGGAAATCAACTCAAAATGAGCTTTCCAAAGGAATCCAACTCAAGAGCTAAAAGGCCACTAGAACTCATAAACATTTATGAGTGCAGTCCCATCAAACCAACTCACTTAGTAAGAGTAATTATTTCCTCCTCTTCATTGATGATTATTCAAGAAAAACATAAGTGTATTTTATAAAGGAGAAATTAGAGGTGTTTTAGAATTTTAAGAGGTTCAAAGCCTTAATGGAGATGTAAAGTGTCAACTCTGAAGAGGTTCAAAGCCCTAGTGGAGAAGTAAAGCCCTAATCGAGCAACCAAGAGAGGAGCCCATGACCCCCACAAGCTTCACCACGTGTCAACTCTGAAGAAGAAGAAAGTTCAAGTGAAAGAGTCTTACACTTTAGAAGTTTACAGGATATCTACGGGGTGACGGAGAACCAAGATAATCTCACTCAATTCTGCTTGCTTACAGATTGTGAGCCCATGAACTTTGAAGAAGCTTGGGAATCAGACAACTGGAGAAGTACAATGGATGATGAGATAAGTGCCATCAAGAAGAACAACACGTGGGAGTTGACTTTCCTTCCAAAAGAACACAATGCAATTAGAGTGAAGTGGGTATTCAAAGCAAAGAATAATGTAAAAGGAGAAGTTGAAAGATACAAAGCAAGATTGGTGGAAAAAGGATACAATCAAAGAGTCCACATTGACTATGAGGAGGTATTTGCCCCTATTTCTTGACTTGAAACTGTGAGACTAATAATCTCACTGGCAACTCAAAAAAAATAGAGGATACATTAGATAGATGTTATGTCCGCCTTTCTAGATGGAGTTCTTGAAAAAGAAGTTTACATCCAGCAACCACAATTATACATAGTCAAGGGGAAATAAGATAAGGTTCTAAAGTTGAGAAAGGCACTGTACAGGTTGAAGTAAGCCCCAAGATCTTGGAATGCACGGATTGATAAGTACTTCATGGAGGCAAATTTCATCAAGTATCCATATGAACATGCACTCTATATCAAAATCCAATGTGGTAAGACATTGATTGTATGCTTGTATGTGGCTGACTTGATCTTCACTGGGAGTAGACCACACGTGTTAGAAGAGTTTAAGAAAGATATGACAAAGGAGTTTGAAATGGCGGACATTGGGTTTATGTCTTACTATCTCTGTATTGAAGTAAAGCAAGATGGAGAAGGTATCTTTATCTACCAGGATGGCTACGCTAAAGAGGTGCTCAAGAAGTTCTTGATGGATGATGCTAATCCCGTTAGTACGCCAATGGAGTGTGGAGTCAAGTTAACCATACACGGAGAAGGAGAAAAGGTAGATCTGACACTCTTCAAGAGTTTGGGTGGAAGCTTGTGCTACTTAACATGCACAAGGTCGGACATTTTGCATGCCGTTGGAGTTGTTAGTTTCTCTATGGAGTGTCTGACAACAATTCATTTGAAGGCAGCAAAGATAATTCTTCGGTAAGTTAAGGGTATTACGAACTTTGGCTTACACTATGCTCATTACTAGAAACAACACCTATTACATTGGTTATACTAGGGTTTTTACCTAGGTTTTCATCCTTAAAAAAACCGAGGTAAATGTGGGTGTAGTAAAAAGTAAAAATGTGGGTGTAGTAAACCAAGGTAGATGAACAGTAACAACAGGGCTTAAGAATTAATGTGTATTCGAATCATAAGAGCTAGCAACCATTGATATGCTCATATTGGTGATGCTATTGTTGCTATGATTAAAGAAGCAATACCAAATATGCCCCTAAAAAGACCAGAAGTGGTCAGAGCTATAATTGTGAGTATCTGTAAAGAACTCAAACGTGACAACAGTATGATGATAATATATGATGACAATGATGCGGTTGTTATTGATCAAGAAGGAAATCCAAAAGGAATGCATTTTTTTGGCGCGATCGCCCAGGAATTAAGACAATTAAATTTTACTAAAATAGTTTCATTAGCTTCCCACGTATTATAAATCGAGATCATGTATAGTTGGAGTATTTTAAAGAATTAAGATTGTATCTCACACATATATCGTTATTGATTAGTCATATTTATAAATAACCAAATAAGGAAACAAACATGTTGATTATATGTAATTTAGATTCACTAATAATTTTAGCTTGCCATGGGTAGAGATACTATTTCTGAGATAATAACCTCTATACGAAATGCCAACAGGGATAAAAAAAAGGTGGTTCGAATAACATTTACTAATATTACGGAAAATATTGTTAAGATATTTTTACAAGAAGGTTTTATCGAAAATGTGAGAACACATCGTGAAAAATAACAAAAACAAAATGGTTTTAACATTACAACATAGAAGGACAACAAAAAAGCCCTATCGAAATATTTTATATTTAAATCGAATCAGTAGACCCGGTCTACAAATTTATTCCAACTCTCAACGAATTCCTTGAATTTTAGGCGGGATGGGGATTGTAATTATTTCTATTTCTGGAAGTATAATGACAGACCGGGAGGCTCGTTTAGAGGGAATCGATGGAGAAATTTTGTGTTATATATGGTAATCCTTATAATATCCAAATTGGATCTGAAGTATATATACTATACACTATATATTATATATAAATTATAATATATATATATACAAAGAAAATAGACGAGTTATACTATATTGTTTCACCTCGATTAGTTGATATTTCACGAGGGTTTTACCTCTAATGACCGAGAAAAACAAAAAAAATATAAATAAAGATTAAATTACCCATGATTCTAGATTATGTTTCAGTAAAGATTCGACGTAGTTTTTAATAATACTACCAGGAAATAGAGTCAAAATTGAAACAATTTTTTATGATTCAACCAGGAGACGTACAATTTATTGACTCTACAACAAAAATTCGAAGGATTAGTTGTTTTTTTTATTTCAAGACTCGTTGCATGCGAATATGATGTAAGATACACAAAATTTCAAGAAACTTATTTTCTTCCAAGAAATAGATTCAGATTTAAGATAAGAAATAATAAATATGAAAGTAAGAGCTTCCATTCGTAAAATTTGTGAAAAATGCCAGCTAATTCGTAGGCAGGGGCAAATTATAGTAATTTGTTCTAACCCAAAACATAAGCAAAGGCAGGGATAATCACACTCAATAAAGAAACAACCACTTACATACATACATAAAATAAATAAGGAGCCTTTTTCTAACCTGAAATGGATATATCCATGTATCACTGACTCATATTTATGAAATGATAAAATATGCCAAAAGCTGTACCCAGACTTGGTTCACATAAGAATGTACAGATTAAGAGTACGTGGAGAATACCAAAACGAGTTATTCATTTTCCAGCAAGCTTCCATAATACCATTGTCACTTTTCACGTAAGAATGTTCAAAACCGAGGTAAAAAGTATCTGGGATAAGTGCCAATATAACCCTACCAACTTGAGCAAGTGCCAATATAATTCTATGATAAGTTTTAGTGCAAAAATAACCCTAACTAGTTGATGAAAGTGCCAATATAACCCTCAGACCCCATTTCCGACATGACCTCAATTTTCCAGCATTGACCTCAATTTTTTGGCATTGACTCTATGTAAATTGACCAAAATACCCTTTGGCTCAAATTTGAAATTAGGTGGACAATTTTACCCTCACAGTTCGTTGGACCACTGCCAGACCACCACCGGACCGTCACTGGACCGCCGTCGGACCACCACTGGTCCACCATTGGACCGTTGCCATATCACCGCCGGACCACCGTCGTAACAGGTAGGGTTATATCAGCACATTATGAAATCTGATTGGGTTATATCAGCACATTCCTAATGTTTGTATGGTTATATCAGCACATTCTTAAAACTTATAGGGTTATATCAGCACATATTATAAATATTAAGTGTGTGGTACTCGGGTGGCCTTAACGGGCCCACACCATCATATAAACCATTATCACACATGATAATATCTTATACAACATAAAATCTGACATCATGACACCATCATTCATATTAAACACCATTATCACATATCATAACCTCTTTCAAAACTTATCAACATTAAAAACCCTAGGTCGAAGAACACAACAGAATAATAATCACACACAATACCAAAAGTCATCTAATCATCAATCTGGACTAAACATAACAAAATAAACAAAATATCTTTAGAATCCCTAAATTCTATAGTATGTGCTGATATGACCCTACATTTTTTACTAATGTGCTGATATAACCCTATAAATTTTAAGAATGTGCTGATTTAACCCTACCATATTCATAATGAGCTGATATTACCTTACATATTACGACGGCGCTGTAGCACGATCCGGCGATATTGGAGTATTGATGAGTCTAAGGGTAATAACATAATTTATAATATTTTTAGTATTTTAAAAAATATTTAGAAGGGAAAATGTAATTTTATAAAATTTCGGTTAAAAGTTGCTGGAGAAGGTTATATTGGCACTTTCACTGACTAGATAGGGTTATATTGGCCCTTTCAAATATTGAAAGTTTATATTGGCATTTATATCAAGTAGGTAGGGTTATAAAATCACTTTTCTAAAAGTAATTTTAACCTCAATTTTTCTTGAAAGGAACCGAAGTAAATATTCTGAGCCGATGACCATGATGACGACAAAGCGACGTCGGTCTATGTTTTGAGGTTGGCAACTACCCCAACTACGTGTGACATCAAGGAAGACAATGTCGACAAGAAAATCTGTAATGTTGTTCATGACCGTACGCAATTTCACATGACATTGTTACCGACTTTTCATATTTTTTATTTTTAAATGTGGTTTAGAACCGTGGTAAAATAGAATTTTTCCATCGGTTTTATAGAAGAATAAAAATTTCTTTTAATAATGTGATGAATCGATGATCGACCAGTGAGCAACGTTCGGGCGGACGAATGCATTGTTGATGTGATAAAGAGAGTGCGACATCGAACTATTCAATATCGCATTTGTCAACATCGGTTAATAGATGATGTGGCAGTTCTATAAACACAACGTCCTTTTAAATGTCTGAGGTCGCACGCATATTTCTAACTAGGGGTAATTTCCTGCACTCTACGATAAGCCTACGATGTTGGTTACTGCATCGTGGTTCATGGAGTGACATCATCTTGTCATGTTCGACTGATGTCACTCCATTCCATGTTCCTTTGGTAACCCATTGAGAATTGGGTGCGATGTCGCTAAATTTTAATCGGATTTACCAAATTGTTTATTATACTCTTGCACTTTGATCCTTCTATAAAATACAAATATAAATTTACAAAAAAGAAGACCCAACGTCGAACACCCTTTCAGATTGAATGTTACTACACCATGCATAAAGCATATAGACAACAAGGATAAGAGCTACTCCAAACATACACAGAGTATGTTATCAGAATTCTCACAAAATGAACTATACAACTGGCACTCCATAGCTAGCTAGAGATCTATATGTGATCTAGCTAATTCTTCTACGAGGATTTTGTATTGGTACATGAGAGAGGGTGTGTCATCACAATCGTGTGGATGTTCTTTAGGGAACCATCCTTCAAGGGGTTGAATGAGGGTGACTTCATTCTAGAGGCACGAGACTTTGTTGGTTTTTTATCCCCACATGTTTTGGGCAATTTTGTCGGGCTACTAATCCTTGTCTCGATCTACATGAAATCAACCGTAAAAGTTATGTACGCAACATTGGTCTCAACTTATAAGTAATAGTATATAAATTATCATGTTATACCTTCTTTGTAGTCCTGTTCTCCAAAATATCGACCAAACGAAAGGGCCATTCAATAAACATTCTCAATGCTGCGTCCCCCGTATTTGCTTCGGGATCAGGGATTGGAAAACAATACCATCTACGAGGCTCTTTTGACATTGACCACTATGTTATCATTTGCGACCGTCTTATGATGATGCACTCGTATAAATGTGTACACTTTACCTTCCACCACGTCGTGGCTCTCTCTATCAACACGTTTGGCAGGTAATATACACAAGGAATTATCCTATAAAAGAATATTTGGTAATTAGTGTAAAATTCTTTTCAATATTATTGGTGTAATATATTTTCTTATACCTTTATTTTGAGTTGGGTGGCTTCTACTAACTTGTTCTTAGTCGATCAAAGGCAACATGTCTTGTCGAAGTCTGAGATGGTGGTACGAGATAACTATGACACTCTGAGATATCATGTGTTGAGGTCGTTGAAGAATAAGCGCGAGGTGGAGTTGAGGTTTTTGGTTTAGAACATGCAATAATTCTCTCCAAGTCAAGTGACATTTTCCACTCATTCGATTCTTGCAAGACATAAGCCACTAGTTGGATAAATGTTGATATCAAAGCATCGGTCTCTCTTTATTGACTACTTGACACAATATCAAACATAGGTGGTCGGGGTTTTACAAAGATGTCCCTATGTGTAGCAAGCATTCCAACACCTCGGACCTGGCCGGATGTTCTTTCTTGTTAAGCGCAACCTAGTATGTCCTTCTTTCCAACCCCGATGAACTTGCTGGAATCTTGTTTCCTTTTAAAGTCCTCCTATAAATTACCAATAATCAATATCATAAGCTCTAAATTTTACTTGAACAAATAAATTCATATCAAATCGACTACACCACATGAAAAACTTACAATTTGTTTGGCAACCAACTTTGCATCTTTGTTGTGGAACTTACCCTCCTTCTTCCCAAACCCTTTGTATCCATTTAGCCATTTCTCAAATTAGGGACCTCATCAGGAATGGGATATTCCATTGAAGTCATTGCTTCCTCTTCCATCATTCCAAGCTCCACCTTATCAAACTAGCCTTGAACATTTCGTTCGTGATTATTCTTGTAGCTAGTGTGAATCCTCCACGACTCATTGTGTGGCGCATCTTGTTTCCTCTTTAAAGATCACTTTTTCTTTCCCTTAGACCCTATAAAATCATTAGACCAAATGGTTCAGAATAAAAATCAACAATGTGAATTGACTTGGTAACACACTTCCCATTCTTTTGACCAAATCGGACACAAGTCAATAATGACATCGCCCTGAGTGACAGGTACCTATGCTGCGTCTCATAGGTTGTTTCTCCAAGTGGTGCCTAAACTAAGTTTATGAATAACATCACAAACTAGTCAATTGTAACGATTTACAACCCGAATAGTACTCTAAAACATCGCATGTTTACCTTGTGTTGCTCATTTTTAGGCAAAGGATGGACCTTTATGACTCTAAATCTCTAACAATCATGCACAACATACTCATTTGACTATACCAATGAAACTCTACTCATGCATAACCATGTTTATCCAACAATATAATGCATGCATATATTTATAAATATGTGCCCATTGTGTATTTACTTGTAAGCATGTTAATGTTAATTCCTTACCTATTGTTCGTCCGCTAGTTTTTTTTGCAACAAATCCCTTCTAACTCGATTCATTTATGAATGGATGCTTAATTCAAGGGTTTCAATTATTCTTCTTACCGTACACATAATCCCTAGCCAATTTGATTTTGAAATCTCTCCATCTTTCACCAAAGCGCCATGTGGTTCTCTTTTTCAATCTTGCCAAATCATCACACTCAATTTTGAAGGCATATTGCATGGCCCTCCATAGTTTATTCTTCTAAGCATCATCAACACAAAACCACAAATCGTACAAGAAAATGTCTACCTTTGCCCTAACAATCAAACCTATGTAGACCACCAATTACTTTCCTTGCCTGTGGCATTCCCGATGTGATCGAACTTCATAGGACATTTCATACATTTCTCCGCCATGTAATTTCTTGCAAATTACCCTACCCTAATCTTGCCTGTGTTTTTTTTATCCATTCAAATCTCCTCCATGTTTGGGCCATTTCCTCTTATCATGGTTAACGACAACAAGACCTAAAAATAGAGTTCAATAAACACAATCATAATTGATGAATGCAATATCATATTTAAAATGGAACCTTTTTTATGGACATTAAATCCACACTAAATTTTTTAACATTGGAGGTAACATTCAATAGGGAAAACATATAAGATGTAGTCACCACACAACCACAAACGTGTCATCTCCTTCCATAAGTGTATCTTCACCATGAGAAAATGATGAAATGAGACATTTGATGTTATCTCCATATCAAATAACCTTTATTAGAAAGCTTCCACGTGTTTTACAGCATATACACTTTAGGTCTCCATTTGGGTCAAAAACAGCCCAATATGCCTTTCTTATTTGAATGTGCGACATCGCAGCTATGTTGATTAAACCTTGGTACTTAAGATGAACGTCGTGATCTCGGTATTGGATATGGTTTATTGGTATGTCATGGGCATGTCGATGGACCAAATGACCCATTCTCCTTGAATGAATGATGTCATCAATTGTTCGGCTTGTTGTCACTAAGCCAGAGTCATTGTGCGACTTCAAAATTTAGGTTTTGAATATTTTGAAAAATATATTTGAAGGACAAAAAACATCAATTGTATTACTTACATAGTGTTTCCATTTTAAGCCAACTAATTTTCAACACTAATACACATGTAAGGGTTTGAACGTTACTTGTTTGACACTTATGATTGTTAAAGGCATGTAAATTCTTTAGCGATGTCATTCGAGGCCAGAGCTCATCACAATGTCACAAGCACATAGGGATTTCATTAGAAGCCCATGAACAGTCAACCTTATTACGTAAGTTGGCAATAACTCATTCAACGACTAAGATTGTTGAAGGTTAGTACGCACATTAGCCGATCTTGTTCTAGGCCTAAAGATATTAGCTCTTTCTATTACATAAATTTTATAGTTTAAACACGGGAATAGTCATCCATATTAGACTAGTAGGAGTTTGGCAATTTCCTGATCAATGGCTAATATTGTTGAAGGCCAGTACGGTAGCGGATCTTGTTCTAGGCCAAAAGATATCGGCTCTTTCAACTACACAAGGTATTTAGTTTAAGAACAGGAATAGTCAACCATATTACATGATCAAGGGTTTTACAATATCCCATTCGACGGTTAAGATGGTTTAAGGCAAGACATAGTGGTTTACTTTAAACCCCACGAACTACCAACCTCATTAAACAGGTAAGGGTTTTACAATTACACGTTCGAGGGTTAAGATTGGTGAAGCCCAGTCATGGCCAATGTCATACGAGGCCATATTATTTTCATTTCAAGCAATTACTTAGTATTTTTATTTTAGAAGACAAGTGAGTAAACCCTATTACACGAGTTAGTTTTTGAACATTATCCTATCAATGGTCAAAAGAACATATTTACTTGTATAAGTGGTTTTATCCCCGAATAAGTCAACCTTCTTACACAAGTAAGTGTTTGACTGATTACATGTTTGTTTCTGAAGAATTAAGAAGCCTTGACATAGCCATATTAATGTTTCGCATTTTACCGATGCTTTTAATATTAGTTGTACTAATTAATACTATTTCCATATTTTTTAAGTTGGGCCTAGAATTTGGGCTCACACGTATTGATTTTGGGCTGAAAAGCCAACCAATTTTTAGGATGTCACTTATATATCGGACGATTGTCGGTTATATCGACATTTAAGTGTGAAATCGAGTGATGTGGCCTGAACCCACCATTGAAGCCCTTCCATCGCCAACATTCGACAAAAAATGCTTCTTCACCGAGGAAAATGAGAAGTGTGTAGAAATTGTGAGACACTGGAGGGTAAAGAAGGTTAGGGCATTATGAATCGAGGATGTGGAACGGCTCCACTTGGACATTTTCTTTGAACCATTCAAACCTTTGGGAATGGTGGGGTTGATTTGTTCAACAAGCCAACCTACGAATTCGAGGACAAGGACTTCTACTCCAATTTCATTCGTCTAACCACCACAAACTTCCAAACAAAATTCAACTGGGTAAACATGCTCCTGACATCAAATTTGATCAACGAGACGATAAGGTGCACATTTGGAGATCAGTCGGAGGTTGTGCCAATGCAAACATACAACAGGGACTCGTGGCCTCCTAGGGCCAACGAGGATGATTTGGCGAGGGCCCTCGACCCCAACCGTATGGTGGAGAAGTACTTCAAAATCAAAGTGGGTAACAGGCACATCATGCCAAGGTCCATCTAGATTGATCACCTGGATCTTCAAGAGAGGATGATGTACAATATCATTGTACAAATAGTAATCCCAATGGGACATCCTTCAGATTGCACTATCAACGGGACCATCTTGTACTACCACATTGTGGAGAAGAAGGTAGTCGAATCCAGTTACACCTTCATCAACAAGATGCACATGGTGTTCCTCGCTCTAAAGAGTCGGGCTCTACTCTATAGCAACATCATCACTGTCCTTATGGAGAAGTAAAAAGTAAAGATCAAATACACGGTCATACCCAGCTTGGACCCAACAGTACTTCATCATAATCCACAACAATGCATCATAAAGCTAGCACTTCACTCCCACGATCGGGTACAAATTCAATTTGATTCCTGGTCTATCCTAATTAAATTCTAAATTTTAAATTAAATTGACAAAATTTTCCCCAAAGAACTAAAATGTAGTGCCTGGGCCATACTCATGAAGGACGTGGCCGAGACTAAGGCTAAGGCACAGTGTACAGACCGCCATGTGCGCCAGTTAATAATGGACTTTGTAGACCTGCAGGCAATGTTTCTTGGTTCTATCAATGAAACTCGTGTGGACCCCCAGATGGCTACACATGGGTTTGAGGTAAATCCCGATGAGGCAGAGGGACATGAGGATAAGGAGGATGTGTTGGCCCATAGTGATGATGGAACAGACTATAGCAGTGGTGAGATCGAGTTTTTGAGTGATGGATCCAAACACGAGAAAACACAAGAAGACAGGGAATAGTTCATCCAAATAAGATCTCAACCCTCCCGTGTCACCCCCCAAATGATGGTCATTTCTTGTATTGGTGATTGGGTGTTATGATTTTATTTGGATTCTATGATAGCCATTTCCTACAAAACAATTACTATTTCCTCCTACATTTCCTCCAACTTCTGACGCCTAATCTCCGTACAACAAATTGCCTTGAAGAAGAGACACAACCAGGTAATGCACTTTTGGACGTGAGTTAGCAAGATAGATCTGATCGCAACTGGGTGAAAATCTTGAACGAAACATTGTGAATCATGCAATTTCATGCTACCCAATCTCAATCCCTCATAGGATACTAGATTGCCAGCCCTATAAGAATAGCTAGTCTAGACAACAATACCTTTAAGGCTAGAACATATCAACTCTTTCTCAACTTTTGAAAACGTGTAACAAGCAACGGGTAAGTACGTCTTCGATCCCCTACCCTTGGGGGCCAATCCAGGTCTAATTCCCATATCAACCATATCTTTCCTTGGCTTCACTCCATCTTTTGACTTACCCGGGATATTCATCAAAGTGCCAAACAAACTATCACATACATTATTTTCAATATGCATCACGTTTAAATGGTGTCGGACGTGAAGGGTCTCCCAATGTGGTAGTTCAAAAATATTGAACGCTTCTTCCAACTACCAGCAACCTTTGGTTTCCTTTCCCTCTTGCCAAAGTTATTTTGAAAATTACACAACATGTTTGAAATTAACACACATGTTAATAAAGGAGGAGGGGGCACCAAGTCTACCTTGCCATCAAATTTAGCACGCCAATTCATCCACCAATGAGTTGTTGAAAGCCATCTCTAGTGCCTAAGATACACTATCTTACTTCCATGCCTCAACTGACAATAATCCATTTCTTCCATTCAAATAGGGCATTCTTTGTGACCTTTAACTGAATATCTAGATGAGTTTCTCTATGCGGGGAAGTCATTAACGGTGCAAAACAACATGGCTCTAAAATTAAATGACTCCCTCTGAAACCCATCATACATCCTTATTCCACAATCCCAAAGCATTTTAAGGTCATCTACCAAGGGGGGATAAGTACACATCAATATCGTTCCCCGAAGATCATTAGAGACAACATGATGTACTTCCTTTTATTGCATAACCATTGGGGAAAGTTGTAAACCATTACCATCAATGACCACAAACTATGATTGTTGCTCATATTATTGAATGGGTTTATTCCATCTATGCACGAACCCAGTCTCATGTTACGTGGCTCATTCCCAAACTCGTGAAAGGCCGCATTTATCTTTTTCCACTGATCAACGTTAGCCAGATGACTTATGACTTCAGGATCAGCCGCTGTCTGATCTACATGCTAAACCAAACTCTTTGGATCCTCAGGATTGTCAAACAATATTACCAATCAAGGAATAATAGGTACATACCAAACAACCTTGACAGGAACCTTCTTCATCTTTCGATTACCAATTTCTCCGTCAACATCCACCTCCTTCAATTTGAACCTGGGAGCAATGAATTTGGAAAAGATACAATCGTTTCGACAAGCATGTATCTTTTCATAATCCATTCCCATCAGATATAGTACATTATTCACCCTCATATATCATTTCCAGTATACGATTGCCAACCGGAAGCATTTCTTTCAACACTTTCAACAAACTAGAGATCCCAGCATCATTATCGGAATACTTAGCTTTCACATTGATCAACTACAATGTAGCCTTCAATACTGTCATTCCTTCAGGGCATCCATCGTATATAAGTGTTTCATTATGTTCGTGCAGTTCTGAAAGTTTTTCAGGATTGCCACTATAGTTCTTCAAGATTGCCACTATAGTTCTTCAGGATTGCCACTATAGTTCTTCACAATCTCCCCGACCAACTCATCCATCCTATCATCCTTCTCGGCCTCTACTTCTTTTCTAGCATGATCATCTACGTTCTCCCCATGCAAAAACCAAATTTTGTATGTTGGATCAAAACTATATATAAATAAGTCATCTTTCAAACCAATTGCACCTTCATGAATAGTGGTGTTCCGACACTTCTTGCAAGGACAATACACATACGACAAATTCTCCTTTGCATTATTTGCGAATGCATGTTTAATGAAGTTAGCTACAAAATATTGATACTCCTCACTCATTCAATCTTCACCAAAACAATGGATATATCCATAGACAGTTCTTCCTTACAAAATAAGTACACACTTTTTTAGGATCCTATCTTTGCAACAAATACATACACTTACATTCATTCAATTCATGGATTCCTTACACATACACACACAGACACACACATACACACACACACACACACACACACATATATATATATATGCATATTGATTCTCTAATATAAGTACACACACACACACACACATATATATATATATATGTGCATATTGATTCTCTAATATAAGTACACACACATGTGTGTGTTTGTTTGTGTGTCATCAACCATATATAACATCAACCATATACATATAACATAAACCATTATCATTCTTCCATTAACATATAACATCAACCATATATAATTATGCAATGCCTACATTCAATCAACCCATAGTAAAATACATCCTCTCATATGATCAATTGAACTAACCTAGAACCCAAATTGAAGATGAAAATACAAATTGAGGCATGGAATACTTACTCAATGAGGAATTGGATTTTGTAGAGCCATTTTTAATGGGGAAGGAAATTTAGGGAATTATTATTGAATTTGGTCAAAGGACCAAATTATACTGAACAAGTCCCGACAGATGTGACGTCTCTCCTTACCGTCGTTAGATATTTGGTCTAACCGACTAGTAATGCAATGTTTGTAATCTCATGACTGACTAATATTCCTTGGACAAACACATGTTGGCGACGTCACACCTACGTCTGTTAGACTTTTTACTTTGATTTAGAATAACATTTACCTCAGATACTATTGAACCGAGGTAAAAAAACCTATTATTTCCCTCAGTTTTTTATTAAAGTAAAGAATCTATTATTTACTTCAAAAAAAAAGAACCGAGGTAAAAGAACTTTAACCTCATTATTTGTGCAAAGGCAAAAAATACCTAGGTAAAAAAGGGGAAAGTATTAGGTGTTATTTCTTGTAGTGGCTACATCCAATGATTACAAGATTAGTGGATATAGTGATAGTTATTGGAGGGGAGATAAGGATGACCGTAAAAGTACATCTAGTTTCATGTTCTACATGGGTGATATAGCTTCCATGTGGATGTCAAAGAAGCAGTCAATTGTCACTCTTTCCTCACCTGAAGCTGAGTATGTAGCTGCTAATTTGTGTGTTCAACATAGCTCGGTTGTGAAACCTGTTGAAAGAGTTGAAGTTGCCGCAAGAGGAGCTTACAAAGATCTTTATTGACAACAAATCAGCAATAAACTTGAGTAAGAATTCAGCTTTCCCTTATCGAACTAAACACATTTACATGCAGTATCACTACATCAGAGAGTACATCGACATAACAGATTTACAAGTGGAACACGTAAAGATGGGGGATCAATTGGAAAATATCTTCACCAAACCTCTCAAACACATTGATTTCATCAGGATGAGGCGCCTAAAATTTCTATTTCTGCTAATATTTCACGTGTTTCTATGTATGGTTCTTATAGGGCTACATTGCAACAAATCTTCTTTTTCTGCAGCATTGCTTCTATGATCTTCAGAGCACTTGGAGTGAAAAATCAAGTTTAAGGGGCTTTGTTGAAGATTAAGCTTGATTTTGAGTTTAGCCCAAATGACATTTTTAGTAGCCCATAATCTAGAAAGAGTCCAAATGAGTCTTAGAATAAGGAAAGTTCTCCAGAATGTGTAGATTAGGATGAAGTTGTGGAGAATATGCTAGAGAGTAAATTGTAGACCTTAAATAATAGTTGGGATAACAAGATTTGAGCCATTGGTTAGGTTATACCACTAGTATAAATAGGGGTGATTTAGTAGAGTTTTAATTAAGCAAAAAATAATATACGCATTCTCCTTATACAATTAGCCTTTTCCTCCAAGTGATTTGTTCCTCCCCCCCCCCCCCCCAAATTTTCTAAACCTCCTTCCACTATTCTAAATTTCCTTCCAATAAAGTGGTATCACCGCCATTGTTTTTATCTTGATACGAATTACTTTGAAGCTTCTCTATTTTACTGTAATATTTTCGTGCATGTTGTGTGGTTGCTCAGAATTGCTTTCAAACCTGTGTATTTGCTCAAAATCGCTTATCATAAGGGTTAAAAACATTGATTTCAGTTGTCTTGTTCGATGATAACTTCTGCTAGTGTACTTGTACTCATAAAAGTTTATATGTTGGGGGATGAGGGACTAATAAGAATTTGACATAAACTAATGACCCGCTAATTTTTCATCTCTCTCTCACTCGTAGAAAATATTTATGTAATTAATCCACACACTACAAGAAACAGGACCTTTTACCTCGGTTCTACCAAACTTTTTACCTCAAGTTTTAGTCAAAACAATTGAGGCAAATACTGTTGTAGTAAAAAGTACCTATACCTTGGTTTTAGACCGACGTCGGGGTTTTGTGACCAACATCGGTCCAAGAAACAAGGCTGGCAATAGAAGACCATAGCTGCGACATCATTTAGGATGACGTTGGCATACATAAAGTCTTACAACTATCATAGGAAGAAGGCGGACGATGGGAGAGAAAATACTGCAACTTCGTCCAGGATGACGTCGGTCTAAATAAGAGCGACGTTGCAGACGCTGGTAAACAACATCGCACATTATGGACACCTACGTAGTGTGCCTACTGACATGGAATACTAACAAATACAATGTTGTTTAGAATGGCCGATGTCGCAAAAAAATCGATGTCGGTTTATGCGACGTTGGTAAGGTGTCGTCTCTTTCCCAATTGTTGTGCGGCATCGCAGATTAATCATAGAGACATTGGTAAGGTGTCGTCTCTTTCCCAATTGTTGTGCGGCATCGCAGATTAATCATAGAGATTAATATTTTATGACACAAACATTTTTTTTGGTAGCCACTACATGTTATTTAATATTCGATAACTCGTGAAATGGTTAAAAATCATATAACAATCAATTGCTTTTCAATTAATGTGGAAAAGAATGACATGATAAAACCCGCAAAAATATAACATATATTACAAATACATGTTACGATATATTAAATACATAAGGTTGATATGAAATTGAAACATTAATTTTTGAACGTCCATGTCTATGTCGCACGTCATTAACACTGTCAGGGCGACTGGTGAAATGACAAGTCCATCCATTTACATACTGAAAGTCCATCGATAACTCTCTTTGTCCTATTACAAACAATACACATGAAACAAAATTTATGTTAGAATTTGGCATTGCACAAATTAAATACACATAATACAGTCATATGTGGATGGCATTAATCTCAACATGGAAAAAGTAGCTGATCTGTTTCAAAGCGACGTCGCCTGCATGAGTGATCGATGTTGCAAAGTCTGAGTGACGAGCGATGTTTACAATCATATATTTCAATCATTTCCTAGACCAATGCGATGTTGGTCTTTGTTTGGTACCATATCATATAGGCCGATTACTTTCGACTTCAATGTTGCACTTTCAAACTTTATTCATACAAAAATGTAATTATTGTCCACAATCAGCCCTAATCTAAGGATATTTTCTCACTACATACAAACATGGAATTATCTTGGAAACACAAACAATATACACTATATAACATGTAACACAATCATCATACTTCATGAAAATATATAATCTTTGTTCAATGAGAAAAAAAAACATATAGAAGGCATGGTAATAAAATTGCTAAATGAACATAGAATGGATGGAAAACTACCTAAGTTAATTTGGAACTAGAGATGCTCCATCTTCGGATACTTGTTGATGTTTCAGAAAAGCAATTTGATTGAGCTCTTTAATTTTTTTAATGGTGTGAATGGAACTGATGGTGTTGAGTTGGGTTTGGAGGAAATGTGTTGTAGATGGAAAATGGGTGTTAGTACTGAATATTATTGACATGAAATAGGGTTGTGGAGGCAATTTTGGTTCAAATTTTTGGCTCAAATTTTTGTTCCTGCTAGAAATTTCAAGTTGACAGACGTCAGTCATGGTCGGTTTTATGCAATTTTTCATTTTCACTTCTCCTACTTTCTTAAAAGGACCTAAGTGCAAAATTTTAAAAGTTCACCTGTTGTCCCAAACTCGATTCGGATCGTCTTGAAAAGAAACTGTCATCCCAATTCAAAATTATAATAACCGAGAGTAATAAATAAACTGGTCTTATCCCACATAGACTTCCACAAGTTCTTACGAGTGGGTCTTATATACTTTTAAGTAATCAACTACAATATACTCTAGAACACGTACTAGCACTTTCTAAAATTTGATGGAAGAAATTTTATTATCTTTTAATTTCATAAAAAACCAAGAATGTAAAATTTCATGTGAATCTATGTGGTGGAAATTATCTTTATAATCATAATATTTATCGTAAGGGTATTAATGGAATACTAATAAAAATGACGGACGATTACCCCGGTTCGTGTCCCTCTTAGACAGTACACATAATATCCATATCAAAAATTTGTCCTAATGTTTGGGTGCAGAGTTCTGAAGCGTAGTGAACATGCAGGGAGTTTTGGGCCATAGTGTAATTTTTGCAAAGTTTCGTCATATACTTTCTGTGATTAATTTTGGCCTATCCATTGAACCGTTCGCTCCCAAATCGGAACATCAAGGTAGTGACAATGTGAATTAGATAAGGGTATCTCTAATTTTTCATTTCTACTTCTCCCACTTTCTTGGAGAGGCCTAAGTGCAAAAATTAAAAACTTCACCGGTATTCACAAAATCGATTCTGATCACCCCAGAACCTTTACCATCCCTAGTAAAACTTTTAATCCCCAAAAGTAATAAAGAAACTAGTATGATCCCAAGGAGACTTCCACAAGATCTTCCGATTAACCTTTACATACTTATAAGTAATCATCTACGACTTACTCCAGACCATGTACAAGGGATTTAAAAAAAGTTGGATGGATTTTATTATCGTTTCAATTTTTAAAAAAATCAAGAATGTGTAATTTTGTGTGATTCTCGGTGGTGGAAATTATCGTTCTAATAACGCTCACCGTAAGGGTAGTAATGAAAAACTAATAAAAATGAGGGACGAATACCCCGGTTCGTTGATGCCTAAATTAGAACAACATGATTGTGATAATGTGATTTAGATAATTGGGTATCTCCATTTTTTCATTTCAACCTCTCCTACCCTCTTGGAGAGACCTAAGTGTAAAAAAAAAGTTCACCGGATGTGTTAAAATTGATTATGATTGAACCGGACGCTAATAAAGTACATGGACATTTATAAATTTCAATTTGTAGTTTCTAATATACTATAAACAATTATTAAGGTCAAATATATTCGTTTTGGTCAAAAGCGGACCCATTTGCAATGCTAGTGGGCTGAAGTGGTGAGGGTCACATTCAACTTAACCGATGTCGGTCATAAAATTGGTCATATGTCGGTAAGGTTGAGTTACGTGTGATGTCGCACATGACGAGGTGAGGTCCATTTGCAATGCCAGGGGGCTGAAAAGGTGAAGCCCACATTCACATTAGTCGATGTCGGTCATACGTTGGTCATATGTCGGTAAGGTCGATTGATGTGCGACGTCACACATACCAGGGAAGAATTCACTAGGATTCCAAAGGACTATATATATGGAGTCCACCTCATAAATCACTTCAAAAATTTAACTTTCCCTCAAATTTCAATAGTCCCCAAACCCCTCTTCTCAAAGGTATGGTTTCTAGATTCTTTAGATTCCTTTCATTTTTCTGTATTTCCTTAAAATTGTTATGTATTTGATGTGTGAATGTGTTCTTTGTTTTCTGTTTTGAATTTCCTATGGATTAGGATTCCAGGGTGTACAAATTTAGGTTTTATGTTCTCCCCCTATTCGATGGCCCATTTTTTTTGTTTATAACCTTTCATTTCTACGGTTTTCTAATGTTGTTAATGTATCTGCTATTTTTTAATGCAATGTCATTGGCCCTTCGGTCCCCCTTTGTTTGGAGCAATCGTTGTGCAGCATCGCTCATTCATATTTGTGCAGTTTTGCATAACTGAGACGTCGCACCCTTCTCGGTTAACCATTCAGTTTTACCGATAGGTAAACGGTATCGCTCTTACATGATTGCCATTATTTTGGACCGATAGGTTAGCAACGCCGCTCGTACGTGTCGGCCATGCCATTATTTTGGGCCGGCATGTAAGAGCGACCAATGACCAACTTAAAAGATTAATTGAACCAATTAATATTGAACCAATTCCTTTTCATAATTATATAAATGATCTGTCACAATATAAATTTCAGGAATCATGGCAAACAATAAAGGTTCAAGTCGTCATTCCCCAATTGAGGTGAGCAATTTTTTTGTTTAGATTGCTACGTAAATTTATTTTATTTAATTAATATATTCTAATTTAATTTGCAATAACTTCATTGATCAATGCAGATTCGTAGCGATTCAGATGAAGACCATGTGTGGAGTTCATTCGGAAATATCATACTACATTTCGTCCGCGCTTTGACCCAGGCAAACTTTACTTCAATTCCAATTTCGGTAAGTCCTCCCCGTTACCCATGTATTATATTTTCAGTTAATATTTTCTCTAGATTAATAATTTCATATATACAAATTGTGATTTTCTGTTTATAATTTAGTATGTCCCAAGCCAGATCTTGGAAGTCCTGCCAAATGACAAGACGGATGTTGTCTTGAGGTGCAACGAGAGGGAGTATCACATTCACTACTCGGGGAACAAGCGGCTCAAGACCCTGACCCCCAAAGGGTTTTAGCCAGTTTCTTGATGTGGAGGAACTGAGACTTCAGGACACGCTCTACTTTGAGCTGTTAGATGGTTCTGGGCTAATAGTGTTCAATGTCATCCTTCTTCCCTCCAGATTTTAGTTTTACTGTTTAAAATTTTGAACAGTCCAAAACAAATTTAATCGAATTTGAAACATTTTAAACATTCAGAGTATTTGTTTAATGTGATTTTTATGTAATTTATCTTTAATATATAATCTGTTTGTTGAATTTATATTAATTTTATTGAATCCTTAATATTTAACCAGACATAGGAAAAAAAGTTTTAATATTACAATCATTTACAAAACTAGAAAAAACTTGTGTGTAATGAGTAATTTGTTTCAATCATTCTGAAACTACAAAGTATATATTACAACCACAAATATTTTTATAAATTTGAATTGTTGATTGATTATTTTCCTAGGTGGAGGATATCAAATACACAACAAAAATAAATGTTGTTACAGTAATGTACTGTTTACTAGTTTGGAAGTGGCTATTATTTGTTTTGGTACTTGGCGGGCTCATTTGTTATGCTAGCGGGCTGAAATTGTAAGGCCAACAAACGCCGATCATGAGTCGGTTCATTGTCGCCTAAACCGATATGGGTGTGACATCGCTGCATGTGAGGCAGTTATCACAAGGGTCCAAAACCAATATAAATATGGGTTCTCTCACAATCAGTTCAAGCTTATGTTCCTTAGTTTTTTGTAAATTCCAAAAGTGTCACACCTCATCTTCTCTTCTCTCTTGTCAAAGGTATGGATTTTCTACTCTAATCACACCTATATTTTTGTAATTGTTATTTTATATTGTTCGATCTATGGTCTGTGAATGTATTGTGTTTTTTTGGTTTTCTAGTTCTTGCTCAGATTTGTTAAAGAGTGTGAAGTTTCCTTAATTGTAAACCTAGGTACTATGTTTTGGTGTGTTTTGGACATTTTTGTGTAATTTTTTGTTGTGAAAGCATCATTTTTCTGGTTTTCTGTGTTTTCACCCGTAGCTTCCTCTAATTCATACGATGTCGATAGCGTATCGGTTACATGTCGATCAATATAAATATTGTGCAACATCGTACATTCTTATTTTAAGTTATATTTTCTTCTGTATAAGATGTCACATATATATCGGTTTGCTAACGGTGAAACTGCTTGGTTACCAATGTCGCATATAGACATTTTATTTTACTTTAAAATTGTATATACGACCTCGTTTCTGCATTAGTCAAGTGTTTGGTTTGATCGACTATAAAAGCGATGTGGCCGGTGCATGTAGACCAAGCCAATTTTATTTACCGACAAGTGCCTGTGATGCATGATCGACGTTGAACCATGCATTTTTTAGGGTAGTTTTTCCTAAATATTTTCTTTTTTTATTCAGGATTAATGGTTGGCAAAGGATCCTCAAGTCGCCCATTTTTCTAGGTCTTTTACCATTTTACATATATATATTTACAAATACATCTTCACACTCTATCACAATTACTTTGTTTTTTTCATACAGTTCTCCGCACAATGGAGCAACCGAGAGCCTCTTGTGTTCGACCTTAAACAACATATAATATCTACTGATAGCCTACATTTCCACTGCACTCTAAAGCAGCAGAATTTCAGGATAACCTAGCTTTGGTAAGGAATTTTAAATTAATATATTTGTTAATTGCATATATATGTATATGTTTTTTTTTCTATTCAATATTTTTTTGTGACTTTGTACATCCCAAGGGACATTGTACCACTCCTGCCGAATGACAAGACCCCCGTTGTGCTAAGGTGGTATGGGACAAAGTGGGGCATTAACTACTCAAGGGTTAGGAAGGTCAAGGCCCCCACAGGGTTTTGGCGAGTTCCTCTCCAAAAATCGGTTACGGATTGGGGATACTGATGTGCTTAATTTTGCATGCGTTAACCATTGCATTCAGCATAGTTTTTAGATTGTTTTATTTGGTGGATTGCTAGCATTCGTTGAGTTATGTGACAAGGGGTTTAGACAGCCATGTTTGGTTTTCTTGTTTAAATCCCGCATTTTGTAGACTTAATTAGTACTAATGGACATCTTGTATCCACATGCTCGTAGATCTTCCATGTGATCATCTTTAGTAGGTCGCCTGTGAACACTTTATGGTTATGTTCTATTTGAAGGCCATTCGTAAAGGCGGTAGAAGATATTGAAGGTCATTCGCAAGGACGGTAAAAGAGATCCAAGGCCATTCACCTCTAGAATGGTAGTAGATGAAGACCACGAAGAAGTCATAGTAAAAGGAGATTGGAGTCAAAGATAGGCGGCATTGGAGCTCAAGACGGCCAACGAAGAAATGGTGAATCGTGATCCGAAGAGTTGTGCTAAAGTCTGAGAACAATCCAAGAAGAATTAGCCTTCAAGGTTGATTCTATTAGATTCTTCTTCTTGATCACTACAAGGCACAAACGGGGCAACACAGGCCGCTCATGCATAGCACCAACAAGCTGCACTACATGAGTCATCCTGCTCTAACAGTGTTCAACACGAGGCTATGGCACGGCTCCCGCAAAATGCCATGGGCCGCAGGAACAAGTCTCAATCCACACTCAAAATTGGCTAAGTATGGGTGCCGACCGTCCTATTTATGACAGCACGCGTTGTTCCAAGTCTAAGATGCCAAAAATAGCCAATGGTACATGCTAAGTTTCTAAGCAGATTGATGCTCCTGATGATGGCTCACACTAAAGGCCACGTCCTGTGCCAAATTTGTGAGCAGACCAAGCCTTCTGATGACGGACCGCACTAAGACCCGTGCCACACAGATCAGAAGTCCCAAATCAAGCACGCAGATGGAGGCCCGTGCTAAAGGCCATGATTTGCACCAGATGATGCGATGTGGCCTACTTCAGATCCATCGTCATGTGCTAGATGAAGAGGCACGACCCACACTAGATCCTGCAGCCTGCACAGAAGTACGTGCAACAGGTACGGTGCCATTCATGACGGCCCGCACCAGGCAGCGGTAGAACTAGGGTTTACTCATTCTTGGCCCATTTTGGGCCTATTTTTAGGCTCAATCCCTTAATAATATAAATATATCCTTAGTCTACTAGGTTAAGAAGGTTAGATCATTTTTAGACCTCATCTTGTATTAGGAGAGCAACTCTAGAGAGAGAAAGAATCTCTCTTTTTTTTCTTTCCTTTTTTTTACTTTGATCCTAGGATGTTGAATTCAAATCTATATTTAAATTTTAATTCCATATCTATGGAGTAGATTTATAGCTTGGAGATAAATTGTAGACATGTTTGATTAATGCTTTTTTGAGATTCATTAGATTCATCCTAGTATTTGTGTTAATGATATTATTATGACTTGTGCTTGAATGTTTGAATTGCATGAATAGTAAACCACATATAAGCACACAATTTGGTCTATATTCATGTTTGTGCAAATATTGATGTCCCCTTGGAAATAGAAACCTGGATGTTTTAATGGGTAAGGGAGTACGGATCTGTGTGGGTGTGTGCACGGGAAAGCTGAGTATTACTCTGACTTATTTGTCATCGCACTAGTCTTAGCTAATTACGTAAAGTAGTCCAAGAGGTTTTGGGTAGAGATAGCAAACAGTAGCAAGCTAGGGTTGTAAGAGACCCTAGTGTCATAGATAATGTGACAACGACCCCTTGACCTAATTGATAGGTGATTGGGAAGTAGTCCATTTGTGGTGGAATCCTGGGACGTAATTGCATGGGGGAGAAGCAAACCTAAAACAATGGTTGGACCTTGTTGTACTCCCCTAATTACGATGGCGGTGTCAAAGGAGGGTTACGAGCGCACCCGATGTGACAGGTACGGGGAAGTGTATGTCATTGGCCACACAACATGTTATGAACACTCTTATTGGGTTTTTCTAAATCTTACATGTGAATGAGCCGAGGATCAAAGCATTAAATCATTCATGTCTCACAATGATTACCCAAGTGCTTAGCTTTATAGATTAATTGTTCTGTTTACTTTTATGTTTCGTAGTTGTTAACATGAAAAATCAACCCCCCCCTGTTTGCATTTACTATCTATTTCTATCACTCGTACGGATTGGCGACCTGTACGAGGTTGTTTTTTCATTAATACTTAGGCTATAGAATCTCTATGGACATACCCAGGGCTTACCACTAACTACCCTATCGGTAGAGTAGTAGTGAGAACGGGTGCAAAATATTAATTTTATCTTTAACCTTTCCCAAAAGCCTCCTCTTGGTGTAAATAGCTACAATTAACGACCCTGGGTGTAGGCGGGTCATATTTTGGCGCCTCTGCCACTCTCCTTAGTTTCAGAAATTGAGGGGAAAATAAGTTGTGAAGACAACAATAAAGAAACGTTGTTTAAATTTTCAATCAAAATATTTTTCAAAGTTTTCTTTGAAATTTTTGGGATGAGTTAGGTTTTTCATGGAGATTTTTAGGAAATTTCAGTCATCTATTTTTTGTGTAGAATAGTACTACTCTGGTTCTTAATGTTTTTTTATGCAGGCCCGAAAGAAAGTTCATCAGAGAGAGGACTAGTTGTTCGTGCCCAGAGTTTTGGCACGGACAAATGGTTCGTGCCCTGGGATTTGGCATGAAAAGAAGGTTTGTGCTTAGAAATTTGGCGCGACACGATGTTTGGTGCCCAGAACTTTGGCACGAGTCTATAATTTGGGCCAAAGTCAGTCAACACGGAGCTGATGTGGCTGCCACGTGTTCACGCATCTTACACCTAGCACAAACCTAGCGCCGATTCAACGTGTGGGTGCCACTAATCAGCACACGCCCAACACGGATGCCATGTGTTGGCAAGAGGCTCTTCCTAGGATCCATGTTTCCGCCCACCATAGCCAATCCTAGCCTAGCCTAACTCGTATTTATACCCCTCGGTCAATAACCCTTTCCCACACAATCCTTCACCTATTTTCTCTTCCTCACGAATACCACTCTTCTCTCTCTCTCTCTCTCTCTCTCTCTCTCTTTCTCTCACACACATAAAACCTCCAGCCAACGCTCTCTCACTAAATTGGTCATAACTTTCTCATTTTTCATCCAATTGTTACCTACCATATATCCAAATTTTCCTATTTCCAAGATCTATCCAACATAATAAGCCTTAACCCCAGAAAGTATGTCAAACTATTAGGTAGTTTCATTAATGGATGGTTCGCGCTCCAGGCTGCTTCATCCTAAGTTCATTAAGAGAATTTGACAGATGGTCAATTTGTCGTGCATGCTCCTCCAAGGTTGATTCATTCTTCTTGGATTGCTTCCCCGTCATGTCCATCAACATAGCCATCTTTTCATTTAGAGATTTCTATTGACCTCCTTGCTGGGGATGGGGAAAAACCGGAGCTTCTCGTTGCATTGGTGGAACATAGGGTCATTGGTAATGCTGACAACAACATGCAAAAATCCATCGGCTATATGAAGTGGCCTACCGTCTATGTCTTGATCAGTGTATAGTTCACACGGATATGATTTCTAAAACACAAGAAAAATAGGTATTAAATATGAAACTTAATTCAAAGAGACATAATTAAGAAAAGGATCCTACGTACCTTTTTTTTCCAATTGCAAGTATGGCATTGTCGTGGTTGTCAAATTTGAACAATTTCCTCGCAATTTACATCAACATCTCTGGGAGAATGTCGTGAACCCCTAGATGGAGGTGTCCAATCGGGCGTCAAGTCCCTAAATTTTCTAGAAGTACTACCTAGCCCGGTTTGCTGGACCAACTTCTGAATTAGAATTTCTTGTTGCTCAATTTGTTTGTCTTGGAGTTGGGATTTTCATTGCAACGTATGGATTTTCCAGGGTTCCGCTCCATCGTAGGACCGTAAAATCCCGAATGCCTATCGTTGGGTCAAGAAACTACCCACGCCCCTAACACGACTCGGGTGGTTGGATTTTTCCGTGGCCTCACTAAATATGTCGTGCTTATCCCTTGGAATGAATTTCCCTTGCAATTGAACATTCTTATATTTTTCCTAAGTAGAAACATAAATAGAGAAACCTTTGATATTTCGATATACCCTTAATATAGTTCAAATTAATAATATATTCACTTAAAAATTTATGTACCACTCTTTCCGCAATTTGTTTATCTTCATCCTTGACATATACACCATCTTTGTTTTTTCGGCCTTTGAGAAATATATAGCACCTCTTAATGTCACCCACACTTATCGCTTGCACCGAAGCCCTTGCCTCATTTTCCGGCATCCCGCCCACTATTGCAATTTGTACATCTTGTTCTAGACGTTCTTTCACTAGCTCGATTTCCACTAAGCCATAACCCCCACAACTCAATCGGTGAGGAATTTTATTCTCCTTGACAATGCGTTGTTTTTCTTCCCTTGTACCCTAAGTTGGATGTTAGTTTCATGCTATCACTATAGAATCTTAATCTAATTAATCACACTAATAATTTGCATACTTTTTTACTAACGTTACCATTATTCTCCAATGTCTATTTCTTGTGAGTCTCTCAGCTCTCTGGTTGAATGTGCGTATAAGTTACCCATGGGCGATCACCTTTCTTATGGCTAAAAATGTAGTCTTTGGGAACAGTGTATTTATGTTCACGTCAACTCTTGGACATTATGAACATAGCCCTCTTTCGCAAAGCACCCACATCTTGTGCTTCTATTTCAAAAAGCATCTCTGGGATTATGAAATAGAAGGATATGAGGATGAGGAGTACATGTAAAGAAAAATTGTAGAAGAAAAATGATGGAAAAAGGATTCACTAAAGCTACCTTGCATTCCATCCACAAGGTGTCCTTGTAATCTTTTAGGACACCATGCCAAGTATCGTAGTGGATATCTACCCTTGTTCTACCAACCTTTGCCACCCAACTAGACCATTTGGCACGTTGATCTAATAAACAATTGCCCAACTTGTCTAAAATCAACGGTGTTAACTCTTTCCAGCAATTCTACGGTCTAATGCTTTACAATGAGTTTGGTGTTTTCCTACATCCCCAGAACCGTCATCCTCATCCCATGTTGAGTCCTTTGTTGGGGGATTGACATTTCCGGACAGTGATAGATCGTCACGAGTCCGTTTCCTAGTTGTCATTCTGAATGCTACATTTACAAATATACCAAAAATAAACTTAACCTCGGAAAAAAATAATTTACTAATATCTAAAGAATACCCAAAATATATAAGAAGAAATGTTGTACTAAATCCTAGCCAATGAACATATACAATAGAAAATAAATTAACCATTTAAGTTGAAGCAAAAAACCTAGGTCAACATAACCTAGCAAGTAATCTAGCTAGCACTAATACCTAGCTCAATCAATAAATCTAGCAATATACAATTTATTATCAATTTCAATGCATCATCTTATCATCCACCACCAGTGGCAGAACCAGAACATTATGTAAAGGGGGCTGAAAAAAAAGGCAAAAATGTTTTTGAACGCTAAATACAACAATATTTTAACTAACATCGCTTACATAATAAGATGAATATATAATAATTAGAATTTTACAAGTACGACAAGTCACTGCATAAAAAAACTACTTTCTAATACTTGCGTTGCTAGTAGTAGAACCACTAACCCCTCATAGATAATATTGTATCACACAATTTATACAAGCACGGGAAAATATGACATTCAATTCAAATAAGCTATTCACAATCAACATAAGTCTAGTAAGCTATTCAAATTCAACACAAGTCCACAAAATTCTTAAAGAGCATAGTAGAATACCTTCTGAGCCGACTGTGAGGTCTTGGAAAATTGCAGCGGAGTAAGTTGTTGTCCTACCTTTTCTCTGTCTGCGGATTTCGATGCTCGATTTCGTGCTTCTGTAACATCAGTATGTCCAAGAATATCAAAAGTCTTTAAACAAAGAAATGATTTCTCTCCAGTGATCTAAACAAATAGACTAATTAAACAAAACAACACATACTCAATCACAGTCAAATATAAATCTTGCAAAAATATCATCACACAACTTATAACTTAGTCATTCATCAACATAAGATTCTTAAAAATATATTGAAGGTAAAACGCTATATAAACTCTAACTAGTTCATATCTTATATAAATACGTAAATGAATTGTTTAATTAAATTAAACTTTCTAACTACTTATAAATACACAATAAGAGTTACATCACCAAAAAAAATAATAATCAAATCAAATTCTCGCATACCTTGCCCAATTGCCCTTGGTTTAGCTCGGACTCGGATGCGGTCGCTAGCTGAGGTCAGAGATTCAAAATGCGGGCAGCCGAATAGTAAAGCACTCATCGGCGCAGTGGATGGACGACCATCGGTCACGGACTCATGGTGGTTGGCGGAAGTAGGAAGAGCAAAGTTTGAGCTCTAAGATTGAGACACGATTCTCCTCTAAGAATTGGAAAGGTAGGGTTTTCAAGTGTGTATTTGGGCCAATTGGGTTTCAGCCCAATTGGCCATCCATTCATTTTTTTTGCATGTACATTAACAAAACGACGTCGTTTTACTAATGGAAAAATGACGTCGTTTCGTTTAGTGAGAAAACAAAAAATAGAAAATTGTAGGACATGGATCGTCTTCTTCAATTAGACGTCAGAACAGAGGGCGGGGCTAGGGTTCAGGAGGGGCAAATCCGGTGGCTGTAAGCCTAAATTCTGGGCCATCGGAACCTAGGGGTGGCACCAGCACCCCATCGCCCCCCTGGATCCGCCCATGTCCACCACCATGAAGGCACCCAACCCCTAATTTTATACACAACTTAACTTTAATAACAAACCCAACTTAAAATAGAACTCTTAAGAATCACAAAATGCAAACCCTGGCAATCTTGAGCCAAAAACTATATGAGTTTTCTCATTTATTTTCAAAATATGAAACCCTTGATATTTATTGAAGAGTAGATTTAACTTTCTGATCAATCAAATGGTATGAAATACTCCTTCATAGCTTCTACCTACATATCATACAAAACCCATGAGAAAATAAAAAATTGAAGTGAGAAATTGGAGTAGAAGAGGAATAGGATGAAAGACATACCTCAAATCATCAAAACTTGAAATGGTGGAGTGGTGATGAAATGGAATGATGTGTTGGGTTTTGTGGGGGGGGGGGATACTTGGGTTTTTCAAATGGGTAGTAAATTGCCATTTAAAACCCCTTTCTTCATTTTTTTTATTAAAAGAGTTTCCAAACTCAGAAATAGGTACGATTTATATTTCCGGACTTGGAAACTAATTGTGTCTTCAATATATTAGACAAGATCCTTTTCTGAGCTTGGAAACCCTTTTCGGGAGTTTTTTTAAAAAAAAGAAAAAGAAAATTGGGTAGGATGTTTTAAATACCCAAATCAAACATTCAATTTCCCCATATTCCAAACCCTACATTCCCAAATTTCAAAACCCACAGTCCCCTAACCATTCACAATGAGTCGTAAGAGCACGGGTGCTAGGTTAAATGCAAGCGATCGAAGTCATCGTCCATTCACGAGATTCACCAATCCAAAAATTCTTCAGTGATACTGCTGAGCAAAGGTATGCCAATTTTTCAGAGAGGAAAGTTATCAATTCAAGGGCCATATTAGCATTGGACTTTGAAAGATTAGGACTAGACTATTTGCTAGCACATTTCAAAACCCAACATTTGGAGAAGCTATATTGTATGGATGATCTTGTTCATATTGATGAAGTGATGTAGTTTTATGAAAATTTGGGTCAAAGTAGCAACAATCGTGATGTAATTAGGGTCAATGGGAAAGATGTGTTTGTGACTACGTATAGAATTAACGCAACCCTAGATTGCCCCTACACCACCCCCGAGAAATTAATGTCCGATGTAATGCTCCCCTTGATATTTATCATACACATGTTTGGTTGGGCGTTAACGGCATTACTCAACTTTGTCCTGTAGCTATGGCTAGGAAATATTTTAAGTAAGTAGGAACTAATGCATGGAAAGTGGATAGTATTGATATTGGCGTGTTAATCGTAAAGCAGTGCCTCGTGTATGAGTGAATATGCTTTAATGTTTTGACCATGGGTGGCCAAACTTGCGAGCCGACTATTGCCAACCTCATGCTATTTTACAACATCATGAAGGTCAAGATAATCCCTAGCTTTTCCATCATATTATTCATGTTGAAGGCCGCACAGAAAAAGAATAAAGATCTTCCTTATGGTGGTTTGATAACCACTACTAAAGAAGACGGGTGCAATTCCTCAGGATAAGGCTCTTTGAATGGAATACTATGACATGAGTTGGTTCTAACACATACAGCTTCATCGAGACTTTGACAACAAGTGGCACTTCTGTCTAAAACCCGATCAAAAAGCTAGAATTATAAAGAGGGCTCGCGAAGTGGATGCAGAAAGAGACGAGGCATCAAGCCCCCGTAAGTGATAGATAGTTTAAGTTATTGACATCAATTAAGTACAATTTTAAATATAAAATGTTAATATCCATTTAATTTTGATCAATATTGATTTACATGTACCAGAAGGATAGGTTGTGCAAGTACTTCAACTATATGCGTGCAGATAGAACTGAGATGCACAAGATGTTAACCCGTGCTCATTTCCAGCATATCGCATTCGTGGAAGCCCAAGACCTCCATTTGGAATTGAACAGAGTGGACGAGCAGCCTAACTTCAAGCCGGTCTTCTCGGAGAGTGAAGATGATGATGATGGTGGTAGTGGTGATCATAGTGGGGATGACGGGAATGTGGGTCAAGGCATTGAAGAAACAATCGGAGGTTAAAAGCCCAATGCTCTACCAACTGAGCTATACACCCCCATGTAGTAGTAAATAAGGATAGGTGCGGAAAAGAGGGCGGCCCCCCTTCTTCTCATCATATTAAAGGAGCGCAACTCTGTACTGTACAAGGCTCGTACTACAAAGCAAGCGAGAATCCATCCGCGAGGAAGACAAAAGCGAGAATGGTAAGAGCTCCATAACCTAATTTTCTTCCTAGATTTGCACATTTAGATGCTACTACCATACTATCAAGAGGATTAGCTGCCAAAGGGATCTATCTAGCCATCGATCCTTTAAAATTATCAACAGAATTTTACAAATTTTTACCTTTAGCTGGTGAATTTGAGTAACTTCATGGTATACTCATGGATTGGCTAGTTCCTATTTGAAAGGCTGCAATTCTGCAAAGGTCCAATATATATACATTATTCGACCTTTTGAATAACAGTCAAGAAGATCTTATGAAAATGGAACATATTTGCCTAGAAGATATAAAACAGATATTGGACATTCTAGAAAAGTGTTTGGTAATTTATTTACACTACGTGTCTTTCATTCTCTGCGATCTTATCTTTGATTGCTTTTTATGAAGTCGCGTCGGGAGCTAGTGCTTGCTATCTAAAGATGATTGGGGGGGACTCTATCATTGATAGAATGCTTGGCTAGAAGAAATTGGATAGTGTTTCAATGTTTTGTCGTTGTTGGATTTTTTAGGCTTTAGATTGGAAGGTGAATTGACAATGTGTTAGATTTCTTTTGTTTAAAGTGTCGAATTTCTTATGTTTAAAGCGTTGAATGTCGTTATGTTATTGCATTCATTTGAAAATATATTGTTTATTGGTATTTTTCAGATGTTAGAAAGATGTAATTAGTGCTCCAAATGGTGAGCCTCTAAGGGGAAATGTTTTCCAACACTAAAATTGACATAAAGTACAAATGCATTTCCGAGCCAATTCTGGAAAAACGAAGCGCCCATTTTTTTCAGAAAAAATCATTTCCAATATCTAAAACTATTTGTGTCCCTTATGTAAAGAGATGAATAAAACTTTCCCAACTCGTAAATCTCTATGTATATAAAAAAACTGGGGATCGAATACAATTTCATCCATTAACCCCAAATCTCTAAATCCTAGCCAACTTACGAACTCACAAACAACCTTTATTTCCTCAATACTTGCTAAACCCACAAGGATTTTGGCATGGCTATGGGAGGTTCAAGCCACAGAATTCCTAGATCTCGTTCAACCGTCCAAAATCTCGACTTCGATGATAGAAGGTTCGTTTCTCGATTTTCTCAAAATCGATATGATGCATTAGATGAGAAAGGGAAGTTTTTAGAAATATATCTTGTCGACTTTTATGAGTACTTAGCTACAGGGTTGGCCGATTCCCTAAAACCATTTAGTGAACAAGATGTTGAGAATTTCCTTTCATGTAATGAAAAAGCGTATTTTGATTTGACTTGCCAATTTTATGCTAATTTACAGGTAGCTGAGAATGGGGATTACGGTACTAGGGTTGGGGGATTTTATGCCAATTTTATGCTAAGTTGACATCTCAATTAGCCAATGGAATATTAATAAGCTATTAGACTGCCCATACATGTACCCAGAATTTATTTTTCCAAAGGATCTAGATGGTACGTTGGATGATTGCTACCATCGAGAGAAGTGGCCCCTATAACTTGATTACCCCTACATTGACCTCGTGGAGTGTAGTGTGAGGTACTTCAACCGCAAAAGATTGGATTTAGGAAAACCCGAGACCTTTGATCTAACCCTTTTGACCATAGACCAACATATTACGTATGGGATCATTAATAGGAGTTTGGTCCTCTCTGGATGACACTTGACCGAGCCTAATTACCCAACCCTTATGTTATTATATTTAATAATTGAGGGTAGAAAAATCAATCTCGGGCGGCTATTTTAGGCATATGTTGCACTTTACAATGTCAAAGAAGGTGTTAACACGCCTACCGTATGAAAATTTAATCACTCGCATGTTGAAGAGTGTTGAGAGGTTGATTTTAGAAGGGGATGGAAAAGAGTCAAAGTATTGTGACCAGACTTACTTCGAGAATAAGGGTTGGGTGTTGTTAGATAGTAAGTGGTTTTATAAGACCACAGAAGCTCCCGAAGCGAGCAAGCGACCACAAATTGAGGAAGGTCAGTCACAAATGAGTTCACATCGATTTAGTTCATATGTTGTTTATGTTTTCTTTATGGTTTAAATAATTCATATGTTGGTCGCTATACTTTGTAGGTACTGAAAAGTCATACTTGAATAGCTTCAAGGATGGCTACAAATGGATGCGCAAGGAATTTTGCGCCAGGAAGACGGAGATTAGGTTCATGGAAAAATCTCAGCTTGTGAGTGCCATCTCGCATCAAGCTCCCGACATCGACTCGACCGATCAACTTTAACTGGCGACATTTAAGATGTCGATGAATGAAATTTCAAGACTTTTTCTGTTATTCTTATTTGAGATTTTTTTTAATATTTATGTTACTAGTACTATAATTTGTCCAATAATTTCTAATTTTGAATTTGAATGAAATTTGAATCATTTCAAGTACTAAATTTCTGTCTATGTTACTAAATCTTATAAGTAATTGTTTACCAATAATGTCAATATTAGAAACATGTGAAATATCCAAGGTACAACAATGAAAAAAGACAAAACTACACTTGATATCGGACAACTTACTACTTATGCTTCCTTTTCTTGATCACCACCTTCTTCGACTTCCGTTTCCTACGTGTGATCTTCCCCTTTCCGTCGATCCACATTCTTTCATCATGGTCACTACGACCTAGGAAACTGTGAAGACTCAAATCATCCTCCTCAAGCAACATGACTTCTTCATATCCACAACTCGTTGTATGGCATCCAAATCCAATCACTTCCTCTAACTTTCTTAAACAAAAGCACATTTCTCTTTGATAAAAATCTCCCACCAAGGATCAACAGGATCCCTGACACAGAAACCCCGGTGCGCTTGAGACGCCAATATGAAATGATCATCTTCCATCCAACCCTACTTCTATCAACAAGGGTGAAGCCCTCCATCCAACCCTACTTCTATCAACAAGGGTGAAGCCCTAATCCTCGATGCGCTACCCGCTGTTAATATTTACCCACCAGGTACTTTATACGGGATGGACTTGACTTGCAATTACTGTTTCCATACCGGTGAAGCCACGCTAGGCATATAGTGTTATCACTATTGTCCAACACTATTTAAACTTGTTAGAATAACTTACTTTTTATTTGTTGCATTCAGGTCATAGATGGTCATTTGATTGGCAGATGCGAGCGGCACAATTGATTTTACTATCGAAGGAAAATGGACGGATAAACTGCTTGGTGTTGATGCAAGTGAATTGATGGTAAATTAAATGATGTTTCCAATCCATATGATTATTACTTTATAAGGATTCTTATTGATTTTTATTTGTTAACTTTCATGAAACAAACTTGGAGGTTACTGAGGTAAATAAGACACTTGATTGAGCATAGGATTATATATTGTCGTCTTAGAAGTTATCCACAACCCAAGAACAATATTGGTATTGAGCTAGCATGATTTGTTAAGGGTGATAGGCAAGAGCTACCATTGGGTATTCCAACTTCTGTGCAGCTTACTGAAATTGGACAATCCTCCAAGGTTAATCAACTTGCAAGTTCTTCGATCACTACTCCAGAACCTATGGAACTATGTCTTCCTACAGTTGTGGGAACTCTACAACGTGATGTACTCATGTCTGATTCTCCACTTATTGTTCATGAAACTGTAGCTGACAACTCAAGTTTGAAGAGGAAGCTAGAATTTGCATTTGACGATGAAGCCAAGAGACGGAGTAAGTGAATATGTTATCTGATATTTGTATTTTGAAATTCAGAAAAAGTTTCTCTGTTCTGCCTCTTTTGGCATTCCCCATAACCATTTTGTGTAGCTACATATAACCCATTATTTTGTTTATATATATTGACAAAGTCTGGTATAAGATCATCTCACAGCGAGACCCCCCTTTAGCCGGGGGCGTCTGCCGTTCCCCGGACCCCCAGGCTAGGATCGCAGAAGCGGCTATTACAGTATTCAAGGCATTCCAACAAATCTCCACCTTGACTTGAATCCTCAAAGTAGAAAACTCCAGATGCACCATTACAGTGCCAGATGAGTAGACTTCGCCCTCCACTCCCCGGGACTGCCCATAGAGCACCTAATCAGCTCTGATGTTCAGCAAGTCCAAAAAATGTTGAAACTTGCTATGTGGAACAGATTTGGTGAACATATCAGCGGGGTTATCAGCAGTTCCCACTTTGTTCACCCTGATTCTCCTCTCACTCCTCAAGAAATGATATCTGACATCAATATGCTTGGTCCTCTCATGATGGACCTGATCCTTGGCTAAGCAGATTGCACTCAAGCTGTCACAATACACAGTAGCCTGATCATGATGTAGACCAAGATCACTAACCAGCCCTTTCAGCCATATTCCCTCCTTTGCAGCCTCTGTCAGAGCCATGTACTCTGCTTCCGTAGTAGACAACGTCACTGTAGGTTGCAAAGTCGCCTTCCAACTAACCACAGAACCTCCCAAAGTGAATACATAACTAGTCATCGATCTCCTTGTGTCAACATCACCAGCATAATCAGAATCAGAGTAGCCTGTAACTAAACACTCGGTATCACCTCCATAAATGAGACCCACATCAGACGTACCTCTAAGATACCTGAAAATCCTCTTCACAGCTTGCCAATGTTCCTTTCCCGGTTGCCCCATGAACCTGCTCACAACACTGACTGTCTGTGCTAAATCTGTCCTTGTGCAAACCATAGCATACATCTAACTCCCCACCGCGCTAGCATAAGGAACCCGAGACATATACTCCTTCTCCTCGTCTGACTGAGGAGCAAACATGGTGGTGAGATGCATATTTGCAGCACTAGGAGTGTCTATAGGCTTCGCTGTAGACATGCCAAACCTAGCCAACACTTTCTGAATGTAGCCTTTCTGTGACAAGAAAAGCTTCCGCTGACTTCGATCCCTAAGAATCTCCATTCCTAGTATCTTCCGAGCTGCACCCAGATCCTTCATCTCAAATTCAACACTAAGAAGTCCTTTCAACTTCTGAACCTCATGCTTACTCTTTGAGGCTATCAACATGTCATCTACATAAAGCACCAGATAAATGAATGACTCATCTCTCAACTTACTGTAGTAGACACAACAATCATATGAACTCCTTGTGTAGCCCAACTCAAGCATGTAGCTGTCAAATCTCTTGTACCACTGCCTCGGAGACTGCTTAAGCCCATATAAGGACTTCTTCAACTTGCAAACATATTTTTCCTTGCCAGGAACTTGGAAACCATCTGGCTGAGTCATGTATATCTCTTCCTCCAACTCTCCATGTAGAAAAGCGATCTTCACATCAAGTTGTTCAAGCTCCAAATCCTGATGTGTCACTATAACTAGCAACACCCTGATGGAAGTGTGTCTGACCACTGGTGAGAAAATCTCATTGTAATCTACTCCCTCTGTCTGACTGAAACCTCTAGCAACAACTCTAGCCTTGTACTTGACTCCCTCTGTAGGTGATATCCCTTCCTTTTTCTTGAAAACCCATTTGCAAGTGATAACCTTTCTCCCTTGAGGCTGTTGAACCAAATCCCATGTCTGATTCTTCTGGAGGGACTCCATCTCATCTCCCATTGCTACGAACCATTTATCAGCATCAGTACCTGAAACAGCTTCTCTGTAGGTGGATGGCTCATGAGTATCCACCTCCTCAGCAACCTGTAGTGCATAACCCACCATATCCTCAAACCCATATCTCTTGGGCGCCCCAACTCCAGCCCTCCTGGGTCGGTCCCGAGCTAAACTACAGACTGTATCTCCTGATGATTGAGGATCTGGTGGTGGAGATTCCGGTATCTCAGATTCTGTCTGTGGCTCTTGATCCACCTCAAATTGTTCCAATCTATTTTCACCTTGAGTGACATCAAGCTCCACCTGTTTATCAACTCCACTAGTTTCTGGCACAACTGTGGCTTCACCATAGATCTAAGCAAAGAATTTTCATTAAAGACAACGTCCCAGCTTAGAATAACCCTCTTCTCAGATGGAGACCATATCCTGGAACCTTTAACTCCGTCTCCATAACCCACAAAGACACCCTTCTTGGCTCGAGGCTCTAACTTACCATCACTAACATGATAATAAGATGTACAACCAAAAACTTTTAACTTGGAGTAATCAACAACTTTACCTGACCACAACTCCATAGGTATTTTGCACTCTATACCCGTGTGAGGCCCGCGGTTGATCAAGTAACAAGCTGTACTCACCGCCTCTGCCCAAAATCTCCTTTCCAAACCAGCATTAGAGAGCATGCACCTCGCTCTTGCCAGCAATGTCTGATTCATCCGCTCAGCTACGCCATTCTGCTGTAGCGTATTCCTGACTGTATGATGACGAGCAATCCCTTCATCCCTACAAAACTGATCAAACTCAGACGAGCAGAATTCCAGCCCATTATCAGTTCGAAGCCTCTTGATCTTCTTCCCGGTCTGATTCTCCACCAAAGCTTTCCACTCCTTTAACTTCGAGAAAGCTTCACTCTTATGTTTGATTTTGATAACCCAAGTCATCCTTGAGTAATCATCAATCAGAGAAACAAAGTACCTGTGACCTCCCAGTGACTCAACTCGGGAAGGTCCCCAACAATCAGAATGGATGTAATCCAATGTGCCCTTTGTTCTATGAATCGCCTTAGGAAACTTGCTGCGGTGATGCTTCCCAAAAATGCAATGCTCACAGAAGTCCAAGCTCTTGACCTTGTGGCCACCAAGAAGATCATATTTCGACAGAATCTGCATACCTCTTTCACCCATGTGACCAAGCCTCATATGCCATAACTTAGTCATATCATCCTGGTGAACCTCCAAAGATGCAACATTAACAGAATCCATAACCGTAGAACCTTGTAGAAAATACAAAGTACCATGCAGAACACCTTTCAGAGCTAGCCTAGAACCTTTGCAGACACACAGAACTCCATCACTCCCTGAGTAGACGAAACCCTTTCTATCCAACGTAGGAAGAGAAATCAGATTCTTTGTCATCGATGGAACATGCCTGACATCGTTCAAAGTACAGAAACTACCATCATGCGTCCTGATCTTGGTTGAACCAATCCCAACTACCTTGCACGCAACACCATTTGCCGTAGTAATGATGCCCTCAGCTTGCTCATAAGTTGAGAAATAATCTCTCCTTGGGCATATATGGTAAGATGCCCCAGAATCAAGAAACCACGCATTAGGATGATTATTTTGCCCAGTAGCAGCTAGAGCAAAATCATCTTCAGAACTGAAATCCCCTTCAGCCACAGCAGCAGTACCAGATGTACTCCCAGATTTACTAGCCTTCTTCGGACACTCCTTTTTCCAATGCCCCTTCTCCTTACAGTAGTTACAAACATCATTGGCCTTGGGACCCTTTGAAGATGACTTCTTGTCCTTCTTCTTACTGCCGGTTCCCTTGCCCTTTGTGTTTCCGTCACTAGCAAACAAGCCAGAGGCCTGACTTTCTGTACCTGCACTGTTTGCCTTATGTCGCAACTCTCTACTATGGAGAGAGGATCTAACTTCCTCCAGAGACATGGAATCTTTACCAACAATAAATGACTAAACAAAATTCTCATACGAAAGCGGTAAAGACACTAGCAAAATCAAAGCAGCATCTTCATCTTCAATTTTCACATCTATATTTCGCAATTCTAATAACAAAGTATTCAAATGGTCTCTGAGTTGCGTACCTTCCTGCATTCGGAGACTGAAGAGGCGTTGTTTCAGAAGCAGCTTGTTGGTTAGAGATTTCGTCATATACAAACTCTCCAACTTCAGCCACAGTTGTGCAGCAGTCTCCTGATCTGAGACCTCAGTGATGATTTCGTCCGTGAGACACAGCATAATCGTCGAGTGTGCCTTTTCTTCCAGACCCACCACATCGCCAGAACTGCTCGCGAAATCCTTCGTCAGCGGAGTCCACAAACCTTGCTGTTTCAGCAAAGCTCGCATCTTGATCTGCCATAAACTGAAACTGTTTCTCCCAGTAAACTTGTCGATCTTCACGTTCAACCCAGACATCTTTCTCCATGATCAGCCCCGATCTGATGAGCCCAGAATCCGATACACCCACTACAGATCTCACCGGAAAAATAAACCGCTCTGATAACAGTTTGTTGTGCGGAATGGAGAAAGAACAGAAAATATGAACGAAAATAACAAGACACAAGATTTACGTGGTTCACCAAATTTTGGCTACATCCACGGGAGACGGATTCACTATATCAGAATTAATGTTTACAGAGGGAAGAGAGACACTTTATATGCTGTCTCCACTAAACCCTAACAAACTGGGCCAAAACACAATTCGGCCCAAATCAACAGCAGTCCAATAAAGAGACAAGCTATACCATCGAGACCCCCGTTTAGCCGGGGCGTCTGCCGCCCCTCGGACCCCCAGGCTAGGATCGCAGAAGCGGCTATTACAGTATTCAAGGCATTCCAACATGAACCCTTATGCAAAACTTTTTTAATAGTTTGACTGAGATTGTCAATCTTGATGAATTAAAAATCTATCTTTGTACAAATGCAGGCCATGCGGAATGAAACAAATGGTAACAATGGAAATACATCTAGGGACATACTAGTATTTACAACAGAAGGTAAAAAAATATATAATTAAACACTATTTTAGCCGTTATGATCCTCTTCAATATCCACTCATTTTTACAAAAGGTGAAACAGGATGGCATGAAAGAATTAAAAAAAAACTATCTACTAGAAATAATCAGTCTACACTGACATGTGAAGGAGACAACATAATAAATTTTAACGTCGGAAGAAATTTTAGATACGGAGACAAGAGGTATTGTTTTTACTCCTAATTTTCCTTATTTATCCGATAAAATATGCTAAATTAATTTTTATGACAGGTTTACATTTTTACCCTTGCAACAATAACAAATGAAGCGCTCCCAAGGATCCTGCTGTAACTTGTAGAGAATACTACGCTTACAAGTTTCAAATACGAAAATATGGAAAATCTTATTTGTTACAAATTGGAAGATTAACAATCTAGTGTAGACACATATGTAAAGATAGAAACAACACGATTAGAGTTTCTTGCTAATCAACAAAGTCAATTAAGAGCTGAACTTTATCAAGGTCTTCTAGACAGCATATCATCAGGGTTAACTACTGGTTCTCAAATTGGCAAAATAATTATATTACCACCATCTTTCATTGGAGGTCCCAGAGACATGAAAAAAATGATATATTGATGCAATGGATATTGTAAAAAAAAATACGGTAAAAAGATCTATGACTTGCAACCCTTCTTTGCCTGAAATAAAAGAATACCTACATGAACATGAGGAAGGGCAGAATATACCTGACCTAATAACAAGAAATTTTTGTGAAAAACTACAAATGCTTAAGGAAATATTATTGATAAGCATCTAGTTGGACAAGTCGCAGCTTACACTTATGTAATTAAATTCCAGAAAAGAGGCCTCCAACATGCTTATTTTTTAATCATTTTAAAGGATAACTTCAAACTTATTTATCCTGAACAATACGATGAATTTGTTTCAAGCGAGTTACCAGACAAGAAAACACAACCTTATTTTTATCTGTTAGTTCTAAAACATATGATTCACGGTCCATGTGGTGAGCTAAACATGAGCAATCCATGTATGAAAAAAAGCATCTACAAAAGCCGATACCCTAATCATTTTTCTGAATTCACTCAAAATTAAAATTTTCATACCCACTTTATATGAGAAGAATAATGGCTCTACAGCTGAAGTTCGCAATCATGTACTAGATAATAGAAGGGTAATTCCATATAACCCTTATTTACTTGCAAAATATAACTGCCATATTAACGTTGAAGTATGCTCGACTAATCAAGCGGTAAAATATTTATACAAATATATCTACAAAGTTCATGATAGAGTTGAATACATTTTAACAGCGAAAGAAGATGGCAATGTTATAAATAAAATTAAAAAAAATTCAAACAGCTGAATGGGTATGTCGTATTTTCAGCTTTGATATAAATAAAATGATCCCGACAGTGATGACTTTACAAGTCCACATTGTGGTGCACGTCGTTCCTATCACCAAGAAAACTGCAAACTAGCACACAGATTAGTATAGTAGAAGCAGGTCGTATCCACAGAGAACGGTGTAATTTCTATCAAATTTAAACTACCAACAGGGTTTGGTTTAGCAATCACGCCTATGATTGAGATTTGTTTAATAAACTAATGAATTACTAAACTACAAATAGGGCCAAAATAATGCAGAAAAATGCAGAGATAAATTACGAACAAATATATGGATAACAAAGGATCGGCATAAGTTAATCTTTGGTTCATTCCTTAATCATCGACTACTCACAAGTCATTTAACCCCCATGAATTAATTGGTTATAAGGAGGAACAGTATTTGCTATTTCCCCTAAATTCCCCTTAAATTTCCAATCGCGAGCAAGTATTTGCTAAACCCGCGATCTTCCTAATTAAGATATTCCTAGCAAGTATTTGCTAAACTAGTTATATCTTAACGATCTGAAGACCTAGGGAACCCAATTTAGACAACAAGCACGTATTTGCATGCAGTTTATCCAATTAATTGTTTATCATCCTGTTATTACAGTCATAATTGTTATCTGTTTTTCACAGGAGGTGCTACTTAATTAGCCCTAGCCTAACAAGATTGAGGTGATCAAACTCAAACAAGCAAACATAGATTTTAGGCATAAACAATTAAAAACTCATAGGATTAAATCTCTGAAAACCCGAAGCCTCACAATTCATGAACCATCGAATTAACCTACCCGATTAAGAATCTAGCTACTCATGATTAAATTAAATAGAACAAGCAATTCAAAATTAAACTTGTTTACAATCGAAACAATAAGGAGAAAAAAAATACCAATGAAGAATTATTGCAGCTCTCCGTTCACCCAAAACAATGAATAACTTCTTTTCTGCCTTTTGTTTTCTTCCCAGGAAGCAATCAAAAATATCCCTTTTCCAAAGTGTTTCTCTCCCTCTTTTATTACTTCCGTCCAGCCTCCGAGATTTCCGTTTTTTTTCCTAACTCCCTATTTTCCTCGTTACAAATCGTGTACAGCCCACGATTTTTATATGCCAAAAATAAAATTCAAATCCTAACTAATTTTGGAAAATTAGAATCTTTATCCAAAAAGAAATAGTCTTCCACTTAATTTCAGTCTAATTACAATTAAATTCTAACTTGGAATAAATAATTAATCCAAGTCTTGGGCTTCATGGCTTCTCTTCGGCCCAATCACAGTGCTAAATTTTTTTAGCCTTCTTTTCTTCTGGACTGCAACTCCGTAAACTCCCTAACGAGGTATCGGGATCGTTACCTCATTAAAAACCCTTTCAGGAAAAAATAGTATAACAATCCCCCTTTCATCAGCTTCACCTTAACCGGGTCGATTTCATGGAGCAATTTAGTGATCGTTAAACGAAGCACAATTCTGCCACATGAAGGATTCCGGCTAAGGATCAGCTGGAACAGCACCATAGTGCTCCAAAACATGGCTACTCTGCTCTGCTACAGCTTTGCTCCAAAAATAATGATCTATCAACAAAATAAATCAATTAAGTACCAGAAATCACATAAAAGAGCACTAAATTCTTCCAAGAATTAACAACTAAATATCACACATCAAATCCTCACACTTGAGTCATACTTGCCCTCAAGTATGAGATGAGAAATTTCAAAGCAGGTTGTTCATTCAAAATCCCCTCCCCAAACTGACTCTAAATCAACAGAAAAGAGAAAATAAACATAACAGACCAACTATATACATGACATACCTCAGACTCTATTACCTGGACTTTGGTCAAACAATTTAGCATTAAGCTTTCATTTCATGGCTCATCAACAAACATCCCCCTTCCAAGTTCAAGTTTCAGTTCACAAACAAGTGGTGGTCTCATCCCCCTTTAGTACTCAATTCAATTCCCCTTACATTGCTCTTTACCCGGCTTTCAACTGATCAAAAGGAGACAAGCATGAATTCCTCACGTTTTTCACTCAATCACACAATAAGTAAGGACAGTCACTCAATTATAATCATGCGGTAGCCTTAGCCAATACATAACAAGCCAAAAAGGTCTTTAAAGGTTGTAACGGGGCTGGGGTTTGTAATGTTGGTGAGATCCTAGGGGCTCTAAGGTTCATACAAACATGCACATATGTTCAAGAACAAATCAGTAGAAAATTCCAGCAATTAAACATCATCAAAACCAATTTTCTGGACTGATTAAAAGACTAATTCAGGTCTGAATTTTTTTCTTTTTTTTTCTTTCTCATTTTCTGGACTTCTTTTCTCTCCTTTTTTTTCTTCTTTTTCTGGGCAAAACAACACCCTTATTCTCTTTTTCTTTTTTTTTCTTTTTTTTCTGCTTTTTTTTCTTTTTTTTCTGTCCAGACCAGAAATTTCCAAATTACATGCTCATTTACCTCTACAGTGCCATAAGATTTATTTTTTTTCAGTGAAAACAGGCACTCAAATCATGAATATGCAATATCAAGCAAGAGCAGAAATTTTCAGTTCAAGAACATACATGCATGGGGCAAGAATAGTATAAAGAGAAAAAGGTTAGGGTTTTTATAGTGGGTTACACAAAGAAAAGGTCAAGGCTCAAAAGGGTTTACTAGAGGATATAAAAGGTAGGCTATATACGATGTGTGGTTAATCCTAATTTGCCTCTTTTTTTGCTCATTATGCATCAACTTTAGCTACCACAACTCTCATAAAAAAAACTTGATGTAGAGAGTGCTCTACTCTAGGCTCAAACCTCACTTTATACTAGGCTTTTTCATGCAATTCTTGTTCGTTATCCCATGTATCATTTAGCCAAGTTCAGGTTAATTTCAAAGGTTTATCACTAAGCATTTCAAGGGAGATATCAACCAACAAAAGTTTGCTAATATGATTCTTTTACCGGTAAGGTTAATCCATTTTAAAGCCAATTCATTACTCACTGTCATGCTGAAAATTTGACCGACTCGAATTATTTATTCCTTTTCAAAATTATTTATTGGTGTTTTTTTCCTTTTCAGAATTATTTATTCACAAAAAACACACAAAAAAAACAGCAAACAAAGCATATAAAACGTCACACAAACAAGACACTAAAATGCAAAAACGACACCTAAACCTCCTCACACTTAAGCCTTGCTTGCCCTCAAACAAGCTTGGATTAAAAGCAAGAAGATTATTATTAGTTCGTCAATTGTCTAGGTGCGATTCCCACACACTAAACGTGCGACCCGCTCCAACGGCTCTGCGACGGCCGCTCCTTCACAATCCGGCACCGCCGCTATGGCGGAGCCACCGCCTCCTCTTTCCTACGCCCAAGCTATCACTCAGGAACTACGAGAACCCCTAAATCTGGGTCCGGTAACCCATCACGATGTCCAATACTTCATCCCAAAGGCAAAAATTGACCACCTGGGAGAGCCGGGCCTCCACTTTACAGAGGATGAATGTATCAGATTAGAGGCCCCCCTCAAATGGACGCTGATCGGAAAGTTCTCACGTAGCCGCCCTCTACTCGAAAAGCTCAGGAAAGATTTCACACGGCCGGATTTATAGGGCACAGTAACATCACCTTGCTCGACAATCGTCAGGTTTTGATATCCTTTGCTATTCCTGAAGATTATTTTCGATGTTGGTTACATAAAATCTGGAACTTCGGTGCTTACTCTGTTAGAATGTCAAAATGGGTTCCCAATTTTAATCCTAATGCTGAGTCCCCTATTGTTCCGATTTGGATCTCCCTCTATGGCTTACCGTAGCAATTTTTTGACTATTCTGTTCTTATGTCTATTGGCAACCTAATTGGTACTCCTATTAGGGTAGACAAGGCTTCAATCAATAGGACTAGACCACATGTCGCTAGAATCTGTGTTGAACTGGATGTTACTAAACCTATGTTGGAACGAATTTGGCTAAGTTTTAGAGACATAGGCTTCTGGCAATACATCGAATATGAAGGGATTCCATTTTATTGCTTTAACTGCCTTAAACTAGGACATACGGACTCAGTTTGCAGATTTGAGAAGAACTCTTCCAAATTCATTCCCTGGAAACCCCAAGGAAACACCACTAAAGAAGGTAAAAAAGCCATTCCCAATGATGAACAGGGAAGGAATAAAGGTAAAGGGCATGGTATTCCTCCATCTGGCCCCTCTATGACTAAGACTCACTTTGTTTATAAGAATAAGGCAGATACTTCTATCAAGCAGAATTCTCCGGTCACTGATGCTGCGAAAGGAAACTCAAATTCGGGCACAATCGCAAGTTATGAAGTTCAGAGCCTTAGACAAGGTTCACAGGTTGGCAACCCCACACAAGGTGCTCCACAAATGAACAAAAACGAAAGTACTGAAGATTTGAACCTTAGACAGGGTTCCCAGGTTTCCACTAAGCCTCATGATATTTCTGCCATCTCTGGTTATGCTGATCCCTCTTTAAACTCTGTGAATGCTGTTGCCTTTAACAATTCTGGTAGTACTGATATCTACAAATCTCATGATGATCCTGATGCCTCTTTGAACTCTGGATATGCTGATTCCTCTTTCAAACCTGATAATGCTGGATATATTGATGTCTCTTTAATTTCTGGAAATGCTAATGTCTCAATTATATCTGGGAGTGCGGATAATAATAAGTCTCATGTTAACGCTGTTCTCTCTTTAAACTCTGGTTATGATGATATCTCTTTAAAGTCTGGGATGGCTGATAACTCTTTCAAATCTGATAACGTTGATACATATAAGTCCCAGGAAAATGCAGTTGCATTTCTAAACTCCGGAAATAATGTTGTCCCTTTTAAATCTGGTCATACTGATATCCATAAAACTCATCATAATGCTGTAGTCCCTTTAAACTCTGGACCTGTTGATATCTTTTTAAACTCCGGGAATGCTAATGCCTCATTCATTTCTGATAATGCTGGTTATGACAGCACTCAAATTGAGAAGGTCAATGATAAACACCATGATAGCAATCCTACAGCTACAGTCACTTCAACTCAGATTGCAGAAACCAGCAAGCTTTCAAGCACAACATACAAGATCCAACAAATTGACCCCCCAAAAAACATTATCCCGGCTGAGTCACCATTCCCTTTCGAAACAACTGTAATCAGACTCCCCCTTTTACCTCGTAAGGGATTTACATTCAAACCACTAGACTGGATTAACTCTGGCACCTACCCGAAGCAGCAGAAAATACTCGAGTCACAAATGAATCTACCTTTAGAAGTAATAAAAGCTAACCTATATCTCGAACATGATAGACTATCCAAATTCCTTAATCCCAACCAAACGGTGACCAAAAATAAACAGAGGAAATACACTAAAAAGGATTATACCTCCACACCAAAAATGGTTTTCACCCGTTCCTCTTTGACCCTATCCAAGAATATCCATGATTAGAGGAATCCTCCAAAAACTGTGCCACTGCCAACAGAAGCTCCTCCCAAATCTTTAAATATGGCCGAAGACTACTTACCAAGAGAATTTAAGGCGACTGATAGTTTTCTTTTTGGAATTGATAACATGCCCTTCTCAACTTCAATGATGCACTGTTTTTCACCTTGAATATATGCATGCCGTCAATTAGAATGGAGACTACTGTTTTTCTCTGTACTTGCCCTCAGGTCCATTTACAAGAAATCGGCATATACTCAGGCGCTCTCCTCAGCTTCATCTCGGATGGCGTACTCCTCAGCTTCATCTCTACACATTCGGATTCTGACTCAATGCACATTGGAACATCACCTCACGAGGAACCTAAGAAGCTCAGAGCAATTCTTCCTCTGTTGCTTAAGCTTAGGTTTACAATTTGTCTAGTTAATCTTGCCTGGCCAACGAAAGAATTAACACAGGGGGTGGAGATTCTTTGCGTTGGAATCGCAATTTTAACTTTGCATCGACCTTCTCAAGGCAGGTCACTAGTTTCCTTAAAGACACTACATTTTGCTGTATCTACCATTAACACTCATCTTCTACTCTTTTTATGGTTTGGGGAGCCAATATATTCCCCCTCACTTAGGTGAGTCTTCAATTAAAAAAAAAAGCAAGAAGATTCCTAGACACAATATACATGAAAGGAAAAGAAAAGAAAAGAAAAGCCATAAAAGAGAAGGGATAGGGGAACTCATGCGGGGGGGCTGGGCATGGGGGGAACTCCCAAAAATGACATTAGACGCTCAATCTGGGTAGCCTAAAGATCCAGCTTTTGGTGCAAGGATTGCACCTCGTCACAGATGGACAACACCTCATCTTGGAGGAGGTCCTCCCTAGAATCGACAACGATCTCCGGAGGCAGGCCATGGAATTCGGCAGCATTTTGCTCCTCCTCGTCGGTTGAAATGGTGGGAGCCTGTGTCGCCCGCCTCCTGGTACGTTTCGCAGGCGGCTGGGCGTCGGCAATGTCAGCACTGGAATTATCAATTACTGGATCACGCCGGCGCTGTGGAGCTGAGGGCTTCTTGGAATTGCATTTCGTCCGCTTCTTCAGCTTGGGCACGGGAGGTGGTGGCAGTTCCTCGGTCACCGGAGAAGATGGCGGTGAAGAGGGTTGCTCCAGCGGTGTGAGTTTTCGCTGCTGGGACAACGCCAATGCCGAAGTCGGTGGTGGCGGTTTGACAGATTTTCTCATAGTTTTCTTCGTGAAGAATTTCGGCACCTCATGGTCGGGGAATGGCGGTGACGGGATGGATGATTGCTGGCCAGCCGGAGCAGATTCAACGGCAGGCTCTAGGTGGTTGTTGGCGGCGGTTGCTGTGGTTTCGGTGGCTTCGAAATCGATGCCGCGGTGGTGTTTCGGCTCCCCTTCGGCGCCATCTCCGAGGACAGATGGTTGCCCGGCTGGCGGTAGAGACTCGCGGCGGTGCAGCGGTGGAACGAAACGGTGGTCCGAGCTCAGAAATCTGGGCGCACGATGGGGAAGCTCGGGACTCACCGGATAGAGGCGGAGGGAGCTCTGGAATCTGGCCGGCGCAGCGGCGGAGTAGCTCGGCGGCACAGCGGCGAGAGGCGGAGCAGCCGGGACTCGCCGGAGGGAGGCGGAGGGAGCTCGGATTTGGTGAAATTTTGAGCAGCTCAAGGAAAGTGACGAGTTGATATGGTTTGGAAAGAGATAAGGAGCAATTTGCAACCTAATCCTCCCAATTTCTCCCTTTTCTGATTGTGACCCCATACTTCCTACAACACACACCATCACCCTTCCAAAATTAAAATTGGCCCCAAACTTTTCATACAGCCAATTCTCATCCCTGCACATAAAAACAAAAACGAATTAAAGCCATTTTTTAAAAATTTTTAATTTCCGAAACAAAAACAAAAATTTGAAAGAATTTGTAAGAAAACAAAATAAAAAGAGAAGAAAAGGATTCTGGGTTGCCTCCCAGTAGCGCCTTTGTTTACAGTCTTTGGCTAGACTTTCCGATATGGTCAATTAAAGTGGGGTGGGCATAATGGAATTTCTTCCACTATTGCCACCTGAGAAGCATCATAAAATGGCTTGAGGCGATGACCATTTACGAGGAATGTTTTTTCCGTGTCCAGGCTTTTAATCTGTACAGCTCCGTTTGGCCTAACAGAAACCACCACAAAAGGTCCTATCCACTTTGTTTTAAGTTTCCCGGGCATCAACCGAAGCTTAGACTGGAAAAGTAATACCTTCTGCCCAATCATGAACTCCTTAGACCTCAGATTCTTATCATGCCACATCCTTGTTCGCTCCTTGTACCACATAGCATGATCATATGCCTCCAATCGCAGTTCTTCCAACTCTTGAAGCTGTAATTTTCGCTCTTCCTCACACTTGCTAGTTGTCATGTTCATTTCCTTGACAGCCCAGTATGCCTTGTGCTAGAGCTCCACTGGTAGATGGCACATCTTTCCAAAGATAAGTCTATAAGGAGACATTCCAATAGGCGTCTTGTAAGCGGTGCGATAGGCCCATAGAGCATCCTCCAACCTCTTGCTCCAATCCTTCCTCGAAGGATTAACTGTCTTCTCCAACACTTGTTTTATCTCCCTGTTAGATACTTCTGCTTGGCCATTAGACTGCGGGTGGTAAGTGGTAGCAAGCCGATGATGAACACCATACTTCTTCATGAGGGCCTCAATGGTGCAATTTTTGAAATGAGTTCCTTGATCACTAATGATCGCTCGTGGCACGCCGAATCTGCTGAATATGTTAGATTTCAAAAACCCTGCCACAACTTGAGAATCATTAGTTCGGGTGGCTTTTGCTTCCACCCACTTCGATACATAATTAACCGCGAGTAAAATATACAAATTACCACAAGAACTAGGAAAAGGACCCATAAAATCCATGCCCCACACATCAAATATTTCACACACAATTATGGGTACTTGAGGCATTTCATCACGTTTAGATATGTTTCCTGTCTTTTGGCAATTTTCACAACTCTTGCAAAAAAAATAAGCATCTCTATGAAGAGTTAACCAAAAGAAACCACTATCAAGCACCTTACGAGCAGTGCGTTTAGGACCAAAGTGACCACCGCAAGCAAAAGAATAACAATGCAAAAGAATTGTACCTTGTTCTTCTTCAGGAATGCATCGTCGAATGATTTGATCGGAGCCTATCTTCCAAAGGTAAGTCTCATCCCAAATATAATGCTTGTTATCACTCTTTAACTTCAACTTCTGAGCAGGACTGAGAGTAACCGGCATCTCTCCAGTGGTAATGAAGTTCACAATATTGGCAAACCATGGATCTTTCGCCGATTTACCATGCAGTGGTTCCGTCGGGGGCCTCTGTTTGGCCAAATCGAGGCCTGATTCCTGGATCGGGGTTGCATCCTCCGGTTTCACCAAGCGGCTGAGATGATCTGCCACGTGATTCTCAGCACCTTTCTTGTCTCGTATTTCCCAATCGAACTCTTGCAACAACAAGATTCATCTAATAAGCCTTGGCTTCGACTCCTTCTTCGTGAACAAGTACTTTAAGGCTGAGTGATCGGTGTAGACGATGATCTTCGATCCAAGCAAGTACGATCTGAACTTCTCAAGAGCAAATACTACTGCCAACAACTCCTTTTCGGTGGTTGTATAGTTACATTGAGCTGGGTTCAATGTCTTTGATGCATAATAAATCGCATGGCTCTCTTTCCCTACCTTTTGTCCCAAGACTGCTCCAACTGCATAATCGCTTGCATCACACATCAACTCAAATGGCAGATCCCAATTTGGCGGTTACATTATAGGGGCTGAGATGAGCTTCTCCTTCAGTATATCAAAAGACCATTTGCGCTCCTCGGTCATCTCAAAAGTAACGTCATCTTGGAGGAGCTTTGTTAAAGGTTGTGCAATCTTTGCAAAGTCCTTAATAAACCTTCTGTAAAATCCAGCATGCCCCAAAAAACCACGTATCTCACGAACATTGGTAGGATATGGAAGTTGCTCTATGTTCTCAACCTTAGCCTTGTCCACTTGAATTCCGCTTTCCGAAACCACATGTCCCAAGACTATGCCTTCATTCACCATAAAGTGGCATTTCTCATAATTCAGCACCAGGTTCCACTTCACACATCGAAACAAGACCTGTTCCAAATGACCCAAGCATACCTCAAACGAATTCCCATAAACTGTAAAGTCATCCATGAACACCTCAATGCTCTTCTCAATCAAGTCAGAGAAAATGCTCATCATGCATCTCTGGAAGGTGCCTGGAGCATTGCATAATCCGAAAGGCATTCTCCTATATGCATAAGTACCAAAAGGACATGTGAATGTGGTCTTTTCTTGGTCCGGGTTCACACAAATCTGAAAGTACCCACTGTATCCATCCAAGAAACAGAAGAAATTATTCCCGGCCAATCTTTCCAACATTTGATCGATGAAGGGGAGTGGAAAGTGATCCTTACGAGTCGCGGCATTCAACTTCCGATAGTCAATGCACATCCTCCATCCATTGACCAACCGAGTAGGCACCAACTCATTTTTATCATTCTTCACCACTTGAAAACCTGATTTCTTCGGCACCACATGAACCGGACTCACACACTTGCTGTCTGAAATAGGGTAGATAATTCCCAAGGAAAGGAGTTGGAGGACTTCCTTGAGAACAATCTCTCTCATGTTGGGGTTCAGCTTCCGCTGAGCATCTCGAGCAGGCTTGGTATCGTCTTCCATCAAAATATTATGCATACAAATGTCGGGGCTGATCCCTGTAATGTCTGTGAGGGTCCACCCAATTGCTTTTTTGAACTTTCTCAACATTGCAATCAACTGCTCCTCTTGAGAATCTGACAACCTTGCACTGACAATCACCGGGAGAGTCTCATCATCCCCTAGGTAGACATACTTCAGATTCGGGGGAAGATTCTTCAACTCCAGTATAGGTGGTGAAATATCGGATGGAATGGGCTTTTAAAATTCGAATTCACCCCATGATAGCCTCTGTTTGGCCAAATCGAGGCCTGTCGCAGCATACAGGTATTCTTCGGGAAATTCAATTTCACCCCCAGATAGCCTCTGTTTGGCCAAACAGAGGCCTGCGTCAGTACTCTTCACTTCTTCCTGCGAGCTGATTGAGTACAACCATTCATCTATTTCCTCATCACTCAGATTCTGTGTCTTCTCGTTGTTTGAATCAGTGGGTGATAGCATGTCAATCTCATCCTGCAAAAATTTAGTCTCAAGGTATTCTTGGACGAGAGGGTCAATGACATCAATGGCATAAATATTTTCAGCATCTATGGGTTTTTTCATTGCATCATTAATACTAAAAGTATATTTTTCACCATAATAATCAAGACAAATAGTTCCCTTTCCCACATTAATTATTGTATTAGCCGTTCTTAAGAAAGGGCGACCTAACAACACTCCTGAGGTTCCTTTACCACTAGCATGATTCATCTTCACTACATAAAAATCCACAGGATAAACAAGATCATTAACTCTTACGAGAACATTTTCTAACAACCCTTCAGGATATACACATGATCTATCTGCCAATTGGATTATTACTCTAGTATTTACCATTTCTGCTCCACTCAAAGAATTATAAACAGATAATGGCATCACATTGATAGATGCTCCTAAGTCACACATAGCAGAATCAATCTTAACATTTCCAATAAAACATGGCAAAGAGAACATACCAGGGTCCTTGCACTTCTGAGGCAAATCTCTTTGAATTACAGCTGAAACCGACTCACCCATTATGACCTTGCCTGAGTATTTAGGTTTCCCTGCAATAAAATCTTTCAAAAACTTGCTCACAAGCGGAAGCCTTATAGCCTGCAAGAAAGGTAGGTTAATCTCCATTTTTCCAAAGATAGATAGGAAATCAACAGAATCCTCTTTCTTTCTAGCTAAACTACGTGGAAAAGGAGGAAGAATTTTAACTGGAGGATCATTCTGACCCAACCTTGGATTTAACTCCTTGGTTTGGTCAAAATGCCCTTGTACCTCACTTTCTTTTTCTGCCGGGAGCCTCTGTTTGGCCAAATCGAGGCCTCCTGCTTACTGCTCCGACTGCTCCTTAGCTCCTTTTGCTGCGGTCTTCGGAGGTAGTGGCTCAAGCTCCTTTCCACTTCTTAACGTGATCTGATTGGCCATCTCTCTGGGGTTGAGTTGCACTTGAGATGGTAATCCAGGTTGCTTCATTCGGAGCTCATTCATCGAGTTTGACAGCTGTGAAATCTGACGTGTGTGCTCCTCCAAGGTAGCCTCAGTCTTTTTCGAACTTTGGATCTGGTTTTGAAGCATGCCCATCATCATATCTAGCTTTTCATCCATAGACTTCCCTTGAGGAGGTGATGGATTCTGAGCATATGGAGGGGGAGGAGCTCGATGGGGTGGAACATATGATTGTTGTACTGGATTTCCCGGATCTCGCCATCGAAAGTTGGGATGATCTCTCCATCCATGATTATAGGTAGCTGAGTACGGGTCCTTCTTTGGCTTCCTTTCATTCCAATTCCCCATTGCATTGGCCTGGACAGTTTGCTCATCCATCGTGAAATGACACTGCAGGGTGACGTGGCCGAAGGTGCCACAAATGTCACAAGGTTTCTCTTGAGGACCGGCTGTGGTGCTAGCGACTGTAACCTTATCCACCACCTTAGATAGCACCCTTTCTATCCTGTCCATCCTCTCCCTAAAATCATCTTGGCTCGAGGGCTCTGTTTGTGCCACCTTTTTCAGGATTCGGATCTCATCAGTGTCATACTCCTTCTGGGAATTGATCAACTTTTTCACTATCTCCTTTGCTTCATTGACTATGATTTCCGAAAATCCACCATTGCTTGCGGTATTCAGCAAATCCTTGTTTGCAGCTGTGGATCCTTGATAGAAATACTGTAGCAGTTGCCCTTCCGTGTATCGATGGTTAGGGCAACGATCTACTAATCGTCTGAACCTTAGCCAAAATGTACTCAGTGGCTCATCATACTCCTGCTTGATGCTCGAAATTTCTTTCCTCAGGGCATCCGTCTTAGTGGTTGGAAAGAAATAGTCCAAAAATAGCTTCTTGAGCGCATTCCAGGAAGTGACGGAGTTAGGAGCCAAGCTTGAAAACCATTGGTTCGCTGCTCCTGACATGCTGAACGGAAAAGCCACCAACTTGAACTGATCTTCTGTGACACTAGCTGGTCTTTTCTGAACCTTACAAATGTTGATGAACTCGTTCAAGAAATTGTAAGGGTCTTCATTACTCTTCCCATAGAACTTCGGAAGCACATTCAGCAATGCCAACTTAATCTCCATAGGGGTCGCAGGTCTGGCAAAGAAATTGGTGTGGGAGGGTCTTCTTCACTATGCCCCGTTAATTCCCACATGTACGGATTGTCAGCATTGGGATCCGCCTCTCCTCTGTCTCCCATTACAGTATCAGGAACGGATTTAATCTCTGATTCGGATTCTGTCTTGGAAACTCTGTTTGGCCAAACAGAGGGTCTGCGGCAGCTTTCAGCTTCCTCTCCCTGGCGAGTTTGTAATTCTTCCTAGCTGTCTTTTCAACTTCAGAATCAAATATCAATTCCTGCTCCTGGGACCTGGTCATATACCAATAACTAAAAAAACAAAAAATTAGTAGCAAAATAAATAGAAATTAACTACCGTTCCCCGGCAACGGCGCCATTTTGGTGGACGTCGTTCCTATCACCAAGAAAACTGCAAACTAGCACACAGATTAGTATAGTAGAAGCAGGTCGTATCCACGGAGAACGGTGTAATTTCTATCAAATTTAAACTACCAACAGGGTTTGGTTTAGCAACCACGCCTATGATTGAGATTTGTTTAATAAACTAATGAATTACTAAGCTACAAATAGGGCCAAAATAATGCAGAAAAATGCAGAGATAAATTACGAACAAATATATGGATAACAAAGGATCGGCATAAGTTAATCTTTGGTTCATTCCTTGATCATGGATAACAAATGATCACAAGTCATTTAACCCCCATGAATTAATTGGTTATAAGCAGGAACAGTATTTGCTATTTCCCCTAAATTCCCCTTAAATTTCCGATCGCGAGCAAGTATTTTCTAAACCCGCGATCTTCCTAATTAAGATATTCCTAGCAAGTATTTGCTAAACTAGTTATATCTTAACGATCTAAAGACCTAGGGAACCCAATTTAGACAACAAGCACGTATTTGCATGCAGTTTATCCAATTAATTGTTTATCATCCTATTATTACAGTCATAATTGTTATCTGTTTTTCACAGGAGGTGCTACTTAATTAGCCCTAGCCTAACAAGATTGAGGTGATCAAACTCAAACAAGCAAGCATAGATTTTAGGCATAAACAATTAAAAACTCATAGGATTAAATCTCTGAAAACCCGAATCCTCACAATTCATGAACCATCGAATTAACCTACCCGATTAAGAATCTAGCTACTCATGATTAAATTAAATAGAACAAGCAATTCAAAATTAAACTTGTTTACAATCGAAAAAATAACGAGAAGAAAAAAATACCAATGAAGAATTATTGCTGCTCTCCGTTCACCCAAAACAATGAATAACTTCTTTTCTGCCTTTTGTTTTCTTCCCAGGAAGCAATAAAAAATATCCCTTTTCCAAAGTGTTTCTCTCCCTCTTTTATTACTTCCGTCCAGCCTCCCAGATTTCCGTTTTTTTTCCTAACTCCCTATTTTCCTCGTTACAAATCGTGTACAGCCCACGATTTTTATATGCCAAAAATAAAACCCAAATCCTAGCTAATTTTGAAAAATTAGAATCTTTATCCAAAAAGAAATATTCTTCCACTTAATTTCAGCCTAATTACAATTAAATTCTAACTTGGAATAAATAATTAATCCAAGTCTTGGGCTTCATGGCTTCTCTTCGGCCCAATCACATTGCTGAATTTTTTTAGCCTTCTTTTCTTCTGGACTGCAACTCCGTAAACTCCCTAACGAGGGATCGGGATCGTTACCTCATTAAAAACCCTTTCAGGAAAAAAGAGTATAACAATCCCCCTTTCATCAGCTTCACCTTAACCGGGTCGATTTCATGGAGCAATTTAGTGATCGTTAAACGAAGCACAATTCTGCCACATGAAGGATTCCGGCTAAGGATCAGCTGGAACAGCACCATAGTGCTCCAAAACACGGCTACTCTGCTCCGCTACAGCTTTGCTCCAAAATAAGTGATCTATCAACAAAATAAATCAATTAAGTACCAGAAATCACATAAAAGAGCACTAAATTCTTTCAAGAATTAACAACTAAATATCACACATCACATTGAAAACCACCAATCATTAACATTTCATGAAAGCCAATCAATACAACAAGTAGTCGACAAGGAAAACATGTTGAGGACTCTATTAACTAAAAATTTTCAAGATGAATTTAACAAATTCAAAACCAAAAAATCTGAAATATTATTTAAAGAGTTTCCTCAACACTTTGTTTGGCACTCAAAGGAAAAACAAATACGGAAAGAACGAAAAAAAGGCCAAATGATTTGTCGTTTATATTCAGCTCACCCAACAAAAGGGGAAAGTACTACTTGGGAACTTTACTCATGTTTGTCCGCAGTCCTACATCATTCGACAACCTAAAATCATACAACGGAATTATATGTTCCTCTTATAGAAAAGCAAGCAAAAAAATAGATTATTACAATCCGACAACATGATAGAAGACACATTAAATGAAGCTGCCACATTTAAAATACCATCAACATTAAGGCAACTTTTCGCTATATTATTGGTACATACTGTTGTGAACTATCCAAAAGGATTGTGGGAGACATTTGAAGATTCATTTTCTGAAGATATTGCAAAAAACAAATATTTTTCAAAACAAGAAGTTCAGCTTAAAGTTTTACATCAAATTCACATTTATTTAAAATCCATGGGAAAGAGCACCGATGATTATAATTTCTGTCCTTTCAATTCTTCTATTTTTGAACAAGACAAAAAAGCTGAAGAGATTTTCGTTGAAAAAACTATTATTGTATGTGAAGAAGACTTGGCATCAGAAAAAAAATGCTCATTCATGACCAAACAGTAGCTTTTCAAAAAATAACATATCACATTTAAATTAATAAACCTGGAACATTTTTCATCGATGGTCCCAGAACAATTAGTAAGACATTTTTGTATAAAGCATTACTAGAAAACGTTAGATCCAAAGATGAAATAGCCTTGGCAACAACAACTTCAGGCATTGCAGCCTAAGGAGGACGTACAGCTCAAACAATGGAGAACAAAATACATGTAATATAAGTAAATAAAATGGAACAACATGGTTAATAAAAGAAGCTGAACATATTATTTGGGACGAAGTTACAGTGACACAACTGAATATTTCAGAATCATAGACAAAGTTTTCCAAGGTTTAATGGATTCTGACCTTCCATTTGGGGTAAAGTCATTGTATTTAGAGGGTACTTGCGACAAACATTGCCAATAGTTTGAAAAGGAGAGAAAGAAGATTGTATTTCTACAAATTTAATCAAGTCACCTTTATGGCCAACATTTGAACGCCTAAAGTTAATAGAGCTCGACCCGGCTTACAACAATTTCCTACTAAATATTGGCAACAACAAACAGAGCACTGTTAACAACAACAAACGAATATGTTAACCAAATAAATGAAATTATGATTCAAAGATTTCCAGGAACTGAACAAACATTTTCTAGCATCCATAGAACAATTCACTTAAAAGATTAAGCAGATTATGAAAACTTATTACCGACATGTAATCCTCCAAGTTTACCCCTTCACCTCTTAATTTTAAAAGAAAATTGCACAAAAATACTTTTACAAAATTTAAATCCAACGTGAATTTCAGTTTCACCTAAATTCTGAACCTTTATGCCAAGTTGTTTAACAGTTTGGTGTTGGAACACCAAGATTAGTTTGGTGTTAAACGCAAAACTAAACACGCAGTGCACACACAACTTGTTTACGCAGTTCGGTGCAAATACACCTACGTCTGCGGGGCCTTGCCCAGATCAGAAACCATTCACTAGAAAGCAGTCTTTAGTACAAGAAGCTTAACTTAAATACTAATCCATTGCTAACCTACAGAGTGAATGTTGTGAGCTCCCCTCACTGTCGATCCTACGCCGTTGAACCCTCACGATCAACACGTCTCCCTGGATCTCCTCCTCCCGAGGAATTAAGACTTCCTTGTTTCTGATCTTTAAGAACTTGGTCGGTTGATTTACGAACCTCCAAAACAAACACAGCAGATCGCTCCAAAGTTCTCCACGTAGAGAATAGCACTGGACGCTTAAAGTGATTGCGTTGTATTGGTCTTCTATTTATTCCATCGCAATCCTGCCTTCAATCAACTTCCTTCCTTGTCTAACTCTACCATAAATAGACTTCTAGACAAAGGAAAACTCTGATTCTAATCTGGTACTTAAATGGACAATCCTGTTAACAATAGGACTTGTACCATAATTAAACTACTAAATCAATTCCCAACTATTACAAGAATATTCGTTTACCAGAATTAATCTTCCACGAACTAAGACAATATCTCTCACAATATTCTGATTTGATCACATCAATATACTCCATAATTCCGTGGATAAGAATCTGTGTTTCCGGAAATCTTTAAAACCTGCAAAACGGTGTTTAAACACCAGATTTCCACAATTCACAATTTGCCATATAACAAGTCCAACTCCCGAGGACTTTACAATCTCCCCCTTGGCATATTGGTGAATTCACTAATACACACAAAACAGAACACCAGAATCCCAGAACATAGAAAACCAGCTAGCACACATATCCAGAATCCAGACCGAATTTAGAATCAAATCAGAACTGAGAATCAATCAACAATATCAAACTTCCAAAACGTCTCCCCCTGAATTCATTAATATGACAAGAAGGCCAAAAAAAAACAAGAAAACCGCTAAGATCAATTAAGCCAAACTGTCGTCCGAATCTTCTGAAGTACCAACATTTGACCTTTCTTGAGTTTCTGCCAATAAAGCTTCTCTTTCAGCCTCCAAAGCTGCAAGCTCCCCCTGAATCTTGTCTATTGCTGCCTGATGACGCCCAAGGATTTCCTGACAAACTGCAGCTCTCGCCTCAATGGCCTTCAGCCTAGCTTCACTATCATTCGAGCAGCCCATTGTCGGAGGTGTCCAGGGAAGATCCTTCACTATGCGGCCACTCAAAGTCCTGAGGGTTGGCCTTAAAGCATGTGTGGATATTATCTCATCTGTCTCCCTTGCAACTGCTCCCCCTTTCAGCAGTACCATGGAAATAACGCACGGATGGACTAGAGATTCCTTCCTAGTTTTACGGGCACAATCCAGAATGTCATTGAATATCAGTCTACCCAGATTCACTCGATGCCTCGCACCCAGACAGTAAAGCAAGGTTGCCATTTCTTTTGTAACCATAGTGCTGTTCACTGACGGAATCCAGTTATGCACCGCTACCACATATAAACAGTAATACCTGGAAGTCAGGTTTGATGCTGGAATTTGTTGTCTCCCAGCAAGTGGCCAACTACTTTCTACTCCTCCTGTCAACTCAACCGCTACCGCATCAAAGTTTTCTGGAACTTGGTGTTGAAACACCGACTGAGAGTTCTTGAAATTTCCATGCTGCAAACATCTACTGACAGCCTCAGGGGAGAAAACAACGATTTTCCCTCTCACATAGACTCTGTGAAACCACCTAGAGTCTTCATCCTCACATTCTTCCTTTAAATTGGAATAAAATTCCAGCACCATCTGTTTGTTGAATTCTGCAAAGCAAGTGGCAGCTCTAAGCACCTTAAGGTATTTGAGAAATGCAGTAAATCCACAATCTTCATATTTTTCTGCATCAGCCGGTCTCTCTGCTAGGATTCGCCTCCCACTGATGAATTCAAACTTATCTTGACTATCATTATCATACCATTCACTGCAGATGGCTTGACTGACTTCAGGTGCAGGGATGACTTTGGCCTTCATTTTCTTAGCTGACTGCTTCAGCTGTTCTGTCTTTAATCTCTTCAGCTTCTCCCCAATGGGTTCATCACTGTCTTCACTTTCAACTCCATTCCTTTCTCTGCAGCGTTTTGATCTCCGAATTTTCTTGGAGGCTGAGGCCGAACTTCCTTCAACTGGTGTTTGAACACCATCTTCCTTTCTTTTCTTCCTAAGTCCCTGGACTGGACTAGTCTCTGGTGGTGTTTCAACATCACTTCCAAACATCGCAGAGATTTGCTGCTCCTCAGTCAAATCCTCTCCTGGTGTTGGAACACCAGAACCCAACATTGCAGTATCTTCGTCCACATCAGTACTCAGTATGTTCACTCCTTCTGATTTCTCTTCTTCTGGTATCTCAGCTTTTTCACTCTTTTCCTCAGCCACAGTTCCAACAACATCCTTCTCTGAATCTGATCCCACAAATGCTGCCAGAGCCTCTTCAGATCTCATAAAAACAGCCAGAGCTTCATCCAGCACAGTGGCCTTTTCAGTTACATTCATCGAGTTTTCCTCTGAATTAACTCTTTCAACACTTCCAGCTTCTTCTTCACTGTCAGAGATCTCCACAACTGGAATCGATAACCTTCTCAGAGATATTTGAGTCTGATTCAGAGACTCATCAATACATACCATCTCCCTAGCAACATTAGTGGATTTAACCACTTTTATCCAAGGCTGTACATAAGCATTATCTCCCAAATTTTTGATACTGGGCCTATGCAATGATGCTATCCGAGTATAGATTGTAAAGAACTTACTCTCGAACTGACCCTCTTCATATTCTACTTTATAAGTTTCTCCGAAACCAACCCCAACTAACTTAGCATCATAGTCGCTGATCTCCTTAATGTCTCCTATTCTCCCAGTCAACACTTCATCAAGCTTAAACCTATTTATCTTGCCATGCAAATTTTTATATCTCCTGAGGTCTACATAGTCCCTATTTTGCACCATCCATTCTATGAATTCGAGAACAGAGCTAAAAAACATACCATCACGGACGAAGGAGCAATCAAAGCTGGCTTTCCGTCTCCTCTGATTTTGTCCATACCAAGCCCCTACTGTCCGTACTCGATCTCCACCCATCTCGTTCAAGTCTGTGTCATCACCGAACTCTTCAATCCTCGGATTCTCAGGCACCCAAACCCTGACTGAATCTCCGACCATCTTCTTAAACACGGAGCTCGGCATTGTTATCTGATTGGTGAGCAACAATAACCGGGGGTTGTGAAGTAAATTTTGAGTAGCAGAGTGCTCCGAACTGAGGAAGAAGATGAACAGTTACTGGTTTGAGTTTGTGTGGGACTCTACTTTCTCTTTCCCCCCTTTTTCGACACCAAAAAGACCATCTCCTTTCTCCTTTCTTCAGATTGTCACACGCACATCTTAGGCCCAACATAATTTTCTGGCCCACATATGCAGCCCATCTGAATTACTTGCCTCTGAAAGCCTTGGTGTTTGAACACCACTTCACATATTTTTGGTATTTTCGATTTTTCATTTTTTTTTTCTTGTTCACGATATAAAGAAAACAAAGAAGTAAGTAATACAATAGAAAGTACAAGCCTCAGTACCTTACATTCGACAGACACCCAAGTGTTGTCTGAGTACTTCAAACGTCTCACCATCCAGAGGTTTTGTAAAGATATCGGCCAGTTGTTCAGCTGTTGGCACATACTGGACTGTAACTTCTTCTTTTTCAACCAAGTCCCTAATAAAATGATGACGAATATCAATGTGCTTCGTCCTCGAATGTTGCACAGGATTCCTGGAAATATCAATAGCGCTTTTATTATCACACAGCACTGTCAGACTCACATCATCAAACCCATAATCTCTCATCATCTGCTTCATCCACAATAGTTGTGCACAACAACTCCCAGCAGCTAAATACTCTGCTTCAGCCGTAGACAAAGATATGGAGTTCTGCTTTTTGCTATACCAGCTGACTAGATTCGATCCAGCAAAGAAACATCCACCTGTAGTACTCTTACGATCATCAGCATTCCCAGCCCAGTCTGAATCACTGAATCCTACTAACTGTGAATCCTTGTTTCGAGAAAACCATACTCCATACTCCACTGTTCCACTTATATACCGAATAATCCTCTTCACTGCCGACATATGTGATTCCTTTGGATCTGCTTGATAGCGAGCACAAATACCAACACTCAAACAAATGTCTGGTCTACTTGCTGTTAAGTACAACAGGCTCCCAATCATACTCCTGTACATTTTCTGATCAACACTTTCTCCATGCTCATCTTTTGTCAGTTTATCAGTAGTAGCCATTGGAGTGCGTATTGCTTTTGCGCTTGTAAGTCCAAATCTCTTGATCAAGTTTTCAGCATACTTCTGCTGATTGATGAAGAGACCATTCTTCTCCTGAATAACTTGCAATCCCAGAAAATATGACAGTTTCCCTACCATGCTCATTTCGAATTCATTAGTCATTAAGTCAACAAACTCCTTTAACAAGACTGAAGAGGTGGATCCAAACACAATATCATCTACATAAATCTGTGCAATCAGAATATTTGAACCTTTGTGTAGTACGAACAGAGTCCGATCTACTCCCCCTCGACGATAGCCCTTTTTAATCAGAAAGGTTGTCAGTCGCTCATACCATGCTCGGGGGGCCTGCTTGAGGCCATATAGTGCCTTATTCAACCGATAGACAGAATCAGGAAACTGTGGATCTTCAAACCCTTTAGGTTGCTCCACATACACCTCCTCCTTCACGACCCCATTCAAGAATGCACTCTTGACATCCATCTGGAAAAGAGTAAAGTCCAGAATGCATGACACAGCCAACAACAGTCTGATTGACTCCAATCTGGCTACAGGTGCAAAAGTCTCATCAAAATCTATTCCTTCGACTTGCGTGTATCCTTGAGCAACTAGGCGTGCTTTATTCCTTGTGATATTACCATCTGTATCAGATTTATTCTTGAAAATCCACTTGGTACCGATCACATTGACATTTGCAGGTCGTTGGGTAAGAACCCAAACATTGTTTCTTTCGAATTGCTGTAATTCTTCTTGCATAGCAGAAATCCAATATTCATCGAGCAAAGCCTCTTTATAATTCTTCGGCTCCGTGAGTGATATGAAACAAGATAATCCTGCCAATTCCCTGTAATTTACACGAGGTTGATCCCGAAGTTGCATTTGTCTGGACGGACGCTGTTCAGATTCAGGTGTCTCGGTTTCTGGTGTTTCAACACCAGTTGACGCTGTTGGTGTTTCAACACCGGTAGGGAACACTGGTTCCAGCACTTCACCTTCTCCAACTCTGTCATCCTCAGAATCATCTACCACCACATTAATAGATTCCATGACCATTCCAGTACGTTGATTAAGCACTCGGTATGCTCGACTGGTGGGAGAATATCCCAAGAATATCCCGACATCACTTCTAGATTCAAACTTAACTAACGGCTCACGATCTTTTAGAATATAACACTTACTGCCAAAAACATGAAAATACGACACATCAGGTTTCTTCCCTTTCCAAATCTCATACGATGTCTTCTCAGTAAATGGACGCAAATATACTCTGTTGATGGTGTAGCATGCTGTATGAAGCGCCTCAGCCCAGTATTTAGAATGAATTTTCTTTTCGGCTAACATTGCTCTGGCCATTTCCTGCAGTGTTCGATTCTTCCTTTCAACTATACCATTTTGTTGCGGTGTGATGGGAGCAGAGAACTCGTGGTGTATACCAAGTGTCTTACAGATATCATTAAACCTAGAGTTTTCAAACTCCTTTCCATGATCACTTCTGATACGGGCAATTCTTGCCTGAGTAGATCCTTTTTCTACGTGTAATTTGTACACCAAGGTCTCGAAAACTTCAGCTGCCTCTGACTTCTCTTTGAGAAAAGATACCCAAGTATATCTCGAGAAGTCGTCCACACACACAAAAATGTACTTCTTCCCTGCAACACTGGGTGTATTGATCGGCCCCATTAAGTCCATATGTAGAAGCTCCAAAAGTCTTGACGTTGAAACATCATGAACAGCGTGATGTGGGATCCGAATTTGCTTTCCTTCTTTACATGAGCCACACACAACCTCCTTGCTTTCACCGATTTCAGGAATACCTCTGACTGCATTCAGTCTGGAAATACGGGCCAAAGATTTGTAATTTATATGTCCCAATTTTCTGTGCCATAGAGTGCTGACTTCCTTCTTCGAGCTCAAGCATGTGACATCTTGATCGAGCAAATAACAATTATCTATTGACCTTGTTCCAGTGAATACTCCAGTCCCATGGTTAACAATACATTTTCCTTTGTCAAAGTTAACTGTCATATCATCGTCACATAGATGGCTGATGCTCAATAGATTAGCCTTCAGACCTTCCACAAGCAATACATCTTGAAACACGGGGAGTCCTTTAATCGCCAACTCACCCTTGCCAATTATTCTGCTCCGTTTTCCATCACCAAATTTAACATGTCCACCAAATCCAGGTTTGAATTTTTGCAAGAATTCAGGAACTCCAGTCATGTGCCTTGAGCACGCACTATCAAAATACCACGAGGTTCCTGTATGTGCTCCAAAACATACAAAACTAGAAAAACAAACATCTCGAGATTTTTGAACCCATACCTGGCGTACTGGTCGAATGACTTGTTGCGGATTCAGATTAACCCGTGCGTTGAGAGATCCAGTTTTGTATCCTCCAGTGTTGAATTTGTGCGTTTTATGTTCAAAGTTGGTGTTGAAACCTCGAACTGGATTGGTGTTGAAACATCGATATGGGTTGGTGTGCATGCCTCGATATTCTGTGTTGACAGACAGGGTTCTCATCAGTCTAAAACATCTGTTTGTCACATGACCTTGAACTCCACAGTATCCGCATCGTCTGACCCTTTTTGTGGAACCATTCTTCTCAATTATTCTAGGAGCTGATGCATTTTGATCTGTCTGATGATTTCCTTCTTTCACTGTCCTTTCATAGCCAATGCCAAATTTGCTCGTCTGTCCCATCCTTAGACATTCTTCGAGTTTAGCTTTCCCAGTATTGAGGCGTCTAATGGATTGTTCTGCCTCCTCTGCTCGTTGCACCACTACAGCAAATTCCTTCTTGAGTTTTTCCAGATCTCGAGTTGCCTCTTCCTTTTCGCATGCATATACTTTAGCATTCTCACTTAGCTTCTTGTTTTCAGCCTTGAGTTCTTTGTTTTCATCTGCCACTTTTAACCACATTTTGTACATCTCCATGCTTTCTTTACGAATGTCTTCATCACTAACGCTTCTACTTTCTTCATCTGAGCTACAGATCTCTTCTTCGTTCAGCACACTGAGACTTTCCTTACAGAAGTCGTCTACCTCCACCATTGACACGCCGAAAGCAACATGATTTGTATACTCATCTTCATACTTAACAGCATCTCCTCCATCATCATCACTCCAGGTTGTGGCATATGACTTTCCTTGTCTTTTGAGTGTATTGGCACACTCAGCTTGTATGTGTCCAAAACCTTCACACTCTCTGCACTGGATTCTCCTATTCAGGTTCGGATTTACCGATTTGAATTTTGGTGTTTCAACACCAGTAGATTGACCAAATCGTGGAGTGGAGTTTGCATTCGGATTTTTGCTCCCACTTGACTTTTCTTGTGGTTTCCTGCTCATCTTCTTCATAAATCTGGAGAAATTCCTGGTTATGTTTGCAATTTCATCCGTCTCTTCATTATCTGTAGAATAATCAACCTTTCCAGTGTTTGTGCTTGAAAACGCCATTTCTTTCTTCCCCGTTTTAGTTTGCAACATCTCCATTTCATACGATTCCAGAGATCCCATAAGTTCATCAAGTGTCATTGTTCCGATCCTTCCATTTTCATTTATTGCCGTGACCTTCATGTTGAACCGTGGAGGTAATGCCCTCAACACTTTCCTTACAAGTTTTTGATCTTTGTACTTTTTGCCAAACTGAAAAGCCTTGTTTGCAATATCTCGGACTCGTCCATTAAACTCGGAGATAGTTTCATCTTCACACATCTTCAATTCTTCAAATTTGGTCGTGTAATACTGCAGCTTTGATTCTCTTACAGAGCTTGTTCCCTCATGGTAAATTTGTAACACATCCCATGCTTCCTTTGCAGTCTCACAGTTCGAAATCATTTTAAACTGATCTTCGTCCACAGCCGTAAAGATGGCATTCAATGCTTTTGAGTTGGACACGTGCGCTTTATGCTCCTCGGTGGAATACCTACAGAATGGTTTAGTGGCAGTGGAGCTTGATCCTTCAGTTGTGTCACTAGCAGGTGGAGTGTATTGATTTATGACATAGTTCCAAGCTTGATCATCTAGAGCTCCAATGAATACTTTCATACGGGCCTTCCAGTAAGCATAATTTCCTTGTTCCAGCAATGGTGGTCGCGTGACTGATGCCCCCTCCTTTGGTGCCATGGTGAAACCTGATCTCACTCTCCCTGTATAGGGGTCAGCAAGTGCCTTGCTCTGATACCAATTGAATTTCAGTTTCACCTAAATTCTGAACCTTTATGCCAAGTTGTTTAACAGTTTGGTGTTGGAACACCAAGATTAGTTTGGTGTTAAACGCAAAACTAAACACGCAGTGCACACACAACTTGTTTACGCAGTTTGGTGCAAATACACCTACGTCTGCGGGGCCTTGCCCAGATCAGAAACCATTCACTAGAAAGCAGTCTTTAGTACAAGAAGCTTAACTTAAATACTAATCCATTGCTAACCTACAGAGTGAATGTTGTGAGCTCCCCTCACTGTCGATCCTACGCCGTTGAACCCTCACGATCAACACGTCTCCCTGGATCTCCTCCTCCCGAGGAATTAAGACTTCCTTGTTTCTGATCTTTAAGAACTTGGTCGGTTGATTTACGAACCTCCAAAACAAACACGGCAGATCGCTCCAAAGTTCTCCACGTAGAGAATAGCACTGGACGCTTAAAGTGATTGCGTTGTATTGGTCTTCTATTTATTCCATCGCAATCCTGCCTTCAATCAACTTCCTTCCTTGTCTAACTCTACCATAAATAGACTTCTAGACAAAGGAAAACTCTGATTCTAATCTGGTACTTAAATGGACAATCCTGTTAACAATAGGACTTGTACCATAATTAAACTACTAAATCAATTCCCAACTATTACAAGAATATTCGTTTACCAGAATTAATCTTCCACGAACTAAGACAATATCTCTCACAATATTCTGATTTGATCACATCAATATACTCCATAATTCCGTGGATAAGAATCTGTGTTTCCGGAAATCTTTAAAACCTGCAAAACGGTGTTTAAACACCAGATTTCCACAATTCACAATTTGCCATATAACAAGTCCAACTCCCGAGGACTTTACACAACGGATGGTCTTTGTAATGGAACACGTTTAACATGCATCAGATTCACAAAAAATATTATTCACGCTAGGATAAAAGCTGCCGACGAAGATATATTCCAATAAAAGCCCAAGTTCTCATACTACGCATTCCAATAAAAGCTGCCAACGAAGATACATTAATTCCATTCAAACCCATACAATATCCAGTCCCTTTATGTTTTGCATTGACAATAAATAAAGCACAATAAATAAAGCACAAGGGTAAGCACTACGACAGATACCCCTCTTTAGCACCGGTTTTTTAGCATTGGTTTTTAATATCAGTGCTAAAATTCAATAGCACTAGTTTTTTAAATTTTAACACCAATTTTTAAAATCGGTGTTAATTTAACACCATTTTTTAAATCAGTGCCAAATATTACAATAGCACCGGTTTTGGAAAACATTAGCACATGTTTTTTATAAACCGGTGCTGAAAATTTGAAAATTTCATTTTTCCCGCCAAAGAAATATCAGAAAATTTTAAAATAGCACCGGTTTGAAAATATTAGCACCGATTTTTAAAAACTGGTGCTAAAAATATGTAAAATTCTGTCTTCCCGCAAAAAAAATCAAAATAGCATTGGTTTTCTTAAAAAATAACATTGGTTTTAAAAATTGATGTAAATTTAAAAATAGCACCGATTTTTGTAAAAAAAATAGCACCAATTTTTAAAATCGGTGCTAAAAATTAAAACTTAGAACAGTTTTTTGTAATAAATAGCCCCGGTTTTTAAAAACCGGTGTTAAAAAGTTTTAAAATTCATTTTCCCGCCAAAGAAATTGCTAAAAAAAAATTAAATAGCACCGGTTTTGGAAAAATTAGCACCAGTTTTAAAAACTAGTGCTAAAAATTAAAAAATAGCACTGGTTTTGGAAGAAAAAAGCACCGATTTAAATCGGTGCTAAAACATTTCAAAATTTAAATTTTTCCCGCCAAAAAATTTTAAAATTCAATCTTCCCGCTAAGAAATTCTAAATATTCATAAAAAATTATTAAAGTTCAAATTTTTTTCCAAAGAATTCAAAAGATTTGCCAAAAATTTAAAATAATATTCCCAAAAATTTCATGAGCATGGAGCAGGGAGCAGCCGCTCTAAGCTATTTTTTTAAACTTTCTAAATCGTTCAATTCTTTTGTTGACTTTAACTAATAACTAATTTAAGATAAATTAATCAAAGATCAACCTTTACTGACCTAATATATACAAATAAGAATACAATTTATTTACATTAACTAATTAACGTTCAATGCTTAATTGATTTAGTATACATAAATACAAGACTAAATTATTAGTCCCCTACAAAGTATCTTATACCATGTTTTGGTCCCCATTGTAAATCAACCCTTAGACGGTACCCAACAAATTCAAAACAATTTGTTTGGTTCCCAAAGTTGATTTTCAGGTAAGACTAAATGGTTTTCCAAAATAGTTAGGGGTATAATGGTAATTTTACTAATGAGCATATATTTTCAATTAAAAAAATCCTAATTTTAAAATTTTTAGATTTTTGACTTCACGCTTGAGCCCTTGAGCCTCGAGCCCTCGACCCTCGAGCTCTCGAACCTACTGCCTCGAGCCCTCGAACCTCGAGTTTCCTGCCTTGAGCCTCGAGCCCTCGAACCTCCTGCCTCGAGCTTCGATCCCAAATGTGGAAATTTTTTACCACTTTACGCTTGAGCCCTCGAACCCTCGACCCTCAAGCCCTCAAACCCTCGAATGTATTGAACCCTCTGCCTTGAGCCCTCAAACCTCGAACCTCCTGCCTCGATCCTCGAGCCCTCAAACCTCTTTATTTGACTCTATATATAAATACTAGTGACTAATATGACTTTAACTAATGAACAGTCAAACTTTACTCGAATTTCAATATATAAACATTAATAACTTTGTCTAATCAACGGTCAAGCTTTACTTGACTTTCAATAAATAAACAGTAATAACAAAGTTGACTTTAACTAATTAACGGTCAAACTTATTTGAATTAGTATATAATAAATACTGATAAAAATATTTAACTTTGTCTAATCAACGGTAAAACCTTACTAGACTTTCTATATACAAATACTAGTGACAAGTTGACTTTAACTAATCAACAGTCAAACTTTACTTGACCATCACTATATAAAAACACTAATGACTAATCTAACTTTAACTAACAACGTTCAAACTTTACTTGACTCACTTTCTCTATATAGAAACACTAGTGACTAAACTGTTTTTAACTAATCAACAGTCAATTTTTACTCAACTTTCAATATATAAACACTAATAACTACATTGACTTTTTCTAACCAACGGCCAAACTTTACTTGACTTTCAATAAATAAACACTAATAACAAAGTTTACTTTAACTAATTAACGGTCAAACTTTATTTGAATTAGTACATAATAAATACTAATAAAAATGTTTGACTTTGTCTAATCAACGGTTAAACTTTACTTGACTCTCTCTCTATATAGAAATACTAGTGACTATGTTGACTTTAACTAATCAACGGTCAAACTTTACTCGACTTTCAATATATAAACACTAACTAGGTTGACTTTGTCTAATTAACTGTCAAGCTTTACATGACTTTCAATAAATAAACACTAATAACAAAGTTGACCTTATCTAATTAATGGTCAAACTTTATTTGAATTAGTATATATTAAATACTAATAATAATGTTTGACTTTTTCTAGTCAACGATCAAACCATACTTGACTTTCTATATATAAATACGAGTGACTAAGTTGACTTTAACTAATCAATGGTCAAACTTTACTTGACTCTCTCTCTCTGTCTCTCTGTATAGAAACACCAGTGACTAAGCTGAAACTCTCTCTGGCGATTTGGGTGAAAAAGGCGTTGCCTTCTCCCAAGAACATCGGGAGCAATTTCGTCGGATTAATCAGCTAATCTTCGGCCTGTACCTGATTATCCCGAATCCCCATGGGATTCCGACCATAATAATCTATGGGTTACGGATTTTTGATGGCTTCCACCTGTGGAACGAGGGTTTTTGAAGGACTTCACAATCCCGGTTACTGGTCAGCGACTCAGTTCTTCTAAGCATCTACAATGATCTGGGTAGCAGTGAGTTCGACTCTTAAAGGTGGGAATTTAATTCAACCACAAACAGGTTCTACTGAAACTTTTTGTTCTTGAACTTCGTTCCCTAATCATATTATATGAATAATTGTATTTCCTGGGAGGATTTGTATTCTGCGTGGATTCTGTCGATTTGTGTACCAACTCTGTGCTTACTTCTGTTCTCTGCGTGGATTTACTTTCTAAGTGTGGATTCTTACCTCCTGTGTGAGGACTAGTTCTATCCTCGTGTGTAGATTGTGTAGATTGTGTTCAATATTCTGCTGCTCTAATACTTATCCCCTGTTGCTGGGATAGGTACTAGAATAGTGTGTATTATATTCTGTGTGGAGTTTTGCGAGGGAAGATACGTTAGTCTTCTCCTGTGCATCTGATAAGTTAGTCAGATTGCTTGCCTAACCCTCTCTTGTCGTATCTTATTAACTTTACGGTTAAATATGGACCCAAAAGCTGCTCCTCCACCGAACCCGCTGTTTTACAGAGCCAGGCCACAAAATCAACCACGACTTTCAAGCAGAGGGAATGGTATAATTCGGTACTTGAGAGGAAAAGGGCATGGAACAATGCTGAAATCATCATGGACAAAGTTGATATTTCTGCAGCACAGGATGTGGATTTCGTTCTCTCTGAGGATGAAATTATCAAGGAAAACATTCGGCTATTTTATGGCTTTCTTTTCACTGGTACATATGCGGTAGGGAACTTGCTCATGGCAAAATGGGGTGTCCAGTGCTGGGTGCAAACAATGACTAATGGCTATCTCAAATTCGGTTTCAAGACAGCTGAGGATAGGGACAAAGTGATGCAGGGTCCAGATCATTACCTCCATGGTAAAAAACTATTTATCGTCCCTCTGCCTGAGTCTGGGAAGTTTGACATACGAATCATGGCAAAAAAACTGATTTGGATACGCATGAATCACTTGCCCAAGTCCTGCTGGCCCAAAAAGGCTCTGGAAAAGATAGCATCCACACTAGGAGATCCCATTCTCATGGGCAACGCAACATGAGACCTCGCTGGATATTATGCCAGGACTCTTGTCCTCGTCGACACCTCAAAAAAGCTCAAGGAAATAGTCACATTCCGCATGCCTGATGGAGCCACTCATTAGCAACAGATCCTTTACGACTACTGCAAACCGTGGTGCCCTAACTAATGAGAAAATACCCAACTTTTTTAGGGAATTCTTCCAGGCCAGAGATAGGACCATTCAAGAGCGCAGGGCAACGAGAAAAATAGGTGCCGGTTGTGACAAATGCGCTATTTCAGTACAGGCGGAGGAAGAAGAAAGCAACATTCCTAATGAGGTGACATCGCATACCTATGGAGACAAATCTACGGGTAAAAATACAGATAATATGAGTTCAAGCAGCACAGGACAAGATCTCAACCCAGAAAAGGAGAAAGATAAGGAGATGGGGAAAGAAGCGGAGATGGATCAGAACAAAGAGGGAGATGCTGCTGCTACTATACAGCAAATTTCTCAGGCTCATAACAACAAGGAGTTCAGTGGGGAAACCAGCCCAGATAGACACCCCGCTTATGGAGATGAAATAAGACCAATGCAGGGTGCAGGAATCATACCGAGATCATGCTGCATCCGGAGGCAAGACGGAGTAACCCCCCAAGAGTAGGGAGACCCCTAAACCTAAAATCACAAATCACGAGGGGAGAAAGCTGACCACGGGAAATTCCAGAACCAGATCATCTTCCATTTTGCTCAACCCATTGAAAAAGACTTATCAAAAAGTGGATGAAGTAGCGAAGAGCTCATCGTCAACTGATAGTAGCACAGGCGGCGGTCCGAGGCCAAAAGGGACCTTCGGTCCCCAATGAATGAGGTCTGCCTCAACATCAGGGGCCTTGGCACCCCGAAAAAAAGGAGATGGGCGAAGAACATCATCTCTGAAAAACAATATTGGTCTACTGGGTATTCTGGAAACAAAGGCAAGGGAACGAACGCTGAACATCTCCATGAATAGTCTCAAATGATGGATATACACCCACAATTTTGACGTGACACCCAACTCTAGGATTCTCATAGTTTGGGATCCCAAAAAGTTTTTTGTTGAGATAACAGGTAGAATGGCGCAGCTGATTCACCTAAAAGTACGCAGCGTGCCGCACCACCTTTCTTCCTGGGTCGGCACTCTTTGATCACCTACCATTCGTAACATCATTGGCGCAAGATATAGACAAGCTAAACAGGCCCTTTAGGTTCCAAAACATGTGGAACGCACATCCGAGGTCCAAACAGGTGGTACATGATCACTGGTCACCAGAGGTACAGGGATTCAAACAATATGCTTTATGTCGCAAGCTACAGAGGTTGAAGAAACCCCTAAAGGAACTGGGGAAAAAATTTCAATCACATGTCAGAAAAGGCAAAAAGAGAAGACAAGGAGTATGCAGCAGCATTAAAGAATCTTACATCGGCGAATGCATCACCCGTGCTGGTACATCAATTGACTGCCTTAAAGCAAAAAGCACTGCTCTTCTACACGGCAGAGTCGAAGTTCCTTTCCCAAAAGGGAAGAATTAACTTTTTCACCATGGCGGATAAGGGAACAAGATTTTTTCACGATTTGGTGGCCAACACGAAAAGGGGTGGGATTCCGGCAATCCTGGATGATGAAAACAGGATAGTCACATCCAGTGAAAGAAAGGGGACACTATTGGCTGAATTTTACAGAGGATTGTTCGGTACAGAGGTTACACGAACTTTTATAGAGGTAGATACACTCTGCTCAAGTCCCTTACTCAACGATATAGAGAGAGCAATATTAAGCCATGATATAGAAAGACATGAAATAAAGTTTGCCCTCTTCTCCATGTCTGATGACAAAGCCCCAGGCCCCGATGGTTTCACAGCGGCTTTCTTCAAGAGTCATTGGGAGACCGTGGGTCAAGATGTCATGGAATCAGTCTTGGAATTCTTCCAAAATGGAGATCTACTGAAAAAACTCAACCATACAGCCGTTGCACTCATACCCAAGAAGGAAGATAATCTAAGGGTGGGTGACTTCAGACCCATCTCCTGCTGTAACATCATTTATAAAGTCATCTCCAAAATCATCGCCAACAGAATCGAACCTTTCCTCCCCGGTCATATTGACCCCTGCCAGGCTGCATTCGTCAAAGGTCGGAAGCTATCAGATAATGTAATGTTGGCCCAAGAGATGGTAAGAGGATACGGCAATTCAAGATCATCCCCCGCTGTATGATTATGGTCGACCTCGCAAAAGCATTCGACACAGTTTCTTGGGATTTCATACAAGAGGTACTTACCGGCCTGGGCTTCCCGCACTTATTGGTTAACAGAATTATGGAATGTGTAACAACTGCGACACTCTCCATTGCGATCAACGGAAAATTATGTGACTTCTTCAAAGGCAAAAGGGGTGTTTGTCAGGGTGACCCGCTCTCCCCCCTACTATTTGGCATGTGCATAGAATACCTCTCCAGGCTGCTGAAAAAGGAATACAGAATCCACTCGGTTCTCGTTTCACCCCAGATGCGAAAAACTGAAAATCATTCATCTAGATTTTGCGGATGATTTGATGCTCTTCTTAAAGGTGGATCGAGACTTGATTCATACCCTCATGTCTGTTCTCAATGATTTTCAATAGACCTCCTACTTAGCCATCAACGCCGCAAAGTCGCAATTCTTCAGGGTGGGCATAAAAGATGACTTAAGCTTCACAGGCATACCTTGGGCTACCTTCCCGGTCAGATAATTGGGCATCCAGCTGGACTCCAGTAAATTGAAGGTCTCTCAATTTCACAAGCTCCTCGACAGTATCGACAACGAGATTGCAAAATTCAAAGGCACACGCTATCATATGCTGGAAAAATGGAACTCATCAAATCCGTGGTCCAGGGCATCATTGGTTTCTGGATACAGCACTTCATCATACAGGGAAATTTCATGGAATCACTAGAAAAAAAATGTAAACATTTCCTGTGGGGAGAAAAGAAACAGAATAAGGTATCTTGGAAGAGGCTATGTACTCCGAAAAGTGATGGGGGTCTGGGAATTCGGGACTTCAAGATATGGAATATGGCCGTCATCGCACAGCAGTTATGGGATATACACTCAAAGAAGGATTCGCTCTGGATCTGATGGGTTCACTCACAATTCCTTACCACCAGCAGTATTTGGCTTGCACATCCAAGGGCTCCATGTGGTAGAATCTCGGAAAAATTTTCACTCTACTTCATGAATCTCTGCAAACTCTGGGATAAACTGATTATCATATCAGGTGGCTCAGTCGACTCGGTCAAGAACATGCTGGCGGTTTGGGCAGGATCAGGAAAATTCACGGCGACAGCCTATGATCACATACATAGGTCTACCTACCCTCACTTATATGATATAGCCACCCTCCCAAGGGTAGATTTTACAACTCCCTTTGGCGTGGATCCATTCCCACCCAGTTCTCGTTCATTACCTGGCTTGCTTCTCTTGGCCGACTTCAAACCAAAGACAGGTTCCATGGAGGCGAAGATGCACACACAGATCACATCTGCTCCCTATATCATTCGGAGATAGAGTCGCATGATCACTTGTTCTTCCGGTGTGATTTTGCCCGAACTGTATGGGATAGGGTGAAAATCTGGATAGGATTGAGAAGAGACACAGAGTCCATTGCAGCCTCTGAAAAATGGATCAGAAGACAGGTCTGGGGATCAAAGCTGAAAAGGAAGATGGGACCTTTGGCTTTGGAAACTACTGTATACTACATATGGAGTGACAGGAACAAAGTACTCAAGAGAGGTCTTCGACCGGATTCAACAAGGGCATTCAAGCTTATTAAAAAAAATTGCTACCTCATCCTCAACAGATTATTTCCTCATGAGTTGCTGTTCTAACAAATGCCACAATCGCGGCCAACCTTGGTCGGCAAATTTCTCAAAATTTTATTTTGCAGGTTAACTCACTGGCGGACTTCGGATGCCCATCCGAGCGGTAAAAACTTTGTACAGGTAAGTAAAAGGGCGGTACATATTCCTTATGGTTTGGACCTCCTATTTGCTCGGAGATTGTTTTTGGAAGGCCAACAACACCACAACAAATTTAGGTGTATATGGTATAACCGGTCTACACCACTTCATCTTTTTGCAGAAGTGGCATGAAGGCGCCATCCCATCCAATCTTTTTGCAGGACTGGGGTAAGTACCAAAAAAATAAATGGGTTACACCGGAGGCTCGAGGAATTTGGTGGTTCGATGGTTGTGGAGGCTTTCGAGGGCTCGAAGAGGCATCCGAGTACTGGAGTCTCTCGAGTCATGGAGGCATTCGAGGGGTATGGTGGTCCGAACAGGCATTTGGCCCCTGGAGGGCATTCGAGAGATGGAGATGCTAGTGTGCTGGACGTGTTTGAGTGCTGGGGAGATGGTTGTGGAGGCTTTTGAGGGCTCGAGGAGGCATCCGAGTACTGAAGACTCTCGATTCCAGGAGGCATTCGAGGGGTATGGTGGTCCGAACAGGCATTCGACCCCTGGAAGGCATTCGAGAGATGGAGATGCTAGTGTGCTAGACGTGTTTGAATGCTGGGGAGGGGCATTCGTGTGCTGGAGGTCTGCGACCGCTCTAGGGGGGAATTTCGAGTATGGAGGTGTTCGTGTGCTGGAGGTGTTCAAGTGCCCGAGGGTTCATTCGAGAGCTGGAGGTCCTCGAGTGCTCGAGGTGGCTTTCGAGTGCTGGAGATTTTTTGTGTACTCGAGGGGGCATTCGAGTGGTGGAGGAGTTTTTGAGTGCACAAATGGGACATTAGACATATGGATGATTGACGGGTATGGTGGTTCGAGGACATTTTGAGTTTCGAACCTCGAAGGAGTTATACCCTCGAGGAGGCTCTGCCCTTAAAGGGGTCATACCCTCGAGGGGGCTCCGCCCTCGAAGGAGTTATACCCTCGAAGGGGCCCCACCCTCGAAGGGGTTATACCCTCGAAGGGGCTCTGCTCTCGAAGGGGCTCTGGTCTCGAAGGGGTAATACCCTCGAAGGGGCTTTCATGTCCTGGAGGCATTCGACGGGTATGGTGGTCCGAACAAGCATTCGACCCCTGGAGCTGGAGGTCTTCCAAGTGCTCGAGGTGGCTTTCGAGTGCTGGAGGCTTTTCATGTACACGAGGGGACATTCGAGTGATGGAGGTGTTTTCGAGTGCGCGAATAGGACATTAGACATATGGATGATCGACGGGTATGGTGGTTTGAGGACAGGGGCTCTGCCTTCGAAGGGGTTATGCCCTCGAAGGGGTTATACCCCCGAGGAGCTCTACCCTCAAAGGGGTTATACCCTGGAGGGGGCTCTGCCTTCGAAGGAGTTATACCCTCGAAGGGGCTCTGCCCTCGAAAGGGTTATACCCTCGAAGGGGCTCTGCCCTCGAAGGGTAATACCCTCGAAGGGGCCCTGCCCTCGAAGGAGTTATACTCTCGAATGGGCCCTACCCTTGAAGGGGTTATACCCTCGAAGGGGCCTCACTCTTGAAGGGGCATTTGCCTCGAAGGGGTATACCCTCAAAGTGGCCCAAAAAAAACAAAAAATCAAACAAATCAAAAAAAACAAAAAAACAAAAAAAAACAAATTTCCTCTCTTCATCTGACCACAAGGATTCCCACTGTTATTTACATGGCCATTCGACCAGGAAGGCCGAGTTTACTCTCAGTCTGGAAGGCCGTCGCCACAACTTAGCAACGGTTAGGCTCACACCCGTGGGGAACAAACCACGGTTCAAGAACCGGTTCACACGTCCGGTTGTATGGAAGGTGTACTATTTGGTTGCGCTATTTACCAGGGTCAGGATTCCCGAGTTTACGCTATTTACCTGCGCTGCACTGAAAAGTGCAACATGGCATCAGGCTATCCATTTTCCTAAAATGGAAAGAACGGTTACAAAACCGTTACGCGGGGCATGCACGGTAAAAGTCATGCCCGGTCTCTTCATCATTAGGAGGTTTATCGGCGGGGAACACTAGGGAGCAATACAGACTACGGTCAATCCGCTCCCAACCTCATAGAGAAAACCTCGGTACTCATCCAGAGATCGTTATCGAAGGCCAATAACACCTCTTTATCTTCATCTTAGAGGTGTACATGGTAGAAGCAGTGTACCAGCTCTTCCTGAAGAAGACGACATACTGCTTCACTTGAAGGCCGAGACCATCCTCGGCTTGGAAGACACCCGTTAGGGTGAGAACCCGAGACCACTCTCAGTTTTGAAGGTTGTCGCCGCACTTTAGCGATGGTTGGGATCACACCGTGGGGAACAAACCACGGTTCAAGACCCGGTTACCACTCCCGGTTGTATGGATGATGCATGGAGTGAGGGGCTAGTGAGTTTGTTCTCATGCTTTTCTATTTTATCTCGGATGATTTCATAGGTCCCGGTCAACACCACGGGGCGAGCATTTCGGTCTCCTAGTCATAGTACATAGACTAGGGATTGTATATTATTATGTTCCCATGTACTAACGGGAATGGGCTAACGTGCCCATTCCCGTAGACGGTCATGGTTCCTTTTCTATTTACCATTACCTTCGACCAGTGACTAAGCTGACTTAAATGAATCAACAGTCTAACTTTACTCGATTTTTACTATATAAATACTAATAACAAAGTTGACTTTAACTAATCGATGGTCAAACTTTATTTGAATTAGTATACATTAATACAAAAAATGGCTGGAAATAAGTGAAATGACTATTATACCCCTGTGAAAAAAATCAAAAAGGAAACCCTTCCCTCATTTCTTCATTTTCTTTCTTTCTTCCAAAAATTCATCGTTCACATTTTCCTCGTTGCTCCTCGAAAAATCGACGATTGATGGTGGTTGTGTTGGTGTAGGTGTGGTGGTTCAATTGGAGGTGAGTCTGCGGCGGTACGACGGTGGTTCGATTGGAGTAGTTATGGAGCAGCGGCGGCAAAGATACATGGTGCGGTGGGGGATAGAGTTTCTGGCGGAGCTAAGAGGTGGCAGAGTTAGGGCTGAGGTAGGAGGTGGTGGAACTAGGCGTCGGTGATGGAGCTAGGGCAGCGATGGCGCACGGTTCTTTCTGGTGGCTGGTGGTGTGGGTTTCTGGCGGAGGTAAGGCAGAGTTAGGAGGTGGCAGAGTTAGGGCGGAGGTAGGGGCACATTTCTTTCTGGTGATTGGTGACGTGGGTTTCTGGCGGAGCTAGAGCAGAGCTAGGAGGTGGCGGAGCTAGGGCAGAGGCATGAATAATGCCTTGAGCGCCTTCTGGAACACCAGCAACGTCTGCGAGACCCTCAAAAACTTTCATGACTTTCAGCCTCGCTAAAGCACTGTAAGAAACTGCTCAAAACAATAAAATGTTTCAATCAAATTAGATTTCTCAAAGTCCAGGGTTGATTTCGATCGGTTTGCAGGGAGAAAGAGCTGGAGATGTTAAACATGGTGAGATTGAGAGATAAGTTACAGAAGCACAAGAGGAATAAACTAAGGAGGAAGAGGAGAAGGAATGAGATTGCTGAGAAGAAGGCGAAGGCCTTTTATATGTTGCTTTCTCATTGCAATGCTTGTTGTTTGTAGCGTTGGTTGTGATTTCGATTAAATTTGTTTGTTTTTCGTATATTCAGAAGCTTGAGGAGTTTGAAAAATATGACAAAGAAGCTGATGAGTGGAGGGCTAGACAGATAGCTAAGGAAGTTTCCCAATGAAAGGTAATGATCACTGGATTCTTTGCTAGTTTTTCTACTTGTGGCTGTTTTTCTTGGTTTTTTGAATAATCTGATGTCGTTGGTGCCTTTTCGTGTTTTGATTGAGAATATTAACGTGGTGAATTTCTTGGAGTACTGAAATTTCTTAGTTTTGTAATTAAGATATTCCTGCCACTTCTTGTTTCTGGGAGGAAAACCTTAATGTGCCTTAGGATCTGTGTATGAACATTTAAAGGAGCAGCGTGCCGGTTCTTATGCGTTGTCAATCAGATGGAACTCACTGTACTCATATGATTTGTTATGCATTATTTGATTCACTATTGCACCTATCTTCTAGTCTTTAAGAACTGATGTAGCATAGGGTGAATTGACTTGGCTTGAGGTAATGCTGATTGTGGAAAAATTGGAAGAACTACTAAATTTATTAGGTAATGTTGATTGAATGAACCTTTCCCTTTTTCTCCTTGTGATTGTTCATGCATAGTACTGTATTTAGTAGTAGAATGGACAATAGATATAACTAAAGACTTTCTTGAACAATTCCGGCATTAGTTCGGAGCATCTATATAGAAGCTTAATCTTTCTAACTTATAACAATAGTGCTAGTAGACCATACATGATACGTGTGTCACTTTTTACGCATCAGAGAAGCATTGAATTTAAACTTATGCTTATATTTGTGTTCATATCATGTTTTTGCTAAATAGTTCATTGTACTGTTAATTCTCGGTTTCATTGTGAACTATGTAGTTGCTCAACAGAACGAAGAAATTGCAAAGTTGGTGGAGGAGGCACAAATGAATAAAGAACATATGCTTCAGGTACCGAATTACTTATCGTTATAGCATGAATCAAGCATATGCTCATTTTTCCTATTTATTATTTATTATGTCAGTATAAAAGTATTGCTCAAGCAAATGAAGAAGCCCTTAAACAGCTTGAAACTGCATATGAGAAATCAAAGGCAGGGGTATCACACCATCATTGTTTTGTTATTGTTGAATGCATTTAGTTTTCTTGCTAAACATTTGGGTATTGCTAAACATAGGGTGAATTGACTTGGCGGAGCTAGACAGTAGTCATTCACTAAACCTTTTCTTATTTATATAGGATGCTTGTGACATTATTTTTAAATTGTAAGGTAAAACATAATGAGATAGACTTGTGTGCTGAGTGGAGTTTTGATTACTCTTTTTTTTCTCCATGTTTATTTAGATCTAAACTACGTAGCCCCTTTATGTGTATGTTTGATTCCTTTGTCTGTTTGAATATACAGAGGATTTCCAATTTGTCTTAAGTATGTTCCAGGCATTAGGTTCTGAACATACAATGAGCCTTCCAAGGTAAGATTTACTTATTTAGTTACATTTACCTTTCCCCCCTACCATTTTTGCAAACTAAATTGAAGTTTGTAGTTGTATAGTCTTGTGGATGCATATGGAACGGTACATCTGAGCATTTTTAAGGATCATGGATTGAAGATTAGTTGCGTGGTTTAGCCTTGTGATTTGATGTGTATAAGCCACGTGTATCAATTGCTAGTTCAAGCTAAAGTTATGTTTAGTCCCGTAGATAGTTATGTTTGTGATAGTTATGTTTAGTCCCATTGATTATTAATTTTGTATCATAACTTTTTCTGTTTTATTTCTATATTATAAATTTTGTGAAGTTGATTTTATTATTAAATTAATGTCCTAATAAATTGTTAAGGGATTTTTTTTCATCGTCGTAAATAATTTAGTACCAGTTAGAAAACCGGTGCTAAGAAAAAAACTGGTGATAAAATTAGCACCGGTTAAAAAACCGGTGCTAACAAAAAAACCGATGCTAACAAAAACACCAGTGCTATCACAGTACATATTAACAAAAATATCGGTGCTAAAAGTAGGAGTTTAGCACCGGTTTTTTTCCAATCGGTGAAACCGTTTCATCTATTACTTAGGCACCAGTTTTTTTTTACGAAACATTTGGTGCTAGAACAAAAAAACTGGTGTTAGAGGGGTCTCTGTGGTAGTGACATTAGAATACGTAGGACTATATTTGAAAGAACCAATATTCTCACACGGACAACTATATGTAGTTCTTTCTCGTGCAAGAACTTGAAATAATGTTGAAGTCCTAATCGCACCACGAAAAACAAACAGCACCATTCAAAACAACATAAGAAATGTAGTTGGAAGTGGAAGGTTCATCTACTCTATCAATCTCCCAAAAAGAAACTGATTTCCAGTTTCAAAACATGAACTCAGATTCTCTAGTGGAAAATAACTCTAACTCTTTCAGAGTTAGTCACATGAAAAGAAATACTCCTTTCTATTCATTGGATGATATCTCAAAACCTATCACAAATTTTTTTTGGAGAAAAAAGACCCAACAGCCTGAACTCCCTCCTATTCAGGAAGAATTAGTTAAGAAGGATACGGTTACTTTATCAAATGCTTTCCACACTTTATCTGACGTACAGGATGATGAACTTGTTGCCCATGAGGATGAAGTTGTAGACATTTTCCATGAGTCATTGGAATCACAGGAAGTAGTGCCACTCCAGACAGGTGCAGAAAAGGTAGACAATATGGTTATATGTTTGTCTACTCCTAATGAAGTACAGAGGGATCCAACAGAACAAGCTCTCTGCACTGCAATCCAAGTCTCAATCACTTATGCTGAACACAACAGAGCTGCAGAGCAAATTACTCAACCTGAGGTAAGTATTACTACATCAGACAATTTGATTAAAAGTGAAGGCAAGAAGGGTAAAAATAGAAATGCCCCAGTAACTAAACTGAGGAAACTAAGATCATCACAAAAAGCAACCCCTCCTAGTTTTAAATGATAAAATACACAAAAATAGGGAATATATTAGTCTGGAATGTTAGGGGTTATGGTACTTCACTGGATAGATTAAAGGCTCTTAACTTGAAACACAAGATTGACATTCTATGTTTAATTGAACCATGGCATGATAAACAGAATTTAAACACTTTGATGTATGATCTTGGCTACAATAATGCCCTCCATGCCCAGAATGCTAAAATTTGGATTTTATGGAATCATGTCTTCAGTTTAGCCATTTTAAATGAATCTGATCAGTACTTACAGGCTAGAGTTACTGACAAAGCCACTTCTGTCAATTGGAATGTTTTCTTCATTTATGCTAGTGTCCATAGACAGTCGAGGGAATTTTTATGGTCTGATTTACAATCCCCAACACCTGATCCATCCATATTCATAGGGGACTTCAATACTGTAGCCTCGGTTTCAGAATATAAAGGTAGGAAATTAACACCTAGAAAAAGCATGAAACAATTTAATGATTTCTTAACTAACATGGATTTGCATGAAATCCCTACTTTAGGCAACTCTTTTACTTGGAGTAATAATAGATTTAGGGATAAATGTAAGGACCTTCAGTTCCAAAGATTAGACAGGGGTTTGAGTAATTTAGACTGGCTAGATCTTTTTCCAAACAGTTCTATACAAGTACTAAATTGAATGACTTCTGATCATTCCCCTCTATTACTATCTATCCAATCTGCTATAGAACAGGCTCCAAGGTCTTTTAGATATCAGGAAATGTGGTCAAACAGACAAGATTTTAAAGAATTAGTGGACTCTAATTGGAAATTAATATCCCCTCTTACTGGGATGTAGAGGTTTGTTCACAAACTAAAGAGACTTAAGATTGTAATAAAAGACTGGAACAAAAACATATTTGGCAATGTAAATCATAATCTTTTACAATCTGAATCAAAAGCCAATGAATTGGAAATCCTGTTTCAGCAGTCTCAAGAAGAATCAGTTTTAACTGAACTTATGAAATCAAAAGCTACGCTTCTCAGAGTTCAAAAGGAACACAATATTTTTCTGAAGCAAAAGGCGAGGTTAAATTGGTTAAAACATGGAGATACAAACACTAGCTATTTTCATCACACCATTAGAGATAAGAAAGAAAGATCCAGAATTGGTAAAATTAAAGATGGAAAAGGGAATTGGATAACTGATCCAAATCTGATTAAAGAAGAGGGTGTTCAATTTTTTCAGGTATTACTTAATGAGGATGTCTCACAAAAAAAGGGAACTTATCTTAATCATTTTCTGCAAGAAATTCCTAGAGTATTAACTGATCAACAGAACCTCCTTCTGCTTAACCCTTTTAATATACAAGAATTGAAATTTGCAGTTTTGGACCTTAACAAATCAAGTGCCCCGGGCTCTGATGGTTTCTCAGGTGATTTTTACACCTCATTCTGGGAAACCATTAAGGAGGATCTATTAGAAGCTGCTAATGAATTTTTAAATAATGGCAACATCCCTAAAGCCATGTCAAGCACCTGGCTCACTCTAATTCCCAAGAAATCTATTCCAATCACATTTGCTGATTTTAGACCAATCAGCTTATTAAACTTTGTTAATAAACTTTTCTCAAAATTGTTAATGGAAAGGATCAAACCACTGATGCACTTAATGATTTCCCCTGAGCAAAGTGCTTTCATTAAAGGAAGGGACATTTCAGATAATGTTATTCTAATGCATGAAATGACCAGACTACTGTCTAGGAAATCTAAGGTTTCTAATCTGATAGTTAAACCTGATATGCAAAAGGCTTTTGATAGGGTTTCTTGGTCATTCCTAAATTCTATTCTCCTACATGTTGGTTTCCATGGTAAATTTGTTAGACTCATTATGCATAACATTGCATCAGCTCATTTTTCTATACTAATTAATGGAGTAACATCAGGTTTCTTTTCTTCCACTAGGGGTATTAAACAAGGAGACCCTCTCTCCCCTTTTCTGTACAATATACTATCAGAGGATTTCTCTAGAGGTCTAAAGAAAATGTTTACCATTGGATATTTACAGTACTTTAGTCTTCCCAATGCTTGTTCTCCCCTTACTCACCTCATGTATGCCGATGACACTGCTATTTTTCTGAATACTGAGACCAAAAATTTGAGGCGGTTTAAACAATTTTTGATTGCATATGAGAAAACTTCAGGTCAAAAGGTAAACTTTGCAAAATCAGAATTTTTTGTATCTCATAAGACACCTCTACATCATGTCCACTCTGTCAGGAGAATTCTGGGGATGGAGAAAGGCTCCTTTCCTTTTAAATACCTTGGTGTCCCTATTTTTACAGGTCGTAATTTAAAGCTTCATTATTTACCTGTAATAGAAAGAATGGAAAAGTTGATAAATAATTGGAAGAATAGATGGTTGAGTTCAGCTGGTAAGATCATTTTGATTAATCATTGCTTTCTTTCAATTCCAACACATATTTTTGGAGTTTAAAAACCCCCAAGGATAGTTTTAAAAACAATGGAAAAAATGGCATCTAGCCTATTCTGGGGAAAAAGTGAATATTCTGAAAGAAAAAGGTGGAGATCTTGGAAAAAAATGAGCTACCCAGTGGATGAAAATGGTATAGGTTTTAGGGACCTAAATGCTATAGTTGATGCTTTCTCATGTAAATTATGGTGGAAGCTACAAACTAACAGGACCCAATGGTCAACTCTTTTATGGTCACTACCTGTCTCTTATAAAAAATCCCACATTTGGAGTAGAATCACTGGAATAACTGCTAAGGCAAACAGTTTATCTAGAGTTATTTTTTGTAATGGGGATTGCTCATTTTGGAATGCAAATTGGACAGGTGAAGGTGCTCTTTGTTATAAATAGCCTGAGGAAATGGATATTCATTTCGAGGATATCTCTCTCAGGTCTTTTATTAACAACAAAAATGCTTTCTTACTAAATCTGGAGCCTCATTTGGCTACCAATACCATTCTTATTTTGCAGAAAGTGAAGTTGGAATTCTCTCACGTGGACAAGCAAGTTTGGACTCCAAAAAATGATGGGAACTTTTCAATAAGATCGGCTTATAGTATTTTCAGACAAAAAAGACCTGAAATCCAACATTTTAAAAAGGTTTGGTCTCCTTTCATACCTAGAAAGATGTCTATGCTTCTTTGGCGAGATCTAAACAGTATCCTACCTTTTGATAATATTTTATGTAGGATGGGTTTTTCTTTTGCTTCTATATGCCCACTATGCATGAACAGTTTAGATAATTTGGACCACTTCTTCAATTCATGCCCCTCTTCCTGTGCTGTCTGGCAAAGTGTGCACTCATTTCTACAGATACAACATATAGGATTTAGGAATTTAAAAAGCAGAGTGGAATTTTATTTATCACATAGGGCTGATTCTAAAATTCATGCAAACTTGATAACTGCTGCTATAATGGTTACAATTTGGACTCTCTGGACTAATAGAAACAAAATCATTTTTCATAATAGATCCTTCTCAGCTGATGCTTGTGTTCATGAAATTAAAGAAACGATCTATCAAATATTCACAGCTCACAAATTGATAGGTAATAGAGAAAGGCATAAGCAATGGATTCAGGCTAAAATCATTCCACATATCTTTCAGAAGAAGAAAAATGTTATTACTGCAGTCCATTGGGAAAAACCTCTATCTGGTTTCAAAATCAATACTGATGCATCATGGATATCTAGTGGTCTTTCCTCAGCTGCCGTTATAGTCAGGGATTGGAAAGGAAATGTGGTTAAAATGAGAGTTAAAATTTTTCAGAGTCCAATCCCCTTATATGCAGAACTGTTAGCTATTCAATGTGGATATGACATCTGTTCAGAACTAGCTTTAGATAATAGTTTTATCGAATCTGACTGCTTAACTGCTGTTAGGGGTATTCAGAACCCATGGGGCTGCCCTTGGAGAGTTTTCTCCATTTGCAGTGCACTTAATGTAGATCATCTCTCAAAACCCAATCCAGCATACACCTAGAGAAGCTAATTTGGCTGCTGATTTCTTGGCAAAATTTGCTAGGGATAACCTCTTACAAGGCGACTTAGACTACAGGTCTATTCCCCTTTTCCTTAGGGGATTACTGTCACTTGATAGCATTGGTTATCCAGCTATTCGCATTGGATCTCCAATGAACACCGGTAGGAAATAGAAATGGACTATTCAATTAGCTAACATGGGGTTCTTACACTGTTTTTTCGCAGTGTGGATATTTGTATTTAGTTCAAATACTGCTAGTCTCTCTCCTCTTATATTTTCAGGTTTCCCCGAACACTTAAATGGAAAGGATTCAGAAGTCAACCACTGGTGACAGGCAAAGGAGGCAGGGCGAGGTCCTAAGCACTCCTGATGCTGCTACCTTTTGACATTTCTCACCCTCTGATGCTGCCTGGTTTTCAGAGGAATTTACTGCAATTTGACTGACCTATGTGAGCAGAAGTAAGTATTCGGGAATTCCATCTCACACAGGATCTAATCTTATCTCTCGTCTGGCATATCGTTGACAAATAGGAGTCTCGAATTTCTTGATTCTCTGACCTGTTCGTGGTATATTAGCTAGATGGATTTCTTAGTCTGAACTATGTCAGTAAATCAATGCTCCCTAGTTTTCTTTTAGTAAGGTGGAAGCACCGCTTTTGGAAGCAAGGGTTCTTGTGCCTCATGAGCTTATTTTGGCTTTTGCATCATCAATGAGATGATCTTTTTGTAAATTGTGATGATCATGCTTGCCAAGTAAAGAATGGAACTGGTTACGTCCAAGAGCTTTAGTGAACAAATCCGCTGGTTGGTCTGTCGTACGGATATGTTGAGTAACAATAGTGCCAGATTGGACAAGATCTCGGACAAAATGACAATCAACTTCAATGTGCTTCGTGCGTTCATGAAAAACTGGGTTGGCTGCTATGTGGAGAGCGGATTAACTATCACAAAACAATTTCATAGGAAAAGAGTGAGAAACCCCTAAGTCCTTCAGTAAGGACCTAAGCCATAACAACTCACAGCAGGTAACTGTCATAGCACAATACTCTGCTTCAGCAGAAGACCGAGAAACAGTAGGTTGCTTTTTAGTCTTCCAGGAAACCGGAGAATCACCAATCATAACAAAATAACCAGATAAAGAACGCCTAGTAATTGGACAGGTGGCCTAATCTAAATCACAATAAGCAGTCAATTGTAGAGTACTACGGGAAGAAAGAAATAAACCTTGACCAGGATAACTCTTCAGGTAGTGCAACACACGAACCGCAGCTTGCCAGTGAGGAACACAAGGAGACTTCATGAATTGAGAAAGAGTATGAACAGAATAACTAAGTTCAGGACGAGTAATAGTCAGATATATCAGGCGCCCAACCAAACGGCGATACTGCTCCGGGTCATGGTAGGCTGGACCTTCAACACGTGCCAAATCATGTTGTTGCTCCATCAGAAAATCAATTGGTTTGAAAGCAGATAAACCTGTATCAGATAGGACGTCCAAAGCATATTTCCTTTGCGAGAGAAACATCCCCTCCGGTCTTCTAGCAATCTCTATGCCCAAAAAAAACTTAAGCAAACCAAGGTCCTTCATATGAAAACAAGAACCCAAGTATTTCTTGAACTCAGAGATGAGCGAAGAAGAATTACCAGCAATAACCAAATCATCCACATAAACCAGAACATGTAAAGAAACTGATCCACGGAAATAGACAAATAAAGAGTAATCAGCCTTACTCTGAACAAAACCAAAAGCCCGTAAAGCCTGAGACAGTTTAGCAAACCAGTTTTGAGGAGCCTGATGAAGACCATAAAGAGATTTCTGAAGGCGACAAACCTGACCAGGAGGTACAACATAGCTAGGCGGAGGATGCATGAACACTTCCTCATGCAAATCACCATGCAGGAAGGCATTATGAGCATCCATCTGATGCAGTTCCCTACCTTTTATAACAGCAACAGACAGGAACAATCTAACAGACTTCATCTTCGCAACTGGAGCAAAGGTCTCAGTGTAATCAATTCCTTTAACCTGGCGATTTCCAAGAACCACTAGGCGTGCCTTATGATGTTGAATAATACCATCTGAACGAAACTTCATCTGGTACACCCATTTGCACCCAATAGCCTTCTTATGCGCAGGCAAAGGAGACAAACTTCATGTCTGATTTTGCTCCATGGCAGTAAGTTCCTCACCATAGCATCTCGCCAATGAGAATGACGGGAAGCCTCAGAGTAAGTAGTGGGATCTGCACTAGAAGTTATAGCACCCAAAAATTTAGAATGCATACCAGAAAAATTATCACAATTTACATAATCAGTAAAAGGCTAGAGAACACCTGAGCAAAGTGATGACGCGTGAGGGAATGTATTCGAAGGGGGAGATCTTCAGAAGTAAGAGCACAAGCATGATCATCACAGTCGTAATCTGCCAAGTGTGATGGAGGACGACGAGATCGAACACTCTGTCTGATAGGTGGCAACTCAGCAGCAAAACTGTCCGGTACCAGAGAAGTCGGTAAAGAAGATACCGAGGATGTAGCATCGACGACGACTAGCGGAGAATAACTGGCAGCGGATTGCGAAGGTTGGTCGGCAGCGGCCGGTGTGGCGGTACCGGCATCGTGCGGTGGAGGACTCGCTAGCGGTGACCTACCGGCGTTGACCGGCTTTGACCGGTCGACATTGACTGGCGTTGACTGGCCGGCGATGGTCGGTGTTAACTGGTCGGCATTGATCGACATTGACCGGCCGGCGGTGACCGGCAAGACAACAGTCGGCAGTAGCTGGCCACCGGTGGTCGGTGGAAGGTCAACGGCAACCGATGACGGTGGATTGGCAGCGAAAGGTTGAACAAAAACTCCGTGCAGCTCCGGCGAGAAGGAGAAGGAATCCGGTGGTGGTGTGGTGGCGCCGCCAAGTTCATCGGATAAAGCAGATGTCGGAGTTGCAGAGTACGGGAACTGGTCTTCAAAGAAATCAGCATCCCGACTGTTAAAGATCACTCGGGATTCCAAGTAAAAAAGGCGATAGCCTTTCTTTCCGGCAGGGTAACAAAAAAATAGACACCGCCGACTTCGTGGTGCAAACTTGTCATGATATCTGGGAACATGAGCAGCAAAACACAAGCATCCAAAAACCCTTAAGGATGAATAATTTGGAGCTTGCCCATAAAGCAACTCAAAGGGAGTACGACCGTTGAGATGCTGAGTTGGTGTACCATTGATCAGGTAGGCAGCAGTAAGAACACATTCTCCCCAAAATTCAATAGGAAGACTGGCTTGGAACCGTAAAGCACGCGCCACATTGAGTAAATGGCGATGCTTTCTTTCAACCCAACCATTATGTTGTGGTGTGTCAACCATAGATGTCTCAAAGATGATCCAGATGCAGCAAAATGAGATCGCAAAGGCAGAAATTCAATCCCATTATCAGCCCGAACACGTTTTATGGTTCGGCCCCACTGGTTCTTCACTAAGGCACTAAATTCTAAAAATCTAGAGGCTACTTCAGACTTAGAGACCAATAAATAAACCCAAACAGCTCGGGAATAATCATCGACTATCGTCAAAAAATAAAATGCACCACTAGAGGATGGAGTTCGATGAGGTCCCCAAACATCACAATGTACTAATTCAAATAATGTAGTAGCATTTGTAGAACTCAATGTAAAACTATGTCTAGTCTGTTTTGCTCTACAACATACAGAGCAAGGTATAGTAGTATTATTTGTGCTAAAATCAAGAGTTGGAATAGAAGACAACACCGTAGATGATGGATGCCCAAAACGCTGATGCCATAAATCAGATGAAGAAACCGAAGCAACTGTCGGAATAGACTGCAGGATATGAGGACGAATGCGAGTATCCAATAGACCAAGCCAATAAACCCCCCCTTTCTGTTCACCCACGCCAATCACAATCCCCGTACTGATTTTCTGTAAAATGCAATAATTTTCAGTAAACAAGGCAGATAACAATCTAGAGCATGATAATAAATTGCATCGCAAAGTAGGTATGTAGAGCACATGAGTAAGGGTGACATCACCAAAACAAATAGACCCATATTGTATAGCATACGACACAGATCCATCAGGCAGTATAACATTCACAATATTGATAGCAGTAGTAATATCAGTAAGAGAACTTTTGTCACCAGTCATGTGATATGAGGCTCCCGAATCAAGAATCCAAGGTAAAGTAGACTTACCTGACCCACGGTCAGATAACGAATCAAACTGATTAAATAAATGTATGGCCGTACTCCATTGGTCGTCAGACAGAGCAGGACCGAAATTGGATTGTGTAGGTAAGCCAGAGGGGGCGGCCACCGCAAACCCTTGCGGCGACGTCACTACGCCGGCGAAAAGAGAATAACACAATTTATTTATTGTGTTAAAAAATAAATAAGAGAATACTAATCTCACCAACCAAATGTGCAAGCAGCCCCAAAAAAATAATAAATGCTGGCGTGTGGTTACACACGCCAAACAGGTGACCTGCGCGTCTCTGTTCAGCGCGTGGTTACACGCGCTGAAGAAGGGGAAGACACAGCTGCCGTGCGCGCATGAATCTCACGCGCGACTTATCTTCCAGGAGGCAGCGGGATCCGCCGGAGTTGCAGGGAAGCAACGGACGAACGGAGAGGCAACGGGATCTGCCGGAGTTGCAGGCGAGCAACGGACGATCGGTAGGGCAGCACTATGGGACAGCAACCATGGTGGCGTAGCAATTGAGCAACGGAAGGTGAATCTGAGCAATTGGCAACCGGACAAACGCCGTCGTCGGAGGAGCAAACCGCGGCCGAGCGAACGCCGTCGGAGGAGGAACAAACCGTGGCCGGGCAAACGCCGCCGGAGGAGTAGCAGGCGGAGCAGCGACTAAGCAAAAAAAATTTATTTTTATTATTTTGGAAAGAGGGAAAAATATATAAATTTTAAGATGGAAAATTTAGGTTCTTGGGTTTCAGGATTTTAGACTCTGATACCATGTAAAGAGAGGATTATGTTTTGGGTAGTAAAATATTCATTTTACGGTTTTTTATTTGTTCTTTCCCGGTGACACTAGTGCAAGAAAGGACTGCTTAGGACAGTTCAATCGATGTATGCACGGCGATTCTAAATCGAGTACCTAACACAGCCATGTAACCGGTCAGGCAAACAATAAACTTATAATTAAGAACCAATGCGCTTTCTATATTGTGGTTGTAATTTTTTTACCTGATGCGTTGGAGGCTGAATCGGGGAACCCCAGCGATTCTTAGCTAATCTTCCCTCTGACATCGAAAGTAGATTCGCTGCCCAAGGCTTAGTCAGGTTTACTTTTTTGGATATTTTTCCATTGTCGGATATATGCTGGGAGTTTCAATGTTTCAAAATTGGGTTGTTTATCAATTATGTCGTCGTAACTTGACCGACACAATATCTGATTTCAGAGCTAATCTGAATTCAGTTGTAAAATAAGTTTGTCATGCATTAGACACAGAGGTACATGTTCCAATATGAGAACTACAATTAGAATGGATCATTTTTCAAACTTGTGTAGTATTTCGCAACTACTTGGAGGTTATTTATGGACTTTCTTGTCAGATAGAGTTCCGGTGTCGGGTACCAAATTGGAATCAATATTGTTTGTTGAAGATAGCACTGGTGGAGAAAGGCCGATTAAAAGGGTTTATATTGGACTAGATATGTCACTTTGAAGGTGGCTTCTTTGGTCCTACCTTTGATCTATCAAAAGCGATTTTGGGAATTGCCTTCAAAATCGATCATTTAAGGAGGTTATTTTCCGCTATTGACCACGATGGTGGAACCGTCTTCCTGAAGTTTTGATTTCGAAACTTGTAATGGATCCTCGAGCGTTTATCGGAAGTTTCGAGTGTTTATCGGAAGTTCCGAGTCTGGAACTGCTTGTTGGTTCCTACATTGGTGCCAATTTCTTGCCTTTGTAACAATTTCCTGATTTGGACCTCATTTCTAGTTCACTACTGGATTTTGATGCGTAAGATTTCTTTATTTGTTATTTATGTTCCAAATTTGAAACATATTTTGGGTCCACAGTTACTAAAATGGAACTGGTACATCGGCTCTTAAGTAACTAATTGCAAGAAACTGGGAAGCAGATTCCGCTCGGAACTTAATTCGACAAGAGGTATAAATTGTAAATTCCAAAAATTGTAACCCGGCCTAAAGAAAAGCCTCATATAACAACTTCAACTCATACAACAATCTATAGAATACAATAACGAAGCACCATTCTATAGATAACAATAGAAATATCGCCAATTCTATTCCGCAAAATACATTCATGATCATCCTAAGTAACAAAAATCTATATACTACGCTAACGAGGAAAAAAATCTATAGATAGGAATAGAAATCTCACAAATTCTATTCCACACATTTCACGTCATCCCACGACTTGAAAACAGGTACATACGCACCGGTATGAGTTCATGAGTACGAGTATACACATGCGTATGTACCAATTGCATCGATATATATCATGTTAACATCAGTACCGATGCAAATAAGTACATACGCACCGGTATCCTGTCAACCAGTGTAACCTATTTTCGTACCAGTGTTGGTTTTACCGGTGTACCAATGTCAAATATATTGCACCGGTATTATTTGAATAAGTATTTGTACCAATGCAATTGCTAACATGTGCACCGGTACAGGATTACCGGTGTGTTCTTGTTTACCCTTTTTATTATTTGGCGTGAAGAGGTAAAATTTTTAAACCGGTAATGGGAAATTACCGGTTCAAAAAAATTTAAAAAGGAAAATTTTGCATTAGTACACCGGTTACAATTAGCATCAGTGTAGGAATTGATCACACCGGTATTTTCTTAATACCGGTGCAAAAAAATTTCTTATTCTTGAATTTTGGCGCCAAAACTATTAGTTTTCGCACCGGTATTGTGATTGTAGCAGGACAGGAAAATATGCTCCTTTTGGCTGAAAATATACACCGAAAATGGATTTTATCAGTGAAAAATGCTTTAAATGCACCGGTAAAGTCTAAATACCGGTGTACAAAATAGCATTAATTGCTCACCTATCCCCTTTTTTTAGCGGATTAAAAGTGGGATTTTTGGAAGAAGATGTTAATTAGTGGTGTTTTTTGGTTGATGAAGGCATTGAATTCTCCACAGTGAATACCCTTGAAGGTACCCTTTTTTTTAATTACATTTATGGATATTAAGGATTTCGTGTATGGTTTTGGTTAGTAGACATATGTACATTTTGTGTTTGATTATTTGATGGTGACTGAGGTAGAATTGTAGATATTAGTTTGTGATTTGTTCTCATGATTGTTGTAGTTATAAGGCTATGACTTTTGATTCCTATAGTGTTGGGCATGTTAAGAATGTTGTAGTTGTAATGTTGGTGTATATTGTGCATTTATGATGTTGCATGATTAGGAAGTCATAATGAAAAATTCTATTGTATTAAATGTGTTAAAGTTTGATTGTAGGACATTTATTGATATGTAGAGTTGTATCGCATCATCAAGAGGTGTAAGCATGTGTATGCCAACGTTAGTAGGGTGAGCGATGAATATATTATGTTCGTGGATGAGTTCTTGGAGCATGCTTTTAGTCAAGAGAAGCGAATACTATGCCCATATCGTGATTGTGGAAATTAAATTCGCAATGTGAAGAAGAACACCCTAAAACTCCATTTGTATAGCCGGGGGTTTGCGAAAGATTATGTTGTGTAGACCTTTTATGGGTAAAAATCACCACCGTAAGTGAGAGTTAGTAGTGAGGGAGAGTGTTTTGGGGATGCTAAGTTGGATGACATGTGTGAGGAGGTTGATAATGAGTTTAGAGGGAGGCCCGGGGTTTTGGCTAATTTCCTTGGTGAGAATGATACACCATTGTATCCCGGTTGCAATAAGAAAGACACGGTCACGTCGTGTTTAATGGAGTTGTTTAATTTGAAAGGTGTAGGGTCATGGAGTGATACTAGCATGAATAAATTGCTTTAGTTTTTTATTGAAAAGCTCCACTCGGTAACGTGGTTCATGATGACCTTTATGAAGCTAAGAGAGTTCTGTGTTCGGTGGGATTGGAGTATGAAAAGATAAACGCTTGTCCGAACGATTGTGTCCTATATAGGGGTGACCTTAAGGATAAGATTGTTTGTCCAGTATGTAATGTCTCGCATTATAAGAAGAGAGGTGTGGCTGTTGGTGGAGAGCATGTTGTGGCGGTGAGGAAGCGGGTGACCGCCAAATGTATGTGGTATCTTCCCATTATTCCGAGGCTAAGAAGGTTGTTTAAGAATAAAAAGGATGCAAAGAACTTGACGTGGTACGTTGATAGGGGAGGTTGTGAAGATGACGATATAATTTGACACCCGGCAGACGCGAACAAGTGGAAGAAATTTGATAGGATGTATCCACACTTTGCATCCAAACCTAGGAATTTGACATTTGCTTTATGTACTGATGGTATGAACCCATTTGGGAATATGTCCTCGAAACACAGTTCATGGCCGGTTATGCTTGCCATTTACAATCTTCCCCCGTACTTATGCATAAGGAGAAAATATGTGTTGATGCCCATTATGATTTCAGGCCTGAAACAACCTGGAAATGACATAGACACTTATCTTGCCCCTTTGATAGAAGATTTGAAGGTTCTTTGGTCAGAAGGCGCCTTAATGTTGGATGGTAGTAGTGGTGAAGAGTTTACATTGAGGGTGATGCTTTTTTGTACCATAAATGATTTCCCGGTATGTGGTAACCTTTCAGGGTATGTGGTCAAAGGTCACAAGGCTTGCCCAGTGTGCGAGGATGAGACAGATTACCATCATTTGAGGAATGGGTGGATGAATGTTTATTTGGGTCACCGTAAATTTCTGCCTGTAGGTCACAAGTTGCTGGAGAACGCGGTTGCATTCGTTGGTGGGAAGGAGAGGAGAAAGGCACCCAAACCTTTGACCGGTTTAGCTATTCACAACAAGGTGAAGAAATTGAATTTTGTTCTAGGTAAGAAGTTATCAAAGGGTTGTGGGGCTGTAGACGGACCGTGGAAGAAACAGTCTATTTTCTTTGATTTGCAGTACTAGGAAGGTTTAGATGTTCGCCATTGTTTGGATGTCATACATGTCAAAAAGAACGTTTGTGAGAGTCTAATTGGGATGCTTCTGAACATTCCCGGGAAGACTAAGGATAGCTTTAATGCGAGGAAAGATTTAGTTGACCTTGGTATAAGGTTGGATCTAGCGCCAGAGGTAAGAGGGAAGCGAACATACCTGCCCCCCGTTCCTTACAATATGTCAGTTGCTGAGAGGAGACTGGTGTGTGAGAGCATCCAAGGAATGAAGGTACCTTCTGGTTACTCCTCTAATGTTAGTCGGTTTGTGAATGATGTGTTGCGTCTTAATGCTTTGAAATCACACGATTGGCATGTCCTTATGCAACAACTTTTGCCCATAGCAATACGTGGGTGTTTGGAAGAGGAATTTATATTTTCTGTTATGCGCTTGTGTTTATGCTTCAACTCGATATGCAGGAAAAATATTAGCAGGCAACAACTTGATGAACTGGATCGAGAGGCTGTTGTTGTTCTATGCCATTTGGAGAAGTATTTTCCCCCGTCATTCTTTGACATCATGGTGCACCTTTTGGTACACTTGGTTAGAGATATACGTATGTGCAGGCCTATCGGAATGCATTGGAGGTACCCCTTTGAGCATTACATGGTTGTTTTCAAGGGTTATGTTCATAATCGTAGTCAACCTGATGCCTCCATTGTTCATCGAGTATTGTACAGCAAACTTGGTTGGAAGAAGAGCGGTTGGTGTTCCTGGAAGACCCCATTGTGGAAGGCGGAATGAGATTCCACGTTCCAAGGGTACACTTCATACACCCTATCACGCTGAGTTGATGACTGTTCACCTGTATGTATTGCGTAATAGTAGTAGGACTGTAACATATGTTGAAGAGCGTGTTTCCCTACTGGAAGAGATTCATCCAGACTGGCCCCCAAATAAAATTCAGGTCGAGCATTCTTCAAGGTTCGTTAACTGGTTTTACAAACGTTGTAATGTCGACGGGATGCCCAGTAACCTACGGGTGTATTCAAGGAAGCCGAGCTGCACCGTTATGAATTGGTTGGTATGATCCGTGATTTCAATAGAGTGTTTATGAATTGAACAAGTGAAAATGTGGGTAAATTGAGATTAAAGTTTCTAGCAGGTGTTGATTTTTTGCACCGCTAAAGATGAAATTACCGGTGTAGAAAAACAAAGGAAGGGCTCTATTTTGTACTTACACACCGGTACTCCTACTGGTGCACAGTACTTAGAAAATGTTTTGGTCTTTTTGCTCTCGGGTTCGACAATATCAATTTTTTGGCATTTAAAGCAGTGTAAAGCAGCTGCGTTTTGTAACATTTGCACCGATAATTGTACCGGTGCTGGGTACTTAGAAAAAATTTGTAAAATTTACTCTCGGGTTGGATTAGATAAAAATTTTTTCATATAAAGCAGCTACTTTAGGCCTCGTTTTACACCGGTATATGTATAATACTGGTGTATAAAAAAGGTTTCCTTTTTAAAAACCCAATCAGCACCCCATTTTCACGATAGTTAGAATTTATATCTCTCACACCATACCATCTCTATCACTACCCATCTTTGGTGAAATCTTACGACATATAATCAGGTGAACTACTACAATGCCTCTATTGTATGATGAAATAGAATAATTGAGAATGTGACATCATGAATAACTTGACTTGTATGTAAGGTGTTTGATAAAATGCCTCAATGTATTTCTTAGGAAATGCCACCAAAATCTAATTCGAAAAGGATACGCCATTCAACGTCCCCATCATTGCCGAAAGTATCACCGCACACTTACCCGGATGGTACCTTCGTGTCCGAGGAGGCTAGGTTAGTCCATGAATCTTACAAAGGACGGCGTCATCACATTGAGAGAGGAATTTAAGCATCTCCCTCATTCGAACAAACTATCCGGAAGCTTGGGTAGGAAAAATTCTACGAGACTCCGCAACCATTAAACCTCACCATTGTAAGTGAGTTCTATGTAAACTTAAAGTGCGGAGCGAGCTACGATCACATGTATTGTAGAGGTAAAACTGTCCCTGTGACACCAGAATCTATCAATGGCTTGTTTAGGTTGCCGAATGTTCCAAACGATGAAGATGAGTTTCTTGCACTGCATTTTCTAGGTGATGACGACTATATTCTACAACAACCAGTTGAGAAAGAGATTGTTGGGACAGTAACTAGGGCAGGTACAGACATAGACGAGTTGGTCAAACTAGGTTGGAGCAAAATACCTAAGAAAACTCTAATTCTAGAAATGAATGGGTGGTACCACTTTATGGCATCTAGAATCCATCCAGTAATTGTTAACACAAAAGTTCACAAAATTTTCCTCACCTTCTTGTATGCAATAAAGAGGGAGATTCGATGGAATGTTGGTCGTCAAATTTGTCCCATGTTGCAGAAGGAACGGGATCAGATGGGATTTGATGCCTATTGCAGTATCATCTTTGCGCTTTGTTCAAGATCAGGAGTTAATGCATGTGCACATGACATTTATGGCCAACCAATAGGTAAGATTTGTGTTAAATCTTTCTATAGATAGACAACTGACACGTCTGTCACTACTATTGAATCTAGAGTTGCTACATTAGAGGTCAGTGTAGCAAACTTACTTGAAGAATCCAAATACCAAAGATCTTGGCAGGAACATATGGCCAAGGTTATGACGTATCAATTTCCTAACGTCATGCCAGTAGTCAGAAATTTTCCTAGAATGGTTAGAATTGCAAAAACAATTGCAGTATTAGGAGCTATAGAGGTTCCCAAAGTAAATTTGTGGGCAATAGTGTAATTATGGAAATATAGTGCAAGCATTCATTATCGGTTTTACAGGGCCTTCCGTCCACCAGTAGGGTCTACAAATGCATTAACACGATCGTAGTGTATTGAATTGCATATATGTGGAGCCAATTTAATATTCCGACCCTTTCAAGGTTCTTAGAGGGACTAAATTGCAAAAAGTAAAAAAGTTGACTCGTAAATCAAAATTGCAATCCGATCAAACCAGATGGTCCACAAAACAACCATTTTATATTTCCAAGTAAAACATGCGGGTAAACGAACGGGTCCAGGCTCCATATTTAGTTTAGAAGATGTTCGGATTACATATAGAAACATTGGAGTAAACCATTACCGCTTACTCTACAACACCTACTAGCGCTTCAGGACAAACCACCACCCAAGCACAAATATGTTTCAATTATGATTTAATCCTAGAATATTCAATTTGATAATTTATGTAGTTTCCTAACAAGTCGTAACCGCATGTTACAATTAGGGGGACCTAATTGCAATAAATGCATAAAATCAACTTTGTGGGTTCATCAGTACCGTTGAGGTACGAAAACATTACTTATTCAATATGGAGCATTAGAAAATTCCATTTGGGCCTGTGGAAAAGTGCTTGAAGGGGTTGAACGAAATATTTGGGGCCAATCTGCAAATTTTTTGAAATTAAATAATGCTTAGAAACATCACCGTACAAGCCCATGTGTGTTCGATATTTGCATGAAACAACTAGTACAATGTATATTCACAATAATTGAAAGTCAATTTGGTTAATTGGGGTCGTTTGAAAAAGGCACGGGAGTCAAATGTAATAAGTGATAATTTAAACAACTATGAAACTTTTTTTATAATGAAGAAGTACTGGTGTATTTGTGCAACTTTTTGGTGCTCATTTCAAAATTTTAATTTTTTTGGATTTTTAATAAGGCGTGAAACATTTTACACCGGTAATTTAAGATTTTCACCGGTAGATATGCCGGTGCTAGACAGTTAGAAAAAATTACAGAAATTACTCTCGGTGGATCATTTTTTCCAAAATTATATTTAAAGTAGCCGCAGGCACCTGCTTTTTGTACATTTTTACAATGGTAATTTCCTTTTATACACCGGTACTATATACCGGTGTACAACACTTAACCAAAATTTTTGTGCGTTCCTGTTGAATCAAAGGAAAATTCATTTAAAGCAGCTGCGTTTTCACTCTTCTTACACCGGTGCTGAACAATTAGCAAAAATTCATGCCCGTTTTCACTCTTCTTACATCGGTACTGTATGTATTACTCGTGTAAAAAATGTACCTTCTTAAATCAAAACCGTTTGAAACGGCCATAACTCCCACAATTCATCATATTCTTATTTTCAAATCCTTCAATTTCTCTTTCAAAATCGCCATCAACCACTCCAACAATTGAATCCACGACTCCTCATCAACCATTGTAACTCCTTATCTCCCATTCCATCCCTATAAAGTATGGAGCAACACAAGAGAACCAATAAAGACAAGAGGGGAAGTTGGGGAGAGAAGAAAGCACTTGGCGATCTGTTCTTGGCGAGTTCGGAAAAAGGGAGTAGCAACAAAAATGCTCCATTGGTGAAGGGAAGTGTTGGGGTTTATGTTACCATGGGTTACCAAGTCAAATTCTCTTCAAAATACTATTCCATCCCTCACACGCAATACATGTTCGATCAATTGCCTCTATGACTAAAAATATGTAAATCGAGAAAAACTTGAATGACACTCTTGAATGGTATGTTTATACAATTGTGGGGAGTAAATATTTTGTGTTTTTTGTGGATGGGTGATGTAGTTCTATAGTATTTTTGTTGGTGATAATGTTGATAGTCACGTTAGGGGGGAGTGAGAATTGCTCAGTTGTATGCCTAATTTATGAAGGCAAAGACATTAGTATGGTATTTGATTAACTTCTATAAGGTTCCATTTCATTCTATATCAAGTTACATGCCTTAATTATTCAAGTTCTATGCCATGTTATATAAACTTTTATGCCTCACATGATGAATTGTTCAATTTCTATGTTATGTTTTTCTCAAAAGTTTTGCGAACTAGTTGATCAAGTTCTACGCCACGTTCTATCAATGTTTATCTTTAAGTACCATTATTGTGTGAACCGTCATGGATTGAGAATTTCCAATTCTACTGTTGTAGATGCCGCTAAAGAAGGGGAAATTCAACACGAAGAGGAAGCGGCCGGTTACGAAGAAGGAGGAGGAGGTGAAAGATGTGGTCGATGAGGAGGTGGATGTGGCGGACCAAGAACCACCGCCAAAAAGAATCCTGTTGAAGATAAAATTTGAGGAAGAATCAACTCAAACGAATGACCCGTCTAGTGACGAGAAGGAAGAAATCGCAGAACCGGGTGATGTTATTGTAGGGGATGTCATTATATCATTTCATCCATCAAATTTTTTGTTTAGGGTAGTAATTACATTTACCTTTCCCGTGCAGTACCGAACCCAGAATGGTTTGTGGCAATGGGGGTACTCCATCATGCTCTTCATGGAAGAATTTTTTAATCACCCAGAGACAAACAATATCTTGGAGGTAAACCTTGCATCTCAAAATGTGATATTATTAATCTCTAGTAAACGCAATATTATTAACTAACACTATAAATTTGAAATTAACAGATTTTCTCAACGGGCAAAGGGTCGTACCACGTGTACGAAATTCAAGGTGTAGCAAATATGGTGTGGGGCTTGGCTAGGAGACTACTAGCAGCAGGCGGCCACTACGTTGCAACTTCTGGATGATAAGAACGACATAATAGGTTGATGGTTAATATTGAATGGCTGATGATATTTGAATTCTATGGATGGTGTTTGGTTATACTAAACTTGTGTTTTACTTTGTTTGATTCCATGTTTAAGATACTTCTTCTATTTCATATGTTATAATGTTCACGTGTTTTGCGAGCCATGTTTTCGTAATAGAATCTTTCAAATTTCTTACCTATTCAAAAGTTTCCAATTTAAAATAGTTCACAAGTATCTCTGGCTGCCGTTACTCCGAAAAGAATCCGGGATGGACCATCGGAAAACAAATTAGGCATTGAAAATTTTAGCTACATAATACACCAGTATAAGACAGATACCGGTGTAAATAAATTTCACATTTTAAATTTTTTTTAAAACTATTTCAATAATACTGGTGCATAAAGTATAGTAATACCAGTGTAAAAAAAAACCTGTGCAATCTATTTCGCTGGAAAAAATACTATATTTCGACTACAAAATGAAGATCAGTGTCAGATTTAATACCGGTGTACTAATCACTATTTTACACCGGTTCATGGGTTAAATACCGGTGCAAAATACCGATGCAAACTATATTCCGGTATTACACCGGTTTTCCAAATAATACCGGTGCACACATTTTGTGATCCCGCTATTTTGCACCGACATAAGATACCAGTGCAAATACTTCTCTACGCCGGTCTATTTTACCAGTGCAAATTTGTTGCATTTCTACACCCCTATACATACACATTGGTATTTTTGAGGGCCAAAATACCGGTGCTATTGCCCTAATTACCGGTGCAAATACCATTGTCCCGCAGTAGTGCCCATATATACACATTAGAAATTATATTCCACACAATATTAAACCACGTTTGGATTTCTGACAGATGTCCATCGAGCATTCACTATATACCTAGCTAAGCAATTTCTTGCGATATTGATATTAGCTTACGAATACAGCTTGTGATTGGATAAAAAAATGTGGTATGACAACTAAAAATTATGACAATTAGGATGACAAATAATTTAACAAATGACAAAATATGGGACTCAAAACTTACTTTGTCAATTCAAGTAATCCACATGTACAAAATAAGCACATTGTTACATATCAAATGTATAATCACACGTCTGAACACAATGTTATCCTGTTGCAATGTACTCCCTCCGTTTTTTTTTATTGGCACACTTATTAAAAGTGGTATTTTTTTTTAATTGGCACTTGCTATTTTGGACAAGTTTAAGGTTTTTACATCCACTCATTTTACTTTCTCTTCTTTCAATTCAATTTCATCCACTCATTTATCATCTCCTCAATTCTAACACCAAAAGAGAGGTGTTAATGAAAAAAAAATGGAGGGAGCATCAATTCACCGATTCGTGTACAACATGGCGTAGTATCCTCATTCCTACGTACTCTCCTTCCTCGTGCGCTATATGTAATTTAGTAAATTGTTAGCATGGATAGGTTGTACTTTCGACAGTGTATTGTTAGGTAGTGTGTGTTTGGGTACCTTTATTTTAGCCAGCTGAAACGGTACGGATTTTGTTGAATTGATGCCACTTAGAGCATTAGATAATAAATCCATAAACAATTTGACCAGTGGGAGGTGAAGTGTATCCAACCAATAAAGATGCACCGTCTTTCAATTAATTGAACAACTACAAATTTTTTTGGCACTACCATGTTGTATATCTTGGTCTGTGTTGATGATATTATCCTCAAGTGTAATGACTTATCATAACTCGAATGAATCAGGACTTCACTACTAAGGATCTGTGCTCCTTGCACTACTTCCTGGGACTGGAGGTCGAGCCTTCCACTGTTGGCTTATTTTTAGGGCAAGCTAAGTATGTTATGGATATTCTTTGATGTGCCGGGATGACAGATGTTATTCCCGTTTCTACCCTTTTTATTCCTCATTCTCAGCTCCACAGTGATTCTAGTGGGAAGTTTTCCAATCCCCCTCTTTATTGCTCCTTAGTCAGAGTCCTCCAGTATCTGACTATTACTCGGCCAGACCTTGATTTTACAGTTAATTTTGCCAGTCGGTATCTTCTCCCGTGATGATCATTTAGCTAATGTTACCCTCATTCATCGTTATGTTCGTGGTACTCTACACTATGGCCTTTCCTTTTGATCAGTGTGCTCCTCCAAGGTTTTGGAATACTCCATGTTGACTGGAAGATCAATGTACGACTATGTGGTATTTCTTGGTGGAAATTTGGTCTCCTGGAGTGCCAAGAAACAGCCTATAGTTTCCCATTCCATTTTTGAGTCTGAGTATCGAGTTTTGGCAAACACTGTTGCTAAGGTTATTTGACTTTCTCATCTTCTTCGTGATCTTTGCTTTCCACTCTCTGATGCCCCTTTACTGTTCTGTGACAACAGTGCCATTTTTCTAGCTCAAAACCATGTTGCTCACAAGTGGGCGAAGCATATAGACATTGAGTATCACATTGTCTAGGAGTTAGTTGCCTCTGGAAAACTTCACATCAGTCATGTGTCCACTTCGCTGTAGGTTGCTGACTTTTTCACTAAAGAACTCTCTTGTCCTTTGTTAGAGTTCTTTTGTTCCAAGATTTGTATACATCTAACGCTTCGCTTGAAGGGGAGGGGGGGAGGGGGTGTGTTAGGATTGAAGATACAATAGAATCTTCTTCCACATAGATAGGAGATAGAGTTCTACTATAACTCTTTCTCTTGTGCTTACTCTATTTAACCCTATCAATAATACAAACAATGAAATTGGGAATTTACCTTTAGCACATGTGATGTTGTTAGCTTATCCCTCATGTAGGATTTAGACATTTTTGTTGCGTCGCTGTACTCGTCGTTGTTCTAGTGGTGGCTACAAGCACATCAGTTCTTAGTGGTTCAGAAACCATAGTTCTTGCTGCCATTCAAGCCACATGTGCATCTGCCCAGTTTTAACTCCAGTCGTTGGTTGTTGTGTTGTTGTAACTCCTCCGCCACAATGGCTCGACTCCTACATCTCTCGATGAGGGTTCACGCATGAAGAATGTCGCCGAACTCTAGCCATTGAAAAATGAGTCAAACTTATAACAATCGTCCAAATAGACGTACTAGTTGATGTAGGACGACAAGCAATTAGTCTTCTACCTTCGATCAGATAACTGAAAATCCTGCAAGACAAAGTCTCGGATGATGAGGGATGAATCTCTAATACTTTAAGCTACTACAAGAATTTTGTTAATGAGAATAAAATGAATTAATCATAAATCTATCAGAGTATTTATAGATGAGTATTCACGAGTAAAGTCCAAATACAACTAGGATGTAAATATACATATCTTGTAGAACATGTCATTTTTTTCCCAAAATCAATTTGTAATCTCTCGTATTCTCAAATTAGACCTTTGACTTTTAGAGTCATCTGCCGATCGTCCTCAGCTCACCATGACATCATCCTGGCGTCGAACCATTGGATTCGATCGAAGTATGATCAGGCTCAATGCTTAATCATTCAAGAAATCCCATTTTTATATGTTTTTTGTGTGTTGCATTAGAGTTGAACTGTTTACATAAGTTAACTTATAAGAGGATGAATTTTCTTGTCCTTGGCAAATCAGAGGGCATTCTCTTCTTTTCTTTTTTTGAAGTAAATAGTACTTCAACCGTCCCAGCTATTTCTGTAAATTTTGAGTTTTTTAGATTGATCAGAACTAATTTTGACCATTAATATCTTTAATTGTGCATATTAAGGAATGATGAAAAAATATTATTATAAAGATAGATGATAACACGAGTATAATGATATTACATATGATAATATATTATTTTATGCATTACTTGAAATTTACTTTTCTACGTAACAAAGTTTGACTAAATGAATAGTGACAAGTGGAAAAATAGGAGGGATTGAGAGAGTTGCAAAAAGGTATAGAGAGGGCCTTGTCAATTAAACAATAACCAGTGGGTAACTTGTGATTACAGTGTGTAGACTAAACCTTTGCGTATAAATAACTAAACACACCGTTGATTACAAATGTGCCATATCTCAACAGCTTAGCTTTACCATCAAAGATGAACAGCATATTCTCAATGGCTTATTTGACCGTTCTAACATTCTTGATATCATTGTTCTTGATCAAAGGCGGGTGTTCCAGTTTAGATCAAACCAAATATTTTTCTGCTAGTATCGCCTCCATACTGCCATCCTCAACCTGCAAGCCTTCCGCTCCTAAAGGTCTCTCGATACAACCTTTATTTATTTATTTTTTTAAATGAAAACACCCGAAGGTGGGGGAGTTCTGTATTAGGTTCCCCAAGCCTTATAACAAGATTAACCGTTGGTACATGAAGTGTATCTAGATCCCTAGACATTGAGGCAACGTTGTTGCCTCCAAAAGTCCTAAAACTGTGAATATGAACAGCTATACAAGGGTAGCAGAAACTGTAATGAAGTTACGATCCAAAAGAGAGAATCTCCACCCCCTGTGTTAATTCTCTCTCTTGGCCAGACAACTTCAAAATCATAAGTACTCTATAAATTTAAAAGTTTCTAATCCAGAAGTGAGAAAGGAGAATTTGGTCAGCACCAAATAAATGGCATCATCGAAGTCCCTCAGTATGGTTTAAATAACTGCAAAAACTGAAATGGCAACCATAGAGTGAGCAGCTGCTCCCTTCCAACGTCATACACGGTCCTGCATATAAGAAAACCGTAACTCAGCAGTATCTATTCAAGACCATTATCATTTCTGGAAACTCGAATATTAGGTGTGGATTCTTTGTCTAAAGAGATGAGACCTCTTATATACCTAGGGATATTAGATATAGAAAGGCCTTGATCAGAGTCAGGATGGTTCTTAGCTAAAGCATCAGCTACAGAATTCCCCTCTCTAAAAACATGTTGAAGTTCAGCTCTACCAAGCAAAGAGTTCACCTTATAAACTTTGTCAAATAATTCCCAATGAGCAGCATAGGGATCATTTATCATATTGACCGCAAGTTTTGAGTCAGATTCAATTATAAAAGTGTGGTCCAGCTGAGGGAAAATATGACAAGCATGCAAAATGGCATCAATTTCTGCTAGTAATGGTGAAACAGCAGAAGAGGCAGCAGTACTAATCTGTATTGGGCAACCAGAAGAATCTCTAGCTATAAGACCAACAGAAGCTTTGTTATAACACCAAGAAGCATCCACATTAATTTTTATGAAACCAGGCTTAGGCCTATTCCAAAGAATCTTCGATATGTTTGGCTTAGGAGGAGGTCTGAGCAGAGGTGATAGATGCCTAAAGGAGGCTGGGATAGGTTCAGAGGGAAACAATTTAGGGGGGCACACATGCAATGTCAATTTGATGAGATCCTGCACCTCTCTACAAATAGAATTGACTAAGAGGGGCTTATTATCAAATAAGAAGCCATTCCTAGCTTTCCAGAGAGCCCAACATACTATTGAAGGCAGGATTCTACAATAAATGTGCTCAAATTTTGGTAGATCACTACAGTTCCAGAATAAGTACAACCTTTGGGGAATGGAGTGAAGAGCATTTAGATTAAAGTGGAGCAAAGATGCGAGGTTTGACCAGACTGCATGAGCCATATGACAAGATATAAAGAAATGCTTAATCGAGTCAGAATGATAGCAAACAGGACATTTTGATGCTAAACTAAATCCACAAGTAATGAGGACATCATCAAATGGAAGAAATGAATGCAGTAGTTTCCAAGTAAAGATAATAATCTTTTTCTGCAAAGGAATGTTCCAAAGATAATTATTTGCAAGGGAGTTACCTGATGAAGAGGTTAAGGCCTTATAGGCTGACTTGAAAGTAAAATTACCTGAGGGTTCTGGTTTCCAAATCAGTCTGTCATCCCTTTCCAATGTTATTTCAGTCCCCTGCAAAAACAAAAGCGTATCATGCTCCAAGAAGGGCGAAATCTGATCTAAGACAAAGTTTCTATTGGAGATGAAATCAGCCACAGAGATGTCAGACATATGAGAAAAAATGCTCTCTGGAATATGGTTTAAAAGGGGGCCATTTGGACACCAGTTGGCTGACCAAAAATTACAGCTACCTTTGCCATGGATTATAGTGGAGTTATTTTCAGCAATGGAGTTAATAGAGCAAATTCTTTTCCATGTGACAGATTTTCTGTGGGATGGAGGAAGTGCCCATAGCAGTTTAGACCACAAAGAAGTACCTAGTTGACACTTCCACCACAGTTTAACAGAACAGGACTCAATTATGGCTTTGAAAGATCTAAAACCTAGTCCATTCAGTTTTGTAGGCTTAGCTAGGTATTCCCATTTTTTTCAAACCCTATTGTTCTTATCCTCAGATTTTCCCCAGAAGAAATGAGACATTTTTTTCTCAATTAATTTAATGACACCTTTAGAGGGATTTGTTACTGTCCAAATATGTTGAGGAATAGAATAGAGGCAAGATTTTATTAAGACCATTTTCCCTCCTCCACTAAGCCATTTATTTTTCCAATTTTGAAGCTTATGGTCAATGTTAGCCAGCAAAGGATGATAGTATCGCATTAAAGTTCTTCCTTTAAAAACTGGACAACCTAGATATTTGAAAGGAAAAGATCCTTTTTTCATTTTTAAAATAGTCCTAACCTGGTTAAGCCTAGCTGGTGTTGCTCTTTTACTTAGATAAAATTCCGATTTATCAAAGTTAAACTTTTGGCCCGAGGTAAACTCAAATATTTCAAGGAAAGCTTTGATCTTAATTAGATTCGACCTAGATGCTTGCATGAAAATAATCGTGTCATCCGCATACATAAAATGAGAAACCGAAGGAATAGAAGCAGGAATCTGAAAACTAGTCAATCTACTATTAAGGAATATATAAGCTAAACTCCTAGAGAAAGCTTCAGAGAATATGTTAAATAGGAAGGGTGAAAGAGGATCACCTTGTTTAATACCCCTTGAGGCCTTGAAAAAACCTACAGGATTTCCATTTACAAGTATAGAGAAATATGTTTGTGACAGATTATTCATAACAGCAGTTAGAAAATTCCCATTAAAACCAAACTTTACCAAGATTTGTCTAAGAAAGTTCCAACTAATTCTATCAAAAGCCTTTCTTAAATCTAGTTTCAGAATGCAGTTTGGAGTTCTATATTTTTTATCTAGAAATCTGATCATTTCCTGTAAGTACAGGATATTATCAGATATGTCTCTGTTTTTCATAAAGGCTGTTTGGTTAGGTGAAATCAAGCTTTCCATGTAAGGTTTTAACCTTTCCATTAACACTTTAGAACATATTTTATTCACCACATTAGACAGGCTAATTGGCCTGAAATCATCAAATGAGCATGGGGTGGGTTTTTTAGGTATCAAGGTAATCCAGGTACTCGAAATTCCCCTGGGCATATCAGATCCAGTAATGAATTCATTAACAGCAGAAATTAAGTCCATTTTAATGATATGCCAGCACTTAGAGTAAAATTTGGGAGAGAATCCATCCGGACCTGGACTACTCATCTTTTTCAACCCTTTTATGACTTTATCCAACTCAGATTCAGTAACTGGAGAGGCTAGAATTTGGTTATCCCTATCCTTAATAATATTTGGAATTTGACTTAGGAAATGAGGATAGTAGGTCTCATCAGATTCCTGAGAGGGCTCAGTAAGCAATTCAGAGAAATAATCAATAGCTGCATTTTGAATTCCCAACTGAGAGTTAATCCATTGACCTGCACCATTTTTTATTTTAGTAATCTGCAACTTACAATTTCTTTCCTGCACTACCTTATGAAAGAAAGTTGTATTATTATCTCCTAACTTATGCCATTTAAGTCTTGCTTTCTTCTTCCAAAATTTTTCCTTTTCTTTTAAAGCTTTAAGCAGTAGAGCATTTTTCTCATTCAGTTTACCCGTTCCAAAGTACAGGGGTTCAAATCAAAGATAATTTCCTGAGCTCTTAAAGCCTCCTCTGCCTGTTTGACATTAATATCTATATTGCCAAAACTATCTCTATTCCAAATCTTAAGAACTTTCTTAAGTCTAATCAATTTTAGATAGAATCTAAGCATACCTGTTTCAGCTAAAGGTAAGCTCCAACAATCATTAATTAAACCAGTAAAATCATTCCTATGAAACCAGGCATCAATAAATCTAAAAGGCTTTGGATTGGAAGAGGTCAGAGAAGAGACTTGGAGAAGAAGGGGAGCATGATCAGAGGTCTACCTATTCAGAATTTGAATGGAAGAAGATGAAAATTTAGAATTCCATGATATGGTACTGAGTCCTCTATCTAGTCTCTTAGAAGTTGGGTTCCTTAGCCTAGCATTACACCAAGTGAAAAGGTTACCAACTGTATTAATTTCTTGTATCCCATTCAAATTTATCCAAGAGTTAAAATCCCTAATGCTACCTAAGGCAGGAGAACTAGGGCCTCTGTACTCAGACAGATAGGTAATCGTGTTAAAGTCACCAATAAAAATTGTATCTCCTTTGGAGATAGGCAGCAGCTCTTTCCATAGATTCTTCCTACCATCCCTATTTCTAAGAGCATAAATAAAAACTGCATCCATTTGCCAGTTAAGGTAATGATGCAAAATAGTAACATCCATGAATTGTTCATGAGATGATAGCAGAGAGACAGAAAGTGAGTTAGTCCACATTAACCAAATTTTCCCATTATACAGAGTCAAATTATGTGCAAAGGAGAGTTTCTGCATATATGCTTGACAAGAACTATTGTCATGCATAGGTTCAATAATACAAAGCAGCTGTATTTTCTTAAGTTTACATAGATTAGAAAGCCTAAGCATTGAAGTGTCCATGCCCCTAAGATTCCACACTAAGAAATTTACATGAGAGTTGACTATCATTGTTCACAAAATTTATTACTTTTTGTGGCTGATCTAAGCATCATTCTGTTTAATTGGCTTAGATAATTGTTTTTCTTTGATTTAGATTTACCTTGTTGCTTACCTGCAGGGGAAGAAGTGGTAGGATTTTGATTATCAGAATTTGCCTCCATAATTGACACAGCCTCAGTCATTTCCTCTTGTTCCTTAGAACAATCCTCTTGAGCCTGCAAAACAGAAAATCTGTTTGCCATCTTTCCAGGCTGGGAAAGTGCCATTTTGTGATTTGGACTATACATAGGTATTGAGAAGGATCCTATCTGAATATCATCTTTAGCATATGACAGAATAGTTGGTTTGGATAAAGCTGTATCTTTTAGTAACCTTATGATAGAATTATCTGAGCTATCCTGAGTCTGAGTATTAGTAATAGGAGATCTCTCAGTATTAATGATAACCGGGGAAGGTGAGCTATGTGGTAAAATATGGTTGGAACTGTTAGAGGTTCCTTCAGTGTTATCAATCAGAGGGGGTGATTGATCTTCCACAGAGTCTAAGATCAGAGGAGGCTTATCAAATTTCTTACCAGTAGGCTGCCAGTGTGATTGGGGTAAGGTTTGAACTAGATTTGTATCCTGAGTTATTCCATTATTAGACAAAGGATTAGCTTTACATTGAAACAGAGAATGACCAAGTTTTGAACAGTGGTCACAGTACAGAGGTACATCCTCATATTCAACCTGGTATTTCCTATTGTTAGAGACAGAGCCTAGCCTTATGAAATAACTCAATGGTTTTTGAAGATCTATTTCCACATAGAATTTAATAGCTGATGGCCTTGTAAGCATGTCAGTGGAAAGATCATTCTCGATAAAACTGCCTATGCTATTCCCTATTGCCTCAATAGAGGCTGAGTTATAGTAGTATAGGGGAACTTCACGAATAGTACACCAGATAGGAACTATTGGTGATTCAATATGAGTAGAAAATTCAGGGGTCCATTTTAGAATCTTCAGAGAAATTCCATTAAAATTCCACACACATTTCATCCAACATCTTTGATAATCGTTTATCAGTTCAAACCTAATTAGAACATGCTTGAAATCGAGGGAGCCAAGCTGATACTTACCTTCAAACCCCACCGTTTTGAAAGCCTGTTCCAGAAGATCCATTGAAATTCTCCCTTTAGTAAACTTACCCACCAAAGTGTTCGCATAGTGGGCAGAAAGAGTGGCAATCTGTTCATCCGAGTATAAGCATGAAGGATCCCCCAAGTGATGCGTTTTAGGGATAATTTCTGGATTGTTGGGAAGGATTTTAGAAAGAGGCGGAGATTTGTTCTGTAACGCGGCTGCAAAGGTTTAGGGGGGGGTTTGATCACTGATGGTTGCCGCCATATTGGCCGGCCACAGAGGAGACCGGCCTAGCTGTTGATGGTTAGGGCTAGCCGTTTCCGGCGAGGTAGCCGTTAACGGCGAGCAGAGGAGATGAGAGAAGTGCTGAAAGCATTTTCCGTTGGGATTCTAGGGATTCGTGCCTGAGAGCAAGTCGATACAACCTTTATTTAACTCTCCATTTCATTTTTTATGTTTAAATTCATCATTTATTGTACTTTTTTGCATTCTATTTTCTCATTTAAATCTCACAATATTAAAAACATGTATGAATTTCTTTTTAAAATAAATGTCTAAAAGCATAAGGGCATGAGAAGTGGTGGTCTCTTAAAATTAAAAGACTGCTCTAGAGACCGAAAACCACCACAATGATGGTCTCTAGAGTGGTTTCTTAACAAGAGACTATTCCAAGAGTCTCTTGCTAAGGCCATGGGCAGTGGTAGAGACCGCTACCGGTCTCTTACCAATTAAATATATTATTTTTCTCCCTCTCTCTCTTCCACCTCAGCTTAAGAGACCACTTAAGAGACACCCCCTTTTTTTCTCCACAATGGTTAAGAGACCACTGTACACTATTCATGGAACCCACTTGATTTTCTCTATCCTACTCATTAATTTGACCACCAAAAATAAGTTTAAATATTTAAATTTAAATTCGTTTTTAAATTTAAATTCGTTTTTAAATTTTAAATTCATTTTTAAATTTAAATTTATTTTTAAATTTAAATTCGTTTTAAACTTAAATTCGATTTTAAATTAAAATGCATTTTTAAAATTAAACTTAAAGTCGTTCTTAAATTTAAATTCATTTTTAATTTTAAACTTAAATTCGTTTTTAAACTTAAATTCGTTTTTAAATATAAATTTAATACAATGTTTAAATATTTAAATTTAAATTCGTTTTTTAAATCTTCACCAATAAAATAATTATGGAAAACATAAAAAGTGCGCGAAACCAATTGTAACAACTATGAAAATAACTTCCGATACTAAATAAAATTTTGATCATCTCCATCCTAATATTACAATTTAGAAATCAAAATATTGGTCTAATCCAACCAATTATTAAAAATAGGTAACACATAAATATTGATCTAGCCTGACCAAAAAAACACGGATGACGAAACTATGTCGTAACCCTAATCTTGACCACCCAGATGCTGGTAAAGATGTTCTGTAAGGTCATTTTTCAACTGGTCATGTTTAGCTCTATTGCGCACATCCCTCCAGTTTTGCCTGAAAGTCGGAAGATCAGCATGCCGCTCGGCATTATAATGCCAAGGAGAGTCGTCGATTTGGTCATAATCATTTGGTTGAACTTGCAACCCATATGTGTCTCTTTCATCTTCGACTATCATGTTGTGCAGTATGATACAAGCTATCATAATGTTGCCCAACGTTTCCACATTCCAGTATCGGGCTGGGTTGCGAATCACGGAAAATCGAGCTTGTAAAATACCGAAAGCACGTTCGACGTCTTTACGGTAACTTTCTTGACGCTTTGTGAAGAGTTGCTTCTTGGGGTCATTTGGAGCCGTATAGGCTGGCATGAAAGTCGCCCACTTAGGATAGATTCCATCTGTAAGATAGAACCCTTGATCGTAGGTCCGACCATTGACTTCGTATGGAAAACGTGGAGCTCTCCCCTCACATACGTCGTCAAACAATGGTGACTTGTCCAGAACGTTGATATCATTATTTGACCCGGCCATACCGAAAAATGCATGCCATATCCATGTATCGTAGGAGGCGACGGCTTCCAAAATAATTGAGGCACGTCCTCTCCTACCCTGAAATTGCCCCTTCCAACCTACAGGACAAATTTTCCATTCCCAGTGCATGCAATCAATACTACCAAGCATACCTGGAAATCCACGTCCACGTGCCACGTGCATCAGGCGAGCAATGTCCTCCTGATTTGTTGGTCTGAGGAATGTTGGACGGTATACGGCAATGATTGCATTCACAAAATGAGACACCGTTTCTCTAACCGTCGTTTTGCCCATCTGTAAGCATTCATCCAGTTGGTCGTATCCACAACCATATGCCAAATGCCGCATTGCCACCGTGCACTTGTGAAGTGGTGAAAATCCTTGATTACCGGTTGCATCAGGCCTTTGTATGAAATAAGGATCGTAGTTGGTGACATCTCCCACTATACGTTCGAATACAGTTCGCCGCATGCGAAACCTTTGACGAAAGTGTCGGTCGTCGTACATTCTTTCAGGAGGTTGAGCAAAATATTGCCTCTGGAGTAATTCCTGTGCTCGAACACGATCCCTTCTGATATGATTCCTGTTTTTTTTGGTAAGGTTGGAGAAGTTTGAGCACTCTCGTCCTCTATGGCTGCGTACCATTGTTTAGCCATTTCTGGCAAATTTAAGAAGAAGTTCATTGTCTCAGGATCGGGGTCAGGTAGGAAACCGGGAATATCATAGGTTGATGGGTTTGATGATTCTCCAAAGTGAAGCTCATCATCGTTGTTATGGGAATTAGAAGAGGTCATGGTTGGGATGAAGAAGGGAATTGGTAGAAGAATTGAAATTCGGGGTTGGAATGAAAGGTAAACAAATGACCCATTTATATAGATGACAAGTGCTACAATTTTGGTCTTGTGGCTTGGAAATGATGAAATGAACCCATGTGAGTGGATGGGATGTGTCCATGACAAGTGCTACAATTTTGGTCTTGTAGCTTGGAAATGATGAAATGAACCCATGTGAGTGGATGGGATGTGTCCATGACAAGGGCTACAATTTTGGTCTTGTGGCTTGGAAATGATGAAATGAACCCATGTGAGTGGATGGGATGTGTCCATGACAAGGGCTACAATTTTGGTCTTGTGGCTTGGAAATGATGAAATGAACCCATGTGAGTGGATGGGATGTGTCCATGACAAGGGCTACAATTTTGGTCTTGTGGCTTGGAAATGATGAAATGAGCCCAGGAACTGAACCGGTTAAAAAGAAATGATGAAATAAATAAATATTGATCTAGTCTGACCAAATTAATAATAGGAAAGAAATAAATATTGATCTAGTCTGACCAAAAAATAAATATTACAATTAATTTCCACCGTAGACTACCCCAATTAATTTATCTCGTAGTTCTTCCTCTGCTGCAGACAACTCTCCCTTTCGAATGAAACCATCAAGGAGTTTAGTGTTAGCTATCAGGTGCTCCCGATCTGATTGTTTTTCAACGAACTCCCGCTGTGCTATGTTGTACTCCATTCTAGCTCTTTCACCCTCCGCAAGTATTTCAGCCTTTTTCGTAGCTGCTTCAATTGCGGCCGCACACTGCATTCTAGCGGATTCTTTTTCATCATTTGTTGCTGTTGCCCTGGCCTTTCCTTTCCCCCTTGCCTTGCATTTAGCGGCTTTAACACCAATAGGCCTGGATGGATATTGCATAGCTTCAGGATCGTCGCCACCACGGGGTGTCGATGGCACCCCCCGTAGTGAATATTCTTCTCCATCGGTATCCTTTGGGCCATATTGTGCTATGAATTTGGGGTTCCTCCTGCAATCGTCATAGCAATGGAAGAACAAAAATTGTTGTCCGTCGTTTTCATCTGCAAACAAGTTCAGGGTCCATGACTTCATGTCTCCTTGGCTTGACCCACTCCCGGCCCGACTAAAGTGACGTGCGGCTTTGCTTTCACACCCCACATATTTGCCAATATCGTGAGCCATTTTTGACCACCGACACTTGCACGACTTCATTGACCGGTTGGAATTTGCATAAAGGTTCACATCGTGCATAATTTTAGTCCAAAACACGCCCGCATTTTGACCCGTACCCAACACGCAGTCGGTGGAATGCTCGAACCATGCGCCACATAGGATTTTATCATCCTCTACACTCCATTTGTCCCGGCTACTTCTCGTCTTCGTAACCTTACTCCCAGACACTATTGCAACTTCATCATTTCCTTCACCTACATCATTTCCTAGAAGAATAAATCATTTTTTCAAAGCAACACAAATCTTAAATATATATTATTTTTCAAATTATGTTCATGACATGTTAAAATAAACGAACATATTAGATGACGTACTACATTGCATATTAAAATGCATATAATATATGCATATAAATGATTTATAAATTACAATCTTCATAATTGAAATAAAACACATTAAAATAGGGCTTACCGTCCGTAACATCGTGACCTCCATATTGTCGCCCATCTTCACCCCCAAAATTTTGCCCCGGGGAACCGCGACCTGCTCGGGGTGAAAATGCACCCGATTCGTTTACAGCATCAAGATGTGGAGCTTGAAAGCCTTGGCCATATAAATTATGGTACGAATTTTGCGATTGGGTGTTCGCATTTCGGGAGTGGTTCAGGTAAGGAGGGTTCATGTATGCGTTTCGGGAAGAGTGGCATTGATTTTGAAAATTCATATATGAATGTTGAGAATTGAAATAAAAGTGGGGAGGCATGTTCGGAGAATTTTCACTAAATTCCGAATATGGAAATGGACGATAATTCGGAATTTGCGAAAAATTCTCCGTATCGGAAGAATTTGGGATTACCCGATCTTTGCCTTTCGACGTTCTTCGTGGATCCATCACGAAAAATGAATAACAATATAGAAGATGAATTTGTGGGATAAGAGAATTTGATTTGGAAGTGGTGTGGTGAAATGAGTTGAAATGGTCCATATTTATAGGCAAAAAAAGTGGGAGAATGAAATTTAAAAATTGTAGCAGAAATTTAAAAAAAAAAAAAATTCATGCAAAAAATCGTCTGGGACACGTGTCGCCACCAGAATGGGACACGTGTCCCATTCAAAAATATACCCGTTATACAGCCGTTGGGGGGGACACGTGTCGCCTCCGTATTGGGCCACGTGTCCCCCAGAATTCCCAGCTGATACCGTTCGAAAAAATTACCGTTGTTGACACGTGGCCCAACCAGTGGGTGCCACGTGTCAGCAACGGAAAATTTAAAAAAAAAAAACCAGAGGCTGAGTGGGACACGTGGCCCACTCAGGTGGTGACACGTGTCCCACCCGTTGAAAATGTAAAAAATTGCGGGCGAAGGACATGGGCCGTGTCAGACGACATGTGCTTGGTCAGTGGCTTTTGGCAAGAGGCCGGGCTCTTAGCAAGAGCCCGGTCAGCGGTCTCTTAACAAGAGACCGCTTAAAAGACCACCACTGTGGTGGTTTTCGGTCTCTTAAGCGGTCTTTTAATTTTAAGAGACCACCACTGCCCATGCCCTAAGACCAAGTGCAGTGGTAGAAACAGCTACCGGTTTCTTACCAATTAAATATATTATTTTTTTAATTCTCTCTCGTCCACCTCGCTTTAAGAAACCACTTAAGAAATCACTCATTTTCTTCTCCACAATGGTAAGAAACCAAATTTTTACTATTCATGTACCCCACTTGATTTTCTCTATCCTACTCATCAATTTTATTATCAACATTTAATTTAAATAAATTTGTCTATCCAAAATAAGTTGAACGTGAAATTTAATGATACATTATAAATTTTAAAATTGAATTTCTCTTTTTTTAATAATCATTCCATATTTTTTCAATAATTTTTCTTCAATAATTTTCTCAAAAATTATTCCAAATTTTTATTCTAAATTTTAATAAAAAATCATTGAATAATTTTAATTTATAAATGTTTTAAAATTAAATTTTACAAATGAAAAAATTCAATTTTTTATAATAAAAAATTAAAAACAAAGATAGGGATACGTGGCCCAACCAGAGGGTGCCACGTGTCCCACACTTTAAAAGTAAAGAAAATGGTTGTACTTAGTGAGACACGTGGGGCCAACCGGAGGCTGACAAGTGGCCCACTTCATGAGTAAAAAAATGGCTGTTTTCAGCTGCCCTCTTGCCCATCACATGTGATGTGTGGCAGTGACCGATTTTTTGACCGGTTGTTACCCAAGGAACTATTGGCCGGTTTCTTAACCTAGAAATCACCACTGTGAGTGTTTTCAATTTCTAGAACGATTTTTTAAATTTAAGAAACCTCCATTGCGCATGCTCCAAGGCCAAGTGCAATGGTAGAGTGGTTTCTTATCAATTAAATATATTATTTCTCTCAATCTCTTTCTTCCATCTCACTCTAAGAAACCACCTCATTTTTTCTCCACAGTGGTAAGAAGCCACTATATCTACTATTTATGTACCTCACTTGAATTTCTTCATCATACTCATTAATTTTAACATTAATATTTAATTTAAATAAATTTCTCCACCCAAAAATAAATTGAATATGAAATTTAATAGTACATTTTTATAATTTAATTTCGCTTTTTTGCAAAATATTATTAAATATTTAATTTTTTTCCATTTCATATATTGTTTTATTTATCAAAATAATTTTTTGAAATTTATTTTCAGCTCCCAAATGCTATTGTAGACTAAAAATTGAGAAAACATAACTATATTATGAAATTAATTTGTCAAGACGCCCCATCAAATGAGAGAGAGTGGTTTTTAAGTAGTTTATTACTAAGAAACTAGTAGGTGATTTCTTATTAAGAAACCACTTAAGAAACCTCATTGTGGGCTTGTGTGTTTTCTTAGAGCACATGCAATGGTAAAAATCGATGCCGGTTTCTTACCAATTAAATATATTATTTTTCTCATTCTCTCTTTTCCACATCACTTTAAAAAACCATCTAAGAAACCACACATTTTCTTCTCCACAATGGTAAGAAACCACTTTTTACTATTTATGTACCCCACTTGATTTTCTCTATCCTACTCATTAATTTTATTATTAATATTTAATTTAAATAAATTTATCTACCCAAAATGAAATGAATGTAAAATTTAATAATACATTATAATTTTTAAAATTAAATTTCATTTTTTCAATAATTATTCCATATTTTTTCAATAATTTTTCTTCAATAATTTTCTCAAAAATTATTCCAAATTTTTATTCCAAATCATTCCAAATTTTAATCGAAAATCATTCAATATTTTTAATTTAAAAACATTTTAAAATTAAATTTTAAAAATTAAAAAATTCAGCTTTTTTTTTAAAAAAAATATTAAAAACAAAGATAGGGACACGTGGCCCAACCAGAGGGTGCCACGTGTCCCTCTATTTACAAAAAAAAATTTCAGCATTTGAGTGGGACACGTGGCCCAATGTATGGGTGACACGTGTCCCACTCACCCAAAAAAATTGGCCGCATCAAGCGGCCATGTGCATCGCCTGACTTCTCTGACGGAACCGGTTTCTTAACCGGTTCCCTAGTTGAAAACTATAGGCCGGTTTTTTAACAAGAAACCGGCCTAAAAATCACTACTGTGGATGTTTTCGGTTTTTTAAGCGGTTTTTTAATTTTTAAGAAACCCATTGCACTTGCCCTTAAGTGGTTTCTTAACAATAAGAAACCACCAAATAAGAGACCGAATGTGGGGTCGAAAAACTGACCAAGCAACATGGGAGGGGCCACTTTTTGTCCATACGGGACACGTGTCGCCCTCTGAGTAGGCCACGTGTCCCACTCATTCACTGCCATTTTTTCAAATTTTGAATGGGACATGTGTCCCCACCCCATTCTGGTGGCGACACGTGTCCCCACCATATTTTTGGGAAAATATTTCCAATTCTTTTTTTTTTGGAATTTTAATTTTTTATTCCTTCTTCCTCCACTTTTTACCTATAAATATAGATGATTTTAACTCATTTCTTCACACTACTTCCAATTTCAATACTTCTATCTCACTAATTCATCTTCTACATTGTAATCCATTTTGTGAGATGGATCCACGAAGAACGTTGAAGGGCAAAGATAAGGTAATTCCAAATTATTTTATTTTCGATTTTGTTTTGCAAAATCCAAATTATCGTCCATTTTCAAATTCGGAATTTAATATTTTCTGTAATTTTTATAGTTTTTGTAATTGGTTTTTCCAATTTTAATGTTTTTAATATAATTTTTAAAAAATGGAATTCTCTTATTATTTGTTTTTTTAATTTCGTTTTAATAATTTCTTTAAAAAAATTGAAATTAATTTTACATTTTTACACCGAAGCATGCTACTGACAAGAACGAGAAAAATAAATTATTTAATATATTTTGAAAAAAAATGAAATTATATTTTAAATATTAAAACATATTATTAAATTTATATTCAACTTATTTTGGATGGACAAATTTATTTAAAATAAAATTTGATGGTCAAATTAATGAGTAGAATAGAGAAAATCAAGTGGGGTTCATGAATAATAAAGAGTGATCTCTTGTCATTGTGAATAAAAAAAGGAATTGTTTCTGAAGTGATATCTAAAGATGAGGTAGAAAAAAAACAGATAAAAACAATATATTTAATTGATAAGAGATCGCTAGCAATCTTTCCCAATGCCCATTGCCTAATTATTTTTTCTTTTTCACAAGTCATAGTCCCTAATTTTTCTATTTTTCATATAAAATAGAGATAAAATATGGAGTACCATTAAATAGAGTGGGAAATTCCAAATTTTCTGCAAATTAGTCACAATCAGCATAGGAGGTTATAAGAAGGCATGTCTTCAATGGAGTTCTTGATTTTAGTATAGCAAAAATTTGAAAGTTGGCATCAAATACCGTGGTTTGTGAAATTGGCCAACAATATAGAGGACGCATTTACAAAATGCGTCCTCTCGGAAATGATTTTTTTTTCAATTTGAGCTGCATGAATTGTTTTTTGGCAGAATAATTAGAGGACGCATTTACAAAATGCGTCCTCTTGGAAAATAATTTTTTTTCGGTAGAATAAATAGAGGACGCATTTACAAAATGCGTCCTCTAACGGACAAGTTAAATTGTAGAGAATAATTAGAGGACGCATTTACAAAATGCGTCCTCTTGGATATTAATTTTTTTCCCGTTTTCGGACAGGTTTTATTTTAGACAGAGCCGGTCAATTTGTGGATGTACACACACGTAAATGTGTATAAATATATACATAAATATAAATATAAATATATACACATATATAAATATAAATAAAGATATATATATATATATATAAACATATATATAAACATAAATGAAGATATACATATATATATAAATATATATAAATATAAAAAATATATATAAATATAAAAATATACATACATATAAATATAAAAATAAAAATAAATATAAATAAAGATATATAAATATGCACACACGTCAATGTGTGGATGTACACACACGTCAATGTGTGGATGTACACACACGTAAATGTGTATAAATATATACATAAATATAAATATAAATATATACACATATATAAATATAAATAAATACACATATATATATAAACATATATATAAACATAAATGAAGATATACATATATATATATAAATATATATAAATATAAAAATATACATACATATAAAAATAAAAATAAAAATAAAAATAAATATAAATAAAGATATATAAATATGCACACACGTAAATGTGTGGATGTACACACGTCAATGTGTGGATGTACACACACGTCAATGTGTGGATGTACACACACGTCAATGTGTGGATGTACACACACGTAAATGTGTATAAATATATACATAAATATAAATATAAATATATACACATATATAAATATAAATAAATACACATATATATATAAACATATATATAAACATAAATGAAGATATACATATATATATATATATAAATATAAAAATATATATAAATATAAAAATATACATACATATAAAAATAAAAATAAAAATAAATATAAATAAAGATATATAAATATGCACACACGTAAATGTGTGGATGTACACACACGTAAATGTGTGGATGTACACACACGTCAATGTGTGGATGTACACACACGTCAATGTGTGGATGTACACACACGTCAATGTGTGGATGTACACACACGTAAATGTGTATAAATATATACATAAATATAAATATAAATATATACACATATATAAATATAAATAAATACACATATATATATAAACATATATATAAACATAAATGAAGATATACATATATATATATAAATATAAAAATATATATAAATATAAAAATATACATACATATAAAAATAAAAATAAATATAAATAAAGATATATAAATATGCACACACGTAAATGTGTGGATGTACACACACGTAAATGTGTGGATGTACACACACGTCAATGTGTGGATGTACACACACGTCAATGTGTGGATGTACACACACGTAAATGTGTATAAATATATACATAAATATAAATATAAATATATACACATATATAAATATAAATAAATACACATATATATATATATAAACATATATATAAACATAAATGAAGATATACATATATATATAAATATAAAAATATATAAATATAAAAATATACATACATATAAAAATAAAAATAAAAATAAAAATAAATATAAATAAAGATATATAAATATGCACACACGTAAATGTGTGGATGTACACGCACGTAAATGTGTGGATGTACACACACGTCAATTTGTGGATGTACACACACGTAAATGTGTATAAATATATACATAAATATAAATATAAATATATACACATATATAAATATAAATAAATACACATATATAAATATAAATAAAGATATATATATATATAAACATATATATAAATATAAATGAAGATATACATATATATATATAAATATAAAAATATACATACATATAAATATAAAAATAAATATAAATATAAATATAAATATAAATAAAGATATATATAATTATATATATAAATATAAATATAAAATATAAAATATAAATATAAATATAAAATATAAAATATAAATATAAATAAAATATATAAATAAAAATATATACATATACGGATAAATATATAAAAAATATATATATACGGATATATATATATATATAAATATATACATATACGGATAAATATATAAAAAATATATATATACGGATATATATATATACATAAATATAAATAAATATAAATAAATATTTATTTATATACATAAATATAAATAAATAAATAAATATATATATTCATATATATATATATATATATAAATATATACGTATGTATATAAATATATACATACATGTAAATGTATGGATATACATACATGTGGATATACATACATGTACACGTGTGGATATACATACATGTGGATATACATACATGTAAATGTGTGGATATACATGCATGTAAATGTGTGGATATACATGCATGTAAATGTGTGGATATACATACATATATAAATATAAATAAAGATATATATAAATATAAATAAATATATATACATATATTTATATATATATGTGTATGTACATACATATTTATATTTATATATATAAATACACATATATTATATATATATATGTATATATTTATATTTTTATATATATGTATATATTTATATTTGCATATATATATTTTTTATTTATATATACATGTGTGTATTTATATATATATTTATTTATATATATATATATATATATTTATATTTATGTATATATTTATATATACATATATACATATTTATATTTATATATACACATATATATTATATATATATATCTATACATTTATATTTGTATATACATATGTATATATTTATATATATATATTTATTTATTTATATTTATATATATATATATATATATTTATATATATATATATATACATATATGTATTTATTTATATTTATATATATGTATATATTTATATTTATGTATATATAAATATATTTTAAAAAATAAATTTGGACCAGGATTTTTAAAAAAAATAGAGGACGCATTTAGTAAATGCGTCCTCGCCACTTGGCAGCTCCCCCTTCGCCGCCTGATTTTTTTGACCAGGATTTTTTTAAAAAATAATAAAAAAACCAGAGGACGCATTTCGTAAATGCGTCCTCTATTTAAAAAAATTTTAAAAAAAATTGCACATGGAGAGGACGCATTTTCTAAATGCGTCCTCCGTATTCACTTCCGGCTACTGTAGCCACAAACATAGAATTTTCTCGTCTTCAATGCCCAAAACATCGTCCATCAATAATTCCTTTTCCAGTTGACACCGAGTTGATTTCAGAGCATCGTTAAATTCCATGTATGTGGCATTCTTCTCCAACCACTGCTTGTCCATAACCACGAAAGCCACACAATAAAGAAGATCAAATGCCCACTCATTTTCCGATAACATTTGGAGGAACACGGCTGTCACAAATGTTCGTGGTTTTAAGGCATCCAAATCAAGCATCTGCATGAGCATGAATGTTATGTTAACACCAGCAACAGCAAATGGATACTCCCACGCAGCTCTTTTCCCCCCTTGCTTCTTTAGCAAACGCTGAGAAGACATTGAGAATGTCCTGGAGAAGAAAAGTAAGTTCTCCAATGATATGAATCCAGCTCCCCTAAAATCTGTTGATGGATCTCTTCCCTGCCATCCCATTTCTTTCCACTGATCAGATACCAAACTATGTAATTCCCGGCCGGGATAGGTGGCGTGCCATAGAGCTTTCAAAGCTACCTGGTGTTCTGGTTTGGAAGCATCAAAAGAGATCTTCATTCGATGTTTTAACCTTCTGAATCTGTCTTCCTGTACGGGTGTCATGGTGAAAAAAATCCGGCCATAATTTCCTTTCCTCTTAAAGCAGACACAAGTGATGCTTTTCCCCATCCACACTGGCGCCACGCAAGCCGCGTCACCTATCCCGGCCTAGTGCCCATTGCCACGCAAGCCGCATGATCTATCCCGGCCTAATGCCCATTGCCTAGTGGCTTCCCTTGCATTGCCCGTAATTGAAGTTTTCTCATTTATTTTCAGTCTCTTAGCTATCTTCAAATGAACTGAGATCCCTACATTACTTATTTATTGAATATACTATCATTTGAAGATTCTTTGTTGAGGGTCAGCTTGCTTGAAACCACCTACGAAACCTCCTGTCTTCTTTATATTATCTTTTTCAAGATTAATTAAATCAGTCGGAGATTTATTTGTTTTGATTTCTTCTTGTCCAGGAAGCACTTCTTCGGCAACATGCACGTGACCATCGATTGTTCACTGAGATTGAAAGTCAACAATGTTTGCGTCTCCATCGGTGTTCGTAGAATATCTTTTGCAATCACAACTCTCACACTCCCATGATTTACAAGGAGAAATCACATGCTTTCACATTATATTATACTACTATACCACCGGTAAATAATGTAAATTGTTATATCACACCCTATATTTTACTTGATTATGTCATTTATTTATACAATTTAGTATATAATATGTATTTTAAATTTAATTTCATTGATTAAAATATGTTTAATTTAATATTAAATTATATTTCTTATTTACCACCACTCCACCGCCGTCCACCACCTCCGCCGCCGTCCGCCACCTCCGCCGCCGTCCGCCACCTCCGCCGTTGTCCGCCACCTCCGCCTGGTGCCACCTCCGCCGCTGTCGCCGCCGCCGTCGTCCACCATGGCACCTCCGCTGCCGTCGGCCGCTGTCGCCACCGCTGTCGTCCGCCGCCGGTCTTCTTCTCCGGCGAGTTCTTCTTCTCCGGCCAGATCTTCTTCTCCGGCCTTCTTCTTCTCCTCTTCTTCTCCTCTTCTTCTTCTCTTCTTCTCCAGCCTTCGTCTCCTCTTCTTCTTCTCTTTTTCTCCGGCGGCCCCCGCTCTCCTCTCCTTCTCCGGCTCCGGCTCGCCTCTTCTTCTCTCGGCCGCGTTCTCTTCTCCCCGTTCTCCTCTTCTTCTCCCGGCTCTCTTCTTCTTCTCTCATTCTCTTCTTCTCTCCCGTTCTCTTCTTCTCTCCCGTTCTCTTCTTCTCCCTTCTCTTCTTCTCTCCCGTTCTCTTCTTCTCCCGTCTCTTCTTCTCCCGTTCTCTTCTTCTCTCCCGTTCTCTTCTCTTCTTCCGTTCTCTTCTCCCTTTCTCTTCTCTTCTCCCGTTCTCTTCTCTTCTCCCGCTCTCTTCTCCCGTTCTCTTCTCTTCTCCCGCTCTCTTTTCCCGTTCTCTTCTCCTCTTCTCCAGGTGGTCCGACACCGGCGGTAGAGGTGGAGTTGGTCCGGCGCCGGCGGTGGTGGTGGTCTGGCCCCGCAGTGGCGGTGGTCCGGCGCCGGCGGTGGTCCGAAGGGAATATTAATTTTTATTTTTTTGTTTGGTTTTTTATTTTTGTTTTATTTTGAAAAATTAAATTTAGTATTATACATATATATACATATTAGGGCGTAAACTAGTAAAATACAGGGTGTGATATTGCAATAACCTAAATAATTTATTAAAAAAAATCCAGTGATAACTATTCACCGAATAACCCTTTTTTTACTGAATTCAATAGAGTTCCATGTGAACTGACATGAACTTTAGTGGTAGAAAATAAGGGTAATGATGTGTGTATTTATTCATGACCTCATGATACATTATATAGTTGTACAAAATACCTATACAAGTTAGGAAAAAGAAATAGAATCTAATTATAATTACAAGTAATATTTATATTCCTTAACACCCTCCCTCAAGTTGGAGCATGAGGATCAGAATTGCCCAACTTGCCAAGTAATAAATGAAATTGGTTACGTCCGAGAGCTTTTGTAAACAAGTCTGCAGGTTGATCTGTAGTGCGGATATGATGAGTAACTATAGTACCAGACTGCACAAGATCCAGGACAAAATGACAATCAACTTCAATATGCTTCGTACGTTTATGAAACGCTGGATTTGTTGCAATATGAAGAGCATATTGGCTGCCACAAAACAAACACATAGGAGCAACATGCGCAACCCCTAAGTCTTTCAGAAAAGACCTAAGCCATAACAACTCAAAATAGGTAACAACCATAGCACGATACTCTGTTTCAGCAGAATACTGAGAAACTATAGGTTGCTTCTTGTTCTTCCAAGAAACTGGAGAATCACCAATCATCACAAAGTAACTGAAAAGAGAACACCGGGTAATAGGGAAATCTTCCCAATCAGAATCACAGTAAGCAGTCAACTGTAACGTACTACGTGAAGAGAGAAATAAACCTTGACCAAGATGACTCTTCAAGTAGTGCAACATATGAACTGCAGCTTGCCAGTGAGAAACACTAGGAGACTTCATGAATTGAGCAAGTGTGTGAACCGAATAACTAAGCTCAGGATGTGTGATAGTAGGGTATATCAGGTGCCCAACCAGTTGCCTGTATTGCTCAGAATCATGGTAAAGCGGGCCATCAACACGCGCCAAGTCGTGTTGTTGCTCCATCGGAGAGTCAGTTGGTTTAGAGGCAGATAAACCTGTATCAGATAAAATGTCCAAGGCATATTTACTTAGCGAAAGAAACATCCCCTCCGGTCTTCTAGCAATCACTATGCCCAAGAAATACTTAAGTAAACCAAGATCTTTCATATGGAAACAAGAACTCAAGTATTTCTTGAACTCAGAGATGAGCCTAGAAGAGCTACCAATGACCAAATCATCCACATAAATCAGAACATGCAAAGAAACTGATCCACGGGAAAAGATAAACAAAGAGTAATCTGCCTTACTCTGAACAAAACCAAATGCTCGTAAAACCTGAGCCAATTTGGCAAACCAGTTTCTAGGAGCCTAGTGAAAACCGTAAAGAGATTTTTGAAGGCGACATACCTGACCATGGGGCGCAGCATAGCCTGGTAGGGGTCTCATAAAAACCTCTTCAAGCAAATCCCCATGTAGGAAAGCATTATGAACATCCATCTCATGGAGCTCCTAACCACAAATGACCGCAACAGATAAGAATAGGCGAACAAAACTCATCTTCACAACCGGAGCAAATGTCTCAGTATAATCAATCCCTTCAACCTGGCGATTCCCGAGAACCACTAGGCGTGCCTTATGCATTCAATAGTACCATCCGACTTAAACTTCATCCGGTAAACCCATTTGCAACCAATCTCCTTTTTATCCAGAAGCAGAGGGGCCAAAGTCTAAGTCTGATTGCGCTCTCAAGCAAAGTAAGCTCTTCAGTCATAGCATCTCACCAATGAGCATACTGTGATGCCTCAGAATAACTGGTGGGATCTGCACTAGATGTTACTACACCCAAAAACCTAGAATGTATACTTGAAAAGTTTTCACAATTTACATAATCAGTAAGTGGATAGAGAACACCCGAGGATAGTGACGGCGTATGAGTGAACGTAGCAGTAGGGGGGTCTTTAGTAGTAAGAGCACACGCATAATCATCACAATCATAATCTTCCAAATAAGGAGGAGGTCGGCGAGCACAAACACTCAGTCGGATAGGAGGTAACTCAGCAGTGGAAGGAGACGTCAGAAAAACTAGTAAAATAGGCGTCAGAGCTGACAAAGGTAGACGGTGAGCGGAAACAGTCGGGGCCGAAGACACCATGTCGGGCGGCAGAGTAGAAGGAGTCACCGGAGCTGGCGGGTAGTGATCCCCATTTACCGGTGGCGCATGAGGCGGTGGCATCCCGGACGGTGCATCGCTAGGTTGGACCAGCAAAGGTTGCCAGTGATCTGGGTTGGTCGCCGAAACTGGAGAAGCGGTCGGTGATATAGGCGCATCGGCATCCAGCTGTAATGGTACACCGACGGTCGGTGGGACATGAGCGGCGGTAACCACAAGGAATAGGGTTGGCAGAGGTCGGTGAGACCTGTGGTGTCGCAGTCTAGGCATATGACTTTTTCGGTGGTGGAAGTGATGTCGACAGTGAAGTGGCGGCGCCACCGAGATCTACGGAAGCAGCCAATGTCGGAGTGGCTGCATACGGTAACTGGTTTTCAAAAAAATTGGCATCCCGAATGTTAAAGATGATGCAGGATTCCAGGTCAAAAAGATGATAGCTTCTCTTTCCGGCAGGATAACCAAGAAACAAAACATCGCCGACTTCTTGGAGAAAACTTGTCGCGATATCTGGGAAGTGAGCAGCAAAAAACAAGCATCAAAATACCTTTAAGGATGAGTAATTTGGAGCTTGTCCATATACCATCTCAAAGGGAGTGCGACCATTGAGATGTTTCGTCGGTGTCCGGTTAATCAGTTAAGCAGGAGTAAGAACACATTCACATTCTCCCCAAAACTCAATTGGAAGACTGGCTTGAAACCTTAAGGCATGCACCACGTTGAGTAAATTGCGATGCTTTCGTTCAACTCGACCATTTTGCTGTGGAGTATCTACCATAGGTGTCTAAAAAATGATCCCAAATGCAGCAAAATAAGATCTCAAAGGAAAAAATTCACTCCCGTTGTCAGTCCGAACACGCAGTATAGTTCGGCCCCATTGATTCTTAACTGGAGCACAACATTCTAAAAATCTAGAAGGTACCTCTGACTTAGCCACTAATAAATAAACCAAAATAGCTTAGGAATAATCATCAACTATTGTAAAAAAAATAAAATGCACCACTAGAGGATAGTGTTCTATAAAGACCCCAAACATCATAATGTACTAATTCAAATAAGGCAATAGCATTTGTAGAACTTAACGGAAAACTATGTCTAGTCTGTTTTGCTCTATAGCATACAAAACAAGGTACAGTAGTATTATTTGTTCAAAAATCAAGAGTAGGAATAGAAGACAACACCGCAGATGATGGCTGACCAAAATGTTGATGCCATAAATCAGATGAAGAAACTGAAGCAACTATCGGAATAGACTGCACGATATGAAGACGAAGGCGAGTATCCAATAGACGAAGACATTAACCCCCCTGTTGTTCACCCACGACAATCACAGTCTTCGTACTGATTTTCTGTAAAATGCAATAATTTTCTGTAAACAAGGCTACACATTTCAAAGCAGATAAAAATCTAGAGCATAATAATAAATTGCATTGCAAAGTAGGTATGTAGAGCACATGAGTAAGGGTGAAATCACCAAAACAAATAGAACCATATTGTGTAGCAGACGACACAAATCCATGAGAAAGTATAACATTCACAGAATTGGTAGCAGTAGTAATATCAGTAAGAGAACCCTTGTCACCAGTCATGTGATATGAGACTCCCGAATCAAGAATCCAGGGTAAAGTAGACTTACCTGACCCATGGTCAGATAACGAATTAAACTGATTAAATATATGTATGGTCGTACTCCATTGGTCGTTAGACAGAGCAGGCCCGAAATCAGATTGAGTAGGGGCGCCAGAGGAGGCGGTCATCGCAAACCCTTGCGGGGAGGTCACTACACCGGCAAAAATAGCCATAACACAATTTATTTATTTTAATAAACAAATAAAATAAATTGTTTCCAAGTAGAGACAACAATCAAGTAGACACAGCAACCCAGTAGATGCAGAATCAGCAAAGGAGCGCGCGTCCCTATACTAGTGCGTGGAAACACGCACTGCTAGAGGGTAGGGCTCGTGTGGCTCAACCGCGCATGAATTCACACGCCTTTGATGGTCGCGCATGTGAATCTCGTGAGCGCTTTCCTTCCGAGAGATGGTGAACTCGGTAAACGGCAAAACTGAGCTCGGCAAATGCCTTCCTTCCTTCCATGTGAATCTGAGTGGAATGGAAAATGGGGCCGAACAACGGTGGATGGCGAGCTCTGGACCGAGTTGCTGGAGCGAAACGGTAAATGACACACGGCTCGGCGGCAATCGACGGTCAACGGTTAATGGCGAGCTTGTCGGTTGGCAGAGATCGGTGGCAAGTAGCGTTAGATCGACGAAGACTGAGGCTTGCCGGAGACAAAGGCGGAGAAGTTTCGCCGGAGACAGAGGCGGAGAGGCTTCGCCGGAGACAGAGGTGGAGAGGCTTCTCTGGAGACAGAGGCTCGGCGGCGGTAAGAACAAAGAGGTTTTTATTTTATTTTTTTTAAAGAAAAGCAACTCGGATCGACGGCGCGTCACACACGGACAATGGCGGCAGTGTTTACAGGAAATTTAAGATAGAAAATTTAGGTTCTTAGGCTCAAGATTTTAGGCTCAAGATTTTAGGCTCTCATACCATATTGAAAATAATGGTAATGATGTGTGTATTTATTCATAATCTCATGATACATTATATAATAGTACAAAATACCTATACAAAATAGGAAAAAAAATAGAATCTAATTATAATAATAAGTAATATTAATATTTATATTCTTTAACATTTTGTGCAGATAACTCGAAAAGTACGAAACCCTTGACGAAGTTGGTAGTTTTCATTTTCATGGTCATTTGTTTAATTTATGGGCGTCTGATTATACATTTACGATCAGGCCATAACGGGGCGTCTACATTGTGTGTGGTGGACACGAATGGAGCCTGCTACAGAAGAGAAACAGGCAAGCAAACCCTATCCCTGGCTCAAGTCTTGAGTCAGGATGAATCTAGGGTAAACTCTATTCAGTCCCGCCACGCTTCTACTTCGCTAAAGACTGACAAAATCACAGACAAAACAACAAAACTCCCCACCCAATCCGGGGCTTCTCTCGGAACCGGCAACTACCTCATCAAGGTCGGCCTCGGAACCCCGAAGAGGAACTATTCCCTGGTTTTCGACACCGGCAGCCACCTCACCTGGACCCAGTGCACACCCTGCGTCAAACACTGCTACCAGCAGCAAGATCCCATCTTCGATCCATCGAAATCAAAACACTATTCCAACGTTTCGTGTGTTTCGCCACAGTGTTCGCTGCTCTCCAACGGCACCGGACAGCTCCCCGGATGTTACAATGGAACCTGTGTGTATAGCATACTGTACGGAGATCAGTCATTCTCTGTCGGCTTTCTAGCCAAAGATAATGTTACATTGGGGTCCGATGTTTTCCCGGGCTTTCTCTTCGGCTGTGGCAAAAATAACAAAGGCCTGTTCGGGAGAGCTGACGGTTTACTGGGACTCGGCCGGAGCCAGATATCGGTGGTGTCCCAAACTGCGAAGGCATACGGGAAAGTCTTCTCGTACTGTCTTCCGACAAGCTCCGGATCTAATGGATATCTGAGCTTCGGAAAAGGAGGAATATCCAAGAAGGTTAAATACACCCCGTTCTCCAAGCACAGGAACGATTTCTACTTCGTCAACCAGAGCATGATTTTTGTGTGGTCAAAAATCTCATGCTGGGCGTAAATGGGGCACAAATTTGTTTTGGAAGTAAAGGGTTGAGGACGCATTTCCATAATGCGTCCTCTTGGGGCCCCTTTTTTTTCTAGATTTCTCCCCTTTTTTGTTTTCGGAAGTGGTCCCTTGTTTTTTGTTTTTGAATGCAATTAGGCCGGGCAATTTTTTCTTCCGGAAATGGTTATCAATTTTTTTATTGTTTCTAAAATCAATTAGAGGACTCATTTTGAAAAAGATTTTATTTTTACCAGCAATTAGAAGACTCGTTTATAAATTAAAATAATGCCTAATTTAGCATTATTTTATTTTTCCCGAAATGATTTTCGTAGCACTCGTTTTGGGGTCGACTCCTCAGATCCGGCATTTTTTTTAAAGTATTTGGAGGAATCGTTTTTTAAACGAGCCCTCAGACCTGGCAACAATTTGATTTTCGACGGAAAAATTTAGAAGACTCATTTTTTAAAACAGTCTACAAATCAGGCATTATCTAGCTCTTGGGGATATTATGCGGAGGACTCGTTTTTGGAATGAGTCCTTGGAGGCCGCCTAATTTTATTTCTCGGAAAATTAATCAGCGAAATGTTGGAAATTTGTGCAAATTTGCATGAATTTATTTCTCGGGAACTCTTCGAATGAGTCCTGGAATGGGTATTCTTTCGTACAATTATTTTGAAAAAGTTGGAAAAGATATTTGCAATTAACTACGGTGCTAATCTAATCTGTGAATGAAATAACGTTTATTATATTTTGTTATAATTGGTTAAATTTATCGTGTGGAGAATTTTATTTATTGGGGAGAAAGCTTATTATACTATTCCGCCCTGAATTCAACAAGAGTGTGGAGTTTCAAATGAGTTGTGAATTTAAGTAATAAATTATCGTAGGTTGCTGCAGTTTGTAACTTACTGTTTCTGGTCCACGCGTTTTCGGTCAAGATTGCGCATAAGCAGACTTTTGTTTGTTGGATGAAAATTTGGAAAATAGTCAAATGACGATTTAGGGTCGCGCTGTTCAAATTTTTTTTACTAGTCTTTAATGTCGGTGTAGGAACGGAGTATTGCATAGTTAGAATGGATACTAGTTAGTATAAATGTACAATGTAGAACAATTCGAGTGAAATGTAATGCCAATTAATGCTGAATAATATGCACGGTCCTAACGATGGTCTTTGCAAAGCTTTCCACCCGTTCCACACGGGGGAGGACGTATGGTCCTGGATGTCCGCTGTGGTACAACCGTCTGTGCAGGTACATGTTCTTCCTCATGTGGAGCTCCCCCCGGTATGCCCTCCTCCATTTCGTATCCCGCTTCCTCGTTCGAATCACAGTAGGCATATGGAATAGTACCTGTATGTGATGGATCGATATGCGACATGTACCGATGACTAGATGTTGGAGTGACATATGCATTGTAATATGATGCATCCATGTTGTCATGTGAGGGTTCCCCGGCTGATGGTCCGCAAATCGGTGGACTCGCATGTGAGGACCCCACTTGTGATGGACCAATGTGTTCTGCGTGTCCCCTAGCACGAGGCCTCCGACCTCCTTGCCGACCAGGTGGGGCCTGACGGTGGCTTCTGAGGTCAGTATATCTCACACCAGGGGGCGGTTCCTCACAGTGCACAAACGGTTGATAGTGTTGCGGCCTAGAGGGCTGATGCGCATGTTGTAGACTACGTGTGATAACATGATGCATCCCCCTTATGACGTCCGCACAATGTGGGGGCCAACCATCCAAATTAATGTCTGACATGCCATGCAACTGTGTCATTGCCTGCAACTACAGAATCGAGATGAATATGTCAGATATGTAATGTTGAGGAGCTCTGTTGTATTCTTTGTTGACAATATTTGAAATTTAGGACATACCAAGTACTCCGCGGTTGCACCGTCTCCGTGGAAACCCTCAGTAGCTGTTACAGGCCGCCCTGGTTGATCAATGAAGGACACCGTCTTGCGGAAGTACCACTCCAAATAATCACGGCTAGGTAGGTATGGATCCGCACTCCCCAATGTAGGTACTTGTCGATTGGATCGATGTTCCCAATTGTCGAGATATCTTCTGAGCTCGACACGCCAATCCATGCCAGACCTTCCTCGACGGTCTCTAGTATGGAGTAAGTTGTACTCATCCCTACTGACCAACTGGGTGGGTATTGGCTGGATGAGGCCAAACTGCCTGAGAACACGATGTGCATGATGGAACTCCACGGCATGCCAGCAGATGAGGTCGACGCAAAGCAGCCAATTGTTTCTACCATCTGTACAATACCGCGGGAGTTGCTCCAGGACGTCCTCCGTATATGGCTGCCAGATGAACTGAGATAACATGCATGTGTTACGGTTAGGCAAATGAAACCATTTTTCGTGCACACCAGAAATCTAAATCCAGTTATTCCTATACCTGATTGTGGTTGAGAGACGTCAGTTGATCACGGTACACTTTGAGAACGTGCATTGGCTATTGTGAACAATCGTAACGGGCCCTCCACCTATGAGGAACTGAGTGAAATACATTAGCCCTACTATGGAATTGCATGTGGACTTATAAATACCGCATATTGAGGAATCCGACATGTACCGGGATCCAAGAGCACTCATCCTCACTGTCACCTGTAGTGCCCCGACAGGTCGGATGGATGGTATGCGTTCCCATGCCCACAACTGGCAGTAAATGCAATCGAAATGGCCTTTAATATTAAGCACGGTATGTACGAACGACTATGTTGACCAACAATTTTACCTGTAGCAAGACAAGTGGCCCAGATATGGATTTAGATTGTGGGATTGCCGCATCACATAATGACCTGTACAAGCATGCAAGAATGGAACTCCCCCAACTGTACCGATGGACTGCACCGAGATCCGTCAGTGCGGATAAGTAGAGTAACGGGATGAGGTGGCCGGACGTGTCAGACATCAGTATTCCCCCAAGAAGCAGCAGAAGGAAAACTCTAGCCCGCTGTTGGCATTGTACATCAGTGGGATCAGCGGGGAACGGACTGTACAATAGCGTTCCCAACCACCTGGCCTTAATGCGACCCCCCCTGATACAAGTGGGGTCTGGTGTAGCTTCCAGGTAGTATGTGCAAATGAGCTGCCAGTCCTCCGTACGCCTAACGGTGTCAACACCTGTTACTGGGATGCCGTCGATCGGTAGACCCCACAGGACCCCTATATCCTGCAAGGTGACCATAGCCTCCCCCATCGGTAGGTGAAATGTGTGCGTCTTGGGGCGCCAACGCTCCACTAGGGCGGTGATGAGGGAGTGGTCAATTTGTATTGCGGCAGAGTCCAGGAGTCCCTGAAATCCTGCGTCACGTACATACCGCATAACCTGTTCTGGCAGTCGCTCGGTCCAGAAGCCCCGTCGCACCGACGCACCTGCAGTGCCTCATCCTCTAAATGTCCATTGTATAGGGCACGAGCACGGTGCTCCTGATAGATGTACAGCAAGTCCTCCTCAATGGGTCCTGGATGATACATTGTTTTTTCCTGCGAGCAAATACCAACCAGAGTTAGATGTTTTTTCTGGAATAATAGCACAGATAAAAGTAACACTGCGTAATGTGACACATATTTGCCAAACATAAGTAATACAACAAAATCTGCTACACATATCATTTAATACAAGAAATACTACATCACACTACGAATGACAGACTAAGCATGCCCTCTCCCATCGATGTACAATGCAAACCAAGTGAAAGATGGAGGTTCTATTATAGACACCGTATGACACCACGATACTAAGCACGGGCACGCCTACGAACGCCCCTGGTTTCGCCCGCCACCCTGTCATCCATCTGATTCCTTATCCTCCTCTCCGCAAACTGTCCACGCCTCCTGTTGCGAAACTTTTCTACATCCAGAATCAACCTCCAACGGGCACGCTGCCAGAGTGATGGATCTCGCACGGGCATGAACCCCTAACTGTATTGCTGGACATATGTGGTCGTGTGATACACCCTGTCACACAGACTAGCAGGATCGTCACGCCTATGCCGACAAACGGCCAAGGCATGGGAACAAGGGAAACAAAATATTTTCCATTCGCGATAAGTGCACTCTCTTCTTTGGTATTTGACCATGTAATGTCGTTCACTAATGCTCCCGTCGATGTTCCTTGCCACAACCCTGTAAGTCTGCGACGTGCTCCCGAACAGGGTGACGATATGTCTCTGTGCCAATGTATCCTGCTTCTGGAACTTTTTCCAGATCCTCTTAGGGAACACGGACCTGGGTAGACGGGCAATATCTCATAATCAGCAAACCGGCATACGGGTAAATCTGAAAATGCAATTAACAGACAATATACCTCCAATTCATAGCGTCCGTAAGCCTTTGTGCAAACATTTCAACCGTTCGCTCGAACGTCGCTTTGACACACGCTGTTATTGGGAGGTGGCGTGCGCGCCATAAGCAGTTGTTGAAGCTCTCTGACAGATTCGTTGTCAAAATTCCCCAAGCATCGCGGTCCATCATGCCGAGCATCGCGGTCGCTAATGTCACCCGCGTAATCATTGCGGAATACATTCTGTTCGCCATGGTCTACCACATACATACCACCACTTGTGGACGGCTGGGCACAATCCACGTGGGCATACCTTCCAGGTTGGCTGGACTCACCAAATTCAAGACCCCGGCTACGAACAGGTGGTGGTATACTGGGTACAACGGTGGAGTTCTGCACGTTGCTCAGCAATGACATGAACGTGCTTCCCCATGCCCCATCATTAGCGATTGGTAACTGTTCCATAACAATGTAAAAATCCGTAGAATACAATGACATTCGATCAACAATGTTGAAGAAGAACGTGGTTGACTCATCATCTTCCACAGGATAACATCGATAGTATACCGCAGAACCAATCAGCTCGGGACATCGGTAATACATTTTCAACGAAAAACTCTCCCTCACAATGGCCAGTCTCGTTACAATTAAATCAACCAATTCCCAGTGGTTCAACCGCCTCTCGAGAGTCACAACTCACTCCGGTATTGGAGGATCATAATACACACCCACATTCAAATCAAACTTAATCTGACCCCCTCTATACATATACACCGCCAAAAACATTGCAGAACTGCAACAAAAAAACACATAACTTCAGATTCATACTCGTTGGACATTCCTATTCATCGTATCCTCAAGTACGTACATGTACTCCACCCGGCCACTTTAACAACACTATGGACACGGACATAACACAGTAGTCATTTCAACTGCTATACATAGACATCACTTTCATTTCCTCCTCATCCAACATTCTAGTTCACAAGATCCTACCTTGTGATTACTTTTGCTACAAGCTCAAAGACCAGTCACTGAACAGTTCACATAATTACTTCATTCAGTCACACAGGATTATGAAACGCAACGGACCAAACTTAATCATTGAAAGTACACACACAATTACACACATAAAATTACATTAACTAAATTACCCAAGTGTTGGAACACGTTCGTATAATTATTTATGGCGCAATTAACTACAACAATACGGATAACAGAGTGGGTGGGAGTCTGAGACTTACTGAGAAGCTGGTCAAAGGTGAAACACAGCGGTGGTCAAAGCGGTCAATGTCGAGTCAATGCGGTCAACGTCGGATCAATGGGTCAACGTCGGGTCAACGGGTCAACGTCGGGTCAATGGGTCAATGTTGGTTCAACGGGTCAACGTCAGGTCAACGCGGTCAACATCGGTTCGAGTCGGTCAACGTGGTTCAACACAATCAACGACGGTCAATGTCCGGGACAACGTCGGGTCAATGGGTCAACGTCGGGTCAACGCGGTCCATGTCCGGATCTTTCAACTACAACCAAAATCCCAATAGAAATTCAGTGGTAGTAAACAAAAACCCAAACAAAAATTGAGCAAAAAAACAGGGAACCATACCGGATCTTTTGAAAAATACGAACTGCGATCGAAAATGGCGGAACGCCGGTAGCGCAATGCCGGAGATGAGCAGAGAGCAATCCTCAGTATGGCTAGACACTGGCGGAATGGAGCCTAACACAAGGGGAAAATTGAGAAATGGTGGAGGAGGAAGATGAGGAAGAAGAAGAATGCAAGAAGAGGAGGAATTCGAGTACCCATTTATCATGTTTGGAGGACGCATTTCCATAATGCGTCCTCGCCACGTGGCGGCCAACTATTCGGCCGCTAGTTTTTTGTTTTATCCAGATTTTTTTTAAATTTTTTTTGCAGAGGACGCATTACGAAAATGCGTCCTCGCCACGTGGTGCAGCGCCATTCGACTGCAATTTTTGACTTTGATCGGTTTTAAAAAAAAATTCTGACGAGGACGCATTACGGAAATGCGTCCTCGCCACGTGGCATATTCCTATTCGACCACCATTTTTCCATTTGACCAGATTTTTTTTAAAATTCCATGTGTCATCACCCCCCAACGCCACGTGACATCATCTCTATCAACTCATTTTCACCAGATTTTTAACATGAATAATTTAATTGCCACATGGCATCACCATATTTTGCCACGTGGCATTAACTATTTTTGGCTGAAATTGTATAAAAAAAAATTAGGGAGGACGCATTATGGTAATGCGTCCTCGCCACGTGTCGCCCTCCCATGCGTCGCTTGACAATTTTGACTGAAATTTTTAAAAAAACAAAAAAATGGGAGGATGCATTACGGAAATGCATCCTCCACATTCAATTGCCGTTTGTGGCAACTGTAGCCACAAACATAGCATTTTCTCCTTCGTCAACATTACAGGTATCAGCATCGGAGGGCGGGGAGAAAATGCTATGTTTGTGGCTACAGTTGCCACAAACGGCAATTGAATATGGAGGACGCATTTCCGTAATGCGTCCTCCCATTTTTTTTGTTTTTTTTAAATTTCGGTCAAAATTGTCAAGCGACGCATGGGAGGGCAACACGTGGCGAGGACGCATTACCATAATGCGTCCTCCCTAATTTTTTTATACAATTTCAGCCAAAAATAGTTAATGCCATGTGGCAAAATATGGTGTTGCCACGTGGCAATTAAATTATTCATGTTAAAAATCTGGTGAAAATGAGTTGATGGAGATGATGCCACGTGGTGTTGGGGGGTGATGACACGTGGAATTTTTAAAAAAATCTGGTCAAATGGAAAAATGGTGGTCGAATAGGAATATGCCACGTGGCGAGGACGCATTTCCGTAATGCGTCCTCGTCATAATTTTTTTAAAAAAAACCGGTCAAAGTCAAAAATTGCGGTCGAATGGCGCTGCGCCATGTGGCGAGGACGCATTTTCGTAATGCATCCTCAGCAAAATTTTTTTTAAAAAAAATTCTAGATAAAACAAAAATCTAGCGGCTGAATAGCTGGCCGCCACGTGGCGAGGACGCATTATGGAAATGCGTCCTCCAAACATGATAAATGGGTACTCGAATTCCTCCTCTTCCAGCATTGTTCTTCTTCCTCATCTTCCTCCTCCACCATTTCTCAATTTTCCCCTTGTGTTAGGCTCCATTCCGCCAGTGTCTTGCCATACCGAGGATTGCTCTCCGCTCATCTCTGACATCGCGCTACCGGCGTTCCGCCATTTTCGATCGCAGTTCGTATTTTTCAAAAGATCCGGTATGGTTCCCTGTTTTTTTGCTCAATTTTTGTTTGGGTTTTCGTTTACTACCACTGAATTTCTATTGGGATTTTGGTTGCAGTTGAAAGATCCGGACACGAACCGCGTTGACCCAACGTTGACCCGACGTTGTCCCGGACATTGACTGCCGTTGATTGCATTGAACCATGTTGACCGACTTGAACCGATGTTGACCGCATTGACCCGACGTTGACCCATTGAACCGATATTGACCCATTGACCCAACGTTGACCCGTTGACCCGACGTTGACCGCGTTGACTCGATGTTGACCGCTTTAACCACCGCTGTGTTTCACCTTTGACCAGCTTCTCAGTAAGTCTCAGACTCCCACCCACTCTGTTATCCGTATTGTTGTAGTTAATTGCGCCATAAATAATTATACGAACGTGTTCCAACACTTGGGTAATTTAGTTAATGTAATTTTATGTGTGTAATTGTGTGTGTACTTTCAATGATTAAGTTTGGTCCGTTGCGTTTCATAATCCTGTGTGACTGAATGAAGTAATTATGTGAACTGTTCAGTGACTGGTCTGTTGAGCTTGTAGCAAAAGTAATCACAAGGTAGGATCTTGTGAACTAGAATGTTGGATGAGGAGGAAATGAAAGTGATGTCTATGTATAGCAGTTGAAATGACTACTGTGTTATGTCCGTGTCCATAGTGTTGTTAAAGTGGCCGGGTGGAGTACATGTACGTACTTGAGGATACGATGAATAGGAATGTCCAACGAGTATGAATCTGAAGTTATGTGTTTTTTTGTTGCAGTTCTGCGATGTTTTTGGCGGTGTATATGTATAGAGGGGTCAGATTAAGTTTGATTTGAATGTGGGTGTGTATTATGATCCTCCAATACCGGAGCGAGTTGTGACTCTCGAGAGGCGGTTGAACCACTGGGAATTGGTTGATATAATTGTAACGAGACTGGCCATTGTGAGGGAGAGTTTTTCGTTGAAAATGTATTACCGATGTCCCGAGCTGATTGGTTCTGCGGTATACTATCGATGTTATCCTGTGGAAGATGATGAGTCAACCACGTTCTTCTTCAACATTGTTGATCGAATGTTATTGTCTTCTGCGGATTTTTACATTGTTATGGAACAGTTACCAATCGCTAATGATGGGGCACGGGGAAGCTCGTTCATGTCATTGCTGAGCAACGTGCAGAACTCCGCCGCTGTACCAAGTATACCACCACCTGTTCGTAGCCGGGGTCTTGAATTTGGTGAGTCCAGCCAACCTGGAAGGTATGCCCACGTGGATTGTGCCCAGCCGTCAACAAGTGGTGGTATGTAGGTGGTAGACCATGGCGAGCAGAATGTCTTCCGCAATGATTACGCGGGTGACATTAGCGACCGCGGTGCTCGGCATGATGGTAGCGAAGATGATGGCGAGGAAGCTGAACTTGATGGTGAAACTGAGGATGATCGTTCCTTATCAATTGATTCGAATCCCGGGGACGAGGACGAGCAATTGGTTGGCACAAACAATGTACCAAGGTCGTTTCATATTCTGGCAAACCCGGATACACAGGCCTACTATAGAGATTATGGGGCCCCGATGAGGATAGCTATGACCCTACCCATTTTGGGTCCGGTGTGTCTACCTATGTTCAAGAGACTGGTGAAGTGGCCGGGGGTATGCGATTTCAGACAAAGCCGTAGTTGGTCGAAGCTATTTCTCGGTGGAGTTCTATGATGAACAGGGAACACAGGGTTGTGGAGAGTAGTTCACGCACATGGTATGCGAAATGCAAGGATGTCGTCGAAGGGACTGGGAATTGTGTTTGGGTTTCCAGAGCTTCGAAAAAGGCTTCGCATGGTATGTGGGAGATCACCAAATGGGCTACTAGCCATGGGTGTGTCGGGGCTGGTCGATCTACGGGTAACGTGAATCTGACGTCGGTGATGATCGCCCGTTCAATCCACCACCACATTGATGTAAACCCTTCGTACACAGTGAAAGATGTGCGAGCTCAAGTGAATGATGAGTTCAATGTCACGATTTCCTACAAGAAGGCCTGGTATGCTCGGCAGAAGGCAATTGACATGGTTTTCGGAACGTGGGAGGGTTCTTTTGAACAACTCCCAACTTTTATGGATGAGCTTGTAAGGGCTAATCCGACCACCATTGTTGATTGGGCTGACGTACCCGACAGAATACACGGACCCGGGTATAGGAAATTTAAATTTGTGTTATGGGCATTCGGTCAGGTAATTACAGCCTTCCGCCACTACAGGCCAGTGATCAGCGTAGACGGCACTCATTTGAGAGGTGCATATAAGTCCACAATGCTGGTCGCCATGACCCACGATTCAAATGATTACATCCTCCCTATCGCTTACGCAATTGTCGACGAGGAATCGAATGAAAGCTGGAACTGGTTCATGGGGAGACTGCGTCTTCACATTGTTGGTGGTGATAGCAGACTAATCTGTGTCATATCAGATAGGCATGCAGGACTTGTAAATGTGATGACAAATATGGAGGAGTGGATGGAGCCAGCCGGATACCATCGGATTTGCCTGCGGCATTTTCAGTCCAACTTCTTATCACATGATCGCAGGAAGTTCAAGAATGCGCTCATGAAGACTCTGGTGTGGCAGCTTGGTAGTGCCAGGCGAGAGAGCAGGTGGAGGGAGTACAAGGAGGAGCTGGAGAGTATGGATCCATCCGCCTGGGCTTGGCTGGAACGGCAAGATAGGAGTAGGTGGTGTCTTGCCTTCGATGATGGTGATCGGCGTTGGGGAATTTTGACAACGAATCCATCAGAGAGCTTCAACAACTGCTTACGGCGTGCACGCCACCTCCCAATAACAGCGTGTGTCAAAGTGACGTTTGAGCGAACGGTTGAAATGTTTGCACAAAGGCTTACGGACGCTACGAATTGGAGGTATATTGTCTGTTAATTGCATTTTCAGATTTACCCGTATACCGGTTTGCTGATTATGAGATATTGCCCGTCTACCCAGGTCCGTGTTCCCTAAGAGGATCTGGAAAAAGTTCCAGAAGCAGGATACATTGGCACAGGGACATATCGTCACCCTGTTCGGGAGCACGTCGCAGACTTACAGGGTTGTAGCGAAGAACATCGACGGGGGCATTAGTGAACGACATTACACGGTCAAATACCGAAGAAGAGAGTGCACTTGTCGTGAATGGAAAATATTTCGTTTCCCTTGTTCCCATGCCTTGGCCGTTTGTCGGCATAGGCATGACGATCCTGCTAGTCTGTGTGACAGGGTGTATCACATGACCACATATGTCCAGCAATATAGTCAGGGGTTCATGCCCGTGCGAGATCCATCACTCTGGCAGCGTGCCCGTTGGAGGTTGATTCCGGATGTAGAAACGTTTCGCAACAGGAGGCGTGGACAGTTTGCGGAGAGGAGGATAAGGAATCAGTTGGATGACAGGGTGGCGGGCGAAACCAGGGGCGTTCGTAGGTGTGCCCGTGCTTAGTATCGTGGTGTCATACGGTGTCTGTAATAGAACCTCCATCTTTCACTTGGTTTGCATTGTACATCGATGGGAGAGGGCATGCTTAGTCTGTCGTTCGTAGTGTGATGTAGTATTTCTTGTATATGTGTAGCAGATTTTGTTGTATTACTTATGTTTGGAAAATATGTGTCACATTACGCAGTGTTACTTTTATCTGTTCTATTCTTCCAGAAAAAACATCTAACTCTGGTTGGTATTTGCTCGTAGGAAAAAACAATGTATCATCCAGGACCCATTGAGGAGGACTTGCTGTACCTCCATCAGGAGCACCATGCTCGTGCCCTATACAATGGACATTTAGAGGATGAGGCACTGCAGGTGCGTCGGTGCGACTGGGCTTGCTGGACCGAGCGACTGCTAGAACAGGTTATGCGGTATGTATGTGACGCGGGATTTCAGGGACTCTTGGACTCTGCCGCAATACAAATTGACCACTCCCTCATCACCGCCCTAGTGGAGCGTTGGCGCCCTGAGACGCACACGTTTCACCTACCGATGGGGGAGGCTACGGTCACCTTGCAGGATATAGGGGTCCTGTGGGGTGTACCGATCGACGGTATCCTAGTAACAGGTGTTGACACCGTTAGGTGTACGGAGGACTGGCAGCTCATTTGCACAGACTACCTGGGAGCTACACCAGACCCCACTTGTATCAGGGGGGTCGCATTAAGGCCAGGTGGTTGGGAACGCTATTGCACAGTTTGTTCCCCGCTGATCCCACTGATGTACAATGTCAACAGCGGGCTAGAGTTTTCCTTTTGCTGCTTCTTGGGGGAATACTGATGTCCGACACGTCCGGCCACCTCATCCCGTTACTCTACTTATCCGCACTGACGGATCTCGGTGCAGTCCATCGGTACAGTTGGGGGAGTTCCATTCTTGCATGCTTGTACAGGTCATTATGTGACGCGGTAATCCCACAATCTAAATCCATATCTGGGCCACTTGTCTTGCCACAGGTAAAATTATTGGTCAACATAGTCGTTCGTACATACCGTGCTTAATATTAACGGCCATTTCGATTGCATTTACTGCCAGTTGTGGGCATGGGAACGCATACCATCCATCCGACCTGCCGGGGCACTACAGGTGACAGTGACAATGAGTGCTCTTGGATCCCAGTACATGTCTGATTCCTCAATATGCGGTATTTATAATTCCACATGCAATTCCATAGTAGGCCTAATGTATTTCACTCGGTTCCTCATAGGTGGAGGGCCCGTTACGATTGTTCACAATTGCCAATGCACGTTCTCAAAGTGTACCGTGATCAACTGACGTCTCTCAACCACAATCAGGTATAGGAATAACTGGATTTAGATTTCTGGTGTGCACGAAAAATGGTTTCATTTGCCTAACCGCAACACATGCATGTTGTCTCAGTTCATCTGGCAGCCATATACGGAGGACGTCCTGGAACAACTCCCGCGGTATTGTACAGATGGTAGAAACACTTGGCTGCTTTGCATCGACCTCATCTGCTGGCATGCCGTGGAGTTCCATCATGCACATCGTACTCTCAGGCAGTTCGGCCTCATCCAGCCAATACCCACCCAGTTGGTCAGTAGGGATGAGTACAACTTACTCCATACTAGAGACTGTCGAGGAAGGTCTGGCATGGATTGGCGTGTCAAGCTCAGAAGATATCTCGACACTTGGGAACATCGGTCCAATCGACAAGTACCTACAATGGGGAGTGCGGATCCATACCTACCTAGCCGTGATTATTTGGAGTGGTACTTCCGCAAGACAGTGTCCTTCATTGATCAACCAGGGCGGCCTGTAACAGCTACTGAGGATTTCCATGGAGACGGTGCAACCGCGGAGTACTTGGTATGTCCTAAATTTCAAATATTGTCAACAAAGAATACAACAGAGCTCCTCAACATTACATATCTGACATATTCATCTCGATTCTGTAGTTGCAGGCAATGACACAGTTGCATGGCATGTCAGACATTAATTTGGATGGTTGGCCCCCACATTGTGCGGATGTCATAAGGGGGATGCATCATGTTATCACACGTAGTCTACAACATGCGCATCAGCCCTCCAGGCCACAACACTATCAACCGTTTGTGCACTGTGAGGAACCGCCCCCTGGTGTGAGATATACTGACCTCAGAAGCCACCGTCAGGCCCCACCTGGTCGGCAAGGAGGTCGAAGGCCTCGTGCTAGGGGGCACGCAGAACACATTGGTCCATCACAAACAGGGTCCTCACATGCGAGTCCACCGATTTGCGGACCATCTGCCGGGGAACCCTCACATGACAACATGGATGCATCAGATTACAATGCATATGTCACTCCAACATCCAGTCATCGGTACATGTCGCATACTGATCCACCACATACAGGTACTATTCCATATGCCTACTGTGATTCGAACGAGGAAGCGGGATACGAAATGGAGGAGGGCATACTGGGAGAAGCTCCACATGAGGAAGGACTCGTACCTGCACAGACGGTTGTACCAAGGCGGACATCCAGGACCATACGTCCTCCCCCGTGTGGAACGGGTGGAAAGCTTTGCAAAGACCATCGTTAGGACTGTGCATGCTATTCAACATTAATTGGCATTACATTTCACTCGTATTGTTCTACACTGTACATTTATACTAACTAGTATCCATTCTAACTATGCAATACTCCGTTCCTGCACCGACATTAAAGACTAGTCAAAAAAATTCGAACAGCGCGACCCTAAATCGTCATTTGACTATTTTCCAAATTTTCATCCAACAAACAAAAGTCTGCTTATGCGCAATCTTAACCGAAAACGCGTGGACCAGAAACAGTAAGTTACAAACTGCAGCAACCCACGATAATTTATTACTTAAATTCACGACTCATTTGAAACTCCACACTCTTGTTGAATTCAGGGCGGAATAGTATAATAAGCTTTCTCCCCAATAAATAAAATTCTCCACACGATAAATTTAACCAATTATAACAAAATATAATAAACATTATTTCATTCACAGATCAGATTAGCACTGTAGTTAATTGCAAATCTCTTTTCCAAATTTTTCAAAATAATTGTACGAAAGAATACCCATTCCAGGACTCGTTCGAAGAGCTCCCGAGAAATAAATTCATGCAAATTTGCACAAATTTCCAACATTTCGCTGATTAATTTTCCGAGAAATAAAATTAGGCGGCCTCCAAGGACTCATTCCAAAAACGAGTCCTCCGCATAATATCCCCAAGAGCTAGATAATGCCTGATTTGTAGACTGTTTTAAAAAATGAGTCCTCTAAATTCTTCCGTCGAAAATCAAATTGTTGCCAGGTCTGAGAGCTCGTTTAAAAAACGATTCCTCCAAATACTTTAAAAAAAAAATTGCCAGATCTGAGGAGTCGACCCCAAAACGAGTGCTACAAATATCATTTCGGGAAAAATAAAATAATGCTAAATCAGGCATTATTTTAATTTATAAACGAGTTCTCTAATTGATGGTAAAAATAAAATCTTTTCCAAAACGAGTTCTCTAATTTATTTTAGAAACAATAAAAAAATTGATAACCATTTCCGGAAGAAAAAATTGCCCGGCCTAATTGCATTCAAAAACAAAAAACAAGGGACCACTTCCGGAAACAAAAAAGGGGAGAAATCTGGAAAAAAAAAAAGGGCCCCAAGAGGACACATTATGGAAATGCGTTCTCAACCCTTTACTTCCAAAACAAAATTGTACCCCATTTATGCCCAGCATGGGATTTTTGACCACACAAAAATCATTCTCTCGAGGGCAGGTGGTGCCCATTAGCCCGTCGGTTTTACAGACCGCGGAAACCATAATTGATTCGGGGACGATTATAACACGGCTACCTCCGGCAGTCTACTCTGCAGTTCGGGATGCTTTTAAACTGCAGATGAAGAAGTATAAACTGGCGCCGGCGTTTTCGATACTAGACACTTGCTATGATTTCACTGGTCTGGAGAACATTAGTGTACCGAAACTCAAGTTCATTATCAAAGGAAAGGCGGGTGTTGATTTGGGTATCAATGGGATATTCGTAGCTGCAAGTCATCAAGCTCAGGTTTGCCTGGCTTTTGCTGGGAATAGTGATGCTGATGAGTTGGGAATATTCGGCCATGTGCTTTTTACTTTACACTTAAAAATAATAATTAAAGTCACTTGTTATGGTGGGAGGTTTGGCATGAACCCATACTCGTTTATTAAAATAAAATATAAGTACAAATAAAGATGGGGCTTAATACCTGACTTCAGAAAAGTTTTCTGCACCAAATACATTTTGCTATTCAAATCTAGGGTGCTAGAAAACAAGAAGCAACATAAAACACAAGGTTCATATTTTACAAAATGGAAAAGTGGAAAAAAATATGAATTTACCCAAAATATGAAACAAATATAGGGAAACTCCTATCTAGATCAGCAAGCCCTCGAATGTGTCAAGCTAGCATTGAGTGACTGAACTCATAATCCCTTTTTGTTTCACTTGTCAGTTTGGCCAGTGCATCTGGAAGAGAGTTAGCTTCACGATAGATATGTCAAAAGGAAATGTTAGCTAACTCACCTTGTGATGTACATTGTAATATAGGAAAGATGAAATGCCAGGGTTTGCAATATAAATGTTGACTTTTATTAATCATAATCAAAACAAGCCTGAAAATTACTAAGAATGCCTCCTATATTTATAAGATACTAAATCTCATATTGAGAAAGGGAAAATGAAAGGGTTTGCAATATAAATGTTGACTTTTATTAATCATAATCAAAACAAACCTAAAAATTACTAAGAATGCCTCCTATATTTATAAGACACTAAATCTCATATTGAGAAAGGAAAATGAAACTAAATCCAACTAATCTCCTAAGAGAAACGGAAAAAGAAATTAAATATCCTAAGGAAAAGGAAAATGCCTTAACTAAAGAAAGTAAACTAGATAACCAAATTAAGGGAAGCAAATATTCTAATTAAATAAAGCAAATAAAATGTCATCACGCCGGTCCCACTTGTCCATAAATACCAAATTTTCTAGTGCACAATTATCCGAATTGTCACCCGTGTAAAAGCGACGAAGGGGACGCGCCTAGGCTCCAGGTTTGCCTTCTTGGTCCATTTAGAAATGGTGACGCCAGCACCAGTTTGAAGCCATGCAAGTTTGTAGGGTTTCAGGTGCTTTTCCGTTTCGAGGCCGAATTTGGTGACGATGCTCGCGGTTATAATGTTCTCCCAACTTCCGAGATCGATGACAAAGTGGCAAACTTTATCGCCAATGGTGCATGAAGATTGGAAGATGTTGTGCCGAAGCCACCCATCCTCGCGACTTGGAGAGGTAAAAATTTTTTTTCGGACTACAAGTGCATGACCCACGTCTCCCGCGAATTTCTCGATCTCTTCCTCGACCTCCACGTCATCATCATAAATTGGTTCACCAAAGAAATCTTGCTCGACTTCCTCAATCTCCTTCTCAGTTTCCATGTCATCGTAATAAATGTCATAAATTTGTTCACTAAAGAAGTCTTGCTCAACTTCCTCAATCTCCCCCTCGTCGTATATGGGGTCGTCGTATACTACCTTGTTAAACTCCGCTTCATCGTACACAACATTGTCATACAAGGGCTCATCGTACTCTATGTCGGCGTACTCCGACTCGTTGTACACAGCCTCGCCATGCTCCGCCTCATCGTACGTCATCTCGTCGTACTCCAGGATAACCACCTGGAACGCTGACTCCCCACACCAATTTTCCAGATCCACATCGCGCGAGTGCATCGTGTAGATGTGTCTAAAAAAATCCAGGTGAAAAGGTTGTCGTGGCCATTTTTGGTGTCAGATTTGTCAAGAGAGGTTGGTCATGCTTCGGATCGCTGTTGAAGAAGCGCTTCGATAAAGCGTGTCATGGCCTCCACTTGTAGACGTGTCCCTATGATTTCTTCATGTCTATAAACGTATTCTAGATCAGTATCATGATCGGGGATGCCTACAAGGGGTCGAAGAAGGGCCATGGTGGGGATTACAATGGCTCTGATACCAACTGATGTAGAGCGTAATATAGGAAAGATGAAACGCTAGAGTTTGCAACATAAATATCGACTTTTATAAATCATAATCAAAACAAGCATGAAAATTACATAAGAATGGCTCCTATATTTATAGGATACTAAATCTCTTAATGAGAAAGGAAAAAAGAAACTAAATCTTCGGGAAAAGAGAAAAGGAAACTAAATCTTCGGGAAAAGAGAAAAGGAAACTAAATCTCCTAAGAGAAAGAGAAAAGGAAATTAAATAGCCTAAGGAAAGGGAAAATGCCTTAATTAAAGAAAGCAACTAGTTAACCAAATGAAGGGAAGAAAATATTCTAATTAAATGAAATAAATAAAATATCATCATACCGGTCCCACATTTCTATAAATGCAAACCCTTATGCCACATCACCTTACAAATCACATATGGCTCTTAGATGTGGAATGAGCTTCCAAGGGATCTTACATTCCTTTTTGATCATCTTCAACAAGATCAGTGAGTCTACCTCAACTTCCAAATTCCCACTCCATGGTAAAAAGCCATTTGCAGTCCTAATATGAGTGCTTGAGTTTCTGCTTCCAAGTTGTCCTCGTTCTGAAGAGAAATTGATTTAGCTCTTGAAACTCTTCCGTTCTTGTCTCTAAGTACTAGACCTGCTCTAGCTGCTCTTCCATTCTTGTTCAGTTTAAAATCTTGCAAAGGCAGTTTTCAGCACACTTGCTTAACAGATGATTGTCTGCTCATTAACTGGACTGGTGCTAAACTCAAAATCTCATAATGTAAAATATTAGTATTAGAGCTGCACCAAGTTAAATTGTGTGACCTAAGTATTTCCTGAATAAAAAACAATGTCCTTTTCTTCATTGTCTGTAGACTTGGAAGAATGTTATCATATATGAAGCTATTTCTAGCACACCATATGACCCAACTAGTCATAACAGGAAGCAATCTCACACACACTCACGCAGTTTAGATTTCAGATTGATATTCCCGCAATAGAACATTTTATCCCACATATTTGTGAAAATTTTTGGTCTTAGGTCACACAAGTTATGTAAAAAATTCCAAATATATAACACTATAGGACACTCATGAAATACATGTTGCAGATGATCAGTGAAATTTAGACATAAACAATATTTAGATGGAATATTGAAAGACTGCTCCTGCATGACATCTGCTAAATGGATTATCCTATTTAAGAGTCTCCAATTAAAAATGGCCATCTTTCTAGGTAGATACTTAGACCAGAGGTTCTTAAAGGAAATAACTTCTAATTTTTTTTGTCTCAGTATCTCATAAGTAGAAGAAAGGCTAAACTAGCCATTCTTTTCTTGTTTCCAAATCATTAAGTCCCGAGTGCCTTCAAAAATAGTAATGTCCTTAGATAGTAGTTCATTGATCTCAGAAGAGAAACCATAACTTAGTCTCAGTCTTAGAGTTTCCTGATTATAAAAGAAATATTTCACAGTTAGGTTAGAAGATTCGAAATCAGATTCTGGATCCCAAAATTCTTCTAAAGCTCCAATGTCTGTCCAATTGGAATACCAGAAAGATATGTCTCCTAATCCTATAATTAATTTAGTATTCTCTTTGGCTAAGTCATCTACTTCTACATACCTTTTTTAGGTTTTTGAGGTTTTCTTGTAATCAGGCAATGGCCACATAAGAAAGCCAGAGGCTGCCCCCCTTTTGTAATTTCTACCACAACTTCAGGGAGAAACATTTTATTATGTTATGGAGATCTTTAACTGCTAATCCATTTTCATTATATGGAAAACACATATTGTTCCATGATCTCCATATTTTATTTTGTCCATAATTAGAGTTTCCCCAAAACAAATTGGCAAAAATGACATGTAATCTATTTGTTACTCCTTCAGTAGGCTTCATAATTGTTAAAATATGTAAAGGAGTACCAGATAACACATGTTTGATTAGGATTAGCCTTCCAGCCTGACTTAACCACTTATTTTGCCATAAAATCAATTTAGCTGTGATGCTATCAAAAGGTGGTTGAAAATATGAGTGCTTTGTTCTTCCTATAAATAAAGGACATCCCAAGTATCTAAATGGGAAGCTTCCTTGAGGAATATGAATGATTTGTGACAGAATTCTATGACAAGATTGTAGGGGCAAAATTAGATAAATAATAAGAAGATTTCTCAAAATTAACCTTTTTCCCTATCACATATTCAAATTTTCTAAAAAACTCATAAATTTTTTCATACTTTACTTGTTAGCTCTCAGAAAAACTGCAATATCATCTACAAAACTTAAGTGAGTTACTGGAGTGGCAAAATTAAGTAGGTTATATTAATCAGTTCTTGTTTTTTAAAATAGAATCTTTAGATTTCTTGTGAAGGCTTCCGTGAGGAGTAGGAGTATAAAAAAATAAGGAGATTTTGGATCTCCTTGTTTAATCCCCCTATAAGTTTAAAAGAAACCAAAGGATTTTCCATTGACAAGAACTAAAAATTGTGCAGCTGATAGTTTACCTAATATGCTACCTACTACAGATTCATGAAAGCCTAGTTTCAGTAGCAGTTTTCTTTAAAATTCCCATGACACTCTATCAAAGGCTTTCATCATGTCTAATTTGAAAAAGACATTAAAGCCACCTCTTTTATTGTTTAAATGGTCAGCAAGTTCATACATCAGAAGCAAACTCTATGGCAACTCTCTCCCTTGAACAAAGGCTGATTGCTCTTGTGATATGAGATTAGGCATTAAGTGTTTAAGTCTTTCTGTGTAAACTCTAGGAAATATTTTTGTTTAAGAAATTGGTGAGACTAATGGGCTTGAAATAAGAAAATCTAGAGTTTAGTTGCTTCTTGGGAATTAGAGTTATAAAAAAGGAAGCTATGGCTATTGGTATTGTAGTTCCTGTTAAGAAATCATTAACACCTTCTACAAGATCAGTAGCAATTTTAATGCAGCAATGTGTATAAAAGGCTCCTGTGTATCCATCAGGGCCCGGAGCTGAATCTCTATCCATTTGGAAAACAGTATGTTTAAGCTCAGTCAGCTGGAGAGGTTTTAGAAGCATCTAAGTGGTTGTGTCCTCAATTAGTGTTGGAATATTTTCTAGCATTTGTGTCTGAAAGTTTTCATTATATTCTAGCAATTCATCACTTAAAAGACTAGAGAAGTAGTTCACTGCTTCATTTCCAATAGCTTCAGGTTCAGTTATCCATTCATTATCACATATTTTAATTGTGGCAATTTTCTGCTTTGAGTGTTTAACTTCAACTGAAGCATGTAAGAATTTTTTATTGGAATCACCTTCTTTTAGCCATTTGATTCTTCATTTTTGTTTCCAGACTATTTCTTCTCTTTTAAGAGCAAGTGTATGTTCAGCATGGGCTAAATGCAGTAAGGTTCTACTCTGTTCAGTGACCTAAATGCAGTAAGGTTTTACTTTACACTATATTTATTAAATTACACACTACAAAATTTAAAATTTTAAAAATATATATTTTACATTATATATTTTACATTATATATTCTTTTATATTTTTACATTTAAAATATAGGATGGTCTCATGTGAGGCAGCTCTCTATATTATTTTTACATTTATATGGGCCTATCTCTAATTATTTTACAGGGACCTATCGCTAATAACTTTTCAAGAACCTTTTCGTCCAATTTTTTCCCATCATTTTCCTGCCACTTGCAATAAAAATTTTAAAAATCTTTTAAAAATACAAAAAAAAACTACAGAATATCAGCAAAAAATAGCAAAACCTCATCAAAAAATCATAAAACATCGACTAAAACTTGCAGCAAAAAATATAAAAAAAATCAAATAAAACAGCAAAAAAATATAAAAATAAAAATAAAAATCAACAAAAAATTTGAAAAAAGCGTCGACTACGACTAAAATAAAAATCAACTAGAAATCATAAAAACATCAACAACACTATATTATCATTTTTTTAAACAGAAAACACTACAAAAAATCAACCATATAATCGAAAAAGCTACAACATCAACTCCTAACAAGCAACGATTGAAGTACTTACAAGTTGTACTCTAAGCACAAAACTTTTTTCATAACACATACTGGTTATAAAATAAGCACCTACAACCTACATTTGAACCACTAACAAAAAATGAAAAACGTCAAAAACACTACAGAAAAGCAACTATATCATCAAAAAAGCTAAAACACCCACCCCTATCACATAAAACTCATTTAGAACATGAAAATTATCAACATGAGAGGAAAAAAACTAAAAACATCAACAAAAAAGCTAATGTACCTCAACAGTATAAATTATTCACTCTGAAAATCATAAAACATCAACGATTTGTTTTAAAAAAAACTACAAACATTAACTCCTAACACCTGAACCTCATCCGCAAAATCAAAAATATCAACATAAGAAAAAAACACTACAAAGATCAACTCCTATTGCCAAAACCTCTGCCGAAAAATGAAAACATCAACATGAGAAATTAAAAAGAAAACTACAAATATCAATATATATCACCTAAAAAACTACAGAACCTCAACTCATATCAATTAGACCTCACCCGAATAATGAAAAACATCAACATAAGAGAAAAAAGCTTAAAAAATCAAGAAAAGCTACAGTACCTCAAGAATAATAATTTTAAAAAAAACCTAATGGGATTTGAACCCAGACCTATAACCTCAAAGCCGAGAGCAATAACCATTACACCAAAGATAGTTATTGAACATGCACTCAGTCAAATACTAGTAAACCTCAACATGTACATCAAGAACATAAATTCTTCAAAATGTCTGCCTGGTTTTAATTTAAACGCCAATTCCCCTATTGCCCCAATCTGGGTATAACTCTATGTTTTACCTCAACAATTTTTTTATTACTGGGCTATGGTGTCAATAGGAAACCTATTAGGAACCCTAGTAAGAGTAGATAAAGCCATATTAAACAGAACTAGACCACACGTGGCTAGAGTTTGTGTTGAACTAGATGTGACAAAACCTCTAATTGAAAGAGAGAGGTTAAGTTTTGGGGAGGTTGGTTTCTGGAAGTATGTTAAGTATGAGGGAATCCCAAATTATTGCACTAACTGCATAAAGCTAGGCCATTCAGCTTCAATTTACAGGTTTGATAAAAATGCTTCAAAATTCTCATCTTGGAGGCCAAAGGAAAAAAACATTACCATAGTAATAAGTCCAACCCCTAGAAAGAATGGAGAAGGAACAAAGGTAAATGGGTTGGCAACTCTTTTGGTTTAACAATTTTAGAAAAAGTCTACATTCCACTGCATCATTATAATCAGCCTAAGCATGTACAATATTTGAAGAAAGAAGAATCAACTGATGGAAATCTTGGCTTCAAGGCAAATGCTACTGATAAGGAGCAGATGACTCAAACTGTTGATTTGAAGAAGCCACAACCAGGAAGTTCTCAAGTATCAACCCTGTTAAGAGGAATCATAGTCCTTCTAAACCTCTAACGCAATCAGGAGACTTTACTCATGTTGTGGTTATAACTGATTCTTCCATTGTGTCTCAAAATTTGGAGACTAAAAGTCCTGATTCAAACCCTCAAAATGATCTCACAGATCCTGCTAAGTTCTTACAATCAGAACTGAATAATCAGATCAATACCAACCTGGCTAAAAAAATTTTAAACTCTCAAAATGAGGATAAAATCCCAACCACTGAACCTTCCACTTCTGCTAATAAAGATAAGACGGCTTCTCCTAAGACTAAAAATGATTCAGAAGCCTTAATTAAAGAATTTGAGCAACAAACTGAGAAAGGAGAGGATTTTATTGATATTAACAGAGGATATTTTCCTCTTCTAACCTCCAACTCAAAACCTATCAAGGAATTAGAACATGACCCTAATTTCCTTGTTAATGAATCCAACTCTAACAAGATTCTCTGAATTTTTTAGAAACTAAAATTAATTTAATTGAATCTCAAAATAGATTCAATCAATTGCTAAATTCAGCAAATAATTCAGAAAATTTAGCTGACTGATTTGGTTAATAAACCAAAGAAACAGTACAAAAAAATCCTACATCCAAACCCCTAAAACAATTTTAACCCATTCCTCAACGACACGTCCTAAATCTTATCAATGATAGGAATTAGATCATGTGTATGGAATGTCAGGGGTATGGGCAACTCTACTGCACAAAAAAGGATTAAAGACATTAAGATAAGGCACAAGATTAACACTTTTTCCATAATAGAACCCATGCTAGGTTCTAACTCTGTGCAAAATTTAGCCTTTCAGACAAATTTTGAACACTTCTTTTTAGATCCACACACACAATTTGGACTCTGTGGGATGACTCAGTCAATGTGAAAATTATCTCTTTTGATGAACAAATGGTCTTAACCAGATTAAAAAATCAACCCTTAATGAATGATAGTATCATAGGATTCATTTATGCAAAACATTCAATCAAGGAAAGAAACAAGTTACGGAATAGATTCCTACCTCATAAAGATTCTCCTTTGAGTCTTATTGGGGACTTCAATGTCATTAGTTCAGCTAATGAATACTTGGGACCTTCCATACCTTACCAGAGAAGCATTATAAACTTTAATCAGTTTCTTGTCAAAGCCAACATGTCTTCAATTCCCACTTCTGGTTCTCTCTTTACCTGGACAGGTATGAGGACAAAGGGCAGAGTTTGGAAAAGATTAGTCTGGGGTATATCCAATCATTTGTGGTGGGATATATTCAAATATTCTAATATTCAAACTTTAGCAAGGGAACAGCCTGATCATGCTACATTAATATTAATCATATCTGAAGCTTTAAAAGACTCTAAGCCAACCCCTTTCAGATTTAAAGAATGTTGGACTAACCACCCAACATTCATGAAACTAGTTGAAGATGCTTGGAACATCCAAACTAATAAGAAAGGAATGGATAGATTAACTTTTAACTAAAAAAACTTGAAATCTACCTTAAAATTTTGGTCTACCTTGAAATCTACCTTGAAATCTGGGATGGAAACATAGAAACACCTTTTCATGAACTCACAGTGGTTGAATTCTTAGAAAATCAACAAGTCTTCCTAAATTCTCTAAGATTCCAACTGCCAGAATAAATTATATCTGAACTGGAAAAAATCACAAAATATTTCCTGAATATGAAGACATAATGATTTGGAAACCTAATGAAAATGGTAAGTTCACACTAAAAAGTGCATATGAACTTATTAAACACAAAAGGACAATGATTCCAAACTTTAACCATTTATGGTCTTCTCTGATGCCAAAAAAAAATCAGTTTTATGAACTGAAAAATGTTAAATAGACTTATTCCTTTGCCTGATGTGTTGGATGATTTTTCCTCTAATCTCCCCTCTAGATGTTTTTTCTGTATAGAGGAGGTAGAAAGTATACACCACAATATTAACTCTTGCCTAGAAATTGTTAAACTTTGGACATGTATTGACACAGTTTTTAATATTTATTCTAGACACAATCCTTATATCTGGGATAGATACATATTTTACTGGAATCTGAAAGAAAAATATGCTGAGCATAAAGAGCTGATTAGGATCATCCCATGTATAGTAGTGTCGTCAATCTGGTGTTTAAGAAATAAGCATTTCCATGAAAATGTTAAGCGAAATATAATCACCACAGGAGAACATTTGCATCTCTTTAATGACATCATGCTGGCTTTTCATTTGAATTTCTAATGGAATTTAACATCTGACATACCCAGGTTACTTGTCTGCAATTATCAAAGGCCAATAAAAATTAAACAAGTAACTTGGAAGACTCCACTACCTTGTTTTTCAAAGCTAAGTGCAGATGGATCATGGCTGGACTCTAGAAGGGCTAGCATAGGACTAATCATTAGAGATCAGAATGGAAAAATGATAGGAGCTGCATAAAGACCAATACAGAGCCATTCCGTTTTTCATACTAAAGCAGTGGAAATAAGAATGAGAGTGCAATTAGAAATCCAATTGAACATTTACAGACTGAAAGTGATAACAAGATGCTGATTCTGGTTCTGAAGAAAAAGAAAAAACCACCTTGGAGGACATTAGAAGAAATCAGGTTTATCTAGGATTTAGTTAGCTCACTGGAAGTAACCTTTGAGCACATCCACAGAGAAGCCAATGGAATTTCATATCTTCTTGCAAAGATGGGATCCAAAAAAAGGTAACCAACTTCTCTTATTCTATAGAATTGACCAACAAGCCCTTCCATCCTTTAGAAGAGTCTAAATGATTAACTTAATCCTGATGTGTTCAATCTCCCTAATATCAGTAATGGTTACATTGCATTCTTATAGAACTGTTTGGATCATGGTCTTGGTATTTTTGCTTATACTGAGTTTACCATGCCTCTCCTTCTTGAGCTTTTCATTAGTATAACTTTTTATTGTTTGCTGATGTATTATTTTGGTAGGTTCTTATAGGAAGGAAACCCGATCACATTTGAATATGTCCATAGAGATGATGCAAGGAACTGATACATCAAAGAACATGCTGATTATATGGCAAAAAGAGGTGGATTGTTGGATGCAAGGATCTCAGGCTTTTGGTCCTATGGAATTTGAAGAACTCCACCCCCTCTTCAATCATGCAGAACAAAGAGTAACTCTCTTTTAAGGAGAGAGTTGCAAGGGACTATTATGGAAGGCCACCTCTTCTTGTCGACACAAGGGTGTGGAGGCAAGAAAGTGGAAGGCCATATTAGACCTTGACATGGGTTTAGGGCCATATTCTTCATTGAGATAAGGGTCTTAGATGAAGAATATGAAAGACAGCCTTTTGTAATTAGCTTTCCAACATTAGCTTCACTAGCTGTAAATTCAGAATTCTGAACTCGTTTTTACCACTATATATATGGTTTGGGGAGCCTAATATATACCCCCTCACTTAGGTGAGTATTTTAATTAAAAAAAAATCAATTAGGAAGTTTAAAGGGGGATAAAGGGAATAGACAGAATTGAAATGTTATTGCAATATGTGTGAGTGCTAGAACAAGTGGAGAGGGACCGCGTACGCACGTCTTCCCTAGGACTCAATGGCAAAACTAGAAGTAGTGGGTGCGCCACCAAATCATTAGTTTCCGCCATTTGACGCCACCTCTTGCAAGCCAGAGTGGATGACCGCTCTGCGGTGTTTTTTTATGTGAATGGGTCTCCCGGTGGCCTATCTATATGTTTATGTACATGTCACTTACTTTTTACTTTATACACTGTATTTATTAAATTACATGCTAACTGTAGAAATTTTGAAAATATTTTTTTTATATTATAGATTTTTCATTTTTTTACATTCAATACATATTATTACTTGTTTTACCTTTTAAAATACAATATTTAAATTTTATAAATAATTACAATATTTAAGGTAAAAATCATTGCAAATTGTCTATAAGCTTATGAAAATGTCAAATTTCCCGAAACTTTCTTTTTTATATGTATAAAAAACAATCAATGGTTAAATGGCGTTGATTTAAGTACTTTTTTTTCTCTATAAAGATGTTTGGTTTCCGCTAACTCAAAATGATATCCTTTTCAATTAGTGGAACGCTGATATCATATAAAATTAGCTAAAATATAAAAAATTGGGGAATACCCCTAATTGGCCTATTTGGATCCCTAACATTGATTTTATTTGGCCGCCCAAACCGAGAAGGCGAGAATCATACTCCCGCACAACCCTTCACCGCCGAGGTCCAGTAGCCAGCCGTCAGCCCTTCATTACGGGCGCGTCGTCCTTCATAGTTGGCCGCCGCCGTCAACCCTTTGAATTGGCCGACGTCAGTTCATCACAACACTGCACAGTCCACCAGGCACCAGCCCACCGCCATCCGCCGACTGTTGCTTAGCCAGCTAGCCCCAAAGATATAAATTGATTTATCCACTAATTTATTTTCATTTAGGGTTTATTCATTTTCTTTTTCATTTGTTAATTAGCATGATTTTGTTTATAAATATAATCTTATTTTAATTTGAATGATTATAATTCCTATGTTTCAGGCCCGGCCCAAGGCTGAGACAAGTGAATACCTTGCCTCATGCCCCCAATTCTTTAAATATAAAGGGCTCCAATTTATATATAGTATACATTATGTATATAGAATTTTTTTTTCCAAAAAATAAAGGACTTTTCTTCTTTCCAAACAAAAGCCCTTCATTTCCTTTCTAAGCGAACCCTGTACCGTCATTGAAAAGAAACGCATAGCTCGACCAAAAAAGAAGAAGAAAACCAAAGCTCGACCAAGATTAAAGAATAAAGAGAGGTTTTCAATTAGAAATGAGGGTCAATCTTCTTGTTCTAAATTATGTTTCTACCTTTATTGAAGAATTTCAAGTTGGTGTCAGTTTTTCAAATCTTCTAATATTTTGTTAAGGCTTAAATTGTTGGTTAATTTCTTGAATGTTGCTGAATTTGGTTAATTGTTTAGGTCCCTTTAACCTTTTTGTTGCTGTGTTTTTTTCGCATAGAAATAAACGGCCTTTTGATGCAATTTTTCAGACATAAATGTCGTTGTTCTCATTTTTGTCATTCCTTAGTCTATCTTCTTTTATGAGGAATTATGGGCTGAGGAAGGTTTCTATTTCTTGATAAGCTTGGGCAGTTGTAGTTATCCATATTAACACTATGTAGTATTTTTCTTCTAAGAAAGTGAGTAGAATTGTATTAAAGAAGTGATTTATTGTAAAGTTATGACATATTTTATTGTTAAAAACATTTTGATTTTATGTAAGGGCCCTTTTTTCGTAGCTTGCTTCAAGTCTTTGAACTCTTAGGGTTGGCCCTACTATGTTTATGAGTTATATTTATCTTTTCATGTGAAGATTGTCCATCGGTTAATTGAGGTCAAACCTTAGGTAATAAATAAAGTCAAATACGGAGTATGACTTAACCTTGTTCATGTACATTTATCTAGTGAAGTAAGACCTTCGATTAATTGAAGTCAAACCTTCTTCATATTAGTGTTAGTTTATTGATCAACAAGCGATGGTTGACTATCTATAAGATATAGTCAAACCTTAGTTTTTAGTGTCAAATATGAAACAACGAATATGGTTGGACCTTCGGTTACTAAAGTCAAATCTAGTTACACTATTGCAGGACAGGGGCAATAGCACTAGTATTTTTCCTCAGTAGCACCGGTATTTTGGCCCCCCAAAATATCGGTGCGTAAGTACAACGGTGTAAAAAAGATTTTTTTTTGCACCAGTAATTCATTCCGGTGTAACAAAGTCTGTTGCACCAGTATGTCCAATCGGTGTAGAAAATTTGAAAAGGTAGGGGCCACATAGTAATTGCACCGATAATTTGTACCAGTGTAAAAATTGTTATATGCACTGGTAAGGGGCACAAATTAGTTGCACTATTAGCTTTTCCAAAACCGGTGTAACTTTTATGCACCGGTTAGTAAAAATTCACACTGGTTTGAATGAGAAACCAACATAATTTTTGCACTGGTATTTAAAATTACACTGGTATGTTGAATTACACTGGTATTTTATCAATGGCCTGAAATGGCAGTGTAAATATTTTTAAAATATCATTTAAATATGATTTATTTGTGTTTACACTGGCTGGAATCATGTATACCTATGTATGATGTGGGGAAAAAAATTACAATGGCCAATTTGTTTTCCAGTTTCCTCTCGAATCATTTTCAGGGCAATGACAACTAGAAATATTTTAATCGAAATTATTAATGAATTTAAACCTCAGAAATTGTAATAAACTTCAAACACCAGTGATAATATTGATCGAAAACACAATAATTTATTGTAACAATGAAAATAGAAAGTATCTTCAGCATGAATGGAAATAAAATAAAAAACAATACAAGTTTTGTATGACCAAACACCAATAACACAATACAATCAACCACAGAAAATCAATTATGAACCTACTATTTCCTTCTTATCATCCAGAAATTGCAATAAGATGTTCGCCTGATGCTAGTACTCATCGAGCCAAACTCCGCACCATCTCTGCGCAAAAACTTGAATGTCGTACACATGGTAAGGTCTTTGGCCCTCTGGGAAAATCTATCAATTTAAAACTTACAATATTAGTGAAGAATGTTTTGTCTAATAGAAACTTAGAATAACTAATTTTGAGATCCAATGTGTACCTCCAAAATATTGTTTGTCTCCAGGCGATTAGCAATTTCTTCCATGAAGAGCATTATGAAGTACCCGCATTGCCACGAACCATTCTTGGTTCGATACTCCACATTGAATGGAATATGTCTTTACCAATTTTTAACATAACAAATGGTGTGGATTAAATGAAAGGAAGACTGACCTTAATGTTCTTGATTTTCCAAGTGTAGTCGGGTTCTGGCTCCTCCTTGTTCTTCTCCCTTTGGTATGCGCATGCAATCCTTTTAAGAAAGTAAATGAAAATTTTTACTTGTTCTAGTATATATTCATAAAATTGGATGTACTGTTTGAATAATTGTAATACCTGGAAGTGACCCCGAGTTCACACAAGTTGGTTGGTTTGATACCCCCCAACAAAGTGTCCAGCGTGAAGACCTCTTCCGTTTTAGGACTGATGATGATTAAGTACCAATGATCGCTGACAAAAAATGGTTGCTAATTAATGACACAAATGGAGGTGGTTAGAAATAAAAAAGTAAAATCCATGAAAAATACTTACATTCTAATGCATGAGACAATATAGAACTCAGCCTTCGTTGCCTTCATTGTATCCCAGGTAAGGTTGAAACGCTGGTCGGCCTCCTGCTCGAAGTTGGGTAAGTTTCCACAGTTAGAAGGGTAGAATTGGACGAGGCCTGCATTATTTTCCCATATTTTCTCCCAGAGGTGCTTGTAAGAAGAATCGATTAAAAATATGAATTAATGTTGTAAGGTTTGAAATTCACCCCATCCACACATCAATCTGTGAATTATCAATCCAGGTCATCAACTGAATGTTCCTCAGTCTCTTCCCGAACTCAACCAGAACATCTATTCCAACACCGCTGGTGTAATGGCGCTCGAAGGTCGATGGTTGAAAGACTGGGAAAAACATGAATTTCTTTCTCTTTATCATTTCTAGGATAGCGACATTGGTTTCCAGGATGAATCTCACTATAATAGGCCAATCTGTTAGGTCCAATTTGTTAGGTCCAATCTGTTGATAATTTGTGGCGGAAAAATTACAAGAAATGCTCAATTAAGTATGTAGAAATGAACTGTAATAGGCATTGAATAATAAAGGTTTTTGGTTTAGTGAAGCACCATTTTTGGTAGCTTCTTGAACTTTGTTCTCACTTACAGCTGGTAATTAGTGCTCGAGTGGGATTTCTTCTTGGCATCACCCTATTACAAGTATTAATAATTATGGGAATGTCAATGTAATATGGGCTGAATGAAATTTATGGTCTTATAAGATTGTACCTCATCGTCGGTTGTGAGAATCATAACCTCCTCGCTGTCATCCATTTTCATACCGCCATTGTCCTTATCGATGTCACTTGGTTGCTTATCTCCCTTGCCTATCAAAGTCACAGGCCAATCCATAACACTATTCAAGGCCTCTCCAACGTTATCGAACTGGTGGTCCGCTAAGGGCAATCCCGACCTAGGATGGTAAACTGGCTCACATACTCTCACACGAGCCACACTTCCTTGTTGGGTATCCTAACCACGGGGTATATGTCGCAACCCATGTGCGACCATTTTCTTCTTACTGACAATGTCCTTCACATATTGAATCACTCGTTCTCCATCTTATTGGTATATAAGTGAAGTTAAAAGATAAAATGGTTATGTATATTTTATGATGTTCAATTTGATGTAAACATAATGCATATATTTATGTAGGTGTACCTCCTCATCTCCTTCTCCATCGTTGGGCTCTTCACTGAACTTTGTAGCACTTGTAGCAATATCATCCATCACCTTCTCAATAAACTTCTTTCAATTTTCAAGGCCTGGCGGAATCTGAACACCGCCTGCAGATGTGATGCCCTTCACCAACTGCTCGAGGTATAATACGATGGCTTTCACGACTGGTTGATCATTATATAGTCTTCTCCTGGGGTTTGCTTGCTTGAGGAACTGCTACCGCACTTGCTGCAAGAAAGATGAGGAACATCCACCGATGTGAGTAGACCCATCTGAGTTCCCCTGTACCTGCCCGACTGATCCTTCTTCTTTGTAGCTTTAATGAGGATGTCTTCACTCGGCTGCAGTACCAATGTTCCTTTTTCCTCCAGCTTGCCGATTTCAACTGAATGGATACAGGAAACCAAAATTCTATAAGAATAATGTAACAAATGATGTACAAATTAATTTAAGTTGGAGATTTTTGTGTAACTTACTACATCTGGTGCGATCTTCTCAACCTCTTTCGATGTGTATTTTCCTTTCTTATCCTTATTTGCCTCAAGGTAGACAAGAGATCTGCCTGGTGTAAACTCTTTCTGACTGAGCTGTTGCTCAATATCCTCATCAGTGGATCCCTTAGCTGTCAACCTGATTCTTTTCTTTTCCTTAAGCTCCCCAGTCAATTTGTGGAGGATGTATCGATTACCTTTCCTCCCAGTGTGGTGGGTGTAATCCTTTCCCTCGTTCCACCGAATGTTTGTCTCTCGAAGTGCCTGATGAATATAAATTTAGTTACCATGAGTATGAATTTAGTTTAATAAAATTTATGGGTAACATGGTTTCTAATAAGCACAATAGCAACCTAAGTATACTAGAAATTTTGGCGTCCGACGCCTCCACTCAAACATGTCATTCTTCTTCATCCATCCACTTGTACTTCCCCTCACGGTAAAATTCCTTATTTGTTTTTGACACTGTCAACGTCATGGATGAACTTGTTTGCCATTTTGTCTTCCAGTTCCTATGCTGGTCTCTTTCCCTGTCCGTGCAATCCTCCCTCACCATTTTCCATTGAGCTTCAGTTAATAATGTTTCAATTGTGAAGCTCACCTGAAACGAAACATATGAACGGCAGTCATAATCATATGTTGAATTTGACATAGTTAAAAAAAATTCCACTAGTCGAGTCTCGAAAAGCTTACCAAAATATCCTTCCACGACTCATCCTTAACATCATCAGACACATCGCACCAGTGTTCGCATGGCCAAATCTGATGTGCCGCCTGAATGCATAATTTCTATAAGTGTGCCATGCTGTCAAATATTTAGTGTAAATAACTTCATTCCCACGGAATTCAAACCCCACAGGGGTAGCTTGTTATTCTCTACCAACATCACAGACTGGCACATGCTAGTGCCACGTCTCCTCATATAAACTTTTATCTCAAACTTGTCAAATCCCTCTCCATTTTTCCCCCAGCCTTTGACAAGTCATCGTTCACTTTATCAACACTTGGTCTTGATTTGAGGGTGACCTTCCCCTTTCCCTTGCTAACCCGTGGTTTGGAAATCACTTCACCCGCATCTTCTCCATCAACATCACCTTGATTCCCCATCTCCTTGAAGGGAAGGTTCTTCTTTCTCGGCACTAGTTGAGTTATTTTTTTGCGTTGCTTCTTCCTCATATTGGCTTTGTAAAGGGATTCTTTTTAGTGGGGGTTCTTGTTCAGCCACACCGACCTCGTTATCGACCACATCAACCTCATCCTTCTTCTTTGTTATAGGTCGCTTCCTTTTCGTGATTAACTTCCCCCTTTTCGGCAGCATCTATGATAATAGGATAGTTTATTATTAATCCAACAAGTCTATTAATCCCTTGACCACACCATATTATTCGAAACAATATGTAATTGATGATGAACGGTGAAAGCTCCTAACTTCATAGAACTTGATCAACAAAATGATAAAACTCGATACAACATGGTATACAAATAGAAGAATTCAATAATAGAACTTGAAAATAGTGCGATAGAACTTGATACAACACTACATATATCTTGAACAAAAATGGCATAGGACTTGAACAACACAACCTTAAACATACATACAACCCACACGGCTCATCAAAAAGACATTGAACCGAGCATGTATCAATTTCATGTAATGTAACTATGAACATTTTAATAAACCACAAAAATGAATATATAGAACATATTTCCACAAAATAAGTTGGACTTGATATCCCCACACAACCCTAAACATCCCATTCATGGCCACCAATTAAAGTTTTCTCCATTAACTAGTTTGTGTTCGCTGAGGCATTTTATCAAACATGGGTTGTGCGTAAGGGTATTCATGTTTGTTTGACAACAAATTTATATGCAAACCCATACATAACTAAACCAACAATATGTACCTTCACCGATGCAACGAAAATGGTCAAATTCCTCCACTTGTACCCTAAAGAAATCAAATTTGGCGAAGCTAGGGTACTTCCTCTTCCTCTTGTACTTGGAAAACAGTTGTTTCTTCTTCAACCTTTTATAAGAAAAATAAGGGGATGTGATGGGAAGTTATGATGATTGATGAGGAGTGATAGTGGTTAAATGTTGTGGAGATCGAAGGGATGAAGAGATGTTGACGAGTTATGGGCAGCTTTGTAGAGAATTTCGTTGAGGTTGATGAGGAGTGGTGGTAATGGCAGCTGAAATTCTTTTTTTTATATAGGTGCATTTTTTACAACTGGAAAATTGTTATTACCGGTGCGTATGTAGAAGATATATGAGCACCAGTAATAATACCGGTGCTAAAAAATAAAGAACCAGTGTAAAAATAAAGTGAAAAGCAGCTGGTTAAACAAAACAATTTGACCTGAGAGTGTGGAATAATTTTTTTTTGGCTAAGTATGCTACACTGATACAAATACCGGTGCTAAAATTTGGATTAGCGGTGCAAAATATTTATAAGAGCAACTGTTGGCAGCTGCTTTTACTCATTTTATTAAAAAAAATGAGCCACCCAGCGAGCAATTTGACTAATTTTTGGTTAAGTATTTAGCAGCGGTATTAATCCCGGTGCTATCGTAACTACAATCGGTGTAAAACTTCCCACACACCAAAAAAAAATTGAAAAAATTTCAACTTGCGCCAAAACAAATTTGAAAAATACACTGGTATAATTCTAAAAAATACCGGTGCACATAAAAAAGTGACAAATAGAACAAAATTTTCCACTCTTTCATTTCCCCCCGCATATTTTTTTAACATGTCCAATTATTAAAATAGACATTTATTTTATTTTATTGGAAATTTTGCAAGTTGTTTCAACCTTATAATAACTAACTATGGGCTTCGTAGGATGAATATACGAATCAATGTTATACTTTATAAAATTACCACTTTGATCCCCAAACATTTTTATTCAACCCGTCGACCACTATTTCATGGCTCTGAATACGATTCTATGACAAATGTTACTTTAGAAGATTTGTATTAGGACCTCCTAGGTAAATGCATTTCTTAACATTGTCGATATTCCTTTCTTGCGATTAGGTCCCCCAAACGAGAAATGCATTTACTACACGTTAGGAAAATAATTAAATTACCAAATTTAATATTCTAGGCTTAAATAATAAGTTCAACAAAAATGTGTCCGGTTGGTGAATTGGCCGAAAGCATTAGTACATGTTCTAGAGTAAATAGTAAAGGTTTACTTCATAGTTTCAATCTGAGAAACGATTATCTCCTAAACTCAGTATAGGGTCCGAGCTCATTGATTTTCCCAATTGTGCAGCTTGCAAATACAATGTGGATGTTTGGAGTACCATCGATTTCAAGCAAATTCCAATTTTGATGCACGAGCAAACTTTTTTACTTTTTGCACTTTAGTCCCTGCAAGAATCTTGGAAACGATGAAATAAAAAATCGGCAGCACACAAATGAAATTCAACGCAATATGATCATGTTCATGTGTTTCCAAGTGCAACATGTACATGGAAGGACCTCTAAAACCTAGATTGAAGGTTTGCACTATAATTCCCAAACTTGCACTATGGCCCCAACATTTATATGGGGAACCTCCATAGCTCCTAATTGTACATTTTTTGACAATTCTACCTATTTATGTAATATAATGAAGTTTTCATACACGATTTCAAAAACTGTTGTAGCCCAACTATACGTTTCAGAAATAATTTGTAGATTCGGGAGTAATTTCACCCAAATAATTTGTTGCCCAACTTGTCCCATCAAGCTTGCCCTTTTTTTTTATTTTAAACTGAAATGAATAAGATTTAAAAAATATGCAATTTTTCAAAAATCTAAGTGCAACAAAGTACGGAGTTTGTACGGGATCACAAATTCAGTACAACTACTGCCTGTTTACTACTTATAGTAACGAGAAAATGGTTCGACATCAGCATCGTCTCTTGTTTCATCCCCATCACGGGTAATTGTATCCACATCTATGTCCTCCACATCGAATTTGCGAAAGGTAGGGAAATTTCCTACGGCATTCACGACATCAGGAAATTGATAGTTCATAATCTTTGCCATGTGGTCGAACCACGATCTCTGATTTTTTTATTCTTCAAGAAAGTTCCGTACTTTGACCTCCAAGGAAGCGACTCTGGTTTCAATGGTAGGGACATGTATGTTAGATGGTTGTCTATAGAAAGTGTTCAAACAAATCTTACCCATTGTCTGGCCATAAACGTCGTGTGGGCGGGCATTAACTCCCGCCCTTGAACAAAGGGCCAAAATGATACTGCAAAAACCATATGACCCCATCTTATCCCGTTCTGCCTTCATGGTGCTACGAATTGGATGACCAACATTACACCAAAGTTCCTTCTTTATTGCGTACAAGTATCCAAGTCGACTTTAGTTAAATTCCGTGTTCACAATTACTAGGTCAATCCCATATGCCACAAAGTGATACCACCCATTCATCAATGTTCATACCTTGCCTATTCACTGTCCCGACGATCTCCTTCTCAATTGGATCTTCTAGATAATAGCTATTGCCAATATCGACGTGGAGTGCAAGGAACTCATCTTCATCGTTTGGAACATCGGGCAATCTAAACAAACCATTAATAGCATCTGGTGTGACATGGATAGTTTTGCCTCTACAATACACCTGACTGATGGTGTGTTCGAATGGGGGAGATACCCTAATTCATCTCTCTGGGTGATGACGTCGTCCTTTGCATGATTCGTGTACCAAACTCGCTTCCTCGCTCACAAAGGTACCATCCGGGTAAGTGTACAATAACACTTTTTGGAAAGAAGGAGATGGTGAATGGCGTATCCTTTTCAAATTGAATATCGAAGTCATTTCCAATATAACACATTAAAGCATTTTATCAAACACCTTACATGCAAGTCAAGTTTTTCATTATATCACATTCTCAATTATTGTAGTTGAGATACTATTGTTAATTAATCCTATGGAGTGGGCATTGAAGTAATTTACCTGATTATAGCGGCACCATCGTCTGATTTGAAGTGATAGGCCTATGAAGGAGATGCTAGTCAGAAAGAGATCTTAAAATTGTTTGGTTAAAATGGGTGTTCTAGGATGAATATAAAGGCATCCCATAATTTTTACACCGGTAACTCACATATACCGGTGTAAAAATATCCAAACGTAGCTGCTCTATGCTGCTTTTACTAGAAAAAAAATAAAAATTTGTCACCCTAGAGGAAAAATCTAAAATTTTGGCTAAGTATCCAGCATCAGTATTAATACTGGTACCGGTGCTTACGTAGTGGTACTGGTTTAAAAATTACCCAAACCCAGCTACTCTTGGCTGCAACTAATGAAAAACTAATGAGAATAATACTGATATGACCCTATGTTTTGGTGGTTAATATGACCCTGTGAAGTTGGAAAGTGCTATTATAGCCCTCTGTTTTGCATCAGAAGTGCTGATATAACCTGTTGGCACTATTCCAGTATTGACTTGGTATTTTCCGCCATTAACCATAACTAAAAAGACTAAAATAACCCTAGTCTTAAAACTAAAAATGTAAAGACAAAATTACCCATAGTTCTCTTTCTTTTCCATAACACAGCCACTGCTTCGCCCTCTGCTACCTCCGCCGCCGCCGCTCCGCACCGCCATCGCCACCACTCGTCCCAACCACCGCCACCACTCGTCCCAACCACCACCACCACCGCTCGCCCCAGCACTCATCCTAACCACCACCACCACCGCTCAACCCTAGTCCTGCAACCACTTGTCCCTAGCCCCACCACCACCACCACCAGTGCTCAACCCTAGTTCCGCCACCACTCGTTCCAACCACCACCACCATTGGTCCCAACCACCACCACTACTAGTCCTAACTATCACCACCACCACCACCACCACCGTTCAACCCTAGCCCCACCACCGCTCAACCCTAGCCTCACCACTGCTCAACCCTAGCCTCGTCACCGCAACCGCTCAACCCTAACCTAGCAGCGCCAATGCACTCCACCTTTCTCCCTTGCCTAGCCCCGTTACCGTGCCAAAAAGTGGAGAATCTGAACAGAGCCAAATCAAACAAACCAGGAAAAACCCATCTCAAATAAACCCAAACCAACAAAACCCACCACGAATCCGAATAGAGCTGAACCAGAAAAGTTGGAAAATTGGGAAAATAGATTTGATTGTGTACCTGAAAAGAAGGAAACAATAACAAGTTGAGAAGTGGTGGATAGCGGCAGCGGTGGCGATGGGGAGTCCGGTGAGTTTGAGAAGGTATCAGAACCAGGTCGGAGCGGTGGAGCAGAGGTGGCGAAAAGAATGGGGAAACCAAGGCGCAATATTTGAGAAAACCAGTTTGAGAAGTTAGACAGAACCGGGGCGGAGAGAATGAGGAAAAAGGAAAAAATGAATGAGGGCATAATTGTCCTTTCACTAGTTCTTAATTTTTATTTTTTAAAAACATGGGTATAATAGTCATTTCATATATTTTCGGCCAAATTCAGGCCTCCAGGGTTATATTAGCACATTCATGCAAAACACAGGGTTACAATAGCACTTTCTAGCTTCACATGGTCATATTAGCACAAACCACCAAAACATAGGGTTATATGAGTACTTAACTAAAAAAACAATCAACATTTTTTCACCCAAGAGGAAAAACCTAAAATTTTGGCTAAGTATCCAACACGTTTATAATACCAGTGCGTATGTAGGGGGTAACCATGTAAAATTTAGCCTAACGCAGCTGCTCTAGGCTGCTTCTAATGGAAAAAAATCAACATTTTTAACCTGAGAGGAAAAACCTAAAATTTTGGATCAGCACTAGTAACAATATTGGTGCGTATGTAGGAGGTACTAGTGCGTTTGAAAAAATAGAGTATATGCTCTGTTTTTGTACACCGGTATTTTGTCTCTTTACCGGTGTATACACAAACTTTAAAAAATAATGTACTCCCTCTGTGCCAGATTAAATTGTACAGAATCATTTTCATAGTCTCCAACACACATGTTTGACCATTAATATATTTAACTACGTATAATATTGGAAAACAAAAGTTACTTTCTAGAAACTACTTGTTATGATGAATCCAACGATAGCACATACAATAGTATTATTGTTTATATACATATATTCAAATATGTAGTCAAAGTTTTCTTAGTTTGACTGAATCTTTGATCTTGTGCAACTTAATCCGAGACGGAGGGAGTGTTACTTTACATTTTCATCGATGCAATTCACATGCATTCCAACAAAACTACGGATTATACCACACAATTCTAAAACAAAGAGGGATCTAACTACATTTCACGCTAATTGACATCATAATCGGAAGAGTATTACACAAAACATTGGTAAACAAACCAACAGCGTGACAATCACTATCAATCGCTTCCACTTCAACACTTTGTCACCGCTTACTATTTCACTGCTCTCATCAACCCACAACCCATCACATGAGAATGCTATCCCACCACTGCTCCCCCAACATCCTCCAACATTCTCCAAACTAGGAAATACTGATGGAAACTCTTGACTGTCAATTATGACTGGTTGATCAATTTCCTCTTTGAAGTAAAACTTCTTCCCATGTAGCACCCCATGAAACTTCTCATTTGAAGGGTCATTGATATTAAAAACCTATTGTGCCTGGGTAGCTAAGATAAATTTGCCATCTTCATATCCTACACTATTCAAGTTAACCAACATAAAGCCTATGGGCTTTTCGACTCCAATACCGGAACCATGTTCCACCCAATGACACTTGAACACAAAAACTTTGAACTCTACATAATCCAACTCCTAAATTTCCTCAATCACCCCATAGAAAGGCATCACAACAACCAGATGTTTATCTCTCTTGCTTGCCTACCACATGGATTCAGATTCAACATAAACACCACTGTTTTGAGTCATACTTTTTTCATCCTTCTCCAATGTTGAAAAACTGAAGCCATTAATTTCATAAACAAGGTACCATCTTACTATGTAGTTTGGTGTCCTTGCAAACACCTGTAGCTTACTACACATCCAATCGGAATTGCAACGCTTGTAAAACCAGCTAAAAAACCTTGAATAATGCTCTACCTGTATCTTATTTGAGGGCCACTTCCAACATGGAAACATACTCTTGAACATACATTGCGGTCTTGCTAATATTATGTAAAACATACATGTGAACTGTCATGAACTCAGCGTTCAAGCGTGTATGAAGTGTACTCTTAGACCTTGGAGTCTCACTCCGCCTTCCGTGGTGTGGTCCACCTCGAACACCAACCGCTCTTTTTCCAACCAAGTTCGATGTGCAGTACTCGATGATCTCCTCAGTGACGTACCTTTGAACAATCGAGGCATCTGGCCGACTACGATTATGAACATAACCCTTGAAAATAGTCATGAAATGCTCAAATGGGTACATCCAATATATATTGATGGGCCCACATATACGTATCTCTCTAATCAAGTGTACCACTAGGTGCACCATGATATCAAAGAATGATGGGGGAAAATACTTCTCCAAAAGGAATAAAACAACAACAGCTTCCCGCTCCAGTTCATCAAGCTGTTGCCTGCTAATATTTTTCCTGCATATCGAGTTGAAGAAGAAACACAAATGCATAATCGAAAATCTAACTTCCGCATCCAAACACCCTTGGATTGCAACAGGCAAAAGTTGTTGCATAAGGACATGATAATCATGTGACTTTAAAGCATTAAGATGCAATTAATTATTCATAAACCGACTAACATAAGAGGAGTAACCGGATAGTACCTTCATTCTTTGGATGCTCTCACACACCGATCTCCGCTTAGCAACTGACATGTTGTAAGGAGCGAGAGGCAGGTACATTCGCTTGCCTCTTACCTTCGGTGCTAGATCCAACCGAATACCAAGGTCCACTAAATCCATCCTTGAATTTAAGCTATCCTTAGTCTTCCGGAGAATGTTTAGAAGTGCGCCAATTAGACTCTCACAAACATTCTTTTTGATATGCATGACATCCAAACAATGGCGAACCTCCTAATTCTCCCACTACGGAAAATTAAAGAAAATATACCTTTTCTTCCACGGTCCATCTACAATCCCACCACCTTTTGATAACTTCTTACCAAGAACAACAATCAATTTCTTCACCTTGTTGTGAATGGCTACACTAGTAAATGGTTTTGGTGCATTTCTCCTCTTCTTCCCACCGATGAATGCAACCGTGTTATTTCTCAACTTGTGTTTCAAAGGCAGAAATTTACGGTGCCCTAAATAAACAGTCTTACGCCAATTTTTCAACTGATGGTAATCTGTCTCATCCTCACAAATAGGGCAAGCTTTGTAACCCTTGACTACATATCCGGAAAGGTTACCATATGCTGGGAAATCATTAATGGTACAAAAATATCACCTTCAAATTAAACTCTTCACTATGAAAACCATCGAACAATAAGACGCCAACCGATCATAGCAACTTCAAATCTTCTATCAAAGGGGAAAGATAAGTGTCTATGTCATTTCCAAGTTGTCCGAGATCTGATATCATGATTGGCATCAACACATATTTTCTCCTCATGCACAAGTACAGGGAGAGATTGTAAATGGCAAGCATAATCGACCATGAACTGTGTTTCGAGAACCTATTACCAAACGGGTTCATACCATCAGTACACAAAGCCATTCTCAAATTCCTAGGTTCAGAAGCAAACTTTGGATACATCTTATCAAATTTCTTCCATTGGTCTGCATCAGTCGGGAGTCGAATTATATCATCGTCTTTACAACCTCCCCTATCAATGTACCATGTCAAGTTCTTTGAATCCTTATCATTCTTAAACAATCTTCTCTGCCTCGAAATAATCGGTAGGTACCACATACATTTTGCGGGCACCCATCTCCTCACCGACACTACATGCTCTCCACCAACAGCCACATTTCTCTTCTTCTTATAATGCAATACGTTACATACTGGACAAACAATCTTATCATTCAGGTCACCCTTATATAAGACACAATCGTTTGGACAATCATGTATATTTTCATACTCTAATCACATCAGACACAAAATTCTCTTAGCTTTATAAAGGTTATCCGGAACCCCATTACCAGATGGAAGCTTCTCATTAAAAAAACTTAAGCAATTTATTCATGCTAGTATCACTCCATGATCCAAGACCTTTCAAATTAAACAACTCCATCAAACATGACATGATCGTGTCTTTCTTCTTGTAACCAGGATACAATGGTCTATCCTTCTCACCTAGAAAGCTACCCAAAATCTTAGGCCTCCCCTTAAATTCATTAACTACCTCCTCACACATTTCATCCAACTTAGCATCTCCAAAACACTCTCCCTCAATACTAACTTTAACCTCCAGTGGTAAATTTTCGCCATGAAATGTCCACACGACATAATCTTTCGCAAACCCCCGACTATACAAATGGAGTTTTAGCATGTCCTCGTTATCAGTACGATTTCAATTTCCACAGTCACGACAAGGACATAATATTCGATTCTCATCACTAAAACCATGGTCCAAAAACTCATCCACGAAGATAATATATTCATCGCTCACCCTACTAACATTGACATATATGTGCTTATGCCTCTCGATGGCACGAAACAACTCTAGATACAAATAAATGTCCAACAATCAAACTTCAACACATTTATAACATAGAACTTAATGATAACATCCAAACCATGCAAGATGTTTAATGCACAATAAACACCAATATTCCAAATCACAATTACCACATTCATAATATGACATACAATATAAATATCAATAGACATAGCATTAAAACTACATCAACCTTGACAACAAATCACAAACTAATATTAACAATTCTACCTTAATCACCATCAAATGATCAAACACACAAGATATATATATATATATATATATATATATATCTACCAACCTAAACAATCCATGAAATCATTAATAGCCACAAATATCTTTTAAAAATGGTACCTTTTAGGGACTTCATTGTGGTTCATTAAATGCCTTCATCAACCAAAAAAATACCATTAATGAGCTCATTCTCCCAAAAAATTAAGTTTTAACTCGCTAAAAAGAGGTGGTAGGTGAGCATTTAATACACATTTTTACACCGGTATACGGATAATACCGATGCGTATGTAATTTTTACACGGTATAATCTAGAACCGGTGTAGAAATTATACCATTTTCCCATTTTTTTTATTTTTTACACCAGTAAAATAATATACCGGTGTGAAAATATTATTTTTGGCGCCAAAATCATAAAAATTCACCACATTTCTACACCGGTGAAATTGTACCGGTGCAATTGTAAACTATAGCACCGGTCTTCACCACCTCTTCAGATATAACCAGTGTAAAATTTAGTAATTTCTACACCGATTGACATTATATCAGTGCGTATGTACTAATTAAAATCGAACTTTGTTAGTGTACATTTAACTCGTGAAGTAATAGTAGACCTGTTGTGAACAAAAGCTAAACCTTCTTCATATTTGTTTTAGTTTTTGAACTAACAAGTGATGGTTGACCGACGATTCGATAAAGTTAAATTTTAGTTTTTAGGGCTTAATTATGAAATACGAATATGGACTAACCTTTGGTTAGTGAAAGTGAAATCTAGTTGACACTTAGTGATGTGTGTGTATGTGTGTGTGTGTAAGTTGACCTTCGATTAATTGAATTTAAACCTTGTTCATGTACATTTTGCTCATGAATTAATGTAGACATTAATTTGATTAATCGTAGTCACGCATTCTTCATATTAGTGTTATTTTATGGACCGACAAGTAGTGGTCAGCCGTCGATTAGATAAAGCCAAACATTAGTTTTTAGTAGTCAAATATGAAACTATGAATATGGTGTGACCTTCAGTTACTGGAAGTCAAACCTAGTTGACAATTAGTGTTCATACATACATACACACACATATATATATATACATACACACACACACACACACATATATATACTAGATTTTCCTGCTTGCGCTACGCATGAGCTGTCAATATTGTAATTTTTAAAACAGCTGGTTGTATATATTCGTCTTTACTGTCGCCTCGTCGAGAACCTGCATCGCCAACGTCGTTTTTCTAAAAGGCAGAGGATCGAGGAACCCTAAACCCTAAACCCTAAACCCTAAACCCTAAACCCTAAAACCTATGTATTCCCATGCTAAAGCTCCATCGCTTATAAGCAACTGAACGTAGCTCCATAGGGTACTAAAGAGGGGTAAATGACCATTCAATGTTTCCATGAGCATTTAATCCGGCCTAGAGCAAGATGCATACTCCAGGCTCTATGTACCTTTTAGCAATAAAAAAATACTTATTAAAATGACCTGAAATACTGCATTTGCTTTCAGCTTCATATTCATCACCACCCATACTAACTTCTGGAGAAGAGGTCTGTGTGGTTTGTTGGAAACAAAAATGGAGGATAAGGTGTTGCGCATTTTTCTGAAAAGTTTTAAGGGTTGGAAGTTTACGCACAATTTTGAACTGTGGCAGAACTCGAGGATATTAATCATCTGGGATCCGAAAGGCTTCTTGGTTGATGTTCTAGGGAAAACGCCACAATGTATTCATCTGAAAGTTCGTAATCTTGTTTCTGGGATTGAGTTTTTCTGCACATTTGTGTATGGGCATAGTGAAGGACGTTTGGCGCGTTTGCCACTATGGGAGGAGTTGAAGTCGTTTGGAGCTAGCCTGAATACGCCTTGGATGGTCCTTGGTGATTTTAATGCTATCCTTAGCGTTGACGATCATTATGGGACTAATGTACCTAGTCTGTATCCGATGAGGGAATTTCAGGATGTTTGTGTAAAGTGTGGACTTAGGGATGCACCTGCTTTGGGAGAACATCTAACCTGGCATAGTGCTGATTGGAAGATTTGGAGGAAGCTGGATAGAGTGCTATTGAATCACGGTTGGGATGAAGCTGCCTGTCGTACAACCTTCTTACCAATCTCGGCTCAATCAGACCACTCTCCCATGGTGGTGGATATGTCACAGGAGATTGATGGAAAGGGCAGGCCTTTTCGCTTTCAGAATATGTGGTTAGGTCATCCGAGTTGTGGACAGATTGTAGAAGATTATTGGAGTCCGTCAGTTGAAGGAACTAAGCAGTTCTCGGTGACTAGGAAATTATTTCGTATGAAGTACCCCTTGAAGGAATTGGGTCGACTTGATTTAAGCCATATTTCCGAGAAGGCAAAGGCTGCGGATGTAGAGTACAACAAGGCTTTCGATGAATTCGATGCTAAGTATGCTTCGGAGGATGATGTTGCGGCATTGCGCAAGTTGAAGAAGCAAGCAATGTTGTTTTATTTGGCGGAGTCTTCCTTTCTTGCGCAAAAGGGAAGGATTAATCATATTACTCAGGCGGATAAGGGATCACAGTATTTTCACTCTATGGTCTCTGCACGAAAAGGAGGAGGTATCCCTGCAATTATCGACAGTGACAATCGGATTGTTACCTCCAATAGTCGCAAGGGAGAGTTATTTGCTGAGTTTTATAAAGGACTATTCGGTTTGAAGAGGGACAGATTGGCTACGGATCCGAGCATATTTGATGAGAGTCCGAAGCTTACCGAGGTGGAAAGAGCCTACTTGGATCAGGATGTGGTGAGTATTGAAGTTAAACAGGCGCTATTTGCAATGGCGGACGATAAGTCTCCGGGTCCGGATGGCTATACGGCAGGATTTTTCAAGAAGCAGTGGAATACAGTGGGAGAGGAAGTTACGGCTGTAGTACTGGAATTCTTTCAGACAGGCGACATTTTGGCGCAGCTTAATCACACTGCAGTGGCTCTAATTCCGAAGAAGCCAGATAATCTGAAGGTCGGCAACTTCAGACCAATTGCGTGCTGCAATGTGGTCTATAAAATTATCACGAAGATTATGGCGAATCGGATTGAAGGTATTTTACCAGGTATCATTGACCCTAGTCAGGGAGCATTTGTGAAGGGCAGAAACATCTCGGATAATGTCATGTTAGCGCAGGAATTTGTCCGGGGATATGGCAGAGTTCGAAATTCGCCCAGATGTATGATTATGGTGGATCTTCAAAAAGCGTTTGATACAGTCTCTTGGGATTTCTTAGAAGAGGTTTTACTTGGACTGGGATTTCCGGAAAGACTAACGAGCAGAATTATGACCTGTGTGTGTACTTCTTCGTTCTCGATTGCAGTCAATGGTAAACTATGCGATCACTTTCAGGGACAGAGGGGTATTCGTCAGGGTGACCCTTTGTCGCCTCACCTGTTTGTGATCTGTATGGAGTATTTTTCGAGATTACTGAAAAGGAGGACGTCATCTAGGCATTTTACATTCCATCCGAGATGCGAGACTCTCCGGATCACGCATTTGGCCTTTGCAGATGATCTCATGCTCTTTTCTAAGGCGAACACGAGTTCTGTACATATACTCATGGACGCCTTGAATGAGTTTGAGCGCACTTCGGGTTTGGGAATTAATGCAGCAAAGTCGAAGTTCTTTGGGGTTGGTATAAAGGAGGATTTGAGCTTCACAGGTATTCCTTGGGCGACATTCCCAGTTAGATACCTAGGCGTGCCACTTGATTCTAGCAAGTTGAAGGTGACACAATTCGGTACACTATTGGGAAAGGTAGATTCGAAAATAGCTAAATGGAAAGGCCATACCCTCTCCTATGCAGGCAAATTGGAACTTGTGAGATCAATCGTTGGAGGTATTGCAGGATTTTGGATCCAGAACTTCGTTATACAAACTACGGTAATGGATGCCCTTGAACAAAAATGTAAAAGGTTCTTATGGGGAGGAAAACATAAGGCGAAGGTGGCATGGAAGAAACTTTGTGCGCCTAAGTCTTTTGGTGGCCTCGGCTTGAGGGACTTTGTTACGTGGAATAAGGCTTCAATGGCTAAAAGGCTGTGGGATATTCACTTGAAAAAGGATAGCCTTTGGGTCCAATGGATTCACTCGTACTACCTTCAAGGAGCAGATTTTTGGGGATTAAATCCGAGAATTGCAAATGGAAGATTGGGAGAGCGATACTCGAGCTATTTTGGTGACCTCTGCAAGCTTCGGGATGAATTGTTTTCAATGTTTAATGGTGACTTGCAAGGGGTGATCGGCCATCTTGGTGTTTGGTCTGGCTCGGGAAAGTTTACTAGTGCAGCTTATCTTCATATGCATCGTCATAGATACCCGAATGTTTATGATGTTGGTCGATCAAGTGAAAGGGTTTTTAACAGTATTTGGCGTGGGTTTGTTCCACCGAAATTCTCATTCATCACTTGGTTGGCGGTCATTCAGAGACTTCATACGAAAGATAAGCATCGGATGGAGGAAGGGGATAGCATGGAGAAGATATGCTCTTTGTGCCATTTGGAAGAGGAGACAAATGAGCATTTGTTTTTCAAGTGTGAATTTTCTGAGGTTGTTTGGGGGCGTATTCGGACTTGGATTGGTTTAAGGAGACGAACTAATTCAATCCAAAGTTCTATGACTTGGGTGAAGAGGCAAGTTAAGGGCTCCAAGTTGCGAAAGAAGTTTGGTATACTAGCCTTGATCACCACGGTTTATCGCCTTTGGAGGGAAAGGAACAATGTGGTTATGGATGGTGCTCAACCAAGCTCGGAAAGAGTGGTGAAAATCATCATGAAGGATTGCTACATGGTGATGAATAGGCTGTTTCCGGAGGAGCACTTGTTCTAAGTTGAGAAGTTGCTTGGAGATTGAAGGGTGCTGGCGGCAATGTGCTTTGTGCTTCACATTTCGGGTCAAAGTGCTTCATTCCAGGCGCTGTGCTGGCGTCAGGAGTTGTGCTGGATCTCGTTACGGCCGATGGGAGGCATGACGCCGCCTTGGGAGATGGTTTGGGCGATTGAACGCTGGAACGGCGTGTCACGGTTCGGGTATTCTGGCACGGTTTTCAGCGATGGTTGACGCGATTTTCAGCGCCGGGAGAGGCAGCCTTGGACTCGATGGTGTCAGGATTGGCCTATGGTTTTTCTTGGACTTCTTTTGGCACTTGCAGCTCGGCATTCAGGTGGAGGCAATAGGTTTTAGAGTAAGGCTTTCTGTCCTCTTACTCTTTCTCCTAAGCCTAGCTTTTACTATTGATTTGACGGTTATCTATGCGCTTTATGCTCGCGCTACACTTTGTGTTAAAATAGCATATAGCTGTCCATTTGCTCAAAATGGAGTGGGCGAGTACATACTCGCCACGCTTGGTGCACGCGGTAGAAGTGCATCCATTCTCACATCTTTTGGAAGTTGGTTTTACTGGGAGACACTAAGGTCCGAGGCACGGCCTCATTCATCTTGGCCCATACGATCAGCTTCGGTGCAAAACGAGAATGTCAGAAGGCCAATAACATCCCTTTTTCTTCATCTTAGGGATGTATATGGTAGAAGCAGTTGTCCATTTGGTTCATCGGCTTCAAATTATATGTGATGTCCAAGACCCGAGACACCCTCGGCTGCATTAGGATTTTCTTATTATCCGTTCTTGGTTTTTAGTCCCTTCATCAACGATCCAAATACTTTCAAGACCCGAGACCCTTCTCGGTTGCATTTCGGAATTGGATTGAAGAAGGCCCCATTTGTTAGGGGTAGAAGCGGATTTGTTTTATGGGTAGTGAGTTTGTTCTCACCCCATCATTTGGGTTATAGCCTGTGTTTTTCCAGGTTGTTTTTGTGCTCCCTTTGCTTGGCTATCTTGCATTGGGTTGGTTGTTATTTCATATGGACAAAAGGGGGGGGGGGGATAGTTGAGTGTTGTCTACTGGATCTACACTCTACTATTTCCCCCCCCCTACCTCTTTCGGACTTTACTCCTTAGGTTTACTATGTAGCCTAGGGTTGGATTCTTTTGTATTTGGTGGGGTCCTTTTAGGGCTCTACTGCAGGTTCCACCGTTTATACTATTTACCTATTTACGTGGAGAAGAGGTTGGGACACCCACACGATCGGCCAAGTGATTAGGCCTCTGGTTTCAATTCTGCTACCGCGGGTTCGACTCTCGCCAGCCGCAGCGTGGAGACTTCTTCAGTGGACGGGTCCCTTGTGGGCAGCGAGTACAGCCGTGGATCAGGGGTTTGACCCTGGTGTCTGCTGTGATTTACCTCCTCAGTGATGACTGTGGTGTTGGCGCGACTGGGACCCTGAGGGCGAGGGTATCACCTTTTAGAGAAGAGGTTGGGTATATTATTCTCTTTACACATTTTGTAAATGCATTCTCTAAAAGACCAGTCCTCATAGAGCCCATCCGATCCTCCAAAGCAAGAAAGTCCTGTAAAGAATCAGTGCAAAACTCTCAAGCACAGCGGAGAACATTATGCATAAATGACCATAATTTCCATACATCATAAAAGAAGCATGTAGCACAAGAATTTACAAGTTGAAATGATAGTAAAAAATCAACTTCAGACACCCAGGCCATATTCCAAAGGACCTTCAAGAAAAGAAAGTGTACTAGTGAGTCCAAATAATGTTGCAAGTTCAAGTAGTTTACCTTGTATGACATGTTACCAATGTCTAATCCCATGTCCCTGTGCTTGTCGTAGAAGTAAAGATTTCAAAAAGAATTAAGCTATTGTCCAAGACTAAAAAAGAAGAAAAAGATAATCAAAGTCAAAAGATGAATGCTTATAAGGAAAAAAACAAATGTATGTTAAAAATATCTTCACTACCAAACCCCATCTGATCAGCCTTTTGTAGCAATGCTGTTGTAGACATGGTTGCCTGTTGTGGTACAGGATCACATTGCCTATATTCTCGCCCTGCAGTAGAGAATAATGGTGCGAATTCATAATCTCATATACAGTTTCAGGAAGAACCGCAGTTCTAAACAGGTGAGTAAAACCAAACGATTGAGATTGCAAGCTTCCCGATGTTGTCGGGGAGTCATATAAGCTTGCAAACACATTGCTACTGGTACTACCATGACTGCTTGAGGTACAACTACTGCTCGCTAAATGGTCATATTCACATGAATTAAGGAAATTTAGATCCATAAGCAGTACAAAGAAAAGTTGCGATGGCAAGATTGACAATGCCAGCAAGAATCCCAGGAACAATTAAAGAGCAATCCTTTAGCAGTGGTCATACCACAAGATGTCGTCGGGCCACCCGCATTTGCATTTGATGATATGAGCAGCAACTTAAGGTCAAACCGGAAAAGCTTTCCCAAGCCAAGGACTATAGCAAGATTTCAAACGTGTAATTGTGAACCTCCATATAGTTTACTAAGTTACAGAACAACTACGATTTTGATGGCAACACAATAACAAAAGTGAACAACGTGTTGCAGATAATCTGCTTTCAGCTCTCTGTGTCAGCTTGAAACGAGGAAGAGAGATAAATTTGGAAATAATAATCGGATTGATATTGACAGAATAATGGGAATATAATACCCAAATGTAAAGGATATGACTAAGGTAACTACCTAAACTACATGACCTATTACAACACAAATATTGTAACTCTATTACTCTCCCTCAAGTTGGAGCATTAAGGTCGAGAATGCCCAACTTGGAACGAAGATGAAGAAAAGATGTCCGTCCCAGTGCCTTTGTGAACATGTATGCCGGTTGTTTTGAAATTGAAATATGATGAGTAGAAATGGTACGCGAAGACACAAAAGCACGAACAAGATGACAGTCAATCTCAATATGCTTGGTTCGCTCATGAAAGACTGGGTTCACTGCAATATGGAGAGCCGCCTGACTATCACAATAGAGGCGAACTGGATCGAAATGACGAATACCAAGAGAACGAAGAAGAGAGCGAAGCCAAAAAAATCTCACAACATGCATTCACCATAGCTCTATATTTTGCTTCTGCTAATGATCGTGATACAGTGGGTTGCTTCTTGGTCTTCCAAGAGATTGGCGACACACCTAGAGTGATAAAGTATTCGGTAACAGAGGGACGAGTGATGGGAAAAGTCGCCCACTTCGAATCAAAATAAGAAGTTAGAGCCAAGCTACTACCTCGAGAAAGAAACAAACCTTGACTCGGGCTACCTTTGACTAAGTGAAGAACTCGCAGAGCCGTAGTCCAATGCTCCAACTTTGGCTATTGTATGAACTAAGATAGAGTATGAACTGTGAAGCTCAGGTTGAACCTAGTGATAGTCAAATAGACCAACTTGCCAATCAGACGGCGATATTGGCCAGGATGATCATAATCTGGACCAGTAGCTTTCCCGAGATTATGAATCGGGTCCAATGGCTAAGCGACTGGCTTTGCGCTAAGAAGACCATCTTTGGTGACTACCTCCAAAGAGTACTTGCACTGAGAAACAAAAATACCAGATGGGTTTCGCGCAACTTCGAGTCCCTAAAAATACTTGAGAGTGCCTAGGTCTTTATGTGAAAGCCACCTGACAAATACTGATTAAATGTAGAGATGGTAGTAGAACTATCACCTGCGATAATCCGGTCGTCGACATACACCAATACATGAAGAGAGTGACCAGCTCGGCTGATGCTGAATAAGGAGCTGTCTGCATAGCTTTGCTGGAAACCATACTGGCGAAGAGCCTGTGTGAGCTTAGAAAACAAGTTTCGCGGAGCCTGTCTGAGGCCATAAAGAGACTTGTGCAGACAACAGACCTGGCCAGGCAGCGCCTTGGAGTAGCCAGGTGGCGGAGTCAAAAAGACCAATTCATCAAGATCACCATGCAGAAAGGCATTATGGACATCCCTTTGATGCAGTTCCCATCCTTGAACAGGAGTGACAGATAGGAATGTATGAACCTTGACCATCTTGGCGATAGGATCAAAATTTTCATTAAAATCAATACCTTCAACTTGAAGGTTTCCTAGCACAACAAGACAAGCCTAATAGCATTCTATGTTGCCATTCGATTTGTACTTGATGCAATAGACCCACTTACAGCCGATTGGTTTCTTGCCTGGAGGAAGATACGTTAGAGACCAAGTGCCATTACGCTCAAGAGCTTGCAACTCGACGTGTATAGCTTCCCACCAACATAAATGTTGTACAGTACCAGAAAAACAAACCGGCTCAGAACTCAAAGTGATAGCTGCTAGAAAATGGGCATGTGGCAAAGAAAACCTCTGAGAAGACACAAACTTAGAAATGGGATACCACGAGGCTGAAGCCTCATGTGCATAATCATGGTGAAGAATGGAGTTGCACACAGAGTCATTGAGCAGGACACTTGGTTAACATTGGCGAGAGCTATGCCGAACGTCAGTAGTAATAGGCTCATCTAAACAAGTGGTCGCGACTGGTGTGCTAGGAGATAACGCTAGCCCAACGTCGCCAGTAAAAGGGGGCGCAATAGTGCAGGTTGGCTGGGTTGGGGATGTGGCCGAGGATGAACCAGTGGTCTTCGATGAAATGCTACCCCTTGCTTCGGGAGAGGGAATATCCAGTTGATAAAATACAGCTGGTGAGGTAGAACAGTCGGCGGAGTAGAGGATCATGAAGATGACTGAACCCGAAATGGAAATTGATCTTTCGAAGAACACCACATCTTGAGAGAAGATGAACTTTTTGAATTCAATATCATACAGACGCCAACCTTGCTTGCCACTGGGGTATCCCATAAAGACACACTTGCAACCACAAGCTGCAAACTTTTCTGTAGGCCGCGGAAGAGTCGGGGCAAAGCAGAGGCAGCCAAATACACGAAGATCTGAGTATTTCAGATCTTTCTTGAAGAGAAAATTAAAGGGTTTTTGTTCTGAAGAACCGCCGTAGGAGTTCGGTTAATCAGAAAACAAACTGTAATCACACATTCTCCCAAAAACTTGATTGCAAGAGCATCTTGAAACCACAAAGCACGCGCCACATTCAAGAGATGGTGATGCTTGCGTTCCACCCTTCCATTCTGTTGAGAGGTACAGGTGCACGAAGTCTCGTGAAGAATACCATGTGCAACAAAATAATCCTTAAGACCAAAAAACTCTGTACCATTGTACGAACGAAAGCGACGAACTGAGGTCTGAAACTGAGTAGCTGTCAGGGCACAGAAATCCATAACAAAACGTGGAACTTCTAACTTAGATTTAACTAAATAAACCCAGGTGGCACGAGAGTAATCATCAACAACAGTAACAAAACAAGTAGCACCACAAGAAGCAAGGATTCTGTACGGACCTCAAATGTCGCAATGCACAAGTTCAAATAAGTTTGTTTCTTTATTAGAACTTAATGAAAAATACCTCTTATTTGTTTGGAATGAAAACAAATGTCACAAGGAGTATTACTCCGTACAGAATTACAAGAAATAGGTAAAGATGCTTAAACTGCAAATGAGGGATGTTCCATCCTTCTGTGCCACAACTCGGCCGAGGACAACTGCTCGGACTTGGACTCATGACTGCATGTGTGGCTGTCGTGAAATGCCGTAACCAATAAACACCTTGCCTCTGCTCATCCACACCAATCAATGTCTTCGTAACTCTTTCTTGAAGGACTAATAACTTATCATATAAGAAAGAGAAACAGTTGGCATTGAGAAGCAGCCTAGCAAAGGAGAGGAGATTACATTCCAAACTCGGTAAATATAAAACATGGTCAATCCTGGCATACTGAGAGAAAACAAAAGAACCTTCCTGAACTGCTATAACAACACGATTGTCTGGAAGCTTATTAGGAACATATGCAATATCAATAATATCATGAAACAAGGCCTGAGTACCCGTCATATGAAAAAAGGCACCAGTGTCAAGAATCCATAAAGAATGCTTACGAGTAGCATCAACGGAATGAGTGTTCATTGAGTTGTACATCTGCAAGATAGCCTTCCACTACTTAGGACTAAGATTCAAACCACGAACTGTTGACTCCAGAATAGAAACAATGTCGGAAGCCACGGTCTGGCCTTGCTGTTGGGCCGAGAGGGTGCACCGCCTCTCAGAGCTCCACAACCGCGACCAGCTCTACGCATGGCCGAGCGGTAGTCGAAGCCTTCGGGGATGCCATGAATCTTCCAGCAACAAGAAACATCATGGTCAAGCTTCCAACAGTGAGTGCATGATGCACGACCAACAACAGAATTTTCTGGCGTCGATGGACCTGATTGGCGCAGAGGAAAAATGGGCTTAGCCTGAGCAGCGAACACCATACCATCAGACTTGGTGTCGCATTCGTGCATCAGGGTCTTGTAACGTTCCTCCTGAACAACCAAAGCATAAACCCTGTTGAGAGGGGGAAATGGTTCTTGCACCATGATGTTGGAATGAAGAGTGCCAAATGTGTCATTGAGACCCAAGAGAAATTGATGAAGACGCTAAACATCACGTTCAGTCTGAAGCTTGGCTGTGATGTTACAGGAATAGTCACTGCAGAGAATGGCTTGAATAGAGACAAAGGTTGTGACTTCGTCCCAAATCTTCTTGAGAGCACCACAATAAGATGTGAAAAATTTTCCACCTTAGCGACAGTTCACCAAATCTGCGCGAAGCTAGAGAAGACGATGGCCATTACCGATAGAAAAACGATGGCACAACTCCTCCCAGAGCTCAAAAACAGTTTCAGGATAAGTTATAGAAGATTGCAGCGATGGGTCAATGGATTGAAAAACCCATCAAATCAACATAGAGTTAACACTATAACAGTCATCCAAATCAAGAGAGGCAATATCGGCCTGAGAAATTCGACCGTCAATAAAGCCCAACTTACACTCAGCCTTGAGTGCGGTCTTCATCGAGGTGGTCCATTCCTTTTAATTGTTGCCCTTGAGAACAACCGGACAGATCCAAATGATTTGAAGGATGAAGGTATAACGGAGACGAGTGATCAAGAGGATGCGGGAGTGGTTGAGGACTGAAATTGTCATCGGCCGGAGATGGAGGAGGCGGCGGTGGCAGCGCTTTGTCACGGGAGTCTGACGGGGAGTGGGGGTTGATCATGTTTTCTGTGTCGCTCATGTTGAGTTGGCGGTGGTGGAATTACACGGCTGTGGGGTAGGGTTTTGGGTAGAAAATATTATGATTCAGAGGGTAGGCTCTGATACCATGAAGCGAGGAATAGGGAGATCATTTGGGAATAATAATCTGATTGATATTGACATAATGATGGAATATATACCCTAATGTACAGGATATGACTAAGGTAACTACGTAACCTATTACAACAGTAACACTGTAACACTATTAAAGCTGCAAGCATTAAACATAGCTTTACCAACATCAAGTTCCAACAGCAAAACATATCAAACATAATCTCAAACACTATGAATAACAAACGAAGTTATTTTCTAGAAACCTCTCTATTTTGTTCTCATTAGAACCACATGAATACCAGAAGTACTAAAACGTACACACCAAGCTTTAGTAATGTTTCTTCACTCTATACCTGTTTGAAGCAAACCACAAGTTCATTAACTGATTGCATTTCATTGATTGCATATCTTAAATTTCTGGACATACTCCCATTCATTTCAGCAACACAGATTGCTAATCTCAGCCTAAAGAGTGTTTAATAGTTTTCCACATACCATCCGTGCTTTAGATAAAGCATCTCTACTGATATCATAGACTTCACCTGTTGACTATTAAGAACAAAATTGAGATAGCAGGTTAAAATTTTGCCAAGCAGAAGGATCCATGAGGCACGGAATAACAGAGTTTTCATCAATCGAAAGGAAGCAAGCCGGAAACAAATTATGCAACATTAAATGACAGCGTCCGACATTCTTAAGGTTATCCAGATTTTGCGTTAAGTTCAGGTGAGTCTGACAATGAACAAATCCCAAATCTCAGGCTTCTTGCCCATTTTAATGTTATGGGATATGTATTCTCATATAACAAAAAAGTCAACTTATATTTGAAAGCTCCAAAAAGGAAAAGGAAAAGGAAAATACATATTGTGACCTGCTTAAACTTTTGCCAATAACTTCTTCTAAAGGGCCGAGAAGATGTGTACTGAAGTAATTCATACCTGATGGGATATCAACTGAACCCCTCCACTTATTAGGTGCCCACAAATTTCTTTCATCAAACAATTTCTCCAAGAATCACCATTATTGGCTCTCCCGCATGAGCAAACTGATTAGCTCCCGAACTCTTGTGCTTCCCTTACAGCTTGTTTTGTGACCGTTCATTTCTTCGATTCTACTGATGTTGTTCTACACAACGTTCCCTACAAGCAGAGCCGGTCCAATGTATTTTAAGGCCCTATGCAAGAAAAAAAGTTTGGGCCCTTTTATAAATAAAATAATAAAAATTAATAAAAAGAAAAATATTTATTAGGGATTAGAACCTAGCCAAGCGCATGCTAGGAAGCTCACCCCACACCTGTTATATTTTTATTAAAATGTCGAAAATGATACAAAATTGGGGGGACATAAATAAGGGATTGGAACCTAACCAAGTGCAATGCAAAAATGCTCACCCCACACCTGTTTTATTTTTATTAAAATGTTGAAAATGATACAAAATAGGGGAGATATAAACCAACACCCTAAGAAATAACATTGTTTGAATTGTATTCTAATGTAATAATTCGAAAACATCGACATGGTGTATGATTCAGGTAGAAAAAATGAACACTCATTCTCACTTATTTTGCTTATTCTCTGCACATAAAGAATAAATTTTTCTTTGATACATCCAATGAAAAAGTGTGGCAGTTAAATAAAAGAAGTAATCCATGTGTACAAAATACTCACAAAAATGGGGACAAAGCGAAGAGACTCATTCACAAAATTATTGTATATGCACTTTATTGTACATGCACTTTACAGACTTAGAGGAAAATTCATCAATTATATCATCAACATCAATAGTTTTCAAAATATTCTTTTCTATGCGCAATATTGTTTATGCATTTAACCTATATTAGGTCATAGTTATTCATAAATAGAATTTTATCGACTTTAGTTTTTAAAAACTTCTTTATGCAGATGCTACCGTAATAGGTATTCATCAATAATAATGAAAAATGACAAATAAATGGATAATAATATTAATTGAATTTTAATGAAATTTCATCATCAAATAATCAATAATACTAGAATTACAATTAGAATTAAACAATCAAAATTAGAATTAAAAGTTAGGGTTCTTTGTTCTTACCAAACTAAATCCAAAGAACACACGAGATATTGATTCAAATTGAAGATGGAATAGAGGAGAGGAGAAGGAAGAAAGGCTTGAATAGTGAGCAGGGAAAGAATATGCAACAGAGGGAAAGGGCCGAAGTGAGCAGTGCGTGAGCATGGAAAGAATGCAATAGAGGGCTACCACATGAGAAATTTATAAAAGAAGTAAAAACAAGTGATTAATAAAGGATAGGGGTTCTTTAAAAAAGTAAGGAAAGGAAAGGGTAATAATTTCTGGTGAAACATTGTCCACGTGTTTGATTTAAAAACAGCTCAAAGAAAATGCCCAAAAGGTAATGTTTTTCTAAATTTTAAAAGAAAATGATTATGTATAGTGTTAAAATCTTAAAATGGTCCATAGTGGATTAAAATAGGTCCAACTCACTTTTTTGAATCTTTAACTCATTTATGCATTTAAAAGAATAAAAAAAATAAAAATAAAATACATTAGTACATAATAGGCAAATACAATATTTTTGGGTCCATTTCAATATTGGGCCTGGTGCGGTCGCACGACCCACACCCCCTTCGGGCCGCCCTACCTGTAAACAATCAAAAACTCTTATAATTAATCCCCATTATTCACATCAACAACTCTTAAAATTCATCGCAATAAAATCCCAATAAATAAAACCTTACAGGCAATAACTATTTTTTGCGATTCCTATAAGTTCTTATCTTCTTTATTGTTTTCTGGGGCATCATCTTCATCCTCAGTGCCTCGAGGTCGTTGTCGTCGTAACATAGTGAAAATAGACAGATAATTCCATTAATCAACCGACTCCAATATATATGTTGGAACAAAATGAATTTGCAAAGCAAAATTAGGAAAGCAAATTAAAAAATAAATAGAGTATATGGACACACCTTCATGACGTACGATCATCAAAATCCCCAATCTTGTCATGGATGCTTTTATTTCAGACCTACAAATGAGAGAAAAAAAATGAATGGAATTAGTATACACACTATTCAACAAACACCTTGCATGCGAGAATTTTATTGACAAAACAACCGAAAAAACCTTGACATCCATCGCAATTTGAAGCAGGGAGACACCGTCGTTCTCGGCCCTTCGTTGGGCATATAATCAGAGTCCATTAAAATGCAAATTGCAATAGATCTCCGTGAGATCTCTCCACTGGAAGAAGTAAAAGTCATGTGTAAACAAGTAATAAAGATGGAACAAAAAGTGGAAGAGGACACACGTAACCTATGGAAAAAGCCTCAACAGGCACGATAATAGGTAGAAGTTAGAAGCGAGGTACATGATTGATGCGTGGAATTGGAAAGGAATAAAAAATACAACGATGAAAGTTAGTATTCATCTAAGGATCAACACTTTTAAGATATATATATATATATATATATATATATATATATATAATTTCCAATAATTAAGTAAGAGTTTACCATCGATTTATCGAAGTTAAACCTTGTTCATGTACATTTAGTTCGTGAAGCAATAGTATACCTTCAATGAGTAAAAGTTAAACCTTCTTTATATCTGTGTTAGTTTATGGAACGACAAGTGATGGTTGACCATCGATTAGATATAGTCAAAATGGTTTGACCTTTGGTTATCGAAGTTAATGTATATATACACACACACATTTAGTTCTGAATAATTAAGTTGGATAGTTGATCAAAGATTAACTGATTAAGTCAGATTCCAATCTCTTGTCTTATGTCCACTTCCACGGCTACTCAAAGGAGCGAGAGGTTAAGGAGTAAGGGAAAAGGTGCGGGAGACAAGGTTCAATCCCCATATATAAGAAGAAGAAAGATGGTTAATCCCTCAATATCGCAAAGTGTTAAACCTGAGCCAGTGCTAACCTCGACAAGGCTTGGTTTGACTGGTGTTGAAGTATCCCGAGAAGTTAAGGGGTCTTCAAGGCAACTAGAGGTCAACCAAGAGCCTAGTGTAGGAGTGAACACAGGTCCACATTCGAATTCACCAGTTACCCAACATGATGATAGAGATGGACGTTTCACAAAATCTTCAAGAGATTTGCACATTGAAGCTTACAAAAAGGTTGTCAAGGCAAACAGGTGAGAAGAAGGAGAAGTGTTAGACCCAGCCGGATCACAACCAGATTTAGTGCATGTGGCACAAATGTTGGCTTTGGCGGGATATCAGGTTACACCACTTTCTATGCCTTGGGGATATTCAAGGGGTGTGACACCACCATTGTCTACAAAGATACCTATGAGGCTGGTATCTCAGCATATACTGGGAATGTAAGGGAGATGTATCAGCCATGGCCGCAACCTTCGTTCCCTGATAATACTCCAGGGGTAGTCTATTTAGGATCTTTGATACCTATGGTTTCGACAGTCACTTTTCCTTGTTTTGATGTTGGATATCCATTGGTGTCCTCCATAGGGATCTAGGGGTATGGTGGTCAAGTATCGCATAACCCTTTTCTATATAGATACCACATGGCATATATGCACAACTGATCTGCACCTAAAAGCATGTGTTAACCAATTTATTTCTCATTTATTAGTATCTTTTATTTGATTCATTGCTAGGTTTAGCTGGCTTTACATTAATTTCTAGGTTTGGCACATTTGTTAGTATGTTTCACCTAGTGTGCACTAATATGAAGCCACTAGGGGTATCAGAGGAGGATTACAACTTGAGATAATTTCCTTTCTCGCTGTGGGACGCAGCCAAACACTCGTTATACTACCTTCCCCCGGGCTGCATCACCTCTTGGATGGATATGATGCAGAGGTTCCTTGAAAAGTATTTTTTAGCTTCCAAGTCAGAAATATTGAAGAATCATCTTTCCAAAATTTTGCAATTGGCGAATGAGTCCCTCTACGAGTATTAGGAGAAGTTTAAGAGATTGTTGGCAAGTTTCCCCTACCATCTATTTGAGGAGGGTGATTTGGTGTACTATTTCTTCAAGGGCCTTTGTGATAAGGATATGAGAATGGTCAATGCTACGTACAATGGATTCATAACAAACAAGAGCTCTAAGGATGCAATGGAATTATTTAAAGAAATAACCAAAAGTACAAGATAATTTGGCATCCGATCCTGTGTAAAGACATTAGATAATCCTGCCCACTCTCCTAAATTGGAAGATCAAGTTTAAGCACCTACCTCAATGATGAAAGAGTTTATGAATGGGAGAGCTCAACAAGTGAAGGTTTATGGCATTTGTAGTCTTGATCATCCTATCGATACATGCGCGTTAGTGGTTGAATACTTTGAAGAAGTAAAGGCTTTGGACTTTATTGGTGGAAACCGGCAATTTTCTAGGGGGCAACAACAAGGGTTCCAAGGGAACCAAGGCGGAGATAGTCTAAAAATTCCTTAAATCCTACATACCGCGATCACCAAAACTTTTAGTGGTGCGAAGACAACCAAGGTCAAGGGTACAATCGAGGTGGATAACCTCAACCCTACCCGAGGGGAGAAGGGCCTTGCAATAAGAGTTCCACTTTGTACAAGTCGCATTGGGAGGAAAGTTTTGGTACAATTTACCAATTGGCAAAGAAGATTGATGTGTTTTCAAAGAGAACAAGGAGAGAGATTGAGGAACTCGGCAGTAGATATTTTTCAAGTATTAAGAACCTTAAAGCTTAAGTAGGACAACTTGCCACTTTGGTGAGCTGACTTGAGGCTATAGAATCTGGAAAACTACCGTCCCAATCCAAGGTAAACCCACGCAACATGAGTGCTTAGAAGGTAAGGAGCGGGAATGAGGTACGCAGGGCCGGGGAGGAGATTGTGCTGGAGGACGATCTAACTGTGGAAGACAGCAAAACTAATCTTGAAGAACGAGAGACGGTTGTTGAATATGAGCCCTCTAAGGAGTTCCCCATCATTAAGGCGAGGATGATCACTCCGCTTTCATTTCCTAGTGTTGTACGGGGAAGGCTAAAGGTAGCAAACAATGAGGCACAAATTCACAAAGTTTTCTAGCAGGTCGAGGTTAGCATTCATATTCTTAGTGTGATTGAACAGGTTCTCTCATATGCTAAATTTTTTTAGACATGCTTGCACTAAAAAGAGGAACAAACCAACTAAGAAAGTAGGCTAGCTGAAAATAGGCGGAGTAGCCACTTTAGCTCATAAGAACATACCTAAAAAGTGTGATGACCCCGGAATATGTTCGATCCATGTTTCCTTAGGTGGTAAATTGGTGGAAAATGCTATGATTGACTTAAGTGCATCTATAAATGTGATTCATTTTTCCTATATGAGAACTTAAACATAGGTGAGGCTAGGGACACTAGGGTTATTGTCCAACTAGCCGATCATTCCCAAGCTAGCCCTAAGGGTATAAGTAAGGATGTTATTGTTACGGTAGGAAATTTAGTGTTCCCGGCGGACTTCTATGTCTTTGATGCAGTGCACGATGGTGGTGCACCCCCAAATTTATTGGGGAGACCGTTCTTAAAAACATCAAGGATCAAAATAGATGTCCATTTGGGAACACTAACCTTAGCAGATGATGTTGATAAGATTGGCTTTGAAATTTACAAGTATAAGCATGATTCACCTATTTATTCTCTTATGTACAATGGCATATCTTTGTGTGGTGAGATTTTTTTGATGTGATAACCCTTGCATAATCAATGATGATGAATGCCTTGATTAGTTCCTTGATGATATTGATGAGAGTGATGAGAGAAATCATGTCTTGAGCTTTGATTGTGATGACAATATTATTGACACCTGTGTTATGCATGAATTTAGTAATGATCTTTTGGTTGTGGATTCTATGGTCACTAACATGCAGCTGTTGGTGGAGAGTGGCAAGGACTTAAAACCTTCTCGACCATCTCCTAAACCCGAGGATTTGGCTAAGGGATCGACATTGGCTAAGGTACAAGATTTCAATTGCGATGAGGTATTGCCCAATATAGAGACCATGCATGTTCTATCTTCCTTGAAGGAAACTTATGATGATGCATGGGTTCATAAGCATGTTTTTCTTAGTGTAATTAAAGATGCTTTGCTTCCAATTGTTAACATTAACATGTAGCCGAAAAGGAAGCGGGTTAATGAATTAAAACCTTCTAAGCCCCATCCTACTCCCAAAATCAACAAGAATGTATCTATCATTGTGAAGAATGAATGTGTTTGGTATGTCTCTCCCAAAGTGAAGGGTAAGACTAAGGTAATGTGGAGACCCGTCCATGGGGACGTGGTCATGGGTGGTGTTAAGGACGGTTATTTTGGTGACCCATCAACATGTTTTTGTTATTTTTCAAATTTGCATGATAAATAAGCCGTGAGGATGATAATAAAGAAACAATGCTTTATTTTGTGTTATGAGGTCTTGAATATTTTTTGTAAATTTCGGAAAGTGTTTGATTGCTGGTGGATTTTTTTAGGGATTATTAGTCATGGGATTTTGGCTGGAACAGTACTATACTCGGTTTTTGTCTTTTGGGTGCAAGGCTATTTGTACAGCACGACTCATGCCAGAACAAGACAACATGAGGCATTCATGTGGCATGGGCCGTGCCATTTGATTGCCGCCCAGATCAGCCAATCAAAGTTCACGAGCCATTCTATAAATGGCCTTGTTCCTCACCGTGTTCTTCACTCTTCTTTACCCACAAAACCCAGTAAACCAAAACCGTGAATACCCTTTCTTCTCCTAGCCTAAATTCGCCATAACATCCTCAATTCTCAACCAAATTGCCTCAAACTTGTCCCAAATTCTTCCCGCATCAATTCTGCATAAAGCCCATGGCCAATTACATCCATAAACATAAAAAATATACCCAGATTTTGGAAATTTTAGTTCAGCCACTTCTTCAATATTTCTCCCAAAATTGAAATTTTAATCCGTTTAAGGTGTTAGGATTGCTGGAATCTACTCTATAAGGAGTACCACACACTCCATGAGCTCCAATCCACCAGATTTCATCACCATCCTCCACCATAGGTATCGGCCTAACCTATCTTGAGAAATTTTGGAAAATTGATTTTCTAATTTTTTGGATATTTTCACGTGTAGGGGTTATTGAAGGGGACTTGAGTGTGATTACATATTATTGTGGGAGATTTAGATTGTGGGGTAGTTTTTGAGATTGTTGGACTGTTAGTGCTACTTTTTGGTGTTGTATATTGTTCTTGCTGTCATTATGCAATGTAGATAGAGGGACAATCCTAGATTGTACTCATTCCAATAACCAGACACAAAGAGCCCAGCTTTCCCCATAAATGGCTGCTGGTACCAGACTTGCCCTCCAATTTATCCTTGTTAAGGGATTTAGATTGTACTCATTCCAATAACCAGACTCAAAGAGCCTGACTTTGTTATATATTATCAATACCTCTCTGTATTAGGATTGGGTAAATTGCACACCTGCTGCCTTCCTTGGATGTGGTAGCCATTTCTCAGGCACCCTCTCCGGAATCGAACTTTAATTCTCTGTCACCCATCACCACCTTGGTAGGCCACTATCCTACCATCGAAAGTTAATAGGGTAGAAATTTGAATGATTCATTGCCAACACTAGGGCTTTGCGAACCATCGAGTTATCATGAATCATCGAAGGAACAGGAAAATAGCGTCGACCTTTTATCTAATAAATGCATCCTCTCAAGTAGTCCTAGCGAGCCATTTATAGGTTGCGCATGCTCCTCGAGAAGCATCAGGAGTGATGAGGATGTCTTGTGGGATGCCCCATCCTAGAGACAAAATATTTAGACGAGATGACCCTTAAGGACCTCAAACTCTACAAACAAGTTAAGGAGCTTCTGAAGGGAATGCCATTGAAGGGCTTAGTGAAAATGTTGCCCCCCACCTACATGAGATACACCTTAAAGTTCCTAATGACTCTCAGGCCAGGGGTCAATAGATTTTGTGGGAAGATATCCAGGTTTCATCTGAAGGACGTGCCTCGGTCTATGATATATAAGAAGATGGCTACATGCTTCGGGTGAAAGCATTATACTGAGTTAGATGGATATGCCGAGGATTTCTTAGGTTTTGATGTGTACATGTTCTAGCCTGCTACCACTCGAAGGCCACTGGAGAAGGTGAGCAAGAAAAAAGATATAGTGCACCCAGCACTGAGGAATGTTTTTAGGCTGTTAAGTATAGTGGTGTGGTGACATGGAGAGGCCACCACTGCTACTTAGAGGGACTGCAGGATCCTGTGGTCAATTTTCACTGGGCGAGCCTGCCCTGATCTTGTACATAACTTCACCACCCAGTGCTATGACCATTCCATTAGGCCGGAGGGCAAGATAGCATTTGGGGGAATGATATCACTTCTAGCTGCTCATTTTAGCTTTTCAATTAGGGAGGGTATGCGGGAGAACCCAAACTCCACGCACAACCTTACTTATGGTACATCTAGATGAAGGGTTGATTTTGTTGTGCTACAATGACCAACTTCATGACACTTCCCTAGTCCAGTAGGACCAAGCTATCCTCGACCTTCAGACTACTTGATCTAATCATACAGCTAGATCAGGGTTCACAGGTAGTAGTGGGAGGTCCATATGCAGAGCAAGATGACGAACTAGGAGAGGAGGATGATCATATCCCCCTGGAGGAGGATCAGATTCCCGAGCAACCATCACAATCTCCCCCATTGACTACCAGCAGCTTCAGCCACCACCGATGTTTCCTCAGTTTGTGCAGCGAACAGTAGTTAAGCAGCAGTTTGTGCCATCTTTCCTCGTTGAGCAGCAGTTTGGACCACCACCACCTTACCAGGGGGCGATTGAGATTTAGAATGAGCAATATCATTCTACTGGGCACAGTTCTAGATGTTCTCACATGCACAATTACTCTCCTCACGATGATTATTTTGGGCAGTCGAGCAGACAGAGCAGTCGTGGACCTTCTCCTATTTCTGAGCCACACCGACATAGCCTCTCCATTCCATCCTAGCATAAGCATCAGCAGTGGAAGCACACAGAGTTCAACCCATTTTGGGAGCATAGTTCAACAGGATTGCAACAGTCTGTTTCATTTTATGACATATAGGCCTAGCCATCGAGACATGAGCCAGAGTGGATGCAGTATTGGGGAGACTCCATCTTTGGGGTTAGGCAGGATGTGCACCAGCTTGGCGTGCAACTCGATTATCATCAGGATGCCACTACTTACATGTTTGACAGGGTTGATGATTAGTTGCAGTACTTGAGTATGGATATGTGCTTGCTCCACTATAATGCAAGAGATCACTAATAAGCCAAGGTTAATGGGCATTGGGGAGGGCACCCACATTAGGAGCCACACGGGCAGGGGTGTGGATCTAGACGCGTCGGACAATATTGAGGACTCTTTGGTGTTTCAAACCTTTTTTCTCACTTTGGTCACATGCATTGGGGACATTGCATGAACTAAGTGTGGGGAAGGGGTTGGAACACCATTACATAGGTGGCATCTCTTTTGCCCTTTATGATTGTTTGCTAGAATGATGTTGATGATTATTTTCCCTTTCTTTTTCCCTCATTTGGTTTTCAAAACTTTTTCTATTGGTTTGTTTTGGAAACTTTGTTTTTGATGTGAGGGCATCTTTTTTTTTCATTTTTTTTGGATGTTGGAACACTTTGGTGGTGTTATTTTATTTTCCTTATCTTCATGTATTATGAAGCCCACCTTTGGGGAATTTTGTGCTACACAAAAAAATTGAAGAAAAAAATGAAAAATAATAAACCCAGTTAAGTCAAAAATCCAAAAAGTCAACATAGGAAACAATGGAAAAGGCCCGGGTAGGTTGAAAAACCTATGCAAAAGTGAGAGGCCATGGTGTGGAAAAAGGTGAGAAGTGAGATCAATTTGTGTGAAGCTAGGATGAAAATCCGAAAGGGATCCTAGGTAAAATTAGAGAAAATGAGAGAAATTGGAAACTATATTATGCTTCTCTTGATTTGTCTTTGGTGTTTTCTTTGATTCAGTAAGTTAGTTTCTCATTTATCATGAATACCTTCCCTTTTTGTTGGTATAATTGGTTGGATAGGTTACTTTAGCTCCATTGGGGAGTGAGGTTTGCGAGAGTCTCACATCATTGGGAGAACTAGGGCAGTCTAGGAATAAATGTTAAATGTATAGAGAAACTCTCTTTGGATGGTACTTTCCTCCTAGATCTTTGCTCGTTCTTGTTTACTCGAGGATGATTAAAGGTTTACGTGTGGGGAATTGATCTGCACCTAAAAGCATGTGTTAACCAGTGCATCTAGCATATTTGTTAGTATCTTTTGTTTGGTTGATTGCTAGGCTTAGTCAAATTTACATTTCAAAGGGTTTCGATGGCCATTGTTGATTTTCTTATCTAAATCCCTAGTTTTATAGACTTAGTAGACCTAATGGACACTATGTCCTTCTGAGTGCCTAGAGTCTGTTTTGTGATCTTATTTGTAGGTTGCTCGTAAGCACTTCGGCGTAGATTGTGGAAGGCCATTCCCAAGAATGATAGTATATAGTAGAAGGTCAATCGAAAGAATAGTAGTAGACGGAAGGCTACAAGTCAAAGCGTGGTATTAGATGGAATCGATCCAAGAGGAGAAAGGAGTTGAAGATTGAACAAGTGAAAAACTATCACGACTATGTTGTAATGAACGAGTCATGCCAGCCAAACTGGATGGTGCCAAAGGGTTATGGCACGAGGAGCAGGGAACTGCAAAGCCCATGTCGTTCAATGGTCTCATGTGGCTAAGTCTGCAGCACAGGGTGTTGCATATTGCACGCCATGTGTTCCTTGAAGTTCAAAATCCTAACACCAGCTTACGTCCCGTGAATATTTGCATGACTGCGCCATTATTTTCCCAAGAAATGGATTCCTAGTCTGTGGCCCACAAGGTTTTGCATGGCCCGTGCCGCTCAGAAGATGAAATTAAGCTTCCAGCTGGAAGCCCATGGGGAAACACATGGCCACTTCTGTTCAAATGCTCAGAATATGCTCCCAGCTGGCGGGCCACAAAGAAATGCACAATCACATGCTTATAAGACCAAAAGACACACGCTCAAAATACCTAAAGACAAATGCATGATTGATATACTATGTTTTATACACCTTAGTCTGCTTTCATGTATAGTGCACTATTGTTGTCCCCTTGGGAGTGTTTGCTAGGATAATAGGGAGAGTGAGAAGTTCATGACCGTGTGGGTATTTGCATGTGGATCATGAGCACCACTTCGATGATCGTAAGCTAGTAAGAACTGGACTGGCAGTCCAATAAGAGGACAAGATAATTAGTAGCAACTAAGGTTGGTGTAATTCGACCTATATTGTTGCAACCTTAGAGTCACCACAAGGTGCCATATCCTTCGCCTCTATAGGCCGGGGGAGAACCGTTCATAGTGGAGTACCAAGGATGTAATTATTTACAAGAAAGAGTATATCTGCACAAAAATGTGGCCATTGATGTACTTTTCTATTACAGAGGCTGTGTTAATAGAAGAAAATTAAAGCACCTTTGTTTGACAGACAAGGGGAAGTGTTGACTATCGACCACACTATGTGACCTAAGTTTTAGGATAGGTTTATACATTTTGTATTTGATTGAATCTAGGATCGAAATATATTACCGGTCATGTAACGCAAATATCCCCAAGTTCTAGCTTTATATAGTTTACTCTATTGTTCTTGCATGCGTGTAGTTAATAAATAACCCCCCTAAACCTTGTTTGCAACATTGACTATTCCTAACACCTGATCAGATTGACAACCCGATTACGGCCTTGCATAGTTAACCTTCAAATTCCTAGCATCTCTTGCCACTATTTACCCCTTGGTAGTTTAGTAGCAAGAATGGGAGCAACAATATAAATATCTATCTTTGATCTTATAAGCGCTCCACGAGTTAGTTTATCTCTCTCGTGAAAATATCGATTTATTAGCAACCCCACGGAGTGTGGATCAACAACCTCCTATGTATCCTAGAGGGATGAAACCGTGGGTACATTTTGATTATATGGGATCCCATCACATGTATCATACTCCATATTGTAAAGTTCCAGGAACCCTGCAACCACTTAGGGATCCACCAATGACGGGGTCGGGGAGAGATAAGGGAGTATCATTAGGAAGAGAGTTGGACACTTTGATTAGGCTAATGGGGCATACAACATGTTCTCTTTTTAGCCCAGTAATAACTTTGGTTAGATAGCCGGTGGATACAAAACAGCCCGAAAGGCTTCCAACTTATGGTGGAGATTCGGATCCTCGAGAGTTCATACAGACTTTCCTGAGTCTTAAGAATTCTTGGGGTTTTGATGAAAGACTTACGTGTGAATTGGTAGGAAGTTACCTTTGATAAAAGGTCCATGAATGGTTTTAAACGTTGTTTAAGGGTTCTCTGCATTCTTATCGAGACTTCAATGGAGCTTTTCTTAGTTAGTATGCTCAGAAGAAGAAGTTTACTAAGACTTTGCCTGAGCCATACCAGACTAAGTAAAGACGTGAGGAAACTACTAAAGTTTTTTACCATAGGTATGTGAATGAGATGTTGGGAGTTGTGGAAAGCACGAAAAATGAGGTGATTCAGGGATACCTGATAGGGATGCAAGATGTAGGGTTTTATAAAAAATTTAACCACTAATACTCCTCGAACCCACCAAAAACTTCAAGAGGTTGTCGAACAATATTCAAAAGTGGAAGAGGCTTCTAAAATGAAAAGAGAAGGATTTATTGAAAAGACTGTGAAAAGTAATGATCTTTGCGGGAAGAGGTCAGTTGAAATGGTTAGGCCAAATTATGAGATGTATACACCCAAGGCTAAGTCTCCTGAGCAGACTCTGAGTGTACATCAAGGTTTGTTCAAACCACCTCAAACCATGAGAGACTCGAATAGGGCTATGGAAGAAATAAGAGCCTCAAACAAATATTATGATCACCACAGGGACTATGGGCATCACTTGAAGATGTAAATTGAAAGTTATGCAGGCAAAGGCCGACTTCAAGGTTTCGAGCTTGGTACAGAGATCGGGGGGCGATGCTAAGAAATGATCGCCAGTTTAGCAGTCGTATCAAAGGGGTCCTCAGAATAATGGAGGTAGAGTTGATATAGGGTCTCGAGATCGAGATCAGGGCTAGGGAAGGCAGGAAGATTGGTCTCGTAATCAACCTGGAGTGAATTAGGATAACAAGAATGAGGAGAACCCAGTGATCATAGGGTGATCGATGTTATTAATGGTATCATTGGTGAAAGTTCTTCAAACATGATCACGAAACCAGACTTATGCCATGTCCCAGCTGGAGAACCACAGTATAAGCAATTACGAGCAGACGAAGCTATAATAGTTTTGAAAGCAGACGTCCCCAATCAGACCCCGCATGCAGATCTTATGGTGATCTCGGTAATTTTTGGAAATTCTTTGATTATGAGGGTATTTATCAATGATTGAAGTGGTGTCAAAGTGATGTTTGTGCACGAATTTGATCAATTGGACATAGGTCGTAGCAACTTAAAAATGTTTGATTTTTTGTTGTCCGGATTCATGGTTAAAGTTTTGTTTCCATTGGGGGAAATTACTTTGGTGGTGCAGATAGCAGATGGAGAGAAAAGAGTGACAATAAATTGTACTTTTGCAGTCATCGATGCCTTTTCACCATACAATGTGATACTTGGCCGTCTGTGGATGTGTCAAGCTCGAGTTGTATTATCCCCGTACCACTTGATGATGAAGTTTCCTACAGAAAAAGGGATAGCATATATTCGAGGGGACCAGGTGGTAGCAAAGAGTTGTAATCTTACAACAGTGAAAGGTGCGAGAGAGGTAGCTTTGGTACATGGGAATGTTAGCCCCACTCATACTGAGCAGGTTGTTGTTTGAGACTTGGCCACAGTAGTTATTAGAAAGATAATGCTAGAAGGTGTAAAGGAAAAGATAAAGGTTCTACTTGAAGGCTAGGGTAATATATATTCCCTTGGAGTACTTCTGACCTCAAGGGAGTACCTTCGGAATTGGCAGTTCATAGGCTAAACAATGATTCATCGAAAAAGCCAGTGAAGTAGAAGAGAAGGATATTTACTCTGGGGAGAGCAGAGGCAATCAGGGCAGAAGTTCAGAAGTTGCTTAAAGTGGAAGTTATCGAGGAAGTGTATTATCCAGAGTGGTTAGCTAATCCATTGATGGCCACAAAGCATGATTGTACATGGATAATGTGTATTTATTTGACCAATTTGAACAAATGTTGCCCGGAGGATAGTTATTCACTACCACCGATTGGCAAGTTAGTAGAAGTTATAGTTGGGTACCAAGTATTGGCTTTCTTCGATGCTTATATGGGTTATCATCATATATTGATGGTTAAAGAAGATAAAGAAATACTTTATTCATCATGGATGTGGGGATGTTCTGTTCTAAGAAGATGTCGTTTGGGCTTTAAAACGTAGGTGCAACTTACCAGCGGTTGGTAGATAAGGTGTTTAAGAAAAACAATTGGCAAAGATATGGAAATATACGTAATTGATATGATTGTAAAAGGTAGAAGTTAAGCAGTTTTTGGATAATTTGAAAGAAATGTTCGAGGAGCTACAGGAGTGGAACCTAAAACTCAATCCAGCCAAATGTGTGTTCGAAGTAGGGTCAAGAAAGTAATTGGGATTCATGCTGTCAAAAAGGGGTATAGATGTTAATCTTGAGAAATTTGAAGCCCTGGTCAACATGAAGTCTCCACAGATGATGAAGAATGTCCAAAAACTAACTAGATCTTTGGCATCTCTAGGCTGATTTCTATCGAAAGGGGCAGAGAAACACTTGTGTTTCTTTGATGTGCTAGGAAAGGAAAAGAAGTTCGAGTGGACTGAGAAGTGTGAGGAGGCATTCAAGGAGTTGAAATAGCACCTTTGAATTTTGCCGACGATTATGAAACCTGAAAGGGGTGAGGTGTTGTACCTCTACATATCTGCATCCCTTCGGCTATCAGTGTAGTATTTGGTGAAGGAAAAAAAAGGCAACAACATCCAGTATACTTTTTGAGTCAGTCTTTGCAAGGACAATAGACGAGGTACACAGCTCTCGAGAGGTTAATTCTTGCCTTGGTTCATGCAGCACGAAGCTTACACTCTTATTTTCAAGGGCATACTATAGTGTTGCTTACCAATCCCCCAATCTAGCAAATACTTTTCAAATCGAAAGCCTCAGAAAGAATGATGAAGTGGGGAGTAGAATTGGGGAAGCATGATATACGATTTCAGCCAAGAACTGCGATTAAGTGTCAGGCCCTTGCAAATTTCATATTGGAGACTACGGTCCCTATGGAGTTGGATGGAGTGAAAAATGAGAAAGTATTGAAGTTGTATGTTGATGGTTCTTCCCATTCGGTGGGTAGTGGATTAGGAATGTTGTTCACTAGTCCCAAAGGTGTTGATTACTCATACATATTGAACTTCAAATTTAAAGCCACGAATAATGAACCTGAGTATGAGGCCTTAATCAAGGGTCTTCGTTTAGTGAAAATACTCAAGGAAGAAAATTTGGAGGTGTTTAGCGACTTGCAGATCATTGTCCAGCAGTTCAAAGGGGAGTACGAGGTGAGAGAGCGCAATTTGCAACACTAATTGGAGGTGGTGAAACCCCTAGAGAACGGATTTTGAACATTTACCCTGACACAAGTACCGAGGGAAGAGAATCATAAAGCAGATGCTCTGAGTAAAATTTCTTTCTCCGACCTCGGAGTTCAGTCGCAAAAATAGTTGATGATGTACATGCTGAATAAGCGTAGTTTCGAGAAGCAGGAGGTGATGATCCTAGAGGAGGAAGGATCATGGATAACACCCATTGTTAATTGCCATCGAGAGGGAATTCCCCCCGAATGAGCCATTGAAGCAATAAAGATAATATTGAAAGCTCCAAAATATGTGTTGCAGGACGGAGTTTTATATAAGCAAGGCTATCTTCAACCACTTCTTTGATGTGTTACCCCCTTCGAGGATGATTATTTAATTTGAGAAGTACATGAAGGGATATGTGGAAGTCATCAGGAGTCTAGGTTTGTTACAAGGAGGCCTATTCAAGCAGGATATTATTGATCTATGATGTTCGATGATGCTTACACATATATCCAAGCTTTCAATCAGTGCTAGAAGCACACACCCATTAACCATGTTCCTCGGGAGAAAATGATATATATACATAGTTTGTGGGCATTTGATAACTGGGGGATCATAGTTTGTGGGCATTTTATAAGTGGGGGATCGATCTCGTAGGGCCATTTTGAGAAGCACTGGGTCAATTCAATTATCTCATCGTGGCCATCGACTACTTAATGAAATGTAGAGGCAGAGCCATTGACAAATATGAAAGGGAAAATAGTGATTGCCTTTTGTTAGAAGAACATTATCTGTCATTTTGGCATACTTAAAACCATCAAAACTGATAAAGGGACATGGTTTTCCCATGACCCATTTAAAAATTGGGGCGAGGTGTACAAAATAAAATAGAAGGTTACAACAATGTATTATCCTCAAGGAAATGGTCAGGTGGACGTCATCAATTGTACTATCATTAAAGTGATTTGGAAAGGCTCGAGGGTGTTTAGGGGAATTGGATATGTGAACGGCCAAGCGTCTAATAGGCTTGTTAAACATCTGAATCATCTACTACTGGAGAAATTCCATATAGTTTGGTTTATATTTTTGAGGTTGTAATTACTGTAGAAATTGGAATATCAAGTCCAAGAGTGATTGTGGCTTCTAAGGAAAAAACTTAAAACAATGTATTGACCTCAAACCGGTGGAGGAGAGATAAGAGTTTGCATCCCTACATGAAGCAATGGCGAAAGAGAAAGTTAAACGGAACTATGATCAGAGGGACCGAAAAGTACCATTCAGACCAGGAGATTCGGTTCTAAGAAGATTGAAAAAAGTCGGAGAGGCCCGATGGGAAATTAGCAGCAAACTATAAAGGATAATACAAGGTGATCGAAGCATATCTTGGAGGTAGCTATACACTCGAAAGTATGAGTGGGGATCAAATTCTGAGGAGGTGGAATATTGTAAACTTGCAGAAGTATTATCAGCTCTAGAAGGCTTGGCCTTGGGGTATCTTGAAATGCTGCACTGAAAGTAAAATTGGTACGATGTATGTTGAAACGTTGCATCTAAAGTTGAAGTTGTACGGTGTATGTTGAAATGTTGCACCTAGTGGTATTTGTATGGTGCATGTTGAAATACTGCACCTAGTGAGATTTGTATGGTGTATTGAAACACTGCACCTAGTGAGATTTGTATGGTGTATGTTGAAACCCTGCACCTTGTGAGATTTGTACGATGTATGTTGAAACGCTGCATCAAAGGTTGAATTAATGGGATGAATGCTGAAATGTTGCTCCCAAAGCTGATTGAATAAAACTTACACATTAAAGTATTACAATCACCTTTATGGTATAATGAAACATTATGGTTGATGGTTAATAACGATTAATCGAATAATAGATACAACAAATCCTATTTCCAATGGCCTAATTTCTTTAAAGTTTCCTCAATCTTCTCGCCCTTTATACCCAAGGCTCGACCTAGATCCCGAATCCTTTTCTCCTCTGGATAATCAGATAGATCAAGAGGAGTTTGACTATAGGGTTGCTGGGAGGATACATCATCACGTCTCGAGGTTCATCAGAAATAACTAAAGACCCATCATATCTGTGTGTGTTACTCTTACGCTTGGATTTCCCCTGATTAGTGCTTCCTAGGGACTTTCGAGGGCATGTGGTCTTTGCCCTTGAGGTAGTATCACGCACCCATGGAAATTCTTTTAACCAATTAGAAATTACATCGAAAACCTTCCTTTCATAAGAATTTTTTTGATAAGTACATGGCGTCTTTTGACCCAATTGTCAGTAGCTTGGATGAGAAAGCCTGGAATATTCCAGATGATATTTGGGCATAAAACTCTGTGGTATAGCCCAAGAGCTTGAAGGCTATCCATGTAAAGTTTGATAGTAGACTTCAACTCTTAATTTTCTTCCTCCGGGTGGGAATTTGCATCAGATGAGCAGGGATTTGCATCAGGTAATTCCGTATTTGCATAGAGTATAATTCAGCCCTTTATTCTTCTCCAGCAATTTAGAATTCTCTTCAGACATGGCTTGACACAACTTAGCATTCTCAGCTACTGCTTTGGAAATCTCCTTGTCTTTTTGAGGGTAATATGATGTTCTTTCACAGCTTAGATGACTTGAGCCCTAAACCTATTAGTCTCACCCATGTAATACTCAAGCCGAGTTTGAGAAACAGGGAGCTGCTTGGCATCATATAAGCATCGAGATAATGAGCCAAATTGGCTGATAATATTATGAAAACCTTCTTGGTGACTCTTTTTGAGGGGTTCGTAATCCTCTTCAACTATGTTGAGTGTTATCACTTCGTTTCCATTCCTTTTATTCCTCCAAGTTACTTAGAATACTTGGCAAGGAAGGGTGAGTAAAACTGCGCCATAACTCCAGTTAAGCGTTGCACTTCGATAAGTCCAACATAGCCTTTATCAGATTTTCCCTAATGGTATCTAGTTCCTTTTTTGTTTCGGTGAGTTTCTTCCCCATCTGCGAGCACTACAATAAGCAATAGAGAAAGATTATCGAAATATGGAGATAGATTGAAAAATTAAAGTGGTTCCATTAATTTGTAAAAAGAATAAGAGTAATCCTTAAAAAGAAAAAGATACATATTGGAAAAATCATACCTCTAATCTATCTTTAGCATCTTCTTTATCTTCACTCCAGCGCTCGCCTCAGGGTTCTTATGCCACCCTGCTTAGATTTCTCCCTCTTGATTCCCTCCTTGGAAGCCTCAACTTAGGATTAACTTGTATAACAGAAGTAGGGATAGAGGCACAGTCAATTTGGTCAAGCTCTTTTGCACTGAATAACTTCTTTGACTCCTTGATGAACTTGAGGAGTGGAAGCTCCAAACCACCATCCAAAGTGGTTTCTTTCCACTTCGCCAACAGGTCCTCGTTAGCAGAGTTGTTCACAAGCTTAGCCATCATATCATACTCTTGGGGCACCTTGGAAGAAATATTGGCCACCACTTCATTGCAATCGATTTGGTTAGAAATATTCAACAGTTCATTGAACAACCCTTCAAACTCTCGAGTCTTAACCACCTTGTTGGTATAAGGCTCAAGGAGGGAATGCAGAGCAACATGGCTAAGTTTCTATTGTAGGCATAGTTTTTGATTTGTCAAATTCTTTGAGTTTTGTTTCTCATCTTTGAGAGCTTTCTTCAGGCGCTCTATTTCAGTGCTAGCGCCAGATATTTTCTCTTGAAGATTATTGTGCTCGACCTCATTCTTGTTGTGCAAAACTTGCACTATATACTTGGCAGGAGCCTTCAATAGGGAAGAAACCTGGCTCAGAGGAGTAGAACGCTGTGGACACCTGGTCATTACCAAAGTATGAGAGCTACCATATGCAATTATTTGACTATAGTTATGTGTAAATGTCATACTTAAGTGACTAAATGTTAGACTTAATTATGTGACTCTATTTCAGTGTTCCCACGCGTTACAAGCGTGCCTTTGTGAATATTAAAAGGGAGGAAAGTTTTTAATAAAATTTAAGTGTTCCAATTGTTTCAAAGCAATTGAATCTTGCCTTTCGAATACTTTGAACACAGTCACGCTTCAAGTTTTCGAGAGGCTTTTGATATTGAAGGAAGTATTTCTGTCAAACCCAATTTTACTTACGGCATCCACAATCAATGCATGTGGAAGATGCGGAGATAATTATTCAGAGAGTTAGTGTTTCGGTTACATACAATTACTATTAGGGTTTTAGCATATAATTATCAAGGTACGTCTCTTGTTAGCATTCATTCACTATTCACATCAACCAAT